>CM063176.1:126175000-128675000 GCA_031835075.1 Saguinus oedipus | reverse complement strand
AGTAGTTCCACATTTAATTCTGAATACAAAAAGTCTGACTTATTCATTTACTTAACAAACATTTACTATTTATCTACTAAGTGCTACCCATTTGTCAGATTGTCAGACATGGGTACCTGCTGGTGCCCAAGAAAATGGACACAATCCACACTGTCAGAGAAGATATTGTGAAAGACAGTTATTGTTAACTGATTACAACTATCATACATGTTACAAAGGTAAAATGCATGATATAATGAGAATAATTTTTTAAAAACTAAGAAAATACAGTGATGGAGATTTTTTTTTTCATGAAGAAATGACATTTGAACTGAAATCCAATGAGTAAAACGTGCCTGGGTGTGTGGAATATAGCTGGGCAAGCAGAGAGAGAAATCATTGTGAATTTTCTCAAATAGGATGTTAATTAAAGAAACCAAAAATTTTCAATTCAATTTTTTTCTTTTTTGAATAGATTGCATTTTAGAGCAGTTTTAAGTGCACAACAAAATTGAGCAGAAATTCAGTTTAGTTTTCCATTCAATTTTCAATGTGAACTTAATGATAGTATATGGAATTAAAATCACGGTGAACTGGACTTGATGTTATCTGATTATTAAATACCCAATGTGGAGTTTTTTAAGTTATTTTTTTGAGACAGAGTCTCACTCTGTCAACCCAGGCTGGAGTGCAGTGGTGCGATCTTGGCTCACTGTAACCTCTGCCTCCTGGGTTCAAGCAATTCTCCTTTCTGAGCCTCCAAAGTAGTTGGAATTACAGGCACCTGCCACCATGCCCGGCTAATTTTTTTTGGATTTTTAGTAGATTCACGGTTTCACTTTGTTGGTCAAGCTGTCTTGGACTCCTGACCTCAGGTGACTCACTTGCCTTGGCCTCCCGAAGTGCTGGGATTATAGGCATGAGCCACCAAGCCTGGCCCAATGTGGATTTTTAAAAACTTTTTGTTTTGAAATAATTATATGTTCAGAGAAATTTAGGCAGAGTATTATAGGACACATCAAGAAACAAGAATTTTATTTGCTATACAATGATGAACTAATTGTATAAATAAGAAAAGAAGAAAAGTAAACATAACAGCCATTAATTTGGTAACTATATAATCCCAGGACAGGCAGGACTCTGCTATCCTCAAATCTCAACAGCTTAATGCCAGAAATACCTCTTTCTCCCTCAGGTGATATGTACCACTTCTGGACATTAATCTAGGCAAAGATTTTATATGGGTTTAAAAATACAAAACGTACTTATTTTATGGGAGAACTGTGAGTGTAGTGGTTACGCAGGAACCGGAAGGAGCCACTGAAACAAACGTTCCTGTGGATGTGTACTCCTGTGATTACCACAGCAGAAGGACAGCAGCATGCACCTGATATACAGGGTAATTCAGGCTCCCGACCGGAAGTGATATATCATATCTGCTCATATTTGCTAAAGGATGTTATAAATCCACACCTAATGTCAAAGGGGCAGGGACTTAAAAGCTTACTCAATGTCCAGAAGGAGGAAATTTGTGAATGCTCCTAATGACTATGAAAGTGAACATTAGTATACTCTCTTCACAGAAAAATCGAATAATCTGTTTATTAAGCAGCCACATTTAATTACACTGACATTAAATTAATAATGTGTGCTGGGCCTGTTTGTGGGCATAGCAGTGTATAATCTTACATGAAAAATGAGTATGTAAATCAAATACAAATTGTGTGTGTGTGTGTGTGTGTGTGTGTGTGTATTATTGCTTCGTTTTTTTTGAATGATGGACTATTTCTTCTTGCTTTTCCCCCTAGCTGGATGAGCAAGAAAAGTCGAATGTGTGTTAATCCTGAATATATTATAATTCTAATTCCATTGGGCAATCCGTTAGTGGCAGTAGTTTTAGGCCTGTAGAAACAATCTGCTAACACATTAGGCTTTTACTACCTTTGCATCCAAGATTAACATCATTGTCTTGTAATATGGCTCAACTGAGGTTTATTTTACTACTTTTAGACAAGGCAGTGGGGTGATCCTCATAATAATCAAAATAAAATTTGGCTTAATGATGGCACTACTACCCCACTAGTCTGTGGAACTTCTTACTGAATCTATCCCTTAAACTGTAGGGTAAAAACATTGATGACCTGTCCAAGCCAATCCTCTTATTCAAAGACCTGGTGGTAGCAAAAAAAAAACCAAAAAACCAAAAAACAAAACAAAAAAAAACGCTATCAGGTAGCTTATCTCACTTACTTATAACAGAGCTGTGAAAACATTGGTATCAGAAATGAGTGGAAACCAAATTTGAACACACCCTGTCTGACTGCAGAGCCAACATTTTAACCACTAAATCAATTGTTTTTTTTTTTGTTTGTTTGAATAAAGTTTGATAATTAACTAAATAAATCAAATTATTATTGTCAGATTCTAACCTAAGATAAGAAGTGTTACCCATTCCCCCAAACTTTTGCTTAAAACCCTTTCAGTTTATGAAAAAATGAAAGAAACTCATTGGTAGATGATAAGTTTGGCTTAGTGGACATGTTGTTTACCATTTTAATGTGTGTGTGTGTGTGTGCACGCATGTTTGTGTGTGTGTGTGTATGTGTGTTTCAATTTTCAATTCTCATTGTTTAATATACAGTTACATTAGTTACTGCTAGAGACACTAATCCTTGAAGAGGCAAAACTAAAAAAAATTATTTTTCTGAAAAAGGCATAACAAAAGTATCACCATAGAAGATGAAATACAAATGAAAGCATCCATCCATTTTTATTCAAAAATAGTGAATATAATATCAAATGATATTAGAACTGAAAATGATCTAGCATCATTTCTAGTTCAACACCTTCCTGTGTCAGAGAAGGTTCTTCATTGGAAGAACCAAATTTTACAGAGAAGACTGACTTCCCCGGTGATGTATAGTTGCCTTGTGTAAGAATAGCTTGATAATGTTTCCAACTAGAACTGAAGAGCCCCAGTGAGTAAGAGTGGGTGACATATATTTGTGTATACTACATCATGGGACTTTAAATAAAGTGTTTCTTGGTATAGCTAAAGCTGTGATCTGATGAAAGAATACAAGCCTTCAGTATTCTGAGACCATATACCCCAGCTGTGTTATGACTTCAAAAGAAAAATTAATTATATCTTTCCTAAATCACAAATACATACTTCTGTCCAAGTACATTTAGAATTACTGAGCACAAAGAGAAAGTGATTCATCAACTCAGATGTACATGCAATGAATAAGAAAAGGATCAAACCACATATGGCTAAATAAAATTATGAACTTGCAATAGTTTTCTGACCTGTATCCATCAAAATGTCAAAAGGATATTAGTAGACAGCAGGTATGCAACCTGAAAATACTGGGGCAACTATTAATCTCTTACTCTGCTTGATTCTGCTTTGGGCGAATGGGACACAAACCATATATGAGCCGAGTGAGAAACACTGATTTACAAAGATCAATGTTTTTGACTTCTTTTGATTCCTTGGGAGGAACTGTTTCTGTTTATTCTAGAAACACACTGTGGTCAGCTTCTCAATCATCTGGTACTCAGTGACTCTGTTTACCTCCGGATCCTGTAGTGGCAAAAATATGGACATTGAAATCAATATCCCTAAGATCACATTCCAGCTTTCAAGCAACCTCTTGAAAAAAAAAGGCTAAGCCCCACTTTTTTTTCATAAATAAAAGCAAGGAAATAGTATCTACTTCCCAAAGCGTCCATGAGAACTAAATAAGATATATATAAAGAACATAAAAAGTAGTCAATACGTGAAGGTATATCATTATTATCCTTATTTAAGGCCCATGTTACATGAATCTGTAGCACACCCAGAAGTGAAGAAAAACAAAACAGAACTTTGCTTACTGAGATATTTCTAGAAGAAAAGGGGAAATAGGAATGTAGTTTAAAAACAAAGGAAGTGTCTCACTCAGTGGACAGAGTATGCCTTAAGGTCTATTGTGAGAACCACAATTTTGCTAAAGGCATCACCAGAAAACTCTTCCTTTCTTGGGTGCTGAATCTGCTAGTAATTCCTTAGGCAGTAACTCTACATTATTAAATGTAGAAGTAAAGTCAAATGATGCTGAATCATAGATTACCTCCTTTAGATATGGATCAGATTTGAGGATTTAAATTCCATATATATTCTAGATTAACATGTTGAAGTCTTTATATTCCCCTCAACTGGCTTTTTGAGTTGTTTTGAGAACTCATTCGGATGTGTCAGAAGGCAAAGAAAGCACGCATTTAGGAATTCATAGGAAGTGAAGTCACAGTTTCAGTAACCCAGGTTTCCTATAAAAATGTTCCTTTTTAAATAATTGGTGTGCTTCCTCTGTGACCACACATACTCAGACAGAAACCATATTATAATGTAGTCTTTGGAATTTGCATTTTAGTGTTCAATAAATTCTTATTTATGCATAAGTATATGTGTATATATATGTGTGTGTATAAATATATATATATATATATAATATATATATGCAGTTCAGAATTTAAACATTAAGCATTCCCTCATGATACTAATGGAATTCTTATTCTATAAGTAAATAACATTGAGTCAATAAAAATGTGTGAATGGTAAATATAAAAAAGAGATACATTTCAAACTGAACAGAAAAAAATCTCAGATTTGAAAGGATAGCTATATAGTAGGAAAACTAATCTAAGGAATTGGAATTATGCACAAGAAACATTCAAGACAAGCAAAACTAACAGGGTTGCAAAAACAAAATAGCACAAGCAAATATCTGCTGTGTGTTGTGTTTTACATATTTTGTTTCATTTTCAAGTCATGGCAGCTCAGATAGCTAGACATTGTCTCCCTTCTACAGAGAGAGAAAAGAAGGCTCAGGTACTTTGAACATTACATCATTAGTCTGCTAGAATAAATTACCAGAGTACAGATACTTCTGTACCAAAGTTAATGATTTTCATTTGAATGTTTGTTTTCTGCCTACACCTAGAGGTCTCAATCCTCTTGGATTTAGGATGTTAAAAATTCAACTTCATTGATATGTAACTTACATAACATAAATTGTGTCCATTTAACTTGTAAAATTACATAACTTTTGAAAGATATACTATGCTTCTGAAACAACAACTGCAATTAACAACTACTGCAATTAACGTACATTTTCCTCACAGCTGAAAGATTTTTTATACTTGTTTGCAATCCCTCACCCTCTTCATTATCAGACAGAGAAAAATCCACTGATCAGCTGTCTGACATTATATATTAGTGTGAATTTTATACCATTTTATAAAAATTGAATGAGACTGTATTCTATTTCGTATGGCTTCTTTCACTCAACACAGTGTTTTTAAGACACATCCATGTTGTTGCATGTATTACTAGTTTGACCATGTTTGCCCTACAATAATACTACATTGTATAAATATACCCCATGCTGTTTATCCAGTTAACTTTTAGAAATTAGGATTGTTTCTCATGTTTGGTGATTATAGATAATGCTGCTATGCACATTCATAAAATTCTTTGTGTGATCACATTTTTGTTTTGCAAAAACATAAGTGAAAAAAAAAATACCTAGGCATTGAATGGACTGTTCTTAAAGTAATATATGTTTAACATTTAGAGAAACTTACAAAGAGTTTTTAAAATGAATCGCATCATTTTATACTTCACCCAATAGCATATGAGAGTTTTTATTGTGACACATTGAGGCTAGCCCTTGATATTACCAGTTTTTAAATTACTGGCCACTCAGTAATTACAGGGAAGTATCTCATTTCGGTTTTAATTTTGCATACCCTAATAACTAACTAATATTTTTGAGAATCTTTTTACTTGCTTATTCACAATTCATATATCTTCTTTGTGAAATGCCAAATCAGTATTATACACATTTTTTCAAAATTGAATTGAATGCCTTTTCATTTGTTAGTGTTCTTTACATATTATGGATACACCCTTTTGTTAGATAATGTATTTTCTCCAAGTTTGTATTTTAAGAGTGTATGTCTTCTCTTTACTTATGTGCCTTTACAACAGTAAAATGTTTTAATTTTGAAACTATCAGTGATTACTTTTTATGATTAGTTCGATGTATCATAGCTGGGAACCTTGTATAATTTAATGATTTTCTCTAGAAATTCAATTAGGTTTGCTTTTATGTTTCTATTTTTAATCTGTTTTATGTTCAGACTTTGTGTATTATGAGAGGTGATGGACTGCCTCCTCCATCTCATCTCTTCTCCTCCTTCCCCTTCTCTATAATTGAAATTTTCTTTTAAATACATTGTTTAATTTTTGCTGCTTGTATGTTGAAGCTTCTTCTAACATACAGATTAGTTGCTTCAGAACTATTTGTTAAAAAGGCTTTGCATTCTCCATTGATTGTCTTGGCACCTTTGTCAAAACTTGATTGACCATATACGTGTGAATCTATTTCTGGATTCTTTATGCTTACACCACATTATTTTATTACTGAAGCTTTATAATTAATCATTAAAATAAGATAAATAAATCTTTCAAATTTGTACTTCATTTTAAAAACTACCTTCAGCTAGTCTCTATTCTTTGCAATTCCTCACGTGTTGGAATCAACTTATAAATTTAATCACAACATGTTGTTAGCATATGAATAAGGTTATGGAGACTTACAGATGAATTTAAATGAAATTGATATCTTAATAATATTGAGATTTTGGACGTACATGCATGTACACATTTCTAGTGATATTATATTTTCTAAGCAACATTTTGAAGTTTTTAGAGTAGGAGAGCCTTTCAGTATTACACATAACTTGATAAAGTGATTACTAAGAGTCTTATATTTTCTTATGCCTTTATAATTGAAATTTTCTTTTAAATACATGATTTAATTGTTTGTTGCTTGTATATTGAAGTTTTAACTATATTGCAGTGCAACCAACTGTGACCTGCCTTCAGGATAAAGCTGAACAAATGAGAAACTCATTCTTTCCAAATTTTGACAACCTTCCAAAGGTAGCCTACTCTTGTTCAATCACTTTTTTTGTAAGCTTATCTTTGGGGAAAAAAAATGCTCTTTTAGCAGTTTACTCCACTATTCCAGTACAGAGCTATTGCAACGATAGCTTCTTATAATTGGCAAATGGCAAATATTTTTAAAGTATTTGAAAAAAAGGATATTTAATTTAGTTCCAGAAAATGAAATTCACAAATAATAATGTTCCCTATTCACTTAAAAATAAGCAAATTTTGTTATACCTTAGTGGTTAAATGAAATACGTATTTTAAAAAAATTACGTATACAAATTGGGTGGAAGATTCTACTTCTGCCTAGGATGTATAAAGCTTGAAAGACCACTTTTTCCTCCTTAACAGCAAGAAAAGACCAGATGATATAACATTTCTTAATTGTGTCAGAGAGCTGAGCTAATTGAGCTGTTACTTACCCTGAAATGTAAAGCAAGGTAGGTATCTCCAAGCAGAGCAAGGCCAGAGGCTCTGACTCACTGTGGCAGAGCACAGAAAGAGGACCCCCTTTATGATCTGGAAAAAGAATTTAGCTAAGATAGGAAATGCGTTGCTAATGTCCAAGTATGGACTGTTGTGAAAGTATTGAACTGCCAACATAAAAGCCGACTCATAGTCTCTTTTCCATAACCCCCCACTGAGTACTCAAAAAATGTAGGGCAGCCAGACACTGAAGAAAGCCTCCTTCAGTGGTAAATTCTTAGAGAAGGGAAGGAGCTGCTGCTGCAGGAAAGACATGTGTCCCCGCCAGCCCTCCTCCCGAACTCTTCTAGGAAAGAAAAACATGAAAGCACTTGGGAACTGTTGCAAACTTTATCACCGAGCACGTGGGGAAAGTTGCAGTGTGGCTAAGAGAATGGTAAAAGGAGAAATTCTCTATCCCTGGATGGGGTAGAGGGCAGCAGAGAATCATCCTAGATCCAGAAATTTAACGGATCTCCTGTCCTGGAGAGAAAGGAAGAAATCAGTCTGCTACATAAGTCTCATCAAAGATATGAGGCAGTTTGACAGCCATAGGAAAGAATAAAGCCTCACCCCAGGAACCCAGGAGTTCAGGGCCTGCCTAAGAAAGAAGCTGGACTAGAATTCCAGACTTTCTGCTCCTAGCACCAGGCTAATGAGCTTGTTGTCACATACAACCTATTGCTGGAATGGGTCAAGAGCAGAAGGATCAGGTATGTAGGGAAGACCTAAAGCCACAGGTGGTGGATTACTCCCTCCCCTCGCCACCTCTAAGTACAAAATAGCAATGAGGTAATTGGAAGCCAGGAGTGTGCCGAAGATAACTACATTAGTTACCTACTGCTGCAAAACAAATTATCCCAAAACTTAGTGACTTTAAACAACATACATTTATTATCACACAGATTCTGTGATTCAGGAATTCGAGAGTTGCTTCACTTCGAGCTTTCAGCTTAGAGTCTCATAAAGTTATAATCACATTCATTTTGTGCCTGCAGTCTCCTAAACCTCTGACTGGGACTGTAATTTAGTCCTTTTGCAGGACATATCAAATATTTTAAGAAATCAAATGTACTTCCATATTCTGTCAACAAAAAACGGAAATTTAAATAAAGCCGTGCTATTTACAATGAAACCCTCAGATATGAATAGAACAATATGAGTTCAGAATCTGAATACTGAAAAGTTTAACGTGGTTAAACAAAACAAACAAACGGAGAAACCTAAGCCCACGGAGAGATATATCATATGAATGAATTGAAAGACCCAATATTGTTGAGATATCCATTTCCAACAAACTAGCCTATCCATTCAACACAATCTCAATTAAAAAAACACTGAATTTTTAAAGATCAGCTGGCTGAGTCTGGGTATTCTATGGTAAAATAAAGGAAACAGAGGAGGCAAAACAAAGAAAAACAAAGTTGGAAGACTTACACTAGCTGATTGAGGCACAGTAATCCAGAGGCTATTGTCTTGGCAAAAAGATACAGTCCTAGATTAACAGAGGCAGAATAAAGACTACTAAAAAGACACGCAGATGTATGGCCCATTTGTTCTGGACAAAGGTGCAAGGCAATTCTAACGTGAAATAATAATGTTTTCCAAAACTGATTCTAGAAACACTGAATATCCAAATAAAAATAGGTGACTCTCAACCCATATATCATACCTCAAAGACCTCATCTTAAGCCCTAAAATACAAAATTACTGGAGGCACCCACTGAATAGAAATCTTTTTGATCTTGGAGGAGACTTATATGCAATACCAAAAGCATGGACTATAAATGAAAAGCTTCATAAATTTGACTATATCAAAATTTAAAATCTTTATTCAATTGGCATTGCTAAGAAAAGGAAAATAAAAGCTGCAAATTGGAACAAAGTTTTGCATAACAAATATTTAATAAGCCATTTGTACCCAGAATATCTTAAGAAATCTCAACGAGCGATGTGAAACAACCCAGTAAAAGATTGGATGCATTTTTGAACAGACAGTTCACAAATGAAGACATATAGCACAAATGAACACATGAAAAAGTGCTCCACACTATTAGTCATTAGGCAAATTCAAATTAAAACCACAATGTGATATACTACATGTCAATTAGAAGCAATTAAAAAAAATCCTGATTAAATCAAGAGCTGGTGAGGATGCAAATTAAATGATACTCTCATAGACTGTTAGTTGGAATGAAAATGATATCGATTCTTTGCAAAACAATTTACCAGTTTCTTGTAAAGTTAAATACATGCTTATCACACAACCCTGCAATTTTACTCCCAGGTCATCATTATTCAACATAAATAAAAATTGACATTGATATAAACATGCGCACACAAATTGAATAAAAACGTGTATATGCATATGTACCCCAAAACCTATAATGAAATAAAAATTAAAAAAAAACGTGTATAGAAGCTTTATTCATAGTTATCCCACACTAAAACCAACTCAAATGTTCTTCAGTGGATGAAGGGATAAACACTGAGGGGCATCCATTTAAAGAAATACTCTTCAGTATTAAAAATGAATAAACTACTCACACACACTTTCTGTGTATTAGCATGCATCATATGCATATTGTAAGGAAGATCAGATCTCCAAAGAGGTAGAGGGAAAATTTAGAGGGTTAATGGAACTGTTCCACATCCCAATTGCTGTCTGCATAGCTGTATGTATTTGTCAGAATTCATAGAAAAAGGTTGAACTTTAGTGTATTAAATTATACCTTAATAAACTTGGCTTCCTGTTAAAAACCTGAATGGAGTGAACTAGAAAATAATACACATTTCAATATTTCAATGTTCGGAATGACACTGGGGGCTATAATTACACAGTGAGATAGTGAGATAGTTAGGTTTACGTAGTGTGGAACGAATGCAGTGATACCGGTATGATGTATTGACAACTCAAATACCACAAGTAGTGTTGCCATAAGAAATTTGAATTTCTAAAATATGCAAAATTCTCAGCAAACTTCTAAACAAAAGTACATCATTTTTGTTTAGTACAAAAATTAAAAGTACATTTAATCACATTTTATATAGTAGTAACATTTCTAGAAAGCTCACTCTATATTACAGCCATACAACAATATTTAGTGTTGACATGAAAATGTAATTTGATTTTAGGTTCAGAAAAATTAAATGAGTATCCTATTGTGATTTAGAGCAGAGAGTTTCAGGCCAGATTTCTTGAGCTGAAATCTTGGCTCTGCTACTTCCCCACTCTGTGATCTTGGGCAAATCATTTAAATCTCTGTGTGCCTTGGTTTTCTCATCTGTAAAATGGAAATGGTAATATGAATCTAGTGTACTACATTAGACCTCAAAACTTGACTTCCAATAAAAAACCTGAACTGAGTGAGTAGAGAATAATACACATTTCAATATTTCAATACTCAGCGTGACACTGGGGGCTATAATTACATAGTCAGCGGTTTGTTTTGTGCAGTGTGGAAGAATGCAGAGACACAGGTATGATGTGTTGACAACTCAAATGCTACATCCACACAATACACGTAGCATACATGCTGATACACAATTAGCATGCATCATATGTGGATTGTGTGGGTATCAGCATGTATCTTACATGTATTGTCTATCTTCATTTCCTCATGAATCTTGTTATGATTTATGAGGAGTAAATGACTTTTCTTTGTAAAATACTTAGAATTCCTTGCCCTTCATAGGTGCTAGAAAAGCGTTCTCAGAGTTATCTGGCTCTTGGTTACAACCTATGTGTTTTTGCTTTACCTGGGAAGTCTTAAAGGAGAAAATTGCACCCCTCACACCAGAATAGAGGCACAGCCAGTGTGTTGCAGCCCCTGTAGGGAGCTATAGTCAAGATCTCAGGCCTGCTGGCTGGTCATGCTCTTACGCACGTTGTCCTGGTGCCTTCTTTCCTAGATCTGTTCATCTGAGGCCTCTGTCCAGGCCTCCTTATAGGAGAGGTGTGAGACATCCTGATGACACTTTTCCCCACTCTGACTCCGTACCCATCTGAGGGTTTATGAAACCACTAGAGCGTTTTGTCCTGACCTCCCTCAACAGTAAGTTGGCCTCCACATCTCTCTGCCGGTCTACCTGACTCTTGGCCTGCATGTCATTCTATGGATGAAAATAAAGTAGAGGGTCTGTGCTTTTTCAGGATTTAGACTCTTGCTTGTGCTATTGCAGCAAGTAAGACTTTCCTCTTTCATTTTTGGCTTGTGGGGTTTTAATATATCTCAACATCTGACAGCTCGGCTCTCTTCCAGCCCAAGCGAGTTCCTGACATTATCGTGGTTAATAGTTATTATAATAATTATTATTACCATGTATAATCATAAACAGTTTGTTCTGTTGATGGGTATATCTGGCCAGATGTTTGAATATTCTGCAGAATATTGAAAATATATTTACTCTACCGCACTGGCCCTTGCAGTAAATAAGTGTTTGTGGCCTATTCCGATTAAATGCTAAGAACATGCTGGAATCATGGTAACTGAAAAACGCTTTGATCTTACTAGCAAAACGCCCCCAGGAGGAGCAGTCCTTGCCGTTGATAACCAGCACACCACACTATTAACTCTCCTCAAGCAAGTCTCTGATTCTTGCTGGTTTCTCCTGGGATTATGGAAAAAGAACACCATAGGTGCTAGGCTATATTGCATCTCTCTACACTAGTTAGGTAACCCCTCACACAGATCAAATTTGTACATTACCGTTGTCTACTATTGACATACGGTAAATTTTTGAGTTGGTATTTACAAACATCTTTGTTCTTAAAAATAAGATAATGCCACCGTTATTGGCATTTAATAACATTTAAACTTCTTTTAAATATTACTAGGAATATAAATTGCGCATCTACTCGTATATTTACTTTCTGCAACCATAGGTAACCTGTGGTTTTCTTAGCAGTTTTAATAGGCATAGATTTTTATTTTCTTTCAGATATATTTTGGCTACAGTTCCTTATTTAATAGTCAAAACTGTGTATTTTACACAGCAATGAAGACCCAAAATCAATGGCAATAATGGGTCAAACAAACCAGATGACTTGAACATGAAACACAAATGAAATTGCCACATTATTACTCATGTATTTTGGAAGAAAAACGCACACATTCATTTTCCTTCCCAGGAGGTTTTCAACAGGCTTTAGGTGAATACTAGTTTGGGAAATAAACACACTTTTGTTTTTTTGCAGTATTTGGAAAACAATTTTTCCATATCCTAAGAAGTGTTAATAATTTCTGAAATAGGCCATATTAAAACTATTACCATGGTCAACTGGTCCTCAGCAAATCTCACTGAAATGCTTTTTCTAAAATTGGAATGGCTTTTATTTATCCCAGGGAGCACGAGCCTGAGAATCAGAGCACCCAGATCTCAGCCCAGGGCTTGCTCTAAATGAGCTCACTGTCTTATCCAGAGCAAGGTATAAGTCATTCAGTCACCAACAAACCAGGAAGGAGGATCTTCTAAACACAGCCTAAAGGTAACAAATCAGGTCAAAGAAATGTTATTATTATTAAGAAATTGATAATACAATTGCAAAGACATTATATGACTATATAATACCTGATATTTGTTACTAAATCATGGAGAGCATAAACAACCAAATGACATAAGAGTTAAGTACAATAATTAGTTAGTTTTGTCAAAAGCCAAAATAGAGAATGGTAGACAGTGATATATTTTCCAGAATGGCAACTTTAGGCAAGCAAAACCACATAAAAGGCAAAACAAACTAACAAACCAAAAAAAATATTTTTCCCACTGAGTAAAATCAGCAGGTATGTGATATCAACATGGCTTATGAGTGATATTAGCCTTGGTCACATGGATTGGCTGGTTTCTACCAGGTTACTCTACATAAAGTTACTTTTAAAAAAAATTCTCCATTCTCTTATTTATTTATTGAGACAGTTTTCCTCTTGTTACCTAGCCTGTCATGTGCACTGCAACCTCCGCCTCCTGGGTTCAAGCAATTCGCCTGCCTCAGCTTCCTGAGTAGGTGGGATTATAGGCAAGCACCACCATGCCTGGCTAATTTTCTATTTTTCTGTAGAGATGGGGTTTCACTCTGTTGGCCAGGCTGGTCTCGAACTCCTGCCCTCAAGTGATCCACCTGCCTCAGCTTCCAAGATGCTGTATTTTAAAAAGATTAGATTAAAAGTTCAAATTAAAAAGTGCATGTGTGTGTGCACGGATACATGTGTATGTATAAAATTACATATATAATTTTATAGATTTTGATTAGAATTTATATAGCCATTAAAGTGACTTGTTACACACTTTTTATTTTTCACTTGTAACAATTATTTGAAAATATATTTTATTTCTCAAAAAATACTTGAGTTCTGTTAGCACCAGGTAAATATGTAATAAATCTTTTTTATTTTATTTTTGAAAAGGGAAATATTACACTTTAATGATGTATGAGTCTATACACAATGTAATATCGAAATAGATGTGGTTTTAACAAACTTTGGAATAATCTTAAAAGCCAGTAAACCTGAATTTTAGCTTGGTCTCTCCAAACAAGCACTTTATCACTAAAGTGCCCAGAAACACACAATGCCTCGTGTTTCTAATAGTTACTTCCTCTTATAAAATGTCCCAATTTAATAATAATAATAATAAAAACCTCAGTACTTGCTCAATAAATGGTGCTAAATGAATGAAAGAATCAACGAATTGCTAGAGTCTAAAATCTTTCCTTTAAACTCCTTCCTGGAATGTATAATCCTGCTTCTACTTATTTCCAAGTACAGTTTACTACTTTTAAACAGAGAATCCAGGACTTACAAGGTTTTCAACTTGAAGAAATATGGATATAGTCTAGGGAAAAAACTCATCTTAGGGACATAAAGAATCTGAGTGAGTACTCCCACAACCCTCAATTTTCCAGTAACAGGATTGGGATCTCAAGACTTTATTGCTATTTTCTCCTGTGTATATTTGATCTTATTTTGTCACATAAGTTGCAGTCTCATTAAGGCAAGGATACTCTTACTTATTTTTGTCCCAACTTTACTTTCACTACTTGGCAATATATTCCATAAATACCTCCTTATTGACTAATTTCTGCTAAACTAGTACCTCAATTCTTGATACAGCAAAAGGTGGATTTGGGGTTCAAAAAGGGACATTTTTAAAATAATAGAAATAGTAAAAAATAAAAGGAAATGTAAATAAACATCTCCTTTTCCCAAAAAATGTCCTCCTTCTAATGGTTTCCAATCTTAGAAAATGTCATCAGTATCATTGGCTTTTTGCTCAAGCCAGAAACTGGGGTGCAACATTTGAGAGGCATTAAGATGGAGAGACTGAGATGTTGGCAATTTCCTAAATGATGGATATATTGGTTTGTTTACTGGAATAATTCACAGAGTTATTATGACTCACATTCCATCCTCACGTTCATTTGACCCATGCAAGACATTACGACACATTGAGGAAGCTGCTCAGTGTTTTCACAGTACTATTATTCTTGAGTAAGCAGAAAATCAACAAGATACAATTAAAAGGATGGATTCAGAATTCACAGACTTGAATTTGTGAAACACCCCTGACACATACAGTGTGACCTCACCTAAATTATTTAGTTTCCTTCGACTTACGCATGTAGCTACACAAAAGGTATCTGCAAAGTAAGTGAGCAAACCTAAATATTCACACCCTAAAATGTAAGGGAAAAAACAGTAATGGTACTTTTATCTTACAAAACAGGATATAATGTCAAGCAAATATTATGTACAATATGGCAGTGTTTGTTTAGTTAATGCTCCTGAGAAGTTCCTTCAACGTACTATTTTAGTTGCATATGCTACTTTGAAACAAGGCGGTAATTGATGTATTATATTTTGTAGATTTATAAACAAATAGCAAAACTGCCAAACTATTGTCAGTCTATTGAAAACTACAGGGATAGTGATTTTCTTTTAATTCTTATAACATATTTCTGAAAAAAACAAGAGGTCACATCTCCCCAGTCTTTTCTTGTGGCATATTGTAATGGACTTATTATTAAAATAAGAAGGCTGATTATAATAGAAAATGGTTATTACAGAATAAATAACTTTCATAATGCCTTTTGGATTTCCAAAATTAAAATGATTCCTAAAATAATTTTCTCTAAGTCTTCCTACTTTTCTGATGAAATTCCCACAAACATTTCTTATTATTTATGTCATTATATTTACAGTACATTTATAAGTCTGCAAAATGATAATATATTAATTTTATTTAATTTAGTTCTTCCCTCTGCAGTCTTTTCTTGTGGCATATTGTAATGGACTTATTATTAAAATAAGAAGGCTGACTATAATAGAAAAGGGTTATTACAGAATAAATAACTTTGATAATGCCTTTTGGATTTCCAAAATTAAAATGATTCCTAAAATAATTTTCTCTAAATCTTCCTACTTTTCTGATGAAATACTGGGGACTTAATATACGACTACACTTCCATAATATTATACCAGAAATGTGAATTTTTGTATCATTGCCAACATATCAAAAAATAAATTAGAGAAACATTGAGGTATTAAAAAACAGGCTGGTGTACTGATACATATACTTTTTCTGATATACACATAGATATATACATATCTAGCATATTCAGCAGATGGAGAGATAACTAAGACTAGAGTAAATGTTCTAGAGCAAGGGTCAACATGGCACCTACTATGTAAAACATTTTTTTGAAACACAAACATGCTCTTTTATGTACATTTTGTCTGTGGCTGATCTCAAGTAACAACACAGGAGTTAAGTAGCTGCAACAGAAACTCCATGACTCACAGAGCCAGAATTCTTTGCTATATGGCCCTTTATAGAAAATGTTTGCTAATCTGTGGTCCAGGTGAGTGATTCTCAAAGCCTAGTACCCGGATGAGTAGCATCATCATAAGCTAGAAATCTCTTAATGCAAATTATTAGGCTCTGCCTAAGACCTACTGATTCAGTATCTCTGAGGGAGGGACCCAGCAGATTGTATGTTAAGAAGTGCCCCGTTGGATTTTGATGCATGGTAATGTTTGAAAATTACTGCTCCGTGGTAAACAATATGTTTAAGAAACGGGCAAGACAGCCAAGTCAGGAAGGCATCTGTGACTCAGAGTCCGTGGCTCTGACCAACCCCACGGAGCTGATATAAACTACATATGCCAGGTCAGAAATTATTAATGGATGCAAAATTAAGATGCAACTGAGGACTAATATATGGCACAAATCTGGCCTTACTTCACATTTCCAGTCTTCCTAAAGCTACAACAAGCCACCACTGTCTCTGGCCCTGGCCACTGCAAAACCCATCCAATTGGTCTTTTCTCTTCATTTATCCTCTCTGTGATAATACAGTGATTATTTTGAAATACAAGCTAACTGTATTTAAAATCCTCCAAAATCAGCTCATGTAATTAAAATTAAAAAAAATAAATTTCCTTCATAGCTTCTTCCCACCCAAGTGAAAGCTTTGGGCTTTCTGTTCACTCTAGTGACAATGCCTTCTCAAAGGTATATCACTGTGATATTCTAAATATACCTTTCTTACATACTCAACTCTTCTCACATGACTCTTCTGCAGAAAAATCTTCCCTATCTAAAATAGCTACCACTTTAAATGGATGAATCATATGGTAGGTGATTTATCCCAATAAATCTCTAAAAAAGAAAAACTAAAGGTGAAGGCTTTTTACAATATACAGTGTTCCATGGGATTACATTCATATTTACACCATAAAATTAAATCAGATAATACCTAAGAGTTCATAGCACAGGCCCTGAGTTTTAATAACAGCTCAAAATTATTTACTATTATATTTTATTATGCACATCATATATTATTATGTTATTACAAAATTTTTCCTATTATGGCCATCATATAATCATACTGTTATTATGATGTCAGCCTCATTTAAGATGAATTCTGAGGACATGTTGTTGGATAAGAGATTACTTAAATAGAAATAAGATAAAGAGTTTTTTATAGTGTTGTCTTCTGTTTCTTTAACTCATCTGGAGTTAATTTTAGTGTAAGGTGTTGGGAACAGGTCCACTTTCTGCTTTCTGCACATGCCTAGCCAGTTTTCCCAACACCGTTTATTAAACAAGGAATACTTTCCCTGTTGCTTATTTTTGTCAGGTTTGTCAAAGACCAGATGGTTGTAGATGTGTGGCATTGCCTCCAAGGCCTCTGTGCTGTTCCATTGGTCTATGTCTCTGTATTTCTACCAATACCATGCTGTTTTGATTATTGTAGCCTTGTAGTATAGTTTGAAGTCAGGTAGCGTGATGCCTCCAGCTTTGTTCTTTTTGCTTAGGATTGTCTTGGCTATGTGGGCTTTCTTTTGGTTCCATACGAAGTTTAAGGTAGTTTTTTTCAGTTCTGTGAAGAGGGTCATAGGTAGCTTGATGGTGATAACATTGAATCTGTAAATTAATTTGGACAGTATAGTCACTTTTGCAATATTGATTCTTCCTAACTATGAGCATGGAATGTTTTTCCATCTGTTTGTGTCCTCTCTGATTTCCTTGAGCAGTGGTTTGCAGTTCTCCTTGAAGAGGTCCTTTATGTCTTTTGTTAGTTTATTCCTAGGTATTTTATTCTGTTTGTAACAATTGTGAAAAACCCTAGAAGAAAACCTAGGCAAAACCATTCAGGACATAGGCATAGGCAAGAATGTCATGACCAAAACACCAAAAGCATTGGCAACAAAAGCCAAAATAGACAAATGGGATCTAGTTAAACTCCAGAGCTTCTGTACAGCAAAAGAAACAATCATTATAGTGAACCAGCAACCAACAGAATGGGAAAAAATTTTTGCAATCTACCCATCTGACAAATGGCTAATATCCAGAATCTACAAAGAACTTAAATAGATTTACAAGAAAAAAACAAACAACCCCATTCAAAAGTAGGCAATGGATATGAACAGACACTTTTCAAAAGAACACATATATGGGCCAACAAACATAGGAAGAAATGCTCATCATCACTGGTCATTAAAGAAATGCAAATCAAAACCACATTGAGATACCATCTCATGCCAGTTAGAATGATGATCATTAAAAACATCTGGGGACAACAGATGCTGGAAAGGATATGGAGAAATAGGAACACTTTTACACCGTTGTTGGGAGTGTAAATTAGTTCAACCATTGTGGAAGACAGTGTGGCAATTCCTTGAGGACCTAGAAATAGAAATTCCAATCCCATTACTAGGTATATATCTAAAGGATTATAAATTGTTCTATTATAAGGACACATGCACATGTGTGTTCATTGGGGCACTGTTTACAATGGCAAAGACCAGAACCAACTCAAATGCCCATTGATGATAGACTGGACTAGGAAAATGGGGCACATATACACCATGGAATACTATGTAGCCATTACAGACAATGAGTTCGTGTCCTTTGTAGGAACATGGATGAATCTGGAAACCATCATTCTCAGCAAACTGACACAGGAACAAAAAATCAAACACTGCATGTTCTCACTCATAAGCTGGTGTTGAACAATGAGAACACATGGGCAGAAGTAGGGGAGTATCACACACTGGGGTCTATTGGGTGGACTAGGGGAGGGATAGAAGCGGGTGGGGAGGTTGGGGAGGGATAACATGGGGAGAAATGTCAGATATAGGTAAGGCGGGGTGGAGGCAGCAAACCACATTGCCATGTATGTACCTATGCAACAATCCTGCATTATCTTCGCATGTACCCCAGAACCTAAAGTGCAATAAAAAAAAAATATATATATCTATCAAGACTACCTTGAGAATGACTTTCACTTTATTCCCCTATGGTTCATTTTCCTTTCTTTCTTCCTTCCTTTTCTTTCTTTCTTCCCTTCCTTTTTTCCTTCTTTCTTTCTTTCCTTCTTTCTTTTCCTTCCTTCATTCTTTCCTTCCTTCCATTTTCCTCCTTTCTTCCTTCTTTCCTTCCTTCCTTCTCCTTCCTTCCTTCTTTTCTTCCTTCCTTTCTTCCTTTTCCTTCCTTCCTTCTTTCTTCCTTTTCCTTCCTTCCTTCCTACCTTCCTTCCTGCCTTTTCTTTCTTTCCTTCCTTCCTGTCTTTTCCTTCCTTCCTTCCTTCCTTCCCTCTCTTTTTTTCCTTTCTTTTTTTTTTTTTTGTTACTGTGTCCTAATGCAGCATCTTGGTGCAATGTTATGCTGGGATTCATTGCAAAAAATACTTCTTAGAGTAGGACTATGAATAGATATAAAGTCTTTCTGATAACTTTCAGATGATTTTAGAAGGACTCCAGGTTTAATAAACTTTGTCCTGGAATTGGGACCTGATTGAAACTGAATAAAATACCTCACTAAATCAGCTGTGTCCCTTGTGTAACTAAATTATGTATTGGACAGCCAAAGAGGCAAGGTGTCCTTTAATGTCAAAGCAAATTGTATCAGGAAGTTAAAAAACAGAAAGTTGAAACAGGAAGTTAAAAATTTCCTAAATGCCTACTCAATCTAAGAATATGTATATATAAAATAAGAAACTGCATATGAAATAAAGAAAAAAGAGAAAGGCAGAAAGAAAGAGAAGAGGAGAAGGAAAGAGAAGAAAGGGGAAGGGAAGAAAAGAGAGAAGTGGGGAAAGAGAACCAAACTTACTCACAGATTATTACGTGAAATTGGCAATTGGCAAAACCATTCAGGAACATGATGCAGTCGAATTGATGACTGAACAACATTGTGTGAGTTTCCAGCACAGAGACAGTTACTGAGTCAGTGTTGCTCCTACTATTTCCCCACTTCTGCAGAGAAAGACTGGCGGATGGGTTTCAGCCAACAGGCAGTATTTGCTGCAAGACGAAGCCTGGGAGGCATCTAACAGTCTAAGCGTGATGGCCAGCCAGACTGTGTGTGAAGCCACTGCCTGAGGATAAGTGAGGGGAGGCAACAACCTCCACAACAACACAGTAGTGACAGCTTGCTCATCACAAGCTGCATCACAACAGATGCAGTGGTAATTAAATTTGGGGTGTGGATCTCAGGCAGTCACTTTCAAATTGGCTGTCAAATTTAAATAGAACTGCATCAAAGGAGCTTCTGCCTGGCAGTCTGCATTTGGGAGGGGGTTTTATTTATCGAGCACCAGCAGCCAGATTGCTTTTAGCTAAAGCTTGTGGATTCTCATGAGGTTTTTTTTTTTATTTTTACATATTTACTTGCCTATTTTACTACAATGACTACTGTGGTCTGTGTTCTTTGGAACTGACAATGCCCTTTGTCCACTATAGTTATTTCCTGATTAAAAATAGGCTAGTCAATGTTATGTGCAAGTTATGTGAATTCACAATAAATATATTTTGTCTTGCATGGCGACAGACATTGTCATTGATTATTACAGAGAGACTATAACATTGACAGGACCAATATTACAACTTTGCCAGGATAAACGTGGATAGATATATTCAGAGCAATGAGATATCTCACAAGTGAGTAGAAGACAAACTTCTATTCCAGTAATCATTGAACTATACCATACTGCTTTTTGAGTTCATTCATTTTTTAAAAAATACATAGCCTTTCCACGAGTAGATTTTGATATCCAAAATAATACCTCGGAGTAATCATTTACAGAAGAAACTCAGCTGGAATTTTCTATTGCTGCCTACTCAGTAAACTTTGATGATAAGCCTACTAAATAAATACTAAACATTCACCTCATTATTATTCTTTTTCCAGACTGGCAGAAAGCCAGCCCTAGATGATATTCCACTTAAATTTCTAATGTTTGCATAGAATAATATTTGTAATAAACCAGATTATCAATCTTGGTCAGATAATTCACTGCCTAGAAACATAAAGCTTCCCAAGGGTCTGAAAGCCGGTAAATCCTGGGTGGAAAATTATCTCATTAATTCTAAGCCCAAGTCTACATGAGACAAATGTTTGCAAGCTCTACTTTGCAGTCCAAACATTCCTGGATCCTCCCATGGATGTTGAGATTCCCTCTCCTTTCACCCCCTTTCCATCTTTCATCTATCGGTAATGTGCACACCCACCCCCCCACCCACACACACACGCAAGCAACTGATATCCAAGCATAGGGAAGGGCTCAATCTAGACTGCAGAGTTAATTACTAAGAAATTGAAGTCATTAAAAGCTCTATCCTATATTAAACGTATAAGCACTAATTGAATAACATTTAAGCACCCAGGACCAAATATACAAGTAGATAGGTTTAATGATATAATATAATAGTGAGCTGGAATTAGTTCTGATCCCCTTGTTTGATTATTATTGGTACCTAATTTATTTAAATGAAGAAGACCTGTAATTTAATGCAAATATAGTTGAGAGTTGCATTACTGAATTGGCAAATGTTTACTGAGCATGTAAATGTGCAATGAGCAGGACGATATAAAAACTACATGTAAAATCCAGGCCTTGATGAGGGCTAGTCCACAATCCTTTTGCGAAGAGAAGGCTCACACAAAGTAAATAATGCAAAGCAAGTATGATCAGGGATTAAACCTGATTCCTATATATAGCCTATAAAATAATAGACAGTGTCGTTCTTGTAATGAGCAACCACTTTTACGAAAAGTCTTGTGGAATCTATTTAGGAAATAATTGTTGATAAAGAGGATATCGCTGGTTGAAAGATTACCATGAAGTCAATAGGAGGGAGCCTGAGAAATGGTTTAAATTTGATTAAGAGATAAGAACATAGCTTTAATAGAATTGTGTTTGGGGTTTCTACTTGGTGAGGAGAGCCATGGGTCATTTTGCTGAGCATGGCTAGCATAGGAGTTTTTAAAAAATAAGGCTGCAATCCATAAAAGAGGGGGATTAATATGGTTTGACTTGTGTCCCCACCCAAATCTCACCTTGAATTGTAATCCCCATGTGTGGAGGGAAAGACCTGGCGGAAGGTGATTGGATCATGTTTCCCCTTCGCTCTTTCTCTCTCCTGCCACCTTGTAAAGAAGGTGCTCACTTCTCCTTAACCTTCTGCCAAGATTGCAGATTCCCTGAGGGCTCCCCAACTGTGCAGAACTGTGAGCCAATTAAACCCCTTTCCTTTATAAATTACCCAGTCTCAGGTAGTATCTTTATAGCAGAGTGAGAATGCACTAATACAGGGACCATTTGATTACAGACATGCTGATGAAATGAATGGAAAGGCAGATGGTATTATAAGAAGTGAAACACCAAGCAGAACAGAGAGACCTTTGCAGAAAACTGACAACAGTCTTAAGTTGAAAATATCCCCTAAAAGAGAGATATCTTTTGTAAACACTTCATGTCAAGTACGTTTGGTAATTTTTGCCAATCATAAAACATCTAACCAACACTGAGCATATTACTTCAATTATTTTCTAGAAGATTTAGGGCAAGGAGGCAGGCATGTAGAGTTCACAAAATAACTATAACTACCAATGAAGGGAGAATTCCAAGAAGACAAAAACATGACTTGCTAAAGAGACTAGCAAATTGTGCACAGGATTTCACACATTGCCCAGCAATGGCCAGCTCTGAGGAGACTGTTGCTTGTACTTTCTTTCCTGTTAGTAGAGTTAGACTCAGTTTAAGACAAAAATAGGTACACACCTACCTACCCTATAAAATGAATACAAATAATTCAAGGATATAGTTAATGAAAATATTCCCACAGAAGCCATATAGAAAGCAAACTATGCTTTAAATCACAGCAGAAGGAACATGCCTTTGAAACTTTAGATAATTCATTTTATGAGTCAACCTTTATTAAATTCCTATAATGCTCTGGGTTCTTTCCAGTCTTCTCAGAACTTGAGTTGGATGTAGCCTGTATACAGTATTTATGTTAATCTTTTCAACGATAAAGTTGCATTATATATCTGGAGCATACAGTTGAAAACATTGGTGAATAATATATTCATATATTTACTGATTGATACAGGTTGGCTCTGTGTCCCCACTCGAATCTTGTCTTGTAGCTCCCATAATTCCCACATGTTGTGGGAAGGACCTTGTGGGAGATAAATCAATGGTGGGGGCCAATCTTGTCCATGCTCTTCTCATGATAGTGAATAAGTCTAATGAGATCTGATGGCTTTAAAAATGGGAGTTTCTCTGCCCAAGCTCTCTCTCTTTGCTTGCCACCATTGAATATGTGACTTGCTTCTCCTTGCTTTCCTCCATGAATATGAGGCCTCCCTGTCCACATGGAACGGTAAATCCATTAAACCTCTTTCCTTTGTAGAGTTCCCAGTCTTGGGGATGTCTTTATCAGCAGAGTGAAAATGAACTAATACACTGATTAAAGCCCTCATTTCTTCCATCTAAGGCTAATTCTATACAAGTGTTGAAGCATAAGTTTTTTTACGCAAGCCATCCTTTTAACCTATTTATTTCTTAATTCAGTGGTTCTCATAATGTGTCTGGGATGAACAGCTTCCATTTCACCTGAGAACTTGTTAGAGTTGCAACTTCTAGGGCATCACTCAGGCCCACTGAGTCAGACTTTTAGGAGGGTAGAGTCCAGTCATTTGTGTTTTAAGGAGCTTTCTAGGTAATTCTAACACATACTCTAAAGTTTGAGAAGTATTGCATCATGGCCCAAGACATGGTGAAATCCCAACTTGCTCTCTTTTTATCCTTTAATATTTGTAATCTCTAGGTCGACATAGGCTGCTTCACATCTGTATGGACTAGGATCTGTTAAGAACAATTGTGCGTATGTTGCACATGAACGTAATTGGTATATTTGTATATTTATGTGGTTTTTCCACAGTGAGTTTGTAGACAGATACTCTCTCCTACTTTGATATAAATTGGTGGTTCTCAAGTTGTTTTTGTGCATTAGCCAGACATTTGCCAACGTTGGAAGTATTTTATTGTCATCAAGGAGGTAGATGGAACTGGCCTCTGATGGGCAGTGTTCAGTGATGCTTCTAAACATGCTACAGTAAGCTGGATACTGCCCCACACCAATTAAAATTACCTCGCCCTAAACGTTAATAGTGCCAAGGCTGAGAAACTCTTATATAATCTACACTGCTTAGTACAGAATTAGGCATGTATTTTGGTGCTACCATATTGTCACCTTTAATGTAAGACTTCTATTTTATAAAAAGATTCAAGAGTCAACTTATATTCTTTTCTGCATTTATTATTTTAGTCACAAGCTGTATCTGCTGGCCATTAATGGAAAGAGGAGCTTGGAGTTGTCGATATGTAACTGGGAATATAATTGGGCCATACCCTTCCTGCATTTCCCTTGTTTCACATATTTGCAAAACAGAACAAAACATCCTCAATAAAATCTTCTCAAAACAAAGCTATCTACCTCAAATGAAGCAGATACAATCTATAGAACAAATAAGTAATAATATAATAGTGTCACATTATTCTGTTGGTCAATATATGTTATATAATTATGCAAAGTTTTGTGTAGTGTATTGGAGATAGAAACTTTTGCTAATAATAATGAATTTCATTTACAGATTTTCAGCCTAGGCTCTTTTAGTGCTTGTGTGTATAAATGTTACTAAAAAAGGAATTACATATTATACGCAGTAGACATTTGAATATTTCCTAAATATAAGATTTTCTCAATGATTAGCATGCCTGCTTAGCAGTGTAATTTTGCTTATTGCCCTTATAAATACAGAAGTGATCTGATTTGTAATAATCTATCCATGCCTCATCTCATCTGCAGATAATTTAGATGCTTCTATAGCTAAGATGGCACAAGTATCAATGGCTGTCATATTTTGTCGCAAAGATGCCCATTTTACTTCCATTTCCAGGAAAGATACTAAAAGGAGAAAGATTGGAAAAAATTGAGTTGTACTTGGTAACTGCTGAATGCAAGCGTTAACTTGAAGAGAACATAAATCAAGATGAAGATGGCATCCAGGTATCTGATTTGGAAACGTGAGTTGAAGATTTTGACATTCCTTGGCAGAAAAACAAGAAATAGAAGATAATACATAACCGAAGCCATTCCCTAAATTAACAAAAACACACATATAATTTAGAGTCCTAAGTCCCTTATTACCAGCCTTCCTGCTTCTGGCTAAACATTCCCTAGAGAGAGGAAGGAGAGGAGACAGGAGGCAATAAAATGAAATGTGAAAATATTATTCAAAATTTAAAATAAAATTTTGAAAGAGATGCCAGCATCCTCAACAACAGCGTATACTTGCAGCCACATGAAAGAAAGAGAAATGCCTCAGGTTGGCTGCTGCTGGGCTTCTGATCACAGGTACGCCTGCAGGAAAACCTGTGTATTTCAGCACTGTTTATAAATCATCATGGCCAAAGGGACACCTAATCCTACTTAAGACATTTTCAGATCTCAGCTTTAGGAATGCCCATTTTCTCATAGCTATGTATGAAGAAGACAAGAGGCCCAAGAGTGTCGCTGTCACAGTCTCTACTGTGAACTTGCCATGAGGCATATCAGACTGTAAAGGTGTCTAAGTCTATCCTAGCTATATTTATATTTATAACGGTATCTGGCTATCTATAGGTAGACATACTAACAAAGACTCTTCCACTTGTGTGGGTATTAGAATTTTCAACCAACATGCTTAAAATTTCACCTTTATTAAACAGGCAAAAACACTTTTTTCTTAAGGGTTTGATATTCCCCTATTTTTGTATTTTGAAGTCAGAGGCTTTGAATAAATCAAGGACTTAGTGTTCCCACTGCTCATTACTTTCTCACAATATTTCGGGTGATCTTTCAGGAAGGCAGGCATTGGAGTAAGGTACTATTATCTTTCGCTAACCCCTATGTGAGTGTCCCCATGTGTTCTTGCAGCAAGTTATCCATAAGCATCTCCATCTAACCTATACCAACTTCCCTGGGAAAGAAATTTTTCTATTGTTATTATGTAAAGTGTTTTATTTATTATGAATCTTTTACACAGCTTGTATTTTATGATGTGGCAGCATCTCATAGTGAAGCAAATACAAGCACTCGAATAACAGCAGACCACATCAGACTAAAAATCAAAATATGGCACAGAGGGAGGAAGCCTGTCATGCTTTTTAATGAAAAAAAAAAAGAAAACGTTCTGGCAGTTTCCAATTTGAGCAGTATTGCACAACTGTTACACAAAGGAATTCTGCCAAAATAATATCTTTAGTTTATTTTGAACCTTATCGTTTCTCTTCAACCACATAATTTATTGCAAATGGAACACCATGTCTAGAAGGGATAGGATATCCTGATGGCCTTTGCACTGTAAGTTACTAAAATCCAGACACCATTTCTGCAAATGGTACGTTGTACAAATGCAAATGTCATATTAGACTTTCAAATCCAATGATAATGTGACAAACAATCAGTCACAATATTGTGAGGTGTGCCAAAGTTGATTCCTATCTCTTGTAACTGCCTTACACTTCAATTTGTTCTCTGAGCACTGGCAACATATTCTTTTGAAAAGACCTTAGTAATGAGAAACATAGTTATCTAGTCAAGGCTGTGAGACAGGCAGAAATGTTTCAGATGCTTTCACTGGGTTTCAATGTCTTGATTTCTAGGGAGTTCATTCACTCTAGCTTAGGGTGAATGAACCCTCAGCACTATTGACATTTAGTGTCAGATAATTTCTTTTTGCCTGAGCTGTCCTATGCATTGTAAGAGATTCAGCTGTACCTCTGGCCTCTACTCACTGGATATCAATAGTGCTCCTCTGGGTATAACAATCAAAATGTCTGCAGACATTGCCAAAAATCCCTTGGGGGACAAAAGTGTCCCAGGCTGAGCATTGCAGTTTATCATAAAAAGAAAATAAAAACAGTATCCCCACAGTTTGAAAAGTCTTTGCAGGTTAGTTATTCTCTGCATCCTACTTTCCAATCCAAAGTTAGGACAAATGTTTCTTTGTTAAGAATGGGAAAGAGTGAGGGAGTTTCTGGTAGAAATTGGCTTGTCATTTCTCAAATAACCCTCCTATTTGTCAGAAAGCACTTCCTCTTTGAGTGTGAGGAAAATGAAATACAGACTATTAGCGCAGAGCCATAGCAGAACCATATGCTCCTCTTGTAATCTCACCTTTTGCAGAAAAACAACTGTTCATGCTGAACAACTCAGCCCAGCTTTGCTGCCATATTTCCATCTAGAATTTGATTTTCACTCCATCTCTCTCTCTATAGGTTTCCAAACTCCTTCCCCCTTCTGCTTTTCTACCCATGTATAGACTGATGGGAGCCTCTTTGTGGCAAAAAACTTCCGAAACGAGTGGGGACTATGCTATGAGAACGTGTATTTGCTATAAAGGAGACTAGACAAAAACCTGGACTTTTCTCATGTTTAAAAAAAAATAAACAGCTTTGCTTTTGTTTCTGTTTATTCAGTTAGCAAATATCCATTAAGTGCTTCTCTATGACAGGAATTGTACTAGAAAATTTCAGTGACAAATTTTTACCGATAAAGATGAACGCAATACTCATCCTGTCTTTTTTTCCAAAAAATCTGCTGTTTTATATTTATCTTTTCTATGATAAATAATTTAATATTATCAGAAAATAATAGAAAGGAGAAAAATCTTGACTATTCTCAAGCTAAAACTTTATACTACATTTTTGTATAGATGGTTCCAATATGGTTTGTTTGGTTATACATGTTTTAGGATTCTAAAATATAATCACCATTTTTGCCTCTATTCCTGTCCTTTTCAAAAAAGCAATTAAGAAGAGTAAACCTATGTTTTCAAGTTTGCATGTTCAAGTTGCTTTGGGGACATTTTCATCAATCATACTTTCAATGTATCTAAGAAAGGTTAGCATCTCTTGTTCAGAAAATTACAGCACTAATATCTTAAGTGACTTGGGTACATGGCCCACAACTATATATATAGTCACTTAATCAATTGACCTACTAGAATTCTGCTCTGAACACCGTGGGAGGCAAGTCACCCAAAGCCATCTTCCTCTACATTCCCTCACATGCCATGAGCACACTTCATACACCTGCATTCCAGCTTTCTCATTCTCTCACAAATACTTTTTCATGTGTTTAGTTCTGCTTAATTACAACTTCCTCTTCAATTTTTTTAATTCCAACCACAGCCATGTGAAATTCTATTTGTATATATTTTCATACCAATGTCTTACCATGGTACTATATCCATGGTCCTATTGTGGGTCAAAGCAAATGCTGAAAAGCTGACACAAATAATCATGCTACACTATTACAGATCGTACATGTTTCCAGACTCACCGTTTATTTCTAGTTCATATGGGTAGCCTCATTTTAAAGGGGTGTGGTAAAAGGATCTTGAAGATAGTAGATTTTAAGAAAATAAAAAACTCCTCAGGGAATGATGATTTTCCATGTCTTTTACATTAAGTGGTATTCATTTCTTAACCATAAGTGAATGATTGTTTCTGTCTTTACAGTGTATTTACAATCTTAACACATAATCATTTACCAATTTGTTTGTCAATTTTATTTCTGGAAATTTAGGAAGATTTCTGAGATCCAAGGTGGATTCTGTGCATTCAATTAATTTTTCTCGAAGAACAGCATCTTCTGGGTAAAATTCTCTGGTATCTCTCAGTTGTAGAGCTGTCACTGTTAGATTGCATTGTTCAGTTAATTTTTGATAACCATTTATCAATGTTTTAATTATTAAGTGTTACAATGCTTATGATTAGCCCAAAACATTTTCTGAAATTAACCAAGTCCAAATCAGTGTCAATGGCATAATTAGACATACACCATACACTTAGCAGTGCCTTAGGCAGCTCACTTCATTAAGTTGGAAGGACCAATACAAAGGAAAAGTAATCCCAACCTTAAGTTGTCCTGTATTACAGCACTTGGATCAGGTTTCGTACACATCAGTGACCATACATTTGAGCAGCGAGACTATCGGAAATGTTTTTCTAAAAAATAACCTCACCAAAATGAAGGGAAAAAAATTTCAAGAGAGATCTAAAATTTCAAAAGATTTTCTTAAAATTTTTGCTTATTTCCTGTTCTTGACCACACTTATTAAAGTTGTAAATGCTCCATATTAGAAATGTAGGCCGGGGTGCGGTGGCTCACGCCTGTAATCCCACCACTTTGGGAGGCCGAGGCGGGTGGATCACGAGGTCAACAGATCGAGACCATCTTGGTCAACATGGTGAAACCCCGTCTCTACTAAAAATACAAAAAATTAGCTGGGCACGGTGGCGCGTTCCTGTAATCTCAGCTACTTGGGAAGCTGAGGCAGGAGAATTGCCTAAACCCAGGAAGCAGAGGTTGCAGTGAGCCGAGATTGCACCATTGCACTCCAGCCTGGGTAACAAGAGCGAAACTCCATCTCAAAAAAAAAAAAAACAAAAACAAAAACATATGTTTATGTTTTTAAGTATAGTTTTATTATAATCAAGATACTCAACAGTGATATGTTCAGATTTATTATGGTGAAAATGAAATGTCTTCCTAGCTCTGGATCTTTTTTCTTCCTATTTTCCTTCCTTTCTTTCTTTCCCTTTCTTTCTTCTGTGTTTCTGCCTTTCTCAGAATATTAGCTACATTTATTTTATATGAATTTAGCATAATTGTAATGATGAGCTGTGCTTTCTCTCTAAAGAATAGGCTTTGAGCTGGGCGTGGTAGCTCACATCTGTTATTCTAGCACATTGGGAGGCCAAGGCAGGAGGATCACTTGAGGACAAGAGTTCAAGACTGGCCTGGGCAACATAGCAAGACTCTGTTTGTACAAAAAATACAAAATTTAGCCAGGCATGGTGGGCGTGCACCTGTTTAAGTCCTAGCTACTTGGGAGGGTGAGGCAAGAAGATTGCTTGACCCCAGGAATTCAAGATTGCACTATGCTCTAATTGTACCACTGTGCTCCAGCCTAGGTGACAGAATGAGACCTTGACTCCAAAAAAACAAATGAAACAAACTAGAATGGGGTTTCAGTTTATTTTTCCAGATTACTAGGCCTTTGCTTTAGCTGGAAAGCTTTTGTTGCTCTCTTATAAAAGGGATAAGAAGTTAATATATTGTTTCAGTAGACATTTATTGAATGGTCTTTATGTGCCTCAAACTTTCTTTAGTATTTGAAATTCACTCAGCAACAGTATGCAATAAACAGTATAATGATCTTTGCTTTACAGATAAGGAAATTGAGGCATAAAAGAGAGACTACTTGTCCTAATTATACATGTCTATCAAGTAGCAAAGCTGAAATAATACCTCATTTCTATGTAACTTTGAAGTGTGTTTTCTTAACTACTATATTTTAGGTCTGAAGAATTTGTCTTTTGCAAGTTCATGCAGATTATAAACAATGAAACCACAATCTGAATACAGATATTTGGATTCCAAAACCAGCATTTGTCATCACCATAATACCTTGCTCCAGGAAAATTATGTTTGCTGATATAAGACAATATATGCAGAAGCTATATCAATGCCTACAATTGCACTTTTTTTGTTATCACACCTGCATTTTTCAATGTAGAAACCACAGGTTCTATTTATTTGTATTTCATAGTGAAGATTTATACCTTACTTTCATGTAAAATCATGATTTTGATAAAATAACGTTTATTTTTCCAATATTAGAAGGGTGAGGGGAAGCTTGAGAGACTGACACATGATACTTGGTATATTTTCCTATAAACATGTGTAATTCCATAGCAATTAGTAAAAATTTAACATGAATTATTATTTTATATATTCATGTTTTGTGCCTTTTTTAATTTCTTGGGAAAAATGGTTGTTCCCTTGAGAACTAGCGGCAGGTCAACAGTCAATCAAAACCACCGACTCTTAGATCCTGCAGCATCCTTAGGTGCTGACCTAGTTCATTGGTTTCCTATCTACTGCCTTCATTTGCTATCATTCTTTCTCTGGATTCCAGCCCAGTGAGATATGGCAGAGTAGCACAACAAGCCCAGGAAGTCAGAAAGATTGGGAAGAAAATACAAATCTACCTCGTATGAACTTTGTGAACTTAAGCAAGCTTAGTAACTTTTCTCAGGATCCGTCCCCTAATCTATAAAATAGAAATGTTCATTCCTACCTACAAGGTTGTTTTGAAGAGCACAGTTCTCGCAATAGAGTAAGAACTCAATTCATGCCGTGTTCTCTTCTCCTCCCTCCTTACACTTCATTTGTATCCCATTTGGTATGCTATCTGTTTCAGTGCTGTATGCAGGCACATGTCCTTCCCAGACCCTGAAGAAATATGATTAATTCTCTCTAATTATGTCCTCCTAGCACTGTGTACATAACTCTACAATGGCATTATATTGCCTTAGAGTTATTTGTTATGTGTCTCTTTTGTTCATTAGTCTATGAGCTTCATGAAAAAGAAAGCTTAGTTCTTTGTTAATTGTATCTTGATCATTTACAGCAGTTCATGGGACATAGCAGCCCAAACGTAAGTGTTTGCTAAATGATAACGAGGTCATATGCCTTTCTTAGTCTTGTTTTCTTATAATTAAAATTACATCATGGATCTGGCCTTTTAACCTTACAAGATTTTTGTGAGAATCAAATGAGACAATATTAGAATTAATAAAGCCATTCCAAACATTCAGTTACAATAACACCTAGTTGGGCATTCATTACAGAATATTTCAAAGTGGCATACTATTCATTGTCACAATATGCACTTGCGTTGCTTTGTCTTATATGATTTAGTATATTAAGTACAGAGCTAAATTTGGGTTCATATCTCTTATAATGGTCATTTATTCAATAGCCTCAACCTTCAGTTGGATAAATTCTGTCGTTGGTAAGATATGCATTGATTTATGCAAGACTTTTTTCTCATGTAAATAAATAAATAAAGAAGAACTAAAAGGATATTTTTTGAAGTCCTATGGTGTTTTCATTTTCCTAGTCCTTGATTGATTTTAGGAGGTAATTCCAAACATTTTTCTTTTTCATGCACATTAATTTGTGCCACTTTCTGAGCCTAAAAACAGAAGAGACAATCTCCCCCAACTCCCCTCTCCATGGAAGATAAATGTAGGTGGGTTTATGAATCAAATAGAGTGTCAGACCAAAAAGGAAACTGAGCAACGGAGTATGTTTGCTTCTTTATCCAGACCAATTTTTAGCACTTGCCCCAAACTGTTACATATTCTCTGTGAACAGTTCTACCCCAGGAGATATTTACCAACTCTTCCCACAACTTTGAAAGCAGAACTTTCCCTCACTGAGGCTGCTCTTTCCCATCATTCATTTTCCCATGAAATATCTTTTCAGAGAAATCTTTCGTGATCACCCTACCCAGCACACATCTCCCCTCATTGTTAGGATTCACTTGGTCACTCTCTATCACTCCTTACAATCCAGCCCTCCCTCCCTCCCTCCCTCTCTCCCTCCCTCCTTCCCTCCCTTCCTCTCTCCCTTCCTCTCTCCCTTCCTCACTTCCTTCCTTCCTTCCTTCCTTCCTTCCTTCCTTCCTTCCTTCCTTCCTTCCTTCCCTCCATCCTTCCTTCCCTCCCTCCTTCCTTCCTCCCTCCCTCCCTTCCTTCCTTTCCTCCTTCCCTCCTTCCTTCTCTGCTTCCTTTGTTTTCCTTTTCTCTTCTCTTTTCTTTTCATTTCTTTCCTTTTCTTCTTTCTTTCATTCTTTTTATTTTTCTTTCTTCACAGAATGGAAAATATCTCCTACCAGGTGGATGGAGATATTCCAGGGCTGTTCTCAGAGAGCTCAGCAGCCACGTTCATTACCAAGGAATGAAAATACCAAGTTTAACTTTATTTGTCCCATAGTAGATTGTAGAAATGTTACTTCAGTCACAGACCGTGGCCTGTATCTCCATATAAGAACTATGTGGACCTCAGCACTTTCATTCATTTCTGAATTAATGACAACCTGAAAAGTGCCTGGCATATGTAGATGCCTAAAAGTAGTTGTTGAAAAGGCATGGGCTGGACACGGTTGCTCACACCTGTAATCCTAGCACTTTGGGAGGCCAAGGCCAGCGGATTGCCTGAGTTCAGGAGTTTGAGACCAGACTGGGCAACATGGTAAAACCCCATCTCTACTAAAATACAAAAAAATTAGCCCGGCATGGTGGTGTGCCCCAGTAGTCCCAGCTACTCGGGAGGCTGAGGCAGGAGAATTGCTTGAACTCGCCCAGGAGATGGAGGTTATAGTGAGCTAAGATCGAGCCACTGCACTCCAGCCTGGGGGACAGAGTGAGACTCCATCTCAAAAAAAAAAAAAAAAAAATTAAATGAAAGAATAAATAAGTGAATGGAAGAGTTTCACTGAGTAGAAAAAAAGAGGCGAGAAGAATTGTTTCTGCAACCTTCATTTAAAACTCATTCAAAGCTGGGTAAATGCGAAAGCCAAGTTGTTTCTTCTCTTGGTAATGAGATTTGTGCAAAGCAGCATGTTGCTCTTGATCTTGCCCGTCCTCCTTTACGAAAACTTTAAGATCATTGACAAGTGTCCTTAGGCAGATCCACCTGACCAGTGTCTCTTAAAAAAGGCTTATTAGCACAATTTTGAAATTGTATTTTCTAACTTTATTTCTCTTTAGAAATGTACCTTTATGGAAACAGAGACACTGATATAAGTATTTTGAGCTGGCCCCTTTTTTTAACTAAAAGCATTCCGGAAGGAGTCTAAAAAAGCATAGAAATGTGACATTGTTGGAATTATAATCTTAGCTTTCCTGTTTGTCAATGATGTTATTGCCAGAAAGACATTCATCTGAAGGTGAACTCAGAAGACCATTCGGATAAACTAGATGAAATGCATGATGGGTTATTCTATAACAGGTTTAGACATGTACACACACACACACACAATGACAGGCGGTATTACAAATTAATCAGAAATAACATTGGAGAAATAGTAGGACCCCTACTTAAATATTTTTAAAATATGGAGTTTTCTAACCAATCCTGAGTCTTTTCAAATAGCAGGTTTTGTATTTTTGTTTATATATAATTTGTGCCTGCCCCGTTTTTCTTCAATGAACATAACTCCTAGTTGAGCTCTCGTCTTCACCCTCTGGCATAGCTGGACTTGTCTTCTCAGGACCTCAGTGCTAGCCCTGTCACTGGATCAGAGCCGTGGTCAGATGGTTGCTATTACCTAAGACTGTTTTTAAAAGGCAGCAGTTACCAGGTGGATGGAGATATTCCAGGGCTGTTCTCAGAGAGCTCAGCAGCCACGTTCATTACCAAGGAATGAAAATACCAAGTTTAACTTTATTTGTCCCATAGTAGATTGTAGAAATGTTGCTTCAGTCACAGACCGTGGCCTGTATCTCCACATGGAAGGAGCTCTGATTATGACTAGAACAGTCCTGCAGGTCCAATAACAGGTGAAGCAGTGGATGCAGAAAGTCACAGGTTGCCACCTAAGTGTTAGGACTAAGGAAAAAGAAGTTCTGTCAAACCTCATGAGAGACGTTACCTTTTATTGTAAGAGGGTACCAGATGTTTCATATATTTTATCCCATTTTCACTACTTTTTCTACTTCTACCAATACTGCTATTAATACTAATACCATCATCACAATTATATGTGTCCACTTTGTGCAAGATATTGTTCCAGGACATTTATACGCATTCATTTGCACTTTAATCCCCCCAAAAACAAGGTAGATGTTTTGCACAATTGATGGATGAGGAAATGAGAGTTTTGTACACAGCCAATGAAGTGTAAACATAGACCTAGATCTTAAATCCTGTAAACTAGCTAGAGGCGTTCTCCCACAGCTGTATTCTATTTGTATAAAAGGACCTACAGATAATTCTCTGCCTTGCTTTCCAATCTTCTGTAGTTAATAAAAAAATATTATTCTAAAAGGGCTATATTGATATCATATTTCCAGGAAATAATTCTAAGATGATCTTTTAATTTTCCTGCATTTATCACTGTTTGCAATTTTCTTTTATGCCACATGGATTCTATACCTCTGTTCTCTTAGAGGGAAAAACATAGCAACCAAAAAGACAGTTGCATTTTCTGGGCATCAACTAAAGTGAAGAAAGAGGTTATTTTTACCTTCTTTATGAGCGAAAGATGGACAGGATCTCAGATTGTCCTCTTTGCATATGCAAGAAGGAATTCTAGCTGTGTTTGTCAGCACTGACCCACTCAAGACCTGTGAATCTGAACAAGCATCACACAGCCAACTTCAAAGAGAATCAGTAAAGAGAAATCTTTGAGGAGGGAAAAAAAAATCAAAAGTGACACCTTTGTGATGAATTAATTTTGAATGAGGATAGAGATATTGATAAGGTAAAATATAACTGAAAGAATTTAAAGTAATTGCCTTGAAGTTCCTTGATGATGGGACTATTCCAAGGTGTACTATCCACACTTTTATGCATTACTAAGGAGTTGTAAGAAAGGGAGATTAAGTATTTTACTAGGAAATATCTCTTCCAGAGTAGAACATTTTGTAACAATAGCCAATGAGTAAATGTAGGCAGCATAATATTTTGGGAAATAGTTTTATGGAAGCAATTGCTGTTATCTAAAGCATTCCTCAGGAAATTCAGCGGCCAGCAAGAGATCCCCCACATTTTTGTGCATAGACTTAAATGTAGTCTCTAACAAAGTGACAGAGAGACTTCTAGCCAAATTTTATGTCCTCGTTTGCTTAGAAATTTTAAGGTTGAATCCTGACACATTTCCTTCCTAGGTGCATTGATAAGAGAAACTACAGTCATACCAGCAATGCTTGCCTTTTGAAATATTGCCTTTATGTAAATATGTTTTTGATATGGTGAGAATCTTAAGAATTTTAAATTTTTTATTTTATTCTAAATACCTTATCCTATTGCCAGTAGGCAGTATTGAATATTGCATATTCTGTTTCTATGATGGGAAATCATTAAAGTTAATGTATCTACCTAGATCCTCAGGCTTCATTTTACACACACACACACACACACACACACACACACACACACACACAAGTCCACTTGTTATTGAACCTGCAGGACTGTGCTACTCATAATCAGAGCTCCCTCCATGTGGAAATTTATCAGAAATAAATATGATACAGACTCTCCTTTTGAAATTGAAATCTCATTTCCTTGATTTTTCAATAAATTTTCTATTGTAATAAACATGTTAACATGGAAGGATAGAATAGAATGGTAAATTGCATGTCTTCATCTAAATTTATATTCTAATTTATTTAAAAATTGAAAAAGATGTCTTTGTTTTGTTGAGGTTCTATAAGGATGCAGTCACTAGGCATAGCTTACTGTTTTTAAAAAACGTTAAAGTAGATCTATCGAGGAAGAGATTATATCTCAGTCTGTGGATTAAGTTTTTGTATGTGTAATTGGGGCAGGATGGGGTGGTGGAAGAGGTCCAGATGTTTGGATATTCTGATGTGTCCTCTTCTGAACTACTTGTAACAGAAACATGTCTGAAGAGATGCCTAAGGGTTTTTACAACACTCCATTCCCTCTTTCCCCCAAGAGACGAGAGCAGGAGGGCCAATGTTTAGGTCAATAACTCATTCATTACCTTGTTAATTCTACTTACTGAATTACATTTAAATTTCTACTTTTCTCTTTTAGGGGCTAAAGCTGGTTGATGAAGATTGAGAGCCCCTTGACTGGCTCTGCTATCTTTTATTAAGTCAGCCATAAGAATCTGTCACCTCTCTTCAGAATGTGAGGGATAGTGATCCCTATTATTTTTCCATCTTTGTGGTTTCAACAGAAATCTGACACACAAGACTCTTAGCCCCAAGGTTGATGGAAGGTAAAGGTCCATATATTGTGGGTTTTATCTTGTTTCCCATTTCTAGCAGACTAAATTTTATTGCCAGCTAAGTTCTGTTAACGCATTTTTTATTCCCTCTACAGAAAGCCATGAAATAGTTGGCAAAAGATTAATTTATATCAGCCCTTTGAAAGGCAATGAATGAAGAAGAGAGAAAGTTTCTAAATGCAGGAAATAATACTTTCTGGGCCATTGGTCAGGATTTTCCAATTTTCAGTTATTTCAGTTATTGTATAGAAAAGCATTGAATGTGGGCACATTATAAGTAAGTTTTAGTGCATTTAATGGATCTGAAAACCCCTTGAATTCCATTTATGCACTCTTCCATTAGTATTTAAGATTCTAATTGTGTTCCCACAATGAGTTATTCTATATCAGTCGCTGACAGTTGACAATCAGTGTGGCTTAGCAATGAACATTTTTTACCTATCGAATTAGGCTTTGTATATTTAATAATTGCTACATAAAAGACACTGACAAAAGTAATTTGATCACAATGTGGATTTCCAGAATCTGCTTCTCATTATAAAACATTTCCAGAGGCCATTAGGCGAAATACTGGGGATTTGCAGTGCAATAGATAAGCAACAGGTTCAAAAGTCTGTATTTTGAAGTTGCCTGGAGAATTCCATATTCCTTTTAATATAATATTCTTTAGATCTTTCTGTTCAACATGGATTGACTGAGATGCACAGTTGTATAGGAAGTAAAAAATACTGTATTCTTTTTTTCCTCCATTATAATGTATTGTGGCTGACTGGAAAGGCTCAGAAAAGCAATGTTATTCTTAGCAGCCTTCTGAAAGCAATGGGTAGTAAGTACATTTAGGTAGTGAAGTATTCCCAAGTTCAAACTCACAAAATATGGTGACCTTTCCCTTCCAAATACTTATTTTAAATGTCATAATCAGTTTCTTAATCATGTAGATTAAGAATACAGGGCTATACCAACCACAAATCCTGACTCTAGTAAATAGACCATCAAGAGCAATGTAAGCAAAGTTTCAAAATAAGGATACTAAAACTTACAAAGTTAATGTTGTCTCACAGGACTTTCAGGAAAATACATCCAGACAGAAAAAAAAAAATAGCAGCTTTACTTAGTACTTCCCTGGGGGACAAAGATGAATGTTTCTGAGGTCCAATATAAAAGACAAACATTTTTAAAAAAATTACTGACTAGACAGTTTAAGAGAAAAGTGAACAATTGCAAAGCAATCATTAAAATTATGATATTTAATGAGATAGGAATAACAAAAATAATTAGGGTAATTTTAATAAATCAGACAATTGTAAATATTTCCCTATACCTCTGGTATGCAGTTCATCATGCAAGGAAGACCATTGATAAGAGTTTGATTAACTCCATGACTTTTCTCTTGCTGGGTTGAGTGTCTTGGCGGCAAGGTCCCTTTACTCATACTACTCATACTCTTTTATAGCCCAGCACCTGTTGAGGGAGAGAAGAGTACATTAACAAACTGAAAGAGTGACAGAGGCCTGTTTGAGACGTCTGCAGAAGCAAATAGAGAGAAAAAAAGGGTAAAACCTGATACAATAGTTCTTACAAGATGACGAGCATTCATAAAATTGAGAATTAAAAACAATGAGACATTCTGAAAACCTTGCACATTGACAGGTAAAATTATAAAGTTTAGCTTTTAGATAATCATAATTGTGATGCTAAGGGGAATAAAAAGATGTTGAAAGACATCTCCAGAGTTTGGATGGCCATCAGACTGTTGTTTTCCTGAATTTGTTTATAATGTTTCATATTAACCACAAAAAATCCACCCAGATGGACCTCTGACTCTAAACACCTAGCACGTTCAGAGAAAAAAATTCATACTAGGCACAGTTAGGTGACCTGAGAGCAGACATCTGGTTTCCAACTTTATCTTCTGATTTCTCCTGTGTGCTGTTTAACCTAAATAGAATAATACTAAAGGGCAAACAAACAAACACACACACACAAAACTTACTGGTTTGTAAAAGTCTAGGTAAGTGCATATGGCTTCTATTGTCATCATTATGAACATTCTACCTATAACATGTAGAACATCAGACATGCAAATTAATTTAAGGCTGGTTTGCTAGGAATGTCTGTTGACTCTAATTGCTAGTTAATGTCATGACTCATTTATAAATGAGAATTGCTTATTTCTATCACTGCAAGAAGGCATCAGCTTTGTATGAATGCTTTCCCAGATTGAAGATAGGGGAAGTGACATGACAGACAGCAGAAAAATAAGAGCTTTGCATAATCTATATTCATTTAATACAACTTATGGAGATAGGTTATGTTGTAAAATAGAAGCAATCTCATGCTGTCTGCCAAGCTAGTCTTCAAAAAGACTCTTAGGGAATTTGCTGGTTCTAATGAAATTAAACTTGGAAAACCATGTGGTCTCTACGCTTCAATGCCTCAACTATCACTTTTCCTTTTATCTATAATCCCATTTTCTTTACACTCCTTTCCTGGCTGTTGGCAGCCTTGTCTTCTTTCCATCCTTGGCTTCAGTATGTGCCCCATTGCAAAGCCTTTCCTGGTATCTTTATGGACAATACATATTTGTATATACACATATGCTAAAAGCAATTTGTATATACACATATGCTAAAAGGAACTTCATTACCCCCAAAGTTCCTTTTAAATACTGTTTTCAATTAACTGGTACCACATTTTATTTCTTTGTATAGGCATGAGGGTGTGGAGGCCATACAATAGCTCACAAAATGTCTGGCACATAGGAAGCATGTAGTCAACATTTATTTAATGGAAAACTATGCAAAGGAAATAGGATTTAGATTTAGTTAGACCTAAATGTATATATCCCAGCTTTATCACTTAAAGTTATGTGCCCTATTATTTAAAGTGATGATATAATATTTATTTTGGAGAATCTATAGATAATTAATTGTTTAAAGATATGTATATATAATGTATAGATGTGCATATATATTTATATAATTTATATACTTCAATCCTCAATTATTTGTTATAGCACTAGGTTATATGTTCAATTATACTTAAATCAGAAACCTAACTACTTTCTTTGCATAGTTGTTCACTTAGTAAACATTAATTTATTTCTATGTGCAAGGCATTTTGTTAGTTATTGGATAGACTCACCATAATTGAGGTTGTATCATTAATTAATTAATCATTAATATATACATGTATTAATATATTTGAAGTGGGAATACACACATATATGCATATATGTATCAATATCCCTGATTAATTATAGTCTTCAATTAATTAGTATACAATTAATTATATATAATTATAATTAAGTAAATAATTATAATATACAATAATTTATACTCTCAATTAATATAATATATATTCTAAATAAATTAATATTTATGCACATATCCTGAATTGTCTTACACATATAGAAGTTTTATGCAAAGAGAGTATTGCTTGAAGAATTCCTGTATGTTTCATATGATATTATGCAACTTAAGTAAAATGAGCAAAACGTGTTCAAATATATCTTCAAATTAAAGTGTGGCTTTGTATTATTTTAGTTTTCTATTAAGGGCATTTATTCTCATGTAACCTTGAAAAATCTATCCCAATTCTTTTCATCATTAGTGTGATTTAATGAGACAATTACTGAGTTAACTTTTCGTAATGACAAAAAAAAACTACTCTGTTTTTTAAATTTAAAATACCACAACCAAAGCCTAACTCTCTCTAGGTTGTTTATCTAAGACTCTGGTGAACAAAATTCAACTGGAAAGCAGGAAGAGAATATAAAGTGTACTTCACTTTGAGCACAACTCTTGAGTGTGTGGTGAGTACTGAAATGGAAGGAAAATGTTGTTATATAATTTTTAGTGACCATGACCTGTGGCTAGCATTTGTTTTAAAGTCTTCCCATGTCTTAACTCCCCTAATCTTAACAAAATCCTCATGCAGTGAATGTCATAATTATTTCCATTATTAGAGACTTAAGAAACGGAGGCAAAATTGCTGTGGTCACATAGCTGTTAAATGCCAGAGCTGAAATTTAAAATGTAGAGGGTCACTAGGACAAACTGCTTCTCCATGGCAATCTTATGATTTAATTAAATTGACAATTTCACCAAAATAGACACTGTCCTAGGAAAGCAATTATTAAAATATAATTAACAAATCATTTTAGAACAATACTATGGTAACACACATGAGAGAAGATGAGAAAGAAAGTCTGTCGAGGAAAAATAAAAATTGGAGCCCAGGTGGCTTTGCAGCATGGTTCTAGAAAATGCCTATATTTGATGTCTAATATTGAGTGTCAACTTGATTGGATTGAAGGATGCAAATTATTGTTCCTACATGTGTCTGTGAGGGTGTTGCCCAAGGAGAGTCAGTGGACTGGGAAAGGCAGATCCACCCAAAATCTGGATGGGCACCAACTAATCAACTGCTAGGACCATCAGAATAAAAGGAGGCAGAAGAACATGGAAAGACTAGACTAAGTCTTCTGGCCTTTGTCTTCTTCCGCTGCTGGATGCTTCCCATACTCAAACATCAGTCTCTAAGTTCTTCAGCATTTGGACTCTTGGACAGTGGCTCTAGGACCTTTGGCCACCGACTGAAGTCTCCACTCTCAGCCTCCCTATTTTTGAGGTTTTGAGATCAGATACACTATAGAATAGTTTTTATATAATATAACCATTCTTTGAGATCTTTTAAAGGTTTGAGACATCACCTAGGCACTTGAATGAAGCTGGCATAATTCTCATAGAAACTCAGACAAGGTAACAGAAAGGCACATACACATAAGACACAAACACATAGGCATATGCCAGGTTTTATACACAAATTTATAGGTCCCATTCCTGTAAGTTGTTATGTAGAAGTTCCAAATGAAAGACAAGACAGAATTCAAAAGCCTGTTAAACTAAAAATCTAAGAAGTTTACATGCCCATAGAACAGATGTGAATTTGCCCCCACAATATTCAGGATCAGGAATAATCTAATTTCTTTATTTTTCTAAATCAAATTCAGGCTGACTCCACATTCCACTCAGTCATTGTAACCCCCTCGCCTGCCTCCCGAATCCCAAGGTATCACATAAAAAGCCTAGTCATGATATGTTCTGAGAACAGGAATGGTTCCAATCCTTTCATCTTAGTGGTCTCCATTTTTTCTCTTGCACTGTGTGTTTTTAAGAATGCTAGCCTTAGGCATCCTCTAAACATGAATGCTCCAGGCAGCTAAGCCAAACCTTCCTGTAATTCAGCCACTCATAGCCCACATTCAGGATATTCCATCAGGACCTAAAAGATTTGGGTGCTTGGTGAATTCATGTGCCACATGCCACTTCCATCCATGCTTCTATATCATACCTTGTGTGAGAAGCAGGTTCTACCGCTGGGGGGAAAAAGAAAAGAGACTATTGGACTTCATTTCTTCCTCTCTCTGTTGTCTATGGTATGTCTGGCCATTCCTCTGTTTCTATCTCCTAGAAGCCCTTCCTCAGCATTAAGGATCCACTGTGGTTTAATTCCTGGATGATTTCTACTGTCAGAGTCACACCTCAGTAGGTAATTTCTTTGACTTGGTCCCTGAAACAGGAAGAAGGTACTGGTTTGCTTAGTGGAAGTGTGAAGTTGGAAATGATTAAACTTCAGAGATTTAGGCTTGCTCTGTTTTCTAGAAGTGGGAGAAGAAAAATAACAATTGGCTTTTGTAATCTTTCTCCTCTGCAGCAGCAAGCACACATCAAAAATGAGGCCGAGGGAGGTGACTCATGCCTGTAATCCCAGCACTTTGGGAGGCCGAGGCAGGTAGATAACCTGAGGTCAGGAATTTGAGAGCAGCCTGGCCAACATGGCAAAACACTGTCTCTACTAAAAATACAAAAATTATTTGAGTGTGGTGTTATGCACCTGTAACCCCAGCTACTTAGGGAGGCTGAGGCAGGAGAATCGCTTTTACCCGGGAGGTGGTGGTTGTAGTGAGCCAAGATCATGCCACTGCACTCCAGCCTGGGCAACAGAGCAAGACACTGTCTCAAAAAAAAAAAAAAAAAAAGAAAAAATTAATAGATTTTCCTAACATACTAGAAATTAACAATTTAGTGTTAGTAAAGACATTAATATAGTATAGCACATCAATATATGAAATGTACAATAATCATGATTTATAAGTAGATGTTCCACATAAAGGCCTTATAATCTAAACCCATCTTTGGAAAAGGCTTAAAAAATAGAATTGAACATGTGAAAACTATGTTAAATTAAAACCCTACACCACCATTAATGGTGAAACACTACAGACAATCTAGTTTAATGATGCTGCTATTATTAACTCTCTTAACTCTGTTATTGTTAATGCTACTATTATTAACCACAATAACTGTTAACTTATTAACTATTATAACTATATTGCATCACAACTCACAGGGATGGAACCAATAAATTTACATATAAAATCTAGTATATGCATGCATTTGTGCTTCATGTCTATGTATGTGTCTTTTTGTTATCTCGACTGAGTTTCTATAATGCTGCTATTATTAAGCTAGATTGTAGTGTTTCACCACTAATCGTGGTGTTGGTTTTATATATTGGTTAATATAGTATATACTGGTTATATATATAATGTTTAATATGTTAAGAGGGAAAGGAAACCACTGCAGGGGTTGGTGATGGTACTGGGTCATTGTGGTCCTGGAATATCACAGACATAAACAGACAATGCAGTGGCTTTAAATCACAGAGATGTCAATCTTCCTACATAAAGAGATATGCAGTGCAGGCTTCATGGCTATGTGACCTCTGCAGTTACACAGGGTCTCGGGCTTAGAAGGGCTTATGCTTAGATTAATGCTCTCCTGTTACCATCTTGAAATTCTTGATAATTTTTGAACAAGGGGCAATTTCTCTTTGCACAGGGGCTCGCAAATTGTGCACCATAATCTGGAGCCTAGCCAAATAATGGCGATCTGAAAGGCTGGAATAATCTTCCCTGGATAGCAGTTGACATGGAGGTACTAATTCAGGGTGGAGGGCTATACCAGACATTCTGAAAATCTGGGTCTGCTCTTTACTTAACAGTGGTCCAGGAAGTGGAATATTAAAACCTCATGGGCAGAGAAAGCAGGGTCGCTAACATTAGAAGTGGCACTGAGCTAAGCAATCTCAGCAAAGAGTAAAAAATAAAGCTATTTATGAAGTTCTGGACAATTATCTTTGAAAATAAAATTGTGTCAGGAAACTCCATTACTTTCTAAGTATCCAAAAATATGACAAAGAATCAATGTACATGTTACTTTGCAAAATGTAAACAAAGAAACATACAGAGGAGTTGGCTAGATACAAATAAAAACATTGTAACTGACAAAAATTATGCACCTAAACATTCACACTCGGGTTTACACAAACACTTCAGATAGCAAATATTTAAGCAATAGTAACATGTATCCAGAACTAAAAAATATGCATACTTTAATTCAGCAAATTCCATTGTACACATATACTGCTGTTGTATAGAACATAGGTTTGATAATTAGTTAAACAGGGTCCAATCCTAGCCCCACCAATTTCTAGCTGTGGAACTGTTAATTTATTTGTACCTTAGCATCTTTATCTATAAAATGGAGAACATGTTATACCTTCTTATGATGGCTGTTGTGGGGATCAAGAGAGAATGTACAAAGCAAATATTTACCATGGTATTGTATTGAACACCTGATAAATGTTATCTGGTGTATAATAACTAATATTATTGTGGGTACTGATATTATTAGTTTCATAAGAAAATGATCATATATATGATGATCATATGCTTTCAAATATGTGACTGTAAATTTACTTATTGTATTTTATTTTCTGAAACAAAATATTCTATATATCTAAGAAAATTATGTGCTTTATGGAACTTATAAAAATGAAATATTATAGAATTAAAACATCTTCAAATAATATACTATTCAGATATAAAATATACAAAATATATTTTAATATACAAAAGTAATATATTAAAATTATATATTTTAATATATAATAATATACAAAGTGGTCTTCATTGCTACCTATCAACTCTATAAATTTTAAATATGAATAAGAGAAAAGACATTGTTAAATAAATTACCAAAGATGATAATTTCCTACCGGTAAGGTATGCAATTTTTATTTTATTGTGTTTACTCTCCGGCTTTAAAAATTCTAAGTGAGCTTAAAAACATTCTACTTGAAAATAAAAATATTTCTGAAATAATCTCATACGTTGTAAAAATGATACACATGCACACAGGTATTTGAGATTTTTTTAAGAAAAAAATGCCCTTATTTGAAAGTAATATTCAGAGAAGAATACTGCAAGTAGAATTATTGGGAAAAATGGGAACAATGAATATTAGATTTTCCCAACAAACTAAAAATAAATAGTACATTAATAAATCCTGATAAACCTCAGGATTATTATTTTCAAGATATTGTGAAATTGTGAGAACCTAAAAGTGCTGTCTCTTACTTTTCAACTCAGTAGAGAAAATCGAAAGTATGCTAAATTAGTCTAATATAGTAAAATAGGTATAGTTTTGATAAATTATTACTGATTTTAAAAACAAGTCTCTGCATTGTGTGCTAGTTTGAAATGCTGCTAAGTCTTTCATAATAAGTATTCTTGGTTTGGCCTTAAAAGGTACATATTACTTAGTGTTAAAATGTGGAATGTGAAGCAATCACATAGATGGTGAAGCACTAAGGGATTTTCAAAGGGAAAAAATTATAAACACAAGTACCAGGCTATTGCAGAGGTCATCCACGGGTGGTTCTTAAAAGAAAATGGGTGAGTTTATGTATTTTTTTTTCCATGGAAAGGTTTTCATGTCTCCTATTCTTACCATCTATATCAAAACTTATAGGACAGCAAGTTAGTTTAGTTTTCTGTTTAAGAGAGTCTGTGTTAAAGTCAGTTATTAATTTAAAATTTTGTTCTTACACTTAGTAGCTTGTAACTTCAGGCATGCTATGTGAACTTATCTAGTCTTGCCTTTTGTTTTTGATTCTTTAAAATAAATATACAAAATCTACTTTACTTGCGTAGAATAATAATTTAAATAATATGGCATATACAAAACACTTAACAATGCTTTTTACAATGGTGACTATGATAATATTTGTAATGTTGATTATTATGATAAGGAGAAAAATGACCAAAGGAATATCCTTAGGGTGTGAACTATAGTAACAATCTCAGAAGTATCATTCTATAAGCCAGAAAATCCATTATTTTTTTGTATAATCATTCATAATTTTAATAAATGCATACTCATGACACCATGTATGTACAGTATGTATATTTCAGCTAACAGCAGCAATGTTACTGTTACTTGCAAAGTTCTGTGTGTATGCCACATCTTAGGAAAGCAGTGTATTGGTTGCATTGTTATCATGATTGTCTAACTTTATCTACCCTAAAATTTCTATTGCAGCTCTGTGTCAAATGCTTTCCAGGATCCGTCAATGTGAAGATTTAAGTTGATATAAGCAATGGCAAACTGATAACTCTAGAAAGATCAAGCAGAGAACATAATCTTGCTCTCTGTAACAATGTCATAAGCACTAGGTGAGCATAGCAGATTTCTGTAGTATGTTTCCATTCTAGTCATTAATAAGAGCATGATCTTAATTATACTAAAGATACAATCAAAACTGATAGGAGACTCTCTCATAACAACGGTCAATGTGCAAAAGTAGATTACTATTTTCTCAGCCAATGTTGACTCATTAAGATATCATTTATTTATTGCAATAAGTATAATATAAATATGACTTAATACATCACTTTCAGGAAATAAAATTCCTCCCCCTCCTAGCATTCCCTTTTAATAAGAAAACCTTGCTGGGCTAGGTGGCTCAATCCTGTAATCCCACCACCTTGGGAGGCTGAGGTGGGCGGATCACTTGAGGTTAGGAGTTTGAGACCAGACTGACCAACATGAAGAAAACCTGTCTCTACTAAAAGTACAAAATTAGCCAGGCACGGTGGCACATGCCTGTAATCCCAGCTACACAGGAGGCTAAGGCAGGAGAATTGCTTGACTATCAAAGGTGGAGGTGGAGGTGAGACGAGATTGCATCATTGCACTCCAGTCTGGGCAACAGGAGCAAAAAACTCCATCTAAAAAAAAAAAGGACATTCTAGAAATATATCAAAAGGTCACACAATAAAAATAAAATCGAGTTTGCATTGTATTCCTAATGGATCATTACAAAAAAGATGAAAATAATGTATGACCACAAAAGGAAGCTCCTGCAAGGATGCAACGTGTTATTTTCCACTGATAATTGGTAATCTCACTTTTTCTAGATTTATTTCTCAAGTATAACATTTCCTTTTTACGCCTTCTATATTATGTGATTTGTGAGCTTTAGGAATCCTGTAACAACCAGTAATAAAACATAATACAAGATCAAAGGCGTTCTGATATATTGTACTCTTTTATGTTAAATAAGAATGAGCATGAATCACATCAGATTTTATCAACCTTTGATGTGCAGGGGATTCACAATTTGGAGAGCCAAGAAAACTCACTGAACCATTAGTGGCTTTGAAAGTACAATTGAGACCCATTATAGCTCATTGTTATCCGCAGATTCACATCATAAAGGCCAAGTTGTATCATTTCACTCAAAACAACCAAATCTTTGTAAAAGTTTACTTTATTTTATTTTTTGACAGTTAAAGCTCTGTGTCATATGTGATATGATCTTCCTCAGAGAGAATGGTTTCCTGTTCTCAGAGCTTCTGTTGTCAATAATTTTGGAAAAACAAATTGTTTTTCCAAACACACAGAGAAAACTACTTTTCTATTACATCAGAACAAGGTAGAATAGGAGGTCAAAAATAGTGGTGATCATAAATATTTGTCTTAATTTTTAATCCAAATTTACAGATTAGTCAATATATACTATCTAGTTACCAAAGTGAAACAATTTTCTGAGTAGACTTACATAGAAAGCTGACAAATCTAGATTGTTGAGTAGAATAAAGCTAGTAGCAACACATTGTTAATCTTGTGACTCTGTGTATGTGTTACGGTCATAAGAATGAATGGCAACATTACTCCAGTATGTCAATCTACAACATTTGCCTTTAGAGACTGAATTTAGAATTGGAGGATGGACACTTTTAGTCTTTTATTTTACACACTTCAACATACGTAATGGAATTTTAGATAAACATGCATTTCTTTTTAAATTAAAACATAAATATTAAAACAATTGAATTTCTAATTACTGCTAATACTGTTTTTAGACTCAATCTGATATTTACATACAGAGAGGGCTACACAGAAAAGTCTATTTATTTCATTCAAAGAGGATAGAAGATTGTGGCTTCTATCCTGTTTAGCACAAATCATTCCAGAAATGAATGATTGAGAACCAGGGTGGTGGAATAGTAAAGAGGAATGGAGGTTCATGCAGACAAAACACTTCAAAGTTCCACTGTGATAAGGAAAGCCTGAACTGCCCAAAAGATGTCACAAAACGTAGCAGGTGGTGCAGAAATCACGGGAAGTGATTAGATGGGAAACTATTAGAGCCTTAAGCACAAGGCTCTATGTTAGGTGTTTTAACACACTGCCACAATTAAAGGAATTGCTGAGCATCAAGCAAAGAGAATTGAAGACTCACAAGACTGAATTCATAGTGAAGCAGGTTGAAACAGTATTGCGTAATATTATTCCAACAGTGCTTATTGGGCTAAGCGTAAGCCAAGAGGTAAAATGTGAAAGGAGTGATCTGGATAAAAACAGCTATACAATATAGGATAGCTTGCAATGGTAACTTAAAGGAAGGAGAGGCCCAGACCACTAAGGGGCCACTGGCCTCAGAAAAGGCATCAACTGGACTCAATTGCACATATGAGATGAAAAGAAAGATCATAAGTGGAAAAGTTGCAATTAGTGATAAGTTGTCAAAACTTGGATCTAGTCATTGAGATATATTTGCGATGGATTCACCTTGACTGTACTGATCAGAAAGTGACGTCCACGTAGCAAAGCAGATCATGGCTTCAAAAAAATAAATGTATTAATAATAATCTCAAATTGAGGTCAGCAAAAAGATTATTAATGGGAAAGACATCCCAGTGATATTAAATGATTGTAAAAATGATATTAAAGGATTATAAAAATGATATTAAAGGATTATAAAAGGATACTACAAATGAAAGACTGGTTTCAGAATATTTTGGAATAATGCATCCATATGGAAGCAGAAAATGGTAGCAAGGACCGTGGTAGGGGAGTGCTACAGAGCCTTCATCTGACAAAGAGAGGTTGGAAGTTTTGACAGAGAAGTGGCAGGAATGAGAATAACGGGAACGCGGTATTCACAAGATATGCATCTTGAGTTAATGGACACGAGTAGTATAAATGTTAACTTTCTCAATTTTTGGTGTATTTCTTATTTCATTGATTTCTGCTCCTTTATTAATTATTGTCTTCCTTACTTTGAGGTTACTCAGCTCTTTCTTTTCTAACTTATAATGGTACCTCAGGCCGCTGATTTTAGACCTTCATAATTTTCTTACATGACTATTTAAAGCATAAATTTATCTCAAAGCATTGCTATAGGAGCATGTCAAAATTTTTGATATATTTTATGTTTACTATTATTCAAGATGGAATATTTTCAATTTCCTCTTATGGTAACTTTAAATCATAAATTGTGTCTTTTTTACATTTTTCTAGTATTAGTGAATTTTCTAGATAATTTTGGTAAGTAATTTTTAATTTTATTTTCTCATAGGTAAATAATATACTCTATGAGTTCAATCTTTTTATAAACACCAGGACTTTTTAAAAACTCAGCATGACATCTAATTTGAGTATAATGTATATTTGAACACTGGAAAGGAATGTGTACTTTGCAGAAGTTGCATATAATGTCTTATTAAATCAATTAGTACAGGTGGTTAGTAGCGTTCAGATCACCTATGGCTTTACTTATTTTTGCCTAATTTTTATATCCATTATTAACAGGGCATTAAAATATGCAACTATAATTATGGAATTGTTTGTTTTTCTCTTTGAGTCATACAATTTTGGTTCATGTGTTTGAAGCTCTCAGATAGGTAAATATATGTTTATAACTGTTGTGTCTTAGGGCACTGACTCCTTTATTATTGTGAAATGTTACACCTTATTCTCTAGTAATTATCTTCTCTTGCAGTGTATTTTATCAAAAATTAGCATAATTGCTATGGCATTCATATGCTTATAGTTCACATTATATATATGTGTGTGTGTGAGTGTGTGTGTGTGTGTGTATATATATATATATATATATATATATAAATGCACACACTTTAGTCTAAACATATCTGTGCCTTTATACTTAAAGACATCTCCCCTAGTCAGAGTGTAGTTGGGTCTTGCTTTTTCATCTATTCTGAAAAATCTGTGCCTTTTGGTTTAAATGTTTGGTCCATTAGCATGTAATATGATTACTGATATAGTTGAATTTAGTTCTTCTATTCATCATTTGCATTTGCTCTCCTTCCACCTGCTGCCAATCTCCACCCTTCCTTTCTTGTTCCTCTGTTTTACCTGTCCTTCTTTTAGATTATTTTTGAGCCCATTAAAACATTTAAAATCCCCATACTTTACTCCATTATAGCTTGAACAACAAGCTCAGTAAAAGCTAAGTTATTTTGTAATTATTAACTTAATGTTGAGGTAAAAATATATAAAACTTTGCATGTATTGTTGATGTTTAAAGAAAACTTGGCCAGGTGTGGTGGCTCACACGTGTACTTTGGGAGGCCAAGGCCCAAGGACCAGGTGAGTGCTGGAGTTTGAGACCAGCCTAGGTAACATAACGAAACCCTGTCTCTACTAAAAATACAAAAAAGTAACTGGATGGCACGTGCCTGTCATTCCAGCTATCAGGAGCCTGAGGTGGGAGGATTACCTGAGCCTGGGAAGTCAAGACTGCCCTGGGTCATGATGGTGCACTCCAGCCTGGATAACAGAGAAACACCCTATCTCAAACAAAATGAAACAAAACAAAAACAAAAAATGCTTCCAGTTTTCTGAGAGAGACATAAAGGGACTTAATGAGAAACTCATGAATGCTACACAGTCTGGTTCTGATCCTACTCATCAGACACCTCATCCCTGTCCTCACAAAGTACCCACTGCCCCAGCTCCTTCTTCCTCCTCAGCTTCCCACCCTCCCACCCTCCACAGATTATTACAGTTCTGAGTCTTGTCTTTGTGCTTTCCTCCATTTAAATTCCCTTCTCCTTCTTTACTGCACAATGAATCTGTAATGTTTTTCATGATCCACATTGCCCATTTTGTCCTCTTGTACGACCACTGCTGTATCATTATCATAGCAGAGAAATGCCTCCATTCAAGAGTCCACAAATATGGAAAACTCTGTTATAACAGAAAACATTGTTATCACAATCAGTATATTTGATTATAATATATTATGTACTACTAGTAGTAGTGCCTGTTTCTCTCTTTTATGGGCTTATAGAAACAGAGATCTTCTCTTGTGATTTTCTATTTCTTCAACATTTAGAGTACCTGCAGTCAGTCACTAAAATTGTCAGAAGAAAATACTCTATTGTAGATTCAGAATAAGCTAGGATTTGCTTATCCTAGAATGAGCTTCCCATAAGACAGGCAATAGGTATGATGTGGATGAAAACTTCAGCAGAGTGGCAATGAAGTGGCGTGTAGTGAGGAGGATGCATACAAAGGTTTGGGTAGAGAGATCCAACCCTTGAGAAAACGTGGAGCATATTGGAATAGGCAGTGGTAGGGAGGAGGGTAGTATGTTGTCTTCAAGGGTGTGATTCTATTTTCTGAGCACTTATGACTTCTTGTGCTTAGGACTCATGTAAGAGCACTGACTGGCCGCTACACAGTGTAATGTGTAGCAGTGTCCAAGGAAGAAATAAAGGTTTGTTAGCTGCTGCTGACGTTCCAATGTATCCTTTCTCAGACAAGCCGATATTTCCAAGCCACTCCGCAGAACTGCTACTTTCTGACGCATTAGGAACAATGAATTTCTGAGCAAAATATTTGTTTACCTTATAAAATTCTGCTTTCTTCAAGAAGTAATTATAAACTAAAAGTAGAGTAATATAATCATTTGTTTATGTATGAAAATGAGGCAATATCTGCAAGAGTATTTTTCCCCTTCAGGCTGTCTCTGATTTTCTTTCAGATTCTGTTTTTAAATGCATACCCATTTTATTGTGTCTTAAGTGTTTGTTTGTAGATATCTCTGGGTAGAGGCAGCAAATTTGCATTTTTCAGAGCCCCACATTCTTACACCGGACCTAAAACAGAATTCTTTCTTAACATCCAGAGGTAAGTATCTTTTTCTCTCAAAAAGGACCACTGAATGCTACAGCAAAATTTCAGAATAACTCTGTGTATGTTGGCTGATTCTAAATTTCTGTTTAGAGAATAGGACTATACAAATTTCCTTTTTCAATATTTTCTTTTTGGTTCTCATTCATGAGTGTCCCTGCAAAACACGCACATGTATTTTCTCCCTCTTCCAATGTCACTCACTGTCCCTGTTTTTCTTGCTCACACCAAAACTAATATTTTTGCTAACTGTATGCTGAATTTTAATCTAGGTTCTTCATCCACACTTAAACTTCTAATATTGCCATATGTTTTTTCTTCTTTGAAATTCAGCTTCTAAAGCCCTATAGCGACAGATGACTGACCTCCCCAAATCCTTCACTAGCCTGTGTGTTACATAAACCACCTCTTCACCCAGGAAACCACAGGTGTGAGAGACGAAGTGTCTTTGTTGTTTGGTGGCTGTGTGTTTTTCAGTTTCTAGAGCTCTTACAATTGAGTACTTCATTGCTATAACCCAGCAGGAACTCATAAACACCCACATAGAGCATTTAAATCAATCTAAGAGAACAAGGCTCCCAACTGTAACTTTTCTAAACTTAAAATATATTGTTAAAGGCTATAAGAAATCTACTGCATTTCCTATATAGTTTTATGAGTGTCACAGAAGTTAAGTGTCTCCTGGCTCAGCCAGTGGGTAAATCCTCTAGGCCAGTGCCAAAATCTTGTAATGCAGCAGATGGCAGATGTAGCAGACAATAACCTACAATGAGGGATGCAGGCTGGTTCCCTAATCTTTCATCACCAGAAATCACTCCCATTGTTTAATTCTGCATCTGCAGCCTATTTGCATGGGAGAATTGATTCACTGAATGTTTATGATGTGTTGAGCTGGAGTGAGATACACCGCTCAGAATTCTCTCCGATGACCATTCCAACTACTATGTAAGGTCACTGCTTTTAGGTGGTAGTAGTATTGTTATTATTTTTTATTGTTATTCCCTAATGCACTTTGAAATATGAATCCTCAAATTTGAATCCCTAAACATAAAGTCATTTTATGTAACTTCCTCTGAACCTGTGATCTTACAGCTGTTGGGCAAATCCACGATAGCCAGTATCACAATAATCACAGTGTATCCTGAAAGCTTGTGCTCAGTTTTCATTCTTCCTGTATGAAATATAATGAGAAACTTAACCAGCAAGTGAATTCGATTATGCTACCTTGGGAAAAGTCTTGTTGGAAACACATACCCAGCAGGGGAATCAGTCACTTGGAGAAATGGATTGAGTGTCTCCATTCCTGACTTTGCTACTGACCCCACAGTAATCTCAGGCAAAGCACTTAAATATCTTCCCTCTACTTTATGTTTATCAAATAAACACACAATTATTTATTATTTTTATCACATGCTGGAAACAAGTTAGGTGACTTCATTTTACCCAAGAATCTGACAATATGCCAAGTTCCCTTTGGTGGTGGTATGCTACATTACAGCTATGTTAGTAAAGTTACAACAGGAAATAATCCTCTTCAGTAAGGTAGAGACAGTACAGACAGTTGGGGAAATACAATCATAGAGAAAGAGCCATCTTTTAAATCAAGTGATTCTCTGGATCAATACTGATAACAACATGGCGATCAAGGTCTGTGTATATGATCCCAGAACAAGAAATTAAGTGTCTAACAAACCAGCGATTTTGTATTATGTAGATCCAAAGCCCCATTATATAGAACCAAGCCCTCATGTTTCTTTTTAATAACAAATTGGTGTTTCAGGCTAGTAAATTATCACAAAATGAACAACCCTATCCATACCAGTAACATCCTGTAATTCCAGTAACAGGAATTATTGACACCCTTAGAAAAGCCCTCTTGGGAAATCACTAATAACCTTAACTACATCTCAAAACATAAACGGCTGATAAATTGAATCCTATAGTATGTTGCTTTTGTGTATGGCTTTTGCCATGGTTATGCAATTTATACTTGTTATTGCATATAACAGTAAATTATTTCTTTAAAAAATGTAGATTCCAATTGAATATATAAAAATGTATTATCATTTTATTTTTGAACATTTAACTTTTAAAAATATTTAGGGCTTACTCTTTCTGGACATAAGTATATGTGTTTCTGTTAGGTACATACACAGTTATCATAGAGGGTTACATGTATGTATATGTTTAACTATATACTGCCAAATGGATTTCCTAATTAGACCAATTTACACTAGATTAACAGAGTGTGTCACAATTATTCCCAATTTTGTAAAAACTCACTATTGTCAATTTTTTTTAATATTGGTTTTCTGGATGTTTAATGATAATATATTGTAGTTTTCATTTTCATTTTTGATGACTAATAGCTAGCTTTCGACTCTGTTGGTTATCATTTATGGTTTTTTTTTTCCTGTTACTAATTGTCTATAATATTCATTATTTCCTCTTCTGCCTTCTATCTGAATTCATTGTAATGTTATTTTTCTAACATCTTAAGATGGATTCTTGATTTTCTGTCTTTCTTTATTGATGTTATACAGGTACCTAAGACAATAATCTGCATCTAAGAACAGTTTAAATTGCACAAATTTTGAAATATTGTCTTTTAAAAATTATGAATCAGAACAAGGAGTTTTGTAGTTTTTTTCTTTAGCCTATGGGTTGTTTATAAGGGATCTATTTTTCTTCCAAATACTTAAAAACATTTAAATTATTTTTTGTTATTGTATTCCACTAAGCTTAGATAACTTTGTCTTTATGATTTCAATCTTTTGAAATTTGTCTGGAATTGCCTTATGGCTGAAGAAAGATTCCATTTTGATAAATATCTTATGGATATTTTTAAAGTTCATATAATCTAAATTTCTGCAGAGTGTTGTCATGTGTCTCTTAGTTATCTTGTTAATCATGGTGTTCTAATAGTCTATGTGCTTACTGATTTTGTCTTGTTCTGTCTATTACTGAGGAAATTAAATTACAGAACTAAAATGATGGTGTTTTTTTAAAAATTTTGTTTTTAATTCTGTTAATTTTTATTCTATATATATTGAGGATATAACAAAAGGTGTAAGAGAATTTGGAGTTACTATATCTCCCTTGTCAATGGACCCTTTTGTCATTATTGAACTTTTCCTTTGAATGTGTCTTGCCTGAAAGCCTTTCCTACGTTTATTTTAACCTGATAATATAACTTTCCCAGCTTTTTGTTATTGTTTTTGCATGCATAATACATCTGTTTCCATAATTTTACTTTCAGATGTTTAAATCACTACAAATAAAGTTCAGTGTTGTTGGAATTAATTTTCTGTATAATCTAACAATCATATTTTAATTGCTATATTTAATCTGCTTATCTTTAATATTTTAAGTCATATATTTGAGATGACTATATACTCTGCTATTTTCTATTCATTTTATGTTCTAGGTTTATTTATCTCTTTGACCTTCTGCATTATTTAGTTTTTTCTTTGCCCTGGCGCTACTGGTTTATTATTTATACATTACCTCACTATAATTATACTCATTATTCTCAATATTGTGACATCCTTCACTTATGAAAGTCTAATATAATTTTATTTCTCCCAAATGATTCAACAACGTTAGAGGGCTTGAAATCCATTAATTTCACTACAACTTTTAATGGTCTTGTTCAAACTCCAGCAACTTATGATGATTGTTCTCATTTTGTTTGTGTTTTAAAAAATTATTTTATGTAGTGAGTGCTTATTGAGCTTGAGCCTGCAATCACCCTTTTCATTGCTCTTCATTTCTCTCTGCACCTCTGTGTTTCCTCTGTGCTTTTTCATGGTATACTATTTTGCTCTTTTTTATATTTTAAATTTTATTTCTCAGTCCTTTAGATTAGATTTTTATTTACCTATCTTGTTCACTAATTTTCTCATCAGCTATACTGACCTGCTATAAACCTGACTCAAATTCTTCCTACCAGTTATTTTGTTCAGTTATTAAATTTGCATTTGATTCATTTTTATAATTTCTAGATTGTGTTGAAGTATTTCATACTATTTTCATATCATTCATATACTAATAATAAATATGTTGATGTTTATATCAGTGAGTGCCATATCTAGAGTCATAATGGGTCTGTTCCAATGTCCATTATTTCTCATTTTTGTTTCTGTTACATATTCATTTATATATAAATGATTATTTTGGTTTGCAAGCTGGACTCTCTAAATAAGAAATCATTGTTAATGTTTCTTCATAAAGAACCTACTTTTTGCTTCAGTCAGGCAGTTAGATCAGAAGTTAACATTATTCCAAATGGGGACTAGTGCAATTCCATGCTGGGCAACAGTACCTGTGAGGGCTACTGCATTTCCAGGTTACCTTTAAAACTGAAAACAATTCCTTCTGATTCCTAACTAAAAACCTGAGATGTTTTGCAAACATTCACCTACTTTCCAGTCTTTCAGGCTCAATTTAAAAATCTCCCAGTGCTATGAACTGCTCAAGTTGTAAGTCTGCTAGTTGCCACTTTTTAATCAGTGAATGCTTACAGAGAAGTAATAATGCCAAATACTGGGTTCATCCCTGTGGATTTCCTTTCTTTTACTAATCTGAGAGTCACATCTTTCCAGGGTATTTGGTAGCTTTTTGGTGGCTTCAAAGTAACGTTTAGCATTATTTAGCATTATTTCCAGTGTTTATCATTCTCAAGAGGAGGATTATTTCAAAAAAACCAATTTTCTATTTTCAGAAGATGAATTGACCATATCAGAATTTTTTAAAAAGTTTGGTTATTTAGTCATTTTGGTTATATTGGTTAAAGCAGTTCCAGCATAGGTAGACCATAATAAATGAGAAAAACACATTTCACTAGTTAAATAAAAATAAAAACGTTTTTGTAATTACTTGTGAAAACAATGAGAAAAAAAAAACTTTTTGGAGGTATAACTATCTTTATTCCAAAAGCTAGAACAATCTCTAAAGTCAGTGCCTTCCATTCAGTCTTAAAACAAATAGAAAAATGACAGTTTTAGTCTATGATAGGTTGACTAAATTTCCAAAAAAGATTTGTTGAAGTTCTAGCTCCATTCATAAATAGGATTCGTAAATAGGATTTTCACAGATGTAATCAAGTAAAGATGAATTTATTAGGGTGGAACCAAATCCAATAGGCCGGTATTCTTCTAAGAGGAAAATGCTGATGGAAGACACTGACATACAGAAACAACAGCCATATGAAGTTGGAGGCAGAGATTACAGAGTTATGTGACCACAAGCCAGGGAACTCCTGTGGCTACAAGAAGTTGGAAGAAACAAGGAAGGATCCTCCTCTAAAGGCTTTAAGAGGGAGCATGGCGCTGCCAGTAACTCGATTTCAGACTTGTAGCTTACATAACTGGAAAGTTATAAATGTTTGCTGTTTTGAGCAACCTAATTGAGATGATCTGTTATGGAAGCACTAGCAAATGAGTAAATTTACATATAGATTTGAGAGCACTGGAAATTTTAAATTCACTAAGTCATACATTGCATGGATTTGAGAAAATATGGAAAAAGCAAAGGTTAAATAAATACATTTGTGAAACTCCATGCTTGAAATTCTAAATTTTGAGCCATTGCAATAAAGAATTAGAGAGTAGATAATAGGAATTACTGCATAAAATAATAATAGTAATAAACAACTTAAACAGATATAGGAAAATACATAAATTGCAGATCCACTTCTGGCTAAGAATGTTTGCAACAATGCTTTAGGTATGCTAGTCTATTAATTATGCTAGTCTATTAATTTGGTTTGTTAAAACTGAAATATGTGTTTAGGTTGACAGCTTAACAACTTGCATCTAGTTTATTCCATCGTGTGTATTCTGTAATTTCAGTAGTTTTCTCTATATTTCCAGTTGTTAGTACTTCCACCAAACCAGATGGACAAAATTGATAATTGTAGTCAGGATCTTGGTGCTGAGAATAAATAGATTGCTGGAGAAGCAGCTTCACAAAATGAGGCTAGAGTAAATACACAAACTATATTGATATATCACATATTAAGAGTTGAATCCAAGCTGCATGCAATTGAGTAGAATTCACAAATGATTGAATGAATAAACATTTAGACTCCTTTACAGAAAGTTAGGGGTTGGGCAAGTATTTTTGAGTTTTCAAAACTCCCAATTTATTTTGCTTTGCTCTTCAGATATATTCAGAAGAAAGACTGTATAAAAGTAGATGTCTTGTCTTTAACAGCTAAAAGGCACACTCAGGCTTTAATATTGATAACTGTTTTTGAAGAGTAAGTTATTTTTTGTAAGATTATTTGACTTCTCCTTTTTCTTCGTTTTATTGTTTTCCCTTCTTTCCATTTATTTTCTTTAATATACTTCTTATTTTTTCATTGATTTATTTCTCCTGTTTTTGTCAAGTGCATTTTAGATGGACATGGGCCCTTGATTTAGTCTTCACAAAATATGGTAAGACGATAGCAGGTGATTATTTTAAGCTGACCATAACCAACAAAAAATCAAACGACACTTGTGTACAGAACCAGAAAAAATATTTTTGTACAGTGACATTCTCAAACAGAAATGTTGCATATTTGAATCTATGACAACTTAATCACTGTAGCTTTTAATGGAAAGGCCTCAACCTTCTCCTATTTGATGATGTTAGTGTACATTTCTTTGCAATGTTTAGCTTCTATTATCTCTGAGAAAAAAAGAGAGTGATAGTCTTAAATGGTAATACTGTTGCAGTTGTTACTAATTAATAAGTTAGAGATTAGGGAGAGGAAGTGTTTTACAATGAAAATTAGATTATGAAAACCAATCAGAAACATTACAGGTGTGGTGGCTCAGGCCTGTAACCTCAGCACTTACAAAGGCTGAGGTGAGACGATCGCTTGAGCCAAGAGTTCAATACCAGCCTGGCCAACATTGTGAAACCCTGTCTCCACTAAAAATACAAAAATTAGCCAGACATGTTGGTACACAGCTGTAATTCCATTTACTCAGGTGGCTGAGAGACAAGAATCGCTTGAACCTGGGAGGCCAAGGTTGCAGAGAGCTGAGATCGCACCACTGCACTCCAGTGTGGGTGACAGAGCAAGACACTGTCTCTAGAAAAAATAAAAGAAAATAATAGACACCAAAAGACTGCTATTCCCCTATTTTCATTACTAGAAGACAAATGACTCATGAGTCACCAGGATTTGAATGACCTTTCTATAAAATATGATTAAATAAAAGAATGCATTTATACATATTCTAATTGCCCCATCAAACAAAAAAAACAGAGAAGATAATATAGATTTCAAAGGCAAATGATGTCGATTTTCACCCAAATGCTGCCTGTTGGGCGTAAAATCTACCCACGATTTTACCTCAAAAAGTGCTTGAGCATTTGTGGTCCCATAGGAGAGGCCACAAATGCAAAAAAAAAATGCATCAAGATATCTTCACTTGATGCTGTTAAGCAATGTATTCACGGAATGCCCCTTTTTTCCTCTTTGTCTTAGTCCATGCTTGGCAAGAAACTAAAAGTTCCTTATGAAAAACATCCCAATTTGCATCCCACACAAAATGACATCTGGGGAGAGAATGTAATGATCAGGCTGACGAGAGTATTCTAGGCATCACCACAACATTTTTTTTCCCACAGAAACTTTTACATATATTTATGCTTGCAAAATTTCTGATTCAAGGATCTAGACCAGAACTACCATTTGACCCAGCAATCCCATTGCTGGTTATATACCCAAAGGATTATAAATCATTCTACTATAAAGACACATGCAAACCTATGTTTATTGCAGCACTATTCATAATAGCAAAGACTTGGAACCAACCCAAAGGCCCATCAGTGATAGACTGGATAAAGAGAATGTGGCATATATATACCATGGAATACTATGCAACCATAAAAAGGATGAGTTCACGTCCTTTTCAGGGACATGGATGAAGCTGGAAACCATCATTCTTAGCAAACTAACAGAGAAACCAAAAGCAAAACACCGCATGCTCTAACTCGTAAGTGGGAGTTGAACAATAAGAACACATGGACACAGAGGGGAACATCACACACCAGGGCCTGTTGAGGGCATAAGGGGCTAGAGGAGAGAGAGCATTAGGAGAAATACCTAATGATGATAGGTTGATGGGTGCAGCAAACCACTATGGCACCTGTATACCTATGTAACAAACCTGCACATTCTACAATTGTATCCCAGAACTTAAAGTATAATAAAAAAAATTTCCAATCTGTATGTCTGTGTAAAAACCACAACACAAAGTGATTTGAGTAATTTAGACCATAAAGCACATGTAGATTGCAATGCTTTGCAAATTGTAGGGATTTAATAAATATTTTTTATATTGTTATTATTTTTATATTTTTATTTTTTTAAATATAAATATATTTTATATGTTTATGTTTTTATTATCAAATAAAAATGATGAATGACTAATTGGAGTATTTGCTATCTTCTTTATCTTACCAAGTGCTAGAGTGATTTCTAGGGAAACTAAGCTATTCTTTGTAGGAGGGGAGAGACAATGAGATCAACCTCTTTAATTACCTACCAGACATTACGCTAGGTATTTCCCACATATTATTGCACAAGGTCTCATATCACACTAGGTATGATATATATTTTTTATAGATTAAAAATAAAATAACTGAAATCTGGGGATGTTAAGGAGTCAACAAGAATACTAAATTACAGATCCAGAGTTCAAAAAGAAGTCAAACTGACTATAAAAACCATGCGCTTTCCGCCAAAGCACATTTGTAGTTAAATTAAAACTATGATCTGCAGAATGTGGTATGCATGTCCTGGGGATATGTTAAATGTTTCCAAGTAGTGTGTGGGTATAGATGATTTTGAGAATGTTCCTTCCAATCCGTAATTTCTTCTTTTTTCTTAATCTAAAAGTGAGAACACACCTGCATTTTGTGATATCTTGTTCATTCTCCTTTGCTCATTTCTATTTCAAAATAGCCCCTTTGCCCATTTATAAAAATATACCTCTGAGCATTCTCAATTCTTACTAGAGTGCGTTGCTTTGGAGTATACAAGTCTCTCTTCTCCAAACAGTTCAAATATAAGTCTCCATTAATCAAGATGCCATGAACCCACAGTAGACCCCATGTCTTTCCTGTTTTATGACTATTTCTGTTGATGGTGAAAAATGACATTAGAAAATGAATTTTTTCAAAAATTATAATACCATGAATTCAGATATAGCATATATTTGACAACTGGAGTGAGAACTTCCCCTAAATATTCAAAAACGTATGGTTTTGTTCCATAGAAATAACTTAAAACCAACTAAAAATAGCACTGGAAAACATTAAAGACAGTGGTATTATATGTCATTCAGGAAACCAAATTATGAGAAGGCATTTAAATTTTTCATATTTCACAGGTTTCAAATATTCAAAAGTGTTTGCAGTTCTGCTTAGAAATACCTCTGTTTCTCAGTATTTACTCTCTGCAGATAGGTCATTCTCACTAATGAAGGAGAAATTCTCCTCTTCATCACCAATATCTTGTTTGCATCTGATGGTCAAAGAGTTCAGTGAAAATATATTTAAATCAAGTAATAAGATGAAAGCATATTACCAATGCTATTGCTTTAACAAGTGGATATCGAAGAACTAGGAGATATCAAAGATTTCTGAGTGCGCATAAACATGGTGCCTCTAAATAAAAGAGTAATGAGTATCCTTAATAATCATGACTTTGGCCTTAGTAAATTTTTTTTGATGGCACACCTTATAAAAATGATGAAAGTAAACAACCAACTTCTTGGTCTTTGTGTAAATCAGTGTTTCAGTAAGAATCCAGGAGGATAGAATAGAGTCACTAAATGTAAATTTTGATGTCTGATGGTGATATTTTGCATATAATTTGTAATGAATTTAGTTAAACAAGATTTATGTGAACAAGCTTTTTGACATTTTCATGAACAAAAGTGTGAAACAGAAATGTAATTGATAAACTATATGTTCTAGAGTGAGCAACAAATTGATACTCATCCAGGGATACAGGAACTACCTGGTGAAAAAAAATTAAGCATCTCATTAGAAACGCATTACTAACAAAATTACTAACTTTTATTGCTTAATAATCATGTAATACAATTTATAAAATGTCATTTTGACCAATTTTTTTACTAGTGATACAATCCAAAGTTTTAACAAATTGACATAGTCACAAGAACTTTTTAATCATCTTTTTTTCTGCGTGTGTCACAGATAAGAATATATATTGATATATATTAATATGTATGTTATGTATAAATACATTACATATATTCACATTGTTTATATATCCATATAAGTATGCTGCATATGTAATTATTTCAGAAATAAGTGATAATCAGAAAACATTTGAGCACACAATTAGATTGAAATAAAATTACAAATGGACTTTAGAATGGAAAAATTAGTTTGAGGAGAAAAAGAAGATATTTAAATGCACATTACTTCAAGAACTTGTCTTTTTTAAAATAGAGGATATAAAATCAGAATCATATTTGTATTTACTGCATTTTAAAGATTTCTGTAATGGTTTTATTTTTAAATGTCAACGTTTACAATACACAGCATACTATATTGTTTGTAACTTTAAAACTGAGATAAAAATTTTAAGAAGACACTCAGCAAGCTGAAAAACCAAGAACAGAAAACCAAACACCGAATGTTCTCACTCACAAGTGGATATTGAACAATAAGAACACATGGACACAGGGCGGAACATCACACACTGGGGTCTGTTGGGGGCGGGGGGTTACAGGAAGGGATAGCAGGGGTTGGGGAGATTGGGGAGGGAAAGCATTAGGAGAAATACCTAATGTAGGTGATGGGGGGATGGAGGCAGTAAACCACCGTGGCATGTGTATACCTATGTAACAATCCCGCAGGATCTGCACATGTACCCCAGAAGTTAAAGTAAAAAAATTTAAAAAAATTCCTTTAGGGGATATATAAGTTAAACAAAGAGCTTGAATTCTGCTGGATTAAACAAATGACATGACATAGCCTGGGCACTTGGAGTTTGCTTGAGCCTAAGGATGTGGTGAATCAAATGTAGTCACTATTTAGCATCTGAGATGCCTGAGAATAGCAAGAATGCCTGAGAATATCATAGATGCTCAAAGCATAAAGGGGTTACATTTTCTAAAACTTTTTAAAGTGTCCTTTTTTATATTTTGAATTAAATTGGCATCCAAAAGAAGATTTAAGTGAGAACAATGATTTGGTATAGAACACTGAAAAATTTTGCTTACAACTGGGTATTTTACAGTGTGAACTGAGGATAATAACAGTAGTAATGGATGTCACAAACCAGACTCTTAGTAGTCATAGCCCAACTAATGGAAAACTTACTTTATTTCTTTGTTTCTACATTTAAATTTGTTCATTGATTAAATTTTGCAACATGTGAATTTAACCTAACATACCATCCATACTGAAATGCTTCTAACAACCTTAAAATGAACATCATTTACTAGTGGTTACAACACGCATTATCTGAAGAATACAAAGGCATTTTTATTTTTTCATTGAATGCTATTAACATACAAATGCTGACTTGACATACATTCCCATATAATTTTTCTCTCACATTTACATCTCAAAGATTTGTAAACCCTGAAGACATGCTGTAGTCACAATATGGAATATACTATATTTGTATTTCAAGACTTTATGCCAATGCATTTCTTCTCTTATGTCGTAAAACGTCTTCATTGTGTTATTTAGATCTCCACAGGAAGCTGATGATGCCCAAGGTCCAACTTGCAGCCAGCTAGGTTGGCTATGTTGTGGCTCCCAAATTAAACCTACGACCAGGCTGAAGGGCCACTTACGAACAGGACCATCTGCCTTCCTCTCTGTCCCACCCCTCTGGGAATCAACCTATTGTTTCATTTTATACCAACAATAACTTTATTTTCTTTACGAAGCATCCACGGCATAAAGAAGTAATTGGCCAAAGTCACCGTTATGGATTGAATTGTGTTCCCCTCAAATCCATTTATTAAAGCTCTAAGTCCCAATGTGACCGTACTTGGAGATAGGCCTTTGAGGGGCTACATTAGGGTGCTAATTAAGGTTAAAAGTGGTCTAGATAAATGGGGCCCTTATTCAACTGACTCGTGTCTTCACAGGAAGAGAGAGAGACACCAGAACACCAGGGATGCACGCACTCAGGGAAGAGGCCGGATGAGGGCACAATGAGATGGTCATCTGCAAACCATGGTAAGAGAACTCAAGAAACACCAAATTTGCTGGCACCTTGATCTTGGACTTCTACCTTCTGAAACCATGAGAAAACAGATTTCTGTTGTCTAAGGCACCCAGTCTGTGGTACTTTTGATAGCAACACTAGCTGATTAGCATGAACTCACGTGGTAAGAGGTAGAGAAAATGCTGAGTTATTTATTAATAATTCAAAACTTTGTTCCTCAGTACTAGTAAATATTTTGCAATCACTGAAGCACTTGTCAAATGTATATTTTCTCCTCATGTTACCTAGCAAAATAAGCCTCACATAAACTCATTCACAAGTTTTTTAGTAGTTTTCTCCAAATGCACACCTATTAAGTGGCAAGGCCCATATTTGTACCTGAGCAAACAGGATTTTAACTACTTCATTGCGACTGTCTTAGACATTGGAGTACCTAAGTTATATTTTCCCCCTGAATTTACAAATGGATGGTCTGTTTAGAATGAACCTTCTGGGCTAAATTCCTGCTGTTTTAAAACATTCTGGGCCAGAGCAGTGGCTCATGCCTGTAATCCCAGCGCTTCGGGAGTCTGAGGCAGGCGGATCACAAGCTCAGGAGTTCAAGACCAGCCTGATCAACATGGTGAAACCCCGTCTCTACTAAAAAAAATACAAAAATTAGCCAGGCAAGGTGGTACACGCCTGTAATCCCAGCTACTCAGGAGGCTGAGGCAGGAGAATCACTTGAACCAGGGAGGCGGAGGTTGCAGTGAGCTGAGATCGTGCCATTGCACTCCAGCCTGGGCGAAAGAATGAGACTCCACCTCAAAAAAAAAAAAAACAATTATTTTTTCAACAGCTCCCAGAATATTGGAAGGGGAGAGTATCAGATTTAAAGTTTTGATATACAATTATTTACCATTGATATTTTTCGTGATCTTGCTATCACTCTTCAAACCCTGAAAATTCTTCTGAAAATGGAATAGACATATTGCAGGTTTTCACAGTACCCATAATGTTGCAAGATTATTGAAAATCTAAATCATAAATGTGTAAAATTCCAACATTCTTAAGTGACTAAGACCTAGTTAAATCAAGTCTCATTCAGAGAAAAGTATAATAATCACATGTGCATGATTGAACTAGTAATTAAAGACCTCCCTTGTGTCCAAATTTTTAACATCTGAAAGCAAATTATTCTCTAATTTAGCATTAATACTGACAAGAAATGGCATAAAGTTGTTCAGATTAGACAAGCTGACTGCTGAGGGAGAAAAAAACTCAAGTATTTTCTAGCACCAAAAGACCAGAGAGACAATATACAGATTCTCGCAGATGATAATCATCCTTGTTTCTTTCTCGGTTGTTGCCTAACTATAAAATATTCTTCTCTATTCATTTATAAAACAAAAGAGAGACTATAATTTGCAATACAAAAATCAAACATAATTTAATGTCAGTGAACTAACTACAGTATTTACTATTTCAAGTCGCACTTTTCCACCGTGGCCGAGGTGGGCTTAATTAAGTCTCTTTAAGAGGGATGGGCTATGGTCTGAAATCTTACCAATTCAAGAGTCAGGCCAAGGGCCATGCCTGGTTATTTTCTGTGGCACTCAAGTAGCAATGAAGTCAGCGCATAAAAGTAAAGTGAAAGAAACACCATGAAATCAATAAGGATTTGAAGTCTTAAATTTAGTGAAAGAGTTAATTTCATATTGCTCATTATGGTAGTCTCTTGCTGAAATCCTTCTCCTTAGTGGCTATCTTCCAATGACCAGCCATGCATGCCCGTTTCCCACTCTACCCACAGCCCTGAGAAGGGACGACAGCTGTGCTATGGCCTCTGTGCTCCAAGCCTGAAACAGCCTGGTGGGGGTTGACAAAAGATTGAGACACTATGAACTAGGAGTTGAGGTTAGAGGATGATTCGTGAAAGAATCATGAGTTGGGCCTCAACACTAGAAAACCTTCTACGGGTTTTTGTTTAAGCAGCTGCTTGTTCATTTGGTTTTGGCTTATGCCTCTATGTTTTGTATTGAGGAGCTGCTGACAGATTATCCTGGGCTGCATCAAGTTTGTGTAGGAGTTCCACACACTTCCTGAAGCCAATTTAGGCTGACTTTCATATCCACTGGAGTGAAATAAAAGAAAGGCTAAACAGATTATTTGAGGTTGGTTTGTTTATTTGTTTAAAATATATAATAAGCAAACTCAATCTGTATGTTGTTGTTTCTTCACTTTTGCCCTTATAGCCCAGTTATGTGCTTGGCAACTAGACAGATTGCTTAGGTCATGTGGCTCCTGAGACAGGCTTCACTTGGGACATTAGAGGCAGTTAGGCTGGCACAGCCCAGGCATTTTCTCCATGTAGTTGCACTTATGCCAGCAGTAACTCTTGGCTTCATCGTTCCTCCCTAGCTCTCCTTAGGGGAAGGTCAACTGGCTACAAGAGCATATTGTGAAGCTATCTTTAGAAACAGCTCTCCTCGAGAAGATTAATGGCACGAAATAGATTTCTCTGCATGCTGGAATTAGGTAACTGAGAGACTAAGGTAAGAAGAAGTAGTCCTAAAAGCTTGTACCAGGGATTTGCAAACTACAACCTATTATTTATACAGTGCATGAGCTATACACACACACACACACACACACACACACACACACACACCACAAAACAGGCAATGACAATGATAACAAAGAATATGCCTGCATGTGGCCAGCAAAGCCTAAAATACTTGCTATCTGGCCTTTTACAGAAAAGGTTTGCTAACCCCTGGCCTAGAGGCACTATTAATAATCAACATTATGAGTTGCAAGTAAAGATAAACTACCTCTGGATAATTAAAGGAATTCTTACCCAGAACGTGTAACTCATAGTTACTTTAGGAGTTTGGTAGACCAGTTTGCAGGCTCCAGATTAGAGAAATTTCTATTACTAGTGAAGCCATAGAGAAGAGCCAGGAAGACACTGCTGCTCTCGTGATGCACAGACCACGGCCTCTCACACCAACATTATCGATGCTGGGATGCTGTTACTGGGACTGCTCGGCTGCTATTGCTGGAAATGGGACTTAGGGGCTACTGCTTCCAGCACCGTCCACAAAATGGATTTCCCGTGGAACCAGTCCTCCACACAGCTAGCTTCTGATTGAGTAAGGCTAATGGATTGCATGATGGGTGGACCCTCTGTCATCTTTCTGTGTTCAAAGTGTATAGATAGATGCTAAAATGATAAGTGTTCTGTTATCTATAATTGTTATTGTAGTTCTTTTCATTCCAGGAGCTCAAGGGGTAATTCCGTGCCTTCGTAATGCCACATGTAAGCCAATGATTTAGCAAAACATGGTCCATAAATGGTAAGCAAAAACAAATTAGTCAAAAAAGAAAATGGATCAGATATGAAGAAGGAAGCACAGGTGCCATGAACAATCACCCTGCACTCCCAAGAGAGGCCTGTCTGATGACAGTTGTCATAAGATTTAGGTTTCCTGTTTTTGAATTTCCATGAGATTCTCATTTATTTTTCACTTAGATATTTTTTTCTTTATACAGACTAGTGTGAATAAGATATATTTATAGCCTGGTAAATTTTAATTGGAAACCCTTCCTGTTTGGGAATACCCATCCACCTCCCATGTTACTTAGGAATTGTGTGGCTGCAAGTAACAGAAACACATCTCAAACTAATTTTTTTTTTTTTTTTTTTTAATTTTTATTGCATTATAGGTTTGGGGGTACATGTGCAGAACGAGCAAGATAGTTGCATAGGTACACACATGGCAGTGTGCTTTGCTGCTTTCCTCCCCTTCACCCACACTTGGTATTCATCCCCAGGCTATACCCCCCAGCCCCCCCTGCTGTCCCTCCCCCATTCCCCCCAACAGTCCCCAGTGTATAGTAGACCGCCTCTCTGTGTCCACGTGTTCTCATTTTTCTCACCCACCTATGAGTGAGTATATGCGGTATTTCTTTTTCTGTTCTTGTGTCAGTTTGCTGAGAATGATGTTCTCCAGATTCATCCATGTCCCTACAAAGGACACAAACTCATCATTTTTGATTGCTGCATAATATTCCATGGTGTATATGTGCCACATTTTCCCAGTCCAGTCTATCATCGTTGGGCATTTGGGTTGGTTCCAGGTCTTTGCTATTGTAAACAGTGCTGCAATGAACATTCGTGTGCATGTGTCCTTATAGTAGAACGATTTATAATCCTTTGGATAGATACCCAGTAATGGGATTGCTGGGTCAAATGGAATTTCTATTTCTAGGTCCCTGAGGAATCGCCACACTGTCTTCCACAATGGTTGAACTAATTTACACTCCCACCAACAGTGTAAGAGTGTTCCTATTTCTCCACATCCTCTCCAGCATCTGCTGTCTCCAGATTTTTTAATGATCGCCATTCTAACTGGTGTGAGATGGTATCTCAATGTGGTTTTGATTTGCATCTCTCTAATGACCAATGACGATGAGCACTTTTTCATATGTTTGCTGGCCTCATGTATGTCTTCTTTCGTAAAGTTTCTGTTCATATCCTTTGCCCATTTTTGAATGGGCTTGTTTGTTTTTTTCCTGTAAATCTGTTTGAGTTCTTTGTAAATTCTGGATATCAGCCCTTTGTCAGATGCGTAAACTGCAAAGATTTTTTCCCATTCTGATGGTTGCCGATTTAAAAATGGATTTTAGAAGTCTCCTGAAACCCAAAGGTAGAAATGATATGGTCCTTACGAATAACTCTATTAGGATTTTGTCTTCCTGCTACTACCTTTCATTTCTTTTATACCTCAATTTAATTTTTTTGTTCAGTTCAGACAAGCTTAAACAAAAAACAAAATCAACTAAAACACACATACACAAAACATGCAATAAACTTCGAGGCCATCACGACAAATGTTTACCTCTCGCCTTTAGCTTTCACAGTGTTAGCCACAGAAAAAGAATAAAAATATGTTATCTATCCAGTCTAAAATCTTAGTGAAGTGACTCACTGATCTAACATTCATGTCCATCCCTACAACTTTCATGTATGGTCAAGGCTGTGGGTTCTATCATTGGCTTGATTTGAGGCAAGTGTTCTTTCTTGTACACACAGATAAAGGTACATAATATAGTTGCTATTTTTAGGAATGCATAACACAATAGAAATTCAATTATGTAATTATAATACAGCAGTAAATGCCGTAATTAAGTGATGTGCTTATGCACTGCTTAGCACAACCAGTCAGAAATGGGAGAGACAAAATCAAGAATTCGTCTTTGACTGGATGCCGTAGTCTTCTTGTAAGTGGTATATGGTCCAAATAAGCCAGAGGCCTTTTTGCAATTACTATGAGGATTTTAACTTAAAGTTTATAATGGCATAATCATACATGTAACTTGAGACTGCCTGATTCCACACTTTACAATGACTAGCTACCAGTTTATTAGTATTTATTTAAGTGTAATGATGTAATGTGTAATATTCAGAAGAACTCAAAAGACTTCACATCCTCTTTCTCCAAGAACCATGTGAAAACATGAGCCCAAATGTCATTAAAAGGACTGTCTCTGCACTGGTATTTTTCCAGTGTTTCTTTTCTTAAGTTGTCCAACATTTGTGTTCCTTCTCTGGCCAGCTGTGTCAGTAATACTAACTTTATTGTGGTATTGGCAGAAAGAACATCTTCAGGATTAGGGTGGAATGCAATGAGAGACTGCCTTGGAAAGCAGTGTTGGCAGGTTTCTAGGTCTCTGCATAATATTGAGGATCCTTTTTGGCAACAGTTGCTCCTGGAATTTTTTGTTTAACTGTGGCTACTTAGGATATTACAGAAAGAAGGGAGCTACTGATTCAACAGTCTGCAGGCACATCTCAGAAGAGATGGGTATTTGAACTACAAAGAAATAAATACAGATCACCTTTTGACATAGCAATTTTAAAATATAATTGTTTTCCTGATAAAATATTAAAAAATAGTGCATTTAGACTAATTGGAGGAGCAAAACAAATAGGAGAAGAAAAAATGGATTATGTAGATAAAGCTGAATAGGATGAGAGACAGATGCAAGGAAACATCCAATTTACCAGAACTTACAGAGTCTTTGGGACTCTATTGTAGTTAGAATTGTGTGTTCTAAGACATCACCATTCCAATTAAGGAAGATAACTTTTAAGGATTTGGTGCTTTTTCTCCTAACTTTTTTTAGAGGGCAAAGTTTAGGATTATGGTATAACCCTATGCAGGAAGCAGGAATTCTTGGATGACTTTTCTGCTTTGATGTAGACAAACCCTTGACCAATAAGAAAGGCTGCTTCTTTTATTCATCAGTGGGTTTAAATACTGGTATGTAGTATCTCATACCAAATACAGATGGTATGAATGGTGATATAATCAATAACCCAAAAAATGTTGAGTCTACAATGCATGTGAAACAAAATAATCTATTTTTCACAAACTAGTAAAGCAGGGAGGGAGTGTCTTGTGAAGGTTTTGTATGGGAATGAAGGTTTATTGAGCCTAGGCTTCCATTATTTCCCATGAAACCCTCCCTATAGATTAACAGATACAGATCATATACTCCAAAATGAAAGCATGTGAAACAATATTCTGAAATTTACATATTATATATATATATATTTAATGACCTTATACAAAGACATAGCTCTAATCACCTTATACAAAATCCTATTTGCTTGCAATTCTTAGAATAAAAAATGAGAGCTCAGTGAACCCAGTTAGAGCTCAGATCCTTGTTGAGCCGCATGAGAAAGGAGTCTTTTTTTTATCCTTATGGGCAGAAAAATTGAGCACAACATCCTCCGTCAAGGTAGGGATGGTATGTTGTTTATTTTACTCTACTCAATATTGTTTCTGCAAGGCCACCCTTGAGATAAAGAGAAAATTAGGAAGATACAAAAATAGTAGGATCTCAGAAATACACCTTTTAGCTATAAGATTTAATTCTATCTCAACCAATAGCCTTCCTAGTCTCTAAAATGCTCCAAAGAATAGCATTTGTTTTTTCAGTCAAGAACATTATAAAAGTGTCAAATATTTTTATACACACTATAATTCTAATGGACAGGTTAATTCTATAGATATTAGATGTAGATACACACACACACACACACACACACACAATAATAATAATAATTGGCCTGTAACTAAATTGGCTTATCACCAAATATCCCACCTATAGGATGGTGGGATATACGGCTCAAATAATAATAAAACATCTTCAAGTGATATCCACTCTCCCAGTAACTCTCTCCATTTGGGATGGTTAACATTGAATATCAACTTGATTGGCTTGAAGTATACAAAGTATTGATCCTGGATATGTCTGTGAGGGTGTTGCCTAAGAAGATTAACATTTGAGTCAGTGGGCTGGAAAAGGCAGACCTACCCTTAATCTGAGTGGGCACAATCTAATCAGCTGCCAGCACTGCTAAAATATAAGCAGGCAGAAAAAATGTGAAAAGAGAGACTGGCCTAGGCTCCCGGCATACATCTTTCTCCCATGCTGGGTGCTTCCTGCCCTTGAACATCAGACTCCAAGTTCTTCAGTTTTGGCACTTGAACCGGCTCTCTTTTCTTCTCACCTTGAAGACAGCCTATTGTGGGATCTTGCGATTATGTGAGTTAATGATTAATAAACTCCTGTTAGTTCCTTCCCTCTAAGAAAACCCTGACTAATATAGAATTTGGTATCAGGAGTGGTTCTAGAGGAACAGAATATTAAGAATGTAGTTATTTTATTAATTTTGGGAATTTTAGAATTGGCTGTTTAATATGGTTAGACCCCAAAATGCTAACGACTCTACTTCTAATAGTATGAAGAACGCTGATACTCCTTGGTGTGAACTGTTTAGAGAGTTATACAAAATAAATTCATTTGACACTTCTGACTCATTGCTCGTGAGAGGCAAGGAGTTTAGTGACTCTGTACATAATACCTTTGATTATATGTGGAGAACCAAGGAACATAATGAATCTGGTTGGTTGCTCCTTTCAGTGGACAACACAATGAAAGAAAATAATGAACTCAGGGATTCTGTCTCCTGGCTTCAGAAGCAGACACTGAGCTTCAAGTTGGCTAAAACTGCCTGAGTGAGACTCTTATCTCTTGTACAGAAAGAGCTAAAATTGTGGGAAAACACACACAAGCTCTTATTATATGAGTAGCTGACCTGCAACAGAAGGTGCATGCACAACCTTGCTAGGTGTCTACTGTTAAAGTGAGGGCATTGATTGGAAAAGAGTGGCACCCTGCAACTTGGAATGGGGACATGTGGGAGGACACTGATGAAGCTGGGGACACTGAATTTATAAACTCCAATGTACTTTTTTTTTTTTTGCCAGATAAAACAGCTTCCCCATCTGCAGTAGTGGCAGCATCCCCTCCCCAACTCAGGTTGCCACCAGCCTTTCCACCTTTTTCTTCTAAGGAGATAAACCCTGTGCTCCCTGAGGCAACAGTGATGGCCTACCCTAAGGCAGTTGCCAGGCAAGATAATGTTAATTCTCAAGAGACACTGTCAATACTCCTATTTTTCTCCAGACCTATAATTAGACTAAAGTCCCAGCAGGCCCCTAGAGGGGAGGTTGAGAGTGTGACCCATGAGGAGGTGCACTACACTTGAAATGAACTGCTTGAGTATTCTAATTTATATAAACAGAAATCTGATTAAAAGGCATGGGAATGGTTATTAAGGGTGTAGGATAATGGTAGAGGAAACATAGAGCTGGATCAGGCTGAATTTATTGATTTGGGCCCACTAAGTCAGGTGTATTTCTACTGTTGCAGCTCAGGGAGTTTAAAAAGATTCTAATAATTTATTGGCTTGGTTAGATGAAATATGAATTAAAAGATGACCCACTGTCATTGAGTTGGAAATGCCTGATGTCCCTTGGTTTAATGTAGAGGAAGGGATCCAAAGGCTTAGAGAGACTTGGATGGTGGAGTAATTTAGTCACTTTAGACCTATTATTCCCAGATGGGAGGCTGCAGAAGATATACCCTGGACCAATGCTTTGGAAAATAGATTTGTGAGGGCAGCACCTGCATCTTTGAAGAGCCCTGTAATTGCTCCTTTCTGTATGTCAGATCTAACAATTGGAACCACAGTCACTCAACTACAAAATTTAAATACAATGGGAATAATTGGATCCTGAGTGGCAGGGGCCAAATGGCAGCACTCAATCCCCAGATATAAATCTGACTAAAATTCAGCGATCTTCAACCTCAGTAAAATTTCTAGGGATAAACTAGTATGGGGCCTGTTGAGATAGCTATTCCTTCTAAGGTGAAGAATAAGTTACTGCATTTGGTTCCTCATACAACCAAGAAAGAGGCACAATGCATAGTGGGCCTATTTGGATTTTGGAGGAAACACATTCCTCATTTGGGTATGTTACTCTAGCCCATTTATCAAGAGACTTGAAAGTCTGCCAGTTTTGAGTGGGGTCCAGAACAGGAGAAGGCTCTGCAACAGGTCCAGGGTGCTGTGTAAGCTGCTCTGCCAGTTGGGCCATGTGACCCAGCAGATCCAATGGTGCTTCAGGTGTCAGTGGCAGATAGGGATGCTGATTGGAGCCTTTGTTAGCTCCCCATAGGCAAATCACAGTTGAGGCCTCTAGGATTTTGGAGCAAGCCCCTGCCATCTTCTGTAGATAACTACTCTCCTTTTGTGAGACAGCTCTTGGCCTGTTACTGTTTGTGGAAACTGAACTTCGACTATGGGTCAGCAAGTCACCATGTGACATGAACTGCCTATCACTAACTGAGTGCTTTCTGACTATCTAGCCATCAAGTGGGTCATGCACAGCAGCATCGCATCATCAAATGGAAGTGGTATATATGTGATCAGGCTTGAGCAAATCCTGACGGCACAAGTAAGTTACATGAGAAAGTGGCTCACATGCCCATTGTCTCCATTTCTGCCACCCTGCCTTCTCTCCTCCAGTCTGCACTGATGGCCTCATGGGGAGATACCCATGATCAATTAACAGAGGAAGAGAAGACTAGGGCTTGGTTCATAGATGATTCTTCATGATATGCAGGCTCCATCCAAAGTGGACAGCTGCAGTACTACAGCCCCTTTCTAGGACATCCCTGAAGGACAGCAGTGATGGGGATTCTTCCCAGTGGACATAACTTGGAGCAGTGCACCTGGTTGTGTACTCTGCTTGGAAGGGGAAATGGACAGATGTGCAATTATATACTAAATCATGGACTGTAGCCAATGATTTGTCTGCACAGTCAGAGACTTGGAAGAAGTATGATTGCAAAATTGGTGATACAGAAGTTAGGGGAAGAGGTATGTGGATGGACCTCTTTGAATGGCCAAAAACTTTAAAGATATTTATATCCTATGTGAGTGTTCACATATGAGTGATCTCAGTAGAGGAGGATTTTAATAATCAAGTGGATAGGTTGACTCACTCTGTGGAGATTACTCAGCCTCATTCCCCAGCCACCCCTGTCATTGTCCAATGGGCCCATGAAAAATGTGGCCATGGTGGCAGGAATGGAGGTTACACATGGGCTCAGCAACATGGGCTTTCATTCACCAAAGCTGACCTGGCTACAGACACTGCTGAGTGCCCAGTTTGCCAGCAGCAGAGACGAACACTGAGCCCTCAATATGGCACCATCTCTCAGGGTGATCAGCCAGCTTCCTGGTGGCAGGTAGATTATATTTGACCTTTTCAGTCACGGAAAACAGAAGTTTGTCCTCACTGAAATAGGCACTCCAAATACGGGTTTGTCTGTCCTGCATGCAATGCCTCCACCAAGACTACCATCCATAGACTCACTGAATGCCTTATCTACCATCATGGTATTCCACACAGCATTGCCTTTACCCAAGGCACTCACTTTACGTTTATAAAAGTATGGCAGTTGGCCCATGCTCTTGGAATTCACTGGTCTTACCATGTTTCCCGTCATCCTAAAGCAGTTGGATGGATAGAACAGTGAAATGACCTTTTGAAGTCACAATTACAATGTAAGCAGGTGACAATACTTTGCCAGGCTAAGGCAAAGTTTCCCAGAAAGCTGTGTGTACTCTGGACAGGCATCCAATATATGGTATAATTTCTCCCATAGCCAGGATTCCGAGGTCCAGGAATCAAGGGGTGGAAGTGAAAGAGGCACTACTTACCATCACCCCTAGTGATCCACCAGCAAAAATTTTGCTTCCTGTTCCTGCAACATTACATTCTGCTGTCGTAGAGGTCTTAGTTTCAGAGAGAGAAATGCTGCCACCAGAAGACACATCAATGATTCCGTTAAACTGGAAGTTAAGATTCTCACCTGGATACCTTGGGCACCTCCTATTTTTACATCACCAGTCTAAGAAGGGAGTTACAGTGTTGGATGGGGTGATTGACCCAGGATTTCAAGATAAAATCAGTCTACTGTTCCTCAATGGAGGTAAGAAAGAGTATGTGTGGACTACAAGAGATCCATTAGGGAATCTCTTAGTGTTACCATGCCCTGTGATTAAGGTCAATGGGAAACTACAAGAGCCCAATCCAGGTAGGGCTGCAAATGGCCAAGACCCTTTGGCAATGAAGGTTTGGGTCACTCTAGCAGGAAAAAAACATGACCTACTGAGGTGCTTGCTGAAGGCAAAGGGAATACAAAATGGGTACTAGAAAAAGGTAGTAATAAATGCCAGCTACGACCATGTGGTCAGCTGCAGAAATGTGGACTCTAATTGTCAGGAATATTTTCTCCTTTTTTTGTGTAAAAACATGTTTGTGCATCTATACACTTTTACTAAGAAAAATTTTTATTTTATTTCCTTTCTTGTTTATCATGTGACATAAGATTTATTAACATCAGCATTTCAGTGTTGTTAACTTTATATAATAGCATTTGGGTTGGGAATTGGTGCATTTCCAATGGTACAAAGGATAGTTGTATTATGTTAAGCAGAATTATGACCTTATTATTTTCTTTCTTTGAAGAATAAGTATAATCTCAGTATATGTGCATGGGTTTAAGTTGACAAGGGGTGGACCTGTGATGGTTAATACTGAGTGTCAACTGGATTGAATTAAAGGATACAAAGTATTGATCCTGGTGTGTCTGTGAGTGTGTTGCCTAAGGAGATTAACATTTGAGTCAGTGGGCTGGAAAAGACAGACCCATCCTTAAGCTGAGTGGGCACAATCTAATTTGCTGCCAGCATTACTAGAATAAAAGCAGGCAGAAAAATGTCAAAAGAGAGACTGGCCTAGCCTTCCAGGCTGTGTCTTTCACCTGTGCTGGATGCTTCATGCCTTTAAACATCAGACTCTAAATTCTTTAATTTTAGAACTCAGACTGGTTCTTCTTCCTCTTCAGCCTGCAGAGAGCCTATTATTGGACCTTGAGATAATGTGAGTTAATACTTAATAAACTCCCATATACATATTTCATTAGTTCTGTCCCTCTAGAGTACTCTGAGTAATACATCATCACTCTCCCTTTCAAGGAAAGATGATTTGCCATGTACATAGTTAATACTAAAATGCTTGGTAACTAACATGGTTTGGTTGTGTCCCCACACAAATCTCATCTTGAATTGTAGCTCCCACAATTTTCATATGTTGTGGAAGGGACCTGGTGGGAGGTAACTGAATCACAAGGGCAGTTCTTCTCCATGTTATTCTCATGATAGTGAGTAAGTCTCAAGAGATCTGATGTTTATATAAAGAAGAGTTCCACTGCAGAAGTTCTCTTCTCTTGTCTGCCACCATGTAAGATGTGCCTTTAACCTTCTGCCATGATTTTGTGGCTGTTCCAGCTACCTGAAACTTCAAGTCTGTTAAACCTCTTTCTTTTGTAAATTGTCCAGTCTCAGGTATATTTTTATCAGCAGCATGGAATCAGACTAATATAGTAGTAACCAAAGAAATCAACACAAAATTTCCTTTGAATTTTTTTCTGAGGCTCACCATACGGTTTCTAACAGCATCACAAAATATTTTTAGATATTCAAAAAATGTTCACATCAATCAATAAACCAATCAATATTTTAGTATTATAAAAAACCTGAACATTAAATGGTTTCACCTTCAAAAGCCATACATATTTATGTCTTTATCAGATTTCTCCTCTGCAAAGAAAATCCTCTGAAAGAAAAAGGTAAAATACTGTATGCTTTATATAACCATATGAACAAATTTCTGGGTAGTAGACTTTATGCTCCACCTCCACCCTTGATAAAATTTTTAAAAATAGAAAATCAAAAGAAATCTTTCCTGCCCCTAACGCTGCAGCACTTGGAAACTGTTAAAGCCATGTTATCGTATGCTTTGGTTTCTTTTCTCTGCCTTTAGTCTAATGAATGGAGTTGTGTTTTCTTGTCCACCTGGGCCCATTGTCAAGAATCTCTTTCCACACAGCCATGGAAGCACTGAGCTGTAACTTATTGAGCAGAATTGTATTTGCAATACAAGTATAATCAGTTGTGATCCACTCTTGTATGAACAATGCTATAAAATGGTATTGTAATATGTGCTTCATTAAGCACAATAGCCATTTTCAAGTGTAAATTCAAAACATTTCCCATTATGAGTTATTAGGCTTCCAGGTTAGGCCCACTTTGGAACAGGCTTGTAAAGTTTGTAGTTGTATCTGTGCTTGTTGGAATAATCTAGCCCATTAGGGGTTTCAAATTTATTCTGTAAAATCAAAAAAAAAGAAAAAGAAAAAAAAACAGCTTTGCTAATGTCATTTCTATTTTGCTTGGAATGTTGCCTGAACTGAAGTGTCACAGGACTAGTCAGCCTCCACAAGTTTTGGCATTTGCCCTTTCTTCCTGAATTTCACCAACTCTAAACTGACAGATTAGTCTGCGGAAAATGTACATTTTGGAAACGGTGAGCAGTTAGCAGCCATTGCTCCACCCACATTCAATTTGAACATTGAAACAAAGCTATGCTACCTTTCTGAATAAATGTTGATTTATTCTTTTCAGTTGATAGCCACAGAAGAAAGTCCAACCTAGCCATAGAGAGAGACTGATTAGACAAATTATTTATTTTCCTATCATTTATACACCCATGGGAACTCATTCGCTGTGAGTAAATGTTTTTAACTACCTGCAATTCACAAAACGTTCTCCAGTCTAACCTCAGGTGTTAGCTCTTTCCTGACCTCTTAGCCTGAAGATCAAATTCCTAATGAAATGTTCACTTTGATGACCTCTTCAAAATGGAGCTTATCATCTTTCTCCTAATGTCCACACAGTTCAGTGTGCAGAGAAATCAAGGTCTCTGTTCCACTGCAACTCAGAGGGCTCCAGGTATAAATGGGATATGGGTGCAGGAGAAGAGGGGAGTTGGAAGATGGACCCTGGGTGTGGAAGGTCTCTGAGAAAGCTTACAAAAGGATGCCAGGAGGTGGTGCATACTGGGTTTAATATTTCTGTATTATCTCTAGCTCTGACTATCTAAAACATGAATCTGGTTTATTTTGCCTGCTAACTAAGCACCCTTCTCTATCCTAAACACGGAGTCTTATCTGTAGGGGCTTCAATGTATCGTTTAACAGCATCATTGGCCTGCCACATGCTACCATTCATGACATCTGATCTTAGGCCACAGAATGAGCATTCTAAAGAAGAAGTTCAACTCTTCTTGTGCTAGAAAACTAACTGGATCTTTTGGTCCATATGAAATTCCAACTTTCTTCTATTTATGTCCATTTATAGAAACAAATACATAATAAATATAGCCATGTTTTGATGAATATCAGCCACATGATTCATGATACCTTTTTTTGGACAATACTTTTTGTGAGTTCCCAGTTTATGCTTATGTCGACACCATGTACCATTCTCGGCAGGAGAACCAAATTGTATGTTAGCTGAGTCCTCAGAGTGCCAGCTGTCCATTCTCTATACTACTTGTCTGAATCCTTAAATCTAAGGGAGAGATAGAGAATATTAATCATATCTGAAGGAAAGGGTTGATCTCAGAGGTAAGCATCATTAAGGGTATTCTAGAAGTAAAATGTGGACATCTACCTGAAATAATTCTAATTTGAAGATAGAAATGTTAAGATAGTCGTGATGAAAGGAGAAGGAATTAAAGGCACTATCTTAGAAGAAACAGATCCCTTCCTTTCAGCTTTACTGTGTTTCCTCTAAAGCTCCCCAAACCGTGTCCATTACCACCACTCATGGCCAGGATGCTTTTCCTAATATAGAAATCTGATCACATCATCCCTGTTTAAAATGCTTTTCTGGTTCTCCACCCTCTCTAGGATAAATGCAATGATGTCCCTTAGTATGTAAACATTCTGTGATTTGTCTACTACCTGTACCGTACCCTAACCTGAACCAGCCATCTCACTTACCATCTCCCAATTCACATACTCCTGTGTTCTTTTTAGTGCAAACCACATGCAGTGGCTTGAAAGTGTCATAATATGCAATGTGTACCTGCATCTTTTCATGCAAAGCTCTCTCTTTCCCACAGCTGATTCCTCTGATTTTCTCGTGACAGCCTCCCATTCCCAAAACACCATCTCTTCCAGGAAGCTTTGATTGACTCGTTGTAGGCTAAGGAAGAAGCTCGTTCAATATTTCTCACAGTATTTTTGGATTCCCTCTATTATAGTACTTATTATCTTTTACTATATACTTTGCATACTTGCACTTCATTAGAATATGAACATCTTGTAAGCAAATAATATGTTTTCTATATTTTTCTGTCTCAATGCAGGGCACTATTGAGACTTCATAAACTGAATTGAAAGAATAACTATCTATGAAAGTCCAGATGTTCACACTAATGCTCCTGTTTCTAATGCTGTGCGTAGGAAAGGGGCCCAAAGGCTCTCCAGTAAGAGCGTAGGCTACTGGCCTGATTAAGATACCATCTTATTCATTATTCAATCCTTCATGCTTTTCTTCTCTTATATCATTTTAGTGGGTAGGGGCTGTGTTTACACATTGTGTTATAATTTTTATTACTTTACCACTTAGCCCAGAATCTAGAACTATATAGCCACCCAGTAATTCAGTAATTAACCAAATTATTTCAGGCACTATAAAGCATGTTAAGATATTAATTTTACATAATTCTGCTGCCTTTTCTCTTGCAGTGGGTTCTCTCATTATCAAACATCAATACATTTTTTGCCAGATATTTTTCCTTTGTCATCCACCCTCCTAACTAGTAGTCAAAATTGGAACTGTCATGCCCTAAAAGTGGCAAATGATTACGAGGTGTTAAAGGAAAGAAGGAGTTTTTCTCATTCTAAATAACAGCGTTACTAATTTTAGGCAATGCTAGAGTGCTTCCAAATCTAAACTTCCTATGCTCTCTCCACTTATGATAATATTTGTGTGTTTCAAAATTCGATCTTGGCATCATAGAGTAATTTTTTATTTCTGCAACAGAGATACTTGTTTTGTTGTGTTTTGTTTTGTTGTTGTTCAAATACGTTGGCTCCATCAGCATCACTTAAAAACACTACCCCAAACAGAAGGTATGATTTTAGTAGGTCTGCAATTGATTTATGTTTGTTCTACAGGAAAAAGGTATTTTATCCAAGTTTATGTATAGAAAATTATTTGGGGAAGTGAGCATATTGTTTCTTGTTGTCTAGTTTTTTGATCAATCATAAGACCTATCTTTCACTGTATCTGTCATATACCTTGACAAACATATAATAGTTTATGTGTGTAAGTAAAAGGTTATGTGAACTCAGAAAATGGGATATATAACTGTGTTTAAAAATATGAAATTTCAAGAAGGTAAAAGCCTAAATATCAAATAGAAAAATGCAGAGGGAATTCAGATCTTTCTGTGGACTAATGACTAATATGTCTGTCTCCGTATTTTTGTGGCTTTCCTATTACTAATCTAACACTTACATTAGTATTCGCATATCCTTGGAATAAAAATAGCATGCAAATCAGAAGATAACCCTAAACTTTACTATATTTCGTATTTCAAGGACAAAATGATTAAAAATAAATGCTTACTATAAAGCAGATAACAGTAAAGAAAGGAGCCATTTTAGAGTAAAGCTTAAAGTAACTGCAACACAGATTAAGGCTACTCCATGATCCACAAGATACTTCATATGCATAATAGAGTCACCAGTGGAAGATTCCTCAATTCCTGAATGACACTCTAGTCCCTCTTATGGGGTTCTTAATTCTTTAGAAAAGTTTATGCGTATTAATCAAAAAATAATTTACAAAATCAATATTCTTCTGGTCAATAATTAAAAGTTTGTTTTAAATGAAATTTTAAAGTATAATAAAATATTAATACATGATATAGGTTTTAGAAATCAGCCTTCTCTTCATAGATGACCTAATTTAATCCAGGAATATGAAGTAATATATGCAAGATTGTACATCTGTTTAACACTAGACATGGATCAAAACTCACATTGGATGAACTTCAAGCCAGTATGTCACTACATGGTTTTCCTTTTAACAAGATCCACAAACAGGCAAATGATATCCCCTTCTTATCCATATCATGCTTATTAAGTCAGTTTCTGAAGGCTATGCATATTAGCAACAAGCAAATAGTTGTAGGCATATGAAAAGGAATGACTTCACTGAAAGAAACAGTCCTGTTGGCCTTAAAAACTTTATAAAGCTTCCAAAGTTATCTTCTCACATATTTTTACATAAATACCATACTTTTTCATATTTAGATTTCCATCTTATTTTCTATTTCTATATGCTATTTCTCATTGTACGCATTTACATATACCTGTGTATATATGTAAAAACTCGTTATACATACGTGTATAATGAGAAATGGTAAATATATGAATCAGTGTGTGTGTGTACATAGAGGTATGCATATGTGTGTATACATGTATATGTATATATAACAGTCCATGAAGTAAATATTGTCTCATTTAACAATAACTGAAGAATATATTATACTTATAGACCAAAAGAATAGCACCATAATATTTTAACAAATCTATTTTTCAATCACAGCATACATGTTTTAAAAACTAAAGAAATCATGCGCATATAGCCTAATCAATTTTCACGAAGCAAATGCATTCATGTAAATAGCACCTCGATCAAAATACTGTTGTATTTTTACACCTGTAAATATATCCTATTTATATTTAACTTTGTAAGTGAAATCGCATTTTCTTATGGCATCAGAGTATTCTTGAAGAGGATTGACGAAGCTGTAAATTGTTTGAATAATCAAGCCTGCATTCAGCTTTTGATTACTAATTGTTTTATTTAAAAGCTTTCGGTTGAGCCTGAACAAAGAAAAATGTATTCAAACCAGCTAAGAACTTACTTTTAAAAAATTTTCCACTTCCTCATTTAATAAATAATCATAGTAGGAAGTTGCAATTCAATGTAATTTCTATCTGGAAATATTTATTTGTGCCTTAGTATATGCGGTGTTGTGCTAGTAACTTTAATTTCATAGCATACACTGTACTTCCTAATTTTCTTATTACAATTTCTTAACTCTGCAGACATAAGGAGATCAGAATGTTAGATACCATCCAAGAGTTCCTAATTAGATACTAATTGCCTTTACAGAGGAGTCATCAGCACGCTTTTGACTCTTATGTAGCATTCCACTAAATTTATTTCAGTAAGTTCACCTGTCTCTGCCTTCTGAACTACCTTGGGACATGCTATTAATAATAAATGGATTCATTTCCCACCCATGCTAGAGAAAAGATCTTCCTCCATCCCATTTATCTTTTCTTACTAAAGGGAAGGTTTGGAATATTAAGACCAATCCATGCTGAGGAAAGTAGTCCTGGATTGTGCCAGTTAATGGTCCTTGGGAAACACATTGAAAAACCACACAGGATCCCTGTGAATTCACCTGTAGAGCCTCTTGTTTACATAAGAAATTTTTCTTAGAGAGACAGCCAAGCTGGTTGGTCTCATGAAATGGAGGATGATTCTTTTATTAGAATTATCACTTTTTTGCATGCATTTATTCATGCATTATACATCTGCTACAGATGTCTCTAGATGAAAGGAGGAGCTCAATTAAGATTTATTGAATAAACACTGTGGGAAAAGCTATTGTACTCCCATGCTGCTTTGCAGAGAAATTTGATCATTGCTTCCCTCCTTATTCAGTGAAAACTCCACATGAAAGTATCAAGTTGTTCTTGGCTTCCTTGATCTGCATGGTGAAGGACAGCTGCTGAGCCACAATGCAAGTATATTTCCCTCCGGTTTTTATTCTGTATTATGCACTATCACATTGACTACTTTATGTCACCATGAGAAATTCTCAAAGATAAAGGTTAAAGTGGATGTGAAGAATCAAATGAAACTCCACTCTGACTGAGTATGCCAGTTCAGATGTTTCCCAGTCCTAGGACTTCACAGATACGGAAACATTTCTCTGGAGAACCCATTATCCTCTTTACCTCAAAAGCCTAAAACATTCTGATGAATACCTGTATCAATTGTAATTGTTATTTCAATTAAGAAAAAATATTTAGACAGCTTCTTGCTAACCCCCAAGTTATCCAGGAGGACTTCCTTATTTCACCCTTACCTGAATTAATATCCCTTTCCGTATATTGATAGCAGTACTTTTCTATATTAGGTGACTATCTCTAGGTGTTTCTATTGTGAAAGCAAAATAAACCCTGGGGCCGCAAAATCACGAAGCTAAAGGAAAAACTCAAGCTGGGGAACTGCTTGGGCAAACCTGCCTCCCATTCTATTCAAAGTTATCTTTCTGCTCACTGAGATAAATCCGTATCTGATTGCCTCCTTTGCAAAGGCTAATCAGAAACTCAAAATAATGCAACCATTTGTCTCTGATATACCTATGACCTGGAAATTCACTTCCACTTCGAGGGATCCTGCCTTTCCCAACCAAACCAATGTTCATCTTAAATGTATTGTCTGATGTCTCATATCGCCCTAAAATGTGTAAAACCAAGCTGTGCTCTGGCCACCTTGGGCACATGTCATCAGGACCTCCTGAGGCTGTGTCATAGGCACGTGTCCCTAACTTTGGCAAAATAAACTTCCTAAATTAAGTGAGACCTGTCTCAGATCTTTGGGTTCACACTACTCTCTCTTACTAGATTTAAAGCTCTTTAATGGTAGGGATTTTAGCTTATTTATGTAGGCATGCTTTTCTCTACAATATTCCTATATAATTAACAGGTATTCATTAAATCTATGTTGAACCACATCTACATCCATTGGCCCTTACATGTTTATCTAAGTCAAACAGGCAGCATATCCTACACTGAAAACTATGGACCTATAGTAAAAATGGTTCCAGAGGAAATAGATGTAAAATATTTTATTTCCAACACAAGGAGTGTTTTGAAATGATTTTTTTAAATTATCAAATAAATCTGTATTAGTCCATTTTCACATTGCTATCAAGAACTGCCTGAGCCTGTGTAATGTCTGAAGGAAAGAGGAGGTTTAATTTACTTACAGTTCAGCATAGCTAGGGAGGTCTCAGGAAACTTACTATCATGACAGAAGGAAATGGGGAAGAAAGGTGCCTTCTTCGCAAGGTGGCAGGAAGGAGAATGAATGCAGGTAGAACTACCCAACACTTATAAAACCATCAGTTCTCATGAGAACTCACTCCCTTTCAAAAGAACAGCATGGGTAAAACTGCCCCCATGATCCAATTACCTCCACCTGGTCTCTCCCTGGACACGGGGGAATTACAATTCGAGATGAGATTTTGGTGGGGACATAGAGCCAAATCATATCAGAATTTAATTTTGTTTGGCATTGAGATAGTAAGATGTTGTTAATATTAGTGTTCTAATTTATGATGATACATAATTAAATCGATTTTCAAGTGTTTAAGGCTGAGAGCTATATGTCAGCCTTGGTGTTATGTTAGAGGATAGTTAACAGGTACAAAAAGATTAAAGGATAATCATAGCATATCTGCCAGCTGTAATCTGCAGTGGTTAGCAAGATTAGTAGTCAACAACAAGGATGAAATAGAATGCTTGCTATAGGCCGGGCGCGGTGCCTCAAGCCTGGAATCCCAGCACTTTGGGAGGCTGAGGCGGGTGGATCACGATTAGGTCAAGAGATCGAGACCATCCTGGTAAACATGGTGAAACCCCATCTCTACTAAAATTACAAAAAAATAGTTGGGCATGGTGGTGCATGCCTGTAATCCCAGCTACTCAGGAGGCTGAGGCAGGAGAATTGCTTGAACCCAGGAGGCGGAGGTTGTGGTGAGCCAAGATGGCGCCATTGCACTCCAGCCTGGGTAACAAGAGCGAAACTCCGTCTCGGAAAAAAAAAAAAAAAAAAAAAAAGGAATGCTTGCTATAGCATGCAGCACATCCCATTCATATTCTTCCAGAGTAGAGAATAAAGAACAAAATGTTGCAACAAAGCCACTGTGGAAATAGTTCATTATTACATCGACATAAAGTCAAGTCACTATGTAAAATAGCGTAACAATTTTAAAACTAACGTCTTTGTTTTGTTTGCAATTCCCAAAAAATGTCTATGAACTAAACAGTAAACAAAAGGCACAAAGCTCTAAGCCAGTGGGCTTGAATTTTCTCCACCATAATTTTTAAAACACTTTCTCCTTTAATATTTCCAATGTGATCTTCTAGCTTTATCTTTCATTTCTAAAACTGTGTTTCTGCCTTTTTATGAAAAAAAAAGTTATATTAAGGCCATTTGTTAAATTGCTATTATTCAAAACTTATGATTTGCCACTTTAGAAAAAATTGTAATGACAAATCATAAAATTAGAGGTGAGAAGGTTTCAACTCAGGAATTTGTGTTGCTTTTTTGATACAATAATTCTGTACAGGCTTCAAAAAGAGCAAACCAATGTTCCAAAATATTTATATTATGCAATATGTTTTGTAAATACAGTGAGAAAACAACTGAAAATAGCATGATTCACTGGAAATATCACAATTCTTTTAAAACTTCCTTTCAGTTATGAACATTATGGAGATACACATTGCCTTTCTCCTTCACATTCTGTTCCTGTGTTTAATGGAAGACATATTTAAAGCAAAAAGAGAAAAAAGTAGAAATTTAAATAAAAATATGGACTATTACTTTTTTAACATATCAGAAAATGTACAATTTTGGCCAGGCACAGTGGCTCATGCCTATAACGATTTGGGAGGCTGAGTTGGGCAGATCACTTGAGGTCAGGAGTTTGAGACCAGCCTGGCTAACATGATGAAATAAAAAAAAAAAAAAATACACACACAAAAAAAGTTAGCCGGGCATGGAGTAGGGTACCTGTAATCCCAGCTACTTGGAGGCTGAGGCAGGAGAATTGCTTGAACTCGGGAGGTGGATGTTGAAGTGCGCTGAGATGGCACCACTGCATTCCAGCCTAGGCAACAGAGCCAGACTCTGCCTCAAAAAAAAAAAAATGTATAATTTAAAAAAAAAATACATTGATTTCTTGACTTACAATATTATTATTTTGGAAGACCAATACACAAAAATACCTAAAGCTACCCAAAAAACCTAAAATATGATGGATCAAATAATAAAATATAAGCAAGTCCTTAAATATACTTTTTAGCATGAATGACAAAAATGCAAAGTCGGAGATGAAGAGGCAGCACTGTCTTGTGCTGATAGATTGCTGTATTTAATAATCAGGTATTAGTGTATTTGGCCATATTGAGACACCCTACCTAGGTTCTGGGACTCAAAAACATGAGTAGTAAAAGAAATCACTGAGAATCTATGGCCATAAATGTACATACATGCACATTCTAGGAAATTAATATAAAATAATATTGGACTAATTAATAGCATTACTTGGCAGAAAAAAAATGCAAAATTTCTTTGAAGGGATTCACACTCTGATGAGCAGAAAAAAGGTCTCAGAATTCAAGAAAAAATGGTGATCAAAGAAAGTAGTCAATATCTAAGCAATGTAGGAGAAATATTAACTAGATGGAAGAGTAATAACGTTTCATTCTATTTAAAAAGGTATTGTAGGTACACAGTAATGAGTTTTTAATCATGGGGAACAAATGGAATCCAAAATGTTCTGAGGTTCTAATAATATATCAGAGGAGGGTAAAGATAATTTTATATTTTGATACACTAAACATGACTTTTTTATAAACCACAGCAGAGTGAAGAGCAGAATGCTAATAGTTAAGTCAGAAGGGAGAAAATAATATAATGTAAGTGGGATCCACAACATAAAATAAGATCATATTTTATTATAATCTATGTTATTAATTGTGTTACATAGAATGAGCCAAATATGCTATGTAAGATACTAAGATAATCAACTACATTAAAAATCAATTATACTCTGTTCACTAGAACCACACTATAATATATATACAGAGAAGTTATACGTAAAAGGATAATAAAAGACAAAAACACAAACTGGAAATACATTTCACACTAAACTAAAATGGCAATATATAAACTTATGGGATGTTGTTATAGCAGGATACGAGAGGAATGTATGTGATTACTTATATTTCAAAAACTTAAGGCAGCAAATTGAAAGGGTAGATATCTCTAGAGGTATTTCTTGTATCAGAGAAGCCCAGCACATTTTTGGCTGACACAGCAAAAATCAAATCCTAAACTCATTACCTCATCTGTTCGTTTGAAATTAGTCTCATCAAATCTCTTATGTAAAACTTCTGCTATTAATTTTTTTAAAAAGGACTGTAAGAAGTGAAAGTAGCCTATATTTGAGACTGTATTTGGATGACTCAGAATCTAAGCCCTGAAGCCCTGCTAAGTAATGCTGGCCAGAAGCAGCAGCCCATCCATCTGTGCCTGATGAGACTCTTCTTGCTTTGCTTCAATGACCTTGCCTATGGGGTTAGCTAGCAATGGGAAGCAAATGTCCCCAAGTCCCTTCCCCATTGTCTCTAAATCTATGACAAGAATTATATCCCAGAGTTTGTGGAGGGCAGAATCACAAAGTCTAACAGGAAGCTTAGCAACCCAACAATGGCAAAATTTTCGTTGATTTCAATTGACAAAAATGTGAAACTTATATGCTTCACATGAATACAGTCCGAGGATGCCAAACCAGGGATAGAGGAATAGCTTCCAATCAGGATGGAAGTATTCATAAAATGAACTTATTGGAGAAGAAGGATTTTCGTCTAGCTCAAACAACGAGGATTGTCTCTAATTGTTTACTTGGTTCGTTACTGACTTTTTTCTTAAGGATGTCTAATACTAAATAAGATTGAGAAAAATTTCCTTAAGATCTTATGGAAATAAGTTGGAATGTTTTTGACATTTATGATTCACTGAACTACTACAAGCAACCCTTTAGCAGGCCACTAAACTTGCTCTGTCCAACATCACTAACGTTTCATTTGGCATTAGGCTTTATTTCAATTAACCTATCACCTTTTGACACTAAGAACATTTTTGTTTTGTAACACGTTTAGCATAGTTGGAATTCCGTGTTGGGACTAGTTGAATAGTTTCATATGAGTTAAACAAATATACACGATCTTCAAAAGTCTGCCTATGAATGAGGTTAGGAAACATGAGCGTTGGGAAGATATGCATTCGGTGTGAGTACTAAACATGGATAGAAATCTTAAAATTCTGCTTTGTTAAAATATAGATAAGAGTTAGCATAATTGCATTAAGGTTTAGGAATTACTCAGTAATTTTGGATTCAATATACGAATAGGCTTAACAGAGATAGTGCTTCTTTCACTGCTCATAAGAAATCTTAATTGGTAAGAACAATTCAATCTTATCAGGTTAGGCTTATGTATCTGATTAAAAATAAATGAATATAAATAATGAACTCTTCTTCAGTCATTTGTTGACTTCTCCAATCAGGGCTTTGGTTGATCTCATTCAGGGAGCTTTTTCATGTTGGTATGTTAGAAACAGTCTCTCTTTAGCACTCAAAGCTACCAGAGAATAAAAATAACATCTGGAAAACTACTCTACTTTTGAAAACTGGATACTTTTTTCTTGATTTAAAAAAACTAAGTTGTTTCTTTAAATAAACCAACAAACAAAAAAAGAGCTACTACATATTAAAAGTGTAGAAAGTCATAAGGTATTTCTCAATCAAAGGTAAAATATGTAGATTGTAAAATATAAATCTTCATACTTGAATTGTTACTTCTTAAATTCATTATGATTTTTTTGATATGAGTATCTTTAAAAGCCAAAGGCTAAACTGCACAGTAATAAATTGAAAATAAGTAATATTTTAAGCATAAGAATGTTTATTACTGGTGATTTTAAAATTGTACCATCTTGGGCTAGAATAACTTACTGTGGTTATAATTCAATTTAAAATAGGCATCAATTTGTTTTCAAAGCTAAGGTGTAAAGTCAGGAGACTAGAAAGTGAGAATGAATTCGTAATAAGTGGTTATGTTCCCATCTGGAAATGGCATAAATAAAAATAAATGAATTAAATGAACTTTCTTATTTGCATATTTAAAGATTAACTAGAAACAGACTGTTTTGAATTATTTTTATTGAAATAAATTGTATAACTTGAGAAGTTTGCATTTCTGACCCCTCTATTTTATAAGAAGAATCACAGCATGAGATTTATTTTATGCCAATAGTGTGTTACATACTCCTGAGTGAAGCCACGATTTGGTAACTCAGTTACAGCCCAAGTGAGCATTAATAGTGCCTTTAAGTATGTCCTTGAATACTTGCAAACCGCCACACCCATGTTACTTGGTAGGTGCACCCAAAGAATGCCACCAATAATCATTTGCATATTCAATTGCTTTTTGTGCCAAAACTGACAGAGGGAAGAATTTGACATTTACAGTTGTTACCTTATCAAATTGAGAAAATTAAGCCAAATAAAACTTGCCAATTTTTTTACACATACTTTATTTTGTGTCTCATCATATGTATTTATGGTCGTTACTACTACTACTGTGGAGAATCACTTGAACCTGGGAGGCAGAGGTTTCGGTGAGCTGAGATTACCCCATTACACTCCAACCTGGGCAATGAGTGAAACTCCCTCTCAAAAAAAAAAAAAAAAGCCTGCCAGGAGGAAAGGCTGAAGGGAGGGAGAACTGTCTACTTTCAGTTAATGTCTTTAGTGATTAAGGTTAGAAATAAGTTGTGACAGATTATATGAAATGAAGGGAATTATCCTGAGAGTTATGAAACCCAGATGCTTTCTGCAGTCACTTTACATTTAGAAAACTTTTTTCTGGACCCAATATATACACATTTTAAAAAAAGAAATCTGTCTTTGGGCAAGGCACAGTGGCTCACACTTATAATCCCACTAATATGGGAGCCCAAGACAGGAGGATTGCTTGAGTCCCTCAGTTCAAGACCAGCCCAAGCAACATAGTGAAACCCCCTCTCCACACATACACAAAAAATTAGTCAGATGTGATAACCTGCACCTGTAGTCTATCCCAGCTACTTGGGTTGAGGTGGAAGGACCCCTGGAGCCTGGGAGGTCAAGGATGCAGTGAGCTGTGATTGTGCCAATGCACTGCAGCCTGGATAACTAAGCAGGACTCTGAAGAAAAAAAGTAAAAAAGAAAAAATTTCTGTGTTTGACACCAGGAGATAAGCTACCTGAAGGCAAGGAATTTATTTTCTGGTTACGGCTATATCCAGCACTTCCTAAGAAGATATTTAGTAAATGTTAAATGATTGAATCCCAGAGATTTAATTCATTGCCTTTGTTGAATTCTTTTTTCTTTTTAGTGGTTCATGCTTTTATTTTTTATTGCATTTTAGGTTTGGGAGTACATGTGAAGAACATGCAAGATAGTTGCATAGGTACACATGTGGCAGTATGAGTTGCTGCCTTCCTCCCCATCACCTGTATCTGGCATTTCCCCCCATGCTGTCTCTCCCCAACTCCCCACCGAATTTTTTATTCTCTGAACCACACTTTGAAGGTACTTTCTTCTTCACCTTGGTGTAGAGCCCCAAAAAAGAGTACATTTGCTTTTTTTAAAATTGTACTTTAGGTTCTGGGGTACATGTGCAGATAATGCCGGATTGTTGCATAGGTACATGCATGGCAATGTGGTTTGCTGCTCCATCCCTCTATCACCCATATCTGGCATTTCTCCCATGTTATTCCTCCACAACCTCCCCTACCCTGCCAACAGACCCTGGTGTGTGATGCTCCCCTCCCTGTGTTCATGTTCTCCTTGTTCAATACCTGCCTATGAGTGAGAACATGCAGTGTTTGATTTTTTGTTCTTGTGTCAGTTTGCTGAAAATAATGGTTTCCAGATTCATCCATGTCCCTAAAAAGGACATTAACTCAAACTCATCCTTTTTTATGGCTGCATAGTATTTCATGGTGTATATGTGCTATATTTTCCTTGTCCAATCTGTCACTGTTGGGCATTAGGGTTGGTTCCAGGTCTTTGCTATTGTATACAGTGCTGCAATGAACATACGTGTGCATGCGTCTTTATAATAGAATGATTTATAATCCTTTAGGTATATACCCAATAATGGGATTGCTAGGTCAAATGGAATTTCTATTTCCAGGTCCTTGAGGAAGCACCACACTGTCTTCCACAATGGTTGAACTAGTTTACACTCCCATCAACAGTGTAAAAGCATTCCTATTTCTCTACATCCTCTCCAGCATCTGTTGTCTCCAGATTTTTTAATGATCACCATTCTAACTGGCACAAGGTGATATCTCAATGTGGTTTTGATTTGCATTTCTCTTATAATCAGTGATGATGAGCATTTTTTCGTATGTTTGTTGGCCTCATATATGTCTTATTTTGAAAAGCTAAATGCATGTTGAAAAAAATTTCAGGCAAAATGTCAGAAATGGTGACTAGGGATATTTCTGCATTCTCAAATTGCATTGAAATAAGTACGAGGGAAGAAGCAAAGGAATAGGATAAGAGGAAAATCTGTAAATACCTAGGAAAAGTACATGGACCATGAATTGTGAGGAAATTATTCAAAAATGGGTACCTATGGAATTAGTTTGATGAAGAAGCCAGAGGGAAGAAACTGTAATCCCAAATTCACGCCAGCTGGTTAATTCAGATGTGAGAGTTATTCTGCTCATGGGGAAAATTTTCAAACCCAGAGGCAAGAGACACAGGAAGTATGATCAAACCATAGGAATATTTCAGAGTAATTAATTAAATAAAAGTCTCCTATGAAAGAGATGAGAGGATTTCCTTGAATGAGCTTCAGATCTCTGCAGCAGTCAGAAAGCAAAACAAACAAGCAAAAAAACAATGCAAACTAAAATAACATGTCAGCTTGGAGTAAAAGAGAGAATACTTAAGTTGTCGACTTGGTCCTCTCCAGGAAGCCTAAAATGCATTCTGACACTCACAGTATTAGATTCCTTTCCTGCCTTGTAAGACATGTCTATTGTAGAAGAGATGAGTCCCCATTTCCAATTCCTCCATCTATCTTAATAATACTTTAAATAGTTCAGCCTTTGATGAACAAAGGGTATTTTGGGCAACTGCTAGATTTTCAAAAACTGGTATTTAAAGTTTTCACACATGTTGCCCAGGGAAAATTTTGAAGATCTAAGTACTTACTCAAATGTTATATCATCCATTTATGCTCATCTTATGAAATACAATTGCAAAAATAATATACCAATATTCATTTATTTAAAAATACATTTAGAAGTTTTATTTTTGTTATGGAAAATTTTATATAAATTCTTGTCTCCTGACATTGTAGTTCCATTCCACTGTCCTTGAAGAATTTTATGCCAGTGCAATATATTCTTATGCTTAAAGTATTATTTACATCTCTATCACATGTCTCTGAAACAATTACAACAAATAAGCATATGTGTATATATATGTGTGTGTGTGTGTGTGTGTGTGTGTGTATGTCTGTATGTATATGCATATACATATATAGAAATCTATTCATTTTAAGTTCAGCATTTAACTTCAGTATTTGTAGTGTGTATAATTGATAAAAGCCATTTAAGTATATACTCAACTTTGTTAAAATATTGTTTGGTATGGAGTCCTGCATACATTTTAGAATGGCAATAGATAGGTCTTCCTTTTGTAAAGTAGGTTAAAAACAATGTTTTGAAAGGGAGGAGGGATAAGAGAATGTCAGATGCCTTCAACGCTGGCCCATTACCAATCAGATTAATTTTGGAAAATCATGTACCTCCGTTATTCACAATTGCATAGCTCCTGAAATATTTCCATGTACTCACAGGTGTGCACATATTGCACTCTAGGTCTACTTTGATATTTTAATATATCAAAAGTACAGGCATTCTTTTTTGAAAATACACAACCTCAGAACTTTCTGAAAATTACAGTTTGGTTAATAGAGAGTGGCTACCTAGGATAGAGGTAATTTTGTTATACTGAGTATCTATAAAAGGCTACTCTTAGAGATATAAGATTATTAATTCCAAGAAAAAGATATTTAAAGAAGTGTTGCTAATACATATTTGAAAGTTTTGTGGTCTTTTATCCAGTAATTGATAGGATGCATCATTTGGTTGAGAATTCTTTTATTTCTCTAACTTATAGTCCTGTCTGAATTTGGAAGGAGTGGCATCTTCATTAATGACACCTTTGGTTATATAATTTACTTATGCAAAAATGTTTATTTTGACCTACGAGGTAAAAAACAAAGAAGGTTTTACAACTAACTGATAAAAGTGATTACCTCTCGGAAATATATTTAAGGGCATGTTGGCATGGTATTATGTGGAATAGAATTTCAATATTTACTTCTTATAATTTTTAAATGAAGAGACTAAAATTATTGAACTCAATGTTTTAAAATATCTGTACATATGAAATGCCTACATTGAGTTAATCAACATATGCATCATATCACAGAGTTATTCTGTGGTGAGAACAATTAAATCCACTCTCTCAGCAATTTGCAAGAAACATCGCATTGTTACTAACTAAAGTCATCATGCTTTGCAATAGATCTCTTGAACTTAATCCTCCCACCTAACTAAAAGTTTTTGATATTTGCTCAACAACTCCCCTCTCCATCATTAAGCCTCTGGAAACCACTATTCTATTGTCTGTTCCTGGGAGTCTCACTTTTTTAGATTCCACGTATAAGTGAAATCAAGTAGTATTTCTCTTTCTCTGCTTTGTTTATCTCTCTTAACATAATATTCTCCAGGTTCATCAATGTTGTTCCAAATGACAGAATTTCCTCCTTTTTAAAGACTAAATAGTATCACATTGAAGATATACACCACCTTTTCTTTATCCATTCATTCACTGATAGACATTTATGTTGGTTTCATGTTTTGGCTATTGTGAATAATGTCTCAGTGACATGGGAGTACAGACGTCTCCTTGACATACCGATTTCTTTACCTTTGGCTCTATAGCCAGTACTGGGATTTCTGGATTAGATGGTAATTCTAGTTTTTATTTTTTGAGACACCTTCCTACGGTTTTCCATAATGGTCTTACTAATGTGCAACCTCACCAGTATCATAAGAGGGTTCTCTTTTCTCCACATCCATGTCAGCACCTGTTATCTTTCCTTTTAGTTTTTCGAAAATAGCCATTCTGACAGGTGTGAGGTGATATTGCTGTTGTTTTCATTTGAATTTCCCTAATTAATAGTGATGTTGAGCATTTTTAATATACATGTTGACTATTTATTTGTATATCTTTTTTAGGGAAATGTCTGTTAAGGCCCTTTGTCCATTTGGAAGTCAGTGAAAATTTTCAGATTCTTTTTATAAGAATTGTATGTGCAAAAACTCAGAGGTAATTAACCTATCCAGATATAGTTATTCATCCAAATTCTGTATTTGCCTTAGTATTTTGTTATTAATATCATGGCAGTAAATTCTCAAATTGTTTCTGTTATATATAGTAAATTGATTAACTTCACATATTTTAGATATAATTTAGATATATGTATTCGACTCTATTTTTTCTTAAAATGATGTTGCTTTGTTTTGCAATTCACAGTTTTTTGAAGCTGTGGTAAAATAGTCCAACCTGGAAAAGAAATATATCATATTACAGTAGAATAGGAAATGGCCAGTTCACACACGTAAGTAGTTTGTAAGCAAAGAGTGGATTGCTTTGACATTATAGGAGAGAGTCTGTATATCACATTAAGTCATAGAGCAGGGTTTGGCTTGGGGTCTGTGGAGCATTTTATATACATATATATATATATACATAATTGGAGAAATAACTGTAATGTATCACATGTGTCAGCGGAGTGTTATAAGTTACAACAGAAACTATTTCTCTGGTTAAATTAAGAGAAAAGAATATTACTATATTCTGGTTATAGAGCTTTCTGGAAAGTTTTGTGGTTAGTGGGCTAGTTTTGCAATCAGCTTGCTTAGCAACTTTGGAATATTTGTATTTTTTCACTTAAAGATAAGGAAATATAATATTTGAAATGTTTTTATAAGTAGAAATGTCAGCTAACATGACTTTTCCCAACAGTAGTGGTGCTAGGATTGTGTTTTTCTTTTCTAATTCTTATTTTAAAAAAGAGTATCTTCTATTCCCAAAGGAATTAAATGGGAACCACAAAAATAAAAGAAATATATATTATTGAAGAGGATTTTTATTCCTCATTAAATGTGTTACTGAAAAAAAACTTACAAATTTTATAAAATGCACATTCAACACATGTTGAAATCACATATGCTTATGTACAAACATTTTATTTATTTATTTATTTTTTATTTTGAGATTGAGTCTGTCACTATTGCCCAGGCTGGAGTGCAATGGCTTGATCTTGGCTCACTGCAACCTCTGCTTCCTGGGTTCAAGTGATACTCCTGCCTCAGCCTCCCAAGTAGCTGGGATTACAGGCGCCTGCCACCATGCCTGGCTAACTTTTTTGTATTTTTAGTAGAGACAGGGTTTCACTGTTTTGGTCAGGCTGGTCTTCAACTGCTGACCTCATGATCTGCCTGCCTCAGCATCCCAAAGTGCTGGGATTATAGGCATGAGCCTGTACAAACATGTTCTTTGTATAATCTCTGTATATTTTTCTTTCATTCTTTCTTTTTTGTTTTTATCTAGATTATGATATTAGTAGAGTTACTTACATGAAACACATTCTTGTATTCCCACATTTTCATTTAATAAACCATTAATATTGATGTATTATTAAAGCCATTTTTAAGCAGCTTTTATGTTGGTTTGGAGTTTGGTTTCTAACTTCACATTTTCTACCTTAGTATGCTAGGTTCTTCCCTTACTGGCCATATAAATTTCATCAAGTTGCTTATTCACTGTGCCTCAATTTCTTTACCTGTTAAAATGAGAGCAATAATAATATCCCACATGTTTATTGTAATGATTTAAAATGATAGATAGATACAGACAGAAAATAGTTCTGCCCTTAAAAAAACAATGCTTGAATTCTAAAGTAAGAGAGGTACAACAATTCATTAAACACTAATAAAAATAACTTTACAAAATGGCTGACAATGGTTCATCAGGGTTCCCACTGATAAAAAACAGTGCCTTTAAAATTTACAAATACACATACACACACATGCACACAAGCACACGTGTGTGCATACATACATGCAATGACTGCAAACGCGCTGGTGCAGGCAGTGATAGTGCTCTTTAGCTGGCCCTCTCAGTAGTGGCATGTTCAGGGGGTGGAGTTATTTATGATTTGGGTTGGAATAAACAGAAATAGGAATAAGCAAGGGAATCTGAGAGTAATGGCATAGGTAATAGTTTCCTTAGAAAAAGATTTAGTCAAACAATCCTAGAATTATGGAGAAAAATTGGGATAGAAGAATTTTCACCGTCAAAATTATATTACATGCTTTTGTCACAGTGATGTTTTTACCTTACTTTTTATTTCTGAGATGATATTTGAATTTTAAAAAATGAGTTACATTTTCACCACTCATAGGCTGTACCTCTGGACAAAAGTGTACCTGCCTACTGGTTCTGAACTGAACTAGCATCACTTGCATCATGAGCCTGGCAGTCAACTGAGGCCAGCCCAGTGCTTAAAGTTCTGTGCCTGGTCATTTTACAGGGGACTCCTCCTAACTCCGTTCATCCTCCACTTGATACTTATTTTTTAGTTGGTCTCCCACTTGGGACTCAAACATTACTTTTGTCTTTGTCTATTGACTTTCATTCTCAGGGTTTGTCCCAATGCACAGTCTAAGAGTGTAACATCATGGATTCAAGACTCTATGTCCTTTCATTGGTAAAGAATTGGGGAGGAGGTAGAAAAGTAAAGGATTTGGGGAGGAGGTAGAAATCAGCACTCTCCAGGCATGAGAGAAAGCTTGTGGAGTTCACCCTAACACTTCTTCCAAATGTGTTCCAGAGTTCCTTGTGACCTACCATTTTAATTAAATATCATACTAGAAAATTTAGCATTTGTTTTCCTCTGTAATTATGCTTCATGAAGAAATTATACATGTACCTGAACACACACACATAAACATACCTATTATACTGGAATTACATGTTACTCTTTAATAGATACTTCCCAATAGTAACCAGAAAAGCTACTGAACTATTGTAAATACTTATTAGGCAATTATTACGTATTTGACATGCAACAGTCCAACAAGGCACCCAGTATGATTTGGTAAACCTATCCTATATTCTTAAGTAATTATGGCTCCTTAAAAATCTTAATACCATTTTTCATTTGAAAAATAGAGAGAAACATGAAGAAGAAATCTTCCACTTTCAACCAAGTGGCAATGAAACATAAAAATCAATAGATTTTTCCCACAGCTGAAAATATGAATCACCTGAGCCACTCTCATTTTTCCCACTACACAATGCAGAATTACATTCTTGGGTAAAAGCAGCTGTTACCCTATCACTGCTCAAATCAATATCTACTCTATGTCTGTGAACCCTCTGGCTAAAAATGAATATCAAAGATGCTATAAACAAAAACGAATCATTTTTATCATGTTTCCTTGACTTCTCTACTCTCCCTCTTTAAGTTTATAAATAAAAGTCAAGGCATTGGGATTTTTCTCAGAGCTTCAGCATTGAGACACTTGTTGAGTGCAGTTTATGGCCTCATATTATTCTTGAAAATTACTGGCCTTTAAAAAAAATCAACATTTCTGTCCAACTCAGTTAAGTATTCCGAATAAAAATCCATCAGAGAAATACACACATAAAGTGAATTTGTCCTACTTAGCAATATAAAATTTCAAGAAAGCCTTGAGAAAATTATTTCTAATAAACTTACTTGTAAATAATTCAGTTAATAATGAATATGATACCTATGAGGTAACAGCTACATTTCTGATTTTTAAATATATTAAAGCTACAGAATAGACAACTGTTATTCTAAAAAAAAATAACTTTTTTTATTTTACATTTTTAGAGACATAGAGGGATACAAATGGATAGTTTGGATATCTGTCCCTTCCAAACTTCATGTTGAAATTTGGTCCCCAATGTTGGAGGTGGGGCCTATTGGGAGATGTTTGGGTTATGGGAGTGGATCGCTCATGAAGAGATGAATGACCACCCTGGGGAAGGGTTGGGTGAGTTATTATATGGTTAGTTTCTCCTCCATTGCTGCTTCTCTTTCCATGTGATCTCTGAACACATCAGCTCCCCCTCACCTAATGCCATGAGTGGCAGCAGTTTGAAGCCCCCACAAGAAGCAGAGGTTGTTGCCATGCTTCTTGTACAGGCTGCAGAACCATAAGCCAGATAAACTTATTTTGTTTATAAATTACCCAGCCTCAGGTATTTCTTTATAGAAACACAAAAATGAACAAAAGTACAAGGCTTTATTGTGTCATTTTATGTGAAAACCAGGAATACAATGATTTGCATCTGTTACTGATGACTGAGAACCACTGAGAACGTGCATGGATTAAAATGATGATTTCAAACAAACAGGAAAAAATAAACCTTAGTGGCAAGCTTGATAAATTTTTTTCCAGAAATTTTAAATCCGGAGAACTAACGTTTAGGAACATGCATATACTAATTTGTTAATTTATTTTTATTTCCAAATTGTAGTTTAATGCTAAATTTTATTCAGGAATCCACCATATGTCTGTAAATAACTTCTTAAATTAATATTTTAAATTAATATATTGTTTTATAAGTCTTTTCTGGCTGTGATGTAAGTCAAATGCAAGTATTTCTGATAGCCTCAAGTCCTATTAAATAGCCAAGAGCTAATAAAAATGTTATAAGGCTTAACACACCTCTGACTTTTATACCCTCATCCCTCCCACTAGATTCTTGTCTCCTTAAATTAAATTAAAAATTAAATAAGAGAGATAGAGAGACAGAGAGAGAGAGAGAGAGAGAGAGAGAGAGAGAGATCAAGGATTGAGAGAGACAGAATGGGTATGTGTTGAGTTTATATTTGGGAGGTAGAAAATTTTGCATCAAGTTTTAAGCCAACTTAAATGGTGGAATGATTTATAAATTATGGAATTCAAATAAAATAAAAATTTTATATTGGTTCAGACAAGCATTATTCATGAACAATATACTCAAATAATACTCATTTCACTTTGGGGTGTTTCTGGGGGTTTTTCATTTAAGATGATGGAATGAGTTGGTATGTTTCAGCTTCTAACTCAGCCAGAAATCCATATACAGACAGATTTAAATAAAATAAATAAATACCTGAGCTAAAGTAGAAGAAAGAGGAGCAGCTGGAAGATAAGGAGAGGAAAGAGAAAATGATAGAGAATAAGAGGAAGGAGGAAAGAAAGATAAAGGAAGGGAGAAAGAAGAAAAGAAAATGCGGAACATCTAAGTCTTAAATTGGAGAGTTCAAAGCTAGAATCATCAACAACTACTATTAGTTTAGACTTGCTAAAGGCACAAAGTACTGGGCTTGGAATGTTAGCACCCATACTGATGTAAAGAAGAAGAGATGTAGTTTTTATGGCTGGGAAGTTGGAATTTAATTCCCTTCAGATATCCAGATTATGCATATGGTTTCTACGGACTGTTAGAAAGCAAATCTAAAAATGCCACTTAATGGCCCAGAGAATGAGAGAGAAAGTTTGCCAATTGACCGAGGTTCTGTGTGGGGACTGTGTGTGTGTGTGTGTGTGTGTGTGTGTGTGTGTGTGTGTGTGTGTGTGTGTGTAGAGGGGGTATTAGCTGTTTCATGATATTGGAAAATTAAGGGCACATGTCTGCCCGAGGGAGGTGTGAGTTTATATAGAGACATACCTCATTTTATTGTATTTTGCTTTATTGTGCTTCATGGATACTGTGTCTTTATAAACTGAAGGTTGCTGGCATCTGTGAGTGAAGCCTGTCTTTCAGCACCAACAGCTTGTGCTCCCTTTGTGTCTCTGTGTCACATTTTTAAGATTCTCACACTATTTCAGACATTTTCATCATCATTCTGTCTGTTATGATGATGTGGGATCAGTGATGTTTCATGTTACTGTTGTAACTGTTTTGGGGGTGCCACAAACCATATCCATATAAGATAGAAACCTTAATCAATAAATGTGATGTGTATGGTCTGACAGCTCCACTGACCAGCCATTCCCCCTCATCGCTCTCTCCCACCTCAGGCCTCCCTATTCCCTGAAACAAAACAATATTAAAATCAGGCCCGTTAATAACTCTACAATGGATTCTATGTGTTCAAGTGAAAGAAAGAGGCTCAAATTTCTTACTTTAAATCAAAAGCTAGAAATCATTAAGCTTAGTTAAGAAGGCATATAGAAAGACAAGACAGGCAGAAAGCTAGACCTCCTGTGCTAAAAGTTAGCCAATTTGAGAATATAAAGGAAAAGTTGTTGAAGGAAATTAAAACTGCTACTCCAGTGAACACAAAAATGATAAGCAAGTAAAACAGCTTTGTTGCTGATAGGGAGAAAGTTTTAGTAGTCTGAATCAAAGAATAAACCAGCCCACAATATTCCTCCCTTAAGTGAAAGCCTAATCCAGAGCAAAACCCTAAATCTCTGAAATTCTGTAAAAGCTGAGAGAGGTAAGAAAGCTGCAGAATAAACATTTAAAGCTAGCAGAGGTGTGTTCATGAGGTTTAAGCGAATAAGCCATTTTCATAACATAAAAGTGGAAGATGAAGCAGTAGGTGCTGATGTAGAAGCCGCTGTAAGTTATCCCGAAGATCTAGCTAAGAGCATTGATGAAGGTGGTTACACTCAATGACAAATATTCAAGTTAGATAAATCAGCTTTATATTGGAAGAAGATGGCATATATTATGCCATAGGTTTAGCTATAGGTTTAGCTATATAGTATAGCTATAGGTTTATAGCTAGAAAGAAGTAAATACCCGGCTTCAAAAAAGTAAATATGTGGCTTCCAAGCTTCAAAGGACAGGCTGAATCTCTTTTCAGAATTAGAGGTGGAGTCACATCTTTAAGCCCCACTTCTAATTCTGAGATATGACTGAATTGCTGCAATCAACATACAACTTGAATGGATGAAGAGTTTGCTTCTTATCAGCAAAAAAAGTAGTTGTTTCGAGATGGAATCTACTCCTTGTGAACATGCTGGAAACATGTCTGCAAAGCCAAGGAAGAATTTAGAATATTAGGTAAACTTATTTGATAAGGCAGCAACAGTATTTGAGAAGATTGACCCCAAATTTGAAAGAAGTTCTACTGTAGTTAAATGCTATCAAACAGCATTTCATACTACATAGGAGTCATTCATGAAAGGAAGAGTCAATCAATGTGTAGGCTTCACTGTTCTCTTCAGCAGCCGTCACTATAATCAGTCAGCGGTTAACAGCACAAAGACAAAACCCTTAAACAGCAACAAATTACAGCTTGCTGAAGTCATGGGTGGTTGTTAGCATTTCTTAACAATAAAGTGTTTTAAATTAAGGTATGTACATGTTTTAGAATAGTGCTGACACAGGACCCTTAGGGTGTTCCTTTGTCAGCTGGAAACCTCTGTGACTCATAGCACCTCTGCGTGGGTTTTGCTTGCACCCACTGGGCTCATCTTACCCACTTGGCCATGCAGGCTGCGTTCGGCTTGTGCCACCAGCCTGGATCCTATGCTTGCCAAGAATGAGCCAGGAGGGGGGCGGTTAGGGTTGTGTGAGCAAGCAAGTGTGGGTTCTGGCCCCTGCATACAGCCAGGTACACTCATATGTGTGTACATGGGTATCATCTCAATGAAAATAAATAAATAATAGATAATTGATATGATTAGATAGACATAGATGATAGATAAAGATAGATAGATAGATAGATATAGAGATAGAGAGATAGATGATAGATAGAGATTTACTCAAAACTTTCTAAACAGGTAGATGATAGATACATAGAGATTTACTCAAAACTTTCTAAACTCCTTGAACCTAGGAAAAAAGAAATAAACATTGTTGGGCTGGGTTCAGTGGCTCACATATGTAATCCCAGCACTTTGGGAGGCTGAGGCAGGCAGATTAACTGAGGTCAGGAGTTTGAGACCAGCCTAGCCAACACCATGAAACCCCATCTCTACTAAAAACAAAAAATTTTGCCAGATGTGGTGGTGTGCACCTGCAGTCCCTGCTACTCGGGAGTCTCAGGCAGGAGAATTGCTTAAATCCAGAAGGCAGAGGTTGCAGAGAGCTGAGATTGTGCCATTGCACTCCAGCTTGGGTGACAGAGCAAGATTTCATCAAAAAAAAAAAAAGAGAAATATACATTGTCTAAAGGCATGCCCACAAATGACAAATGTAAGAGTATGAAAACAGCAATCAAGATGAGATCACAATTTTATAAAATGAATATAATTTGATATAAGAATCATCAGCAGATTAAATAAACAGAAAAATTTGTTCTGCAAAGCCTGAATTACAGAAAAATCTTTAAAAGTTTAAAAATATGTTAAAATAATATATTTCAAATTATAAATAAAAACTATAAATAAAAAAACTATAATTTTTTTACACATTAAAAATAGTCTTTACTATTGAAATTGAAGGTGTTGAAAGCATCATTTCAAGCAAAAAGCAGAAGACAAGATTTGTTACACAGGGGCTATCTGTCTGTCTAATATTTTCCAGAATGCAAGACAGTTATAAACAGATAGAATATATGAAAAAATAAATGAGTAGACCTGGAGAATAAATTATAAGATCCAATATATATATTTGTTAGGAATTTGAGAATAAGAGAATAAAGAGTATAGTTAAGAAATAATACTTGAAGAAATATACAATGATAAAACCCAAGAAGTGGTAGGTCACATATCCTGAGAATAAATAAACATACCACTTTAAGAACTACAGAGAAAGCAAATCCACAGTCCACATCTAGATGCTTTGGAATGAAACTGAAAATACCAAAAATAAAATAATAAAATAAAAACCCTAAGTGACATCAAAAAGAAAAGTGGATGATTGTCAACCTACACAGATTAATCATTATTAAAATGTTGAAGACAAAGACCCATTTATTTTCCCCCTATCGAAAAATGAGATGATTTATATTATAAATAATGCTTGAAAAAATACTAAAGGCTTGCTATGGCTTTAATATATTCCCTCCAAAATTAAGATGTTTAGACTTGATGGCTAATGTGATGACATGAAGACATGAGGTTTTTATGAAGTGATCAGGACATTAGGATTCCTTTCCTCATGGATAGACTTAAGACCCTTGTGAAAGAGGTTTCATGCAGTGAGGCAGTGTTGGACTGCCTAGACCTTCTGCCTTCTGCCATGTGAAGACATAGCTTTCTTTCCCTTGGATACCGCAGCAGCAAGGTGCCATCCTGGAAGCTGAGAGCAGCCCTTGCCAAATAACCAAACTTGATCTTGGACTTCTCAACCTGTAGAACCATAAGAAATAAATTTCTATTATTTATAAATTGCCCAGTTTCAGGTATTGTTACAGCAGCACAAAACAGACTAAAAGCCTCAACTTCAGAAAGTGGGGAAATCAATCCAGAAGAAAAGAAAAGATATAAAATACAATTTCGGACAAAAAATTATGAAACAATAATGAACCTAAGTAACCATTCATGTTCATATACAAATTATTTTTAAAATCACAATTAACTTTGGGTAGAGAAAGAATACGAAGCAACTGAAACACTGAACAAAAATGACTTGAGTGATATACAGGAATGTAATATTTACAATGTTTCAACAAACCTTATTTTGTTCTGGAGAAACCTAGAGATATTAACAACTTTTGAATTTTGTTTCAAGTGTACTTGTCAAAAATTTAATGGTAACTAATAGTAACAAACGATTTATTAGCTGTGAAACGTGTATTAAGAAACTCGCGGTGGCTCAAGCCTGTAATCCCAGCACTTTGGGAGGCCGAGGCGGGTGGATCATGAGGTCAAGATATCAAGACCATCCTGGTCAACATGGTGAAACCCCGTCTCTACTAAAAATACAAAAAAATTAGCTGGGCATGGTGGTGCGTGCCTGCAGTCCCAGCTACTCGGGAGGCTGAGGTAGGAGAATTGCTTGAACCCAGGAGGCGGAGGTTGCAGTGAGCCGAGATTGCGCCATTGCACGCCAGCCTGAGTAACAAGAGCGAAACTCCGTCTCAAAAAAAAACGAAACTGAATAATTGACAATTAAAATGACCAAAGTTAATAGAAATAACTAAAGGAAGTATTTGAAAATGCTTCATCTAAAAATCAATCAAAATCCATAAGTAAAACTATGTTTAATGGTTAGAATATTTGTAAGTAGTTTAAAGCACCAATTTTATAAATTATTTCTCTAATCTTCAGGAAATAAGCTTATATATACATCACATATATATTTCTTGAAGATTAGAAAAATAATTAATAATAATTATTAACTTATCATAATAACACATATATATAGTAACTAAAAGGAGCAAAAATAAGTAAGGCTTTTAGCAAATTTTAACCTCACTTTTTATATGTCTTTTATTTATTTATTTTTGGATTTTTACAATTATATTTATGAAAAAAAGATCTATAATTTTTCTTTCAATGTCCTTTCTAGGTTTTGATATAAAGATAATTTTAAACTAATATAAATAGATGAGAATTATTATATATTTTTTTAATTTTTAATTTTTTATTGCATTTTAGGTTTTGGGGTTACATGTGCAGAACATGCAAGATAGTTGCATAGGTACACACGTGGCAGTGTGTTTTGCTGCATTCCTCCCCTTCACCCACATTTGGCATTTCTCCCCAGGCTATCCCTCCCCAGCTCCCCCCCACGCTGTCCTCCCCTATTCCCCCCAATAAACCCCAGTGTGTAGTACTCCCTTCCCTGCATCCATGTGTTCTTACTGTTCATCACCCGCCTATGAGTGAGAATATGCGGTGTTTCATTTTCTGTTCTTGTGTCAGTTTGCTGAGAATGATGTTCTCCAGATTCATCCATGTCCCTACAAAGGACATGAACTCATCATTTTTGATTGCTGCATAATATTCCATGGTGTATATTTGCCACATTTTCCCAGACCAGTCTATCATCGATGGGCATTTGCGTTGGTTCCAGGTCTTTGCTATTGTAAACAGTGCTGCAATGAACATTCGTGTGCATGTGTCCTTATAGTAGAACGATTTATAGTCCTTTAGATATATACCCAGTAATGGGATTGCTGGGTCAAATGGAATTTCTATTTCTAGGTTCTTGAGGACTTGCCACACTGTCTTCCACAATGGTTGAACTAATTTACACTCCCACCAGCAGTGTAAAAGTGTTCCTATTTCTCCACATCCTCTCCAGCATCTGTTGTCTCCAGATTTTTTAATGATTGCCATTCTAACTGGCGTGAGATGGTATCTCAATGTGGTTTTGATTTGCATTTCTCTAATGACCAGTGATGATGAGCATTTTTTCATATGTTTGTTGGCCTCATGTATGTCTTCTTTTGTAAAGTGTCTGTTCATATCCTTTGCCCACTTTTGAATGGGCTTGTTTGTTTTGTTCTTGTAAATCTGTTTGAGTTCTTTGTAAATTCTGGATATCAGCCCTTTGTCAGATGGGTAAACTGCAAAAATTTTTTCCCATTCTGTTGGTTGCCGATTAACTCTAGTGACTGTTTCTTTTGCCATGCGGAAGCTTTGGAGTTTGATTAGGTCCCATTTGTCTATTTTGGCTTCTGTTGCCAATGCTTTTGGTGTTTTGGTCATGAAGTCCTTGCCTACTCCTATGTTCTGAATGGTTTTGCCTAGACTTTCTTCTAGGGTTTTTATGGTGTCAGGTCTTATGTTTAAGTCTTTAATCCATCTGGAGTTAATTTTAGGGTAAGGTGTCAGGAAGGGGTCTAGTTTCTGCTTTCTGCACATGGCTAACCAGTTTTCCCAACACCATTTATTAAACAGGGAGTCCTTTCCCCATTGCTTGTTTTTGTCAGGTTTATCAAAGATTGTATGGTTGTAGATATGCTGTGTTGCCTCCGATGCCTCTGTTCTGTTCCATTGGTCTATATCTCTGTTTTTGTACCAGTACCATGCTGTTTTGATTACTGTAGCCTTGTAGTATAGTTTGAAGTCCGGTAGTGTGATGCCTCCCACTTGTGTTCTTTTTGCTTAGGATTGACTTGGCTATGTGGGCTCTCTTTTGGTTCCATATGAAGTTCAAGGTGGTTTTTTCCAGTTCTGTGAAGAAAGTTAGTGGTAGCTTGATGGGGATAGCCTTGATTCTGTAAATTACTTTGGGCAGTATAGCCATTTTCACGATACTGATTCTTTCTAACCATGAACATGGAATGTTTCTCCATCTGTTTGTGTCCTCTCTTATTTCGTTGAGCAGTGGTTTGTAGTTTTCCTTGAAGAGGTCCCTTACGTTCCTTGTAAGTTGTATTCCTAGGCATTTTATTCTTTTTGTAGCAATTGTGAATGGCCGTTTGTTCTTGATTTGGCTCTCTTTAAGTCTGTTATTGGTGTATAGGAATGCTTGTGATTTTTGCAAATTGATCTTATATCCTGAGACTTTGCTGAAGTTGCTTATCAGTTTCAGGAGTTTTTGGGCTGAGGCAATGGGGTCTTCTAGAAATACTATCATGTCGTCTGCAAACAGAGCAGAGAATTATTTTTTCTTTTTACATTAGCTAAATGATTTTGCATTTAATTGATAATTTTTATTTCTTAAATGTCAGAGGAATTTGCCAGTGAATCACCTGAATCTGGAGATTATCATGGGATTTTAAAAAATAACAAATTCAATACTTTTAACATTCAATACTGTTAACTATTTGCCTATTTGTTCTTTCAGTTTTTGTGTCTTTGTAAAATGTGTTTACTTCATTTAAATTAATAGATTATAGGCATAATTTTTAAATATTCTCTTTTTATTTCTAACATCTTTAAGAAATATAATTATGATTCTTTTAAATTTCTGATCTTAAAAATTGTTTCCTCTTCGGTTTTCTTCTTGATTTATTTTGCAAAGTTTATATTTAATTAATTTGTTTTTTTTTTTTTTTTCAGAAATTAAGTTTTGATGTTGATTTCCTCTACTGTATATTTGCTTTTAAATTCAGTAATGCTTAGTTTTATATTTATTATTTCTTTTCTTTTCTTAATCTAATCTGTCTTTAAACTGATCCAGTATGACTTTACCTTCAACTACTTCACAAAAAGAACTCTTGTCAAGTTCTACAAGACCTCCATTTTGCTCCTAAAATTCTTGTCATTTCCTGACTGATAGGGGAGCTAGTGGCATTTTACATAGAGCTCCTAAATCCTTGGAAATTTCCTGAGTGATCGCATCTTTTGTTCTATGAGGTGACTCTTGGCAGGTTCCTGGATAGCTTCGGATGGGGACTGGTCACTAGAAAGATCAGGACATGATTAGAGGCTTGGAACTTTCAGCACCACCCTGCACCTGTCCCTGCCTTCAGAGGGGAGAGGGGCTGAAGATGTTATTAATAATTCATCATGCATACATGATGAAGCTTACATGAAAATCCGTCAACTATGTGGATTTAGACAGATTCTAAATTTGGTGAATACAACCGCATGCCAGAAAGGTGGCAGTCCCCAGACTCCATGAGGACAGAAGCTTTTGCATGCAGGGTGTCTCCGGACCTCACTCTATGCATCTCTTCATTTGGCTATTTTTGTTTTTTATACTATTCTTTATAATAAACAGGTAAATGTAGGTAAGTGTTTCCCCTGAGTTTTATGAACCATTTCAGCAAATTATTGAATGGGTTGGGAGTGGGGAGTGTGGGAGGGTGGGGAGTGTGGGAACACCCAAATTTGTAGCCAAGTCAGATGGAAGTATGGATATCCCGAGGACCCAGTACTGCAACTGCCATCTGGAGTGAAAACCGTCTTGCAAAAATAAGATATTAATTCTTTGTAGTTTGACATTAAATCCAGGTACTAACTGTTAGAATCAAATTAAATTATAGGACTTTCAGTCAGAGTCTGGAGAGTTAGAGAATTCAGTGTTATGAGAAGAAAATACTCGTATGCTTGGTGTGAAAAGTTTTGTGAGTAGAGAAAAAGTTTTCTTTTACTAGGTTATAGACATTAGTATTTGTATATTAGTATTAAATACTGTCATCTTGATCCCGAACTTAACTTGTTTTAACAGTTTTTATGACCCTCTTCGAATGTTTACATATAGTATCAGGTCATATGACAATAAAAACAATCTTCTATTTTCTTTTCAATCTGGATTCCTTTTATTTCATCATCTGTGATTGCTGCTACTCGTTTGTTTGTTTGCCCAGTTGCACTGCCTGAATTTCCAGGCCTGTGTTAATACCTATTGATGTCCTTTTTCCCCCCTAGTGATAGAATTAATAGTTGCCTCATGGAATGGGAAGTTGTGAGAGCCAGACATCTTTGTCTTTTTCTGAATTTAAAGGAAAATATATGGTCTTTCATCAAAACTTACGAGGATAGTTGTACAGTTTTTGTAGATATCCTTTATCAGTTTGAGGAAGACTCCTTCTATTCTTGGTTTGCTAAATGTTATAATAGAAAAGTCATGTTGAAAACTGGCCTTTTCAGAATTTGCAGCAATTTTGTGTTCTGATTTTTTATTTTTGTCAAAGTAGGTATTTGTTTCTCTTTTGCTTTTTTTTTTTTTTTTTTTTTTTTTTTTTTTTTTTTTTGAGACGGAGTTTCGCTCTTGTTACCCAGGCTGGAGTGTAATGGCGCGATCTCGGCTCACCGCAACATCCGCCTCCTGGGTTCAGGCAATTCTCCTGCCTCAGCCTCCCGCGTAGCCGGGATTACTGGCACGCGCCACCATGCCCAGCTAAATTTTGTATTTTTAGAAGAGACGGGGTTTCACCATGTTGACCAGGATGGTCTCGATCTCTTGACCTCATGATCCACCCGCCTCGGCCTCCCAAAGTGCTGGGATTACAGGCTTGAGCCACCGCGCCCGGCCCCTCTTTTGCTTTTTTAAATTTCAATTGACACTTATTAATATGTACATATTTAAGGATTTCAGTGTAATATTTTGATACAGGCAAACAATTTTAATGATCAAATCAGGGTAATTAGAATATCCATCGCGGCAAATGTTTATTATTTATTTGTCTTGGGAACTTTCAAAATTTACCTTTTTATCTATTTGAAAATATGCAATAAGTTGTCATTAATTATAGTAATCTATAGTCATCCTGCGGTGCTATAGAATACTACTTTCACTTTTTAAAAATTTGTTTGTTTAGCAACTTGTTTGGACTAATTTGTGGCTTGTGTGGTGACTGATGTCATTGTTCTGTTTTTTCTTTTACTTAATTTTTGATTTTATGTTTAAGGTTGGCTTCTTTTTGGAAGTTCTTGAATCAGCATAGCTCGGTCATCATCCAATACTGGTTTAGAGGCTGTAATTAAACATCAGTAGAGGCTGTACTTATTGGGGTAATAAGTAGGGTTTTCATATTTTGCCAGTGGATCTGTGTAGTTTAGTGAATGCATTCAACGTTTGGCAGTTTATAAGTTTATCCCAGGTTTTGCTTTTAAGGAGAATTCAGTAGCTCATTAGCACCCTTGCAATCCCTCTTAAGTCTGTACACAGCACTGTGTATGCAGACTTTCTGGCAGTGAGGTCTCATGCCAAGCCCTGCACTTTGAGGTAGAACTTCTGGAACACAGAGCTGTGATGAGGGAGGATAGAGCAGCCCCAGACCACAGTTCCACAGTACTGCACTTTTTATTAAAGCTCAGTAGGTTTTCTTAACTTCATGTTTCTTATTTATCATATAATATCTGTCGATTTCCAGAGTACTTAAATGGTTATCGTTGAAAATTTGTCCATTTTGTCATTGCTATTGGGGGAAAGAATTTGTCAATTTTTTCAATTTGCCATTCTAGAAATCCTATATTATTCTTTTAAAGCTGTTTTAGACTGATATTGTGTTTTTCTCTATTGTTTCCTGGTATAAAATGGAAGCGTTCTTTGTAATTTATTTAAATTCACACTGTTGCCTACATCGCAGTGTCTACATTGGCAATAGTATTTTCTTTTCTAACAAGATATATTTAATTTAATTTCATAAAAATATATTTAAGTTCTTTTCTTCCTCACACATCTTGTATATAGAAATATGCACAAACTTTTTTGACTAAATTTTAAGGCAACTTCACAATTTCTTTGGCTACAAATGTCTAATTTATCTTTTATTTTATCCATTTATTTATTTTTTTGAGACAGAGTTTCGCTCTTGTTGCCCAGACTGGAGTGCAATGGTGCGATCTCGGCTCACCGCAACCTCCGCCTCCTGGGTTCAAGCAATTCTCCTGCCTTAGCCTCCCAAGTAGCTGGGACCACAGGCGAATGCCACCAATCTCAGCTAATTTTTGCATTTTTAGTAAAGACGGGGTTTCACCTTGTGGACCAGGATGGTCTCGATCTCTTGACCTCTTGATCCACCCGCCTTGGCCTCCCAAAGTGCTGGGATTATAGGCGTGAGCCACTGCACCCGGCCTATCTTAATTAAAAAAATGCACAGAGTGTATCTATAAAACAACATATGACAATTTATCAGACTATCCAAGATTGGAGTATTAAGATAGATATCACAGTTCTTCAATGAAAATTGAAAATTTTTTTGCTAGTCTCATTATTTTTCTAGTAAAATTTCTATCTTTGAAAAATGTAATATGAAGCTCGGGAGAAGTATGTCTTTAATAATCAAATGTATTGACAGAATGTTATTTTTTGCTAATGTGAGTAAAGAGATATTATCTTATGTTTCTATGGCATATGTTTGTTATATACACATAGGAGTGCAGCACAATTCCTCCTGGAAATCTATAATTTCTTGACGGAAAAAAGAAATATCATCATACTAATCTCAAGAACTCTGGTTGCTATCTAATGAAAATGGATGTTACCCTGTTATATTTGGTGTCACTCGAAATAGATTTATACTGACAATTCTTTTCTTGGCTTTATTTTTCCTTAACTAGAATCCTATGCCAGTGTCAGAACTGGTAATGTTCAGATTTGCAGGAATTTGAGGTTAACATGGTTTCAGTAAGTGACTAAGAATTTTACAACTAATAATTTTGTTCAAGTTTATTTTTCAAGTTTAATTGCCAAATTATTCAATCACCCAGTTATTCTGTCATCCAGGTCTTCATGCCATTTTTGATTATGTATAACTTTGTAAACACAACACATTGAAGAAAACTTTATATTTAAAATTAAGTATGAGACTATCTGGTTCATTTCAGGGCACATAAAATAATCGAAATAATTCTGGAAGGCATTTTGTCTTCAGAGTTTCTCTTTAAGCCTGGAGATTACAGTCTCTACCTTTTCTGAGTTTGTCTACCCATGTCGACAACAGACCAGTTTTGCTATCATCTTTAGTAGACTTCTTAATTAAACTGTCAATCCTGACAATAATAGTTCACAGTTGTTTTAGAAGTGAGATATTCGGCTTCTCAAAATTACTTATTCAAAGATGAAAGACGTTATTGTGCCTATCTTGTGTAAAGTATAATTCTAAATTTTTTTACATATTTCCTTATTTCAAATCTCAATTAGAAATAGACTCTCTAACTGCAGAAAGTGAGGGACAAGAAGTTCAATAAGCCATCTGAGGTCTAATAAATTTCTCAACTGGCATTTGAATTCATGCCTATCTAATTGGCAAACCCACATTGTCCCTGTATTCATGTTGCATCATAAGGATTAGTTGAACTTCTACTAGATTTAAGCCCATATGACGGGCTTTCTAGGTTTCTCTATATAGATCTCCTAGTCTATCATTGAAATAAACATTCGGATTAAAAATTATTTGAACTTATTTGTCTACTCACCTTCAAAGTATATATTTACAAAGCCTGTGGAACGTTATATGTCTCCAGATTAATTTTGGAACTATTTCTAATTATTTCAGAGTCGATTACTCTGATTATTCTGCTTAATTCAGAGAAAGTTCTTTTTCATTCGCTTATTTTCTTGAAAAACTGCTTACAAGCAGTGATATGCCACCTTTATGAGTTCTTATTCTATTGCCTGGATTATATTGATAGTTACAAATTTTTCCCAGTTTTTCTGTATGTGTGTATTACTCCAGGCATTCATTCTGGATTTAAAATTATGAGGATCTGTAATTTTGCACTAAATAAAAAAGATCATTCTAAAATAAATCTGTTTCCATTTGGAGTAGCGAAACCAAAGTCTGTGTTTCAGCTTTACAATAAAATGCAGATTTTCCATTAAATGCAACATCCTATGTTTCAAAAGGCTGAATAAGATAACATTTAGAAAGTCATTCCCATCAGTTAATTAGGGCAGGGGATGAAGTTCAATACAAGAATACTGTTGGATGTATTGCACGTTTATTTGATTATGAGCAGTAGTCATTTTCATCTAATTTGCCGACATGTCTCTCATTATTTTACTCTTAGATAAACAACTGACTCAGGCCAGGATGACCCAATTACTCTGATTCTGTTCCTAAATTGGCATTAATACAGTAGCTGAATGGAAATGATCTCATGATTGCTGACACATTAATGGTGATCAATAATGAAAAAAACCAAATCCTGTTATAGTCATTCTTTGTTTTTATGCTTCAGACTAATGTGTTTGATCAGCTCCCTGCATGTTGCTTTTCCTTTCTGCAATCTAGGTAAGTAGGATGAAAGTAGATTCTAAAAAGGAAAAGCAATAGAAAGTAATTTTGCATGAAACTCAGCTTGTAACTGACTTATATTGGATGCTGAATTTTGGTGTAGATAGGATGAAAACTTTTTAGTGATTTTGCACTGGTTCTGTATTTCCACTAATATATACACATAATGCTTGGAACAACCTTCTAACTTCAGCATATTGTGACTTTTTTTTTTTTTGGCAAGGGCAGAAAGTCTTCAGACTTGATATGTTCCATCAACAAGCTGTATCCTCATGAGCTTTAATGCTCAAGTGCCTGATAATGGTCTCCAGCTGCACCTATGTTGCTACAAAGAACATGATTTAGTTCATATTTATGGCTGCATAGTATTTCATGGTGCATATATATTGCATTTCCTTTAACCACTCCACCATTGATGGGCTTCTGGGTCGATTCCACACCTTTGTTATTGTGAACGGTGCTGCAGTGAACATGAGAGTACATATGTCTTTTTGGTAGAACAATCTGTTTCCTTTTGGATGTATATTGAGTAAAGGGATTGCAAAATTGAGTGGTAGTTCTATTTTATTTGAGAAATTTCCAAACTGCTTTCCAGCGTCTGAACTAATTTACACTCCCACCAACAGTGTATAACTTCTCCCTTTTCTCTGCAGCTTTGCCAGAATCTGTGGTCTTTTCACTTTTTAATAGTAGCCATTCTGACTGGGGTGAGACGGCATCTGACTGTGGTTTTGATTTGCATTATTCTGATGATTAGTAATTGTTGAATATTTTTTCATATGATTCTTGGCCGCTAGTATGTCTTCTTTTGGGAAGTATCTGTTCATGTGTTTGCCCATTTTTTAATGGGGCGATTTAGTTTTTGCTTATTGAATTGATCTGATATACATTCTGGATATCAGATCTTTGTCGGATGCATAGTTTGTAAGTATTTTCTCCCATTTTGTAGATTGTCTGTTTATTAATAGTTTATTTTGCCGTTTGGAAGTTCTTTAGTTTAATTAGGACCTACTTGCCAGTCAATTTTTGTTTTGTTCAATTGTTTTTGAGGACTTAGTCATAAATCCTTTTCTAAGGCTGATTTCTAATATAGTGTTTTCTAGATTATTTTTCAGTATTTTCACAGTTTGAGGTTTGACATTTACATCTTTAATCAATCTTGAGTTAATTTTTGGATATGGTAACAAGTAGAGAGTCTAGTTTCATTCTTCTGCATATGGCTAGCCAATTATCTCAGTGTCATTCATTGACTAGGGGTGCAATCCCCATTGCTTATTTTTGTTGGCTTAGTTTGAGACGGCTGTAGATGTGCAGCTTTATTTCTGAGTTTTCTCTTCCGCTCCCTTGGTCTGTTTGACTGATTTCGTATGCATACCATGCTTTCTTATTACTGTAGCTTAGTAGTATAGTTTGAAGTCAGATGATGTGATTCCTCTAGCTTCGTTCTTTTTGCTTAGAAGTGCTTTGGCTATTCAGGCTCTTTATTGGTTCAACATTAATTTTAGAAAAGGTTTTACATTTCTGTGGAAAATAATATTGGTAGTTTGATAGAAATAGCATTGAATCTGTAGGTTGCTTTGGGCAGTATGATCATTTTTATAATACTGACTCCTTCAATCCATGAACATGGAATTTTTTCCATCTGTTCATGTCATCTATGATTTTTTTTAGTAGTGTTTTGAAGTTCTTCTTGTAGAGTTATTTCACCTCCTTGGTTAATTGTTTCCTTGGGTATTTTATTTTATTTTTGTTGCTATTTTAAATGGGATTGTGTTCTCGATTTGGCTCTCGGTTTAAACATTATTAGTGTATAGAAATAATACTGATTTTTTTTTAATTTTTATTGCATTATAGGTTTTGGGGTACATGTGCAGAACGTGCAAGATAGTTGCATAGGTACACACATGGCAGTGTGTTTTGCTGCCTTCCTCCCCTTCACCCACACTTGGTATTCATCCCCAGGCTATCCCCCCCAGCCCCACCACTGTTCCTCCCCCATTTCCCCCAACAGTCCCCAGTGTATAGTAGACCGTCTCTCTGTGTCCATGTGTTCTCATTTTTCTCACCCACCTATGAGTGAGTATATGCAGTATTTCTTTTTCTGTTCTTGTGTCAGTTTGCTGAGAATGATTTTTATACACTGAGTTTAAATCCTGAGGCTTTACTGAAGTAAAAAAAACCATGTTGGAATAATATCAAATAAACACTTAAAGTTTAAATACCTAATTGTCTCATTGTGAGTGTAAGTTTTTCAAATCAGGGTATGTGAAAAACACACATGTAATTGTGTGTTTCTTTAAGTCTTTCTCATAAATTTTGCCTAGTTTATTTCTTTCTTGCGATTTATTCATTGAAGACACTGGGTTGTTTGCCCTGTAAATTTTCTACAATCTGTATATTGTTGCTTATATTCCCCTGCTGCAGAGTAGTATGTTCCTCTGTGAATTGGTAGTTGTTTATAGAGGTTTGATGAGAATCGGTTTTGTTTCTTCTTTTGTCAAGACTGTTTCAGTGGGAGGTTTTGCCATTAGGAAGCACACAATGCCCAATTGTCTCTCATTTTTATATTAACAGTAGTTGATGATCAGTGCCAAGATTTAATAGTTCATACAAAAGTTACAAAATGATGCTTTCTAATTTTATGATATCTTCCTACTCAGATGAAAACATCTATAAAGAGACAATTCCCTTCATCTAATGTGCAGCTTATCAATTTTATAGATAGTATCAAAAGGGTAATGCAAATGCTTGGTTTTTTGTACTTACCAGTTTGAAAATAATGAGCAAGTTTTGTAGTACTTCCCAACGATGAATGATTTGTTTCTGTTCTCATTTTGTTGTCCTATGAATTCAAAGATCAGGTTGTAATATGCCTGCTTCTCTGGCAATAATGAGAATGGATAGGAGAAATGTAATTTTTAGAAAAAGAGATGCCAGGGCATATTAAAATACACATACATATTGTGTCTCTTTCCCTCATGTCCATCTCCTTTTCCTTTTCCCATTACATATTATAGCCTCCCAGCATTTCTTTCTAGATTCACAATTGTCACTGCAGCCTCCTTAAACTTATCCATGCTGCTGACCTGAGTAACTGGAAATTACCATGTACAGAAAATATTGGGATAATTGCTATAGATAATACAACTTATAATTTCCTCTTAGTACATATAAAAAAGAAATAAATGTACTGCAATAATTTTTATTATTGAAACCGTTTATAAAAATTAAAGAAATAATTTCCAACTCAATAATAACTGTTTTTTGTGGAAAGTCAAGCAATAGACAAATAGGCTTCCTTTTCAAAAAAATAAATAAAATAAGGACTATAAAGTTAAAATTACCATTTTTATAACTATTAGCTACATGTACTAAAATGTATGTCAGTATTCTTCAGCATTTCCGTATCCAATGACTGTATCTGTCTGCGAATATTAGTTTTCTAAGCGTTTGCAGGACAACACTATTGAAAGTTCTTTTTTAATGTTGACTCTACCTCAAAACACTTTTATAGTTGCTAAGTAGTTAATGTGCCAAACTGGATAGTAAAATATATGTAATGTGAATGGAGGCAAGAAATGGGAGTAGGTAAAGATGAGGAAGAAACACAACAATTTCTATGTAACTGGAAAAGGCATTGATAGCTGGCAAGGTGAGAGTGGTGAAAAGCCACCCCTCCATCAGTACGTAATTGTTGCAAGACTGCTTTCTCTGTACAACACTCTCTTCATGGAGTCTTGGGATGGCTCTGAGTAGCAATATATGTGCATTTCAACCTGGCTATCAGAACAGTTATTATTCTCATTTGTGCCAAAAACTGGCTCTGGTGTGTTAATTGGTTTAAGGTTGAAATAGTTTTTTGTTTAAAACCCCATTTCCAGCAAGGAGGACCATCCGATTTTCCTATTCTCCTGGAGATAAAACATGCTCACTGGAGATGATGGATTAAATTTTGCAAAACTCTCAGTCTAGGGTTGGTGACTCCATGTCACCTTGGGGCAGGCCCTTACTTCCAAGAAACATTAATATATTGCTTCCCCATGGTCTGCTTAATTAAGAAAATCTAAAGCTTACTAGCATCAGTTGCTGTGGGGAAAAGGTGTAATGAAAGGTTTTATGAACTAGAACGGGCAGTTTGAATTCCCCTTGGCTGGCACAGCTGGTCCCTGAGAAGGAGACAGATCAATTTGTATGCACAGGAGAATGACAGAACACAAAACCGGAAATGGGAGGGGAGAAATCCAGATTGATTCAGGGTAGAGCGAGGCCTACTTGTTCATGGGATAGGCTAGATATTGCCCCTATGTGGCTGACGGAGAGTCCTTTTGAAGATAGACACCCTGGTACCATAGTTGGGTTTGTGGTTTGGTGGAGGTGATGGTTAATTTTGTGTTTACATGACTAGGTTCAGGGATACCCAGGCAGCTGGTAAAACTTTGTGTCTAGGTGTGTGTCTGTGAGGGTGTTTCCAGAAGAGATAATTACTTGAATTAGTAGACTGGATAATCAACATCTGTGGTGGCTGTTATGGGTATTAACCAATCTGCTGAGACCCTGGACAGAACAAGAACAAAAAAGGAATGGCAAATTTTCTTTTTCCTTGAGCTGAGAAATTCATCTTCTCTTCCACTTAGGCATTATTGCTCCTGATTCTCAGGCCTTTGGATGCTGGGGCTTACATCAGAGCCACCTACCCCATCCCCACTCCTCTGTAGCCCCCCACCCTTATCCCAGGGTCTCAGGATTTTAAACTCAGACTGAATTACACCTCAGGCTTTCCTGATTCTCCAGCTTACACACAGAAGATCGTGGGGCTTTCAAGCCTCTATAGTTGTATGAGCCAATTTCCATAATAAATCTCTTTTCCTTTCTTTCTCTCTATAATATATACGTAACATATATTTATATTATATATATTTATATAGAACATATCATATAAATTTATATAATTATGCATTATATATATAATTGCTTCTGTTTATCTAGATAACACTAATTCAGTGGACAGCATATGTGTATGAATATACAGACCGTAACTGAAGGTGTGGATATGAGGGAATTTGAGTCGGTATGTAAGACACTTTTAAAAATCCATGCAGTGGCCAGGCACAGTGACTCACACCTATAATCACAGCACTTTGGAAGGCTGAGGCAGAAGGATCACTTGAGACCAGGATTTGCAAGACATAGCTTGCAAAATAAAAAAATATATACAAAAAAAAAAATAAGTCAGATATGATGGCTCAAGCCTATAGTCCAGCCCAGGAGGTTGAGTCTGCAGTAAGTCATGTTCTCATCTCTGGCAGAACAAGAGCATCTCTAAAACAACAACAAGAATAATAATAGTGATGATAATACTTGTACTACTTGACTTATGCATGGATTAATTCTTAATTTTCAAATAATCAGAAGTAATTGAGAAACATAGAGACTTCATAGTAATTGATTAAGACTTAAACACTGTTCTCCCTCTTATAAACTAACGGTAATTTGACAAATCACTTAAATTTTCTGAATTAACCTAGTGCAAGTTTACTGTGAATACTGAATCCCCTCCCAAAGGACCACATATCCATCTCAATTCAAGTACGTAGTATGGTGGATTGTGTATTCTTGTTTCCTGGTCTGAAGGCTGTAAACTTTGTCTGTATAGAGTCTTACTTAATTTGTCTTTGAGCTCCGATGTATCATAGTCTCTAAATATTGTCTATTGAGTAAATGAAAGTACCTTCTCAATAGAAAAGAGGGCCACTCATCCTTAATATACAGATTTAATTAAATCATGATCAGTTTATTAGCTGGTGGTTAGAGACGTGCTTGTCAATACAGCTGAGCCTCAGGGCTTCATTATGAACATTCAATATTTCTGTACTATTGACACTTGGTTGCACCAGATAATAAGAACTGTACAAGATAGCATGATAGGTGAACCAAGTTTCATAATTGATTCTACAAAGGGAGCACACCTTAATTTTTCTGTTTCCAGGGAAAAATGAACACTTTATGAATACATTATGAAAATCAGAGTTCAAATATGTAGTGTTACTCTTGTGAAAAAACGTTATCAAGCACTGCTTTTAAAACTTAGATATATATTAGAATTATTCACTGAATATAGAAATATGAAAGATAATGTATTGATCAAACAAATTTTCTCCTCTCCTAAATGTCTCATTCCTGTCCTTGATACTATCATTCTTAGCAACACTCAAGAACTTCTGTTTTCTGAAAAACTCAGCTTTCTTCAATTTTCTCCAATCTGCTAATTATTATCTTCAGTTGGATAAACCTACTTTCAGCTTTTTGTTACATAAGCTAACACAAGTCAAGTATAAATTGCTTTTATTTCTTTCCTTCTTTCTTCATTCCTTCTTCCCTACTTTTCTGACTCTCTTCTTCCCTCCCTCTCTCTCTCCCTCCCTCCCTTCCTTCCTTCCTCTTTCCCTTATTTTTTCTTCCCTCCTTCCTTCCTCTTTCCCTTATTTTTTTCTTCCTTCTTCTCTTGAAGCTGAAAGCATCCGAAATTGCTTTACTTTCAATAATTTGGTAGAAGTCAACACACATTTATCAAGTTCCTTCCCTAAGCCTCCATGTAATATTAATAATTCTGGGAACACAAAGAAGTAAAAAGATTTCTTTATATCACCAAAGACCAATTTTTTTATATCTTTTGAGACAGGGTGTTTCTGTGTCACTCAGGCTGGAGTGCAGTGGCATGAACTTAGCTCACTGCAGCCTGATGTCCTGGGTTCAAGTGATCCTAATGCTAATGCCTCAGTCTCCCAAGTAGCTGGAACTGTAGGCACATAGCACCATGCTTGGTTAGTTTATTTTATCTTTTTGTAGAGACAGTCTCTCAAGATTGCTCAGGCTAGTCACAAATTCTTAGGCTCAAGCGTTCTTCCCCCTCAGCTTCCCCAAGAACTGGGATTACAGACGTGAGCCATTGCACCAGACCACCAAAGACCAACTTTTGCCTTTAATGAGTTTTGTGAGTTTGTGTATATATAGGATGACTCTTTTTTTTTTTTAATTCCTTTTCACTTCATAGCAATCCTAGAAGGTCTACTAGGTCTAGTGAATTGTATTCTCTTTCAAAGATAAAAAGCCCAAGGCCAAGATGCTTTAAGGCTACAGTAATAATGGCAGATTTGGAAGTGATGCCAAAACACATTGTCTTCCAGCATGTCAATGCTTAAGGAATTGGATGTTAGGTGATGCTCATAAAACACAAAACTCAGAATAGATTTTTTTTTTTTAAGAAATGGGGTCTTGCTTTGTCACTTAGGCTGGAGTTCAAGTGGTGTGATCATACCTCATTGCAACCTCAACCTCCTGGGCTCAAGTAATCCTCCTGCCTCATCCTCTCATCCTCCTAAGTAACTGGGACTACAGATGTATGCCACCATGCAGGATGAATTTTCTTTTTTAATTGTTTTCGTCTGTCGAGATCAGGTCTCACTTTGTTACCTATGCTAGTCTTGAACTTCTGATTTCAAGCTATCCTCTTGCCTTGTTTTCCAAAAGTGCTGGGATGATAGGCATGACCCACTGCACCTGATTTGTTTTTTTTGAGCAATTTCTAGTTGTTGATTATTATTACTGTTACTGTTACAGGAGCCTTGGGATGATGCTTTTCCAGCTGGAAACTTCTGTGGCCAGTGGTGCCTTTGTTTGAGTTTTACTAGAATTTGTTGGACTTGTTCCACCCACTCAGCCTGGCAGTCTATGTTTGGCTTGGCACTACTGGCCTGGATTCCACACATGTCAAGGGCAAGCGGAGTGGTGAGAGTTTTTTGTGAAAAGTGAGTGTGGGGTCTGATTACTGCACACAGCCAGACACAATGGCTGTGACAGGACAGGAAACTCCAGGTGCCAGCCCAGCTGCTGGCTCGCTGCAAGACTGCAACTGGATCAGGCATACCACAAGCAGCTTCTACAGCTGGCATCAGGGAACCCGGTGATGTCAGTAACCACAGAGCCACAAAGAGGGTGTCACAGCCCTGGCTCAGGGAGCTCCTAGGTCTGGGCTCCCCAAAGGCTTCAGCTCTTCTCTCCTTCTTGTCGCCCACAACATGGTGAACAAGAAGTGTGTTCCAGCCCTGTTTGTGTTAAAGCTCTTTTAGCCCTGCCATTCAGTGGGTCCCAAATCCTTGTCCTGTGTCCAGGAAGAATGAGGTATGCAGACAAGTGAAGAGTGAGCAAGGCAAAGAGGAAATTTATTGAGCAACAGAACAACTCAGAGGGGACCTGCATTGGGTAGTTCCTGTCTGCAGGCAGGGTGCTCTGATGATTGTTCAGCTGTCAGAAGAGAGGAGACCCTGGGTGGCATAGCTCCTCTCCACAGCTGGTCATCCCACCATCTGCTCAGCTCTTAGCAGAGAGGAGACCCCAGACTGGGAAACTCCTCTCTGCAGCTGGTTGTCTCCTTGTCTCTTTTTGAGTCTGGCTGAGTTCAGGGTTTTTATCGGCTTCAGTGGAGAATAAGTGTATGCTGATTGGTCCATGGGTGGCCATGCATGGGCCTGGAAAAAGCACCGTAAACTTCCATTCCAGTTTGTGGTACTGGCAGCCCAGCCCCCAGGCCTCAGGCATTCCCTGGCTTGAAGGTGGGGCTTCACTGGGGACCTGCCCTTTCCTGCCCAGGAGCCTGTCTGCCTCTTGCAACTGTTCATAGTGCTGAGGCTGTTGATGCTGAGGGGCACCTGCAGACCAGCACTGAGCTTCGCTCAGCCCTTCCTTGGCCTTCCTCCTGTGCTCCTCAGCACTCAAAGTCTGAAACAGGCTAAGACAGCAAGTCTGGCATGTCATCATTGCCCCAAGCATGCACACACCTGGCCAGGTTGCAACAGCACCTGAGATTGAAGTGGGAGCTCGGAGAGGGAGAGACCAGGCAGCAGGAGCAGGACAATTCCAAGCCTGCAGGGGTGGAGGGGGGTGCTCTCCCAGACCCTGGAGAGTGCAGTGATGCCAGTGTCTGCAGTCACGCTTGGACAGCTCCAGCTGTTCCCAGGAGGGATGGGCTCCTGCCCGCTCCAGGGCCCCAAGAGCACAGGGATGCCCAGGTCCACAGCCATGGCTGGGCAGCTGCAAATGAGCCTGGGGAGCACGAGGTTCCCACCCTGCCAACTTAGTAGGAGGTGGGGCTTTCTCCTGTTCCTGGCTCCTTCCAGCTCTTTGGATTGTTCAGCCCCAGCTGCTGCTGAGTCTTCCCCTCTAGAGCTGGCATCATGGCAGCCGCTGCCCCAGACTGGCCACCACTGCTATCATTACTGCAACCCTTACCAAGTGATATAGTTTGGCTGTGCCCTCACCCAAATTTGACCTTCAATTGTAATAATCCCCATATGTCAAGGGCAGTCCCAGGTGGAGATAAGAGAATCATGGGAGTGTTTCCCCCATATTGTTACTGTGGCAGTGATTAAATCTCACAAGGTCTGAAGGTTTTATAAATGAGAGTTCCCCTGAACAAGCTCTCTCTTGCCTGCTGCCATGTAAGACGTGTCTTACATCCCCTTCAGTTTCCACTGTGATTGTGAGGCCTCCCTAGCCATGTGGAACTGTGAATCAATTAAACCTCTTTCCTTTAGAAATCACCCCGTCTCAGGTATGTCTTTATTAGCTGCACAGTAACAAGAGTAATACACTAAGCCTCCACTTCTCTAGTCCAGTATATCAGTTGTGACATAATTTATGTGCTAAAAACCCACTTTTCACTAATCAGCCCACATTCTTTATCCTAATCTTTTTCTATGGGCTGTATGCTCCTAACTGTAGTCTGCTATGGCCGCTACCTCTCCTGGACCATTAAATCTCTGACAGAAGTAGATTTGTTTTCAGTATTTGTTATTAACCATTTGAATCAAAAATATTTGCTTGGCTAAAACCTTACTTCTAAGTCACACAGCTTTCATGGAACAAAGCTGGGACGCAAATGCATCTCCTCCAGACTCCAATGAACATTATGTTTTATTTTGAAGAGAATAAAATGTAGGATATCTAAGAAGTATCTCTTGAGATAATGATGGCAGATGTTGATTACTTAACTTGTTAAACTCCCTCTATTACACCCCCAAACAAAAACCTTCAATGCCCGTATATAGCCTAATGCAGAAATTAAGGTTTCAGAATAGAAGAAAATGTGTTGATACTTAGGTATGGTTTCAGATTTCCCCACTTTCCTTTTTTTCTTTTTTGCCTATCTACCTCCTCATTATTTAGTTAAATTTCTGTTCCTTAGTAAAGCCTCTCTTGACCCACCTTAATTAAGTCGTGTCTACAGACCAATTCCTAAAATGTGTTGTCACACCATAACACTGATCATACTTTATTGAATTTATTTGTTTAATATTTACTTTTGCTGGGAAATTTTAAGCCTTTAAAAGACACAGGATGTATTTATCCTCATTGCTATTATTGCCCAGTATGTAGCCTTGTTTTCATTCTATAATTGGTGCTCTCTCTCACACACACAAATGTGTTGAATGCGTGGAGGGTTGCCTAAAGAAGCAAGCACTGCTTTCCCACTTCTTCCAGTTAACCAAGCCTCCAAAACCAAACATCTTAGAATACACACACATGAAAACACACACAAATACCAAAGTGCAAACCACAGTCCATATTAATTAAAGGTAAAAGTTGACCTTAGGTGACTGTATTTGTCATCTAGGGTTGCCATAACAAAATATGGTAGACTGGTAACTTAAACAATAGAAATTAAGGTCCTAAATTAAGGTGCTGGCAGGATTGGCTTTTCCCGAGGTCTCTCTCCTTGGCCTCCAGATGGCAGCTTTCTTGCTGCCTGTTCTGACACAACCTTTCCCCTGGGCACATGCACCCTGGTTTCTCTGTTATATTGGATTAGGGACCCACTCTTAATTTCATTTAACCTTAATTACCTTCTTAAGAGCCCTAACTCAAACAGCAATCACGCTGGGGGTTAGGAAGTTCCCCCCCTAATCAACATAAATTTCAGGACACAATTCAGGCCAGGAGCAGTGGCTCATGCATGTAATCCTAGCACTTTGGGAGGTCAAAGCAGGTGGATTGCTTGAGCTCAGGAGTTTGAGACCAGCCTGACTAACATGGAAAAACTGTATCTCTACTAAAAATATAAAAAATTAGCTGGACGTGGCGGTGCGTACCTGTAGACTCAGCTACTCAGAGGCTGAGGCACAAGAATTGCTTGAACCCGGGAGGTAGAGGTTTCAGGGAGCTGATCGTGTGCCACTGCACTCCAGCCTGGGCAACAGAGCAAAGTGAGACTCTGTCTCAAAAAAAAAAAAAGAGAAAAAATAGAACACAATTCAATCTATGATTGTGACATAAAGAGCTATTTTTATACCCATGCCCATGCTATTCTTGATCTCTGTATATTTAAAATATGAAAGTGCAGCAAATTTTGGCCTAATCATGGTTGAAGAATAGGATGCTGTTTATATAAACATGTACTTAAAATATCGATATCGCAGAATCTCTGTTCAATTATTTCCTATGGATGTATCACAGAGAACTGGAAAATGCAATGCATAAGAATTTGTAATCTGAAACTTTATTAAGGAAAGCTTCCACACTTCACTGGTGTGGCACTACATTTGCTGAAACCTGCCTAATATCAGCTTACATATACACATAGTCGCTTTTGTTTTCACTAACAAAATTGTAACACGATTGTAAAAATGCCAAGCAAGCACATGAACAACAGGAATAAAAAAGTTTGCTTAAGAAAGAATGAGCTATTTTACTCGTAAAATAAAACATTTATGGATTGTACCTATTCTACATTTTAAGTGTAATATTTGCAGACTGAGAAGCAAACTTACAGAATAAAACAAAATGCCGGTTCACATAGATGGCTATGCTATATCGAATTCCCCAGTTGTTTCCTTAATGTATTATTGAGGAATATTATTATTGTATTATTTATTTAACAACCATACTTACAATATCATATAATACAATAGTATTTATCAATTTTAGTGCAGTTTTTTTTTCTGTAAACCAAGCACGTTTTTTGAAACTCCATGGAATAGATAATAATGTTACTCATATTTTGCAAGAGAGTAATCCAAGTTCAAATACTTTGAAAGGCTTCCCTGAGTTACCTAGCTGGCATGTGAAGGAGCAAGGATACAAATGTAGGTCCATCAGACTCCAGTGCAGGTAGTCAGAATCCCTCCTGCCATATGCTCCTCACTTTCCTACTGAGTGTCTTTTCTCCTAAATTCTATAAAATTTTTATTTGTTTACTTTAAAAAAACTTATATTCCTTAAAAGTTTTCCTCCAGGGCCAGGTGTGTGGCTTACGCCTGTAATCCCAGCACTTTGGGAAGCCCAGGCAGGTGGATCATAAGGTCAGGAGTGTGAAACCATCCTGGCCAACATGGTGGAACCCCATCTCTACTAAAAGAATGCAAAAGTTAGTTGGGTGTGGTGGTGGGTACCTGTAATCCCAGCTACTTGGGAGACTGAGGCAGGAGAATCCCTTGAACCCTGGAGGCGGAGGTTGCATTGGGCTGAGATTACGCCACTGCACTTCAGCCTGGGCAACAGAGGCAGACTCCATCTACAAAAAAAAAAAAAAAAAAAAAAAAGTTATCCTCCAAATAATTGAAATAATTGAAAGGAATCAGAAGAATCTCTTCTTATTTTTATATGGTAAGAGGGACAAGTTCCCTAATTGTAGTATGTATCATTTCTAACATTTATAAATCTCGACCAGGTTCACTATGGCAGAGATTTTTAAACCTCACTAAATATCCAAGAGCTTCTTACACTCTCCTGACACTTGCTTGTGGTCACCTATCTTGCTCTGGCCAGTGGACTGAGCAAGTGGCTGTCACCATTGTTTTAAGGAAGTCAAAAGTCTTTGGGAACGCTCCATCTCTCTGTTGCTCAATGGCAACCATGCATTTAGATATCACAGGCCTAAGATGGTAGCATGAGAAATCCCTAAATCAATATTTAAGTTTACCTGGAAATCTACCAGAAATGTAGCAGAATTAATGTGGGTGAAATAATTTTTTTTTCTCTTATTCAGCCTAATCTGATAAATGCAAACACAGGGAAGAGACGTAATAAACACAAATAGTGATTGATCCCAAATCCTGAAGTTAAGTGAAGTCAGCGGACTTTCAGCCTGGGGTATGAGACAACCTAACCATAAATTACTTAAACAGTAGGCAATTTATTATCTCATATACAAGTATATTCTGGAGGTGGATTATTCTAGGATAGTAGCTCAGTGATGTGTCACAATATGACTATGGCAGCTCCAAGGATGCATGACATTATAAACATTTGAAGAAAAAGAACTTATAATTTTCCCACCCTAGAATAACAACCCTTTGTATTTAATTGTCCAGTGTTATATTATATCCTTCTTCCTAAACCAATTACCATGATTGAATTGGACTCAGTGGGATTGGTTCCCTAGTCAAATTAATATTCATTACCCAGGGCTGAAAGATCCCATGAAATGAATGGTTGCCCAATTCCTGAATAAACTCAGGATTCTGCTAGTGAGGAAAAAGTAATACTGTCTATCGAGTACACAATAGTATCTGACAATAAAAAAGATATTCAGAGAATGAAAATTTCTCTCAACATTATGCATCCAAATGCAAAGCAATTTTAAGTTAAAAATATGGCTAAGATTATTTTATATTTAAAGGTTTTTTTTTGCCAGGTGACCAATGTTTTATAGTAGCTTGAAACATGTTATCACTGAGTTTATTAACCCAACATAGGAGCAGAAATGCTTTCAATGAGAGTAAAAGTTTCTCGCAAATGCTCAACTATTAATTCACTTTTTCGTATGATAAATGGTTCCCGCTATTAGGTTACTGGTTTTAAAATGTTATTTTTATTTATCCTACTTAACTTTAAACTAGTTGTGTTGCTATCAGGTAGACAATATCGATTTACTTAAAAAAATATTCACTTTACTAGAGTATGTGGTGTTTCTAAGCAGAAGCTCATTTAGGATTAAACATGGATTCTCTTCACTGTTCAATAGGCTTTAATGCCAGGCATTAAGCAAGTTTGACTAGAGGAAATATTTTAAATTTAATGAAAATAGTATTTGCTACTGTGAACTCAAGTATAATATTATAAACATGTAACTGAAGGTCTGCAAAGGAAAAGTTACTAAATATGTGAAGGGTGGTCAGGAGCTAAATTAAAGAATTCTGTTTTCTGGCTCCACATTTCATCATTTTTTGAGATGATTTCTAAGAGAATCCACTCTCAAAGTCCCCAGTGCATATGCTTTTTGAGAATTTGTATGATCATCTCCACCTCCCTACACTATGAATTTAAATGATTAGTGCTAATGTGCACACACAAGCAGGTGGGTTCTTGGCTCTTCAGAGTCACTGGATCGAGGAGTTGAATGATGTGTGAAATGAAAATCCTATCCAAAGCTCAGAGGGAGTTGAGAGAGGATGGTGCTGTGGGTTACCGGCAGCCCGGGTTAGCATCAGTGAGAATCACATGGGTGCATAATAAAAGCTCCCAAGCCTCCTAGCCGGTGTGGGCAGGTGAGTGTGCTTTAATGAGCTGTTTTATGCCGGTCCTTGTCTCAGGAAGTCTCTCTTATCTCTCCAGCTACCCAGAGTTGTAACAATTAATAGTCTCTATCGAAAAGTGAACTGTTAGGTGAGAAAATTACCTGGACAACTTGAGCTAAATGATTCAACTTTACCTCCATTTTCCAGGGATATTAAGGGGGAAGGAAGGAAGCAATGGAAAGAAGGAGTTTATCTTTAGAAATATTAACTTCAGTTCTTTACTTCAGTGTTTTAAGGGATCAGAGGTCTACACTTAGAAGTATCACATCCTGCTCTTCATTAGCCTGTGCAAAATAAAATAAAAATAATAACCACATATGCACCTGCACACACTGTCTATAATGGTAGCATAAACGATAACAAAACACACTCCCGCACAATGAGATAGCAAGTAAAAATGTACAATAGTATCCCCTCAGCCACAGTTTCACTTTCCAAAGCTTCAGTCACTTGTGGTCCACCACAGTCTGAAAATCAAATGGAAAATTCTAGAAATAAGTAATTTCTGAGTATTAGATTGTGAGCTCTTCTGAGTATTGCAATGAAATCTCAGGATGTTCTAGAATGTGAATCCTCTCTTTGTCCAGCCTTTCCATATTGTCTATGCTGCCTTTAGTCACTTAGCAGCCATATCAGTTATCAGATTTACAGATCACAAGAAGGGAGAGAGCAGAACAAGATATTTTCAGAGACAGAGAGAGAGAGAGAGAGAGGGAGAGAGATCACATTCATACAGCTTTTATTACAGGGTCATGTTGTAATCATTCTATTTTACTATTACTTCTTGTTAACCCCTTACCATGCCTAATTTATAAATTAAACTTCATCGTAGGTATAGATACATAGGGAAAATTACAGTATATATAGGGTTTGGTACTATCTAAGTTTTCTGTCATCCTCTGGGGGTCTAGAAACATATTTGCCATAGATAACAAAAGACTACATAAGCACGTAAACTCTTTGCAAAATGTTAAGATTTTGGATTAACTTGTGACAAGTATTAAGTGACAAGTTTTCCAGAATTGGCTGGCTGACTATAGAAGGATTGGGGTTTGGGGAGAAATGACCAATAGCTGTAATGGACAAACAAATCAAAACAGCTGAATTCAGGGTGGCTGAACTCTCTTAATCTCAGAACATGACTTCACTAGATCTGACTTGTAACATTACGAGCAAAAATTAATTTGTTAGTTTAGTGTATCTCCAAACTGAACCACCCACTATCACACAAAGGTTTCCTTGGAGCACAGAGGATTTGATTTTAAGTTTTAAGAGTTACCCATTGGTTTTGGTGTGTATTTGAGAAAAATATAACTTGGAAACAAACCTGTGATCCTCTGAATACTATTCCTTAGGAGGAGACTAACTTAGGAAGTATAGCATATAGGCCTGGCGTGGTGGCTCATGCCTGTAATCCCAGCACTTTGGGAGGCCGAGGCAGGCATATTACTAGGTCAGGATTTGAGACCAGCCTGATCAACATGGTGAAACCCTGTTTCTACTAAAAATACAAAAATTAGCTGGGTGTGATGGCAGGTGCCTGTAATCTCAGCTGCTCAGGAGGCTGAGGTAGGAGAATCACTTGAACCCGGAATGCCGAGGTTGCAGTGAGCTGAGATTGCACCATTGCCCTCTATCCTGGGCGACAGAGCGAGACTCTGTCTCAAAACAAAAAAAACAAACAAACAAACATCAACAAAAAAAAAAAAGAAGAAAGTATACCATATGACAAAACTGGTGAAAGCAGTACCCTAAATGATAAAGTCAGGAATCACTGAGATACAGCAGGGGCAAGGGTTTACAGGCTTTTATTATTAGAAGTATTACAATTCTTAAATATGTTTCTAAGACCAATAATATGTTTAGCCCTCTTCTTAAGTGATTTTCTCTCATCTAACCTGCACATTATCACTGTCATTCCACCATTAACCCTGATTTTATGCCATTTTATTCACCACCACCATCATCTTAAGAGCTCAATTTCTCAAGTAGTTATCATGTGTGAGGCAGCAGGGTATTAAGTGCTTTAAATACACTATTCAACTGAATCTTTAAAACAGTTCTGTAGGAGACAGTATAATTATTCCCATTTTTCAGATGAAGAAACCGAAGCTTTAAGAAGCTACACTTAAATTTAATTTCCCTTTGAAGCTTATTTTTTCCTTCTGAAATTCCCACCTTATTATCTGTATCTCCTATATATAATCATATAAATAAGAGGATCATGATAATGGCAAACACTTACTGACCACACATAGGCTTAGGACACTGATTTACTACTCACAAGAACCCCTCAAGTAGATACTAATATCTTTGTTTCACAGATGTGAGAATGGAAGTAGAGAGAAGTTAAACAACTTCTCTATCCATAGCTAGGGATTGTAAGAACTGGGGTTTGATGGCAGACAAACTAACCTCTGAATATATTCCCAAGAAAAGGTGTTTGCACTCACCCTTAGTCATGCCTGTGGAGTGGGACAGATTGTAACTGCACCAGAGTCAGGTTAAATCAGTTAAGGTTATCTTGGAGCTGTTAAGCTCTAAAATCCTTGTTTCTGTCCCATGTTTTTGTCACATGTACTAGATTTACTTGTAGGAAAGAGAGGAGGAAGAAAAAAAGAGGAATGAGAGGGCAAGAAATAGGAAGAAGAAAGGAAGGAAAAAAAGCGAATTAAAGCAGAGCAAGTTAAATTGATCTTTTTCTCCACTTATGTCTCAAGTCTTGAATACATTTGGAGATTTCCAAATTAAAACGTTTTTCAAAGAGCTTCTTGGTTAAATTGACCTCAGTGCTCTGAGGCATTCCAAAGCAACAGTGGGGCCTGTCACACCACCTCTAAAGACAAATCTGCTATATAAGCTGAACTCTTCAACTACAGATGGCTAGAAGCCAAATTATGTTCACAATGCCCTTAAAAAAAATCCTCCATTCTCAGATTCAGCAATCAGGTTAATCTTGTGAATATAAACAAGAACTGACATGATTAAACTCTCTTACATTGTTTATTAATCTAGTACCAAAGGGATGCATACTTTTCATAAAGTGCTTTCCAAAGACTTCTTCGTTCATACTACTGAATACTTTATTTCTAAAAATGTCAATTGTTATTTATGATAAGAGAATCCAAATGCTTTATAATGCATGAATTTAACGTGTGATGAATTTAACATGGTAATATAAAATAATTAATTTTTAGTTTAAAAGTTTCAGAGACTAAGGATGGTAACCCAAATCATCTACAGGTGCATGCTTTACATAGTTCCATGGGGGCAGTTCCATAGTTTCCTTTTACAAATTAGCAAAGAAACTCTTGCTTTTCCATTCAACCAACATTAATTGCTAGCAAATCAAGTAATGCAATCTTTAGCTTCACTTCTTCAGTTAGGCTATTTCTATGTTCCTTGACAAATAAGAATTGAAATAAGTAATGGTTTTAAAACTATTAAATATACTAAAATACTGTGATAGCATCTATAAAATTTATTAAAAATAAATTATGCAGCTTTTAGCTTGTAGGAAATGGTATTATCAGCTGAGAAAACAGAATGCAACTTCTTTCGTCTAAGGGTTCAGGCTACCTGGCTACAATTTTCCTTAGGCTGATTGGAAATCGCAATTATAGAAAATCTGATCAGTTGCTTAAAGTGGTTTGAGCGCATACAGAAGTCCTAAGGAAAAGATGACGTATTTAATTACACACCAAACACACATTAACTGAGCTTTTAGGAAAACAATGGTAACTAGGTACCGAAAAATAGACATTATGATATTTATAAGAAGAAGCGTGATAATAATGACAGTTGATAGAAAGAAAGCCAGCCACTGTAGTATCCAGGTGTTTCTTGACTTAAATTTTCCAACACAGAGAGAAAGATGTAATTAACAACCCCACATTAAAGAGAATTAAAATGAGGCCAAGAAAATTCATGATTTTCACCCAATATTAACCAGCTGATGAGTAACAGAGACAAGATTGCAACTCAAGTCTATTTATCACCTGAACCTGTTCTCTGAATTGCTGGGTTTGACTTTATACCAGCACCATGGGATGCATGGTGAAAATATAGATAACGGAATATATGATCATCTTACTGATTTTCCAACAGTGATCACCAAGTGAAATTTATACACATGATAAACTCCAAAAATATAATAATTTCTCTTTAATTCAGTATGGGTATGAGACTACGTAAACGGAACATAGCAGTTACATTTAATGAGAAAAGCCTCAGTATTTATGAGGTTTCCCTGCTCCTGGTCTTAAAGATGGATGACATTTTGGACAGATAGAAAATATGAGGAAGCCACTGCTGACTAAGGAGAGATCCTAAAACAATATATAAAGTAAAATATACACTTGTATTGTTCTTTAGAGTTAAAAGAAAATACATACATTATTTTATCTAATCTTTACTCGATTCCTCCAGAGTAGGTGATCTGGAGATTATCATCTGGATTTTAAAGATAACATTTTGGGGCTCAATGAGACCCAATTAATGGAAAAGCCTGAATGGAAACTGAAATTTTCTGCTGACCAGCAGAGTTTCTAGTATATTATCATCCAAGGTGTTAGAATAAGCATGCTCTGTGTGGTGAAGGATAAGAGATGAGGGCCGGTGGTTATGAAAAAAGATCCTAGTTTTTGATGAGAGTAGAGAGAGGTGAATATAGATATACAAATGCAGCCAGATAATGAGAGAATTGTACAGAGTACATGTAGGAGTTCAAATGTGATTGAGATAGAAAAAGAGCTAGTGTGGTTTGTTGAGTATAGTAGGAACTATCTTCCATGGAGTTTGGAGTCATACAAACCTGAGGTGAATATGATAAGCTATCTGACTTCTATAATTTGGAGGTTTAAGGATAAGAAACTTCAAGTAAGATTATTAATACCTCTGTTAATAGGGATATATGGTGACAATAAAGATATATTTCATAATGTATGTAAGAGGTATACAGCACGCTCTCCATGGAAAACAGTGATTGTGATTATAACTATGAATGAAGTGAAATAAAAACTGTGTTTGAAGTTGCTTAACCAGGAAGTCATGTGGAAAAGTAGAGAACAATGAGACCTGGAATTAAGGGGGAAAAAAAACACATGACATTATTTTTACATATAAAATTCTACCATCCTCCATGAAATTCTTTACTGGTTTCCAATTACACTTGGAATAAAATTCCAATTCTAAAGCCCTGCTTACAAACACATGTATAATGTGACTACTGAATATCTTGTGACACCTTTTTTATGTCCTTGAATCTCCAGACACACTGGGATTATTTAATTTATTGCTAAATCAGTCTTCCTAGAATATTATTTTCCCAAGTCATCACTTGGCCTCAACTGAAAGGTTACTTCTGTAAGACTTCTCTGACCTATTGTTCTATAGCATTTCATTAATTAATTACTAATGTTTAAAATTATATACATATTTTTATGTTTGTATTTAGGCAATTGAATTGTTGACAAGGAAATAGAGAAGTAATATATAAATTAACTTTAGTTGAGGTTCTCTGAAGCATAGTACTCTGGACAATAGAAAGAAGAATAATGTGTAGACCCTCTCCAGGGAGATTTTTAGCATGCCCAAAGTGGACCCATATTAATTACATTTCAACATATCAACACAAGTGATGCCAGATATGATAATAGTGATTACTTGCCAAATTAAAGAGAATTTAAAAAAATCTCTAAGTTCTGGGGTTGAAGAAGGCATGAAGCAACTGGTTATTCTAAAATCTCCAGAGGAATTCATCAAGGATTTTACCACTTAGAAACTTTTAAAGTCTAAACTCTTCAAGCCTGTAGGTTAATGGTGGTGAGTGTGTGCACATATGTGTGTTGAATGTGTCTTTCATCTTCTGTGCATTTGTGGGTATATGTGGTTTTTTAAAACTGTATTTCGGTGAAAGTTAGTTTGATATGTGACAGCGAAGTCAGCAATTTGATAGCTATGGGAAATATGCCACTTGATGAAGTTTATTTCATTTCATGTGGCTTCGGCCTTATATCCCAAGATGCTGTCATGGCAACATCACTAGAGAATCAAGGATTAGATTGTCAGAGGTCTTCTATGTCCAACTAAAAATCTCCTTTACAAATAATTCATTTGTTGGAGAAGACGATGATATTAAACCCAAAATAAATTTTTTAAAAATTCCTTAATAAAATAAAACAAATTTTTGATCCCATGTAATATTCCAAGAGGCATCTAGTTGGTTATTTATGTATTTTCATTAGATAGATACCCTACTTATATTATGGAAAAGGTGAGTAAGAAATACGCCTGACAGGTTAATATTATTTAAGAGATGTAATAAAACTGAACGTCTTTATGAGATCTGATGAACATTTTCCCTAAAGTTAAAGAGATAGTGGTTTGCTTCATCAATTTCAACCATTTTTGTTTTAATTTTTGTCAAGAAGTACAAATGCAGAAGACAAGTATCTCACTCTGCCCATGGGTCTGGCATCACTGAAAAATAGCAAACATGTCACCAATTGTCTAGTGGAAAGAAAAAAAATACATTAAAAATGTTATAATGAAGCCTGAAATCTGACAGCATTGGGAACACTTATGAAACAAAGTGTGAGTATAATTTTGAAATTTCATCTCCTAAGGAAGTATTTCAAAATCAACCATGAACACTAATTTTGGGAGACTATCAAGGTAGGAGCAAATCTAGAACCAGGCAGCACTAGTCAAGATCAGACTGACAAAGGAACATTTCTAAACCCTGGTACTGTCCAGGTCAATAATTTAATCTTTTCTTTAAATAGACTTTTCCTGATCACCTATTCTAAATAAGAAATATCATTTACCTTAGTCATATTCCATTGCTCCTTCTGTTATTTATTATGCTTATAATTACATTTTTTATATGTTTGTTCATTTAATTATATAACTCACACAGTAGTACCTGACATAGTGGGCTCTAAAAAATTTGCAGTGAATGACATGAAAACAAGATAAGAAAACCACAAGGAAGATGGAAAGGCTATGGCATTATAACATGTTAGTTATCTGTCCAGAATTTATTTGATTTTTTTCCCATAGCTTAAAACATTTTGTAATATAACTATAGTAAAATATAGTTATTAAAACATTTTAAATCAAAAAGTGCTGCATTTATTCATTAAGGGATTATGTTGATTATCATCTTTTATTATAATTACAGCACTGTGTCTTCAAATCAGAACTAGAAGGAATAACTGTGAATATCAACATGGTTTTATCCTTGGAGGAAGATTAATTTTATTACTTTTATGTATTATTTTTATGTATGCTTTTTTTTTTCCTGAGTTGGAGTTTTACTCTGGAGTGCAATGGTGTGATCTCAGCTCACTGCAACCGCTACCTCCCAGGTTCAAGCGATCCTCCTACCTCAGCCTCCCTAGTAGCTGGGATTACAGGTGGGTGCCATCATGCCTGGCAACTTTCAGTTATTTTGTTCCTGTATTAATATTTCTAGAGTGGCTAGTGTCTGTCATTTTCCTGGTACCTTTCATAAAAGACATAGGTCCTTTCTTCTGGGGTTTTAGAATCTAGTAGGCAAAAAGATAAGGAAAACAACATACACCAGTGCAATATGGCAATAAAGTTATGCACAGTGAACTATGAAAGAACAGATAAGCAGACCCCAATCTGGTCAGAGAGGCTGACCAGAAGACCAAAAGGTAGTGGTTAGGTCAGGCTGAAGGAGTAATTTTTCTCTATAGCAAACAAAGAAATTCATCCTGTTGGTGTGACGAGGCAGAGTTTATTTAGGAATGATAGGAGATAAAGATGGAGGGGAGGGCAAGAGTCATATTGCAGGAGGCTTTCACACCATACACACTACAGAAAACATATATTAAAAGGCTGTTTTCCATCCAATATGACTGAAATGAAAACTTCCTTCCATACCACAGGAAGCAATAGTTTGCAAGAAGATCAGCTGGCTATGTGAGAAGCAAAGCAGGGATCTCCAGAGACACAGACAAATAGAGATATACATGAGGACACTTATAGAAATCAGAGACAGAAAAGTCCAACAACTTGTCTGCAAGCTAGACACTCAGGAAAGCTCATGGTGTAATTTAGCCTGAGTCCAAGGAACTTGGAACACCAATACTGGCAGAAAGGAGAAGATGGATGTCCCACTTGAAAGAGAGAAAGTGAATTTATCCTCTTCTTTTTTGTTCTACTTGGGTCCTCAAAAGATTGGACGATGCTCACCCATGTTGGTAATGGAAGATCTTCTTTATTCAGTCTACTGATTCAAGTGGCAATCTCTTCTGGAGACACCCTCACAAGCACACCCAGGAATAATGTTTTACCAGATATCTGGTCATTCTTTAACACAGTCAAGTAGATACATAAAATTAACTATCACAGCCACCAATGTTCTCACATTTACAGATTCAGAAATTTAATTTGTTTAACTTATCCAGAGTTCCGAAGCGTTTAGAATGGCAAAATTCATAAGAGGCAGATACTATTATGTCCAAGTGTAAAAGAAAATTTAAATCAACTTGTCAGTCCATTTTCTCCTGGGCAACAGACTAGAAATTGGACAAGAGTGGGAAAATCTTATTAAAAATATATATTAAAATAAGTTATTGTAATAAACCCATTCAGCTGTGGAAAGAAAAAAATAGAAAATTAATTATGTGCATGGTTAGAGTCACTCAAGAGGACTAAAAATAAATTCATGTATTTATATTGTCCTTTGAATCTCCTTTTCTAAATTTTTATATTACATATTTTAAAAATAGTTTTTTTTTCAGATTATAGTGAGTTTCATTGCACGTGTCATTCCTAACTTTCTATAAAGATGTATGTTTTTTAAATAGAAAGGTTTTTAGATTATAAATATGATATATAAGCCTCGTAAAAATGTTTCTATGAAAAGATGAAGTTGAAATCACATTTTAGCCCATTACTTAAATATAAACTCTGTTGATATTTTATTGGAAATGTTTTTCATCTTTTTGCACACATGCTAGATACATAAACATATATTGCATTGTAAGCCTACTTTTGACTTAATGATAAACCAAGCATTTAGTTGCACCAGTAAGTGTGGATTTTTTTTTGTTTTGTTTTAGATGGAATTTCGCTTTTATTGTCCAGACTGGAGTGCAGTGGCCCAATCTTGGCTCACCACAACCTCTGCCTTCCAGATTCAAGCTCTTCTTCTACCTCAGCCTCCCGAGTAGCTGGGATTACAGGCACGCGCCACCATGCCCTACTAATTTTGTATTTTTAGTAGAGATGGGGTTTCTCCATGTTGGTCAGGCTGGTCTCCAACTCCCAACCTCAGCTGATCTGCACGCCTCGGCCTCCCAAAGTGCTGGGATTATAGAGGTGAGCCACTGCACCCAGTCAATGAATGTGTTTTATATGGTGTGTACTGCTATACTCATATTTTATATATTCAAAACCCTTTATTGGAAATTCAGATGGTATCTATGATTATTTAATTTAATAATAAATATTATTAGAAAATGTATTCTTGCATGTGTATATGTGTCCTCGTTACTTGTTTTTATCATAGAATAAGGTACAACAAATAGAATTTATGTGTTGAAGACATGCATATTCTGTAGATTTGGGATTAAATATGATAAACATTAAATATGATAAACATTTTTTGTTGTCCAGAATGTATCTTTTAAGCAGAAATTTTACCACACTCTAATCAAAATTATATTAATATTGTTTTCAATGATTCCTACTTTTTAGGCAAAAACTATATTTTATATATAAAATCTTTAATTACTAGTGAGGCTGAATACCTCTTAGTTTTATAAAATACTGTTGATCACCTCCGTGTGCCAGACACCATTCAAGGCATCTAAAGTATAGCAGCAAGGAGGAAAGACAAAACACCCTCATCAGCACCAAAAATAAATAAAATAAAATAATAAAATATACACATATCCATCCATACATGTAATACCTACATATATATGTACTGTATCTTTTCTCCACTGCAGCTTAAACACATGACAAATATTTCTCCCACATTTTTCAGTGATATATAATAAGCTGCTTTTAAGCTAGATGCCTCAACAATATTTTAATAAATAGATTATGATCTGATTTCTATTATTTTTCCTTTTCAGAAGGTAGTTTTCCCTCCTAATTCTAGTTTATTTTTTATTGGATCAATATCAGCATATGTAGAGTATTACTGAGCCCAGAAAATAAATTACCAGACTCCTTTTAAATATTGCCAAACTTCCACAGAGTATATTTGAAGAAAACATGGATATTGAGGTTAGGTTTATCTTTAACCCAATACTAAAGTCAGGCCTACGATTGTGCTATAAGCAGAGGGTCACTATCAGCAATATCAGGAGGACTGCAGTCAAGAAGATAAGGGATTTTGCTTATCGTTGTTGTTCATGCTCTATTCTGTGTTAATCTAAGTTGTAAAAATGGAAATCTATTTAGAAACAAAAAAATAACAAAAGAAAGATAAAAGGATCCTAGCTCTGGCACCCTGTCTAGTTACAGACTTGAGAAATAGTACAGCCTGTGTAGGCAACAACCTTATCTTACCTTATCCTGTGTATACTTACCGGTAGACATAATAAATGGCTTTACCATAGTCATAACTACCAGGAGTTTTCATCAAGGTACTCTTCAGACCTTCATCGCAAATTTAATTTGAATATTTTATGCTCATAAAGCTTCAATATCTACTCTTCCTACCCCATATTTTTATTTTATTTTTGATTGCCTCTGCCCGTGCTCTTTCAAACAAGATCTAAATGAAAAGTGTCAGAATATTATATCAAAAGCCATTTAGATTGTTTTTGAATAAAGTGCTGGAGTGAAGATAAGTATTCAAACTTCTGAGTGCTTGGCTTAACCTATTACACCTTTCAGTGTGCCTTCAGGAAGCAATTTCTGAACTGTGACAAATGTTTCTCATCACTGTAACTCGCAAATGAGTCTGAACTCCTGGAGGTGTAGGACAATTGTTGACCTTAAGGATAAACAGGAAGAATTTCAAGTAAATGGCTTGCACTGTCATTATCAAGACTGATATTTGGTGACTGCTCGGTCCCAGCCCCTGCTGAGTGATGTGCTACATCATTTCAAGACCTGCATCATTTTATGAGAAAGAACGTCTTTGAAAATCCATCTCATAACTGACTCAATATTGCTTCTGCGTGTAGATTTTTATCATCATCTATTCAAAAACATAAAATAGTGTTTTTTGGTTATTATTTGAAAACAATTAAAATTGAAAACTCTTCTCTAGGAATATTAGTGTTTGCTATTTCTAAACAAATAGAGTAAATTGCTGGGTGCAGGGGCTCACACCTGTAATCCTAGCACTTTGGGGGGCTGAGGTAGTAAAATAGCTTGAGCCCCAGAGTTCGAGACAAGCCTGGGCAACATGGCAACACCCCGTTTCTACAAAAAAAAAAAAAAAAAAAAAAAATTAGCCAGACCTGGTGGTGCATGCCTGTAGTCCCAGTTACCGGGGAGGCTTAGGTAGGAGGATAATTTGAGCCCAGGAAACAGAAGTTGCAGTGAGCCAAGGTCATACCATTGCACTCCAACCTGGGAAACAGAGCCAGACCAGGTTTTAAAAAAAAAATTTGGATAATTGATGTAGTCTCTTTTTTACCTAATTCAAGCCAATTCTTTCTCACCAGTCAGAATCAGCTTTAAACTAGAAAGGACATCTCCTTGTAGGAAAAAGGTAATCAAAGGCCACCAGAATCCTCTATTGACACCACAGGCACCTGCAATATTTGCTGCTGGAGAATCCTACATTTTTTACAGGTCCTGAGGCTAGTCTGGGAGCTACCAGCAGTTCATACAGGTATGTTGCTCTTGAGAAGGGACACAGTGTGCCCCTCCCCCTGTGACCCAAGGTGCTGCTGCTGCATGGTGTTGTCTTGTAAACCAGAGACACTGCTAAAGTGTGTTCTGCTCTAAAGGTCAGTGGCCACTGTCTATCCAAATCACCAAGGCTCTGTCACCATTACAGCATACTCATACATGATAGTGCACAATTCTCCAGGTGAACTCCTACAGAATTTATTCCACCTACATTCAAGGTTATTTTTGCTGAATACATAAAACAAAAACAACAAAAATCAACAATATGCTGCCTACAGGTAATCACTTCACCTGTGAGAACACACAGACTGAAAGTGAAGGGATGAAAATTAATCTGGGCCGGCACGGTGGCTCATGCCTGTAATCCAAGCACTTTGGAGGCCAAGGTGGGCAGATCACCTGAGGTCAGGAATTCAAGACCAGCCTGACCAAATTGGTGAAACTCCGTCTTTAAAAAAAATAAAATAAAGTAAAATAAAATTATTAATCCATGCAAATGAAAACCAAAATAAAGTGAGAGTATCTATGTTTAATCAAATAAAATAGGTTTTAATATGAAAAATTTATAAAGAGAAAATAGAAGTCATTATATAATAATAATGGGGTCAAATGAGCAAGAGAATAAAAGAAGTATAAATATATCTGAACACAACATAATGCAAATATATGATGTAAATATTATTAGATCTAAAGGAGAAGAAAGGCTGCAATACAATACCAGTAGGAGTCTTCAGCACCCTACTTTCAGCAATGGACAGATCATTCAGAGAGAAAATTAACAAAGAAACACTGGATTTAAAATGCACCCTGGACCAAATGGATCTAGTAGAGATTTACAGAACATTCTACATAGTAGTTACAGAATACTCCTTTTTCACAACAGAACATGGAACTTTATAAGGAAAGATCATGTGTTAGGCCACAAAAACACTCAACAAATTAAAAAAAAATCTCAAGTGTTTTTTCCGACTTTCTGACCACAGTGGAATAAAACTAGAAATCAATAATAGAATAAACTTTGGAAGCTATAAAACTACATGTAAATTCAACAGCATATTCTGCAAAAAAATAAAAAAAAACCTTAATGAAGAAATTAAAAAGAAAATTAAAAAAATTTCTTGAAACGAATGAAAATGCAAACAAAACTTACCAAAACCTATGGGATACAACAACAGCAGTTCTAAGAGAGATGTGTATAGCAATAAACACCTACCTCCAAAAGCACAAAGATGTCAAGAAACCAACTAACACTACCTCAAAGAAGTAAAAAGCAAGAACAAACTAAATCCAAGATTAGTAGAAAGATCAGAGCAGAAATAAATAAAATAGAAAATAAAAACAATACAAAGATAAACAAAATAAAGAGTTTTGTTGGAAGAAAAAAATGACAAACTTTTAGCTAGATTAAAAAAAGAGAAAAGACTGAAATAAATTGTAGTTGAGAAAAGATACATTACAACTAATATTACAGAAATACAGAATCACTGGAGACTATTATGAATAAGATTTATCAACAAATTAGAAAACCTGGAAAAAAGAGATTCCTGAACATATTCTACTTACCAAAATAGAATCATTAACAAATTAAAAACCTGAACACAACTCCAATGAGTAACAAGATTGAATCAGTAGTAAAAAGCCTCCCATCAAAGAAAAGCACAGTCCCTAATAGTTTTATGAGTTCTACCAAACATTTAAAAAATAATTAATAACAACTCTTTCCAAACTATTCTTTAAAAATTGAAGAGTTGATATGAGACCAGCATTACCCTGATATCAAAATAAACCAAGGACAGAACAACAACAACAACAACAAAAATAGGCCAACATATCCAATGAATACAGAGGCAAAAATCCTCAACAAAATACTAGCAAACTGAATACAAAAGCAAATTACAAAGATCATTCACTATGATCAGGTGGGATTTATGCCATGGATAAAAGGATGGCTGTATTAGTCTTTTCTCATGCTGCCAATAAAGACATACTTGAGACTTGGTAATTTATAAAGGAAAGAGGTTTAATGAACTCACTGTTGAATATGGCTGGGGAGGCCTCACAACTATGGCAGAAGAAGAAGAAAGAGCAAAACAACATCTTACATGGCAGCAGGCAAGAGATCATGTGCAGGGGAACTCCCCTTTAAAAAAGCCATCAGATCTTGTGAGATTTAGTCACTAGTGTGAGAACAGCATGGGAAAGACCCACTCCCATGATTCAATTACCTACCACTGGGTCCCTCCCACCACACATGAGAATTATGGGAGCTACAGTTTAAGATGAGATTTGGGTGGGGACACAGCTAAATCATATCAATGGTTCAACAGATGCATATCAATAAATGTGAAGCACTAACAGAGACAAAAAGTATATGATTATGCCATCTTTCCTTTGAGCAGAAGGTGTATAGTTCTCTCTATAGAGATCTTTCATCTTCCTTGTTAGCTGTATTCTTAGGTAGTTTCCTCTTTCTGTGGTGATTTTGAATGGGAGTTTCTTTGTGATTTGGCTCTCAGCTTAACTGCTGTTGGTGTCTAGAAATGCTAGCAAATTTTGCACATTGATGTTATATTCTGAGACTTTGTTGAAGTAGCTTATCAGCTTAAGAAGCTTTGGGCTGAGACAATAGGATTTTCTAGATATGGCATCATATTATGTGCAAACAGGGATAGTTTGACTTCCTCTCTCCCTATTTGAATGCCATTTATTTTCTTTTGCCTGAATGCCCTGGCCAGAACTTCCAATACTACATTGAATAGGAGTGATGAGAAAGGGTATTCTTGTCTCCTGTCAGTTTTCAGGGGGATACTTCCAGCTTTTACCCATTCAGTATGATGTTGCTTATGGGCTTGTTATATATGGTTCATATTATTTTGAGGTATGTTCCTTCAATACCTAGATTATTGAGCGTTTTTAATGTGAAGGAATGTTGAATTTCATCAAAAGCCTTTTCTGCCTCTGTTGAGATAATCATATATTTTTCTGTGTTTAGTTCTGTTATGTGATGAATCACATTTACTGATTTGCATATGTTGAACCAAACTTGCATCCTGAGGATGAAGCCTACCTGATCTTGGTGGATAAGCTATTCCATGTTCATGGATGGAAAAATAAACATGGTTAAAATGGCCATGCTGCCCAAATCAATTTGTAGGTTCAATACTATTCCTATGAAATATTGACATTCTTCACAGAATTAGAAAAAAAACCCTTTTAAAATTTGTATGGAAGGGAAAAAGAGCCCAAAGAACTAAGGCAATACCAAGCAAAAAGAACAAAGCTGGAGGCATCATTCTACCCAACTTCAAACTTTACTGCAGTGCTACAGTAACCAAAGCAGCAGATACTCACACAAGAACAGACACATAGATCAATGAAACAGATAGAGAACACATAATTAAGCCCACACACATACAACTATCTGATCTTTGACAAACCTGACAAAAACAAGCAATGGAGAAAGGATTCCTTTTCAATAAATGGTGCTGGGATAACTGGCTAACCATATGCTAGGCCTGGACCCCTTTTGAAACTGGACCCCTTTCTTATACCATATACAAAAATTAACTCAAGATGGATTAAAAACTTAACTGTAAAACCCCAAACTGTAAAAATTCAAGAAGAAAACCTAGGTAATAGCATTCAGGACATAGGCATGGGCAAACAAAGACACCAAATACAATGGCAACAAAAGCAAAAATTGACAAATGGGATCTAATTAAACTAAAGAGCTTCTGCACAGCAAAAGAAACTATCAAGAGAGTGAACATAAAGCCTATAGAACGCAAGGGAAATTTTTCCAAGTATGCATCTGACAGAGGTGTAATCTCCAGAATCTATAAAGTACTTAAATAAATTTAGAGCGAAAAAAACACATTAAAAAGTAGGCAAAGGACATGAACAGACACTTCTAAAAAGAAGACATACATGCAGCCAACTATTATGGGAAAAAAAGCTCAACATTACCGATCATTAGAGAAATGCAAATCAAAACCACAATGAGATACCGTCTCACACCAGTCAGAATGACAATTATTAAAAAGCCAAAAAAACCACAAATGCTGCCAAGGTTATGGAGAAAAAAAGAACAATTTTATACTGTTGGTGGGAGTGTAAATTAGTTCAAGCATTGTGGCAGACAGTGTGGAAATTCCTCAAAGACCTAGAGACAGAAATACCATTTGACCCAGCAATCTCATTACTGAGTATATTTCCAAAAGAATATAAATAATTGTTATAAATATATTTGCATGTCTATGTTCATTGCAGCACTATTCATTATAGAAAAGACATGGAATCAACCTAAATGCCAATTAACGATAAACTGGATAAAGAAAATGTGGTATATATACACCATGGAATACTATGCAACCATAGAAAGCAATGAGACTCTTTGGAGGAACTGGAGGCCACTATCCATAGCAAACTAACACAGGAACAGAAAACCGAATAACACATATTCACACTGTTAAGTGGGAGATAAATGAGAACACATGGACACATAGAGGGGAACAACACATACTGGGGCCTATTAGAAGGCAGAGGGTGGGAGGACAGATAGGATCAGGAAAAGTAACTAATAGATGCTAGGCTTAATACCTGGGTGATGAAATAATCTGTACCACAAACCCCCATGACACGTTTACCTATTCAAGGAAGCTGAAAGTGTATCCCTGAATTTAAAATAAAAGTTTATAAAATTTTAACAAAGTATATAATTATTTCAATAGTACAGATGAAACATGTAATAAAATTCACCATGCCATTGTGTTAAAAACTCTCAACAAATAAAGTATAGAAGAAATGGTCTTCATCATCAACATAATATAAAAGTTGAAAGCAATCCCTCTGAGCCCTTAGCTCTAGAACAAGACAACATTGCCCATTTCCATCAATTTTATTCAACATCATATTGGAATTTCTATCCAAAAAAATTAGGCAAGGATAAGAAATAAAGAGCATCTGAATTGGAGAAAAGAAAGTCAAATTGTCTTTTTTTGAAAATGAAGTGAAATGATCTTATGTATAGAAAACTTCGGAGGTTTCACCAAAAAAAAAAAAAAAAAAAAACTGTCAGAACAAATATGCAAATTCAGGAAAGTTGCAGAATACAAAGTCAACATACAAAAATAACTAGTATTTCTACATGTCAATAGCAAACTCTGAAAAAGTAACCAAGAAAGCAGTCTCATTTGCAATAGCTGCAAAAAAATCCCTAGGAATAAATTTAACCATGAAGATGAAAAATCTTTACAATGACAATGATTAAACATTGATGAAAGATATTACTATCAAAATACCAATGACATTATTCAGAGAATTAAAAAAACAATTCTAAAATTTGTATGAAACTACAAAGTCTTGTTATAGCCAAAGAGATTCTGAGAGAAAACAAAGCTGGAGACATTACACTGACTTTATATTACAAAGCATGTACCAAAACAGCATAATCAAGGCATAACAACAGACACATAGATTACCGGAACATAAAAGAGAATAGAGAAATAAATACACATTTTTACAGTAAACTGATTTTGGACAAGGGCACCACGAACATCCATTAGGGAAAGGATGTTTTCTTCTATAAATGTTGGGAAGACTGGATATCTGCGTGCAGAATAATGAAACTATACTACTATTTCTCACCACACAAAAAAAAATCAATTAAAAATGGATTAAAGACACAAACTTGAAACCCTAAAACTATAAAGGAACTAGAAGAATGAGAGAACATAGTTGCAAATTATACATATAAAAAGAAATTACAATCCAGAATATATGAGGAACTCAAACTGAATAACAAAAAAACAAATAACCTGATTAAAAATGGGCAATAAATATAGAGAGTAAAAGGATGATTACTTTCTAATTTCTAGCAAATTATTATGTGACTTTCATTAATGAATTAAGTATATTTATGATGGAAAGTGATGTTAAAGTATATATTTTAATCTCTTTAAGAAAAGAACAAACAAAAATGTATGCATGGAGTTAACATATTGTCATCTGCTTCAGTTAATCTATTGTTGGGTTTCCTTTGACTTTAAACTTACTAAGATTACAGTCATGCTGTTAGCTGAAACAGGTCTTCTTCTGCAGGAAGTTTATACAAAAGAAGTTACTAGGATGTTATACCTCAGTTCCCATTAACTTGCATTTGATAATTAAGTGGTCTCCTCTCAGTTGCGATATCTTTATAATAATGAGTGAAAATGTTCATGACAAGGACAAAATCATTTATTAAGAATTGCTGAATCCACATTCTTTAATGAGAATTGTGATTATATGTTCATATATAAGAATGTGTAAGGACAAAAAAGTTTCTATTATCAGACATGAAGTCTTTGGAACTGATCACCAGGTAAAAGTTTAACCGGTGGTTGCAATCTGAAACTACTTCTTTCTATTCCACAGCATATCTGGGGCAAGATGTGCTTCTCTGGCTTCAGTGCTCAGTCTTTGCCCTGCACTTTCTCAGTATATAAGATCCACATATTGATAGATACTATTCATTAATTGTTCATGGAAAGTGATATGATTTGGCTCTGTGACCACACCCAAATATCATCTCCAATTGCAATTACCACATGTTGGGGTGGGGCGTGGAGGGAGGTGATGGGATATTGTGGGTGGTTTTCCCCATGCTGTTCTGTGATAGTGAGTGACTTCTCAGGAGAGCTGATGCTTTAAAAGTGTGGCAGATCCTCTCTTGCTCTGTCTTCTACTTTGCCTTGGTAAGACGTGCTTACTTTCCCTTCACCTACTGCCATGATTGTAAGTTTTCTGAGGCCTCCTAGCCATGCTTCTTGTTAAGTCTGCAGAACTGTGAGTCAAACCTCTTTTCCTCATGAATTACCCAGTTTCAGGCAGTTCATTATAGGAGTGTCAAAATGAACTAATACAGAAAGCTTTGTTTCTCTCCAATGTCTGCAAAACTCTGTCATCATTTAGATAATTAGTAAACTGACTCTAACTTGACTTCATCTTCATTAGCAACTGAAATGCATTAGCAACTCTGATCTGTGGAATCAGTATTTGAGATGTAGGGAAAGTATCAGATCTATTAAATATTTTCTTGTTTGGAAGATTCATTCTCTTCTTAGAGTGTGTTGTGAAAAAATGGATTCTTAATTTTTGTGCAAATATGAATACCATGATTCCTAAGCAACACCATCAAACATCTTCTCTACATGGGTCACCAGAGCATTTTGCAATATAATCATATTTTGGGGGGGTTGCATGTATATTACACTACATTGCAATTGTTACTTAGCTGTAACATTTCTTATTTCATGTTAATCATAAATCCTCAAGTAGGTCATCAACCCACAGAATTCAGTCATAATGCTATTAAGGTGTGTATGTCTGAAGTAATAAAATATTTTTACATTGATATTTTGCAAAATAAAAGGCTTCCTAAAGAGCTTGAAAATTAAGAGCATTCCCTGAAGCCCTCTGTGAAGATGCAGATGAAAAAGTCACTCATCTGGCAGATTGTTTTCAAAATCAGTTGCATGACTTTATATCCAAATTTGCTCAGTAAGTATTCAGTAATAGTTCCTTTGAATGGGTAAGTGAAAATAAAATTTGAAACCATAATCCAACTCAATAACAAGAACAGCTCAAAGATGACAGCATGTACCTCTTTCTCTGCTAAACACAGTAGATTCTAGTTTCTATTTCTTCAAAATATTATTCCAGAACATTCTGCAAGGGCTGCCTGTAATGCAGCTCTTGTATCAGACTCTGAATGTCTAGAATTACCTTTCTGTAGGCTAACTCCCAATCATGTGGTCTTATTTCATTATAATTATCATTATAGTTCTGGCTACAGGGTTCTGCTTAGTTTTCCAGAGTTACAATTCCCTCTTGACTATGATTAAACTGTCCATGGATTCATGGACCTGGGAAATTTAAACAGTCCAATTTAATGAAAAACAATTTTCATAGCCATCTGGCAATGGTCTGAATATTTCTATAAGTTAGCTTTTTGCATATTAAACTTCTAAAAGAAATAATTAAATCAACTTTCATAATAACCCACTTGGAGAGAGTCTGTCCTGTGTGTTTCCAACAGACTACTGATGCGTGTATCAGTTGTACTTCCTCAGTAGTTTTGGAGAGAAACAGATAAATTATATAAATTATAATCGATAAGGGTCTGAATTGCTGAGCATTTTCGAATAGCCTCTTGGGTATGTTATGTAGTTAGAGAGTAAGAAATTAATCATATCTGCTTGGATTCTTTCATTAAGGCAAGATTTAAATCAATTAATTATAATTTAGAAAAATGTTAAAGCAAAAAAGCTTTCAGTATGAAAATTGTATTTGTGTAATTACAAAGAAAGTTCTTCTTACTTAAGAAGATGGCTTCACAAAATGCCATTTTACAGGTTTCTTAAGTTGCTTATAAACATTTTCATTTTGTTTTTATTTTCCATCTCATGAGCAATGTCAACTGTGAAAATGAAGCATTTATTGGTGATAGCATGTTAGTTTACTAAGAGTAATACCTCAGAGTCACTCAGAAACAAGCAGATAAACTTTGTATTATTTGGAATCTTTCAAGCCTGGGCATGGTTTATATAACTATTAAAAAACATGATGCATTCTGGGAGAAATCCAAAAACAAAACAAAGCAAACCCACAAAAAACAACTCCATGGAGCCTTAAATGTGATTTGGATTTAAATTATTAGTTGAGGGAGAGGATAAATTATGCCTCCTTATGTATTTTATCTGACTTTTTCTGAAAGCCTAGATAAATAAGAATTTGGAAAAATTGTGGCTACCTAAGTATTTTTATAGCCAAACCCTTACCAGATGATAAAGTAAGGGTTTGATTTATGTCAAATTTGATTTGTGTCTCTTCTATTGCTAGTTCTTCTATGTTTGATATGACTATAAGCCACAGACTATATATGATATTAACTTTCTGTATATGTAAATAGATAACACCAAGATAGATTTGGGACTCAAGTAATATAACGAATGTTTAGAAGACAGTGTGGCTGCATATCGTTAACACATAGCCCTTTGGATATCTTTCCATAGAATTAAGAGTACTGATTAATGTGGCCAGGCAGAGTGGCTCACTCCTGTAATTCCAGCACTTTGGGAGGCCGAGGTGGGAGAATCACAAGGTCGGGAAATGGAGACCATCATGGCTAACACTGTGAAACCCCATCTCTACTAAAAATACAAAAAATTAGCCAGGCATCATGGCACATGCCTGTAGTCCCAGCTACTTGGGAGGCTGAGACAGGAGAATCGCTTGAACCCAGGAGGCAGAGGTTGCAGTGAGTGGAGACTGCACCACTGCACTCCAGCCTGGGCAACAGAGTGAGACTCGGCCTCAAAAAAAAAAAAAAAAAAAAATACTGGTTGATGTTTCCTTCAAAAGCAAAACCCTATTCAAAATAATAGAGTTTATGCAAACAAAAAAATTATTTGCCTTAAAACCTACTTCTTGATAGCCTCAATGAAAATTAATACATTTCATGAAGGCCAAATATAGGTTATCTCTGTTTTAAAGTTGAAGGTATTTGTAGTGCTAAACATTCACAGGTAGTCAATAACTACAATAATAATGCTGGTAAATCTAAATCACAAGTTGCATTTGGAATCTTAATAGTAAGCAATACTACTAAAACATTTGATCGAGCTGACAAAACATCCACTGTTTAAGTAAGTAATTAAGCTTGTGCCATCAACAGAAAACTATTTAAAGCATCAATGGCCTTTCACAAAAGAAACAAATCTATAGTTTTATCTTGCTTTATAATATCTACAGGCATGCTTTTCTTTTCTTTTCTTTCTTTCTTTTCTTTTTTTTTTTTTTTTTACTACTTTCTCTTTTACCAAGCTAATAATCCTTCGGAAACAAAAAAAGACCTTATTCTGTCCCTGCTGTTTATCACTTTCCTGAAATCATAATCCTCTCAGTGCAACTATAATCATCTCTGCAGGAATTAATTGTGATGTCACAGAAGATTATGACATTAAGTGGGAAACAGACAGCAGGAAACTGAGCTCTATGAAGAGTAAAGATCTTTTTCTTATAAAAATATATGTTGTACATACATCATGACTCTCTTTAACAATGGCATCAAATTAAATAAGAGTAAATAAATATTTGAGACTGTTAGGTTTTCTTACATAGTATTTTTACATAAATTTAAGGGTTAAGCTTTAGTGATTCATTAAAATTGATTGCTTTTCATCAAATGTATCAGAAGGGTAATTTACAGCTATGTATCAGAAGGGTAATTTACAGTTATGTATCAGAAGGGTAATATACGGTAATATCAAGATGTTTCAGTCAACCACAGACCACATATCTAATGATGTCCATAAGATTGTAATGAAATAAATATTTCCTGTTGTCTAGTGGTGTCGTAGTCATAAAGTCACTATGCAATGAGTTACTCATGTGTTTGTCATCATGGTGGCATAAACAAACCTACAGCACTTTTGTTCATATGAAAGTAAACTAGGTACAACTGCAGACAGTACAGAAGGCTTCCTAAGGATAATAAAGAACTATGTTACTGGTAGATATCTTTACTATACCTTTAATTATTTTTGAGTGTACTGGTTCTACTTATTAAAGAAATCAACTATAAAACAGCCTCAGGCAGGTCTTTCAGAAGATATTACAGAAGAAGGCTTTGTTATCACAGGAGATGACAGCTCCAAGCATGTCATTGCCCCAGAGGACCTCCCAGTGGACAAGATGAAGAGGCTGAAGACAATGATATTGATCCAGACCCTGTGAAGGCAGAGGCTAATGTGTGGGTTTGTGTCTTACTTTTTAACCATGAAGTATAAAAAATTTAATTTGAAAAGCTTATAGAATAAGGATATAAAGAAAGAAATTTTTTTTTTGTACAGCTATACGACGTGTTTGTACTTTTAGCTGTTATTACAAAACAGTTCGAAAGTTAAAAGTGAGAAAATGGCCAGGCACGGTGGCTCACACCAGTAATCCCAGCACGTTGGGAGGCCAAGGTGGCCAGATCATGAGGTCAGGAGTTCGTGGCCAGATCTTGAGGTCAGGAGTTCAAGACCAGACTGGTTCAACATGTTGAAACCGCATCTCCACTAAAAATACAAAAATTAGCTGGGCATGGTGGCACATGCCTGTAATCCCAGCTACTCGGGAGGCTGAGGCAGGGGAATTGCTTCAACTGGGACCTAGGAGGTGGAGGTTGCAGTAAGCTGAGATCACACCACTGCACTCCAGCCTGGGCTACAGAGTGAGACTCCATCTCAAAAAAAAAAAAAAGGGCGAGGGAGAAAATTAATAAAGAAAAAAAATGTTATGGTAAATGAGTATAAATTTACTTTCAAAGAAAGAACATTTTAAAATAAGTTTAGTGTAGCCTAATGGACAGTGTTTATTAAGCCTGAGTCGTATATAGCAATGTCTTAGGCCTCACATTCACTTTCCACCCACTCACTGACTCACCCAAACAACTTCCAGTCCTTTAAGCCCCATTCACTGTAAGTGCCCTATACAGTATCATTTTGTATCTTTTATACCATATTTTACTGTAAATTTTCAATGTTTAGATATATTTAGATGCACAAATACTTACCATTCTGTCGGTTACCTATGGTAACCTATGGTATTCACTACAGTAACAGGCATACAGTTTTGTAGCCCAGGAGTGATAAGCTACACCATATAGCTTAGATATGTAGTAGGCTATGTTATTCAGGCTTGTGTAATTACACTGTGTGAGGTTCCCACAATGACAAATCACTTAAAAATGTATTTCTCAGAACATATCATCATCGTTAAGGGAAACACGACTGCATGTCCTTTCCATGATGATATTAAATTGTGTTTATCAAAATTTCCTTGGTCGTATTGCAAATAAAAAGGTATATTTATCAGGGGCTCTAAACCTTAGCTTCACTTGGGAAGCTAAGATGTTGAACCACTAGAATTACAATCACTTGGGAAAAAGTATCTATGCCCTGGCTCCACCCCCAAAGCCTTTGATTTAATTTTCCTGGGATAAGAATTGAGTATCAGAAATTTTAAAAAGCTCCCAGGTGATTCTAATGCGCAACCAAAGTTGAGAACCATTGTTCTGTATCATTTTGCTCACAGTAAACTGTCATCAGAGGAAACATTTATTTTATTTCTTATGGACTCTTTACATAGAATTTTAGAGAGAACCATAATTTTTGAGCATGGTTTTACCATCTCAGCATAACTCTGGATCATGTCTCAGAATTTAATTTTAAAAAGGCACACCAACTTATGGAATATTTTGCATGAGAAGAAGCTGATGTGTGATCTTGAGCCCCGAAATGCTTGTTAATTACCCGGAAATTTGCAGAGCAGCAAAGCATAATATGCTGTAATACTCCTGCAGAGAAAAACCTCCAATGAGTGGCTTTCAGCTCCACAACTGCAGCACCTGGTGAGCTGGTTCATGAGCATTTGTGGGACACTTTCCAGTGGCTTCCTAAAATAGATGGGATACAGAAGATTTGAGAAGGAGAGACTGGGATAAGAGCTAGGTTTCCCTTTATAGTTGTTATGGTTAATCAACTTTAGTGTCTACCACATAAAAAGTATTTGAACATATGGGAAACTCAAAGGAGCATAAGGAGTATTTCCCTTGCCCTCCCCCAATTAAAAGCTAAGAGAAGAAACTAGAATTATATAATCCAGCAGAAAACACATACAGCTATATAAGCAGCACACATTCAGGGCTATAGATTAACTCCAGAGAGCCTCTGTGGGAATTACAACTGGAACCTACTCCAGGTGGCTTCAGGTTCACAGACACAGGATCCATGGCCTAAAGAATGAAAGCTGTACTTCAGCCCAAATCACCCCCAAGCTTGATGACTTGACGCAGTTCACAACATCTCAATTTCCAGCTGGAAACTATGGGAATATAACAGTTAAGTCATTGCAGGTCTCCTAGTAAGGGGAAATTCTTTCCCAACCTTTAGGTACTCTGCCCAAGTCTGTAGCACTGTATGAGATCCAGGCAGGATGGGGAGGTACAGACAGCCAACTCTTCCGAAAGCACATTATGCTGCAATAGTAAACCTGATCACACTCCCTGTGGACCATATTTTCTCCTGAATGTTTGAGCTATAATGAACAGGGGCCAACTTAATTAGGCTACTTATGTGGAAATGGATTTATTTTGCAATGGATATAGATCAAGCTTGTCTTATGACTAAGCACTCGAATTGCAATTTAAATACACTTATTTTTCTGAGTGTAGCAGTGAAACTGTGTGTGCGCATTTGTGTGTGTTTAATCATTTAAAATATAGCAATTCATCAGGGTGTGTGTGTGTGTGTGTATATATAAATTGTTAAAGACAAAGGTGAAGTTTTCTACACAAATTTATAAGGACTTTTGAACTACTGGACACACATCAAGCCCAATATCAGTTGAACCAGGAATGAGAAGACCAGGGGACAAAAAAATGCAAGAGGCAAAATAAATCCAAAAGAAGAGCAGACAGGAAGGGAGGAGTAGTAAAACATGCTTGAGCAGGAATGGGTGAGGACTGAAAAAGCCAGAATATTTTAAATTACATGCACATACTTTGTTGTAATGTATAGCAATATAACCTCTGCTATCTCCAGAATAGGATTAAAAGTAGATTGCAAATAGTGATCTTGGTAAATTATATTTTGGGGAAATCAAAGAACAAAGGTTTTATTTTTGAGCCCTTGCAGGATGGAGAAATGAAATAGTCACAAAACGCTGAGGACAAAGTGACTGAGAAATCAGCATAAGTATGAAACTGCAGTTGGCAGTGACGACAATAAACCCCAGGGAGCTGTTGTCTGTGTAAGATAATAGATCGCAGGTAAAGTACCTGACATAGCACTTTGCATATAGAAGACATGAAATGAATGAAAACATTATTACTACTAATTTATTATTGTTAGCCACAATAGATGATAGATTTAAGTAATCTTGTACAGTATGAAGATTCATTTAAAGGGATATGATGTCTAAACTTGGGTAAGAGTAAGCTATGGTATGGCTTCATATTCTGGAATACACTGCCTTAATTAGAAGTTTATTTAGTATCTAAGGACATTTGATTCCAATAGTATTAAAAAAAGAAGATCCTACTGATTTGTTTTGTTCAAGCCTCTACTTATACCCCTTTGCAAAGAAAACTAAAGTCAGATTTCCCTTGAGCTTGGTGTTATGCTCAATAATAAAGAAACAAGCCATGCAGAAGAAACTTGGTATAGAAACCTAGATTTCTGAAGACACCTATATTTTTCAACTTTAACGTTTGTGCTTATAAGAAAAAACAAAAAAAAACAAAAAAAACAAGTAAATAAGAGACTGGGGAGTAGGGATGGGAATTGATACATTATTTCACTTCATTCTCCTAGGGAAGTATTCCTGGCAGGGTGCATGTTCGTTTTTGCACTTTCTGCAGATGCTTTTATTAAACAACTTTTTAAAAGCCTATGTATTTGATATATTAAAACAATAAGGGTAAATCTACATCTACTACCAAGATAAATTTTCCCTAGATCTAATCTAGAGAAAATGCATTTTCACCCTCATAATAACACTAGATAGAAAAGGAGCTAGTGATCAGATTTCCTATTAGTGAAAATAAGCACTTTAATAAACTGCTTAGTATCTCCCAGGCATTATAAATGGCAGCTGCCATTAGAATTGGTCTCAGTAATGTAATAGATCTCCAAATAAAACCACATACCTTAATGGAGCATAAATTAAATAGTCTTTGGATGGCTTTAACATGTAAATGTAGTTTTTGAAAAATGTTTTAATTTTTCATTTAATAATCTTGCCAGCTTAGCACAATGGAGAATAGTAAAGTCTCCATCCCTCCTGACCTTTAGGAGATAAACCATAACCAATAAAACTTTCTGCTTTAATCCTACTAATTTTAACACCAAAAATCCTGGTACTAAGTTCCTTAAAATAAAATCTCATAAACAGTATACAGGTGAAGTATAAATAATGATTGAGCTTATATAATATTTTGTCTTGTTACTGTTTTTAGATAAAATATATTTAGATTTAAAAAAGCTGTACTTCATGTGTATGTGTGTGCATTTCTTTCTGCATTTCAATGTTAAGCTACCTACAATTTGTGCATCCTGTTTAAGCTACAGTTAGTAATATATTTAAAACATTAAAAAAATTAGAAAATAATTATTAGTAATTGTAACCAAATCTAATGTCCATGTTCTAATTATTATGCTAATATTTTATTATAGAACACTGATTTTATAACTAAAATCCTCTTCCTTTATACGTGATGACAAAATACATGTATATACATATATGTTATATTTACTCATAGGCGTATCATAATAACGAACTGCTGTAATGTTAGCTATTTACCAGAAGAAATCATAAGCATAGCCACAAATTTTAATATCTATGTGAAAAGCACAGAGGCTTTTTGAGTAAAACAAATTGTCATCTAGAAATTGGCATTAGAGAAGCAGATTCAGATAATCGATCTCATTAAATCATGCACTCTAGTATTTACCCACGAAGTCTCAGATGTTTGGTCATAAAATATAGTTGATTTTTTAAAATAATTGAAATTATTAGTCATGTGCTCAGTTGCCAAGTAACCTAAACCCAGGTGACTAAAAATGTACCAAATTGAAGTTCAAGAAGCTTTTGAGACAAGTAAAGAAAAACATCTAGTCACAACTGGATGTTGCACTACCTAAACGTTGACAAACTTCTAGTTTTACATTAAGAAGGGGAGGCCTAAGGAAAGACTTTTTTTGAGGCTATCAGAAATTTGTTTGCTAAAATCTTTACTTAGATGGTGTTTTGGCTTGCTGTATTTTAATCTGTATATCTAATGGATCTCACAGCTATTTTGCTGCGGTTAAAAACGTCCTCCTGTTTCTCTCTAAATATGCAGACATTAAGACAGAGTCTCAAAAAATAGCATCTCTTTGGTATTTATGGTCAAACAAATATTACAATAATAATAATATATGGATGTACACATTAATTCTTAAGAAACTATATAGGTTTTATTAAATTTATTTTCTAAATTATAAAGTTAGCTGTAGAGCAGATTTTTATATTGTTCTTAATGACGTCTGGTTATTAACTGCAGTGACCTGGTTTGCATCTGTACAAAGATCGGTAGAGTTGAATAGCTCTAATCCATCTTCCCTTGAGACCTTCCTAAGATAGTCTATTTGATTTCAAATGATGATTTTCTTAAAGCAAAAATGTCCATTTTGATCTCATGTATTGGGTTAGTCAGTATAATTTTGTAATTCAACCAAAATGTGAATTTTAAACAGAAATGTATTTATGAATACACAAAGTAGCAGCAGATGATACAAGTAGTATTGCATTTAATTACACATTTTCTAGGAGAAACAAGAAGAGAGAAAAAAGGGAGAAATTATAAAAACAAATGAGAAAATTATCAGCTGTAGCATTTTTTTTCCCATTTACCGGAATTTTTAGTGGTCACCACTCTTGGCTATCCTCCTTTCACTCAGTTATCTGTTGTGTCACAGACTACTCCTGGAGCCTAATCAAATGATAAAGCTTATGAGTCCTGGATTTGTACTCTGCAAAACCTGTGTCTGACCAGGTGGTCCACTGCAGCTCCAGTCCTATGAGTTGGCTATGAAACCAAGACTCAGAAATCCCAGGGTTATGGTATTTCTACCTTGCCAGCAAGCTTTCATTTCCAGGGGTCATGTTACCTTTCAATTCTGCTAAATCTATTAGCTTTATGGGAGTATTGCCTGATGTAGTGCTGAATGTTCTGTCTTTAGCGTTCCAGGAACAGAGCAGGGAAATTAGTGTCTGCTTTAGCTAAATTCTATCTCTGTGCAGCTAGAAAACCATGGCTCATATTAGAGGCAAATTGGGTATTTAATTTGGACTATAATATAATCCTAAACTCCCTGTGATACTTCCCATTCCCATTCTTTTCTCCTTGGATGAACTGACATAAGTCTCATTTTTAGAATGAAAAACAAAAAACATACTCAAAAAACTATGTCATAGCATAGAAACAAAAATATAATTTAGAATTATCTTCTTTTAAAGTAAGTATCTAAATTGACAGTGCAGCATTGTATACCAGAAATATAAGCCTTGTATGTATCATATTAAAATACTACCTTAAAATCTTGAAAATTTACACTGATATTTTGCATTAACATTGCCGTTAACTACTTGGTAATGCAGCAGCCACAGAATAAGATAGTATTTTAGTGGCTTATTTTTTTCTCTTGCAGTATTGTTACCAGAAGTAATAATTTGCTCACCATGACATTTATTGTATTTTAGGACCTTTTGCTAAGTACCAAAGTGCATGATTTTATAAGGGTCTGCATTTGTTCGGTAAGTACTGCTATATAGATTCTTTTTTTTTCTTTGACACTCAAAGTGCAACATGAACATATTTATTAATAAAATATTTAAGCATACCAGGAAAGCTCTTTTGTAGATTTGTCTAAGCTCTAAGTAAGTTTTTCTGAGTCTTATTTTGAATCAGAAGTTTGCTTTTTATTTACATAGTGATTGCGAAATTGCATTTTAAATATGCTATTATGACTAGAAAGTCTTATTTTACTTGCATAACATGATACCAAGAGAAAAGGCAGGTAAGTCAGTCAGCGACTCCAGGGCATCATTTTTGACCTGATTTAGGACAATGCTTTTCTCGATGCAGAAACATCCACTTTGATCTCCTTTACTGGGCTACTCAAGGTGACTTTAACATTCAACTAATTACATATTTTTAACAGAAATATACACTTACAAAACGTAGCAGCAGAGTATGTACACCTGTAATTTATTTAATTACACATTTCTGAAGAAATGAAAAAGGAAAGTATCTTTTTTTTTTTTTTTTTTTTTTTTTAGATGGAGTTTTGCTCTTGTTACCCAGGCTGGAGTGCAATGGCGCAATCTCGGCTCACCGCAACCTCCGCCTCCTGGGTTCAGGCAATTCTCCTGCCTCAGCCTCCTGAGTAGCTGGGATTACAGGCACGCGCCACCATGCCCAGCTAATTTTTTGTATCTTTAGTAGAGACAGGGTTTCACCATGTTGACCAGGATGGTCTTGATCTCTTGACCTCGTGATCCACCCGCCTCGGCCTCCCAAAGTGCTGGGATTACAGGCTTGAGCCACGGCGCCCAGCCAGTAAAGTATCTTATGAAGTGTAAAAATTCTTTGAGAAAGCAGAAACATTCACAACAACAACAACTAAAACATAGAAACTAAATTTTCTTATTCATTATTGGTTTCCTATGTCCTCATCACGCCCAGGTTTACTTCTTCAAAAGGAGAGGTGCCTAGTATTCTACTTTTCTTTCAATTGCCCACAGACTATTTCCCATTTGTTGTTCCAGTTAAAACAAAAGTGCATTCAATTTTTCTGTTAGAGAATATTAGTTAGAAAAGTATTTCCCAATTTGTTTTGAAACAAGCCTTCTTTATTTTTTGCTCAGATAAGTGTGGTTCAAAAATGTCATTTTTAAAGGTTTATGGGTATTTTGTGTTTTGAAGCTTCTTAAAGATGTACATTGCAAGATGTAAGAGGAAGTCCCGTAGTTTTCCTTATCCACTGAAGGACTGCTGTGCCTTCTCAATTTGTATAATTCAGCACTTTCTACTAGAGATCTGATTTGCAGCAATATCACAATGCAAGCATTATATGCCTAGACACACCCCATGTATATTCCAGGTATGTCTATTCCAGGTATGTGGAATGCTCTGAGGAGGAATAATGGAGGGCAATATACTCAGAATGTGAAATTGCAGGGAATTAATCAGCATCACCTGTGACATGATTCACAGACTGATTCCAGCTACAACTATGGTGGGAAGGGCAGGGGAGGGGAGTGGGAAAGAACAAGAGAAGGAAAAGGAGGAGGCGGAGGAGGGGAGAAGAAAAGGAAAGATGAGGACAGGAAGAAACACAAAGAGATTAGGCCAGGAGGTCATAGGAAGGTTGATTTTCTTCATGAAGCAATTAAGATCCTCTAGCAGGGGTTCCTGACCTATTTTTCATCAGGAACATTTTTTTTTTTTCGTCTTTGGAATAATAGGTTCACTTTGCCAGAAGATGAATGCTCTTTCCTATAAAAACTTTGGATACAAATTTAAGTTTCCCAGAGACCTTCCAAAGTTGATATACTTCAAGTTAAGAAGAATAATTAAGGACACTCGACTTTTATTTACATTACCTTCTTCTAGGAAAGACACTGATTGGCCACAATCACACCAGAGGCTCAAAAATACTCTTCTGCATCAACCAACTGAAGGGTAAGCACATGGAGAAGGCATAGAGGCAGCAGTTGGCCAATCACACCAGAGGCTCAAAAAACACTCTTCTGCATCAACTAACTGAAGGGTATGCACATGGAGAAGGCATAGAGGCAGCAGTCTGTTCTGTTCTTAAGATATTCTGCTGCTTTTTTAGTGCTTGATTATCAGAATGAAACTCCCCCTGATATTTCCTTTCTACCTTATAGCTCCCTAAAGTTAACTGCAATTAGCAAATTTACCTTCCTACCCACACCTTGCTCCTGGCTTATGATTCTTCTTGAAGACCGCAGCAGGAGACTTCAACATGTTTTGTTTTCATTCACTCTCAAGAAATTGTTCACATTTATAAACATTTCATCATAATTTTAGAAGCTTATTTTTGGTTAATAAGAAATAAGAATATTATTTATATTTTGTAAGGTGAAATGAAGATTTACTGTAATTGAGATAAATATTTTATACTTTGATAAAATGGATTTTAAATACATTATTGAATAATGCACACCCAATCTTAAATAATCATGTAAATTTTTCATCCTTGGGTTTTATTTCCTGTAACACGAGAAATTCGGTCATGCTAGGAAAAATATCAGTTAGGTTTGGGTCAGGTTCAGTAACTTCTAATGCATTAGCCCTTTTGAATTCAGAACATTCTAACACTCTTGATATTTATATGTTAAATGCAAAGGAAAGCAGGGAGACTAATAAGTTTAAGATTTAGCCATGAATCATTAAAGGAGTTTTTGCAAAACTTTAATCTTTTTGTTCTGCAGTTAAGGGCAGTGTTTTTGCATGTGTGTGAAGTGAGAAAAGACTAACAGGAATATGGGCACTCTCATGCAGCTGAAGAGACTGTGTGGAAAAGAAGGAGCTGGAAAGTGAGGATCTAGAAATTGAGTCTCATAAAATTATCTCTGCTCAGAAAACCTTTATGAACCTACCAGCCTTCTTGTCTAAAGACTGATGATCTCAGTATAAAACTCAAGATTTGGGGAGGGATAACATGGGGAGAAATGCCAGATGTAGGTGATGGGGGGATGAAGGCAGCAAACCACATTGCCATGTATATACCTATGCAACAATCCTGCATGATCTGCACATGTACCCCAGAACCTAAAGTACAATTAAAAAAAAAAAAGACCAAGCAATAAAGAGGAAAATGAAAAGAAAAAATAAAAAAACTCAAGATTCTTGATAGGGCTCACGAGTATTGATTTGGCTCTGCCTACAGCTTCAGAATCCTCATCAATCCTTTCCCACCTTTGCTTTCTACCCTGAGAAACAAAGTGCTTGGGATGCTTCATAAACCATGCTATTTAACTAAGTAATCTCTTCGATCTCACCACTTATCAGATAGGTAGGATATGTCTTTTATTTGTACACACATGCAGATAAGGTTTACATTATGATATGGTTTGGCTATGTCCCCACCCAAATCTCATCTTGAACTGTAACTCCCATAATTCCCACATGTTGTGGGAGGGACCCAGTAGCAGGTAATTGAATTATGGTGGTGGGTCTTTCCTATGCTATTCTCTTGTTAGTGAATAAGTCTCCTGAGATCTCATGGCTTCATAAGGGGAATTTCCCTGAACAAGTTCTCTTCTCTTGTCTGCCACCATGTGAGACATGGCTTTCACCTTCTGCCGTGATTGTGAGGCTTCCTCAGCCACATGGATTATGAATCCATTAAACCTCTTTCTTTTGTAAATTGTCCAGTCTTGGGTATGTCTTTATCAGCATCATGAAAACAGATTAATACACATTAATATGTCATTCCAGTGAATGTAGGATTAAGTTCGATTCATTAGATAATTGCTGACCATATATTTGTGGTAATATGTTCATATTTGACTCTTGTGTAAGAGCTAGGGTTTTGGCTTATTTTAATCCTAATCTAAATCTTATAATTATTACCAACTTTAAACATCAGAACAATCATCCCTTCAATGTAACAGTTGCTGAATTCTATTCCTGTCAAACATTACTCAAAGTTAAGATTTAAAGGGCAAAATGTTAATCGACTTTGCCCATGCAACCCTTGTATGCTACTTCTTAATTTCTTCTTCATAAATTAAGAGATGGTGGTACCTCTTTCCCAAAGTGCAGAAGTGCATGCTTCTCCATGTTTGCTGCTGCAGTTGACTGCTAACATTGGGAAATGATTACTTTTCCTCTGCTAGGATACAAGACAGAGCTGGTGAGAAGTGTGGGGGTGGAAAGAGCCCAAAGCTGAAGAGAAAGGGTAACATTATTTCTTTACTCCAGTTTAAACTTTCCTTCAGTTCTAAATAAATCTTAGTTTTTAAATATTTTAGGCAAAATTTAAGTAGTTGGAAGTGATATATTTATTTTACATGTTTATTTATAATATGCAATATTATATAATCTTATATAGTATTTATACATCTAAATATATAAATATTACAAGCATATTTAAAGGAAAAACATGTTTAGCTCTGTTAGCTGACTCATTGTCAAAAATAACCACAGCCAAGTGCCATGAAATTTGCCCAGATGATCACTTCTCTGAAAAATGAAAGTATTCTTGCATTTTCACATAAACAAGCCTTGAAAAGGATAAGTATATTTTTGCTCCTCCATGGAATATCAGTTGGTCTACAAATGCAATGCACATACAGTAGAAGTTTGAATGACAGGATGTAAAGAAGGAGAAAGAAAATAAAATCAAATGAATCTATCAGGATGATAATACAATCTTTCTCCTTTGACCAACTATAAACATCATGTGATAAATTAACTGTTGTACAAAGTTATAACATAGTAGACAGGCTAAACCTCACTTTGACCACCATCTCTGCACCACTAAAGTCCCAGTCCCCTCCGACAGGAAACACCTGTCAACAGCTTCCTCTATCATCTCCTTTCAGACATTTTTGTAAATGTATTTTCATATATATGTACATATGTATCCTTATAAAATAATATAATTGAGTAACTTTCTATTTAAATAGTTTTGAAGTATATGCATAAAATACTTCCCTTAATATATAATTAATATCAGTTTGTCTATCTATTTATATTTGGCATAAGGAACTTCATATAGCATGACTATGTTGCAGTTAACTTAGATATTTCACTAACACAGAAGTAGAGAGATTTGTTTCTTTCAACCTACATTGTCAAAAGCTACGATGCAGTTTATGTTCATATATACATATATATATATACACACACACACACACATATATATATATATATACACACATATATATATACACACACACACATATATATATATATATATATATATATATGAAAAAGCTAGAAATCAGACATCTATCACATAGATGGCCTTGATACCAGATGATAATGAGCCAAAGAGCTTCATATGAATACACACACACACACACACACACACACACACACACACACAGGCACACACACACATACACATAGACCACATAGGCACATATATATATAAATATACACTTATATATTCTGGGTCTTATATACATGTGTTGTATTGGCTATTCAGTTGAATTGCTGGCTTTGAGACCATGGACATTTTCATTATTATTATTTAGGAAATTCTGCAGAGGGTCAGAATGCAGACCTCTTCAAACTCTACAATTTAAACTTATTATTATTTGTTTTTATTTGCATTAATCAAGTTACTCCTGACGTTAATTTGTTTTCTTAGGCTCTTAGCCATCTTTACATACTTTTCTATAAATTTTCTATTCATAGACAATCCATTTTATTGGCTTACCTGAATTTTCTTGAAATTTGTGGATACCTTTCTATATTTTGGAAAGTAACTTTTAGACTTATTTATGTTTTTGGTTTATTGTGTGATTATAACCTCCAGTAATATATTGTATTGTTGCTTGGGTAAATTCAACATTGTCTTATTTCTTATATTGATAATATGGTTTTAAGGTATGCTAATGAGCAAGATGTCTCCTATTAAGGATGTTTCCCTTAATGTTGTAATTTCTAAGATATCCTTTGTATTTTAGTTTCATCACGACTGCTTACCTGTAGCTAAGATTTGGCATGTACTGAGATCATATTTTCTCCTTTGGCTTATCAATACAGAAAATTACATTCTTAAATGTAATTCATGTAGAATGCAAGTAGATAGGCAAAATGCATGTGCATATGTAGAAAATACTAATGTGTTCTTTGCTGTTGAAACTTTTTTTTATTACTGGGGATGGTTCTTAATTTTCTACTATAAGCAATTCTTTTATCATTTGATTTATTATAATTTTATTTATGAGATTCTTAATTTTTTTAAGAATTTAAAAATTTTTTCTTTTTTTAAATTTTGTGGAAAGTGATTTATTTAAAGACAGAAGCAGAAGAAGGAGAGAGAAAGAAACAGCTAACTCACACTGAATGAGAGAATCCAGAAAGATGGAATACAGGAGAGAAAAGCAGCTTCCACAATAAGAAGAAGGGAATAGAGAGAGAGATGGAGTTTCAGAGCGGAAGACAGGCTTCCACGAGAGTGTGGAACGGGATCCCAGAGGGGAAATCCAGGAGAGAGAAGATGGCTTCCATAAAGGGAGTGTTTGTGAAAGGGGACCCAAACATGGAGTTCAAAAAATTTAAGAATTTGTGTTACTCTGACTGTTTAGCTATCAGGAGTTGGAGTGTCCCTTGTGTATTGAAGGACTCAGCAGGGAAGGAATTATAAAATGGTTCAGGAGTGATTGTTTTACATGGCCCATACTCAGCAGGTTTCTTTTATGTAGTAGCAGATAGCCTCTTGTTTTTTCAGTTCAGCCTTACATCAAAGCTACACTCTGTTGTTTGATACCAAAACGGGGAAAGTGGCCAGTCTCTCCTGATGTTTTCTTTGTTCTATCTCTTCTTTCTACACTTGGCCTCCCTTTGGGGTCCCTCCAGGGTTAGGATTAGGGAGTAGTAAGGATTAGAGGAAAAGAACAAAGTCTTTCGAAGCTCTTTGGCTCATTGTCATCTGGTATCCAGGCCATCTGTGTGATAGATGTTTCATTTCTGGCTTTTTCTCTTGTGCAATGCTTTTGTCGACCCTTGGAAATTTGTATTATTCGAAATGTCACACTGTTGCTTTCTTATGCAGAAGATGCCTCCTTCTGGCTGGCTTCTTGTGACCTGACAGTCCCTGGCTTCCATCAATCCCTCCCATACAGACTCTTTCTCTTGTAGGTACTTTACCCCATCCAGATGTCCTTGACAGGGATAAATTTCACGCTGGTTCAGGCTTCACTTCTATGCCTGTATTTGTTCCACTCACAGACAAACTCATGAATCGTTGCCTCATTAATTTCTGGAAGCAAGTTCCAGTCTCCTAAGTGCTCTAATCTTCTGGGAGCTCACATCAGTCTTCTGAAGCCCTTCTTCCTTGGAAAAGGAGTGGGGATTCACAGTATACCACCTCTCTCCAGTGGAATTCTCACTAGGGAACACTTCTGATCAATGTACCCAACTATCATTTTAAGTTGGGTGTTAGGCCAAAACTTTCACGGGTGTTCGCAATATCCCAGTGTGTTCTGCAGCAATGGTCTGGCAGCTATTGTTCTCCAGCTTCTTGGTCTCTGTGGAAGTTCCAAGATAACAGTAAAGTTGTCCTTATGTATCCCTTGCAAAATGACTTGGAGAGCGTCCCACCTTTTTTCTGTGTTCTAAACAATTTTTATAAGGTAGGATTTATTTGTTCCTTGAGAGCTTGATATCACATGAAACATCTGTCTATTTAGTGTTAGGAGGTAGATTTTTTAATTGCTATTTTAATGTATCCTGTAGTTTGTCTATTCAGGTTTTCTGTTTTGAGACAGTTTTGTTAATTGATAGCAGAAGGCTACAAATTTTCTTTAATTTTATTTGCTTGCAAAGAAAGCTTTTTTAAAGAAGTAAATATAATATCCAATTTTCTTTCTTTAAAGCAAAAATTATTTAGAACTTCATGTGTTTATTTGGTGTTTGTGTATATGTGTGTGTATATATTATGCGTGTGTGTGTATATATGTATACATATATATCACACTGTATATATATACACACACATATATATACACACACATAATATAGACACATATATACACATACACATAATACACACACACACACACACACACACACACATATATATATATGAAGGATCTCTGGTATCTTGCCTCTTCTTGTAAACATGTACATATTTTTGTGTTAATTTCCAGATATATATAGATTTAGCCATTTTTAATTATTGATCTCCAGATATACTGCATGATAGTCATTGAACATAGCACAATATCAGTTTTGAAGTATTGTAGTTTTCTTCGTATTTAGTACATGATCACATCTATGTGTTCGAGCTGCTTGAAAACAGTGTTTACTGTGTGTTTTAGGAGTTGAAGGGTTTATTACATATAGATTTGAATTATGGAATAATTCTTTAATCTTATCTAATCTTAAATTTTTGCTATGTTACTCTATATACCCTAGACTAGTGTGTTTAATTATCTTTACAATAACTTTTCACCATTGTTAATTTCATTCCTTGCTTCCTAGTTTCATATTTTTGTCTTGTTAGAATGGATCTATTAACGACATTTTATATTTGGTTTAAATATATGTAACAACATCTTCTATGGTAACCTGTTTTAACTGTATGACTTGGCAGCATTAATTACATTCACACTGCTGTGCAGCCATACCCACTATCTATCTTTAATAATATTTTGAAATATAATCTGCTTGGTGTAAACTGTTGAAATCCTTACATATTTGAAATATCTTCATTTTACCAACTTTGTAGATGTTATCATTTCACTTAAAGTTGTTTTCTTTCAAAAATTTAAATCTGTTGCTCTATGGACTTCATGATATGAATATTGTAGATAAGAAGGTATCTTCTTCTGCTTGGCTTGCTATAACAAAATGCCATAGACAAGTGGCTTAAACAGCAGAAACGTATATTCTCAAAGTTCCTGAGGCTTGAAGTCTGATATATGGGCCAGCTTCGTGGGGCTCTTGTGAGATCACTTTCCCTGGCTTGCATACAGTTGACTTCTTATTTTGTCCTCACATGGTGGAGAGAGAGCTGCGGTCTCCCTTTCTCTTCTTAAAAGGACATGAATCCATCCCATCATGGGAGCCTCACTCTCATGATTTCATCTAAACTAAATTATCTTCTAAAAGCCCTACTTACAAATTCCATCAGCTCTGGAGAGTCAGCTTTAGGCTTCAACATAGGAATTTTGGGAGCACACAAACATTTAATCCATAACAGAAGCCTAATAGGAAACTACCTCTCATCCATTTGTAATTAAAAAAAAAAAAAAATCTGCCCCTCTCTCTCTGGAAATTTTTAACAATTTATATGTCTTTTGGTAGTTTTGAGTTATATTACAATGAGTTCAATAAGTGTATCTATATGTGAGTATGTTTGTGTTTTATTGTTCTGGACACTGGATAGGCCCTGTAGGATGATTAACCTTTTTGATCCATTTGATAAATTGTATTCTTTTATTTTGCTGGATACGTCTTCTCAACCTTCTCTTCATTTTCTCTGGGAACATCATAGACACATTTTTATCTATTCTTTTATGCTGTATTTTGTGAGAGAGATCTCTAGTTTGTCTTTGTGATTTAACAGATTTTTTTTTAATTGCATTTTAGGTTTTGGGGTACATGTGCAGAACATGCAAGATAGTTGCATAAGTACACACATGGCAGTGTGATTTGCTGTCTTCCTCCCCTTCACCCACATCTGGCATTTCTCCCCATGCTATCCCTCCCCAGCTCCCCCAGCCCCACTGTCCCTCCCCTATTCCTCCCAATAGACCCCAGTGTGTAGTACCCCCCTTCCAGTGTCCATGTGTTCTCATTGTTCATCACCCACCTATGATTGAGAATATGTGGTGTTTCATTTCTGTTCTTGTGTCAGTTTGCTGAGAATGATGTTCTCCAGGTTCATCCATGTCCCTACAAAGGACACGAACTCATCGTTTTTGATTGCTACATAATATTCCATGGTGTATATGTGCCACATTTTTCCAGTCCAGTCTATCATCGATCGGCATTTGGGTTGATTCCAGGTCTTTGCTATTGTAAACAGTACTGCAGTGAACATTCGTGTGCATGTGTCCTTATAGTAGAACGATATATAGTCCTTTGGATATATACCCTGTAATGGGATTGCTGGGTCAAATGGAATTTCTATTTCTAGGTTTTTGAGGAATCACCACACTGTCTTCCACAATGCCTGAACTAATTTACACTCCCACCAGCAGTGTAAAAGTGTTTCTATTTCTCCACATCCTCTCCAGCATCTGTTGTCTCCAGATTTTTTAATGATCGCCATTCTAACTGGCGTGAGATGGTATCTCAATGTAGTTTTGATTTGCATTTCTCTGATGACCAGTGATGATGAGCATTTTTTCAAATGTTTGTGATTTAACAGATTTCTAATAGGTTCTTCTGAAATTTTAGTTCTGCTGTTTCATTCTCATATTTCAAGTCTTTTTTTAAATCGCAAGTGGATTCTCTCATATGAACCCAATATCCTTTCCCATTTAAGATCTGTCATATTTTCACTATTTACTATGTTTCCTTACACAAACGTTTTTAAATTGAGTTTCTTTGTTTTTCACAGCATAAGCGTTCCTTAAATGTTTGTTAATTTCTGGCTGTGCATTCATCTTTACAGCTAAAGTGCTCATCACATCAAATGCCAAACTGCCATGCCCAGGGTATGTTTATGAGAAGGAGTTATGAAGGTAGGGCTGCTTATATTCTGGTGCTTGTACTCTTTATAAAAAAGATTAGTGGGAGGGAGTATTATAGACTAGGTAACTTAAAAACAACGGAAATTTATTTCTTAAAATCTGAAAGCTGGAAGTCTGAGATGAGGGTGACACTATGGTTGGGTTCTGGTGAACCCACATTGCAGACTAGACTTCTTGTATCCTCACAAGGAAAAAATAGGGAAAGAGCTGTCTCTGACATCTCTATTATAAGGGTGGTAATCCCATTCATTAAGGCTTCAACCTTCTGTACTAATTACCTCCAAAGACTCCAAAGCCAAATACCATCACATTATAATTCATATTTCAGCATATGAATGTAGGGAGCGCAGGCACTCAGTTTGTAACCGCAAGCTATTTCCACAATTCTTTCAGGTAGGCATGTTCCTCATATTTATTTGCTGTGGCCGGGCAGTCAGTGCACTGACTCGCTTTTCCCTGTCTGCTTCTCATGTCAATAGGCAGACACAATTTCCAAGTAGCCTAAGACCATATGCGTGTGAGTGTTGAGAGACATTTCAAGGGTGTGACTTCACCTTTTATGATATCCCAATGAATTGTGTTGTAATTTACATGTAAATCTACTTTTACGACTGGAATCTTCCATTTACCAGAGATAGAGCTTTTTTTCCCCTGGTATCCTTTTGCAGAAATACTTTCTGATGTACACTGGAGCTGAGAATTTTCTGTCTAGTTTGGACCCTACCTGCTGTCTGCCTCTCAGGATTTTAAAGTTTTCTCTTCTATAAGAATTCATTTTATTGTGTTCCAGTGTGATTATTGATTTTTTTAAATCACTACTATATTTGGTTCTAGAGATTTTAGAGAGAATGGAAAAACTACAGCTTCTATTAGGTGTTATATTTTTAATTCCATCAAAACCTTGTGAGCCTTGTGAATTATAATTTTTTCTAACTTCTGCTATATCTCCATGGTTTCACAAATCAATTTTGCATATTACTAATTATAATGTATCTTTGCTGTATAAGATTATGGGAATAAATCCTTGATAATAGTAATAAAAATGGAATGCTAATACGCTTTAAAATTCTATGAATTCTAGAGTCTTCATCATCATTTATTTCTGGTTTGTCATTCTCTCTCTTCCTAGGAGGCAATTCTAAAAAAAGAGCGTAAGCTACAAACGTATTTTATGTCTGTTTAATAAAAATCCACTAAGAGTTTGTTTAAGAAAATTGAGGCCAGGAACAGTGGCTCATGTCTGTGATCCCAGCACTTTGGGAGACTGAGGCTGTCAGATCCCCTGAGTTCAAGATCAGCCTGGCCAACATGGTGAAACCCCCATCTCTACTAAAAATACAAAACTTAGCTGGGTGTGTTGGCAGGCACATGTAATCTCAGCTATTCGGGAGGCTGAGGTGGGAGAATCACTTGAGCCCAGGAAGCAGAGGTTGCAGTGAGCTGAGATCATGCCACTGCACTCCAGCTTGGGCACCAGAAAGAGAAGTGAATAGTATTAATTCCAGGCAAACAAAATTCATTGTTTTTTCCTAAGTTAACATGTAGAGAAAAATTAAGCAGAATGAAATGATTCTGAAAAATATCATTTTGGGAATCCTCAGTCACAACCTCCTCTACCCCCTTTGATTCCCAGATATAGCCATGCAAGAGATAAGGCTTTTGAGTACTTCAAACCATATGTCTTCCAATACAGCCTTGACAGGAGGCCCTGCATTTGAGTTCAGTTGTAATATAAAGCCAATTTTTCTATATTAGTCTCATTCCGTATCCTTGTGTCCATTTTTTTTTTCCCAGAAGCTAGATACCCTGTAATCACTAGGTTGTCCTAACTCAGTATTTGTTCTAGCAATATCTGGGATATCCAATTTTTTCAAGAAGTAATTAAAGAAATGCTTCTTTCACTGGCACCGCAATTGTATAACTCCAATGCCATGATATGTAAACGCCACATATTTTAAAATGTATTCATGAGTTGTGTTTACTGATGATGCATAGTATTGTTTTCAGCACTAACATGTTTCAAGAATAGCAAATTAGCTAGATAATCTATCAGTAGCTAAATAATGTCAATAGCTAAAACTATCAACATTAATAGCTAACACTTATGTTGTGTTTACTGTATTTCGTGAATTTAATTTCATAACTATACCATGCAGTAGTTCCTATATTAACCTTCTCCTAAAGTAGTTGATACATAAATAAATATATAAACAAGACTATTGCAATATATTTTCTTTTAAGCAAAAAATGTAGTGGAACACTAGAGCACATTTATAGCTCCCTGGTGTCTTTGTCAGTTCAGGCTACTACAGCAAAATATCATAAACTGGGTGGCTTAGACACAAACTTTTTTTTCTCTCACAGTTCTGGAGACCAGAAGTCCAGGATCGGAGTGTCAATATGGTCAAGTTCTTGGTGAAATTCCTATCTCTTGTCAGATGACTATGTTATTGTTGTGTCCTTGCATATACATATATCAGAGAGAGCAAGCTCTAATCTCTCATTTTGTAAGGATGCTAATCCCATTAAAAAGGCTTTACTTGTATGACTTTATCTAAACTTAATTACCTCCCCCACTTCCCACTTCTGAATATCATCCAATGGGGAATTAGGTTACAACATATGAATTTTGGGGAACACAATCGTGCAGTCCATAACACCTGGGAGGCAAGAAATATTTAACATAAAATATTATTTTATGTGAAATTTAAAGATAAAAATAAGCAAGGCAGGAACAAAGTCAGCATATTTTTAAAAATATTAGGGAACATTATATGAAATAAAATGTGGTAGTGTAGATTCATGGTAAGATCTGGGAAGTCAAATTCCAGTGGTGCTAGACTATACACACTAAGGGCATTAAGGGGTGATAGGCTGGACTGTGTAGATAGAAGCCTTTTATGAATGACTCACACACCACAAGTGATTTTAACTTTTACCCTGGAGCTATCAGCCATTTTGAATACCTAAGTTATGTTATTAGGGTTGTATTGTCAAGGTGGAGGGTACGTTCAAGAAGAATGAACTCAAAGGTAATTAGGCAAGAATAAAGACTATTATAATGGTTTGAGTAAAAATTATTGCAAGCCAGAATTAGAACATTGATTACAAAAACGGAGAAAAAAATAAAGACTCGATAAATTAAGACAGAATAAGGGATGATGCAGTATTGAATATGAATGGAGTGAATGAATTGAGAAACAGAATAGATACAAGGAGAGATCAGGAAGACTCTGCATTTTATGAATTATGCAACTAAAGTGATGAAACCATCATTTTCCAAAAAAGAATACATAGGGTCTAATGATGTTTTGCAAGCCCATGATGACTTTAGCAATGAACCTGTTGAATTAGTAATGTCTTTCAGATATGTTAGTGGAAAGGCCTAGTAAGTAAATAGATACATGGGTCTGAAGCTCAGGAGAGCCTTTTTTCTGAGTTAAAGAGAGGTTTTCATTACATGTATTTTGTGCATAAGTCATCTGCAGCCCTGGAAACACCAATATCTAAGGCTAAGGAAGAATAAGCATTAAGGGGAGGAGAAATGGAGGTTTGAGGCGTGTAAAATATGAACCAAAAGTAAACAGAATTTCAGAATTCAATTCAAGTCAAATTTGATGATTAAATGGTTGACAATGCACCGAAGCAAATAATAGCTACAAAATTGAAGATGAAAAACGTTGAACTACGCTAACTTTAGCAACATGGATGTTCGGGAAGAGAAACAAGAACAACTTAATTTTAAAGGTCAAGAAAGCCAAATTTCACTGAGAGTTGATTGAGCATTGAGAAATATGAGAGGGTGGATATATATGTTCTCTCTAAAAGCATAGATGGATTAAAATTATGCAAGCTATGGGTCATGCTGACAAGATGGTGAGCAAGCACAGGAAGCTCATTCCCGCCTGTAAAACTTATGTCAGGAGAAACAGAAGAAATAAAAGGAAAATATATGAGTCAGAAAAACTGATGTAAAAACTGTACAGAACTCCTACAGAGCTAGATAAAATTTGCAAACTGAACTGGAGAAAAATTGGCAGCCTGGGATAGAGGAGGCCAAATGCCATGCTCAAAAGACAAGTTGGAGAAAAGCTTTTGGATTTTGCTCATTTTTCTCCCTAAGATTAAAAACAATCTGAAAATTTCCAGTGGGGAGGGGAATTTAAAAACACAACAAAAGAACAAAATCATATTGACATTGGACTGACTAATAGTATGACTGGAGCTACATACCCACCTCCGTGCAAACACACAGACAATCTGAGTAACATATTTAAGGTGTAAACAACTCATATAGTAATAAAATCAAAATTTTTCATTTCAATATGAAGATGCAATGAAGATTTTTCTCATTCATACAAAATCCCAGAAAGCTTATTACATAAAAATTATGTTTCAGAAAGACCCTTGACGAACATACCCAGGAAAAGGAAATTTTAATTGAACAAGATGTAATTATGTACATGAAAGCAATGTAAATGGGAAAATTAAGTATACTATAATATTGTCTGCAAAGTCAAGAGACATAAAAAAGGTATACCTGTTAAAGTAAAATATTCAGAATTAAAACACTGATTTCATTAATGACTTCCCCATTTAAAAAAAACTGTGATTCTGGACATTCCTTAACATACATATTTTGTATTTTTTCTATATTCAGTGTTTACATAGTGAATGTAACTTTGCATATGTGTATGTTATATAAATCAAGGAAGTTTTATAAGATGATTCTTGCCTTTTTGATGTGTGTTGCACACTAAATTTGCTAATTTAATACGTTACTGTTTAATGATTGTGACCCACTGAACTGATTTATCAAACTGCAATGAAGTATGACAATTTAGTTTGGTGAGTGAAAAAGAGAAGAAAATGATTTTATTATGTCAAAAATTATCTTATTTGGAGGTAAGATATTGTTCATTATATAGGTATTTAGGCAAGAAAAAGAAAAGACAAAAAATGAGAAAAGAAGTAAAATTGCCTCTGTTTGCAGATGGCATAATCTTACCAAAAAACTTCTAAAACTAATAAATAAATTCAGTAAAGTTGCAGGAAACAAGATTGGCAAACAAAAATTAATAATGTTTCTCTACACTAACAATTAACTATCTGAAAAAGAAATTAAGAAAACAATCCCTTTTATGATAGCATCAAAAATAAAATACTTAGAAATAAATTTAATCAAGGAGATCAAAGACGTGTACACTGAAAATTATATAACACTGATGTAAGCAGTTGAGGAAGACATAAATAAATGAAAAATATCCCATGTTCATGGATTAGAAGAATTAACACTGATAAAATGTTTATAGTATTTAAAGCAATCTACATATTCAGTGTGATTCCTATAAAAATTCCAATGGCCTACCTGTTGGTGGTGATGTATAGGAATGCTAGTGGGTTTTGCACATTGATTTTGTATCCTGTGAGTTGGCAGAAATGGCTTATTAGCTTATGAAGCTTTTGGACTGAGACAGTAGGGTTTACTAGATAAAGAATTATGTCATCCACAAACAAAGATAGTTTGGATTTTTATTTTCCTATTTGAATATTCCTTATTTCTTTCTTTTGCCTGATTGCCTGGGTAAAAACTTACAATACTATGTTGAATAGGAGTGGTGAGAGAGGGCAATCTTGTCTTGTGCTGGTTTTCAAGGAGAATTATTCAAATTTTTGCCCATTCAGTATGATAGCGCCCGTGGGTGTGTCACATACATGGCTTCTAATATTTAGAGGTATGTTCCTTCAATACCTAGTTTAGTGAGACTTTTTAACATGAAGCAATGTTGAATTTTATCAAAGACTTTTCCCACATTGAGATAATCACATGATTTTTGTCTTTCGTTCTGTTTATGTGATGAATCACATTTATTTATTTGACTATGTTGAACAAACTTTGCATCCCTGGGATGAAGCCTACTTGATCATAGTGGACAAGCCATTCCATACTCATGGATAGGAAGAATCAATATCATTAAAATGGCCACACTGCTCAAAACAATTTATAATTCAATGCTATTCCCATTAAACTGCCATTGACATTTTTTACAGAATTAGGACAAATTCACATTATACCAAAATTCACATAAAGCCAAAAAAGAGCCAAATAGCCAAGGCAGTTTTAAGCAAGAAGACCAAAGCTGGAGGCATCACACTACCCAACTTCCAACTATTCTACAAGGATACAGTAACCAAAACAGCATGGTACTGGTACGAGAACTGACACATAGACCAATGGAACAGAATAGAGAACCCAGAAATAAGACTGTACACCTACAACCCTGATTTTCAATGAATTTGACAAAAACAAACAACAGAGAAATGATTCTCTATTTAATAAATGGTGCTGGGAGAACTGGCTAACCATATGCAGATAATTGAAACTGGACTTCTTCCTTACACTATATAGAAAAATTAACTCAAAATGGATTAAATACTTAAATATAAAACCCAGAACTGTAGAAACTCTAAAAGGAGACCTAAGCAATACCATTCAGGACAGAGGCATGGGCAAATATTTTGTGACAAAGATACCAAGAGGAATTGCAACAAAAGCAAAAATTGGTAAATATGATCTAATTAAACTAAAGAGCTTCTGCACAGCAAAAGAAACTATCATCAGAGTGAGATGGTACAGAATTGGAGAAAATTTTCACAATCTATCCGTTTGACAAAGGACTAATATCCAGTGTCTATTAGGAGCATAAACAAATTTACAAGAAAAAGAAAATACCTCATTAAAAAGTGGGCAAAGCCCATAAACACACATGTTTCAAAAGAAGATATACATGCAGCCAATGAACATATGAAAAAAAGCTCAACATCACTGGTTATTAGGGAAATGCAAATCAAAGCCACAGTGATATACCATCTCACAGTAGTCAGAATGGTGATTCTTAAAAAATCAAAAAACAATAGATGCTGGCAAGATTATGGAGAAAAATGAACACTTTTACACTGTTTGTGGAAGTATAAATTAGTTTAACCATTGTGGAAGACAACGTGGCAATTCCTCAAGGACCTAGAGTCAGAACTATCATTTCATCCAGCAGTCTCGTTACTGAGCATATACCTAAAGAAACAGAAATCATTCTATTATAAAGATACATGCATGTGTGTGTTCATTTCAGCACTATTAGCAATAGCAAAGACATGGAATCAACCTAAATGCCATCAATGATAAACTGGATAAAGAAAATTTTCCATATATACCATGGAATACTATGCATCCATAAAAATAATGAGTTCATGTCCTTTGCAGGAACATGGATGGAGCTAGAGGCCTTTATCCTTACCAAACTAATGCAGGAACAGAAAAACCAAATACTGCATGTTCTCACTTACAAGTGGGAGCTGAATGCTGAGAAAACACGTACACATGGGGAAAACAACATACACTGGGGCCTGTCAGAGGGTGGGGGGTGGGAAGAAGGAGAGAATCAGGAAGAATAGCTAATAGATGCTGGGCTTCATACCTGGGTGATAGGATGATCTGTGCAGTAAACCACCATGGCACAAGTTTACCTATGTAACAAATCTGCACATCCTGTACATGTGTCCTGAGCTTAAAATAAAACTTGGAAATAAAAAAATATATAAAATAAAATCAATTTAGAAAATTATAATAGCATATTTTCAGAGAAATAAAAAGTCCTAAAATTTATCAAGAACTACAAAGAATTCCAAATAGTCAAAGTAAAGTTGAGAAAGAATAAAAAAAGTAAAGAATTACAATTCTTATTTCATAATATATAATAAAAATACAATAATTAAAACAATATGATACTGGCATAAAATATATATAAACCAATGAATCAGAATAATGAGCTGAGAGAAAAATTATGAGTTTATGGTCAACTGACCTTTGACAAAGGTGCCAAGAACACACTACCAAAAAGAGCAGTCTCTTCAACAAATGATATTGAAAAATCTGAATATTTACATGCAGAAGAATGAAACTGGACCCTTATCTCACACCATATACAAAGGTGAACTCAAAATATATGAAAGACTTAAGACCTAAAACTGTAAAATGCCTAGAAGAAAAAAGAATAATTGTGTATGACATTGATCTGGTCAATAATTTTTTGGATATGACCCTAAAAGCACAGGCAACAAAACAACAATAGACAAATGGGATTGCATCAACTAAAAAGCATATGCCCTGAAAAGAAAATAATCAACAGAGTGGAGAGACAACATTCAGAATGGGATAAAGTATTTGGAGACCATACATCTGATGAGGGATTAATATCCAACAAATATAAGAAATCCACACAACTCAGTAGCAAAACAAACAAACACAACTGATTAAAAAATAGATCAAAAACCCAAATAGATATTTTTCCTAAAGAATATGTGAATAGCTAGTAAGTGTGTGAAAATATGATTAACAATAGTAATTATTAGAGAAATGCACATCAAAATCACAGTGAAGTATTATCTCAGACATGTTAGAATGGCTGTGATAAACAAACATAAAATGTAAGTTCTGGTGAGAATATGGGAAAAAAAGAGAACACTTGAACATCTTTGGTGGGAATGTAAATGAGTATAGTAATTGTAGAAAATGGCATGAAGTTTCCTGAAAAATTATAAATAGAACTATCATATGGTAGAGCAATCCAACATTTGATTTTATATCCAAAGGAAAGGAAATTGGCATCTCAAAGAGGCACCTGTAACCCATGTTCGTTGCAGCATTATTTACAATAGCCAAGATATGGAAACAACCTAAGCATTCATGTTAATGGATGAATGAATAAAGAAAATATAATATCACATATATATGTCTCTCAAAGTACATCTTACATAAAATTTATAAAATTTGCTAAGAGAGTAGATCTTAAGTTATGGATATGCAGTTAACTTGATTGTGGTAAATCATTTCACAGTGTATATACTAAATCTCATGTTGGAATGTGTTCTTTAATGCTGGAGGTGGGTCCTAGTGGGAAGTCATTCAATTAAGGGGGTGGATCCTCCATAAATGGCTTGCTGCTGTCCCCTTGGTAATGGGTCAGTCTTTGAGAGATCTGTGTTGTTTAAAAGAATATGGTAACTTCCCCTTTCTCTCTTTTGCATGTAGCATGCCAGCTCCCCTTTACCTTCCACCATGATTGTAAACTTTCAGAGGCCTCACCAAAAGCCAGTCAGATGCTGGTGCCATGCTTATACAACATGCCGATCCATAAACTGACTAAACTTCTTTTCTTTATAAATGAAAAAGCCCTGGATATTTCTTTATAGCAATGCAAGAACAGTCTAACACAATACATATATCAAAACATCACATATATAACTTAATATATACAATTTTACTTGTCAATTACATAATACATCAAGAAAGAAGAAAAGAAGTATTGTCTCCTTGTAAATTAAATTCAAACATCATTCTTATATACCTTTAATTTATATTTAACAATATATTTTTGTGGAATTGAAGAATACAAAGATTTACAAAATAATATCTTGAGTTATTTGGAGAATAAAATTCAAGTGATGTAATCATACCTAAATTTTTTTATACTAACAGTGAGACTTTATGTTGTCCACTTTAATTATGTGAGCTTACTTTTTAAAGTTAAAAATGAAACTCAGTTTCTTGAGAGGATATTGTTAGACTTAAGATAATTTGAAGAGCGATTTTTAATTCTTTTTCCATAACAAATTAAACTGAAAATCAAAACTTCACCAAAAATATACCAAGCCCTACTTAGTTATAAATGTTGACATGTCACAAGCTAATGCAATCACATTAGTGCTAAGACCTCATATTGAGTCTCAGCAAAATAAACAGGAAATGTTCACCCATCAGCAATTAAACAGTAAATGTTCAAGGTCTTAAGAATAGTTCAAATCACAATCTACTGTTCTTAGTATTAGTCATCAGTTACACTCAAGGCAAAAATATTGGTATTTTAGTGCTCTTTCTCCAATGAGTTTTTGAAAGGCAATTGTGACATTCTCTTAAGTACATAAAGAGAGAAATAAGATCACCCTTTTTAAAGCTAACATTTACATCAATTATTACTGATGTATTAGTATCACAGAGACAGGACTGCAAGACTTGAGTGAAATAAAAGAATGCCTCTAGCAAATTAACCTGTGGTAATAGAACTCAGACCAGTAGTTGCTTGGATGGGCTAGGTTTGGAAAGGAAATGAAGACTGTATGGAAAGGACCACTTGATTCCAGAGAGCATTCATTCTAGGGATGTCCTAATAGCATTGATGTCCTATTAAGGCTGAACTAATCTGCATCTAAAATGTCTCACTTACATAGCTGGCAGCTGATGCTCCCTGTGGCCTAAGAGCTTAACTAGGTATTCCAACCAACCTGTGGCCTCTCCCACATGGCTGATTCAAGCAGTCAGACACCTTATATGGTGAGACAGGACCCCTAAAGCAACTTTCCTGGAGAGCAAGGCAGAAGAAGGATCATTTTTTATGATCCCATTTTAGAAACCACATGTTCCTGTTTTCAATATACTTTACTCATGGACGTCTGGCAAGAATACTGAGAATAAGCATAGATCCTGATATGGTTTGGCTTTGTGTCCCCACCCAAATCTCAATGGTAATTCCCAGACACTGAGGGAGGGATCTGGTGGGAAGTAATTGGATCATGGGGATGATTTCCCCCATGCTGTTCTCATGATATTGAGGGAGTTCTCACATAGGCTGATGGTTTTAAGTGTGGCACTTCCTAGCTCCTCCGCTCGCTCTCTCTTTCCTGTCTCCTTGTGAAGAAGGTCCTTGCTTCTCCTTTGCCTTCTGTCATGATTGCAAGCTTCTGAGGCCTCCCCAGTCATGCAGAATTGCAAGTCAATTAAACCTCTTTCCTTTATAAATTATCCAGTCTCACATATTTTTTATAGCCATGTGAGAATGGACTAATACAGATCCCAATACCTGTGGGAGGAATGTCAAAAATATTTGGGACCATGTTTTTAAATTATTGAATTACATCCTTTGACCAAAAACAATATCTATTCCTGCCACATGCAAGATAACCCTCCTCATTCCTCACCACACATTCCCACAATCTCGTCCTATTAGGGCATCAACTCAAAATCTGAAAATCTCACCCTTTTGCCTCTATAGCAAAATTCTTGTAGCAGTTATATTGCTGCATAACAATTACCCTGTAATAGTTGTTAAAAGCAACCATTTTCTTATCTCACAGAATCTGTAAATTAGGATTTCACACTCAGGACAAGGAGGTGGCTTTTCTTTCCTCTACAATGTATGGGACCTCAGCTGGTAGGACTCAAAGTGGGATATAGGGGTAACTTAATGCCTAGGCGCTAAACCAAATGCTCTTTCACTCATGTTTGGAGACTAGCTGGAAGGATGCAAGGGCTGGCTCAGTTAGGACAGCTGACTGTAGCACCTACGCAACACATCTCCATGTGGCTTGGCTTTCTCCCAGAAGGGTGACTGCAAGGTAGTCAGATTTCCTCCATGGCATTTCAGGGCTCCAAGTTTGAATGTTGGGTGACACAGTGTCTTTAAATACGCAGTCTCAGAAACTTATTGTACAACATCTAATTTGGATGACGAAGGAACTGTAGGTAATTCCAAGCAAGAGCAGTGCCAACAAATTAAAAAGGGTGTTGTGGTCAGAGTTGGAGATGTTTCTTTTTACAAAAGAAAAGATAGAATTGCTGTCTCAATGAGATGCTTACCACAATGTAATGAGACATTAGTTACATGACTAAATGTGCCAAGACTTGCTATCAGTTTCTTAAATTGAAGACAACATTGTCACCAGAAGCAATTAATCTTGAATACTACAGACCCTCGGCTGTGTTGCCTTTCCCTACTTTTTTGTTACAGAATTTCCTGTGTATTCTGGGAGAAAGTCCCCAGACTGACATGGAGAACAGGTCAGGTCACTTGAAAGCACTGGGTCCTTTCAGAGGTGGTTACCAAGGAACGTTGGTTAGCGAAAGGATCTGTCTCACTTCCTTATTTTATTCTCATAATAGCCTCATCAAGGAAGTAGGAGAAATATTATTGTTTCCATTTTGCATTGGAACAATTAGGGCATTGAAAGGTTAGGAAACTCAGAACTATTTTGAAGCAGGTGAGACCTTTGGAATTTTGGCCTGTTGTGCTTTGTTTGATACTAGCTTTGAAAACATTATCTGAAATTGCCTTATGTATATTTTAAATATGAATTTATTTACTTGTAATAGCAAATAAATGTAACACTAAAGCGTCATTAGTTACAGCAATTATGGGTCATTGGTAACTGAGAGAATCCTTTCTCATTACTTAAAATTCCTAGCATTCATGCCTAAGTTCCATTCCACATCTTCATGGTTTCTAGCTCTGGAAACCTTGATTTCTAGTGAGTCATAAAATAAAATACAGCGAATTCTGAAATATTCCTGGATTATTGCTTATTTAACCATCTTGATTAGCTACACGTTGCCGCTTGGTAACTAGAGCCACAGACAACCGTTATGCTTCTGGTTGTTGTAAATGGGCAAAGATGAGACAAACAGATAATGAACTTTCAGAATTGATAAATAAAAAAGACGCAGTCATTCGTCCAAAGCTGGCGAAGGGCAATCTTTTTACGAGATTCATTAGTTTATTTTGAGCATAAAAAATAGTTACCATAGAAACGTATTATGACGATATATAGTCTCATTTCTGGGGAAAATGTAAATTAAAGTCACCTTGAAAATTTGAATCACGGCCTGTTAAAAAAGCTGTGCACATTTTCCAAACTCTGATACAACATATTTAAAATAAAATTGTGTATTTTCTTTTGTTTTCATGTGATTTCAATGAAATGGTATTATAAAATAATATACACTCAATTATTAAAGGCCAGAGCCATGTTATCAAAAAGGGACCCATAGATATGAAACCTCAAGGGTGGGAGGTTTTACAGCTCTCACTTTGTATGCATTAATTCTATTAGGATATATTAATTGGTTTCCGTATTTTGTCACCCTTGGTAGTTTTTAAGTATAATTATTTCACTGACAATATTAAATTCTATACCATTGGATTTCCTTTTCCCCTTTAGCTTATGATCAATGTTTTAATTGAGAGATGGAATAATTTCTTTATTTTTCAAGAAAAACACCTTCTCTATACTCAGTTATAAAATAATTTTGCTGTATATTGAAAAATAGAGGTAACGTGAATAATATGTATTTAATATTTGAATTTATAATATAAGAAACATGTATTCAATATTTGAAAATAACACAGAAAGTGTACTTTTCTCTCTATAATTACATTTACATATACATTATTTTGTAAAAATTGTTGTTCTTGGGCTTTTAACAAATTGAAAATAAGTAAATCTGAGGAGCCACACATTACATTTTAGAACAAGTATATTTGAAGGTTTTAGCTGAATAAATCATCAGAAATGTCATTAATGTTCATTAGAAATTTCTAAATTCTTACATATTTGACAAATCAAACCGGTAAACAAACACACACAAATCAGTTTCCTGTAATCATAAGCCATGGCTGTTTGCCCCAAGGTGATGTCCAGTTTAACACTTGGATTATTATCCAGTCAGTCTTTTTCTGTAATAAATCAAGGGGATTAATTCCAGGAAAATATAATTTCATATTCTTTAGAGATATATCATTTTAAGGCTTTAGTGAAAACTGTGCCAATAATTGAGTTCTTGTCTCACTGTCAAACACTTACTGGTGAGTTACAAAGGACAATCCTGCATCCCAGTTTTCCCGATGTGGTGATCACAAGTCTAACCTCATATACAAATGATATTTCTGAAACCCATTTTTATAGAGGAAAACCTGACAAACTCCATCCTCATACTCTAGACTTTATGCTTATTTGTTTAGCAGTTTGTGACTTCTGCCAATTCAGAAGCAAATCTCTGTGTCCTAGTCATCCTGTAAATTGTCAGCAGAGAGTTTTATTCCTTGTTTCGGGCCCAAATGTATATATTTTTTCATCTTCTGTCATTACCTGCGGTAACATTTTAAAAGGAAAGCTCTTGAAACAAACGGATAATAAAAATGTAAGGAGACCTTGCTGGATGTTTTTATAGTTTTCCTTCCCTCCAAATGGAGAAACCTGGCTCACGGACACACTCTGAGTTAACCTTGAGGATTCTCAAAACATTTTATATCCTCAATTAAATGTTCAATTCCCATTATCAGTAGCCTATTCTATTACAGTCTGTACACAAGACACTAAAAATGAGTAGAAGGTTAAAACTCAGGGAGACTACAGTGCAGTTACTGGCTCTTACTGGCCAACTCTCACCTCAAATTCTTTTTTCAAATAGAACATCATCAAAAACTTTCACTCCAGACCCTTTCATTTCCTTTTAAACATTCATATTGGAGAGAAAATCTGGAGAGTCTACTCAATGGAAAATGGTTAGAGTTATTTTTCTGAAAACAGAAAAACAATCTTTTCTTAACTGTATAAACAGGTAACTGTATAAAGAATGAATTGGGAAGATAAGGCATTAAACATTGCTGCATAGATTACTATGAACGTAGGAAAGAAGACATGTCCAGCCTCAAAACCAAGATTAGCATCTTTGAGGGATTCAAACCCGAGGTTGAATACTAGAGGTATCAGCCTGCTAGGTCCTATAAGCAGCAGTGGGGACCAGGAGTTTGGCTCTTCTGTTGTATGAAAGAAGAAAAGTGCTTCTCTGTCTCTCCTGAGAGAACTAGATCAAAATATGTTTGGAGGAAAGGCTGCAAAAAGTATGCTGTTTCATAGCATCTGGAGCTACTTTCTGTAGCAGCTTCTCACTGAGGGAGGTGGGAGGGCAGAGATAGAGTATGGGAAATGAGAGATTAACTAAGGCACTGTGTTAGTCAACATTCGCCGGAGAAACAGAACCAGTGGAAATAAAGACACTGTAAGAAATTGGCTTACGGGATCATGGGCACTGATAAATCCAAAATATGTATGGGATTGTAGGTTGAAAACTCATGCATAAGTTGATACTAAGGTCGTGAGGCATAATTTCTTCTTTCTCAGGAAAACCTCAACTGTGTTCAGTAAGTCCTTTCAATTGAATGGATGACATCCACTCACATTGTTAAGACTATTCCCCTTTACTGAAAGACACCAAATTTCAGAATTTAACCACATCTACAAAATGCTTTCACAACAACTGCTAGGTCCTTGGTCTATTGAGTCACTTAATACTGTAGCCTAATCAATTGACACAAAACTAAGAACCACATAGACTTTCTCTGCTTCTTTGGCTCTCTATACTATTCAAACTTTTATCTTGGACAAAGAGCCACAGATTGCCAATTGATAAACAAGCAAACTGAAAGATAAATAAAATAAATTGATAATTATATAACCATCATCTAACTTGAATAGTTTAAAATATTTCAAATATTAAAATATCAGGCTCAACTATTGACCCAATGTTCAAACAGGCAATTTCCATCTTATACAACCCTATTCAGAAAATGAAAAAATAGAGAGTGTAGTCATACCCCATATAATGATGTTTCAGTCAACAACAGGCAATATATGTGACTGTAGTCCCATGTGATTATTACAACCTATTTTTACTGTACTGTTTCTGTGTTCAGATATGCTTATCACACAGATGCTTACCATTGTATTAAACTTGCCTCCAGTATTCAATACAGCAGCATGCTGTACAAGTTGTAACCTAGAAGAAACAGTCTATGCCATAGAGCCTTGGTGTATATTAGGCTATACCATCTAGGTCTGTGTTAGTGCCCTCTACGATAGTCACACAATGATGCAATCTCCTAACAGTGCTTTCCTCAGAATGTATCCCTGTTATTAATTGACACAGAACCGTATATCCAAACGCATTCTAACAAGCTAAACAAAAAATCTTGATAAGAAAATTCAAAACAATTTATAATTAATTTTGGTTTGTGACAGAAAAGGCATATGCTACATTAGTTTAAGATTAGAAACTCAGCCATATTAAAAAATTAAAGATGGAAAACCATTTCATTTTTTCCATAAACAAGATAGAAAAGCATCAACCCATCCTTGGTAAGCTATGTTAGCCAGTTAAGGTGGAAACTAAATTAACTTGATAAAAGACAACTTTAAAAATCTCTCGTAAATGTTATATGTAATGGTAAAATATTAGAAAACATATATCTAAAATCACAAGAACACAATTTGCTTTGGACTACTGTTTTCATTTGCCACTGAACTGGAATCCCCAGCTAGTGCTGTAAGACAAAACAAAATGAATTTAAAAGAATGACTTAAATATTTTAATTATTTCTGGATAGTATAGTTGATTATATAGATAAAAGGGCTACAGATAGATTATTTAAATTAATAACAGTTAATTTTTATTACAATCTGGAGAAATCTATCACGTATTTACGTACCAGCAAATAAAAAGTAAAAAATCTAATATAAAAATGCCATTTATAATAGAAGCTAAAATATGAAGTACCTATAAATAGGTCTGAGAGAAATTGGACAATGTATTTATGAAGAAAATTATAAAATATTATTTTATAACATTAAATAAGACCTAAACAAAATTCAGCATATACAATGGATAGGAACATACAATGTGAGGAAGACACTAATTCTCCTAATTTGATCGGTATAGTCAATACAATTCTAATCAAAATCCAAAATGATGAAACTTGACAAGCTGATTCTAAAATGTAAGGTGAAGTGAAGTCACTGTCAAAAAAGTGTGAAAAGAACAGAGAAGGGTAGGAGAGGAGGTGAATTTTCCCATTAGTTATTGACGCTTATTAACCTTTTAGAATATAGGTCAGTATGATAGCCAAGAAAGATAAAACAAGAGTGCAACAGAATTAAAATCCGGAAACAGAACCACACATACATGGAAGCGTGATATATGACAGCACTGTAGTTCACAGGCAAAAAGAGGTGGCCTATTCAATGATTAGTGCTGGTAGGATTGGTTATTCAAATCAAATGGAAATGAGTGAAATCAGGTCCTTACCATTACCAGCCACAACAATCAATTCCAGGTGGTCAGAGGGCTTATATCTGAAAAGCAAAAGGTAAACAAAAAATAAACACATTTAAGATATGTTCACATAGCTGTGGGAGCATTGAAGGGTACAAACAGGTTACAACCAAGCAAACTCTAAAGGAAATGATGGAGAAATTGATTGTGTTAATAGCAAGCATCTCTGCTTATCCAACAAAACTATACCTCACTTACAGGTATGATTATGCAATTTGCTTTAAGTGATGTTTTTGCTAGTACAGGATCTTTCTCGATGTTGATGCCTGCTAACTGAACAGGGTAGTGGTTGCTGAAGGCTGGGTGGCTGTGGCAATTTCCTAATATAAGACAACCATGATATTTACATCATCAATTCATATCTGAATTTAATGAGATTTTTTGCAATGTGTGCTTTGAAAGATTGAGGATGGCAGAGAAAAAAGGACTTATCAGAAATCAGCAGCAGAAGATACAATCCAAGTGATTTTAATATAGTAGGTTTAAGTAAGTCAATTCATCACAATAAAGAATTCCTGACCATTAGGATATAAACTATTACGTACAATAGAAACTCTGGCTATGTCCTTGAATGAAATACTTGACATCGTATTAAGTTAATTGATTCCAAAGTATTTCTCTGGAAACATTATAGTGAAACATGTGTAAACATGGCTGCTTTCCTTTGGAAAAATATTCTTAAGTAGACAGCAAATGATTCTATAAACACACGGTAGAATTGTGTTTCCTTAAAAAAGATATGTCCAAGCCTTTACTCCATATTTCTGTAAATGTAGATGAAATATAATTTAATAATCCCAAGATGATATTCTAGATTTAGAGTGGGCCCTAAATCGAATAATTTGTGTTCTTCTAAGAGGCAAGGGGAGAGGAAGAAGAGAGAGAAAAATATTATTGACTATATTACAGACCTTATTTCTATTTTACTAGTTTTAAATTGAACTCTTTTTTGTGTGTATAAATCTATGTGATGTTCATCACAGGGATGGATTTTTGTAGCCACCACAGGTTGAAGGTATGGAGTTGTTCCATTACCAGAGAGAAATTCCTTCTGCCATTCCTTTATGCAAACATCCTCTCTTAACAATAATCCCTGGTAACCACAGAGCTGTTCTCTATCACTACAGAGAGGGATTTTAAGACTGATATAAGTGGAATTATACATGAACTTTAGCAATTGTCTTTTTTTTTTTTTTCACTCAGTGGATTGTCCTTGAGATCCAGTCAAATCATTGTGTGTATCAATAGCTTGTCCTTTTTATTGTTGGGTACTTACTATTACATTTTATGGACATACCACAGCTTCTTTAAAAATTCACCCATTGAAAGACATTTATTATTGCCCTGTTTCCAGTTTTGGGCTATTACAAATAAAATTGCCAAGAGCATTCATGTTCAGGTTTTGCATAAACACAAGTTTTTATTTTTTCTAGAATAAATACTCAGGAGTGTGACTACTGGGTTGTAGGTTTAACTTTATAAACAAATGTCAAACTTATTTTTATTGAGTTGTACATTTAGCTTTTTAGATAGCTTCCAAATAACTGTAAAATTTTACAACCACAACAGCAATGTATGAGGGTCACACACCTTCACCTGCAATTGATATTGTCTCCCTCCCTATTTCTTTTATTTTAACCATCATAGATGTGGGTAGTGATATTTCATCACATATTTAATTTGCATTTCCATAATGGCCAATTATATGAACACACTTTCATGTGCCTATTTGTCATCCATATATCCTTCGTGACAAAAATATCTTTTCAATTTTTTTGCCCATGTTCTTACCATTGATTTTAGAGAGTTCTTTATACATTTTGAATTGAAGTACTTCGCCAAATATGTGACTTGCAGGTATTTCCTCCTAGTTCGTAGCTTGTCTTTTGTTCTTAGCACAGTAATTTGCAAAGCAAAAGTTGGTAAGTCAAGTTTATTTTTACTGAATATATAGAACTATGAAATAGATAGTTGACTTAGAAAATGTATATTTTAATTATTTAATCTGTGTGTTTGTATATGTATCTGTCCATAATTTTTTGAAACATAATAAGGAAATGTCAATAATTTAGAAAAATTAAAGAACATTAATTATTAGGGTTTTCAAAATATTTTGAGATGTTATTGATTTCTTTAAACAACATGCTTTCAAAGAGACCTACGCTTATTGGCTAATATATTGTAATGGCATCTTTATGCATGTGACACTTTGTCCTTTAATTATTGACTTTCTCAGCTAACTGACTTTAAGTATTAAGACCACTTAACCCAATTTTTTTAAGAGAAAAGGCAATTTTTTCTGAGACATTATTTTAAGATATTGCATCAGATGACTAATTATAACACAAATCCTCATTGTTTAATTTATAAAGTGTCACCTAACAGAGAAATTTTTTGAGGGCTGAATGAGCAATATGAAAAGTCATCCTTAAAAGGAACTTGGTGAAACACATTTTGAGTTAGGCTTCTTTAACAAGAACACCAAAATAAACGATGCTTTACCTGAACATTTTAAATCTTGTGAGGCACTTTTGTTTTTAAAGGTGAACAACAGAAAAATAAAGCCACAAAGGTTATTGAGGGGAAAATTTAGAGTGTGGTTGATTACAGCAGATCCTAATTACAGAAGCAGGACATTTAAAGAGCAATCAATAGCTTCAAAATAATGAAATGGTTATGCCTATATTCACAGCAAGGATTAAATGAGGACAAAATTGTCTCACTTTGTATGCAATCATTTAATTTTTTTAGCGAAAATGTATGAGTGATGTAAAAATAACACGTAATTACATCGTTTGATAGTTAATGGGAATTATTTGAATGTCGTTTACAGCTCATGCTTTCTTTTCCAACATTGTATAATTTTAGACATGAAAGTACTCTAGAGATCTTTTAAATCAAATCAAGAACAGAAAAATTGCATTTATAGGGGAACTGAAGACTTGTGTCATATCAAAAGATTAGTAAATTTATGATAAGGAGATGAGTATAGTATTGGGATTGTCAGCACCTGAGCAAGTTAGTTAATTTTCCTGCGTGTTCATTTATCCATCTGTAAAATGGGGAGAACAAGCATATTATTTTTTAGGGTTATAGTGAGGATTATATAGGTTGACATATATAAAACCTTTTGAATGGTGCCTGACATGAAAAAGAATATCAGAATACAAGAATGTGGCATACAAAAGTATAAGAGTTAATGAATATAATTATTACTTGAAATCATCAAATTCATGTAGCAGATTTATTTGTCAGAACATTTCATGAACCAAGGGTGTTTTTCGTGTCATTCTATCAAAAGACTCAGAGCACTGTTTGCAACCTATTGCATTAAACTACTTGTCACAGAAAATGAAATTGAAGATTGGAAAATTATTTTACCGGGGCTGGAGAAAAAGAAAGAATGGAAGAATTTCAGAAAAGGGCCTTTACAACATACATTCGAATCTTGCACAATGTTCATTTATTGCATTAACAGGAATTAGAATAGACAGAAAAGGCTGGGGAAGGGAAGGTCACAGGACTGGTGGCCAGAGACCATGGACCGATCAATAGCATTACATTAAGGCACTGTAGGATTCTGCTAAGTTACTTACTCTTATTATGTCTTAGTGTACACATCGGTACCATCAAAGCCCTGTGGTGTAAGGCAGCAAAGAACATCACAGTAAGAATTGAGATTCAGCTCTACCTGGGAGAATGCAGGTATCTCTGAAGATTCTGTATCTCTACAATAAATAAGAAAAATAAAAAATGGATACACATTTGTGGGGCAACAAATCTATATAATCTAGGAAAATTTTTACATAAATGTCAAAGAAAGACCAATACCAATAAATGTATAGGGAAGTCACCATTTACAAAAGGAAGGGGTGATTTTCAGAATACAGAAGAGAAAGATAAAAGACAAAATCTGAGCGGAGCAGAAGTATCTCTACCAAAAGGCTGTCCTGAACATTGTAGACAATTTGTAATACAGGAAGGAAAATTACTGGTGCGGGGTATTTCCAAAGGTGGTTTGAATGATAGATTGCTCAAAAAGGTTAGCATGAAAAGATCTGGTAAAGCCACAGAGGGCTCAGAACAGACAGAAGCGTTTAGCATCAGATGCAGGAACACGCTGCCTTGGTGCTGCCTGCGCTCTTTTAGCAGTTGAATCACCATCACAGGCATCACCCAAGCTGCCTAACTAGGCAGGGTCAATTCCCCAAGGACACAGGACCTGTGCGTGCAGTAAAAGGGAACCCCACACATGAAAGAGTTCCACACTTTGTTTAATGCTCTGTAGCCACTCTCTTGAAATTCTAAGTCATCTTTTTTAAAGTAACTGCACAATTTCATTTTGCACTGGACTTTACAAATTACTTAACTCATGCTGTCCCTAAGAGCATGAGTTTTTAGGCACAGGTGAAAATTGTCAGTTATTTTTATGAAGATCCACTGCTTCAATTCATGCGAATATAGAAATAAAAAAACATCCTCTATTTTGAGCTGGCCCATGACTTTTTATTTTGATACTCTCTGAGCAAATTTTTTGAATGTACTCTAACTAGCTAATAGCTTTGTTTAAATATGTTAGACAACCCCAAACGCAAAACAGAAAGTGTAGAAACAAGATAGTCTTTGTTGGTATCCAACCCATGAAACTTCTCAATCAGGAAACTCAGCTGAAATCCCTCAAGATGTCATGTCTATTAATAACTCGTTGTAACTCAGGCAGAATGGGGCTGGGTGGCGCCACCATTTATTTCCCCAATGCATGTTGGACTGCTGGGATTTCTCCTTCAGGTCTCTCATATGATCCGCAGAGAACACATGTTGCAAGTTGTGTGTACCCTTTAGTTTAATTCAGCCCAGATTGTGGAAAAAAATTATACACACACACACACACACACACACACACACACACACACACACACACACACACACAATTTTGAATTTCCAAAACATAAGAACCCATGAAAACTTTATCTTTCTCAGTCTCATTATGGATATGAGACTGAGTTTTTCCCACATAAATTCTTTAAGTTCACTATCTCAGTTATGAACCTCAAAGTGAAAAACAGTGGCAAGGGACAGATGGGGGAAATAAAACTTGCAAATGGAGGCTGTAGCTTCGTAAAAGCCATTTTCAGTCTCTGAGTCGGTTTTGCCATCTGTAAAATGGCTACAATACTAGGCAGGATTATTTTCTAAATTAAGAAAAGTACCAATGACATGCTTGGCCTTTGATGATAGCTCAGCACAATGGTTTGTATTTAATTTGTCCTTTACTGTTGTAAAAAAATTGCTAAATTCAGGTATGTACTAATCATCTGCAATTTATTTAGTAACCCCAAATCATTCCATGCCCTAAATACCTAGTAGATAAGGCAGGAATGGTTGAAATTAACAGATATAGAATAATTTCAGACAAATGATGCTTTTTAATTCAGAAAGGACAATACTCACACAGTAGAAAAGCTTGATAAAAAGATGAAGATGTCCTGCCCCAAATGCTGTTCACTGCCCAGAGACACTTAAGCTTTGACGGCTTTTTCTTCGTTATGTTTTTTAGTTTCCATTTAAGGAGCAGTAACTCTGTAACTCTAAGGTATATGTAATATGCTTTTACGTTTAGTTCTTGATTTTTCAAAAATAAAGACTATTTATTGAGTCTCAATAATGAATGAAATTGAATTAGTTAATTTTCCCTTTCTCTCACATTTTCTTCTCCACTGTGCTCCCCATTTTTGTATTTATACTTTGACTTGTAGGATGTCTAAATGTCACCGTATGTCTTTTCGTAATATGTATGCATCTCGATTATTTTGCAACTTTGAGGAGTATTTCCTGACTCTTCACTATTTAAGATAAAGAAATTAACAGCCAGCACTTGGTTCTATTTCTTTCCCTCTTTACAGCTTCTAATTTCTACTTTTAAATTATTTTACATTTTTGTCAAAAGTTAATTGTTTTAATTTTTGACCATAGATTGATTCTAAAAACTGAATATAATATTCCATCCAAATCTGAATAAACTTATGGAGAAAATAAAAGCCAATATCATTTGTAAATGATCACTCAGAGAAAGACAAGAATTTCATGGATTCTTATGTTTTGGAAATTCGGAACAATTCCATGTTGTATTTTGTTTTGCATTTCATTGTGTTTTACACTGCCTTTCTATTTTTCTTCTCAGTTTATGCCTTTTAGTGTAGTATAGATTCTCTGCCATCAAAATTAAACTATTGACTGAAATTTGCTTTCTTGGAAAATCACATTTTCTATAGTTTATGACTTTTCTGCTCCTAATCAGTAGGATGAGTAGCTAGAGAACCTCAAGTAGGCTCCCAATCTCTTTGATTCCATGCCTTCTCATTCTTGTAACTCTATAGGGTTTTTTCTCCTTATAAATTTAAGATTATTTTACCCACAACAAAATGTAGTTTAAAAATAAGTTCTTGGCCTACCCATACCTAAAATCTTTCTTTTATCTTCAAAATAGTTTGTTTTGCTTGATTCAAAATCATTTTTGTTTCAAAATATTTCTTTATAATCTTTTTTATTCCTAATATAGCCAGTTTAATGACAGCAATTCAGATTTCATTATGGTTCCATTTCCCTTGTATGCAGACTCATCACAGGAGGTTAGACAGGCATGAGAGGGGCAGGAGAGAGCTCACCACCAAGAATGTCGGGTGATAATTCAGCAATTATCATATCATCTCTCTAAACATGATAAGTTGGCAGCTGGTGCCAGAGAGGTCATTTCCTGAGCATCCACACCTGTCACACTAAAGCATTAATTGAATGCAGGCACCAGGGAGATGCAACCTCCTGGGCATCAAATAATAAAATGGTGGAGTATGACCTTCTGGGGCATGCCACTGGAAAAGGGAAGAAAGACCCATTGGGCATGCATACAACTTCCCAAACACACTGTGCATGCTCACTTCCGAAGGGTAAAGATGGCACCGTGCATGCGGGCAGCCCACCCTAAGGGGAGGATGAATGGAGTGCAGGATCACAGTCAAATGTTGCATTTGACTTTCTTGGTGCCCACTTGGGTCTCTTCCAAGTGCATTTTCCTTTCTTTCCTGCTCTATAGCTTTTTAAAATAAACTTCCACTCTGGCTCTGAAACTCACCTCAGTCTCTTTTCCTTCCTTAGGCCCCTCAGCCAATTTCTTTCCTCCTGAGCAGGCAAGAATTAAGGTTGCTGCAGACCCAGATGATTTCACTGCTGGCAACTCGGATACCTTCCACTGGTAATATATGGTCCTAATTTTCCTCAGTATTTTACTGTATCTAACCTGAGTTTATGAAACTCCATATGCGTGTCTGCATTTAGAATGTTTGCTCTTAATTGGGTCATTTGGATCTGAAGACTTTTTGTCTTACTTTAGTTCTGTTGTGTTTTCTTTTACTATTGCCTTGATTATTTTCTTCCCTTCCCTTCTTCCTTCCTTACTTTTTTAAGTGTTATTACTAAGATGTTAACTACTCTGTTGTTTTTCTTATGCATCTTTTACCTGTTCGTAATAGTTCCTCAACTGTATTGTTTAGTATATCCATTTTATCCCTATAATTTTGCCACTCAAAATACTTTATTGTTTCTCTTGGATTTGTCTATTATTGGCTTGTAGATTTACTATATTTTTCCTAGAGGTATTAATTGGAATACACTTAAATATTCTAGCAGTTTCGCCCAAACAAGCAGTTTGCTTGTTTGCTCATCTTATTTTTTTTTCCTTTTCATCAATTTCCTGGATTTTCTTCTTCAAATAGGCCTGGCTTCTGGGATATCCTTTTGTACTTTACTGTGACAGCCCTGGCTGATTAAGTTACTCTTGGGTAGCATCTGCTATGAGATAGGCAAGGCCATTTCCCGATTTGGCCTCTTTACTGGGTGGGTTCACTACAAGCAGATATAGCTGCTCTTGGGCAGAAAGTGGTGACCGTCAAGCATTACTTTAAATGGTGAGGGCCAAAACCAGCCAGGGCCTCTTCCAAATGCCAGAATGAGGCACAGAAACTGGAGCAGTCCCAGCTAGCTCTAGAGACATCAAACATTTCGCTGTTTTTATCCCTGTGTTTTTATCTCAGGACCTAGGGGTTCAATGCCGGTGATCAGCACTCTCAAGAGGGGATAAAGAGATAAACAGTGCAGAGAACTGGTTCCGGAACTGAACCACACTTGGCTCTTCAGGAAAATTTTTTTGCTACATATCAAAACTTCCACTCCTACTCACAGCAGCCAGTGAGTACTGAGGACTCTGTAAGCCAGTGCTTGTATAATACTCCCCCAACTTCATTACTATACTCTGCTCTTCCCAAAGCTATAGGGCTTTCTCTGTTCTTTTATGTATAAATATTTGCCCTCATGCTTCCTGCTTTCCAGAAGGCAAAGTCATGCCTCAAACCTACCAATGAGCCTATTATTTCTACAAAATATTGGGTTCTCCTTGATTTTGTAAATTAGCACATGTTGAGGCATATACATGTGCATTTTGGCATAAAGTGGTAATTGAACTAAGACAATAAATGGGCTCATTTTCCCCTCTCTAACTAGAACCTGCAATTTTTTTTCATGGTATTCCAACCTAATAAATAGAAACCATTTCCTACAACTATGTCCTGAATCGTTTTGCCTAGATTTTCTTCTAGGGTTTTTATGGTGTTATGTCTTAAGTTTAAGTCTTTAAGCCATCTGGAGTTGATTTTAGTGTAAGGTGTCAGGAAGGGGTCCAGTTTCTGCTTTCTGCACATGGCTAGCCAGTTTTCCCAACACCATTTATTAAACAGGGAATCCTTTCCACATTGCTTGTTTTTGTCAGGTTTGTCAAAGATCGGATGGTTGTAGATGTGTTGTGTTGCCTCAGAGGCCTCTGTTCTGTTTCATTAGTCTATATCTCTGTTTTGGTACCAGTACCATGCTGTTTTGATTACCGTAGCCTTGTAGTATAGTTCAAAGTCTGGTAGTGTGATGCCTCCCGCTTTGTTCTGTTTGCTTAGATTTGACTTGGCTATGCAGGCTCTCTTTTGGTTCCATATAAAGTTTAAGGTGGTTTTTTCCAGTTCTGTGAAGAAGGTCATTGGTAGCTTGATGGGCATAGTGTTGAATCCATAAATTACTTTGGGCAGGATGGCCATTTTCACAATATTGATCCTTCCTAACCATGAACATGGAATGTTTCTCCATCTGTTTGTGTCCTCTCAAGGACTTCATGACCAAAACACCAGAAGCATTGGCAACAAAAGCCAAAATAGACAAGTGGGACATAATCAAACTCCACAGCTTCTGCACAGCAAAAGAAACAGTCATTAGAGTGAATTGGCAACCAACAGAATGGGAAAAAAATTTTTGCAATCTACCATCTGACAAAGGGCTGTTATCCAGAATCTACAAAGAACTAAAACAGATTTACAAGAAAAAAAAACAAACAAGCCCATTCAAAAGTGGGCAAAGGATATGAACAGACACTTTACAAAAGAAGACATACATGAGGACAGCAAACATATGAAAAAATGCTCATCATCACTGGTCATTAGAGAAATGCAAATCAAAACTACATTGAGATACCATCTCATGCCAGTTAGAATGTTGATCATTAAAAAATCTGGAGACAACTGATGCTGGAGAGGATGTGGAGAAATAGGAACACTTTTACACTGTTGGTGGGAGTGTAAATTAGCTGAACCATTGTGGAAGACAGTGTGGCGATTTCTCAAGGACCTAGAAATAGAAATTCCATTTGACCCAGAAATCCCATTACTGGATATATATCCAAAGGATTATAAATCATTCTACTACAAGGACACATGCACATGAATGTTCACTGCAGCACAGTTTACAATAGCCAAGACCTGGAACCAACCCAAATGGCCATCAATGTTAGAGTGGACAGGGAAAATGTGGCAACATATACACCATGGAATATGCAGCCATCAAAAACAATGAGTTCGTGTCCTTTGTAGGGACATGGATGAACCTGGAGACCATCATTCTCAGCAAACTGACACAAGAACAGAAAATCAAACACCACATATTCTCACTCATAGGCGAGTGTTGAACAATGCAATGACAACACATGGACACAGGGAGGGGAGCATCACACACTGGGGTCTGTCGGGGGGAAATAGAGGAGGGACAGCAGGGGTGGGGAGTTGGGGAGAGAGAGCATGGAGAGAAATGCCAGATATAGGTGATGGGGAGGAAGGCAGCAAATCACACTGCCACGTGTGTACCTATGCAACAATCTTGCATGTTCTTCACATGTACCCAAAACCTAAAATGCAATAAAAGAATTTAAAATAAAAAAATAAAGAAACCATTTCAGTATTACTCAACAAATATTTACTGACCTACTGTAGTATACACACACACCTACAACCCAAATAATGGAATTAAGTGTGCTACATAGTATTATAGGTTGAGAGATTGAGAAAATGACATTCAAAGTAAATTTCTTGAAAGGAGAAAATGGTTTAAGTGCTTTTAAAAAGACAGGCTTAGCCGGGCGTGGTGACTCACGCCTATAATCCCAGCACTTTGGGAGGCTGAGGCAGGTGGATCACGAGGTCAAGAGATTGAGACCATCCTGGTCAACATGGTGAAACCCCGTCTCTACTAAAAATACAAAAATTAGCTGGGCATGGTGGTGCGTGCCTGTAGTCCCAGCTACTCGGGAGGCTGAGGCAGGAGAACTGCTTGAACTCAGGAGGCGGTGGTTGCAGTGAGCCGAGATCGGGCCATTGCACTCCAGTCTGGGTAACAACAGTAAAACTCTGTCTCAAAAAAAAAGAAAGACAGGTTTATCAGACAGATGAGGTGAATAAAGGGAGATGGAACAATGTGTGCAAAAGTGGTGAGATTTAAGATGTTATAAAATATATTGGAAGGAGTAATAATTTATCAAACTATTAAGCTTCATTTTAGCATTTGGCAAAAATCTGCCACTCAGTGTTGTCAACAGGCTTTGTACCAAAAAGCTGTCAGAGACCCATACCAGTGTCATTTCCTGCATGCTCAAACTTGTGTGTGATAAATAATGCCCTGATTGCATTTCTAGTTTATATTTATCAGTTCAATAACCTCAGTAATACAATCAAAGTACCTCACTTTGGTTTGGAGTTAATATCCCAATAATCATGTTTTCAATATATATTAACATTCTGGATATATTTAGGAAAAAAATCTGTTTAAGTACATTTTCTTCAAAAATAATAGCAGGTAAAATATAAACATCTGTCTATTATTGCAAAAGTCAAATGCTTCAGTAATTAAGATTGTTCATTAACTATAAAACGACATACCATAAAAAATAGCATAACATCCAAGAATTTATCCCAGCAGAATAATTTTTGGAAGATTAATATATCGTTGTTTATTTAACTGTGTTTAAATAAATTTAAATTACCATGATTGATGGAGATCAGAGTGCATCAAAGTTCTAGTGCAAACATGTCAGAGATATCTGAATCACAAGAACTCCATTTTGAATGGAGGCTAAGTAAAATGAGGTTGAGACTCACTGGGTTACATTCCCAGATGGTTAGGCATTCTAGGTTACAGGATAAGATAGAAGATCGCACAAGATGCAAAGACCTTGCTGATAAAATGGGTTGTAGTAAAGAGTCCAGGCAAAACCCACCAAAACCAAGATGGCAATGAAAGTGAGCTTTGTTCCTTCTCACTGCTCCTTATACACCAATTATAATGCATTAGCATACATACATTCTCACCAGCAGCACGACAGTTTACAAATGCAATGGCAACATCAGGAAGTTATCCTATACTGTCTAGAACTCTGTTGGGGTCTGGCTTGGGACCCTTTTTCAGCAACAAACAAAAGTGTTTATTGTTCTAGCATTTATAACATTAAATATAACCTTTAAGTGTTTTGTCATTTAATTCTATTGAATCAAAACAATTTTAAGAAAAACAATTTATTTGAGAATTGAGAGCTCTTTTCCTGTTGAGAGGATGATTTAACACTACTTAAACATTGTCACCTAAAAATTTCATGAAAAGAAAAACTTTAAGTTCACATACAATATCAAAGGTAAGCATATGGTGAAACCCCGTCACTACTAAAAATGCAAAAATTAGGCCTGGTGCGGTGGCTCATTCTAGTATTATGGGAGGCTGAGGTGGGCAGACTATGAGGTCAGAAGTTCAAGACCAGCCTGGTCAACATAATGGCATCCCGTCTCTACTAAAAATACAAAACTTAGCTGAGGGTGGTGGTGCATGCCTGTAATCTCAGCTACTCGGGAGGCTGAGGCAGGAGAATCGCTTGAACCTAGGAGGTGAAGTTTGCAGTGAGTCAAGATCGTGCCACTGCACTCTAGCCTGGGCAACAGAGGGAGAATCTATCTAAAGAAAAATTTTTTTAGAAGTTAAGTATATTTAATTTGGCCCTATACACAAAGAACATAAAAATAATAAAGCATTGTTATAAAAGATGGATCACTCGTGTGTGTGTGTGTGTGTGTGTGTGCACGTGCATGCATATTTCTGTGTGTGGTTGGGGGGTTGCAGAGGGAGAGAGCAATGGACCATGTAACCAAATAACCCCAAATGGGTGGTGACAATAGAATTGCAATTAAAGTTGTTTTTGTTCATGTTCTGATTAACAGAGGGTATTCTATGGCAGCAGATGGCTTGCCTCCATGTGGTGGTTCAACTTTCCAGACTTGGCTTCCCCACTTCCCTAGAGACATGTCATTATCTGCCTCCAGCCATGGACAGGAGAGAGACAGAATGATGGGGGTTGAGAGAGACATACCTCTCAAAGCCTTGACCTGGAAATCATGTACTTCCTTCCTGATACATTTTCCTTATTATGTACAAAATAGTAATATTTTCAAACATATTACTTATTACTTCTTTATATCACATATCAAATATGTGTACTTGTGTAGAAAAACAGATTAGTTTTTATTTTAGCTTGACAACTTGGTGGTCTAATGATGAATTCGACATTCTTTCTGCTTTACTTACTTACTGAGAGATAGATGACTACTGCATTTCCCAGAGCTAACAAGAGAATGAATGAATCTGATATAAGGAGTATGCATGCAATAGAAGATCAATACAGAAGTCTCATGTTGTCATTGGCTATGAATAATTTAGTGATCACTAGCTTACAATGTTGTATGCATATTCTTTAGTCGAATTCTCAGAAAATAATTATAGTACAGCTTATACAAAACAGAATTAATGATTATGAGTAGAAAGAGAAGTGAGTACTTTCTACATATTTTTTCTATAGCTAAAGAACTACGTGACATTCAAAAGAGATAGAGGCTATATATTCTATTCTAATGCTCTTAATATTGTTTACTACTAATGGTTAATTGAAGATAAAGTACTACTTTCCAATTATCCAAAACTAATATGAGTCTACAGTATGTATTTTATTATTTGTCCTCTAAAGCTGCTGCTATCAATCTATACAAAGGCACAGGTAAGTGTACATGATGTGGTGCTGAGATGCAAGTGTTATAGGACCACCAGATTCTTATGCCCACTACACAGTAACAAACCAATACATTAAGACAGTAGGGTTTGCAGCAGAGAAAGACTTTAGTGATTGCAGGACAGCTGAGCAAGGAGACAGGAGGGGCCCTCAAATCCATCCCTCTGAGGAGTTCTGGGCTGGGAGTTTTAATGGCATCATTGAAGGCAAGGGGCTGAAAAATGGGAGGCATTGATTTTTAAGCAGAAGGGGGATGAAATCATTAGGATGTGAAAACTGCATTATTTAGTGAATAAGCTCCTCCTGGGGACCCTCAGACCAGCTGGTGTCAGTAGTTTCACCCATATGAAAGACCTGAAAGAATATCTGAACGTAATGTTTCCTGATACTTAAAATGGCATCTGTAGATTAGTTAAGAGAAACTATAATTTGTGACAGGGTTTCCCTGATTCTGGGGCAATAGGGTTCTGTAGAATTATTTAAATTCATGAAAAAATATTAGAAATTAAAACAAAGCAAAACGAAATGTTGAATGAAGACCATATAATAGGCATGATCCTAAAAATTCCTGAAAATTACTTTGTCACCTGATACATTAAGCCTCACTTTTGAGACCACATCAATGAAAGGACCCATCATCAATCCCGTTTCCCAGACCAGAAATTAAAACGGTGACAAGATTATACTTCAGTCATCTCAGAGAGAAAAATGGCACAATACCTTGGTCACAACAATCTAGTGTCCTATGGTGGGGAGACAGAACAAAAAGTTTATTTTTGCTCCAGCCTCGAAGGAAAATAAATGTCTAGTTACTATTCCAACTGTGTAGTGTAATAACCACAGGAATAATTCAGTAGCTGATCATGCTAATAAATAGTGTCTGTTAACATTTTGATAAAGCTGCTACAATTAATTGTGAGATAATTTAAGACTTTTTTCAGTAATGCAACTTTTAATTCTGTCCATGATAACGATATTTGATTTTCCCCCTTGGTTTTGCCTGCATATCGGCGTCAATACCCAGATTTTCATATTTGGGCAAAAGGAACACAACATACACCTCTCTTTACCAAGGAGGATCTAGTTAAAGAAGGCAGCAAAATGAGACATTGTTAGAGAAGCTTCTAGGTCCCAGTAGTATAGAAGGCATTGTAGGTCATACAAAGGGTTTGACATTTCTCTTCATAAAGGTAAAGCCCAATGAAGACAGACTTTCATCGTAGAATAGAAACCACAAGAGAGTTATGTTTGGAGACCCATCTACACTGATTCCTTTGGTAGTAAGGAACATTACATTTCAACTTTGTAGCTCAAAAATGGAGTACTTTTGCAAAGATCCTAGATTCTAAGGTATAAGTCAAAAATTCTATGAATTGCAATAAATCAAAACATTTATCTTAGAAATCAAAAGTACGTTTTGCCATTGGTTTATGATATTTATCTATATTTATAATGTTATCTGAAGTCTTCTCTATTTTTCTAATCAATGCTGGTAAACATCTTCAGTTGAACTTGACATTTGAAGACAGAAACAGTTCAGGAAATGGATTGTCATCTTTGCAATATTTCCATTTTAGGATATATTGTTTTAGACACATATAAGATTAATTTTAGCTGAAGGACAATAAATCATATGTGATAGTTGTTTCAAATGCTCAGCATAGACACCATTTATTGTCTTATAAAAAAGGACTTTAATTTTGAGGAATTTGGAATCAAGAGCTTTGAAGATCACATCATTCCTCTAAACTCAAGCATTCCTGTGATGAAAATGGGCGTGATATAAGAAGTAGAAAGGCAGAACAGGAAAAAAGAAAGACTGGGAGTTAGAAGAAAACAGGATTGCAAAGAAAAGGTAAAAACGGGAAATTTAGTGATTAACTACTTTCTCAATAATTTCTTATCTCTTTCTAATATTTTGAAATGTCCTCAAGTCTTCCCATAGCCTCATAAAATGTCTAGATATTATTCTTTTTTCATGGAGGTGTGTGTGTGGGTCTGCTCCTAGGTTTTATCATTTGTCAAGTCTCTGAACATCCATACCTCTATTCTTCGGTTATAGGATATCTCGAGGAGTGAAAAAACTTCATCTAACAGGGTGGATTTGCCACTTATCACTTACACAGAAATTCAGTGGCAATTTTCAGGATTTTCTGCATCCTTAGAAGTACTACCATATTTGCTTTCTAGAAGCGGTTGTCATAGAATATTTATATGATGAAAAAATAATTTTGGTGTGTATTTAGGCAAAACTGGAAATATTCTACAGAATCTGGTATTTCCTCAAGTGTAACTGTAAAGTATTAATTGATGATATCTTGCTTAAACAGTTATAATCATAGCTACCATTTAGTCATGATTTTAACTACTTAAGCAAAAAGTTTGTAATTAGCAACATCATACTGTGCTTTTTATTAGTTTATTTTGGCCACACCTAGAATTTAAAAGTATGGCTTCAAATATGACTTGAAAACCCTAATAATCATGTACCAAAGTTTAACATACTTTACCATCCAAACTATATGATATCCACATGAAGCTTATAAAATTGTTTTCATAATATTAAATAAAGCTTAATATGATCTAATACACACTATTTGCCAATCTGATCGGAGTTAAAATGGAATAACTGAACTGGTAGTTATCCATGTTAAACTCTAAATACATGTTTGAACATTCTCTGTGATCCTGAGATTTAAATAAGTTATTTATAATATATTCCTGCTGACAAGAGTCCATGTCTCTGAATCGAGACCTCAGAGCAGATATATGGTCCCAGTTGCCAAAAAGTTACACAGAATTTTGAACATCCCACACATCTGAATGATGGTTTCATCTCACTTTACAACATCTGCTTTTGGTAAAGTTCTTGTAGTCTTGTAGTGCATTGCAGATATTTCAGAGAAGAGAGAGAACTCTGGTCAAAGAAGAGTCATCTGTAATTTTGATGTAACTTATGTTTAAGAGCCCAATCTTTTTGCATATGTAATTACTAAGAGATTGTTTACTTAACAGTAGTATTTGTCTGTGTGCGACCTCCAAAGTCCTCAGTCTCAGTGAACTCATAAGTGAATGGAAATGTTTCACAAGTAAACAGAAAATTATAATACTAGAGATTTGTACTAGGTACTGTGGCAGCAGAGAGAAAGGGTGCCTAGACTGGATATAAAGGCTCAAGAAATAATTTCTGGAAAAGATAACCTAAAACAAATCAATATAACAAAAATGGACCCATAAAAACTCAAACAAGAGACTTTTGGTGATATCTAGTTCAGCCTCATTTTATAGACAAGAACACTGATGTTTAGGAAAGATAACACACTATGTTACTTAATGTAGAAGTTGATGCTGAACTCAGAAGTATACTAATAATTTAGTTCTTTTGAATCTCTCTGTACTTAATGATCAGTTTCTTGAGTCACACTTCCCAGGCTTAATTTCTAAACAGATTACTCCATCTTGTGTTGGCGCCTGGTCCAATCGTCAGTGGTCAACTAAGGGTAGGATCATGTCATGCAAAAACAGCTGAAGCCCACCCTATTGTTGGTAGGTGGTAGTCAGACAGAGGATTAGATGAACACAGAATTGTTTACCACTGAAATAATTTTACCACCATAGTTGCCTTAAGAACTTTCAATTACCAAGTCCGAAATCTCTCTTCTATATATCAAGGAGGCAACAATCAAGAAGATTTTTGAACAGAATAGTAGAACTTCATGAAAGTGAGATAAAGGCTCCTGACGAAAGATCCTGTCAAGTTGCAGAGGACTCTACCCATTGAAAGAAATAACTCTGTGTATGGCAGAGAAGAAAGTTTTTTGCAAAGGACAAGTTGATGTCTCAGAGGAAAATTCCAGTTTTGCTTTAGAAAGATTTCCTCTAGTTGCTTGGCAGAGGGGATAGTTTGAACAGAAAAAAGAGAGAGACAGGAAAGACAGAGAGAGAATGAGAGAAGGAAGAAAGGAAAGAAGGAAGGAAGGAGGAGGGAGGGAGGGAAGGAAGGAAGGGGAGAGAAAGGGAAGAAAGAGAAGGAAGTGAGAAAAAGAGAAGGAAAAAAGAACAAAAGAGAGAAAGGGAAGAAAGATGAAAAAAGAGAAGGGAGGGAAGGAAAGAAGGAAAGAAAGAGGAGGGAGGGAGGGAAAGAAGGAAGGAACAGAGAGAAAGAAAGAGAGAGGCAGGCCAGAATGGGATTATAAGGGTCTAATACAATAGGCTATTGAGTGAGAAGTTATGAAGAAAGGAAGTGAAAGCTGCAAGCAACTCATCAGAATCAAAAAACAAGGGAGTCAGAAGCAGTAACAGCAAGCAAGCCCTATGGCTAGGGACTTTGGCATTGCTACAGTTTTCAGAGAAAATACCTGAGATAATTTATTATCCAGACTTTTGAAACCATCTAGGCATCATATTGAGGGCATATCCAGGTTGAACAATGGTTACATAAAAATTAATGTAGTGTTTTACTTTATAAATGGAATACTGATAACTATATATAACAGAAAAGTAGATACCACTTAGTGTGACAATGATTGAGAAAAACAAGCAACATGGACATGCTGTTCTTCACACAAGAAGGTAATGCTCTGAGCTCACTGTAAGATGTATGTCTTCCTGGGGTTGTTTTTATAAACAAAGAAAGAAAAAAAAAAAAAAGAAGGGAGATGAGAGGTTGAAGACCTCATGGATCCAAACAAAAATAATAAATAAAATCTAGAGCTCAATTTTTCTGGCTTCATCTGCATATCATGCCCTTAGCGTCTTAACAGCATGTCTGAAGAGGATGTATTTCAGGTTGTAAACTTTACTCTTGATTCTTGTGTGCTAGGACATCTTTGTCTTCACTCTTCCCTTCTTCTAGAGGCTGGAGTAAGAGGCTGCATAGCAAGGACTAGAATAGGAGGGAACCTGTATGATTCAATGTAAGATCATTTTAGCATAATACAATACATGATATATTACTAAGTGGAGTTTAGTCTTTGCAGCGATGATTTTTATCATTGTTCTTAGCTGGCCCAACCAATGGTAAGACCATTCTCAGAGGCTTCTTCCTTTCTTCTACATATTTTACTCTTAGAATTCCTATCATCCCTGCCCCTCCAAACTCGACAATATGTGAAATACAGAATCATGTTGAATCACACATGAGAGATGTTAGACAAAAGTGGGTTGGGCTTCTGGGCATGAGGAAGAAAGAGGCTAAGTGGACTGAAGCACTTTGGGGGAAAATTGGAAGAAGGAAATAGAAGGTCTGAGTGCATGAGGAATAGTGTCCAGCCGGAACACCTCAGTGGCCAAACACAGGCCAAAATAAACTTGGTAAACAAATTTTAAAAAACAAAAATCAAAATGAACTCCTTCTGGGTTGCTCAGCACGCTGTGGAAACTGTATATGCAGTATAATATTATGCACACCTTATAATGAGTCCAGGACAGGTTATCTAGTATTTCATTTGTAAAATTATCTAGTATTTCATTTGTAAAAATTTCATTTGTAAAATATAACACTGTTCACTTACATAATTATATATATATATATATATATATATATATATATATATATATATATATATAGTGTTGGAGTAACAAATGGAAATGAGCAACAGCTCAATGAGTTAAAAAAAGCCTTTGGTGAAATTTTTGAATTTTTAAAATGCCATTAAAATGAAGAATATTTGGAGCATTGGAATACCCATCATCAGTCTCCATGGTTTTGGGTCTGTGAACTCTAAACTCAGACTCACTTAGTGCAAAACCTGGTAAAGCTTTGTTCCTCCTCTATATCCTTCAGTTTATTCTGCTATATAAGGGATACATTTGTGTGTTGATTAAATGAGATATTTTCTATAAAGCATCTAGCAAAGTGTCTGGCTCACAGAAAAGACCCAGAGAATCTTAGATAGCAATATTATTAAAAGATTGACTGTTAGAAGACAGGAGTTTCTAAATCCTGGCTTAACATTTATAAACCTGGAAATCCCACACACAGCAGTATTACTTTGAACTTCAACAGTAATCTGTAAATTGTTAGATGAATTGCAATTACTTTGAATTTCTTTTGAGTTCCCAGATTAGAAGGAACAAACATTTAAATAACGTCACCTGAGTTCTCAAATTGAAGAAATAAATGACCATAAAACTCCTGATTTGCATGGACATTGGGGTTGAAACATAATATGGTTAATTGAATATATGGATAATTCAAAATTGAATATATGGATAATTCAAAATTTACCATGAATATATTATATTTTTCTTTCATTAATACTGTGGCAAAAAATTTTAGTCTTTGTTGATATTTCGATAAATACAGTTAAGTAAGCACTACTGAAATGTTCTTGAATGAATCATTATCTTATAGGGCATCGATAGATTTCCTCTAAGGAACTCACCAAAGAGAAACAGCATTGCTATGGGGGAGCTCAGATATTCAATAGATACAATTTGTGGTATATGCAAATACATCTAAAAATCCTGAGAAAAATCTTAGTGAGAGTATTAACATGTTCAGAGAAAGACTATTTTAGTCATAAAAAAGAGATTGGTCAATAAAGGGAACCTTATAACATATTTGCAGAGACAAATATTGGTAGCATTTATTCAAGCACAATCAAAGAGTCTTCAGGAAAGAACATCTTTACTAAAATATTTGTGGTGCTAATGGCAAACCATTTCTGAAGAGAGGAAGACTACCACAAGCTAATTCTATTAGCATCAGTGACATTCTTTTTACTGTAGGAAATTCTATAGTTGAAGCCAAATTATAACGGGATTGGCATCAGAACAGGGGTATTAAAGGATTAGCATAAAAGGGTTCTGAGCAAAATTTAATCTCACTTATTTTCCTACTGTGAAAATAACAGGTTATTTTTGCTTAAAAACATATCTAGTTCATATGTCTGGCATATACTAATTAATAAATTATAATTAAGCTTTCATATTTCAGTTTGTGTAAACATAGTTGATATGAACATTTCTTTGGAAAAGGAATTGGTTTTCAACATGTAGACATATCAAGTTTTTGACCGTAAAATTCCAAGCACTGGATCTGTCCTGAAGTACATACCTCAAGTTAGATAGACTGACCTCTTCTGAAAGCATGTAGTTCTGACCATGTTCCCAATAAAACATTCACACCATCTTTGTCTTATGCAAAATCTATTAACAGTGATCAGTTATTATTCAGTTTCTTGGCTTCAGGGTTTCTCAATAAGCTGTTATCACCATATATATAGAAATAAGAGTTTATTGAGAAACCCTAAAGCTCAAAAATTTTTAGCTCCAGGCTTAACTATCTATTCTAGGATAAGTCCATCTCTACACAAATAATTGTCTTAAAACAGCTCTAGATTCAGCCTTCAAATGCCCTCTCCAGTACTCTTTCTCATTAAAGCAAATGGCACCATCATTCACTTAACTGGGACTCTATCCTAGATTTCTTCCCCACCTGGAGACATCATAGCAATGCCTGTCAACTCCTCATTCCAACCACCTCCTGAATTGAATCAATTCTTCTCTCTCCATCTTCACTGCCAACCCCATCAGCTCTCACTTGTATTCTAATCATCTCCTGACTGACCTCTTTGCTTCCACCCTCCCCTCTCCTAATGACTTCTGAGAACAGCCAGGGTGATGTTAAAAAATTGTGGATCAGCTCATGCCATCATCAAGCTTCTAGGATTAAAATCTACACACTGATAATGCTGATTTATGAGGCAATCTGCCCTCTGCCTCTCTCTGTCACCTCAGTGTTCCCTCTTGTCCACCAGGTTCCAAGCCCACTAAAATCCTTCCTTCTTTCCTCCCTCCCTCCGTCCCCTCCCCTTCTCTCCCCTTCCCTCCCCTCCCCTCTCCTCCCCTCCCCTTCCTTGCCTTGCCTCCCCTCCCCTAGCCTTACCTTGCTTTGCCTTGCCTTGCCTTCTTTTTCTTAATTCTCAGTTTTGTCCTTGTTGATCTCAGCTCTGAGTTCTTTTCTCCCAGGTCTTTTTTCCTGCCCTTCATCTCTCACTGTAAGTACTACCGGTTAGATGATCTTTCCTGGTTAATCTAAAATAGAACCACCCCCACCAGGCATTCTTTCCCAAAGAACCATACTGTTTGCTTCATAGTAGACATCCCAACCCCATAGACTCTCATTTGTTTCTCTCTACCAGAGCAGAGATGGTGTATGACAGATTCATGATTGTTTACCCTATACCTGGAAGGACAAATGGCCAAAACATAGCAGGAGCTTATAAGGGTCTGTTGAAAGAATGGATTGCACAAGGAATGTAGTTCAGAGAATACAGGGAGAAAAGAGAATTTTAAGAGGATATAGTCCAGTTTCTTTATTTTCAAAGTTTAAGCCTGGGTAGGTTATTAAATTTTCCTACAAGCTCTCAACTAATTAATGATAAAATCAGAATTCAGGCAAAATTTTTCTGACTTCTAGTTCAGAAAGTGTTTAGCAGATCACACTGCCTGTTCAATAACATTGACTCTTTAGAGATACAGAGAGAGTTTACAGAGCATATAATTACTTTGCATTTATGCCCCATCTATTTCAGGTTTTGATATGATTGACAAAACTTAAACATAAGTAAAACAACCCTTTGGTTGAGAAATATGCATATCTTTCTGAGTAATGAATTAAGTGGTTATATTATGTTGTGTTATTTCATAAGGAAAATAGTTTAGTAAGTGTTCTAAACTATGCTTTTGCAATAGACTAACATAGTTTAAATGAGCATTTCAAAAACACAAGTACATTTGGCCTCACTTTATAAAAATGTGGTACTTCTATGTTGTCTTTAATCAACTAAAATGTACTGATTGGAGGGAACCTTCATTTAAATGACTTACTCGCAAATCATGTGGCATTATAGTTAATGAAAAAATAAACATACAATGGAAACTACCTGCTATACTCCAGGGTTTATTTCCTTTTTCGAGCTTAAACTCTAACTTGAAAAATTATTTCTCAAAGGACCTAGGAAGGACCCATAAAGTAATCTTAATTATGTCTACTTTGCTTTGCTGTATTCTACCTAGATAGACATGAGAATAGCATTAGGTCAAAAGATAGAACATAGTATTCTTATTCTTCTATATCTGTGACCTAAATTAAGACAAACCCTAAACCAATATCCACTTAAGGCATTAAGTTCTGATTTTGATGTTTCTTCTCTTTAACAATCCAGGTGACAGCTCACATTTATTTATTTTTTTCCTTTGCAATCCACTTTTATTCTTCCTCTAAGAATACACCTTGTCAGAGCCTGAATTAATTATCTATGAAGCCTATTTTAAAAGTCTGGTCACACACACAAAAAAAAAAAACTGAGAAAAATTAACTCCAGTAAAAGGATAATCTCTCAGTCTTAGCCTAGTCTCAATAAATGGTAGATCCCATGGTTTTGCACTCTGGAAATATTATTCATGATTATTAGTTTGATCACTAATATTTTGACCTTACATTGACCTCATTTTGACCATGGCTACATCTCCACTGTTGTGCAGTTAACCAAATGTCTTCAGTGTAAGAGTGCCTTTGTGAATAAGGAGAGTGTGAATGGTTTCGCTTTTGAAGCATCCTTTGCCAATGGAATGAATTTAATACAACAGAGTGGGCAGACTACAGGGCAAAAGAAGGCTGACGACACCTGGCAACATTAGATTTCCATGTTTTGTCTACATAATGCCAAAACCGGTACAAAGGAGAGTACCGGCTAGTTATCTCTATTATTTAGTTATTTATCTAATAATAGAGATATTTAGTTTTTTATCTCTATTATTATGCTACATGATGTTATTATTTCCCTGTCCCCTCTCAAAACATGCCCCTAATCGGATGGGGTTTTAAATGATAGTTAATTACAGCAGAATTAAGTGGCGTTTCTTTAAATAATGGGGAAATGGATTGTAGTTTCAAAATATGTTCACATAATAAATGTTTCTGTTTATATAGGTATGTGATATCTCTTATTAAAAAAACAAATATTTGCAGATCATCTACTGATGTTATCCAAGGTATATTTTTCTCCTCATTAATACATAGTTCATAGTGTCAAGAACATAAGCATAAAACCAACAACCATAAAGGGGGCTTCCACAGTCACTGTGTATGTTACATCTCATAGTGATAATAACCTTTGTTTAAATTCTTTAAAATCACATTTAAAAAGTTCACTGGCCATGTAAAAAAAGAAGCATGTTCATCCCATATCCGTACAGTGTATTTGGAGAGGCCTGATGACAGTTTCTTGTGTTCACCAATGTTCCCACTTCTCATGTACATCGCTGAGAAGAAAAACCCACCTGTTTAATATTCATATCCTCGAACTCTCCCTGCTTGAACCATGTTGAACCAAACATGTGGCAGTTACCTTATTTTGTGCTGTCCATTTTTATTTTGTGCTGTCCATTTTTGGAACAGGGCAAATCACACATATGAGGATGTTGGGTCACAAGAAATAAGGGTCATGTTTAATTCATCCTTGTGCCAAATTCCCACCAGGTTGTCCTGCTGTATAAATATTTTCTTAGCAAATTAATACGTGAAATAAATTCACACAAGGGAGTTATATTGCTTAAAAGAGGAGGAGAACAAGCTGTACATATGAACCCTTTTCTACCTGCAACTTTTTGTTCACTCCATTGTTATGCAATCTTTAGGCTTCAAAATGTATTTTGAGATATTCTGTTTTCCAAGCCATCAGCAATTTTTCAAATGACTTTTTTTCAGCTTTCTTAGGGACAACAAAACAAAAAATGGTACATGGGGGTGATAATGGTGAGTATTCAGAGCCATCACTGCTCAGCTTTTTTTGTGTGGGTGTGTGAGGGAATTAATTTCAATAGTTCATTTCTTCTGAGTCATGTTTATGCAGGTGTATTTCCTGGGATGGATTAAATTGACCAAAAACGAATGTAAGCAGAGTGAAGAATTAACGTGACTTTAAAATCACTTTATTTATTAGTAGTGGGTAGTAAATTCAGAAATGAATTTTCTATCCATAAATCAAGATAGAGAATTATTATTTTCTGAATTTTATGAGTGGATAATGTGAGAGTCATATATTAATATAGTCGGTAAAGATGTAGTTACATTAGTAACTGTCAGATTACCTCTGATGATAATTTATTTCTTGATGTCCACTTACGGTCATCTGAAAGTATGAAATGCCATGTAAGTAGCTTTTAGTGAATAACATGAACTGATAAAAATAGATGGAGATAATGTAATTTAAATTGGATCATATACACACCTTCATACATACACACATGTGATATATATAATGAATAATATCTTATTAAAAGATGCAAAGCATGATATATAAAATTCTAATACTCTATAAAAAGAAAACTGTCATATTCTCTCAGGGCAGGAAAAGAACCTCTTTTGCTACTGATAATGAAGGATGAGGAGGAAGTAAAAAAGTCCTACAATTAATGAGACTGCTTTTTGGTGGATGTGATCTAAGCAAAATGAGGGTCACGGACATACTGTACATCTAACAAGTTCTATTAGAAAAAGCACTCTGTGGTTTAGTACCAATCAAGGTTATATGAGAGATATTTCATAAAGTAATATGAAACTAGAGTCTAGTTGCACAGACCACCATCTGCCTGCCTTCATGACACCACCCCAATCACAGGTAGTGCTTGTGGCTGTGTTGAGTGTTAGGCTGTCCTATTGACCATCTATGTAGCCAGGACCACAGGAAGCATTAGGTCTTGTTTCAAAAGTCTCACTGATACTATAGGGAGTTCAAAATTATCAGAATATTGTTGCACGATGAAGTTTTCCAATAGGCTAGAAAAGAAAACACATTGACTGGGAAGCACAATCTTCTGTGGTACTGTCTCAGATAATGAGGAATAAAAGATAGAAGAAACAGAGCACTCAATAGCATCAACAGAAAGCAAAGAAATTTCTAGTAGCCATTTAAAAAGTAAAAAATAAAATAAAATAAATCAGGTGAGTAAATTTTATTAATGTATTTTACTTAGCCAAATATGTTCGATATAACACTTTGAAATGTAGTTAATGTACATTATTTTTTCATATCATGTCTTTCAAATCTGGTGTGTATATTTATACTGCCTCTCAGTTTGGACTAGCCAGTTTCAAGTGCTCATGGACACATGTGGCTGATAGCTTCCCAAATGGACTTCTCAGGTTTAGGTAGCCTTTCTTGCAGCTAGCAAGAAAAAGGAAGAAGAAGCGCTGATATTATTCATTCATTTACATATCCCATCATGTTGGAGGAAAGACATCAAGTTAGAGCTTTCAGGCGACAGATCTAAGCTCCTGCCCCTTCTTTGAATTTAGGAAAGAAGTCTTCAAACTGAAGAAGGATAAATCGGGAAAGGGACATCCTTGAGAATGCAAGTTAAGAGGTTAGGGATATATAAGTAATAATCCAAGACTTTTGCACCAACCTAATATAACAAGCCTAAAAACAAAGAGACAATGAAGGAATTTGTGTGCTCAGTTGAGCTGCCTTTGGGTTCAATGTCTCCATTCGGGTTCAAACTCCTGATTTCAGTGAACACCTGACAAATTTTCTGGGATCCAGATGATTTTGCAGTGAAGATGGTGCCGCACACTCATGCTCTGGCACTGAAGACAAAACAACAGTGCTATAGAAGGTGTTGATGGACTATGATTCAGAAGAGGGGTGTCATGCACAGTGTGACAGATGTTCCAGTTTGTCCAAGGCAGTTTCCATTTATGTTTATTGTACCAGTGTAATTATTCAAAATTATTTATTTCACTCTCAAATGTGTTCTCATTTGGAAGATGAATTATATGCTCACAACATCAAGCAAACCCCAAGGGGTCAGGGACACTCAGGAAATTCCCTGCCTACATATAGGTCAAAGAGGACAGATAGATTCCCAAGATCAGCAGAGAGGAGAAAATTTGAATTTAAAATCCTAATATATTTATAATAATTTGAAAAAAAGAAGAAACTAAGCTGACTTCTTTACCAAAGTTTATTTATTTTAAATAAGAATAATGTTTCTATCTCCATGGCTCTCCTTCTCTAAGTAATTTTGTGTTCATTTGAATCACAAAATTGCTGTCACCATTAATAAAACCAAGTAGTTTAAGGACACATATTAAGCACCATCACTGTTTTTGACTCTATGTAGATATTTCTAAAAATTACCAGGCTTATTTATTCTGAACGTATAGTTTTAAGTATAACTTTAATAAAAGAGATCTAGATAAAGTGGTTTATTAATATTTTCACCTTGTATTCTATTTTTTTCAATAATTACTATTACTTCTTCACTGACCTTTATATGCATTGAGCTTTAGGGGAAATTGCAAATTTCCAATTAACTTTAAATGTGACTAGATCTTTATAAATGAGGAACGATTTAGGTATAAATTTATGGCATGTAAAATATTATAGTTAACTGTGTGCTAACGTAAAAAACCTAGCTATCTGGCAAGTATTTGTTTATAGAGAAACATAAACAGCCTGCATTAGGGAAATTTACAAGAATGTGGGGAATGATTAGAATGTATCTAATGCATTTATATGTGGATATAAAACTTGTAATTTATTATACTGATTTTTTGCTATCAAGGATGTAGCACTTATGGTGACTTTACCTTCTTTTCCAAGAAATGTTAACAAGATGACTTTATTTTATGGTGTATGTTTAATAATGACTGCATGAGTCAGAATGCCTTATTTTGTTTTTTGCCATTTTTGTTAAAGCCGTCAACAGACAATGATAAATAATCCACATTGTCTATATTAAGAAAAATCAAACATTTAATAAAGACAAGTACCCATTATACAATGTGAATGTATAGATATCAACACTCAGTTTTATTTCATTTATTTGTAAAATTGACTTCTTAGTCTGGGTTATTTGTTAAAGTTCATCATTAACAGTTCAGAATTGTTAGGAATTTGATTGAATTATATTAGATAGTTGTATTAGTCCCTTCTCACATTGCTTTAAAGAACTACCTAAGACTGGGTAATTTATAGACATAAGAGGTTTAATTGACTCACAGTTATGCAGGCTGTACTGGAAGCATGGCTGGATAGGCCTCAGGAAACTTATAATCATGGCAGTAGGTAAAGGGGAAGCAGGCATGTCTTACATGGTTGGAGAGGGAGGAAGAAAGTGAATGAGGAAATGCTACACATCTAAAAAAACCAGATCTCATGAGAACTCACTCACTATCACACAAGAACAGCAAAGGAGAGGTCCGCTTTCGTGATTCAGTTACCTTCCACCAAGCCTCTCCTTTAACATTGAAAATTATAATACAACATGAAATTTGGGTGGAAACACAAATCCAAACCAAATCATTCTGCCCCTGGTCCTTTGCAAATATCATGTCCTTCTCACCTTGCAAAATACAATCATTTATTTTCAACAGTTCCCCACGTCTTAACTCATTTCAACATGAACTTGAAAGTTCACAGTCCAAAGAGCCTTCTGAGATAAGGCAAGTCCCTTCTGCCTATGAGCCTGCAAAATAAAAAACAAGTTAATTACTTCCAAGATAAAAAGGGGGTGCAGGCTTTGGCTAAATACACCCATTCTAAAAGGAAAAAATCAGCCAAAACAATGGGGCTACAGGCCCCATGCAAGTCTGAAAGCCCACAGAGCAGTCACTAAATCTTAAAGTTCAAAATAATCTCCTCTGACTCCATGTCTACGTCCAGGCCAAACTGATGCAAGGAGTGGGCTAAAAAAGTCTTGGACATCCTCACCTAAATCTCATCTTGAATTGTGTCCCGAGGTTGTGCAGCAGGCCCTGTGCTAAGCCCATGAAACCATTTTCCCTCCTGAGCCTTTGGAACTGTTATAGGAGAGGCCGCCTTGAGGGCTTTAAAATGGCTTTGAGGTATTTTCCTCATTGACTTGGCTATTAACATTTGGCTACTCTTTACCCTTGCAAATTTCTGTAGCCAGCTTGAATTCATCTCCTGAAAATGGGTTTTTTTCTTTTCTAACAGGTGGTTAGCTGCAATTTTTTAAAACTTTTATGCTCTGCTTCATATTTAAATGTAAGTTCAAGTTTCAGATCATGTCTTTGCTCATACATATAAGCCTGTACACACTATTAGAAGTAGCCAAACCACCTCTTGAATGCTCTGCTGCTTAGAAATTTCTTCTGCCAGATACCCTAAATAATCTTTTCAAGTTCAAAGTTCCACAGATCTTTAGGACAGGGGCATAATGCCTCCAACCTCTTTGCTAATGCGTAACAAAAGTTACCTTAGCTCTAGTTTTCAATGAGTTCCTTATCTCTACCTAACACCGCCTCATCCTGGACTTCCTTGTCCATATCAGTATCAACATTTTGGTGACAATAATTTAACAAGTGTCTAGGAAGTTCCTAAGTTCTTCTGAGCCTCCCACACTCTCCCAAGCTCTGCCCATTACCCAGTTCCAGAAACACTTCCACATTTGGAATTATCTTTATAAAATACCCCACTTCTGGTACCAATTTTCTGTGTTAGTTCTTTATAGCAATGTGAGAATGAACTATCTGAGACTTGGTAATTTATAGAGAAAAGTGGTTTAATTTACTCTCATTCCTGTACAGAGAGCATTGCTCGGGAGGCCTCAAGAAACTTGCAATCATGGCAGAAGGCTAAGGAGAAGTAGGAATGTCTTATATGGCTGAAAAAGAAGTAAGAGAGCAAAGGGAGAAGTGTTACACACATCAATGTGAAAATCCTCAATGAAATACCTGCAGCTTGTCCACCATGATCAAGTCGACTTCATCCCTGGATGTAACTCTGGCTCAACATATGCAAATAAATTAGCTTAATTCATCACATAAACAGACCAAAGACAAAAACTACATGCCTATCTCAATAGATGCAGAAAAGGTCTTCAATGAAATTCAACATCGCTTTACATTAAAAGCTTTTAATAAACTAGGTATTGATGGAACATACCAATAAGAGCTATTTATCACAAACCCACAGCCAATATACTGAATGGGCAAAAGCTGGAAGCATTCCCCCTGAAAACCAGCATAAAAGAAGGATGCCCTCTCTCACCACTCCTATTCAATATAGTATTGAAAGTTCTTGTCAAGGCAATCAGGCAAGAGAAAGAAATAAAGAGTATTCAAATAGAAAGATAGGAAGCCAAACTGTCTCTGTTTGCAGATGACATGATCCTATATCTCTATCAGAATACAAGCAGCAAAGATTTTCAAATTTTTTTTCAGGCCAGAATAACCTTAATATAAATGTTTGACAAAGACATTATAGGAAAATAAAATAAAAATTTACTATGTCTTGTGTCCCTAGATACAAAATCCTCCACGAAATATTAGCAAATCACATCCGTCTATACATAAGAGGCAGATACATCAAGTAGAGTTTATCCCAGGAAAGGTAGTTTAATATTAAAAATCAGAAGAAAGTATACAATCATCTCAATAAATACATAAAAGTCATTTGATAAAAATTTACACACACTTGATAAAAACTCGCTGCAAGCTAGGAATGAAAGAACATTTTGTGTTTCTATGGAAGAGTGTCTACAAATAGCCTACCAGTATCATGTATAATGGTAAAACATTAAAGACTTCTTCCCTAAGTAAGGAACAAGGCAAGAATCTCTCCCTTCACCGTTTCTATTTCATCTTGCACTGGAAAACACATCTCATATAATACAATAAAACAAAATACAAAAAGCTATGAAGATTGAAAAGACAAAAGTAAAACTCTTCCAGCAGAATAGGCATGATTATTAACATTAAAATTCAAAGGAATAAATAAAAATCTACCATAACTTAAATAGAATGCTTTAGCAAGGCCACTGAAATAAAGTTTATATAGTTGACCCTTGAACAATGCAGGGTTTAGTGACATTAGCTCTCCACACAGTCAAAAGTTCATGAGTTATTTTTGACTCCCCCAAAACTTATTTCCTAATAGCCTATGCTGAACAGAAGCCTTACTGATAACATAATAACATAACAGCCAATTAACATGTGTTTTTTATGTGTATTATGTACTGTATTTTTACAAAAAAAGTAAGCTATCAAAAAGAAAAAATTATTAAGCAAATCGTAAGGAAGGAAAGCACATTTAGAGGACTGTACTGTACCCCTCATTCTGTAAGTTTACACCTTCCATTTACAAGATCATCCATCTGAAGTGGTAGGCTGCAGACCTTAATCTACTGTGTATATCAAGCATTCTACTATTTCTTGTAATGTTAAGACTGTTTCCTGGAAGCCCTTCCAGCATCACTAGTAAAACTGTTGTGTGGGTCTCACAGTGTTATTCAGAGTCCATGGTATTGTACCAAGCTGTGTGAAAAATACAGAGAACCACAAGAGAGATCACCTTTGACTGTGATACAATTTACTGGAAGGGCAACTGTCCACACAGAGATGAGTAGCCTCACAGAAGAGGTATTTCCAACACTTGAGCTCGCTGAAACAGCAACAAAAGGTGGCTACCAAATTATTACAATAGTACAGTGTGTAGTACAGTTAATTTTATGCAATTATGATTCAAGGCGCATCTTTACCTTTGTTTAAATTTCTGTCCACTGTAGATGGTGCCATGCCATGTATAGTCTATGTTTTAGTGCTTTTTGATACATTATTATGTTTTACAATATGCTTGCTTGCATATATTTGATGATAGTAAATGATTTTAAAAGACTAATATCTATATACATTTTATACATTCATGACATACCTTTTTCTTTTTTTTATTTCTATGTTATTCATGTTTCTGATGGTATTTTCAAATGGTCAAAAACTCCAAAAACTTTTTCAGTGTAGTTACTGAAAAAAAATTCACATGTAAGTGGACCTGTGCAGCTCAATCCTGTGTTGTTCAAGGGTCAATTGTATAGAAAAATCATCTTCCTAGGCACTAGTAATGTGTAATAGGAAAAAATTTTTAAATACTATTCATAATAGTATCAAAACCATAAAATACTAGGGGCAATTTAATTAAAAGAATGTAAGTCCTTAAAATTAAAATTTTACAAAAATGGTTTGGAGTAAATGAAATGAAAACTAAATACAAATTGAAAGACTCAATTTTGTTAAGTTGAATTTTCCCAAATTTGATCTACAGATTCATCAAAACTACATTTAAAATCATTGAAAGCTATTTTTAATACAAACTGACAATTAGATTACAAATTTATTAGCTATAAAAAGAACCTACAATAGCAAAAATAATCACTAAAAAGAGTACCAGGATATAAAATCAATTTATGTTGATTAAGCTATAGTAATTGAAACAGTGTGGTATTGGTACTTCACTGATATAACAGAATGTAGAGTCCAGAAAGAGACCCACACTTACATGGTAGATTTATCTTCGAGGATGGAATCAAAAACGTGAAATAGGATAAAGAATATCTTTTTGATAAATTGAAAAGTTGATTGATTCTGTATCATTCTTTTGAGAATAAGAAATATATCCTCTATTGTACCTATAGCATACACAAGTCAATTTGAAATTGAACATAAATGTAAAATGTAATGCTATATAAATTCTAGAAATTTCTTACAAAGGCTGCAAGTATATTTACTATAGGTAAATATAGCATAGTAAATACTATAGACTATAGGTAAATATAATGTAGTGTATTGTTACTACACTAAAAATATAAATATATTTACTATAGATAAATAAAGTCTTTGGTTAGAAATTTCTTATGACTCAAAAAACAAAACATAAGAATTGATAAATTAGACGTCAGTAAAATTGAGAATTTTGGCTCGTTAAAGGTTGTCTTTGAGAGGTGTAAAGATGAGATATATATTGGAAAATATTTTCAATGCATGTTCTTACAGACAATTATATCCATCTTATATAAAAAACACCCAAATTCAATGAAATGACAAACAAACCAATTAAAAATGGGGCAAACATTTGAAAAAGTAAGTTTTAAATATGATTATACACAAAACAAGATAACCCTTAAGCACTATAAAAGCTTTTAAACATTTGTAATCATCAGTAAAGTGCAGTTATTACAATGAGATGCCACTATACACTCACTAGAATGGATAAATTAAAGTGATTAATACCAAGTTTTGATGAGGGTGTGGAAAACACAAAAATTTTCTATATTACTGGTGGAATTTGACAATAATACAACAAATCTGTAATAAAATTGTGGCAACCTATTACAAGAAAAAAATAAAATACCTTTCTGTGACTCCAAAATTCTATTCCTAGGTATTTACCTAGGAGAAATGAAAACACATGTTCATGGCCTGGTGCAGTGGACAACACCTGAACTCCCAGCACCTTGGAAGGTCCAGGTGGGCAGATTGCCTGAGGTCAGGAGTTTGAGATCATCCTGGCCAATATCCCATCTCTATCAAAAATACAAAAATTAGCTGGGCATAATGGTGGGCGCCTGTAATCCCAGCTACCTGGGAGGCTGAGGCAAAAGACTTGTTTAAACCTGGGAGGCGGAGATTGCAGTGAGCCGAGATCAGCACCATTGCACTCTAGCCTGGGCAACAAAGCAAGACTCTGTCAAAAAAAGAAAGAAAGGAAACACGTGTTCACAAAAGATTTATACAAGGACACTTACAGCCCTTTTTTTCACAATAACCTAATGGTAAGACAATCCAAATATTTGTCAACAGGACAATAGGTAAGTAACTTTAATATACTTAAGGGAATATAACTCAACAATAAAAAAGAATTTACTACTTCTTTATCTACAACATGGATAAATCTCACAAACATAATATTTACACACACAAAAAAAGCCAAACCAAAATGGTACGTGCTGCACATTTTTATTTGTGTGTATTTACAATAAAAAAGAATTTACTACTTCTTTATCTACAACACGGATAAATCTCACAAACATATTTACAAAAAAAAAAAAAAAAAGCCAAACCAAAATGGTACGTGTTGCACATTTTTATTTGTGTGTATTTCTAAAATACATACAACTCATGTATTGCCTATAAGGATGGGTGATTGACTAGATAAATTTATAAAGAACCAATGTCAGTTTATGGAAATTTCTAAATCATATTTAGGTGTATATTTTTAGACATATAAATTATTATTAACAATGAAGCAGTAAAAATTCACATATCAGCCAAACTAAAATAAATAATGACTTAAATATGATAGATGTTAACATCTTATGTAGGTAAGTTTATTTATTTATTTTTATTTCTTTTTGAGGCAGGGTCTCACTCTCTCACACAGGCTGGAATGAAGTGGCATGATGGTAGCTCACTGCAAAGGCACACTTTGTTTTATATAGCAGAAATGGTTAGCTGGACTAACTATTTAGATAAAACTAATTTTATCTTCTTTTCCTGACCACAAATAGACTATGTTTCCCAATGACATTTGCTCTGCTTTAACCACAGGCCCGAGTTCTAAGCAATGGAATAAATGTGGGGTCTTCAAAAGGTTCACGGAAAATGCATATTATTAAAAAGCTATGCCTGGATTTCAGAAATGTTTTGCACCAGAATAAACTTCTGCTAACTTGTTACAACATGTCATGAACAGGAACTAATCGGAGGCACTAAGAAGGGCAAGACATCGTTCGAAAAGAGTCCCTATCAGAGCAACTTGAATTCTGCTAAAATTGAAACAAGAACAAACATTAAATTTTTGGTGAAGCTAGGGTGGAAGAATCATAAAATCACTGAGGCTTTATGAAAGTTTGTGGGGACACTACCTTAAGAAATTAGCAGTTGATGAATAGAGAACTCACTTAAGAAGGAAGGAGTAGATGAAGATGAAGCTCACAGAGGTGGACCATCCACATCAATTCATGAAGAGTCTTGGTTGTGCCCTAATTGAAGGAGATCTGTGAATTACAGCACAATAACCAGTACCATGGACATCTCAGTTGGTTCAGCTTACGCGATTCTGACTGAAAAATTAAAGTTGAGCAAACTTTTTACTCAGTGGGTGCCCAAACTATTGTTTTAGGATCAGCTGCAGATAAAAACAGAGAGAGGCAAAGTGTTCCTCAAGGAAATCACTATAGTTTTCTCCTGCTAACTATAAAGGTAATATTAAACTCAAGGTTTACTTTACAATTAAGCATAAGCCTTAAGTTTCAGATATTTCAAATTATGACATATACAGAAAAAAATGTTTTTGTAAATACGATTTCTTAAGCAGCTTCTTTTTAGGTATGCCATTATAGGATATGCCTCAGTTATGTCTTCCAGACTGACAGAAGGTTCTGGTAGCATCTCTGATTGGAGATCCATCTCATTCATTTATTTCTCCTCATTTATATACACAGCTGCTCATTTTCTTAATAACTCTCCATCTGTCTTCATCTAGGTGTATGTGTGTTTTTCATTCTAATTGATCATCATCTTGTCTTGATCCATTTGACTTCAGCTTGATACAGCATGTATTTGATGCTTCCCTTTCTTAAAAGTAATCTGAACCTTAAATGTTAACGTTTTCTTCTTATGCCATCAATCAGAAGACAGCCACCTTGACATTTGCGTAGAGTAATTTTGCCTTGTTCCTTAAGACCTAATTGAATCTTAAAGTTATGTGCAGAAATGCCTACATAAGGCACATTATTATGCCTCTTGGTTGAGAATTTGTTGAGAATTTGGGGCATGGTATTTTGCTGTAAATGATTTCTCTATATACTAGAGAAATTCAAAACCTGATGGTTATTTTACCACCTTACGAAAGACTCAAAATATTCTAAAATTTCAAAATATTTTCTTTTATTTATTTATTTATTTTTTATTACATTTTAGGTTTTGGGTACATGTGCAGAACATGCAAGATAGTTGCATAGGTACACACATGGCAGTGTGATTTGCTGTCTTCCTCCCCTTCACCCACATCTGGCACTTCTCCTCATGCTATCCCTCCGCAACTCCCCGCCTTGCTGTTCCTCCCATATTCTCCCCAATAGACCCCAGTGGGTGCCCAAACTATTGTTTTAGGATCAGCTGCAGATAAAAACAGAGAGAGGCAAAGTGTTCCTCAAGGAAATATATATCCTTGTTCTCATTGTTCATCACCCGCCTATGGGTGAGAACATGCAGTATTTCATTTTCTGTTCTTGTGTCAGTTTGCTGAGAATGACGTTCTCCTGATTCATCCATGTCCCTACAAAGGACACGAACTCATCATTTTTGATTGCTGCATAATATTCGATGGTGTATATGTGCCACATTTTCTTAGTCCAGTCTATCATCGATGGGCATTTGGGTTGGTTCCAGGTCTTGGCTATTGTAGACAGTGCTGCAATGAACATTCCTGTGCATGTGTCCTTATAGTAGACCGATTTATAGTCCTTTGGATATATACCCAGTAATGGGATTGCTGGGTCAAATGGAATTTCTATTTCCAGGTCCTTGAGGAATCGCCACACTGTCTTCCACAGTGGTTGAACTAATTTGGACTCCCACCAGCAGTGTAAAAGTGTTCCTGTTTCTCCACATCCTCTCCAGCATCTGCTGTCTCCAGATTTTTTAATGATCGCCATTCTAACTGGCATGAGATGGTATCTCAGTGTAGTTCTAATAATATTATGAACCTCATTTCTAGTGTGGAAGGCACTTTATGTTCTGAAATCTATGGATTAAGTTTGGGATGAGGGAATATGGAAGAATAATTTCAATGAATATGGGTCCCTACCTTTGAAAGGTATAATTATGGATATACATGTATTTTAGACCTAAGCAAACTGAGGCATAGCAGGTTGAAGAACTTGGCCAAGGTAAACAGAAAAAAAAATGTTGACAACAGGATTGAAACCAAGATCTTTCTGAGTCCAAAGATTGTGTCTTAATATTTTGCTAAAATGCTTCTCACACCAAGCACTGGATTTTAATGACTCTCAAGTCAGGTACCATCAAAATGACACTTCACATGCAGTAACAGGATGAATCTGGAGAACATCATTCTCAGCAAACTGACACAAGAACAGAAAATGAAACACCGCATATTCTCACTCATAGATGGGTGATGAACAATGAGAACACATGGACACAGGGAAGGGAGTACTACACACTGGGGTCTATTGGGGGGAATAGGGGAGGGACAGCGGAGGGGGGCAGCTGGGGAGGGATAGCATGGGGAGAAATGCCAAATGTGGGTGAAGGGGCGGAAGGCAGCAAAACACACTGCCATGTGTGTACCTATGCAACTATCTTGCATGTTCTGCACATGTACCCCAAAACCTAAAACGCAATTAAAAAAACAAAACAAAACAAGATGCCCTTACTTCATCACTGTGTTTGCATTTAAATGTCTTTCCCCTTTAGTTATTTGAAAGGACTTAACAATTAAAATGGCACCTAATGATTTATCACTCACTTTTCTAACTGAACAAATAGTACCCACCATTTGGCATGCCCATTGCCTGAAAAGTATTTCTAAAACACTTGCACAATTTTGCACAGAGCATTTGAAAACAGATCTAATTGCTAATAACTCTCTTCAATGTATACACCAGACAAGGGGGAGTTTCAACTCTTGAGCTTCAGCTATTTCTGAATTGCCTTTGTGCCAAAGAACTCTACCTTAAATTGCTTTTAAACCAGAAAATAGACACTGTCTCCTCTCACATAATTCAAAAGTAGTTTAAAGTTATATTTCCTTAAAGGAGAAAAATGACAAGGGAGCTGTGATGAGGTCTTTGTAGTGTGTCCAAGGCCACAGGTTTTGAACAGTTTTGTTGTTGTGAGTGTTTTTTTATCCCCCTGCAAATGGAAAGATCTATGGTGCAAGGGTTTGGAGAAAGTTACCTGTACTCTCTGTTGTCATAAATATGTTTGTGTGGTATTTGGAGATCCTGTAAAGGGCAAGACTAAATTTCAGTGTGAGGTGAAATGTAATAGCTAGAGTAGCACTAGGTCTTCAATGGCTGGAATCCAATTTTCCAGAATTAATATTACCCTCAAAATGTGATCCATTCAAGCGATTCTCCTTGAGTTTAGGAGGTAAATTACATAACCATTTCATAAATTTTATGCATTCGCAGCTTACTGATGGAAATATTGTCACTGTAGTGGTTTAGAACAGTGCCCAAAGGATGTGCCTGTTACTAGTTCAGTTCCAGAAGAGGACACTTTTACCATAGACCCAGAGACTCAAATAACAGGCAATAATAATGTGGTCAGAAGAAACAAAATTCTCAATTCTTTAGGGAAGAAAAAGCAACTGAAAGTTATATTCCCATCAAGAAGAATACAAACTTGAAGATGGTATGTCTTTCATAAATGTTTGCTTAATGAACATAAAACAAATCTTTAACATTAGAAATTTCATCAACGCATTGAGCATATTGTGTGTGTGTGTGTGTGTGTATATATATATATATATATATATATATATAGAGAGAGAGAGAGAGAGAGAGAGAGATCCTAACATATACAAAGATAAAATTAGATATGAGCACTGTTTCTTAATGTTTTAAAATTATATTTTGTTAGATAATCCATCTTTGAAGCTCAGAATCCTGGAGCTGAAACACAAACATCATAGTCAAGAGTAATTCTACTGCAGAGAAGTACCAGAGAGCCTTTGTAGAAAAAGTGCTACCAGATCTGACTCTTACAGAATTAGAAGGGAGTTGCTAGACAGAGAGAAGGGTGCAGGGCATTCCTGGAAGTAATACGGGTAAGTCCCAAGGAACAGATGTTGTGAGGAAGCATGTCTTGTGCAGCACCTTATGAATAATTCAAAATTAGTGTTCAAAAGGGTAAAGTTTAGAATGAGGAGAGAAGGGTAGGAATTGGAAGGGAACAGGAGTTTAAGATTCTGATGTAGGCTTAGCTAGGGTTTGGTGTGATCATATTTCTGTTTTGAAGAGAATCCTGGCAGCAAGTGAGATATGGGGTAGAAGAGACTAGAGGCAGGAGGATGAGATAGGGGGCTTTCTCTATTGTTAAGTCAATTCACTTTAGTGAATTTCATACAGTACCCCTTCCAGTGGGAGTCCAGATTTGCATACAGTATGCTGCCATTGTACATGAAAGATTAATATGTAAGACCTATCTTCAAACGTGAACATTTTTTTTCTTGTATCTCTCTCCCAATTAGAACTCTTAGAACAGAAAATTTGGGCAATTTCATTTCAGACTATAGACTATATTATTTTCTAGATGTGCTTGAGAAAATGAAACATCAAGTTGCAAGTGAACATCTCTTACACTTAAGTATAGAAAACCTGGAGAGAAAGGCCAGTACAATTGCCTGAGCTAAGAAGAAAAACGCAATTGGGGGACATGTGTGCAACAAGTTAAAACTTTCAAAATCAACAAGATTAAAATTAATTAATTATTAATTATTAATTATTTTTGAGACGGAATCTCACTCTGTCACCAGGCTGGAGTGAAGTGGCCTGATATTGGCTGACTGCAATCCTCACCTTCCGGTTTAAGTGATTCTCCTGCCTCAGCCTCCTGAGTAGCTGGGACTACAGGCGCATGCCACCATGTCCAGCTAATTTTTGTATTTTTAGTAGAGATGAGGTTTCACCATGTGGGCCAGGATGGTCTTGAACTTCTGACTTTCTTATCCGCCTGACTTGGCCTCCCAAAGTGCTGGGATTACAGGCATGAGCCATGGTGCCCGGCCTAAAATTTATTTTTTACTATGTAGCTAAACATTAGATGATGTGTATGTTAGGTATCTAAGTTGTCTACATTTTCTTGGCAAAGATGCTGGCTTTTAAGATAGAAGATCCAAATGGACTCAGAATATAAAGAATGCTACACTTGATTTTTCTAAAGCAAGAAAGAGTACTTTACAAATTAATGAAGACCATAAGTGTGATAGAGAGGGTGGCATTTCACTGGCATTAATGGGGTGAGGACCTCCTAGATTTTTCTCTGCTGAAAACTCTCTCTAGGATTGATTGATTGATGTGATCTTCCCAATGTTCCCAATATTTTAGGTGAAACACCAACACTCTCAAGCAAATGACATTTCTACTGCTTAGAATAAAACAGTTTAGGGTGAATCTGTTTTTCAACATATGTGCCTTATGACCATGAACATCATACTGGAGGTTGTGAAACCATTTTAGTATTATATGATTTATTTCCTTTTAAATCATGTAGTGCCTCTTTCTGCCCAATAGAAGTTAGTGATACATTTTCAGTATTTTAGTATTTCAATTCTTAATCTGAGCAAAAATAAAGTCCATGCTCTGAGTCTGGTAAGGACAAAGATATACAAACTTTACTATCAAGAAGTTTTCATTCCCAAGTAAATGCCCTAGAAAAATATTCACCTTTGATAGTATGTGTGCATCAGTGAATAACTGAAAAGAAAAAAAACTGCATCATATGAATGATAAGTATTAGATAAATACACTATCACATAGTCATACAATACAGTTCTAAAGTTAATGAGATCTATGTGTTTCACATATATGTACATCTCAAAAACAAAACTTATAGTGAAAAAAAGCTAATTATGAAATGTTACAGAATGAAGTCAACTGCAAGTACATAGAAAGCAGCACCCATGTATGATGTTGAAGATGCCTACCTAAAAAATCATGAATTGTGAGGACACACACACATCCATCTGCTTGAGGATAATGATTATCTCTTGCAAGAAAAGACAAAATTAGGATACAAAGAAAGAATATTCAGTGTTTAATTTTTAAAACAAAATGACCTAAATAACTATTACAACATGATGGAATATATTAAATTCCTATCGTGGGTATGTCTCAGTATTTTCTTATATGTTTTTCTATGCTTTAAGTATTTTCCAGTTGCATGGATGAATCCACACTAATGAATAACTAACACCATATCAACTGATGAACCATAAGTTGTAGTTATTAAATTTTAACATATTCAAAATGGCCAAATTGAATCCTCTGTTATAATAACCACAAGAGTAATCAATATTTTAGCATATTTGGTCCATCACTTACACAGTAATTGTTTCAGTGTTTACTGATTCTTTGCACTTTTATGGAAGGCCGGTGGATATCCTAAAAGTAAATATCCTCATATACACCCAGAGTAAACAAATACATATATATGAAAAAAAAATAGTAGAAGGCATTTTCAGCTTTAGCATTACAAATTTTAACATGCTCAAGTGATTCCTTACAAATTCAGAGTATAAAACAGGTGATTAAACAGGCAGATAAAACATTTGTAATTAGCTAATATTTAAAAATCCATGAAACCCAGGTAATTCCATCACATTTTTATTGATCTTTTTTTTATCATTTATTTTGGCCTAAGAAGCAAAATCTAGCCTGCCTCAAATCATTGGGCTTCTTATTCCTGACAAGGAATAACAGCTCCAAAACATGTTGATGCATGATAATCAAATAATCACTTTTCTAACCCTACAGTTAATCTACTTTCTGATGGGAATTAATTAAGCGGTGTTTAAGTTGATAGCCACGAGAATACTGCACAGTTTTACCTCTGCTAAAAAATAAGCTCATTAGCAGAGAGGTGGACCCAGGTGAGAGAGATTCATATGCCTAAATAATTGCTTTGTGTAGGAGTTAATAAGATGCAAATATCTATTGATTTACTGATAATTAGACATTAGTAACTATTCCTTGTGTAAGTAAGCATTGAGAACAGCCAAAGTCACTTAGAAAGTCTATGATCTATATTTTGTCAGAATCGTATCAGATGTAACGTTACAAATTATATGATGTTCTGAGACAGAGAAAGTCATACTTGAAAGAGCAGGCCTTCTGGGTCCCTCCCCTTTTATTATCAATGTGAAACACTTGTGTATGCATGGTTTTTAAAATTAAAATGTTCAACTAATAAATTTACTCTGAACTATGGCAGAAGTGAGCAATTAAATATGTTTCTTAAAAATGAGAATAAAGTCAGGATTATAATCTAAAATTCAGAGAAATGAAAGTCTATAGCCAGGAATTGTAATTGCTGACAGGAATAAATCAAGCAGTCTAGTTATCGAGCCTGATAGCCTGCAAAATCACCAGAGTTGATATACACGTACCTCTAAGAGTTACATGTATATAAGAGTTTATATACAGCTACACATAAGCAGCAACTTTTGTATATATTTTTTTAATGTAATAAAGGCAGAATAATCCTAGGGCTTCAGGAGGTTCATGCAGGAGGATTCCTTGAGGCCAGGAGTTCAAGACTAGTCTGGGTAATCTAGTGAGATCTGTGTCTACAAAAAGTAAAAAATAAAATAAAACAAAAAACTAATAATAATTAGCCAGGCCTAGCAGCAAGCACCTCTAGCTTTAGTCCCAGCTATTCAGGAGGGTGAATCAGAAGGATTTCTTAAGCCCATGAGTTTGAGGTTGCAGTCAGTTAAGATGGCACTACTGCACTCCAGCCTGGGCAACAGAGAAAGACTGTGCAAATAAAAAAAATACAAAAGTAATATGAATGCAGATACATACCCATGGGCATATATAAGTACACAGACAAAAATCAACAAAAGATATTGTGGTTTTCCAATAATGATTCCAATAAAAAATCAGCTCACTTAAGAAATTAAACAAAGTTGAAGTCAAATATTTCAAAAACAGCTATAAAAAGGTCTTCACATAAATTAAAAATATCAAAATAGCAACATACATTAAATTTTATTAAAGTGAGAATGTCTGAGAAAGTAAAATGTCACCTTATTTGAACTACTCTTATGGGTAGTCAATAGAAAATACCTCTCTCATGGTGTTAATAAAGCCAGAACCAGGGTGGGAGTTCCCTTGTGCTAATATTCATATGGAAAAATAAGTGAATATACTTTGGAAAAGAGGTAAGAAGAATCTGAAGTTGATTGGCTAAATGTTGATTAATAAACACATGCTAACCCACACCAATATTTTCATTTTGCATCAATTAATTTTATGGGCCTAGAAACATGTCATATTATTTTATAGATTATGCAGTCACTAGTATTGGATTGATAATATTTATCCATAAATACCAGTGCAACTAATTAAACTGAGTAGACAAGGAGTACAAAGATTAATATATATTACTTATTTATATATGCAGGGTAATAAAATATGTATTGAAAAATACAGTACTGATTTATAACAACTAGAGTTTTGTTAAGCACTCCAAGATACAGATACTGTTTTACTTTGCAATCAGGAACTTTTTTCATTTCTTATCAGTTTGCTCTTCACATTAACTTGTCCCTGAGGTTTAAATATTTTTTTAAACATTACTTATGTAGGCACTAAAATCAAATTCATATCTCATGGGGGAACTTTGTTTTAAGTGAAAATGTTTATATAAATGGAATAGTTACAAAGTTTACAAATTAGCATCATGAGGGATGATTGAAACTGAAACAATTTAGCTAAGATTTATAGAGAAAAAATAAATTTTATTCCTAACTTCTTATAACAAATGCTCCTTCTAGATTAAGGTGATGCTGACCCTGCCTCCTCTTCCTCCTACTTGAAAAGACAAAATAGTGTTACTATCGCAAGGATGCTGTTCGGATGGATAGAAGCAAGGAAAATATCAAAATGTTTTCAAAATGCCAAATGTGACTAAAATTGTAATAATCTTGGCAAAATGTCAACACAAATACAATCATTAATGTTTTTATAAGAAGCATCTCATTCATTTTATGTAGGATTTCTTTTCTCTTTTGTTTTCAGACAAAGAAGTCAGTGTGCACTCTCTGGGAATGATAGCTAACCCAAATTACTAAAGTAGTTCAAATACCAGTTCCAGGTTATCAGGGGACTTCAAACAGGTTACAAAGCTTATTTGAACTTTTCTCTCCTCATTGATCAAGAAACGACTAGCAGGGTTTTTTGTTGTTGTTGTTGTTCAAAAACTCTCTTATTTAAGTCTATAGAAATGTTACCTAAGTGTGTGGGTAGGATACTCCTTACAGTGTAACCTCAGAAAGAGTATCATGGTAATCCCTTAGAAGTCAGAACACATCCACATGTTCCATCATGTTTTCTGTTTCAATAAATATATGATTTCACAACTCCTATACATTATGTTTATATCCAAAGTACTATAGTTTCAAAAAAGTGACTATTTATTAAAATGATTATCATATGTACATGACCAACTATGATCTTAATGGAGTCAATTACCCTTATTCTTTCACCTCCTTATAAAACAAACCAAAAAACCTCTTAATTGAAAAAGGTTTCACATAGAGCATTTAAAATAGTGCATATGATAATATTCTGAAAAATAAAAAACACAATGAAAATCCAACTTACAATGATGAAATCACAATGTGTCTTAGTCAATGTTCCCAAGGAATAATGATCAGGATTAATCTATCAGTGTCACCAAATTGTATATGATGTCAAAACATGAGGTTGTGCCTACATCTATTTATGACTCTTCAGATGCTTGGAGGGATTCAGCATGGTATTGATTTTTTTTAAGTAATCTGGATGTGTTGGCAATTGGGCACTCTCAGTCTATGCTGAGCCTGTACTTTATCCCTTAATGTGATTCAGATGTTTCCAAGTGTTAACACACTCACTGAATTACACTCACATAGTTAATGAAAATATTATGATCCCATAAATATAGCAAGTCAAACTAGCACCTACTTCTAGCCCATTTTTCCAAATCCAGAGTGGTGAAGCACAACCGGTTGTTCTGACATGTGCACAAATGGTTCTGGCACGAACCGATTCATGGCCTAGCATGCAGCATTTGGTTTCATGGCCCCCAGTATGAATTGATTTCTTGATTCGAATCACTAGAGATAGCATGAAAAGTCCCTTTGTTGAGATCTAGTTTTTCTTGGCTTTCAGTAGTGCAGCATGAGAGGGATAAAATTTGGCACTTAGTATCTAAGCTGTCACTTGGAAATTTCAGATTTGGATTCTCTTCTCAGCATTTAGACTTCTTAATTCAAACCATACTGTACTCCCTGAGCACTAGTGCCTTATCTTCCTGAAGGGGAAGAAAAAGAAACTTTCAAATGTCACCTGGCTCACCACATCGCCCGAATATCCTTGAAGCTACTAATGGGGTTTTCAATGACAGCATATGGCTATCTTTGAAATGCCAATGAATCCTATTAATGGTCTAGAACTAAAAATTTTACTGATCTCTTTTATTTAAAATGAATCAAAATCAACCACTAAAGTATTTTAGGCATGTTGACCTCTTTCTGACCACCAAATTTCCACAATGTGATACACCAGTTCTTTATTAGAAAATCATTAGAGGTCATCAGAACACGTTTTTGTGCCCACTACACTAAATATATGTATTCTTAATATATTTGCTAGCAACTTTTATCTATAAATTATTATATTAAGGCAACAACAACATCAAACAAACAGTAGGAAAAAACCCTTCATAGTTTTAGTCAAGAAAATGTTTCTACTTCTACATATTTCTTCCCTAAAAGACATTTTCTCTTACAGCATCACAATTTCACAATGGCATACAAGTATGTTCTCCTATGCATTTCATTTTGCCTTATGTTAATTAATACATAAAATGCCTACATTAAAAAATACAAATCATAATTGTACAGCTTGAAGCATTTTCTTAAAGTGAACATCCCTATGAAGCCAGCACTCAAATCAAAAAAGAGAATGTTGCCGCATTCTAGAAGTCTCCGCTAGGCCTAACATCATGGATTCTCTTTAATTCTTTTTGAACTTGACAATGTATGCAGTTTTGTAACTGGTTTTTCAGCTCACACTATTCTGTGATATTTGTGCATATTTATCAGGTTTTATTTTTAGTAGTTTCTACATTTATACAGAATAATTGAAGATATAGTACATAAAGTTTCATTATACTCCCCCCTCGTGTTTTCCCTATTACTAACTTGTATTAGTATGGTACATTTGTTATAATTAATGAACTAATATGGATGCATTTTTATTAACTAAAATCCACAGTTTACTTAAGGGTTCACTCTGTTGTATACTTTATAGGTTTTGACAACCGTGTGACATGTATACACCATTACATTATTATACAGAGTAATTTCACATCCCTAAAAATTCTGGGCTTCACTTATTCATTCTGGGCTTCACAACCCTAAATATTCTGGACTGCCCTAGCAACCACTGATTTTTTTGGTTGTCTATATTTTTACCATTTTTATAATATCTTATAATTAGAATCATATAATATGTAACCCTTTCAGACTGACAGCTCTCATTTAGCTATATGAATTTAAGGTTCTTCCTTGTTTTTTTTTTTTTTCTGACTCAATAACTCATTTCTTTTTATCACTGAATAGCTTTCCCTTGTACAATTGCACTACAAGTTGTTATCTTTTATCTGGTGAAGGATATATTTGTTTCCTCCAGTGTTTGGTGATAATAAATAAACATTCAAATGCAATTTTTTGTGTGTAGACTATAGTTTTCTTCTCAATTGGGTAAATACCTAGGGATGTGATTATTGGATCATATAGTAAGACTGTGCTTAACTTTGTAAGAAACTACCAAACTATCTCTTCCAAAGTGGTTATACCATTTTCCATTCCCACCAGCACTGAATGAAGTACCTGTTGCTCTCCATTCTTGCCAGTGTTGATTATAATACAATTTTTTGTTAGGTTTTTATTTTTGTATTTTAGCAAGTCTAGTAAATATGTTGCAGTTTTTGCAGTTGTTTGAATTTACAATTCGCTAATAACATGATGTTAAGCATATGTGTGCTTGATGTCTGTATATCACCATCTACATTTTGGTGAGGTGTCTACTCTGATCATTTGCTCATTTAAAAATATATTTGTTTAACATATAAAAATGCTCAACATCATTTAATATCAGGGAGATGTAAATTAAAACCACAATAAGATACCACCTTAATCCTGCAAGAATGTCCATAATTAAAAAGTTCAAAAATAATAGATGTTGGTGTGGATGTGGTGAGAAGGAAACACTTTTACACTCTGGTGGGAATGTAAACTAGTACAGTCACTATGCAAAACAGTGTGGAGATTTCTTAAAGAACCAGAAGGCCGGGCGCAGTGGCTCAAGCCTATAATCCCAGCACTTTGGGAGGCTGAGGCGGCTGGATCACGAGGTCAAGATATCGAGACCATCCTGGCCAACATGGTGAAACCCGTCTCTACTAAAAATACACAAAATTAGCTGGGCATGGAGGCGCGTGCCTGTAATCCCAGCTACCACCTGAGGCAGGAGAATTGCCTGAACCCGGGAGGCAGAGGTTGTGGTGAGCCGAGATGGCGCCATTGCACTCCAGCCTGGGTAAGGAGCAAAACTCCGTCTCAAAAAAAAAAAAAAAAAAAAAGAACCAGAAGTAGAATTACCATTAGATCCAGCAATCCCACTACTGGGTATCTTCTAAAAGAAAAATAACTCATTTTATGAAAAGGATACATGCACACATCTGTTTATAAGAACACAATTTGCATATGCAAAAATACGGAACTAACCTAAGTATCCATCAACCAACAAGTGGATATAGAAAATGCAGTTTATATGCAACATGGAATACTACTAAGCCATAAAAAGAAATAAAATAATGTCTTTTGCAGTAATTTGGATGAAGCTGGAGGTCATTATTCTCGATGAAGCAGCACAGGAATGAAAAACCAAACATTCCATTTTCTCATTTACAAGTGGGAGTTAAGGTATGAGGATGCAAAGGCATAAGAATGATAAAACAGACTTTGGGGATGCAAAGGGAAAGGCTGGGAGGAGAGTGAGGGATAAAAAGCTAAATATGGCATATAGTGTACACTGCTCAGGTGATAGGTTTACCAAATTATCAGAAATCATCACTGAAGAACTTATCTATATAACCAAAAACTACCTGTACCCCCAAAACTATTGAAACAACAATAAATTTTTAAGGAATGTTTGTTGTGTTATTGAAATTTTAATTTTTTTAATTTAATGTTTAATAAATATTTTTATTGATACATAATAATTGTGTATATTTTTTGGGGGGTACATGAGATATCTTGATACATGTAATTGTCAAATCAGGTTAATTAGAATATCCGTCTCTTTATTTAACACTTCTTTGACAATTTTTAGTCTTTATCAATAAACATGGATTATTTCTCAATTAGTTCATTCTTCAATTTATTTTAACCAGTTTGTAGTTGTCTTTATATATATATTGTACATATTTTGATAGACTTAACCACAGAAATTTCATTTTGAAGGGTGCTAATGTAAATGGCATTGTGTTTTCACTGTGAAATTCTAGTTTTCTATTTTAGGTATTTGAATAAATGACAGATTCTTGTGAATTACTTTAGTAGCCTACAACCTTGCTATAGTTACTTATTTGTTCTAAGAATATTTTGTCCATTCAAATAGTTTTTATTAAATGTTATGAAATCAGCAAACCTGAAACAGAACATTGCCATTAAATTTTCTATGATTATTATCTTTATATCTTAAAAATTCCTATTATTATCATTTTATCATGGGACTATAGGCAGTAAATACTATAGGGTTGTTTATCTGTAAATAGCTTAATTTCACCTATGTAATTTAAAGTGCATTTTCTTTGAATATAGAGTTATAGTTTGAAATTTTATTTTATTAAAGATTTCACTTTTTCTTTTTGTTTTTCATTATTTTTATTAGAAATTCAGCCATCATAATTCTAATTCTAGGAAGATGGATAAGATATAATTTTCCCCATTTCTCCTGAAATTAGCACAAAAATCCTTGACATTATATGTAAAATAAACATAAGATTCTGAAATCTGAACAGAGGGCAGCAAGATCGCTAGGCACTGAGGAATCCACAGAACAAGGGATAACTTAACACTACGTTGTGTTTCCTGGAGTTTCATTTATTTTATATAAACTTGACTTGGATCAAAATAATTTGACAATATGAAAATGCTAGTGGATACAGATTTGTTTAAATTTCAAAAAGCGGCTTTCCCTAGACAAGTAAGGAAATAAAAAACAATTCTAACAAGACAGAAATGTTCTAGATAACAGCCACTCTACTATAGCCATGCACTACAAAAAAATCTGTGGTTCACCTTCACTCATGCCAGCAAAAGCTGTGTGGGGAGCCTAGCCATCTACTCCTGCAGTCTGTATGAAAGATTTTCAACATCACCATTGGGGTGAGGACAAAGGAGCCAGGTGGGGAGCCAGCACTTTGCCTCTGCCCCATGGTAATGAGGTCAAGCATTTCCTCATCTCCATTGAAGCATCAAGTGGACCATGTGGGTGGAACTGACAAAACATCCTTAACCATCACAGCCAGGGAGAGATCAGTGGAACCGAGAGGAAGCCATAAATTTTATTCCCAACCAGTGGAAACAAGAAATTTCACCACTCTCAAGTGTCAACAGAGGCTGAGTGAAGAACCTGAATTTCTACCTGTACAACGTGGTGCTACCTCTTTTTCCCACCAGAGTAATATCAGAAAAATCCAGCTATAACCAAAGGTTTAATATTATCCAAAGTCACACAATATAATATCAAAAATGTTTTTATTTTAATTAAAATTTACTTCTCAGATAAAGAATCAGGAAGGTCTCAGTCTGGAAGCAAAAAATCCATATGTTTGAAAATGAGATGACAGAGGTGTTAAAACTATCTGACAAAGATTTTAAAGCAACCATCATAAACATGCCTCAATGAGCAGTTATAGACATTCTTGAAACAAATGACAAAATGGAAATTATTGACAAAGAAGTAGAAGACATAAAAAAGAACGAAATGGAAATTTAGGAACTGAAAAATACGACTTATATGGAAAAAAAGCTCTGTAACTGTGAACCTGAAGAGAAAAAGATAGAAATTGCTCAATCTGAGCAACAGGGAGAAAATACTTTTATAAAATAAACAGAGCCTCCGGTACCTGTAAGACTATCATAAAACATAACCTTGAGACCTCAGATATCCAGGAGAAGAGGAGAAATACAGTGGGGGTAAAAAGTACTCAAAGAAATAGAGACTGAAAATATCCCAGATTTGGCAAAAGACATAAACCTACAGAGTTAAGATGCTAAGCAAATCACCAACAGGGTAATCCACAATAAGACCTATCAAGATCATAGTCAAACATCTAAAAACTAATGGCAAAAAATTACCTTGAAACCAGGAAAAGAACAATGACACTTCACTTGTAAGAGAAGAGTGGTTTTATAAAGCATTGATTTTTCATCAGAAACCTTGTAGGCCAGAGAGAAGTGGCACAGCATTTTTAAAAGACCAAAAGGACTTTTTTTCAATCCATAATCTTATGTCCTATGAGAATGCCCTTCAAGTGTTAAGGGCAAAACATGGCATTCATAAAAGAATAAAAACCAAGAGAATTTTTCAACAGCAGACTTTCTCATAAAAATGACAATAAGAAGTTCTCTAAACACAAAGGAAATAATAAAAGAAATTTGGAATATCTAGAAAGAAAAGAAAAGGAAAACAATATAAGCAAAAAACCATGGGTAAATACCATAGACTTTCTTGTTCCTCTTTATTTTTCTAAATTATGCTTGAGGTTTGACACAAAATGTTTAACACTGCCTGACACATTTCTATATTTTTGTAGAGGAAATAGTGAAAACAAGTACACTATAAATTGAGTAAGGTAGTAAATGAATGCAAAGTGTGATACTTATAATTTACATGAACTGGAAAAATAATGACACCCGTAAACTGTGATGAGTTGCATATGCATAATACTTAAAGCAACCACCAAAAAAATCTATATGAAGCATTGTAGATTGAATTGTGTTCCCAGAAAGTATATATAGAGTCATAATCCTCAGTATGTCAAAATGTGACATTATTTGGAGATACAGTTTTTACAGAAGTAATCAAATTAAAATGAGATCCTTAGCTAGAGGGAGCAGCTACTCCATTTTCCATGATGTGAATTATTATTCATTGTATAGTTGTATCAAAGCAGTACATGTACCATATACATATACATATATATATGTATATTTACTATGTAACAACAAAAATAAAACATAAAGATTTCTGCACATAAAAAAAGAAAATCGTATATTTATGTATACAACACTAATTTCTTTAAATGATCCAAAGCCAGCAATTAAAAGACAAAACTTGGCAAGGTGGATTAACAAATGTGAATCAACTACTTGCTGTTTGTAAGAAACTCATTTCAAACATAATGATATAGGCAGTAATACAATAGAGCCGGAGTGGCTACATTATTATATAACAAGGTAAATTTTAGAAAAAAAGTTATCAGACACAAAGATGAGCATTATATAGTGCAAACAAAAATGTTCAATACACTGAGAAAACAGCAGTCCTAAATGAGCATGTGCCAAACAACAGAGATGCAAAATATGCAGAACAGACTATTAGTTGAATTGGCAGTAATGTTTTTCTGGATTTGTTTCTAAATTTTCTATTCTATTTTATCGTCTGCTTTTATGCCAGTACCACGTTGTTTTGGTTATTGAAGCTCTGTAGTATAATTTGAAATCAGGTAACGTGATTCCTTCAATTTTATTGTTTTTGCTTAAGATAGGTTTGGCTATTCTGTGTCTTTTGTAGTTCCAGGTCAATTTTAGGATTGGTTTTGCAATTTCTGTGAAGAATTTCATTGGTATTTTAATAAGAATTACCTTAAATCTGTAGATTTCTTTGGGTAGTATAGACATTTTAACAATATTTATTCTTCCAGTTCATGAACATGGAATATTTTTCCATTTTAGTTCCTCTTCAATTTCTTGCATTAATATTTTATAATTTTTATTTCTTTGGTTAATTCCTAGATATTTAATTTTATTTGAAACTGTTATAAATGAGATTACTTTCTTGATTTCTTTTTAAGATTTTTTTGTTGCTGGCATATAGAAATGCTACTAATTTTTGTATCTTGATTTTGTATCTGTAACGTTACTGAATCGGTTTACCAGTTCTAGTACTTTTTTGATGTAGCCTTTAGTTTTTTCCAATATAAGAGGATATTTGCAAATGAAGATAATTGGACCTCTTTCTTTCCAATTTGGATGCCCTTTATTTTTGTCTTGTCTGATTGCTCTAGCTAGGACTTGCAGTATGTTGAATAACAGTGGTGACAGTGGACATCCTTGTCTTCTTCCAGATCCTAGAAGAAAGACTTTCAGTTTTTCTCAATTCAGTATAATACTAGCTGTGTGTCTGTTTTATGTAATTTTTATTGTGTTGAGCTATATTCCTTCTATATCCAGTTATTTGAGGATTTTTAACATGAAGCAATGTTAAATTTTATCAAATGCTTTTTCAGCATCAATTAAAATGATCATAAAGTTTTTATCATTCATTATGTTGGTATGATACATCACATTAAATGATTTGCATATGTTGAACCATCCTTGCATGCCTGGGATAAATCCTAATTAGTTGTAATGAATCATCTTTTTAATGTGTGGCTAAATTCAGTCTGCTAATATTTTATTAAGAAGTTCATTAGGGATATTGGCCTATAGTTTTCCTTCCTTCCTTCCTCCCTTCCTTCCTTCCTTTCTTCCTTCCTTCCTTCATTCCTTCCTTCCTTCCTTCCTTTCCTTCTTTCTCTTTCTTTCTTTCTTTTTCCTCTTTCTTTCTTTTTGTGTCTTTTTCTGATTTGGGTACCAGGGTAATAGTGGTCTAATAGAAAAATTTTGGAAGTATTCCCTTCTTCTCTAATTTTTGGAATAGTTTGAGCAGGTTTGCTCTTATTTATTTAACTGTTTGATATTCAAATAAACCCTCAGGTTCTGAACTTTTCTTTGCTAGGAGAGCTTTCATTACAGCTTCAATCTTGTTATCTGTCTGTTCACATTTTGAATTTCCTCACAATTCAATTTTGGAAGGATGTATGTGCCTAGAAATTTATCTGTTTTTTTTTTTTTCCTAGTGTTTCCAATTTATTGACATACAGTTGCTTGTAGTAGCTTCAAATAATCTCTTCAATTTCTGTGGCAGCAGTTGTAATGTCTCCCTTTTCATCTCTGATTTTACTTATGTGGGTCTTCATTTTTTATTTCTTAGTCTGGATAAAGGTTTGTCAAATTTTTTATCTTTTCAAAAAATCAGTTTTTATTTTTGTTAATCTTTTGTATTAATTTTTCATGTTTAAATTTTATTTATTTCTGCTCAAATATTTGTTATTTCCTTTTGCTAATCTTGGGTTTGATTTGTGCTTGCTTTTCCCAGTCCTTAAGATGTATCATTACATTGTTTACTAGAAGTTTTTTTTCACTTTTCTAATGTAGTGAAAAGTTTCTTCACTCCTCTTGCTGCTTTAAACTTTCCTCTCATTACTTCTTTCACTATATCCCACTGATTTTGGAATGTTGTGTTTCTATTTCATTTGTCTTAAGATATTTTCCAATTTCCTTTTTAATTCCTTCATTGAGTCATTGGTCATTAAGAAGCAATTTGTTTAATTTCCATGTGGTTATATAGTTTTTAAAATTCCTATTTTTATTGTCTTCCAGTTTTATTCTATTGTGATCAGAGATGAGAATTGATATAATTTTAATTTCGGGGGGGGGGCGTGGATTTTTTAAGACTTGTTTTGTGACCTAACATATGGTCTATCCTTGAGAATGATCCACCTGCTAAGGAGATGAATATGCATTCTGTAGCCATTTGGAGTAAATTTCTGCAAATATCTATCAGGTCCATTTGTTCTACAGTGCAGGTTAAGTCTGAAGTTTTTTTTCTTTATTTTCTATCTGAATGATCTGTCTAATGCTAAAAGCAGAGTATTGAAGTCTCCACCTATTATTGTATTGGAGTCTACTTTTTAACATTGTATAATTACCTTCTTTGTCTTTTGTTTAAGTTTTTATCTTGACATCTATTTGATCTTAAGTACCCCTGCTCTTTTTAGTTTCCATTCGTATAGAATATCTTTTTCCATCCATTTATTATCAGTCTACATGTGTCTCAATAGGTGAAGTGCATTGCTTGTAGTCAACACGTTGTTGTTGGGTCTTGTTTCTTTATCCATTCAGCTACTCTATGTCTTTTGATTGGAAAGTTTAGTCCATTTACATACAATAATATTATTGATGGGTAAGGACTCATTCCTGCCATTTTGTCATTTATTTTTTGGTTGTTTTGTGGTCTACTCTTTCTTCTTTCCTTTGCCAGGAAAGTACAGTAGAGATGATCATCTTAGTTCAATCAGGAGCTAAACTAAATTGAGGTTAAGTTGCAGATTTAGCAATGTTCTTTCTATCCTAAGTCTCTCTGCTTACAGAATTGTAGCTGAGAACCTGTAATATTATTCACAGAGACCACTGACACTGTCACTGGCATGTCCTAAACACTAATCATTGTTGCCTCAAAATCTTAATACTGTGAAACATTTATCTTTAAAAGATTTTTTATTGGCTTTTTAACTTTAACCTCTAAAGATTCCAATGTAGAAAAATGTCTTGCAGGAAAATTCTGTCAAGGGCTTCAGCTCAGATTTCTCTTCCTTTTTACCAGAATTTCAGCCCTCAATAATCTAAATTTGTCTCTGCATCCCTGTCAGATTCTTTTATGGTGAGATTCTTCTCAGGATGTCTCTAAGAAGAATGAGATAGTCTAACACTGAAAATGTTCCAGAGTTCTAAACTCTTTCCCAAGCAAAAACAACCCAAAGGACATTCCAAATGGATGATCATTTTGTTTTTATTTAAATATATACAAGTATGGCAATTGTCTACTGTAAAATGCATTGGTTTATACATTAGAACATTATAATTGTTAAAAATAGCTGACATTAGTATGGTCCTTTGGAACACTTTCCAATGTTATCTCCACAGTGAAAATATAAAGTCAAATGTGGACATTTTGCAAATCTGAGTACGTCTCCACCCTATGGCACTGAATAAAACAACATTGCCTTATTATTAATCTTAGAGTACATCTGACAATTGTTATTCTTCAGATCTCTAGGTAGTCTGAGCCCCTTTTCAAGCTCTTCTCTCCTCCTTCTATTGCCTTCTGTCTTCATTGACATTCTTTTAGTTCCCAATGCTAGAAGCTTCCAAGCCCATCAAGGACTTTACCTATCTCTTCCATTCCAACTGCCTAACACATCTGAAACCACACTAACCATCTGAGAATGTATTTTAAATTTTTATCACAACTCCATTCAAAGCACAACACATTTTTCCTTATAGTTTTTGTCACCATTATTATTATAGGTTAAGTTAAGCCACTATGGCGAATTTCTTTCTTCCTATGTGCCATAGATTTTGCTGCTCATTGACACCATAAACTAAGCACAGTACTTTAAATATTAAAATAGAGAAGTTTGGGGGAACAAACAAACATTTATTAAGAGAGGAAGACTGAAGAAAATAATACACACGGCTGGTCTGAAGGTAGTGAATTATCTCAATTGATTGTTCACAGTCAGTTACAGATCGAACTCCTTGTTCTACTCTTTCCCTCCTTCTCACTACTGCACTTGACTAGTCTTAAAAAAAAAAGAAAATAATACACACACTGGCTTTATTTCTAATGTTGATGGGCCTCATCCAATCAGTTGAAGGACTAAGCAGAACAAAAATGTTGACGTTCCCATGAGTGAGAGTGAACTGCTCCTGACCCTCCCGTGAGTGAGAGTGAACTCCTGCCCGTCTGCTTTGAGCTGGGATGACAGTCTTGCATTCACAGTGAAACTGAAATATTGGCTCTTCTCAAACCTGCCAGGTTTCAGACGGGAAGTATACCATTAGCTTCCCTCGATAATTAATTTACCAACTGCAGGTCCTGGAACTTCTCAGCCTCTGTAATCATGTGAGGCAATACCTTACAATAAATCCATCAATTTCCAACATCTATATCTATATGTGTCTCTCATTCGGTTTCCCTGGAGAACTCTAATACAAATGATTTCCTCTTGTTAATAATATTTCATTTGGAACCAGCCTGGTCAACATGGCAAAATCCAATCCCATCTTTAGAAAAAAACAAAACAACGTAATGTTAATTTCAAATATAATTAAATCTGTGGCAGTAACTTTTAAAATATGTTTGCATATATATTTTCTCTCTTTGTTTTCCCGTAATATGTCTCATCCAAGCAGGGGAAACTATTTTTGTGTGTTTTCTTGCCAAGACAAGGTTTGTAACAAGGAAAAAAGCAGAAATGGCCCATAAGAAAATTCTTGGCTGGGCATGGTGGCTCACGCCTATAATGCCAGCACTTTGAGAGTCTGAGGGGTGGATTGCCTGAACCGAGGAGTTCAAGATCAGCCTGTGCAACATGGGGAAACCCCGTCTCTACTAAAATGCAAAAATCAGCCAGGCATGGTGGCACGCACCTGTGGTCCCAGCTACTCAGGAGTCTGAGGCAAAATAATTGTTTGAACCCAGGAGGCGGAGGTTGAAGTGAGCTGACATTGTGCCACTGCACTCCAGCCTTCAACTCCGAAAAAAAAAAAGAGAGAGAGAGAGAGAGAGGGAGGGAGAGGAAGGAAGGAAGGAAGGAAGGAAAGAAAGAGAGAGAGAGGAAAGAAAGAAAAAGAAAGAAAGAAAGAAAGAAAGAAAGAAAGAAAGAAAGAAAGAAAGAAAGAAAGAAAGAAAGAAAGAAAGAAAGAAAGAAAGAAAGAAGGAAAGAAAAGAAAGCAAGTTCTCTTTAAGGCATCTAATTTTTTTTTTCAAAACCTCAAGGCATTGAGATTATGCAGAATGTCCTGTAAGAACCCAAGAAATAGAAACATTTTCAAGACAGGCAAGCAGTTTCCTAATCAAGAAAGGTCTGTTACCTTCTGTCCCACTTCCCTGCCTTTGCCCTGGGAGGGAGTAACATCAGAGAAATATTTGCTTAGATCCAAGCTTGTCAATGATTCTTGGACTCTATTTGGGGCACAGAAACAGTAAAGCTAACAGGCTCCAGGGAACACAGGGAAAGGAGGCTCTGTGGTAATTGAGGCAGACAAATAGCCAAGGACTGAAGGTGCCTTTGTGCTATTTTAGGCCTCTGAGAATTTGCACTATCCTGGGATGCAAAAAAGATTTTAGGGCGAAATGAGATTCTCTTTCATGGCCTCAAGGCAGATTGAGAACTCAAAGTAAAACATCGAACTCCCTCAAGACCAAAAAGTATTGTACAATATGTTGCGTACCTGGACTCGTGGATTGGAATTCATATTTTTAATATAGCCTATTCTTCACAGAAAGGTGATCTGAGGACTAACCTTGTTTTCCTCTTTCACAAACTTTAGATCCAGTACTTATAAGCATATCTTCAATAAGTAAAAACATGACAGAGATATCAAGACTAGTTAAACTAGGTTGCACTGGTTGGGTCAAAAAAGATCAGTGATGACACCTAAAGACTCATAATTAGGCTTCAAAGTTGACAATCCATGGAGAAGCTGGTTAAATTTCACTTTTCTTTATGTAATAATAATTTAATGTTCCTGCAAAATAGGAAACATCACGGTCTTTGACTTATTCTTAATCAGATGTTACTATCATCATCACTTAGATGTGATATTTACAGGACATTTAATGTAAGCTTTGGAACTAGATGTCAGAAACAATCCATCTGCACCAACATTTGTAAAAATAGAAGTAGCATACAGAAAACAAAAACGTCTCAGAATATCATCCATAACAATCCTCAAATCTTAGGAATTAACATATTTTTATCACTGCTGGCTATGAATGCAACCTTTATTTTTTGTCCAGATTAGAAAAACATTATATGTATACACTAATTCACTTTCTCCTAACTTTTCTGTATTTTCTTGTTTTCAGAAAGCCAGTTATTTGCGATAGCTGTAGATAACAAGCACATTTTGTTCACAGTCTGTAGCATGTCTAGGGAAGGTTTAAGGATTTGAATGTTCTCTTTCTCTGACCCAAAGAAGAGCTATTAATTGCAGGGAACACTAGTTGCTGCTTCTAATAAAGAACAAAGGCAAACAAAGATAAAACACACACCAAACAATACAAAATAAACAAACCAAAATTCTGGAAGAGCAGAACAAAGTTGGATTACTACAACAACCTATGGCTTTTCAGGTATTTCTCAATAGAAGAGTTTTTTCCTCCTTTGTCCACTGATTTTCATTCAAGTTATCAGCCATATCGTTCAAAAAGCCATTCTACATTGCAGACACCTAAAATACAGTGAATAATAGATGGAATCTTATGCAGATGTGGTCATTCAATAAATGTTTATGGTTGCCTGCCTTGTGCTGGTACTGGGATACTGATCACATAATGGTAAAAAAAAATCAGATAAAAAAATCACTTCCTCTATAGAACTTGTATTCTTGTGGGAATGTGTGTGGATGGGACAGTGGCAAATAAAATATAAAATAAATGAATAATAACAGTAGGAGCCAGATGTGGTGGCTCACACCTGTAATCCCAGCCCTTTGGGAGGCCAAGGCAGATGGATCACTTGAGTCAGGAGTTTGCAACCAGACTGACCAACATGGTAAAACCCTATTTCTACTAAAAACACAAAAAATAGCTGGGCATAGAGGTGCATACCTGCAGTCCTAGCTACTCAGGAGGCTGAGGCACGAGCGTCACTTAAACCCTGGAGGTGGAGGTTGCAGTGAGTTGAGATCATGCCCCCGATAAAGAGGGTTTCTTAGTTTGTTTGCACTGCTGTAACAGAATACCATAGACCAGGTGGTTTATAAGCAACATAAATTTATCTGTTACAGTTCTAGAGGCTGGAAGTCCAAGATCAAGGTGCCAGCAGATTCAGTATCTGGTGAGGACCTGCTTCCTAATTTAGAGGAGGCTATAAGCAACATAAATTTATCTGTTACAGTTCTAGAGGCTGGAAGTCCAAGATCAAGGTGCCAGCAGATTCAGTATCTGGTGAGGACCTGCTTCCTAATTTAGAGGAGGCTATCTTTTTGCTGCATTCTCACATTACAGGGGTAGAAAGGAAAACTCTCTTGGGCCTCTTTTATAAGGGCACGAATTACCTCAAAAACAGCCCCTCTTCAAGTACCATCAAATTGAGAATTAGGTTTCAATGTGTAAAGTTTAGCAGGGGAACAAAATTCAGTCTATAACATTAGGATTGTTTGTGATTTTAAATCATTGATGAACTCACTAAAAGGTAAAGGTCTGAAGAAGGTTAAAACACAAATGGTGAGGATACCATGGAGAGCGGCATTCCAGGTTGGAGAGAACTACGGGGGCGGCGGGGGTGGGCGGGGGGTAGGGGGGAAGGAAATGTCTTTAAGGTGGAAACATACCTGATGTAATAGGATAGAAACAAGGAAGCATTGCAGCAAGAGGAGAGTGATCGAATAACATAGCATAGAAGAGTAAGTCAGACAGGTAATGAGGTGACAATCATCTGGGGACCTCCAGGCCATTTTACCATTGACTTTTACCCTAGGTTAGATGGGAAACTACTGGAAACTTTGAACTAAGAAGTAATGTAATCTGAACTCACTTTTAAAGGGGTCATTACTCCAGCTGTTGTGTTGAGGAAGGACTACTGGGGGCTAAGGGTAAAACACAGGCGGAAGTTCAAGCTGGGGAAGAAGGAAGGCATTTGCAACAATACAGAGAATGGCGGTTGATTGACGGGAGTACAGTATTTGGAGAGGAAAGAACGGAAACTGCTGGTCAGACTCTGCATACGTTCTGAAGGAAGGCAACTGTGTTTTTAGCTAAGTTAATAAAAAAGGAGAGGGAAACAGAGGAGATGAGAAAATTTGTCCTGAAGAATAGGCAGGGTAGAGTTGCCAAACCTGGATTTCAGGGCACTGACCCAGGCTAGAGATAAAAATTTGGGAGTTCTGTGTGCTAGAGATTTACACCCACGAGGAAGGATGAAATAACCAAGTAAGTGAGGGTTGATAAAAAAAGAAAAATAAGAATGAAAAGCGAAGGCTTTTTCCCAATTAGTCTAAAATCTGAAGCTTGCTGCAGTTATATCTTTACTTGCTTTAATTAGTAACATTTACTAAACTCACTAAATGCAGGTACCTGTGAGGAAGCTGGAAATATAAAAATATGTTAGTTATAATCCTTCCCTCAAAACATGTTCAGTCTAGTTTTGGAAGGGAATTAAAATAATGATAATAATCTGAGAGAATTACATGAGGTTTGCTTAAGAGAGGAAAATAAATATGTTTACCTAGTGTACTATTAGAAAAGCTGTTGTGGTATGCCAGTGTCATAAGGGTTTTCAGAAATATAAATAATATGTGAAAGTGCTGATAATGATAACAGAAATGATGATGGTACTTAATCTTTACTTGGTACAAAGGAGAGCATCCACGCTGGTGAGATCAGGTGTGGAAATGAATCAGGAACTTAGACATGTTGAATCTGAAGTCTCTGTGGAGCATATGTGATGGAGGCCAAGCAACAAATAGGCGAAAACCCAGAAATCAAGGGGATAATCAGTGCTTGGCTTGTAGATATTCTGTCCCAAGCAGCATATCTAGAGTAAAACAAAAATGGATCAATGACGGAACCATGGAAAATAACTACTTTAAAGAATTTTGTAAAGAATTTCAGAAAGGAATAGTCAGAAAAGTAAGAGAGCTTTCATGATGGCCAAGTAATAATAATAATAATAATAAAAAGCGAGATACCCAACTCATGTCTCCAGTAAGAAGATAAAGGCTGAAATCTATGAATTGAATTTGGCAGTAAGGACATTATTGGTAATAACTGCCAAGGTAATTTCAATGGAATAGAGGCAAAAGCAATAATGCAATGAGCTAAAGAGCAAATGAGAAACCAGGAATCAGAGCTGTTAGTGGAGCCTGACTCTTAAAAGCCCATCTGAGTACCAAGGGAGGGTGATGTCACAGCAGTATCATAACAGGAGCCATCTGTTGTGACTGCTCTTCAGGTTTGAAAACATCTGTAAAGCAGTGGAAAGAAGTGATTAGCAAGCCAAAAACAGGACACTTAGAAAAAGCAAGACATCATGAATAACTGCTAAAGGTAAGGGAATAACGACCAGAAATTCATCTCAACCTCTGAAAAGGAAGGCTGCATTTAGAAATCTTGAAACTTGTGGGTAGTCAGAAATTAAAAGAGCACACACTTATATGACCTTAAATTAATCTAAGCTAGTTGAAGACTTTTTCTGAGAATAAGGAAGATTAAAAACAGGGAGGAAGCCCGACCTGGTGATTCATGCCTGTAATTCTAGCACCTTGGGAAGCTGAAGCTGGTGGATCTCTTGTGCCCAGGAGTTCAAGGCCAGCCTTGGAAATATAGCAAAACCCCATCTCTGCAAAAAAATTTAAAAAATTACCCAGGTGTGATGATGTGCTTCTGTCATCCCAGCTATTCAGGAGGCTGAAATGGGAGGATTGCTTGAGCCCAGGAAGTAGAGGCTGCACTGAGCTATGATTGTATCATTGCACTCCAGCCTTGGTGACAGAGCAAAACCCAGTCTCAAAAACCGCACCAAAACACCAAGAAAAAACAAGATGGGTAGGAAATTAGAGCAGAGTGGTGATTGTTGGCGTTGACAATCAGAAAGAGTAGCCTGTGTTCAAGGAACAGGAGATTGAAAAGCTGCTGAAGCAACTATGGAGGCTGGAGACCACACATTTAGAAGGTTTTCATTTGTTTGTTTTACCCAGGAATTTATATACCTACAAAAGACAAGATATTGTGTTGAAAGATCAAAAAGAGAGTGTCCTAATGAGATATTTGGGTCCTTGAATTGAGCTATGCTCAGATTCGGCTGGGCTCCTAGACTGGGTCACGGAGTCAATAAATTTCTGAACACTGTGGTTTGGAGACAATAAATTAATTTTTGCTTGAATAATTTGAGTTTGGTCCCCGTTCTTACAACTGAAAGTGCCACAACTAATTCTCTAGGGTATGTAGTAAAATATAGATGGCCAAGAAGATGACAAATAAGAAGAAAAAGGGATGAGTACTGCCAACAGAAGCTAAGAGGAGGTGAGGTGACAGTAAAGCTATGATAATGTTGGAATAAGTGGCTGTGTCAGAGATGCACATTGATTCCTGATGTGGAGCAATTCTAAGAAATAACGCCCAGCTCTGGACTAGGACATAGGCATGGAGAAGTTCAGGGGATTGTGAAGGTAGAGTTTTGATTATGTCACTCTCATATAGGATAGCCTCCTTCAGAATATGACAATATTTAAAATTCAGTTACAAACCCTCAGATATGAATCTAAATCTTGTCTCTAATACTATCCATGTTACTTATCTGAGATTTAGTTTCCTCATACATAAAATGAAGATAAGTATGATATTCACTTCATAAAGTTCTATAGGGATTAACTGAATCTATCTAAGCATAACATATCATGGCTACATTTTGTCTTATTAATAAATATTTAAAAATACTGATTTGGAAAAGACAGACTAAGGTAACTACATGTTTAATGAATATAGAATGATCTATCAAAAAATATTCTTCTTTGATGTCATTACTATTGCTATTATTTCCAACTTCTGAATGTATGATATAAACTTTTTTTCATAAGTTGGTAATGTTAGTAATGGTGGTCTCAAAATAATAGCAATAAAATTATTTCTGTATCTAGAAACTGGGTGTTTAGTTGGTGCTATTCAGATAGTAGAATATGTCCACTTTTTATTTATCCATTAAGAAAGGTTAATTTAGAGTGTACAAAAGTTTCAGGTCCTGTTTTTGAACTTCTTAGAGAATTCTTTAAAGAAGTCAGATAAGCCACACAGGGATGTTGGAGAAAGTAAGAAAATCAGAGAGATAAAGACATATCATTGGAGAAAGCTGACATTTTAGATTTTGGAATTGATGGCAAAGTAGTCACTGCTAGCAAAGAAGTCATTCCTGGTAAAGTAAAATTCATTCATTTATTCATTCCTTTCTTTCCTTTTCTTTCTTTCTTTTTTTTTTTGAGATGGAGTTTTGTTCGTGTTGCCCAGGCTGGCGTGCAATGGCACAATCTCCTGAATAGCTGGGATTCTGGGATTACAGGCATCCCCACCATGCCTAATTTTTTTTTTTTTTTTTTTTTTTGGTAGAGATAGGGTTTCTCCATGTTGGTCAGGGTGGTCTTGAACTCCTGACCTCAGGTGATCCACCCACCTCGGCCTCTCAAAGTGCTGGGATTACAGGCACGAGCCACCTTGCCCAGACCATTCATTCATTCACTCATAAAACGTACTTTTTTTCCTTTCTTTCTTTTTTTTTTTTTTTTTTGAGGCGGAGTTTCGCTCTTGTTACCCAGGCTGGAGTGCAATGGCGCCATCTCGGCTCACCGCAATCTCCGCCTCCTGGGTTCAGTCAATTCTCCTGCCTCAGCCTCCCGAGTAGCTGGGATTACAGGCATACGATAAAATGTATTTTAAACATTTTGATAAAATCAGACCACACAAAGCATTTGAAATTAAAAAAAAAAAATGAATGGTGTAAGTAAGAAGGCAGGCAACCCATGCATCTAGTACTGTCTGGTATCCAATGTCCTGAGCCTTAACTCTACTCCAGCCTACTTGGTTATGTTCTCCAGCAGAAGGCCCTGCAGTGTGTATGAAGATAGAGCATTAGGTCGTTACACCGGGTTTATTCCATAACCAGGGCAAAGCCTCACTTCTCCTTAAAAACGTGGCTGTGGTATACATACGTAATAAATTAGTAGTTTTAAAAATGCAACATGGTGTTTGCTACTTACTTCCACAAATTTCCAAGAGATTAAATTCTTCTGCTAGTATCTAATTTAGAAATAGTCAAAAGAAAATGGTCGGATCAAATTATTTTGTGGGCATGCTTTTTCTTCTCTCTGTCTCTAGTTGGTGGTTTTTGCTGCTGCATATTATATTACGACAATAAGGACAAGAAAATTTAAGAATTTAAAAGCATATGGTGCCTTTTAGAAAATGTGTAGCTGTGGGGCTTTGTTTTGTTATAATAATTACATGGCCTGCCATTGCTTTTCTTTAATGGTGACAGAGAGAAAATTATTCTGACAGCCCCAGAAAACTTATAAAATTTGACATATATTCTTTAAAAAATAACTTAAAATAATTAGTATGAAATAGAATAAATAATATACTTAGTTGTTTCATAATGAAATACTGTTATATAAAAGCACTTTTCTAGAGAAACACCAAAAATCGTTGAGCTTTTTATTTTTGATTCTCTCTATATAAGCTTTGAAGTAAATTTCAAGTCTTTTCTTCTACCTACATGGAAGTGATTCCAAAATTTATGACTCTAGCTTGTAATTCTCCTACTGCTATTTTATAATTGCAATGACTGCTGGTTATCTCGATCTGGAGGTCAGATTGGTCACGCAATAAAAATAGTATAGTATTTTTGAGACACAGAGATGTAATCTTCCAAACTAAAGGTGTTCCTTTTCCTGACTTACTTGGTAAATCCACCACCTACCATGTCACTTAACACTAGAAACTTGGATGAATGATAAACAGCTTGATTTCTCCCTCTCTCAACTTTTCTCCATAAAACTATTCACTAAACTGTGATACTACCTTCTACACTTGTTTTCCAGATTGATTATTTCCTCTCCAATAGTGATCGAGGGGAAGTTATAATTTCCTGTCTTCTAGTGTCCTGGAACAACGTTCTGACTTCCCGTACATTGAGTTTCTCTAACAGAATTTGTCCCACTATAACTGAAGGTATTTTGTGAAAACAGGTTTTATGAAGTTTTCTAGTAATAAAATGTGAATGCTGCCCAGTTTCTACTTTATATTACTGCCAAATTTATATTATTTTGCAAACCAAATTTATATTATTACTTCCGCCAATTAAATTTAACTAAATAATTATTTTTGTAGCTTATCTTGGAGACAAGTTTGGAAGGATGAGAAGGCAGAAATGTGAAGGCATAAAAATATACATCCAACTAAAGCCTTATCGTAGAAGGGGCATTGTAAGAATTTTATTTCTCACCTCAGAACAGCCAAACTAGGAGTCGAAATAAAACGATGGGAGAGTAAGAGTAGTTACATGTATATGAGAAACAATAAAGTATTTACAAGCCAATAATCATGACTGAGAGATGAATGAGATAATACAAAAGTTCAGTTCACATCATCAAGGCTAAAAGCAGTGCAGCAAAAATGAAAACCCCCAGAGAAAGCAGAGTCATTGCCTAGAGAACAAATGGAATTGCTCTAAGAACATGTGAGTTGTTGTTTGACCTTGCCAGAATTAGCTGAGCATTGGCAGAAAGAGCAGGCAGGAGAATGGTGGGGAGGGGCTGATGAAGGTGTGGGTCAGGCAGTCTGTGTTATATTTTTCAGTGTTGTGGTCATCTCTTTGATTATTATCTTCCAGACTGCAGAGGCCAGTGATATTGAGAGAGTGGTATGGGAAATGAAGATGAATATATTTCTTTCCACACATATTTCTTTCTTTGTATTCAAAGGAAGAGCAAATTCAAGAGTTACAAAAAGTTAGATTTCATATTGACAGAGGCAGAACATTTCTTTATTATAATCATGACAGATTTCAAATAAATATATCCTAATTAACTAGCAGCAAATCTGTCTTGTAATGCTGGCAATCATAATGAAAAGACAAAATACAGGAAAAACTAATCAAGTTTTAGCTTTACCAAAATGTGAACTTAGTGTAATATTGTTTTGGTTTAAATCTAATAATTTCACCTCAACTTTCTTCAACTTCTTTATCTCCCTCCTCCAATAATAGGTGAGTAATTTAATTTAAATGTCCTCCAAATGTAAATGGAATTTTCCATTTGATTGCAGTAAACATGAAAGGCTTCTTTATACATTTTAATTTCATTTGGAAATAGAGTATCTTCAGAAGCCCCAGGTCTCATCTCCCTACTAGCCAGCTCAGTCACTACCACAGAGGTCCACAGCTCCCAGGCTATGGACTGATAGCAGTCCATGGTCTGTTAGGAACCCAGCCACAGAGCAGGAGGTGAGTGGCAGGTGAGCAAGTATTTACCACTTGAGTCTGCCTCCGGTCAGATCAGCAGAGGCATTAGATTACCACAGGAGCAGGAATCCTATTGTGAACTCTATGCATGAGGGATCCAGGCTGTGATCTCCCAATTAGGATATCGCTAGTGCTTGATGATCTAAAGTGGAACAGTTTCATTCCCAAACCACCCACCCCCCACTCCGCCACCTCTATCTGTCGCAAAATTGTCTTCCCTGAAACCAGTTTCCTGTGCCAAAAAGGTTGGGGTCACTTGCTCTGGCAGAAGATCTTCTGACTGTATACAGAGAGGACACATCAGTCCCTCATAGACAATAGAAGAGGTAGATACAGATTTTAATGCTGAAAAGATGTATCGACACAAAACATTAGTTTTGCAGCATGCATGCACAGAAAGCATTATGCAGAATTCCTTGTTTGTTTGTTTGTTTTAACTGTCACCCAAACTGGAGTGCAATGGCCAGATCTCAGTTCACTGCAACCTAGGCATCCTGGGTTCAAATGATTTTCCTGCCTCAGCCTCCCTAGTAGCTGGGATTACAGGCACCTGCCACCATGCCCAGCTAATTTTTGTATTTTTAGTAGAGACAGGATTTCAGCATGTTGGACAGCTGGTCGCGAACTTCTGACCTCAAGTGATCCGCCTGCCTTGGCTTCCCAAAGTGCTGGGATTACAGGTGTGAGCCACTGCATCCGGCCTTGTGCAGAATTCTTGAAAGAAATAAGTCTATATATGTATATGAACTCAACTCTGGAGTAAATTATAAGCTAAATGTGAAAAAAATACATAAAATCTTAAAAAAAAAAAAGACGAAAGCAAAGGAAAGAAAGAAAATACTAAATTGTCATATGATTGAAATTTGTATCTGATGAAAAGTGTTCAAAATTTGAGAAGGAAAAATCAACTTAAGAGGAGTAGAAAACAGTTAAAGAAATACTGGCCTACAGTTGAACTTTTGAAGATAGAGGTCATAGTTGCAACCCAAAGGCCCCCAAATTTGATTGTTTTAAAGGTGCATGCTTTAATAAAAATGTTATGTCAAAATTAGAAATGCAAATTGACAAATTAGAAATAACATATTTATTCAGCTATGTAAAAATACCTGGTTGAATAGATCAGAGAGCTAATAAGGGATCCAAGACTTGCAAGAAAAAATGTTTAAGGATTAGTTAATCCACGTTTTACAAGAATTCTTCCAGATAATTGAAAGAGAAGAAACTCCTCAAATATCAGTGAGATTAGCATTACCGTGATATCGATATGTCAAAAGGATTGTATGAAAATCCTAAAATGCTAGTCAATGGTAACAAAAATTCAGTAATGTTAATAAAACATCAGATGACTAAAAACCCATTGAAACCCATTGCTACCAATTTATAAAAGCATTCAATAAAATTCAAAATGCATTTATAGTTTTTAAAATTAAAATACAAGAAAATATTTTAACAAAATAGAGTATCTACCAATAATATAGCAGACATAATATTATTGACAAAACATTAGAACTATTTTCAATAGAGTCAGAAAATGTCAATTGAAAAAAAATGAACATTACACTTGAAGTTCTAGGCAGTGAAGTAAGAAAGAAAAAAGTAAGAAATATTAGGATTAAACAGGAAGAAACAGTCTTGCTCATTTTAGCAGAAGGTTGTTAACATTGAAAATTCATGAACAACTATATACAAAATATGATGACTCATAATATAGTAGAGCAATGTTGTTGGTTACAAGATCAATATGTTAAAACAAATTTAATAAAAACGAATCAGAAAATGCAATTTAAGATAGGCTCTTTTAAAAGTGAGAAAATATGTGTAAATAGACTAACAATAAATCCAACAAAAAAGTGTCTGAAAATATGATAGTTTAATATAAGGAAATCAATGAAAATCATTGTGCTTATGGATGATAATAATCAGTATTATAGACAGAACAGTTTTCATTTAATCAACATATAAATTTAATCGCAATTTCAATTAATGTTCCAATGGAGGTTTGTTATTTTAGTTGAGCTGATTCTAAAATCCAAGTAGAACAGTAAAAGGCTAAGGCTACCAAAGAACATTTAGAAAAATATGAATGCAGCGCTTATTCTACCAGTGCATTATAATGTGTAATACTTAAAACAACAGGATATTGATTTAAGATAGACAGAGAATTGAAAAGAAGAAACAATATAGAGAATCCAGAGATAGAAGCATGCATGTATCCAATATTGGTGTATGAGCAGGTAACTTAAAAGTGCTAAGAAAAGGGTAGATGTATCATTAAAAGAAGTATAGGAAATTGTTTATCCGTAAGGTAAAATGACAATTTTTACTTATGTCATTAAAGTAAATGTCAGGTTAATTAAGGCTATAAATTTGAAAAGTGAAATTTCAAATTTTCTAGAAATAAGAGAGGAGACTATATTGATTATCTCAAGATAGAAGGAAGGACTTCAAAAATAAAACACGTAAAGCACAAACTATCTAACAAAGGGGTGACATATGGAACTACATTAAAATTGCCAACAATAAATATTACATCCAACATTAAAAACAAACCATGGACATAGCAAAGAGATTTAAAATATATAAGCATTCAAGGAATTATGAAACAACACATGTAAAAATTCCTGTGCATAAAGAATAAAAGTTAATAAGTAAATTTTAAAAGTAAGGGTTATAAACAGGCAAGACATAGAAATGGAAACCCTGCAGGCCATTAGCTGGATTAAGATATATCAACTTTTTTAACATCAGGGAAAACCATATTAATACAAAACTAAGTAGAAAAAAATATTCTAGAAAAAGCAAGTAAAAATATATGGATATAATATATTAGGTTATTGCAAAAGTAATTGTAATTGCTGTTTTTGGCATGAAAACAAATGGCAAAGACCAAAATTACTTTTGCACCAATCTACTATAATAGATACTAACCTTTAGTATCTTGTTATATTAGAAAGTCTCACATCCTTGGCATGAAAACAAATGGCAAAGACCAAAATTACTTTTGCACCAATCTACTATAATAGATACTAACCTTTAGTATCTTGTTATATTAGAAAGTCTCACATCCATCAATTTCAGTGGAAGAATGTATGGAATAGGGAACAAAATTTCTATATTTGCTAAATCTGGGTAGCAGGCCCATAGGTTTTCTCTATGGTTAAGATTTTCTGCGATGATATTTTTAAAGTTAAAATGACATTCTATACAATGAGTTTTTTTAACTGATGAGCCATCATATTGAGGAAATGCAGTAATCTCTTTACTGAATTCACTGTGGCAGCAGAGGAAGATGGTATCTAAGCTCTCCTGACTAGAGAGCTCTTCTGCTAGAAATTCTGTTCCCTGAACCCCAATTCCTCTCTGGAGAAGCACCAAGATGCCCTTGGAAACCATTCAAAACAACTCCAGGCTTATTGAACACTTTTTAAAAGGGTGAGATAGCAGGTATGTCATTAACACTGTCCAAAATAGCCACTTAATACTTGATGTTTGGTCAAATCACTTTACCATCTGCCAGTTGATCTACTATTTACACTCTTACTAGCAGCACCCTTTCATTGCATAAAAATATATCTATTGCTGAGACAAACAGTGTATAATAGGGATTATTAGCTTGTATTTTCAGAAGTCACTGATATTACAAATACGACATGGAAAGCCCAAAGTCGTTGCCAGCTTTCTCATAACTTTGAATTTGTGACAATGTACTTACCAAGAAAAATAATGGGGACAGACTTCTCACTACTGCCATGAAATGTTTGGAAATGTTATACCTACAGTGTTGATATTGTCCTGTATTTCTCTTTACTCTTTAGTCTAAATGTAAGGTTATTTTTAAAAGTGATAAGGGATTATATGCCAAGTTTGTCTGGCCCATTTTGGTTTATTTCTATCAGCCTGGGATATCCTTCAGTGTAATATGTTTTTCTGGAATTATTCTATATTTTAAATACAATCTTTTTACTGTGTTATTGTCATCATTATTACACTAACGTAAATAAGGATGGGCTTTATAGTACTTCCAATTTCTCACAAAGTCTCCATTAATGATGTTTGAAACTCAAATCCACTAGAGTTCTCACTAACAGATAATTAAATCGAAAAGATGCATAGTGATAATGTAACTCTCTTTTCTCTGTCTTTTCCCCATACAAAGTACTAACAACTCCTTTTAAGTCACAGTTTGCATTAACACTTGAATAAAAGATCTAGTACTATCAGAAACCAGCAGCTAGAAAGATTGAACTCTTCTGGTCTCTTAAGGGAGACCTCTTCCTCTTGGCTGGTCACTTGTACCAGCCAGTTATGCCATTGTCCATGTTATAGACTGCAGCAGGCACACATTTGCCTGTTCTCCATCTGGTGATTCAGTGGTAAATATGGACAATTATAGGTTTGGTTTCTCGGAGATCCATGTGGAAATATGGGCTGATCTGTTCAGTTGAGGAACATAGGAAGTTGTCTGAATGCTGCTGCTACAGAGGTGTGTATGTGTCGTCATTTTTTACATGCATCATCTATTGTTACTTATTTTATTGTGTGGTAACACATTTTATTATTTTATTTTATTTTGTTTTGTTATTTTATTTTATTTATTTTTGAGACAGAGGCTCACTCTATTGCCTAGGCTGGAGTGCAATGGCACAATCTCCATTCATGCAACCTACGCCTCCCAGGTTCAATGATTCTCCTGCCTCAGCCTCCCAAGTAGCTGGGATGACAGGGGCGCACTACCACGCCCAGCTCATTTTTGTATTTTTTTTATTAGAGGCGGGGCTTCACTCTAGAAACTTTGATAGTAATGCATTTAGAAAAACACAAATATTTGAGAAAAAATTAGGCACTGAGTTTCCACTTCTCTAGAAAGTTGACGACAAATGTGTATTTTGTACAACCTTTTCCACATTCCATGAGGGTGGTGGTATTACTCATTACCACTTGAAATCTAGAATATTCACATTTTCATCTACTTCAGAATTTAGTAGTTGTAGTAGCCAGCCTCTAAGAAGTCCCCCAGTGATTTTCGACTGGTATTAGCAACTTTGTATGATCCTTTCCATAGAAAGGTTGGTCAGTGTGACTAATAGCAGAAGTCATGGTGTAGCACATTCAACACTAGGTATTGTGGTTTCTATCTTGAGCTCCTGCACATACATGAGCTCTCTCTCCTCGGTCTAAGGAAAAATTAGTTGTTATGAGAGAAACCCACACACAGAGAGATTAAAGCCTGGGAATAGTTTTTCTTAGATCTGGGGTAATCTGTTATGCAGCAAAAACTGAACCGTTTTACTTAAATTTGGGGGTAATTTATTATGTAGCAATAGATAACAGATAACAGATATGTTGTTTAAAGGAGACTATGCACAAATACAATTATTTAACACAGACAGCTATAAAATTGTGTTTGCATACTCTTTTGTGAAGCTTGAGTTTATTTAGAGAAAGTAACTCTCCTTCTAAATTGATTTCTTTTATTTTTCCATTTCAAGTTTTCCTGAGAATGCACAAGAAAAGGAAGTAATATTTGTTAATGTGTTGAATTAATATCAGAAATGTGCGCAAGTTAAATATACCAAGTTTATGTCACTACCTGAGGTAATTTAAGTAGAAAATCAATTTAAACAAAGTTTTAATTTAAAAATTTTCTTCATGGAATTTATTTTTGAAATATGTTTTGTGAAAGACAAACATCTAACAGTTTTTTTGAATGTTGTTGCAATTTAGTAAAAAAGTTAATGGTAAAATTAATTAGTTTTGAGGTGGCAGTACACATACTAAATTCAGTTTAAAGTTCAATAATCAGAAAATATTTTGGTTTGAGAATAATCAAACGTATGAAAATTAAGAAATGTATCTATGAAAATTAAGAAATGTTTTGAAAATAAATGTATTTGATGATTAATTTCATGCAGATGAAATGTATAATTGTATCTGGAGAAGCTGTAATATTCTAAAACTTAAAGCTGTAATTGTTCACGTTAAAAATGTTGGATAACCAAGCTACAACATTTTCATAATAAACATGATTATCTTGAACGCCAAAACCTAACTTGCATTGTACATACATATTTCCTCATTTTTCTTTGTCCTTAGAATAACCTTGAGAAGACCTTTAATAATGCAAAATCTGTATTTGATTAAACACTCGAAAGAATAAGTAGAGGCAATTCATTTGATAAGTTTTCGCTATTAAAGGTAATTGTTTAATAACTCTGGAAAAAAGTGAATGAGTAGCTGTATAAATCTTAGGCTGAAATATTTATATAGTTTTGTAAAAATTTAGAATGGAGAATATCTTCTGTTAAGTAAATTTTTCCCTGAGCTTACTAGATCTCTTAGCATCTATAAAGTGAACATTTTTTAAATTAAAAATATTCTGGTAGACAGGAATAATCAGTTGAAATTTTTAACAACTGCAGATTAACTGACCATAAAATACAACTTTGTGGAAAATTACAGGAAATTTTACAAATATATCAAAATAATAATATGTTAAACATATTGCTTAGAAAAAATACAACTGACATGTGTAGAATAACTAAGAAACTAAGATACAGCTGAAACTGTGCAACATATAGAAATAAGAACTGAAAGTAGAGTGATTAGTTTTTAATATTGAGAGTCAATATAAAGAAGTTTCTGGTTTTGCTTTAAAATACAATATATGTGATTTTTTTATATTTTTACTACAGAAATTCAATATAAATGCAACTATTTTATAAGTTTACCAATAGAGTAAAACAATTTGCTGACTAACAAATGTTTAAAAACTATTTGATTTTAAATATTTTTAGTGCTCCTTTTTATTTCAAAAGTTCTTTGCTTTACAGGAAAACAGAAATGATTACCCTAGTTATTTTAGGTATATTTCACAGCTGAGAATTTAGGCCAGACCTATTGATCAAAGATAAACACCCCCCACATTGAATAATAATTAGTACAAAGTGAATGGTGTCAAAATAAGAATATATATATAAATATATATATATAATTTATTGTCTATTTCTATAAAATGTGATTTAAATTCTATAGCAGAAAATGTTTAAATCTTTTATAATGATCTAAAATTATTTGTGTATAGAAACTAGCTAAAACGAGAGAATTAAAGTTAGTTGTGGTATAAATATAGCCAATATATTAAGTTAAAATATAGCCTTTATTTTTCCATTGCCTGGATAGAGGTAGATATTTGTCTTAGATTTCACTCTCTGTATACCAGATCTCTTTACTTCTCAAAAAAAGTCACATACAAATGTAAATACGACTGTTTTTGAATCAGGGATTTGTAAAGGCACAGTGATTTAAGCCATCAATAGGAAGTGTAAAATCCTGAAACAATTCCTAAGAGAAGTGAATAAATGCAGAGAAAGACAAAAAAGACCCTTAGAAATCTGAAAGATGATTTTTTTTCCCTTCCAGGTAGTAAAGCATGGACACCTTAGATAATATTTTAAAACATGAATCTTTCCATAGTCAGTGAGTTTCTTGGAATATCTGCAAATACAGAAAACCTATAGAAAAATGAAATCTACAGGCAATTTATAATAAATCCAAAAGGAAAGGTTTACATTTTGTCCATTAGTTATTGACATTTCTTTATCAACCAATGGAATGTAGTATAGCCATTGCCTAGGATTATCCTTTGCCAATGAAAGAAGTGTAGCTACATTTTCCCTCACGTAAGTCTCTCCTTCCCCACATAGTCTCTCCTTCCCTACTTTTTCCTAACAAATACAAGGTTTTGAAATTATTATTATTATTATTTTTAATTTATTTTTTTGAGACGGAGTTTTGCTCTTGTTACCCAGGCTGGAGTGCAATGGCGTGATCTTGGCTCACCGTAACCTCCGCCTCCTGGGTTCAGGCAATTCTCCTGCCTCAGCCTCCTGAGTAGCTGGGATTATAGGTACGCACCACCATGCCCAGATATTTTTTTGTATTTTTAGTAGAGACTTGGTGCTCAACTGCCCAAAGCCGCGTGCTCAGTTTTGAAATTATTGATTAAAACTTGACAAAGGAATAAGTCCAATAGCTTCAACAATGCATCTCAATGTGCCACTATTTTTGAGGTCTTAGAGAAGGCCCATATTAAGGCAGTGTAGCTTGTGGCTAATACAAAGTTAATTTGCACTACATTTCTAATCATGAGAATAAACTACTGGAGATAAAATAATTTATTCTCAAAATCTCAACATGCTACAGGGAAATATTAGAAAGAATGTATGAGACAGATCTCTTCTTTTCATCCGGTAAAATTGATTTCTATGGTATAAGAGAAAGCAAGCTCCTCTCAGACCTTACTGAGATGGATTTCACCTCTACCTATCTGGTCAGATCTTTCTGCCTCTTTCCACATCAAACCTGGAGAAGCGGAACATAACTGTGCGAGTGGGGAAGCAGGGATACAGTAACAAAGAGAGAAATAGTGGGAAATATGACCACGAGAGCCTCTTGCATTGCAGAATTCTGAGTTAGACTTGAGGAAGTCTATAGTCACATGATGTCTAGCCTGTCCTCTTAGAGTGACCAATCATCTCAGTTTGCTCTGGGACTCCTCATTTTAGCACTGGAAGTCCCACATCCTGAGAAGTGCTGCAGTCCTGGTAAACATGGACTATTTGTTCCCTTAGCTGTACTGGAAATGTTGTTACGTGAAATAAATAAGGGAAAACTATGAGAACAAATATTTCAACCATGAAGGTGAGAATAGGGAGGGTTTATGTAATCAAAAGTGAATTTTTTTTACGTTAAAAATGAAGTCATAAGAACAATAAGTTTATTTTCTCCCTGCACAAGTTCGTTCAGTAAACAACTTCTACTTATCTTGTATATCTGTTGGCCAACATTCAGTAAATTACCAATCATGCTGGGAAGAGTGTGAAGAAAGTTTAAAACAAAAGAAATTTTAATTTCACCATGAAGATCTTACCTATCTATATATATTTATAGAAACAATTTTGATTTTTTCTATTTCACTTGCCTTATGTCTTTGCCTAAAGTAACAGAAAGATGTGATGTAAATATTTTAACCAGTGTAATATTGCACATAATATTTATTCTGCTTAATTTGGTGCCAGAAAAACAAAAACAGGACTCTGATTTAAGGTAAAACAAACACAACATTTCATGGAAAGAGAATGGTCTTTTAAAAGACAAGATTTAGTTAGCAATTACGTAATGGGTCTCTACATGGACATCAGTGCTTACGTGCTTCAATAGTATTTCTGCATTTTTCTACAATTTTAGGACAAATGATCAATAAAATCAATGTTATGTATATATTCTGTTTCATATCCAAAACACATAGCAAGGGAAAAGCTTCTTTTTCCCAAGATCTTTGTACATAACAAAGTAAATTTATAGAAGCTGAGGCAGTGTTACATCAGGCATCAACCAAAATATTAATGATACGAGGATATAGACAGACTTAGAATATGAAATCATGTGCTTATGTTTTCTATATCACGTAATTTAAAAATTGTGTCAGAAGTAGTTTTTTAATATTTATTTTTATTTTTAAAGTATTTATTAACAGAGTAAAATAACAAAATAAAGAATATTAAGGCATTGTTGTCTAGATTATTATGAGTACCAAACTGTTTCATTAGAATGTAAAAATTCACTTTTTAAACTAAACACTGCTTTTTCCTGCTCTGCTATTTGAATAATTATGACTTTACTCTTTCAGTCTCATTTCTTTAGCACTTCTGGTCATTCACATGGGTGTGTCAGTAATCCTAGTAATTTTTTGGTGGGGAACAGCATCTTTTACATTAATTGAACCACAACAAAAGAAGCTAATATATAACACAATTTTTTCTTTTTTCATAATCTAGAAAACAGAACTTCTAGGAAATACTTGGTGGTGCCTTCCTGCTGTGCAATTTTGAGTCCCTTTTAATAGACTCAGAAATATCACTGAAGCAGCTCATGCAGATTGAAACCTATTAAGGCAGGTAAAGCTTCATTTTCCGCAGGACTCTTGTTGAGAAGAGGTCATTAAAAAATAGAAGAAACAGTGCTTTCTGTAATGTAGTTAACATTTGACATTACGTGAAAAATATTCATTCCTTTCCTATCCAAAGCATAGCAATATTTACAAACAATAACATACTATATACTAAACATTATTAAGAAAACTTGCTTAAAGCTTTCCATTAATAATCTCCTTTGGGTGGAACAACTTTGAGGGGAACCTAAGTTTACCCCAGACCCCAGAGGCTACAGGGTTTGTCTGGAAATATCATGAAGTCTGGATCCCTTGTGAGAATTTTCAGCACTTCAGCCTCCAGACTCAGCTGGAAATACTATGAGCAAGGTCTTTCATGTGGTATTTCAACATTTCTCACTTCAACCTCTGAAAGAAATGGAAACAAACCTTGTCTATGTTTATTATAACCCTAGAAGGAAGGTTGGATTTCAAGACTGTTCTTCCAGGAGAATAAAAGGTCGATCTGGGAGTGAAGAAATAACAAAAATTATTCTCACTCCTTCAGTTCTTCACTCTGACCTCCTCGTTCCTAATGGGGATCTGTGGTGTTGGCAACATGGAATTCATGCAGGTAATTACCTTTCCATGCTGATTTTCTTTCCATTTACACATATACCTGCTTGCTATTTAACAGTAGACTTCAGGAGACATAGAATAGTACTAACAGTAGCTATTGCTTATGAGCAGATAATATCCATCTGTAAGGTATTGTATTCAGGTGGATTTTCAAAATCACCTTGTCATTGCAAGTACATAAATGCAACTAAATGTTATTATGCATTGAGACGTCACGGTAAGAGCTGGCTCTCATTCTTATTTTCGAGTTAGATCTTTAACTTCTTAACTTTGCATACACTTAAAGTTTAAAATACTTTCATCTGCATTATCTTGTATGAGTCAGGAAAATAAGTCGTTATTCATAATCATAAGTGTTTTTGTTACTGGGTTATAGTTTTACAAATGAGGGCCATATTGCTCGAAATGATCAAATGACTTGCCTAAAAAAAGTAGTTTACTGAGCCTAAGATGCATGGCTGGAAATAAAGTCACCTGACTTTATGTAAATAGCCTATTCTTTCAATAAAATACTTTCTGATAATCTATCAGTCAAAACCAATGTATTGCATTATTTACATGGATTTAAAAGTACAGACAATTTGCTTCTTTCTGCAGAGTTGGAGTGATAGGACACACACATATATATGATGACAATATAAGTCAATGGTAAATTAATGAGCAAATAATAGTCATGATTATTATCAGAAGGAAGAAATCTCAGGCCGGGGGGTGGTAAGATAAAACTTTGCGGAGGTCCTTATTTTGATGCAGTTCCTATCTTGCAATATAAATTATTTTACACCTGATGCAAGATGTTGGGTGATGTGGCAAAAGTAGTAACAGAGTCTCAAACACTTGGACCACTTACTGTGTAGCAAGGATTTTCCCATTGTATCATGCAAATCCTGACAATAATTCTGTGGTACAAAAACAATGTTACCCCTATTTAGCAATGAATGTTCACTGGAGAAGTTACTAACCAACAAACAGTCTTTTTTCTTTTAATTTTACTTTAGGTATATCCTATATCCAGCATTTCACCCCTTGTTATCCATCCCCACCCCTCAACCTTTCCCACCTGCTGCTGTCCCTCCCCTACCCCCGCAACTGCCCCCAGTGTGTGATGCTCCTCTCCCTGAGTCCACATGTTCTCATTGTTCAACATCCACCTATGAGTGAGAACATGTGGTGTTTGGTTTTCTACTCTTGTGTCAGTTTGCTGAGAATGATGGCTCCCAGATTCATCCAAGTCCTACAAAGGACATGAAGAACTCATCTTTTTTATGGCTGTGTAGTATTCCATGGTGTATATGTACCACATTTTCTTTGTCCAGTCTATAATTGATGGGCATTTGGGTTGGTTCCAGGTCTTTGCTCTTGTACACAGGGCTGCAATGAACATACACAGCCTTTAAGCAGAGGGTAGTAACCTTCTCAACAAACAGCTAGAAAATGGAGCCTCAGTACTGAAATTGAGCCCTGAATGACTGTGGCTGGGAACTTTAGTTGCAACATATATTATCAGGTGTGAAGAAAACAAAATAGAGGGATTATGAATTTGTCTAGGTCAATGAGACTGAGAGACCTGTCCAATGAGACCTATCCAATGAGTCCACAGTGCTCAACTGAAAATGGATCTTCATAAACATCAATAATCATGCTACAATTCAAAGCCACTGGGATGAAACAGAGACTGTATGGGGAAAAATAGACTTTTGATTATGACATCAAGACCATTATTCTTGTGGAACAATTTAATCTGGATCCATTTAATTTGCTATGATAACTATTAATGATTGAAAACATCTTTACATTTTATATATAAACCTTAACTGTTTTTAACATTTCTACCAATGAACCAAATAAAATCTTTAGTCAATTACTTTTTACAACATATATTGTTTGCCTGTAAGGAGAAAATAAAATTTTTTTTTCTTAATTTGTCTTCATTATTCTGCATTTGATCTCAGAGAAAAATTACTCTTTGATAATGGAAGAAAAATTTCAGAATCGGGAGATCTCTGGTTCTGGCCTGGCTTATTTCTTATATTACTTTGGCTATATTTTTTTAAATGAGTTCCCTCATTTGTACAATAGAAGTAATATTAGGTCACGCTTCATGAGACACGAGATAAGGGAGAATAAATTTCTTCATTTTTGTTTGAAAGGAATATTATGAAGTAAGTCATAATATCAACAATTCTTTTCTGATTGAGATACTATCTGCCAAAAACGAAAGAAAGAAAGAAAACTATTCAAGAAGACTTGTGATGGGAAAGCCAAGCAAAAGTGTGAGCTGATGTGGCAGTGCTGAGGCTGAGGCCAGTCACACCATTTACTGTTCAGTCTCTGTCCAGACTTCTAGAATAAGCATCACATTTCATAGCTTCAGTGAATGCAATTTGGCACCATAAAATATCGAATGTTTGTCTGGCAGAGTCCCTCACTTTTGAATTAGCTTCAATTGTTTAAGAAGTGTGCAGACACAGCTATATCATCAAAGCATTATTTGCCACAGGAATTAAAATCAGAATATATGTAGATATCAAAATTAACTAATTCTTTCTTTCAAGACAGAGTCCTGCTCTGTTGCCCAGGCTTGAGTGCAGTGGCACAATCTCAGCTCACTGTAACCTCCGCTTCCCAGGTTCAAGCAATTCTCCTGCCTCAGCCTCATGAGTAGCTGGGATTACAGGAATCTGCCACCATGCCCAGCTAATCTTTTGTATTTTTAGTACAGATGGGGTTTCACCACGTTGACCAGAGTGGTCTTGAAGACCTAACCAAGGATGATCTGCCTACTTCAGCCTCCCAAAGTGCTGGGATTACATGTGTAAGCCATCACGCCAGGCCCACGCATTTATGTCTTGGTTTCTCTTGAACCCACATTTGAATGCTTTTCCAGTCAAGTTTTCAATTTTTACATTGTACCTGGAGTTGATGACAAGCAAGCAAGGTCTAAAACTGAGGCTCAGCCTGTGATACGGTTTGGTTCTCTGTCCCCACGCAAATGTTATTCAAATTGCAATCCCCAGCGTCGGAGGAGGGACCTGGTGGCAGGGATTCAATCACAGGGGTGGACTTCCCTGTTGCTGTTCTTGTGATAGTTAGTGAGTTCTCATGAGATATGGATGTTTGGAAGCAGGTAGCTCTTCCCCCTTTGCCCTCTTTCTCCTGCTCTTATCATGTGAGATGTGCCTGCTTTCCCTTCCACCATAATTGTAAGTTTGCCAAGGCTTCCCCAGCCATGCTTCTTGTAAAGCCTGCAGAACTGTGAGTCAATAAAACCTCTTTTCTTTATGAATTGCCCAGTCTCAGGTAGTTCTTTATAGCAATCCAGGAACAGAAAAATGCAACTTAGGAGGTTTCTCGGCTTTGCCCAAGAAAGAATTCAAGGGCAGGCTGGTGGTGTTGGTAACTTTTATTGAAGCGGCAGTGTACGGTACCAGCTGAGGTCCTGCTCCTTGCAAAGCAGGGCTACCCCATAGGCAGTGTGACCAGCGTAACAGCTCAGAGGCAGGTCTGCCCTTGGATTTATACCCACTTTTAATTGTGTGCCAACAAGGGGACAAATTATGCAGATATTACTTACAAAGAGTGTAGTAAGTTCCGGGTTTTGGGGCCATTGCCATGGAAAAGGGCAATAACTTCTTGGTGTTGCTGTCACAATGGCAATTTGACAGGGCACACTGGTGGCCATGTCTTATGAAGAGTGGCTTCTGCCCTGTCCTTGTTTTAGCTAGTCATCAATGTGGTCAGATAGCTGAGTCCTGTTTCCAGGGTTGAGTCCCCCTGCTACCTTAGAGTCATTTGGTTTTTAAGAAAGAAAGGGAAAGAATGGGAAAGGAAAGCACTTAGTATTAAGCCATTTTGAAAAGTTTCTATATCATTGGACAGAAAGTTACATGTGCAGGACAAGTAATTCCTAAGAAATTATTCTAAGGCCTTTCATAGTGTTATCAATCTCAGACTTCAATAATTGAACTTTGCAATTTTATAGATTAAGGGCTTCAGCATCAGTTTCTTTTTCTACCAATTGATAATTAGACAAAACAATAATTCAGATATTTTGTGGAAAATGTTTCAAGATATTTGATTTTCAAAACAAGTAGTTAATGCCCTAAGAACTTACAAAGTACCGTAGGCCATTCAACTAATGAGAGGTAATCAATGATCTCAAGAAGCATTGTGTCTCCTCTCCGTAATTAAAAGGGTTAAACTTGCAGCAAATGTTTTGAACTTAGGAAGATATCACTGTCTTCTTTGTATCCTAAATTAATGGGGGTAAAAAAATAAATAAATATAAGAAAATTTTTCAGATGAAAGCCCTGCAAATAAATAGAACATTTGGATTATCATCGAGTAACCTTTCTTGTCTCTTTTCATGTGTTGCTCTGGGAATGTATTAATCTTTAAATCCCTTTTCCATTATAAATATTGCTTATGGCACAAATCACGCAAATTTATCCCCCTTTCATTACTTCAGAGCTTCCTAGGTCAAGAGTTAATATTCAGACAACATCAACCGCTTCAGCTAAACCGTATTATATATCTATGTCAGCTCCTATTCAAACGCATGATGTAGCACCATGATAAATCCCTCCTAGCCTTTGGCAAAGGTAGCAGTGTGAGGCTCTGTTTAGAAGAGAGGCTTTTACGGTTTAAGTGCATGGTTCTCAGGGAGTTAAGCAAATAATAAGCAACCTCTATGACCAGAGAACTTTAAAAATAGCAGGAAACAATGTTAACAGTGATAGGACTAGTGTGTTAAGACAAATTGTGCTGTGGCTAACCATTAGAGAGGGTGGGAGAATTTTCCACTCATAATGAACTGGCAAAGTGTCTAGAGAAAAACAACACACTACAGTAAAATTTATGGTAAAATGGAATTCAAAAACACTATCTAAAATTGCTGTTAAAAATTTATGAAACTGTCAGGTCAAGAGTCAAATATTCTCTCATGTATATTCCTCATCTCTGGGGTCTCAAAATACACAAAGTCAGGACAAACACCCAACTTCTTCATTAAACCTTTTGAATTTGCTTAAGTCCTTTCTAGATTAGCAGCTCCAAGAGGGCAGAGCAACCTCTCTCTTGAGCAGTAAGTAGAAGTTGTAACTAAAAGGTTTAAAATATAATGTATTAACCAGTGAATTGACAGGATAATTGCAACCACACTATGTCTTTTAGCATCATGATCTTAGATGTCCATATACTTGTTCCAATGATGCCGTTTGTTTTGTGGATTACTCTTGAAAAGTTCTTCTAATTTATAAGACAATTCAAGAATTATAAGCACCTTTTATTCAACATTAGTATTCCTGAACCTACCACAAATCACCCAAGTTGACTTAGGATGATTAAACCTGACATATAATTACCTTGATTAGAAGCTGGCCACTCTATTAAATTATTTCCACATGTATTTTTTCTCCTGTACTACACCCTACACCCTATGGGCTAATGTTCATGTTGTAATTTTTCAGGCGACGCTAGTGAACCTGGGGGATGTTGGGGCAAGATCAAGGCCACACAGCCTGTACGTAGAGTGTCTAGGTTTGGGTCCCAGGAGTCGGATGCCCGTGATTCTGATCTCATGTCTATATGCCCTCAAGGGAACCATAACAAAGTACATATTAAAGGACAAAAATTTACCCTTTTTGAAGATAGTAAAAATAATGTATTAAGCTCAACTACTAAAAAGAGGTCCAGGGCAAGAACTGCCTCATTGGAGTAAGTCCTTAGTTACTGACAGTTAAAGATGAGACTCATTAGGACGTGCAAAGCTCGGTACCTTTTTGAAGGAAAAAGTTCTATGACCTTATACATGTTTCCTTAGCAGTTCTAGGTCAGTCTCACACACAGGTCAGTGCTAGAAATACTTTTTTCCAAGGATGACGATACAATGATAAGGCAAGTATAAATGACACAGAAAAATAGCTTCTTTTTATTAGTTATAAACTAACACACACATGGTTTGTTAGAAGACATGAAACAGAAACATCAGCAGAGAATCAATCTTTGCATTTATGTTTGTGCATGAGAAAATACTAGAAATTTGAAGAGCGAAGCTGAATTAAATGTGGTCCAAAATACACAATATTTTAATGATCAGAGCTTCTTTGCAAAAGCTTATTAGTGCAGTAATTGAATTTATTCTAAGGAAGAAAAACTGGGCTATGTTTGTCATGTGAACCTTTAGAGTAGGGGTGCATCCCAAACAGAGGATCTCTATATCTTTAAATATGACTGTGTGGCCTGTTAAGCATTTGTAGCAATTCCCGGTGAAATTCAGAGATCAAACACAAAATAAGGCAAAAATACTAATAATAACCTTTCTCATTAGTGATTGACGCTTATTTGGTTGGTCTCATTTTCAATTTCTGTTACTGCATATGGGCCAACAATGCATATGGGAGTAGCATGTGACTTAACTTTAAAGCAACTGCTCAGTAACATCATAATTATTTTCTAAGTTACACATTTAACTCATTGCTACATTCAATTAAAGGATCTTCTTGGAACTATGTGGTTTCGGTTTCATGTTTGGTCCAGAATATAGTTTAAATTGAAAATTCTTTAAAGCTTTCTGCAACAATTCGTTAAATGACTTGAACTTATACTGTAAAACTGATGACTTCCCAGACCTACTTGCAATAGTAGGACCAGCATAATCTTGTAACATTAAACTCAAGTTAGCATCACATGCAAAATCAGTCTCACAGGACCCCAGATTTTGTTCTCTGTCTGCCACCAGAGATGCTGCAGAGAGCGTACAACTAGACCAGATCCAGAAGTCTCAGAAACAGTGACAACTGGGGAGGCTTGCTAGATTTCCACCCCCTGCACATGGATCCTTGTTAAGAAAAGAGACCAAGGACCACTTAGCCTCCCTTATCACTTCTCTGAAATGACTCTACCCCACTCCACCTCTAAGACCCTCCACTTACACGCTTAAAGGCACATCCTCATGGTCACATGACTCTGCAGCTGTGTGGACTTTAGCAGTAATGTTAATAGGCACATAATAGGCATCTCTAATTTCAAAACAATGTAACTGAATTGTAGGGTTTGAATACTGGTGAAGTTATTTTTTGATATATAATAAATATAACTGTTTTACATTAAATATACATTTATTTTGTATTAATACTCTACAGATGTGTTTGTTTTCTTCCATATTGCTTTTAAAAACCAGTGAGTCAGTAAAGCAGAATCTCTCTTACACCTTTGAGTGTTCAAGCCAGTTTCTCAAGCTTATTCCTTCCCAATGTTTATCCCTGTTTCCTTTCCTTGCATAAAGCTACCAGAACATATCCCTACTTAAACCCCATCTTCATTTAACATTATAATAAGTCACAAACGTTCAAAGCTCCTTGAACTAAATTTAGTTTCAGTGATTGTTTTTTCTGGAGACACGGAGTCCTAGAAATCAAGTGTTCGGATGCTAGTAGCCATGCACTATGTATTTAGGTTTCCTTTAGCCCTTAGAAAAAGCAGGGATACTTTTCAGTACAAAAGTAAACTGCATGAAATCCATGAAAGTCAAACTAGTGAAAGAAAGAAAAAGAAGAAATGAAAAAAGGAAAAGAAAGGGACTTGTTAATTTGTTCCTCTAGTGGCTCAATAATTTGTAATTTGAATAAATTTGCAAATTTTTTGAAACCTATTTAGATATAATAAATTCCTACATCTAAAGGGAACTACAGGCATAGCTCAAAGATTTATGGGTTTGGTCTAGAGTCCCACAATAAAAAAAACAACTCAATAGAGCAAATCACATGAATTTTCTGGTTTTCCAGTGTATAAAAAATGTATGCTTGAATGATACTGGAATCTATTAAGCATGTATTAATAGCATTATGCCTAAAACCAACGTGATACTTTAATTAAAAATAATTTATTGCTACAAAAATGTTAACAACCGTCTGAGTCTTCAGCAAGTTGTACTTTTTGTGTTGGTGGGGTATCTTAATGGTAGGGTATTGATGACTGCTGACTGATCAGGGTGGTTGTTGCTTAAGTGTGGGGTGGCTATGGCAATTCCGAAAATAAGACAACCAATGAAGTTTGCCATATTAATTGGCTCTTCCTTTCAAGAATAATTGCTCTGTAGCATGCAGTGCTGTTTGCCAGCATTTCACCCACAGTAGAAGTTCTTTCCAGTTCTACTTGGAAGTTATACTTGGAGTTAGTCCTCTCAAAGACGGCCACTGCTTTATCAAGCAGCACTTTATATTATGCTAATGGCTTATTTTCTTATTACATAAGTTTATGTAATATTTAAAATCTTTTGTTGTCATTTCAACAATGGTACAGCGTCTTCACCAGCAGTGGAGTCCATCTCAAAAAATTGTTTTTTTTCTTTTGCTCATTAATAAGTAGCAACTCCTCATCTGTTCAGCATTTATGTTGAGATTGCAGCAATTCTGTCACATATTCATTTCTAATTCCTGTTCTCTTGCTATTTCTGCCACATCTGCAATTACTTCTTCCACTGAAATTTTGAACTCCTCAAAGTCATTGATGATGGCTAGAATCAGCTTCTTCTGACCTCTTGTTAATGTTAATATTTTGACATCTTTTCATTAATCACAAATCTTCTTAATGACATCTATAATAATAGGTCCTTTACAGAAAACTGTTGGTTCACTTTGCCTAGATACATCAGAGGAATCACTATCTGTGGCAGCTACAGCCTTAATAAATGTACTTCTTAAAGAATAAGACTGGGAAGTCAAAATTAATCCTTGATCTCTGAGGTGCAGAATGGATGTTTCCTTAGCAGGCAGGAAAACAACATTAATCTCCTTGCACATCTTCATCAGAGCTCTTGAGTGACTGGGTGCATTGTCAATGAGCAATTAAAAGAATCTTTTTACTGAGTAGTAGGTCTCAATTGTGGGCTTAAAATATTTAGTAAGCTATGCTGTAAACAGACATGCTGTCATCCAGGCTTTATTGTTTCATTTACAGATTACAAGGAGAGTTGATTTAGCAAGACTGTTAAGGGCCTTAGAATTTTCAGAATGGTAAATGAGCATTGGCTTCAACTAAAAATGCCAGCTACATTATCCCCTAACAAGAGAGTCATTCTGTCCTTTGATGCTTTAAAGCCAGGCACTGACTCCTCTTCTCTAGCTATGAAAGTCCTAGCTGTTATCTTCTTCTAGTAGAAAATTATTGGCTGAGCGCAGTGGCTCACGCCTATAAACCCCAGCACTTTGGGAGGCTGAGGAGGGTGGATCATGAGATCAAGAGATCGAGACCATCCTGGTCAACAAGGTGAAACCCCATCTCTACTAAAAATACAAAAATTAGCTGGGTATGGTCGTGCATGTCTGTAGTCCCAGCTACTCGGGAGGTGAGGCAGTAGAATTGCTTGAACCTAGAAGGTGGAGGTTGGGTGAGCCGAGATCGTGCCATTGCACTCCAGTCTGGGTAACAACAGCAAAACTCCGTCTCAAAAAAAAAAAAGAAAAGAAAATTATTTCATCTAGTTAATATATTGAAATCTGCTGTTTAGTGTAGCCACTTTCATCAATTATATTGGTTCTTCCGGATAACATGCTGCAGCTTCTCTATTAGCACTTGCTGCTGCTTCTTACACTTTTATGTTATGGAGATGGCTTATTTCCTTAACTTTTGTGAGCTAAACCTCTACTGGCTTGAAACTTTTCTTCTGCAGCTTCTTCACCTCTCTCAGCCTTCATGAAATTGAAGTTAGGGCTTTGCTCTGGATTAGGCTTTGGTTTAATGAAATGTTGTGGCTGATTTGATCTTCTATGCAAACTTGTAGAACTTTCTTCACATCACCAATAAGGCTATTTCACTTTCATATCATTGGTGGGTTCATTACAGTAGGACTTTTATCTCTCATATAAACTGTGTTTTGCATTCACAATTTGGCTAACTGGTGCTAATGCCTACCATTCTACTCCTCTCAACTTCAGAAATGGCTTTTTCACTAAGCTTAGTTATGTCTTGCTTCTGTTTTAAAGTGGGAGATGTGCACTATTCCTTTCATGTGACTATGTAGAGGTAACTATAATGTGTTAATTGGCCTAATTTTGATATTGTGTCTCAGGAAATAGAGAAGTCTGAGGAGAGAGAGAGAGTAATAGGGCAACAGGTGGCTAGTGGAGCCATTAGAATACACAGGATGTTGAGAAATTGACCTTGCTGTCTTAATGGGCACAGCTCATGGCCCCTTTAAATAATTATATTAATATCAAAGATCACTGATAACAGATCATCATAACAGATATAATAAGGAACAACTTAAAAATATTGTGAGAATTATCAATGCGTGTGGTTTTGACAAACTCTTGGAAAAATGGCTCTGACAGATTTGTTCAACACAGTCTCAAAACAAGCCTTCAAGTGGTTAAAAAAAAGAAGGTATCTGTGAAGCACAATAAAGCAACACATCATAGATAAGGTGTGCCTGTATTAAAGATCATTAAAACCCAGAAATTTAAAAGTACTTAGTTCTTGGGGTGGGTGGGGTTTAGTGTGCATGTGTGTGTATGTGTAATGAGATGAATAGATGCATACATATGAATATAAAGAGAGACCCATGTGTATTATTATACTGTTTATAAGCAAGTATTTTATCATGCTTTTTTTCTTCTCAGAACATCTGAAATGGAATTATTGCTTCAGATTATCTAGTACAGGGATTGACAAACTTTTTCTGCAAAGGGCCAAATAGTAATATTTTAGGTTTTACATTCCGCACAACCTCTGTCTCTTCAAATGCGTTCTGATGTTATATCACAAAGTAGTTAGAGGCAACACACAAAGGAATGGGCATGACTATGCTCCAGTATAGTTTCATTTACAAAGGCAGGCAGCAGTCCAGGTTTGACACACCAGTCCCGGTTCAGCAACTCCTGTTCTTGAAGGTAAATCCACCTTGGAAATTAGTTGGGCTAAGAGATGGATTTAAAATAGAACAGATTTTGCCAAATTTTATTTTTGCATTAGTTGCATGCCAAATAAATAGCAATCCCCAGCAATTATTTAAAACCCAGTTACATAAATATTCCATGTACATTTATACTGTGTTATCTTCACCGTGGTATAGAAATACGGAGGCATTCCTTCGAGTTCTGTTGTTCTTTAATGTGTGTAGTTTTGACAGATACAGTGTATGCCAGCTTGGGAAAACACGTAGGCCACTCTAAAATCCTAGTTAATCAATCACTATTCCCAAATAAATGCTGATTTACTCTAAGATTGTTTCATTCCATTTGTTATTTTTCTTTTCCTCTGTCTGGAATTTGTTTTTCCACATTCCCTGTTAGCTTGGAAAACTTCTACTCACTCTTCAAAGTTCATGTTAAACACAGTTTCTTTGAAGGAGCTGTTTTTGTTTATTTGTTTGTTTGTTTGTTTTTGCCATATTCATACAGACAGGAATTGGGACTGTCGGTAATCTTCCACATTCGATCTTCCTTAGTTCCAGATATCTTTACAGCATTTATCAAATCATGTTGCAGTTATTTATTAGCTTTGACAGTAGATTTCAAAGGCAGAATACACTTTCTCCACATTTGATTTTTTAAAACGTAATTTTTTCAGGCTTGTAAGTGAAACAGTGAAAGAAATGAATTAAGGCTGAATGGGAGAGACAATTGCATTGATTGAATGAAGGACTATGCATTTAACAATATTAACATTGGATGATTTTGAGACACTATAGGTGATATTGTTAGTCACTCTATGTACAAGATAACATTTTAATATAAAACTTTTTAAGGAAGTTAGATTTAGAATATTGCTTCTAAGTATTTCAAAGAAAATCATTGTAAAATGCTCAATAATCACAAATCATGTGTTTTTTAGTGCTATTAATTGGAATAATTGATTGAGAACAAAATATTTTTAAGCACCTTCAGTATTCAAATTTTTTTTGCCAGGACAGATAGATTTGTTGGCAAATAAATTCACTTATCAACTAAACATCGGTTTTCTCTGTTCTGTTACTCTTAGGCTGACTCAATAAACTTAAATACTTAATCATTTTGTTATATCTTCAAGTGTTTTCTTCTAAGATTATCAGTTAAGTAGAACTAAGATGAAGAAACAATAAATCAGACGATTCTTTAAGGAAATAGTTTTAGTACATTGAGTGTAAAATCATAAACTGATAGAAAATTTATTTATCTTATAGTTTCAAAATAATTTTAGGCAGCTGAGAAACTAAAGTCTGAAAAAAGTACTCAAAATAATACTATTTGTTTTTATAACTTTACATTTTTTTCTCATCTTTCCTGCTTTTCTCCTTAGGCTATTTCCAAAAGGAAAATATACTGAAGAGAGCTGAATGCTGTTAGTTATTAAAAATAACAATCACAATTGCAATAATGAAGGGAAACTAAACATCAAAATCACCTGGTAAATCTGTCTTTATCCCATTCATTCCCTGGGAAAATAATTCCTAAAACAGTATATTTACAGGGTTGTTGCCCATCTTGAAACAATATTATAATAGCTTGTTTCCAAAGACACCTTACTTATTTTCTTGCTGTTCAAAGTCTAGTGTACCTGAAATGGTTGCGTCTCAAGAGACCAATGTGACAGAAACCTTGTCAATATAAGTTGTCATAAAATTTAGCAGTCTCACTCTTGTTCTTCCTTATCTGCGTATTGATTACTATTGTAAACATTGCAGAGTTTTCACTTATTTTTATTGTTTTTAATTTATCTTCATGCTGTTTAGTCTTGGGAAGTACAATAAAAATGTTTTCTTCTCTCTCTAGGTGATCTTAAAATTCCAGCCGATAGCTACATTCAAAGAACTCCTGGCTATTAGAATGCTCCTTGGCATAATATCCACACAGGTTGGGAGCAGACTTCTGAATCTTATTCCACTCTCAAAGATGTTGAGTTAGCAGTTCCTGTTGGCTGCCTGCCACTCATTTTTCTCAGTGCCCAGGGCTTGCATTTATGCTGAGCCCACTTTCTATTTTATATTTCAAGCCTTTATCTCTTCTTCCTTCGGTGATTTTTATGGATGAACAAACCAGGTCACCTAAGATAAGCCACCATCGCTCTCCACTCAACCTTCCCATTTTTTAGGAACTGTCCTAAAATTGAACTTCTGCTAAGAATTTCTGATTAGGACAGGGACACATGATGGTATTTTATCAGTGTTGTCCTGCATCAAGGAGAGAAGTCAGGGGTCTCAGTTTTCACCACACTTAACACCTCTTTGACCATGAGGACGTCATTCACTTTTCCATGTCTTAGCTACTTGATTAGAAAGCAAGAATAACATCTCCCCAAATCCTAGAAAGACTTAAATAATGTTATATATGTGAACAAACTCATAAACCCTAAAACACAACAGAACAGAGCAGAATTTATTTTTTGTTTCATCTTTCTGATCAATTAGACATGATCCAATAAACTGCACTCCTTAAAGACCAACACTATTTTGCAGTTTCAAAGAGGTTCTTTTCTATCCATTTAAAGAATAAACTCAAACATATCCTGTTTGAAAGAAAAAAATAGGAAGGCTGAAAGTTAAATTAAACCCTGCTTTTGATTCTAGTAAGAAGAAAATTATTGAATTTTTAGCTGCTACCTCTAACTTTATTTTGTGTCTTTTACGTTTCTATTTGTATTACTGCCAGTGAAGACCAGAAAGTGTGCTTGCTGTCAGAAAGACTCTACTATCAAACTCTGTGGTGTCAGAGCTAATGACAGGATCTATTGACAAAGAATATTACGTTTGTGGTTGTGTGAGGTAACAAACATTTCACTTAAAGTTTACTCCTTAGAAAAGATAATAAAAAAAAATAAGCTAATTGGTTAGTTGATTCAATTAATGTAGCAAGTCACCACCTGAAAATATCATGATGAATTCTACTGATATACAAAATTTTGAATGTTTACTGTTTTTATACCTTTATTAAGGTATAAATGACATACAATGAACTGCACATATTGAAAATGCAATTTGATAAAATGTTTCTTATATACACAGCTAAAAAAAGGTAGCATACTTTAAAGATATATCTTTTTATTCCTATATCCATCCATCTATTCATTTATTCATATCTTCATTCATTTACTTACTATCTACTGAGCCCTTCCCATGGGTCAGGCACTGTTATTAGGGCTAGATGGTAAGCAAAACAATGTCCCCACCTTGTTGCAGCCTGCTTTCCAGTAGGAAAAATGAGACGGTGTTAAGAGAAGTAGCAGGAGATAGAAAGGGAGTAGTGGCTACTGTATTACATAGGGAAATCAGGAAAGTTCTTGCAAATATAAAATCTCAGCAGAGAACTGGAAAAAATGGAATAGTGAGCCATGTGACTTTTTGGTATTAGAGCACACAGCAAATGCAAAAGCCTGGAGGAGGGTGTGTGCTTGTAGTTTTTGGAAAACAACATAAGGCCAGTGAAGCTGGAGTGAGAGAGGAGGAGAAAGACAGTTGATGCAAGCAAGAGATTATGGGAAGCTAGATCGCAGAGGTCTTTTTGAGCCTTTGGGAGAACTTTGTCTTTTACTTTGAGAGCAATGAAAAACTGAAAAGTTTTGAGCCGAAAAATGACACAACGTCACTTGTATTTTCAGTCATTACTCAAGGCACACAGTTGTGAATAGGAAGACTTAGAGAGGCTGCTGTTGCAGGGATCCAGGTAAGAGTTGATGGTGACACAAACTATGGTATTTACAATGCTGGAGGTGGTGAGGGTAGTCTCATTGAGGATATATTTAGGCTAGTTTAGTTTTGTTTTCATTATATAGTTTATAATGAAACATTAGTTTCTGTCATCAAATCCATGTATATAAGAGCTTACATATTTTATAGAGTGTGTTACTTCAGTACAAATGTGTAGAAGATCAGTCAGGGTGGTGGGAAAAATTATAGGAAAGACTTAAACCTTCTTGGAAAGACGGGAGGTTTTGCAAAAGCTTAGTGAAAGTGTTATAGCTGAAAGCAGCCTAATCCTCTTACCTTGAGCTAATGGCAGAGGGCAGATAACAAGGGAGTGCGAAGGAATTTATCTAGATAAGTTTGTTCACCTGCTTCTCCAGAAACCAACCTTTGATCATCCTTGCACAGGACTGCCCCCTACTGGAGGGTCGACAGATAATGTTAATTACCCACAAATGGTGTTTGCTTCAGGCCTTTGTCATTAAATCTGTGCTAAACAAATGCAAGCATCTCCGGCTTAAGGGGGCACGCTTTCTCATCTGCTGTGCTAAGCATGTGGTCCCCTAGCTACGTGTATAGGCGAAATATCTGTGTCTGCAAACTCTGTTCATCTATCCTCGGCCAGAGTTGGCCAGACAGACTCAGCACAAATGGAAAAAAAAAAAAACACAAGTTTAACATTTCTAGACCAATATGGCTTTTAATTTCTGTATGATGACAACTCAAAATGGTAAACTGGGATACTTTTTCCAAAGTTCATAGCACAGATAAAGTTTCTAAATATTCAAATTATATGTGTGTGTGCATGTGCGTGTATGAAAAGATCAATAGTATCAGTATGTTGTGCATCAAGTCATGTGAACAAAATGGTAGAGACATCCCTCCACTTCATTTTTAAAAAGGGAGGAGAAAAGGTAAAAAATGAAACAAGAAAATTGCAAGATTCTATTACTATTTTGAGACCTGGCATCATTTTTTAGATTAGCTTCTGGAAAGAAAACATTCTAGAATAACATTAAAAATAGCTCTAATATTTTTGAAGACAAATTTAATAGAATTTTTTCAACATGTTTGAGTTTCCAATCTTTATTTTTTTAAATATAAACTCTACCCTAAAGTCTCAAAATTTCTAGAATAACATCATCATGTAAAAGCTACAACATATTTAGCGCTTCACCAGGTATTATGTAGGAAGTCCAACCAAGCAGCTTGATTTATCTAAATTCAGTGGACCTCTTGGGCTCAAGGACTCACAGTCTAGATCCTATTCCCTTCTCCTACTTTGTAATTTCACTGAATATTATGAGCTGTGGAATTTTATCTCAGTCCTGAAGAAAAAGAATTCATAGTTTAGTCATTTGGAAAATAATTATTTTGTTTCATTCTCTCTCAAGCATGTTTGAAATCAAAGTTCATAATGATGCCATTTTGTTTAGCAAATATTAAATGTCTCTCAGAGACTATCTTGTTGTAAGGTATAAAGTATACAATTATAATTAATTATACCTCCTTGTCTCTTTATATTTTTCTGCTCCCTTATCAGACATTTAACATTTATAAACCCATTTTTGTCTTCAGGTTTTATCTACCTGAAAATTACTTGATGAGCTATATTCCGAAGGGAATTATGAAAGGGTGAGTATTATTGAAGGAGGTTGATAGTACACATTGCTGTCTCTTGAATGAGTAGGAACTTATTCTGATAAACACGATGAAGAAACGTTCCCCACTGATTTGAACGTGGGTAAACGTGTAGGCCAATTTATCATTAATTTATTACTGATATAATCATCCCAAGCCTAGTATATTAGATCTTGACTGAAAGTATTTGCTTTTGATTTTGTCCCTCCAATAATATTTTCTTTTCCCCTATGCAAAAATACATCAAGAGAAAAATAATAATAATGACATGAAAGAAAAATCAGAGGAGGCAAATACATTGATCTTATGCATCTCTTTTCAAGAATGTAGTCATAAGCATTTTTAGTTTTTTAATGTGTGCATATTATTTTAGATTTCCAATGAAAAATCACAAGAAAACATAATTTCTTTCACAAAGAAACCTGGGATGGGTTTAACTTTTCTCTTTCAGAGTGTATATGTGTGTGTGTGAAACTTTTTAAAATTTTTTCTTGCTGCCATCCTAATCCTAATATATTTTTAAAGGAATTTTATCAATCTCTAAAATCATTTTAGGCCTTAGAAAAATAAATTAAAATGCAAAATTAGTCTTTTCTCTTTTCCCATTCTTGGTTATCAGGGATGTTGCTTTTCTTTTGTTTCCATATTACAAAACAGTCACTTGCATTTATTTGTTTGTTTCTCTTGTGAATTGCTATATTTGAAAACATTTGCTTTCTTCCCAAATCTATTTGGTGAAAGCTAATTTGATAAAAACACACCCTATCAACCAATCTTAAAGAAATAGGAAAACAGCTGTGAATGTCAAATTGAAGTGTATTGTTTGAAACTATAGTATTGAACTAGAAAATGTAGGTTCATGCCATTGCTTTCTATCTGAACAAAATACTGAGGTATTGTCAGGATGGTTTTGTATACCATACCTTGAATATTTTTTTCAGAGTTAGAGCTCCCCACCCCTCTTCACCAGCTAGACATGACCTTCTAGACTGACTACGTGATTGTGGAACTCTGTATTCTTTTTCATCAGATCTCTTCCCCATTTTCCCTATTTTCACAGAAGGCTCAGATTTTACCTGCTCATGCATTAAACGTGGTTTGATACCCACAGAGACCCACTTGGAGACTACTTTATCTCTTTCTTTACTCTTTTCTTAGTAATCACAAGTGTATCTGAAATGTCAGTCATAACTTCTGGGAAAATGCTTCACAAAATTTGAGATTCATTAGAAATTCTCTTCAAAGTTGTGAACTCTTTTGGAAAGTCTGCAAGATATTTCCATTTTAACCTTCAATAAACCCTCCATACTTTATATGCTTCCAAATATGTTCTCCCTCTAATACCAAATAAATACTGAATTCAAATAAGATGATTGATTCTTTTCACCAACTTGACTGAGCCAAGGAGTGCCCAGATTGATCAAATATTATTTCTTGGTATGTCCGTGAGAATATTTCTCTTTAATATGGATGAGAATTATGTGAAGGCCTGAATAGAAAAGGCTGAGTAAGAAAAATTATTTTTCCTTGCTTGTCTTCAAGTGAGGATATTGTTGGTGTTGTTGTTTTTTTTTATCTCTGCCTTCAGACTTGGCTTCAGACTGAAACTTACCCACTTGATTCTCCTGGTTCTCAGGTCTTCAGACTTGGCTGAAACTATATTATTGGCTCTCTTGCATCTCCAGCTTGCTGACACAGATCTGGGGCTTCTTAGCCTCCAAAATATGCTTTATAGTCAATCTCTCTCTCCATACACACACACACACACACACACACACACACACACACACAGATACACACAAACCATACATACACACGCATATATATATATATAAACTCCTATTAGTTTTTCTGTTTCTGGCACATGCAGATTAATACAACAAATATTCAAATTCGGGGAGAGAGAGCGGGGGATGGGGAGTTGGGGAGAGAGAGCACAGGGAGAAATGCCAGATATAGGTGATGGTGAGGAAGGCAGCAAATCACACTGCCATGTGTGTACCACATAATTATGGATCCAATTATGTGAAGGCCTGAATAGAAAAGGCTGAGTAAGAAAAATTATTTTTCCTTGCTTGTCTTCAAGTGAGGATATTGTTGGTGTTGTTGTTTTTTTTTATCTCTGCCTTCAGACTTGGCTTCAGACTGAAACTTACCCACTTGATTCTCCTGGTTCTCAGGTCTTCAGACTTGGCTGAAACTATATTATTGGCTCTCTTGCATCTCCAGCTTGCTGACACAGATCTGGGGCTTCTTAGCCTCCAAAATATGCTTTATAGTCAATCTCTCTCTCCATACACACACACACACACACACACACACACACACACACACAGATACACACAAACCATACATACACACGCATATATATATATATAAACTCCTATTAGTTTTTCTGTTTCTGGCACATGCAGATTAATACAACAAATATTCAAATTCGGGGAGAGAGAGCGGGGGATGGGGAGTTGGGGAGAGAGAGCACAGGGAGAAATGCCAGATATAGGTGATGGTGAGGAAGGCAGCAAATCACACTGCCATGTGTGTACCACATAATTATGGATCCAATTATGTGAAGGCCTGAATAGAAAAGGCTGAGTAAGAAAAATTATTTTTCCTTGCTTGTCTTCAAGTGAGGATATTGTTGGTGTTGTTGTTTTTTTTTATCTCTGCCTTCAGACTTGGCTTCAGACTGAAACTTACCCACTTGATTCTCCTGGTTCTCAGGTCTTCAGACTTGGCTGAAACTATATTATTGGCTCTCTTGCATCTCCAGCTTGCTGACACAGATCTGGGGCTTCTTAGCCTCCAAAATATGCTTTATAGTCAATCTCTCTCTCCATACACACACACACACACACACACACACACACACACACACACACACAGATACACACAAACCATACATACACACGCATATATATATATATAAACTCCTATTAGTTTTTCTGTTTCTGGCACATGCAGATTAATACAACAAATATTCAAATTCGGGGAGAGAGAGCGGGGGATGGGGAGTTGGGGAGAGAGAGCACAGGGAGAAATGCCAGATATAGGTGATGGTGAGGAAGGCAGCAAATCACACTGCCATGTGTGTACCTATGCAGCAATCTTGCATGTTCTTCACATGAACCCCAAAACCTAAAATGCAAAACAAAAGAATGTTTATGTAAGACCTATTAATCTCCAGAGAACTATTAGAACTAGCCCAATGGAATAAAGCTTCTATCTGTCTCAAGGAAATGTTAAAATGAAAATAAAATACAGTGATACCAAAAAAAAAAAAATGTGATTTGACTCTCACACTTACAGTTTCAATTTGAACAGTTTTTCCATTAGTTCTTCAAGTAGCTCCTGAAAATAGTAACAGTGATTAATTATTTTACTAGTAAGCGATTACCTTAGAGGGATGAAAAGGAATCATCTTATGTTACGTGCAAGATGTCAGGAAAGATCTTTATCTGACTTTATGCTTTAATGTACTTTATAAAACACACTTTCCCAAAACTAATATTTATATACATGTTGCTTTAAGAATGGTTTAATTTTAACAGTTGAAATGGAAATGAACTAACTTTCTAACTTTGCTGTCACTTTGCAAACATAAATGATTTACCATATGCTTTGTTAAAAATAGATTGACTTTTATCCAGTTTCCTGGATAATTGGGTCTTAGGTAATTCAGATTAGTTCTTTTACTTTTAAATTAAATCTCATTTGATTAGGCTTGTCCATATTTTTGAAGGGTCATTTATGTTATTATTCAGACTAATTGATGTTCATAATATCTATGCATAAGAGGCAAGCTACATCTTCCATTATAAATATTCTGCTTACCCCTAACTTCATATCATTAATAAAAAAATTTAACAGATATTTGAGCTGTCACCTAATGTTTAAAAATGATATTTTTTTTAAAATAAAGAAAGAAAATGTAATGTAAATCAAATCTCATCTTTGCCATCAGTCAGTGAACAAAGCATTAGCTTGCTTTGCTTTGCTTTTTTAGTAAATCAAAGTAATGTACAGATTTACATCTTCATACATCAACATTTGCATCACCAACATTGACAAAAATTTGATGCAATACTATGTACATATATGTGTATATATATGCATATGTGTGTATATATGTGTATATACATAATGTATATACACACATATATGTATATATACATATATACACACACATATATATGTATACATATACATATATATACACACATATGTATATATGAAGATACATACTATACATGTACACACATATATATACGCACATACACATATATATGTATATATATATACGTATATATGTATATATGTGTGTACATGTATAGTATGTATCTTCATTCTCCACAAAGTATAGTTTATTTTTAAAATAAAAAGGTGTCTGCATAGAACTGTTTATCATATTCTGTATAATACAAGCCAAAAGACCAGTCAATAACAAAACAAAGCAAAAAAGGTAAAAAAACAAAACAAAACAAACAGACAAAAATCTCCACAAGTGTGATACATTTGGGAAATAGTTTTGAAACATGAGGTGGCAAAAAGTTGTTAAAGAGCTAAGATTTCTAAGAGACTATATGTTTTCTCTTCAAATATTCCTCATCCTGTGCAGCCATAACCCTTAGATGGTCAAGAGTCGAATGACCCATGCGACTCTTGACCATCTAAATCTATGGAAGGAGATAATTAATAGTACCTCAACTTCTTGATTGGATTGGTTTATTCATGATTAGAAGATCTAGATAAAGTATATTAGTGTACTTTATGTGATATGAATAATATATCATGTTTGACATCAAATTTCCCTCATGGTAAGACTAGTGAGCAAAATTATGATGATAAATATGATACCTGATCTCAAAATATCTTCTGACAACACACTTATTATTAATAGTCATAGAGAAAGAAAGAGAAACATTGTGGTGGAGAAACACAATGCCTTACTCGAGTGATCAAAATTAGTTATATGTGTAATAAGATCATGTGCCTCCTGATAGGATGCATGAAAAAGAACAAAACATCACCTCTCTGGTGTTTCTGCCCAAATGTGCACAACCTGAATATAATCCTAAGCAAACATCGTATTAACTGAGGGCCATTGTACAAAACTCCTCGCTACTCTTCAAAATTGTCAAGACCTTGAAAAAAAGAGAAACAAAAATACTTTCAAAGTAAAGGAGATTAAGGAGCTATGATAAGTAAGTGCAAAATGCGATCCTGGAATGGTTTTGAAACTAGAATATTTTTATATTACTATAAAGTACATTTCAGAAAAAAAGGGAAAGAGAAAATAGGAGTAAAAATGAAAAACGGAGTGCGAATGAAATAAAATTGTAACAGGAGAATCTAAGTGAAGGTTATATGGGAGAAACCTTGCATTATTTTGAGACTTGGAAGTTCAAATTAATTTCAAAGTAAAAAGTGAAAAACAAATATAAAAAATATTTATATTGGAGTCCATTACATTTCTGCCATGCACAAATACTTTTTCCTTCTGTGTTATCTGAAAACGTAGTGCTAATGATTCTCATTGGAATTCCAGCCTGGAGATGATTTTCGACTTTATTTAGCCCCTCTCTCCTCCACCTCATCATACTTTTATTCTTAGAGAATAAAGATACATTGGCCTACACAGATAAAGTCACTAGCTCATGTTCATTAAAATATTACATGGAGTCGTAACAATACATATTTTTCATTTTTTTATGTTTTCTTTGATAGAGTTTGATCTTTATAAGGGAAATCTCTGTATTTACATTTCCTTAACATCTAGTCTAAGATATTACGTAGAGTAAAAGCACACAAAATTATACCCTTTACTAGAATTCCATTTCTTCTGTACTTTAGAAAATCATCAAATATGTGTGGAGTATTTTCTCAATAGTGAAATCCACACCAGAAACATTATTACTATTTCACATTAATCTCCCGCACCTTCTTCAAGAAACTTAACCTCAACTTGGAGAAGGTAGTCTTGTGAACCAAGAGCTAAAATATGAGACAAGTAACATGGTGGAACCAAAATATAAAAGTAATATCTGAGATGATAATTAATACTCTGCTAATTCAGAGAATTAACACATTGGTTAGCATACTAATATATGACTCTATTTAAAATAAAGTTATGGTGGGATGTGGTGGCTCATACCTGTAATCCCAACACTTTGGTAGGCTGAGGCAAGTTAACTGCCTGAGCTCAGGAGTTCGAGACTAGCCTGGGCAACATGGTGAAACCACGTTTCTACCAAAATGTATATCTCTCCTTATATATATTAGCCAGCTGTGGTGGCATATGTCTGTGGTCCCAGCTACTTGGAAGGCTGAAGTATGAGGCTCGCCTGAACCTGGGAGGTCGAGGTTGCTGTGAGCTGAGATTACAAAACTGCACTCCAGCCTGAGTGACAGAGTGAAATCCCATGACAAAATAAAATAAAATAAAATTACATGAAGTCAATCTTAATGCCCATCAATGACAGACTCGATAAAGGAAATGTGGTACATATACACCATGGAATGCTATGGAGCCATAAAAAAGAACGAGATCGTGTCCTTTGCTGAATATGGATGAAGCTAGAGGCCATTATCCTCAGCAAACTAATGAAGGAACAGAAAACCAAATACCACGTTTCACTTTACAAGTGGGAGCTTATTGATGAGAACACATGGACCCATAGAGGAAAAACATGCACACTGGGGCCTACTGGAGAGCAGAGGATGGGAGGAGGGAGAGAATCAGGAAAAATAATGAATGGATACTAAGCTTCATAGCTGGGTGATGAAATATGTGCAACAACCCCCCACGACACACTATACAATATTTACCTATATAGCAAACCTATACCATCTGTACATGTATCTCTGAACTTAAAGTTTAAATAAAACAAAATAAAGTTGAGCAATACATGTACTATTATGGTAGAGGATAGTTTCAGTAATCTTTAATGCCAGCTTGCAGACTGAGATTGAGCATTAGCATAGTTTTGTTGGTCTAGGAAAGCATTTTAACACAACTTGATTTAGATTGAACCAGCTCTTTTCAGTCACAGTCCTCACCACTCCCTATTGCCTGTACTGGATGCTTCATTCATTTATAGGCTGGAACCTGAGGGCATTTGAATCTGTGAGGCCCAATGTAGAAGAATAAGAAAGACAAACACATACACATACATAGCAATAAAAACCAATTTGAAAAAGATCAGAAGTAAATACTTTATGCTTATTTGTAAAGTATCTTCTAAATTTAAAAAAAAGAGATTATTTTTAGCTTTAGAGATGTGAACACAGTACTTCCTCAAAGGGGTAGGATTTTTTTTTCCAGGCCTTAAAAAACATTGATAAAGGTGAGTGTAGGTGTTGCTGAAAATAATGATAAAGGAAACCAGGAGCAATCTTTAAAGATCTATAATTTCCTTGTTGTGGAGTTTGTATGAGGCCATTGGAGTTTCTGAAATATTTCTATGGAAAGATTTCAGACTTTGAAATAAAATTCCTTATGTTATTCTAAATTTGATATTAAAATACAGCCATAGATTTTTAGGGCTCTAGTAGACTGTGGATGAGTGAAAGAAGAGAGAGAGGAAGGAAGGAAGGAAGAAAGGAAGGAAGGAGGGAGGGAGGAGGGAGGGAAAGAAGGAGAGAAGGGAAAGAAGGAAGGAAGGGAAGAAAGGGAAGGAAGGAAAGAGAAGAGAGAAAGGGACACATGGCATCACTACTGCCTGCAGATGCAATTACATCTGAACATACTGGAAAAGCAGGAGCTCTAGATTCTTCTTAGAAGATCTCCATAGGAAGGAATTTCATGCTTTTCTCTGCACTCACATTCTAGAGTTTAACAGGTCACTACCCACCTACTTACTTCCACTCATACAAACGTAGATATGGTAAACACACACTCACACACACACAACCAAACATATACCCCAAAAATACTAATGGATATATCATTTTAGGCTCACTAACATTTTATAAATATAAAATGCCAACAAATTTATAGATAAGTATCCAAGAACCAGGGCTCTCAGGATTTCTCAGCTAGTTTTAGAAACTAAAAGCACTACAGTATAAAAATCACCTTAATATATCAGAAACACTAGTCTTGAAAATTTTAGTAAAAATGACTATGGAACAAGGGAACAATGCCAAGGAGATAAAAAATGTTTGTGAAATGTTATCTCTGGCCAAATATATGTCACGGAGGATAACAAAAATAAGAGAAAGCTTTACATTCCCATTGTTCTTCCATCTGCATTCTGAGAGAGAAGACAAAATACTATGAAGACAGTAGAGGAAAGCATAGTTGCTGTAACATTTTCTTTCTTACAACCATAGAAAAATAAACACTTTGTAGCACTCCTTTCTTGGCATGATTTTCTTTGGTGGAGTCTTGGATCAGATCTAGCATGGAAAGGAATAATGCCTTTTAAACACTATTTTAGACCAAAACTAAAAATTTTGTGAATACAATCCAATCATGTTTAGAAGAAACAGTCAAACATCTAGAGTCAACAGAGGAAAAGAAAAAATATTCACTTATCTATACTACTGTAATATAAATGGAAACACACCTGCCTTATCCAAGGTTTCTACTTCAGAGGCCTCCATGTTCTGACCCAATCATTAAAGGAAAGACCTCACCTCTTTCTATTCAAAGCCTTACTTTCTTAACCATCAGCAAAATGCAAAAATTATAACTCAACCTACAAGTAATCATTAAGTATTTCAATATCCTGCTCAAATTTTCCATTTGGATTTGTTTTCAGTACGGGCTTTGTCTGTTCAAACCCATGGCGTGTAACTAGGACATGTAATTGTTAAACTGGTCTCCATCATTTGCGCCATCTGCACCTCCTGAATAATAAAACTATTATATAATTAAGAGGCAGTCAATTAGGGATGATTGCTAATTACTCTAGACACCTATTAGAGTTGCTTCAGGGAGACCATTGACTCATTTTATGGATGCATTATGAATGCTTTTTTTGTATCTTTCCACAAGTACAAGTGAAATTGTGATTTTCAACACTGCACAAATAATTCAAATTATAATTTAAGATAGTTTATTTCAATATACTCATTTACCAGGGTCACACAAATATTACAAAACTGAATTCCTAGTTTGTGATTATATAATAAACCAAATCAGAATCAGTGAATTGATTCTGAGCCATCTTCTTTTTCTTCTTCAAACTTACCTTCCTCCCTTTTTCTCTACCTCTTTCTCTTCCTTTCTTCCTTCCTTTCCTTTCTACACATTTCCAGTATAATTCAAAGTTTAGAAAGTTAGCTATATATGAATTCAGTGAATTGAAATCAAAAGATGCTGATCCTAACCCTTTCTCATTTTATCTTTCACTTTTCATGTTAAATTAAGTAAAGCATGCACATGGTAAAGTGTTCAAATAATACAGAAATAACACTTTCTGGTTAAAGTACTGTTAAATTTTGGATGTATATCTTTTCTAAGTTTTTTGAAGTTTTTGATTTGATCAAATTAAATAACATTTATTAAAAACCTAAATTTCACTGCACTCTGATAAATACCAAAGGTGGGTAAGAGTATCCTCAACCTCAGAGGCCAATCATTTAATACAAGGAAATAGATTTATTTACACTAATTAGTGTGTTTGCTAAAAAGTATACTGAAGAGTGGTGAATTAAGTGAACTTAAGTGTCAGAAATGATACTTCCATGACACTTTTGTATAGAAAGTAAACATGAATTCTGTAAAGGTAAGAACATGACTTCTTCCCTGCAACCCTTCTTCTGTTAGACTGTATTAAAAACTATATAGTTCAGGTGCTATGTGAGAAATGTACTTAAAACTGTGTGAAATTAAACACTAGACAACTACTTTTTAGTCTTATCTCATTTCTGATTCTCATTCTTGCCTGATTGTATCCGTGACTGACAATTCCTCAAAGGAATTATCCATCACCCACTCCTGATTCTAATCTCATGTTGCCATCTAGTTGAGGACCACAGAACAATTGGCATAAATCAGGGGACACTTACACTCTGTTGGAGGTGATGTACATTAGTTCAGCCACAGTGGAAAGCAGTTTGGAGATTTCTCAAATAATTTAAAACATAGGTACCATTCAAACCATCAATCCCATTACTCAATATATATACAAAAAGACACAAGAACTTTCATGTTCATCATTGTGCTATTCATGATAGCAAAGACATAGAATCAATTCACATGCCCATCCATGGTAGATTGGATTAGGAAATGTAGTATAATACACCATGGAATACTACACAGCCGTAAAACAGAACGAACTCATGTTCTTTGCAACAACATGGATGAAGCTGGAGCCATAATCCTAAGCAAATTAATGCAGGAACAGAAAACCAAATATCACATGTTCTCACTTATAAGAGAGCTAAGCATTGAGCACACATAGTCATAAATATGAGAACAAAAATAACTGTGGACCACTAAGGGTTGTGGGGAGGTGGTGTAAGAACTACCTATCAGGTGTTACGCTTACTATCAGGTGGCAGCATCTGTACTGCTAACTTCACCATCACCCAATATCCCCATGTAGCAAATCTTCATGTCTCCCTGTATCTAAAATAAATTTGAAATAAAAATGATAAATAAAGGTTTTCTTTAGTCTATATCAAAATATCTTAGATGAAACTGTCTACATCCAAATGGCCGCTTAAAATGATTGCTTTGAAGTGTTATGTACACAAATCCTTTATTTGTTTCTACAGTATCAGTCAATGGCTAAACAAAGAACAGGCTTGTATCAAATGTTTTACTAATCATTGCAACCATAGAGGCGTTTATATTAGATCGTTCAAAAAATTAGAAATAGGAATAACATAATTCTTAAAACATGGCACAAAATGACCTTAAGAAAACATGGCTGGAGCCTATGAAGTTTGCATGAGAATGAGGAAGAAATAGAGATAATAAAATAAAGAAGAGAGAAAGACATCTCATTCTTAAAATTTACATTTAAAATCGCTCCAATTCTAAAAGGTTTTAGTAGGCTACTAAGTACGGAAATCAGGGCTGTTCTTTGCCATACCTATTCCTTTCTCTCTCCTTTACTCTAGACTCAGAGCCTGTACGTCATCAAGATTTGCATACACAATTGAACTAAGTTTCCTAGGGCTGCCTTAACAAATTTCCACAAAACGGGTAGCTAAAATAACAGGAATTTTAGGTCTCAGGGTTGCGGAAGCTACAAGTCCTAAATCAAGGCATCAGCAGGACTCTACTCTTGCTGAAAGCTTGAGAGGAGAATCCGTTGCATTCCTTTCTCTTAGCTTCTGTTATGGGCAGTGATCGTTTTGCATGCCTTGGCTTATAGATGTGTTACTCCATTCTCTTCTATTGTCACATGCCAATCAGCTGCATGTTTCTGCCTCTGTGTCTCTTCTCATCTTCTTAAAAGGGCAAAAGTCAAATTAGATTAAGGGCCAATCTTGTCACAGTTTGATCTCATCCTAATTAAATGCATCTGTAATGAACCTACTTTCAAATTAGTCACATTTTGAGGTTTCAGGAAGGACACGAATTTGTGGGTAGTGAGGGGAAACAATATGCTGCCCTTACAGGGAGGGACTTACTTTGTTCAACAGGAACTAATACAGTTCTGATAATCTTTGTTAACTCATGGGCATTTGCTTTTAAATACCAATCTCTAACAGTAGAATAAACATGAATAGTAGAATAAAATACCTTTATCCTACCTGTTAAGATGCTTGGAAGTATCAATAGTTAGGAAATTATCTTAAGGAGGAAAGGAAAGGAGAGAAGGGCTGTTTCAGGTCCTTAAAATCACACGGTTTATGTTCAAATCCTCTCTACCCAATTGTTCATTGTTAAGAACAGTATGTCTATGTCCCCAGGCCACTCTCTTAATCAAATAACATAGAGAGCAGCCACATCAGAGAATTCACAATGGCCTGCAGAATAATTGCTTGACCCTAAGGCTTGATGGTCTGTAAGCAGACTTGCAAATTGGCAAGCAGAGCCTAAGTGTCAAAAATGGATAGTGGTTTCACAGTAAATTATATCGGATCACAGAGAGTAGTGCCATCATCAATTGTGACTTACGGTGCTTCTCTGGCAGCAAGAAGAGAACATAAGCATGACCCTTATGTCTTGCACAAAAAAGTGTCAGTCAGGAAACAAAGCCTTCATTTTCAGGGCATGATCACATGGGGCTGCATTTTAAAGACCAGCGTAGAGATCGTTAAGCCCATGGAGGATGAGTGATGGACTAAGGTCTACCTAGCTCCTAGCTCTGAGGAACCAGAATCCAACATAAAATTAAAAAAAAAAAAAAAAATCTTGGCTTCCAGTGTCAAGTTGTCAGTTTCTAGTCAGCACTCTTGCAACACTAAGAAAAAAAAGAGAAAAAACCACATAAGGCTCACCATTTATAAAATGGTTCTTGCAGTTTAAAACTAAATTAAGAAAAATGTAAAAGACAAAATAATTGAAAGAAGAAAAGACAGTAGGATTGGTGTAGGGGGTTGGAACAGGGTGAGTTAGTTTTGGCAGAAAGATTGCTTCAGAACTCAGGTGACAGTGACTAATAACAAATGCTTTCAGATTCTTGTTAAATAAATACTTGTTTGGTGGGTATGTTTGAAGTTGGCTGGATGTCTAACAAGCCTCTCTTTGGGAGTTCAGCATCTGTCAGGTGAATCAGAACAAGGGTTCTACTTACATGAAGCAGGAGAAAAATTATATCTAATGAGCTGCTAACAAGTGTTTATTGAGTTCTCCCAGGTATGTTCAAATCAGGCGCAAGTTAAAAGTCTAATATGAGCTTTTGATGATCTGAGAAAGCTTCACAGGAAAAAAACTAAATGGTAAATTTTATTAACAAAAATATTTTTTGAAAGTATGTTACATGATTGGTATGCTACCAAGTGCTCTACCTATACTATTTAATCTTTGCAACTAAGTTAGCCTGAATATTTTTGGTTCCATTGTACAGATAAGGATACAGGTTGTATGTAATAGAATAATTTGCCCATAGTCATATCACAAGTATATTGCACAGTTGGAGTTAGAAAAGGACCAATTTCAAATTTTCTGTGCTTAATCTGTTCTAATTCTACCCACAGACACACAGATAATAATACAGCTAACAAAAAGAGTTAAGAAAGTATTCAATCCTGCCTCTCCCATTTTACAAATAAAGACATTTAAACCTAGGAGTTAAGTCATGGTACAAAAGTCACATGGTGCAAAGGACTGAAAATATATTTTTGTATGTGTGTGTATTTATGCATTCTGACTCTATCAGAGGAACCATATTTCTTTTCTTTCTGTAACACTACTCAATATGGGACCTATGTAGAGATTTAAATGTTTTCATTAGAACCAGAACTGAACCATTATGGATATAGCCAGTTCATAAATTTAGAACTAGTAACAAAACACACTCAGTCATTTTAAGCCATGCTAATATAGACCAGCAATCCCTTCTCACTTTGTGCTTGGATAAATTAAATATGATGGTTGCCTTATTGAACGTTATCCCTCAACGGCTTTCAAAATGTTACTGTAATTTTCGATCTCAGATGCAAAGAGTTGATCTAATCTCACTCCTCTGTTCATTGCCATTGGACATCTCTAACTATATAAAGAAAGTTATATAACTGTATAAAACTATGTAAAGAAAGTTAGTTTTTTTCTCCTAATCATCTCAACTGTTTTTCTATCCCCTCTAATAAGCACACACTAACTTGTTTTATGTGTTAATATTGCTGCAAGGCCGGGCACAGTGGCTCACACCTGTGATCCCAGCACTTTGGTAGCCTGAAGTGGGAGGATCATGGGGTCGAAGGATGGAGACCATCCTGGCCAATATGGTGAAACCCTGTCTTTACTATAAGAATACAAAAATTAGCTGGATGTGCTGGTGTGCACCTGTAGTCCCAGCTACTTGGGAGGCTGAAGCAGGAGAATCGCTTGAGTCCAGGAGGCAGAGGTTGCAGTGAGCCAAGATTGAGCCACTGCACTCCAGCTTGGTGGCAGATCGAGATTACATTAAAATAAATAAATAAATATATATATATATATACACACACATAGTATGGAAGCTTTGTATTTATGCTTTTAATATACACATATAGTGCTGTAATATAAAATTTCTTTTCTAATTTTCTCATTCAACATTTATTTATAAGAAATTTCAAATGTATGGCAAAGTTGTACAAACTGTACTGTGAGTATCCACATGCCTGTTATCCAGATTTAAACATTAATATTTATTATCCATCTATTTATTCTTTTCTCCATTCATATCATATTGGGGTCATTTCAAAGTACACTACAGATATCAGCACATTTCTGTCTACTTATATGTGTATCGTTACCTAGTGTTTAGTATTTGTTTATAGTATTTTAATTTTAATTGTACATTGCTGCGTTTTGGCAAATGTATATACCTGTTTAACCTAAAACCCATATCTAGATATAGAATATTAGCTTACCTTAAAAAGCTCTCCCATCTTTCCTCCTAAACATTACCTTTCTGTTTCTGCTAAAGACAATGATTTTTCTGTTTTTTTTTTTTTTTTTTTTTTTTTTTTTTTTTATACTTTAGATGAGCTTTTCTATTCTAGAAATCTAAATAATGGCTTCTTACAGTATGTCCTCTTTCAGATGAGATAGCTTTCTCACAGCATTTTGTAGCCTATGTTGGAATTTTTGTGACTACTCCATGGGTCCTTGAGGTTTTGAACATTGTTTTCAATCTTGTTTTGTATTGGATAATTTATATAACTCTATCTTCACATTCACAGATTCTGTCTTATGTCATCTCCATTCTACTATACAGCTATCCAGTGAATTTTTTAATTTCTGATATTTTTTGTTTTCAGTTCCAAAAATTTTCTTTCCTGTTTTTTTAGTAGTTCATATTTATCTGCCATGTTTTTCCTATTTTAATAAATTTTCATACATTGTAGATTAATTGAGTATAGTAATAACATGTGCTTTAAACCTCTAATTCAAAACCTAGAGGCATTTACATGTTGATTTTGGTTGATTGTTTTATCTCTTGAGAATAAGCCACATTTTCCTAATTATGCATTTGAGTAGTTTGGATTGTGTCCTGGACATTAGGAATGTTTTGTTGCAGAAGCTCCAAAATTTAACAGTTTTCTGAAGAAATTTTTGATGCATTATATTTGTTCGTAATTATGGGATACATAGGAAATTTGTTACATGCATAGAATGTATCATCATCAAGTCAGGGTATTTAAGGTATCCATCACTGCAATATTTACCATTTTTATGTTTTGGAAAAGTTTCAAGTACTTGCTTCTCTAAATATCTTGAAAAATAGAATACATTGTTTTTAACTATAATTACCCCCTTACTCTGTAATATGGTTTGGCTGTGTCCCCACCCAAATCTTATCTTAAATTGTAGCTACCATAATTCCCACATGTTGTGGGAGGGACCCAGTGAGAGTAGTTGAATCAAGAGGGTGGTTCTCCCACACTGTTCTCGTGGTAGTGAATAAGTCTCTTGAGATCTGATGGTTTTATAAGAGGTTTCTTCTTTCACTTGATTCTCATTCTCTCTCATCTGCTGCCATGTAAGACTTGCCTTTCACCTTCCACCATGATTGTGAGGCCTCCCCAGCCATGTAGAACTCTGAGTCCATTAAACCTCTTTTCTTTTATAAATTATCAGGTCTCAGGTATATCTTTATCAGCAGCATGAAAACAGATTAATATACTCTACTGTCCAGCATTACAGGTCATTCCTTCTACCTAACTGTAGTTCGTGTTTCCATTAACCAGTCTCTATCCACCCATCTTCTTGCCCCCCACATACACCCTCTCCAGTCTCTGGTATCTATTCTACCACAATCTGTCTCCACATCATCAACTTTTTAGCTCCCATATAGGAATTACATGTTCTTTGAAGACTTTTGATGTTTTTATTTTAGAAGGAAAATAAACTGCTTGGATTCAGACTGAAAGTCTGTGTCTTGAGCAGCAGGACAAACAGATTTCAACTCTTTTTATCTCCAGGTGATCTATTTGCAGTCAGCTGTACCCCAGGCATATGTCAGGGGTCCGCCTGAACGGTGGACACAGTTTATACACAGATTATTAACCTCTCAGGCTCTCTATTTTCCTGGGTTCCCTCCTCACTTTCCAGATACTATACTTTGATTTTTCAGGTCAGAAAGACTATAAGTTTTCTATCAAATTTTCAGTCACCCTCTGACTAAATTTTGATCTGCCTTCATGTTGAAAATCATAAAACAGAAAATTCATTCTGCACCAGTTCTTTCTCCCAAATTTGAACTCTACTTCCAACTTTCCATGCTTTTGTTTACTCTCAAAGAGCTTTTCCTCTTTGTTTATGTTCAGGGCTTATAGTTCTTATCATTGTGACGGTCAGCCATACCAGAAATGGCAAAAGTTTATTTTGTGTATTCATTTTACTCTATGTGTAAATAGTTTGTTACTTCAGACTGTTTTTAGTACTCCATATGGATTTATATTTTACTAATTTTCCCATAGCAAATTTTTAATGCTCTTAATTATGATCATGTTTACCTATAATTTATTGACTTTGTGAATATATTAAACTTTTCTATAAACCAAAAACAAACAAAAAAAGAATTATATAAACTTTCTCTGCTATATCCTACAAACCAAACTGGCCACAATACCCTAAAATTGTCTAAAGTTTTATTTCTTATTATGGATTCTCTTTTCTTCTCTCTCCCTCCTTTCCCTTCCTTCCTTCCTTCCTTCCTTCCTTCCTTCCTTCCTTCCTTCCTTCCTTCCTTCCTTCCTTCCCTCCTTTTCATCCTTTCTTCCTTCCTTCTTTTCTTTCTTCCTTTCTTCCTTCCTTATTTCCTCCCTTTTTTCCTCCCTCCCTTTCTTTTTCTTAATTTGTTACCCTCCCTCCCTTCCTTCCTCCCTGTATTAGTCCATTTTCACACTGCTGATAAAGACATACCCAGGACTGGGCAATTTACAACAGAAAAGGGTTTAACTGAGCTTACAGTTCCATGTGGCTGGGAAGACCTCACAATCATGGCAGAAAGCAAAGAGAAGCAAGTCACATCTTACATGGATGCTAGTAAGCAAAGAGAGCTTGTTCAGATAACCCCTCCTTATAATACCATCAATGCTCATGAGACTTACTCACTATCACAAGAACAGCATGGGAAAGACCCACTCACATAATTCAGTCATCTCCTGCTAGGTTCCTTCTACAACACATGGGAATTATGGGAACTGCAAAATGAGATTTGGGTGGGGACACAAAGCTAAATTATATAATTCTGCCCTGGCCCCTTCCAAATCTCATATTACCACATTTCAAAACCAATTATGCTTTCCCAGTGGTCTCCCAAAGTCTAAACTCATTTCAGTATTAACCCAAATGTCCATGTTCAAAGTGTCATTTGAGATAAGGCAAGTCCCTTCTGCCTATGAGCCTGTAAAAACAAAAGCAAGTTAGTTACTTCCTAGATACAATGGGGATACAGGCATTGGGTAGATACAACCATTCAAAATGGGAGAAATTGACCAAAACAAAAAGGCTAAAGCCCCATGCAAGTCCAAAATCCTGCAAGGTAGTCAAATCTTAATGTTCCAAAAGGATCTACTTTGACTCCATGTCTTGTGGAATTACACTGATGCAAGAGGTGAGTTCCTGTGATCTTGGGCAGCTCTGGCCCTGTGGTTTGCAGGGTACAGCCTCCATTCTATATGCTTTCATAGGCTGGTATTGAGTTTCTGTAACTTTTCCTAGTACATGGTGTAAGCTGTCATGAGTGTCTGCAGCTTTTCTCAGCGCACAGTGAAAACTGTCAGTGGATGTACCATTCTGGGGTCTGGAGAACAGTGGCCCTCTGCTCACAGCTTCACTAGGCAGTGCCCCAGTAGGGAGTCTGTGTTAGGGCTCCAACCCCACATTTCCTTTTTGCACTGCCCTAGCAGAGGTTCTCCATGAGGGCCCCACCCCCTCAGAAAACTTTTGCCATGGCCTCTAGGCATTTCCATCCATCTTCTAAAATCCAGGCAGAGGTTCCCAAACCTTAATTATTGTCTTCTGTGCACCCTCATGCTCAACACCACGTGGAAGCTGCCAAGATTTGGGGATTAAACCCTCTGAAGCAACAGCCTGAGCTATACCTTGGCCTCTTTTAGTCACAGCTGGGGTGACTGGGATGCAGTGCACCAAGTCCCTAGGCTACACACAGACAGGGGCTCTGGGGTCTGGCCCATGAAACCATTTCTTACTCCTCGGCTTCTGGGCCTGTGATGGGAGATGCTGCAATGAAGACTTCTAACATGCCCTGGAGACATTTTTCCCCATTGTCTTGGGGATTAACATTCGTCTCCTAGTTACTTATGCAAATTTGTGCAGCCAGCTTTTATTTCTGCTCAGAAAACGGGATTTTCTTTTCTATCGCATTGTCAGGCTACAAATTTTCCGAACTTTTATGCTCTGTTTCCCTTTTGAAACTGAATGCCTTTAACAGCTCCCAAGTCACCTCTTGAATGCTTTGCCGATTAATCATTTCTTCCACCGGATACCTTAAATCATCTCTCTCAAGTTCAAAGTTCTATAACTCTCTAGAGCAGGGCAAAATGGCTTCAGTCTCTTTACTAAACCATGACAAGAGTCACTGTTATTTTGGCTTCTACCAAATTTCTCATCTTCATCTGAGACCACCTCAGCCTGAACCTGATTGTTCACATCACTGTCAGCATTTTTGTCAACTCCATTTAACAAGTCTCTAGGAAGTTCCAAACTTTTCCACGTTTTTGTTTCTTCTCCTGAGCCCTCCAAACTGTTCCAACCTCTGCCTGTTACTCAGTTCCAAACTCGCTTCCACATTTTTGGGGATCTTTTCAGCAATGCCCCACTCTACTGATACCAATCTACATTATTAGTCTGTTTTCATGCTACTGATAAAGACATACCTGAGACTGGGAAATTCACAAAAGAAAGAGGTTTAATTGGACTCACAGTTCCAGCTTGCTGGGGAGACCTCACAATCAGGGTAGAAGGCAAGGATGAGCAAGTCATATCTTATGTGGATGGCAGCAGCAAAGTGAGCTTGTGCAGGGAAACTCCTTATAATACTGTCAGATCTCTTGAAACTTATTTTCTGTCATGTGAACAGCATGGGAAAGATCTGCTCCCACACTTCAGTCTTCTCTCACTAGGGCCCTTCTGCAACATGTAAGAATTATGAGAGCTGCAGATCAGATTTGAGTGGGAATACAGAGCCAAACCATATTACTCCCTTTCTTCCTTCCTTCCTTCCTTCCTTCCTTCCTTCCTTCCTTCCTTCCTTCCTTCCTTCCTTCCTTCCTTCCTTCTTCTTAATTTATTTTACCACAATAAACTTTCATAGGCTATGTATTAATATTCATTTATTGTATATCTCTTAGCCTCCTATAGGACATGCTTGTCTTCTTAGTGGAGATCTTCATCTAAAAGTGCTTTTTGTTTTTATATTATATTATTATATTTAGCTTTATACTACAACTTTTGAAATGTTTATGTCTTGAAAAAAATCTCACATGCAAATCATTTTTGCTGATATAAAACACTAGAGTCAAAGTTATGTTTACACCTATTTGATAATGATACTCTATATTTAGTTACCTTAAATATTAATGTTATTCTTTGTAAGAAATCTGTGTTTAATTTTCAGATATCCTATTTTTCTTTTGTTTTGATCAACTTATATTTAACTATATTATATCCAGGTATGGATTTCCTTTTCTATTATATTTTGCACTCCACAGGTTTTCTAAGGTTTTTCTTCTTCATTTAATTTTGTTAAAATCTCAGTAATAATTTTTTCAAATACTTTCTTTCCTACTGTTACTTTCTCCTCCTTTGTAATTCTATTTACACCAATACTTCTTTTTTTTTTTTTTTTTTTTTTTTTTTTTTTTTTTTTTTGAGATGGAGTTTTGCTCTTGTTGCCCAGGCTGGAGTGCAATGGCGCAATCTCGGCTCACCGCAACCTCCGCCTCCTGGATTCAGGCAATTCTCCTGCCTCAGCCTCCTGAGTAGCTGGGATTACAGGCACGCGCCACCATGCCCAGCTAATTTTTTGTATTTTTAGTAGAGACAGGGTTTCACCATGTTGACCAGGATGGTCTCGATCTCTTGACCTTGTGATCCACCCGCCTCGGCCTCCCAAAGTGCTGGGATTACAGGCTTGAGCCACCGCGCCCGGCCCTTACACCAATACTTCTGTACTCTTACTGTTTCTCTCTCTCCATGTGTAAACTTTTATATTATGGCCTTATTTCTTCACACTGAATTTGTAAAATTTCTTAAATGTAATCTTCCATTTTATTGGTTTGTTTTATGGCTATATTTTTCAATTTAATAGGTTCTTTGTTAAAAATTGTATGCTTTAATATCAAGTATTTCCACTGGAGTCTTTAACTCCATATTCTCCTTATTATAATCAATTCTTTTTTCCCAAGTTATTTATTGTGTCTATTTTGAATTATTGATTTATATAAAAGACTATTATTAGTTCACCTAGTGATATTATTATAGAATTTCTTTCTTCATAGCAAAATGTTCACAAAAAAATTTCACAAAGGTTATCGTTGTGAAAGTTTTTTTTCTATGCAAGTATCAGGGAGACTGATAATTGTTTAAAAAAAATCACTGGTTTAGACACAATAATGACTCCTGTCTGGCATCAGTTTGCCAAGCTCAGTAATGTTTCATAGTTTGTATTGGTGCCTTGTGTTACCAGTTGACAGTTTTTTTTTAGGTAGAATTATTTTATTTATTTCAATAAATTTTGGGGAACAGGTGGTGTTTGGTTTCATGCATAAGTTCTTTAGTGGTGACTTTTGAGATTTTGGTGCACCCATCACTGGAGCACTGTACACTGTACCCAATATGTATTCTTTCATCCCTCATCCATCTCCCACACTTTACCCCAAGTCCTCAAAGTCCATTGTAACATTCTTATGCTTTATCATTCTTGTAGCTTAGCTCCCACTTATAAGTGAGAACATGTAATGTTTGGTTTTCCATTCCTGAGTTACTTCACTTGGAATAATAGTCTCCAACTCCATTCAGTTGCTGTGAATTCCATTATTTCATTTATATATGTACCATAGCTTCTTTATCCACTCATTGATTGATGGGCATTTGGGCTGATTCCGTATTTCTGCAGTTGTGAATTGTGCCGCTATAAACATGCATGTGCAATTACCTTTTCCATATAATGAATTATTTTCCTCTGGGTAGATACACAGTAGTGGGATTGCTGGATCAAGTGATAGGTTTACTTTTAGTTCTTTAAGGAATCTCCACCCTGTTTTCTGTATTGGTTGTACTAGTTTACATTCCCACCAACAGTGTACAAGTTTTCCCTTTTCACCATATCCATGTCAATATCTATTATTTTTGATTTTTTGATTATGGCCATTCTTGCAGGAGTCTGGTAATATTGTATTGTGGTTTTATTTGCATTTCCCTGACTATTAGTGATGCTGAACATTTTTTCATATGCTTGTTATCCATTTGTACATCTTTTGAGAATTTCCTGTTTATGTCATTAGCCCACTTTTTGATGGAATTGTTTGATTTTTTTCTTGCTTATTCATTTGAGTTCTTTGTAGATTATGGATATTAGTCTTTTGTTAGATATGTATTATGCAAAGATTTTCTCCCACTCTGTGGGCTGTCTGTTTGCTCTGTTTATAGTTTAATTCAGTTTCTGTTTAATTAAGTCCCATCTACTAATCTTTGTTATTGTTGCATTTACTTTCAGATTGTTGGTCACAAACATTGCCTAAGCCAATGTCTAGAAGGGTTTTCCAATATTATTGTCTTGAGTTTTTATGGTTTCAGGTCTTAGATGTATGTCTTTGATCCACCTTGAGTATTAAAAGGTAAGAGGTGATGATCCAGTTTTGTCCTTCTGCATACAGACTGCCAATTATTCCAGCACAATTTGTAGAATAGAGTGTCCATTCCCCACTATATGTTTATGTTTGGTTTGTCAAAGATCAGTTAGGGATAAGCATTTGTCTTTATTTATGTGTTCTCTACTTTGTTCCATTGGTCGGTGTGTCTATTTTTATAGCAGTACCATGTTTTTTGGGGGAGACAATAGCCCTATAGTGTAGTTTAAAGTTGGGTAATGTGATGCTTCCATATTTCTTCTTTTTACTTAAGCTTGCTTTGGCTATATGAGTTCTTTTTTGGTTTCAGATGATTTTTAGGTTTTTTTTTTCTAGTTGTGTGAAAAATAATGGTGGTATTTTTATGAGAATTGGATTGAATTTGTAGATTGCTTTCGGCCGTATGGTCATTTTCACAATATTGTTTCTACCCATCCATGAGCATGGGATGTATTTCCATTTGTTTGTGTTGTCAATGATTTATTTCAGCAGTGATTTGTAGTTTTCCTTGCAGAAGTCTTTCACCTCCTTGGTTAGGTATATCCTAAGTATTTCATTTTGTTTGTAGCTGTTGTAAAAGGGGTTGAGCTCTGGATTTTATTCTAGGCTTGGTCATTGTTGGTGTATAGCAGTGCTCCTGATTTGTGTACATTGATCCTGAAACTTTACTGAATTTATTTATCAGATCTAGTAGCTTTTTCAATGAGCCTCTAAGGTTTTCTAGGCACATTGATATATGTGCAAATAGGTTGGGTAATTTATAAAGAAAATACGTATATTTAGCTCACAGTTATGCAGGATGTACAAGATACATGGCACCAGCACCCGCTTCTAATGGAAGCTTCAGAGAGCTTCCACTCATGTTGAAAGGCAAAGGGGAGCAGGCATCACATGCTGAAGAGGAAGAAAGCAAGAGGGAGAGGAGATGAAGGTGCCAGGTTCTTTTTAACAGCCAGATCTTGTGAGAACTAATAGAGAACTCAGTCATTACTGGGAGAACAGCTCTGTATTAGTCCATTTTTACACTGCTGATAAAGACATACCTGCGACTGGAAAATTTACAAAAGAAAGAGGTTTAATGGACTCACAGTTCCACATGGCTGGGGAAGCTTCACAATCATGGTGGAATGTGAAAAGCACGTCTTATATGGTGGCAGGCAAGAGAAAAGAATGAAAGCCAAGTGAAAGGGGTTTCTCCTTATAAAACCTATCAGATCTCTTATGACTTACTCACTATCATGAGAACAGTATGATGGAAACTGCCCCCATGATTCAATTATCTCCTACTTGGTCCCTCCCAAAACATGAGATAACTATGGGAGCTACAATTCAAGATGAGATTTGGAGTTGGAACATAGCCAAACCATATAAAGCATCAAGCCCTTTGTGGGATATGCCCCCATGATCCAAATACCTCTCACCAGGCCCCCATATAATATTGGGGGTCACAATTCAACATGATGCTTGGAGGGGACAAACATACAAACTATGTCACTGCCTTTAGTGACTGTTGTGCTATCCTCTCAATAGTTTACCAGACCCCTTCTGCAAAGCCTTTCCTATTAATTCCTCTGTAGTTCCTCCCCTCTGAGACCAGTCCTTCCTTTATTGAAGCTAACAATTAGACAGCACCTTTCAATATCCTTTTCAGGCTGTACAGGTGTCTGTGCTCTTTTCTAGATGCATTCTCGACCTCAAGGATATTAGGCTAGTTCTGCTGACTTTCTTCACTTAAAGTGGTGAAGGGCTGAGAGTGATGTGTCAAGGACCATGGGGTAGAGAGAACAGAATACAAGTCAATGCTCTCACTTTTATCCATCAACCAGCTTTGATAGATGACGTCTTTGGTCCTGGTTTGCTCCACCCTTAAAATGCTAAGTCAAGACTGCCTTCTGGCTAAGAAGTCAGTGGCAAGCAGCTTCTTGTCCCTTGCACAGTGGCATAAGAGTGGCCTTGAGCCTGAGGCATTTTCTTATAAAGAAATGAGGAGTCCTCAGAGATTGCTCTGCGTATCACCTTGTTTGGAAGAACCTTTATCTGTCTAGATGTGTACTCCTTTGTTTTGCTGATGCGTGTGTGTCATATGACATGTGGCCATCCTCAATGCTCTATCTTTTCATGGCAGGGAGGCAACAGGGTTCCTCCCATACACCACAAGAGGGGTACCTGCAGAACATGTCCCCGTGGTGGCAATGAGCCAGGACCTGCTGGCCACAGGGGACTGTGGTTCCTATGGTCACCATTGAAGATCTTCTTTCTCTGTTTTCTCTGTTGTTTCACCCTGTGCTTATGTGAGTTGTGTCTTTCTTGGAAACCCCAACACCTGCAAATCATGCAGTGGATGATATCCTGAAATTGAACCTCTAAAGAGTAAGAGGAATCTGTCACTTGCATGCTACTTCTCTCATCCCACACATTGCTCAGAGATTTGCCTTTATACACTTACCTTTTGACATTGAAGTCACTTCCAAAATTGGATTGGAGAGGATCACATCAGCTCATGATTAATTTCTATCTTGTTAGAAGATAATTATTATAATAAATAGTATTTTATTTCTTTTTAGTATTTTTAATTACTGTTACATACATTTTGTCAATTTTATCACTAATTACAGATATGTTCTGTCATTTAAAATGCATTATAAATTTTACTCCTACTAGTAGAAAAATATCCAATTGGACAAATGTACCATAACTAATGTAACCATTTATATAGTTTTGGAACTTGAACTCTCTGATTTTTTTTTTATTTTTATAAGTAATGTTGTGATGGACATTTTTATAAGAATGTACTAGTTTGCTGTGCCCGCTGTCACTAATTACCACATACCTACTAACTTAAAACAACATAAATTTATTACTTCACGCTTTTGGGGACTAGAAGTCGAAAATCAGTACCAGTGAGCTGAAGTTAAGGGGTGAGGAGGGCACCACTGCCCCCGGGAGGCTCTAGGAGAGGACTCGTATGTGACCTCTTCCAACATTTGGTGGCTGCTGTCATGCCTTTCTTGTTGCCACACCACTGCAGTCTTCAGTGTCACCATGTTTTAATCTCTCTCTACTCCACCTCTACATCACCTTCTCTTCTGTGTGTGTGTGTGTGTGTGTGTGTGTGTGTGTGCACGTGCACTAAATCTCCCATTGCCTTGCTCTTATAAAGAAGACACTTGAGATAGCAAGTACGACCCACCAGATAATTCAGGTTAATATTCAGACCTCAAGATCCTTGACTTAATCCATCTGTGAAGTCTTTGCCACATAAGATGGCATTTAAAAGTTACAGTGTTAGGGAATCTTTGGAGGTGGTTATTCAGCCTACTGCCCTGAACTTACTCATTATTTCCTCTCAGAATTAGCAAAACCAGACTGATGAAGGCTAAAACTTTAAGGCACCAATATACATGGTCATTATGTTTTCCGAAGTCATAATTCTTATGAACATCCAGCATGGCAATGTGTGAGGATACTCTTTTCATTGCCTGCACTTTGATTTTCATAGGTGAGAAATAAGGTATAGATTTTATCTTTTTCATTGTCAACAAGGAGGACTGGTTTTCTGTATGTTTGGTTATTAATTTTCTGCTTTTTAAGCATCATACCTCCTGTCAACTCTCTTTCTTTCTCAGTACAGGTGTTTTAATTGAAAATTATTGAAAGAATATTCTAATTTTTACATACACTGATCAAGACTTCTGTCATGTCTGGGTTTCTCTTCTATGCTTAGAAATGCCTCTTATCATCAGAGATCAGGGACATTGTATATCAATACTATTGTGTTCAGTTTTTTTCTTCAACAATGTTTTAAATGGATGAGAATGTGTCCAACATGAGATAAGTTCAGTACTGTCTTCATTAACATATCTGACCTTATATGAACAGAAAGAGGCACCAGAGATCTCTCTGTTTCTGCACACATAGTGGAAAGGCCACGTGAGGCCACAGTGAAAAGGTAGCTGCCTAGAAGCCAGGAAGAGAGGCTTCACCAGAAACCCACACTGCTGGTGGCAACTTGATCTTGGACTTCAAGCCTGCAAAACTGTAAGAGCATAAGTTTCTATGATTTAAGCCACACAGTCCATGTTATGTAGTTATGGCAGCGTGAGCAGACAAATGCAATGTATATATGCTCCAAAAGGAACTATATACTTAGATAGTAACTTCACAGTTCATTTGGGGGTGTGGAATGCAAACATATTAGCCACTTAATAAAATATAAAATATGATCTGTTTGTTTCTGTATTTGTATCCATGTGTCGTATTTACCCATGGTGTCTGTATATAAGCGTACATTTGTCTGCTTATTTGCACTTCCTAATTAATTGTTTCGAACCATGCAATTGTCCATTCCGTTATTCCTGAAACTTGTCTTAAATAAAAAAGACACTTCTGAATTTGAAAAAGAAGAAATTTAGTTTATTTTGATATGTTTAAAATATGTGTTCCTAAGATATTTGAGCACAATTATCATGGCAGAAAAACATCTACAGCTGGAACATTTTGCTTACCTTAGGCATTTCCCAGTGTTCATCACTCTGTGATAAAAGGCATTTGACTCAAAAGTCAGTTCTCTTAACTCTCTTTTCCCTCATTTCTTTAATAATGTCCATTTTCTCATTTCCTACAGTAGTGTTAGTGGATGCGTAGCAGTAGTTCTGTGTAGCATCATTTACCTGTAAGCTAAACCAACAAATTCAAAGAGTTTCAAATTATGAAGCCTGATTTTGTAGCTTTATGCTAAATGGCAATCAGATGGAAAAGACATTTAAATAAAAATGTACCAAGAAGAACGCACAAGTAGGTGTTGCGTTATTTTCCTCATAAGAAATTTCATTGCCAGAAAATGATAGCAAAAAAAAAAGGCGTAATAATGTCAATCGTAGCTCTAAGGTTTACAAGAAAAATTTTAAAATCCCATTTTAAGTAGGAGATTATTAAGACTTTGAGACTTAGGCTGTAGTAGTAAGAGCACAACTTACGAATCACAATTATGAGGTAGGTTTATGGGCCAGTTATACCAATTATAATGGAAGGAGGTAAACAATGTCCCGAAGTTTCTGTGTCGTGGTTTCTTCTAACTACTGAGATGACTTGTTATAACTTAGTAGTATGCTGTTATACTGGATAACAAATACTGTGAAAAATGGAATTAACTCTGGGAAGGCTATGACACTGATGGAAGAGCCGGAGCTATAAAGGTAAGAGGAACTGCTGCTAGTGTTCCAGAAATTATAAAGTGCAGAAATCACTGAGGACTCGAAATAAAGGTCTCAGCTTTATGTGGGTTGATTGGCATTTTGACACTGGAAAGCTACTGGCAAAATCTACTACCTGCTGTCTTCCAAATTCCTCATGCCTCCACACTAAAGCCCATGCAACTCTCCATCTCTCCAATTTTTTTTAAATCTTCAACAAGAATTTTTTATTTGCACAGCAAAAACTGCAACTCCAATGGCAGGAGAGTTTGGAAAATGTAGTTTCCAGGCTTTTAGCTCCTCTAACAGAAGTGATAGGAGAAAACAGTGTGGGACAGGTCTGAGATTTCGATAGACTCTTCATGAATCAAACTAATTCCGCAGAGAAAACACTTACAGTCCAATCTAATCCACCCACGAGTTTTGTGTGGTTTACCTACAAAATGTAATTTAAATTCACTTTATTTGACCTTCTTACACCTTAACCACTATAATTCAGGATTGTTTCTCACTTGGACTGGTATGACAGTTGTCTCGTTATCGTCTCTCCAATTGGATCTTTGTATTATCTGTAAGTTTGCTTATGCTACGGGTTGCCAACAATCCCAAAATTGCAATGGCTTAACCCGATTATTATTTATTTCATGCTCATGTATTATGTCTCACATCAATTTTCAAGAGACTCTGCTGCACATAGACATTTAGAGTCTCAGGATGACTGAGACTTCACCTCCTCTATTGCCACACCATTAGAAGTGAAGAACAGGAGAACCATTCACAGAATCTTTGCTGACTGAGCCTGCAAGTGACATGACCCTATTCACCTCCAAGAAATATGACAAATTGAATATTTGGTTGAAATTACTGTTTATGCCATACCTCCTGTAATCAGATTTCTACCTTTAGCCAAAGTAATATTTATAAAATGTAAATCAGATGATATCAGTTTCCTTTTTTTTGAGACAGAGTCTCACTCTGTCGCCAGGTGCCAGGCTGGAGTGCCGTGGCACAATCTCAACTCACTGCAACCTCCACCTCCCAGGTTCAGGCAATTCTCCTGCCTCAGTCAGTTTCCTTTTTAAAAACCTTCAGGGTAACCCTTGTGTACAAAACACAACAAAACTTTGGTAATGTCCTATCAGTCCCGACAGGGTCTGGAGTGCCATTTTTCTATCTTGGTTCTTATCACTCCTCTTCTTGCTCACTGCAGTTTAAGGTGCTGGTTTTCTTTGTCCTTTAAACAAGTCAAGGTAGTTTTTGTGTAGGCCCTTGACATCTGTCATTCCTTCTGAGAAGAGTTGTTTTCAATGAACTCTGAATAACTCCTTCTCATTCCTCAGCACCATATTTCACTGTCAGCTCTAACCTTCATACTTTAGTGTAACAACTTTACATCACTATTTCTCATCTACGAATTTACATTAAGCTGAGACTATCTATTGAATATCTATTTATGTGTCCTTCTTTCAGGGTTAGGCAACTTTAAAAACCCTACATATTTTCTCATTTGCAAAATAATGATAACTTCTATCTGTATTTCTCAAACATACACACACACACACACAAAATGAAAAAAAAAATAGTTAAGAAATCAGTATGATAAACTTCCCCAAATAGAAAAAAATGTCAAACAAAAATTATATATTTGCAAATACAAATTTATTGTGTATCAAAACACAAATTATCATATTTAGCAATTAGCTAACATCTACTGATAAGGGTAATATCATTTTTGGTTTTGAAATGTCAGCTAATATTTCTTTATATATACAAACACACATACATCATATAGATACACACACACACACACACACATATACACACACACACACACACACACACACACACACACCCTTACTTGGCAAAGCACTTAGCCATGTGGTCTTAGTTGGGTTATTAAAAAAGTATCTGGTAGGTCATGAAAAGTAATATTTGCATGGTTAATACTAAACTGAGTCATCCTTAGCATTTTATTAATAAAATAAGACATTGTTTTAGAGAAATATAATTATGTTTCAACTCAGACAAACTTGAATTGCAACCAAGGCATTGCTCCTTTTTAGCTGTCTGATATTGGGCAAGTTTTAGGGTCTCAGACTTTACATCTATGTAATTCCAAAATATAGAAAGATTTCAGGGACATTTTTGGGTAATATCACTAACACAATTCTTGTCTCAAGAAATATTCTCTAATAATTTCTCTCATATATGAACTGGAAATGTTTTATAATGTAGTATATGATTAATTTTGAAAGAAATACAAAAAAAATACATCAAAATTATTATTTCTCCAAGTATTTTAGGATGGAGGTATTTTTATTTAAAAATGAACTTGAATGACAAAAGCAAAGCTAGAAATCTGAAATTAGAAAAAAAGAAGAGTTGATCGATATATGAAATTTCGGCAAACTTGAGGACACCTCAAGACATAATGAGCAAGGCAAAGCAAGTTTGACCAAGCTCATTTGAACCTAAGACTTCATGACTTTGGACAAGAACAATTTTTAAAATATAAAACAAAGATATGTTAAATGACTACACTTCAAAAAACTTTTTGAAATCTTTTATAATTATATATATGACTAAATTCAATAACATTTGACCTAGAAGAGATCTAAATGAAATTACACACTGAAAAAGAAAATTCAGGCTTAATTTATAAAAAACTGTCAATTCTTAAAATGTTAGACAAGGTACGTAGCAGAAAAGAATACCAATTTAAACACGTAACTTGAAGATAGATATTAAAAAGGCAAATAAACATATTTTTGAAATTTAAATTTCAGCTTTACTTTTAAAAATAAAATGCATGAACAATTTTTTCCCCTGATAGGATTGGTTTTCTCATAATTGATTACTAGATGGGCCAATTAAAATAATAAAAAAATGAGAGATCATATTAAGCATATTAATAGCTTTTCAGTGACACAAAAATTGATTTGATTACATGCCAACAAAATATCAATGCAGATGAATTAATAGCTAGTTACCCCTGTCTGATTTTGTCTAGTGGTAATTTAGGAAGCAAAATGCTTTCCTTAGAAAGAGTTCTACGCATTATGGTTGTCTGATGACATTAAAGCTCCTTTTCATAAACCATAAATTAAAAAGCAAAGTTCTGAGAGAACCTCAAAAATAACAGAAAGATGTTCAATAATCAAATGAGTTTAGGAGACCATGAGTTGCCAAATATGAAACGTGTTTTTTGCTTCAATTTTGATTAACATAGTATTATTGGAGACTGATCTCAGAGGATGGTGTAGAATGCTTTCCAAACCTATTTGTCCATAGAGTCTGTTCTGTGAACTAGAAACATATATTTACAGAACATAATCCATGAATAAACATATTTCAAAAGCTCAGGGCATAATGGAACTATTTAGTTAAAGCCAAATTGGAGTTTGTTTCTCAAGCTGTGAGAAAACTTTTTCATTAGAAAGGCCTCTGGAGAACTCTGAAGTTGTGTGTGAGAAAAAGTTTTCAAGAAATCAAGATAAATAGCATTGCCTACCAAATGGAGGCAGGGTAGAGGTGAACCAGCTCCAACTGCTTTAAATTTATGGTATCAGGGCATTCAGAGCAGGAACTGCCGAATAAGTTCAGGCAGCATCCCTTAAAACCTTTTGCTTTGAATTTGAAGCCAGCAAAATGATGGAGTGCACACACTCGCCTCCCAGGATTATTTCCATGGCTTTCATGAGCATCAGGTTTATTTACTCTCACAGATCATTTATGCTGTGCCTGTTGTACAAATTATTTCCTTTCTTTTAGTCTATCTACATTCTATTCGCCTTTCAATACCCCACTCAAATCCTGCCCCCAACACTAAGCATATCCATTAAGCTTTTCTTGACAATTCCAATCTCATCATTTATATTTTTTAGATTACTTGCCTCCTATTCTTACTTTCTTTTCTTCCCAATGTTTCTCTTAGGCTCAGGGATTATATGTAAAGTTTGTTACATGGTTAAATTATGTGTCACAGGGGTTTGGTGGACAGATAATTTTGTCACCCAGATATCAGCAGCATAATATCCAACAGGTACTTTTTTTAATTAATTTTATTTTATTTCAAAGGCTTTTGGGATCACGTGGCTTTTGGTTACATAGGTAAGATCTTCAGTGGTGATTTCTAAGATTTTGGTGAACCTGTCACTTGAGCAGTGTACACTGTACCCAGCATGCAGTCTTTTATCCCTCATCCGCCTCCCACCCTTCCTCCCAAATCCCCAAATCCAATATATCATTCTTATGTCTTTGCATCTTCATTGCATAGCCATCACTTGTAAGGGAAAACATGCAATATTTGGTTTTCTATTCCTGAGTTACTTCACATAGAATAATGGTCTTCGACCTCCATCCAGGTTGCGTTAAATGCCTTTTTTTCTTTTAATGGCTGAGTAGTATTCCATTGTGTAGATATACCACATTTTTTTTATCCACTTGTTCATTGATGGGCATTTAGGCTGGTTCCGTATTTTTGCAATTGTAACTTGCACTGCTATGTGCTTATCTTTCTCATATAATCACTTCTTTTCCTCTGGGTGTATACTCAGTAGTGAAATTGCTGGATCAAATGGTAGTTCTACTTCTAGTTCTTTAAAGAATCCCCAGATAGTTTTCCATTGTGGTTGTAGTGGTTTGCATTTCCACCAGCAGTGTAAAAGTGCTCCATTTTCACCACATCCACACCAAAATCCATGAGCAGGATCTGAAAAACAAATGCACCAAAACCAAAAATAAATAAAAGGCACCTAATTAAACTAAAAAGCTTCTGCACAGCAAAATAATAATCAGCAGAATAAACAGACAACCTACAGAACGGGAGAAAATGTTTGCTAAACTATGCATCCTACAACGGACTAATATCCAGAATCTACTATGGACTCCAACAAATCAGCAAGAAAAGAAACAAATAATCCCATCAAAGGCAGAGGACATGGATAGACGATTCTCAAAAAAAGGTATGAAAATGGCCAAAAAACATAAAAAATGTTCCACATCACTAATTATCAGGGAAATGCAAATTACAACCACAATGAGATACCACCTTACTCCTGCAAGAATGGCCATAATTTAAAAAAATGAATGCTTTATTATTATGCAATGCCCTTCTTTGCCCTTTTTGACCATTATTTGTATTAACTTTGAATGCAAATGAGTTAAACTCTCCCCTTTAGAGGCTCAGAGTGTCTCACTAAAAAGTCCATCCAGTTCCTTCAAGGATCTCAAATGAGTCTTAATCTCCTCCCTAGACTCCCATTGCTTTAGTATGGCAATGTTTAGTGAGGGGTGGGAAGAAAAGAAAACTAATTTTGTTTTAATTATAATACTTCTGGTATCTGCAGTTTGGGGAAGAAAATGTACACAAATATATTACTTTGTATTAATGCAGGAATAGATTTCAACTCCTTCATAGGTGCAGTTGTTTGTAAAAGTGATGCTCAATTTGTAGCTGATACAATCGGGTGCTTAAATTCATGGAAGAAAAAAAAAGTTCAAGCCTTTGTAAGAAAAAAAAAATCTTGAGGCACTTCAGCTCTGCCTGAGCATCCGCTCACCTCTGTCCTAAATCGGTAACTCCCCTAAACTCTCTCAGCTTTATTCAACCATCCCTTCTTTGAATAAATGTTTGTTGAGAATGTGTTATGAGACAAAATCTGTAGATAAGGCAGTGAAAGAAATAAAATCCCTAAGCTCAAATAGTCTCTGGGAGCAAAGAAGAGGTAAAGCCGACACAAATGGGGAGAACACTCACAGCTATTTTTTCAGGCTGAGTTTCCTATGCCGTGTTATGCAGAGCCTTGGGAAATATCTGATAAATACATCAGTCAGATTAAATTGATGTAAAATTCAACAAAATATGTAATTAGAAACCTATCAAAAATCACATATACTATAAATAATACTTCCTCTTTAAACATTACCAACATTATTTATTTAACCATACACGAATGCCTATTTATATTCAGCAAACATGCATCGGACATTAACCATGAAGCAGGATTTTCAAAATTAATGTAACATCATGTAATGAGAAGATGACGTCCAGTGGAGTAATGTCATATAATTCAGATAAAGATATTAAAGGTGAAAGCTTACTTCATGTGAAGTAATAAATGGTGGGATAAGATTTCAAATGTAATCCTTCGCACTACACAATGTTTTATACTAGACAACTGATAAAAGAAGGAGATCTGGGAAAGGAAATCAAAGTTAAACCTTTTGACAAAGTGCAAGAAAGAAAGGAAAGGCTGCCAGGTGCAGTGGCTCACATCTGTAACCCTAGCACTTTGGGAGGCCAAGTTGGGTGGATCACCTGAGGTCAGGAGTTCAAGACCAGCCTGGCCATCAGGGTGAAACCCCATCTTTTTATTAAAAAAAAAAAAAGAAAAGAGAAAAAGAAAGGAAAGGCAGGCAGCTCATTTTCAAGAAAAATAAAGAGATACAGCTAATTTATGAAATTGTTATGTATCTTTTTATATACAACACCCCCCACCACCACACATATACCCAACAGCTTCTTGATATCACCTCGAGTACTTTTTGCTCCATCCTGAAATACATAGTCTATGACAGAAATTTCCCTTATTCAGTGACTTGAAATAGAGTGGTGTACCATAGAGGGCTGCTGTATGTTCACTCAGAGCTAGAGTAATGAGCAATCCTATGCTCTTCCTTTAAAAATGTTTTTAAAAAGAAATTGTGGGTACAAAATTAGGTTGCAGACAAGAATAATAAGATGAAGTTATAAAATCCCATGAGACACTTTAAAATATGGGGATGAAGCTCTAGTCATACACGTAGATTAGGAAACTGTCTATTTTTCTACTGACTAGTATTTTCAACTGTAGTTGAAATACTCAAATTATTATAATTTGCATTCATGTGTCATCACTACTTAAGTTACTCTTGGTAGTTTATTTTAAAGGCTACTTATTAGCATGCTGACAGTTTTGATTTGACTGGCGCCAACATTTTAAATGTTTTATAAGAATTACCTAATACTTGTTTGAATTTAAAAATGAGTAAACTCAGTACACTAAGAAAGTAATTATTTTAAATCATTCATTTACATTTCTAAATAAATTTCATTGAACTAAAAATTAAACTATAATAATATTGAAGCATTAAAGATAATAACATGAATAAAACAGGTGAGTACACCATCTTTTAATTATTACACACCAATCATTTTCTGTACTTACATAAATTCTGTGTGTAATTTGTGGAGAATCACTGACTAAAGAACTCATCTTCCCATGTGGATCATAATATCTGGTAATATCAATAGAATTTGTATTTTCTTGGTATAAATAAATAGAACATTATAGAATTCACAATGTTCTGATAAAAATAACTATCATCATGCCAGTTTAAGCAAAGATCGAATAAGGTACTTATTGAGGGGATTACTTAAAAGACCACATCTCTTATGACCACAGTGGTGACAAAGGGCCTCTTGAAACAGGTCTTCTCCTGTAGAAAATATTCATTAGCCATAGCATATACAAAAAAAAATCTTGTCTCTACTAAAATACAAACAATTAGCTGGGCATGATGGTGTGGGCTTGTAATCTCAGCTACTCTAGAGACTGAGGCAGGAGAATCACTCGAATTTGGGAGGCAGAGGTTGCAGTGAACCAAGATTCTGCCACTGCACTCCAGCCTGGATGACAGAGCAAGACACACACACACACACACTCTCTCTCTCTCTCTCTCTCTGCTATATATATATATATATACACACACACACATATATATACATATATACATATACATATATATACACATATACATATATACATATATATACACATATACATATATACATATATATATATACACATATACATATAGTAATTTGATATATATTTACTATATCAAAGTAAAATGTATTTTTGTGAAAACCGTTTTTAATTTTTTTGAAGAGGAGTCTCTCTCTGTCACCCAGGCTGGAGTGCAGTGGTGTGATCTCGGCTCACTGCAACCTCTGCCTCCCGGGTTCAAGCAATTCTCCTGCCTCAGCCTCCTGAGTAGCTGGGATTACAGATGTGCACCACCACGCCCAGCTAATTTTTATATTTTTAGTAGAGACAGAATTTCGCCATGTTGGCCAGGCTTGTCTCGAATTCCTGACCTCAGGTGATCCACCTGCCTCAGCTTCCCAAAGTGCTGGGATTACCGTGAAAACTTTTGATGATGTTACCTGAGATACTTACCTTCTGGACAGCTCAATTTGCTTCAAATCTCATTGACTTCTAAAGTAGAAGTTAGCAAATCTTGCTTTTCAGAATTCAAGTTTGCAGTGAAGCAGTGTGAACCCAATCAAAACTCAATGAGAATCCTGCAACAAAATGTGTCAAGTAAACTGACCAGTAACTGCAGCTCTGTACGATGGCTTCGGGGTCCAGGGTGAAGACGAGTGCTGCTGCCCAGCACAGCTGAGGCAGAGGAGCCCTCTGAATACAACTTTGTTGAAAGATATGAAGGAGAACTGAGTGAGAGAGTGAGAGATAAATGTAGACGCTGTGTTTAGCCCTGTGGTGAGTAAGTGGGAATCTAGACCTGGCATCATCAAAGAGTAGACAAGGTTTATGAAATTAGGCACTGTTAGTCTTCCATGCTGACTCTTTTGGACAATGAGAGACAATGGAAATGTGTCCATATTGCTTTCCTCTCTGCCTGCTTCAAGAAGAGAGGCACAGACTGAAGTGACTCTTTGACCAGGTAAATACCTGGAATTCTTGGACAACTCAACAGTAGAGCAGCCCAGGATAGTAGTATCGGATTCTCTCTTTATAAGTTGTAAAGAAGTTTTGGCAGGTACTTAGAAAATGCTATGCTGCTATGTTTATTTCTTCAGTTTATGGAGAAATTTATGAAAGTAAGCAAAAGGGTAATGAGTGGGAGGAGTTGTATCACATAAATTGTGAACCATTTTAATCAGTTCTCAAAGGCAACAAAGCAGGCATGAAAAAGTCAAGTGGTTTATTTAGAGTCACAAGTGACAAATGAGTCAGTGCTGTTTCTACTTTCCTAAGCAATCACAAAAATGATAAAAATAAAATAAATGTTTCCAGAGGGAAGAGATATGTGGGTAAAAAGTAAACTTGATAAATGAAAAACTTTCTCCTAAGTTTTGTTAATGCAATTAAAATATTACTTTCACAAAGTAAGTAGGATAATTTTCTTGAAATCTACTACTCATTTCAATACATAAATATGCATATTTCACTAACAGTAAATAATTTCAGTCTGAAAATTTAGACATATGATAGATGTATTCACTTGCTGAGTAAATATTGACTAAAACATTTATCAGGGATTATTGAATCACTTAATTGATCACTAGCTTTAAAAGGAATCCAAAATTTTGTGTTATAAAAGCATTCATTGTAGGATCTTAGAAAAAATGACTCAGTCTAGGGGCCGCGGTGGCTCCGGCCAGTTGTCCTAGCACTTGAGTTCAAGGCCAACCTGAGCAACGCTACAAGCTCTCATTGATTAACAAAAAAGAAAAAAGAAAAAATGACTCAATCAATACATTTAAAATTGCAAGCTCTCATTGATTAACAAAAAAGAAAAAAGAAAAAATGACTCAATCAATACATTTAAAATTGTATTTTTTATATAATGATCCAATTTGTTCACAAAATTTCATGATTATGATTGGTCTATTAAGTGTAGCGCTAACACTTACTTGTGTTTTAATTAAACCTATTCAAGAAGAGAGGGGTCAAATGCTGGTTCTTGTTACAAAAATTGTATTTCTCGAAACATTCTAGTATTTTTCACTCAAGATATTTCAATGCCTTGCCCACTATAAATTTTAAAGTGTTTCTGAAATGCCTTCCACTTGAGTATTAATGAACTCAGTGGTAGATGATGCGAGTTATTAGCCATTTAATTATTTACCAGAAGCCAATTACTCTAACTTAATACATGAAATAATTGGACAACTCAGTAAAATGGTACTCAGAAAGTCACAATGGTCAAAAAGAATACCTTTCCAAGATCCACCATTTCAGAATAAATAAGAGAAGTACATATATTCGTTTTTACTGAGTTATTTTCAAGTGACTATTTAGAAAACAAGCATAATTATAATTAGATGTGTCACTAACATGCCATTTTTAACCACAGGAACTCTGTGTTCATGGAGTTACAAGTAATTAAATATTCAGCAATTTTTATTCCCTTCAAAAACAGGCTCACTTATTTACAAGGCTATGTGGATATGTGTTTCATTTACTTCAAGTTTGTGCTTCTAACAATATTGCCGGTTCAGGAAACATAGTCTAAAAGAATGGAAATTGCTGGTCGTTTTTTTTTTTTTTTTTTTTTTAAGTTTATACAGCTTTGACCTATCTTGATGGACTGAAGGGATGGTGATGAAAATTGTAATCTTAATAAATCTCCTGCAGCTAGAGGTTTAAAACTCATACTGTTTCAAATTAGTGAGGACAGCAATATTTATTTGCTGCCGAATTCCAGTCAGCATGGCATTTCAGCAGGAAACACTTTATAAGACTTAAACTTATGAGCAGCAAAGTTGAAAACTCATGTAAAAGAAAAGGAATAGAAACTAAACACAGTCAGCGATTCATTCTAAATTTAAAAAATTAAACTTGATAATTTCCTTTTCCTTGTCTTTCTTCACTACCATTAGCTTATTTTACAAATACAGCAATGAATCCTGGCATTAATAGAGGACTTACAGTGTTTCAAGTGCTTGAAATGTATCATCTCATTAGACTAGCATGGATTTACTTAGAAAAGAAAGCAATGATCCTCAACTGTAGAAGAGGTAACTCAGCTAACATATCCAGTTGTTCAAAACTGCATCTTATATTCGTTCATATGTTAGGGATGATAAACTATCTCAGATGAAGTCGTCAGAGGATCGGCTCTCCGCCAAGAATTCATTCTGATAGTGAACATAGAATCTACCATAAAGTCAATTAACTGTAGCAATTACATGGTGAGAAAGAGAGATGCAGGTAGAAAGGTTGGATGGCACCTCGTAAGAGAGAAAACAGTCAAGCAGCCTCTTCTCAAGCCTTCAACCTTCACATGTATTTCTTTACCAAGGCTGAAAACCAGTCTTGGTTTTTCCTTCCACTCAATGGCTTGTTATTCCAGTCTCATTGTGTGTCTTATTGTCTCAGTCAACATCATTTTCTCCTCTATGAAGGAGAAGCTCAGAATTAGTGCTCTAACCTTTCTCAACTACACTTAGACCTCTTGTCACTTTATTTAATCCCATGGATTTTTAACACTGTCTCTACACAGATGTCTCTTAAATTGACAGCTACATACCATCTTTTTCTTGAACTCTAGATTTACACAGAACTATAAATCTACCAAATGTCTCAAACTTAACATGTCAACAGTGAACTCTTGATTTTCTAGCCAAATCTATTCCCCTTTTAAATAATTAACATCGCCATTTACCATGGTGTTCAGAAAACACGTTGTAGAACCCTTCTTGATTTCTCCTTCTCTCATACTCGATAACTAATTCCTAAGTAAATTCAGAGGGTGGTAACTTGGAAATGTATTCCAATACTCAACATCTTCACGGTTATGCAACACAAGAAACCATCATCGTCTCTTACCTTAGCTACTATATGAGCCTCTTGCCTGGTTTCTTGCCTTTACTTTTGCCCCCTGTGGTGTGTGATTTACACAGTAACCAGAATGGTCCTGTCAAAATATATATCAGATTAAGCCATTGTCTTATCAAAACATTTTCATCCTATTTCTGTACATTTATAGTAAAATACGGAGGTCCTATGTGGTCTAACTACTGGTTACATCTCCAATAGCATTTCCAACAGCTTCCCTACTTACTAAGCTGCCATCCTTGTTTGTTTTGAAAATGCCAAGCACACTGCCATCTCAGGATACTTATACTTCCTGCCCCCTTTGCCTGGAATGCTTTCTACTAGTATAGATTTATGGTTCCTCTGTATTTGTTCGTTAATTTATTGCCTGTCATTTCTTCTTGAATGCCAGCTCCATTCGAGCAAGGTTTTCGGTCTTGTTTGCTGTTCTATCTCTAGTGGCAGGAATGTAGAAGTGCCGGAAATAAGAAAAGAAGGAGGGGGCGGAAGGAGGGAAGAAGGGAGAAATGAAGTAAATGAGTGAAAATGGTCCCTACAGTTCCAAGGGACTATAAGAAAGGCTTTTGTACCAGTAAAGGAGAAATCAGGGCCCAGATATGTAAGACAGCTTGCTAAATTGCAGAAATGGTTGAAGACCGGAACACCTTTCTGTCAAACCCACGCTTGCTAAACTAATTGGTTCTGTTACAGGGAAAATAAGTTCCACTGGGGCCACTTGTTAAGAAATAGGAATAAATAAGGAAAGCATCTTTGAGAGACTTTCCCTGAGCATTCTATTTAAAGTGAAAACCATTGTGGAATATAGAAATCCTATCTCAAAGTGATAACCATAGCAGAAATAATATTAACTCTATGTATGATGTAAAGAACTGTATTGAAGATGATGGGGTATTTCATCAATTCAGTTGCAGCCCAATAAATATTGTCTATCATGATTCAGGCTTTGTTCTACCCTCACTTTTTGATAAACAAGACAAACTTCCATGGTCTCATAGATCTTATAGTCCAGTGAGAAAGAAAGATGGCGCTGTTAAATGGATTTAATAACATTAGCTAATGCGTAAGTCCTAAATAGGAAAGTCCTGGAATGGAGTGCCTCGGTGAATGCATAAGATCTTAGTAAGTAGGTGATATTTAAATTAGCATCTTGAGGACCAAGGACAAATATGTTGCATGAAACTGAGCAGAGTACAAAGTCTCAGAGATAAGAGTGGTATATTCCAGAGACAAAGACATAAGCCTCTATGACTGAAGGGCAATACAAAAGAGGGAAAATGAACAGAATCTGAGTTATTCACATGGACGCAAGCCTGATAATGAAGCAGGTCATGTTCAGAAAGTTGAATTTTGTACTAATTAAAGGAGATCATGTTCAAAAAGTTGAATTTTGTACTAATTAAAAAGGGTGAAACTTTGTATATTATAAATGCTATCTAATAAAAGTAAAATCTAATCCCAACACTTGGAGAAGCTAAGGCAAGAGGGTTATGTGTGCCACGAGTTTAAGATCAGCCTCAGCAACATAGCAAGAACCAATATCTACAAAAATAAGAAGAAATATTCAGGCATGGTGATATATGCCTGTAGTCCCAGCTATTAGGGAGCCTAAGAATCCCTTGATCAGGAGTTAGTTCTTCAGCTTTGAGCTGCGATCGCACCATTGCACTCCAGCTTGCAAAAGATGAGAGGCCATGTCTCCAGAAGAAAAAGAAAAAAGAAAAGAAAAAACAAAATAACAATAAATTTAAAACAATAACATCTCAAAAGCCCTTTGAATGATACATTTTATTATATATAGAGGGAAATTAAGAGGGAAAGTTTACATAGCTTGTCTAAGATACAGAGTCAGTTAATAGTGGAGCCAGGATTCTCAGTATTTTCCATTGTTTCTTCTTTTAAAAGGAGAATACATTTTAATTCCCCGAAACTGAACTTATTACGTATACAGGATACATTTTGAGCTAGATAAACATGGCCAAAAGCAGGAGTAAAACTAGATTTATGACAAAAACTTTTAGGTGTAATCCAAAGGGGTTCGGCTTTTTCTACCTCAGCATCCATTCTCTCTTCGCTGTTCCATTTGTTACATCTTAATATTATTTTCTTGGAAATTTTAAGTATTAGACTCAATTTGGCACCTTTCCATAAAAACCTAAAGGATGTAGGCTCCAGTGACTCAGAAGAAAGACTAAATTATCCATGAAACTAGAAATTCATTTTGGTTCTAAGTATCACATTGATCATCAAAATCAAATGGACTAGAACAGATCTCTTAATTGCAATTGATTTAAAAATACTTGACCCTCAGGCTTTCCTCATCTCACAATCCAACACCACCATTCTATCACATTGATTGTGACACTGTTATGAAATCCCAGATTTCTCTTATTTCCTCACTTCTTACATCCAACCCATCATAAAATTTTGTTGATTATACCCCCTAAAATACAGTCCAAATCTACGTAATCACTCCACCATGACCCAAATCTAGGTCACCATAATCCTCTACTATGGGAATAGACTTAACAAGTCACCCTGTTTTCACTCTTGTCACTTTGTAATCAATTCTTTCTTGAGCATCCAGAGTGAACTTGAACTTTCAAGAAGGAAAATGCTTCCTGGAAGCAGAAAGGAAAATTTGCTCCATTGCAAAAGATCTGGTCAAGATTCTGCATGTTTCACAATTGCTACCATGCCATTGACCAACACACGTGTGAGTCCAAGCCCAAAACAGACTGGAAAGCTACACTGAGCATAAAAAAGAAATTACGGATACCGGTATAGCAGGAATTTGAGACCTAATTTACAATTTGTCATGACCTGAAAATATAATCCAATTATTTTATTTTGGTTTTCTCTGTATCAGCCTACCACAACTGTGATTCCTACTTTATTTCATACCACTCATTATCTAAGCTGTAAGAGTACAATCCTTCTAATCATCTTTAGGTTCTCTTTTTTTTTAATTGCATTTTAGGTTTTGGGGTACATGTGAAGAAAATGTAAGATGGTTGCATAGGTACACACATGGCAGTGTGGTTTGCTGCCTTCCTCCCCATCGCCTATATCTGACATTTCTCCCTATGTTATCCCTCCCCAACTCCCCACTCCCCTCTGTCCCTCCCCTATTTCCCCCCCACAGACCCCAGTGTGTGATGCTCCCCTCCCCGTGTCCATGTGTTCTCATTGTTCAACACCCGCATATGAGGGAGAATATGCAGGGTCTGATTTTCTGTTCTTGTGTCAGTTTGTTGAGAATGATGGTTTCCAGGTATATCCATGTCCCTACAAAGGACACGAACTCATTGTTTTTTTTAGGGCTGCATGGTGTATATTTGCCACATTTTCCCTGTCCAGTCAGTCTGTCATCGATGGGCATTTCTTTAGGTTCTTTTAACACATCAAGTTTGTTTGCATCTTAGGGCCCTTATGCTAGCTCAGGGGTTGGTAAACTACAGCCTGAGAGCCAATTCAAGCCCCCTGCCTGATTTTGTGAATAATGTTTTGTTGCAACACAACAGCATCCACTTATTTTTGTGTGTTCGATGGCTAATTTTGTGCTACAACAGCAGAGTTGCGTTGTTGTGACAGAGACTGTCCTGTCACAAAATATTTACTATCTAGCTCTTTACAGAAACAGTTTGCCAACCTCTGTTCTGCCTAGCCCATCTATCTATATTATAAATTCCCTCCCCTTTACAAATATTTTTTTCTTTTTTCTTCATGCCATTCTAATTCCTGGAAAAATATATTGTCCTATAAAGACTTGGTTGAATAGTCAATATAAAGCTACTCTTTATCCATTACCTTATTTAAATCTATGCATAGGATATGTAATTATTTTATATGTTATATTTAACATTTTAAGTATTCATGTATTTATGTATTATTTTTTTCTTCTTGAAATGTAAGTTCTTCTACAGAAGAAAGTTTATGGTCTTCATAACTTCTTATAACAATGTCAGACACATAGGAGATTCTCAAGAAATATTTATTGATTTAACGGATAAATAAATAGAATGAATGTAGCAACCATCTCAGAGAATAAGCTGCTTTGATCCAAGTGAGTTCCCAGGGCATGTATTAAAGAAGCAATATGGAAGGTAAAATAATTAATTAAGTGATAAGTTGAATAAACAAATTGGTTAACTAACAAACTAAACAGGTTCCCAAATTCCAGAAATTTCTAGAAGTGTAACACCATAATGAAAGTTAAAAATGTTCTCACAGGCAGCTTAAATTTCTTTCATCCATCAAAACCATAGTAAGGTAAAAAGCATTAAGTCCAGATTCAGTGGCTCTTCAACTTAATTGAATGTGAAATCCCCTTGATGTAGAGGATGAATTCACAAATCAACAGCTGACCCAGGTGCCTCAGATTCACAGACATTGACGAAATGTCAGAGTGACAGTAAAATCATCTTGGCTTTCACAAAGGTCCTGAGCTGTCATGGATTTGAGTCATTTAATTATTACACTATTAAACACTGGGATAAAATCATTGACTCCAAAGCAGTAGATCTATTCCAAAGAAAGCAATCTGGAAAAACAAGCCACTCTTTCTATCCAAGAATACTGTAAAAGTTTAGTCTCACTGTGCGCAAAATAACTTAGACAGCAATTCACTCATTCATTCATTCATCTAGGTACTAGTTAAACATCAAAAGCATAGATGTAGAAGAATGTTCCTGCCTCTAAACAGCTTATATTTGAACCACAGATTGTCTGTTGACAGCTCAGTATCATATTCTCTACCTTTTGTATTTCCCTTTCCAATGGAAGAAAATTAACATATATGGTTGGTTGGTTAAAAACAAAAAGTGACCTGTGCCGGAGCTGAATGAGAAGCTAAAACAAATCAAGAATCCCACAGTTTTGGTGAAGTTTCTAGGTATGTGGTGATGTGGGGCATGTCAAGATACCTTCTTCTAAATGAGGGATAAATGCTGAAATTCCCAGTCTCATTGCTGAGCAAGACGCGCAATGCTTGATATTCTTGGAGCGTATGCAGGGAGCATACATTTTCGTGTCTTGAATAATCATACTATGAGAAGCAAGAGAAGATTCTGAAGAAGGCTCAGAATCAGTGAACACTGATTTTTCATTTAGGCCTTGTTATGATATGAATGTGTCCACTTAAAGCATGCATCGAAAACATAATCCCCAGTGCAAATAGTGTGAAGTGGCGCCTAATGAGAGTTGTTGAGGTCTGGTGGGCTCATCTGCCTTCAGTGGATTAATGCTGATTATAAAAGGGCTAAAGGCATCTAGTTCTGTCTCTCTTTCTCTCACATGTGTGTGCTCATGTTCCTTTTGCCATCTGCCATGAGATGACACAGCGACACAGCAAGAAAGCCCTTGCCAGACATGGGTCTCTCAGCTTTGCAGTTCTCAGCCTCCAGAATTGTAAGCCGAATAAATTTCTGTTCCAGTCTCAGGTTTTCTGTTACAGCAGCATAAAACCTTCTCAAACAGGTCTTATAACCAGGAGATTCACTGGTGGTCAAAGTGGCCCAAGCAGATATGGATCCTTCGGTCAAGCTGCAGTAGTGGGCACTGCAGAGAGTGGGCACTCTCCCTCTCCTGGATACAATCCTGCTGCACAACTTTTGTTACATAGCATCTGGCATAGTGCCAGGTCCCGGCTAAGATTAGTCTTTGTCTGAGAGATACCAAGCTTATGGAAACTGAACCGTCCATCATGAATGGAGTGTTATTTGATCTATCTACAAAACTAGACTTGGTCATGGCAACAGAATTTCATTGCCAAAGTAAAAATGGATAGAGTGTTGCATTTCACTAGATACTATTGGTAGAAATAAGTTGCATGCCTTAGATTTCTATGGTTCTTAAACCAGCAAAATTGCCATATTTTCTTCAATCCATATCTAATGTGACCTTGGGAATTTCCTTTCAGTAAATTCACTGATAAAATTTTAAAAACTAATAAAAATGCAGATGAAATTCTGACATCACCAAAAGCAGTCTATTTCAACTTTACCATTCTACACTGCAGAAGAGAAACCAGTAGGAGGATATTAAACAGCACAGTTAGTTATCTACTCTCTTTCAAAGAAAAAATAATGAGAGTTAAGTTTCCATTTTGATTTATAGCAATAATGAATGTTTCCTGGGATGGTCAAGGAAAAGATAAGAACAAGATGGAATACTAATAACAATCAGTGCTGGGGGAAGATGGGTATGAATGGGCTCTCTTACAATGGGCATTGGTGTGAGGATCTTTCTGTTCTATTCTAGTTTCTCACAGAAGTCATCACAAGGGACATCCGTATAGAAATGGTGGTCGGGAAAACTCATTCTGAATGTGTAAACTTCTTTCCCTGCTGCCATCCCCCATCCCATACTTATGCAATGGGTTCATCAAAGTTACATTGATAGAAAAAGTAGAGATGACCCCTGGCGACATGGCATGTTTTTTTTTTTTTCTCATCGATGTTGATCTGCCTATAGTCACCACCTCTTAGTACTAACTTGTGGTAGGCTGAGTAATGGCCCCCAAATACGCCCTCTTCCTTACCCTTGGAACTTTAAAATATTACTTTATATGGCAAAAGAGAATTTGCAAATGTGATTAAATTAAGGATCTTGGAATAGGGAAATTACCCTTGATAGTCTGAGTGAACCATTACCAGAATACAGAAGCTCAGAAACTAGAAGACTTTCCTATCTGTCTCTGGAACTTTAGCTTAGGATCCCATCATTTTAGGCATCTTACTGAACAAAGGTGGAATATTTGCACGGAGAAATAATAGTTCTAGTGAACTGAGAGTTTAATCTGCTGCCTGACCACTTTAGGTTCCTCACAATTTTGAGGGTGATTGATCCTGATAGACAAAGGAGTATGTCTGGATGTCAGGGAAAGCTCAAAAGTGCATTTAATTTTTGCCACTTAACAAATGTGAATAAAATATCACAGTAACTAAATATTAGCTGAATATGTAATGGCTTATAATCTTTCAGAATGAAGTTTTGGAAAATGCTATTTGTATAGTGTTAAATGCATACAAACTCTATTTACTATGAAAAAGAACACAAATATGAGTTTTTATTAATTACTTTGCAGAGGTGCTTTTTTTCCCCCAAATATCCAAGTATTGTGTTATATCTTTAGGCTTAAATTAAAACTTTGGTTCTGGAATCGCTTTCAACTTTATTGACTATCAGATCTACACTAATGTGTGCATGATATCTATTGATTTGCAAGATGTCTACAATTAAAGACAACTGAAAAGTCTCCCCTATAGCCATATATTATCTTGCTTTGCTAACTCAAGATTTAGTGTAGTACTTGGGTTATAATAAATCATCAATATTAGTTGATTAATGAGTTAGAGGAAATACTTGCCCAATTATTTTGATTCAAGAAAATCTACTTTTGCCTTAAAAATTTGGAGAGATTATCGTCAATGGCATGGTTGTCATATTATTGTGTAGCTGTCTAATTTTACACTGTCCCCTGGACCTAAGGCAGTGCTTTGCATGAAGAAAACACTCAATGAATGTGAATAAATTGAAGGGATGGTTCAGATATGAAGCCTAATATGTCAAAAGGATAGTGAAAGCAATGATATAGATATTATCATAAATAGACATTGGATCAATGATTTGCCAGAAATGAATGACATAGTTTCTCACTTGTAGAAAAAAATGCATTCCTTCAGAAAAAAAGTAGGATTTTAGCCACACATGACATGTCACGTTGGTCAGTATCTATCTATCTATCTATCTATCTATCTATCTATCTATCTATCTATCTATTATCTATGTGTTAGTATGTTCTCATGCTGCTATGAAGAAATACCTGAGATGGGGTAATTTACAAAGAAAATAAGTTTAATTGACTCACAGTTCCTCATGGCTGGGGAAGTCTCAGTAAACTTACAATCATGGTGAAAGGGGAAGCAAACACATCCTTCTTCACATAGCAGCAGGAGAGAGAAGTGGGGAAAGACCCTTATAAAACCATTAGATCTTGCGAGATCTCACTCACTATTATGAGAACAGCATGGGGGTAACCACCCCCTCGATTCAATTATCTCCAACCAGGTTCCTCCCACAACATGTGGGGATTATGGAAACTACAATTCAAGATGATCTGGGTGGAGACACAGCCAAATCATATCAGTCTACTATTTATCCATATATATAGAATGTTTCATAAAATACTATTCAGTGCTTTATTAAAGAGTATCTTACTGAGATGACTCAGCTGACTTAATGATTCAGAACCTATCACCCTTGATGGGACTGATGCAATTAAATTTCAGGACTTGCTGAAGTAAGGACCACCCTAGTGCTACACAAAAAAAAAAATTGAGTCACAACCAGAGTCTGTATTGTTAATCTTAAATACAACGGAAACCTCCACGGTGAAATTTTTGCTTTGCATTATCTTAGTTTTCCTTCTAAAATTCAGGCATTTAATAAAGCTTAGGTACCAAAGAGTCTTCTCTAGATGTCTCATTATCAGAATATGTTTTCTTACTCTGCTTAATATTCTTTTATCTTCAATAGTCAGAAATACTAAGGTAATACAATTCCTACTGAAAATAAATTGAACCTAACTCTAAAAATTAAGGCACCTGTTCACAATTTAGATTTATTACGGGCTTAAAAGAGAGCACTGTCATCAACCTATATTGTTTTCCCTGACCCTACTTATGAGTCAAACTCCTTAAATTATATGGGGTGCTGACATTACTAAGAATAATTTAGAAATAGTATACACAGAGCATAAATTTGAAGCTTAAGGAATGATTGAATTCAAGATAAATAGAAATCACTATCTCAGCCAGTGAGCAATTTATCATTATGTGGCATTATCAATCAGTTGAAAGTCTGCCAAGATATTCATTACATTTTCCTCATTATCAAAGATCTCATGAAGAGGCCATATGATACTTTCCTAATCCCTAAATATAAGATTGTTTTCTATTTTCTTCATAGTTTTATACATTGAAGAATACGATTGGAATATGATTGATTTCAATGGAAGAAACATCATTCTTCTGGTACTTTAGTGCATCTTGAAAATATATCCTAGGGGTTCTTTTGGTCAACGTAATCTATACCTATTGTCAGTAAAGAATAAAAGTCATATTTTGATCTCACTGTCTCAGAAAATGATTGGCCTATTGATATTGTTTGAATCAATAGTAGCAGAAATTTCATGGGGGGAAATCTCTTGTTTTTAATGGAAATGATTTGCCAGAAATTCAGTCTTTTTTCCAAATTCATCAATATACTGATGAAAAACAAACATTTTTTTACCAGCTGTGGAGAATCAGTTAAGAAGATAATCCCACCGGAAATTTATAAACCAGCCAGTTTGGAGTGATTGTCATAAGTATTCTTATCCCTCTGTTCACTTGTAAGAGTTCTCTGGCATACATAATTAAGAGTGAATTGCCAAACATTATCGTGCCTACATTCAGCTAAAAGCCTTCATTAAAAGGATGGAATCCATCAAATTAGAATTCCCTCTTTTTCCAAACATCAACTTCACAAAAGGCTTGTTTCTGCTCCCATAACATTCCCTTCTTCTATTACTGTTAAGAAATTGTCTCTTTTCTTTCTGAAGATAACAACTTCCTCTATTCTTTGGATTTGAGGCTCTATCTATCAATCTACCTACCTACCATCTCTAGATTTTTTTTTTCCAGAGAGGGTCTGACTGTGTCACCTGTGTCACCTGGGCTAAAGTGCTGTAGCATGAACACAGCTCACTGCAGCCTCCATCTTGGGGTTCAAGCAATCCTCTGGCCTCAGCCTCCCAAGTAGCTAGGACTATTGGTGCACATCACCACACACACAGAATTTTATTTTTTTAAATTCTAGTTAGAGACAATGTTTCACTATGCTGCCCAGGCTGATTTTGAAACCCTGAGCTCAAGCAATCTTCCCACCTCAGCTTCCTAAAATGTGGGGATTACAGGCGTGAGCCACCATACCCAGCCACAATTTATATATATTTTTTTAAATGCACTTTTAAAGTTAACTCCTTTTACCTTTTAACTCTTTATTTGTGCATTCTCTGCATTTGAACACATTTTAAAAATTTATTGCAAAAATTATTTGATCCTTTTACAGCCAGACTTCTCAGTTAGGATAATATTCAGATTTATAAAATAGGAAACTCAAAATATGAGAGATTTAACAGATAGAAATGTACTTCTCTCATTTAAAGTGAAATTGGAATGCTGACAGTCTAGGGCTGGTATTGCAGCTCTGTAAAATCGTTAGGGAACTGTGTCCTTCCAATTCACTGCGGTCACAATGACAGAATGTGGTTCTCATCTTGGCCAAAAACAGCAGGTCCAAATCCTGCCATTGCATTTCATTCCAGGTGACAAGATGGAAGACAGGACAAAGGAAGGGGACAACAATCAATGTTTGATAGTGTTCTTCCAGGAAGCCTTTTTGAATGTCCTTACCCAACCCTTCTTCTTATAACTCAGTGGCCAATTGTTGATTACAAAGCCATACTCAACTGAAAAACGAGATGGAGAAGGAAATCTGTGTTCCAGGTAACCATAGGTTTGCCCAATTTGGGGGGTCGAGTGTCTAAGAAATAAGAGAAAATATAAAGGTAGTAACTATCATCTTTATGTCACTTTTCTGAAGATATTTTTTTACTTTTCCCTCCACCTGTCCTCTGATTCTTTCTCTGACATTCATCCCCACTCCCTCATGGAAGCTGTTACAGCAAAGGTCACTAGTGATCTCTCAGTTACCTTACCTCTACATTCTGTTATGGCCAACTAGTTTTCTCAATAGCAGATAATATAATTCATGGTTAGCTCCTTTTTTTTTTTTTTTTTTTTTTTTTTTTTAAGACAGAGTCTCTCTCTATCACCCAGGCTGGAGTGCAGTGGCACAATCTTAGCTCACTGAAATCTCCACCTCCTGGTTTCAACTGAGTCTCCTGCTTCAGCCTCCTGAGCAGCTGGAATTACAGACGCATGCCACCATCAGCTAATTTTTGTATTTTTAGTAGAGACAGGGTTTCACCATGTTGGTCAGGCTGGTCTCCAACTCCTGATCTCATAATCTGCCTGCCTTGGCCTCCCAAAGTGCTGGGATTACAGGCGTGAGCCACTGCACCCAGCTGATTAGCTCCTTCTTGAGAGAAGATCTCTTGTGACTTGTCAAACATGATACTCCCCAGCCCTCTACACTCTATCTCAACATTACCTCTTTCATTTACATAGTAGTAAGTATCCTCTATATATCTCTATTTAGGAAAAAAAACCCATTTGTACTTCTCTTAAGCTTCAAAAAACTGCCTCCTTGATATTACAACCTTATTGTCTCAGAGACACCTCAAACCAATGCATTTCACATAACATTCTCCCTTGGTCCAGCTAAACTCTTTGAATTACGTTTCCTGTGCCTGTGGTCCTGTGTTTTTCCTTTAAATAAGCTACCATCATTTTGAATTGTGTATTTATTTATTTATTTATTTAATATTTGTCCCATTCTTCTCAGTTCAAAGCTCAAAAAATGAGGACTGGTTCTTGCTCACCTTGTTATCAAAACCTCCAAGCACAGGATCTGGCATATGGTGTTACTCGGCAATTATTTGCGGAATGATAAAATGATTTAACCAGTGACATAAAGCAAATTTCATGATGAGCTTCCACAGAAAGTACACAGGGCACATGTGTCAGAGGAACTATTTAAAGTTCAGGCACAGGAAATTATGCCACAGCGGGATGAGGGAGAGCACTCAGCAGGACAGGAAACACCATCATAAAAGAAAAATAAATAAGCTTTTCCAGAGAATGGAATGAAACGTGTCTAATAAAATCATACTGGAAACAAAGATCGTGAAAAGAGGCTTTGAGAAACATTGGCAGGCTGGGCAGCAAATGTTCTCATAAGGAGACACCATGCTAAGAACAGAGTATGTGAGCGCCACATACACTTATGTGAGAAGAGAGCCAGTAAGTGAAGGCAATGGGCTGGGGGCAGCCAGGGACTTGGCTCCATAGCACTAGCCACCTTGCTGTCAGAGGAGGGACATGGGTGGACAAAACCATAGAACACCTGTGCATCTTGCCATGGGACTTATTTATAAACTGAAATTGGAGTTTTTGCATATGGTATTTTCTTGCTCTAGAAAACCATGCAAAGGATGTTTTGTTACAAATCTCAAATATTAATTGTATGTAACATTTATTGGGAACTAACCTTTTTCTGGGAACTGTTCAAAGTGCTTTATTTGTATCAATATATTTAATCCTCATAATAACTTCATGAGGGAAGTAGTATTATTCTCTCCATTTTACAATCAAAGATTAGGACTGAAGCACAGAGAAGTTAAGAAATTTGCTTTTGGTCACACAGATAATAGAAGGAAAAAATCTTTGAACACCAGCTGTCCTCATTCCATTAATCGGTCTCTTAATTATCATATTCTGCCACCTTCCATTTAGAATAAAATATTTAAGAATTTGAAATATTTTTAAATGAAACTATGAGAAGATCCTGACTTGTCATCCAAATTATTCACTTGAGCAGTGATATAAATGCACGGTAAAATCGTATCTTCTAACCACTAATCCCCACTTTGTATAATAGTGAATTTAACTAATAACAATTTAAATAAGGCTAAATATTTAAAAAGCATCCCAGCCAACCAATAATTTTCATCAGTTCAATTATCATGGCATAACTTTAGGGGAATAAAACATATTCTTATGAAACAAGGAGTAAGCAAGAGAGCATACCATAAATATTAAGAGAGTAGGCTTTGGGAGGCCGAGGTGGGTGGATCACGAGGTCAAGAGATCAGGACCATCCTGGGCAACATGGTGAAACCCCGTCTCTACTAAAAATACAAAAAAATAGCTGGGCATGGTGGTGCGTGCCTGTAATCCCAGGTACTCAGGAGGCTGAGGCAGGAGAATTGCCTGAACCCAGGAGGCAGAGGTTGCGGTGAGCCGAGATGGCGCCATTGCACTCCAGCCTGGGGAACTAGAGGGAAACTCCGTCTCAAAAAAAAAAAAAAAAAAAAAAAGAGGGTAGGCTGTGTTACCATAGGAGGACAGTTACCACTGAAAGACAAGATACTAATTCAAAGGAAGCCCATATGAGCAGTCTTCACAGATGACAGAGAATTTCAGCTGATTTAAATATGAAATAGATTTAGATACACCAAAAGAGCATTGGGGAGGAATACATGAATGATGACAGTGACTATTTCCATGAATGTAATGAGAAAGAAAAGAATCTTTGGTTCTGAAGATGGACATTATCTCAGCTACACTGGCTGACAGCTCTTATCATAAGAAAATATAATGAATAACTCTATTGGTTTTTGTATTTTTCATGTATAGGACCACATGTAGCATATTCCTCTTACCTTTGCAGGTTTCATTAAAACATATATTATCAAACTGTTAATGAGTTTTATTATTTCCAATGATAATTAGGCTACCTATATGCTGAGCCTATTTGTTTTATCATTTAAACTGCCTCCAGTGGGAGAGATTATCTGCAGGATTCAAAGACATGGCCACAGCTGGGGGAAGAACATGACCTATTTTTGTATCATGCTGAGAGAGTTTCTTTTCCTTACCTGACTCCTGCCACTTTACAGTATCCATTAAGAGGATATGTTGGTAATATAGGGTTGGTGATCATTATGTGTTCAAATATGCAAAAATTAACAATAGTTTTTCTGATAATCTGTGAGATTTACTTAATCTCTCTATAGTTATCTTTAATATTTCAAATGTCTAAAAAAGGGTCAGTCAATTATATTTTTAAAATAATTAGAAAATTTATGCAATTTAAAATTTGAGCTGTGTTTGTCTCCTCTACTGGAAAGTGGTTCATGGGGATAGGAACCTGGTCACCAGCATAGCCTCAACCTGTACTCAAAATGTCAAAGGCTGTTAATGAATATTTACACTGAATTCAAAATGAACTTAATTGAATGAAGGCAACAAAGATCTTAAAACTCTCAACATATTGCCCTCTTCAAAAGTAAGAGCAAACTATACAAAAACAAAAGGACATTCAGATGAAATGAAGATAAATTTAGTGGCATGGATGTAAAGATGACATAAGAGAAGCATTAAACTATAGAAAGACCTTGGAAACTGATTTAAATTTCTCATATTGCAGAGAAATCAGAAACTCAGAGAGGGAAGTGGCTTGCCTGGGAAATGCACAAATACATCTACCACAACAAGGATTACAAATCAAGGTTTCAACACTCTTTGTCTTTTTATTGTCATCAAACTTATGCTGGGCTTTCAGCTTCACAGGTAGGATGCTTTTTTCACACCTGTTGAGACGGGAGTTGCATATTCCACCTGTTTTACTTGGGGATACTATGTGAGCGGTTTATGTTTTCCCACTTGCCTTTGACTTTGCACTCTGCATGCATTGAAATAATCCTGTTTATAGATGCCCCCATCTTCCCACATAACTGCCTTGTTCAAGTAACTTGACCCAGGTATAGAAATTGTATCTTATTTAATTTCCTCAGTCCCATCACTTCTCTCCTTACTTCTGTCCTCCTATCCCCAATCCCTATTTATTTATTTTTAGGAATACATAATAATTTTACATATTTATGGTCTATTTATCATTTCTTTGTGTTTGAAACATTTCAGATCTTTCCTTCTAGTTATTTTAGAATATACAACAAATTATTACTAACTGCAGTCACACTACTGTGCTATTGAACACTAGAATTAGTTTCTTCTAACTGTACATTGCGTACGTCAACCAATCTCTCTTCATTTCCACTCTTCCCTAACAGCCTCTGGTAATTACTATTCTACACTCTACCTCCATTATATCAACTATTTTATCAGTGACAGTGGGTGCTTACTCTGCCTGGCTTATTTCATTTAACATCATGAACTCTAGTTTCGTTTAAGTTGTTATTTTTAAGGCTGAAGAGTATTCCATTGTGGATATATACATAATTTTATTGTGTATATATTGTTGATGGACACCAATGTTGATTCCATATCTTGGCTATTGTAAAGAGTGCTGTAATAAACATGGGGGGTTGCACATAATTTTTGCATAAACTGTTTTTCTTTCTTTTGGATAAATTTGAAGTGATGAGATCGCCGCATCATACCGTAGTCCTATTTATAATATTTTGAGAAACCTCCCTACTGTTTTTAATAATAACTATTCTAAGTTACATTTCCACCAATAGTGTCAAAGAGTTCACTTTTCTTTGCATCCTTGCCAGAATTTGATATTTTTGCTGATAATCATTCTTCCTGGGTGAAATGTCTATTGTGGTTTTAATTTGTGTAACCATGATAAGTAGTGATGTTGAACATTTTTTCATATACCTGTTTCCCATATTTGTGTCTTCTTTTGAGAAATGTGTTTTTGAATTCTTTGCCTAGTTTTTAATGGTGATATTGGGGTCTTTTTTTGGTGCTGCATCATTTATTTGTGTATTCTGAATATCAGTCTCTTGTCTGAAGAATAGACTGCAAATATTTTCTCTGATTTTATATGCTCTTTATTGATTATTTCCTTTGCTGTACAGAAGATTTTTAGTTTAATATATTCTCATTTGTCTATTCTTTTTGTTTTGTTTCCTATGCTTTTGGTGTTTTAGACATAAAATCTTTGTCTAGACCAATGTCCTGAAGTATTTTCTCTGTATTTTTTCTCCTAGTATGTTTATAGTTTGTAGTCTTATATTTAAATCTCGAATCTATTTTGAGTTGATTTTTGTATATGCTAAGAGGTAGGGGTCTAATTTAATTCTTCTGCATGTGAAGAAAAAGTTTTCCCAGCAACAGTTATTGAAGAGTATATTATTTTCCCCAATGCATCTTCTCTGTCAAAACTCATTTGACTGTAAATAACGTAGATTTATTTCTGGGTTCTCTATTCTGCTCCATTGGTTTATGTGTCTGTTTTTCAACCAATAGCATATTTTGGTTACTACAGCTTTGTAATATATTTTGAAGTTAGGTATTATGATGCCTCTGGCTTTGTACTATATGCTTAGTATTGTTTTGGTTATTCAGAGTCTTTTCTGGTTCTCTACAAATTTTAGGAATTTTTTTTCTATTTCTGTGAAGAATGCCGTTGGTATTTTGATAGTAACTGCATTAAATCTCTAGGTTGCTTTGAGTAGTTTTATTACTTTAACAGTATATTTTTTCACTATATAAGCATAGGGTTTTTTTCCATTTGCTTCTTTCCTTTTCAATTTCTTTCATTAATGTGTCATACTTTTGTTGTAGAGGTCTTTTGCTTTCTTATTTAAATTTATTTCTGGGTATTTTTTATTGCTATTATAAATGGGATTGCTTTCTTGATTTCTTTTTTGCTAATTTATTATTGGTATGTAAAAAAAAACACAGATTTTTGCTTATTGATGTTATGTACTGAAACTTTACTGAATTTGTTTATCAGTTTGAAGACTTTTTGGCAGTCTTTGGAATATTTTATATATAAGAAAATTTATTCTGCAAAAAGGGACAATTTCACTTTCTCTTTTCTTAGTTCGAATGCTTTAATTTCCTCTTCCTGGATTGCTCTTATTAAGACTTCTAGTAATAGGGTGATTAAAAGTGGCAAAAGAGGGCAATTTTGTTTCAGTTCTCTTTCCCATTTAGTATGATATTAGCTGTGGGTTTGTGATTTATAGGCTTTATTATGTTGAGATATGCTTCCTCTATGCCTAAATAGTTGAGAGCCCTAGTTATAAAGGAAGGTTGAATTTTATCAAATGTTTTTTCTGTGTCTATTGAAATTATCATGTAGTATTGTAGTTCATTCTATTGATGTGCTGTGTCCATATTGATTTGCATATGTTGAAGTATTCTTGCATCCCTGAGATAAATCCTACTCAATCATGATAAAGTTTTTTTAATGTGTTGTTGGACTGGTTTGCTAGTATTTTCTTGAGGATTTTTCTATCTATGTTCATCACAAATATTAGCCTATTAGTTTTTGTTTCGTTTTGTTTTGTCCTTGTCTGGTTTTGGGATCAGGGTAATTTTGACCTCTTAGAATTATTTAGGAAGAAATTCCTCCTCATCTGTTTTTGGGAATAGTTTGAGAAGAATGGGTATTAGTATTTCTTTATAAGTTTGGTGCTATTCAGTAATAAATGTATCTGGCACTGGGCTTCTCTTTGTTGTAAAACTTTTTATTACAGATTCAATCTTGTTACTCATTATTGGTCTGTTCAGGTTTTTTATTTATTCCTGGTTCAATCATGGTTGGTAGCTTGTATGTGTCCAGGAATTTATTCCCTTTATCCAGGTTTACAATTCGTTATCACATAATTGTTCACAAAAGTTTGTAATGAGTCTTTGAATTTCTTTGGTGTCAGTTGTAATGTCTCCTTCTTTACATCTTATTTTATTTAGTTAGGTCTTTTTACTTATTTCTTGGTTAGTATAGATAGTAGTTTGTCAACTTTACCTTTTCACAAAACCAACCTTTTGTTTTGTTGATTGGTTGTATTGGCTTTTTTAAGCCTATTTTGTTTAGTTCTGCTCTCATCTTTACTCTTTATTTCCTTCTACTAATTTCAAGTTGGCTTTATTGCTTTTCTAGTTTCTTGAGGTTCATCATTAGGTTGTTCATTTGAAATCTTTCTACTTGTTTGATGTAGGGATTTATTGCTAAACTTCCTTCTTAGCACTGCTTTTGCCATATCCCATGGTTTTGTAGGTTGTGTTTTTATTTTTATTGTTTTCAGGAAGTGTTTTAATTTTCTTCTGAATTTCTTCGTTGAGCAAATGATCATTCAGGAACATGTGTTTAATTTCCATGTATTTGTTCAGTTTCCAAAGTTCTATTTGTCATTGATCTCTAGTTGTATTTCACTGTGGTCTGAAACGATACTTGGTATGATTTCTATCTTTTAAAATTTGTTAAGAATTATTTTGTGGCCTGACATATGGTCTGTTCTGGATATTGTTCTATGGCCTGATGAAAAGAGCGTGTATTCTGCAGCTGTTTGATTGAAAGTTCTGTAAATGTCTGTTAGGTCCATTTGGTCTATAGTCCAAACTAAGTCCAACATTTCCTTGTTGACTTTTTGTCTAGGTGATCTGTCCAGAGTGAAAGCAGGGTGTGGAAGGCCTTGACTATTATTGTAGTGAGGTCTCTCTTTAGTTCCGATAATATTTTCTTTATATATCTGGGTGCTCCAGTATTGGGCATATATATTTACATTTTTATATCCTCTTGCTGAATTGGTCTCTTTGTCATTATATAGTGACCTTCATTTTCTCTTCTTATGTTTTTGATTAAAGTCTGTTTTGTCTAGTATAAGTATACTTACTCCTAGAATGTTTTATTTCTATTTGTGTGGAGTGATTTTGTCCATACTTTTACTTTCAGCCTATTTATGTTTTTACAACTGAAATGACTTTATGTAAACAGTATATAGTTGGGTCTTCTTTTTCTTTTTACCATTTGGCCCATCTATATTTTTTAACTGAGGAATTTAAATCATTCATATTCCAAGTTATTATTGATAGGTAGGACTTACTTTGGTCATATCATTTATTGTTTTTGATTGTTGATTAAGACCAATTTATCAATTCTTTTTATTTATGGATGATGATTCTTTGTGTCTTATCTAAGAATTCTTGAACACTCTTGAGAACACAGAGATTTTCTCCTAAGTTTTCTTTTAAAACACTTTTACTTTTTATATTAAGGTTTATAAATCAGTTAATTATTGTAAAGTAATAGATGAAGTTCATTTTTGCCCATGCAGACACACAATTGTTTCACCATCATTTGTTAGAAAGACATTTGTTTTTTTCATTGAACTGCCTTTGAACCTTGTTGAAATCAAGTGACCATATGTTCTGGGTGTATTTCTGGATTCACTATTATGTTCTATTAATCTATATGTCTATTCTTATCCCAGGATTGCACGATCATGACTGTTGTGGTTTTATAGTTTTATATTAAATCTAGATACCAGGTAGTATATATCCTTCACTTTGTTCTCTGTTTAAAAATTACATTGAGTATTCTATACCATTTACATAGCTGTATAATTTTTTTATTATGATTTCTTCTTTGCAGGTAACATTTCGTATAATGTTTTCAAGGTACGTCCATGTCATAGCATGTATTTAGTACTTCTTTTTTATGGACAAATAATATTCCGGTGGATAAATGTACCAATTTTGATTATCCATTTATGGGTTCATAGACATTTGGATTTTTTCCATATTTTGACATTTATGAATATTGCTGCTGTATAAATTTTTGTGTAGACATGTGTTTTAATTTTAAAATCAGCTTGTCAATGTTTACCCAAAAGAAAAAAACAGTAACTGGGATTACATTAAATCTATGGTTCAATTTGGGGAGAATTAACATCTTAACAGCATTGAGCTTTCCAATCCATGAACACAGTATACTTCCATAATTATTTAGTTCTTCTTCAAAATCTATCAACATGTTTATATTGACAGGGTTTTCAGTGTACAGTTGTTACACTAATATTTTAAAATGTACCCCTAAGTATTTTCATGTTTTGATACCATCTTATATTAAATAGTTTTAAATTTTCTTTTCTTTTCTATTTTTCTTTTCTTTGAGATGGAGTCTTGTTCTGTAGCCCAGGCTAAAGTGCGAACTAGGCTCCCTGCAACCTATGCATCCTGGGTTCAAGTGAGTCTCGTGCCTCAGCCTCCTGAGTAGCTGGGACTACAGGCACCTGCCACCACACCCAGCTAAATTTTTGTATTTTTAGTGGAGACAGGGTTTCACTGTATTAGCCAGGATGACCTCAATCTCCTGATCTCATGATCTGCCTGTCTCTGCCTCCCAAAGTGCTAGGATTACAGGCGTGAGCCACTGTACCCAGCCAAAATTCCCTTTCTAATGATTTGTTATTAGTATATATAAATATTATTTTTTTTTTATTAACTGTATGTCCTGCAATCTTACTAAAATCACTCTCTGGTAGTTTTTTGTTTGTTTACTTGTTGTTTGAATATTTTCTTAGGCTATATAACTTGACCATTCCTGTCATCTATGAATAAAGAGATTCTTTCTTTCCAATTTGTATGCTTCTTATTTTTTTTCTTACAACAATTACTGAGACCTCTGAACAATGTTGAATAAAAGAGGAAAGAGAGGGTATCCTTGTTTTGTCCTTAATCTTAGGATGAAAATCTTCAGTCTTTTACTATTAAATGTGTTCCCTGTAGATTTATAGATATCTCTTATAAAGTTGAGAAAGTTCTCTTGTATTTTAGTGTGCTAAGAGCTTTTATTATAAGTATGGTCAAATACTTTTTCTACATCTATAAATATGCTTATGTGTTTTTTCCTTCTGTTTTCCTTCATCAATTTTGTAACAGGCATTGATTAATTTTCAAAGGCTAAGCTAATTTGCATACCTGATATAAATTCCATTTGGTTATGATGTATAATTCCTTTTATATTGTATTGCATTTGATTTGCTCATATTTTGTTTAGGATTTATATACAAATGCTTATGACACTATTAGTGTGTACTGCTCTTTCCTTGGAATGTCTTGATCTAGTGTTACTGTACAAGAAAATGAACTTTACCAGCAGGGGTTGAAAAATATATTTTTATTTTGAATAATTTGTCTTAAAATTTATGTTGTTTCTCCTATAAATGTTGAATAGATTTTGACTATGAAAGCATTTGGGTTTAGAGTCCTCAAAGCCAAAGTTTTGAGTTTTTTTTTTTTTTTTTTTTTTTTTTGAGACGGAGTTTCGCTCTTGTTGCCGAGGCTGGAATGCAATGGCGCGATCTTGGCTCACTGCAACCTCTGCCTCCTGGGTTCAGGCAATTCTCCTGCCTCAGCCTCCTGAGTAGCTGGGATTACAGGCAGGCGCCACCATGCCCGGCTAATTTTTTGTATCTTTAGTAGAGACGGGGTTTCACCATGTTGACCAGGATGGTCTTGATATCTTGACCTCATGATCCACCCGCCTCAGCCTCCCAAAGAATCTTGAGCTTTTCATTTAATTGGTTTAATATATAGAGATAGTTGTGGTAAACAGAATAGTGGCTTCACTCAAATGTCCACATCCTTATTTCCAAAACTTGTGAATAATCTACTTTTTATAGCAAAGTAGAATTATGAGAGCAATTATAGTATTAACCAGCTGATTTTAAGATAAGGAGTTTATCTTGGATTATCTGGACAGGCTCAATGTAATCACGTGTGTCATTAAATGTAGAATAGGAAGATAGAAAAGCCAGTAATGTAACAGGGGAGAGGAAGCAGAGGCATCCCAAAGAAGCTTTCAGTTTCCCCATCGCATGTTTTCCCCCAATGTGCCCACGTCCTTGACCTCACTTACCCCAGGAATGGGGAAGGGATCCTGGAGGTGCGGTGAGTTTAGTTTACAGTTCACATAAATATCATGGACCCAAAAAGTTTAGCAGAGAGCAATTTATTAGGCAGAGAGAGTAGCGGGGGGGGGGGGGGGGCGGGGGTGGCGCAGAGAACGTGGGAGGGGATCCAAGGAAGGAATCTGCACAGGTAAGGGGCAAGGGGACTTTACCTTCGGAGTTATTCCCATTGCATTCATGTTCTCGTCCAATGAGAGGAGTTTCTTTAAACATCCTCTGGAGTGATCTTTGACTCTGATACTAGATTGGCTTCTAGGTCCACACCAGAGGCCATTCCTCCCAGAGCTTTTCAGGGGCTTTTTAAACAAAGAGGCTCACCTAGCCCCCACGGGAAAGTGAGACAAAGAACTCTAGGTTTCCAAATGGAGGCGTGGTGCTGGGAAACTCTTGCCTTTGAAATCAAGCCCCTCCTGGACCCGCACAATCCTTTAGTATCAAGAGTGATGTAATTCAAGAAAGGCTTAATTGGTCATTGCTGGTTTTGAAGATAGATGAAGGGACCATGAGCCAAGTAATTCAGATACCCTCTAGAAAATGGAAAAGACAGGAGTTCTTCCGTAGTGTCTCCAGAAGAAACGCAGTCGGGGTGACACCTTGATTGTAGTCCAGTGAGACTCATTTGAGATATCTAACCTACAGAACATCAGACAAATTTTTGTGTAGTTTCAAGTCACTAGGTTTGCAGTAATTTGTTATGTCAGCAACAGGACACAATATAAGGATTATTTATATTTTCTATTGATTATTGTATTTATTTTGGTAATTGTGTTTTCCCAGCCATTGTTCATTTAAGTTGAAACATTTATTGTCATAAATTCATTTATAGTAGTTATTTAGTTTTTGATCTCTATAGAGTATGAAATGGTGTCCCTATCTTTACTCCTAATATTGGTAACTTGTATTCTCCCTTTTTTTCTCATCTTGAACTATTTAGCTAGACATTTATACACACTTTTTAAATTTTTCAAAGAATTACCTTTATATTTATTTATTTTTCTATAGTACGATTTATTTCCATTATTTTTTCTGTTAATTACTTCTTTTTTTCTTGAGTTTAATTTAATATTCTTTTTTGTACTTCCCAAAGATAAAAGTTTATATATTTGATTTTAGGTTATTATTCTTTATAATATAAAAATTTAAAGCCAAATGTTCTGAAATAAAGCACTGATTTAACTGTATTCCACTCATTTTGATATGTTGTGCTTTTATTATTTGGTTAAAAAATATTTGCTAATTGCTCATAAGTACTTTAGAAATGAGTTAATAATGTCTAAATGTTTGGTTCTTTTCAAAATATTTTAAGGTTGTTTTTTAACTTTATTGCAGTCATAAATTTACTACTTTATGTTTATTTGGTTTTTGAAATTTATCAAGATTTGTTTATAGCCCATAATGTGGTCTATCTTTATGAATCTTCTACATGAGGTTGGGAGAAATATTCATTCTGCAGTGGTGGGGTGCTATGTTCTATAAATAAAAACTAGGTCAAAGGAGTTGGTAGTGTCATTCTCATCTTACATATATTTATTGATCTTCGTCTAGATATTTATTATTGAATAAGAAGTTATATAATTGTGAATTCTATACATCTCTCTTTAATTCTGACAGTTTTGCTTCATTACATTTGATAATCTTTTATTGGGCTCATATACATTTATAACTATTATATTTTAAAAATATATCCATCCTTTTATCATTATACAAGGGTTCCTCTTTCATAGTCCTCTTCATCTTGAAGTTGATTATTTTCCAATATTGGTATTGTCATCCAACTTTCTTCAACTTACTGTTGTTTGGTTAGTATATCTTTTTTCATCCTTTTGCTTCAGTCTTTTTGTATTTTTGTTTCTAACATGCATCTCTTGTAGACAGCATAAAATTGTTCTTTTAAAATTTTGTTCAGCAATCTTTTCTTGATTTAATTATGATGATGATTTTATTTAGGTCTTCTAACTGCTATTGTCTTTGTATCTGGTCTCATTTTGTGTGTGTGTGTGTGTGTGTGTTTGTCCTAACCTTTTTTGCCTTTTGGGAGGTTAATAAAACTTTTTAATATTTTATTTTAATTACTCTATTAGATTTCTAGATATAACATCATTGTACTATTTTAAGTGGTTACTCCAGGAATTGCAACATATACCTTTAACTTATCCCAATTTAATGTCTTAAATTAGGCAAGGACTGCATACATTTACGTTTGTTTATATATCTAATTTATTTCTATTTCTTGAGAGCTAAGATAAAATTTATCTTGAAGAGCTATTTTCAGAAATATAAAATTAAATCCAATCCAAATTCACTTATATGTATCATACAATAAATTTCTGCAGTTAGCAATGATATATTACAAAACTCAGAAAAACCATAGATAGCTTTGCTGTTGTAGCAACTTGTAAATATGCTCAAAATGCAAATATTAGAATTAATACAGGATACTGGATACAGGCCACCAGCAGCCATGCCAAAACCCCCTAAATTTGGCACATACACACAAACCCAAAACAGTGCTTATAATCAATGCAATGAGTCACAAAGATCAACACTGGCAGTCTAATACGGCAATTATAGTCTATTATTCAGTATGAATATAAACAATGCACAACTTATGGTTGTGAACAAATGCTTGATAATTTTTGAATTGCTAACACATTAATCAATGAAATATATTTCTTTTTAGATTAAAAAGAAGAAAGTAACCTCATGAATTTTTAGCAAAGAATTTTGTTGCAGGACTTTTCCTTAGTTCACATAAAGATGGGGGCCCTTGTTCCATGGTCATGAAAATTTAGGCTCGAAGACTATTTGAAGAGTGAGAAAAATGGGATTTATCTGGCATAAGGAAAAAAAAGGGAAACAGAAACTCTTAGTGAAGTGAGAGCCTGTGCTTCCTTCGCTTGTGCTTCCCTCCTTGCAGGTTAAAAACCAAATTCCACACAGGAAGAAGAGGGGCCAGGCTCCTCCCTGTTTCAGATGACTGGGACTCCTTTGTGGCTGCACCCCCGTGCTCAGGTGGATTGGAGTTTTGCCAGGGAACCCTTCCCACCTGGTTGTTTCAATCTGATACTTCCTTCATTCTTTAAGTTTAGAAACAGGCAAATATTTGAATCATTTTCATTCTTATCTAATATATTAATGTATTGCTTACCAAAAATAGAAAAATAATTTATTATTTACCTATGTAAATTAATTATGCATTTGTATAACTTATAAAGCTTTACTCAGAATGTCTTGATTTTTTATTTCGTTATTCTAGTAATCATTGAAATTTAGCAATACTAGTTTAATTTTCAACAATTTGTGCTAATCCTGATTAAAAACCTAAATTCATTTTCAATTAAAACAACCCAACTTTACTAAGGGACAGGAAAGGCTATTGTTTTGTGTTCTCAAATGTATTAAACCACTCTTGATAATAAGAAGAATTTAATGAACCAATATGTGTGAAATCACTGTCTTAAAAGACAGACAGGAATTTAAAATACTATGTTGAATTGTCATTCCACGTAAAGCAAATGAGCTATCCCCTTTGTGTTATATGGCTTTTAGTTTAGTTTTTATATGTGTCTTGAAGTAGGCAGGCAGTTTTTGCTAACCTGATTTTATAGATGAGGAAACTGAGAAATAACGTCGTACAATTAATAATCTGTAGAGTGAGGCTCAGTTACAGATGTTTTGACCCTGAGTCCATTTATTTTTTAATGGACTTACACAGATTTGACTAAAACGTAAATTCTCTTGATTTTGACTTTAATGTCACCCAATATTGAAAAAGTCCTTTTTAGAATCTGAAGGCAACAACAATCTCATTAACTAGCACTGCAAGATAGAAAAGCTCCTGGGTAGTTTTCATGCTGATCAGAAACATGTTAACCAAAATAAAAAGCATCAAAAACAGAGGAGGGAAAACAGGAAGGAATAACAATAGATAAAAGCCAAAGGAACAATAGCCTCACCTGGGGAGAGTTTTGAAGATCAAGTTCAACACTGGTGAGAAGTGGGTAGTACATAGGAATGATATAATTAGTGCTGCCCAGCAATGTTTCTGTTAAGTTAGAAGTGTCCTAAAAATTAAAATAATAACGATAATAATAAGATGCTTGGTAGCTTAGAAGAGCTCTGAGTTTAAAGGGCACATTTGATAATACATTAACATTATACCCAATGTAAGTATATAGCTGCTGGGGTTGGATATGTTTGGGAAGATGAGGAGACATCAATGGGCATATTTTTAAAGGCTAATTTGTGTTTTGTTTGTCTCCTCCAAACAGGGTGGAGGCAGTCAAAAGGCCACTGATCAAGGCCTTGGGTAGTCTGCAATTTAATTAAGACCAAATTACAAATTCTAATTACCTGGCACCAAAGAAGCCTATGTGTGAATGCTTGTCTAGTATTCAATATACTATTCAAGGGCTTCTCTTCTTGGATTCAGCTAGTCTCTCATCAGAAACAGATATGCAAAGATTTTGTGTTAATCAGCTTTCTCATTCTCGATGATTTACAACTATAAATGATGTAAGTCTGAACATAAAATGTAAGGCAGTTAAAGCATTATCTTTATAAATAAAATTGCATTTATAATTGTAAATTGACTTTCTAATTTTATATTTAGGAAAACAAAAGAAGGAAGATTAACATGTATTGATTATTATATTAACAAATATTGGCTAGAAACTTAAGAGGTCTGTTGTTTTATTTAAATAACACAACAAATGTATGCAGTAGGGATGAGAAAAGTGAATATTGGAGTGGATAGTGCATTAAAAATTAGCCAAGATTTACACACCCCAAAGACATCTACCTTCAAAGTCCATGATCCTTTTAAACTATCACCATCTTACATTCCTTTTCTCTTCTTTCTTGGTTCCATAAATAATAATTACCATAATAATGAGTTAAATAGTTTTTGTATTTCCTTGAAGATATGAAATCCATTCACATCCACTCAACTAAAATCAGGTTTTATTGGGGTGAGGAGGGAAAGGAATACAGAAAGAGCTTAAAAAGGAAAGCTTTGTCTTTTAAATAGCAATTCCAAAGCCACATGGATGCAGTCATTTAACATGTAATCAAGATTCCTTTGAAAGGTGACAAAATTATTTTATTAGGGTCAAATGATTATTTAAATTATAGAATCAGAAATTGTAGCTCACACAATCCTTGATTTCTGGAGGCAGATTAGACCATAAACTCATACACTCTTCTCTAGTTATTCCAAGTATTATTCTCCATTTCAACACTAATATAAAAGCAATTGTTATACTCTTAGTTTACAGTTTTTATGTCACATTTTAAAAATATAAATGGTTAGGTGGCCACACAAATCAATGGGGCTTTGCAGTTGAGATTGTCACAAATGGCTCAACCTCGAGAAAAAAGAAAACTGGACCCTTATCTAATACCACATTCAATGTTAAAATTATGATATATTCAGTAGATTAAAGGTCCACAAGTGAAGAGTCAAACAACAAATTTAATAGAAGAAAAGATACTGTAACACCTTGTGATATAGGAGTGAAGTAACACTTTCTAACCAAAATCCACAAACACTAAACTATAGAAAATTAAATTACCGCTCAACATAAATAATTTCTCTTAAACAAAGACACCATAAATAAAGTCAAGAAACAGATGATTAGAGCTAATACCTATGCAGTGCTTACTGTGTGCCAGGAAGTACTTATGCTCAGTTTGCTGATGACTCAAAAAGAAAACAAACAAACCAAATCCTGGTTAAGTAACTAGTCCAAGATTACTTGGATAGTGAATGAAGAATCCTCATTCTTTACCACCATACATTATCCCTCTGCCAACGGAGAGAAGTATTTCCAATATCAAGAATCATCAAGGGCTAAGAATAAGCAAAGAGCTCCTGCAAATAATCATCATCAACAATAACCTGAAGAAAGATGAAAACAAATGAAAAATGAATAAAGGTTACACTAAGGTAGTTGACAAAGCTGAAAGCATCCAAACAGCAACAGACTCTAAACGACATTAGAAACAGAAAAGTGTAAATTAAAACAAGAAGATATTATACTTCCTAAGCTGGCACATTTTAAACAGCTGGATAAGTCAAGTTGGTGTTAGACTATAAGCAGATGGTAGAATACAGGAACACTGTGTTACTCGTGAGGTTCAAGTCTCGTGCAACATTTTGGACAATTTATGGAACAAGTTTAAGTCAATTGAAATATTTGCTTACACATGGGTTTACATCCCAAATAAAATCTCACATGGGCCCCTTGGGGGACATGAGTGTAGACATCAATTATAGTTTCATTTGTGGGGAATGGGATGTTGTAAGTAAGTGTGGTTGTCTATGACTGGGGAAATGTATTTGTAAAATGTGGTGGGAGCACATCATTGAGGATAATGCAGCAAGGGACTAGATAGTTGTTGTATAGACACAGACAGAGCTAAACAAGAAAACAATGGGGAGACAAAATAATAATAATAGTAATGAGAAGCAGATAAAATCTATAATAGAATGCCATATTTATAAATAAAAATGATATACACTACAGACAACAGACATGTTATAAAACCGTATATCAACAAAACGATGCATAGAAAAATTCTTCTGAAAAGTAAATGTTGACTGAAAGTAGGGAATGAAGTTAAAAATGAATAAAACATTCAGTCAACAAGAGATGGGTCTTGTATAGATCAACGATGATAATTTTCCATGAAATGAGAGATGTAATTACTTCTAGCAATTACACCCAAAGTCTAAAATAGAAAGAAAAAGTAATTTTTTTCATTGATGTTAGACCTTAGATGAATAAGATTTTATTAATTACCTCCTTCATTTATAGTTACTGAACCAGGCAGTTTTCCTACATTATAATTTGCATTCTTCTTTTCAATAATACATGTAATAGAAATATTACTTGCCATTTACAGATATGAGAAGGTCTAAATATGAAATGGTCTGCTAGGAACTGACAAAGTTAGAAGGCAATCTCATGTACCTCATGAGTTTCAAAAGAGTATGCTCATTTCACTTCTTATGTAATATTTTCAAAAGAACTCATATTCAGATTTTAGGAAATATGAGAAGAATAAGATTTTATTACTGCAAGGCTTCTTAGTATCTTTAATTTCCTAATATCAAGAGTTTGTAGCATTTTCTAAGGAAAAACAGCACCACGCATATAACTCCCATTTAGCTAATCTATTTAAAGAGAACTTATTGAATGTAACAAGAAAAACAAAAAACTTATTTTTTCCTTCATTCTGGCTACCAAACTCTCTTGAAACTAGTTTTCTCTTTCCTTCAAATAAAATATCAGTTGAATCTCATAGCTTATGTCCTCTCTCAAGAAGTTAAAAAATATATCTTTTCCTTTTTTTTTTTTTTAGACGGAGTCTTGTTCTGTCACCCAGGCTGGAGAGCAGTGATGTGATCTCGGCTCACTGCAACCTCCGCCTCCCAGGTTCAAGTGATTCTCCTGCCTCAGCCTCCTGAGTAGTTGGGACTACAGGCACTTGCCACCACGCCTGGCTGATTTTGTATTTTTATTGGAGACAGGGTTTCTCCATGTTGGCCAGGCTGGTCTCAAACTCTTGGCCTTAAGTGTGACCCATCTGCCTTGGCCTCCCAAAGTGCTGAGATTACAGGCATGAACCACTTTGGCTGGTCAAGAAATTAAAAAATATATCTATGATTAGTTATTGTCACAAGAACAGTCTCCATTTATTAATTAATCTCATCCAATGTAATAATCAAAATAATCCAAATTTCTCTTAACCTGAAGCTCTTTCCTGCCCTCAGTGTGGTCTTGCTTTGAACTGGCTGCCTGAACTGAGACTCTAAGGCTGACTTCTACATTCCTTCTTTTCACTTTTTGTTTCTACCCAACATCATTCATTTAGGAGAAGAGAGTAGAAAGGACAGTTAAAGGGAGCAGGGACTATTTGTAATGTACCTGGTGAAACATGACAACGGTTACCACCTGGGCAGACATCATAAATATCTCCTGAATTATTGCACTAGTCTTACCCTCCACCTCTCTCTCCTACTTTCTGTGCTCAACACAGAAGCTAGGGTGACCCATTTCAAGCATAAATCACGCCACTCTTCAGCTCAGAATCTTCTAACTGCTCTCCATTTCTGAGTGTGAATGCTAAAATCTCTGGAAGTCCGTATATAATCTGAATGCTACCACCTTTCTCACTCAGCTTCTACAATCCGAGCCTCTATCTCTTCAATCTCTATAAACGCTACCACCCTGAATAGCCTTTCTTGAACACGTGACATCAAGTGTAACCAAAACTTGGACACTTAACACGAAGAGTTCAGTTACCTCTCAAATCACAGGCTTCTTCCCACTACTACCCTTAGTTTTATTGGTCTATTTTTCACATGCTCCCCAGTACACATATTAATTTTTTTGGTTGGATCCGTTTGAAATTTGTCTTTCATTGTGCTTAAATGAAAGTGGTACAGTCCCGACTCATCCCTCATGGTGCTGTGAGGAATTATTCAAGTGGTGCGATGTTCTCAATCATAATTTATTTTTTCAACTCTATTTATGTATTATTGACAAGTAAAAATTGAATATATTCAAGGTGCACAATGTGATGATTTGATATATGTGTACATTGTGAAATAACTACCAAAATCAAGAAATATTTCCTTCACTAACATAATATTGGGTTATTAAAGATTCCTTCAATATGCCTTAGGGAAATGTAGGCTCACAAATTATAGTTTTGATGCACTGATGTTCAACGGTAGTTTTATTTATTCATTCAAATAATACTTATAGAGGTCCCTACTACAATCCTAGCCCTATCCTGGGAGCTGATTATTTGTTACTCAAAAAAATTAATAGGAAGCTCACATTTTAGTTGAGGGTAGACAGAAAATAGGCAAGTCAACCTACTTATAAGGAAAGAAGTCTTTCAGATAGTGATAAGCACTTTAAAAAAAAACCAAGTGAAATGAGTTGATCCAAAAATTACAGGGCATGCATGAGAACTGAATTCAAGACATTTTAACTCTTTTTAAAATTAGAACATGCTCATATTGTATTTAGTGTATACATTAATTTCATATATACCTGTGTATATACATATATGCTGACACTCATACATATGCATGTATGCATATATTGATTTTTCTCTATATAAAAATCTATAATATGAATATCTATATATTTTATATTGTATACATGCAATTTTTTAAATAAATTTCTGAATGTATAATGTATCAATAATATTTTAAACTATGTGTATTTCTTAAGTGTTAAGTTGACTCACTTTTCTACTTCTATAAATTGATGAACTTTGTAATGAATTAGCATTTTTACAGACTGATGATATTAGGGACAACTTACAATTTGTAGGTATATGTTATTTTTAATTTCTCATTTTTATCTCTCTAGTTTTGTTGTCAAATAAATAAATTACTGACTTAAACTTCTTGCCTTCTAATGTATAGTATTATAAACTTAAAATGTTTCTCTCTGCGTAGACACATATTTAAAGATACAGAGGAAAGTCTTGCTTAGAGTGAACATTCTTTCAATTGAAATAAAGATTCTCCATTTTTAACAGTAAGGAAAATGAAATTCTGGATCTAGGGCACATTTTATAACTTGCTTCTAACGCCTTGTTAATTATGAGAATGTCTTCGTTTTCGCAGCTTGTATTTTCTTTCTGTAACTTTTCCCCTCCAATCCCTCTAACTGCCAACAAGACCAGGAACCTTCTGGGTTAGAAATTATTTTATCACTATCTTACTAAGTTTCAGCTTTCCATGAATTTATTGTTTCCATTCTCTTTATTTCATATACAATCAAAACCATTTAAATGCCATAATTCTACATTTTAGTACTCACAAATGATTTAAGAGTTGGAATTTATTTTTCTCCTTCAGTAAATTTTAAAAATAAAAAGAGTATAATATAAAAACATCTTTCATCCACATAATAAATTAAGAATCCACACATCTTTGAAAAATGTTCAGCTTTCTAGTAAAACAAACGTGTACATTAACACTCATCATAGAAAGTAACACACAGCTTCATTCCCTATGAAAAGAATCTTTATGCCTTTTACAGAATTTATGAAGAGAAGTCCTTTTAAACACCACTGAATGATACCATCTGTGGTTGGAAGTACAGCAGATATTCAGTGTTACATCACAAAGAAGGCAATATTAGTTGCAGTTCAGAAGTGTCATATATCTCTGGATAGTTAGAATGTCTTTCTCTATATATGTATTTTTAAACCAAGTAACCATATTTATTCTAAAATACCGAAGTGATACAAGAAAAAATATTCATAATATCACCAAAGGTAACCATTTCTTCTGTATATTATCTTAATTGAAATGCTTGGTATTGTGCTTTTCATGTTATAACCATTTATTAAAAGGTAGACATTATTATTAAGAATATAAACAGTATTTACAGTAGAGTATAATATGTTAAGTAAAATTTTTATTAACTAAGATAACCATTGGTCTTTTATTGTATGAATAATATAAATCAGGCATCTTAGATGTTTGCTGACCTTTAGCATTGTCTCCTATCTTAACACATTTATTAACAACCAAAATATAAATGGTTGATAGTGAGCATTCAGTATGTACTAGGAAATATAATAAATAACATACATTTATGATTTCATATACTATATTATAAAGTAGATATCATTCAGCTAAGGCAGTAGAAACAAAGATACAGAGAGACGAAGGACCCCAGGATTACACATAAAATAAGGAAGAAAGGAGGCAGAATCCAAATCCAAACAATAACTCCAGAGCCTATTGTTCCTTATACAATAAAGTATGCTAATAAGTAGTTATAGCCATAGTTAGCAGAGGAAGCAAGTGGTGATTGTGAAAGGCACCCCAGTGTGTAAATGGGCTTCATCTTAAGACAGTCATGGGAAATTCATTATTTCTGCTGTACTTAAAACACATTGCTTATTCCAAAATACTAGTGTCAATATTCAGGTGAATAAAATCTAATATTCTATCATTCAAACTCACCTCTGCCTTCACTAGGTTACCCCAAGATACCAGGATGGCCGTGATGACAAGAGAAGAGGTTTCACCCTAGATGCCACAATCAATTCTGGCATAAACTAGCAGCTGAAGCTTGGGCGATGTAATTGCCGCTGATGTGCCCTAACACCCTCCCAGACAAAGTGAAGATAGAGCCTGCCATTTAATAACTATATGCTATTTTAGGAAAAATAATTCTTAGAACCCATTGTCTTCTACATTTTACCTGCAAATGCTGTATCTGATATTCATCAAAGCTGTGCCTTCTTCAAGACTCAGCTCAGATCCTTTATTCTCCAAGTTAAATGTTTTCAGTCTATTTCAATTCTCATAAATGTCTCCATAGCTGATTCTCATAACACTGTGTTATGTTTATTCAACTATGATGACCTTCCTTCTCCCAACCCTTGTGTTGCTTTAAATTTTAATTTACCTCATGCATTGCTGTTTATCCAGATAGAACTTCATTTTGCTATCCAAAGTCTTCTGTGAGTATATCCATAACAAAAATTATGTTATGTTTGTTTCTACACCAATATTATTGTTCTTAAAGTAGAAAATAAATAAATAAAAATATTAACATATAACTCATTCATTTAACATTGAAAATGAAATATTTTTATAGTTGCCTACCTCATAAGATTTTTGTGAAGGGATACATTTATAGCTGTATGTGTCACTAGCACTAATCTGATGAGATTCGGCAATGTTTTTAGCGATTAATTTAATACACCCTAAATATAAAATACTCAGACTTTGAAAATAGATTTATAAGAAAACAATCACTTTTACTAAATGAAAGTACTTTATTTTTCAAGTTTTACTACATTTTGATTCGACAGCAATTGATTATGGAGAATGTTATGAAAAAGTGACAACAAATTCTCTTTCCAAAAATGACTTAGGATTTTTCTTTTAAAATTAAAGTGGCAGAAAGAAGGTTCCTCTCTAGATTAAGCATATATAACTGTATCCAGGGTAACCTTTATTTCCCTGTCAAAATTATATTTTTCTTAAAATTGTAAAAGATTCTCTGTCTTTAGAAACAGTTTACAGATTAGCAGAGGTGAATTAAAAAAAAACTAATAGAGGGGAAAATCTAAAGTGCAAAAAACAAAAAAGCAAACAAAACACTGATAGAAACTGATAAAATTATATGGATAAAGTGAACAGGCTAATTCTTTACCTCACTTATCAAGAGGCTGAGGCAACTGAAGGAAATTTTGATGTGAAAAATCATACAAATGATTCAACAAGTCTATGAGTTGGTTCTTTCAAAGAATAAATAAGGTAAACAGACTGTTAATTAAACTAATAAAGATAAGAAGAGTGAAGATTCAAATAAACACAATTAGAAGTTACACAGGGGACATTACCACTGACTCCACAGAAATAAAAAAAGAAACTCAAAGACTACTATGAACAACCTTCTGCACACAAGCTAGAAAACCCTAAGAGATGGATTAGTTCCTGAAAACATGCAATATCTAAACAGTGAACCCTGAAGAAATTGAATACCCTTGAACAGATCAATAATAGGTTCCAAAACTGAATCAGTAATAAGAAGCTTACTAACCAGAAAAAGCGATGGACCAGATGCATTCATAGACAAATTCTACCAAATGTGAACAAAAGAGTTACTACTATTCCTACTAAAACTATTCCGAAATATTAAGGAAGAGGAAGTCCTCAGTAACGCACTTTATGAGACCAGTGTAATCTTGATACCAAAACCAAGCTGAGACACAACAAAAGAAGAAAACTTCAGGCCAAGATCCTTGATGAACATCTATGCAAAAATCCTCTAAAGAATTCTAGTAAACTGAATCTAGCAGCACATCAAAACATTAATCCACCATGATCAAGTAGGATTTATCCCTAGGATGCAAGGTTGGTTTAACCTATGCAAACCAAGACATGTGATTTATCACATAAGCAGAACTAAAAACAAAAACCACATGATTATCTCAATAGATACAGAAAAGGCTTTCAATAAATTCAACATCCCTTTATGGTTTAAAAAAAAAGAAAAAACTCAACAAAATAGTTATTGAACAATGTATCTCTAAATAATAAGTTTGTCATCTATGGCAAACCCATAGACAACATCGTACTGAGTGGACAAAAGCTAGATGTATTCTCCTGGAAACCTGGAACAAAACAAAAATTCCCTCTCTTACCATTCCTATTCAACAAAGTACTTAAAGTCTTAGCCAGAGTAATGAGGCAAGAGAAAGAAAAGAAAAGCAACCAAATAGAAAAAGAAGAAATTAAATTACCTCTGTTTGCAGATGCTATATTTCTATACCTAGAAAACATTATAGTCTCTGATAAACAACTTCAGCAAATTTTTAGGATGTATAATTAATGTACAAAAATCAGTAGCATTTCTATCCACCAGTAAAATTCAAGCTGAGAGCCAAATCAAGAATGCAGTTCTATTTACAATAGCCAGGAAAAGAATAAAATACCTAGGAATACAGCTAACTAGAGAGGTGAAAGATCTCTACAATAAGAATTACAAGACACTGCCCAAAGAAATTAGAGATGACACAGACAAATGGTAAAAACATTTTATGCAGATGAGTAGGAAGAATCAATATAGTTAAAATGGCCATGTTGCACAAAGCAATTTATAGATTCAATGCTATTCCTATAAAACTACCAATAACATTCTTCACATAACTAGAAAACATATCTTAAAATGCATAGGGAATATAAAAATGCCTGAATATCCAAAGCAATCCTAAGCAAAAAGAACAAAGCTGAAGGCATCACATTAATGAACTTCTAAATATGCTACACAGCTACAGTAACTAAAACAGCATGGAACTGGTACAAAAACAGACACAAGACAATGGAACAGAATAGTGAGCCCAGAAAAAATGCCACACACCTATAACCACCTGATCTTCAACAAAGTTGACAAAAACAAGCCAAGGAGAACGCGCTCCCTATTCAATAAATGGTGCTGAGATAACTGGCTGACCATAGGCAGCAAATTGAAACTGGACCCCGTCCTTTCACCATATACAAAAATCAACTCAAGGTGGACTAAAGACTCAAATGCATAATCTAAAACTATAAAAACTCCTAGACAGGCCGGGTGCGGTGGCTCACGCCTGTAATCCCAGCACTTTGGGAGGCCGAGGCGGGTGGATCACGAGGTCAAGAGATCGAGACCATCCTGGTCAACATAGTGCGACCCCGTCTCTACTAAAAATACAAAAAATTAGCTGGGCACAGTGGCGCGTGCCTGTAATCCCAGCTACTCAGGAGGCTGAGGCAGGAGAATTGCCTGAACCCAGGAGGCGGAGGTTGCGGTGAGCCGAGATCGCGCCATTGCACTCCAGCCTGGGTAACAAGAGCAAAACTCCATCTCAAAAAAAAAAAAAAAAAAAAAAAAACCTAGACAATAACCTAGGAAGTACACTCTGTACATAAAATCTGACAAAGATTTCATGATGAAGATGCCAGAAGCAATTTCAACAAAACCAAAAATAAACAAATGGGACCTGATTAAACTAAAGAGCTTTTGCACAGCAAGAAAAAAAAATAGATAACTTACAGAATGGGAGCAAATATTTGCCAACTATGCATAAGGTCTAGCATCCAGAATCTACAGAGTCTGTAAGAACCTTAAATTCACAGGCAAAAAAATCCTGACCCCATTAAAAGTAGGCAAAGGGCATGAACTGATAAAAGATGACATATGAGCAACCAACAAGCATGTGAAAAAACGCTCGACAATGCAAAGGACACAAGACAGAATGACTATAATTAAAATTCAAAAAATATAATAACAGGTGGTGATGGGCTGCAGAGAAAAGAGAACATGTACACACAGCTGGTGGGAATGGAAATTACTTCAGCCATTGTGGCAAGCAGTTTCGTGATGTATTATCCTGTTTTCACACTGCTATAAAGAACGACCTGAAACTGGGTAATTTATAGGGTAATTTATAGGTTAACTGACTTACAGTTCTATAGACTTAACAGGAAGCATGACTGGGGGGCCTCTGGAAACTTACAGTCATGGTGAAAGTTGAAGGGAAAGCAAGGACCTTTTTCACATGGAGGCAGGAGAGAGAGAAAATAAAGGGGGTTTTGCCAAACACTTTTAAAACATCAGATCTCTTGATAACTCACTCAGTATCATGAAAATAGCAAGGGGGAACCCACCCCGATGACCCAATCACCTGCCACCAGGGCCCTCCTCTAATTTGACTTGAGATTTCGGTGGGAATAAAAATCTAAACCATATCATTCCACCTTCGACCCCTCACAAATTTCATAGCCTTCTCACATTTCTAAATATAGTTATCCACTCTCAACAGTCTCCCAGTATTACCTCATTTCATCATTAACACAAAAGTCTGCACAGTCCAAAGTCTCATCTGAGACAAAGTAAGTCCCTTCAGCCTATAAGCCTGTAAAAGCAAAAGCAAGACAATTACTTCCAAGATGCGATGGAGGTACAGGCATTGGGTAAATGCTCCCATTCCAAATGGGAGAAATTGGCTGAAACGAAGGAACAAAAGGCTGCATGCAAGTCTGAAACCCAGCAGGTCAGTCATTAAATCTTAAAGCTCCAAAACAATCTCCTTTAACTCCATGTCTCATATGCAGGAAATGCTGATACAAAAGCTGGGCTCCCAAGGCCTTGGGTAGCTCTGCCCATGTGGCGCTGTAGGCTACAGCCCCTGAAGCTATTTTCACATGGTGGCATTAGTTCCTCCAGCATTTCCAGGCACACAGTGCAAGTTGTTGATGGATCTACCATTCTGGGGTCAAGGTGTTGGTGGACCTACTGTCCTGGGGGTTGGAGTACGGTGGTCCTTTCCTCACAACTGGGCTAGTAACTGCCCAGTGGGAACTTTGTGTGGGGGCTCCAAACCCATATTTTCCCTCCACACTGCTCTAGTATAGGTTCTCCATGAAGGCTCTGCCTCTGCAGTATATTTTTGCCTGAATATTCAGGCGTCTTCATCTACCCTCTGAAATCCAGATGGCGGTTCCCAAACTCTTTCTTTCCACACACCCAGAGGCTCAACACCATGTGAAAGCCACCAAGGCTTGTGGCTTGCACCCTCTGAAACTAAAGCCCGACCTGTACCTTGGCCCCTATTAGCCACAGCTGGAGTCGGAGCAGCTGGGACGCAGGGCAACATGTCCTGAGGCTGTAGGGGCCTGGCTAATAAAACTGTTTTTCCCTTCTAGGGCAGGGCCAAAATGCCACCAGTCTCTTTGTCAAAGCATAACAAGAGTCACCTTTATTCTAGTTCCCAAGAAGTTGCTCATCTCCATCTGAGATCACCTCAGCCTGGACTTTTTTGTCCATATTACTATCAGTATTTCAGTCAAAACCATTAAACAAATCTCTAACAGTTTCAAACTTTCCCACAACTTTTTGTCTTCTGAGCCCTGCAAAGTTTTCCAACCTCTCTGCCAATTACCCAGTTTCAAAGTTGCTTCCACATTTTCAGGTCTCTTTATAACAATGCCCCACTCTTCTGGTAACAATTTTCTGTATTAGTCTGTTTTCACACTGCTATAAAGAACTACCTGAGACTGGGCAATGTATAAAAAAAGAGATTTAATTGAGTCACAGCACCATAGATTTAACAGGAAGTATCACTGGAGGGCCTCAGGAAACTTACAATCACTGCAGAAGGCAAAGGGGAAGCCAGCCCCTTCTACACATGGTGGCAGGAGAGACAGAGTGTGACAGGGGAAGGGCCGCACAACTTTAAACCACCAGATCTAGTAAGAACTTACTCAAAGCTTTATGGTGCATTTCAACAGATTTCACTTCAGTTAAAAGAAAAGAAAAGAAAAGAAAAAAAAGAACTTACTCATTTTCATGATAACAGCATGGGGAATCTTCCCCTGTGATCCAATTACCTTCCACCAGACCCCTCCCCTGACACGTGGGGATTGCAATTTAACATGAGGTTTGGGTGAGGACACAGAGCCAAACCATATCATATCAGGTGATTCGTTGAAGAACTTAAAGCAGAATTACAATCAACCCAGCAATTCTATATCTATCTATAGGTATATCTACATCTATATCTATATCTATATCTATATATCTACACTTATCTATCTATTTATAGATTGATAGATACACACCGACACTATATATATATATATATATATGTGTGTGTGTGTGTGTGTGTGTGTGTGTGTATCCAAAGGAATATAAATTGTTCTACCATAAAGATGCATACAATGCATACATTAATCACACCACTAGTCACAATAGCAAAGAAATAGAATCAACCCGAATGTTCATCAACTGCAGACTGGACTTTTGTGTGTGTGTGTGTGTGTGTGACTTCAAGTCACCTTAAATTTTTGTTTAGCCTGACACCGAATAAAACAAGTCATCTCAGAGTTTGATGGTCCCATACCTCAGATATAAAACAGTCACCGTGTAAGTTTTTGGTATTATAATTTTCCTTCAAGTAAGTTTGTAAGTTTGAATCAGCTCCTTAAAGACACGTAGAGGTTAAGGAGGCAGCTTGGCATGACAGTGCCACTATGGTGGGAACTGGTATGAAATCAGTTGTTAACCTCAGACCCTCAGTTTTCACCATGCCACTCTGGAGGTACGCTAGGATTCAGTGACTGATAATCGTGAGGGGGAAGAGGAGGAAGCTTTTGATATTTTGAGGTACGATATAAGACATGGATGTAATGCAAGAACTTCTGTCTCCTTATAAAGGACCGCAGGACTTCAGCATTTTGGCATAAAAAAAATTTAGTCAAGGAATTCAACTTTCAAAAATAATAAAAATGTTAGTCATATCTGTGAAATAAAATAAAATAAAAGATTGTATTAATATCAACAGATTGACCACCAACCACTAGCATTGAATTCATTCTGCTTTCTAATGTTTTCTGATTTTCAATTTTGTGGGTGTTCTTTTCATTCTTCAATTTTTAACTTGCCTAGTTCTAGTTCTGTTAATTAAGACAATATGTAAACACTATAAGGAGTCACAAAGGAACTTTCTTGGGGATGAAAATATTTTATAACTTGCTTACAGTACTGATGATGTGACTGTGAATATTTGTAAAAATGCATTGAACTGTATGCCTTAAAAGGTGACTCTTACTGTACTTCGACTCTGCCTCAATAAGTCTGATGTGGGAAAATTACAATATCAACAATATGTGTATTTAAATGACTTGTGTTTGTGTCCCTATATATCCTCCAACATAAATTTTATTAATTTCATAAAAATTTGTTTATTTTACAACATTTATATCATATTTTATTTATCAATAAATAAAGCTTGCAATGCATTGGCAGAATTTTTACAACACCCATGAAGCATCACCAGCGAGAGCATATTAATGATTATTGGTCAGATAACTAAAAGGGATAAATGCCTGGTAGCTTTGAAATTTTCAGTTACAACTCAGATATCCAGGAATATATTTTTCCTAATTTTCTGGTAAACAACTATAAGTAACTCTCTATTTTACTAATGACAGAAAACTCATATTAATGGCATTTCAAGGGAATTCAATAATTCCAAATTCAATATACAGTCGCTTTTTTGTAAAACTGTTAATCAAATTTAACATATTTCTTGTCCCTTTCCTTTACCTGTCCCCCAAAGGTGATCAATTTTACTGAAATTGGTGGGAGAAGCTATCTGAAGGTTGAAGGGAGAGAGTAGGAAATTGATATTGCTCTGAAATCAGTTTTTATGCTGCCTTATGTTCTTTCTGACCTCTGCTGTCTTGTATTTTACTTCATTGGAGATCCTGTGCTGGCATCAGTTGAAGAGTGATTCTGCATAGTGTTTGCACATTCTGCCAATGGTCCCTGTTGTGGCCCTTAGTAGTGAGTGTGAGCTCCATGTCTTCTGTGTCCTCTTCATCCCACCCTCCTCTGAGATATACTCCCTCTCAGTGCTTCCCACTGTCTCATTTTTTCAGGAGCTTAGAAATTATTGGCTACATTTGCCTATACAAAGTTAGAGTATGTATATATTCTTCAAAACTATACACTTAGACACACTAGATGCAAATTTATCACCAAGATACCATGTTGCTCTGAGACCTTGGTGAATATCAAGATTTTCAATAAGTTTTCAGTCTTCTTAATACCACAGATGGAAAACATTAACAATCCTCACCTCCATCTTTATCTTGGAAGGGGGTTAGCCAGCTAGCCCCTTTCGTAGGTGCTCATCCACCTGCAACTATAATTACTTTATCATGAACGATGGTTGGAAAGGTTAAAACCAGAGTTCTGAAATACTTCAAATACTTTTTAAATTTCTTATTTTAAGCTAATTATATATTTTCATTGGTAACATATGTTACCATTACAGTCATTACACTACATAGGCAGCCTACAGTTCCTTGTTTCATAGCAGACGGGCTTCTTACAATTTTACAAGTAGTTAGTTAATTAGTGTATTTAATTTAAAATTTTGCTTTCTTTGTGTTTAAAATTTAAGTTTTAAGATATTGGTTATCTGAAAGAAAAGTTTATTTTTTTTGGAAGTATATATACCTTTAGTGTCTTAAGAGCATAAAACTCAATGAATTGTTACACATGAAACATACATTTTGATAACAAAGTGTATATTTTTATTCTCATGAATGTTGTGTTCTTTGTAATCTCATAACTCTGTCCTGTTAGATTGACAAATACAACAATAAATTAGTTGCGGATATATGAAACTTTTCTTTCCTTTAAAAAATATGTTAATAATATAAAGAATGACAGAAATATTTGTCTTCAGTATTTTTTAAATTCCATTTAAATTTGAAGTTTACTTTGTTTTTCTTATGGATTTTCTGCATTAGCATATTTTTATAATATTGAAATATTGATATTCTATAAAAATATTTCCTAGGCACTAAATAACATTTCTGCAATATTTTGAAGCAACTTTATTCAGTACATTAAAATATGTCAACAATTTCTTTGTAGGTTGCAGTTGCACCCTTTATCAGTGTACAATGACTCATCATTGTCCCTTTGAGTGGTTTTGCTTTGAATTTAATTTTATGTGATGTTGATATTGTATGACAACTACTGCTAAACTGTATTTGCATTTGCTGAATTATATTTCCTTTCACTTTTGACATTTTTTGTCTATGACTTTGTTTTACTTCTACAAAGAGCATAACTCTTTTTATGTGTCCTTATACGGATTATACTATTAAACTTTAAATCCATTTATATTTATTATTTTGCCTGGTATATTTGACTTTTTGTCATCTCAGCTTTTTTCCTCCTCAAGCATTTTCTATAAAAGCTTCGTATTTTATAACAAATACTTGCTGGGTCAATGCCCAGCCCTGCCTCGTCTTTCCTCACAGGAATGCCAATGCTAGTTGTCAATCTCATTGTAGGAAAACCTTCAGTTTACTTAGCCTACCACCCACATGGTGAAGAAGCTGTGAAGAAGGGTAACAGCCATTCTTTCTGTTGTAGTGGCCTTTTACTTTCCAGGACAACAGCATATGGTATATTTGCTTCCTAGACCAATGATTTACAACCAGTTTTACCCACATAGAATCATCTGGAAAGTTTTTACAAAAGGCAACGTGTGGGCTACTCCCAACCTCACCCCTCTTCCCCACCAAGATTCTGATTTAATTCATCTGGGGTGAGTTCTCAACATAAGTATGTTAATAAAAATGTCTTCAAGTGATTTAATTGCAGCCGGAATCTCTGTTGTAGACTATGCACCAGACTTCTCTTCAGTCCCTGCAGCTCCCACTCTGTCCTTCCCACTCACTCTGAGCTCTAGAACAAATTTCTTCTCATCTTGTAGCTTGCATGTTTGCTGACCTTTCTGCAAAGTTATCCCCTAAATTTCTAAGCCTTTCAGGGTTAGAAATGTCATCCTTTCTAGTTTCCAACTCTGCTAACAATTTTTCTTTTTATACAGTCATTGTAGTGTTCAGTAAAAATTCTGAAAACAATGGGGTGGGGAAAATGTAAACAACTGGGTTGAGTTTTGAATCAGAACCAACTCTCAATATGGAATTGTTATCAAGTAATTACTATTTGATGGTACTTTCAAAGTTTTGATGTAAAAACTGATTTCTACATATTATTTATACCTGGATAGTAATGGCTAAAATTCCAAAATTTAACCTAGATTAAAAGAAAATTAAAATGTTTTCTATTTATAAAATACTGTGCATTTTAAGGAATATTTCATAATATAACAGGAAAAAACAGAACATATAGTTCATACAGTTTATTGTATAATTTTCATAGAAATTCTTTAATTGCTCTAGAATTGATCCAGTGAAATTGTTGATAACAACAATACAAGTAATAATAGTAGATAGCATTTGTCAATTTAAATTCAAGGAAAGTAATCCTCTTTCAATTGCCGACATTATAATAATCATCATCAGGAGCCGAGTGCGGTGGCCCAAGCCTGTAGTCCCAGCACTTTGCAAGGCTGAGGTGGGAGGATCATGAGGTCAGAAGATCCAGACCATTCTGGCCAACATGGTGAAACCCTGTCTTTACTAAAATGCAAAAAATAAGCCGGGCGTGGTGGTTGGCACCTGTAGTCCCAGCTACTCGGGAGTCTGAGGCAGGGGAATCACTTGAACCCGGGTGGCAGAGGTTGCAGTGAGCTGAGATGGCGCCACTGCATGCCAGCCTGGGAGACAGAGCAAAAACTCCGTCTAAAAAAAAAAAATCATCACCACCACCACCAACATATTTAAAACCTACTAATTAATTATTATATGGCAGGCCCTTTTCTAAATTCATTTAATTTTAGATCTTTACAATAACGCGATTATATGAATATTGGTGTCAAATGTTGACAACAAAGAGAAACAGTTTAAGTTGACGGTTTGAGGTCATGGTGTTAGATGCAGGCAGACAAACTCTTTCTCACCCTTGTTCAAAGCCACTATGAAGCCCTGTTCACATGAATGATCTTTATTTTCTCCAGTATGTCTTTGGTTTTATTGTCAACATTTTATTATAACAAATGACTATTATTATTAACCAGAATAAAATGTGAAGTAATTGTTATGAAAATTTTTTATCCCAAGACAAATAATTACTGAAATAATTTATGTGGACACAAGCAATATTAAAACATTTGTCAAGTTCATTTGAGATTCTTCACATGTGAAATTATCACATATGAATTTTTCTGAGACACAAAAAATCTTTTCTATTACTATTCCAAAAGATATTTCTTTTTTTCTGCTTTTAAAATGTTGACTCTCGGTCTACATTATTTAGAACTATAGGGCTTCAATTTTAGTTTTATGGAAACTAGATTAAGCTTGCCAAACACTTAATAATTAATTTCTTCAAAAAGAAAATAAATAATCAGTTCCATTAATATTTCCCAGAGGATCAGATTTCAATGCAAAAACCTATGGTTTGTACTGGTTGATGTAAATGTTTAACATGTTTGGCCAAAAAAGAAAGAGTTCTTTCATTTTATTAAGATAGGTATCTGTACATACCTTAAATGTGTGTGTTGAGGCAAAAAAAGAAGTGACAGTTTGAAAATCAAGATACTATTGAAAATGGTATGTCCACAGTGCTAGATGTCAAGCATTGTTGTTACTATTGACTAAAGATACTGGGATAAGCTGATCTAGTAGAAGGAGAAACTCACTAATAAATGAATTATAATTTGTCATGATTTATATTATTCCAGGGTGCAGAGATGCTAATTCAGTACTGGAAATAGCAGGAATCCTTTAAATGTTAGGACAGGAAGTTGACCATGCCCTTCACCAACATTTCCTACACCCTGAGCTAAGGTACAAGAGGAGGTCTATATACCATATGTCTAAATATTTAAAACTTGCAAGTCAAAGTAACAAACTGTTTACATAAAATATATTTCACTATATATTCATAACAACATGATGGCAATTACATGTAAAGCCATTGTGTTTACATTATACAATCAGTCAAGCATCAGCAATAACTAATTATTATTGGATTTGTCTTGGTGTTCAGTGGATAGGCCAACAGTGTTCTCATGAATAATAAAATGCTTACAAGATATAGGAAAAATGATATATTTTGTATTAGTTTTTTGTTGCTGCATAGAAAATTAGCATAGACTTAGCAGCATAAAACCACACAAATTTCTTATGTTACTTTTTCTGGGGGTCAAAAGTCCAGAAAGTAATTAGCTGGGTCGTCTGTGCAGTCTTACCTGGTCGAAACTGAATTGCTGGCCAAACCTGCAATGTTATCTGAATCCCTTTCCAATCTGAGTATTATTGGCATAATCCAGTTCTTTGTGGATGTGAGACTAAGGTTCTCATTTTCTTTCTGACTCAGTCTGAAACCATCTCCAGCTCCTAGAGTCTGCCTGCACTCTTGTCCATATATGCAAACATATTAGCATGTTTGGCAAAGAACCAGCCCTTTCATTTTATTAAGACGGATTTCTGTACATATCTTAAATATGTGTTTTGGGGCATATAAAAGAAGACAACAGGTGATACGTTGAAAATCAAGATGACTTTTAATGGCTAAAACCTCAATTATTTTTGCACCAAACCAATATATATACCAGGAGACGAGAATACAGCAAATTCCTTTAAAAGAAGTGACTAAATATTACATTAGCATTTAGGAAACACATAATTCCTTGGATCTTTTATGTAAAATAACAATGTTGATAAAATTGTTAATGTTTGAGGGAGAGTAATTTTGATGGAAGTATCTCTAAGATGTCCCAAGAAGAATATGTCATGGAAAGTAAAAAAACCAAAATATAAATTAATGGAAAGAAAATAAATCCATGCATTTCACTCAGATTTCAAGAAATAAACTTCCCTCATGATCAAATTCTTGTCTTCTGTATATTTTATTCTTGGGCTAAGCCTGCTAAAATAAAATAGACTGCAAACATTATTATTTTTCATGCCTATATTTTATGTTTTGGTAACTGTTGACAATGTAATTGCTGTAAAACAGATTTTTCACATTTATATAAAATACAATGAACTTGTGTTTGCCCAGAAAACCAGATAAGCCAGCAAGATTGACCTAAAAGATCAAGCCTAGTAAACATTAAGTCCATCTCATATCAAATGTTTAAAATTAATTTATTAACTGCTCTTAGGATTAGTAAAGAAAAAATACTCAGCATATAATTCTGTTGCCTTCTTTATTAGTAGTTTTACCACAACAAGAAGCTGTATTGAGTTCTTGGTTAAAATAAAGAAAAATGTTCATGTGAGAGCTGATGTGTCCACAGAAGTACAACACATTAATTGGTTGATTAATGACGAATATTTACCCGCTGATGGGATACACTTTGCTATTGTCAACTTTTAATTCAGCCTGAATAGGTGCAACTCTTTCAAAATAGACAATGATATTACAGACATTAAAGCTAGCAGAATTTGATGAAGAGGAAATGTGGCCTCTGCCATTGATCTGTTAATGGCTTTGCCATATAAGTGATGTCATACACTTCTCTATTATTTCATTTAATAATGCACAAAATGAGTGTCATAATAAATGCACATCCTCCTGGAGCTCTGTGCAGGAGACATCAAAAGAACAGCTATTCATAAACATCTTTGTTCCTCCCTGGAAAATGTTGGAGCCAGTTTATAACAAAATCTCACTTACATCTCTCAGATGTAAGCTGGAGGTCAGGAACAGAGAACACAGTGACTGTGGCAACTAAAACTCTATTAAACATCTACGTACATGTTTGAAAAGATTATAGACCTATCTTTTACTCACCTGGACTCTATGATTGAAAATGTTGAACTGGCGTTATCAGGTTCTCATTACAAAACTCACCAAGTACAAAGACCTAAGATTAAAAGTCTTGAGGTCATCTTTGTTCTAATAATATTCCTCTGATTTCATGCTTGAAGCTTATTTTGTTAAAATCAAACAAAAATGTTACACTGTGTCTTAATGTAGTTTTTACAAAATGCTCAATTTTGTATTCTAAAGACTGATATATAGATATACATATTTTTATTTCAACTATGTATGCAGCTTTTTGCTAAGTTATATTTACAATAATTTGTCTTGAAGTTGACGGCATTTTTAAAGACTTGAAATGGAATATGTGGAGATTAAACATAAAGGCTGTTGTCTGAGTTTTTTAAGACTATTTATTTCAAAGTCATTATTATACTTCAGTTTATCAGGTAAAAGGTAAACCATGAGAGAGATTACATCTTAGAACTCATAATTTATCCAGCCTGACCAGTAGCTTAACAACTCCACAAAAGCTAATTAGAAGTTAAGGAAAACTAGAAAGATTTTCAATTGCTTTAAATAATTTTTTTTATTCCCATCCTCTACCATAATGTAACAACTGAATGTCAATGTAAAGAAAACATATGAGCGCAAGACTAGATGGTGGTGCAGACTATTCTCCATGGAACTGAGAATGAAGTGCTTTCAAGCTGAGCATCAGTTTTGTATAAGTATCTCTAATGCTTACTAGTCAGAAGTTCAAATTCAATGTTTCAGAAAAATTACATGAGATACCTTATTTTCAGTTTAATTTTAATTTTGTATTTTGTTTTTCCTTAAAGCATTAAACAATATCAATTGAAAATAACATTATCAAATAATAAAATAAATGAACCCAACATGTTAATGACTCCAGTTAAGAAGCTGGCACTCTGATCTTTTCAGTAATTTGTGTAGGTGGTAAACACTGAATGAGACTATCCTTATGCTCACTTATCAAGTATGCTATAGTCTATGTATTATCTACTTCCATAGCTGTATATCAAACTGCTAAATAAGCGTTCTCATATTCTGATGGTTTTTTATGTACTATGGTCTTACATAATTTTTTTAACTCCATTGTTCTTTTGGTTTCATTCTGTATTAGTCAGTTCTCACACTGCTAATAAAGACATACCCAAGACGGAGTAATTTACAAAGAAAAAGAAGTTAAATGGAATCACAGTTCTATATGGCTCAGGAGGCCTCACAATCATGGCAGAAGGCAAATGAGGAGCAAAGTCATGTCTTACATGGCAGCAGGCAAGAGAGAGCTTGGGCAGGGGAACTTCCCTTTTTAAATCCATCAGATCTCAAGAGACTTATTGACTATCATGAGGGCAGCATGAGAAAGACCCACCCCCATGATTCAATTACTTCCCACCAGGTGACTCCCACAACATGTGGGATTACAGGAGCTAAAATTCAAGATGAGATTTGGGTGGGGACACAGCCAAACCATATCACCTTCCTTCACTCATCTTGCTGTTTATTTACCATGATTCAATTACTTCCCACTGGGTCCCTCCCACAATATGTAGGAAATATGGGAGCCACAATTCAAGATGAGATTTGGGTGGGGACACAACCAAACCATATCGCCTTCTTTCACTCATATTGTTGTTTACTTACCCCTATAATTAAATCTTTTATTTTTTTTTTGTCTGCCTATCATAATGAGAGTCCTAGTGAGAACCAAAAGCTGAACCTCTTACAAAAGAAGCTAAGCAAGCCAAAAAAGTGGACCCTTGGCATTTAGTAGGAACAGGCAAGAGCTCAAAATAGATGATCTGGATGTAAATTTTGAACCTGCAGCCAGTGACCAACATACACTCTGTGTGACCATTTAGAATTTGGAAGTAGAAAATGATATATAATTTCTAGAATCAGTGGTCACAGTGGAATCAGTGGAATGAAAGACAGTTTCTGAGATCAGTGGTAGTGACAGTGGCAATGTAGCCAGACTGTTCCTGTGCTCGGACCTTAGCTATTTTTGTAGCCACCCAGTGAGGGTGACCAGTAGTTCTAGTTTGCATAGGACTGAGATGTTTTTCAAGGTATCAGCCTTCAGCACTAAATAGGGAGATCCCTGGGAAAACCAGGATGTTGTTAAACCTGAATTCAGCTCCTCAAGTTTCTTTCTCATTATTTGAAGTTGATTCATCAGCCTCTCAATGAATTCAGGTGACCTATATTATTTCCTAAAAAAAAAAAAATCTTTCTTGTCAAAATTAGCAGCATCTGTTGTTTATTTCTGCATTACAAAACCCTGACTGGTATAGAAATTGGGTACAGAAATTGGGTTGCAGACAAGAAAACCTCAGGGAAATCAGGTAATCTGGTATTGGTTATCTGGCTAAGTGAAAATACATTCACTATTTAGAGAAAAGATAGTAGATGAAACAGAAAGCTAAGTTTTTACTGGTTATAGCCTGAAATTAAGTGCTTATTGAGAGTTGGCCTTAAGAAAACAAAAGATAGCTGCTCTAGGAAGAACATGAAATTTTGATAACTCTGATTGTGAAGCACTACTTTGATCACGTCTACACAGCTAAATACCCGACCATGCTACAACTCCTAACTACCTGGTAAAATAACGAAACCCTAAAAATCCTCCAGGTCTATGATAAAGAATCTCTCATTCTTGGCAGCTATAGAATAAAAGTAATACAAATACAAATGCAAAGTTCAAGTCTTCATGTTGCTAAATTATAAAAGGAGTCAAATTCATAGCCTTTCCTAATATCTTCTGCTAAAGTTCAGACATTGATAAGAGGTGGAGTCCTGACGTTGGAGTTACAGGGCATGATGTAGTGCATGCGGGATGCCCAATGCCCAATCACCACCAAACTGCCTTTGTCACCCAAGGAACTTCTGCTTTGCTTGAAAATGTTTATGACTTCCTAACTTGAAGGAATTACCCTGAATCTAGAACCACATCTCCTTCATGAGTTTTCAGCCACTTTCCCACTCCTTTTGTCTCCATTTCTATATCTAAAATAATCTCCCAGCTTATTTTGGAAATAAATGTTTACATTTTAAAAGTGTTAGGCCAGGGGCCAGGCGCAGTGGCTCACGCCTGTAATCCCAGCACTTTGGGAGACCAAGGCAGGTGGATCACGAGGTCAAGAGATCCAGACAATCCTGGTCAACGTGGTGAAACCCCATCTCTACTAAAAATACAAAAAATTAGCTGGGCATGGTGGCACGTGCCTATGATCCCAGCTACTCAGGAGGCTGAGGCAGGAGAATTGCCTGAACCCAGGAGGTGGAGGTTGCAGTGAGCCGCGATTGCGCCATTGCACTCCAGCCTGGTTAATGAGTGAAACTCTGTCTCAAAAGAAAAAAAAAAAAGTGTTAAGCCAGTTGCTGTGGCTCACACCTGTAATCCTAGCACTTTGAGAGGCCGAGATGGGAGGATCACGTAAGGTCAGGAGTTTGAGTCCAACCTGGCCAATATGGTAAAACCCCGTCTCTACTAAAACTATAAAAATTAGCTGGGTGTGGGGGCAGATGCCTGTAATTCCAGCTACTTGGGAGGCTGAGGCAGGAGAATCACTTGAACCCGGGTGGCGGAGGTTGCAGTGAGCTGAGATCATGCCATTGCACCCCAGCCTGGGAAACAAGGGCAAGAGTAAAACTTCATCTCACCAAAAAAAAAAAAAAAGAAAATTTAGTGGAGTGTGGTCATTTGATTTGTAAAATTCTGGTGAACACATCAAAATAGACCTTAAGAGTATTTGATGAAGGAGAGGAGAATATAATATTTTGGTCAAGATGACTTCCTCACCATGAGGGCACTTACCAGAAACTCTGGATTCCACTTGTTGATTTTAGCAGTTAGAATCTGGATTCCATCATAGCCCATGACATCACTGAGATGATAAATACCATTTGGTAGAACACAGAGTAAGAAATCAAGAAGCTAAGAAAGATCATAAAAACTGAGTAAAATTTTCTTGCTCAGTCATTCAACCGCTAACTATGACCCCCAAAAGGACCCAGAATGTACCTACTACACCAGAGCATTTTAAAACACACTGGTAAGAAGAGAACTAACATTTCTAAAAAATTATTTTAGTAACTGGTAGGCGATAGAGCCATTGAAATGGTCTCCCTGATAGAATGAGAATGAAAAGATTCCAGAGCCGAGGAGGTCAAAGAGCAGCAGGACTTTCAGAGGTCAATTGAGTGTGGGGCCTTGAGAGGTAGCAGACCACCATGGGAACCTAAATATTGAGATCTGCCAAGGGAATTGACAGCCCTTAACTAATTATAGGGGATGCCGGGCAGATATCATGAAGATGGGCATCCCATTAAGGTCCTACTTGATTTTTATAACCAATCGTGGTAGGTTGCTTGTGACTTCTCACACAATTTCTATTTTAAAATTATTCCATGTACCAACATATCCAGAAAAGGCCTGGTAATTTTGAAAGAGTGACTGTTACCATTACAAATGGTGAAGATTGTATAAATCTTCTTCCTTAAGGAAGGAGTTAAGGAAATACAGAGAAAATGCTGCCTGTTTTTTCATTGAGGGGTGCTAGGTCTTCTGGCTTCCATTATTTCTTGAGATTACAGGAAGTCAATGTGATCCAGAGATACTATTTATAAGGGGTAAGTAGTAAACTGCCTTATAATATTTGTCTATATCATTATAGAATCAGTAGGAGTCAAAAAATATCACATGCATGCTTGTCTAGCTCATGAATGCATGTTTGAAGTATCACCTTAGGAACTAACAGGTTCCTATATTAGTTCCCTGGACTACGGGGCTGTTCTGATGTGAAAGGTTATAAAGAAGTCTCTAGAATGTTTTTTAAAAATCAAAGTAAATAATATAACAGAGCTGACTCTTGGATAACATGAGTTTGAACTGTGTGAATCCACTTATCCGTTACTTTTCTTCCGCTTCTGCAACACGTGACACAGCAAGACCAGTTCCTTTTCCCATCAGTCCACTCAACGTGAAGACAACAAAGATGAAGACCTTTATGATAATCCACTTTCACTTAACAAACAGAAAATATGTTTACTCTTCTTTTTGATTTCCTTTTGTGTTTGTTTCTTTGTAGAAAGTGATTTATTTAAAGAGAGAGAGAAACAGGAGAGAGAAAGAAATGGTTAACTCTCACATTGAGTGAGAGAATCCAGAAAGATAGAATCCAGGAGAGGAAAGCAGCTTCCATACTGAGTGGAAGGGAATAGAGAAAGATGGGGTTTAGGAGGGGAAAACAGGCTTCCATGAGAGAGTGTGTAGGGGACTGCAGAGGCAAACTTCAGGAGAAAGAAAGACAGCTTCCACGAAGGGACTGTTCGTGGAAGGGGACTCAAACATGGAGTCCCTGATTTTCTTAATAATACTGTTTCCTAGCTTACTTTATTGTAGTGATATGGCATATAATATATATAAACTGTGGTTTAATCAACTGTTTATGTTATCAGAAAGCCTCTGGACAACAGTAAGCTGTTAGTAAAGGTCTTAGGGGGTCAAAATCTATACATGAATTTTTCAGTGTCAAGAGGTCAGTCTCCCTAATGCCTGCATTGTACAAGACTCAACTGTGATTATATTTCTATTGGAATCACAAACATTACCACCCTAATGAAGATGTAAAATTTTCAAGGCAGGACTCCAATCACATTTCTACTAGCTCTCCAGCTCAGCTGGAACAGAAGTAGATAGGTTTTGGATACCAGCAAGGAATATCAATAAACATAATCAGATAAAGACTTTAATTGCAGCTGATGCTGCAGATGAGTAAAATCTTGATTCCTGGCATTAACCTGTTGATCTGAAGTATGTCCTTTTTTCTATACCTACTTTGCTGTCACTTTGAAGGAATATATACTTTCATTGTTTTACCTCAGAGTTATCTCAGTTCCCTTATTCTGAGACACGATTTAGTTGGTAGGGAACCTGACCATTTCACAATCCACAGAACCTCACACAAGTCTTCATCATTAACCATATTGTCTTCATTGTATTTCGAGACTGTGAAGACATGGATGTCTTAGACATATTCAAGAGGTAGAGAGATTAAACTCATAAAAAAAAGGTGTTTGCTATCTCTAAAGTTTTTGAGGACCAAGAAATCTGTGTTGTGTCATGATACTAGCTTTACAGTAAAGGAATCATTGTTGCCTCCTCTACCGCTTATTGTTATATAGTGGTCTCCTGAATTTGGAGTCAACATGCAACACATTTAGGTGAGCTTTGTTACATTTACCAGTAACCAGTAAGGCTGTCAGCTATGGGTGTGACCCAGGGCCAGAAAAGTATCTTCAGCTGGTTTTGATTAAAGTGCAAACTGCCCTTCTTTTTGACCCAGCTAATTCTATGACAGATGAAAATGCTAAAAAAAAAATAAAAAAAAAATAAAAAAAAAAAAGGCTGTATGAAGTTTCTAAGATTATGAGGCAAAGATATGCTTTATTGGGCCCGAGTTTATTTTCTTTTTGAGATAAAGTTCTAGCTCTAGTAGAGGCTGCATGTAAGACCACATAGCCTCAGCAGCCAGTACTAAGCCTAGAATGGAGTGCTGCCCCACCAAACTAGTTTAAGTTCAGCATAAATATCTTATTTATGTTGTAAATAAATTGTATAAATACTTTATTTTACTTTCATATTAGCCTATGAAGGTAGGTGATATTGCCCATATTCTTTTTCCAGAAACAAATAAAAGTTAAGAAAGTTATAGATACATGCATATATATATATATATGCACACACACACACATATATATATATATATATACATGGAACTCTTAAAGGAAAAGATTCCAACAACACAAGTTAATTGCATTCCAAATGAACCGTTAACTGAAGAGAGAAAAAACTCATTGTTTGCCAAATACCTAAAGTTAGTTTCACATACCATGATTTGGATTTTTTTGTTTTTGTTTTTTTTTTTTAATCTTTATTGTTGTTTCTGTTTGGTTTCATCTTTTGCTTTTCTCTCTTCTTCTAAATTCAAGGAACAGAAAGCATGGTGGGAGGTGCACTTTTTACAAACGCTTTTTAAACCTTCCTGAGGGAAACTTTGAATTCTTCACAAGTAGGCACACCAAATTGACATAAAATATCTTTGAAAACTGCAAAAGCCCTTGCCTCCGGAACTGAAAGTGATGTTGGTAATGAAACACAATAGCTCGTTTTTCTGTGGCTTTCATAGAAGTACACAACCCACTTCCCAAACTGTCATGCATAATTTGATACAAATGGGGTATCTGCCTTTCTGAATGAAACACAGAACAGAGCAGGCAGGGAGAAAGGCTGTAAGTTATTGTGAAAGTGGTCTACTCCCTGGGACTCAGGATAAGAGTAATTAGCTGGGAAGTCCATGCTTTAATTTGCCTGAAGAGAAACAAATGAAAAAAATTACGCACTCTGTGTGTGTGTGTGTGTATTCACATTTTCAGCGTGACTGTTGCTTTAATCTGCCAGGGTTCAGTTTTCTCTCCCCAACTTTGAATAAAATCCAGGTGCTGCTGCCAATATTATAATACTTATTTAATAGGCAGCAGTGGGTGGCAGCCACTTTTGTAACCCCTGGATCTCTCTTATTCCTTGCCAGACACAGTGTTCACCCCTTACGTTCACTGAACTTTGCAGAACAAGTCAGCTGTAAGATGATTTTGCATGCCTCTTATTTTTCAACTCCTAGTAATTTGCTCAACAAATAACAGAAAGCCCAGTTATTTCCTGCTAGCATGAAGGCAGTTTCCTCTAGTTGGAAATACAGAATTCATCACATAGGTCTCAAATCTCACGTACAATGCTATAATTTTCAACATTTTAATATTTTTCAATGCCGACTACTGTCATAGTATATTTTCAAATTTCACCTTTTCCTCATATTTTCTTCTCATTGCTTTTCTGAGAGCAATGCATTTTGTATTAATTCTTTCATTCGAAAAACATTGACAAATTCTCCTGTCAAATCATAGTTGTGATGAAAAAAAAGTGTAAATGCATATCTGTGTAAATTTTATAAAGTAGTTGAAATGATAGACTGCATTTTAACAAAACTGAGAAATTAATGTGATGGGTGAGTATACTTCTCTCTCAAAGATTGTTTGAAAGATAGGCATGAAATCTAATAGAGTAGACCCTTAATAGAGTGGACTCCTGGATTCATGGATACCAACACTGCCTTGCATTTTTAGGTGAAATTACATGCTAAAATATAAGTTCTAATGGCCTCGTCCTCCTTAAAGGCAGCAGTATGGAAGAAATAGAAACGTAGGTAATGCAGATGTCTCCTCCCTGGAGTCCTTGACAGACCCTCCTCTTTTCGGATCCCCTCCCCTGGGACTGATACTCAGGGGCTCACTCCCTCATCCTCTCTCACCAGTTCCATATAGCTACCCATATCTCCTACATTAGCCCCAAATCAGCCACATCTTCACCTGTGATTTCCAATTCCTGCCCTGTGACATGAGGGTGGCCCTAAACATAATGCCTTTCTCCAAGCTTCAGCGAGGAAAGATATTCCAAATGTCTCCCAACACCTTGTCTGCCCCTTTCAGCATAGTGACATGTCAAGTGGGGACATTCTAACTTACCAGGCCCCCTCTCTTCTTTTCTTTGCCAACAGGCACCACTCACATCATACCCTCTGCTCATATTCACTAGGAAAGTGTTTTCCACTCGTGCCTGGCAGCTCAGGATTCAAATTCATGTCTTGGGAAATAGCAAATTGCCGGAAGTCACACACTTTGGGAGAAACACATTAAAGAAAAGAGGAAAGGTGACTTCGCTCTACCCTGTCTGGAACAAGTTCCTGACTACCTTAGGGTATAGCTCATTACTTGAATGACTTCTAGAAGAGTCAGCACCTAAGAAACAAGAAATTTTGTTTTCTTCTGTTTTTTTTTTTTCAATAAGCAAATAACTTGTCCATCCAAGACTTTGTGTGTGTCTCTCATTGCATATAACACTATATTGGGCATATGGCAAGTGTCTAATGCTTAATAACTTTAAAAGAAAGCAAAATAACATCAGGCAGAGGAAATAGTTTTAGTTTTGAGTCTTTAAATATCTTGAATTCCTTATATTCCTGAAAAATAAAGAGAGAAAACATTCTTATTGTAAATATTCTCGATTTGCAATTAGTGAACATTCAAAGCATGAAGCAATGTCCAGCTTGTATTTATCACTGAAGAATCTTTATGTTTCTAATAGATGGATACATTAATTTAATAGATTTTTTTTTTTGAGTTGTAAAAATTTAGAAAGAAAAGCTAAAGGAGTGGTTCTTGTCCTTTTAAATAGTGTAAATATACTTTTCTACTTCATTTTCCTGCAGGGAAAGACACTAAGAAAACAATTTTAAAATCACAGGAATTACTTTGTATTTTAGCCACTATAAGGCTGAAATATGTTAATCAGGTTAAACTAGGTAGTTCTTTAGTTGCTACCCCCGAAAGCAACTGTTAATTCTAACTGGGCAATAGTTAAGGGAGATGAGGACAGGTTGATTTTTTACACATTTGTTTAGATGAGGACAAGTTGATTTTTTACACACTTGTTTACAGCTTTGCTTAGAACTCTTTGTTTAGGAACAAAGAGATTGTTTTGAATAAAGCAAAGTTTGATTCAAATGAATGATTAGGCATTTCATAAACAGTGGTACTAAATTTACTGTATTATACCTGATATTCTGTCATAGAAATCTGACATAAACTCTCAACGGAGCACTGTAGTGACCCACCTGGTAAGATGTCTTTATACCCATTTTAAATTTAGATACAGACACTGAAATCCGTATACATACACATTCTAAAAAAACTAGAGTCATAACCAATATATTTAAGCAGGGGAGATAATTATTCACAAAAATTAGTAAATTTAGTTTTATGATATATGTACATCAAAATACAGCTGGTTGACCAGATGTTTCACTTATTTCTCTGGATACATTATTATGATTGTGGCTGGCTCTTTCTTTTGTCACTAATATAGTTCAGTTTCTCTTGCTAAAAATAACCTCATCTGATGCCAACTATAAATGTGTATGTCAGTTTTGGGAAATTGATAATAACATATGATTGACTATAAAATAATTTTTGAAAGAAAAGTAACAAATTTACTGATAGTTTTCTAGAAACATCACTAGAAACCCCTGATACCAATTCATTATTTTTAAAAATATTTAACAATTAGCCAGGCTTTGAATTTCAGAGGCTGCAACAGCAAATGTGTTCAATCATCCCATAAATTTTAGAGAACACAGAATCCAGACACCTGGAATGCTGATGCTTTTGCCTTCATGCCTCTTAAGCTTAAAGACCCCTTCTCTTTATGTCTTATCACCTCTCCTTTTCTCCTTTAAACCAGAATGGAAGGGGCCCCCCAATGTGATTTACTCCAGGCCTTAAACCTACCTCAGGTTTGGCTCTGAGTTGTGCCTTTGAAGGCTGAAGGAGGTCCAGATGAAAGAGGCTGGCTGAAAAAGCCCACAGAAAAATGTATAACAGAGATTAACATGCCACAGCCTCTTCATCAAAGACTCTGGGCAAAAATCAACAGGCAACAGAGCCTGAATCTGAATCCGGAAGTTGTAGAAGTTAAGAATGCGGAGAAAAAAGACATCTGGACAGAGGAGGGGTTGAAATAATTTCTAGACCTCTGTTCTTACTAAAAGAGAGTTAGATAATGCAAAAGCATAAGGAAGGTAAGAAAAATATCAAGTAGAGTGTATAAAGTTAACAGGAGAATTGCTTTTCATGGATATACATATCATACAGCATTTTGGTAAAGAACTATTTTTTGTATACCTATTATGCTTTAGGCTTCCTCTTTCACATTCTTTCCTGCTACCAAGTGAGACGTGCCTTGCTTCCCCTTCACCTCCTGCCGTGATTATAAATTTCATGAGGCCTCTCCATCCATCATGAACTGTGAGTCAATTAAACCTCTTTTATATGTTGGATAAATACCTTATTTCACCTTTATATTAGTCTACTGAAGGTAGGTGACATTGTCCCATTTTATGAATGAGAAAACATAGTGTTAGAGGGAAATGGAATTGATCAACCTTAATTGTGAATGGGAAGAACTGAGAAGGATTAATATAGTTTGGCCCTGTGTCCCCAACCAAATCTCATCTCGAGTTATAATCCCCAAGTATTGAGGAGGACCCTGGTGGGAGGTAGTTGGATCATGGGTCGGTTTTCCCCATGCTGTTCTTATGATAGTGAGAGAGTTTTCATGAGATCTAGTCATTTGATAAGTGTCTGTGTTTCCTCTTTCACATTCTCTCTCCTGCTACCAAGTAAGACATGCCTTGCTTCCCCTTCACCTTCTGCCATGATTATAAATTTCATGAGGCCTCTCCATCCATGATGAACTGTGAGTCAATTAAACCTCTTTTATTTATAAATTACCCAGTCTCAGGTAGAATCTTTACAGGAGCATAAAAATAGATGAATACAAGGATTATAGCTGAAAACTGATGAGAGCAGATATTCAAGTTGAAGTCTGATTCCAAAGTCCAGGATCTTTGCACTAATTTAGTGCAAAGTTTAGTAAACTTCTACAGCCAACTGTTCTACAGTAAGCTGAAAAGGCAAATTATAGGCACATTCTTGAAAGGGACTCTAAAAACTACTTATATATAAATGTGACTTTAAAATAATGGATCCACAATGTATTATGCATCACTGTCACCTAGCCAAAAATAAATGCAGATTCACTGGTCTACTTTCAGACACTCCTACTTAGTAGGTCTTGGGTGGTCTTTGGTTACACTAAGCACACCTGAAACTCTGATGTTTCAGTCATGATTCTTGGTTGCAAACAACTGAAGTTGATTTTGGCTGATGTAATCAGAGAGTAAACCTGTTGGAGGGTATGCTGCTATAGTTTGGATGTATTTCCCCACCCAAATCTCAGGTTGAATTGTAATCCCCGATGTTGGTTGTGGGGGCTGGTAAGAGGTGATTGGATTAATCAGTGGATTTATTACAAATGGTTTAGCACCATCCACTTGGTGCTGTCGTTATATCTTGCTCCTGCTCTGGCGACATAACCTGCCTGCTTCCCCTTTGCCTTCTGCCATGACTGTAAGTTACCTGAAGTCTCCCCAAAAGCTGATCAGATGCCAGCATCATGCTTCCTGTACAGGCTGCAGATTGGTGAGCCAATTAATCCTCTTTTCTTTAAAAATCACCCAGTCTCAGGTATTTCTTTATAGCAATGCAAGGATACCCTAATACATATGGTAAGCAGAATAATGGCAACTCAGAGATATCCAAATCTGAATCCCTGAATATGTTACTTTATATAGATAAAGGGACTTTGCAGGTGTGATTAAATGAAGGAACTCGAGATGGGGAGATTTTTCTGGATTACCTAGATGGGCCCAACGTGATCACCAGGGTCCTTGTAAGTGAAAGAACGCAGAGGAGTCTGAGTCAGCACTGTAGATGTGGTAGGAAGTAGACAAAGTGAGAGGGGCTTGAGGACGAAAGTTCAGATTGGAGCGATGTAATTTCAGACTCTGATGATCAAGGAAGGGACCAGACAACCTCAAGAATCTGGAAAAGGAATGGAAAGAGTTTCTCCCCTAAAGCCTCCAGAACTGTAAGATCATAAATGCATGTTGTTTAAGCTGCTATACTTGAGATAACTTGTTCTAGCAGCAACAAGAAACTAATAAGGAAGTGAATTGTGTTGACAATTCTCTGCACTTCTAAAATACAGAGTCGTATTTCTGGGTGTAGTATCTGTCCTCTGAGGGGTGTGAGAAGAGCTCTTCATATTTCTTTACCAATTAGTGTATCCTCCCCCAGCTTATGTCTCCTTCTAATGCCTTTAGTACCTGGGAATTTGTCACAGGACTGCCCTTGGACTTTTGGTGCAGAAGTTTATGCTGAGATTTTCAGTGGCCCAAACCCCTCTTAGACCCCAAGAAGCATACTATATCATTCAGTAATGACATCCTTATGAACATTATGTTCTCCATGCAAATTTCCTTTGTTCCCCATTAGGTGTGATAACCACCCAATTACATCATATCACTCATCATATCACTTACATCAGATGTTCAACTAATCTGTTTCAAATAAATGAAAAAAAAATGAATGGGAATATCGCTGGCATGACTAGTTCTTTTCATTTTGACTGATGTAAAATCATGCCAATAAATGCATATTATTCCAAACAAAGTACTCTAAGAAAAATAAGACAATTCATCTCAGCGATTTGTGTTTTCCTTTACTATTAATGGGGTGTGATAAGTGGGAATGTACTTTGGATCTCTCTCTGGCACACTTACACACATGAATAACATCCACTGAAGTTTCCTCTCAGCCAAAAGTTGTCTTGAGAGAAATTTCATCACTGATGAAATGACAATAGTTGTCTGACTCCACAGTTAATTTGTAAATCATTCACAAAAGACCCATAAACTGTTCAGTGTATTTAGCTTTTCGTATGGCAATTAAGGAAACCACAGCCATTCGAACAGAAACTGACAGAAAATCAAGAGCCTGGCTTTCAAGTTACTCAGGCCAGCTGAGGATAGAACCAAGCTTTTCTTGGCTTACTAAGAATGATTCGGCTTAATGACAAAAGAAAGTTAGACTGACTTTAAACTTGCCCATGTCTACCACACAGTCTCTAATTTCATTTGCACTTTCAAAATAAATTTGTTTGAAGATACAGGAATATAGAACAGTTTACAAGCTAGCTGGTTTCTTCTCAATTTAATGAAAGATAAGATCACTATTGTTACGTATGAGAAGACAATAAATTACTTACAAATGAGGGTGTTTTTATAAAATTGCAGTATTTATCATTTTGGGTTGCAGTAATAACAAAATCAACAAATGAAATAGAATTAAATAATGCAGCTCTTTTAAAGAGATTTAAATTTAAGATAAAGGGGGCATTTTGAATAATTCAAGAAATTATTTCTTAGTCAACAATTGGTGGAAAATTACTGCTGTAAGTGAAGGATAAAAAAGAGAGTTAAAACACTACTCCATGTTATACACTGTGTTACACACTAGGGATTTAAAGAACAAAAAACTAAACAAATCATTGTTTAAAAAAATCAAATACAAGTCTGAGTAACTTTGAATTATGAAAACTCTACCTAAAAAGAGACAAAAGCAAAAGCTATACATCAACAGATTTGACTATGCCAAAATTTAAAACTTCATTATGATATAGTCAACTATCAAAACATCAAAATATAAATTATAGTTTGAAACAAAAATTGGCACCATATTTAATAAACACAGATTAATTATCCAGAATACATAGCGTTCTCATATATAACTTGGAGAATGAAATGTACTAAACAGAAAATGAGTCTCAGATTTAATTAGTCAATTCACAATAGAATAAATACAAGTGAAAAAATGAAAATAGTTCACCTTTGTTTATAATCAGGGAAATATACATTAAAAACATAATGAGGTATCTCATTCCAGAGACAAAAATTTGGAAGAGTTGGAAAATGATGTGGGGAAATAGAAACTCTGATATTGATGGAGTATATATTAGTAAATGTTTCACTGAATCTATTTGGTAATATACACCAATAATTTAAATGGTGTATATTACCATTTAAATGGTTCTATTTTTAAATCTAGAAGCTCCATTTCGACAATTCTAACCTTGATAAATATTTTCACATGTGCACAATCATATAAATCTAGAAGCTCCATTTCAACAATTCTAACCTTGATAAATATTTTCACATGTGCACAATCATATGAGTATATGAAAAGGTTTATTTTGATTTTGTCTTATCATTCTGAAAGATTGGAAATAACCCAAGTGGCCATCAAAAGGGAAATTTTATGATATGTGTCATAGAATAGTCATAATATGGAATATGATGCAGCTGTTTAAAAAATAAAGTCTTTACGAATTGACATTAGAACATCTCCAAAACATATTGTTGTATATCAAACCAAGTCTCCTCACACACATATTATGATCTTATTTATGTCTAAAAAATAAATTATTTGTGTAAAATGTACACATGTAATGGTGATCAGTGGATATCTCTTGGGAGGAGATTGTATAAAGAAAAGAAAATGGAGAAGACTTCATATTTATGATTTTCAATAAAGTTTGAATATTTTATAATGCAAAATATATGTATTTTACTACAAAAAGATAAAAATAATCTATTTTAAAAAGCATTTCCACGTTTTGAAGCTGGGACCAAAAATCTGCTTTGAAGTGAAAATATTAAAATTTTTAATAACTAAATATCCTTTGATTCATACCATTTTTCCTTGCCAGAAAACAGTAGCATGTCTGTGATCATGAAATAAATTATGTAAATTAAATATATGATATAAAATACATTAAAAAAGGCAACATTCTCAAGATGATTGCTACTAATGTCTTATAGACTAATTTGCAACACATAGTGTTTCACTCGAAACCATTCCAAGATTCCATGACTATGTTAAATGTAACTACAATTTTAAATTTTTGAAAGAGAGAACAGTAATCCCTTCATTACTCCTATTTCTCCTCTGTACTAGGTTTTTAAATTCTGGATCAATTGTGTTTGACGCCACCTTGGGTTTGTCCTCCAATTCCTCAGCAAAGCAATCCAGTAATGAGACTAAATTTAGGAGCATTTCCTCCCTTTCTTTCTAACCTTCCTTGGCTTGATTTCACATCAGTGGGTCCATTATGCACTCCTAAAGCCCTGTAAATAACTTCCTGCTTTGCTTTGGAATGATTTGACTCTCCTCCATTTGGCCAGGCTAAATTCAAAGTATATCTGAGATAAAATTCAACCTTAAAAAATAAAGCACTTATATGAACATCTCAGGATTAAACAAAAGCATCTCTAAGTTGACCTTGCATATAATATTTCTATGATTGCAGAAGCAGAAGGAAGAATGTTATCAAGATCCAGTGCAAGCAACAACAAAATAAAATGATTGCGAGTGCCTCAGCCCAAAGGCGACATCCAGGAAACTGACAGAGCTGAGGCAGCTCCTGGGCTGTCAATGCAAAGGTTGAAAAAGCCTGCCAAGGAACCAGATGCTGATATTAGACAGAGACAGGAAAAATGGACCACAGTTTGTTATCTGTTTCCTGAGATTAGAATCAGCATTACCCATCACTCTCTTTTTCAGATTAATTAATAAAGTCTGGTGTGAAGAATTTCAATAGAATGTTTGTTCAAAAGGGAGAAAAGAAACATCTGCTTTAAAATTGTTTTCCCCTTTAGTCAGAGTCTGCAAAATGTGTGGATGTTGGGTTTTTTTCTGTGCCTTCATTTAGTGGACATTAAAACAATGTTTAAGCACAGTAAAATATAGTATTGTTTACCACCTATTTTTAGATCCTTTTCTCAATATTATTGCCCATGCCAACATTTAATATATATTTTTTACCACCTTCTTCTTTCTCTCGCTCTTTTCTTCTCTCTCTCTTTCTCCTTCCCTCCCTCCCTCCCTCCCTCCCTCCCTTCCTTCCTTCCTTCTTTTCTTTCAAATACAAAGCAGATCTTTATGGTATGGATATTTTCTTTAAGAAGCAAAACTGTATATTAAGACCAGTTTTTAAGAAGCAAACTCGATATTAAGACCAATCTTTAAGAACTAAAACTCATACTTTCCTGGCAGGGGAGATACCATGATCACAAAGGTGGTTTTCCCAGGGCGAGGCTTATCCATTGCACTCCGGATGTGCTGACCCCTGCAATTTCCCCAAATATGGGAAACTCGACTGCATAATTTGTGGTAGTGGGGGACTGGATTCGCACTTTCCCCTGGTTAAAAAAAAAAAAAAAAAAGAACTAAAACTCTATATTAAGACCAATCTGCCTTCCACGGCACCAAGCTCAAATGAAACCATGTATACGATGAAAACCAGAGGTGTCTGTGACCTAAAACAATTTTTTTTTACCTCTTAAATGCAAGGGCTATGTGAAGAATGCAGGCTTCTTTTTCCTCCCAACTTCTTGCATAACAGTTAGTCGTTGATTAGAAAAAACATAAGAATGGAAAAAGGCTAGCACCAATTGCAATCAAGTTTATAGTTTGTAAATTAAAAACCTATTACTTAATAGAAAAGTTTCCTCTTTTCAGGACAAACGTGATGAAAACCGCCCATACTTGAATAGTGATTTGCAGTCCATCTGTACATGTATACATGTATACTACCTTATTTAGTCTTTACAACAAAATTGAGAGATGTGGAAACTGGATATCATAGACTTACCCAAAGTCAAACAGCGAAAAAGTCATGGAACTCAGCTACTGGATTTTCTTTCCCAATTCTAATACTCTTTCAGTTACACTACCAAAACTTCACAAATAAGCACCTATTAGTGAACAATATGTATACACACACACAGACACACACGTATACACACATATATATGACATATATATTTTTTACCACCTTCTGTGGTAAAAATGTATATATACATATATATGTATATATGTACATATATACGTATACATATATGTATATATACGTATATACATATATATGTATATATACGTATACATATATTATATATATGTTATATATAATGTATGTATAGTATGTATGTATGTATAGTATATATAATATATACATTATATATATTATATTATGTATATTATATATACATATATATGTATGTGTGTATATATATATACTATACGTGTGTGTGTGTGTGTGTGTGTATATATATATATATATATAGTATACAAACATTGATACAACATTTCAAAAGGCTGGGTCAAATACAGTTGTTTCTTAAGAAAGAATAATTAGCTGAATAGGCAAACACAAATTATTCCAACCAGGAGTTTCAGTATCTTGTTTTGCCCCATGTGTTTTAAAGGATGTGTCAGACTGCATTAGGATTATTTAAACAAGGGTGTGCCATTTGAGTCACTAGCATTAGATTACTTTGGCATCCATTATCTCATCGGTCTTTCAATCCTATTTTCATAAAAAGAGAGTAACTGATGTGCTCAAGTTCAGTTAGGAGTAGCAGAGCCAGAACACAACTGAGGCATTCTTGATCTGAGGCCATTCACTGACTATCTCTTCATCTATCTTAGTTATCTCTATTTATCGCTAGTCATCTACCAATCCAGCAAAATAAAATTCACTTCAATATCCTTTTCTGGGTAAATTAAATACACATACTTCCACCACCTATATGAGGATGCACACAGGCAATACCTCTATGAAACAGTATAGAGAGGTGACCTCAGAGGGGGATCTTACCTGTGGCACTTTAAGATGGATGCCTGTTGTTTATTAGTCAATAACCAAAAACAGAAAAATAAACCAATTATATATTAAATTGAATACCAATTATTTACTATTAATGTATATCCATATTTAGTTTATTTTAAAGGAGATGTCATCATATGCTTTTCTGAGAAAGGAGCACTCTCTTCAGATAGTTAAAATATTTAGAAGCATGATTCCTCAGTGAGAGTATTATTTATGGTTTGAAGATCTGCTCCGTAGCCATTTTGAAATCTATTTATCAATCTTTTAAAGGCAACAGAAATTTTCTGTCTGCTTCTTGTGAGATTCAGTAGAATAATTAAGGAGCTTATAGAACATTTTTTCCTAATTCCAAGTCATGCTCCTCTTTAACTGGATAGGGATCTATAGATGAAGAAGCCTCAAGGTAGACTATTTCACACCTAAATTAAAAGCAGAGAGGGCTAGATGATTCCTTTCAAAGCTGGTGAAATTAAGGCTAAGAAACTATATCCAGTGTCTAAGACCGAACCACATTCACCATGAATGGTCACAGAATTTACCGCAAATTTCAAGGTTTGGGACTAATGTGTAACCAGTAGAATTACTTTTTTTTTTTTTTTTTTTTTGAGATAGTCTCACTCTGTTGCCCAGGCTGGAGTGCAGTGGCACCATCTCAGCTCACTGAAACCTCTATCTCCTAGGTTCAAGCCATTCTCCTGCCTCAGCCTCCCAAGTAGTTGGGATTACAGGTCTGTGCCCCCATGTCAGGCTAATTCCTTTTTTTTTTACCTTTTGTATTTTTAGTAGAGACGGAGTTTCACCATATTAGCCAGGATGGTCTCTATCTCTTAACCTCGTGATCTGCCTGCCTCAGCCTCCCAAAGTGCTGGGATTACAGGGGTGTACCACCACGTCCGGCCTAGAATTACTTTTCTTTTTTTAATCTAATGGTTTATTTACCTAAATTATTTTGTTATCTAAATTGTCAAATATGTAAAGCATATTTTATATTCATATTTTACACTTTTATATTTTATATTAAATATGAAATATATAATATAAAATTATAATAAAGTTCTCTTTAATTTTAATGATATTACAATAAATGTGAAGATATCTTACATTTACCCTATATGAGTAAGATATAAGACAAGATGCATCAACCGATAGCAAATACATAGTTGTATTCACAACTGGCAACATGTATTCAGGCACTTCAAAAATTTCTGGTCATATATGCTATGTACACTGTGAATATGGAATCCAAGTGCCCAAACTGGTGTAAATATAACACTTCAATCAGCTGATAATAACTTTATGTAATACTGTTATTTCACAAGTAGCTTATTGACTTTGTACAACATTTAGTTACAATAACCAGGTTTGATATTTAACTGAATGATTTCATTTATTTTTTTTCTTTAACATTGGCCTTGTGAATATTTGTTTAATCTTAATTCTGTTACTGTATCTTTCTTAGTCTGCTCAGGCCTCCATGGACTGGGGGCTGGTTAAAAGCTAGAAACTGGGTGCCAGCATTGTTGGATTCTTGCCAGAAATACCTACATGCTCTGCTCTCACATGGCAAAGAGAGAAAGAGACAGCAAGTACTCTGGCACTTCTTTTATTAAGGACACCAATCCCATCATTGGAGATTGAGGACATTAGTCTCTACTATCATGACCTCATTCAAATCTAATCATCTTCCAAAGACCCCATCTTCAAATACTATGACACTGGGGGCTAGAGGTGGTTATAGCCTGCAGGTTTATGTCCTCTCGTAAGTCATATGTAGCAACCTAATTACCAATGTGACGGGATTTGGAGGTGGGTTATTTGAGAGACGATGAGATCAGGCAGTCAGAACATTCATGAACGGGATTAGTGCTCTTATGAAAGGGATTCCTGAAAAGTCTCTCACTCCTTCTGCCATATGAGGACGCAAGGGAAAGACAACCATTTATAGACAACAAAATGGGCCTTCACCAGACACTGAATCTGCTGTCACCTTGATCTTGTATTTCCCAGCCTCCAGAACCATGATAAATCATTTTCTGTTGTTTGTAAGCCAGCTAATCTATTATATTTTGCTATAGCAGCCTGAGCTGCCTAAGATAAACCTCAACATATGCATTTTGCAGAGAGACAATTCAGTCCATAGCATTTCATCCTGGCCTCCAAAACTCATGTCCTGTGTCTTTCTCATATCCAAAATACATCCTTTTCATTCTAGTAGTCTTTTAAAAGTATGTTAACAATTGTGAACATCTATAGCAATGATTTTATGATATGAGTCATAAAATATTATACTAAAAATTGTTATTATTAAATATATGGAATCAATTTATATTTTTCATTCATATATAAAAATATTCAGAATTATTCACATATTTTTAAATAATTTCAAATCAGTAGAAATGTGGTTAGCATCCCTACCTATGATAAGTTTAAGAAGCTGATGAGCCTGAGCAAACATAACATCGTGGATATTAAAGTGGTGAACTGCTAATATGAGTATGCCAATGCTAGGTATATTTAGTTCACATATGTTTACAACTAAAACTATGTTGGAAACAACCTAGATATAAAACAATTGGGCTTTATACTTTCCTAGGAATATCTATTACAATTATCAAATTATACTTCTGCAGAATTTTAATTATTTAAAATCAAGCACAATATGAGACACTATGTCTTTAATTTTTTTTTTCTGAGACAGAGTCTTGCTCTCTTGCCCAGGCTGCAGTGGCATGATCTCGGCTCACTGCAATATCTGCCTCCCAGGTTCAAGTGATTCTTCTGCCTCAGCCTCCCAAGTAGCTGGGACTACAGGCATGAGCAACCACGCCAGGCTAATTTTTGTATTTTTAGTAGAGACGGGGTTTCATAATACTGGCCAGATTTTGCCTCTCAAAGTGCTGGGATTATAGGCAGGAGTCACCACACCCAGCTCGTCTTTAAGTGTTTCAACACAGAACATGTGTTGTAATCTTATATGTGTGTATGTGACCTATTTAAGAATAACTGCATTTTAAATTTAGTACAGTTACCCTTCACCAACATTGGCGTGAAGGGCACAACTCTGTAGGCAGTTAAAAACGTGTGGATAAATCCTGACTCCCCCAGAACTTAACTACTAATAACCTATTGTTGACTATCGGCCTTAATGATAACATAAACAGTCAATTACCACATATTTTGTATGTTATATATATTATTTACTGGAATTCTTTTCAATTATTTAAAATAAATTAACTTCTTTTTTTTTCTTCTCTCTATACATACACACAAACATGTACACACACACACTGACACACCCAATTGCTTTCCTTGTCTACAGAACCCTAATACACTATCTCTCAGAGAACAGCAAATGCTAAACTATTTATGTACCAAAACTCAATCGTTGACACATGGTTTAAAATAAAGAAAATATTTGAAATCACACCTCTCAGAAAATCCAAGATAATGCCTACATAACTTGCCACTAGAAACAAGGAAAAAATATTTCCTGCAAATATGATATGCTGAGGGCTTAATCTCAACCAACCTGCAATTATGCTTCTATTGATATTTTGTTTCCTATAAAAGAAAAATAACAAAGAAATAGAAACTGAAAAGTATTTTGTACTGTGCCAATCTTTTGCTTATAGTTTTCCATCATAGGTATGATTATCTATCTGTGAAAGATAAAGACCTATATTGGTAAAATTTCTTATGAAATCTGCAACTTCATCTTTTATCTTTTTCTATTTGGTTTATCTTCCCATTTCCTATAATATACATTGTATTTTTTTCTGGCTGTGCACTTAATGGGCTTCCCAAGTTTAGTTTTTGTCTAGTGGGAGCACTACGTTTACTAGGTTTTGAGGTTGACACTTCTTGTTGGATACTGACCATATGTTTTTGCAATCCACATTATACCAAGTTCCTGTTTTCTTGGTACATATTTTTATATGTGGGGGTTAACTAGAGTAAAATGAACAGATTAAATTATATTTCAGTCATAGTCTGGATTAATTTTCACTTGAATTTATTTCAAACTAAATGTTTCATCTCTATTCATCTTTACTCATTCAACTGTATCCCATGGATGCTTGCCATTTAAACACCTGGTAGTTTTCCCTTCTTGGCAGATTCTTGGACTCGTCCTAGGCTTTCAGATGTTTTTGTAGAATTAAGAACATTATTTTTCTCAAAGGTGAGGAGGGCTTGGGGGAAATTTTAATGTAACTTATTTTCCTTGCCAAAGATATGCTACAGGTTTAAGAGGTAAATTTCATAGCTACAACCCTCCCCTCTGGGTTCCACACTTGTTATGTTATGAATGTAAATCTTCACAGAGCCTTTGTGAGGACTTAGAATGTGGAAGTTTCATAAAGTTATTAACAAAAAGCACCAATAGATAGCACTGGCTTCAATGTCTGAAAAATGTTTTCACTATAAACTAAGAGGTTTGGAAAACCCAAAAATAACTCCTGAAACACAACATTAACATTGTATCTTACTTTTATTGTGTACACCCTGAATTCATAGTTTAACAGCTTAAAATGATGAGTTGTATTCATAGGTTATTTCCACAAAAAGTGACAGCTTTTTGTTATTTTTGCCTTTTCGATCTATGTTAATTTTTATCTGACCATGCTGTACTTTAGCATAGTATGATCAAATAAACTATGCTATGTTTGATAAAACTGTTTTGTACAATTTTAGCAACTCATCCAATAAATCTACTGCTAAACTGCAGTCATGATAGATTAATATCAATAACAATGCTGGCTACAAAAACAGTAGTTAGAAAGAATGAATAAGATTTAGCACTTGACAGCACACCGGAGTGACTATCCTCAATAATAATTTAATTGAACATGTTAAAATAACTTAAAGAGTATAATTGGATTGTTTGTAACACAAAGGATAAAAGCTTTAGGTGATGTATAGTCCATTTACCATGATGGCATTATTACGTATTATATGCCTGTATCAAAATATCTCTCATATCCTATATAAAATACACCTACTATGTAGCCACAAGAATTAAAAAGATCAATAATGTCAAAAGATCAATAATGATAGGAAAAATAATTGCCAGCCCTCCCTCTGGATCCCTGCAGCTGGCATGTCCTATGTCCTAACAGAGCAGAATCCTTTATTAGAGGTAGGCTTTGCCACAATCTAGATGAATTCTTTCTAGGTAAAGATTTCACACCAAACAGAAAAGGGCAAGAGCAAATTACAACAGGTTTTGCAAACAGCTCCTGCAACCACAAATGTAATACGTTCAGTATGGAAAGCACTGTTAATGATGCATATATTTTCTCATTCACATCCACACATTAATCAAAACCACTGTCAGCGGCATTATCTTTGAAAATAAATATCATACACATGCATGCACACACACATGTGACACATGGTAGGTGTAACACTCTGTAATACTGTATACTTAAATAAAGATTAAATAGGTAAGAAATGTGGCCTAATTAAAGAAATATGCACATGGGGATGTCAAGGTTACACTCTGAGGTCTGTGCTTCTAACTGCTAACTATGCTGTAAAGAGCTAGGCTAAAAGAGATAATATCATTTGGCAAAGCACTGAAATAGAGTCGAACTGTTTCCACCACACCATGAAAACATTAGTCTAGCGAGATGCAGGTTTATCAAACTTTGGCTTCGTACATGCATATAATAAATATTCTCTGTCAATTTAAGCTAAACAAAAAATTTACTTGGCAAAATATAGGCAAAAACCTCTGCTTGAATTAGGGTACCATAACCCATTTACCATTTTAATTGATTTTTCAGCAATTTTGTCCCACTGGAAGTATGCTCTTACAGCACATTTTTTTTAACCTTTATTTTAAGTTCAGGGCTGTAAGTGTAGGTTTGTTGCATAGGTAAACTTGTGTCATGGGGGTTTGTTGTATGGATTGTTTCATCACCCAGGTTTTCAGCCTATTTCCCATTAGTTGTTTTCTTATTCACCCAGGTTTTCAGCCTATTTCCCATTAGTTGTTTTCTTATTCACCCAGATTTTCAGCCTATTTCCCATTAGTTGTTTTCTTATTCTCTCCTTGCTCCCTCCTTTCACCCTCTGAAAGGCCCCAGTGTGTTTTTCCTCTCTATGTGTCCATGTGTTCTCATTATTCAGCTCCCACTTAAAATTGAGAGCATGTAGTATTTGGTTTTCTGAACCTGTTTTAGTTTGCTAAGGTTAATGGCCTCCTGACCCATCCATGTCCCTGCAAAGGACATAATCTCATTCTTTTTCACGGCTGCATAGTATTCCATGGTGTATATGTACCACATTTTCTTTATCTAGTTTATCACTGATGGGCATTTAGGTTGATTCCATGTCTGTGTACAGCACATTTCCTTAAAAGAAAATAAGTGAGCAACGATAACAAATATTTTATACATATAAATGTGTCTGCATATATACATAAACAAGTCAGTGATTTTTTTACACTAAAATATACTAGTACTAACTTACACACTTTATGGTTCCACTAGAATTTGTTTCAAATTTAATTTTAAGTGTATCTAAGATTTATGTAATTTAAACATATCATAATTAAAATCATACACAAAGTATTTTACATAAGAAATATGTTTGTGACTGATATGCATATTCAAATATTTAACTTAAAGTACCAAACTCTTCATTAAAAATGAACATAAAAATGATAAATCATTTTTACATTCAATTTAAGAGTTTCCTGATACTTTAAGTCAAGATGTTGAAATAACTGTTGAGAGTTATAATCATAAAACTGTATCTGTAAATGGGTTTCTGCTTTTAAAATGTTTAAAAACCTTTTTCTTTTCTTGCTTACAATTGTCCACAGTGTTTAGAAGAGATGCAGGTATTTTCCACATAACTCTGAGAAAGCAATATTGAGATTGTGTCCTATATGAAGAGGAAAGTAATGTCAATAGATCCTATTAGATGGAGATTTTTTTCATGTTTGATGTAAGCAGCTTGAGTTGCCTTTAGCTTGGTTAAGGTTGGTTGTTGTGCTGGAGGTAAGCAAAAAGAAAAGTCACATCAAATAGCACAGTTGGAATAAACTGAAGATACAATAGAGCTTGACTCATCCATGCCATGCCTATGAATTCAAATGCAAACCATAAATTCAATTATTTTGTAAGGACATCACAAAGGATGTTTAGATAGCTGAAAAGATCTGACTTAATAAAATCCAGTAAGTAGAAAAAGAAACATTCTTATAGTTTTAAATCTAGTGCCACCATAATAGGATCCTGGAATGTTAAGATGAACCCAAACTTTCTCAATGTTATTTTATTATTACACTCATTTTTGTTTGTACAGATATGTAATTCTGAAATACTCTGTAATCCTATAAAAATTTGAAAATATTCCTTTCTTTCTCTCTGTTTTATAAATAGTATAATTATATAACTTCACATAAAAAACTGATAGTTCATGTCCTTTGAGAAGCAGATTCCATGGTTAGATTCAACTTGCAGTGATTTTTTAGGGAAAATCTGTAAGGAAAAAGAAGGAAAAAGAGCCATGGAATAATGGGGCAGTTTTTGATGCACAGTGTAGGTCTTAGTCCCAAAGAAGATAGAAAAAGGGAGATGTTGTAAATATTTTGAATAGCTTGCAAACCAAGGCAGTTTGGCAAAGCCATCAAGAGGTTCTTGAACCAAAGTCAACCAGCTCAGGAGTCTGTGGCTCCCAGAAACAAACTTGTCTTGGTATCCTCATGCTGTTCAGTCCATTGCATGGTGCAGCCTATGGGAAATACAGGTTTTGGTCAATGTGGCAATGGATTTTTGTTCCATGAAGCAGGCAAGCAGCTAGAACCCTTGCTCCACTACAGTCCCTTCAGTTGGAAGCGCAAAAGGAGCATTTGCGTGGTTGCCACAGATAAAACTCCTTAAAGAAAATATTCTTCAGCCTTGCTCTTACATGTGACAAACTAGAATCATCACTGAAATGGAGAGTCAAGATTTACACTGTAGATTCTATAAGATGGAAGAAATCCAATTACACTGAAAAGTACATGAAATGATGTCACAATATGAATGATAATATGTCACTCTGCATGGCGATCAGCGTAGTCTCACTCACACCCTCTCTCTCTAGTGCGGGAAAACAAGAGGAACCTCCAAAATTTCCTAGCAACACAAGGAAATTGGTGGAAATTCACTTCATTTTGAAGTTCAGGGTCACTACATGGTTGATTCAATCAAAATACTAATGTTACTCTTCTAGAGGAAGAAAAAATTAAAATATAAAAATCATGCTGATTGGATTTGATTAGGTATTATTGATCATATATGAATGTTACCTTTCATCCAGATGGAAAAGGGCTGTTTTGAAATTCAGTCTTTCACACTTCGAAACTGATCATTTTTAATACAAAAATGTCATTTTGGCTTTTTTTTTTTCTGGTCTAGAAGTGCCACAGATTTCCTAAAAGGTGCCACGTGTATTCCTAAAACCAAGGTGAGCTAACTCAATGAAGTCTACTACAAAATTGCTTAGGACTGATGATACATTTCTATAATATTTGCCTTTACCATTTTTAAAGAAATAATAATATGAAGCTACCAAACCGTAAGAAATTCATCTTCAATACGTTAGTGTAATTAGTTCTTAATACCCTCTTTAGTTTCTCTGGATAGGCTTAAGTTTTGAAGCCAATTTAAAGCAATGTTTTAATTATTAAAACATGTAGCTTAATGGGAGTTCTTTAGCATCTTTGTGCAAACACCTAACAAATCCCTTTCACTCTCAATCTTCTGATGTCTGTATTTAATTTTCAGCTTCCCACAAACCAGGCATGCATTTGCCACAGAGCCATGAAGTAAGATAATCACGGTTACACAGTAAAACACATCCTGGACCTGCAATTTTGTGTCTCAGGAGACAGAGATCAAATCTTCCTTAACAGACGTCGGAGGCAGCAGGCATTGGCTACCCATTGAGGATACCTAATACATTTCAGTACATTTTCCTGTTTTTTCATTCCATGTGATATTTTATTCAGCAATAAATAAGAAAATACAGTACTTACAGCCTGAGTTTTACAGACAGAGAAACAGATACTGTTATTTTGTCAAATGAATAAGCTATCTTTTAGGACTAGTTCAGGTATTTCCCAAGGTATCATAATTCCTTTGGTCATGAGGGTGTGACATATTTAGCTACATATTATGTTGCAATGTAGAAACAGAACAGGATGAGGTACTCAGAATGGACACATAATCTGGTTTGCAAACAACAGAGGATTTAATTCATCTTTCAACAACTGGTCAGGCTAAATTCAGCCTTTTGCTTACTTCCTTTTAAAATTTTTGAGTATAAATTTAGCTGGGTGTCGCATCAGAAGTCTATCGCACCTGCTAACATAGTTTGTTTCATTGTGTTTTGTTTTGTTTTATTTTAGGAAAATTCTAACATAGAACTGTCATAAGATTCAGCAATCCCATTTGTGAGTATATATTCAAAGAAAATGCAATCAGTTTGTCAAAGAGGAAATGAAATCAGTATGTAGAAGAGATATCTGCATTCTTGTGTTCATTGCAGCATTATTTACAACAGCCAAGATACAGAAATAACCTAAATGTCCACTGATAGATACGTGGATAAAGAAATTGTGGTATATCGATACAACAAGATATTATTCAGCCAAAATAAGGAAAGCCTGTCATTTTCAGTTGCACAGAGGGCATTATGCTAAGTGAAATAAGCCAGGAACAAAAAGACAAATACTGTATGTTCTCATTCATATCATGGCATCTAAAAGCTGTTGAACTCAAATAAGCAGTGAATAGAATAATGGTATCCAGGGTTTGGACAGGGTAAACGAAATGGGAAGATTATGGTCAAAAGGTAAAATTCTTCCATTCTGAGATAAACCAGTTCTGGAAATTTAATGAACATCATGGATAGTGATGATGACTAATGGCTAATTTGACTGCAGTAATGAGTATACAATCTATATGTATATAAAAACATCACATTGTACATCCTAAATATAGTCGATCTTTACTTTTCAAGTAAATATTTTAGAATTTAAAAAATTAGAAATTCTTTTATTGATTGACAAAAGAAAAGTTTCTAAGAGAGCTAGATTAAAGTATATATTATACTATCACTGGGTAAGTCAATCAAGTCTTATGTTAACATTAGTTGGCCAACATTATTTTCTAATCGGTTTATCAGAGGCATATATTGACAATGGATAAGTCTCGTTTTTGTTCCCTTTCATTAGATCAGAATATCTTAAAATTTCAATTTACTGAAATGTGTGCATTTCAAGAAGTGGAAAATAGGTTACAACCTTTCATAAGATTCTCAAAGAGGATCTTGATTGGAAAAGATTCTGAACCTCTGTGTAGAAGTAACATGTTTTTATCCAACATTGCACAGTTATTCTTGACTGTTCTTTAGAACTAATGTTCTTCATTTTGACTTGTACACATTGTGGAAGTCCAGTAGGAGTACGGAGCCAGACTTTGTAATATATTCCAAGACATTACAAGTTGAAAAAACAATTTCAATGTGTAAGCTAATGTGGTAGAATTCTAAGATGGCATTCCAGTGCTCCAATACCCAGTTTATTCAATAAAATGACTCCAGATATTGCTGCGAGCGGATTTTGAAGATGTAATTAAAGCCCCAAATTGGTTGACTTTTCACAATATGGAGAGCATTTGGGTGAGACTGATCTAATCATATGAGCCTTTAAAAGCAGAATATTCTCAGGCTACTAGCAAAATGGGAATCGGAAATTTAAAGTGCAAGAAGGAATTAACATGAAGAAAATTCTCCATTGCTGAGATGGAGTGGGGCACATGGCAGGGACTTAAGAGTGGCTTCTAGAAGCTGAGAGAGGTTTCTGACTGACAGCCAGAATGCAGTGGAGACCTTAGTCTTTTACTGCAAGGAAATGAATTCTGCCAACAACCTGAGTGAGCTTGGAAGCATATCTTTCTCTGGTCAAGACTCCAGATAAGTAGACATCTGGACAACACCTTGATTTCAGCTTTATAAGATCCTAATTAAGTAGAGAGCCCAGTTAAAATTTGCTGGAATTCTGACCCAGGGAACTGTGAGATAAAATTTTGTGATTTTAAGTTGCTAACTTTATGATAATTTGCTACATAGTAAAAGAAAAAGTTGTTAATAAATAAACTTCAAATCTTTCATTAGTTTTCATGGAATCAGGATATCTATATTCCCAAATTTAACAAATTTAGAACGATTGATAACTTTGTGATTTGCTTTTCTTTCTTTCCACAGGAAGTATTATATCAGGCTAAAATAAAATAAAAAGATTTTTAAAAGGTGAATTACTAAGTTATCTCTTTTATTTTCTATTAAAACCAAGAGCAGTTTGGGGGAGAAAAAAGTCAGTTTCATCATCCTAATTCTAAAGATGAACAGTTATACTTAAAGTTATCAGAAGGAGACCGCCATTACAATTTCACTGTTTAATGACTTCTAGTAGTGTTTGATGTTTAAATTGACCTCTCTGAGCTCACATTCTCTTTATAATTTTTTAATATAAACAATTGAATTTATATATGATGTTTTTAAAACCATAAGAATAAATTTGGTTGCATCTTATAAATATAGATTTCCAAACACATTTAAATTAGGATATGTAGGATTCTGTGCTCAGAAAATACAGAAAAAAAAAAACTTGTATTTTTCACATAACTGTAGGTGGTTCTAATGGACACAAATATTTGGGATATTTTCTTTATAACTATTGCAAACTTACTGGAAAAAATCTGACCTGGTTGTCTCTACTATGTTGCATATAAAAGAAAGATTGCTGATGCCCAAAGGAAGTGCTCATCTTGCAGGGAGGAGAACATAGAAGCTTTAACAGATATGTAAATATACCATGTACCATACGGTAACTTAAGAGCATAGCCAATGGGAATGAATGTTGCAATCCATTTAGTTAAAGTCTTTACTGTACCACAGACCACTGTGGTCAAAGAAGATCTGCTTTACTCAGTGAACCATAAACCAGATTGTTTATAAAGCATGAAACCAAGAAATTCTGAATTGCACTCACCGAAACAATGTTTCCGATAGCTTCCAGATATCACAGGGCTTAACTGCAAAAGATGGAGTTTGCTTTTCAGACTGTGTGTGTGTGTGTGTGTGTGTGTGTGTGTCTGTGTGTGTGAACTGCACTCACTGAGTGTTTTGTGCCTCACTCTTCTTCTGTTCCCACTTTTTCAGGCATTCAATAAATCTCTCAAAACCTTACTATTAAGAAATGTGCCTGATAATCTCAAATGTTCACTTGTTTTCCATAATAACATTTTACTTTAAACTTCTAAATAACTTATTAATTCAGACAAAATATGCAGAACTAGTTGTACATAAAGAGATAATATCTTACAAATGAATTCTAGCAGGATTTCCTTTCATATTTACAAACAATTTCACAAAGAAGCATTTTCTATAAACCCAAGTTCAAAATCATTTCATGAATAATCTCTAGCACTTGATTTGGCTATTATTAGAGCTCCTGTATATTCTATTAATCAATTAATAAGCATTTACTGTAAACTTTTTGATAGCTAACCTACATTAGGTATTCTTTGATAGCACAGAAAACATATTTATTTTTATAAAAATAAATATCCACGTGCTTATTTCATCTCAAAGCACGATCTATAATGCATTTTTATGCTTACAGTTTCTTAGTTTTGCCTGGCATGGTGGCTCTTGCCTATAATCCCAGCAATTTGGGAGGTCGATGAAGGTGGATCACCTGAGGTCAGGAGTTCCAGACCAACCGGCCAACATGGGAAAACTCCATCTCTACTAAAAATGCAAAAAATTAGCTGGGCCTGGTGGCAGGTGTCTGTAAATCCAGCTACTCCGGAGGCTGAGGCAGAAGAATTGCTTGAACCCAGGAGGCAGAGGTTGCAGTGAACCAAGACTGTGCCACTGCACTCCAGCCTGGGAAATGAGTGAAACTCCATTTCAAAATAAATAAATAAAAGAATATCTTAGCTTTTTTACATTGTTCTTAATGTTTAATATTAAAATTGTGTACATATTTATGCATTTTAAATATATGTGTTGTTAGTCATAGATGTCATCAGATTCTGGAAACATTTTCCTAAAATGTTGGGAGAGACTGGACCATTTCTACTTTGTACTCAGTATGTATATGTTTATCCTTGTTTACCAATGAAGAAAATAAGGTTCAAAAAGGGTAAAAAACTACTCTAGGTCACAAGGCTAATTACCAGGAGAATTAGGATTTGAATAAAATCAGTGTCATATAGAAATCCATGCTTGTCTTTAATGCCACAATAACTCCAGTGAAGAGTCAAATTCCTGTCTGTAATTGTGACTATACATAGCACAAACCTCAATAAAAAATGTTTATCAAACACGCAAATATAAACTATGAATATTCAAACAAATATAAATGATGAATAGCTCAAATTACTTTGTACACACACATATAAATTTTAAAAACTGCATATGTAAACTTTTTAAATACACAAATGTTTCAGGGCCATAGATGATAGCTGCTACCATCCCAACCAGATTATTTGCAGTTACATAATGTTTTATTGACAATATGCACTCATAAATGCAAAGTTATTTTAATTATGCAAATGAATTCCAACAAAATAAACCTAATATATTAATAAATATCCTCAACCTTTCTTACCGGTAGAATTAAGTTTTAGTTTTTACAATGCCCACTAGGGGATGCTGGCGCATTGACACTAGAAAGTGGAGGACATTGGCTGTCCTGTCAGGTCAAGTAAAATACTGACGATGAACCTTCTTTGCAGTCATCCATTTATGTAGATAGTTTTTAGAGAATAGAAGTCATTTACACACATTGGCACAGAATGACAGTCCTAGAAAAACAAATTAGAATTTTAAGCCAACTGAATTCTTTTGCATTTTAATAATATTTTCAATAAAAGTACGTGGATTCCTATAAAACGGATTTGGATAAAACCATTTAGATGCTCAATACTTTTAATCAAGAGTTATTGTTGAAATGAAAACACATGGACACAGGGAGGGAAACATCACACACCAGGGCCTGTCAGGGTTGGGGGGAAAAGGGAGGGAGAGCATTAATACAAATACCTAATGCATGTGGTGCTTAAAACCTAGATGATAGGTTAATAGGTGCAGCAAACCACCATGGCACATGTACACCTATGTAACAAACCTGTGTGTTCTGCACATGTATCCCAGAACTTAAAGTAAAATAAAAAATAGTTATTGTTTATGGAAACATGCCTTATAACTATTTAACTATTAGTAAGTTTTATATTAAATACTACAAAAACAGACATATGTGCTAAATTATCTATATATAATTTATTCATAAATCACTACTGTAGATATTGTGGAACCTGAATTCACTATTGTCAGTAGTCAAAGGGGAAAAGATATAATAATTACTTTTAATCAAGTAAAGTAATAAATAAAAATGTGAACTACTATTTAATGTCATTGATTGTCAATAAGTTCTTGTATATATAATTAAATCATTCCTTTCTAAGGAAAATGCTTAATGTAATTCAGTAAAATCATATGTTCAACAAATTAAGTGTTTTTAACCAAAAAAAAAAAGTTAAAAATGACCTAAATTTCATCATGGAGTTCTTAAGGGAATAAAATTGGAAGAATTTTCCAGGGGCATGTAGCTTTTTTGCATAATGTCAACCCCAAATGAGCTTGAGATTGTCCCCAAATGTTTATGTAATTGAATTACATTTAAGTTTTTACTCACTCTTATTCTTCCATTATAGGTTCAATTGTTTATTAACCTTTTTTTTTAAAAAAAAATTAGTGTTATTACCTTTATTTATTCACAATTGTCTCTTTCAAATTTAAGGAGAGGCTCATCATATTAATATCAAGCATTTAATGAGGACATTTGCATTCACTCAATTCAGATCCTTCAAAATCTCCTAGACTCTAATCATATCCTTTATCTTTCATTTTTCCAGATGAGTCACATGAAATATTTAACCCTATTATCATATGCAAATTCCTTGAGTCTATTGATGTGGCAATCAATTGACATACATCTTTTAGGTGCCTGATTTGCCAGGAACACTATGCCAGGAGTTTAGAGGCACGGAAATATAATAAATTGCTTCATGTCTTAGCCTTCTCCTGTCCCACCTCTTCTCAACTTGAGGTTTTAGGTGCAAACTCCTTCCAACCACTCAGCCATCCTCAACCAAACCTGGCAGTACATTACATAATCTTATCCTCACCAGTAGATGACGCTTACCATGAAACTCATTCTCTTGTATCAGGATATAGTACCACCTATGTCTTTGTTTTACTTGATCTGTCAATAGCACTTGACAGTGCCCCTTTCTATTCCACAAAATACATACCTTTTTTCTTTCTTATGAAAAAAATACTCTACTGTCTTTTCCCTTAGCTCAGGGACTACTTCCCAGTGTCTCTCATTTTGTCGTTTTCCTCTAGCGCTAAATGTCAGGAATCTCTTTATCTTTACCATATACCAATGCATAAATCAACTCCAAAGCAGATCTCTAGAAACAGACAAGACTGACTACTGCTTGAAGGTTTCTGCCACTAAGTTCCTGATATGGCTCCTTTAATTTTGGAGCACAGAATAGATTGCACCTTATGTTTATAACTATTCATCCTCTTTCTCAAGAAAGCCACCTCTCCAAAGCTGAGCTCTTTCTCTAACCTAGTTGGGTCCTCACTCATTCCTCTGTCCTTTAATTTCTACCCTGGTAGTAGAGTCTTAAGGTAACTTTCAACCAAGTCCACATGCTTTAAAAAAATTTTCAGATATAATTAAGGTACAATAAACTGCACATATTGAAACTGTATGGTTTAAACACTTTTAGCATATGCATACAACCTCGAAACCATCACTGCTATCAAGATAATAAGCAGTTTCATCACCCAAGATGTTTCCTCTTGACACTGCTCCTGCAGAAATTATAATCCAATAATAAAGAATAAACACGTTTTATAATATGAGAGACATAATTGCATGAAAAGCAGTAATGGGAAATAAATAATGTATAGATGATAAGTGATATAAAAAATTTATAGGAGGGAGAAATGATTGAGCATAGGTTAATTGGAAAAGGCTCCATCATTACCTAGTCCATCTAATTTCTTACAGTATTTTTCTATCTGAATATTTATTATTGGCATTACTACTTTGTTCTTTTTTCAGATATTGATATAAAATACTCAAAGCATTTTATGTTTGGATTCTTTTTGGTTCTTCTACTTGGGCTGCTTAATCCCTTCTCATGACAAATAATCTTAACCTTTGCATTCTGGATGTATCAAACATGCAATAATTTTAGAATTAGATCTCAAATGCCCTTTTTTAAACTCCAGGATGTTGTGTAAGTCCATTTTCTCTTTTACGTTTTTCTCACAAACATACCAAAACGAGCTTTGATGTCTTCTATTTATATTAGTTGTTCAAACAGTTTTAAGCATAAGAATTGTTTTTCTTTCTATTTTTAGGACATCCTCTTAGGTAGTAATTCTTGTTACCAGAGACATAAACTATCTTTTGCATCACATAACTTAAAGGTCTAAAGTTCAGCTCACTTTTTGGTGATGTTAGATTATAAATTCAGATGATGCCATTGGACTTTCTTTCCTTTGCATTTAGTTGTCAGATAAAATAATGTCTCCTCAAATTTAATTTTCAGAGAGACAATAAATAATGTTTAATATAAATGTATCACATACATTGCAGGGGACACACCATGTTCAGTCTTCTTGTTGTCATTGGTATTCTTCCCATAAATCAACACAAATATCAAATTGTTCTGAGGTCGACTTCCTTCACCTGTCCACCCTTACCGAAATCTCTAAGTTTATGCTCTGCAGATTAGTCACTAAAGAGAAAAGTGAGTTTCTCTTTAATTAAACTCTCCAATTGGGTCTTATTGGAACAAATTGAGTAATAGTCCTCAAACCAATTGCTATGACCTAAGAGATAAAATATACTAATTTGTTAGGTCTGGATCACAGGCCATCCTCCCCATACAAGGAGGAAGGCATGAGTGTGTGAGTTTCAACAAACCATATACACTGAGAGTCCTGGAGAGGCTACTGCCAAAAAGAAACCAAGGTCCAATGGGGAAATGCATATTAGAAAACAAAAAACAAAATATGACTAGTGGAGAACTTTCTTAATATGGTTCTATTTTTAATATCTTTGATTCATAATAATAAATCTAGTATAAATTCAGGTAGATTTTAAAGGGTTGTATATTTTATCAGCCACAGCTAATTCACTGTTTATATTGTATTGGACATTAATAAAAATCAAAAACTCAATGTGTGGGCAGTATGGATTAACAGGCACCTTGCAGTGATTGTATGGCAAAGAGGGCAGTTGAGAGTTTCTGTTACAAAAATAGCATTTCTTGCATTAGACATCCCTGGAGTGTGGTTTTATTGCTATCTCTTATACCTCTGAACACAGTAATTCAACTCTCAAGAATTTTGCATTGCAATTTTGGAATTTAATAATTTGCTTTATTGGATTATGCAAATGGTATAAAATAATACTTCAATTACCATAGCATAGCAGCTGGCATATTGTAATCTCTCAGAAAAGTTAACTGGATTATTATCAGCAATGACTCTAAAATAATCTTTCAAGGTGATATGATTTGGTTCTGTGTCCCCACCCAATTCTCACCTCAAATTGTATTTTCCACATGTTAGGGAGGGACCCGGTGGGAGGTGATTGAACCACGGGGGTGGTTTCCCCCATGCTATTTCCATGATACTGAGTGAGTTCTCAGGACGTCTGATGGTTTAAAAGTGTGTGGTGGTTCCCCACTCCCCTCCCTTCCTGATCTGCCATAATAAGATGTGCCTTGCTTCCCCTTTGCCTTGGGCCATGACTGTAAGTTTCTTGAGTCCTCCCCAGCCCTGTGGAACTGTGATTCAAATAAACCTCTTTTCTTCATAAATTACCCAATCTCATGTAGCTCTCAGTGTGAAAACTGATATGGAAGTGATACTCTTGACATCCTTATTTTCTTACCTCAAAACACTTATTACATGTTCAGCAAGTTATTATGTGTTATGCATAGGGCCATCTCTACCAGCAAGTTTCGAACTCCTTGAGGTCATTATGCATTAGTGCGTTCTCAGCATTTTCACATGAACTTATTTTAATGTCTGCTAGGTCAGTTTTTTACTTATGGAAGTGATTTTTCAAATCACAATGCAGGGGTTTTTATTTTATTTTATCCCTCTTGAATTCCAAAACCATATATATTTTTTATAACTTGGGATGTTTTTACCTGATACCTCTCTGTAGATGCACCTTCGAGCAATACCTGTATAGCATTTCCTATGGTCACACTTAAATTCCATTTCTTGAACATTTTCTTCATTATATTGTTAGTGTAATATTGTTAGTTTTACTTTCCTTCAGCAAAACACAATAGCCCCTTATCTCCTGTGGCTGAGACCCCAGGACATCCTCCAATTTCTTTCTTAAAACTTTGTATTTTTTCCACCAAGGAGAATACAGTTTGAGCTGCATGCTTAGAAAATTCAATGCACATCCTCCTTCTATGGATAAATTACAAAATGTTATATATGAACAATTGGATCATTAATTCTTTGTGACTAATCATATCCTACAGAAGAGAGTAAATGAATATGTTTTCACAACATTTACTTTAGTGTAGATAGAAGAAAAATGCCTAGATATACATTTTTAACTCATATCAACGCCATGCAGTTAAAGTCATAATAGATAAGCAAATAGTTATTTGATAGATGATTGATCGATAGATTAGATAAACAATACATGTATGTCATTTAATGTATATGAGTATACATATAATAAAGTTATCAACCAAATAATATAAATCTTCAAAGAAGACATTAATGTTACATTGGATAGACATTCCAACTTATTTATGTTGACAAATTCCCCTTTCTGAGACATAGCAAATGTTCATATTGGCAAGAAGTATACCTTACTTAGAATTTCAAGATTTTAAAATTTAAAAATAGCCCCTTCTTATTAAAAAAAAATGCCCAGGAACCTCTGTTAAAAAGTCTAAAGTGCAATGTTATGGAAAACGCAAGTGATATTGAATCTGGTATCTTGCATTTGAAACTACATTCTAATGCCACTGCTTAACCGTGGACACATTATTTGCTTGCTCAGATGGAAAGATAACAATAAGGTGGATTCAAATTCAGTTTCATCACTTACTTGTTATACATCTTGGAGAAGTTATTTTTCTTCTCTGGACCTTGTTTCCTGTTTGCATAAAAATGCTAATACAAAAATTTAAATTGAGAACTATTATGAAACTGAAATAAACTTTTATAAAACTTTGTGCATAATGTCTCTCACATAATGTGTATTTATTTCTTTATTTCTTCAGGTTTTTAATCAGCATCATTGAAATTTCGGTGAGAGCAGCTTATCACTAAATCCACAGAGATATACTGATGAGATAACATGTATTAAGAGTTTGCCAAATCCAAATGCTGTTTTTTTCCATTATAATACTAACAATCACCACACTTAGGACTACAATTACCCTTGCAATAGATTGAAAAAATTCTTAACTAGAAATAAGAAAATCTGAGTTCTAAGACGACTTCCTTATTTACTTATTCTCTAATATTAGGGTTCAGCATTATATAGAGAATTTATTTTTATATTTCTATTTATATTATTATATTTTATAGCTATTTTTATATTATTACATGCATTAAATCTTTATCAATTCTAAAACACTATAATTATGAGTAAGACATTGGATGTCCAGTAATATTAGTGACATCTGAAAGCAGTCAATGGAGCTGTCAATGAATGAGGCAAATTGCCATGTTTAGGAAGGTCTCTCAATGGAGGGAGAGGGAAAAGCAGGAGGGCGTATGCAGGAGGAGGGAGTATGCAGTCTATGCTGAATCAGTACCAGCTGTCTTCTTTGATGCTAATTAACTTTCAAACCAGAAACTACAAAGACTAAGCAAATAGCTGCTGGAAAGTTTTGCCAGGTCAGTTGAGGTTGTTTTTTTTTTTTTCTTTTCTTTTCTGTACCTAATTTTAAAACTCTTCCTGATTTTTTTTTAAATTTTGAAATTTAAAGATTTCAAATTTTATTGTTGCCAAAAAAAATGTTATCAGTGACTATACATTTTCCCGGTATGTTAATCTTTGGTAATTTGCTCAGTGTTAACTTTCTCTTTTTTTCCCATGAATGGTTAAAATGCTTTTGGATATTGAATTATAGGCAATGCAATGTAATTATAACGCAGCTAAAATACACTGCCTTCACCATTACCAGTAATAGAAGTTAATGCCATCTTGTGAGAAGATCTCCTAGAGTCTTTGTCAGCACTTTCACTAAAACGTCAGTTTTTAGTCATTTATAGCATCAGCAAACAGGACTTCAGAGGGAGTAATACCACCTGTTGTTATTAAGAGTGACATAGCCCAAGGTTAGGCCAGACGAGGAAAATCCTTTCATCTTCAGTATTTCTTTGCTTCTCTCTATTTACCATGAACTTGTCTAGTTGAGTTGATGAAAGGTATACAAAGATCAATTAAGTTTAATTCCAAACCTTGGGGGAAAAGCTGTGAATCAACTGAAGTAAGTACTGATTTGTCAACTCTTGTTCTCTTTTGCCTGTGGTGTGATAACATCATGTTCGTACGCAAAAATTTATCATTGTAATTCTAAAACCTGTAAAAGTCTTTCCTATCCTCAGAAAAACTTGTAGCGTAAGACTCTCTTTATCATGTTTAGTAATAAATAACTCCTACAAAGACAGCAATTCAGAATCAGAAACAAATTCAAAGAAGCTGAATTTTGAATGTAGAAACAGACATCCATCTTAGCATATAAAAACATGAGTGGGGCCGGGCGCGGTGGCTCACGCCTTTAATCCCAGCACTTTGGGCGGCAGAGGTGGCTGGATCACGAGGTCAAGAGATCGAGACCATCCTGATCAACATGGTGAAACCCCTATCTCTACTAAAAATGCAAAAAAAATTAGCTGGGCACGTGCCTGTAATCCCAGCTACTCAGGAGGCTGAGGCAGGAGAATTGCCTGAACCCAGGAGGCAGAGGTTGCGGTGAGCCGAGATCGCACCATTGCACTCCAGCCTGGGTAACAAGAGCGAAACTCCGTCTCAAAAAAATAAAATAAGTGAGTGAATGATATATTGGCAATTATAGAGTTGGGCCAATACATTAAGCAGAAAAGAAACCATAGAATAAGAAGCTCAGTTCATGGAGACTTGAACTATCATATCATACTCTTGGAAGACTGTGCTTCCAGAAAAAATAGCTAATTCGACTCATTAGGATACAAGCATAAACTATTACCATGCATTGTCATTATTCATGGCATTTCATGTAAGTATCTTAGAACAAGCTTAAAATTTATTAATTTTCACATTATTCTTCCAAATTTTGGAAAGTTAATATAATGATTATAACTACAATAAGCTATTATTTAAATGGATTTCAAAATATTCTTAGCCAAAAATCCATACAAATAAGTTATTTCTGTGATTCTGAAGGTATAGATTCTTCTCACCATACACATTTTTTCTTTCTCTCTGCCTTTTAAATTTTTATTTATTTTTTGTCCATAGTCTTGCCTTGAACAATCATTAGTCTCCCAAAGCATGTTGTCATCCGCTTAACATGACTACTTCTCAGGCATGTCAGCATCTGATGAAAGCAGCAACAAGGTTAAAGGTTTTACCAGTTCCTCTTTGAACAAACAAAAGGTGAGTTCTTTTTAAGAAAGTCTATTTATTGTTTTGAGGATCCTAGCATATAATTTAGCAAATGATTGCTTCATAATAATAGCTTCTAATTACTGCCTTAAATTTTACCAAGTGCTCTTACACACAGAATATCTGATCTTTGCCTCAACCCACTGAAAAAGGTTGAAATAAAAACAACTTGCTTTAATACACACAATTATGTAATCTGACAAGTTTTAAGTAAAAATTTACATTTAAAATTTTGTAACTTAAACTTAGTAGGTTTTTTTTCTTTTTTTTTACCAAAAGACTAGACTCATTATCTTGCAATCACTATCCTTTATGAAATGTAAAAATTTTCTTTCACCATAAAACTTTATTTATTTACTACTAGCAAGTGTTTCCATTGGAGGAAGGATGCGTGAAAACATCCTAAACCAATACAAATTATACCAAAATGAATATGTAAAATATGTATTTATTTCATAGATTAGTAAAACTATCTTAGAATAATACATTTTGTTTCATGAAATATTTCAACTGAACAATGATTTTAAGGTGAGTTTTATTGAAAAATTCTCTATATAGGAAGCATTGCTTTTTCAAAATATATTTGATTGGTTGTTATATATTTCTGAAGGAACATCACAGAGATAAAGAAAAATTCTCATCACATCATATCAAAAATATCTATTAGAAATGTAATTAATCATTTTGGACTGGCAAGATGGCTGAACAGGAAGAGCTCCCTTTTATAGTTCTCTGCAAGATCAACACAAAAGGCAGGTGATTTCTGCATTCCCAACTGCCATACACAGCTCATCTCATTGGGACTGGTTAGACAATGGTTGCAGCCCACAGAGGGCGATCCAAAACAGGGTGGGGCATCGCCTCAGCCAGGAAGAGCAAGGGATGGGGGAACTCCCTCTGTTAATCAAGGGAAGCTGTGAGGGATTGTGCCCTGAGGGAATGGTGCACTGAAACCCAGATGCTATGCTCTTCCCATGGTCTTCGCAACCCACAGAACAGGAGATCCTTCTGGTCTCTATGCCACCAGGGCTCTGGGTTTCAGGCACAAAATTCAATGGCCCTTTGGGCAGACACTGAGCTAGCTGAAGGAGTTTTTTTTTCATACCCTAGTGGTGCCTGGGACACCAGCAAGAGAGAACCATTCACTCCCCTGGAAAAGGGGCTGAAGCCAAGGAGCCAAGTGGCCTACCTCAGTGGATCCCACCCCACAGAGCCCAGCAAACTAAGATCCACTGGCTTCTTGCTGCCAGAACAGTAGTCTGAAGTGGACCTGGGACACTCGAGCTTGGTGGGGGAAGGGGTATCCATGATTACTGAGGCTTGAGTAGGTGGTTTTCCCCTCACAGTGTAAACAAAGCCCAGGGGGAATTTTGAACTGGGCAGAGCTCAGAACACCTTTGCAAAGCTGATGTAGCCAGATTGCCTCTGTAGATTCCTCCTCTCTGGGCAGGGCATCTCAGAAAGAAAGGCAGCATCTCCAGTCAGGGGCTTATAGATAAAGCTCCCATCTCCTTGGGACAGAGCACCTGGGGGAAAGGGTGGCTGTGGGTGCAGCTTTAGCAAACTTAAGCATTCCTGCCTGCCAGCTCTGAAGAGAGCAGCTGATCTCTCAACACAGTGCTTGAGCTCTGCTAAAGGACAAACTGCCTCCTCAAGTGGGTCTCTGACCCCCATGCCTCCTGACTGGGAGACTCCTCCCAGCAGGTGTTGACAGACACGTCATACAGGAGAGCTCTGGCTGGCATCTAGTGAGTGTCCCTCTGGGAACGAAGCTTCCAGAGGAAAGAGCAGGCAGCAGTCTTTGCTGTCCTGAAGCCTCCACTGATGATACCCAGGTAAACGGGGTCTGGAGTGGATCTCCAGCAAACTCCAGCAGACTTGCATCAGAGAAGCCTGACTGTTAGAAGGAAAAAGCTAACAAACAGAAAGGAATAGCATCAACATCAACAAAAAGGACACCCATGCAGAAACCCCATCTGAAGATCACCAACATCAAAGACCAAAGGTAGATAAATCCATGAAGATGAGAAAAAAACAGCCCAAAAAGGCTGAAAATTCCAAAAAAACAGAAAGCCTCTTATCCTCCAAAGAATCATGACTTCTCCAGCAAGGGAACAAAACAGGATAGAGAATGAGTTTGATAAATTGACAGAAGAAGGCTTCAGAAGTTGAGTAATAACAAACTCCTCCGACCTTATGAAGTATGTTCTAACCTAATGCAAGGAAGCTAAGAACCTTGAAAAAAGATTAGAGATACTGCTAACTAGAATGACCAGTTTAGAGAAGAATACAAATGACCTGAGAAAGCTGAAAAACACAACATGAGAACTTCATGAAACACACAACTATCAGTAGCCAAATTGATCAAGTGGAAGAAAAAGTATTAGAGATTAAAAATCAACTTAATTAAATAAAGCATCAAGACAAAAGTAGAGAAAAAATAATTTTAAAAAAAGAAAGAAAGAAAACCTCCAAAAAATATGGGACTATGTAAAAAGACAAACCTATGTTTCATTGGTGTACCCAAAAGCAATGGGGAGAATGGAACCAAGCTGAAAAGCACTCCTCAGGATATTACCCAGGAGAACTTCTCCAACCTAGCAAGACAGGTCAACATTCAAATTCAGGAACTACAGAGAACACCACAAAGATACTCTTCGAGAAGAGCAACCCCAACATACATAATTATCAGATTCACCAAGGTTGAAATGAAGGAAAAATTGTTAAGGGCAGTTAGAGAGAAAGGTTGGGTTACCTACAAAGGGAAGCCTATCAGATTAACAGCAGATCTCTCTGCAGAAACCCTACAAGCCAGAAGAGAGAGCCAATATTCAAAATTCTTAAACAAATGAATTTCTAACACAGATTTTCATATCCAGCCAAATTAAGCTTCATAATCAAGGAGAAATAAAATCCTTTACACACAAGCAAATTCTGACAGATTTTGTCACCACCAGGCCTGCCCTACAAGAGCTTCTGAAGGAAGGACTTAATATGGAAAGGAAAAAATAGTACCAGTACCAGCAAAAACATCAAACTGTCAAGACCACTGACACTATGAAGAAACTGCAACAACTGACAGGCAAAATAACCAGCTAGCATCATGATGACAGGATCAAACTCACACATAACAAGATTAACCTTAAATGTAAATGGAATAAATGCCCCAATTAAAAGACACAGACTAGTAAATTGGATAAAAAGTTAAGATCCATCAGTGTGCTCTATTCAGGGGACCAATCTCAGGTGCAAAGACACACATAGGCTCAAAATAAAGGGTGGAGGAATATTTATCAAGCAAGTGGAGAGCAAAATAAAGCATGGTTTGCAATCCTAACATTTGATAAAACAGACTTTAGACCAACAAAGATCTAAGAATACAAAGAAGGACATTACATAATAGTAAAGGAATCAATGCAACAAGAAGAGTTAACTATGCTAAATATATATGTGCACCCAATATAGGAGCACCCAGATTTATAAAGCAAGTTCTTAGAGACTACAAAGAAATTTAGACTCCCACACAATAATAGTAGGAGACTTTAAAACCACACTGTCAATATTAGACAGATCAAAGGGACAGAAAATTAATAAAGATATTCAGGACTTGAAGTCAGATCTGGACTAAGTGCACCTAATAGACATCTATAGAACTCTCCACCCCAAATCAACAGAATATACATTCTTCTCAGCACCACATTGCACTTATTCTAAAACTGACTACATAATTGGAAGTAAAACACTCCTCAGCAAATGCAAAAGAATGAAAATTAAAACAGTCTTTAGCCCACAGTGCAATCAAATTAGAACTCGGGATTAAGAAACTCAATCAAAACCACACAACTTCATGGAAAATGAACAACCTGCTCCTGAATGACTACTGGGTAAATAACGAAATGAAGGCAGAAATAAATAAGTTATTTGAAACCAATGAGAACAAAGGCACAATATACCAGATTCCTTAGGACACAGCTAAAACAGTGTTTAGAGGGAAATATATAGCACTGACTGCCCACAGGAGAAAGAGGGAAAGATCTAAAATGAACACCCTAACTTCACAATTAAAAGAACTAGAAAAGCAAGAGCAAACATATTCGAAAGCTAGCAGAAGACAAGAAATAACTAAGATTAAAGTAGAACTAAAGGAAACAGAAACACAAAAAACACTTCAAAAAATCAATGAATCCAGTAGCTGATTTTTTGAAAAGATTAACAAAATAGACCACTAGCCAGAATATTAAAGAAGAAAAACAAGAAGAATCAAAAAGAAACAATAAAAATGATACAGGGGAGATCACCACTGAACCCACAGAAATACAAACTACCATCAGAGAATACTGTAAACACCTTTACTCAAATAAACTAGAAAATCTAGAAGAAATGGATACATTCCTGGACGAATACACCCTCCTAAGACAAAACCAGAAAGAAACTTAATCCCTGAATATATCAATAACAAGTTCTGAAACTGAGGCAGTACTTAATAGGCTACCAACCAAAAAAAAAGCCCAGGACCAGATGAATTCACAGCTCAATTCTACCAGAGGTACAAAGTGGAGCTGGTACTACTCCTTCTGAAACTATTCCAAACAATAAAAATAGAGAGACTCCTCCCTAACTCATTTTATGAGGCCAGCATTATCCACACAACCAAAAAAGAAAAGTTCAGGCCAATATCCCTGATGAACATCGATGCAAAAATCCTCAGTGAAACACTGGCAAACTGAATCCAGCAGCACATCAAAAAGCTTATCCATCACGATCAAGTAGGCTTCATCCCTGGGATATAAGGCTGGCTCAACATACACAAATCAATAAATGCAATAATCCATTACAAAAACAGATCAATGACAAAAACCAGATGATTATTTCAACAGATGAAGTAAAGGTCTTCAATAAAATTCTATACCCATTCATATTAAAAACTCTTTATAAACTAGGTACTGATAGAACATATCTCAAAAAAGTAAGAGCTACTTACAACAAACTCACAGCCAATAATATACTGAATGGGCAAAAGCTGGGAGCATTCCCTTTGAATATTGGCACAAGACAAGGATAACTCTCTCACCACTCCTATTTAACATAGTATTGGAATTTTGGGCAGGGACAATCAGGCAAGAGAAAGAAATAAAGGGCATTCGAATAGGAAGAGAAGAAGTCAAACTGTCTCTATTTGCAGATGACATGATTGTATATTTAGAAAATCCCATCATCTAAGCCTAAAATCTCTTTAAGCTGCTAAGCAACTTCAGCAAAGTCTCAGGATACAAAATCTATGTGCAAAATTCACAAGCATTCCTATCTACCAAGAGGAGACATACAGCCAAATCATGAGTGAACTCCCGTTCACAACTGCTACAAAGAGAATAAAATACCTAGGACTACAACTCACATGGGATGTGAAGGACCTCTTCAAGAACTGCAAACCACTGCTCAAGGAAATAAGAGAGGGCACAAACAAATGGAAAAACATTCCATTCTCATGAATAGGAAGAATCAATATCGTAAAAATAGCCATACTGCCCAAAGTAATTTATAGATTCAATGCTATCCCCTTCAAGCTACCATTGACTTTCTTCACAGAATTAGAAAAAAACTACTTTAAATTTCATATGAAACCAAAAAAGAGTCCACGTAGCCAAGACAATCCTAAGCAAAAAGAACGAAGCTGGAGGCATCACACTTCCTGACTTCAAACCATACTACTGGGCTACAGTAACCAAAGCAGCATGATACTGGTATCAAAACAGATATAGACCAATGGAACAGAACAGAGGCATCAGAAATAATACCACACATGTACAACTATCTGATCTTTGGCAAACCTGACAAAAACAAGCAATGGGAAAAGGATTCTCTATTTAATAAATGGTGTTGGGAAAACAGGCTAGCCATATGCAGAAAACTGAAACTGTGTCCCTTCCTTACACCTTGTACAAAAATTAACTCCAGATGGATTAAAGACTTAAACATAATACCTAAAACCATAAAATCCCTAGAAGAAAACCTAAGCAATACCATTCAGCACATAGGCATGGGCAAAGACTTCATGACTAAAACACCAAAAGCAATGGCAGCAAAAGCCAAAATTGACAAACGGGATCTAATTAAACTAAAGAGTTTTGGCACAGCAAAAGAAACTATCATCAGAGTGAACAGGCAACCTACAGAATGGGAGAAAATTTTTGCAATTTATCCATCTAACAAAGGGCTAACATCCAGAATCTACAAGGAACTTACATGAATTTACAAGAATAAAACAAACAACCCCATTAAAAAGTGGGCAAAATATATGAACAGAGAGTTCTCAAAAGAAGACATTTATGCAGTCAACAAACATGAAAAAAAAGCTCATCATCACTGGTTATTGGAGAAATGCAAATCAAAACCACAATGAGATACCATCTCATGCCAGTTAGAATGGCGATCATTAAAAAGTCAGGAAACAATAGATGCTGGAGAGGATGTGGAGAAATAGGAACACTTTTACACTGTTGGTGGGAGTATAAATTAGTTCAACCCTTGTGGAAGACAGTGTGGTGATTCCTCAAGGATCTAGAACCAGAAATACCATTTGACCCAACAATCCCATTAGTGTATATATACCCCAAGAATTATAAATTATTCCACTATAAAGATACACACGTGTGCGTTTATTGCAGCACTATGCGCAGTAGCAAAGACTTGGACCCAACGCAAATGCCCATCAATGATAGTCTGGATAAAGAAAATATGGCACATATACACCACAGAATACTATGCAGCCATAAAAAAGGATGAGTTCATACCCTTTGCAGGGACATGAATGAAGCTGGAAACCATCATTATTAGCAAACTAACACAGGAGCAGAAAACCAAACACTGCATGTTCTTACTCATATGTGGGAGTTGAACAAGGAGAACACATGGACACATCACACATGGGGGCCTGTCAGGCGTTGAGGGACAGCATTAGGAGAAATACCTAATGTAGATGACAGGTTGATGGGTGCAGCAAACCACCATGGCACATGTATACCTATATAACAAACCTTCACGTTCTGCACATGTATCCAGAACTTAAAGTATAAGATGAAAAAAGAAATGTAATTAATCAATGTTATTCATAACCTTGATCAACAATTTTGAGCTAGTTTTTCTCTTTTTAGCTTAATCTCCTATGTTGGGGTCCGGCACGTCTGCCGGGGGGCTACTGACCTGCGGGAGTCCCTGAGACCACCAATGTAGATGTCTTGTTCAACCTGAGGGAGAGAGCGCGCAGAAAAAAAAGAGGAAAGGAAAGCGGAGTCTGGAGGTCTACCTGACCCTAAGTCAAGCAGCAGTTTTGTTTTTGTGGGTTATAGCTTTTATACCTTTTTTCTTGTTACATTTACTTTATCTCAGCAGAAAAAGGGGTGGACAGAAAAGAGAACAGAAACCACGTAAAAATAGTTATCAGGGGCTTGTGATAACAGCTCACCAAGCAGTTTTAAGGGGGCTTGTGATAATAGCTTACAAAGCAGTTTAAGAGTTAATATATGTTTTTCAAAGATACACAGTGCAAACAAACAATGGTGCCCTTAAGGTGGCTTGTTAACTATGTTTTCCATCAGGAGGTAGAGCAAAGGCTCAGCTCCTGAGAAAATATAGGCAGGGGTCTCTGCCCCTCTCAGGCACCTCAATTGCAGCAAGCCTATTGCTTACACAGATACTAATGGGGATATGAAGCAGTCAGCACAATGTCCTCATAAACCGCAGGCCCTTACTCTGCATTCTGTTTTTGCCTCAGTGGCTTAGCCATTTTTACCTCGACTCGACAGCCCTTGAGAGCTGGGGGAGAGCAGATAGGTCCAGCTGCCAAGATGGGGCGAGTCACGCTGTCTCAAGCCCTTGGCGCGGATGCTGCACTCCTATAAAGCTAACCTTTTTATTATTTTTTCATATTGCAATTTTTTGGAAGAAAGGCACTATGAACACCCTGAGTTTAAGGAATGAATAGTTCTATTCACTGTGGGAAATAAATTTATCGACTATAATACAGTGCCTGTGTACAATTCTTTTTGTCTTTAGATTTACAGATTTCACTGGTTTCCAAAGTTCCTTAGGTCAGCATCTTATTTCCCCAATCCTTTTCAGTAAAGTTGTCCCAGGCATGCACCATATATTCAGATTCTTTTGTCAGATTCTTTGTTAGATCAATAAAATTTCCCAACTTTCTAAATATTTATATACATATACATAATCTAACATTCTGTACACACGTTTGTTGTTAAGATGCTAATGCTTCCTTTACAATTTTTATACATCTTTATGGTTTTGTCTTAGATACCTGCAGTCTCATGTTTGTTGTTAGTGTTCATTGTGTCCATCTATTTCCTATTCCCAACTTTTAAAGACTTCTTCAAGTATTTCTTCATTAAGCATGTTCTTGGTTTTGTGTTTGAAATACTTGCATTTTGTCATACTAAAAGGTATTCATTCATTTTTACTTAAGGAATATATCACTGCATTTTATCCGTTTCCATTTCACTGTTTTATTAATAGGTTTTCAAACACTAATATATACTAGTATTCCTGAAGTGATTCCCACTTAGTCATGTGTTTTTATTTTCATGTTCCACAGGATTTTGCATTTATATTTCATTTATGATTTTTATTAATAGTTATAAGTAAATTTTTAAATATTTTTATATTAAATGTTGGACTCAATATATTTTACTTGCCTCATACATGAGTTTGGCCATTTTCCTTCCTTACTGTTCCCCCACGTTCTGAAATAGTTTAAATAGCAATGGAAACATTCACTCTTTAAATGTTTGATACAATTTCCTTCTAAAAGAGTTGGCTATGGTGTTATTCTTTTGAGGCTAGTTCTTACATAGCACCCTGTATTTCTTTTGAGGAATGTGATGTTTATAGACTTTTATCTCTTGAGCAATGAATTTTGGTAAAATCTATTTTCCTAAAAACATACCTATTCTTACCTAATGTTTTCAAGTTTATTTGCTAGTGTTGTGCAATTTAAAATTTTCATTCTTTTACTTAACTTGAATTGTTTTCTTAATTTTTAAAAAATTTTTAAATGTTTTTCTTAAATAGGTGAAATAGGTTCAATGTTTTACTTTGAGATTTTTATTTTTAAAATTCGTATCTATAATTCTATTCTTTTTTCTTACTAATTTCTCTTTTACGTTTATTACTTGTTTCTTCATATTCTTTTTAGGTTTTTAGTTATTTTTATTCTAACTTTCTTGTTTGGAAAGTTTTTGCTTATTTGTTTCTTTTATTTTCTAAGTTAATATAATAATTGAAGGACTACACATTTTCCTTGGGACATTAATTTTACTGGATCTCACTGGTTCTGAATAATAGCATTTTATCTATTATTTTGTTTTTCATAAGTTCTACCGTATATATATGTATTTTCTTAAGTTCTACTATTTATATAGGTATTTTCTCAATCAGAAGTAGTTTATAAAGAGTATTAGAATGTTAAGTTATTTACAGAAGGGTCATGTTGTTTATCTCTTTGCTATCAATTTCAAATTTAATTTAATATTGTGATCAAAGATGTTTTGCTATGTTTACTCTTTGGCAATTAAAAACTTAAAATTTATTGTGAACTAATATATGGTTAATGTTTATGAATGTTCCATGGACACCTGGAATAAAGCTATATTTTAAATTTTTATCATTTTAAGAATTAGTTATGTATCCATCAGTTCTTATTACGTTTATATTTTACTTTCTTAGTTATGTAATCTTTCATGAACTGAGAGAGAATTAAAGTCTCCTGTTACTAGTGAGTTTCTCTGTATTTTTAAAGTCTATTCTTCAATATTTGCTTTATGAATGTTGATGTTATTTTATGTGGGACACAGTTATACAAAACTCTGGGATAACACTGTGAATTTTGGCCTAATATACTTTTGTTTCTCCTTTTATTTTTAAACTTTTTAAGTCGCTGGCTTATCTGTGTCTCTTTATTTTAGATTTATGGCCTGGATTTGGGTTTATTTTGTATGCCATTTAATAAATACTGTCTTTAAATGTGTGTCTTTACTCAGTTTATAGTTACGGTATGACTGATATATTTCATATTAGTTCTGTCAGACTATTTTAGGTTATAATTTCTATTTTTATAGTTTTACCTTACAAGTCTTGTCATGTATTTAAATTGCATTGCTCTGTGTGTGTGTATATGCGCATGTGTGTATGTGTGTGTGTGTACCCTCTAATATGTGGGAATATTTGTATTTGTTGTGTATTTTTAACATTATATTTTATACAATAAAGCACAAAAAGGTTACCTAATTAAAATGTAGTTCTCTAATTCTTTAGCCAATCTATTATTTACTTATCATAAGTATTAAAAAATTAACAGTCTTCTTAGTGTTTTTTCTATTTCTCTAACCCATTTTCTCAGCAATTAATTATTCTAAGTACACTAAAATACGTTTATGAATCTATCACCTGCCTTCTCAGCTATTAAAAAAGAGGTAACAGTAACATACTCGATCTCCTATCTTCTTTACACCCTTTTTCTCCTATTTTTGTGTCATTTTTATATATCAAAAAATCTACATTTACATTTTGTTTTGCAATCTAATTCTACTTTTTTAAAACTATCAGTTTTACATTTAAACTTTTTTAAACATCTAATGCCTGCCTGTCTTAGTTCATTTTCTGCTTCTTATAACACAATACCTGTAACTGGGAGATTTATAAACAAAGTTTATTTCTTATAGTCTTGGGGCTGAGGCCTTCTTGCTGGTGAGAACTCTCTGCAGTCATCCCAAAGCAACCCAGGGCATCACAGGGTGAAGAGACTGAGTGTGCTAACTCAGTTCTCTTTTTCTCCTCATATGAAGTCACCAATTCCATTCCCATGATAATCCAATAATCCATTAATCCATGCATGGATAAACCCCATGAGGGCAGAGTCCTCAGGACCCAATCACCTCTTAAAACCACATTGAGAATTAAATTTCAGCCTGAGTTTTGGAGAGTACAAATACTCAGCTGTAGCATTCCACCACTGGCCCCCCAAAACTCATGTTCTTCTCACATACAACTACATTAATTCCATCTCGATATCCCCAAAGTCTTAACTTGTTCCAGTGCCAACTCAAAATCCAAAATTCAGAGTCTTATCTGTGACCATGTGAAATAAAAACAAGTTATGTGCTTCCAACATTCAATATAGGCATAAGATAGACATTTCCATTCCACAGGGAGAAATGGTTGAAAAGAAAGGAATAACAGGCCCCTAATCAAGTCCAAAATCTAGCAATGCAGACATTAAATCTTAAACCTGGAGAATAGTCTTTTCTGACTTCATGTGCTGCCTCCTGGAGTGGGGAAGGAGTTGGATCCCCAAAGCCTCAGGCAGCCCAACCCCTATGACTTTTCTGGGTGCAGCTCACATGGCTGGAGTTTAGTGCCCAAAAGCTTTTCCAGGGTGTTGCACTCTGCTAGTGACTTCTTAGTTCTGGCATCCTTGTGGTAGTCCTACTCCCATAGCTCCACTAGGCATTGCCCTGGTGGAGACCCTGTGAGGCAACTTCAACCCCACAACCTTGCAAGGCTCTATGCAGTGGCTCTGCCCTTGTGACAAGTCTCTGCCTGGGGCCTCAGGCTTTTGGATAACATCCTTTGAAATCTGGGTGGAGGCTTCCAAGACTCTACAGCTCTTGCTTTTTGAAAACCTTCAGAATTGACACCATGTGGATGCTCCTAAGGTTTATAACTTGTACATTCTGGGACTGTGGCTGTGGAGTATCGCACTATGGGAATGGGGAGCAGGGTCCTGAGAAGGTGGAGCAGCAAGTCTGTGAAAAGTCCTGGGCCTGTTCTCTGAAGCCATTCTTCCCTTTTAGGTTTCTGGGTCTGTGATTGAAGGGGCAGCCTCAAAGATCTCTGAAATGTCATTGGAGGTCTTCCTTCCATTTTCCTGAGCATTTGTACCCAGCTTCCTTCTATCCATGCTAATCTCTTTAGCAAGTGATCACTGGGCTCCAACCTTGGTTTCCCCTTCTGAACTTTTTTTTTTTTTTTTTTTGAGATGGAGTCTCACTCTGTTACCCAGGCTGGAGTGCAGTGGTGCAATCTCGGCTCACTGCAACATCCACCTCTCAGGTTCAAGCAATTCTTCTGCCTCAGCCTCCTGAGTAGCTGGGATTTATGGGCGCGCACCACCACACTGGGCTAATTTTTGTATTTTTGCTAGAGATGGGGCTTCACCATGTGAGTCAGGCTGATTTCAAACTCCTCACCTCTTGATCCACCTTCCTTGGTCTCCCAAAGTGCTGGAATTACAGGCATGAGCCACCACACCCAGCCATTCCCAAGCATTTACAACGTTTTATGTGGCCAGATACCTTAGTTTATCACTCTCAACTCTGGCCTTCCACAAAGCCCTGGGGCATGGATACAGTGTGGCCAAGATCTTTGTTAAATTATAGTAAATATGGCCTTCACTCCCATTTCTAGTATCTTGTTCCTCAGTTATATCTGAAATCTCATCTGAATGACCTTTACTGGCCATATTTCTATCAGCATTCTAGTCAGAACCACTTAATCAATCTCGAGGGAGTCCTAAACTTTCCTTAGTTTCTTTTCTTCTAAGCCCTCACCAGAATCCAGGCCCGATCATTCAAATTCTTTTAGCCTCTGCCCATTACCCAGTTCCAAAGCGGCTTCCACATCTTCAAGTGTTTGTTAACTGAAACAATCCCATTTGTGGTATCAATTTCCTATCTTAGTCCATATTTCTATTGCTTATAGTAGAGTGCTTGGAACTGACTAATTTATATATATAAACACAAAAGAAAAAAAAAACCACAAAATCTATTTCTTACACTTATGAAGCAAGGAGGTCCAAAGTTGAGAGTCCAAATCTGATGAAGGACTTCTTACTGGTAGGAATTCTCTATAGAGTCCCAAGGTGACACAGGGTATCACATGGTGAGGAAACTGAGGGTGCTAGTTCAGATCTCTTTTCCTCTTCTTATAATGCCCCTAATCTAATCTAATTCCCATGATAACTCATTAAACAGTTAATGGGTTAATCTATTTTTGAAGGCAGAGCCCTCATGACTCAATTACCTAAAGCCTTCAACTCTCAATAATACTGTAACATTTGAGATTAAATTTCAGCATGAATTTGGGAGGGGCCAATGTGCAAAAGACAGTATGATCCTTCTGTACATAATTTCATTAGACAGCCCTTGATTGGCTGTAGTTTATCTTTAAGCACTTCTCTCAGGAAGAGAATCTGGGGTTAAAATTCCTCGATTTCTATTAAGTACATGACTTTCCCTAGGCTTGATATTGTTGGAAAGCTTGACTTTGTTGAACATGAAGTACCAGGCACTTCATCCTTGACAAAATATTCCCATGAATATCTGATTGGTGTTGCTCCATTTTTCATTGCATTAAATTTTGCTGAGAGAAATTGATAAGTAAGATACTTTATTTCTTCTACCCACAATGCACGTATACTCCATTACATATTTGTATTGTACACTTGTCCTGGGGTCATAAAATCCTCTTTCATATCATTCCAATTTTAATATGTATCTGAAGAGAGGAGCATTCAAATCATATTTGAATAGGCTTAATCATTATTAGAACAGTTAAGTTGTTTGAGTTTTTCCATAAATATTTTGAAAATTTCAGTTCAGGTACATGAAATAGGACTTTTCAAATCAAATACATAATAATTTCCTAACCAAGGAATTAGGAAACTAGCTTAAAATGTAACATATAATTCATATACAAGTTGAAGTCCCCTAAAACACTTTTATTTGAAGCAAGCAAGTGTAACTCGACATATCTATTTCCAGAGTTAAAAGATTCACAGACACTGAATAAAATTTAAAAATTTTCCGTTGGTCTCATCTATACACTCTTTTATTTTTCTATTTAATAGTGAGATTTCTTTGACTGTAGTATTAGTATTTTCTGAAGTACTTCCTTATTACATACTAGAAGAATGTTGAAAAAGCATTTCTGCTGACCTCTCTAACAGTTACTCAGTTTTATATCAAGCATAACGTTATATCTATATTTTATTATAATTGGGAGAACAGTGATAAAGATTTTCTTTCCTCTGCACTGCGATTCATAGCTTATTTTGTTAGGATTTTATCAATCTAATAAGCTATAAGTTTTAAGATTTTGATAAACATTCATCAATCTAATAAGCTATAAATTATAAGATTTTGATAAACAACTTTTTTTAAGAAATTATTTCCTGAGCACATACTATCTTCTAGGTGTCATTCTGTGTTTTGGGACATACAAAAATAAATAAATAAATAAAACCAATCCCCCTATAGTGAAAACTGGTACTACGTCAAGTATGACACAGCCATACCCCAGCTGTTAGGAACAGCACACACTAGTGTCTTACAGCTGCATTCATCCCTGGGACTGGCCTTGGTCATCACCACTGCTTGGCCCAAGCTTAGTTAGTCCCTTTCTCCAACCCACTACTGCACCCTCACTAGAAGCAACCACCTTGAAAGGCTCCAGAGCTTTTTATAGGACCAACAAAATTTCAGTTGCAAAAGTATTCCAAGTCAGCTTCCCCATGTGCTCAATCCTGGTTTTTTAATGATCTTAGTAATACAGGACTCAAAAAGACTGCCAAATACATCTACACTTTACCATTCATCTCAGAGTGTCTTTAAGGCATTCATTCTCAGATCCTCCCCATGACACTTACATTCTACTTGAGAAACAAGGTAATATATGAAAAGGCAAATCACGCTGAGTAAAATATGTTAATAATTATTATTAAGCATATTCATAGTTTAAAAGTTAAACATGTACATGTGTGCATTTGTACTTACGTGTATGTGCATTATCTGTGTATATATGTTAATCCTGGAAACATATGTAAATAAAAATCCCAAAGGCTGTATTATCAGCTAACTCTTAATAGCTTGTTCACTGCTCTGAGCTAAGCAGATGTTATACATGCAAATAAAATTAGAAGACCCAAATGAGGAAAATGGGATATCATAGATTTCTGGTTTGAAATTGTCTAGTAATTGCAATAAACTTTGAATAATAAAATATCTTGCCAATATGGGAGGCCCCATAGCAGTACTCTAATGAAGTAATGATAACATAATTTATGCTATCATGAAACTATGAGCTATGAAGATCTTCACCTAGGGGGATCAGTATTCCCTAGATTACCTTAAACTTTGATAGTAGCTGATGGCAACATGTGCATCCTGGATATCCTCAGCCTCTCAGCTCTTTCTACCTGCCAAGTTGACACACAACGAGATTCCCAAACAGGGACCGGACCATGAACTTAGCAGAGCCACCTTATATTACATCTAAAGAGACAACCAGTCTGAAATCTATCTGTGAATAGATAGAGCCTAGTATCTGGTTGATTTTAATTTTTTTTTTTGAATAGTTGCTCCCATCAAACAAGTTGGGGATTAATAAGTACATAGTAAATAGTCATTTTGAAGCTTTGCAAAATAGATGGGTCTTTCAAAAATGCATAATCTGTTTTAAAAATAACATTTCAAGAGGGAGGTGCATTTTCAGTAATTTTACGTACCAGTAGTATCTCAAAGACAAATAAAACACCTTAATAACCTGTACTAGCTCCCCAGTCATTACCATTGTAATGATAAGTTCAATATTTATAAAGTCAAATTTTCATGATTTTTACATGTTTCCTCTTAAAGAAAAAAAATCACTCCTCAGGGCACCACCAATTTAAATCTGTTACCTGTGGACGTTGACTTGGCTAGAATTTACTACTTTTTCTTTTAATATGAGAAAAAGCATTAGCAAGAAAATTAGTATTTGAGGATATGCTCAGTTGGTATGTTTAAATGCTTAAAGAAAAAGGTCAATGTTAAGCACATAATTAAATGTCATAATTAAAAATGTGATAATTACAAGTTACATATTTTCATTAAAGTAACTCTCAAAGATCTTTGGTTTATAATGTCATTTTTGAGTTACTACTACTCCTGTTATAATGTAATAAAAAGGCTTCTCATATGTGTCACCGTATTTGTATATGCTGCTAAATCACACTGGTCTACTTCCCCAATTAATAAAATGTGTTAGACATTCCTTCTACCTGCATTCCTTAACATGGGTGCAGTAATGTGTGAGCTGAGCTCTGAAATATCTATGCTAACGACACTTAAGCTCATAAATTCCTATTCATCTTTTTCTATACTATTGAGAATCTACCTCCTTATAGACTTACTTGACCAAGTTGTATGAACCCTATCATATGATTGGTCCAGTGTATTCATATGTTTTGCATCTCCAGCCCAGAGATGTTGTGTTGGTGCCCTCCCTTAAGAAAATGTGATAACAAAGATTATAGAACTGTTTATAATATTTTAAATTAAAACTCAGAAAATCAATGATATATTTTATACTTCATAGAATCTCTCTTGATATTCAACTTACCACCAAAAAAGCAGCTTTGTAGAGTTCGCATTTAATGTCTCTCAATAAAGAGACCTACACTTCTGTTGAATTTCTCCAAGTCTTCACATTATTATAGCCCTGGTAGAAACAGAAAAGTTCATCTGGGGCCACATGTCAGCAGAAGAGTGAGAAATATTTATTTGAGAAATAGGATCCTGCCTCTCATGGTGAGAATCCTGTGGAGATTCATTAAGCGTGCAATTAACAAAAGTGCATTAACAAAAGGCAGCCTCTTCTATTTAAATAGAAAAACTCAGTGAACTTCTGCCAGGGGATAGTTTTAAGAGGAAAACATAGATAAGCACATTCTTTAAATATTCAGAAAATTGCTTTTTGAATTATTTTTTAATGATGAAAATTTTCTTTACACATCTGGAAACTAGCCATGCTTATAAAGAACTATACTATTTGGTGCTTTTTTTTTTTTTTTTTTTTTTTTTTTTAACAGAGTCTCGCTTTGTCCCCAGGCTGGAGTACAATGGTGCGATTACGGCTCATTGCAACCTACACCTCCCAAGTTCAAGCGATTCTCCTGCCTTAGCCTCCCGAATAGCTGGGATTACAGGTGCCACGCCACCACACCGGGCTAATTTTTGTATTTTTAGTAGAGACGGGGTTTCACCATGTTGTCCAGGATAGTCTCAATCTCTTGACTTCATGATCCACCCACTTTGGACTCCCAAAGTGCTGGGATTACAGGCATTGAGCCACTGTGCCTGGCCTGGTCCTTAATTTTTAAAGGTGCAATAGCTATTTTTCACATTCCTCCATGTCATCATTGTGAACATTAACATTTATCCAGTCCATGGTGAAGATCTCTTCAGGAGACTGGATTTGCCCTTTATTACATGGGTTTATTTCTTATATTTCCTTTTGATGTATTTGTTTTCACTTTTGTATCTGTTAGATTCACAGTCATTATCCACTGCCACCTGTAAACCTGCTTCTTCCTACCTTCTACTATTACTTTTGTGCCTAAACCCTGCTGTATCTTGTAGTGATTTGCATTTAACTATTTAAATAATGTATTAATTACAGATGTGTGTGCACACGTATGTAGACACACACATATATTTATGTATATGTGTATACATCTTTCTTGTACAATACCTAAATATTAATGCTTTATTTTATATCTACTTAAAATATTGTTATATTTATAAAATATAAATATAAAATGTTTTTATATTTATAATTCATAAAACAAACTATTCATGAATTAAATCCAATGAGCAAAAAAGTTAATGCATTTATAATATAAAAATGTATAAACATTTCCAGACTGTGGTGAAAACACAAATTTACTGCAGTGTTAATGTTCAACAAGTGATACAATTTGAACGTTTGTCCCCTTCAAATGTCATATTGAAATGTTATCTCCAGGTTGGAGGTGGGGCCTGGTGGAAGTTGTTGGATCATGAGAACAGATCCCTCATGAATGGCCTAATACCATACCCTTGGTGTTGAGTGAGTTCTTGCTCTGACTTCACGTGAGATCTGGTTGGTTAAAAGTGTGTGGCACCTCCCTGCTTTCCTCTTTGCTCCCTCCCGGTGATGTGGTATGCCTGCTCCCTTTTCACCTTCTGCCATGATTGTCAGCTTCCTGAGGGCATCCCCAGGAGCAGATATTTTAGTGCCATTCTTCCTGTACAGTCTGCAGAATGATGAGGTAGTTAAACCCGTTTTCTTCATCAATTATTCAGTCTCAAATATTGCTTTACAGTGACGCAAGAATGGACTAAAGCAACAAGCACAGTCAGTTTGATAGAAAGTATTAGCCTTTACTGACTCTCCTACTTTTTTCTTATGTCCCACCCGCGGTGCCTACTCAGCATTGCCACCTCTGTGGCCTGGTTCATCTATGTTCCCTAGTTCTTCATCGTCTCTAATTGGATCACTTAGAACCATTGCTTCTGGGCAGCTCCTCTGCCCAGATCTTTTAATTTACTACCTACCAATCTGGGAGAGATGGTCTTGATTTAATCTGTTTTCTATAGAGACATCCATCTGCTTCACAGGGCCCTCCCACAAGATCTAAGTAAAGCTTTTCTAATTCCTTGACAGGGAGTGAGATGGGACAGATGATCATGAGGAAGCTGTTGCTGGAGCTGAGTGATAGCATAAAAAGGGCTTATGTTCTTAGGGACAGTGAATGAAGTAGATGAGGTGAAAGAACCACACCCTCCTGCTGAGAATGACTGAAGCCACTAATAAATACCTGAAATAAAGTTATTGTCTACGGAAAATATTGGCATTCTAGAATATCAGAATGCCCAAACTTAGTGTTGCAATTTTATGCAGAGCACATAAAACAAAAGTCTTAAACCTGTGTCTAAGTTAAGAATCAAAAGGATGTGAGTTAGATTCAGAGATAGTTTCCTGTGAGCAAATTAATAAACCTTGCTTGTTTAAGATCTTTGTTACTCATTCTCTGGTTCTCAATTGTACTTCAGTTTCCAACTATGTCACACAATTGATGGATGGATAAGTGAAATGTGACCATCATGTAATATGAGCTGAAAATATTTATGTAAGTATAAGATTGTGTTTCCTATATTTCTGAATAGGCTTAAGTTTAACTTATATGTAGCCCCATCAACTATGTAGCAGAGTTTCTAGTTTAAATTTAAATAAATTTAAACTTATTGTCACCACAAAAGTGTAAGATGAATATGGCTTCAATGTGAGCACAGGACATGAGCCCACTGGCAATGTGATTTTCTTTACCCACGATCTTGGATCACCGCAACCTCTGCCTCCTGGGTTCAAGCAATTCTCCGGCCTCAGCCTCCCGAGTAGCTGGGACTACAGGCACGCGTCACCATGCCCAGCTAATTTTTGTATTTTTAGTAGAGACGGGGTTTCACCATGTTGACCAGGATGGTCTCAATCTCTTGACCTCGTGACCCACCCGCCTCCCAAAGTGCTGGGATTACAGGCTTGAGCCACCGCGCCCTGCTGAATATCTTATTTAAAATTTTGGTAAAACCATTTAATCTTCCTAGGGCTAATGCTCTGTAGCCAAGCTGTTACAATTTTTAAAAAAAATACTGGCTCAATTTCAATCCTCTGGATATCCACAAATTTCCTATGAAACATAACTAGATAATTTATCATTATCCAATTGAATGCTTGGAATTAGACCTACTTGATACCATTGCCCTTCAAGCTTATAGAGAACAGCTCTAATGAGTCTTCATTCCATGATCCCTTTGCTTGAGGAAGAATCTTCCTGTCCATTTTCTTTGATTTTAAAATGTAGCATATATAAAGAAAAATTTACAAATCATAATAGTACAGCTTGATAATTATTGAAAAGTAAACACATCTGTGTAACTACCATCCAGATTGAGTAATAGAAAGTTATCAGCTTTCCAAAAGACTGCCTCAGGCCCATCCCAGATGTTATCCCCTCAAAATAAACATTATTCTGACTTTTATAACCATTGATTCATTTTTTTCCATCCTTGGTTTTATATGACAGAAACTGCAGAGCATGTGAACCCTCAAATCTAGCTTTTGTACTCAAATTTGTATCTCTGAGAATTTTTTGTATCATTGCATGCACTTAAATTTTACTTTTGTAGTATTATCAGTATATGGGATGAATATATCACAAATTATATTTTCCATCTGTGTTTGGTGGACATCTGTATTATTTCCACTCTGAGTTATCATGTGAGTTAGATTCAGAGATAGTTTCCTGTGAGCAAATTAATAAACTTTACTTGTTTAAGATCTTCGTTATTTATTCTCTGGTTCTCAATTGCACTTCAGTTTCCAAATGTGTCACACACTTAATGGATGAATAAATGAAATATGACTATCATATAACATGAGCTGAAAATGTTTATGTAAATTAAGGCTGTGTTTCCGATTTTTCTGAGTAGGCTGTCTATATATTCTCATATGTTGACATTGTTAAACATAATTTTGCACTTATGCTGAGTATACATATAGGAGTATACTTATTGGATCATAAGATAGGCAAATATTAAACTTTAGAAGATTTATCAAAATGGTTGTACCCAATGGAATTCTCACTAACAGTGAATGAGACTTCCAATTGTACCAAGTTCTAACCAACATTTGGTACTTGCAAGTACTTTGTTCTAGTTTATTTTGCTGTTTTGGTACGTAAGTGGATAAAGTTAATTTCCATGGTTGAGTTTGAAATGCTACAGAAACCTTACATTTCTGGAATAAACAAATATAACCCTGATGAATTATCTTTGTAGAAACTATCGGGTTTAATTTTCTCACTTATGTGAGGAATTTTGCAACTATGCTTGTGAGAAAGACTGATCTGTGACATTCCTTTCTTTTTTACTAGGTATTTTGATATTGAAGTTTTACTGACCTTAGAAAATAATTTATGAATGGTTTTCACACTACTTATTCTTTGAAATATTTAGTGTAATATCTACATTGCTTCATTCTTAAATGTTTGAAAATATTTACTGATGAAGCCTTGGGCCTGGATTTTATTGTGGGAATGTTGAGATACAAGGAAAAATGCAAAGCCAAAGTGTGTTTTTTATTTTTTTTCTTACTTTCATGCATCCAACTCCACTTAACACAGCATCTCTGGCCACCAAAATCTGTGGGGATTTCTACCCATCAGCAACCAATTAATTCTGCAGCAGACTCCAGCTGCGTGGCCTCTAATTCAATTTAATTCTTGCTCTATCTACTTGAAGGTAGTGTCAGATCTCACGGGTTGATGGTGCGGTCCCACAAGACTTCCCTCTACTTCAGGTGCTGGTTGTAAGCACAGGTTCTGATCTGTGCTTCTGACAGACCAGCTATAAGTTGGGTTTTCACAACCTCCTCTTTGGGTTTCATTAATTTGCTGGAGTGGCTCATAGAGCTCAGGAAAGCACTCCACTTATCTTTATAGATTTATTATGAATAATATTACAGAGAATACAGATAAACAGCCAAATTGAAAATATGTATATAGAGAGGTGGGGGACTATGGGCAGAGCTTCCATGCTCTCTCTGGGCATACCACTCTCTAGGAACCTTCACAGGTTCAGCCATCCAAAAGTTCTGTCTTTTTGGGTTTTTACAATGGATTCATTACAAAAGGCACAATTAGGGCTGGGCAAGGCAGCTCACACCTGTAATCCCAACACTGTGGGAGGCCAAGGCAGGCAGATCATCTGAGGTCAGGAGTTCGAGACCAGCCTGGCCAACATGGTGAAATCCCATCTCTACTAAATAAACAAAAAAAATTATCAGAGCATAGGTGCGGGTGCCTGTAATCCCAGCTACTGGGGAGAATTCAGTTCTTCCTTGGACGATGATTTATTTAGAAATGTATTGTTTAATTTCCAAATAATATAATGTGTTATAATTATCTTTATATAAATTATTTTTTGTTCTGGAAGGTGAGTGAGCAGCTGATCGACACTCTTCTCTGTAACCTCAGAAAGATCTCTACATGAATGATACATGTAGAATTATTTTATAATAAGTAAAGAAATGTATAGGAATATACTAGGTTCACAATGAATGCTATGTTTTGATAAGCACCTGTACTTTATTGTTGAGATTGCTTATTGAGTAACCTGTTATGGATGATGCTGAGCTACTCTGGACAATGGGAGCAAAGAACACCTTCAGGAGGGCATTATGTAATCAACATGTTATTAAAGCTGAAGAACCCCAGAGAGGCTAGCTTCTCTAAGGTAAACTGGTCATTAGCATGCACATTTCAAGAGCATTTTGGAGACATGAGGTGATGTGCCTGATACTACTGCTACGCTCTTGCTACTCATGCTGTATTGCATATTTTTACCTTTTCTTAAAGCTAAGTAAATTTTGTATGGATGAAGCCTCCTATGTCTTGTAATTTTGATCTACATTTAAATTCAAGACAACTACACCTAGTCAAGTTGAATGAACAATACTTTAAAACTTATTGAAACTTGTTTTACAGATCTGCATATTGTTAATTTTGGTCGTGTCCCATGTGCACTTGAAAAAAAGAGTATGTTGTGAAATTTAAGGTTGAAAAACAATGTGTGTTGTGAAGTTTGAGGTTTATGGTTCTATATGTATCAATTGAGTCTACTTAGTTTACTGTGCATATCCTTGCAGAATTGTTTGCTTTCTCATTGTTCTATTAGTATCTAAAGAGGGTATTTTTAAATCTCTCCTTCTAATTGCAAATATATCTATTTCTTCTTTTATTTCTGTTAGTTTTTTTAGCATATGCTTTTAACTAAATTTTTTAAATGCTGAATTGTTCCATAAGAGTGACTCTTTCATAATATATACTTCCTTAGAGTTACGTCATTGAATGTTAGCTTAGCCATGTAGGTGTTTTTCTGAATTGTGTTGCAGAGCAGGTCTTGTCCTCGCTTCACTTGCAAACCTGTGTTGTTATGGGAATAGTTATGTTTGTTATTTTAATCAGGTCAGGTAATTACTGTCTTGTCTTTGGCTTTATTTTTTCTAGTGAAAAACTAGCCATTAATTTAATTATTCTTCTTTCAAACATATAGTATCTTCCTTTTATAATTTTTTCTTCAGCTTTGGCTTTCAGTAATCTTGTATAATCTATCTCAGTGTGGTTTCTTGTAAATATTCTGCTTTGTGCAATTAGACCTTTGAGAATCTGTTATTTGATGTTTTTATCAATTTTGAAACTATCTCTTCAAATAATATTGCTTTTACTACATTCTATTTATTTTCTGGTAGTACTTTAAGCTGATGGATGCTTGAATTTTTTAACCTGTCTTATATGAATCTCTAAACTTTTTTCTGTAGTTATAAGTTTTTCCCTCTGTCAGTTAGAATATATTTTTACCTAGTTAGCTTCCAGTTAACTAATCCTTACTATCATTGTTTCTAACTTGCTGTTTAGCTCATTTAAATTAAAAATTTTAGTTACTATAACTATCACTTCTAATATTTTAATTTCATAATTTTTTTTATAGATTCCAGTACTTTGATAAGTCTATTCACATTGTATTTTATTTTTTTGAACATTTTCCTCTTAGTTACTTTAAAGTTAATAAATGACAAAGTTCATGACTCATAATAACGTGTATACTTCTGTTGTCTGTATTTTGGCATACTTTTAATCTTCTGAACCTCTCTCTAGGCATGTCCTGATTTTTTTGTGTGAATTCTGGGCTGAGTGTATAAAACATTGTAGAAACTGTAGATATTATGCATTTTTCTTCCTCCAGAGAAAAAATATATATAATTTTCTTTTAGAAGAGCACCTTGACTAAGTCTGTAGTTGAAATAATTCACGTATGAGTGAGGCCTGGCCTAGTCTGGTTTGCATTTATTCTGAGAAGTAGTCTTTCAGGAAGCTAAATTAAAACCCAGAGGTATTTGCCGGGTCCCCTGCTCCTTGGTAGCCCCTACATTTTTAATTCCTTTTGCTTGAAACCATCAGAAATTTTTCCTTAGATTTTTAACCCATTATCCTTGGTTTTAGGAAGAAAACCATTGGGGAACATCAGGTTCATTTCAATGAATTTATCTAATCTATGATATCTTGTTCTCTTGAGTCATGGCTCCTTGGCCATGTTCTGATGTTTTCAGAAAGCTATATTTAAACACATCCTATCCTGAATTCCTATAATTTTTTGTGAGTTTGTAGGTTTCATAAAATCATACAGCATAGCCAGAAGCAGAAGTATCAAAATTGTTCCTAACTGTGCAGTTCATGTTAACAGCTTTTAATACTTTTACATTTTTTGCATCACTATGTTAAACTTACAGGGGAAAAAGAAAATAAGAAGAAAAACAGTTAAGAGATCTAATAGTTGAAATATATTCAGTATATAGAAAATATTTCAAGCACACAAAAGTACTTTGTATTAGTTTGTTTTCATACTGCTAATAAAGACATACTGAATAATGAGTGATTCATAAGTGATAGAAGTTTAATTGACTCACAGTTCTACATAGCTAGGGAGGCCTCACAATTATGATGGAAGGCAAAGGAGAAGGAAAGTCACTTCTTACGTGGTGGCTGGCAAGAGAGCTTGTGCGGGGGATCTCCCATTTATAAAGCCATCAGATCTCGGGCCAGGCACGGTGGCTCACGCCTGTAATCACAGCACTTTGGGAGGCTGAGGCGGGTGGATCATGAGGTCAAGAGATCAAGACCATCCTGGTCAACATGGTGAAACCCTGTCTCTACTAAAAATACAAAAAATTAGCTGGGAATGGTGGCACATGCCTGTAGTCCCAGCTACTCAGGAGGCTGAGGCAGGAGAATTGCCTGAACCCAGGAGGCAGAGTTGCCGTGAGCCGAGATCACGCCATTGTACTCCAGCCTGGGTAACAAGAGCAAAACTCTGTCAAAATAAATAAATAAATAAATAAAATAACAACCATCAGATCTCATGAGACTTATTCACTATCACAAGAACAGTATGGGGGAAACCACCTGGCTGGTTCAGTTATCTCCACCTGGCCCTGCCCTTGGCACATGAAGATTATTATAATTCAAGGTGAGGATTGTGTGAAGATATAACCAAATCATGTCATACCTAAACCCCAGAACTCCACGTATCACAAGAAAGGGTAAGAGGTGTGGATTCTAGGAATTATAGATTTTTCTTTTGTAGATTGACTATGTTGAGCATAATAAATGATTCAGAAAAGATAAAATACAAAAAAAAATATTGAATTACAGAGGAGACAACAGACCACTAGATATTATTTATCTCTTATATTGCAGAAGTTATGTCACACATAAGGCAGAGAGTGCCTAGTTGCTTCATGGAAGGGCTACAGTTAGAAGCCAAGCTTACAGACTTTTTGTTTATTCTCTTTTAATGGTTAAACTGTTCTTCTTGATAGTCATAAACTGACTGAGGGATGAAGATTCCTGTGCATTTAAATAAAAATTTTTATTCCATTTTAATGATAAATTACCAAAAAAAAAAAAAAAAAAAGGCAGGCGAGACAAAAAGAATTGGCATTGGGGTCCTGACAATTTTCAATTTTTACCTGGCAATGAGGTTTATTTAGCCTTGTTCATGTGGTGCAGAGGCTTACTACACCCATCCTATGTCTTAGTGCTTCAAATGAAGCCTTTCATTACACACTGAAAAACTGATGAGAGTGTGAAATAAATGGACCCAAACTGTCTGCATACCTGTGTTACAAAGGAGGCAAGCCTGTCTGAGCAACAAAACCAGAAATTGGCCCAGGGCAGAAAGCAGGGAAGAGCACCCAGTCAAGTGCTAATCAGGCCAACTTCCCTGGCAGGCTCCCACAGATCATCTGTCAGAGGCTACTGTCATATGCCAACATGTGTTTATCTGATCACTGAGACAGTGCTGGGGCTTGGCTTACTGCCTCTTGCAGATCTCAGAAGAGTTAGCCTCACTGAAATCTCTGGGTGAGTTTTCAATTGCACATTTTGTGTTCTTTGCTAGTTCTGACACTTCCAAATATTTTTCACTAACTTGTGGCTGAATGCAAGCCATCATGACATGCCCCAGAGGTGCCTAGTTAAGGCATGAATCACATAATGTCTATATTCACATTTTACAAAATCCTCAGGGGTTGTTGCAGATGTGCATGTGAATTAATGTCCTTATAAAACCTAGCTCAGTATATTATTATTCAAACTTGATATTCGGTCTCTTAATGATTATTGGTCTGCAAGGCAATAAAGAATGTGCTCCTCGATAGATGGTGGCCTTAACACTACAATTGTGTGTCTTAAATTGTTACCTTTTAACTTCAGGATCAAGTTCTTATGGAAATTGAGGGAGCTCTGTTGTGTTTCAGTCACTAATTCAGCAAACAAATATTGACTGACTACATACAATATGAGGGTCACTATACCAAATTCTTGGCTATGACTTCCAACAAGACAGGTGTGGTGTAAGTCACACCAGTAAGTTAGAGTTTAATGAAGTAGTGGAAATATCACTAGATTGGCTGTCATAAGACTCAGATTGTACTTTTCGATATTTCATGAACAGCATGGTGCAGATCACTGCTTCTCCATTCATTCATTAAGAGGAAGCAACTTACCTGAAGATAAAGAGATGAGCCTCGTTTCTCCCAGAAAAACAAGTAAGAATTGGGCCTTTGTATAAAATTTTTCTTTTTCTTTTTCTTTTTTTTTTTTTTTGAGATGGAGTTTTGCTCTTGCTTCCCAGGCTGTAGTGCAATGGCGCAATCTCGGCTCACCGCAACCTCCGCCTCCTGGGTTCAGGCAATTCTCCTGCATCAGCCTCCTGAGTAGCTGGGATTACAGGCACGCGCCACCGTGCCCAGCTAATTTTTTGTATTTTTAGTAGAGACGGGGTTTCACCATGTTGACCAGGATGGTCTTGATCTCTTGACCTCGTGATCCACCCGCCTCGGCCTCTCAAAGTGCTGGGATTACAGGCTTGAGCCACCACGCCCGGCCAAATTTTAATTTTTCTTTTCACTACCTGGATGACCTTGAACATATTACCTCACCCTAATTTTTTTAACAGGAAAATGTGAATGATAATAATAGTACTTACTCGGTTGGATTATTGAGGATATTAGATGCTCTAGATATGTCACCTAGATTATTGTGCTTGGCATACGGTCAGTGTATTGTGTTTGCTTTTATTATTCTGAAACTAGTTATTACATCTCTAGTAATTTAATCCAGCAAACATTAATTGAAGCCCCACAATGCTTGTAGTATGTATGTAATAAAACACATTTCCTTTCTCATTGGAATATTCACTATCTGGGGTGAAGGGCAGTACTTCTAGCCAAATAATTAAATCAGTATTATATTGTGCTTTCAGAAATAGAGTTGCTTGCAGTGTTATGTTTGTGCAAACATGTGAAAAATCAAGTTTACCTAGATAAGCAATTATCCAAACATTATGAAAGAGGCAATCACTAAAATTCTAACAGAATTCATCAGAGAAGAATCTAAGATACATTCTGAGTCATATCCATTACACTTTCCCACACTCTCCCAAACATACATACGTGTACACATACATTCAGTAATACTATAAACATTAGATAACATTCAGAACTTTCCATTAATTTCTCCTTGCCAGGCAATATAGATTAAAGGGAAACACATGGTTATAATTAGATTTAGGTTGGTTTGATTTCTGGATCCTTTTATATAAGCCAACTATTAATCTAGAGAATCTGTATATCCACTTGCTCAGTAGGTATAAGTAATCATGCAGCATACTTCTACAAATTTCTGTGCATTAAGCAGTCTAGATGAAATAAAGGTAATTTTACAAGATTGTCTTTCAGCAGATCCAGATTTCATGCTTATCTGACTCCTCACCTATATGTTTGGAAAGACACATAACTTATCTGCAAGCTGGAAAACAGGAGAAGCCAGTAGCATGTCTCAACCCATCAGTCTCCAAGCAGTAGGAGGTAATATTGAACGATATATTCATTGCTGCGTTGTTTGTAAAATTTGAGATCATTCAACAACATTCAGTAAATATTCACTGAGTGCCTACATACACTGCTCTAGACATCAGGAAAGCATCAATGCACAGGACTCAAAATCCCTGCTCTTTTTGAGCTGACATTCCAATTGTAATGCATGTAAAGTAAAATTTCAAACTGGCAAGACTGAAATAAATATTAGCTTCTATTACCTTCAGCCTTATGATCATCATTAATTCAAGATAACCCCTGATGTTCTCTGTAACAATATTTCACCTTTATAAAAATATTAGGTAACTGAGTGTTGAAAAGTCAGTGTGCTTCAGCTATGCAAAATGCAAAGAGAAAGGATGAGAATGTAGAAACGAAGAAAACTATACAGGGATGTAATCAAATAAAAAATAATTCAATGAATTAAGTTGCAATTGGCAATGCATTTCCTCCTTCTGGTAAACCAAACATTTCAGAAAAGATAACTTATGAATTATTTTTGAGACTTTTTTCCCCCACTTTGTGTGATGCTTAATATTAGGTGTCAACATGACTGGATCGAGGGAGGCCTAGATGGGGCTGGTGAAGCATTGTTTCTGGATATGTCCATGAAGGCATTTCCAGAGGAGATTGGCATGTGAGTCAGTGGACTGGAGGAGAAAGACCTACTCTCAGTGGGCAGGAAGACCCTTCTCTCCTGTAGCCACAAGGCTGAAATTGTTGAAAATAAAACACAAGCCCTCATTATGGCATTGGCTGACTTACAACAAGAGGTGAACTCTCAGCCTTGTAGGGTGTCAACTGTTAAAGTGAGGACATTGATTGGAAAAGTACCATTCAATAAGCCAGGGGTCTGGCTAGAACAAAGCTGAGCAAAGTAGGGTGGATATTCAACTTGCTTTCTTTCTTCTCTCTCTCCCTTCTAGACTGGATTGCCTTTTGTTCCTCCTCCCTTTAGACATCAGGCTCCAGATTATTCAGCTTGTGGACTCTGGGACTTGTACCAGTGGCCTTCTGGGAGTTCTCAAGCCTTTAGCTTTAGACTAGGGGCTGTATTGTCAGTTTTGAGGCTTTTTGACTTAGACTGAGCTGTGCTACAAGCATCTTTCATTTTCCAGCTTGCCAATAGCATATAATGTTACTTCACCTTTGTGACTGAGTGAGCCAACTCCCCCTAAAAAATTCTCTTATATATATATCCTATTGTTTCTTTCCCTCCGGAGAACCCTGGCTAATAGAGATTTTGGTATGAGAAGTTATTCTAAAGAAATGGAATTTTAAGGATGAATTTTAATTGGTTTTGAGGTTTCTACAACTGGCTTTCTAATCTCATTAGAACTTCAAATGCTAAGGACTCTATTTCAAATATTTGTGGAAAACCAAGAAATGTTGGTTGATTGCTCCTAAAATCACTAAACAAGTTGATAAAATGAAAGGAAAAGCTCAGGGATTTGGACACTCAGCTCCAGGTGCACACAAATAGCCTAAAAGCTTCTATGTATTCTCTAAAGGAGAATTTTCTCTCCTGTAGCCACAAGGTTAAGATTGTTGATAATCAAACACAAGCCCTCATCGTATCATTAGCTGACTCATAACAAAAGGTAAACTCGCAGCCTCATAGGGTATCTACTATTAAAATGAGGACATTGATTGGAAAAAATAGGATACTGTACATTGGAATGAGGACATATGGGAGGGCTCTGATGAAGCTTAGGGACAATGAGCTCCTAAATTCTAATAAGTCTTTTTTGCCAGAGTAAGTGGCCTCCCTACTCCCAGTGGCAGTGGCAATACCCCTCACAGTGGTATTGGTGTTTCCACCTCTGTCTGGAGGAATTAGCCATGCATTGCTTAGGGAAACAATAATGACATCCCCTGAGTCAATTGCCAAGCAAGACAGTGCTGGTTCTCCTGGGAACATACACCCACAACTCCTCTTTTCTTCTGGACCAATGACTGGACTCAAGTCCCAGAGGTCCCTAAAGGTGAGGTGCAATGAGGAAGTATGCTATATTCCAAAGAACTGGCTGAGTGTTCATTATAATATATACAAGCAGAAAACTGGGGGAACGTGTATGGGAATGGATATTAAGGGTATGGGATAATGGGAAAAGGAAATAAAGTTGGATTAGACTGAATTTATTAATACAGGCTCACTAAGCAGGGATTTAAGTCCCCAAGTTGCAGCTTGGGGACTTAACAAAAGTCCTAATTATTTGTTTAGTTGGCTGAAATATGGATCAAAAGCTGGCCCACCGTGAAAGCTAGAAATGCTTTCTCTTCCTTGGCTTAGTATCAAGAAAGATTCAAAGGCTTAGAGAGTTGAATGCTAAAGTAGATTTTTCACATAAAACCCACTCACCCACACTGGGAGGATCCAGAAGATACACCTTTCACTAATACTTTGAGAAATAGATTTGTGAGGTGAAACTAGCATCCTTGAAGACCCCTAAGATTACTCTTCTATGTATTCCAGACCTTACAGTAGGAACCACAATCACTTAATTGTAAAACCTAAATGCAATGGGAGTAACTGGATCCGGAGGTGGCAGGGGACAAGCGGCAGCACTCAATTCCCAAAGGCAGGTGGACATGGTTACAGCAATAGACAGCAGAGGCAAAACAACAATCAGAATAGTCTGACCCATGTAGACCTACAGCATTGTGTAATTAATCAGGGTGCTTCTAGAGCGAAATAAATGGAAAGCCTATTACATTCTTACTTAATATGTATATGCAGAAAACATCTAGATCAAGTAAACAAAAGTCCAGCTTGAATCATAAAAATAAAAATCAATCAATCAATTTCCACCCTTGAGCCGGTTTATAGACCCAGAACTCCTTGAATAAAGGGAGGCTGAGTCTCCTTGAGGAAGGACCCCAGTATGCTACCACAAATTTAAACTGTCCATCTTTTACATCCTTCCCTGAAGGAAACTCTGACCTTTTACTTGGGTAAATATATACTGGGGAAAGGAAAATAATCAGAATGTTTTAGGACTGCTGAACACTGACTCTGAACTAACATTGATTTCAGGACCTGAAAGATCATTTTGACCCTCCATTTAAAATAGGGGCTTATGAGGGTCAGGTGATAATCGGAGTTCAAGCTCAGTTTCAAGTTACACGGGTCCCCAAACCCATATTCTGCTTACTTCCCCAGGTTTAGATGCATAATTGGAATAGACATACTCAGCAGCTGGCATAATCCCCACCTCAGTTCCCCGATCTGTAAGGTGAGGACTATTATGATGGGCAAGGCCAAATGAAAGCCATCAGAATTGCTTCCACCAAGAGTATGTTTCTATATATCAGTAATGATCTAGCTGAAGAAGAAATCAAGAAAGCAATCCAATTTATAATAGCTACAAAAAAAAAACCTAGGAATAAATTTAACCAAGGAGTTGAAACATCTCTACAATAAAACTACTCAATATTGATAAAAGAAATTGAAGAGTATACCAAAAAATACAAAGACACCTCACGTTTGTGGATTAGAATCAATATTTTTAAAATTAGCAAACTACCCAAACTGATCTACAGGTTCAATACAATTCTTAACAAAATACCAATGGTATTTTTCACAGAAATTAAAAAAGAAATTCCTAGAAAACAATTTGTATGCAGCCACAAATGTCTCTGAATAGCCAGAGCATTTCCGAGCAAAAGCAAAAAAATGCTGGGGACATTATACCACTTGGCTCCAAAATATATTACAAGGCTATAACAACCCAAACAGCATGGTACCAGTTTAAAGAGAGACAAATAGCTGAGGAATAGAATAGGAAACCCTAGAAATAAATCCATGTATTTAAAGCAACTGATTTTAACAAGGGTGCCAAGAACACACACTGTAGAAAGGATGACCTCTTCAATAAATGATGCTGTGAAAATTGAATATTCATATATATTAGAATGAAACTAGACATCTATATCTCTACATGTACAAACATCAAATCAAAATGAATTAAAGACTTAAATATAAGACCTCAAGCTACAGAACTAATAGAAGACAGCATATAAATAATATTTCATAATTTTGTTCTAGGCTAAAATTTTATAGATAAGACTTCAAAAACATAGGCAACAAAAGGGAAGATAGAAAAGTGCAGTCTTTTTTTTTTCTTTTTGATAAGTGCAGTCTTATCCAACTATAAAGCTCCTGCACAACAAAGAAAACAAGAGAGTGTCTTTATAATAGAACAATTTATGATCCTTTGGGTATATACCCAGTAATGAGATTGCTGGGTCAAATGGAATTTCTAAGTCCTTGAGGAGTTGCCACACTGTCTTCCACAATGACTGAACTAATTTACACTCCCACTAGCAGTGTAAAAGTGTTATTTCTCCATATCCTCTCCAGCATATGTTGTCTCCAGATTTTTTAATGATCACCATTTTAACTGGTGTGAGATGGTATCTCAATGGGGTTTTCATTTGCATTTCTCAAATGACCAGTGATGATGAACATTTTTTCATGTTTGTTGGCCTCCTATATGTCTTCTTTTGAAAAGTGTCTGTTCACCCATTTTTTAATGGGTTCATTTTGTTTTGTTTTGTTTTGTTTTATCTTGTAAATCTGCTATAGTTCTTTGCAGATTCTGGATATCAGCCCTTTGTCAGATGGGTAGATTGCAAATATTTTTTTCCCATTCTGTTGATTGCCAGTTCACTCTAATAATTGTTTTTCTTTTACTGTACAAAAGCTCTGGAGTTTAATTAGATTCCATTTGCCTATTTTGGCTTTTGTTGCCAATGCTTTTGATGTTTTAGTCATGAAGTCCTTGCCTATGCCTATGTCATGAGTGGTTTTGCCTAGATTTTCTTCTAGGGTTTTTATGTTGTTAGGTCTTACGTTTAAGTCTTTAATCCATCTGGAGTTAATTTTAGTGTAAGGTGTCAGGAAGGGGTCCAGTTTCTGCTTTCTGCACATGGCTAGCCAGTTTCCCCAACACCATTTATTAAATAGGGAATCCTTTCCTCATTGCTTGTTTTCGTCAGGTTGGTCAAAGATCAGTTGGTTGTAGATGTGTGGTGTTGCCTCTGAGGCCTCTGTTCTGTTCCATTGGTCTATATCTCTGTTTTGGTACCAGTACCATGCTGTTTTGATTACTGTAGCCTTGAAACAGAGTGTGAAGTCAGGTAGGGTGATGCCTCCAGTTTTATTCTTTTTACTTAGAATTGACTTGGCTATGTGGACTTTCTTTTTGTTCCATATGAAGTTTAAGGTGTTTTTTTTTCCAGTTCTTTGAAGAAAGTCATTGTTAGCTTCATGGGGAGAGCATTGACTCTATCAATTGCTTTGGGCAGCATAGCGTTTTTCACGATATTGATTCTTCCTAACCATGAGCATGCACATGTATGTTCACTGCAACACTGTTTACAATAGCAAAGACCTGGAACCAACCCAAATGTCCATTGATGATAGATTAGACAAGGAAAATGTGGCACATATACACCATGGAATACTATGCAGCCACAAAAAATGATGAGTTTGTGTCCATTTTCAGGACATGGATGAATCTGAAAACCATCATCCTCAGCAAACTGACACAAGAACAGAAAATCAAACACTGCATGTTCTCACTCCTAGGAGGCTGTTGAACAATGAGAATACATGGACACAGGAGGGTAGCATCACGTACTGGGGTATGTTTGGGGGGTTAGGGGAGGGACGGGGGGTGGGGAGGAATAACATGAGGAGAAATGCCAGATATAGGTGACAGGCGATAGAGGCAGCAAACCACCTTGACATGTATGTACCTATGCAACAATCCTGCATGATCTGCACATGTACCCCAGAACCTAAAGTACAATAAAACAAAAAAAAAAAAATAAATAAGAAAACAAGAAAGTGAAGAGACACCTGTAGAATTGGAAAAGATGTTTGCAAACTATTCATCTGACAATAGATTAATATCCAGAATATATATAAATCTCAAATAAGTCAACAGCTAAAAGAAACTCCACAAATAGTTCCATTAAAAATCAGCAAAGTAAAGAAGACGTACAAATGGCCAAGAATTATATGAAAAAATAACGTCACTAATCATCAGGGAGATGCAAATTAAAACCACAATGAGATGGCTAACTTTGTTGGAATGACTCTTATCAAAAAAACTAAAAATAACAAATGTTGGTAAGGTCGTGGAGAAAAAGGAACTCTCATACACTGCCCGTGGGAATGTCAATTAGTGCAGCCATTATGGAAAACAGTATCAGGTTTTAAAAAACTACAAATAGAAATACCATACTATCCAGCAATCCTACTGCTGGGTATTTATCTAAAGGAAAGAAAATCAGTATATCAAAGAGATATCTGCACTCTCATGTTTAATGCAGCACTCTAAGGTAGTTATGATATGGAGTCAACTTAAGTCTTTATCAACAAATGAATGGACAAAGAAACTGTTCATATATATACAGTGGAATACTATTCAGCCTTGAAAGAGAATGAAATCCTGTCATACCTGAAAGACATTATATTAAGTGAAATGAGTCAGGCAAGGTAATACAAATACCACATGTTCTCACTCATATGTGAGAGATAACATGTTTAGCTCCTAAAAATAAAGAGAACTGTGGCTATTCAAGCCTGAGAAGGGTAGGGAGGTGGGAAGGATAGGAGAGCTTGTTTAATGGATACAAAATTATAGTTAGAATGAGAAGTCTAATGTTTCACAGCATTATAGGGTAATTATAGTTAAGAAAAATGTATTATATGTTTTCAAATAGCTAGAATAAGGGAGTTAGAATGTTAACTACATAAGGAAATAATAAATGTTTCAGGAGGTGGATATGCTAATCATCCTGACTTGATCATGACACCGTACACATGTATCAAAATATCACTTTGTAACTCATATGTGCGATTATTATGTATTATTTAAACATTTTTTAAAACTACACAGTAAATAAAATAAGTTATCCTCTAAAATGTAATAGATGCATGTATGTGTGTGTATAAGGAACAGTCATGAAGCATTCCTTATGTATCAGATTCTAGTCTTGACTCTGTAGATCCTGTGTACTTGGGGACGTGCATACATTCTAGGGTCTTCACGTTGCCTCTGTCAGTGCGTGCTGAGTTAATCATAAATTTGTGTTAAGTTCTTGTCACTTTTTACATTTCCTGTCTTCTGTTTTTCTCTTCAGGTACACGGAACAAAGGCTGTTAGGAGATTTGCCTTGCAACTAAAATTTAAGCAAAGACACAACTTGCCATCTACCTGTTTAGCCCAGCAGTGCCTATACACATATGCAAAGGCTTGGAAACAAAAAGATATTCACCTAAAAAAATATAATACTGACATGTATAGAACCATTTAACTCAAAAACCATTCAAGCGCTATGTCCATTTGTGGAGGAAACGGTATGGTGAGGACATTTTTATCAGTCTAGTACTATCATGTAACAGTACAAAAATATATTCACATTATTTTTCTAAGGAGCTTGGTTCCTAGAGGGACAAGTACATACTTACTGAAGTTTTATAGTAATAATTAACACACTGTACATGATATTTGTGAGGCTAAGGAAACAATGGAATATGCTATATCAGAGCAACACATTGTCAAAGCTTGCTTTCTTTTTCTCTTTCTCTCTCTCTTTCAAACAACTCATAATCTGCACTGGTTTTCAAAATTAACTGATTTAATTACAGAATATTCTGTTCACATAATTTATTTATTCATGTTAATCACATAATTTATAAATCATAAAATATAAGTGATAACAATATAAACAATGACCTAAAAGTGTTTAAAAAGTTCTCATCCTAGCATCGCATCCTTATGAAGTAGGTTAATAGACAATAGAAGCCTTGCTGAATTGCACATAGAAATGACTGCTTGGGCCAAGGATTCCAGTCTGGGGCATCCACGCGGAAGTCCTGTTCTCTTGATGATCATTCTATACTGTTTAAATAAACCCCACTTTAGACACATTAATTATATAAATAAATATTTGATTGTTAACCTGTTATCATTCAGAGGAACAAGCTTTTGTATATGACTATATGATTCACTGTTTCCTGGGATCAATTTATGGCTTTTCACTCAAAATAGGTGATAAATAAACTACTACAAAACCACTACAAAATAGGTGATAAATAAGCTATTTGTGCAAAAAAGAATTAGAGAATTATTGGAGCATTTTTGTTTCTTTTAGACCTTTTGACCACTAATCCAAGCACAGTTATGAGTAAACACGTTTTAAAAAATGATGAGGCAAGAACTCTTTCGGCATATCATTTCCCTTAATTAGTCTGCCAACAAGCATAAATGCCTGCTCTCAAAGGCTGAGTAGCAGTTAACCCACAGTAGCACAGGGTTCTAATGCAAGATTTGACCTTGCCCTTATTGCTCAACGTTCTATAGGTGACGACAATGAGTTGCGTCCTTTGATGACATAGATTGTTTACTTAAAGTCCTTCCATCAAAGGCTTAACAATGTAATACAGAGTTGCATAAAGTGGTTTGCAGCTCTGTTGTCAAAAAAAATAAAATATGCTGTCCACAGTGTCCTGGACAACTGTTAACACATTGTTAGTAGTTTCCAAGCAAGGATATCGTTAAACATATTTCATGTTAATGTAGTCTAGCTCAGTGGCAATTTTCTCCTAGTAAAGAAATATGAGGTTCTTAAAAGGTTTAAGCAAATAATACAGAGTGGGCTTGAAACACTCACAAGTCATGAATTGAAATTTCACTCCTTGTCGTTTAATAACCAAATAATACATTTTATATCTAAATACAGAGAATTTTTGTATGTGTTGACTTCCAGTGGGCCACATTTTTTTAGAGGTATAATATTAAGAAACCCACAAATTGAGAGGTATCACTATTCTATGTACATTTAGCTGGAAGTTTTTAAGCAAAATTAAGAGGTGGAATGTGATTGCTGGTTCACTCTACAGTGAGTTGTATGCCAGCATAAGTTAACAAAATTCAATTAAGAGTTAAATGCTCATGAGAAATTTAGTAGTGTGTTCTTACCAAAAAAAAAAAAAAAAAGGAAAAAATAATTTCTCAGTAACAGTAGTATAGAGATAAATAGTTATCGGGCCTCAGGCATGATGGAATATACTAACCCAGTACCAGAGTCAAGAAGAAATTTCCTTGGTATGGCTATTTTTCTCAATTAGGGGCATCATGGCAAGTTTATTCCTTTCTTCTAACATATCCATCATTAGATGCAGGAGGAAGCAGGATGCTTGACTACATGGACCATTGACCAGTTCTGGTGTATAAATTCATGTTTGGAGTTTATAGAACTCTCCAAATTCTAAAATCCAACAGGATCTTTTCTTGGCTCTGGAGACTGAGTCATCTCTTTGTCCAAAGGAGATAGATTTATGTTGCTGAAAAGGAATGCACTCTCTGGAGCAGAGGAGAGCAGTTCTATACCGCCCAGAGGAATGTGTCCTCATTTTATCTATTAGTGATTTTAAATACACTGCATTATTTTTCCCCCAGAGTTTGTTTGTGTTGTTAGTTTGATTCATATCACATCTTTTGGATTTGAGGGGTTGAATACATAAAACTGAGTATTTGGCCCAACTTCTGAAGCTTCAGAGAGAATAAATCCCTTCCAATATGAGTGTTAAATGAGCCACAGCACTGATTTATTGTCTGTTAAACACTGGAGAATGTGGAGTATTTGTTAGGGAAAGGAGGCAATGAGGGAAAACTGAAATGATGACATGAAGGTTTTCATATTAAATTCTAGTATTTTCCATCAAGCAACCATGCATTTTCTGGTGATAAAAACTGAAAAATAGAAGTAGGCACTTGCATCCCTATTCACTACAAATAAATTAACTCTACTGTATAAATGGTATAGCCTTAAGAACATTGTTAGAAGAAAAAATAGCACAGTGGTAAGACAAGATACACAAACACAAATGAGTATTTAAGAAGACAGGCAGTAAATGTTTCAATGGATTGTTTTTCTATGAAATCAAGAATAAATTCAGGGGTCAAAGGATCTTAACAATTCTCTTTCTCAGGCGCCTTATCTGGAATTTGAATTCCTCTGCAACATTCACTCAATTTAACATTCACTCTGCCTTGCTCTGACTTACGTTCAAGAATAGCTAATGATCAGGCGTGGTGGCTCATACCTGTAATCTTAACACTTTGGGAGGCTGAGGTGAGAGAATCACTTGCAACAGGAATAGCTAACTATGTTGAACACATTTTTTTTCTGTAAGGAATTATGTACATGCACAGATACCTAATTTCTTGATGAGATATAAACAGAGAAAACCTCATGTTTGTGGGCAAAGGAGAAATGTTTATCGGGTTCGCTATAATATCACAAAGTTAGGTGATCTAAATGCACACACGTAAGTGCATTTGAAGAGCAAAGACAAGATGTAGACAACTGGCATCAATGGAAAACGAGAGGCAGAACAATCAGTTTGAAAACAACCATTGAAATGCTATAGGAAAGAGTTCACTCAAGCCAAGGACAGAGGAAGTATATAAAGGGGTTACTGAATGCAAGAGACATCTCAATGATGAAATAAATAAACTGATGTAGGCTTTACAAGAACCATGTGATATATTGAAAAGTGTATGAGCTTTGGAATGACTGAAGTAAAATCAATTTGTATGTGTATCTCAGCTCTATTATTTGCTGCCTGTGTAAATTAAAAAAAGAAAAAGAAAAAACTAATTTTTTCAAATCTCAGATTCTTTCTTATATAATGTGGTTAATAATATGGGATGTTTTAATATTGAGATCCCTAGCACACAACTTAATACATAATGGCTGATAAATGAATGACACACATCATAGTTAACTATTTTAGTAGAAAATTTTGGTTTTCTCTTTTAGACTTTATTTGTGGTAAAGAACACCTGTATCTCGTTTAGTTCTTACCCTTCTCTATTACCTTGCTAAAAATCCTTCTTTTCTTTCCCTTCCTTCCATCTTGCACATCCATACAGTACCCATTAGTCATGAAGAATTAGAATTATGAGTCAGGATCAATATAAATCAAATATTAATTACTATAGAAGTGTTTATTAGTACAGTCTTATTCTATTACACATAAAAAATAGAAATAATGTCTGTGTAATAATGTTTCACTTACTATTAAAGTTAATTATTAAAATTATATTTCCAAGATAATTTTTTATGATCTATCACAGACTTAGATTGCAACAAAAAGGCACATTATATCATTATTCCAGGTTCAATACTTCATAAAACAACATTAGTTCTTTGCAGAGAGTACTTTCTGCAGAAAACAAAATAGTTGGAATTTATATTTTAAGATTTCTCATAGTCTATAGTCTCTCCTTAGTGGATGACACTCACTGAACACGCCACCTTCTAAAGGACCATATCTTTATGGTAGCAGCTAGGTAGAAGGATGACAAATACCTTAACTACACATCTTATGTTCAGGGAATTCCTTGGGGATTCCATCAAAATAGTTCCGCATCAAAATGGCTACGTGCAAATCTTGTGATAGAATTAGTGATCTCTTCCCACTTTTTGCCACAATTTACTTTTTCTCATTCAAGAAATTTTCTAAGCTTCAAAAAATATATTTTCATCAAATTGGAATTGTTATTATAATATAAAATTGACCCATTTCAAGCCCTGGTGTTCATGTTTCACAATCCAGCCTAGTTTAAACCTTTTCATATATATTCCTTGATACAGTAGAAATAAATTCTTCTCTTCTTTGTCTTCCTTTTGAAGTAATTGATATCTGTCTTATTTCGCTTATTATATTCTGCCTTTCACTGCAATGAGGGGATATTCATCTCTCAATACCAGATTACACACTCCTAAAGCTTTTGCTCCACTTAATTTCCCATATAGTTTGGCATTGTATCTTGTAAGCATAGGGGTTCAAGGAATGTGTGGTGAATTGAATTGATCTGAGACAAATCACATTCCATAGCAATGTGCATAGATCTTTAATAGAGAAGTTATATAGAAGAAAGCTAATTTAAACAAATCATTTTGTCAAAAGCCTTAACCTTGACCAGAGCTAGCCCGTTTTTGGTGGTTAATTTGATGTGTCATCTTGCCTGAGCACAGGTGCCTAGATATTTTATTAAACATTATTCTGGTTGTATCTGTGAGGATGTTTCTGGATGAGATTAGCCTTTGAATACAGATTGAGTAAAGCAGTTTGCTCTCCCCAGTGTGGGTGGACCTCATCCAATCTCTTGAAGGCCCGACTAGAACAAAAGATGGAGTAAGGGAGAATCCACTCTCTGACTGACTGTGAGCTTGGACATGAGTGTTCTTCTGCCTTGGAGCTCATACTGGAATTTATTTAGGTTATTAGCTCTGCTGGTTCTCAGGCCTTTGAACTCAGACTGGAACTATACCATTGGTTCTCCTTGGTCTCAAGTTGGCAGTTGCAGATTGCAGATTTGGGGACTTCTTAGCCTTTTTAACAATTTAAACCAATACTATATGCATATAAGCCATATATATGCATATGTGCTCTTAATTTGTTCTGTTTCTCTGGAGAACTAAGACTAGTACACCCTCGTAATCAGTTTATCAATGCAAGAAAAAGAAAATTATGCTAAAGATGCACAGGCTTTAGCGCAATAAAGAAAACATGGGTCTGTGTTCTCTCGTCTCCATTGTTAGCCTACAGTGTTGAAAATGAAGAGTCAATTATGAGGTTTAAATCACACATTATCTATACCTGGACATTCAATCAACATAAGTAACACATTTCTTGCATGACCTTCGATAAGCACCTAACACTCTGTGGGTGTCCCACTTCCCCTTACAGTCTGCCAGCTATAGCTAACATACCCCCAAGGGACATTGATCACCATAAACAGAAATTCATTGCAACTTATAAGTTAGAGGTCTGAAATATTTTATCTGGAAAAATCTATCATACAATACTTTCAGACTAATTGTTTATTTCTCCTCAAAAAGTACAAAGAACTTCATAGGTAATCACTAACAAGGAGATAGCTGAGAAAAGCAGCAACAGAAAAAAGGTAAACACCCTGCCCTCAAGCTCACACCTATGGAATTAACAAGCCCAACCAGGAAATTATTTAATTAACTAAGCTTAAAGAATCAAAGTAGTATTTTGGTCTCATTGTACAAACAGTGTCACAACAAAACCCAGATAAATCAATAAATAATCACACACATCAGTCACGCAGAGGAGAGCCCCTACTGAAAATCACTTAACAAGATCGTTTTAATAATCACAAATAGTGACCTTAATTTATCTTACATTTTATTTCAATTCATTCTATTGTGAAAAATTTTACACTCTCTATGAGAAACTAAGTTGCAAAAATACAATTAAACTTTCCAAGTGCCTCAGGGAGTATGTCCTTTTCCTATCCTCCTACCATAAAATTAGAAAAGGAAGCTGATGGCTATTTAGCTAAGAGGATCACCGTGGGTGACTGAAAAGTTGCTGGGGAGGAGCAGAGAAGACATTACCTCTGTTAGGAAGGTCACCGTTATTTTGAAGGGAATGGGTTTTTGCCTCGGTGCCTAAAATACTACTGTGTAGATCCAGGAGCTATACATTGACTTAGCATGTCAGGAAAGTACAAGCCAAGCCAGTGTGATACATTGACATAGAAAGCCAGGAAACACCTATTAGGATTTATCAGTATTTACTCTAATACTCTCTAGAGTCAAGCCATTTAAACATGGAAGTCACATATATCCATGTAACTAAAGAACAAGATTTTTTGTAAAGCACTAAAGGACCATATCTAGGTCTTTATTTTCTCTTGCCAAAACCATAAAGTTTGTGTAAAGATCGATTGAAAGAATACAGGGCAAAGCGTCATAAAAAGATTGGAATTATTATAATCATAAATTATTCCTCTGATTGTTATTGCTGTGGTACGGTTTGTTCTATACAGCACTATAATGAAGCAGGATTCTGTTACTGTCAAGTTTTTTTGATCAGTAAAGATAATGAACTCAAGTAATTCACATTAGCATTACATAGAGCTCTTCCAAGACGCCAACATTGTTTATTTTACCGTGAATGCAGACTTGGATATCTTGCAATGTTAGGATAACCAGTTAATTTCCCAATCTATATTCATTTTTAAATGAAAGGAAGAGGGTTTTGGCCTCAGGACCAATGATACAAATCTGTAGATCCAGATTCTAACTCTATAAGTTAGTTTTCACTCTTTAACCCATGTTCAATAACAAAAATATACTCAAGAAACCTGTTGCAAAGATGCAAATTTAACTTGATTAATTGAAGTATCACAAACATTAAGCTACAGTTATAACCTGCTTTTCATAATTCATTGCTCTTTATTTTACTTCTTTTGGCTAAACAAATATCAATCCCCTATAGATGTTTAGAATTGACTGACAAATTCAACAAGTGATATGTACTGATGCATATGTTTGCTTAGAACGTGTACTAAAAAAATACAAACAATGAGAGTGAGAAAAAATACTTAAACGTTTAATGTAAAAAGGGCTTTCTTTCAAAGTTGATTATTCCATTCTTCTTTCCGTTGAAGTAATTTCCAGTCATTATTGGGTGGAGTGATTGAGAAGAATTGATTATTTAAATAGGACTGCATCTTTGGAGGTTGCACTTAGGGCAAAACGAATATTGGATATCTTGGTAATGGAAGCTCTCCCTAAGGGTATTTGAGCTTTCTTTCAGAGTAGGTTAAGTGCTATGATTAATACTCCGAGTATCATCTGCTGCGTTATCAAAAGATGTGAACAACTTGACATAGAAAGATGATAATTCACATTTGCCACAAACTAAATGCAGTTTCAGCCCTTTTCCAAGGCTTGGGTACATCAAACGCTGCTTGAAGTTTGACTCACTACAGAAAGTGTCCCTTTCTTTTTCTCCCTACTCAGATTGTTATCTGGGAAAGAGTCATTTGCAGGTATGAAGAGAATAACTTATTAGAAAGGAGAAACCGCACAGAAGATCCAGAGGCTCAACTGTTCCCATATGTACTGGGCTTCTGACTCATTCTGATTCTCAAGAAACAGACAAATCTCTGTTTCACAGCAATTTTCAGAGGCATTTGGGGGCTGCCTGGCTGCTATGAGCCAGTGGTTGCTGTGTGCCTGCAGGAGGAGGTCATCTTGCAGAGGAGTAGAAACGTCAGCTTTGCAGGGAAATAAAGAAAGATAAAAAAGGAGCTAGTCTGCATTGTGGATGCCATTTATCCCTTCCTTAGACTGGCAAACAATTTTCTTTCAAATACAGGGAAATAATATATTTCAACATTGTCAAACATGTTTATCAACATATGTGCATGCAATCTGAGTCGTTCATAATGATTTTCCTTTCTCCAGGCATTGACAAACATAGATAATCAATGTTACTCAGTGACTACAAATAATTGTCTCAACAGACTGTCTTCTTTTTTCAACAGACAGATTGTCAAACTACCAAACAGTAATGCTCGGCATAGCAAAAATATCACTTAATTGACTAATTGCAAATTAACACTTTCTGGGCATCAGTAATGTTAGAAAGCTTTAATATCTATAGTAGTTTATTTTCCTTAAAGACAAAGAACAGCCCAGGATCCATTTAAAAAGTTACTTGCTTATATAATAGCACTTAACAGCTATTTTCTCTTTCTTGAGGCAAACTTGGGATTCTTCATACCAAGCAGATGTCTTGGGGACACAGGCAGTAATGTGAAATATTATTACATTTCTTTGAAACAAAACAGAAGGAAATTTGAACAATAAGGATATGCACATGTACAGTGAAATAATTAAAAGATGAGTAGAAGGGTGATGATTTACAAAAGCATAAAATAAGTATTAAGATTCCAGTAATTCATAAATAATGGAAATAATACAGGGAGTCTGGCTAGAGTACAGACCATTTGTAAGTTCCTACTTTCTTTCAAGATTAAATAACTTCTCAGAAATCAGTATACTCTTCTGATACTTTTCCCTCATAACACGATACACCCACCACTTTATTATTTATAGAGATATAGGTTATATGGATTGAAGATGACTCTGTTCCCAGAGCTAAACCTTCTGGGGATGGCTGATCAATTCCAATACTTCTAATATTCTAAACCACATACTCTAACCTAGCATTAGTTTGATCCCAGACTCCAAGGGTTCCTAGGGTTATTTTGAAAGAAGGATAGAGTAACTGGTGAAGAAAGCTTGATTTGCATCTGACAGGAAAATTTTTACTTATATTATTAAAATCCATACATTAAACTTCTGAAATTTAAGGTGATGTCAAACTAAGGTGAAATGATAAATCCTAAAGGAAAAAGTATGTATTGTCAGAGATTTTGCTCTTTTCTTTTTTCTTTTCTTTCTTTCTTTTTTTTTTTTGTTTTTTGAGACAGAGTATCGCTCTTACCAGGCGCCAGGCTGGAGTGCAGTGGCGCCATCTCTGCTCACTGCAAACTCCACCTCCCAGGTTCAAGCAATTCTCCTACCTCAGCCTCCCAAGTAGCTGGGACTACAGGAGTGTGCCACCAAGCCCAGCTAATTTTTGTATTTTTTGGTAGAGAGGGGGTTTCACCATGTTGGCCATGATGGTCGTGATCTCCTGACATCGTGATCCTCCCTACTTGGCCTCCCAAAGTGCTGGGATTACAGGTATGAACCACCACGCCCGGCCCAGAGATTTTACTCTTTTTTTTTTTTTTTTTTAGATGGAGTTTTGCTTTTGTTACCCAGGCTGGAGTGCAATGGCACAATCTCAGCTCACTGCAACCTCCGCCTCCTGGGTTCAGGCAATTCTCCTGCCTCAGCCTCCTGAGTAGCTGGGATTACAGGCACGCGCCACCATGCCCAGCTAATTTTTTGTATCTTTAGTAGAGACGGGGTTTCACCATGTTGACCAGGATGGTCTCGATCTCTTGACCTCGTGATCCACCCGCCTCGGCCTCCCAAAGTGCTGGGAATACAGGCTTGAGCCACCGTGCCCGGCGAGATTTTAGTGCTTAAGAGCATTAGTGTTGATAAAAGATAACCTGGGTCCTGACTTAAGAGCATTAGTGTTGATATAAGATAACCTGGGTCCTGACTTGGACATTTACCAGCTGTATAACCTCAGGCAAGTTACATAATTTTCGTCTCAGTTTGTTCATCTGTAAATGGGAATAATAACTCACAGGACATTTTGTGATGATTACATAAAGTGATTATCACAATGCCTGCCATATTTCCCATGTTCAAAAATAGTAATTTTAATAATATTTTTAATAATAGTAATTATGATGTTTTCAAGGACTTTAAGGAATTATACGGGAACGTTTCTCCATATGCGACTGGCTCAGTATGGTTCTTGGGCACTAATTAGAAGATAATTTTAACGGGAAATTACATGATCTTCTGCTTCTGACAACTTTTTCTCATCACCACTTTGCTTTACATTTCTAACTCTGCCTTCAGTAGGTACTTGCCTGATGAAGGTGCTATTTCTTAAATAACAGGTAAACCTGTAGAATAATGATCAACTTTACTTAATAATTTATTCAGTTTTCTACTGAATTCTGCTTCCTCCTAAACTCATGGCCCTTATTTCCCCACGACACATTTAATTGTAAAAGTTTCTCCAACCTCTGTTGGACTGCATGATCACAATCCAGTAAATGGAAAATAAATTCAATCAGTCAGTAAGTGATATTTACTGAGTTTCTGTATGTCCCGGACACTGTTCTAAGGATTGAGGGAGCCTCGGTGACAACACAAGCATTCCCTCTCTGATGTCCCTTATGAAGAATGATTGCAATTTCAGAGAGAGCTTCTTTATCTTTGTCAACTGTGGTCAAGTATGCTTTGAATGACGATTTCAGACTCATTTTTCATTATTTCCTCTCTGGTGTAGCATGTATTTACCTTCAGAAGTTTTTTAATAATAACCTTTTCCAAAGGATCCTTGTTCTCATTTCTCCAAAGATGGGTTTACATATAGAAGTTTGTGCTTAGACCGCCCCCCCACCAAGGTCCAATAAAGCAAAACAAGAAAAGAAACAAAGAACTAAGCAGAATCACAGCCATTAAAATTTTCACCTAATTCAAGACCTAACTGAAAGGTATATTTTCTTGGATTGGATTGGATTACAGAATTTTGCACAGAAATGCAAATTTTACTGCTCGGAGTAAAGGTAAAGGGGCTAAAGGGAAAGAATCAGGAGGTATAAACCCTTTCCTTAGGAAACTTAAACAAAGTGCTTGAGAACCAATGATTTAATAAAACAAAGCATATCAACACATTCAAAAAGAATAAAGTTAAATGAATGAGAAAGAGAAGAGGGTCTGTGGCAAATATTGTATTCATTTATATGATAACTGTTGGAGAAATTTCTCTCCATTGAGAAGTTTAATGTCCTCACTATAATCAGGCCCTCTCACTATTCTAATTTTCTTAATATTAGTATAGTTTGGTCAAAACTTCAGGTCAAAAAAACTTGTAAAAATAATTTGCAATCAGAGAATGAGGAATTTTTTAGTTAGCCTCAAAGTAAAGAATGCTGTCTTTGACTGCAAACTTCGTGGGAAGGGAGTCATAGACTGAGTCACAGCTGAACCTTGGGCATTCAGAGGGCACTGTGACACCATTGGATACTAAAATTATTAGATAAAGGAGGTGGAAAATACAGAAATGGTCCATAAAGAAAAGGAAACAGAAAACACTTTATTTTTGAAAGTCTGTTCACACCTTATTTGCAGCAAAAATTATCAACCTCTGATCATTTTAGTATAATTAGGATGCTAATGTTGAAGTCATCAAGATCATTAAATACAGATTGAAAAAAATAATCAAGGTGTTCCAATTTTGTCCAATATCTTCAGTCAAGAAGGTAATAGGGAAAAAAGAAGAAATACCAAATATTTTCTTATATTCTTCTTATCTAACCTGTTTTAAAATTAAGGTGAAATAGAACTGTAGTCACATGATCTTTAGAATTAAATGAGCTTAAGTGCAACAGCTATGTTATATTATCTTGAAGGGAAAGGTAATTATTTTTGTGACAGGACCATTTCTTTATCACTAGTAATCTAAAATTATGTATTTTGTCATGTAATTATTATCTATAAAAAACAGCCAATAGTATGTTAAACTGATACTAAGAACTCCTTGTTATGCTTCAACTCCAAGGGGAAATAGTCCTGAATTACATTCATACTATTTATTTTATTCATTATTCAATTATTTGCTCAATGTTTTGAAATGAAAGATCTCACAGAATTTCTGAAAAAGGCACCACCTTTAACAAGTTAGGCAATAGGTATTTGAGCCAATCATGTCTGTATTATTTGATGCACACTGATTTTACCTGGGTATTTTTGATACACTCTAAGCCTAAATTACTCATTAGTAAAATGATGATAAACATAGTACCAACATCAAAAAATTGCTGCAAAAATTATTGAATGAAAAGTACTTAGCAAAATAGCTCAGCCAATGTTAAATTTCATAAATCAATTTGATCCCAATAAAATCCTAGCACACTATGTGTATGTGCACCTGTGTGTGTATGTGTGTGTGTGTGTGTGTGTGTGTGTGATGTGTAAACTAACAGGTGATGTAAGGAAATTTAAAGGACCTAGATTAACCAAGATTATTTTGAAGAAGAACAAAGTTGAAAGATCTATACTACCACATAGTGATTAAGGATAACACTGTAATAGTAAATAAATTATGGTATTGGCTCAAGATACAGAAATAAACAAAAGAAGATAATAGAGTCTAGAAATAGACCCTCACATATCGTCACCTGATTTCTATCAAAGGTGTCACTACAATTCAGTTGTGGAAAGGATGGCCTTTTATACACATGATGCTAGGATAATTTGAAAAATTAAATCTTGGCGCCCTAACTCTCATCATACACAAAAATATTCAAGATTAATCATAGATTTAATTGTAACAATTAAAATAATAACATTTCTAAAAGGAAAAATAGCACAATACCTTTGTGTAATTGGAGTAAACAGTTTACAACTAACACTAAAAGAAAAAAAGGTGATAAATTGGATATTATTAAAATTAAGAATTTCTTCTCATCAAAAGATACCATTAAGAAAGCAAAAAGGTAATTCAAAGACTGAGAAAAATACACTTTTGACGTATATATCAAATAAAGGATTTATATTCAGAATATATTAAAAAATTACACCATAAAAAGGTAAAGAAATTCAATTAAAATTAGGCAAAAACTTGAATGCACTTTAAAAAACAGGATATCCAAATCGCTTTTGAACACAACATATTTATTTATCAGAAGACTACAAATTAAAACCTCAGCCTGTACTGTTCATACCACCAAAATGGCTAATATTAACACATCTAACGGTACCATGTAGGAAGGACAAGAAGCTACTGGAGTTCTATTGCATTGTGGGTTGAAGTGTGAATTGATATGGGCAGACTGAAACCGTCTTTTGAATTGTCTACTAACGCTATCTAAATGTATGCCTATCATATGATTCATCAATACCACTCTTAGGTACATCGCCAAGAAAAGAATGTGTTACATCCATAAGCAAATAAAAATATCCAAAACAGTTTTTTCAAGTAATAGTAACTTTTACAAGAATGTCCTTTTAAAAATAAATCCCAGAACTGAAAACAACTAAATATCCATTGACAATAATATCTATGTAATTCATCGTATGTTCACAAAGTATAATATGAAACAGCAATAAAAATTATAAACTACTGATCTGCACAGCATAGATAACATGTTGAATAAAAAGAGCTAGGCAAAAAAAAGTACATATTGTATTTATATGCGGATCAAGAAGAGGTGAAACTAACAGATGCTATAGGGAGAATGAGTTCTTGAGATGAAGGAGATAAACCAGCCACTCTGAAGTTTTCAATACTTTTATCTCAGTAGTGGTTGTCAGCAACTCATATTTGTACAGTGTGTATGTACTTAATACCATATATTTTATTATGTAATTTTTTTATGTGGCATACCTCAATAAAAAGTTTTTAAAATGAATTATTACATATCCACAATCACTAACCTGATCCCTTGTTTGAATTAAGAGAATAGATCAGGTGTTCTACAACCCCATTCTTGGTGAGCTCACTAATTCTCTCCCTTGGAGCATTCTACCAAAAGATGACCGTGAATTTGATTAACATGGTTTATAAATCACAAAGCATAAATTGGGAAAGTTTCGGTACTCTTTCCCACGTTCACATCTATTGACAAATGCCTGGCATTTGCTCTTTGTACCATATATGGCAACATTACAATGGTAGAGGAAGAGTGAGGGCTCAGGAAGAGAGGAGGAGGAGACTGGCACAGTGGCTCGCACCTGTAGTCTCACCACTTTGGGAAGCTGAATCAGGTAGATCGCTTGAACTCAGGAATTGGAGACCAGCTTGGGCAACTTGGTGAAACCTTGTCTCTACAAAAAAGAGAAAACATAGCTGGGCATGGTGGTGCGCACCTGTAGTCCCAGCTACTCAGGAACCTGAGATGGGAGAATCGCTAGAGCCCTGGAGGTTAAGCCTTGAGTGAACTCTTGATTGTGCCAGTGCACATCAGTCTGGGTGAAGAATAAGACTGTCTCAAAAAAAAAATAAAATAAAGAAAAGAAAAAAGAGAGAGGGAAAAGCTATAAGTGAAAAAGAAGTGTTATTAAATCTATCAAGAATATTCTAAAGCTTGGTAAGAAAATAATATGACATATTATATACATGTATACATATATATTCAGAACAACTAATTTTAACATTTTTAGAAGATACCAAACAACAAATCAAGCAAAGATTTGTTAATTTAAATTAAAATTAAATTTAAAGCTTGAAAAAGAAGGAGGACATTAAAGTAATATTATTTGAAGAACATGTTTGTTAACTTAAAAAAGCAATGAGAACCTACAGTGAAAATAATGATAATATAGTTTAATTGGTGATTGATACAAAGTTAATTTGTAGAAAAAACAGACATGTTACATAAGGAGCAATCACTGAGAAATATTACGTAGAATTAGAAATAATAAAACATCTGGAAAGAAACTTGAATATGCAAGATTAATATTAAAAATGTATATATTGCTATTAGAAGATGCAAACAAAAACTTAAATGATAAGACAAAAGATGGAGTGTATAAAATAGTTCACTAACAGTGTTTCCCACATTAAATCCTAATTAACAAAGTCAAATGTAGATACCAACAAACTCTCTTTCTATAAAATGATAAGCTAATACTATCATATAACTATATAACTAAATCAGAAAGAAGAGAGAGGAACATTCTAAACTTAAATATTAACAGAGAATTAGCTTTCATTTGTATTAAAACATATGTAAAATCTGCAATAATTAAAATAATATGGCACCAGTTGAAAAATCAACAGATAAATAGAACAATATAGGATGTCTGGAAATACACCAAATTCATACAGGAATATAGTATATGACATGGTAATAATGAAATTTCAAGTTACTGGGAAGAAAGAAAAATTATTTAATACATGATTCTGGGGAAAACAGCAACCATTAATAATAAAAATTGAATTTCTACTTCCTGCTTACTTCAAAATTATTTCCAGAAAGGAAAAAATGCCAACATAATAGGATTAGAATAATACATGGAAAACATGAATACTTTTGAGAGAGGGAGACCTTAAAGACTAGACTAAATATTTATCTGAAATCCACAAGCGGAAACACTGATATATTTCATTGTAACAATTTTTTAAAAGTCTGTATCATGGCTGGGTGTGGTGGCTCAAGCCTGTAATCCCAGCACTTTGGGAGGCCGAGGCGGGTGGATCACGAGGTTAAGATATCGAGACCATCCTGGTCAATATGGTGAAATCCCGTCACTACTAAAGATACAAAAAATTAGCTGGGCATGGTGGCGTGTGCCTGTAATCCCAGCTACTCAGGAGGCTGAGGCAGGAGAATTGCCTGAACCCAGGAGGCGGAGGTTGCAGTGAGCCGAGATTGTGCCATTGCATTCCAGCCTGGGTAACAAGAGTGAAACTCCATCTCAAAAAAAAAAAAAAAAAAAAAGTCTGTATAACATAAACATCACATTAACAATATTGAAAGACAACAAATTTGGTGAATAATTTGCAGCTTATATCACTCACGATGCATTAATACATAAAACAAACCTCTAGATATCAAGAAGAGAACTGTCTAAAACCAAATAGAAGATGGGAAAAAAATGTGGACTGATAGTTCATAATAAAGCAAAAAAAAAAAAAAAAAAGATTTCTACAAATATGAAAAGCTACCAAACCACCTTCATAAAAAGATGAAAAAGTGCATAAGCTACAATATAATGTTTTTATCTGTTAGCAAAAATTAAAAGATTATGAAGCTAGAGTTGATCATGGTTTTGGAAAACAGTATTATCACTTAGTCCTTTCTGGAACCGAGAATGATTTCCATGGAAACTTACATTTTAAAAATACAGTTCTACTAGTAAGTTACCCTACAGATATACATGCTCCTTAATTAATTAAATGTTGTTTCTATAGCAATAGTAATTAAACATTAAATGTTATAACAAAAAAAATCTGAAATATCCATCAGTATGAGGATAGTTATATAAATGCATAGAAATTAGGGTATATTCATTCAATGCAGCAATCATTTATTGGAATAATGCAATTAATGCAAAGACTGAGATATTTCTACATGAACTAATCTGGAAGGATCCTTAATTTTTATTGCATAGTGCCAAACATCAAAGGGCAGAATGGGTGTTATATACATAGAAGATGATACAAGAAGCTGAAAACAACAAGTGCCTCTAGAGACAGAAGCCAGATAGCTCCGTCACTTTTAAATTCTATGCCAATTAAATGTTTGCCAGCTAAAAATATTTTTTTCTCACTTAAATATTCATCTGACCAAGAATAAAACTATTAAAACATGTTCGGTAAAACATTGTAGATTGCCATGTATGTAAATCTCCAATCTCTCTCAGAACCTCAATTAAGAATAAGTATTATTTTTAAAATCATAAATCCACACAAAAGAGAGAATGAATGGGAGGGAATGACTTGGATATTGTGAGATATAAATAAAATGTAGGGAATTGGAGAACAGATGAAGAGATGGTTAGAGAGCGATTCAAAGCTGAAGCTCATGTCTTCCTAAGTAGAGACCAAACTACAATTCACACCCAAAACTCTGAAGTGAGTTACAATTTGTAAAACCTATAAAAATAGACCTATGGGGAACCTCCTTTATAAATGCCACATTTTTTTGCACTCCTATCTTTCTACAGTGAAAGCCACCAGTTGACAAGCCAGGTTCTGATTTTTAAAGACCTCTCCAGAAATGGCTGGCCAAGGATTATGATATCTTTATAGAAAGCTTCTCAAATAAAAGAGAACAAACTAATTCTAAAAAAAAATAAAGGAACCTCAAGGAAACAGAGGCAATGCCTATGGCAGAAGAAGCATATAAAAAATACTATAATTAGTATGAGATAAGAAAAATAGATTGCATCAACTGAACGACAGAATGTTTAAAATAAGCATTAAGGGGCCAGGCGCGGTGGCTCACACCTGTAATCCCAGCACTTTGGGAGGCCGAGGTGGGTGGATCACGAGGTCAACAGATAGAGACCATCCTGGTCAACATGGTGAAACCCCGTCTCTACTAAAAATACAAAAAATTAGCTGGGCACGGTGGTGCGTGCCTGTAATCCCAGCTACTCAGGAAGCTGAGACAGGAGAATTGCCTGAACCCAGGAGGCGGAAGTTGCGGTGAGCCGAGATCGCGCCATTGCACTCCAGCCTAGGTAACAAGAGCGAAACCCTGTCTCGATAAAATATATATATATATATATATATTAAAAATAAGCATTAAGATAAGAAGAAACTCTTGGAAAATATGGCAATGATTTTTTAAAATATAATAGGTATTGAAATAATCAAGAAAACAGTGAAACAAAAGGCAAAGAGATATAAAATTGGAGAATAAAACAGCCAAATTATAATAACTCAGAATGTGATTAAAAAGAGTTCTAAAAAGAGAGAACTGGAAACATTCAGAACAAGTGAACAAATAAATACAGTTTTTTAATTCTGGAACGGTATGAATATTCAAATAAAAAGGGTTTGCATAAAGCTCAGCAAAATAAATAAAAGGGGACCTATGTCAGGTTACACCTCCTAGAAATTGTAGAAAACCAGGGGTAAAAGTTTTCAAATGTTTTCAGAAAAAAAGAAAAGTTCTGGCTTAAAGAGTCAACATCAGAAGATACACCACTTTGATGCAATGCTTTCAGAATTCTGAGAAAACAAATGATGTCCACAATACTGTACTCAGTACAAAACAATCGTATGTGAGCATGGGTAACAAATTTTCAGACCATGTCTCAAAAACTATCCTTTCATGTAAGAGCTGCCCAGAAAACTCGGGCAGGTACTCTGTCCTTGCCTTAGTTGTGACCATTCGAACTCCAGACTCCAAGGGCGCATGGGATTCCTGGATCTCTAAATGAGGGAGGTTCTGTTGCCATTTATCCTTAGTGAAGTTACTGGGGAATGAGCTCCAACAACAACAAAAAAAAGTCATTAATTCAAGGAAGAAAGAAAAACCAGGATATAGGAAACAGTAGCTCCAGCCTGGCAGAGAGGAAAGGAAGGAATTCCCAGGACTGTAGTTAAGGAAAGTTTTCAGACTAAGATAACAGCTGTCCATTATGCCTGGAGAAAAACAAGTCCATGTTGGACAGGAAGCCAGAAGTCTTAAACTGTAGTTTGTCTACATGGAAAAAGTTGAATACGTTAATTCCCAGATGTGTTTTATCATTTCGTGACAAGTTTTATAAGTCCAGAGGATAATTTGGCAATTAATTAGTAACAGAGGCACGGGAGACTAAGAAAATAAATAATGGAAGCAATTATTAACTTTAGAGAAAATACAAAAGATTGTAAGAAAGTACATATTGCATTGGCTTTACTTTGAAGAATATTTATGCTGTGATCCTAAATCAATGCTGGATATTAATTAAATTTAAAGTACTATATAGGGAAACAAGGGAGAGAGGAAGTGTGTATAGCTGGAGTAGTGATGTGTGTGTGGCTGCTACATCCTCTTCACCCATAGTAAGAAATCAAGAGGTAATATCTAAAATTGAAAAATCAAAATGTATCACTTTGAACTATGCTCTTGGAAGGCATTAAAGTAAATAGAGAAAGAGTTAAGACTTAAGGGTGATTGGCTCTGAGAAGTGGAAATCAGTAATGGTAGGCGTGAAACATGTATGCGTTCTTCTACTACTCTGAAGAAAATAAAATTTAAGTTAGAAAGCACCTGAGTATTTACATATCAGTACCTGATTTTTCTAGTAGCAAGTTTAATTATTTGGTTGATTTGATTCTTCTCAACTCTTTACAAACCCTTTTAAAACAAAGGGTTAAATATCTTCAAGTCAACCATTCAAATATTGCACAGACAAGAGCTTGATTGTGGTACAATGGCTTGATTTTGATGAAGGTACTATCAGCATTACAGTAGGGCCAGTGTGCACCTCCAGGAAAACTGTTAATGGTGTATGATCATACAAAACACTTTTAAATTATCCCCTTTATTAAACCAAATTTTTCTGGCCTTGTCTACATATTGCTTTTGTACATATTAGTTACTGTTTGCTGCATAATAAACCAACCACAAAACGTAGTAGCTCAAAGTAACAATAAGTTAATTAGCCCGTGATTCTTTTGTCAGCAATTTGGTCTGAGCTCAGATGTAAAATTCTTCTGCTGGTCATGCCTGGGGTCACTCATTTGCCTACTGACACTCATGTGCCATCAGAAGCTGGGTGGGGGAAGACAGCCTGTCACAGTTCTATCAGTTGTCAGTTTTCACCAGGGTCCCTTCTTGCAACAGGGTCTTTTAACCTCAGGATGGCTAGATCTGCAATCTTCACATGGTAGTTTCAGTGTTTCAAGAAGACAAGAACCGAAGTTGTAAAGATTTTTGAGGTTTAGGCTCAGAACTACCACATCGCTTTTACCAGATTCTATTGATAGAAGCAAATTGCAAGGACAGCTCAGATTCAAGGGTATTAGAAAATGGTCTCCGTCACTCCAAGGGAGAAGCTGCAAACATTTTGTGGTCATCTTTAATCCAAAATTGACTCTAATCTTAACCAATTTACAAGTTAAGTGAATTTAAGGTGGCATCCTCATAATTTCTATTAGGAAGTCTGATGGTAGTTTACATCCTTCTCCTCATATCTCGAGTCCCCCATCTCTAGTCACTTATATTCACTTTTAACTGGGGGCCATGGTATTTTTTTCTAATTTTTTTGTGTATATCTGTTTCTTTACAATATTGCAAGTTTCAGTAGGAGTAGAACTCATGTGATGTTCACTCTCCTATCTTGCCTGATTGACTAAGTTGAAGGTACAACAAAAAGAGTAGAAAAGTTTTCAATACATTTTCCCTGATGCCATTAATACGGTAAAAGAAAGAAGACAGCAGCAATGTGAGAAGGTGCATTTCAAATATTCCAAGTAAGATATATCAGAACATGTAAGTGCGAAAAACAGTGGTTTTTAAAATGCAGGCAAGGAAAACAAAGAAAGCAACAAAAGGTCAAATATGAGCTAATCACAGAATAGAAAGTCAGTTTGGTGTTTGCATCTGTTAAAGGGAAAAAAGTTCATCTATTTCTTTACTTTTAATTATTCTAGTTGTCATTTTCATTAGGTTTAATTTGTCTTCATGGGAATTGAGAGGCCACTGGCTGTTGGCGGAAGCAGCCTATAACGTCTCAGAACTATTAGCAAAAAAGATATGCATTGCTGCATTTGGTTCCACTTTTGTATAAAAGCGTATTATTATTCTCATTAGGTAGCTCTGACCATATCTGGTAGAGAAACTGGGGTACTAAAAGGCAGATGAATCATAGACTAAGGTCCAGAGAATAAAATTAAAAGATATTAAAGAAGTAGCAAATTTAAACTAAAGGTTTTATTGGATAATGTGAGAGCAGGAAACGGAAGTGAAAAGAAACCTTTACTAAGAGCTATTATAAAATATTGAATTATTTAGAGTCGTGCAAAAGGACATGCCTAGGACCAACGGAATGAAACTAGGAGAACGAAAATTCTATCAGAGAGATGTTGCTAACATCAAGGATATAATGAAACTGTCTCCCAGGAGACCCATTCCATCTAACATAGAACTTTTCAATCTTAAAAGCTAAAATTTCATCTGACCCTGTAGCATCCCAGCCTCTCTTACCTATGTATCACTCTCACAGAATGAATTGGGTTTTCAAGACAAAAGACACTTACATTTAAGGAGTTATTTTGCATGTAAGAAATGAATTATTTCAATAACCCACAAAATCACAATACCTATGGTCATCACCAACAAAAATGAAGACAGGTCCTACTGAAATTATTACCAACATTGATGGTTCTACCCTGTGCCTTATCATATGAACATGTGGGGAATCTATTCTAAGTCAATTGTAACACTGTAAGTGTCCTCTAGTAGGGAAAAATAATTTCAGTCTTTCAAAGGATATCAGACCCTCTAGCCACAGAATGGCTATGATGTCAGGATCATTCCTAGAGCAAGTATCAAATAAATAAATGTACAGAAGACACACTGTGATGAATACTTTTCCGACCTTTTGGAAGTTGTATAGGTTCTTCTAGGGAAGAAGGGAGAAAATGCCAGTCTGCAGCTTCTCATTGGAACCCCCTGGGGCCAGATTTATTTATATATTCCTAATTTTAGAAAGTTTTTAAATGTAATATAGCGCATCTACCTTAAATCTTTTCAGGAGGCCAGTAATCAAAATATCACCATGTCTGCTGTGAAACATCTGACTGTTCACATTTAGTAGAAATGACCTCAGGTTTTACCATCAGATTGATTCACATAAGGTCGGGTTTTGCTTTTAAGAAATTATTATTTTTTTTAATTTAGTTTTCAGCCTTTTGGGATCTGAGAATTTTAGATAAGAGGTTGTGGGCTCATACCTATGTTTGGTATTTAAACAAATCTCAATACCAGGTGGGGAAAAAAATGTCCAAATGCCTCTAGACAGAGAATTTGCAATTAGATTTGCACACCCAATTTAATAAAACATCACCTTTTTTGCACTTGGGCCAAAAATAATCATAATTTAATGAACAAAACCACATAATGAGTAAGTGAAGAAATCAGTGTAATGAATGATCTTAAAATATTTCAATGTATCCAGTAAAAAAGTTAAACTGATATGCCTCCTTTTTTTTCCTTTTAGTTGTGGTCCAGTATTACATAACTCATTCTAAAAATTTCGGTTTAATTTTCAATATTCTCAACTACTTTTGTTTGCTTAGTTATGAGTATCCAGTAAATATTTTTTTCTTTTTCTTTTTAAAAATATGGAAGTGGCTATTTGGCTTTAAAGGATATTTTGGAAATGAGTTTGGGATTAAGAGAATTCATTCACCAAAATGAGTTTAAGCAAATATTGTAATTTGCCTAATAAATATCTGCTAGTGACCTTTTCACAGGATCTAATCACAAAGCAGAACTGCAGGAAGAATTGTTCAATGGGAAATATGTGTGTTTTTATTATTCAGACGCTGACCAAACCATTAATGAAATTGTGATTGTATTAAAACCAATCAATAAGTGTGCAATTTTTTTAAAAAAGAGCATTATTTTAGGCACAAGATATCCACTCGTATGTTATAAAGAAAATGCTATTTTTCTATAAATTTAATAGTCCATTTCTCATTCTTCCTTACATTATAGATTCGAGCTAAGGTATGGTTAGATTTTTGGAACCTAAGGCAGTTGAAGAATTTCAACAGGGCTTAGTGACTGGATAAGCAATAATATTTTGCACCAATGCTTATTGATGCAGAGCTTAACATGCTTTGTTTTGTTTTTAGGTTTTCTTGCAAATGCTTTAAGGTACTCACTGATTTTTATTGCCATTCTGTAATGGGAATCTTTATGTTTTTTCTCTCACTAGGTTTGATTACCAGAATAATTTTTAATCAATTTTCTAGTTTAAATACATAAATCTAAAAATAAAATCTAAATGATAGGAGCTTTAAGGTTTTATGGAAGTCTGAGGTCTGGTTAATACAAATGTAACTTTAAGCAGATAAATGTACTGCAGACTTTCTAGGTCTGATTTTGAAAATTTGTTTCTATTGCAAATTATCTTAATTTTAAAACAAATTTATATACTTGGTTCTGTTAGAGAAGTAATATGAAAAATTCTAATTTTATTTATTCAATTTTGTCTACGTCCATAATGAGTACGTTTGCATAGTTCCTTCAGCAAATGTACTTTTGCGAATTACCTTCACCCTTTTCCCAAAGCCAGTGCCTGTTATTCACATTCCTGATTAACAGGAAAGTTCGGGTTAAAATCTAGAGGGAAAAATATGAAAGAATAGAACTAATATTTCATTAGCATAGCCTATGCTTCATCAAGCCATCATTACAAGTTGATTTACTTTTCCCATTTTACTTGTGAAAATGCTACATATGTAGTTTAAAGGCTCAGAGGTAAAACAGCAAACCTGAAGTTATGTTGTGAATAAAAAGCATAACTGTACATTTTTCACCTCTCTGTGCTGCCCACGGAAAGTTACTGGAGCACAAAACAAGCTATGCAACCTGTAGAATATAAAATAAATCTCTTGCCATTTCATTACCAATGACATTTTGATTTATATTTGTTTTGAATTATTTTAACCACTTTTCTCCTTATTTATAAAACTAAAACTTAACTCTTTGCAATCTTCCTTAACAAACATGTTCGTATTCCTTTTGCATGTATCCTGCAAAGATTAAAGTTAAAGTCACAAGGTGAGTGTTCTCTTATGTTGGAGAATTCGAGTCATTATACAGAAAGCTTAGTCCTGACACTCCCAATTCATTATACAGCTACAGAACTGTGTTTTGTTGGAATTTTGCTTATAATTGTTTGTAATTTCTAAACTGTTGAGTTTTCAAGGATGGATTCCTAAAGCTCATGGATCAGAGCATTTTAAAGCATTAATCTTATTGCTTACATACCTGTTGTGGGTTGAATTGTATCACCTGCAAAATTCGTATGTTGATGTGCTAACCCCCAGTGCTTCAAAGGCCCATCCTACTCTAGTATGACTTCATCTTACCTCATTACATCTGCAATAGTCTTCGGATTACTGGTGCTGTGGGGATTCTGCCAGCCACGGTTGCAACTGGAGCTGGTTTCTGGGCTGGTGATGGGGTTAATTCCCTTTCATAAGATTCTTCCTTGAACCCAGCCAGCCAGGCTGTCGCCCTGCCACACTGCACTCCAACTGCTTCCTCCTCCTCCTCCTCCTCCTCCTCCTCCTCAGTAAAGCGGACCAGGAGATTCCCAGGCAGAAAAGTGCCAGGAGTCTCCAGCATGGCTGTTTCAGTCTGTATGGGTCTCCGCACCAAAACTCACACAAATCTGGGTGCTGTTTCAACTGGTGACTGGAATGCCTGGGAGACAGTCACCCATTCAATTGAATAAAAGGGGACTGAAATAAGGTGCCAGGTGATCTGGCTTGGCTGATCACACCCCCACAAAGACCAGCAATTTGAAACGCTCTGGATTGAGAGTTTCACAGCAAGCACAGCTGGACCTGGGACAGTCTATCTTTGTGAAGGGAAGGGCGTCTGCCATTACTGAGGCAGTCCACAACTACTGAGGCAGTCCACCACTACTGAGGCAGTCTGCCGTTACAGAGACAGTCTGCCGTTACTGAGGCAGTCTGCCATTACTGAGGCAGTTCTAACTATGCCTCTATAAACAAAACTGCAAGGAAATTCACACAGCAGCTGGGCAGAGCCCACGGCAGCTCAGCAACGCCTCTCCTCACTGGGCAGGGCATCTCTGAAAAAAGGCAACAGCCCATCAGGAACTTATAAATAAAGACCCACCTTCCTCGGACAGAGCACCTGGGGGAAAAATGTGGTTATGAGTTCTGCTGCAGCAGATTTAAACGTACCTGCCCAGAAGCTCTGAACAGAACAATGAAGCTCACAGGTTAGCACCATGAGCTCCTATAAGGACAGACTGTCTCCTCAAGCAGCTCCCCAACCCCCATATATCCAAAGAGACACCTCATAAAGGAGAGTTCAGGCTGACATCTGGCAGGCATCCTTCTGAGACAAAGATAACAAAAGAAGAAACTGGTAGCAACCCTTACTGATCTGCAGCCACTGCAGTTGATCCCCAGGCAAACAAGGTCTAGAGTGGACCTCAGCAGTCCTACAGCAGAGGGGCCTGAGTGTTAGAAGGAAAACTAAGAAACAGAAAGAAATAACTTCATCAGCAACAAAAGGGATGTCCACTTAGAGACCCCATCTGAAAGTCACCAACTACAAAGACCACAGGTAGATAAATCCACAAAAATGGGGAGAAACTAGTGCAAAATGGATGAAAACACCCAAAACCAGAATGCCTCTCCATCTCCAAGGGATCACAACTCCTCTCCAGCAAGGGAACAAGGCTGGATGGAGAATGAGTCTGATGAATGGACAGAAACAGGCTTCAGAAAGTGGGTAATAACAAACTTTTCTAAGCTAAAAGAACATGTTCTAACCCAATGCAAAGAAACTAAGAACACCGAAAAAAGGTTTGACAAAATGCTAACAAGAATAAACAGCTTAGAGAGGAATATAAATGAATTGATGGAGCTGAAACACACAACACGGGAACTTCACAAAGCATACACAAGTTTCAGTAGCCAAATCGACCAAGCAGAAGAAAGGATATCAGAGATTGAAGATCAACTCAATGAAGTAAAATGAGAAGACAAGATTAGAGTAAAAAGAGTAAAAAGTAAGAACAAATCCTCCAAGAAATATGTGATTATGTGAAAAGACCTAATCTATGTTTGGTATGTGTACCTGAATGTCATAGAGAGAATGAATCCAAGCTGGAAGACACTCTTCAGGATATTATCTAGGAGAACTTTCCCAACCTAGCAAGACAGGCCAAAATTCAAGTCCAGGAAATACAGAGAGCTCCACAAAGATATTCCTCCAGAAGAGTAACCCTGAGGCATATACTCATCAGATTCACCAGGGTGGAAATAAAGAAAAAAATTCTAAGGGCAGCCAGAGAGAAAGGTCAGGTTACCCACAAAGGGAAGCTCATCAGACTCACAGTGGATATCTCAGCAGAAACCCTAAAAGCCAGAAGAGAGTGGGGGCCAATATTCAACATCCATGAAAGAATTTTCAACTTAGATTTCCATGTCTAGTGAAACTAAGCTTCATAAGTGAAGGAGAAATAAAATCCTTTATGAATAAGCAATTGCTCAGAGATTTCATCACCACCAGACCTGCTTTACAAGAGCTCCTGAAAGAAGCACTAAACATAGAAAGGGACAACCAGTACCAGCCACTCCAAAATCATACCAAATGGTAAAGAGCATCAACACAATGAAGAAAGTGCATCAACTAATGGGCAAAACAACCAGCTAGCATCAAAATGGCAGGATTAAATTCACACATAACAATATTAACCTTAAGTGTAAATGGGCTAAATGCCCTAATCAAAAGACACAGACTGGCAAATAGGATAAAAAGTCAAAACCCATCAGTGTGCTGTAACCAAGAAGCCCATCTCATGTGCAAGGACACTCATAGGATCAAAATAAAGGAATGGAGGAAGATTTACCAAGCAAATGGAGAGAAAAAAAAAGTAGGAGTTGCAATCCTAGTCTCTGATAAAATAGACTTTAAACCAACAAAGATCAAAAGAGACAAAGAAGGCCATTACATAATGGTAAAAGATCAAGCCGGGCGCGGTGGCTCAAGCCTGTAATCCCAGCACTTTGGGAGGCTGAGGCGGGTGGATCACAAGGTCAAGAGATCGAGACCATCCTGGTCAACATGGTGAAACCCCGTCTCTACTAAAAATACAAAAAATTAGCTGGGCATGGTGGCGCGTGCCTGTAATCCCAGCTACTCAGGAGGCTGAGGCAGGAGAATTGCCTGAACCCAGGAGGCGGAGGTTGCGGTGAGCCGAGATTGTGCCATTGCACTCCAGCCTGGGTAACAAGAGCGAAACTCCGCCTAAAAAAAAAAAAAAAAAAAAAAAAAGATCAATGCAACAAGAAGAGCTAACAGTCCTACATATATATGAACCAAATACAGGAGCACATAGATACATAAAGCAAGTTCTTAATGACCTACCAAGAGACTTAGACTCCCACACAATAATAGTGGGAGACTTTTACACTTCACTGTCAATATTAGACAGATCAGCAAGACAGAAAATTAACAAGCATATCCAGGACTTGAACTCATACCTGGATCAAGCAAACCCAATAGACATTTACAGTACTCTCCACCCCAAATCCACAGAATATACATTCTTCTTAGCACCACATCACACCTACTCTAAAATTGACCACATAATTGGAGGTAAATCACTCCTCAGCAAATGCAAAATAATGGAAGTCATAACAAACAGTCTCTCAGACCACAGTGCAATCAAATTAGAACTCAGAATTCAGAAACTAACTCAGAACTGCACAACTTCGTGGAAACTGAACAACTGGCTCTTGCATGTTGACTGGATAAACAAAGAAATTAAGGCAGAAATAAAGATGTTCTTTGAAACCAATGAGAACAAAGACATGACATACCTAATTCTTTGGGACACATTAAAGCAGTGTCTACAGGAAAAATTTTAGCTATAAATGCCCACATGAGAAGTAAGAAAAGATCTAAAATTGACACCCTATCATCAAAATTGAAAGAGCTAGAGGAGCACGATTAAAAACAACCTCAAAAGCTAGCAGAAGACAAGAAATAACTAAGATCAGAGCAGACCTGAAAGAGAGATGCAAAAACACCCTTCAAAAAATCAATAAATCCAGGAGCTGCCTTCTTGAAAAGATCAACAAATAGACCAGTAGCCAGATCAATAAAAAAGAAAATAGATAATAATCAAATAGATGCAATAAAACATGATAAAGGGGATATCACCACAGACTCCAGAGAAATACAAACCACCATCAGAGATTACTACAAACAACTCTATGCACATAAACCAGTAAATCTGGAAGAAATTGATAAATTCCTGGACACTTGCATCTTCCCAAGCCAGGAAGAAGTTGAAACCCTGAATAGACCAATAACAAGAGCTCAAGTTGAGGCAGCAATTAAGAACCTACCAACCAAAAAAAGCCCAAGTCCAAATGGCTTCATAGCCAATTTCAACCAGACATACAAAAAGGAGCATGTACCACTACTTCTGAAATTATTCCAAACAATCCAAAAAGAGGGAATCCTTCCCAAATCATTTTATGAGACCAACATCATCCTGATACCAAAACCTGGCAGAGACCCAGCAAGAAAACTTCAGGCCAATATCCATGATGAACATAGATACAAAAATCTTCAATAAAATACTGGCAAACCAATTGCAGCAGCACATCAAAAAGCTTATTTATCACGACCAACTAGGCTTCATCCCAGGGATGCAAGGCTGGTTCAACATATGCAAGTCTATAATCGTAATTCACCACATAAACAGAACCAAAGACAAAAACCACATGATTATCTCAATAGGTACAGAGAAGGCCTTCAACAAAATTCAACAGCCCTTTATGCTAACAACTCTGAATAAACTAGGTATTGATGGAATGTATCTCAAAATAATAAAACTTTTTTATGACTAACCCACAGCCCATATCATACTGAATGGACAAAAACTGGAAGCACTCCCTTCCACTGTGGAAATCTGGCACTAGATGAGGTTGCCCTCTCTCACCACTCTTATTCAATATAGTATTGGAATTTCTAGCCAGAGCAATCAGACAAGAAAAAGAAATAAAGGATATTCAATTAGGAAAAGAGGAAGTCAAATTGTCTCTGTTTGTAGACAACATGATTGCAGATTTAGAAGACCCCATCATCTCAGCCCAAAAGCTCCTGAAACTGATAAGCAACTTCAGCAAAGTCTCAGGATACAAAATCAATGTGCAAAAATCACAAGCATTCCTATACACCAATAACAGACTTAAAGAGAGCCAAGTCAAGAATGAACTGCCACTCACAATTGCTACAAACAGAATAAAATACCTAGGAATAAAACTAACAAAGGACATAAAGGACCTCTTCAAGGAGAACTACAAACCACTGCTCAACAAAATAAGAGAGGACACAAACAGATGGAGAAACATTCCACACTCTTGGTTAGGAAGAATCAATATCGTGAAAATGGCCATGCTGCCCAAATTAATTTATAGATTCAATGCTATCCCCATCAAGCTACCTATGACCCTCTTCACAGAACTGGAGAAAAACACCTTAAACATCATATGGAATCAAAAGAGAGCCTGCATAGCCAAGTCAATTCTAAGAAATATGAATGAAGCTGGAGGCATCACGCTACCTGACTTCAAACTATACTACAAGTCTACAGTAATTGAAACAGCATGGTACTGGTACCAAAACAGAGATATAGACCAATGGAACAGAACAGAGGCCTCGGAGGCAACACCACACATCTACAACCATCTGATCTTTTACAAACCTGACAAAAACAAGCAATGGGGAAGGGACTCCCTGTTTAATAAATGGTGTTGGGAAACTGGCTAGCCATGTGCAGAAAGCAGAAATGGACCCCTTCCTGACAACTTACACTAAAATTAACTCCAGATGGATTAAATACTTAAACATAAGACCTAAAACAATAAAAAGCCTAGAAGAAAACCTCGGCAAAACCATTCAGGACATAGGCATAGGCAAGGACTTCATGACTAAAACACCAAAAGCATTGGCAATAAAAGCCAAAGTAGACAAATGGGATCTAATTAAACTCCAGAGCTTCTGCACAGCAAAAGAAAAACAATCATTAGAGTGAAGGGGCAACCAACAGAATGGGAAAAAATTTATGCAGTATACCAATCTGTTAAAGGACGTATATACAGAATCTACAAAGAACTAAAACAGATTTACAAGAAAAAAAAAAAAAACATTAAAAAGTGGGTGATGGATATAAAGAGACACTTTTTAAAAGAAGACATACATGAGGGCAACAAAGATGAAAAAATGCTCATCATCACTGGTCATTAGAGAAATGCAAATCAAATCTACATTAAGATACCATCTCACACCAATTAGAATGGCGATCATTAAAAAATCTGGAGACAACAGATGTTGGAGAGGATGTGGAGAAATAGGAATACTTTTACACTGTTGGTGTGAGTGTAAATTAGTTCAATCACTGTGGAAGACAGACTGGGTCAAAGGATTATAAATCATTCTATTATAAAGACACATGAACACCTATGTTAATTGTAGCACTGTTTACAATAGCAAAGACCTGGAACCAACCCAAATGCCCATCGATGATAGACTGGACAGGGAAAATGTGGCACATATACACTATGGAATACTATGCAGCCATAAAAAATGATGAGTTCATGTTCTTTGTAGGGACATGGATGAACCTGGAAACCATCGTTCTCAGAAAACTGACACAAGAACAGAAAACGGAACACTTCATGTCCTCACTCATAGATGGGTGCTGAACAATGAGAACACATGAACAGAGGGAGGGAAGCATCACACACTGAGGTATGAGGTGGGTGGACTACGGAAGGGACAGTGGGGGGTAGGGAGTTGGGGTGGGATAACATGGGGAGAAATGCCAGATATAGGTGATGGGGATGGAGGCAGCAAACCACATTTCCATGTATGTACCCATGCAACAATCCTGTGTGTTCTTCATGTGTACCCCAGAACTAAAGTTCAATAAAATATATATATATATATTTAAAAAAATGATTACTGGTGATGCAATGAGGTAAGATGAGGTCATACTGGAAGTAGGATGGGCCTTTGCTCCAATATGACTGGTGTCCTTACCAAAAGGGAAAATTTGAACACTGTTAGACTCACAGGAAAAACTCTTTGTGTATATGAAGATAAAGATCTCGGTAATGCAGCTCTAAACCAAGGAAAGCCAAAAATGCCAACAAACCATGAGAAGCTACAAAAGACACAAGATAGATTCTCAATCACGATCTTCACAAGGAAAAATTCCTGCCACCATCTTGACCTCAGACTGCTCTCTTACAGAACTAGGACACAATACATTTCTGTTGTTTAAGCCACTAAGTTTGTGGTACTTTATTATGGCAGCCTGAAAAGACATAGGAAAACAAATTCAGTTTCTCCAACTATTTCCTAGATATGAAGGGGTTTTCCCTACCAATAACCAACTCTGTGGACGACTCTTCAGCAAACCCAGCTGGGTCCTCCTGGTCCTCTAACTCAATTCAATTTTGACACCATCTTCCTGCAGATAATGTCAGATCCCACAAGTTGAGGGTCCAATCCCAAAAGACCGCCCCTTACTTCAGATGCCAGTCACAAGAACAGGCTGTTACCTGTTCTTCTGACCCACTGGTTATAAATTGGGGTTCCCATGCCCTCCCCTCACATTTCATTAACTCATTAGTATGGCTCAAAGAACTCAGGAAAACACTTTGCTTACATTTACCTAAATCACAATGGATATTACAAAGGATACAAATGAACAGCCAGGTGGGAGAGATGCGGAGGGATAAGTATGGGACAAGCAGGCAGTTTCCATGCCCTCTCCAGGTGCACCACCTTCCAGGAACCTCAACATGGTCAGCTAGCTGGAAGCCCTCAGAAGCCAACCTTTTGGAATTTGATGGGGGCTTCATTACATAGGCATGATTGATGACATCACTGGCAACTCAACCTTCAGCCCTTATCACCTCGATGGAGGTCAGTGGGGTAGGGAATAAAAGTTCCAATCTGATGATTACAAGGTTGGTTCACCTGGCAACCAGCCCTGAACCTGATGCTCTCTAGGGACCCCCTCCCCTCCCCGGCCACCAGCCATCTTGTTAGCATACAAAAGGCACTCTGAAAACGTAAGCTAGAAAATGGGATGAAGACCAAATACATGTTTCACAGTATCACAGAGCACAAAAAATGAATGCAATACACAAATAGTTACCGCTTATGAATTTACATTCTACTAAGTGCACATTACTTTCTATAAATAATGGGTGCACATCCTGACATGTCCTCTAAATAAAATGTGCTCTGTTTAACAATCTATGTCAAAACTTGGTGATGAGTTAGGAGTTTACACACAAAAAACACATGATTACCTTTATCATGCTCAATTATGTCCTCCCTACCATCCTGACCAAGAAATAAACACCAACTGACTACAGAATGACAGCAAAAAAAGATGTCTTGTGCACTTTCCTTACGCCTTGCTTAGCTAAAATGCCTCCTAACCATTCTATTGATAATCTTATTACCTGACTTTTCCCCTCTGCATGAGAAGAGGTGGGTAAGAATAATTCCTATCTTGTGTTTAAAATAATGACCCTAATATTCAGGGGTTATCTTGACCTTACCCCCTGTCTAAGATAAATTCACCCATAACTTATCTCAGGCTTTATCTCAGGAAAAGAAAGCATTTAGAGTTATCTCATAATGGATCTTGCTTCCTGGAAAAGCACAGAAACCATTCAAGCAAAAGGATGTTATACAGGAACTCCGACCTACCTGAGGACTTTGAATCAGCAGACAACTAACTTTCTACCAAGTCTAAGGTTTATAGCTTCACAAAGCAAATTTAAATACTAGTGGATATTTTTAAAGAGAAAATGTCTATCACGTTTTTACAGGATGTAAGCTTCCCATGCAGGGATACCAGGTTTTGCTATCTTACTTAGTATACTGCACAATGGGCATTTAATCAATGCTTCGTACTCCTAATGGTAATAACATTAAAAACATAATCAACAATACAAGCTTCAGTTGCTGCTTAACCTCTCTCTCACTGCAAATAATGGAAATTTTATTCTCGACTAAAGAGCTATGGAGAGAAAGGATGTTTGGATCATAAACCTGAGGAGAGTCTGGGGAAGCCGCAAAGGTGTAATGAAACTGCACCGTAAGAAACGAGCTATCAAGGTAATGGTCATTAAACTGTAAGTTTCTGTAAAACAAATACAACTAATTAGATGGCCAAACCAATTGCAAATATGCAACCAATGCCTATTTTATTTTAAAATTCAGGATACAGCTCCTAGATATCATTTGATTCAGTTTAGAGAGGAAAGAGAACCTTATGCATAGAAGGTGAAATGATCTTTAACACTGAATTTGATCAATAAATACTTTTAGCATTTAATTTGCCTCTTGACTTCAGTCTGCGTTATGTGGTATGAAGTGGAATAATGAAGCAACAAACATATTCAGTAAGATTGTCAACATCTTATTTGGTGATATGAGGAATAAAAAGTAGATGTAAAGATTCTACTTCTGTCTAGGATATAGATGCTGTAGAGAATGTTGTTACTGTTCTAACAGCAATAAAAATCCAAATAAACTTTGAAATCATAACTTTACTTTTTTTTTTTTTTTTTTTTTTTGAGACGGAGTTTCGCTCTTGTTGCCTAGGCTTGAGTGCAATGGCGCGATCTCGGCTCACCGCAACCTCCACCTCCTGAGTTCAGGCAATTCTCCTGCCTCAGCCTCCTGAATAGCTGGGATTACAGGCACGTGCCACTAGGCCCAGCTAATTTTTTTGTATTTTTTTTAATAGAGACGGGGTTTCACGACGTTGACCAGGATGGTCTCGATCTCATGACCTCGTGATCCAGCCGCCTCGGCCTCCCAAAGAACTTTGCTTTTTTTTTAGTATAGTATTCACAAGGTTGTACAACCACTATTTAATTCCAGAACATTTTCTTTTTTTCTTTTCTTTTTTTTTTTTTTTTGAGACGGAGTTTCGCTCTTGTTACCCAGGCTGGAGTGCAATGGCGCTATCTCGGCTCACCGCAACCTCCGCCTCCTGGGTTCAGGCAATTCTCCTGCCTCAGCCTCCTGAGTAGCTGGGATTACAGGCACGCGCCACCATGCCCAGCTCATTTTTGTATATTTAGTAGAGACGGGGTTTCACCTTGTTGACCAGGATGGTCTCGATCTCTTGACCTCGTGATCCACCCGCCTTGGCCTCCCAAAGTGCTGGGATTATAGGCTTGAGCCACCGCGCCCGGCCAGAACTTTGCTTTTTAAAAGGTGAGTTCTCAAGGTAACAAAGATCTATAAAAGTAGGAGGGCCATCTCTCCTAGAAAGCAAGAAACAAAGGAAGGTCTCCCTTAGCAGAGCATGTTAAGAAGAGGCACCAAGTTAGCTGCATAAAATCATGTAAATTGATTTGAGATAAAACATCAGCTTCCAAGGTCAAAGCTAGGCTAATATGCAAATCCAAAATTTCTGGGAGCACCTGATACAAAATGGAATCTGCAGTAATTTACATCCCGTTTTTCACAAGCCTCTACCAGGTGCTAAGGAGAATGATGGCAGGGCAAGAAACCAAGGAGCCCACACTTGCTGGTGATTGGGATTAAAAAGGCGGTTAGTAATTAAAAAGATACAGGCAAAAAACATGATGCATTTCTCCAAACCCTTTTCTTCAATGAAGCAAATGTCTTAAGCTGCAGAGGAAGATTCAGCAAACCCTCTTAATCGCAAGGCATGGGTAAAAACACATTGTTGTTGAGGGAAGAATGAAAGAAAAATTCAAAGACTGGGACAATCGTAGGAAACGCCTTGAGCCTAAGATTACAGGCTGATAACAAGTACACTCATCTCCTATAACCAGAAGATGGATGAGGAGACAGCACTCTAGACAGAAATTGGTTTCTACTTGATAGAAACTGTGAAACCTACTCCTAAGGGTAAGATATGCAACCCCTCACTAAGATTAAAGATGCAGTAGAATAACAGAGAACTCTCCCTGCCCCCTCAAATTATCTTAGCACAGAACACTAAGCAAGAACAGTCTAATGCTGAGGGAGAAGCAAGAGAGCAGTAAAAGAACCCTTTCTGTAGTTCAAGTGCTCTGGCATGGCTAAGAGGAGATGGTAGAGGCACAATGAAGAGAAGAATTCCTCCAGCACCCTGCCTCCATTCTAAGCACTAATGCAACATTTGGAGAATTCAAGCCAAAGTCCATGGAAGGTAACTGTAGGGATAACTGAACCTTAATCCACTCACTACATTAGTTCCAGCCTGCAATGGTCAGTCTTATGTGTCAACATGGCTAGACTGTAGTACCCAATTGTTGGGTCACATACCAATCTAGATGTTGCTTTGCAGAAAATTTTTAGGGGTGATAAACATTTAAATCACCAGACTTTGAGTAAGGCAGACTATTCTCTGTAATATGAGTGGGCCGCAACCAATCAGTTGAAGGCCTTAAGAGAAAGGACTAAGTTTCCGTAAAAAGAAAGGCAATGTGTCCACAGCCTTTGAACTCAACACTGTAACACTGACGACTGCTGGAAATTCCTGCCTACCAGCCTAAGCCAATTCCCTAAAATCTCTCTCTCTCTTTTTCTCTCTTTCTCCCTCCCTCCCTCTTCCACCCACCACTTCTATCTCTAACAGGATATTTGATATTTGGTCCAGAATTTCTAAATATAATCAAAGACATCAAATTGCTGACTAAAAGCCTCAGAGAATCACAAGCAAGGTGTAAGGAGGGGAGAGGATAGAAATTCAGCATATACAAATTGCTGAAAATAGTAGAAAAACAAGATATTAAAGACGTGCACAGGAAAAAAGAAAGAAAAGATAAATTACATGCAAGAGAGAAAGAAATAGAAGAGATCCGGAAACTGTGGAAATCAGAAGACAATAGAGTGATAGATGACTGTGGTTTATAAATGATTTTGAAATACTGTCTATCAACCCAAAGTCTTATACCAAACAAAATTATTTCCAAAATGAAGGGAAAATAAAAACTTGTGCAGTAAATGTCAAAAACATTCATTTCCAGAAGACTTGGGTTATAAAAAGTGCTCGTAAAAAAGAACAAGATCATGTACTTTGTGGCAACATGAATGTAGCTGGAGAGGTGATCCTAAGCAAATGATTACAAGAACAGAAAACCAAGTACTGTTTTCGTTCTCACAAGTGGGAGTAAAACAAAACCAACACATGGAAACAAAGAGGGAAATAACAGACACTGGGGCTTAGTTGAGGGTGGAGATTGGGAGAAGGGAGAGGATTTAAAAAAATCTATCAGGTAGCGTAGTTACTACATGAGATACTAAATAATCTTTACATCAAACACAACACACAGTTTACCTCTATACGAACCCTGCACATGGACCCCTAAACCTCAAACAAAAGTTAATAAAAAAAATTTTAAGGGAAATTCTTCAGGCAGGAAAACTGTGATACCAAAACAGAAACTCAGTCAACACACAGAAATAAACAATCCATGGATGTTCAAAATTAACATAAAATAAAATGTATTTTCTTATTACAATTTCTAAGGCCAGGAGCGGTCGCTGAGGGCAGTAATCCCAGCACTTTGGGAGGCTGAGGTGGGTGGATCACCTGAGGTCAGTTCAAGACCAGCCTGGCCAACATGGTGAATCCCCATTTCTCCTAAAAATACAAAAATATTACCCAGATGTGGTGGTGCTCACCTGTAATTTCAGCCACTTGGGAGGGTGGGGCAGGAGAATTGCTTGAACCTGGGAGGCAGAGGTTACAGTGAGCCAAGATCATGCCTTCGCACTCCACCTTGGGTAACAAGAGCAAAACTTGGTCAAAAAAAATTCTAAAGATAACTAATTGTTTAATAAAAATATATTGTGGAATTGGTACCTATGTAACAGTAAAATTATAGCAACAATAGTACAAAGAATGGTAGGGAAGAATTGAATGTATACTGTGTAAGATCCTGTGACAAATTAATGATACATAATGTAAACATTAGGGTAGGTAATTCAAAAACAATTTAAAAGAGTAATAATTTTCAATTAGCTATAAATATTTCAAGAGCCATAATCCGATTGTGAGTATAAAAAAAAACCATGAGATTTTCTGTTTACTTTTCTAAAAGTAAACAGGAAGGAAAGGGAGCAGAGGAAAAAAAAATAGGTAGTAAATTAATGGATTGAAATGCAACCACGCCAATAGTTACATTAAGTACAATTGGCCTAAACCCTCAATTAAAAGTCAAATATTGCTGAATTGGATTTAAAAAACTAAAATCCAATTATATGCTATCTAACAGAGACTCATTTTAAATATAAAGACATAGATTAAAAGCAAAATGATGAAAAATTATACTACTTAAACACCAAAAGGAAGCTTATGTTTCTATATTAGTAATAGAAAATGTAGCCATCAGAACAAGGGTTATTACCAGTGAAGATGAAAAATATTACAAATTTTATTAAGGACATAACTTATCAACAAGAAACAATAATACTAAATATTTGTATGAATTCAATAGTAGACCTTCAAAATATATGAAAAAATAATGGATAGAACTGAGAGGATAATAGAAATATTTTCAGTTATATTTTGATGTTTCAAAACTCACCAATTGATAGAACATTAAATCAGTAAGTACACAGATGACCTGAACATACTGTCAACCAACTTGGTCTAATTGATATTTATAGATTACTCCACTAAAGCACAGCAGAACATGGATTCTTTTTATGTAAACATAGGACATTTACCAAGATGTTCATATCGTGAACAAACAGACTCTATTCTGTGTCACAAACATACATTATTAAATTTTAAAATTTAAAAGAATTAAAACGCATTGCTAGCATAGTGGAATTAAATAAGAAGTATAGATAGATGATAGATATATAGAGATATATAGATAGATGGATATAGAGTGAGAGAGAGGAGAGGAAGAGAGAGATCCTACTATTACTTAGTGATAAATAATAAGGTGGAGACAAGTGGTGCAGGCCTTCACAAACGAAAGTCTGATAAAGGTTGAAGTTGCTGAAAGAAGATTTCCTTGAGAGTTAGATATTTGATCATTCATCATCCGTTTTCATACTACTGCTATGTAAACTCACAGTGAATGCTGCTGGTTCCTTGCTTGTTGATCCTTGATAATGTTCTATTTTTAGATCCACATAGTCCTACTTCCTTAGAATATTAAGCATCGTCTCTTTGAACCTGGAACGAATTTGTTTATACATCCCCTCATCCATGTGAAAGTCACATTCTCTGACAAGGATCTTGACCAGTAACACAGAACTTGATTTCTGAGGGAATGATTATGAAACACAAGCCCTCTTGATGTAGTTTGAACCCAGAACAAACAGCAGAAAGAATAAATGTTGGTCATTGAGACAACACAGTAAGTGTCTCCAAGAGACCGAGAACAAATGGACCCCAAAAAATGTTATCCAAGAGATAAATCCAAGATTAAGAGATAGAAGAAGACAAAGTCAAGAAGAATCTTAAAATAAGTGTAGAGAATGATTGTCAGTAACAGTGGTGAAACATCTGAGTAAGGCAAAATAATGGTTTCTCTTTGGCCTATTACTTTGACTTAGGAGAAACAAACTTAACTCAGTATGACTATCTCATATGACATCTCATCCAACACTTACATTCTCCATCTTACGAAATGATGACCCAAAAAAGAGATGATGCTAAAAACTCTGTTGATTTTGCTTGAAGAGTGTCAACCATCAGAGATTCAAAGAATTAAGTAAAAATATGATTAGTACCAATATTATAAAACTATACATTTGTGATTTAATATTTCATATTAAAAACATGCACTTTTTAAATTTAAAGAAAAAAATCTGTCCTTGTCAATCTATTATTCCAACATGGCAACAATTATCTGGAGTTGAACACTGGTCACTTCTATCACAGACTGAAGTGTATAAGCCCTTTGCAAATGTACTTTATGAATACAATTGGGTGTGATTTAAATATGGAGATACATTCTGAGAAATGCATCATTGGGCAAATTTGTCACTGTGCAAACATCATAGAGTATACTTACCCAAACCTGGGTGATATATATTCTACCATATGCCTGCACTCTATGTATAGCCTATTTTTCCTATGCTATAAACCTCGACAACATGCTACACTACTGAATACGGTAGGCCATTAGAACACAATGATAACTATTTGTGTATCTGAACATATCTAAGCATAGAAAAATACAGTAAGAACATGGTATTACCACCATCATATATATGCTCTATTATTACGCAAAATGTTATTATGTGGCATGTGACTAAAATCTCTTTCTACATCCCGACATCTAGATGGTTTGACTTTAGTGCTTCCTGACCCATAAAGACATTTGAGATTTTTTAGCCTCTAATGCCACAGGAATATTCTCTGATCCCCAGAATTTGAGTAAATATTTGTGCTTATTCCTTTTGCTCATACAATTCTGTGCTTGTATTTCTTTCTTATTTTTTCTCTCAGTTGAATGTATTCTACCATTGAAAACCCAGTGTAAGACTTTCTCTTCTGTGACAAACTGTAACGCTCACACAGAATAAGATATCTCTTCCTTTGTGCTTTCTGAACACTTCTCACATTTTTTCATCAGCGCCATGGCCACATAGTTTGTTCACACATCTCTTTCCCATGTTGGGTAATAAAATTCTTGAGATCAGGATATACTCCCACTGATCTTTCCAAATTCAATATTCTGCTTGGTACATGGTAGGCCCTTTGAATCTCAATTTATGCCAAGAAAGGTCATATGTTGGCCTGGATTTTTAGGAGATAAAAAATGGGAAGACAAGAATTCTCATTTCAAGGGACAACCCAATTTGTATTAAGGCAAATGGTGATAATTACTTTGGCACGTGCAGAGTTGGGAAACAGCACCAAAACTTATGACATTATGAGACTCACTACTACTACATGTGGCAGTAGGATCAATATCCTGTCTTATACATAAGGATGTAATGGTAGTAGATGCTGTATTTTTTAGAATCATCAATAGCTCAGAGGCAGGCACTGATTTTAATAGAGAGTCAATCATAATAGTTGATTTCCTGGCTCTGTAGTTTCTGTAGCATCTCCTCACAGGACAAATAAGAAATAAAAATAGCAGCAGATGCTACATTACGGGTAAGGAATGAGTTCCTGGGCACATATGGAGACAACCCTTGGGGACATCAATGGAATAAAGGCTTATTTAAGAATTACAGCTGCTCCTACAATAACAGGTGGAAAGGGAGCCATATAATGCTATATCTAGTGTCACTGTAATCTAAATGTATATGTATAAATATGTACACATGATATGCATATATATGTAGATATATTCACATATGTGTGTATGTGAATATATATAGTTAGCTACTAAAACTTTTTCCAGTGTTGTGAGAAAATATTCATAGCAGAAACAGAGGAAGTAGGAAAGAATTACAAAAATTTGAGGGTTATTTTTTGCTCTGAAAGAGGAGACAGAATCACTAATCAAAGAGACAGTTTCACATATATTCAGTAGAGGAAGTATTGTTTTAACACTATTTTTCAGCTATATATGAAACACACAGATTTTAATTTATATCAAAATGTCATATAAAAGGAAGCATTCATCTTTAGAACATTTGCAAGTAAGTTTCCCATCTGTAAACTACCAATTACGATTTATCAAAGTGTCCAAGTACAGAGAAAAGTTTAGTTTTTTGGTATGTAAAGAGGCTTTTTAAGCATTTTAGTTTACTTAATATTTAATAAAGTAAATAAAAGTTTATCTCACACTTTCTATTTACATGAAATATGGATCAAGGTAGAAAACCCACAAATCTAAAACAGCAGAAACATTTTACTTGAACAATTATATATATATATATATATATATATATATATCCCCATAAATGTATAATTGATAAACACCATAAGGATTTTAATGTGAGAATATTGATGAATAGATAGGAGATAATGGAGAACTCACGTAAGAAAAGATTTTGACTGTAAGAGGAAACAGTGCCCAATACCTGTGCTTAAGCAGAATGAAGCAGGACAAACTAGAGGTAAATGTAGATAGGCTCATATAAGTGGAAGCAGAAATTGAGAACATATCATATTTTCTCTGTGAAGAGATAGGATGGTTCTTTGGCTGGAAGCTGGGAGGCTGAGTTCAAGTTTGAAAATATGTGGAGAAGAACTGACACTTTTAATAAAATGATGGAAAGAAATTGTCAACAAGAAATTCTGAACAAGATTGACTTTGAGTGTTGATGATTAGAAAGTAGTGTTGATGATTAGAAAGTAATGTTGATAACAAAAAATGAGATGCTTAAGGAACCCTACGAATTTAGAAATACCGTGAACTGGAGCTCTCACTGAAGCACAGAAATGACCATAGCTAGGAAAGTGAGTTGTATTCAGGAGAGTAATAACTGAATTAGCACTTCTGTAGTAGAGATAATTTATATTTATAACAAAATTCATATTTGAGAGATACGGATGTGCGGTGGGGAAGAGGACAAATTCTTCAGAGATGAGCATGTTAAGCATAGAGGATTTGTGTGTTATGAAGGATGGCAATGATAGGATTGGGATGAAGTTATGTTAGTGACCCAATTACCAGAAGTTAGATGATGGCAATAAGAAAGCAGTGAGAACTGTATAGTGACACATCATGAATCTCAAATGAGTTTAGTTTGTGTGTGTGTGTGTGTGTGTGTGTGTGTGTGAGACAGAGAGAGAAAGAGAGAGTGTGTGTGTGTGTGTGTGTATGTGTGTGTAGGTGAGTTGGAGCCACGTCCCACCAAATCTATGTCAAATCACTGGACAGGGGACTGGATCATGGAGGCAGAGTTCTCACGAATAGTTTAGCACCATCCCTTCTAGGTACTGTCTGGTGAATGAGTTCTCACAAGATCTGGTTGTTTACATGTGTGTGGCTACCCCTACCACCTTGCTCCTGCGCCAGCCATGTAAGATCTGCCTGCTTCCCCTTTGTCTTCTACCATAATTGTAAGTTTCCTGAGGTCTCTCAAGAAGCAGAAGCTGCTACGCTTCCCATACAGCCCACAGAACTGTGAGCCAATTAGTCTTCTTTTTTTAAAAAATAAATTACCCAGTCTCAGGTATTTGTAGCAATTTTAGAACAAACCAATACAGTATGTGCATGTTTTTTTTTGTCAGTTTTACAAGATAATCGGTGTCTTATTGCTAGAAGTGCCACTGGAGTTTAGGGAGTTCATCCAGGGGTATGTGTGTGAGAAAATAAGCAGCTAGAATTAAGAGGGAAACAGTGAAGGTGATATCTTCAGATGAGAGTCAGGCTTCATTTATAGCAAGGAATGTAAAGTTAAAGATGGGTTTTTTGTTTTGTTATTTTATACAGATAGTTGTAGAAAACACTGTGGGAAAGTTTTGAAGATGAAGATATGGTAGAGAGCTGAGTCCAGAAAAAGGAAGTTCAGAACATACAGAAGAACAGTACCGTAGATGATAGAAGATCCTGTTTCCTTGTACATGAGTACATGAGTACATGACTGATATAAACAGAAAGGAGAGCAATGGCGATGGAGAAACCTTTCGAGCAGGATGGTGTCAGAGTGTCGGGACTTGACAGTTTGCTTCTTCAGCTGGAATGACCCTCCCCAGTGGTTTCCAACTATGACTCTATAACATACAGCTGAGGTGAAAATGGTTAGAGAAATCACCACCTTTATAAATTAATACATTGCCATGTATATTTATATATCAATCTCTGCCAAGTATTTTTAGTATGAATCATTTTAAGAGTATAATAAAATTTTTGTATATTGACACAATTGATTTTCTGCACCTGCAAATCCAATGTCCAATATTTAAATTACTATGTTTTCACCAAGGTCATTATATTATGAGATTTAGAGCCTAATAGCCAAAAAGCCAACTTTGGAGGAAAAATCATATTATCTTCTCATGTCTTTTAAATTGAAACACATTCAAAGATTTTTATCATACATGAAAAAAATCAACTTGTTAATTATTGTTATAGTGAGATAGGCTATTTGCTCTCTTAACGAATGGCTTATATCTTAATTTTCTGAACTTGTAAAAGTATGCAAACAATTGCCCATCTTTTACACAACTGAATATTCTGTCAACTATCATTGGATTAATTTTTCTAAAGTAGAACCAATTATATAAGACCTTTGAAAAACAGAGGAAATGATATGGTTTTCCTGTGCCTGAACCCAAATCTCATCTTGACTTGTAGCTCCCATAATCCCCGCATGTCATGGGAGGGATCTGGTGGGAGGTAATTGACTCATGAGAGGGAGTTTTCCCATATTGTTCTTGTGATAGTGAATTAAGTCTCATGAGATATGATGGTTTTATAAAGGGTAGTTCCCCTGCACAGGCTCTCTTGCCTGCCACCATGTAAGACGTGTCTTGCCTCCCTTACCTTTTGCCATGCTCCACAGCCATGGGGAACTGTGAATTCATTAAACCTCTTTTTAAAATAAATTACCCAGTCTCAGGTATGTCTTTATTAACATTGTGAGAACAGACTAATACAGGCATGATATGTGACTCCTGGGTTTCTTTGTTCCTTTTGCTCACTCTGTCAACATGCACTTTTCTGGAATACCTTCTAGATATTAGTTACTGAATTAGACCAAACTTCTGACCTTGGGGAGTTCAGGAGTTGATTGTGTTTAATTTCCCCATCATTCTGATGATCCTGCAGAGGGCACACTTCAGTTTCTAGATTCCATTTTAAATATTGATTTTCCAACAGTTTAAACAAAGGTCATCCTAGGAATAGAATCTTTATTTTTGTAACAATTGTTTAATTAATTAATTAATAATAATTATTATTATTTTTGCAAATGAAAGTGCCAAAACCCCCAGCCTTCATTCACATAGTTTCATTTAAACAGATTGTCTTCCTTTCTCAGACTTGAATTGAGCTGGTGGCTTGACAGTTGAACAGCTGTTCACTTCCATTTCCATAAGTCTGTATGTTTTGAAAAAGAAGATTAACATACTTCTCTTTTCTGCTCAGGTCCAACAAAAACAGGGGCAGTTAAACCTAAACCATTTGTCTAAGAGAAAAGGGATAGAATTATTTTTATCTTTTGTGTTGTGTCCTTTCATATAAATCCCCCTCACTCCACACGCATTCACCTCTGGTTCTCAAAAGAAGCCAAAACTTAACTTTTCATGGGAATTTGCAGAAATACATGTAATGAAAAGAATATTGTTTATGCAACATCAGGGCTTTCTAGATTTGTCTGTCTTTGCCAGAAGCTTTTAAGAACATTCACTTAAGGCAATCTAGACAGTTGTCTCTATTGGAGAAAACCTCCAGAAAAAGAAGAAAATGGTAGAAATGCCTTGGTGTTGTAATTAACACTTTGAAACAGAGATCCAGGATGTTTTAGGTCAATTTCAGAGACCCTAGTAAAACATGTATGTACACATTCTTTATTTGAACCATCCATTCAGTATTCTTTTTGTGTGTGTAAACCTGGTGTTAAGTCAAGTGGAATGTTCAGATGATTTGCCAGTGGCATAGTTAAATAAAACACATAGTCTTGTAATGTAGGCAAGGAGACAAAATCAGTGAATACCGCTTTGTTGGTAATCTGTTGAGAGGAAAAGAGTAAGAGAATAAAAGGTAATGATACTCTCTTCTCTTATTCATTTAGAGTATTATCATGGTACTATCTGTTCTGCTTTCATGTAAATTCTGCCCACCCCACACAAGTATGCAGTTACCCTGGATCTTAAATTAGGCAATGCAAGTAGTGATTTCTGGATAATGAGCTACATCAACAAGATCCAGGCTGGTGAACTGTGGGGCAGATGGAGTCAAACAATAAGTCAAGTGTGATACCGAGTTCAGTAGATCTAACAGGGGATCCAAATAAGTCAACCAAGGAGAGCTGCCATAAAAAGAGATATTCAAAGTTGTACACATATTTATTTCGATTTCACATTCAAGAACATCCTAATGTATAACAGTCAAGGTGTTATGTTTTACCTGAAAAAATGCATGTCATTAATGATAAATTGTATTAAACAATTTAAAATTTAATGCAGATCACTGGTATGATTACAGTTCTATGACGTTCTATTCATTCACTCAGCCAGCATTTATTGAGTACTTAACTAGATTCCTTCAGCAAACACTTCCCCGTTATAGTCATATTTGTGGATATTGAGGACACAAGAGTGATGTGTCTCTGGTCCCAGAAATATAAAAATGAATGGCCTATTGTTTCTTCCCTTAAAGAGGTGTTGAAAAACCAGAGAGACAAACATACCTAACTAATTTGATACATTGTGATAACAGATAAGATAGGAAGTAATTAAAAACATTAGTGTTAAGAGAAAAAAAAAATCAATTAATTTTGAGTATATGACAAGGAGCAGGGGAAAATTTTCAGATTAGGTATTGATGATGGTCCCTAAGAGGCGACATGCCATAAGTAGTAAAAGCAAGTTCTCAGACCTGTGATAGGTAAGAAAATTGTACTCAGTTTCAGTATACTGTTTTTACCTTCTTTCATGGTGTTATTTCACATATAAACTTCTATATAAGTTTATAGCCCGAAACCATACCTTTTAATGCCCTTATTGAATTTTAATGCATTAAAAAACATGGTTGAATAAGCCATGCACTTGCTATTAGATACTTGGTTGCTTCTAATTTTTCATTAAATCATCATATATAATTTTGAAAAGTCAAAATATGTTCATAGAATTGACCTTCTAGTTTGAAAGATGTCATTAAAAGTTTGAGGATTGATCTCTAAGGAAACTGAGACTATTTTAAATGCCACCAGAGACATAAAAGTACTCTAGATTTCCTAGAGCTTATTCCATTTACTGGGGCAACCATTCAATTTCATCTTCACTAGGGCAGAGATCATTTCATTGATTAATACAATATATACTGAGGATTTAGCATACTACCTGATATATATTAAACATATATATATATGTGTGTGTGTATATATATACAATTTATATATATATATATATGTATATATATATATATAAATTGTCAAAGGAATAAATAAATGAATCAGTGAATATTTAGCACCATTTTAATTTACCTTCAACTATTTTAGTAAGTGCATTTTAGCATTATAGAGTCTGTTTGTATCTATATTTTGATTTATTATGCTATCATCACATAATATTCCCTGTGTACTGCATTAATGTCATAGATTACCGCCACACACATTTTAGTTCTTAAACAATAGCCATTCTACTCATTTTTCCTGGCTAACACACGCTGGTTGTGTTTAGAAGAATTATGTGCTCTACCCCAAGGAATAATAATGACTATCTAAACCTATAGATTTCATCTTTCTTTTCCAAACTTTTGTAACTAGCTATGGCCATATCACTTATTTCTTGCCATTGAGTCTATGATAAAGTTTCCTAAAAAAACTTCTGGAAATTGTTTCTTTCATTAGCTGGAAAAAAAAAAAAAAAAAAACAAAAAGAAAAAATAATAACTTAAGGAAAAATCCGTTTTTATCAACATCTCCTATGATTATTGGCTCTGAATGGAGTCATGATGTCTGGAGGTGTTGAAGCCATCTGGAACCCATATTTCAATATGCCTATGATCAAAAAAGCAACAGGCTGCAGACGTTAGAGTAGAAGAATAATCTTGGTAAAAATATTGAGCTGTACTAACCCTGTACTGCCAACCTCCAGGCTTCATTTTATTTAAGGTAATTAACTGTTGTTATTGCTTAAGACACTCTAGGCAAGGATTTCTATTACTTGTGTCCAAAATTCTCCCTGGCACAATTTTATTATGAAACTTTATGAATGACATACTATACACCCACCCATACATCATAGTTTTAATGTAATCACGATCTTCATCATTGATTAATCTTCTTAAGATTTGAAATGAGCATTACATTCTGTTGTCATTCTTAATTTACAAATTGATTATATTTACATGTATTCCTTGCAGTGTATTTCAACATATAGAATGAAGAATAAGATAAATTAATTCATCTTGAAACTCAGAATTAAAGCCCTTAAGAAAATTTTTTACTATTTTCTGTATGCCTTTTTGATCATAGTTAGGATCCATGTCATCAATTATTTTAATTTTCTATCCACTGGTCATTTTTTACTGTTTTTACTATTATGCCAAAAGATTTTGATCATGAAAAATATTAATATATTTGAAATGCTTGCATGGTAAGTTTGTTATCATTAATTTTAAAATATGTTAATCACTGATTAAATTCATATATGTTTCTAATTTAATTTTTCTAACAATTTGTCAAGTTCTATAAAACATTCCATGAAGACTTTAATTATCAGTCAGTCACTCAAAAAATAAATCAGAATGAATTTGTTTATTTATTTATTATTTCTCTTTTTCTCTAACCGGAAACCAAAGAATTTCACAAATGAATTATGTGTTTCTAATTGAATTAATACTTAAGTCATGGTAATTCTGTTCTTTTTGTAGATGAATATTGTGGTAGGCTTAATAGCCCCTGAAAACTATTCACATTCTAATCCCTGGAGTTGCTGAATGTTACCTTTAGTAAGAACAACAACAAAAAGGACATTACGGATATTATTAGATTTAGAATTTTGAGATGAGATTACCCTTGATTGTCAGGTGAGCAATTCACGCAATCGCATTTGTCCATTTAAGAGGGCCACAAAGGGAGATTTTACAGCCAAGCTAGAAGATTTTACAGCCAAGCCAAGAGAAGGCAGTGTGACCACAAAGACAGATTGAAGTAATTCATCTACAAGTCAAGGAATGCCAGCAGTTATCTGAAGCTACTTGAGGCAAAGAAAAGATTCACCACTAGGACTGTGGAGGGAGTTCAGTTTGCTGATACCTTGATTTAGGTCCAGTGATACTAATTTTGGACATCTGGCTTCCAGAATCATAAAGGAACTTTATTTGTTGCTTTAAGCCACTAAGTTTCTAGTAATTTGTTATAGTAGCCACAGGACACTAATACAAATATCTTTGCTACTGTTTCCATCATTCTTCTGTAGAAACAATACATACACTGAATTTAGCTAATTTTACATTTTTTTCTCTATTAATTTTTTAATTTTCCTAATATTCTTAGGTACAGTCATCATCTGTAATGTGTGCTATTTTCATTCCTTTGTTTCCTATTGTATTTCTTATACATTTTCATTTCTTATACTTTCCAAATCCAAAATATTGCTTGAATTTCTATTGTAATATTGAACAGAAATAATGGTAGCTATATGCTAATCAATGTCTTGCTTTGAAGAATAACAGATTTCCATTTATTGTCTAGAATGATGAATGATGACTTATTATATTAATGTATATTTTTTCTTTATACATCTTTAGCAATAACATGGGTCCTTATAATATTTTACCATGCAATGATGTAAAATATTACTAAATGACAGTCAAATGTGTAGCATAATACTGTGAAATGTGTACCTCTTATATGGCACATAAGGTTAATACTTTCTTGAAAGTTATCATCGCATGCCTAAATAGTATATTGAACCCTTACTGATATTTTAAAGACTGCATTGATATTGATAGTTTATTCACTACTAGTCTACCAAGTCAAATCTTTGAGTTTCTTCTCTAAAAACTTGAGAATAGGGGTAGCTATTGATAAAAGCTGAAGAGCAACAGATCCAGAAGGAAAAACTTCCAAGCACCAAGAAGTAATATGCTACATAACACTTTTCTCTTTTTGAAAGACAGGCTTGTAGAAACGATGGTGCCAAATTGTCCAAGAATAGGGGATCTTAAGAGTAGAAAGTGGTAGATTTACAGACAGAGGTCTTGTCTAAATTTTCTCAAGGTAAGTAAAATAATTGAATTCAGAGGAAGATTGTTAAATGGTGGAGACCCATTCCATGCTCCAATACATAGCATTTAAGAGTGACAGGCAATTTGACAGGGAAGAAAGTAGAGGCCAGATCACAAAAATTGAGATCTTGGGAGCCATTGCAAAATCCTCACACAAACTTGGCAAGGAAGAATTGAAACCACAGACCTTAAAGAAAATATGAATGTTTGGGCAGTGAGCCTATGAGCTATAATGAGGAATGTCTGCAACCCAGAAAACACTTCTCTGAATGTTTTTTAAACAAATTATGACCCTGTTCCTCCTTCAACTCTGCAGGGGAGATTCACCCACAATGTGACTGAATTGATAGGTTCAGTGCCATGTTGATAGAGTTCAACTTATCAATTTATAGACTTACAGAATAGAAATAATAATAAGCCATAGTACAATATTTATTTTACTTGATTGTGAAGCAGAAAATGTGTATAAACTAAACGTCTTGCCTTTTCTCACTAATATTACTTAATCACTCAGAGTAATAATGTATTGAATTCTGTTTAAACTTTACCAAAATTCATATATGACATTTTAATCTCCTTTTTCAGGGCTATTTTGGATGTTTTCTAACAATTTATATATACATATATACAGACACATGTATTTGAAACTGCTCATGGAATGCAAAGAATATACTTTAAGTATTTGTAGCCATTTTATAGGGAATCCATTGAAATTAAAAAAAAATTATTTTAGCAACTTTTACAGCATTTCACTATGTTTCATGATTATTCTTCGACTTTATTTGCCCATAAAATGAATCTTTTCCCTATCGTAATCTATGCAGCCTATTCTCACATTAGGTTTCTTGATGTTTCTAGACACAGTTGGTTGACATTGAGTTTTTTGTCACTTACAACATTAACATTTCTTTCAAATAGGCTTCCAAGTAACTTTCACAAGTTCTATAGTTAATATATTTGAATTTATGTTCCTAAGTGAAATAGCATATTGAGAATTTTACTAAACTTCATCTTGATAGGTTCACATTCATCTTGTTTAGTGATTCAAGATGTACAAATTTAGATGTACAAAATGAATGGCTTTGGGAGTCAGATTCTATCATTTTAAAATGTGATAAGCATGCAATCACCAAACTATTATTTGAAATGTTTCTTAGAAGAAGGCAGGAAAAAAAGTGTTCCAGGAGTGTCTCTTGAAACTTCCCTTAATGTATGTCATTTGCTTAATCAAAGATCCTTGGTTTCAGTTGTTCAATCACTTATAAACCCAATTTATTTTATTATATACATCCACATTTCTCCTTCCTTAACATAATGTTATTATAAGTTAACTAACTGGTCAATACGTTGTTGGAGTCCAGACTCACTTTCTCTATTACATTTTTCTTGATATATTTGTCTCATAATCTAGGTAAATAAATTAATTAGAAATTAGAATTTGGAATTGTAATTGTATCTAGAAATAATTCTATTTGCTTTACTAACAATTTCCTCAAGATATTTCAATGCTATATTGCTTGAGATATGTACGTTCCTTTTTAGTGTTTTTGTTAGTTCTTACTGTATATTATGCATTATTTAGAGTAATTTTACATTTTTTAAATTAATTTTTCTATTACATATGTATTATCTGATTCCACCTTTAGAAATGCTTGCATTTCTGTTTCCACACAAGCCTTGCAAATCCTAGATTATTCATTTGTTTCTAATATATGGATGTCTTCCTCTTATAAACAAAGTTATTTTGAATTTTGTTTTCTGAACCTAGTCTGTCACCACTTACGTTTCTATATGGAAGTTAAGACCATTTACATTTAACCTTATATATGCATACTTACATTTAACCCTATTATTCATGCATACAAATATACATAGAAAATTTATATGCATATAAATATACATAGATACATAGATATGCATATATATGAGTGTATGCATGTGTATCTATATATACACATATATGTGTGTGTGTGCATGTACATGTATATAATCTTCAACGATTTTGGAAATTGACCTTTCATTATTCTTATTTATTCTTATTTTTTTTATAAATGTATTTGTTATTTAATGAGATCAGATTATTTATTTCCTTCCAGTTAGAATAATTACATAAGTCCAGAAGCTGATGGAACATACATAAAAATAGAAATTGTATAAATTTGCAGCATTTATTTTTTAATTTCTCAAAATTTTTTGATGTTACAGTTCTTAAAATATACTGTAAAGCATTCTCCTAATCTCCAATATTTTGGTAGTTTATTTTATTTCTTCAATAATTTTTTTCTGGGTAAATCTTTTAATCTTCACCAAGGAAAATTAAGGAAGTAGCTTAATAGTGCTTCATTATCCTTATGATAAATTTTATAAAATCTTATTTGTAATTTTATTTACTGCAGCAAGCTATTATATCTTGGTTACAAATGTTTTGAAAAAAAATTTTACATGTCACACTATATTGCCTTATTTTTATTACTGTATTTGGCTTAACAAAACGAAACTTATGCTAACATTTAAACCAACTATAATCCCTAGCCTTATATTGCTCTTTACATTCTAAATCTCTTGCTTTAAACTCTGCAATAGAGATTACCAACTGACAAATTATTTTGGTCACTATATTTCAAATACATTCACTTTCTGCCTTTAAAGTAAAAAATCACTTTGACCAAGTTATAGTGACATAAATTCAATTACCTTTATTCAACTTCTCCCACATTCTTCTTTCAACAGGGGTTTGGTATTGAGATTTAAAATTATTTATATTCACAATTCATCACTTTTTGCTTTCTGGCAGCTCATAAGATAATACCTTTGGTTTCAAAGTTTCAAAACTTTTTTGTTGATGTCTAGATATTATCCGTTGCTGATTGTGCCTTTCAACACTGTTGAATCACAGGCTGATATTTTTATTTAATATAAGAAACACATTTGTAATATTATCCTGAATATAAATACTGTTTATCTCTTTCTAAGTTGTCAGTCCTTGAAATCAGAAACTATGTCTTATTTGGTAATTTTACTTACTGCAACAAATTTAGTACCTGCGTATATCTTTATCTGCATGAATAGATATAATTAACCTTTAATTAAGCTGTATCTAATCTATCAATCAATCATCCAGCTTGGCCAATGCAAAAGACTTTGTAAAATGGCAACAGATTACCATAATCTTAACCAAGTAGTAATTCTAACTGCAGCCACGATCTTGGATGTTGGCATAAATGAGATAAAATACTTGATACCTGTATTCATATTTACATAAAGACTTTTTTTTCTATCTATTTCAATAAATAGAAAACATGGCAAGCAGGGTTTTGTTTTATTTAAAATTTTTCATCTCCTGTAAGGCAGCTCCTGTCTGCTGTGTCTCTGCAATCAATTTTCCCAATTTGCACCATGCTGAGCCACAGAGATCTTGATAGTCACAGCAAACATCATCATGTTATGCTGGTATAACACACTGATGACCTCATGCCTATAGGATGTGAGAGGAAAAAGAAGTAAGCACCATAGATGCTTGTGTAAGACACTTGCATTATTGATAATTGGAGATAAATTTCATGCAGCCAAAAATACTGCTTGATACAGATAGTGGGTTTTTTTTTTGAGAGGTTAGATGTAATTGGTAGATTAGATATAGCTTAATTAAGGCCAGATAATAGGGAACTCTAGTCAAAACAGCTGGAGAACACTATTCTTCAAGTCCTGGATTTCGAGTACATTGGACCTTAGGTTTTCTCCCCTGGAATGAAATTACTGTTCGCTACATGTGGGCAGAAAACTTAAGTGGTTTTGGAAGAAGACTACGTTAAGAAATTGGCAAAATGTTCGCAAAGCCTGATTTTCCTTATTTGCACAAAGCTAAAATGCATTTCCCAACCCCTTGCATTTTGGTGGGGCATGATCTCGGCGCTCTACAATAAAATGTGAGTGGATGTCGTATGTTTTTCTGGTATAGTTTAGTTAAGAGCATGTGTGAATGCTCTTGTTATATACCCTGATTTTTTACCATTCGTAGGTGGCAAGGGAAACCAGAGAACTAACGCATTGAAGAAAGAGTCTCTTTCAGCTACTGCCTATGAATGTGAGTGTCTGGGAGAAGCTAGATTACTACCACCGGCACCAATACCATTCACACCACTTAAAAACCTTTGTGAACCAGAAACAACTTTTTGTTGTGTGAAGCTACAAAGATGTTGGCATTATTTTCTACAGAATTTAGCATACTACAACTAAGACAAACATGTTCAAACAAAGGAGAAGGAGCTTTATCAGAGACTTCAGACTTGGAGAGGCGGGAACTGGGGATTTGACATTCTTCAAAACTTCCTAGTACCTTACTATACTCAAATACGCTTCCATATTTAAAGACATTTGATTCAAACCTGAACAAATGGAACTCTCCTGGTTTCCATCCTTCATTCTATTCATTCTTTCACCCATTATCTATTACATTCTGACTTGGGCTGGGCTGTGTGCTGGGTACTGGGAAAGAGAAACGAAGATGAGAAAATCCTTCTCTCCAACAAATTCCATCCTAGGAAGATGGCTTTGTAAGCTAATATTTGCATTACAGCACATCTGCTACGGCAAGCATGCCTACATGCTGATAAGCAGAGAGGTGGGCTCTTAAGGGTGAGGTACGCTTCCCAAACAAGAGACTCTCTGTTGTAAATGTAAAGGATGCATAAGAAGTATGAAAGTTAAAAGCCCTTGGTTCATTTCGCCATTTCTTCAGAAAGCTCCATATGGATGTTTATCACACTGATTCATTCATTCATACATTCATTCATTCATTCATTCATCCAACAAGCCTAAACCTTCCTTCAATTATAGAGACATTTCTGTGTGCTAGTCACCATGTTAAGCATTGTATTAATTTTCAATTTTTGCTGTAACAAATTGCCATAAACTTAATGCCTTAAAACATTACAACTTTATTATCTTATGGTTTTTGTAGGTTAAAAGCATGACATGGCTTCCCTGGACTAAAATTAAGATGTCGGCTGTGCTGTATTCCTTTTGGTAGGTTATAGGGGAGATCTATTTCCTTACATTTTCAAGTTTCTGGAGGTCATTGACATTCCTTAGCTCAAGGTCTCCTTTTGCTGTCTATAATCAAGCTAGCTATGGCAGATTGATTTCTTTGGATTTGGGATCACTCTGATTTCTTCTTGCTCCCTCTTCCACTTTTAAGAACCCAAATGATGACCTTGAGCTCACTTGGATAATTCAAGATAATCTCCCCATCTCAGAGTCCTAATGTAATGACCTCAACAAAGCCCAAGTAAGGTAGCATATTCACAGGTCCTGGGGAATAGGACTTGGATATTTGCAGTGGGGTCGTTACTCTACAAATATCTGTCTTGTGCATTTCTACCCATGAAATCAACAATAGTACCTGACTGTGAGTGTCTCCCCGAATTCCAGTTAGCTGTTTCACTATCAAGTCAGCAAATAATCTAAATATTGCACTGTTTTTTATCCACTCTTTGAGCAAGAAGCTGTTTTGAGTAGTTAATCTTTTTTGTAATTCTCATCTTAGATGAGGTAGATGATATTCTGGAAGTTTAATTAACATGCCCAAGATCACATGTGATAGGAGCAGAATATTGTTAAAATTCAAAGCTTATAACTGCCAGTCCATTCATTTCCCAGAGAAAGACAGTCGATCTTGTATACTGTATAAATTGAGTCTATTTTAAATTTTAAAAAACAAACAAAAAATGCCTGTTATTTAAAATCAGACTTATTTAAGGAAACATGTATAAATCCTTATCACTTTTTTTCTTATTTCGCTAATATGGTACCTTCAAACATTCAACGCAAAGACAATTGAACAAGAAACCCCGCTATTCAACTCAATGACAGCTGACTCACTTTCAAATGACTGATACTTGGTGATGTATCTGTTCACTTCCACCACGGGAAACCTCTACCAGGCATGTCTAAATCTTCTGTATTCGAAATAAATTGCCTTAAGATGGATTTGGTGTAATTTTGCTACATTTCTTCAGCAGCCTTCAGCAGGTAAATGGAAGGAGTTATTTTTGCCACTGTTCGTTTTGTTTTACTCCACTATTAATAATTTGTACATTTGTAGAGCATCTATACAGAACTCATTTTCTTTAAAAATAGTACTTATGGTAACACACAACCAAATAAGAGTGATCTCTTGAGTCTGATTTCAGGGTGACAATGCTAATAGAGCATCTTCCAAATAGAACACAATCCATATGAGCCCAGCTAGATATACAGATAATGTCCCCACGGAGATGGCATGGTGTGTTTCAGTGAACAAGGAGACAGATTCAGTCATACAACTAATAAGTAGCAGAGACCACAACTGAACCTAAACTCTTGTTCTTTCAATGGTACCATGCTTCCTACTAAAATATCACAAACTAGGTCAAATATTAGGAATAAAACTTGCTGAGGTTTTAAGCCACCTCAAAATACATCTAAACCCTACTGGTTCAATTTTACAGTGAAAAAAAACATGAAAAAATCAAATAGTTCAGCCCACTATCATGAAGTTGTATTGTGATCTATGGGGTGGATATTTCTTAAAGATTCAGACACTTTCATCTCCATTAGCGAAACGCTGAAAAAGACATATGCTGAGAGTCTCCCGGTCATAAGTGCTTAATGCTAAAGGCAGTCAAGCAATACAGAAGCACGAAACCTTAAAAGCTTTTGGAGTCTAAGGTTGTAACCTTTGGGTAAAATGGCGAGGCTGTCAGTCCACTGAAACCCAGCACTTCCCCTCAAGTATCTGTCTTGCTCTTCCTTCCACACTAAGTGCCTACTCGGAGCTCCTCTGGCCATCACATAAAGCTTTTCAGGAAACATCACTCCAGACAGATGTTTAACCCCAGGCTCTAGGGGGACTATGCTGCCAGTTGCTAGGTCTGTTGATTAATTTTACATGTACACACATCCTAATGTAGTCTGACATTGAGGCTCTCACAGTCAACCAGCCATGTTAAGTAAATAAAGTAGTACAGGCAAATCTGCACTAAAAGTTGTCTGCACAAGATGCATTTCACCCCAAATCTCAAAGGAGAACTGGTTCTTCTTCTTTTTTTTTCTTTTTTGTTTTTTGTTTTTGCATCAAGCTTCAGAGGCAACCTGGTCAATATTAGCCCAAATCATCCTTGATTCACTTGTATGTAATACACTACCCCATTTTTTAAAATAGGCCTGTGTGAAATATGAGATATTTAAATGCAAATGTAAATTGAAGTTCAATGATAGTAAGACAACAGAGGGGCTTTGAACATGTTGATTACAATGAGTGGCCATCATTACTTAGAAATTAAGCTGCATAGTCTGTGTTCACAGAGTATACTGTGCGAAATTCACCAAATTACAAACATTAAATGTGATATGAATTATTTCTTCAAAATAGTCATGACTTTGAGAAAAACACTTGTGAATAACAAATCATTTCTAAATATTAATATAACAGATTTTCTTTCCGGAATTGGCAGGTAAGCTATTACATAAAACTTTCACAATGAGAAAAGCAAGAAGAGTTAGGGAAAACATTTTTTACAAAATTTGACAAAAGGCATTGCAGAAAAACTAAGAGAGCCAGAACTTCAGATTTAAGTTTTGAAGAAAAGGATCACACACCTGTAATCCCAGCACTTGGGAGGCCGAAGCAGGCAGATCACCTGAGGTCAGGAGTTTGAGACAGTCTGGCCAACATGGCGAAACTCCTTCTCAACAAAAAGTACAAAAATTAGCCTGGCATGGTGGTGGGCACCTGTAATCCCAGCTACTCAGGAGGCCAAGGCAGGAGAATTGCTTGAACCCAGGAGGCGATTGCAGTGAGTGGAGATCATGCTGCCGAACTCCAGACTGGGTGACAGAGTGAGACTCCATCTCCAAAAAAAAAAAAAAAAAGGAAAGGAAAGCTCACGTGCTCAGCAACCAGTGTGGATTTCCCTTTGGGGCATTTGCTAACCCACAAGTGTGGGGGACTAGAGACTGAGAAGCTGAGGAAGCAGTTACCGAAATTGTTAAGGGTTCCAGGGATCCAAACCTGGAAATCAGAGCTCAGTATGGAGAAGTCGTAGTAAATACTGCCAGTTTTAGTGGAGACCCTGAAGTTTATATCCAAAGAGGAAAGGGAAACCAGCCCCAACACCCCACAAATCAAACTGAAGTATGATGATTTGCCCCATCCTAGCTTTTCTGAATAGGAAAAAGGAAACATCATCATGGCAGAGTCTAACAAAAAACACCTGGAAATCGGTAGCTAATTAATAAAAATCAGTTAAATTTTGTTCTTATTAAGAACATTAAAATACTGTCCAGTAATAATAAAAGGAATAGCAATAACTACCTTTCCCTTTTGAGCCTCTCACACATGTCCAGGTTTTGTGATCTTGGCCATCTCTAAATCTCATATCTTTTCTGCAAGTCAATAATATTTATGACTGACGACAAAACTGAGGTTCAGGTTCATAGATGTCATGTGACTTACGAATCCACATAGCTAAGTAGACAACTGAGTTAAGATTTAAACTCTGGACTGTTTGACTTCAACAGATACTTTCTGTGGGTGAGGTGGGTGTACATTTTCATGAAATAGACAAAGAGGGGCTTACTTTAGAACAAAAAAGAGTGGAATCTATAAGAAACTATGGGATGATTTTTGATGAAAATGATCTCTTGGTGAAAGGCAGTCTTCTTAGATGTGTTTCCTTCTCTTTTCAATTCACAAACTATTTACTGAGTGTTTACTATTTGCCAGGCACTATTGCATATTTGATAACTATAGCAATAAGCAAAATAGACAAAAATCCCTGGCCTGATTGTGAGATCCTATTAAAGTAGACAGCTAATAAGTAAATAAAGATTGAGTTTACCAATCCATGCTGAATTGGTATTTATAGGCAAGCTGATGTATGGGGGGAAAAAAAGACAGGAAAGCTATTAGCGACACTGTGTATAGGGCAGGAAATATATGGAATTCAGACAATGCCCATGCATGGAGTTGTGTTTGAAAAAGTGCTGCACACCACTCTTCCACCTGAGCCCTTTGCCGTTTGGAAAGATAAAATAGTCAGGGACAGAGGACCCTTGATTATACATTTGTCAAAAGATCTGTGATTTTAGGCCAGGCATGGTGGCTCACACCTGTAATCCCAGCACTTTGGGAGGCCGCGGGTGGATCACCTGAGGTCAGGAGTTCTCGACCAGCCTGGCCAACATGATGAAACCTCGTCTCTACCAAAAGTACAAAAATTATCTGGGTGTAGTGGTGGCCACCTGTAATCCCAGCTACTTGTGGGTCTGAGGCAAGAGAATCGCTGGAACCCGGGAGGAGGAGGTTTCAGTGAGCCAAGATCGCATCATTATACTCCAGCCCGGGTGACAAGAGCGAGACTCCATCTCAGAAAAAAAGATCTATGATTCTAGATGGTGAATTGAATGTGGACAAACCAAAACAATGAGACCTGTGGCATCTTACCTTTCCTTCTTATCCTGTAAAATTGCAACTTATTTGACAGTTAATGTGATACAATTAAACATTATATTAGAAAGATGAGGAAAATAAAAGATAAAAGTATACATGAAAAAAAATAGTGTTCAAATAATAGAAAGACACCAGCAGCAACATTCTTTAATTCTGCATAATGCTTTTGTGAAACAACCAAGACTGTAACTTCTCATGCAGTTGTGTAGGCATCTGTGCCAAAGCATGGCAGGAACAAGGTCCTGAGTTAATTGCCTCATTAAATTGACATGTATCTGCAACAGTGCCTCCTAGAGTCATGTTAATGGCTTAAAAAATGCAAATGTGACATAAATTTAACAGAGCATTATTTTTGTAGGTGTGAAAATCTCCATAGTGACTTTGGTGCTAGGACCAACCATCTGAGCCTTCTTATAAAAGAGATTTATTTATTCAAAATTATATTTTCTCTAAACTGAGCCCAGCTTTGCCAACCAAAACAACTTTCTCAACTAACGGGTCTTAAATGACACCCACATTCCAGTTCTATAAATTCAAGAGATTTTTCTTTCAATTTCCAGGCTGGAATTTCATGGTGGTAACAACTTCATTTTATCTTGAATATTGCAAATCACTCAAAATAATTGAATAGTTAAGCACAACAGAAGTCATTTCACAGGAGAAACTACAGCAACAAAGTATACGAATATTGCAGCTATGAAACCATTTTCCCCATTTACTAGTACTTCCAACTCATACTTCCTAAGCATATAATCAGCATTACCACTTAAAACATTTCCTATATGTTATTCAGGAATTTAAATCATCTTGAAGTTTTCAGAGCCAAAGGACAAGCACAATTTGGTTAGAAGACAGAAATGAAGTTTGAATCATTAAGTGCAGTTTTCACTGAGCATTGATAGAGAGAAATAAAATGATTTTAATTTAGATCAACTCTAAAGTACTATAAATTACGTAATTTATCTAGAGGAAATTACACCAGATATAAATTGAAGTTACTCAAGAAATATCTAACAGATGCTACAATATCTCCATTAAAAATATAAAAACATCAAATACTGAAATGAGACTTAGGGAATGTTTTTAATAGTCAACGGTACCAAGCCATAGCTTGAAAGAAACACTACTTCAAAAGCAGTGGCGTTTTCTTCAATTTAGTTTGATATAAAACACTTGTTTCTCTAGCATTATTGGAGAAAGAAGTTTTCTTCTTTTTGTAATTAATGTTTTTCAGATAGTTGAATGATATCTGAATTTCAATTCCTGTTGGAATTTTTTTTTTCTTTAAATTTATTTCACATATTTTCAGCTGTCTGAACTGAAGGCTCTAAATCAGCGGCCTCCAACCTTTTCAGCACCAGGGATTGGTTTTGTGCAGTACAATTTTTCCAGGGACTAATTGGAGGTGGGGGATGGTTTGGGGATGATTCAAGTGCATTACATGTATTGGGCACTTTATTTATATTATTATCACATTGTAATATATGATGAATAATATCGTAGTTACACAACTCACCATAGTATGGAATCAGTGGGATCCCAGAGTTTGTTTTCCTGAAACTAGATGGTCTTATGTGGAGGTGATGGAAGACAGGGACAGATGATCAGGCATTAGCTTCTCATAAGGAGAGTGCAGCATAGATCCCTTGCATGTTCACAGTGCCAATGAAAATCTAATGCTGCCACTGATCTGACAGGAGGCAGAGATCAGGCAGTAATGCAAGTTATGTGGAGTGGCCGTAAATATAGATGAAACTTTGCTGGCTTGCCCACCACTCACCACCTGCTATGCGGCCCAGTTCCTAACATGCTGCAGACTCGTATTGGTCTCTGGCCCAGGTGTTGGAGACCCCTGTTCTAAATTGTAATTTAATTTTTACTTCATTTTCCCAAAAGGATATTTAAAATTAAATAATTTTTTAAGGATTTTACAGGGATTTTTGGCCTCTACACTAAATGGTCCCCCCGCCTCCCACACACACACACGTACATGTACACATGTGCTTTAATGTTTAAATTTTATTTCTCAGCGTCAAGTTATCCATTACCACTTCTCACTAGTCTCAAGGAAATGAACACCAGAATATCTTCTTACTGCTTAATACTTATAATATGGTTTGGCTCTGTGTCCCCTCCCAAATCTCATTGCAAATTGTAATCCCCATGCATCACAAAAGGGACCTGGTAGGAGGTGATTGGCGCATGGGGAAAGTTATTCCCATGTTGTTCTCCTGATCGTGAGTTCTCCTGAGATCTGATGGCTTTATAGCCCGCAGTTTCCCCTGCTCTTTCTCTTTCCTGCCACATTGTGAAGAAGGTTATTTGCTTCTCCTTCACCTTCTACCATGATTATAAGTTTCCTGAGGCCTCCCTGGCCATGCAGAACTGTGATTCAATTAAACCTCTTTTCTTTATAAATTACTCAGTCTCTGGTAGTATCTTTATATAGGTGTGAAAACAGACTAATACATCTTGTTGACTCAGGATAACAAAAGAATTACTTCTAGCCAACTTAGATCTTATAAAAGAATTGTTGGAGACAAGTTTCTTTAATAATTATATGTTCCTTAGTTAATGTTAAAGCAGTATACTTTATTGAGCCTTACAAAGTGAGAATTTTATCCAAATATAGTAACTTTGAAAGTAGAGTTTTCTATGTTAAATCCAAACATGTAAAAAACTATATGTAAATAATCCACTTTTTACTCCATTGCCGCTTTTAAAAAGAATTAATCAAATATCAACGTTATGGACTTAATTATATCCTTCTCAGATTCATATTTGAAGTTCTCACCCCCGATATGACTGGCTTTGGAGACGCAGCTTTTAAGGAGGCAATTAAAGTTATGTGAGGTCATAAGGATGGGGCCTTAACCCTATAGGATTAATGTCCTTATAAGAAGGGGAAGAGACCACAGAGCTCTTTCCTAGTGGGCCCGGGGGAAGCCCACATGAAAAGGCAGCCCTTTGCAAGCCACAAAACGGGGCCTCATCAGAAACCAACTCTGTTGGCATATTGACCATGTGTTTCCAACTTCCAGAACTGTGAGAAAATAAACTTCTATTGTCTAAGCCACCCAGTCTGTGGTATTTTGTTATGACAGCCCAAGGTAACTAATAAAATGAGTAATTGAATATTATTCCCTATTTCTGACTACCTTCTCTGTAATATCAGCAAATGAAAGAGTTAAAGATTAGAATGGAATAGATATTGTCATCAAAAATGTTCAGAGACCCCTTGAGTAAAAGAACATAAAAATTGTTCGAGTTTCTAACCCTAGAAAATATTTCAATTACACTGTATTGAAACCTGTCTTTGTATCAAAGGATCTTGAGATTGTACAGTATAATGAAACCCACACAGTGGCTTCAGTTTATTTTTAAAATGTATTATTCTATTTTGAACCACAGTCCTAGTTTGTGGTTGAAAAGAAAAATGTGGGCAGTATCTTGGGAAAAAGGCCCAATTGTTGCCAAGAGTAAGGGCTTCCATTGGTTGAGTGCTTAACAACAACAGCTTGGAGTGGAGTTCTGAACCTCTGTTGAAAATTCTTTCAGTCCTGTCTATATGAAAGGCATATTTCTCAGCATGGACTGCTTCCAGGTTACATGCAGAATGTAAAAGACTTCATAAAATGGATGAGACAAAAACCAAGTATTTGTCTAAGGTCTTTCCTCCAGTTGATTTTTCATTCCATTTGCATGTGGAAAAGAATTAAAGCATACCAGTCACAATTACCCAAAAAATGCCAAACATTGTATAAGGACCAAGATGAAGACCCCTCAAAAAAAGCATATAAATTAGCCCATGTACTCACTGAAGTTTTAAAACAAATTGAGTACCAGTATGAAGACCATATGTAGTCATTAGCTATCCTCTGGTCCTGACATTTTTAGTGACTGAAAATTTGCACACCCTCGGGGACAAGCCAGGAGCTTCTGTATCTCTTCCAGTGATTCACCTGGATCCATCGTTCACATCTTCACCACCCGGCCCTCTTTTCCCAGTTTTTCCTGCTGCCCTCATCCTTGCTTTGGTAACTATTTCAAGCTTCCAACCTTCTGCTCCCTCACTAACTTCATTTTCTTAATCAGCTCTTAATATCTGTCAGAACTCTTTTCATGGTAAATGCAGGAACCAACAAAAGCTGGCTACGTGATGATAAGTCAATTCATGCCTCACAGACCTGTGAATAGGGATGCTGCTGGCTTTCTGGAAAAGTTTTAGTAGAACTAAGATGGAGACCTGACTCTCTTTTTGTCTTTTATTTGTATGCTTCATTTTGTGTCAGTTGGGAAAGGTAGAATCAGTTGGTTGTGATGTTGTTTTGTTTTGTTTTTTCATTTTAAGGGGAAATAATTCATTTGGACAATCTTAAGGATTCTGGTTTAAAACAGATGTGACAGTTACAGCTACAGAACTACAATGAGTATTTATCTAGATTTCTAAAGACTAATGTCATTTATTGAAACCTGCATTACAGAAAGTATGTCTAAGTTGGTTAAAGATGGGACTACAAGAGCCTGATAGTAAACAAAAAGCAAATTTAACAGTTTAGACAGGAGGCAAAGACAGTTATTAAAGACTGGTAGCTATGAAAAGGTGCTTAAGTGGTGAATTACACAAGTCCCTCCCTTAGTGGGAAAGCTGACCTGATCAGAAGGTGATGGGGACAGATAGCATTGTAAGACTTGGTCTCAGTCTTTAAAACAGGAGTCACGAAGAGTCTTAAAGATTACACAATTTAACCTAGACACTTTCATCCTAGCAATTTGTAGTAAGGACATATTCAGACACTGTCTGTCCTAAGGCAACAACCAGATCAGAAAGTACAGATTTTTATGGCCACATTTATCACAAGGGTGTAACCAGAATAAATTCTCAGCCACATAGCCCTGAATTTCCTGGGTAATTGTGTTAATAGTTTGTTGCTGAGTTGGCCCCACTGTGGAGAAGACTTTACCAGAGAATTAACCCACCTGGGTAAGAAACATTTCTCCTTCTTTATACCTCTTTAGCCTTCTGTGTCACCTGTGGGGGCAAATAAAAATTCTAATAAACACTTATCAAGGTTTATCAATGTCCCATAAGGGTATTGACTATCCTAACATCATAAATAAAACCCTATTTTATTTAGCTTGTAGTATGTCTTCTTTTGTGTCTCACTTTTTTTGTTCTATGTTAGGTTTGTAAGATGTATCTGTATTGTGGAAATCCTTATTATCATTCTGGGTCATTCTTGATGTTCCCTTCTCATTACTGAATGTATTCTGTTGTGTTTTAAAGTATCCATTCTTCTCTCGATGGGCATGTGAATAGATTCCAGCTTGGACGATTAATGATAGTTTTGCTATGAACATTCTAGCTTTTTCTTTTTTATGAACGTATGTTCATGAAACATATGTTCCAGTAAGAACTGGAATTGCAAGATCATAGAGTATTAAATTATTCTGTTTCAGTAGATACTAATAAATAGCTTTCTAAAGTAATTTTACTCTCATTGACAATTATGAGAGCTGTAATTGGCTTCATATTCTTGCCAACACTGGGTATTTTATTGTCTTTCATATTGTAGATATCTAATAGTTGAATATGGAATCACATTTCTCTAACAGCTAATGAAATTGAACACCTTTTATATCCTTCTCTGTGAAGTCTTAAGCTCAGTTGGTTTTTTTTTTTTTTTTTTTTTTTTTTTTAAATCCCTATTGGGTTGTCTGTCTTTTTCTTTCTGATATGGAAGTCTTCTTTTAAGATAGATAGATAGATAGATACATAGATAGATAGATAGATAGATAGATTTTTGCATTTGAGTTCAATATTAGCTACATATATTACAACTATCTCCTCTCACTCTGAGTCCTAATTTTTACTTTTAATGGTATCTTTTTTTTTTTTTTTTTTGAGACGAAGTTTTGCTGTTGTTACCCAGGCTGGAGTGCAATGGCGCGATCTCGGCTCACCGCAACCTCCGCCTCCTGGGTTCAGGCAATTCTCCTGCCCCAGCCTCCTGAGTTGCTGGGATTACAGGCACGCGCCACCATGCCCAGTTAATTTTTTGTATTTTTAGTAGAGACGGGGTTTCACCATGTTGACCGGGATGGTTTCGATCTCTTGACCTCGTGATCCACCCGCCTCGGCCTCCCAAAGTGCTGGGATTACAGGCTTGAGCCACCGCGCCAGGCCCAATAGTATCTTTTGATGAACAACAGTTCTTAATTTTAGTATAACTCAATTTATCAATTTTACCATTTATTATTATTGTTTTCTATCTAGTCAAGAAATGTTTTGCCTATTCCAAATCACAAAGATGTTTTTTAAACTTTTCTCTAAAAGTTTTGATATATTTTCTTTCATGTATAGACCAACAATTCATTTGAAACTGGTTTTGCCTATGGTTGAAATAAATGTTCAGATTTTTTTTTTTTAATGTCTATCCAATTGACACAGCACCATATGTTGTACAATTTACTACAGTTCTGTACAACATATTGTACTAATGTAGACTTTGCTGTATTCAGAAAATGTGTGTGAATTTGTGTGGTACTCTCCAGTTGCTTTTATAGGTCAGTTTATCCATTTGTTGCCAATAACACTCTGTTTTAATAATCATAGTTTCATAGAAGTTTTTGAGATTGTTAGTCAACTTAGTCTTCTTTAGGTTTGCCCTGGTTATTTGTGGTTAACTGCATTTCTTTAAATTACAATTAAGCTTGTCAACTTCTGTAAAATAACCTGATGGAATTCTTTTTGAGAATTCATTTAATTGAAGTTTACTTTCGAGATAATTAACATTCTTACAATATTAAGGCTTGTGCCCACAAAAAGTGTACATTCCTCTATTTACTGAGATTTTTTTAATTTCTGTAAACAACAGTTTTTTATATGTGCATGTGGTGGGGAGGGGGTTCTTTCAAAACTAGTGTTAAATTTATCACTAGATATTAAACATTTTTTATGGTTGCTCATTAATTTTATTATCTAAGTATTTGGTGTTAGTATATAGGGTTATATTTGATTTTTAAAATATCTGTTAGTATCCAACAAATTTGATAAACTTATTAATTAGTTTTAAATAGTTTATAGACTTCTTTGAGTTATCTATCTGCACAATAGTATCATCTATAAATATTGGCAGGTATGTTTTTTTTTCTAAAATTATTCTGTTTCTTCCTTTTCCTTGGCTTATAGAAACATGAACTAGAAGTGCCGATAGTGGACACTAATTTGTTTTTTCCATTTTCTGGGGAAAGGTGTCAATATTTCACCATCGTGCATAATACATGCTGTAAGTTTCTGGAGCTATTATTTCTCAGATTGATGAAACTTTATTTCCTAATTTTCTAATGTTTTCAAAAAGAATCATGAATGTGTGTTAGATATTGTTAAATGACTTTGCCTTTTGCACATTTATTAAAATTATCAATTTATGTTTCTTTTTTCTGTTAATATGATGAATTTTATTAATATTAATAATGCTAATGTAAATAATATTAATAATTGCTTATATTTTAAACATATAGCTACATTTTAGTTTTTATAAAATATCTGTCAATAATATATCATTTTTATCTCCTTGAAAGGAACATGATGTCAATATTTAGAATCAAAATGATGTTAGCCTTATAAAAAAGACCCAGCAATTTCTCCCTTTCTTCTACTCCAGAGTAAGTTTAGGTAAGACTCCTGTTGTTCTTTGAAAATGCCATCTGGTTCTGAGATTTTTATTGTGAAAGATTCAAATTAGGCATTCAATTTCTAAACAAATATTGAAGTAATCAAATTTTCTGTTTAATTTATCTCAGTCATGTATGATTCAGTATAGTTTTCTACTTCATCCAAATGATAAAATTTGCTGTTATGAAGTTGGTCATGCTATATATATATATATTCCTTTCGTCGTTTGACATTATAATTTCTCATGACCCTTTTTCATGCCTAATATTTCTAATTCTTGGTTTTATTCTTTTGTTGATTATTCTTGCTAGTGGTTTATTTCATTGTTATGTTCAATGAGCAAACTTTCAGCTTTGTTTCTATATATATTACATAGTTATCTTAAATTGCATTGATCTTTTGTCTCTTTGGTACTTGTCTTTTTGTACATTCTTTGCTTTCATTTGACTTACTTCTTCCAGAATTTGGAATGAATATTTCAACCATTGATTTTCAGCCTTGGTAGTTTTTCTAATACATATAATTAAGCCTATAAATTTCTCTCAAAACTTTGCTTGAGCTGTATCCCACATTTAAAAATGTTTTTCATAGCTTCATTATCTTTCATTCTAAAATATTTCTAATTTGCATTTTCAGTTTTTCTTTGACCCTAGTATAATGAGAAGTAGCCCGCCAAATTTCTATGGAGTTTGAGATTTAGAGATTGTCTTTCTTAAAAAAAAATAAATTCTAGCTTAATCCCCTTGTGGTTAGAGATCATACTCTGAATAATGTAATTCTTTGAAATTCGTTGAGTCTATCTTTATGGATCCATCTCCTTTGTATAGAGAGAAGAGTTGATGTATTTTTATTTGGAGAATAAAAAACTGGCATTTTACTTAATGGAAGGAGGAGGCAGGGTAATAGAATAAAGAAATTCTAACCGTCGCACTTATTCCCGACAGAGTTCTTTAATTAATTACAGTCATAATTGTCCTGTGTCCCAAGTCTGTCCTTTGTGCAATTAGCTCAGATTTCAGTGCCTTGAGGGCTCCCACAGTAAATATTGTACTTACTGCTGGTGTTTTGGATTAAATTTCTCTATTAATATTATCCCACCTGCTTGGAATTTTCCAGATTTTGTCAAATATTCTGGTCCACTGATTTCGTATTTTTCTGTTGTTCTTATTTCTTTTATAACTTTCTGCAATCCCAAAGGGAGCTTGGGAATAAGAGGCAGTAAAACTCTATGCTCAGTCTCCCGTCTTGAACAAGCTCACAGATAATTTTTAGCCATATTTTCTGTGGTCCGCATTTAACATTTAACATGGCTTTTACAAACATAAACCAGTGTTAACTAATTAAGGACTCTGGTAAAAAGAAAAATAAGTTTTATAATTGAAAAAAAAATCTGTTAAGGTAAAATTGTTCCCTACACTCTATTAAAACCAATCATTAATTAGTTCAATTCAATCAAACCGTAGTCCAATGAAAGGGGGAGGAATTAATTTTTCTTTGTAAGTGAATTTTCCAGTTACCTATCACTACAATGAAGACTTTCAGTACCACACAGCTAGCCCAAGAGAGCCAATTTACAAGAGAGAGAGAAAAACAGAGGGCGATAGTTACAATCATTTGTGAATTAACAGGCTATGCAAGACTAATTATCAGAGGAATGTTTTATGAGCATTGAGTTGGAGTAGTGGGTAGAGTAGAGAGAAAGTGGGTGACCCAAAACAGGCAGCACACCTAGATATGACTTTTTGTGCCAAAGGCCTCATCAATCATCAATTTTCCTTTCATCTGCTGATATCTTCCCGTCCCTTCAGTAAGATAAAAGTTGACTTGTCAAAAGCTGACATTCTTCCTCTGAATAGTTTCACAATTGTTACGGCACTTTTGCTTCTCAAGTTTGAAAAAAGAGGAAAATTCCTAAGGGAGAGAAATGGGAAGTTCAGTGCATTACCCTGAAAAAAAAGATTACAGTAAGTACTCTCCAGGACTGAAAGGTGAAGATTTAGGTCAGAAAGTAAAAAGTTGTACTTTACTGTCAAAAGATTTTCTTTGAAATATTTCTCTCTAATATAACGGGGTCCATTTTTACTTGAGATGATCAGCTGGCCTGTGAAATACATAAATCTGCTCAACTTTGAGTATGTAGATTATTCTCTCACATCTTATGTGTGAGCACTTCAGTTTCTTGAAATTACTGAAAAATTTCTTTCTTTCAGTTAATGTATAATCCACCTGATGCTTATATTATGTAAAGAAAAGTGTAGAATATCTCTCATATAACACATATTTCTTGTGCTTTACACGGACAATTGCTAAGTCATTTGTAAATAGTCAGAGGTACAAAATACATGAATTTCCATGATGATGATTGATATGGTTTGAATCTGTGTCTCCACCTAAATCTCATGTTGAAATTAATCCCTGTGCTGGAGATGAGGCCTGTTGGAAGGTGATTGGATCAGTGGGGCAGTTTCTAATGGTTTAGCATCAACATCCTAGTACCGTTCTTCACAAGATCTGGTTGTTTAAAAATGTATAGCACTTTCTTCCACTCTCTCTTCCTGCTGCTCCAGCCATGTGAAGTGCTGGCTCCCCCTTTCCCATCTACCATGATTAGAAATTTCCTGAGGCCTCCCAAAAAGCAGAAGCTGCTGTGCTTTCTGACAGCCTGCAAAATCATGAGCCAGTTAAACTTCTTTATTAAATAAATAACTAGTCTTAGGTATTTCTTTATAGCAATTTGAGAACCAACTAATACAATGCTCCGTAACTAACTGAGTATGCATCAGGAGTAACCATTCCCCACTCTCTCAGTGTGTATGAACATACATAGTAACACTTGACACAGAATATCTTCTCTTCTACCCCACGAAGTGCTCAGAGGTTGTTTTGATCTTACAGTTTCTCAAAAATAAACTATAGATGAGCCGCACTCAGAGAAACTGGGTCACAGAGCAAATTCTCATGGCATTGGCCTATTGGGTAGGAGACAGGCTGAAGGGGGCTGTGAGGGACGTTGGCACAGTGTTTTGACAAATGAGAGATTGACAGTGAATGCCTTAGAAAATTTATTCCATAAAGCTCTTCATCAGTAATACAATGGTATTTGCAGCATATATTTTTTTCTCTATTGCCAGATTCTTTTACAAAGCGTCCTTTCTCTGAGACCATCTTCCTTCTGGAAGAGTTCTTATATTCATGTGCTCTTCCTTTAGATAGCTTCCTCGGACTCCATTTCTTTCCAGCTATAAGTCATTTGCTTTATGACACACACACACACACACACACACACACACACACACACAGAGCGATTTTTCTCGTTTCTGTCATAATAGCACTGGAAACCCAATCAGTAACCTGAATAAAAATCCATTAAAACCACAGTTCAAATCATGAGTGACAGAAAAATATTTAAAAAGGTTTTCCCTCTCATAAAGGGCAATGATGGCTAAATAATTGTGAAGTTGATACTTATTGGTGAGGAAGAGAGATGTGTATTCTACTCCCAGGAAGAGAGCTTCCTAGCCCAACCAACCACTCCCACATGATACCCCAAAATGGGCTGAATTAAATATTTCTGATAAAGCTTACAAAGAAAATGGAAAGCTTATATTTTTTTATCAATTATAATTTGGCACTTATATTCTTCTAGTACTATACATTCGTGTATACTGAAACTTTTGCTAAGAAACTATCAAAGGCTTTCATTTCAGTCTCTGAATCTACATTTTCGACTTCTATGACTTAACACTTTGTCAATAACTGACTTTTAGTTCCCTTAAATTTCTTATGTCGTAGAATCAATGTTTAAAGAAGACTTGTAGAAAGGTTGAAAAAAGCTTGAGGTTTTTAATAACAAAAACTATTTTTTAACATGTCATACTAGCCAAAGAATTTGTCCTAAAAGCATTTACTATCTGTTCCAGGATACGTAGATAAACACACATTAAAATTGTATTGAATTCAGCACATTTTTAAACATCGAGAAGACATAATTTTTTATATTTATTACCCAAATACAATCTGTGCATTTAAAAATGAGAAAGAAAAAAAAATAGCACTTCAAAGACAAGTTGTAGAAGTAATTTAGTCTGTCTGTATTTAAAATGAGCCAAAAGGAAAAAACTACTCAAATACAATTGGCTAATTGCTTCTCAATTTGGCTTCATTTCCTTGACACTAATGGAGAAATTCTAACACCTACACAGCTAATGAGTTTGGAAGCTATGAGCTTTTTCTGAGTATGGATATTAAGTTTGGGGAGAAAAAGTTTATTTGCTATTTGGAGAATAGCAAAGACTGAGGTCTACGTCTATATTTCAGACAGTTAATTTATCAGGGTGTGTGACCTAAGGATCTTGCAGTTTGAAGTGAAACACAGGTATGCAAAAACATATTGTCAATCTACTGTGCTTAATGTCGTGATAGATGTTTCATCAGAGCCATAGAATAATCATCTATACAGCAACAATGATGAGCAACAATAGCAATAATTATTAGTATCAACTATGAAATATTCTTTATATCCAGGTTTCTTGCTAAGTGCTTTATGATGTATTATTCCTTGAGTTATCACTGAAGAATTAGGTGCAATTGTCCTTATGCTAGTCAAAAATCAATTATAATAATCTCTGAGACAAATATTTTTTCATAGCAAGTGGAAGATCCAGGATTCACTATCATATTTGCCTCAATCCAAAGCCCATGTTTCTAAATCCCTCACTATACATCTACTTACTTAGCCATTGGGGAAGTTTTCTGGAGGAGATGCAAGATAGCTGAGTCTGAAAAGTAAAATGAGGTTAATCAGACAAGGAAAAAAGGAAGGAAGTTAACTTAATCAGGAAGAACGTAATTTTCACACCAAATGAGGGGAGGAAATTATGTTTTTATGAAAAACAAAGCAATTTTTTGTCATTATTACACATTGCACAGAGCAAGTTGCAGACATAAGGCTGAAGACATAGGCTCTGGCCAAATTGCTAGGGGCTCAAATGCCCAACCAGGAAGCTGAGGTTGCCTCAAGTCACAGAAAATTATAAAACCTCAAGCAGAAAAATGGCATGGCTGGATTTGCATGTTTAATGTGTGTTCCAGCAGACCAGGTGGGAGAACATCTCACTGAGCAATTCTCAGGATAGCTAACAGAGAAAATGAAGCAAATCTATGATAAAAGAAGGACTTCACATGAAAACAATAAAATGGAAGAGTTACCAATGTTTCCACACATGAGCTCTGAAGATAGGTAAGGATTAAAAATGGAACTTCGAAAATCCACAGTGTAGGAGGCCACCATTGTACTGGCTTTGGTCTCAGCCGTGGTTGCCTTGAGTGAGGCAGGACTATGATTTGGCCTCTGGTCTGACTGAGGTTGTCTCATTGCTTCAGACAATGAGACAGAGCCTGGGCATGCTGGGCCTGCTTCACTCTTGGGCATCTGTACGTGGTTTCATTTGGCATGTTCAGTCTACACATAGCTTAACAAAGTACTTGTTCTAAGTCGTAATGACTCCTACTTCAGGAATTGGGAATCTTCTTTTTCCTTCCAATGTGGTTTGGCTATGTTCCCATCCAAATCTCATCTTGAATTTTAACTCCCACGGGTCATGAGAGGAACCCAGTGGGAGGTGATTGAATTATGGGGGCAGGTCTTTCCTACACTGTTCTCATGATAGTGAATGAATCTCATAAGATCTGATGGTTTTAAAAATGGGAGTTTCACTGCATAAGCTCTCTTTTTGCCTGCTGCCATCTATGTAAGACATGACTTGTTACTCCTTGCCTTCCACCATGACTGTGAGTCCTTCGCAGCCATGTGGAACTGTAAGTCCATTAAACCTCTTTTTTCCCCCCCAGTTTTGAGTATGTTTTTATCAGCAGCATGAAAGTGGACTAATATTCCTTCTTACTCCCTATTATTATGAATACCTTTTCAAACTTCATATATTAGCTCCAGCACATGTATTCAAGGATGGCATTCTTCCCCACTTCCCCAATCAGATGAGAGATCCCACACCTACTCTCATAGCCCCACAGTTCCCCATTCTGTTCTTCCAAAGTACTAATCACAAGTTCTAATTTTTAAGAGATTATTTGATTAATGCATACCTATTCCACTATACTGCAGCTCTCTGAAGGAAGGGCAATGTATGTAGGGTTATTAAATGTGTCTCACAAACCTAGTACATTTCCTGGAATCCAGTGTGAACTTAATAGATATTCATTAAATGACAGAATGATTTTCCCATTGGTGCCATCTCATTTGACACCATAAAATGAGAATTATATCTTACAAGCTGTGACCTCATTGATCTCCCTCATGGTTTTATATATATATATATATATATATATATATATATATATATATATATATATTAAATCAACTTTAAGATTTAATTTAAACCTTGTAGCAAACATCCTTTTGGGGATTTTCATAGTTTGGTCATTCATTCACTCATTCATTCCACAAACAATAATTGAGCACAATGCCTTCCTCTCCAGGGCTCTGTTAGTTATGTCCACTCTCCAATCTCAGCTTTCTGTGTTTCTTTTTTTTTTTCAACAAACTAATCCTACCAGCTGAAAATAAGTTGCCAGTATTCTAGTCCTTTGGGTTTTTACTAATAACTGCCTGCAAAATGAGACATGGCCCTTTTGTGATTTTCATTAGAGAGCAAATTGCTTGTGATACCTTTGGCAGAAATTAAATAGATGAATAGAGGCAGTGCTATCTTATTACACAGTTGAATTTTTGAGAAAGGAGTGGGGTTTGTCAGAACCAAGGTTTCACTGTTGCTTTAAAAAAAATGGCATCATTGAACTCTCAAGTTACTGCATGAGGTCACCTTGCTGAGAGTCTAGTGACAGTATTTACGAAGAATTTACCTGTAATGATTGCACCTGCCTTGTTGTTTCAAGTGTTGTAAGGAAGTGTTTTCTCCTGTTATTTCAAAGAAAACATAAATATTTTAGAGGTATGGTATTTGAACACCTTTCTTTTTCTTCAGTTCAAAATCGTAGCAAAGAGCAATAGCTTGTGGTGTGTGTTGAAATCAAATGCTACAGTTGAAAGTTGTTTTTGCAGTTTCCACAACGTGTCATGCTGATGCTAACCTTTTCACAAGGAAATGCTTTGAGGAACTTTGATTATTAAAACTGTGGATTCTGAGCTGAAAGCAGAATTTTGGAGGGGTGATGGGCAAATTTGTGTATGTATATGTATTTCTCAACAGCATTTGGTGAATATAATCAATCATATTGAAGTTCATCACTTATTTAAAATGTTACATATTGTAACATGGGATATTAGTATTTAGGATTGCTCACATGGTTTATGTATCTGTATTGTTTTTCTTTATAATTGGCTGTCTTCAAGACAGGATTGAAGTAGGTTTTGCCTACTCTTTACCAATAACTAGTGTTTACATTGTACTTTATACAAAGATGTACTTTACACTATAATCTATAAAAAAGATGAACCATCAGGAGAGGAGTTTTTTGCTTTAACAGCAGAATAACAGCAAGGTGTGTTCAGAAGAATGTCTTTAGCTCACATTATGCCACATTTTGATTTCATCACCTGATGTTCATGTTAGATCCAGTTGTCTGGGTCTTGAGAATGGCTCAAAGAATGGGTGCTTCAATGTTTTTCACTTAAATGTGGGTAATTTTCATTATATACTTGATCCCGATACAAATCATGGTCATCTCCTGACTATAAAATTTAGACTTTAGCATATGTTGTTGTTCTACATGTCTTAGCACTAGATAGCTAATCAACATTAAATTCTATTTTTTACTAAGTCAGGTATGAAAACATATTTAGATGAACCAAATAATAGATTTAGAAAAATAATTTAACTGGTTGAATGTCAAATCTCATAATTTAAAAAACTAGAAATTTGAAATTGTATATTTGATTGACTTAATGAGACTCTTATTAAAGTTTTTGGTCACATAGAGAGACAATTAATGCTTCTGTGAGCCACAGATAAGAATATCAAAACTACAAGAATCAAAAGAAAATACTAGAAATATGAAAATACTTAACAGAAAACAGAAGAAGTGCCTTTTATTGCTCATTAGAAGACTCCACATAACCGAGAAAAAAATCAGTAAGATTAAAAATAGGCTGTTAGAGAATTCCCAAAATATATGCAAAGGGAAAAGAAGTACAAAAGAGACAAAACATTCAAAAATTGTGGTAAAACAAAAACAAAAACAAACTAAAAATAAATTACAGTATAATTTTAAAAGGCATCATATATGTATTATTTGAAGGAAAAGAAAGAGAATGGAGGAATAAGATTTGAAGTAATAATGACCAAGAAATCTCCAAAATTAATGACAGACACTAAGCCACAAATCCAGGAAATGCAGAAAACAAAAAGCAGAAAAACTAAAGAAAGAAATGCACACACACACACACACACACACACACACACACACACACACACACATCCAAAACACATAAAATTCAAACTCCAAAAACTAACAATAAAAAGAACAATTTGTAAGTAGCCAGATCTAAAAACAAAACAAAAAACTTTTCTAGAGAGGAATGATTTTAAGGATAAAAGTTTATCAACATTCACAAAGCAAAAGGCTAAAGTGAAATATTTAAAACACTGAAAGAAATTAACTACCAAACTAAAATTCTATCACCAGCAAAATTATCCTTGAAGAGTGAAGAAGAAATAAAGAATTTTATTGCCAGCAGAACTTCCTGCATGAAATGCTAAAAGATTTTCATCAAACAGAAGGAAATGATACATCAGAAATGTGTATCTACAAAAATATAGGAATAAATAAATGAAGATAAAATAAAATATTTTGTTTTACGTATTCTTAAATGACCAAAAAAAACTACTTGTTTAAAGTAATAATATTAATAATTTATTTAGTGATTCAACCATATAAATAAAGAAATGAATGATGACAATATCATAAGGAATGGAAAAAAGAATCAAAAATACTTATTAAAAAATAAGAAAAATATGAAGTTTGATCTTAGATCACAGGTGCAGTTAAAACTGCAATAATAGAAATTTAGCTGGGAAATTTCCAGGTATTTGAAAATTGCATCATATACTTCTAAATACCACAGGGGTCAAAGAAAAAGTCTCAAGAGAACATTTATTTAGTTTAAAAGAAAATTAAAATGCAATTGTTAAACTTTTGGAGAATACAGTGAAAACAGTGCTTCAAAATTCATAGTACTAAATGCATCTCTCAGAATGGAGGAAAGATCTACAATCAACAACCTAAGCCTTTCTACTTTAAGAAACCGTAGAAATAAGGACAACGTAAACCTAAAACAAGCAGAATAAGAGACATAATAAAGATTAGCACAGAAATAATGGAAATTGAAAGCAAAAAAATAGATACAGTCAAACCAAAACTTCGTTCTTTGCTAAGTTCAGTAAGGCTGATAAAATTACAGCCAGGCTAAACGAGATAAAAAAGAGAAGACACAAATTATCAAGATCAGAAATAAGAGAGTCGTTTCCACTGAACCCATGGATATCAAAAGAATAAAAAATGATTATAATGAACAATATGTTAACATCTTTGATAACTAAGTTTAAATAACTAAATCCCTTTAAAGACAAACTATCAAAATTTGTACAAACTAAACTGAAAATTGTCTTATATTTGTTAAATAAATTGAATCAATAATTCAAATCTTTTCAAAAAGAAAGCATGAGACACAGATGATTTCAGTTAATGAATTCTACCAAACATTTAGGAACTAAAGAATGCCACTTCTCCACAACAGAAGCAGAAGGGCCACTTCCTAACTTATTACATAATGTCAGCATTTCCCTACCACCAAAGGCAGATTAAGATATTAAGAGAAAACTGACCAATATCTTTTAAGAACAGAGGCAAGATTTCTCAATTAAATAATAACAAATTGAAGAGAAAGTATATAAACAATAATAGACTACAACTATGAAATTTATTTCAAGTACAAAAGGCTAATTCACTTTCAAAAAAATCGGTCAATATAACTGACCCAGAAAAATTACATGCTTATACCAATTGAACCTAAATAACTATGTGACAGAATCCATACCCGTTCATCATGAAAACACACATCGAAGTAGGAATAGAGAGGATCTTCCTTAATTTGATTTTTTAAAATTACAAAACCTCCTACCATAGCATCATACTCTGTGGTGTCTGGAAAATTTTTTTTTTTTTTTTTTTTTTTTTTTTTTTTTTTTTTATATATTTACATTTTATTTTTTTTTTTTTTTTTTTTTTTTTTTTTTTAATTTTTTTTTTTTTAATTTTTTTTTTTTATTGCATTATAGGTTTGGGGGTACATGTGCAGAACGAGCAAGATAGTTGCATAGGTACACACATGGCAGTGTGCTTTGCTGCTTTCCTCCCCTTCACCCACACTTGGTATTCATCCCCAGGCTATCCCCCCCAGCCCCCCCCCGCTGTCCCTCCCCCATTCCCCCCAACAGTCCCCAGTGTATAGTAGACCGCCTCTCTGTGTCCACATGTTCTCATTTTTCTCACCCACCTATGAGCGAGTATATGCGGTATTTCTTTTTCTGTTCTTGTGTCAGTTTGCTGAGAATGATGTTCTCCAGATTCATCCATGTCCCTACAAAGGACACAAACTCATCATTTTTGATTGCTGCATAATATTCCATGGTGTATATGTGCCACATTTTCCCAGTCCAGTCTATCATCGTTGGGCATTTGGGTTGGTTCCAGGTCTTTGCTATTGTAAACAGTGCTGCAATGAACATTCGTGTGCATGTGTCCTTATAGTAGAACGATTTATAATCCTTTGGATAGATACCCAGTAATGGGATTGCTGGGTCAAATGGAATTTCTATTTCTAGGTCCCTGAGGAATCGCCACACTGTCTTCCACAATGGTTGAACTAATTTACACTCCCACCAACAGTGTAAGAGTGTTCCTATTTCTCCACATCCTCTCCAGCATCTGCTGTCTCCAGATTTTTTAATGATCGCCATTCTAAATGGTGTGAGATGGTATCTCAATGTGGTTTTGATTTGCATCTCTCTAATGACCAATGACGATGAGCACTTTTTCATATGTTTGCTGGCCTCATGTATGTCTGCTTTCGTAAAGTTTCTGTTCATATCCTTTGCCCATTTTTGAATGGGCTTGTTTGTTTTTTTCCTGTAAATCTGTTTGAGTTCTTTGTAAATTCTGGATATCAGCCCTTTGTCGGATGCGTAAACTGCAAAGATTTTTTCCCATTCTGATGGTTGCCGATTCACTCTAGTGACTGTTTTGCTGTGCAGAAGCTGTGGAGTTTGATTAGGTCCCATTTGTCTATTTTGGCTTTTGTTGCCAATGCTTTGGGAGTTTTGTTCATGAAGTCCTTGCCTACTCCTATGTCCTGAATGGTTTTGCCTAGATTTTCTTCTAGGGTTTTTATGGTGTCGGGTCTTACGTTTAAGTCTTTAATCCATCTGGAGTTAATTTTAGTGTAAGGTGTCAGGAAGGGGTCCAATTTCTGCTTTCTGCACATGGCTAGCCAGTTTTCCCAACACCATTTATTAAATAGGGAATCCTTTGCCCATTGCCTGTTTTTGTCTGGTTTATCAAAGATAATATGGTTGTAGATGTGTTGTGTTGCCTCCGATGCCTCTGTTCTGTTCCATTGGTCTATATCTCTGTTTTGGTACCAGTACCATGCTGTTTTGATTACTGTAGCCTTGTAGTATAGTTTGAAGTCTGGTAGCGTGATGCCTCCCGCTGTGTTCTTTTTGCTTAGAATTGACTTGGCTATGCGGGCTCTTTTTTGGTTCCATATGAAATTCATGGTGGTTTTTTCCAGTTCTGTGAAGAAATTCAATGGTAGTTTGATGGGGATAGCATTGATTGTGTAAATTACTTTGGGCAGTATAGCCATTTTCACGATATTGATTCTTCCTAACCACGAACATGGAATGTTTCTCCATCTGTTTGTGTCCTCTCTTATTTCATTGAGCAGTTGTTTGTAGTTTTCCTTAAAGAGGTCCCTTACATTCCTAGTGAGTTGTATTCCTAGGTATTTTATTTTCTTTGTAGCAATTGTGAATGGCAGTTCGTTCTTGATTTGGTTCTCTTTAAGTCTGTTATTGGTGTATAGGAATGCTTGTGATTTTTGCACATTGATTTTATATCCTGAGACTTTGCTGAAGTTGCTTATCAGTTGCAGGAGCTTTTGGGCTGAGGTGATGGGGTCTTCTAGGTATACTATCATGTCGTCTGCAAATAGAGACAATTTGGCTTCCACCTTTCCTATTTGAATACCCTTTATTTCTTTTTCTTGCCTGATTGCTCTGGCTAGAACTTCCAGTACTATGTTGAATAGAAGTGGTGAGAGAGGGCATCCTTGTCTAGTGCCAGATTTCAAAGGGAATGCTTCCAGTTTTTGCCCATTAAGTATGATATTGGCTGTTGGTTTGTCATAAATAGCTTTTATTACTTTGAGATATGTTCCATCAATACCAAGTTTATTGAGGGTTTTTAGCATAAAGGGCTGTTGAATTTTGTCAAATGCCTTCTCTGCATCAATTGAGATAATCATGTGGTTTTTGTTTTTGCTTCTGTTTATGTGGTGAATTACATTTATAGACTTGTGTATGTTGAACCAGCCTTGCATCCCCGGGATAAATCCTACTTGATCATGATGGATAAGTTTTTTAATGTGCTGTTGCAATCGGTTTGCCAGTATTTTATTGAAGATTTTTGCATCTATGTTCATCATGGATATTGGCCTGAAGTTTTCTTTTCTTGTTGAGTCTCTGCCAGGTTTTGGTATCAGGATGATGTTGGTCTCATAAAATGATTTGGGAAGGGTTCCCTCTTTTTGGATTATTTGGAATAGTTTCAGAAGGAATGGTACCAGATCCTCTTTGTGTGTCTGGTAGAATTCGGCTGTGAACCCATCTGGACCTGGGCTTTTTTTGTGTGGTAGGCTCTTAATTGCTGCCTCAACTTCAGACCTTGTTATTGGTCTATTCATAGTTTCGGCTTCCTCCTGGTTTAGGCTTGGGAGGACACAGGCATCCAGGAATTTATCCATTTCTTCCTGATTTACTGGTTTATGTGCATAGAGTTGTTTGTAGTATTCTCTGATGATGGTTTGAATTTCTGTGGAATCTGTGGTGATTTCCCCTTTATCGTTTTTTATTGCATCTATTTGGTTGTTCTCTCTCTTCTTTTTTATCAGTCTGGCTAGTGGTCTGTCTATTTTGTTGATCTTTTCGAAAAACCAGCTCTTAGATTTATTGATTTTTTGAAGGGTTTTTCTTGTCTCTATCTCCTTCAGTTCTGCTCTGATCTTAGTTATTTCTTGTCTTCGGCTAGGTTTTGAGCTTTTTCGATCTTGCTCCTCTAGCTCTTTCAATTTTGACGATAGGGTGTCAATTTTGGATCTCTCCACTCTTCTCATGTGGGCACTTATTGCTATATATTTTCCTCTACAGACTGCTTTAAATGTGTCCCAGAGATTCTGGTACGTTGTGTCTTCATTCTCATTGGTTTCAAAGAACTTCTTTATTTCTGCCTTCATTTCATTGTTTATCCAATCAACATTCAAGAGCCAATTGTTCAGTTTCCATGAAGCTGTGCGGTTCTGAGTTATTTTCTGAATTCTGAGTTCCAACTTGATTGCACTATGGTCTGAGAGACTGTTTGTTATGATTTCAGTTGTTTTGCATTTGCTGAGGAGTGCTTTACTTCCAATTATGTGGTCTATTTTGGAGTAGGTGTGATGTGGTGCTGAGAAGAATGTATATTCTGTGGATTTGGGGTGGAGAGTTCTGTAAATGTCTATCAGGTTTGCTTGTTCCAGGTCTGAGTTCAAGTCCTGGATATCCTTGTTAATTTTCTGTCTGGTTGATCTGTCTGCTATTGACAGTGGAGTGTTAAAGTCTCCCACTATTATTGTGTGGGAGTCTAAGTCTCTTTGTAAGTCATTAAGAACTTGCCTTATATATCTGGGTGCTCCTACATTGGGTCCATATATATTTAGAATCGTTACCTCTTCTTGTTGTATCGATCCTTTTACCATTATGTAATGACCTTCTTTGTCCCTTTTGATCTTTGTTACTTTAAAGTCTATTTTATCAGAGATGAGAATTGCAACTCCTGCTTTTTTTTGCTCTCCATTTGCTTGGTAAATCTTCCTCCATCCCTTTATTTTGAGCCTTTGTGTATCTTTGCATGTGAGGTGGGTTTCCTGGATACAGCACACCGATGGGTTTTGGTTTTTTATCCAATTTGCCAGTCTGTGTCTTTTGATTGGTGCATTTAGCCCATTTACATTCAGGGTTAATATTGTTATGTGTGAATTTGATACTGCCATTTTGATGCTAGCTGGCTGTTTTGCCCGTTGGTTCATGTACATTCTTCATTTTGTTGATGGTCTTTAGCATTTGGTATGCTTTTAGGATGGCTGGAACTGGTTGTTTCTTTCTATGTGTAGTGCCTCTTTCAGGAGCTCTTGTAAAGCAGGCCTAGTGGTGACAAAATCTCTGAGTACTTGCTTGTTCGTGAAGGATTTTATTTTTCCTTCACTTATGAAGCTCAGTTTCGCTGGATATGAAATTCTGGGTTGAAAGCTCTTTTCTTTAAGGATGTTGAATATTGGCCCCCACTCTCTTCTGGCTTGTAGAGTCTCTGCTGAGAGATCTGCTGTGAGTCTGATGGGCTTCCCTTTGTGGGTGACCCGACCTTTCTCTCTGGCTGCCCTTAGTATTTTCTCCTTCGTTTCAACCCTGGTGAATCTGACGATTATGTGCCTTGGGGTTGCTCTTCTTGCAGAGTATCTTTGTGGTGTTCTCTGTATTTCCTGGAGTTGAGTATTGACCTGTCTTGCTAGGTTGGGGAAATTTTCCTGGATAATATCCTGAAGAGTGTTTTCCAGCTTGGATTCATTCTCTTCGTCACATTCTGGTACACCTATCAAACGTAGGTTGGGTCTCTTCACATAGTCCCACATTTCTTGGAGATTTTGTTCATTCCTTTTTGTGCTTTTTTCTTTAATCTTGGTTTCTCGTTTTATTTCATTGAGTTGATCTTCAACTTCTGATATTCTTTCTTCTGCTTGGTCAATTCGGCTGTTGATACTTGTGCATGCTTCGCGAAGTTCTCGTGTTGAGTTTTTCAGCTCCTTCAATTCATTCATATTCCTCTCTAAGTTGTCCATTCTCGTTATCAATTCCTCGAATCTTTTTTCAAATCTTTTTTCAAGGTTCTTAGTTTCTTTGCACTGGTTTAGAACATGTTCCTTTAGCTCACTGAAGTTTCTCATTATCCACTTTCTGAAGTCTGATTCCGTCATTTCGTCACATTCATTCTCCGTCCAGCTTTGTTCCCTTGCTGGTGAGGAGTTTTGGTCCTTTTTTGGAGGTGAGGTGTTTTGGTTTCGGGTGCTTTCCTCCTTTTTGCGCTGGTTTCTTCCCATCTTTATGGATTTATCCGCCTGTTGTCTTAGTAGTGGCTGATTTTTCAATTGGGTCTCTGTGTGGACACTGAGATTGTTGATGATGAAGTATTTCTGTTACTTAGTTTTCCCTCTAATGATCTATCCTCTCTGCTGTATGAGTGCTGAGGTCCACTCCAGGCCCTGCTTGTCTGGGGTATACCTGCAGCAGCTGCAGAACAGTGAGGGATGATATCAGTTTCTTTTTCTGCTGCCCTTGTTCCAGAATGATGCCAGCCAAATGTCAGTCTGATTAGTCCTTTTCTGGGGTGACTCCTTGGATATACAGAGGTCAGGGAGCTGCTTGAGGAGACAGTCTGTGCTTTATAGGAGCTCCAGTGCTGAGCTGTGAGCTCCGTTGTTCATTCAGGGTTGTTGGGAGGTTATGTCTGCTGCAATAGAACTCATAAAACACCACTCTTTTTTTTTTTTTTTTTTTTTCACCCTTAGATGCTCTGTCTCAGGGAGTTGGGGCTTTCTTTATGAGTATCTGTTGCACTGTCCTGCCCCACTAGGTGGCAGTCTATTCACTATTTGCCTGCCGGGGCTCTGACCTCCTAAGGCGGGTCCGCCCTGTTGCGGCCCGGCGGACTCTCTCTGTTATGGCAGGTTGCCTCGGCAACGGCAGGCTGCGTCAGTCCTGGGCGGTACTTAAGTGGGGGTGCACTTTGTCAGGAATGGTGGACGCCCCTCCCTGACCGGGCTGCACCGTCCTAAATGCCGGCAACAAAACTCTCAGCCCCAAGCGCCTCCAGTCGCCGCCCTGCTTGTCCCCGTGAGCGTGGGACCCGCCGAGCCCGATCACCCTGCTCCCTGCCTCAGAGTCCGTCCTCTCTCTCTCTCTCTCTTCCTCTCCCCAAGCTGAAAGGTCGACTCTCTCACTGGCGCCCCAGGAACCTGCCGATAGGGCACTGGGATCCGTGCGATCTCCCGTGCCGCTGCCCACTACCCCGGCTCAGATCACGCTTCCCAGGAAACTCCTGGTCTGGCTCATTGTCCAAGTCCTGTTCAATCAGATGGACATGCCAATCTGCCCTTCCAAATCTCAGATTGCCGGTTTAACAGGGCACCCAGACCAGTGAGTTCCGCGCCGGGTCCCGCTGCGGCGCCGGCTGAAGAGGCGGCGGGAGCCGGTTGCGTTAGCCGGCTGCTAGCATCCCGTGTCTCTCCCACACCTGGGACTTTCAACGCTCTGTGGGCATAAAAGGAACATCCGAGAATGCGGCTAGGACTCACCCTCTGCGCCTTCACCGAGAGCTGCAATCCTGAGTCACCTCTACGACGCCATCTTGCCTCCCCGAAAATTTTTTCTTAAGATCAGAAACAGACAAGGATGTGCTTTCTCATCTACTTTTCAGTTTTGTATTGGAAATACTAATTAATACAAAAGGATAAGAAAAATAAATAAAAGTTAAGCAGATTGGAGAAAAAGAAATAAAACTGCCTTTATACACAGATGGCACGAGGAAATCAAAGTTTCTGTAAACAACAGCAACTTAGAATTAATAGGCAAGTGGCTGTGTGCAGTGGCTCATGCCTGAAATCCCAGCACTTTGGGAGGCTGAGGCAGGTGGATCATCTGAGGTCAGGAGTTTGAGACCAGCCTGGCCAGGATGGCAAAACCCCATCTCTACTAAAAATGCAAAAGTTAGCCGGGCATAGTGGCATTTGCCTGTACTTCCAGCTACTCAGAAAGAAGCTGAGGCATGAGAATCATTTGAATCCACAGGCGGAGGTTGCAGTGAGAATTAATAGGTAAGGATAGAAGTTCACATGATGCAAGATTATTACGAAAAAGTCAATTGCATGTTTACATACAAGCAAAGAACGATTGGGATTTATAATTTTTTAAAAAGACATTTATAACCCCCCCAAATGAAACAATGAAGTATTCACAAACAACTGTAACCATACATGTATATTTGGGATCTATAAGCCAAAAAATGCAGGACAGTGATGAAAGAAATTCAAGATTTGTGTAAATATATGGAGATATGCCCCATTTTTACAAATTGAAATATTCAATATTGTTAAGATGAGAGTTCATCCAAACTCTCTCAAGTGATTTAATTAAATATCCAAGAAAATCCTAGCATACTATTTTGTAGATATTGACAAGCTGATTTTAAAGTTTTCTTAGGGATCTGAAAATGATAATCCAAAATATACAGCACTTTGACATACAGAGTGCTTTGAATTAAAACAAACAAACAAACAAAAAGCCCTCAGAAATAAGCCTCAGAACGTGGTCTCTCTATCTTCAGCCCCACTTATGCCTTCCTTTGCTGAAGCCTCAGGAAGTCCTTTCTCTCCACTTCCCTTATATGATTAAAAAATGTCCCTCCAGAAGGCACAAAATTGTCTTAAAACGCACTTCCTAGAAATTTCAACAGTAAACCAGGAAAGATTAACCACTAGAGAAGAAACTAGATCAAAAGTCGTCACCATGCTTAGACATTTTTTATCTAGTCTTTCAGGGGAAGCTACAAGAGATTACCAGGGACACTTTATCTGCATAATATGACAACTATTGTTCATGGTGAACATCTGCCCATCACCTTCTCATAACTTGTCACCAACTCCCTCAGATCTCAAAAGAATTTTATCTGTTTTTTAGGCTCATTCATTTCTCTAAACATCATTGCCTATACTCTAAATTGCCTACACTCTCATCTCCCTCTCCGCTATAATGAGAGTGTTATTTAAGCTGTAGCCATCTGGCCCTTATTTGATACTCATATTTTCTATGGCTTCCATAATTCTGCACATAAATACATGTATGTGCCTTTTCTTTTGTTAATCTATCTATTGTCAGTTTATTTCAGCAGCAAATCCTCAGAGGTCAGAGGAGAAGCTTTTCCCTTGCCTCTACAGGAAAAATTAAAAGGCAAAAGATCTAGAATAACCAACACAATCCTGCAGGAACAGAGGAATAATGTTGAGAATTCACACTAACTTATTTAAAACTTACTATAAAGTTACAGTGATTAAGATAACATAGCATTGGCCACTCCCCACCAAAAAAAATAAATAAATAAATAAAACACACATGGAATGAAACAGAGAGCCTAGAAATAGGCCAAAACATATATTTAAATGAATTTGTAACTGCCCAATGGGTTCATCTTGCCTGCCGCCTAGACATAGCCAATTTATCAAGACAGAGGAATTACAATAGAGAAAATGTAATTCATGCAAAGCTGGCTGTGCAGGAAACATGAGTTTTATTATTACTCAAATCAATCTCCCTGAGCATTCAGGGAACAGAGGTTTTAAGGACAACTTGGTGGGTGGGGGGAAGTCAGTGAACCAGGAGTGCTGGTTGGTTAGGCAAGAGATAAAATCATAGGGAATTGAAGCTGTCCCCTTGGGTTGAGTCAGTTTCTGGCTGGGGCCACAGATAAGATGAGACAGTTTATCTGGGTGGTGCCACTGATCCATCAAGGGCAGGGTCTGCAAAATTATCTCAAGAACTGATCTTAAGAGCAGTGTAGGGAGAGTCAGAATCTTGTAGCCTCCAGCTGCTTGACTTCTAAAACATAATTTCTTATATTGTGGTTAATTTGTTAGTCCTACAAAGGCAGTCTAGTCCCCAGGCAAGAAGGTTTGTTTAGGGAAAAGGCTATTATTGTTTTTGTTTTAAGCTATAAACTAAGTCCTTGTTAGTTCAGCCTACATCCAGGAATGAACAAGAAAGTTTGGAGGTTAGAAGCAAATGGAGTGAGTTAGGTCAAATTATGTTTCACTGTCTCGGTTACAACTTTGCAATGGCATTTTCAATTTTTTCAATATTCAAAGTCAACTCAATGAAGCAAATGTTGACATTTTAAAGAAATACTGCTGAAACAATTGGCTACTTAAAAAGAATCTTGCACATATTATACAGCATTCACAAAAATTTATTTGAAATTGATCAAGTACCTAATTTTAAAATGAAAGACTATAATACATCTAAAAGAAATAAAAAAGAGAAAATCTATGGTATCTTAGATTGGTTGATGAATTTTTAAATACAGCACCATAAGCCCAATACATGAAAGAAAAAAAAAAGTAAGACTTCATTAGAATTAAAAAGTCTACTCTTTGAGAAATATTAAGAGAGTTAAAGTTCAAGGCATAGAATGGGAAAAACATATTTGTGAAACATATATCTGGTAAAAAAAAAAAAAAGAAAACAAAACAAAAATACATCCAAAATACACAAAGGGATGCTTAAAACTCAATAATAAAACACAACTCAGTTTAAAAGTAAGCAAAAGTTCTGAACAGATACCACCAAATATATGGCAAAAAAGTACATGTGAAGATGCTCAACATCATTTGTCATTAGGTATATAAAAATGAAAATAACAATGAGATAACACTGTACATGTATTAAGAGGGCTGAAAACCAAAATATACTAATATTAAACACTGGTTAGGATGAGGAGCAACAGGAACTCTCATTCATTACTGGAAAAAATGCAGAATGGTACAACCACTCTGGAAGCTAACTTAGCAGTGTCTAACAAAGCTAAACATATGTTTACCTTGTAATCCAGCGACTGGGTTCTTAGATATTTACCCAAATAATTTGAGAACTTTTAACCACAGAACACTTTCACATAAATGTTTATAGAATTTTTTTAAATTATCACCCAACACTGAAAGCTATCAAGATGTTCTTCAATAGGGAAATGAATAAACTCTGGTATATCCATACAATTAAATACTATCCAGAGATAAGAAAGAATGGGCTATCAAGCTGTACAAGGACACAGATGATTCTTTAATATGTATTGCTAAATGAAAGAAGCCAGCCAGCATGAAAGGAGTGCTGCATACTGCATGATTACATTAGATTCTGGAAAAAGCAAACTGATAAAGAGGGTAAAGATATCAGTTGAGATCAGCCTGGGCAAGATGGTCTCAAATGATATCTTGTCTCTACAAAAAATTAAAAATTAGCTTGAGCATGGTGGTGCACACCTGTAGTCCCAGTTACGTGGGAGGCTGAGACAGGAGGATCCTTTGAGTCCAGGAAATCAAGGTGGCAGTGAGCCATATATATGGTGCTACTGCAGTCCAGCCTAGGAAACAAAGCAAGATCTTGTCCCTAAAAATGAAAAACTACAAAATAAAGATATAAGTCATTTCTAGGGGTTCATAGACACAGATGTGAGTAGGTGAAGCATAGGGGATCTCCTAGAGTGGTGAAACTATTCTTTATGTTAATGTAATGATGGATAGATGATACTATGCAGTTACCAAAACCCATAAAAATCAGGAGCACAAAAACTTAACCTTAATGCATGCAAATTAAAACAAATATATTTAGGAGGTTAGGAGATCCCGGATTGAAGGTAAACTGTGACTACACAACCATCAGATCATCAACAAGGTCAACAAAAGTTAGCAACAAGGCCACTGCTTCCCTTGACTAGCCTTAAAAAAAAAAAAAAAAAAAAAAAAAATTAGCAACAAGGAAAGGACACTCTATTCAATAAATGGTGCTGGAATAAACAGCTATATGCAGAAGATTGAAACTGGATCCATACCTTTCACCAGGCACAAAAATTAACTGAGTATGGATTAAAGATTCAAATATAGGGTCTCAAACTATCAAAATTCTAGGAAATATCCTTTTCAACACTGGCGTTGGAAAAGAAAATTTGACTAAATCCCCAAAAGCAATTGCAGCAAAAACAAAAATTGACAAGTGGGACCTAATTAAAGAGCTTCTGCACAGCAAAACAAACTACCAATAGAGTAAACAGAGAGCCTACAGAATGTGAGGAAATATTTGCAAACTATGCATCCAACAAATGTCTAATATCCACGATCTGTAAAGAAGTTAAACCAACAAGCAAAAAACATTAACATTAAAAAATGGACAAAGGACATGTACAGACACTTCTTTAAAGAAGACACACAAGTGGCCAGCAAACATGTGAACAATGCTTGTCATCACTAGTCATCAGGGAAATGAAAATCAAAACCACAATGCTATACCATCTTACACCAGTCAGAATGGCTGTTACTATACAGTCAAAAAAAAAAAAAAAAAAAAAAAAAAGATGCTGGCGATGCTAAAGAAAAGGGAACAGTTATACACTGTTGGTGAGAATGAAAATTAGTTCAGCCACTATGGAAAGCAGTTTGGAGATTTTTCACAGAACTTAAAACAGTGCTACAATTTAACTCACCAATCCCATGGAATGTAAGAAAATATTTGTAAACCATATATCTGTAAGGGTCTAGTATCCAGAATGTATTAAGAACCCTTACTAGCCAAAACTAAAAAGACAAGTAAATCCAATATAAAAATGGCCAAAGATTTTGAATAGATATTTTTCCTAAAGAGATATACAAAAGGCCAATGAACAATAAAAGTTGTTCGGCATCATCACTTATTTGGAAAACCACAGTAAGACACTACTTCATACTCACTAGAATGACCAAGTTCAAAAAGGCAAACCATGTTGACAAGTGTTGATTAGGATGTAAAAAAAAAAATGGGACCCTCATAACTTGCTGATGGAAACGTAAAGTGGAGCCCTATAGAAGACAATAGGCAGTTCCTCAAAAAGGTAAAAGCTGAGATACCATATATTCCAGCAATTCTCCAAGACATGTAGCTAAGAGACTGAAAACATCTTCACCTAAAAATTTGTACTCAAATGTTCATAGCGTTATTTGTAATAGCCTTCAAATCAAAACAATCCAAATGTCCATCAACTGATGAGGAGAAAAATAAAATCTGATATGTTTATACAATTGAATATAATTTGGCCATAAAAAAAGAATGAAGTACAGTTGCATGCCAGAAGCCAGAAACAAAATATACCACATATTGTATAGCTCTACTTACATGAATTGCTCATAATAGACAAATCCATAGAGAGAGAAAATACATCAGTGGTTTCCAGGGACTTAATGAATGAAGGAATGTGTATGGAATTTCATTTTGGCATGATAAAAACATTCTGGAATTAGATACAGATAATAGATGCACAACCTGGTGAATATATTAAAATCTATTGAATTGTACTCTTTATAATTGTGAATTTCATAGTATGTTAATTATGCCCCAATTTTAAAAAGAAAACATAGCAATCGAGGATTATTCTGACCTATATTTCTCAGCAGTGCCTGACTAATGTGTAAAGTTATGACAGTAATGAGAAATACAGGAAGACTGAGGAAACGTCTCTGTGCAGAAGTGATAGATAAGGAAACATGGTAGCTAAATGTAACGTGTGTTCTAATGAGATCCAGGAACAGGACAACAATTAAAAAAACCTCACAATTAAAAACTAAAGAAATCTGAATACGGACTTAGGTTAATAATAATGTAGCAACATTAGTTCACTACCAATATACAAATGTACTACAGTCATGTAAAATGTTAGTAATAGTGGAAACGAACGAAGTAAGTGGGATTTGCTCTACTATTTAGATGGGTGCAAAAATAATTATAGTTTTTGCCATCTCCATTTTTCTGTAAGACTACATCTGCTCTAAAATAAAAATTATATTAAAAGAAAATCAGTTAAAAAGATAAGGAAATGGAAGTGCAAATAACTTGCCTAATATTATAGCCATTAAGTGGCAAAGCTGTTATTTGAACTCAGGCAGTCTGGATTTAGTCTGAAGGCTGACTTGCCTTATTTCAAAATGCATTTAATGAATATAGAGCCCCAGCAGGGGAAGGGAGGGTGTAAAGAGGGGGATGCAGCCAGTTATTCCCTCCTGTCATCTCTCCCTACAGGGTCACCTTAGGCTACCAGCATTCCTGTTTCGTTGACCAAAGGGCCCAGCTCCTGTCTGGAGGCTTTTCTATGCAGTTTCTTCAGGTTCCAGTGTTTCTCTCCCTAGCCCTCTGGCGTAACTAGGGTCCAAGTATTGTGATATCCTTTGTGGTTTCCTTACTCTTTATTTGTATCTTTGCAAAAGGTAGTCCACACATTACATTGTTCTCACAATTCTCAATTTGAATAGACCATCTTTTTCTGGCCAGCTCCCTTCCTGATCCCACCATTATATCAACTCTGAACTTGTGAAAATGGTCCATGAGTTAACATTGTAAAGTAGGGGAAGTTTCCCTTCAGCACCCTCTCACTTACCCATCCACTCCTCCACATATGGTTAATTCTTTTCTAAGGAAAAACACAGTATGCACTCAATTCTGTAGCCTCATTGCAGAATGTGGTATATCACATAGCAAGTTTTTAATACATACTTGCTTGAATGAATAAATGAATTTTTTCTCCCCCTCTTCAACCCTGTTTATCCATAATAAAACAAAGTACCTCTGTTAACAGACAACTAAGTTTGACGGCTCAAGTATTAACCCAGTTTGGTTCTATCTTTGTATTTCTACATCTATACAGCTGTATCCTGATAAATAGTGATAAGCGAAATCATAAACAATGTAACTTTATTTAGATTTTATGGATTATTTATAGTTGTAATTGTAAAAAATGGGGGCCTAAAAATAAAATGAAAACCAGAGCTTTATAAAGTTATTCTGCAAACAAAAAGAAAGACAGAAGAACAGACAAAATGAAAGGAAAGGTAAAAGACATAATAGCAAAACAAAACGAATCCTTAGACAATAAGAAAATCTATGCAAACCATGAGCTAGGGAAGATTTGATCTCTCCCTTGATAACAGGCCTGGACCCAACAAAACACCAGTCGGGCCTTCAGTTGAATTCTCATTAATCTGCTTTCTCATTTGCGCTTTGATACTTGGAACATCGGTAATAGTTTAAAGATGGAAATGAGTGTGCAGATCATTGGTTAATCTCAAAGGGGGTGCTGTAAAAACAAAATATTTGTAGAGTATTATAGAAATAGTCTATCAGATCAGACCAATAATAGAAACAAAAGAGATTACGGGCAGATTTGAGGCTGAGGTATATCCAGAATTTGTTCAGTCATTAAAATATTATAAGGCATCATTTACTAGTCCTTAGTTTATATTTGATAAATGTTGTTGCAATCTTACTACAGGTAAATATTTCACTTCCATAAATAAAAAAGAAACCAAATCCGAAGATGTAAGTAATGTACCGTAGGCCTGGTTAAAGTAGGTATCGCTGAAATAACACTTCCTCATAAATCTTAAATGATTATAAACTCAAAAAAAGGAACAGTATGTCTTTTGCTCAAGTAGCCATTTTAATTCAGAAAGCCAGTGATGTTTTCTAGAGAGGAAAGTTCTAGAAAGATCTCTAGTGGAGTTCTCTTTGATATGCAGTAAGTCTTTTCTAAAACCATATTTAAGATACAGAGTATCTTAAGCTAGTATTTAGAGGCACTGCATCTACCTATATCTGTCAAACTGTCTGTCTGTCTGTCTCTCTATTGACCTGTCTAGCTACCTACCAGATCTACATATGGATAGAGAGGCTAAAGAGTCAATGTATTTTGATCAATTAAAAGTGGAGTCAAGTTGGAAAACAGAGTAGAAAATTCTGAAGGTGGCTCCTCAGTGATGTAACTCTATAAATGAGTCGGTATTATATTAACAGAATTAAATTAACCCATTATATTTCATTTCCATGACTATTACAGACTTTATCAGTAGCTTCTTATAGATAGTTAAGCTGTCAATGGAATATATATGTGTGCATATATATAAATATTTTGAATATATATATTTATAGATATATATTCTTGTGTATACACACACGCACACACATACTATATATATATATATATATATATATACACGCACACACATACTATATATATATATAGTATGTGTGTGCGTGTGTGTATACACAAGAATATATATCTCTATCTATCTATCTATCTGTATATATATATATATATATAGTGTGTGTGTGTGTGTGTATATATATATATATATATATATATATATATATACGAAGAGCTCCCAAAGTTAAAATTATTCCTTATTCAGAATTAAGCAAAATACATACATACATATATATATATATATATATATATATGAGTTAAGGACTTATTAAATCTCTGTGTAATCAATCAAATCTTTGTGAATTTTTGAGAAAGTTCTGCTAAGTCTTTTGACATTTCTCAGGGGAAATAGGAAAATATGATATATTTTAAAAACTAAAAGGTAACCAAACAACAGTAATCATATCAAATAAATCACATTAAAGTAGACTTTCTAAAGAACAAATTTATTCTTTCCTAGTGTAAAAGATTTTTAAAAAATGTTTGTGCTTTCCACATTATCTAAAATATGTCAGAACCATGGCTCAAAAAGGGCACAGAAACATTTGTTTTCAGTCGTATCAATTTTCACAGCACTTTGAAAAGGGCATTGCACATATTTTGATGTAATCTGCCTTCACCAACATGCAGGATAGGTTTAGAGATCACTTGGTATTGTATTGTTTTGTTCTGTTTTTCAAAAATATGTAATTTTTGGTAATATTCACTTTACATACTTTCTCAAAAATTTATGAATAGAACAGTCAAAAACAAAAGATCCCCTTTAATTCTTATTTCCCTAACTACTAAAGACCAGATTAGCAGCTTTTACCCGTATATAGAAAATAGGGCTGCAAATGAAATGTTAAAATGTCTCCACCTAGCTGAGTTAACTTGCGCCTGCCAATATATACACAGCTTCCTTTGTCCATCATATGGGGAAGCCACCATCAGAATCCCCCGTTTTTCAGACTTTCCAATGCTTTTTTTTCATGTTTAATCCAACAAAATGAACTGACAATTTAGCCTAACCACCTCCATTACCTTCAGAGAATGGCTAATGTTCTAGGAAAGGGACTTGACAATCTCCCTGACAGCATTTATTTTTCAATCCATTAATTTCACCCTCAGAATATGCTAGTTATCTGTTAGTATTCCAGGCCAGCAGCAGCTGCATGGGAAAGAGAACTTCAGATAAGCAAGCTATTGTGTATTCTGCTGTGCACTTTCTCTTCCCATCAGAGGCCAGGGGAACGCTGACCGGAGAGCCACTTTACTTGGTAGGTGGCTTCATTAGAGACATCTAAAGCAAATCAGAATTACTCTCTACTGATGGTAGCTTCAGCCAGCCTCTGGCTCATGAAAACTGCTGAAAATTTTCCAAGCAAGCTGAGCAAATTCATTTTCATGAAAATCAGCCTTGAATACAGGATTGATCCAGGTGACCTTTGAAGTCCTTGTTAAGCCTGAAATTCTGGGATTCTGGGACCCACTTTAAGTTTTACTATAGAAAATGAATATATTATAGTTACATGTCCTGTCTCCTACTCATTAGGAATCTGTGATAGTAGCAATGAGAAGAGAAGGGTAAATCCAGCGTTTTGAGGTGAAGTGAAAGAAAGTCATTAAGGCAGACACTCTTGGTTTCCTAATTCAACTAATGCTGCACAATTTTTTCACTAGCCATCTTCCAACTAGTGTTGGATATTTCACAAATATCCAGCCAAAGTGATGTTGTCTTTCGGAACATATATCTCTCTGAGTAAAAAGGTAAGGCTTCCGTATGAGAGGATTAATTCTCTTACTTCCCACCTGAACCACAACCACCATCTTCAAACCATGTGGGGAAAAGCTACCAGAATTGAGACAGAAAAATAGAAATAAGCAGAGTCAGTGAGAACTCTCCGTATTGAGTGGCTCCCTCTGGATATCTTGGTCTGTAAAACAAACAAACCTGTGTGTTTTTAAACCACTACTGTGTTTTCTGCCTTTCTTACCCAAAAGCTCTGAAACCAATACATTGATGAAGGAATAATACGTGAATAAAGTCCCTAGTCAAAATAACACGCTTCAGTAACAGCAAGGAGACGGCACATCTGCAAAAGGTGAAATTAGGAACTGACGTTTAAGCAATCACGTGACAGTCTGATGGTAAAGGCAGACAGGAGAAATGAGGAAAGTAAATGATAAGTTCCCATGAACATGGTTAGTGATTTTGGGGAGCCCCAAATACCATACCTCTCCATCTGCTTTCTACGGCCAAAATGCTTCTTTTAGACTTAAAGTCAAAGTTGGGGTAACCATCTTCTAATAATCTAGGCTAAGGATCTAGAGACAGAATTTCAAAATCTTACATTCCATATATAAGTTAATAAATTCATTATATCAAACACAAAAAGCCCTCATGTCTTTAGATTGGAAAAGGCATGAAAATTAAAGTTATGCTACTTCATTTTAAGAAATAAAGGATGAATTCAGCACCAAGAGAAAATTATGAACTCTATCATTAAAATTTTAATCTCTTTTTAGAGTAATAAAGATTAGGAAGAGGTAATTGGTAAATCTTCCTTAGAATTAAGGTAATTATCTCAGAAATTTTTAATTTATATTACTTTTTGCCTTTTCTGATTAGAAAAGCTTGTGGTGAGATAAAGCATAATGAGAATTCTAAACTTAAAGAAGGCCAAACTCTAAGTCACGATCATATCACTTAGTTATATTACTTTGGGTATCATTCTCTAATCTTCAGTTTGTCCATTGGTAAAAGGAAACAATATTCCCCCTAACGTTGTAAGAATGAAATCTACTAATTTGTTTAATAAATATTTGTTAATTTCCAGCTATGTGTCAGGCATTTTGCTAGGCGTTGGGATCACAGAGTTATACAACTGGACATAATCTCATTCTTAGAGAATCTATTCTAGAATAAACATGTAACCAAACTCTACATTGTGATGTCAAATATTTTGAGGAAACCCTTTGGGGTTTGAAGTGAGCAACCTAATCCATAGGACAAAGAGATTACAAAAATGAAATGACATTGTAAAATGTAAAATATTATTTAATCCATATGTAATATTATTGCTTTGAGCTATCCTCCTTGGTTTAACACCTATAATAAAAATGTATTGTGTGCATATATGTCTGTCTGGGTATTGATTGCTATGTCTGTCACCCAGATGTCAGACTAAGCTCCCAACCAAAATGATCTTTATCTTAAATCCCTCTTCGATACCCAGTGGAAAGCCCAATCTGTCCAAGATATTTGTGATTTTTCTGATAGGCTTATATTCTCACTGTCACTTCTGTGGCCAGCTTCTATTTCCAACAGTGGTCTTTTTGTATACCATACTGAAACAGACATGAAACTCAGTTAAGTCTCTCTTCTCCTCAGGTTTTACCACTAACATCAACAACAATAAAACACTCACATAACCACCTGTGTCATTGGTAGACACAACTGAGAATCCGGGATAATGAGAGAGGTCACATTTACACCAGACAGCAACTACTTAAAAATTTCCCATTAAATGTGCCTCTTCTTTAATGTGTTGGAAGTCTTACTAGTTCAGTCCCAGTGCTGAAGATCTATGAACTCACAACGCTCTTGTCTTCTGCCATGTGAACTCCTCCCTTTTTCCCCTTTCTTTTTGCAAATCCAGCCTATTCTTTCAGGAGCACAAAGCAGTTTCTTCTCATTTGTTCATACAGAGGACCTTAGCAACCACTCTCCTAAAAGGATACGAACTTTGACCCCTGTACTTCTCAAGATATTTCAATAACCAAGTTCATTGCCCACTTTAATACTCAGAAGCATGTATTTTTTGTGGAAATTTTCTGAGGTTAAAAACAAATTTAGACCCACAGATTCAAAGTCCCTGCCCAAGGTCACAGAATCAGTAAGTGGCAGGGCTGGAGTTCAAACCTGTGTCACGTGATGCAAACATCTCCATTTAATTCTCTTTATCACTAATATAAATGGACTTTCCTTTATGTATTTCACCCAGCCTTTGTTTTTTGAAAGAAATTTGAATATACCCCAAAGTTTTGAGAAAACACTTCCTTCTCCAACATGTAAAATGAGCTTTAATTAAGGCAGAACGCCACCGAAAAAATATTTTCCAATTATGTTGATATAATTGTTTCCACAGCTTGATGTCTCCCGGTATCAGCTTTAGCAGGCAGTGGAGACATGGTGATATTCGGCTATTACCACTGCAGGCCTGCTCTTAAATTAGACATGGCATTTGGAAAACAAGCTCTACTTCAACATTCTTAAACAAATATAGATGAAAACTTTTGTCTCTATTTAGACTTCCCACTGAGCTTCATTAATTCATGGCTGTCTGGCCCTTTTGGTCCCCCCTGGAAGGCCATAGCTGTAATGATGAGATACAAACCCAACTGAATATTCAACTTCACAACCTGGCAAGATGCCTGGAGCAAGGCAGTGACAGCTCGCTATTCACGTTTCTATGTAAATTTTGACACTTACTAACTGAAAGAGTAGATCATCTGATCATTGCCTCCAAGAGCAACTGTAGAGAAAGCAGAGATTCTGATGGAGATTAGACTTTTTCTTAGGGTGCAAGTCAAGGTCAGAGAGCTATATTTAACTCTTGCCAAATCTACTAAAGAGGAAAAATACTGTAGTACTTCTTAAAGATTTTTGTGTGAATTATGGTTTGAGGCTGCATTTTAAGCTGTCACATTTTATTTTTCGTTATTCACTATTATCAAGAACTTTGAGACCACTTGGCTAAAAGTCTTCTTTAATAAGCTCCATTGATATCATATATGTGATCCAGCTTACACCTCTGTCGTCCTAAATGGGCTAGGCACTATTTTGAACCTTGCATATATATTAACTCCTCTGATTCTCTATTGAGATAAGTATAGTTATTATTCCTGAGGTTCAGAGAGGTTAAAGATCTTGAACAGCATCAAATAGCTAAAAAGTGATATATACATATAATGAAATAACTTAGTACATAACTTATTATATTAGCTATTATGTATACAATGTAGTTATTCATACAATAGACAATATGGAAGACCCTCGATTCTGAGACCCAGAATATAGGGGAAGGAAAACAGTCTATAGGAAAAGTGAACACAAAAAAGTATACATATCTGGTGGCCAAAAGACAAAGAACACATTTAAAAAGTCCAGACATGAAAAATGTTGATTTGTATCCATTTTTGCTGTGTAATATTTAATATTAACCTTCTTGTTATTTTTAAAGAAATCTCCAGTAAAATACACATTTCTCATGGAATGCTTGATGCAGCATTTTGTTTTGACTAACTGAAGTACTGGATTATCATAAAACTTCAGAAGATGAACACAGGTTAAATGCGTAGCTGCCCTGGTGAGAACACAGAAAAGATATGTGTAACACACATTCCAGTATTCTAACTTCATAAATTCAACTTTGTTGAACTGGAGAACTTATCAATGAGGTTAGAGAAAGACATTCAACCCCCAAACTAATGACCTAACTCTTAAAATTCCAGAATGTATTATTTGCATTCACCAATTCCTTAGGCATTAAAAGTAATGGCAAAAACTGCAATTACTTATACACCAACCTAATAGAATTTTGACACCATTTTTGTCCTCTAGGTTCAGATCCTGGGCCATGAGTTTCACCAGCAGACTTCTTCAAGGCCAGGAGTCCCCTTCCAGCTCATAAACTTCTAAAAGATAAGTCTGTCATTACTTGTTTTACTGAATTGTATTACTACAGACACCAAACTTTCTTCTTCATGGACCAGACTTCATCACTAATCTCTCAGAAACCTACGCCATCAAAATGTATGCAGCACATTCAGCAGGTATTACAAATTCTGTTAAGAGAGATGAAAGAAGCATGGCTCTGGTAATAGATCAGAAATGGAGAATGAGAAAAGTAGAGAGGTAAGGAATGGAGAACTAGAGTGGTTGAAATCTATGAGGAAGAAAAGATAAGTGAATGACTCATGCCAAAAGATGCAAAAATTTTTTTAATCCTTACTATGTGAAAGTGTGCCCTGGCCACAACCTTCTGGAAAGTCATGAGCTGTAGTGGGAATATTTGGGGTCTTTAAAATAGAAAAAATAATCATTCGAATTTCTTTAAAAACAATTGTCTCAGGGTCCTTCTAACATTTTAACACTTATTAAGAGTCATAGAAAACTTATTTAAAACTCAAATTCATGACCCCCACATCAGATATTCTGATTCCAGTGACCTAGAATGAGGCCCAAGAATTTGCAGCTTAATACACTTCTCAGGTGAATCATAAACAAATTGACAGAGGGTGAGACTTTAAGAAACTTTAGCCTAAATTCAACAAAAGAAGAAAACAACCCTCACCCACCCAAAATAGGCCAAAGACCTTAACAGAAGTCTCACCAAAACAGATACACTGATGGCAAAGAAGTATATGAAAAGATACTCCACATCACAGGTCAACAGGGAAATAAACGTTAAAACAACACTGAGATACCGTTACACACCTGTACGAATAACGAAAATTAAGAACTCTCACAACAACAAAAGCTGGCAAGGATGTGGAGCAACAGAAACTCATTTATTGCTGGTGGAAATACAAAATGGCATGGCCACTTTGGAAGATAATTTGCCAGTTTCTTACAAATCTACACCTACTCTTACAGTATTATCTATCCAGCAATTGTGCTTCTTGGTATTTACATAAAGTTTTGATCATAGCAGCCTAGCAGCATTTACCTTATTTACAAAGGTCAAAACTATGAATAAGATAAAGAAATCAGCTAATGGTGTAACCAGTACCTGGGCAATGCTCGAGTGAAATGTTTTGTGTATTAATAAGATGCTAAACTACACAGAAAATTACCCAGGTGACGGTCTGAAAATAAACGCTATTATATCTGCTGTCTGTTCTCAGGATCCTCACAAACAATAAAAAGGCAAGTTTACAAACCAAGTTCTCGTCACCAACCCTCTAAAGACATTATTCTTTGTACACATAGTCTATAGATTACCTACAACTGTTTGATTACAATTCAAATTTATTTCTAACTCAACACAGATAATGCAGACATTCAAGATGAAAGGAAATTGAATTTGGTCATATCCTCTATCAAGGTGAACAAACTATTTTCCTCTTTACTCTCCAGGCATTTCTAATGATGTCCTGTTTTTATCAGGCTCCCATTACTCTCTTTCATTGAAAGGCAAATCCATATAGAATAAAATTATATCGTTCTTTGCTGAAAATGCCATATCCACTAGAAATTCCTTATTTATCAGCCTCCTTGTTTTCATATTGTTCTTATTAAATGTGATATCTATTCTCTGAGTGATTTAATTTTAAAACATCTTAAATATATATGTATGTATTTGTGTACTTATATGTGTGTATGTATACATATGTGTGTACTTGTATGTGTACACATATGCATATACACACATGTACACATATATGCGGAATTTATGCACAAACATGCACAGATTTGTGTGCATATTCATCCATAAATATATTTGTCTCTCCACATATTAACATATGTATTCAAACAAATATATCCATCCATCCTTATTTATAATACATCTCGTGTTCTTATATATATTTTTTGATACAATAAAAGCATAGAGAACATTTTCTATTTTCATATAAAATCATCCTGCAAAATAAAATAATTTTTAAGAAAAAAAATCTACTGGGCATTATAAAATATATTTAAAAAATAGTATTACAATAGAAGAATTCATTTGGGCCTCTTATTTAAAAAAAATAAAAACATCGTTTTTGAGCTGCTACTACCATAAAAAGGGAAGGAGGGGCTGTAAAAAGAAGGAGGGGCGTTACCATGGAAGTGTTATAATCAAATGTAAGAGTAAAGCCCCTATCTTAAAGATACCTTCAAAAATAAATGTAGGCAAACAAAATATTGTCAATGAAAATATAAACTATTTTTCTCAAGGAAAGATTTATTAATAGTAAAGAAACCAAATTAATACTGATTTTTAACCAAAGTGTATGTTTTCTTTTTATATTTTCAAGAAAAAAAGTGACCTTCATAATTCTGTATCTGACTAGAGTATCTGGAAAGAAATAGTAATATGGACCTTCATTATAAACACCCATTTATTTCACTGGCATGCATGAGGCAAGGTGGCCTGCTGAATTCCTCATGCACAACTTTTAGGTGTTTTTTGGTTGTTAGTGGTAGCTGCAAAAGATGTTTTGCAATAAGTAAGGTTACCTACTCACCCCACAGCCTCACTTCAAAGCAATAATGAAAGTATGTTCCAGATAACTTTTGTCACACATGCAGATATTTATTTATTAAACATGCATTAAACAAGCAAGCACAAAAAATAGCTCACGTGGCCTACCTTGAAGACTCAAGGTCCCTGTATTTTTCATAGACAGTTTATTCAAGCCAGGATTCCAAATGGAAGACTACTCTAGATGGCTGGCATCAGCAACGAGAATCCTGTAGTTCACAGCTAGATTCTCCCGGAATTTGTCCTCAAGCACATTATCCCCATGGATAAAACTTAAGACTTCATAGATGTTTATAACGAGAGCTCCATGAAAGTATGAGAAAACTCTCTGATACATATTTATTCAGTCTCTATATCTTGAATACTTTTTACAATAAAAGCCTATTTCTGACATTCATCAGATTGATTCACAAGCAACTAAATACACAAATGAAAACTCTTTTCTGACATAGAGCATGCATAGAGATAAAGAAAGAACGTACAATCCTCTGGCAATAGTATCATCTTTCTGATGTCAGGTTTGCTGCCCTAAGATGTGGATTCTGGATTAGGGTATGGGCTCCCAGAGTTAAAATATTTTTAAGTAATTGGCACGTGTTCAAACTTAAGATCAGGGATGTATGTCTTCTGATACGAGTGCTATGGACTAAATGTTTGGCTTCCCCTCAAAATCCATATGTTGAAACCATAATCTCCAATGTGATGGTATTTTTAGATAGGGTCTTAGGGAGTTTATTAGCTCATGAGAATGGAGCACTCATTATTCAATTATTTTTTATATAAGAAGAAATAGGCCATTTAGATTGATTCCATGTCTTCCTATTGTGAAACAGTGCTATGATGAACATAAGCATGCATGTGTCTTTATGGTAGAACCATTTATATTCCTTTGTGAATACCCAGTGATACCCAATAATGGGATTTCTGGGTTGAATGATAATTCTAAGTTCTTTGGGAAATCACCAAACCGTTTCCAAAATGGCTTTACTAGTTTACCTTCCCCTCAGCAGCGTATAAGCATTCCCTTTTCCCTGCAACCTTGTCAGTATCTGTTATTTTTTAACAGATGCTATTGAGGTTGGTAAGATGGTGTTACATGGTATGTTATTGTGGTTTTGACTGGTATGAGATGGTATTTCATTGTGGTTTTATTTTACATTTCTTTAGTATTTAGTGATGTTAAGCATTTTTTCATAGTCTTCCTAGCCACATGCATGTCTTCATTTGTAAAGAAAGTGTCTATTCTTTTGCCCACTTTTTGATGGGTTGTTTGATTTTTGCTTATTAATTTATTTAAGTTCTTTAAATGTATGGAAACAGATCTTTGTTGTATACATGATTTATAAATATTTTCTCACATTCTGTTGGTTGTCTGTTAACTCTGTTGATAGCTTTTCTTGCTGTGCAGAAGCTCTTTAGTTTAATGTGGTACATATATACAATAAAATACTATGCAGCCATAAAAAATGATGTGGTCATGTCTTTTGAAGCAAAAGGATGGAGCTGGAGGCCATTATCCTAAGTGAACTAAAGCGGAAACAGAAAACCAAATGTTAATTGTGATGATCTTCAACAAGTACCTTACTGTACAAGTCATGGGTTTCTCATTTATAAAAGTAGAATGTTAATGCCACAGGATTATGAATCAATGGAGGTAAAACATAATACGTTTCCGTGAACTATAATTTATGGTATAAATGTCATTCTTTTTATCATAATCATTGTTGTTACAATATTTTTTTCCTTAAAAACATAACTATTTCTAAGGTCAAATATTTAACAGTCTTTTAATTACAATTACATTAATATACATCATCTGCTATCCATAGGAAATTTACTGCTTTTGAAGGGCAATAAGCCAGTTGAGACTCTGTGTATGAGAGAGTGTATAAACTTACATATTCTAGAGTATTTTAAAATTTGAAAATACATTCTGATTTTGGTGTTTTGTGATTATATTGATTAGTATACCCATAATAGAATATATTGATTAAAGTATTCCTGGTTCATACAAAAATAAGGAAAAAATTGCTAATGGAAGGTATCTTTTGTTAGTGGTACACTGTAGTTTTCCAAAGATACCATTTAATAAAAGATACTTTTCATCATAAACAATGTTTTTTCTGCCTTTTCTTACTGTAAAATCACTATCTATTTCTTTACAGTGGTTCTTTGGTTATCATTTCCTTAAAAAAGAACCCCACAAAAATGACAAAATAAAATAGACTTTTTGTATACAGATATAGTAATGTTGATATATAAATTCTCTAAATTGAGTCTAATTCCAACAAATTCCGATCAACAGGTCCAGACTTCCTTGTGTTCCTCTTTCCCTAAATCCTTCAGCTTATTTTCCCTGTTCCTTACTCCCTCATCTGTAGTTAGTTGAAAACAAAGGTTAATTTAGAAATGTCAATTTCATATTATTTATCTACCAAAGTCAAACACTGAATGAAACACACTTGTACAAACAATAGTAGCCTTTCCTTGTGTAGTATAGGATGTGGTCAATCATTTGGCAATTCAGTTTTGGCACACTATGAACTATTTATTTGTTAAGTTCAGTACTCTGGGCTGCAAAAGCTTGAGGATAATTTTTTTCCCTTTTACAGGAAACCGTTAAATTTACAGGGCCTAATTTTTATTTCACAGTCAAACTTGTACTATTGTATTGATAAATATTTAATGATATTGAGCTCAGTGGTTATTGCCTTGTACATTTCATTGAAATGATGTTTTATCACAACTCTAAAAGTAAAAGTGTGGTCCACTGAGAAAGGAAAGAAAAGGGAGAAAAATCTTTCCAACTGGAGATGACGTGGAACTCAATTTCAATTTGGAGCAAAAAGAGGAAGAGGAAAAGCAAGCAACCAAATCCTTTTTGAGGTCTTCACAGATTGTGGTTTAACAAAGTTTCCATTCAGAAAAAAACATCTGGAAAACTCTATGAAAATTTTAGAATTGTTTAAGTTAAAAGCCTCTTACAATGCCACAGATTCAAAATTATTTTGAGAGAGAAATACAGACAGATGTTTGTGTAAATTCTAAAATTTCTGCAGAAGACATTGCCTTAGTTGATTCAGTGGGAGATAGATGAGAGTCAGAGGGAAAGAAATATCAAATAAGAAATGATTTCTATAATAGAGAAAGTGGGTATTTGGGAAAATGAATAAAGTTAAATAGAAAGCAATCTCTAAATGAAAAAGACACTTGGTTGCATTTATAAATGAGATTGCGCTTCTACATTAAAAAATACATGCCACAGTAAAATAAAAACAGATTTTCTTTTTGCACCTGGTAGCTTTACTGTTCAATACAGTAGTTTTTATGTTTTCATGGTAGAGGACTCCTTTTGAATGCCAAAGAATTTTTCAGAGCTCCGCAGTATAGATAATGTACTGTCAGTGTTTAAGAAAATGACTACAGGCTATTGTAAATTAACTGATACTTTAAAACATTAATAACACAACAAAACATCATCACAGCAGTATAAGAAAACAAAAAAAAATGAGGGTGGTACATATACAAAAGGTAGGTTAAGAAGTAGACATCTAAATAGCTGGTCAGAATGGAATGACACTCCATTCTGGGCATTAATATCCCCCATATAAAGGGCATTAATATCCCCCGAAAAAAGCAAAGATAGTTTGCCAATCAACTATTAGACCTGACTTGTTAAATTCTCATCAAATTGCAAATTCTACTTCTGCTTGCAGTAGATAGTGCCCTCAAGTGAAAATTTTGTAAACCTTTTCAAGAGCCCCGGGGCCCACTTGTAATAAACAGATATCGACCAATTCAAAAATATAGGCTTGAAGAGGTGCTAGATTCTAAACTCCTCAAGGATGCCCATTTCTCCACCCAGCAGAGCATATATGTGTTAAATATGGTAGATGTTTTCAGCAACCAGTACGTTGTATGCATATGGTTTATACCTTTGGCAATAACTCTAACCCACTTCTGACTGACTTGTAGATCTACCTGTTAAGAACAGTTAGATCAATGAATAAACTCTTGGGGTTGTTTGGCACGCAGAGATTCAACCACCCTTTTTGGTCTTGATCTCAAAACTTTACTTGGTTTGATTTTTTGTAGTCTCACTTATGTCCTAGAGTTTAGCCTCAAACTCTCAATAGCTCTGTGCTGATGTGCTGCAACAAACGATCACTCTCATTGCTAGTTCAAATGGACCTTAACTCTGCTCTCAAGGAGCCTTGACTAAATCAATCACTTTGATCCTTCATACATATAGCTACTTACCTAGCAGTCAAAAATTCTAGTCCCATGATAGTGCCCAGTCTACATAGGGTATCAAGTTTGGTTCCCAAATTGGATATCAGCTACTAAAATCACTCGGGATCACAGATTGCATTTCTTTCCCTCAGTTTCTTGTTTTCAATCCCAATTCAGTTTTAATCCAAATTGCACTCTTTGTTTCTCCTCAAAATCACAGGGATTTACTTTCTTTTTTAAATAAGTTTCTTTAAAGAAAAGTGAATATTTTAGCATGTCACTTGAGTAGAATATGTTTTTTTTATTGCATTTTAGGTTTTGGGGTACATGTGAAGAACATGCAAGATAGTTGCATAGGTACACACGTGGCAGTGTGATTTGCTGCCTTCCTCCCCTTCACCTATATCTGGCATTTCTCCCCATGCTATCTCTCCCCAACTCTCCACCCACCTCTGTCCCTTCCCTATTTCCCCCCCAACAGACCCCAGTGTGTACTGCTCCCCTCCCTGTGTCCATGTGTTCTCATTGTTCAACACCCACCTATGTTACTTTAAATGCAAGAAACATTTTAACAAGACAGTCATCACATTAGAAAAGATAGGTCTCTGGGAGCTTCAGCATACTTAGTCCTTTGCTAAGAACATTCTTCTTTTTGCTATTGCTATACAGGCATTGATGGTCCAGCTGCTAGACACTAACAACTGGGCAGAGATATGCAGCCACAATAGTGAATTCAGAGGATGATATGAAGATGATGAAATGATATGGAGATCGTCAGTCCCAGGCCCTTACAGTTGCGTGACTGTGTTTTATAGTCCCTGGGCAACAGGAAGGTTGTCATTCAAAATACTTACTGAACGTACTTTCATAGGAGAGTTCCAACACGTGAAATACTTTTTCCTCCAATCACTAGAAAGGAGATTTAGGAAGACAGAATAATTCTAAATATGTACGCATCAAAATTGATGTAAAAAAACCTGGCAGTGCAAAAAGGAGATAAAGACAAATGCACAATCATAGTTGGAGATTTTAGCACTTTCTCAGTAAGTGAGAAAATACTCACATGAAAGCACGTATATAGAAGCAAAAATTACACTGAAGATTAGAATAACACTGTCAACCAAAAAGAACTACTTGATAGTGACAAAATATTACATCCAATAACCTCCAAATACATATAATTTTCAAATTGTACATAGAACATTGACTAGGATAGATCATACTCTGCCTCATAAAACATTTAATATATATTAAAAGATTAAAATTTAATCAATATTAACAATGTATTAGTAAATTAAATGTAGCAACTTAAAAGAGAATGCATTACAACCAAGTAGGGTTTATCTTACCTGATTTAGCATTTAAAAATCAATCAACATATTCCATCAGATTAAAAGAACAAGAAAAATACATTACAGATTCAATAATCACATTTGCCAAAACCCAACAAGTCTCCATAAAAATTTTTGGCAAATTAGGAATAGAAAGAAACTTCCTCAAACAGATAAGGTACATCTACAAAAACCTTACATCACATTAAAACTAAATTTGATTCTACTGAGTTCAGAAACAAGGCAAGGCTATCTCACTATCTCTATTCAACATTACAATGGGGATCCCAGCTATTGCAATAGACAAGAAAAAGAAATAAAGTATAATCAGCTTGGAAAGGACAAAATTAAACTGTCTACTAGAAAACCACAAACTTGGAAAGATCAAACCCTAAGAAAATTTTTTTAAATTAGCTAAATTATAGATTAATTTTATTATCATTATTCAAAATTCCAGTTTATTTCTATATACTAGCTGGAAACTATTAAAAAAACAAATTAAAAACTCCATATTTTTAGAAACATAAATGCCTAGAAATAAATTCATGAAAATGTAGATAACCTCTATTTAGAGAATCTCTCAGCATTGCATAGAGAAATAAAACCAAAATATATGGAAGGATTTAATATGTTCTTGAATTAGAAGACTTAATATTTTTTTAAATTCATTATCTCCAAATTTATTTACATATTCTAAAAAAGCTGACTTTGTAGAAATTGAGAATTAGTTTCTCAATTCAGGATGTTAATGCTCCCTAGGGGTGTTTGAGAACATTTAGGGTGGGGTGATTTCATAGCGACAGATTTATTAACCAGAAATCAGAAAGATATTTCTACAAAATGAAGATGCTCCCTATCTTTTTGAGATGTACTGTTCTTGGTGATTTAACTATAGAGGCATAAAATGTTAGCTCTATAAAATATTCAAACTGAGACCAAATTTCTCACATTGCAGTCCAATTTCTCATCAAACTGAAAAACTTAAATCTAAAATGTTAATCTTACTTGCTTGAGGTCATCAGATAACTTTTGACAGAGTGGAGAATAAAATCCGTATCTCTTGACTTCTAGTCTAGGACCCTTTCTACTATACTATATTTTAGTGCTCAAGAAAAATTAGAGTTTAAAACCCCATGGAATCTTCAAAGTCACACATTTCATCTTCTCCAATGTTGCTTTTAATTTCTAAAGGGAAAAGTTGGCTTTTAAAGAACATGATATAATTATACAAAGAAAGACTACTCAATATTTTAGTGAAATATCACTTCGAAGTGTAGTTGCTTAACAAACATTTTATCATCTCTGATGGTTCTGCGGTTTCAGTGAGCTCAGTGGGATAGTTCTACAGGTCTCTGGGAGGCTAAGATAGCTGGATGTCTTTTCTTCTGCTTGTGTTTTCAAAACGTTTCTTCTCCACATGATCCTTCCATGTGGCTTTTCCATGAGAGCAGTCAAACTTTTATATGATGGCTCAGGCTGTTGGGAGACTATTCTTTATGGGTCTTTAACATTTATGTTCATCTTGTGAGCAGAGGTGCTGTTCCATTTCTTAGTTGATAAAGCAATAAGCAACTGGAACACTGATTTGGGAAAATCACCAAGATGTTTAATGCTTCAGTTTTCTTATCTGCAAATGTAAAGTTTATAATACTGCTTGCCATAGTAATTGTGAAAATAATTGAGATAATTAACACAGTTTAGGTAAAATACCTAGCACAGTACTAGGTATTATATTTATACTATTGTTGACAAATATTCTAAAATTTTATCCTATGTTCTTTTACCTCTGTTCAGTTTTTGCCAAAACTACATTTTGCTTTTTTTAAACTTCATGCTACTTTTCTTGTGTGAAGCCATCACAAAGCACATTCTACTGTCAATGTTAAATGATAATTGATTTCTACACAGCCACTAAATTGAAATTTTGATAATTTTTTATTTTTCATGAATAAGATGATCTCCCATAATTTATCAATTGAGAGCTTCCCATGTCAGTTGTGATGAATTTTCCTCAACTATTCAGTGGTAAATATTTCTGCTACTTTTGTATTCTGATTATTACAATTCATTCGTTTCTAAACCACTAACCTGGGTTTTATGTAACCTTGGGCTGTTTTTACACCATGATATTATAAGCCAAGCTCATGAAATAAATTTCATATTCAGTTAACAGAATAAATAGCAGTTCCAAATCTTTAATATTTCACTATTTTTTTTCTACTTTGGGTTTGCAAACATTGACTGTATGTAAGATACAAGTTCAGTCTGATGCAAACATCAGTTATACAACTATTCAGAAATATATCTATAACATAGTAGATTTTCAATAAATATGTGTTGAGTCTCTGATCAAAGTCCTCACCAGTATACAAATCTTCCTCCTTCACAGAATCTCAGGTGCACTCCTCTCCCTAAAGATGTACCATTAAAAGAAAACCATCCAGTTAGACAGAAGGTCCTCTCCAACATCTGATGCTTATGTGATTGGTCTCATGAATGTAATAGGGTTAGCCCTGGGAATGGCATGGTGTCACTTCGACTGCCATCCTTTGTGAACGAATCACCAGGCTAGCACATATTAAGGAAGAAGAGAAAATAAACTCCACCTTTTTATGGAGGAGACTGATAAAGAATATACGGCTGCCTTTAATTCATTATACTCTGTCCTGGTTACAACTTACTTATATTCCTCCTATGAGCAAAATGTACTCATCCCATTCCAAGACTTCCAAAGTCTTATCAATTATATTATCAGGCTTGAAGACAGCGGGATCACATCAGCTAACAAGGGTCAGGTGGGGACAAGACCCCCTCAGGAATGGCTCCTCTCAATCCAAAGACCTATAACCTAAAAAATAAAGGGACAAATTACTCCCATTGTTTCCTCTAACATAGAGTTACCATTATAAGCCAGGGAAAGAAGATCTACTATAAACTCTATCATTTGAAAAAGGAGAAAACGAAAGACACATTGCAGGTAATGCGCCATAAGCATTCTGAAACAAAGACCAATATTTAATACCAGTTCCTTGACTGGAGCCCAGTCTGCTTCCTATACCGGATTGTTTATGGCTCTCGTATCTGATCTCAGTGGTGCTTCCTTTTCCATGAGCCATGGCATGAGTTTGCAATGAATAGATTTCATCATGAGAGATTGAGGGTCTAAACGCTTTTTTTCATTTTAGTTCAAGGTAATGATGATTCCACCGATGAACCTCTTTTAAAAAAACATTTTATTGGTTTTCTATAAAATTTCATTGAGCTTCATTCCATTATTCCAAAGCCATACCCAGATTTCTATGCAATAAAGGCTAAAAGTCAGGGGGGAGGTGTAGCAAAACCACATCTTTTTTGTCTTGTAAAAAGGGTCTACGGGGCACTGCTTTTAATCTTTCTGAGATCTTAATGAGGTCTTTTTTTTTTTTTTTGAAACGGAGTTTCCCTCTTGTTACCCAGGCTGGAGTGCAATGGCGCGATCTCGGCTCACCGCAACCTCCGCCTCCTGGATTCAGGCAATTCTCCTGGCTCAGCCTCCCGAGCAGCTGGGATTACAGGCACGCGCCACCATGCCCAGCTAATTTTTTGCATCTTTAGTAGAGACGGGGTTTCACCATGTTGACCAGTATGGTCTCAATCTCTTGACCTCATGATCCACCCTCCTCGGCCTCCCAAAGTGCTGGGATTACAGGCTTGAGCCACCGCGCCGGGCCTTTAATGAGGTCTTAATGATGTGTATTATAACCATGTCTTGATATCATGATCTTGATGCCCTATCATGCTAATAGCAGTCTGGGTTTGATCTTTGCTCTGAGTTCCCAGCCTGCCTTACAGGCTTTAGACTTGCCTGGTCCCACAATCACATGAACCAATATCTTACAAAATAAATCTGTCTATCTAACTACCCATCTATCTATCTCCATTCCTATGTAATATGCAGATACATACATATTATATTATTACATTATAGATAACATTATCCTATTATATAAATACATGTGTGATATGAATATATGTGTGTATGTACATGTATATATAATATATATTTTTGTTTTTGTTCTCCAGGCAACCCTGGCTGATATAGGGGATCTGTATCTGGCCTATAGGGAAATAACATTTAACTTAGGGGCCTTAAAAGTGGATTAACTCTGTGATCCAAAATCTTGCATCATGTTTCTGTATATGTACCAGTATGGCCTTCAAAGTGCTTTCATGCACTGATACCAAGTCTCTTTAAAACTTAAAAAATAAAAGTAGATTGTAGACTTCTTACAAAAGACCATTTGAGTCTGATACTTTTATAAAACCTAACATCCAAAATTCCATCATGTATCTAGCAAGGTGAACAAATAGAAATAAAATGAAACAAGGGCCAGGCACAGTGGCTCACACGGGTAATCCCAACACTTTGGGAGGCAGAAGTGGCAGATCACGAGGTAAGGAGTTTGAGACCAGCCTGGCCAGGATGGTGAAACCCCATCTCTACTAAAAATACAAAAAATTAGCCAGGCATGATGACACACACCTGTAGTCCCAGCTACTTGGGAGGCTGAGGCAGGAGAATTGCTTGAACCCAGCAGGTGAAGGTTGCCGTGAGCTGAGGTTAGGCCATTGCACTACAGCCTGGGTAACAGAGAAAGAGTCAGTCAAAAAAAAAAAAGAAAGAAAGAAAACAAAACAAAAAGCACAATACGTATAACACTCACACACATAGGCACACACAAAGAGGAAGAGATAAATGGGATGCAGCTCTGACAACATCATATCTGTGTAAAAGGGCCTGTTAGTTTGGGCAAATATAGTCAAGAGCTTAACCTAATTAGGATGCAGATTTGTGTGGCTTTTTGGTGAAATACACTGAAGGGAATGGATGGTATGGCCAGAGCTTCGGGGCTTTTGCATTAAGCTCTAACTGGGCCAAGCAGACACTGTCCAAAATATGACCTCCAAATAATTAAATGATTTCCATATGTTTACTCATGTATAGTCCTCCAATGTGAGTTTTGCCATCTCCTTCCAGGCCCAATGCTTCTAACTGTTCAGTGCTTACAGGGGACTCAAAATTGGAAACCATCAAATATTCCACTGTTGAATGATTTTAAAAATATAAAACTATAGTAGTTGTTCTTCTCATTTTATCTGCAAAATGGAGCCCTTTCTAAGCATAATACTTTTAAGTTAGAGAGCTCTCATTGGGTTTTTGGAAACAGTTTGAAGAAAAAAAAGTTTGAAAAATGACATTTCAGTGAAAACTAAAGGAAAATAAAAGATGCTCTGTATTTCTCATAAAGAAACTTAGGTATTCACTGACTTTTATAAGGAAATATATTTTCTATTGACAGCATATTCAATGTTAAATTCGAACATCTTATTTTAAATTTCTTCAAATAAGAAAGTATGATTAGGTTTTCAATCAGTATTTATTGATTATGTGACCAGATAGATTTTAATAAAATATAATGGAGTTTTGGAACATAGAGTTTTAAAATGCCATTTTTAAGAAGTTGCAAATCAGAGCTTTTATATTTCAGATGTGGACTTCAACTTGATTATCCGCATCCCTGTCTATTTCAAGCAGGGATGTCTCTTTAAAAATATATTTGCATTTGGTTTTATAACTGTAAGCTGTCTTTTTTCCCTTACAACAGTGGCTGGCCAACGAAAGCCCAGGGGCAAATGTAGCCTGTTACCCAATTTATAAATGAAGCTTTCTTGGAGCATAGCCACACTCATTCATTTTGTTAATCGTCCACGAGTGCTTTTGCTCTTCAATGCAGAGTTCAGAGTGTGACAGAGATGGTATGACCTGCAGGCCAAAAGTATTTACTATCTAGTCCTTTAAAGAAAAAGTTTCCTTTTCTTGTAAATAAAGTTGCTGCTTTACATTGATACTAAAATAAAAAGAGCATCACCTCAATTGATTCATTCATTTATTCAATCTCTGCACAATTTTGAACAGAGCACTTATTGTGTTTCAAGAATGTGTTATATATTATGTTTATAAAGATGAACAAGATATCTTAACTAACTCTAAGATCAAATGTTCCATGGATAGACAGTCACAGAATTAAACAATTATCATGCAGTGCAGTGAATGCTAAAAGAAGCAGGTTTAAGTTTTCCATGAGAGAAAAAGATGAAGCAACTGACTGTGGAGGTACAGGGAAGTGATGATATTTGATCAGTGTCTTAATGTAAGAACACACATTCACCAGGCTGGATGAGAATGATATTCAGACAGAAAGTAATGCGTATATGCCAAGCCCCAGAAGAGTGAAACATCCTGTTATATATAGTGAACATCAAGCATTGAATTAGAACTATGGCCCATGAGGAAGTAACATTAAATGGAACTGGATAGGCAGACCAGGGTTCTGTTCAACACTAAGGCAGTCATTGAAAGGTCATGAGGAATCACAGAAACACTTTAGAAAGAAAGTTACATGGTCACATTTACATTTCAGAGTAACTCAGGTGAACATTTAATGATTGACAGAAGTGAGGAATAGAAGAGTTATGAAAGCAGAAACCAAGGCAGGGCGTTAGTCAAGATTATTTTAGCAGAAAGTTGTAGAACCCCAGCGTTGATTGACTTAGGCAATTTTATGTGTGTATATGTGTATATACACGCATATACGTATATATATCTTTGACCAGGATTTTTGATTTGGAGCCCAGCAACAAATCCAGTTCTATATTTACCCAGTTCACTGCCCTTGAAAAAGCCAAAAGTACTACCTAGTTCTTTAGGGAAAAAGTTTTATTTTATTTTTTTAAAAGAATAGTTCTTCCCAATAGTTCCCAATAGTTCTGGCCAAATTAACCTAATTATTTTGCTTGGTTTTGTTCTCATGCCATCCCTAAACCAACCACTGTGCACTGACTTATAAGGAGACAGAAATCATTTTGCTATAGATGAGTTTGAAGGGATAAGCATTAATGTATGTTAACTCTTAAATTCGTCTCCGAGTGTTATTTAAGGTTAGCCTTAGTTCTCTGTTTATTCATTTGTGAAACATATATTTTTTATTGTTACTCAGTGACAGGCACTTAGTGGATGGAAATGTAATAAGGAAGGAGCTGCCCCTTCCCCCACCTCCCTGTATCTTTCTGTGCAGTAAGTGAGAGAAAAATCCAGTAAGCAAATAAAGGGATATGCAAACTTGGAATTACAAAAGCGTGAAGAGAGAACCAAATAAGGGAGGCTGGAACTGTCAAGAAGGCCGTCCAGAATTAGAATTGTCCTAGTTGAGACTCCAAGAGGAGTAGGATCCAGGCTGAGTAGGAATGAAGTATATTGCAAACAGACAAAAGAGAAATATACAAGGCCCTGGCACTAAGGCTGACTTAAGAGGGATAGGCATGAGGAGTGATAGAATCCAAATTGTAAGCTACAGTCAGACCATGAAGACAGGATGCACAAAAAAATTAAAATATATTTTGAAGGAAACTGGGGTCAACTGAATAACGTTAAGTGGAGAGTGTCATAATCCAACTTACATTTTAGAAGAAACACTCTGACTACTGTGTGGACATTGGTTAGTATTTGTTAGTGTCTGTTATTTCAAGTGACTAGTAGCCATGTACTGAATGAGAATGCTTAATTTCAATTCAAAGAATGGATGGATTCATAGCAGGCACAGTGCAGCTGTTCTTCTGCTTAGATGCTATATAACCACTCTGAGCCTCAGCTGGTTTCCTCTGTACAACGTGAATAATAATATTTTATACTTTATAGGACTGTTATGGAAACAATTGAGACAATGCAATGCAAAACCTTATAATAAAGCCAAGCACATAGGAATTGCTCAATAAATTGCCACTATTCTCATTATCATTATTATGATGAGTGGTTTTTCAAGAGTGCTCATAGGCGTTCTATTATGTGAAGTTATACAGACACTGAGACTGTATTTGAGAGGAAGGGGGAAATCGAATGAGCAAGAGCAAAAAGCAAGAGCCAGAGTGAGAGAGAGATGTTTATCTTTCTCAGAGGATGGATGGTAGGTGGGGGGTGGAGGGTTAGGAATTGATATGAAGAACTCTTTACAAACTGTATCATAAATAAACATTATTTTTACAGTTAGCAAAATGCAGCAACCTCTGGGGTGAAATGAAGCAGCTGCTTAACCAAGCACAGCTTCTCTGCAGGGGGAAAAGAGTACTTTAGTCAACTAAAACCAGAGGTACTGGTATTCATCAAAACATTTTTCAGGTAAAGATCATAATGTGTGTTTTTACAGCATTAATTAAGAAAGCAAACTACTATCTAGAGGCAAATTAAAATGAGAAAGCTGTTCGATTAAAACTTCCATGGAACAAGCATTACCCATAACTAGTCTCATAGAATCAAGGAGGAAATAAGGGATAAGAGAAAAGCAAATCGTATATACCCACAGGGACCTCAGTGTGCAGTTTTATGATTTTCACTAATGAGAGAATAGCCACTTGGTTTTATAAAGCAAATAGGGAAAGCATATTGAAAATTCAAGCTGTTTCTCACTCCTCAAAGAATCTAACAAATATTGCTTATGTATAACAAGACTTCTTTAAGAGAGAATTGTCTGTAGTCGAAAGATTATAGAAACCTTTTCCCTTCTGCTACGTTTTGAACGTCATCTCCAATATTCATGTTGCAACTTCATCCCCAAAGTGCCAGCATTGAGAGGTGGTACCTTTAAGAGGTGATTGAGTCATGAGCGCTCTGCGTTTATAAATGGATTAATCTACATGTGAGTTAATTAATGGGTTATGATGGGAGGGGAAATGGTGGCTTTATAAGAAGAGGAAGAGGGATGTGAAACAGCACGTTAGCCCACTCAGCCCCCTTCTTGCAATACCCTGCATCACCCTGGGATCCTTCAGAGAGTCAGTCCCCACCAGCAAGAAGTTTCTCACTAGACAGGGCTCCTCAACCTGGGACTTCTCAGATTCCATACAAATAAGAAATAACTTTTTTATATATAAATTATTCTGTTCCAGGTATATTTTATAAGCCACAGAAAATTGACTAAGACAGATCTTTTCTAAACCTTCTTTTGCATTCCTGTTCATCTGTCCTACAGCTTATTACCTTGTGAATGGGTAATAAGACATGTCACTTTAAAGGAGATGCCCAGAGACCAATATAGGCACTGGCTAGCCTTATCTTTAAGAGAGCAGAGAGGTGATATGCAGAATGATTCAAAATGTGTCACAAAGCCCCCAGATATGCCCACCAGCATATCTGAAATATTCCTATTATGGTAGGTTATCCATCAGCTGTCCAGAATTTTATTTATTTCTTTATTTAGTAAATTAAACAGCAATTGTTCCTGGAAGAAAATACAATAATAAACTTTACAGGGCAACCAAATTATATTCCTTTCCTTTATTTCAAAAAGACTGAGTATGGTAATGGGAATAAAAGTAATGGGAAAAAACGTAATGGGAGAAATTAAAATTGAGGAAAAGCCTAGAAATAAGAAACTCGGTATTTGGGAAAGAGTCACTTTTACCTGCTCACCTATAGGTAGAGATGTCTAATTGGGCTCGGAAGAAAACACGAACGAGAGAGATCAGAGCAGGTAATCATACAGCTTGTTTCTTGCCTGTGCCTGTTAAAGCATTTCATATAAGCAATTGAAACTGAGACTTGGAAGGAAAGTCTTCAATTCCAACATCCCAAAGGAACTCTCAATCTGCTCATTAATGTCTGATTTACTCATTCTTTCTGATCTCTTGTCTTGCTGAAGAAATTTGTCTTTGCTCCTTTCAGATTATTCTTGACCCCCCCCAACAAAGAAACCCTTAGATTGTTATTAATACCAGTAATATATTTTTTTACTCACTCCCACATATTTTAACGGAGGTTCTCCTTGATTTTACTTCTTCTCTATTTTTCTATTTTGATTGATGTTTTCTCCAGGGTCCACATCAGAATAGAAGTCAAAGGTGAATGTTATTCTCACAAGGAATAATCTAATTTTGCATTCCTCTCATCTTTTTAAACAAACACAATTGGCCATTTGCAGACCAATTTCTGTCATCCTCCTGTTTCATGAAGTACACTACATTTTACATGAAAATAAATTAAATAAGCAAAGAATCTAGGAATGTTTTCAAACTCTACTTGGTAATTCTCAGCTGGTTAGGAAAAGAACAAAGGCTTCCTGTTTCTTGGGTACTTTTCTAAACTAATACTCAAAACTCCAAGAATACATAATGCAGATGAAAACAATAAGAAGAAGGGTCAATGTGTCCACGATTCTTTCTCTGCATTCTGACACTTGGGCTGGGCAGAGTCCACCTGCACTACCATGTGTTTGTACAGCAGAAAACTGAAAAGCTCTTCTCCTTGACCTCCTGGGCTTTTTACGTTGAATGGGATTGAGCAGAAGGCAACAGCTGGCTTGCAGATGTGCATAATTTTCCCACATTTAACCAGTCTGGTCAGTTGTAGAGACATCTTTGAATGTGTACCCAATTCCATGCGGTCAATCAACAGCCTTTGGTCTGTTTTGATGGCTTGGGCATGTGTATCTTCCCCATCCTTACAGGCTGATGCAAACAGACTGAGAAGGATTTTAGCTATGGTGGAGGTAAAGTGAGAGTTTGAGACTGAGTAAGTATGTGACATCAGGTTGGAAGGAAAATGGGAAGTGTCATGGTCCCAGATTATAGGCTTAGAGTACAGTTTTGCAAACATATGCCTATGAAGTAGAGTAATAGCATTGAAATAAAATGAGGCAAGACCAGGCCGTTGTGTCCAGAAATTGAATGAAGACTTATGTTACACATGAGGCAAAATTACACACCTAACAATCACCAGAGGATGAACAGTCTTTTTTTTTTTTTTTTTTTGGCCAATCATTGAGAGGTTGTAAGGTTGCTGAGGTTGGTTGGCCTTGAACTCTTGGCCTCGCCTTCGCAAGCGCCACGACATCCGGCCGGAGCCACTTTGGGCCCGAACAGTCTTTTTAATGCATGCACATGTCTTAATCCATATTGCACATATCTTATTCCATATTGCCTTACGATATACAAGGCAAGAAAAACCAACCTGCCAGCCCACATAGTATTTATCTTTTCTGGAATCCTATTGCCCAGCCTAGACATGAAAATGCCCAACAGACTGAAAGTTGAAAGAGTATTAAAAGCAGGTCACTTTGAGTTTGTATTTTAAAATTAGGACCTAAGTTACTAGAAAGTGATAGTTTTTACCTTTTCAAACTAATTAAACTAAAATATATTCAGAAGGGAGTTGGAGCGTTGGTAAAGGATAGTGCTTTTATTTCATGTTCTACGATCTGTGTTTATTTCAGTCTCTGATCAGCCCTCTGTCAGTCACATCACCCCAGTATTGGCAAGGGATTTGTTCAGCCTCACAATTACTTAGTGAGACCAGCAGACTGTTCCCCAGTGCTTAGAAAAGAATGGTTTTGAGCTACTATCTAATTGTGAAACTGATTAGTTACACAGTCCTCATGGGTGACTTCTAATCCCCATTTTAATACTTTGGGTTTGAAAATAGAAACTTCATAATAAGATTAAAAAGCTATTTTCCTTTGTCCACACAATTTATATTCACGGCTTGCTGAAATTGTTAACTATTTGTAAGAAAACTTTCAAAATATCATAGCTTACCATTTAGTTCAGAAAAATCTTAAATGGGGATTGCTTGAAATTTTTGAAACAAATATATTGGTTTAAGAAATCAATAGTATACATATATTTGAAACCATAAAAAGTAATTATGCAAAAGCCCACCTCTTATATAGCATGATATAAAATTGGAAGTAAATGCAAATAGTTGGGCAAAATAGATGCCACCACGGCTTATGCGATAGCTCTGCTACATAACCATAAATATAAAGAAATCAAATACATTGCACATATGTGTTTACAATGTAATGTGATAATGGTGCCTACGGGCCATCTTTACATAATCTAATAATTTATTTTTGTCTAATTAGATACCTACAGCTCTTTGAAAGGTCCACTGAAGTAAATAAGCCTCCTTTGATTTAACCTACATTTCCCATTTTCCCCCAGGGTCCTTAGACATGCCTCGGGATCCAAAATATCTTGAAAACAACACAAACAGAAATGGAATCACACAGCGTGATGTGACCTTCCTTATGCCTGGCTAGCTCCCACTTGAATAAGGGGGAGGAATGCATAGCAATGTCAGCCTTCATGCATAGCTTCTGATTTTGTCCATGAATTATAGATGTACTTCTGAGGGGCCATCTCCCTGATGGTTTCTAATGCAAAAACATTAGGTAAATATCTAACGCTCTTGACCCAGTATGTTAATCAGGCAGTAAGGTAGACATCAGCAGCCTCCCTATGCTAAGTTTAATTAATGGCATGTAAACTATAGCCCCCATCTCCTTCCCTCAAACACTACATAATGGCATACAGGCTCCCATAAGGGCCCAAAAGTTTGTGTTTTCTAGTCATGAAGTTTTGCTCACTGTTATAAGGTCAGCCCATTCATTTCTCAACACTCCCGGTTCCCAACTGCTATTTAAGCTGTTAGTTCATTGAGTTCATCTGTCATGGGCCTGCTTTAACATGCTTGCCAAAGGCTCTGAGAACTGTTCCCACTCTGCTATTTCTTTGTGCTAATGAATCACTTTGAACTAGTGAGATATATCCCCACCATTGAATAGAATGCCTTATGTGGATTCAGTATAACAAAACCAGGCCGAATAGTTGCACCTGCTAACTCTGTTACATGGCCTGTTTCTTTGTGGGTGCACATGGGTATCTACATTTGGAGGAGACGTCTTCTTGCTTTGTCAGTACACAGTGAGAAATGGCACAAGGCCTGTGTCTAAAAATGCCAAAGCATACCCACCAAATAAATAGTGAGAAGAACATAGATATTTTAAAGGTATTCAGAGTTCTGAATGCATACAGCAAACTTAACTTTTGAAGTTAAATACTCTCTTCAATATGATTAAAATTCTGATTTTTATAATCACAAGTCATTTAACATTCAATTTCTCTACAGTTCATCATCTAAATGGGGATAACTGGTCCAAATGAGGTATGAGATCTCCAGGGGCATTTCATTTAGAAACTCAAAAACAGGATTTTTGTTTTTTACAGGAAACACCTTAGTGTCATATTTCTGCATTAATCATGGAATTTATTTTCATTTAAAACCCCAAACAGAAGGTGAGTATTTTCAGAAAAAGTGAATTATATACCTATCCAAAATATGTTACATGAAGACCCACAGAAAATGCTGTTTGTAGTAGGAGCATGTTCAAGTTAAGGACAGTACTGAAACCATAGCCAGAATTTTGCCTAGCTTATAGGCAAACCTCAGTCATTTGACTTAAAAATAAAAGAACAATCCTGACCATTATTATAAATTTTTGTGTCTAGAAGACATGTTCTTTTGATTCTTAGAATAAAGAGCTGGAATAAAGTTTCTGTCTGTCAACTTCCATAGTAACTTACCCTTTTATAGCTTCCTCTATGAATAACTGCCCCCAAGGGAAGAAGAGGCAGAGGAAGAATGACCCGGAGCTGTGTACACCCTATCTGGGTAGGTTTTGACTGTTCTCAATAAAAGCCCCTGTCTGAACCTCGTAAAGCCAGATAGTGCTGAGAGACAGATGCAGGGATGACACACTCATGAGTTCCATGCAGTGTATGAATAGCATTGCGGCCACTTATGATTATTCACTCATTCATTCACCAAACATTTTCAACACTTTCTTTGTGCCAGGTGTTGCAAAAAAGACACTGCAAACACAACAATAAACAAGACAGATCCAATCTTCAGGAGGCTCTAATATCTAGTAGCACCCATCTACTCAATCCTAAGAAAGAAGACATTCACTTCCAGCTTTATACACTGAGCATTATATAACTTTTCTATTGTTTACAGGAAGATTGAGAACTGGAAATTCACACCAGCTGTCATTTACTCTGTACTTACGAAAGTAAAGTGTTACGTTAGATGCTTTATAGTATGTAAAGATGGTTGTGACTCCCTGGGTGCATAATATGGTGAGATAAAAAAGAGGGAGACTCATGTACAGAGTGCGATGAGGAGAAAGTCCCTCCCCTTCAGAGTGGCTGTCACAGGAACAGCGATTAGATGGGACCCTTGTACAGCTGTGTAGAGGGAGTTATGCTGAGACCACGCATTAGGTCCCTTGTGAAGAAAAAAGCAACTAGTGGAAAATGCACATTAAGGACTAATGGATTAAGGGAAGTTACAGAACATGGTAAAATATGGAGCAAATCCAGAAAGAGTCTTACCATCCTATTCTGTAACTTCTCTTATCTTTCATGAAACTCCTCTTTGAACTCCCTCCTCCAGCCTCAGAGTTAAATCAGCAATCCCAGATATGCATTTTACTCTGGTTTCTCTTGAGAGTGTTCTCTTCAAGTTTAAAAATTATTCTCATCATTCAAGGCTTTTCCAAAGCCCGCCTACTCCATTCAGCCTTCCCCAATGACCGAGCCAATATTACTGTCTTTCTATCTGGAATACACGTGACCCCCTTTGCTTCTTGAAACAATCATATACATATAGTTATATATACTGAATGCTTATTGGCTTGAGTTTTGTCTTTCCAGATGTTAAGCTGCTTGAAGGAAGTCTTCCCGTTGTTCTATCTTCCATGATGAGCAAGGCATATAACAAGGACTAAACACTTACTACTTTGACCAGACAACATGTCTTAGAGCTGTACAATTTCTTTTCAAATCCCCATCAATGACTTTCACTGGAGTACACTCTTAAGAGTCTTAATTAAATCTCTTCTTTCCTGTTGTTTATTAACTACTCCTATGTACATATGCCAGCTTGTCCAAAAAAGAAATGAAACTACATAACCTTTATTTCTAGGGATGTGATTCAAGATAGTTCCAAGCTTAGCATAAGCCTCAGTTCTCAGTGTCAGACATAAACTTCCTTTCTTTCTTCAGTAAGTTACCTGCACATTCTCTTATTCTTTGAAATAACTGAAACGGTGCCATTTATCTATAGAAGCCTTCTTTGTTAAAGAAAATAAATGCATCACCACAATTTTTCATTTCTGTAGTGTAACTATTTGAAATTTCAAGAACAATTCTACTGTTCAGCATCCTAATTATCCCAACTACAAAATCCATACTTTAAAATACTAGTAACAAATCACCCAAACTATCAAAGAAGGCAGGAATTTTAAATAAACTATTCTATGCAATTGCCATTCTATGCAACCTGCCCATTATATTCTTTTGAAAGCAGAAAAAAATACGAATTTTTCTCTTACCATCAAAATGTAAATAATTATTTGATACTGTGAATTTAGAGTGAATCCAACACTTTTTTTCCCTGACAGATTGACAATGCATTATAAATTCCAACAATTTATATTTTAAGGCCCTAGCTTCCTATGTCTGCCAACCACGTCCAGGCTTGAGGAATTATGGTCGTTTAATCAGGGTTGAGCATTTCCATGCTCAACCTTCAAGCAGTGATGCGGTGCCATGTTTTCACCAGTGATAGATGAATCCACTTACTCTACCGCCTCCTGCGTGACAGTACTTTAGAAGTCCTGCTAAAGTTCACATTTCTCAATATATCAAAGTTTAGCAGCACAATGACTTTCTAATATTTGTTTTCAACTGTTTATAACCAACAGTTTATTACTTTCCCAAGACAAAGAGGAAGAGAGGCAGTAGATGCTCACTCCAGCAAAGCAGGTGCCACAGCATATTCCAAGTCTGGAAACTGATTGCAGGGAATTCTGTAAAGAAAAGTTTAGCACAGTGTTAGCCTCTTAAGCCACTGATGCAAGAAAAGGCAAAAAGTTAGAATTACAACCATCTTATCTGTCTTTTACTGTTTTGATGAAAAGAGTTATGAATCTTTTCCATGGCATTTTCTCTACATATAGTTAGTTACTTCTGATGGATGGGATTATATATGAGTCCAGGAAGATTTTTTTTTTTTTTTTGCCACTCAAGCTAGAACTATAAAAATAATACCAAGTGGTTTTTGTTTTGTGTTTGTTTGTTTTTAACTCAATATCCTAATTTGTCTTCAGATTCTCAACGTTTTTTCTTTTTTTTGAGACAGGCTCTCACTCTGTCACCCGGGCTGGACTGCAGTGGCCTCGAAACTTATTGCATGCAGCCTGGAAATCCTAGGCCCAAGTGATCCTCCCCACCTCATCCTCCCAGTGGAGACTGCTGGCTTGCACCACCACACCCAGCTAATTTAATTTTTTTGAATTTTTTTTTTTTAGTAGAGATGATGCTTCACTATGTTGCTCAGGTTGGTCTTGAGCTCTGAGCTCAAGCATTGTTCTTGCCTCAGCCTTCCAAAATGCTGGGATTACAGATGTGAGCTGTCACACCAGGCTTCAATATTCTAATATAGAAAAAGAAGCCCAAATAGGTATATCTACATAAATTAATAGTCACTAACATTCACGTGCCAGACACTATGCCCTATTCGCTCAATTTATCAAGGAAGTAGCTGGTGCTATCACCTTTATTTCACAGATGGGGAGGCTGAAAAAAGAAGCATCAGAGCTTGCCTATCCTTTGTGCTGTCAGAAAGTCACTGATGTGACTCAGCTGCTGGGTAGCAGAACCTGTCTCTTGACTACTACCTCACAGTGAGTATTTTTCACCAAGATTTAGCAGGACAGGCTCATAAGTCAGCCACAGAATTCTTTCCTACCCCAGAGTTCCCTCTGAGCCCAACAGCCTCCCAAGAATGTATGTTTTTACTTTCCAGAAACGTGATCCCCAACAGGACCTAGCCCGACATCTGTCTTAAAACATCAAGTACGTGGAAGGAAAATGAGGGCAAGCACACACAGAAATCCCTCAGAAGACACGCCATGTAGAAGAACTGGCTTTTTGCCTATTTATTTCTTTTAAGGATACAGGAATTAATTGTGTCTGCCCAGTATGGCATGAAGGTTTCATCACCCATGGTAACTCCAATTGATCGAAGGTGGTTACATGAAGGGATATGTTGGAACAAACTGTGAGAGGATGTTAGGGCTTTGCTACAAGTGTGGTTACCTATGAATAATGACTACTATGGGTGCTGAAGGTGTGAAGGAAGGCTCAAGTGCTAGGTGTTTGCTGTCTGTATCTTAGGCCTTGACATATAATTACCAAGTGTCCTTGGGAAGAAGGGAGGCCTCAAAATCATACCTGGATAATTTCTTTGCCTTTTTTTTTTTTTTACCTCTTTCCATCCTTTATTCTTTTCTTTTTCCCTTTCTGATCCCTATTGTACATTTAATTAAGCTTAGCAGAAAAGATAGAAAACAGGCCACAGATATTGTCTCCACACCTAACCAAGACTCTTACCTAAATCACTGGCAATGCAATTCTCACTTACCCTAGAACTTTGATTTGCATATTTTGGTGGGTAAAAGAATCACCTGAGGACATGGTTTCAAATATAGGCTCTGGGTTTTACTCCTAAGAGATTCAGATTAGAAACAGATGCATTTGATCTGTATCTTAACTGAGATACATTTGATAAGCTTCAACAGAGATACATTTTGAAATTAATCTGCATTTAAAAGGCACTGAGTATCTCTGAGGCAGGAAACTTTGGGCCATAATTTGAGCAACACTACCCTAAACCCAGATAAATTGCCCTTTTTACCCAGAAGGTGGGACAGGATTTGTTTTTTTGTTTGTTTGTTTGTTTTTTTGAGAAGGAGTTTCACTCTTGTTACCCAGGCTGGAGTGCAATGGCGCGATCTCGGCTCACTGGAACCTCTACCTCCTGGGTTCAGGCAATTCTCCTGCCTCAGCCTCCTCAGTCGCTGGGATTACAAGCATGCATCACAATGCCCAGCTAATTTTTTGTATTTTTAGTAGAGACAGGGATTTCACCATGTTGACCAGGATGGTCTCGATCTCTTGACCTTGTGATCCACCTGTCTTGGCCTCCCAAAGTGCTGGGATTATAGGCGTGAGACAGGATTTAATACCAGCCACAGAAACAGTCTTCCTGTCTACCTCCAGGGGAACTAGTACTCTTAACAACAAAAACACTGGGAAATGATTTAGGAGGAGCAGCACAACTTTAGGTTTCAATATGAAATTGGAACAGGTGTACTGGTAGGCTCAGCATCCACTCCCTTATCCCAGTTTTCTCCTGCTTTTTGGTTTATTCCCTTTATTATTCAAGCACAAGATGTTCCCTCTCTTTTCACTCCCACAGAATCATGCATTATTTTGAGGATGAAATTGTCTTGCTCATCTTTGTATTCCTTACATATTAAGTATTCAACAATGTTTTTCAAAGAACTATAATAAAACACCAAGCCAAGGGCCCTTGATTTAATTGCCCTCCTGAGCAAGTCCATTCATGGCTCTAGATGTCTTTTATTAGGGTTTTTCATGATGTTGATGAAAGTCACAGCAACTACCAGTAACTGAGCACTTTTACCCGCTGCAGACTATTGTGTTGTGCTGCGTTTTACCTTCATTCTCCATTTCACTTAGTCCTCATAACAATCCTTTGAAGCCATCAACAGAGGCAACAAAAGGAAAGTGGTAAACCTTTAATATGCAAGGTCTCTTCTCATTATTCACAGAACAATGGCCACTGAACCTACATCCAATCAAACCAAGTCTGTTGGAGCTGCGGAAGTGCAAATCCTTGGCCCCTAGACATTAATCATTTCCATATATGAATGAGAAGCTTGTGTGGATAGGTAGTTTTATTTATAAGGCGACACATACTCACTCCCCATCCCTCCACACATACACATAAGCTTCAGCCTTTTTAAGACACAACGGTGTCTTTCAGTTTACCCACTTTTTTAGACCTGTGTGGATAGAAGGATTACAGGTTTCCTGCCTGTCCAGGAAGAGTGATCGCTTTGCTCTCTAAGAACTTAACTCCCAGGCTTAATTATTATGCGAGTGTGCAAGTGTATTAAGCATGTAGGCCAAAAGCAATTTAAAGCCTATGCTGCATTGACTTTCAAATTATTTTATTTCTAATTCAGATGCATGCTTTGTTAAGGCATTTATCACTGTTATATAATCAGCCAGATTGTTTCATGACTACAGTCCCTCAAAACCTCTATCCCCACCAGGTCCATATCAGGAGCAATAAATGACATCCCATACCCTCCTACGTTGAGTTAAGCTTGGAGCTCCTCCCTAAGTGCCTCACTTCATCTATCAACGTAGCTCCCACTGGTGGAAAATGTATCCAGCACTGCATATCTCATCAGCAAGGCCGTTGTTCTTCCTTACCAAGCTGTTGTGTGGACCCAGTTTCACAACCACGCTCAGAATTTCTTTAAACCAGTCAAATGACTTTCATCAGTATATCAGATATTATTACTTCCTTGAATACGTTGGATTTTTAGAAAAATTAATGAATACGAAGATTCTGTAGTCGTGTAATGGGAAGAATAATAAATTTAAAAACATCTTAAAGTCATACCTAATGTCAGTAACCTATCCTTTGTAAATGTAAATCTAGCGCTGTCTATACTGACGACTTCTAAAGAACCAAATGTCCTTCCCCATCAGACCTCTTAACCTCAATGAGGATTATTCCCACCATACATGCCACATATTAAACCTGTATCTGGGAGGAGGAGGGAGTTCCTGGGATACTGGGAAAGACAATATTTTTGCTCTTCCTTAACATTTTCATTTTGTCTTAACATTTTTACTTATTTTATCATTTTGCAGCTAAAGAACGGAGTCAGAGATGGAGCAGAGGGAATTTTTGGAAAATAACTAAAATTAGCAGGTATCCTGAAGGAAAATATCATGGATTTCTGACAAAAGTTGTGTGTCAGTGGGACTCAAGAAAACATATTATCCCTTACTATTAAGCATGGAACAGTAGTCCCTGAATATCAGGGTTTTCTTGAGGATTAACTATAAAAATAACATAACAGTGTTTGAAAAGCTGGAAAGTAGCGTATTCATTATTATGGGCAACATTTTAAAAAGTTTAATGCTGAAATAAGCCACTCGATCTCTAAAAATTTTAATCTGGTTTTATCAAATCCTTTAAGCAAAGCCAACCTTAAAATAAAATGTAATTTTGGCTTAAGGGGAGACTTTCCAACTATGGGGTATATGTGTGTGTGTGTGTCTGTGTGTATACTAGTATAATCAATGAACATTCATTCTAGATTTCAATAATTTTACTAAAGAGAATGATGTTTGCTTTTGTTATTTGACAAGGGAAGTGGCAGCATAAATACCTCATTACGTTGCACCTTCTCATCAGTCTCTTTCTCATCCCGGCAGATGGGGACTATGCACTTACAGTCAGTAGCAGAATAAAAAATCTGGGCTTTTGGTCCTGATTTGATAGGACCATCTTCTTTCTCATTTTGAAACCTCCTGCAGCTGCCAGAGAAACCAGTATCCTTCTTTTCACTATGTAATACTCAAGGTAGCTAAAGATCTTCATCAATAAGTATGCTGAGGTTTAAGCCAACCAATAAAATTAGAGAAAAGAAAGGCATTACAGTAGGATATATGATTTAGGGCCAACATGAAAAACAATGAAGAGAACTCTATGTGTCACTGATGGAAACTTGGCCAGTTCTTACCTACTAATAAATAATGTGCTGTCAAGCTCAGAGCTAAATATTTGGGAGAGGAATTGGAGATACCAGAAATCCTGAAATTAATTAAGATATAAATATGAGGATCCTGAAAAGTTCAAGGATAGATTAGGGGAAATGAATGCACTAGCAAAATGACCTCGCTCTCCAGCAAGTAGGCTCAGGTGAGGCAGGGAATCGGAATGGAATTGGATCCCTGGAAGACCTGAAGGAAGCTGAAACAGAGTGTGTGGGTTCTAAGGATGAAAAATTTGTATTTTTGTGTACTTTTGGTTTTTGATCCTTATACCTATCTACTTGTATCAAGAGGAATAGAATAAGTCAAGTTGATGTGCGAATAAAGAAAAGTGATTTTCAAGGGCTTTGGAGGGGTTGGGGTGCACAATGGGGCAATCGTTTCTGGCCACTCCTGAGACAGCAAATGAGAAAAGAAGCCTCAGGAGTGTTAATAGCGCCTAGAGTGCTGTGTGTGGAGGACGACGGGGCTCGAGCTTGAGATTTGCTTTTGTGTTTCATCTGAAACCAATCGGTAAGCGAAAAACAGAAAGCTCTTTTGGCATCTATTCCACCATTGATACGAGGAGAAGGAAAGGGGATTTATACATGAGACCCCCATTAACACTAATGAAAAGTAGGCGGGTAAATCCCATGTGGATGAGGAGCAAACGCTGCCCTTTGTGTGGGGGTAATTAAGAGCTAAAGAGAGCTTACAGTTGCTCACCACTGCACACATGCTCCTGGTGAAAGCTCCTTCACAGCAGTGTTGCAGCGGCTTTCTTTAGTTTCAATGGTTGCGGCCCAACAGTTGTTAACCATCTCTCCCCCTAGTTCCCTTATAAAGGAGTGAAAGGGAATGATGTATTGGAAATGACAGTATTTGACGCTACTGGCAGAAGGGCTTTCAAAAAGAAAGTACAAGCAAAGAAAGGGAGACATTTAAAAGGAATCTAAAATTAAGCAGAAGAGAATAATCAGTGGCTCCAAAGAAATAACCCTCTACTCATAATATCCTTGCCAGCACCCCATCCTTGGAACTGTGGCAGGAAGAGGAGCCATGTGTGAACCAAGAAAATGGAATACTAGCAAACACCATGTCTAAGGTCGAAAGCCATAAATAAGGCAAGAAAATGCTCCAGTGATAGCAAGCATGGAGAAGAAAAGATGAGAGCTATGACATCATCCCATCTTTATTCTGCAGACCAACCTTGGCAATGCAATTCTGTACATTCAATTCTGAGTTCCAGAAATACCTGAAGGCAGTAAAAAAATATTGTCTTTCCCTAGGGCAATGTTCAAGTCTCAAAACGAACTGTTGAACTTAACAGGTTGTACCCAGGTGAACAAAGAAGAAAATGAAATTTTACAGATATGAAATGCCTGTGAAGTCTTTCATTTCTTAATTTTTCTGATGCAACATAGGGAACTCTGGTGGATGTACAGACTAGAAAAACATATTTAATTCAGCACAAGCTCAATAAGTACTCGGAGTATTTTTGTGTTTACTCAAGGTCCTTGCACATATCCTATCATACATATGACATGATCTCAGCCTAATGAGTGATTAAAGAAATATGTGAGATTGAAAGATAAGTTGATTCACAATCGAACTTCCTTCTTATCTTGAGAGGAATCATCTGTTTTTACTTTTCATAGTTTTGATTTAAACAACAAAATTACAGAGAACATTGAAAAACAGTGATCCAGGAAGGTGAGGTGTATAAGAAAAATATTATATAAAATCCAACTGAAGAAATATAAGAGAATGTTTCTAGAGTAGCTAATACTCAAGACCAAAAAAAAAAAAGCACAAGAGCTTTTGCATAGTGAAAGGTTACCATGAAGAAGAGAAAGTTTTCAGTGGATGAGGCACATTCATTATTAGCAGTTATTAACCTTTTCGGTGGATGAGGCATATTCATTAGTGGCAGTTATTAACAGTTTCAGCTGCTTGAACAGAAAGACTCAGTATAGCCGAATATGAACAACTAAGCAGCTCAGAGCTGATATGGCAGCTGCATATTATTTGGGATCCAGGGTTTTCTATTTGTTCTCTGACACTTCTTAAAATGTCTCCATCTCCTGATCCTAAATGGCTACTCCCATTCCCACTGTCACTTCTACACTCCAGTCAGCAGAACAGAAAAAAGAAAAAGGAAATAAAATATACTCCTTTTTTTTGAGACGGAGTTTCCCTCTTGTTACCCAGTCTGGAGTGCAATGGCGCGATCTCGACTCACCGCAACCTCCGCCTCCTGGGTTCAGGCAATTGTCCTGCCTCAGCCTCCTAAGTAGCTGGGATTACAGGCATGCACCACCCTGCCCAGCTAATTTTTTGCATTGTTAGTAGAGACGGGGTTTGACCATGTTGACCAGGATGGTCTCGATCTCTTGACCTCGTGATCCACCTGCCTTGGCCTCCCAAAGTGCTGGGATTACAGGCTTGAGCCACCACGCCTAGCCTTATAAAATATACTCCTTATCATTAAGAGTGCGATCTAAAAGTTTCAAGCACTTCAATTCGCATCTATTGGTCAAAGTTTACTCACATGGCCCTGATTACTGCAAGGGATAACGGGAAATGTAGATTTTAGCCTCCATTTCTATGGAAAATAGGAGACTAGATAATAGTAAAAAAAAAAAAAAAAAAAAAAAAGCTATTTTAAGAAGGGATTTCTAGCAATTAGATATATAACAATAATATTGATATACATGTGGTACATGTAAAATGTGTATTATATTCACAGTGGTTATAACAGCATTATTCAGAATAGCTAAAAAGCAGAAACAACTCAAATGCCCAACTGATTATGACCCAACTGATGAATGGTAAATAAAATGTGGTATATTCATAAAGCGTTATATGGCAATAAAAAGGAATGAAGTACTGATACATAGTAAAACATGATGAAATTGAAAAACATGCTAAAGATGCCAGTTACAGGCTGAATGCGGTGGCTCACACCTGTAATTCCAGCACTTTGGGAGGCCGAGGTGGGCACGTTACCTAAGGTCGGGAATTCGAGACCAGCCTGATCAACATGGAGAAACCCCATCTCTACTAAAAATACAAAAACATTAGCTGGGCATGGTGGTGCATGCCTGTAATCCCAGCTACTGCTCTGGAGGCTGAGTCAGGAGACTCACTTGAACCCGGGAGGTGGAGTTTGCAGTGAGCTGAGATTGTGCCATTGCACTCCAGTCTGGTCAACAAGAGCAAAACTCCATCTCAAAAAAAAAAAAAAAAAAAAAAGAAGACAGTTACAAAAGACCATATACTTTATGATTGACTTTAACTTAATGTCCAGAGAAGGTAAATCTATAAACACATGAAGTACATTAGTGTTTGCTTTGGGTTGTGGAGGCCTTGGTGACAAACTGAATGAAAGTGTTCTCAGATGGATTCTGGTAATCGCCATATTACTCTCTGAATATACTAAAAAGTACTGAATTGTACATTTTTAAATGGATGATATAATGATATGTGAATTATATTTCAATAAAGCTGTTTTTAAAAAGTAAAAACAATGCTAATATTTTATAGCAAAGGTCTTGTGTAGGTTATATCTGACTCCAGTATGCAGCCCAATACAAATGATAAATGTTTTTAATTAATAAACTTACATGTGTGAACCACCCATTTTTAAGAAATATGAGAGATTTGTCCTAAATATGAAAAATCTGAGTTCATTTGTGACATATTAACACCTGCACTGAAAGTGGTCTGTGTGTGTTTGTGTGTGTGTGTGTGTGTGTGTGTGAATGTGTATAAGTGGGAGGAAGTGTATATGCAGAAATGTGTACTATGCCCAGCGTCCATTTTCTCTATCCAATCAATAATAATAACACTTAATATTTTTGAGTGCATATACCAAGAACTATACTAAAAATATTAAATATTTATATTTAATATTATCTCACTTAATCTTTATAGTAATCTCATGAATCTACAAATCTGAAGATTAAAAAAGTTATGCATCCAGCACAAAGTTACTCAGGTAGTAGGTTACATAGCTGGGGTTTGAACTCAACTTCACCGGGTTCAAATCTTGATCACTGAGTTCAAACTCGCAACAGCACATGCAACTTCTATTATGCAAGGTGTGCAGTGAGAGTTCAAGGAACTCCTTTTGTGAGCATTACCACTTTCAGAATATGGATTGATGTTGGAAATGTGTGAAGATGATTGATTCATTGAGCTCTTTCATTGGCCCAAAGACTTTGTTTAGTTTCGTGTGTGTGTAAAAGAGAGACAGGATCTTACTGTGCTCAGATTGGAGTACAGTGGCATGATCACAGCTCTCTGCAGCCTCGATCTCTCCAGGCTCAGGTGATCTTCACACCTCAACCTCCTGAGTAGCTGAGACTACAGGCACGTGCCATCACACTCAGCTGATTGTGTTGTGGTTGTTTGTTTTTGTGGAGGCAGAGTGTTGCCATGTCTCCCAGCATGGTCTGGAATTCCTGGGCTCAAGCCATCTGCCCCTCTCGGCCCCCTAAAGAGCTGGGATAACAGGTGTGAGCCACTGTGCCTGGTCACTTCATTTAACTTTTAGGTGATAAACATAATTTTTTAAAACAGTGTTAGGTTCACAGCAAAATTGAATAATAAGTACAGAATATTTCCGCATATCTCATCTCCCTAAAACACACTCAGCCATCCCTATAGTCAACCAGAGTGTTACATGTGCTACAGTTGTTGAACTAATGTGGACACATCATTAGCACAAACTCCATAGTTGACATTAGTGTTCATTCTTTGTGTTATATATTCTGTGTGTGTTGAAAAATGTGTAATGACATGAATCTGCCATTATAATATCATGCAAAATAGCTTCACTGCCCTAAACAATCAATCCTCTGTGTTCTGTCAATTTATCCTTTCTCCACTCCCAAAATCCTGGTGACCATGGATCCTTTTAGTTTTGCTTTTTTCAGAATGGCATAATTGAAATTATATAGGATATAGCTTTTTCAGATTTACTACTTTCACTCTGCAATATGCATTTAAGGACCTTCTATGCATATTTGTGGCATGGTAGATTATTTTTTAGTACTGAATAATACTCCATTACATAGATATACCACGGTTTAGCCATTTCCCTGTGGAAGGATATCATCATTGCTTCCATATTTTGACATTATAAAGAAAGTTACTATAAACATACAAGTTCAAGTTCATGTTTTTGAGAGAATACACATTTTCAACTGATTTGAGTAAATGCCAAGGAACATAATTGCTGGATTATATAGTAAGAATATGTTTAGTTTTGTAAAATCTGCCTAACTCTAAAGTGGCTCTACTATCTTGTACTCCCACCAGCAATGAATGAATATTTTTGAGCACCACATCCTTAAAAGCATTTAGTGTCACTGTTTTGGATTTTTGCCATTTGAATAGGTGTTTTGTGAGTTCTTCTTGTTGTTTTAATTTGAAATTTTCTAATGATGTATGATATTGGGCATCCTTTAACATGCATATTTGCAATCTGTACATATTCATTGATGAGGTATTTGTTCAGAACTTTTGATCATTTTTGGTGGGCTGTTGGTTTTCCCCAAAGATTTTTTTCAATGTTTAAATTATAAGTATGATTTGTTAGACTCTCCTTTAACCCATGAGATCTTATAGATAAAACACTAGACTTGAAAATACTAATTAGGTTTTTTTTTCAAGAATTAGAACAATTGAGATAGCAATTGCATCTTGCGTATATACAAGATACCTTGCCTGTATGTATTGACAAGATGGTGACTAGGGACTATCATTTACTTTTCTTTGGGATACCATCCCAGACTTAATGGAATAGAAGATTTTAAGACAGACCTAATTATCATAGACCTACCTATTCAAGATAATTTAATCATAAGGAATTTACTGAGTTTAAGCTGGGACCACCAAGAAAATACAGTATCCCTGGAATTTCAATAGTAGTCAGGATCTTTTTCTAGACTCAAGATGTTAAGGGCAAACACACCGCCTTTCCTTGGCTACAGAAACTGTATTTTAAAGCCTGTGAAATTATCTGCTCTACTCCAAAGATATCCTCTAGGTCTTGTCTTTGTACTCCTGTTCTAAACATTCACAGTAATCAGTTTAAAGCAGTCCATTTTGCTCTATTTGAATTTTATTAAAAGGCTTTGGAGAATTTACCTCGGCAACACTGACCTAGAAAGTCTTTGTAGTGTTTTGCCATTTGTAATTGTTTCTAGTCTATGCTCTATGATGCCGTGGAAGTTCAGTTCTGAATCGAGCTCAGCCTAACGTTCTAGGAGATGATACCACTTCTGGTTCCAACAGACTCCATTTCCTGATTGAGAATTGGCCAGTGAGAATCAGAGTTGGGGGCAACACTCTGTTATTAACAATCAGAGTCAGTTTTTGAAGAGTAAGTTACCTTTTTATGAAACTCAAATTAAAGTGTAGCAACCATCAGTAATGCCAACTTGACAGAGTTTGGGTACAGTCTGAAGAAAAACACTCACTACTTTCAGAATACTTTAAATATTCAAATACCAGTACTATGACTGACTTTGTTAAAAATGATCAAAGGGGTTGTGTTTGTATGTGTGTGCTGTATATAAATATTTTTAAATATAAAAAGATAAATGCATGTAACTTTTACTTTTATGAAAATACATTTATTGTTTCCCATAGGTGACTTTTCCTATAGAAAACTCAAACTCTTCAACAGCTAGCAAGGTTTACTGTAGTCTTGTTATCAATATGATCCATGTGTCCACACCTATATTAGAGTATAATAACAGCCAACTACGGAAACGCTTTGGCCATCCCCATCACTGCAATGTGGAGTCCCACATGGAAGCCTTCTGCCAGTTCGCCCCCTGGTGGTAATACAAAATTGATTCATGAGCTATGGCACCATTTCTCCCTTGCAGTCCCACCTGCTAACATCTGTCAGATACTACTATTCACTTTTCAAAGCCCAACACCCATAAAGGTAGCTATAAAAAGCTTGGCAGTCCAAAATTTCAGGAATAATGGTCCTAATGTAAAGCAAAGTATGTCAAATGGAACATAATAATACTTGCTCTTATCCTCCTTTGACTCAAGTGAGTTTAGCACAGGAATGCATAAGCAATCTTCCTTCAATATTGTTTTTTGCTGTTCTTATCTTTTCTCTTTCCTGATTTTCAGTAACCCCTTCTGTCTTTACAAACTGGTTGAAACCTTTAATACATTTATTATTTCCATACAGTTTTCAAGCACTGCTGCCATGGATAAAAATGCATAGTATAGATAGCAACTTATTCAAAATAATACCTTGACGGAGATGAAAAGCTTGAATTGTATGACACAGCTTGTGTGAAGAGTTTGATGTGTTACCTTTAGGCCTTTCAGATATTTCATAATCAGATGCTCTTCTAATACTGATCACCCTCCCTTGGCTTTCTCCTCATCTGTCCTGTGAAAATCGCTTCCCTAAATGCTTCTGTTATCCAACTCTCTTGTCATAAACGTCTGTTGTTAATTATTAGAGCAAATATTAAAAATGATTATAGATATTCATGATCCTGTCATTAGGAAAACCTTTGGCCAACTTTCCTTGGTTTCTTTCACATTTCAACAGAAATTAATTTTGCCTCTGTTACACCAGCTCATTTAAGGTCTATTTCTTGAATCAATATCAATCATTTAAACGTGGTGTGGTCCTGTGGGATTCAAATGAGTCCAAATGATAATTGAGCTGCTCTATTCCCAGAATTTGGTACCCACAGTTTTGTCTTTCTTTATCAGAGCAGGGACATAAGCAAAATCAGTGATAAAGAGCCGTGACTATACAGGCAGGCAGTTATAGGCCAATAGTGGTAAAGCAATACTATATTTTCACAAACGTTTTCCAATAACTACATGCTGGCTTATCAAGTTAGGCAATAATTCTTGGTAACAGGAAACATGCTTGTACTCAAACCTTTATTAAATAAGAATCTGGCTTTCCTTCTCCCTTTTATACTTAAACAAATTATACTATTTTATCTACTTAAACATTTCTTCTGTTCCTGGCTCTCTTACAGAGATACCTGATCATTTACTAATAAACACAACAATAGCAATTTCTTCTTTATATTGAAACTACCTCGAAAATATTTCACATGAAAAAAATTATAATCATTGATAAGAAAACATATCCACAAAAGCCATTTTGTGCATGTTGCTTATTGAATCATGACCGTATGGCAATTTTCTTTGAATCATATGATCCATGTCTTTGGGCAAATGAAAAAAAGGAATACACAGACTATTGCTTTGTGTTGCTTTGGACAGAGATATTTACTCTCTGTTCCCTCAAGATCAGCAGCAACAATCAGTTAGTGAAGTTACAGTGGTGACAGGAATTATAAGCTGTCCCATAGCAAAATAATGTGAACATATTTCTAGAAACTAGCATTTTTCCAAAATCCATATTTGCTGAAGTTGTGACATTTAATGGGCAATTGCCCAAGCTTTTCCAGTGAGGTTCTAATTAACTCAGGTTCCCCCAGTGATTCTATTATTACAGACAGAAGTAATATTTCATGTAGTAATATCCAACTCTGTAGCCAGAGGTTGAGAAATCTAGACTATGCATCAAAATTTTAGTTCAATATTCATGTGCCATTAAGTTGCTAAGGCAGGTGATGAAAAGACGTCAGATTCCCTGCCCGGTCAGCTACTAATATGTGCTAGTGCATGGCATTTCTTCTCTTGCTCCATGGGGAAATAAACACACTGATTTGAATAAATTGGAATTTTTGGAGCTATAGGAGACCTCAGAAATAGCAAAACTAATTTAACTTAACCTTCTCATTAGGAGGCAGTCTTACATAATGGAATTGGAAAGATTTAATGAGATCGTATATATAAAGTGCTTAGAACAATGTGGGCACAGGGTAAGGCCTCTGGACAGATAGCTGTTTGATAGAAGAGGAAGCAGACAAGAATAGGTGGGTAGTTTCCAAAAGTCAGATAAATTCGTTACCAAAATCGTCAAAGGTAGAACTCATTTTTGCTGCCATCTAATCTAATGTTCTTTTCACTATACCACAGAAAGATGTGTAAAAATCCTCCACTTAGTTCCATTTATAGTAGTGAAAATATTTCTTGAAAAAGCTGTTGCTATAGACTTGTGTAAATTTTATTAGCACAATACATTTATATGGAATATAACTAATTTAACGAGTCATTTGACCTTTAGATTATAAATTAATTCTTACAAACTTCAAATTCCATAATTAGGAATGCTCATGTTTCAGCTGTACCATATATTTTTTAAGAAAATGATTTATCTTTGTTTCTAAGGGAAATGGCATTCCATTGATCATAATTGTTTAAGATGTTCATTTGTACATATTTAAATTAAATTGTCACCGATTATTTCAGAATACCTGATGCACACTTATTAATCACGTTCCAGGTATTTACTGAGGGACTGCTGTTGACTCTACTAGGCACACTAAGCATCATAAGAGCTGGGAGGATTTTTCTTGATAAATAAGAGCAGTTTGATATCTAATGAGTAGATGATCAGTTGGATAGAAGAGTAAGATACAATCTATTATTATCCTTGACACTGTTTGCTGCTATAACCAAACCTCTAGTTTTAGCCATCTCCATAATCACTGTTGGATGTACAAGAATGAGTGTCTTCCTCATTAACTAACCTCAGGAGTTTATGGTTTGCCACTGTTTGTAAGTATTGTGCTAATATTTATTGGCCATATTTTATTTCCCTGACCAATAACCTCCAAAAAACACTGCCTTCACGTGAAGCGACTCAGGAAAGATCAGGAACAAGGTATCAGCCCTTCCCTCAGAGCAGAGGGTCAGTTCCAGGACCCTGCGCCAGCACCCAGCTCTTGACCAACTGTACCTTGGATCTCTCATTTTAATGTTCTTTCTGCACCTCTTACACATAGTCAGAATGCCCCTAAAACTTTCAACTTTCCAGGCAGCCTCATTGGATTCCAGAACTGATTCTCCTCTGAAAGTTGTGGGTTGTTGCTCTTCAGTCACACAGAAAAATAAAGATCTCAGAATTCCAGAGAAGATTTCAGACTAGTCCATCATGGGGATACTTATGTCACATGATTCCAGCTGACAGAAACTATACTCTGATGTGCATGGCAAGAAAAGATGGAGTGCTCAAAAGGCACAATGGATATATCCATCCTTGTTTCTGCCCTGAGAGTATAACTAAATATCATCTGTAGAAAATGGATGGAACTGCCTCAAAACACATTAAATTTATACTTACTTGATTTTGGTAAGGAGACCAAATAATTTAATCTATAGTTTATTATTGTTGACCATTGTGTATATGATTTTGAAATGTTAATTTATTTGTGTGAATATATATTGACATCAATGTGTAGGAGAATAAAAATATGCACTAAACATATGTTGTGTACATACACTCTAATCATATGTCCTGCACACACATCCCCACAGGCACAGTGTCACATGAAGCATTGGTATCACTTATATAACCTTCATGTTTTATGATTTTGAACTGTGACTATTGTCTACATCTACTAGCTTATAATTTCTCCATAAACCAGACAGTGTTTTACACCCTTTTGATTTCTCCACTGAAATTAGCAGTGTTTGGGAGGTCGATGTTGGGTGACTGATCAAGTTCAGCAAGCAGGTGAATAAAGCTAAAAGTAGCCTTTGGACCTCGACACTCATAACTTTATTTCCGATTTTTTGTTGTGCTTGTAGTTTTATGGTATATTCAGGTGGGGTCAGTGAATGATTTTCAAACTTGCTTTTTCAATCCAATTTAATCTCTTACTTTTTGTTTAAATTAGAGACATGTTGCTGTCTCAATGAGCACCATGATAAAAGTAGGAGGATAATATACATTTAAGAGAAAATAAAATTGAGATCAGGTACATTCACTGAGTACAGCGTTCACTTCCACAAACCATATTTTTCAAGTTCAGTGCAGGAGTCCTCAGGCTGTTGATAGTACAATGAAATCCTCCACCCTGGAGGAGTAGCACTGTATTGTACACATGTGTAATACCCTCAAAGAGCTTCAGCCAAGTGACATTTCTAATATAAGCCATGGGCAACATTTAGCAATTTGTGTGGAATTGCTTTGTAGCCAGAATTTCAGGAAAATCAAATGAGTTAACATTTTGTGAGCATAGAAATTTCATTAGTTATGCTGTTCTGCTGTTTCTCGACTCCATTTTTCAATCGAATGCAACTCAGGGCTGAACTGAAGTGGCCAACAGTCACTAAAGACTTAGAAATTTGTTAGAAACCCTTAGGAAAGACATGCATCTGGAAACATTTGATACTATTTTAGTGTGTTTAGAGGCATCTTCTCTTTCTTTCTCCTTTCAATTTGTTATTTGCCATTAAAAAAAGTTTTGCTGTGAAACAACAACTCCAGTCTTAGAAAAGAGAAGAGTTCTAAGAGGATCAAGCTGAATTAACTTGCATGCAAGAGTAGTTCTTCAAAATTTTCATTTGCATGTAGATAGCATTGTGATGAGTTTGGAGACATCTCTCATTTCAAAATGCAACTATGGGCAGTTGCTGCAGTGGCATCTTCTAAATGACATGGTCACACCCAAAGTGTAGGAACTAGAGGTCACCTGCTCTTACAGCATGCTTTTAAAATTAAAAAGACACTGGCCATATAGCTTTAATCTATAATTTCACTTTCACAGAAGAGTGGAGATTGAAGAGCTAGAAAATCTAATAATAAGAATAAAATAACATCATGAGTTTATTTTTGGCATTAACTGAAAACAGATTTTCGGTTTATTTAAGCCTTTAAATGTCATCCCAGAGACACACCGAGAATGTTTTTATGTTTATATGAAGCATTAAAAAGTTAAAATTTAAAAATAATAAAAGTCTGATTATTCTGAGAAAGACCCAAATGTTTTTATTGACAAAATTAAATGAAATGCAAAAAGTAAACACCATGAAGGATAGAAAACAAGTTGGATTATATGATCTTGCTAGGTTTTTAGGAATCTAGACTTCTATGGTATCACAGTAAAAAGATTAAGCAATGTTCCTACGAGAACCTTAGCCCAGCATTTATTTCTTAAGTAACAGGACACAAAAATTTGTTTATATTTCTGCAGCCCTACGAAAGTTGCAAATGGGGACGAAAGTGCAACAGAATAATGAATTGTATTTTCAGCTGTTTAGGAGTTATTTTCAACATATGCATCAGGATAGGATTTATAGTTGTACTTGCTTTTTGCACACTTGCTGCCTGCAATCATAAAAACTGTTTAGGGAACATTAACACTTATCTAATAGTTGAAAAAACAAAACATGTATTTAGCTAGTTTCAGTAAATGTATGGGACGACTGATCAAAAATGTTTTTAAGCATAAACAACTGTTTGAATACATAAAATTAAAATACAGTCTTCAAAATGTAGTCAATTTTCAGTTATGTACATTAAGATAATATAGACTTTATAAAAACCTTAGCTTTCCTTTCCTATTGCTTACCCAGTCTATGGTTTTAATATGAGCAAAAGCCAAATATAATTAAGAAGTTAAATCAAATTTAAAATACTTTCTAAACCAATTTTTAAAAAGTCTGTAATGGATATTAACAATTTATGAATATTGCTACTGATATTCTTCTTCATTAGTACAAAAAAATTGGAAGTTAAATTTACAGTGTTGTCTTAGATACACAAAAGCTTTGTATGCTATATCTTCAAATGTTCTGTGGCAACCATATGCCAATGGAAGACATCCTGCCTTTGATATTTGTGCCAAATTGTCTTCAGTCCTTTGAGCTATATCCTTGGGATAGCTGCATGTCCTCCATAGCACACGACTTCACCCACAGGTTTCTTCCCTTTTTCTTTGCTCTGTTTCACACTAAACCACACATGCAATCACCCCCACTCTTTGTTTCTCCTCAAAAGTCTGACATCTGTATATTTCACAGCCTTGTTTAAGATTTAGGGCCCATCCTGGCCAACATGGTGAAACCCTGTCTCTACTAAAAATACAAAAATTACCTGGGTGTGGTGGTGTGTGCCTGTAGTCCCAGCTACTTGGGAGGCTGAGGCAGGAGAATTGCTTGAACCGGGGAGGCGGAGGTTGCAGTGAGCCAAGATTGTGCCACTGCACTCCAGCCTGGCTCCTGGTGACAAAGTGGGACTCTGTCTCAAAAAAAAGAAGACTTAGGGCCATGTTAAGGTTTATAATCACGAAACCCAAACAAATTCAAATTAAACAACAGCTATTGCTTTTCTTAAATGCCTTTGGCCACCTATCCAAATTGCTTAGCCTCTTCTCTTGTTTAAAACTTCCATCAACCCAGTCCCCCTCCCTTTATTATGCCTAGCTACTTAGTTTTCTATTAATCACACCTCTGGGTCTATTTTTAACCTTTCTAATATGCTTTGAATAAAACTCACTTTTTAAGTTTTATTTTAGTTTAACAGTATTGAAAAAGTAGTAAAAGATTGGAGATTTAACCTTTCCTTTCTCCTACCCAACAATCTCTTTGTACAGATAATACGAAATTATCTGCCAAGAAAATAAATTTGTGACTGTCCTGCCTTCCTTTGAAGTTGGAAAATATGCCAGGCAGGGTTAAATAAAAATTAATTGTATTCTTTATACACATATTCAAGGGCAGTTGAAAGGCATTTACAATTTGTAGAATTAGTTGATAACTATGAAAATGACCAAAATAAGCTGACCGACAGTTAAAAGAGCAGAACAAAATATTCTGAAACATACCTTTCCATCCCGTTGATCCATAATTATTTTATTGCAAAGGGTCCTACATGTGCTTAAAATATCCCCCATGCTAATTATCTTTAGTCCTAACTGTTATTCAGACATTAAATTTCAGTGTAGCTGTCATTTCCTGCAGACGATGCAAGTGAATCCCAAACTTGGGGCTTAGCCCAGGGGGGTTCTTGGCTTTGCTAAGGAAAGAATTCAAGAGCAAGGTGACAATGAAAGAAGTGAGTTCATTAGAGCAACAGAGTACAGCAAAATGGCTGCTCCATGGACATATTAGGGCTAGCCTGTATGCAGAATGACCCAGAATGGAACTCTTGGATTACTGGCTAGCTTACCTACCTTAATTATAAGGTAATTATGGGGAGGATTTTTCACAAACTTTCTGGGAAAGGGGCGGGGAGTTCCTGGAACCTATAAAGTTACTTCCAGATTGTTACCATGTCATTTGTAAATTGTCATGGTGCTGGCAGGAGTGTCTTTTAGCTGATCCATTATAATTCATGTATAATCATCAATAAAGGAAACTAGAGGTTGCTTCCATCCCCTTTTGTTCCTAGCTGGTTTTGGCTTATTTCTTTGCTACATCATGTTTTGTTCAGCAGGGTTGTAACCAGAGATTGGAAAACAAGTTCTGCTGATCTCCTACCTCATAGGGAACTATTTCTTCATTTTCAAGTCTGGGTTAATTATTCTCCCTCTAGAGTTCCATATACTGTGTGCATTTCTCTCTTGTTATTGTTTCAAACACATTTTAAATGCCCTATTTAATTACAATTTGTCCCACTGCCTTAAAATGAGATGCTGCCTGGTATGTAACAGATATGCAAAATAGTTGCTGTATAAATGAGTAAATAAAGATGTAGAATAAAAATGTCAGAATGATAGGATAAGGCAGACAATCTATAAAATAACCCAGAGTAAAACTCATGGCCAGGTGCTGTGGCTCACACTTGTGATCCCAGCACTTCAGGAGGCCAAGATGGACAGATTGCTTGAGGTCAGGAGTTCAAGACCAGCCTGACCAACATGGTGAAACCCCATCTCTACTAAAAATACAAATATTAGCCAGGTGTGGTGGCAGGCCCCTGTGATCCCAGCTACTCGGGAGGTTGAAGCAGGAGAATCGCTTGAACCCAGGAGGCAGCGGTTGCAGTGAGCCAAGATTGCACCATTGCACTCCAGTCTGGGCAGCAAGAGTGCCACTTCCTTTAACAACAACAATAAAAAACCTATTCACATTAACCATTATTCATTATCTATCATAGGACTTTGTATTAGTCCATTTTCACACTATTGATAAAGACAAACTCGAGACTAGGCAATTTACAAAAGAAAGAGGTTTTGGGGCTTAGAGTTCCACATGGATGGGGAGGCCTTACAATCATGGCAGAAGGTAAAATAAATGTCTTACATGACAACAGGCAAGAGAGAGAATAAGAGTCAAGCAAAACGGATTTCCCCTTCTCAAGCATCAGATCCCATAAGACTCATTCACTATCATAAGAACAGTGCAGGAAAGATCCACCCCCACAATTCAATCACCTCTCACTGGGTTCCTCCCATGACACATGGGAATTGTGGGAGTTAACAACTCAAGATGAGATTTAGGTGGGGACACCTAAAATCTCGCTTTAGGGGACACCCCACTTTAGGGGACACCTAAAAGCGAAACCATATCAGCCTTTAAGTCAACATTGTCCATTTCCTTCGTCTCTCTTGTCCTGTCTTTCAAAACATATGTCACTCCACTGTTCAAACTCCTTCAACAATTGAGTTAAAAAGTAGACAGAGAATGGAAAATTCAATTGTTCATTTTAACTAACATATCCACATCAAGTAATTTCAACCAGCTTCATCTCTACATAACATCTTTATATATTAACTGAAAAGTAATTGTGTCTATCTTGATAATAGGATCTATCATGAGTCTATTAAATTGTTGTATAAAGATACTTAAAAGTAACTTTCCAAAGAATATTCATTTATAGAAACTTAATGGTCAAGACCATCTGAAATATGTCCAAAAAACACAAGGAAAAAAGTATATAATTGAGGAAAACAGTGCAGTGATATATTAAGGTCTGCCAAGTTTCCCATTATAGCACCAGGTGAAATGCTCCCTTGGGCATCACTTGGCATGAAAGAAATCAAACCAGAAGGGAAGCTAAACATTCAAATTGGTTCATGGTTTTATGAGATATAGAAAGAAATCAAAGGAAAAAGATATGAAAAATTGTAATTATTCTTTCCAAACTCTAACTCCTATTCATTTAAAGAGTTTATTTTGGTATAAGCCATGAATCTACACTCTACCATGAGACTGTGCATTATCCAATGTGTTAGGTAAAAATAAAACAGACATTAAACGGCCTAGATTTTGAGATCACCATGACTTAAGGACTGCAAAGGGATGGTGGATAATCAACAAAAGCTTTTCAAAATATTTTTATGACAGAATTCAGTTTAGGGAAAGTAATATTTGTGTAGAGAAAGACACGTCTCACTTACAAACATGCATCTTTATGGTATGCAATTTATAGAATATTTCAAACCAAATGCAGACTTCAACATGAACTAGTGAATTGTTTGAAGACTATTTCTCAGTTTGGAACTAAAATCCCTTCTAGTCATTAAAAATAATGTCATAGATATGCCCTGACAATACTGCCATCTATCCTGTTCCTTGGAAGTTACAACATTGACATCTGTTCTCTTGAGATTATTAATATTGCTTTCCATGCTTGAAGGTTTCAACATATAAATGAAATATTTTCATTTACTTTACCTTTATGGTTTTAGAACATTCTCCTGAATTCACAGTATCCTTTGCATTTTATGGTATATCATACTGAACTCACCTAACCACTTCTGCTCAATCATTGGAGTCCCTTTGCTTGTTTCCAACTTACGTTATATAATACTTCAATTTCTTTCCTATTTGTTTCTGAAGTAGTTATCAGTCAGAAAATAAAAGTGATATAAAATACTTAATACAGTATTCTTTCCAAGCACATTGGTAAAATTTTACAAATTGTATGTGAGATACATTGGCAAGTTAAACATGTACATATAAATAATTTATTGGAGACAGTGACTAGTTATCAAATAGTTAGGTATTAAAACCTGAACCTTGTTTCACATACCACATCCAGCACTGAATCTTTCTTTGAGTTGCATGAAATGCCATCACATTCAGTGCCTCAATTTCCTACCTAAAATCTGGTTTAACTTGAAAGGTTAGTCAGCTTCACTCTTGACTGACTAGCTCTGTAGAAGGACTTATTTTGAGCTGCTATGAGTTTCCAGGCACATGGTGAAATCGCTATGTAAAGACTAACTCTTCTTCCCAAACTTAAATTCCACTGCACTCCTTTCTTGGAGACCCAATTGCGGCATGACACTGATATCTTTAAATCAAGGATTGAGGGAATTATCTGTGATGAGACCTCACGAACTTACAGTTAATCAAAATAATAACCATACACTTTCCATTTCAAGTTGTAGAAAATGAATAAATTACTTTGTTTTTTTTTTTTTTTTTCTGTTTTTACTGTGCCCTGCCTCTTAGGACTATCTTTCCCCCCACCCCCACCGGCTTTCAGCTACAAGAATGGAGGAGAGGAAGAAAGCAAACTCCAGATGTGGAAAACTAAAGACATCGATTTTTTTCACGTTTCTCTTTCACCCTCTTGTAGATTCTGAGAGTCTGGAAAAAGCTCATCACAACAAGAATTCTGATCGTGCTGCTACAATTAGTTGTAGATAGAAAGTGATGAGAAAGGCATATGCTTCCTCTTTAGTAGAGACTACCTTTAGACCCTGTACTGAGGTTTACCCTATACTCTGTCAAAACTTATACAAATCATGACTCACAGGTATGTGTTTTTATTTTGCCTTCGAAGTTTAGAATGTTTCAACATTTATGCCATGTCACATAGCCAGTGTCAGAGAAGGGTTAGGGAGTCAGAGGTCTTTCTGGTTAAAAAGGCCCTTATTTACTGAAATACTCCATAATTCCTTATTCCTGTTAGGCTTTCAAGTCTGTGTTGAGCTTGTATTCATCATTAATTTTAAAAGTGTGAATTTAATCTGTGTATTGAGCAATGTTCTACCCGATGCTGGGATAAAAATTAAAGATAGAGCCCCACCCTCAAGAGCTTATATTGCAGTGGGATAAGAAAGTAACTACACATGTTGAAAACTTAATAATAACGTATTTCATTTTTTCTGCTAATTTTCACATCTCTGAAATTGGAGTAACTTCTTTTAATTATGGTAGCCCAGAGGGCAGTGGTAATGTGTTATGACCTATGTATATGTTACCTTGGCTGTTATTTTTGATGTTATAAAGAGACAACCTCAGCGCCTTGACATGTCAGTCCATAAATCATTAGGAAACCATTTAAAGCAGGAACATAAATCCCAGTAGATGTCTTAAAATCTTCTGTTGATGCCTTCTGGTTAGATTTTAAAAGCACCATTCTTAACACTTATAGAATGGTATTAGGGCCTTCAAAAAAATCTGAGACAAGAATAAAACCTATTTTAAAAAGAAATTTTGCATTTTTAATGCTGTAATGGCATAAGATGATGATATCGTCTGGAAATAAAGATAAATATATGTTTAGTTTACTTAAATTGTAAAATGTAATCAAATTGTAAAGATTTTTCAAAATAAATTTTAAAAACAATTAATAAAGCAATATAATTTAATTGGTGATTTTAAGTGTACTCAAAATAAGGAAATATCTTATAATTAAAGATGCGGTAAATTCAATGAAGTTTTAATACAGTTTCAGTTGGCGATTAAGTTCAACAGAGATAATGTAAAATAATTTGAGTAGTGGGAAGGAGCTTGTGTGTTGAGGAGGGGAGTTGTTTGAGGTGGAATAGACTGTAGTAGTAGAGGCTGTATTAGAAGACTGGGAGAAACTTCCCTAAATCCCCATTGACACACTGTGAATCTGAATGAGGTAAATTACAACTTGGCAGTGATCACACTTGTGTTGCATTTGAAACTCCAGTCACTGTGCCTTTTCTGCTTCTCATATTTCATATTTGTTGGTCCATTTGCAAGTGTTAAAACCCTAGTATTTGCTCACAAGGCAATGATGGGAATGCTTTTACTGCCAGAAAAACTATGTTACTCATGAGCGACCACTCAGTAATAAATTAATTCCAGATTTGTTCTCCATAGAAGTCACACAAACAAGAACTTTGAGAAATAGTAAATCAAAACAGCAAGAACTCTCTTACCAAAGCTCTCTGGTGTCTTATAGCTTTGCCTTGTTTTCTTCTACATAAAGTGTGAGATGCAATGTCTGCGTATTTTATTTGCACTGCTAACTTCTTGAAGGGCAACACTGTATATCCGTATGTAGGCTCAGTACAGTTTTCTGTATATAAACGCAGCTTTGTAATTACTACTATGGATTTCAAAGGTTTGGTCATTTTAGAAATGAGACCTCTAAACTAAATCCTATAGTCAAACTAGTTCTTACCCCAGTTTTTCTTTCTTTCTACATGGGTGCCAGCATGTATTATGATGTAAAGAAAAAAATCACAAGCTTCTGCTCAAATCCCAGGTTTGACTATAATAAACTAGGAATTGTGGTGAACTTTAAAGGCACAATAGAAATAACGATGACTAATGCTGTGCATAGGCCATAATTAATACACTCATGTGTAGGTGTTATTAGTATTAGCAACAAGAAACCAATAGTGATTTTAAGGAAACGAAGATGAACACAAAGGTCATTAGACTTTCAAATGTCTGATTTCAGAGTCATGATTTTACTTGATCCTTAGAGAACATCTTTCGATGGCAGAACATGTGTGATTCTCCTCACTTTGTAGAGAAGAAAACTGGGGTTCAGAGTGGGGAGGTGACATCCCAGAGGCAAATTTCTCTCAAGTGGCAGAGTAAAATCTCCGAGGGCAGCATCTTCCTACCTGCCATTCCCAAAGTATGACTTCTAAATTCTCCGAATCCACATAGGGTGCCCACAATGTCAAAAACAATTGTACAATAATAGTATTTGCTATTTTCCTTTTTCATTGTGTTGACAGGTGCACCAGTGGTACAAAAATAATTGTGGATAAAACTGCTGATGCCTTGATGCAAATGAAGACAATGACACCTAACTGTATTGCTAGCCATTGCATCATTCACTGCTGTACAAACAGGGTAAAACTGAAAGCGAGTTTCACAAAGTATCTTTCACAAATTAGTAAAAAATATTAACATTATCCATTTTGGACCCTTAAGCCATATCTTTTGTGTGAAGAAATGAGAAGTATGATGAAAGCATTTCTAGTGAATACACCATCTGAAGCAAGAATGCTTATGTAATTTTTCAAATTGCCAGCTGAACTAACCTTTGAAAAATCATAGTATGTAATTTTTGCTTGGAAAATGATTGACACATCATGCTTATTCAGACTTAGGTATCTGGCAGATGTTTTCTCAAAAATGAGTGACGCCTAAACCTGTCATTTAAAGGGAAATAATTGACAGCATTTGTTGTTAATGATAAAATTTGAGCTTAAAAAGTGAAAATTATTGTAAGTTTTGAAAACTTGTATCTGTAACTGTGAGCTTGATAACTGTGAGCTAAGACTGAGGGTGATATTAATAAATACTATTTTTGTCTTGTTGCACAATAAAATGTGTCAAAATTTGTAAGATCCGTATAATTCAGTGAGTCAATGTTTTCCAATGAACACTGCATCTTGTTAGAAAATCATGTATGGGTAAAGATTCATTCAAAGTGCAAGATACTCTATTGGATTGAAATTCAACAGAGTAAATATGTTTATTAATATGATATCAGATTGCATATTATAATTAATCTCTAAGAAACTACCACATTGAATTTTAGTATAACTTCAAATAAGAATATTCACATTTTTCTGAAAAGAAGAGTAAAATACTTTGACTTTGTCCAATTATATATTTGTGGAAGGCCAGATACTCTTCAGATACTTCAGCCAAAACAACGTATTCCAAGCTATTGAATGCAGAAATAGACACGAGGCTCCAGCTGTCTTCTATTAAGCTAGACAGTAAAGATATTTGCAAAAGTGCAAAACAATGTAACTTTTCTTATATTTTTCAAAAACACAGTTATTCCTCCTGAAAATATTTACATTAACATGGAATGATTTTGCTATTGCTATTTTCAGGGCTGACTTCATAGGTGTGCAGCCAGTGAAGTGTCACAGGGCCCTGTACTCTGAAAGGGTTCATGTGTTGTTTAATGCTCTGCTGTGTTACCATCTTGAAATTCTTACTTTTGTCTTTGAATTTGTATTTTATAATAAGTGAAGTCTAATGGGAAAATAAAGCACGTGGCTAAGAGGACATATACTCAATTCACAAGTTCACCATTCCTTGCGATACTGTTACTACAGAGAATTCACAATGCCCCTGAAAACAGAAATCTGGTAGACCCACAATGCATTGGGATTCAATGAGTTTCAAGGCAAATTCAAGACAAACTACATCTACAAATAAGACTAGGGTTGGGTGGCAGAAGATCACTTATACTGAAATGATGACATGAAAGGAATATAAAAGATAGGGTAGTTCTATTCCTTTCAATCCTTTCTTACAAATCAGTAAGGCAAAGGTAGAGAATGTTGGTAAAATATCAAGAGGTAAAATGAAAACGGATTTGAGTTAGTTTTGTGCTATTTCTGCTGTTCTGGTAAGAACAAAATACTTATGTACATATGAGCTATGAAATAAATACACACTGTGCAATTACATTTATTCTTATATTTGCATTTAAAACTGACATTGCACAACAAAGATGAGTGGTAAAATTCATTTTCCTTTATTTATCATGACATTAAATGGCAAATTTTTAAAAAATGGCAAAACCATAAATAAAAGGAAAAAGGCATTTTGATTTTAGTAACTTTAATATATTTTTCTGCTTTTTTGGACAAAGGCCTCACTCTTTCATTTTGTTCTAGGCTTCTCAGATGATGTAGCTGGCCCAGATTATTTTTAACAGATGAATACATAAATAAATATTCTAACATTTGTTAGTTTTAACTTATAATGTGGCAACAGTTGTATTAATATGTTGGGGTCAGCCCACACTGGCTGGTGGAGCTGATTGTGTGAATCACTTCGCAATTTCTAGTTTAGTAGCCTCAAGTTGGTAGCTTGAAGTCTGTCAGTATGGTCCTATTTTAAGTAAAGATAGGCAAATGCTACATATCAGCCCCTTCTCTTTCTTCCTAGAGAACCATTGTTAAATATTTATCAGCACACGCTTGATATAATAAACATAAACACGAGCTCTTTAGGGTTCTCAATAACTTTTAAGATGGGAAAAGTCCTGAGATTGAAACGTTTGAGAACCACAGTTTTATGCAATATATTTTTCAAACATTGTGAGAGAGACTCATCAGCTACTTATTCATACCTTCAGATTCTCAGTGCCGACTTTTAGGATTAAATAGGAAATTTTTTCTTTTAGGATGTAATCCCCAATGTGTGCCTTTTGCTATTTCTGAACACATACATGGACACACACACACATGCACATACACACACACACACACACACACACACACACAAAAAGGCAAGCACATTTTTCTTTCTCAAAATGCCCTTACCAGCATATGAGTCAGCCCACCCTCCCTACAGAAGAGAGGAGGGTGAGATGGGGAAAATAGGCCTTTACTTAAGCAAAAGTTTCTTCACAAAGTGATGCTCACTTCCACACTTAGTGACCCACATCTTTTCAGGCTTCAACACCTGTGCCATTCGTGAAAAATACCTCCAAAGTGAAGAGCAGGTTATAAACTGCATGCAACTGGAACTTGATTCGAGAACCACTTTGTCAAAGCTTTACATTGAGAGTCTCGATATAATCACTTCCTTTGCTGTGCACTGTAAAATATTAATCACACCAATTCTTTTCATATTTACGGCTTTGCTTTGAAATTAATTACCAAAGTCCATTCCATTCCTGAGTTACAAATGGAGGTCCCACTTGCTTGCATTAACATGCTTAGCCTGCAGGGGTGATGTCAGAAACTCACAAAACCCCTCTACATACACATCTGTAAAATGTAAAAATCTGTGTAATCTGTATACTTAAAAAAAAAATAAATGAAAATTGGGGGAAATGTACCATGGTTTTCAATTGCTTTCAATTACCATTAAACCTTTTGGAGAATGATTTGCATAATGTTTCATAAACATGTAGGCAGATTGACCTTTTTTAGTTAATTTATTCATTAGCAGTAAAAATTCAAAGCACCTCTTAAGAGAAAATAATGTCGTGCTGCTAAATTACATGGAAACAAAGCAATTGGGACATACTTGCCTAAGTTCACACAGTGTCAGAGCACAAAAAAAAAGTGGAAAGGAAAAAAAATTGCCTGTTAGCAGAGTGTTGATTAAATTGCCGGTTTGTGAACAATTAGTGGTATTACTAGAAGATTAGGTGAAGTATTAATTAGAGTTAGGCCAAATGACTTCTGAGGAGTAAAGATACCTCCTCCAACCACACTGAAGGTAATGCAGTAAGACTACAGAGCCAGAGCGCGTTCCTATTTGCCTTCACTTAGGGGAATTAGGGACTGCAGGACCCCAGCAGAGGGCTTGAGACTGGGTGCATAGCTATGCTTTTTTTAAAGTTTTATTTTTTGTGTCAATATGCCTCAGGATACATAAAAATATCTTATGCAGTGTAACTAATTAGAAGTCAAGACTCAGACCTGAAATTGGTTAAGCTGTGAATCAAGTTATATTCAGCATCTGCTGTATGTTTCAAGGAAGCTGGGGACGACCAATGGGAATTTGAAGGATGACTTACCAAAACAAGGTTAAAAAGGAAAAAAAGAAAAAGGAAATTACCCATACAGGGCATAGGGAGCCTGTGACCATATAATCCATTGACCATATAAAGGTAAAATCAGGATGAGGCAATGGGAATATACTCCCAGCATAAGGAATGGAGAACTCCAGTTCCCAGCAGGTGTGAGAGCTCAGTTTGGGATCCTGGCTTCAGGGATTTTATGTAGTAAATACATGGGACCTACTGATTCCAGGAAAAATTTTATCTGAAACAAAAAATCAGCTCTATGCTGATCTCAGGAGGAAATGTATTGAATTTTCTTAATTTTAATTTAAATTCTTTTGTTTAGAGATAGAGTCTCACTGACACCTAGGCTGGAGTGTAGTGATGCCATCATAACTCACTGCAGCCTCAACCTCCTGGGCTTAACCAGAAAATCAATCCTATCTCAAACGGCAGACCAAACTATTAATAATACTAATAACACAACAGCAGCAATCTGAAGCTCTGCTCTCTCTAAGAGACCTTCCACCCTTCCACCCTTCTTGCCCCTTGTAATGCTGTTCTTCTTTCCCCACCTGCCTCTTTCTCTTTCCTTCAGGAGCATTTGTTTTCAGCCTATGATGTGAAATGCTTGCACGGCAAGTAGCATTTGTTTAAATCTTCAAACCTTTTATTTTCTTAGGAACCAGAGTTGCTTTTTCATGTGTAATTCCCAGAGACAGAAGTCTGTTCAGTCATTATTCTATCTAATGTTTGTATTTCATTGAGAAAATGTCCTACTTCCTTGTATCGTGCTACAGCAAACCCTCTAACAAGAGTTTAAGTTCTTAAAAGAAAGAGTTCATGTTTTATTCAAATTAGCATTTTCATATGTCTCTCAGGGTGTTGTGCACACCTGTGTGTACTTTCAGCCTATGTTTAATATATGCTTGTTAAACTGAATTTTAGAAAAACGAATGGGTCAAAAGTATTTATTTCGTACCTATTGATAGAAGAAAATTAACTTCAGCAAAATACCTTATTTTCAATAAATCTCTCACTATGTCCAGCTAAAGAAGAGAAATAATAAGAGTACTGGCCTGCCCCAATTGTTCCTGAAGATAATTTAGGATGTATGAATTTGACTAGGGCAGCCCGTAATTTGGTGTCTGTGTGCCTATGTTTCATTGTTGCAAAGATATTATTACTCACCGAAGGTAAATTTGAAGTAAGTCACCCTTCAAGGAAAAATATTCTGTAAATTAAAGTGCCTTGAAAATCAGTTGAGAGTAAAGCTTTTCTGAAATGTGAAGCTAGAAAGGTAAGTGACAAAGTTGAACAATTTTTTTTTTTAAGACAGAGTCTTGCTCTGTCATAGTGGTATGATCTTTTCCCACTGCAACCTCTACCTCCCTGGCTGAAGCAATCCTCCCACCTTAACCTCTTGAGTAGCTGGGACTACAGGTGCACACCACCACGTGTGGCTAATTTTTGTATTTTTGTAGAGACAAGGTCTCCCTATGATGCCCAGACTGGTTTAAGACTCCTTGGCTCAAGCAATCCACCCACCTCAGTCTCCCAAAGTGCTGGGTCTACAGGTGTCAGCTACCCTTCCTGGCCCAAAGTTGAGCAATTTTTTAAGGTGTGTTTGATGAGGCAGTAGCAAACCCATAGAGATATATTATACCTTAAGTTACAAAAAAATGTATATCTTCATGTATTTTAAATATTAATTACTCTTAAAGTTAGTTAGAAGATTTAAACTTTAATCCAGGTAGATTTCTAGAGGTTAGTTTCAGAAAAGGAGATAAATATAACCCCAAACAGTGACAGCTCAAGAATTTCTGTATTAGGTATACTTTAAGGACTAAATGACATATATCACCTGCATAAAATCCAACACTTTGCTTGTACTTGAAATATATAAACATTCAAATATTTGTATAAATTTAAATGTTTTAGTATACATGTATATATGTGTATAATGTGTGTGCGTACACATATTAGTCACCTTTGTCTCCTGCCTCAGTAGTGAAACAATTTAGTAGCCCTTTCTTCACACAGTGACTTTTTCTCCACACGTGAAGTGTGAGCTCTGTTGTTTCCTTCCTTCCACCCAGTCTTAGCTGACAAAGTGCCACCACCTTCTCTGGCTCAGAACCTGCATCCACCCAATGGTAAACCTTTACTACCACTACCACCACCCAACATTCATCACTTCTGCATCACCTGCAGCCTGATTCCCTGTCTCGCCCCCAGGATTTTGCATGAATAAGGCTAGCTATGTCCTCTCTGAAATCCTCACCAGCTCCCCTTTAACTGACTTCAAAACAAAGCATAGTCTTAAAATCTGGTGCTATGTAGGCCTCTGCCCCAGCCCTTCCCTGATTTGAGGGCTTTTGTAACACTCCATCAGAGAAAGGTCTTGCAAATGGGAAGTTGAGTAAATGCATGAATTCATTCAAAGGATGCAGTAAAATGCATTTTATATATATGCATATATGCTGATGAGTATGGAAAGCTGGCAAGGATCATGAGAGGGCTAGCTAGTAACCTCAAAAAAGATCCAGTGGTTGGGCACAGTGGCTCAAGCCTGTAATCTTAGCACTCTGGGAGGCCAAGGCAGGCAGATCGGGAGGTCAGGAGATCGAGACCATCCTGGGTAACACAGTGAAATCCCATCTCTACTAAAAATATAAAAAAATTAGCCAGGCCTGGTGGCATGCACCTGTAGTCCCAGCTACTTGGAGGCTGAGGCAGGAGAAGCCCTTGAACCTGGGAGGCGGAGGTTGCAGTGAGCTGAGATCGCATCACTGCACTTCAGCCTGAGTGACAGAGTGAGACTCCATCTCAAAAAATAAAAATAGAAAATAAAAAAGATCTACTGACCTTTGGAATGGGACCATTAAATCCCAGAATACAAGAAAACTGCACTTTCTTTAGACTGCAGTTAGACTCTGAATTCTCAAGGGAGTCTGGCTTTTCACAGGTACTGATGTCACCTGTAAGTTGGCTGTCAAGATATTCTAGATTCATCATTGTCCTGAAGAAAAAAGAAAGAGGTCTTAAAAATTGGCACAGTAGGAGGTATTAAAAAAACCTACTTATCTGTATACTTCCTTTTACAAGTAAAGAAATGTGATATCATTCTCATACGGCTGAACTACATATAAACTTCCTGACACAATTTTCTCTTACCCACTTATAGGTGAAATCAAAACTCAGACTTGAAAATTTAATTATGTAATCATTTATTATTTTTTAATCTAAAGCCAAACATTGGGTAACAAAAACACTGATCAATGAATACTGACTATATGTTAATTAATAGTCTATTGTTTTACATATATTAATATTAATATCATTTATTTTACAGATGAGGAAACTGAAGCATGGGGAGATTGGGTAACTTACATATAATCCCAAGGCCAATAACAGCACATAGGGTATTTAAACCCTGGCTGTTCACCTGGGAAGCCCACACTGTAAAACCAGATAAAACACACAGCCTTGGCTAGTCATGGGGAGATAGCCCACATGGTGAATATGCACAGGCATTGTGGAGCATCTCTATCTGGATTTGAATCTGAATTGCATTGCTGGTTATGCGACCTAAGACAAATTAATTATTCACACTCTCTCCCTCATTTGAGAGATGAAGACATCTCTAAAATGGTGACACTAATATTACCAGGATCCTAGAATCACGATGAGTGTTAAATGAATTAATCTTTGTAAAGTGCCTAGAAGAGCTCCTGAAACATGGTGAGAGTTATAGAGTATTCTTGTTAAATAAATATGGTACCTGATCCCATGGAAATCACTTAGCTGATAAAGTGACTACTTCAATAAAATCACTGAATTCAGGCTGAGTGAGGTGGCTCACGCCTGTAATCCCAGCACTTTGGGAGGCCGAGGCTGGTAGATTACGAGGTCAAGAGATGGAGAACATCCTGGCCAACATGGTGAAACTCCATCTCTACTAAAAACACAAAAATTAGTTGGGCATGGTGGCACATACCTGTAGTCCCAGCTACTTGGGAGGCTGAGGCAGGAGAATTGCTTGAAGCCAGGAGGTGGAGGTTGCAGTGAGCTAAGATTGTACCACTGCACTCCAGCCTGGCGCCTGGCAATGGAGCAAGACTGTCTCACAAAAAAAAAAAAAAAAAAAAAAAAAAAAAAGGCTGAATTATTTTTAAAAACCTAACGGCTTGGACTTTGTTTTGTCATACAGTTACAGCCTAACAGATCATATTATTCTAGTTTGGTAAATTAATCTGTTAAATGAGTTCTCCAAATGACAGGTCAACGTGTTCAAAATTTTCGTTGTCACAAGTATTTTGCAGATGTTTTTTAAAAAGTGTTTCGCTATGGGCGGTGGCTCACACCTGTAATCCCAGCACTTTGGGACACCAAGGAGGGCAAATCATCTAAGGTTGGGGGTTCGAGACCAGCCAGACCAACATGGAGAAACCCCCGTCTCTACCAAAAATACAAAAGTAGCCAGGCATAGTGGCACATGCCTGTAATGATAGCTACTTGGGAGGCTGAGGCAAGAGAATCACAGGAGGTGGAGTTTGTGGTGAGCTGAGACTATGCCATTGTATTCCAGCTTAGGCAACAAGAGTAAAACTCTGTCTCAAAAAAGGAAAAAAAGGAAAAAAAAGAAAAAGGTGTTCCAAGTTGTGAAATTCAAGTTGTACTGTTTTGATCATAAGCTTGACTGTCTTGGGAGAAATATGCTATCAATAATAAGATAAATGAAAGTAACTTACAGTTCATATTATCCAAAAGCATATCCAAAAGTATTCGTAATTGAGAAGCAAATAAATAAATAAATATATAAAACTCAGAACCTACCTGTCTTAAAAAAAAATTATTTTCAACCTCTTTACAAACTGTAACTATCTTCCACTAACATGCAATCTTTAGACTACATTTTTTTTTAAATTAGGCAAGTTTTAAAGTAATTTGTTTTTCAGAACAAACATAACATAAAGCGGAGAGATTTAAAGAGAATAAATGCTTTTAGTTCAGAGAGAGTTCTATGTCTTAAAGACTACACGGTGAGAGTTGCAATCATTCATTTTACGATGGTTTTAAATGTGGCACTATATATACTTATTGAAAAACTCTTAAGTAAGGATGTCCTGGGCATGATGGAAAAGCTGAAGATGCTAGGCACTTGACTTAAATGACGTACAGAATGTTTAATAGATCAACAGATAGATAGATTATCATTGTTAATATACATACAAGCAAAATCATTAATATTTTAAGCAAGAGCAAAGAATAGACACAACCCCTATCAGGGAGTTCAAATTTGATTAACAAAAGAAAGCACTCGAACATTTGTATTATTAGCCCCAAATTTAAAATGATGACTCTGAAAACAGTACTTGAGTATTAGACAAGAAAAAGACTTGCTAAGTCTCAGTTCTAGTATTAGTTCTGAGATTTTCAGGAGGACCAAAAGCAGCAAACGGAAAATAGCTTTGCCTTATTTTGTTTATTTTTGCAGATGAGATATATTTAAAGCCATTTCAAGCCCTAAAATTATGTGTGTCTCAAATTGAAGTATAAAAATATATATGATTTCTTATAACTGAAAATAAATTGTAAATTGTGTTCATTGAAAAAGGCTTAACAGGCTGAAGTAAAATTTGAACAGAGACCTAAAGTAACTTAATTGCTGCTCCAAAACTTTATGCCTAGGTGGAGGTAATTTGAGTTCTTTTTGTTACAATTGATCAATTACACCTGCTGCTTTTCCTTCCCATTCACTTTATAGCAAAACTCCCCCAAATAGTTGTTTTGGCCTTGTCTCCAGTTCATCACCTCCTACACCCTCAGTTATATTCTATTATGTTTTTAGCCTCCCTTTTTCCTTAAGCCCATTCTAATCAAAGTCACTAAATGACATCCAAATTGTTAGTTCCTGGAGTCAGTTCCCAGCTTTCACCTCAACAGTATTTCCCACAGTTCATTCTTCACTTCTTTGAATGCTTCCTCCACTCCTCTTCTGGAATACTCTCTGCTCTCGGTTTTCCTCAGATCCCACTCCTCTTACCATCTTTTGCTGAATCCCATAATTTCCTGATGTAGAGATGTTGGCATGACTCAGAATCAGAACTCTGTCCTCAGAAATTGGCTCTTTTTCAGTGTCTTACTGGGTGATCTCATGTAGTCCTGTGGCCTTAAATATCATCAGTAACCCAATGACTCCCAAATCGCTCAGCTCAGGCCTTTCCTTTAAACACTGGCTCACGTTCTGCTGGCTCCATGATATCTCCATTTGAGTGACTTCTTGCCATCTCAAACTCAACAAGTCCTGCAAATAACACTTGATATCGTTTCCCAACTCTGCCTTTCTGTGTTTTTTAACCCGACAAATGCTTTTCTGCTTTTCTGTGTTGCTTAACCCGACAAATGCTTTACTGAGATGCTCAGTCCTCAAACCTTGCGCCATCCCTGACTGCTCTCTTTCATACCCATATTTAATACATAGGAAATTCTGCTGGTTAAATCTGGGTACTTATTACACCTCCTCTGCTACCATCCTTATCCAAACTACAATTGCCTTTCATGTTTCTTTTGCAATAGCTTCTCATTGGTTTTCCAGCCTCTATTTTTTCTCCTTTGGCCTGTTCTCCATGCAGCAGAATGAGTCTTTTAAAAAGCAGATCCAACCACACTATTTCCCTGAGTTCAACCACATAATTTTCCCCCATTATACCCCTCATGTCTTATCATCAGAGAAGAAAGTTTGACTTAAGGAACAGGTAACAGGTGTGTCCTTGTCCCATCATTTGCACAGAACAGGATTAATTTTCTCTTTGTTGCCACACAAATTATTTTTCTATTCAATACTCCCTCCATTTGTTCATCTTCTCCCTATGCCTTTATTAACTTTGCCTTCCTGGCTTTCTAAGTCAACTTTCTTTAGGTTTCCATGAAGATTACTTCCATAGACACCACACAGCATTTGTTTCATTATCACCTTTACATTCCCAGGATAGCAAACTGGGTTAAGAGAGTGCACTAGAAAGCAATGTCAATTATTGGACAATTCAGTGGTGAAAATAGCATTGTGAAACCCCTCAAGTTAAAGGTCATGTATGATGTTCCCGAATTAATACAAAATTAGAAGATGCTACATTTTCGTGTGGCTGAAAGACTTGCTTGAGGATCTCAGAATTACTTGTGAGGAAAGCAAAGTACATTTGAATACTATGTTTAAAGTTCCACACCCAGAAATCATAGACTCTGAATAGAAATTTAACCTCTGTAGAAAAAGTTAGTGGAAGAAAAGAATAATCTATTATATATGGTGAGTAAATAGTGGGCATATTTTATGATTCAGTGTTCAACATATAACTATATTAAGATCTTGGTTACTAATATTATACCAATATTTATGGAAGCAGAAGTAGGAGTCATAAAAATTAGTTCTACCTTGAGTGTGTTTTTACAGTTCTGCCTTGTAGAACAGTTTTTTGCTTCCAAACACTCCTGTCAGTACAATAGTTTTCTAAGGTGGAGCACTGAGCCACATTTATGTTTCTGCATCTTTCTATTTGAACATTTTTCTCCACCTCCAATTAAAGAGCTCAAATAATCATAAATTTTTATATATCAGAATCTTCTTTAGCCCTTCATGTTAAAGGAGGAAGTGAGGAGGTAAACCAACATTTGCAGTACCTCTATTGTGTGTCCAACAATTTGCTAAAAAAGAAGTGTGATTTTTATTTAATCCTTACAACAACTGTGACAACAACAACAGATAGAGAGTTATGTCCTCATTTTACAGAGAGAAAACTGAGATCGAGAGAGAACAAGCAACTTACCAAAGTTCATTGGCATTTCTTTTTTTTTCTAATTGCATATCTTACATGTGAAGAACACACAAGATAGTTGCATAGGTACACATGTGGCAGTGTGATTTGCTGCCTTCCTCCCCTTCACCTATATCTGGCATTTCTCCCCATGCTATCTCTCCCCAATGCCCCACCCCCACCTCCGCTGTCCCTCCCCTATTCCCCCCAATAGACCCCAGTGTGTAGTGCTCCCCTCCATGTGTCCATGTGTTCTCATTGTTCAACACCCGCCTATGAGTGAGAACACGCGGTATTTCATTTTCTGTTTCTGTGTCAGTTTGCTGAGAATGATGTTCTCCAGGTTCGTCCATGTCTCTACAAAGGACAAGAACTCATCGTTTTTGATTGCTGCATAATATTCCATGGTGTATATGTGCCATATTTTCCCTGTCCAGTCTATCATTGATGGGCATTTGGGTTTGTTCCAGGTCATTGCTATTGTAAACAGTGCTGCAATGAACATTTGTGTGCAGGTGTCCTTATAGTAGAACGATTTATAATCCAAAGGATTATAAAGAGTTCACTGGCATTTCTGAAACAAAGTCAGGATCCAATGTTTGCTCTGTTATGCTGAAACAGTCTCCCTAGCGGAGAAAAACAATATCATTTAACTTCAAAAGCTCTAGGCTTTAGTGAGCACCATCTTATAGCTGGGCTTCACAAAGTTCCTCTTTTTCATGTTAACCTTTGCAACATAGGAAATAAAAAATGAACATGATTACTTTTTTCACACCAAGCTATTAACCTTGACTAAGAAAATTGGATTCCATGATTAATATCCAGAAAGCAGAAATGGGTTAATAATGAAAATATACTTTTAGAGACAATTAATTGCAAGTACTTAGGCGTTATCAAAATGTATCTAAAAAATCTTTTTTTTAACTTCTGAACAAATACTAGTAAATTATTTTATCATAGAAAAACCTTCAGGTACATTCTACTTTTCAAAAAATGCAATACCTAAAAATTTATTTTTTAAAAGTAAATTGAACTGCCTTAACTTTTAGATCAATTAACTACATTAGAATATTGTGTGTGTGTAGGAACATCTGTATAACATGTTCCTTTTAAACATTTAAACTATGACTCCATTGAGAAATTTTAATTAACACAAAATTTTTAGAACATGTCATTCCTTAAAAGGAAGCATCACCTATAATGACAGTTAATTTTTTAAAATTTTACACCAAAATTATGTTCTAACATTAAAATATATGAAAGCCAGTTAAATATATTTGTACATCAACTTGATGTATAGTATATATAAAAATATTATACTCATTGGTCAATGAATGCAGTGCAGCATTACTTGGTAGTAATTTCTCTTACTATTAAAACTTAACTCACTTTAACTTATAATTATTAGAAGATTTTTAATCCGGTCTTGGGGAAAGGGTGATTCATTATTCTTTTAGGTTTGCTCAAGGGCCTGGAAACAGAGGGCTGTCCTAAATGACCTTTAAAGATCCCTTCTAGTCCTAGGACTCTGAAATAAATTAAAGTTTTATGACCACATTATGCATAAGCATCAGTGGATCTGGAAGACAATGAGGATGAAGTCTGTGCTCAGACTCTCCCTCCTAGTATTTATGCTTCCTATTCATTTCATGCATAACTAATTTCATATAGCAATTGGTAATCGCATCTTGGTAATGACACCACAGGCATCACAAAACAATTGCAATCATGGCTGCAATTCATTGTAACTACAGCTAAATGCCAGCACTGCAGCTGAAATACTTCCCTGACCCACCCAAGAAAAGGAGGAGAATAGAATATAGCTTTAAAATGGTCACCTTCACTAACTAGCTTTGAGTTCTAAATAGTCTGGGTTTCTCCTTTTTTTTTTTTTTTTATTTTCAAGGACATAATGATTTACTGAGACAGTGAAACCTGGAAGTTACCCCACCTTTCCGAAAACAAAAAGACACATATTCCTTATTTAAATCACTCTACCAATGCCACCATTGCTTTACAGATCTGTTGATGCTTATGCATAATGTGGTCATAAATAAAAGGATATATATATTTTTTTCTGTCTTGCATCGTATTAAATCAACAACAAATTCAAGTATAAGAAGTGACTATCATGAACATATTAAAATAGCAAGGTCTGTTCACTTCCCTGGAATTGAAGCCGACATCTGCCAACGGCGTCTTGCAAGAATTATTTGTAATCTGCTAATGCTAATACAACAGCTTGTATTAGTCCATTCTCACATTGCTATTAAAAACTGCCAGCGGCCGGGTAATTTATAAAGAAAAGAGACTTAATTGACTCACAGTTCTGGATGAGTGGGGAGGCCTCAGGAAACTTACAGTCATGGGAAAAAAAAGAAGCTGGTACACAAGGCAGCAGGTGAGAGAGTATGTGAAGAACCCAGGGGAAACTGCCATTTAAAAACCATTAGCTCTCATGAGAACTCACTCAGTATCAGGAGAACAGCAGCTGAGAAACTGTTCCCATGATCCAATCACCTCTCACCAGTCTCTCCCTCAACACCTGGGCAGGTGGATCACGAGGTCAAGAGATCGAGACCATCCTGCTCAACATGGTGAAACCCCGTCTCTACTGAAAATACAAAAATTAGCTGGGCATGGTGGCGCGCGCCTATAGTCCCAGCTACTCGGGTGGCTGAGGCAGGAGAATTGCTTGAACCCAGGAAGCGGAGGTTGCAGTGAGCTGAGATCGCTCCATTGCACTGCACTCTGGGTAACAAGAGCGAAACTCCGTCTCAGAAAAAAAAAAAAAAAAAGAAAGAAAGAAAGTCAACATGAGATTAAGTGGTAATTAATAGCATGCTTTTGACGGCACTTTTAATTCTCACTATACATATTTAGTTTAATGTTTTAAAATTTTACACTCAAAATTTTGGTTAAAAAGATGAAGCCAATAGAAGCCTATATTTATTATTTCAAAATCAGAGATGAAAGATTAAAGTCCTAAAGAATCTAAGTAATGTTTCCATTGTCATCCAGATTCATTCCCCATTACTATAAAATTAAATAACCTTCTAAATGACGTAAAACAATTCAGAAAGCCATATCTGCTGGGACACTGAGCCTGGCCCTGTGTTGTCCTGGCTGATAGAAGCTATTGCTGCCATGGACTCAGTTGTTTGACAGCTACTCTGGGATTGCACAAAGAAGTATATTGTAAGAGTTCAGAGTAGTCAATCTTTGTAATTGTATCTTTCATTTAATTAACTAATGGTAATTACATTGGCTTTTATGAAGCCAAAATTTCAGTGCATTGACTGGTTTCAAGAATAAGAAGTTATTGCCTAGTTCTTCTTCTTTAACCTTGAAGCATGCGCAGTTAGTTAGGTGACTAAGGGTTACTTTACCCTTCACTAGTCACCATGAAAGAACACGTTTGTAGACTTTACCGTATATTACTAATGTTACTAATTTTAAAACTACATCAAATTATTCATTTGACTTAACAAAGCTACATTTCAGGTAATTCATAAATTAGTCGATGAGTGAACTTGATAAAAATTAAATCTCCTCAACTATTAAATGATATGTTTTACTCTTAAAATAGCAACCATTTTCAATTGTGAACTCTAGGTATTCTATGTCTGAATAATTATGTTTTAATTTTTTCTTCAGACATACACAAATCCACATTTTAAAAAAATCAGCAATACATAACCTTCGATTACTTCAAATGTTTTAAAGGACTGTTGTTTTAAGTATTGTTGACATCATAAATCAATATGTGAATGTATCTGTTGACACGCTCATAGGAATGATTCTGGTACCCCTGGCAGATTGAAAGGACCCAGGCCATGTGTGAAACTGTCTATCAGTGACTTGCTGCCAATCTTCCTTTGCATGGAGTTATCATCAGGGACCATTCCTCTCAGGTCCAAAAGAATAAGCCTCAAAAAACCAAGAGGGAATTATGCTCTTAGACATAAATATTCTAGAAAATTCAGATTCATCCCATTTCTTTAGAAAAATGGAAGGAGTACTAAAGAGAAGAAGAAAGAATATATTGGCTTTTGAATTGCCAAAAGTTTACTCTAACCAAATGCATTACACAGTTACATGGGACAGAAGAATTAATGAGCTCTGAATTTCTCAGGAAAAGTAGATCTCGGAACTCTGGTCTATATTGAACATATTAAAGCCATAGAAACACGTTCCACTCACTACAAAAAATAATATATATATATATATATATATATATAAAAGATTGGAAAATGAGTGAATAAAAGCATATTAAAGAGGATAGTATTAATATGAATCTATATAGGTTAAATTATTAAGAATTATTAAACTCTAATTTCCTTAATATGTTTAGTATAAAATTTATGATATCTCATGTCTACATAGTGTCAATAAAATTATTTTACACATATATTGACGTGTTACCATTACACTCAGAAAAATAGTAAAATTCTTAGAGAAGGACATTCACTTGGTTCTGGTTGCAAATAAGCAGTGCCTTTTAAATATTACACAACTTAGGATGCACTAGTCATTCATTCTAAATCACATTTCAAATTTTGTAGCAATTCTTTGATATTCAACCTGAAGAAAATCCTACACTTGTGAAAAATGTATAGAAAAATTTATTTATGCATATCTAGACTTTGGTATAAAGCAAATTTTAGTGGGAGAGGTATGACTTTAATTATTAACACTCACCCCTTCATTTTACATGAACCATGAAGTTTCAGCAATAATCCTCAGGAAGTAAGTCTATTGAATATTCCAGCATAAACATTTTAGACACTTCCTGATATGTTCATTTTAATAAAGAAGAAAATAAAGTTGCTTATCTCTTAACTATGAATTGATTTATATATTTTTTCTTGATGTATAAATACTCAACATCTGTTTCTATAAGAGCCTTATGATGTTCTTTTGCCTCTGTTCTTAGGTTTAGCCTTCATAGGCCAACAGGATACTGTCTTTCAAGAGATAAATGCCATGTTCTAGGCAAAGTTCACCAAAACAAGCTCTAAAATGTTTTTTGCAGTGAAGCCACTCATTATGAATTACTGTTAAGTTTGATGAAGCAAGTTTTTCTCTTGTTCTCATGATGCTATAAGGCTTCCTTATACATTGGGGCACAGATTCCTGGTGGGAAGATGCTGCACAGAATGAATTTCTGAAGGAGCATATTTAATCTGCATAACGGTAAAATTTTCTTATTACTCTCTCTTTCCTTGAATTTGAAAATCAGAGGTTCTATAGAGCATTTAGTGCTGGTTCCAAGTAGTCACTTATGGTAAATAGACTTGAATAATGTTTAAGGGCACTGCACTATCACAGGGAAGATCGATGACTAATGAAGTCCTCTATGTAATCCAAACCTTTTTTCTAATAGGACTTTTCCTTCCTGGCCCAATTTGTTTATTTTTGAGATTGTAGAAAGATAGCCTCTTTCACATGGAGACAGATACTCTCGTTCCACAGAAATGTCAATATCCTTTATTTGATTTGTTCTGCCGTCCAGCCCCCAATCTGCAGTACTCAAATAACATTATGGCTTGGCTGCATTTTTCATATTAGAAAGTAATCAACATAGAATCAATAGAAAGCCATGTTTACTCAATAATTAATTAAATTTCCTAGAGAAAATGGATGTGCAATAATTTAGTAACCTGTGCTACAAAATGATCCTTTCTTCTTATTTCTGCCAAGGTTTTCATCACCACTTTCAAAAAGGTCAGACTAAAAATAGGGAAAACCAAGGGGAAAGGATCACAGAAGATAACCAATGTGATGACCAAAGACATCAAGACAGTCACTGGGCCCAGATGGCTGGATTCTCCAGCCAGGACTGCAAAGTAGTCTTCAAATGAGAATAGCATCATCAAGAATCTGAAGCATACAATCTCTTTCTTGCAAGTAGAGAAACTCCTTTCTCTTTACTTTCATGATAGCTTGTAGAGGAATTTCTACTAGAAAAAATACTCATAGCCTCTCTCTGCCGCCTCAGTCTCCTGAATAAGAATTACCTTTCTGATTAGAGCTGATTGTGCTCAATGTAACCATTTTTTCTCTCCTAATTCCATATCTGCATATTTGCAGAAGGCTCCCCTCAGTTGTCTCTCTCTACATAGACCAGGTTCACTGGTTGCCCAACATTGCCAGATACTGGCTGAATAAGTCCGCCTAATTCTAAGGCGTAGTATCTGCAAGCCCAGGGAGGCCACAAATCTAAAGCCAGGATCTCCAATTCAGCTCTTTAGATAGCAAAGCTGATGGCTCCATTCCATTCTGTTTGTCTCTTATGTCTATATTTTTATTAGTTTTGAACTTGGATGGAAAGTGGAGTATTAATTATTGACCCGCTAAAGTCCCAGCATTCTTCTTGGAGATTCTCAGTGAATATCAATTTGCACTGCATGCTGGGTTAGCATTGCTCACCTTCACATTTCCCAGGGTATTTAATGAAGAAAACCCAGGTATTTATGCGTATACAAGTGTATGTATGACTGACTTGTGTGTGTTAGTGTCTATGTATAGCATGACATCTGACATCTCATGGAACCAAGTCTTAGCAGAATATATTTTGGACAATTCCGGTGAGGAAAATAACTTGTTGGTATCCCAGCAACAGGTTTTTGAAGATTTCATCTTAGGCAATCTGAAACTCAGTTTTCTTGTATTTAAAACAGGGATGCTCACACCAACATTAGTGGCTTGTGGTGAGGAATAAAGGAAATAGTGTGTGAAAGTTTCAAGCACATTATAGTATCTCCAGTGAATGTTTTTCCATCTTGCATAAATTTTCCTTAAGCATAGACAAGAAAACCACAAAACAAGTAGCTTAATTTCTCTAAAAATGTGATTCTCTTGAGCTTTGTGTCACATAGCACAGTAAATTGTCACTGTTAGTATTGACCTGGGTAACTTCCTGCTTCAGGTGTTATTCTAAATATCAAATTCCTAAAGAAGGTCTTTTTTAACCCTTTTCCGAATTGCCCTGAGAGTACTCCCCTGTGGCGCATTGGGCTGCCACATTTACCCCAAAGTAACTTTGTCGAGAACTATCTTGCTTTTACTATTATTTTCACCTGACTCTAGTATGTCGGCTTTGGAAACAAAAGATACCATTCTGTTTATAGCTTTCTGTTTTTAGTAGTGATATTTCCATTTACAAAATATAGTAATTACCGATCAGTGAAAACGTCAAATCCTAGAAAAGATGGCATTTCTACACGTGATATGAACATCTTTCTTGAACAATTGTTGGCCAAAGATTGATTTGATGAGTCTGACTTTTCCAAAATAAATGATTCTGATTTTAATGCTGTTTAGAAACAACTCCACAAACAGTTTTTATGTTTTATTTTCACACTGAAAATCAGTCAGATTTGCTTCAGCTCAAAGAGCATGTTTATGTACAATTAAATGAGTGCTGCCAGCGAGTTGCGATTTTGTTTTTCTAAACCAGAAATGGATTAATATAAATTATCTCTTTCCCATTACATCTTCTCCTGGTCTCCTGTTTGTCACTGCACTGACTAAAATTTTAACATCACATGTATTGTAATAAGTGTTTGCTTAAAGTTTATTCCCAAGAAGAATGTTGCATTCACAAGGAAAGGATCTCCATCTATTTGATTCGGCAAGGTGTATTAAAGGGCTAACACCGAATAGGCATCAAATATTTGTTAAATGAATAAATTAAAGGAAAATTAAAATGTTCATACAATCCAAGTATGTGTCAGACAAGGTGAAGGGCCAACAAGGCCTCTTAGTGCACTCTTTCATTTAAAGTATCAAAGCATGATATAAGATTATGTTTTTATTTTTTAAGAAACAGAATGACCACAGCTGAACAATATCTCAGTCCGCAAGCTCCATTCTTTTAAAATCAATAAACATGTTCCAAAAGAGAATTGGAAAGGTTGCAGCTGAGATAATCTATCAAACTAGAGTCATAAGGACCATGAATGTCCAACCACACACCCTTGTCTCGCCTTGGGAGTTGAGCTGTACTTCGAGGGTTGCTATCTGCTGCTCAAGGAGAATGGTCAATATTTATATTCAGCTTGGATCTCCGAAAGAGTATTTCGTTTCTCAGAAAAAGTGCATCTGGCCTCATGAATTTCCCCAAGAGCATCTTTTGTAAAACATGTCCGTAGCCCTCAAGGGAGGTCCATTCATTATGGTGTGTACAATTTCCCTATGTCAGAGAGCAATCTCTCTCTAATGACATGATTCATATATACACAATCCTCCTTTTGCTCTTCCAATTGCCTCCATAAAACAGGAGCAGTGAAATTTAAAAGGTACTTACTTAAAATACAGATTGTTTGCAAAGTATATTAGCTAAAATTCAGCCAAGCCAAATTCAAATAAACTAAGACCATAAAAGTAATACAATGCTTTATTACATCTTAAGGCTGGTAGCCGTCCTTTGTTAGACACACCTCAAATGGCCAGTCTTTCTGCCTTTCTCTTTAATAACTAGAAATAAGGAATGCTCACAGAAGATATGCATCAAATACTTGCCTTTGGATGGTTTAAAGGGAAGAGGAACTGTTCTTTGATTTATTGAAGTTGAATCTGCTTTAGTGCACCAAGGGACAATTAGCATTATAGACCACTCACTCTTCACTCTCAGGACATAAAAGCAGATGCATTGCATACAACCAGCTCTATCTCCTTCAACAGCTCAGAAAGGGCCTGGTCACTTTCAGATCTTTATCAAGATGGCATACAAACTTAAATATAAACATTATCAAGTCAGCCTGATATAGCGTAAAGAATATAGACTTGGGGATCAGACAGAGTTAGGTTTAAATCCCCACAGCTATTTATTCAGTGTTGCCTAAGACAATTGATTTACACTACTCTGAGCTTCCCTTTCCAATCTGGAAGTTGGGTGAATATTTTCTGACTTGAATAGTTGTTTCCCAATTACAGACAATGTATAAAACATGTATACAGTGTTTGGGTCATAGGAGGTACTCAATTGATTTTACATAGCGTCCATACTATTATCATTATACTCTGTAATATGACTTGAAGAAAAGTAGCAAATACAAATTTTTACAGGGTTCTAGGCAGGTGATGTTCAGGAGTGAAGTTGACCTCATGTCAAAAGAGATTGGTGAGGACCATGATGGAAAGAAAGATCTGGATACTGGTAACAGTGACCATAGTCACAGCATTTAATGAGTATTTCTTCAGCCTTTCCAATGATCTTTCCTTTCATTTTAATTGCGCACATAATTCCAGTTCATGCCTTCCTTCCATTTTCTTAAACACCCTCATGTTCCTTGATCCTAAGTTTAAAATGAAAGAATAAAGAATAATAAAACTTGTGGCTCATACCTGTAATTCAAGCACTTCGGGAGGCCAAGACAGGAGGATTACTTGAGTCCAGGAATTTGAGACCAGCCTGGACAATATAGAGAGAACCAATCTCTAAAAAAAAAAAAAAAAAAAAAAACAAAAAACAAAAAAAAAACATAACTAGATTCCTTATCTCTTTCTAGTTACATCTCTACATTTCTCAATATTTTTTCTGCAAACTATTTGAAAGACTTTACTCCATTCTACTTAATCATGTTTTCCCTTTCAGCCTTTTATTGGCTTCTGCCTCTAAAACTGCAGCAAAGTACTTGAGTCACTAAAGTCAGCAGCAGCATCCAAGCTGTCTAATGCAGTGGCTATTTTTCAGCCACACTCTTACATGAATCTATTCTCTGCTTCATTTATCAGTACGTTTGTTTCTTTAAAGCTCTAGCTTTCTTACCTCCACGAGCCCTCTCTGTCTGTGTGTGAGCCTCCTTCCCTGCCCACCCTGAAAATGTGCTTCCTGAGATCTCTACAATTAGCCTATGGCTCCTCTGACTGCCAACTTTTTCAAGTCCACAGCACCCTCATGGTTTCTGAAACAAGCTTACGCTGACGATTTGTGAATCTCTCTCTATAGTTAGAACATAATCTTTGGTTTCAAAATTCTATATGCAAATACCTGCTAGACTTCAGCTCACGTTCTAACATCTTGAGTTCAGTGTGTCCAACGCTGCACTCGTGAATTTCTCTCCGAAATATTTACTTTTCTACAGTCTGTCTCTGTTTTGAACCACTGAACCTATGTAGCAGTCCAGGCGACCATGCAGGGAATCTTAACCACATTCTCTACTCGCCTGCCCCAACATCCATCCATTGCAAGTATTTCACCTCCTCAGTTTTTCTCAAAAGTGTTGCTTCCCTCTTGTCTTTATTACAACTGCCACAGATTACACCCTTATCTTTTCCTCCCTAGACAACGACAGCTGTGTTTTAACTGATTGTTTCTTTCAAATCTTTCTTCATATCACTGCCAGAATGATCTTTTTAACGGTAATCCCAATTATGCCATTTAGCTCTTAAAAGTTTCCTTTGGCCAATGATTACTTGCTAAATCAGGCCAACTTTGCTCCTTAACATGACAGTTACTCTCTCCTCTGTTTCCTCCCAACATGCCCACACTCATTGCTCAGCTTTAGGGCTTCCCAGGGCTTGGATTGGCAATGCCAAACCGCTAAAATGCATCCATTACTAAAACTGGTTATATACAGAGCTATGAATGAAAAATTCTAGGAATACCCTTAGTAAATATACCCCATGGAAATACGTTCACTAAAGTACATGAGCAAGAACGTACATAACATTGTATACTCACACTATGCTCTTGAATCTACTCAAATATTTATAATTGGTAGAATGGATACAGAAATCATGGCCTGTTTACTCAGTGGAATACTACATGCTAATGCTATTGAATGAACTACAGTTGCATATGTATATTATGGGCAGATTTTAAAGACCTAATAATGAACACAAGAGGCCAGATACAAAAAAAAAAAAAGCATGTCATAAGTAATTGCAATTTTATGTAATTTAAACAGAGGCAAAACTAAACGATGGTGTTAAAAGTTAAAATATTGGACCAGGCACAGTGGCTCATGCCTGTAATCCCAGCACTTTGGGAGGCCAAGGTGGGCGGATCACAAGGTCAGGAGATGGAGACCATACTGGGTGATGTGATGAAACTCTCTCTCTACTAAAAATACAAAAATTAACTGGGCATGGTGGTATGCACCTATAGTCCCAGCTACTTGGGAGGCTAAAGCAGGATAATCCCTTGAACCCGGAGATGGAGGTTGCAGTGAGCTGCGATCGCACCACTACACTCTAGCCTAGGCGACAGAGCAAAACTCCATCTAAAAAAAAATGAAAAATATTAAATGAACAATGCTTTTCTTAAGAGGAAAACTAAACACATACCCAAACTTCCAGAGGCTTCCAGTCTTCCCATAGTAGGAACCACCGTCCTATTTATAAAGATGACATGAGCTGCTATCCCATTGCTATTTCTCTGGCATATTTCCTAGTAATCTTTTTCTTACTAATTGCTCCAGCTACATTGGTCTCATTTTTCTGAAAATTCCAGCATACTCCTGCCTCAGGACATTTGCGCCTGCTATTGCCACTGGCAGGAATGATCACTCCTCAGATATATATACAAATTGTCTCCTAATTTCATTCGAAGTTTCATTACAATGCCACTTTCCTTGGTGAAGACTTACTTAGCTGTCCTCCATCAAATTTCAGAGACCATTCCCCCATACATCCATTAATACTTTTTAATCTCTGCTTTATTTTTCTCTTTGGCTCATTTTACTATCGTGAATATTATGTGTCATAATAATTTACCTTCTTGATTATCCTACTCTCCGACTAGAATACAAGGGCAGGGGATTTTGGTTTTGCCTGTTTTATTACTCTATTCCCAGAGCCTGAGAGAGGTTGTAGCATAATTAGACTCAGTAAATATTTCTTGAATTAACGAAAGAGGTACCAATGTGGCCTAAACCTCAAAGCCTTACTGAGCTAACTCAGCAATATGCTGCATTTTTTTTCTCATAATAGGAGTTAGAAAATATGGTCAAGACAGGGATGTTAAGAATGAGAAGCAAGTGAATCTCCTCACCTAGAAAGGGGCAGCAGGTAGTGGCAGACTGACTTCTGGTCAGAAGAAGAGCTGTCTACTCCTGTTTGCTTTTACTATTGTTGTTAAATTCATTAGACTAGAAAATGCCACAGAAAACAAACCATGGCCCCTTAAGCCAACAGGTGCTGAAAATCAGAAGCTAAGCTCCCTTTGAATGCAAAGGGGAGCACAGAGCAGGGTCCCATGCATCAGTGTGAATGGCAAACTATCGCCATTCACACAGAGCAGGGTGAGAGGGCTGCCCTACTGGAGTGAGTAAAGTTTAAGTATATGGCTTTAAATAATCATTATTTCTAAAATAAATATGGAGGTTGAGGATTTGACCATTTAGATATAAATATTTTGTAAAATAATTTGAAACCAATTTCATCATCAATAACGTTGACACGAGGCAAGCTTTCATTTCTTTGCCCCAGTCATTCATTTTATTTTTTTGACAAATAAAGACCATAAATATTCAAGACAAACAATACGTTGACATTATACACACACACACACACACACACACACACACACACACACACACACACATTGCATGACTATCTCAATCAAATTAATTACATATCCATCACCACCCATGTTGTACCTTAGATTCCCAGAACTAATTCATCTTATAAATGAAATTTTGTATCCTTTATTCTTTCATCAACATTTTCTCATTTCCCCCATTCCCCAAACCCAGGCAAACACCATTCTTCTGGTTCTTTGCTTCTGTGAGTTTGACTTTTTAGAATCCACATATAAGTGAGATCATACAGTATTTGTCTTTCTGTGTGTGGATTATTTCACTCAGCATAATGTTCTCCAGGTTTATCCATGGAATCACAAGTACCAGGATTTTCCATTTTTGTGAAGGCTGAATAGTATTCCATTGTATATATGTATGTCAGATGTCCTAGAGGTCTAAAGTGCCAAGCTCAATGTACCTCAGTCATTCTTCTGGGTCACATTTACTATAGTTCACTAGTTTTGGCCCAGGCCAGTGGTTGGTCAACATTAGTTGCCTGGGAAAAACACCTAGAAAGACCTAAAATGATGCTGATGCCTGAATCCCATAGCAAGAGATTGTGATTTAATTGTTTTGGGGCATAAATTGTCAGGATTTTTTTTTTTAAGTTCTCCAGGTGATTTAGTTAAGGTACAGAACTATATAGTTAACATTTTAAATTTGTGAAATGTGTAAACAGTTAGAGTTAAATGCTATTGATTCATTTTTGCATTCATTCTTTTACTCTTGCATTCCACAAGTATTGACTGAATGCCAGCTCATTAAATGGGCCACACACTATGCTAGTGGCCGGATATATGCTGGTAAATATGACTGTCCTGGATGCTCCATAGTCACCATTATAGTCACCTATGATAAATTTTATTACACAAAATGAGACAGAATCATCTCTTCAAATGACTGAAAGTTGTTGCTAGCCATGAAGACAAATTGTTTTGAAGTGAAATTATGAGATGTCAGGATGTTATTAACAGTAACAAGAAATCCTTCTCCCAGATATTTTTCATGTACTTTCTTGCTTATTTTTCTTCTTTTAGAAATGTTCATTAATTTTTCAACGATTCCTTCACTGTTAAATTGTTAGGGTTTGAAATGCTCATCTAAGGTAGCATTTAAACCTGAAGCATTGCTGTTCATGGACTAAGTAAGATTAGCTGACCCTGTGAAAACCTACATGTCATTTTGGTTCTTACTATTCATTTTCTTTAAAAGAGAGGTGGAAAGGTAATAGCCAAAGGCAAATCCCACCAATGATGTATAAACACTTATGTTGCATCTATGGCTACCATTTAATTAAAACAAAGTTAATAGCACAGTATATCAAATTCAAATATATACTAGTACAACTGCTGCTAATAATATAATAGCTAATATTTACTGAGCTTTATTTTGATGAAGGAAAAATGAAAGTGCTTTACATGCATTAACTCATTTCATTCTCAGGGGAAAAATGAGATGAGTACCATTACTATTTCTGTTTTAAAAGAAAAGGAAACTGAAGCACAGAAAATTGATCCATGTGCATTGACCTTCTTTGTGCTAAACAAATGCACATGGACATAGAAGTTTTTAAATGTAGGTATGCACTCAAAATGCCTTTGTATTTGAGTTGCAAACTCTTCAAAGCCTCAACCACACATCATTATTCTTGCTTGTTTTATAAAGAATGGCCTTGTTTTCCAGTTAATGCTGTCATGAGTCAGGTAGTTCATGAGTCTCAATTCAGCAGAATTTCCAGTGAGAATGTTTTTATATGTTTTATATAAAAGTAAGGATGTCAAAATCTAATCCAGGGTATCAGAGTTTTGCCAGAACGTTGTTCAGACTGAAATAAAAAACATGGTCTCCCATGGGATTTCCTTCCATAATGAAATCATTGAGATATGAAGCGCCCCACGAGAAGAACTTTTCAAGTTCTAGCCATTGGCAAATAAAAAACCAATTGAGATTTGTTTTTAAAAGAAGATGGTGTAATATTCCTATAGTTTGATATTAGGAGGGAAGCCAAAAACCTAAATTGTGGACCATCTGGAGAAGAAATATAAGAAAGAAAGCCAACAAAAATATAATTACAACAACTGGCTTAGAAATAACAACTGCATTTATTAAGAACAGCCAAAGCAGGGATGTCAAGATTGAAATCAGAGTTAAATTTCCACTTCAGCTTGACTGTGGGAATAACAAGAGAAAATGCTGTTGTGTGGAGAGTCAATCCTATGAGCAAGAGATACTAGAAGAATGTGGTAAAATATCAGAGATAGGACCCACACTTAAAACTGTCTCATTGCTTTTCAAAAGAAATAAATAATGAAAGAGCTTCAGTAGTATGTGAGACTCCATCACTGGTTCTACCTGAGAGTATGACGATGAGGCAAACTTTGTCTTTTCCTCAAGAAGCTTAAATCTGATGATGTACATAAAACCACAATGTCCACAAAAATAACCAAAGGGAATTACCAAAAAATAAAATGTATGATTTAGTTTAACAATAAAATATGCAGTCATTAAAAAACAACACAGGACATCATCAATCAGAACTTCTCTGCTTCCTATAGTATTCTAACAGGAATTCATTGAATTGACAACCGCAAGGAACAGAGTTTTATTATATGCACAGATATGCTTCATTCATTCAGAATATGTGGCAAGCATCATGATAAGCATGGTTACTGAAATAAATACAGAAATATATATTTTTCTTTATGCCATCACATATTTGTGAAGTGAGAAATTTTTTTAAAAATATAATGCAATGTGTAAATAAAATAAAATAGGAAGCTTGCTTTGGTGAATGAGTAAAAGGTGATGCTAGTAAGGTTTACAAGAATAGATTTATCTAAGCTAAAACAGTGCTAATTATTTCTTTGGAGGTTAAAGGAGAAGCGATGAAAGACATGAACCAAAGTTCAGTGTCCTAAAAGGAAAGGCTGGGCACTGGGAAAGCTTCAAGTAGTTTTGTACGAGTGTATTAAGAGGGATGGAAGATGACTCAATAGCAGAAAGGGGGCAATAAATTGAAGCCAACTAAAAAAGGGTTTAACCCTTCAATTTCTGGGGAATCAACAATCGATTTTCCTACCATAATTGATGCAAACTGTTTTACCTTTGCATAATAAGCTACAACTTACTACTTGATTATACAGTAAATTGACCACCTTTTGACATTTGAATTTTTGACTCAGAGCCAGAGGAATCTACAATGTGCTATGGAAAATACTTGCAGATTGAATTCCTTCACCCTTTGTGGTCTCTGGAATATAGGTATCTCAAAACATCACTCAAAACTTATCTTAATTTTTTCCTGCTAGGAAATGTTGAGACGTTTACTCTCTATTCTTTCTGGACATATCATATTGTATTCCTTTCAGTTATACAATTTGGCCACTACCAGCATCCTTAGCACCATATTGCACTTGCAAATCCACTCCCCCTTCCTATCTGTGCTCTAGAACATCAGCTGACCCTCCAGTGGCCTTCTCCCTGCTCTCTTCCACTGCCAGTCCTCTGTTCCTGCTTTGCCAATTGCCTGGCCTGATCTTTCCTCTTCTTTTCTGCTTGTTTACTAGGGAATGTCGTCAAAACTTCGAGTTCCTTAGGTGAAGACTCCCTCAGAGAGAAACTTCTTTGGAAACACTCTGACCCATACCCTCTCAAAACAGGAAGAAACCTCCTCCATAACACGTTTTCCATTTCCATTTTAATTGTGTTTGGATGATGATTGACTTGTGCCCTCTAGATGTCACTTCTGCCTCTCTAGAAGATCCAGTAGGACCATGGCTGTCCAGAATGGCCTAACTCCTTGACTGAGACTCCCTTCAGAGACTGCAGTGTGTTGGCTGTCCACCAAGTATGGTGTAAGGGGACCGTTTTCCTCCATGAGGCCTGCCAGGGAAGCTTTTGAGATTGCCTATGGTAGATCCTGAAACAGCACAGGTATTTCAGGTTTGTGGCCAGAAACCAGAGTTTTCATTTTTCTAGTTAGTTGTCTGCATTTAACCATACAGAAATTTCAAGAAATACATGTATTATTACAACTTTTTTTGTTGTTCATTGTGTTTGCTTTTTGTGTGATGTTCGACAGGTTATTCCAAAACCCAAGAGTCCATAACTATGTATGTTTTTTTCTTTTCTTTTTCTTTCTTTGAGATGGAATCTCATCTGTCACTCAGGTTGGAGTGCAGTGGAGCAATCTTAGCTCACCGCAGCCTCTACCTCCTGGATGCGAGCAATTCTCATGCCTCAGTCTCCAAAGTGGCTGGGGTTACAGGTGCGCACCACCACACCCGGCTAATTTTTGTATGTTTTAGTAGAGATAGAGCTTTGCCATGTTGGTCAGGCTGGTCTCGAACTCCTGACCTCAGGCAATCTGCCCACCTCAGCCTCCCAAAGTGCTGAAATTACAGGTGTGAGCCACTGTGCCCAGCCAGTATGTATTTTCTCCTAGTTATTATTGCATATTTTGAAGTTATGATCATAGTAACTTTGAAATTATGATCAATTGTAATCAACTTGGTATACATGGTAAAGTGTGGATAAACATATTTTTCTTTCAAAAGGGTATTATCTATAGTTGTATAATTTGTTAACTTGTGAATGGCTGGATGAATGGTTTATCATACCTCCTGTATGTTTCTTTATAATTTTCTGAGTCTATAATCATCTAAAAAAGATGTTTTTATTAAAAGGGGTATTAGTCAATTTCCTCACTATAAGCTCTCTTAATGTTTCAGAAACCTGACTAAATGAGTATATTTTTCCCAAGGTAAGTCTGTGTAGGCTAATGACTTGAATTCATTGAAAATCTCATTATCTCCTGCACTGTCTATTGGAAGAATAATTATTGACCTTCTGGTTTTCAGCATCTTCTCTGAAGTACAAATCAGATCATGCTATTGATCTCTCCTTCACACTCAAAACTTAGAAGGCTCCATTTGTAATGGGACTTCCTCTTGACCAGCCTCATCTGTGACACCACCTTCTTTCCCTCAAATCACTTCTTTTTACGCTCTTCAATAATTCTAGACCTACCAAGGGTGTTTTATAGTACAGGCAATCATTCAGGCCTCCTTCTCACCATGAAATTCATTATCATGTGACGATCAGAAATTCTAAATCATAGTAATTCTTGTCTTTGATCAAAAAATTGAAATACCAATTATTATGATCATTTATGTAATTCATTTTCAAATTTGTATTGTGAAAAAAATAATGATTCAGTGTCCCAAAGCCCTGGGAATATTTATTAGCTTTTTACTCTTAGACTTCTTTGATGCTCAGTTTTCTTTTCCATAAATGGGGATAAGCACACCTACCTCATAAGGTTATCATGGAAATAAAACAGCTAGAAAGGGGCACTGTGTATGGTATGGCAGATACTCAATAGTTCTTACCCCCTCATCCCTTACCTCCTATGCAGCTTCCTCTTAAGACATTCTGATAGACAAATTCATTCAAACTGTGGAGATGAAGAAGTAACAGGGATTGTTGGTAGTGAAAACTTCTTGACTTTCAAGAGAACCAAAGTCAATATACAGCTAATTTGATAAAAAAACACAAGAATGGCACAGTCAAGATTAGCACTCAGGTTTCTGTGGCTCCAGCTGAAGGTTGCATCACTACACTTCCCTGATAGTTAAGAGCACATGTGACTTTCCTGCATTGAGTGTTTAGAGTTTTGAAATGCAGGCCACAGAAATTAGAGCCAAGAGATAACTTGACCACCACTGTTCTAATATTGACCTCACCAGTGTTTTAGATGGAATGGATAGGGACTACATTTGATTTCCATCAGCATGAAAATAAAAACTCTGACATTCTTGGCAAATGAACTTGTGTGGGTCTCTTAGGTGACTAGGAGTGATGAAAAGTTAGACGGAGTTGAATTCCCCATAATGATAAGGATAATTGGATTGGGGACACAGGTCTAAGCTCTGTCTGGGACACAGGCTCAGCTCTGACATGGGAGTACTCAGCTCAGCACAGCCATTTTAGAATATACACTGAGTTACATTGACTTTCTCTCTCCTCTGTGGCATAAACTCAGGCTTCAGAATCCAAAGTAGTCCCTAAACCACATGAGGTCCCTGACAGCTAGAGGTGTCTGTAACCGAATCCTACTAACTAAGAAAGCTTGTTTCTATTTCAACACAGGAAAGACCACTGTAAGAATGTTTACTTTCACTGATACAATAGTTTTGCTAAAAATTAGCAATTTTGCTTAATATATTTGGTCTGTGTGAACCAAGCAAGGTAACTGACAATAAAGTAAACATTTGTTTTGTGGACTAATGTGGGTAAAATGCTACAGTTATTGCTGCTATATGCTTTAGCATAGTGTACAAAATATATTTACGAGTGTATTTGTTGGTAAATAATGCCTAGTGGTAATTTACATTTTTCTAAAGACTAAAATTGAAGGAGGAGTGAAGTTGGTAGCACATGTTATTGACATTCTTGACCCATTCAACTGAAATTATTAATTTTTAAAAAATTTGGGTAAAGTGGTCCTGGTATTAAGTGACCATTAAGATTTTTCTTAAAATTAAGAACAAGAAACTAATGTTTGAGTCACTGCAGTGATAATAGAGGAGACTTTAATCTACTTGAGAAAAGCAAGTATAATATTTCCCAAAGAGCTTACATGAGAATTTGTCATTCATTAACTTGGTAAATTTATTGTAGGCCAGCATCTAGCCTTTAAACTTGTAGCCTCTAAATTTTATTTTCTCCCAACAGCAAGAATGCATTCATCAACTAAGACTGATTTATAAGTCGGAAAAAAAATAATATTTTATGAGAAACATGACAATCTCAAAGCCTGGAACACACCTATCAGCATGATCCGTGCATCTTGTCCTCATCAATCACTCAGGAAGCACAATCTTACTTAGGTCACTTTTTGTTGAGTGGGAAGTCAGATCCTGAGTTATCAGTTGACCAGGCTAAAAGGACTTGAAGTGAGTCAGCTCTGGGCAGGATAGTGCCCATTGGAATCACTGAATACAGCACCTTCTCCCCTACCAGTGCTTTGCTGGTACCTTTACACATTGCCTCTCTGATTCCCTTTTCTATGTTTCTATGGCTATCCATTTCCATTTCTGATGAGCATGTTATTTCTTTAGATATATTAACATATTTAACTGAGTTACACTTAAGTCTTCTTTTCTTTTTCTTCTTTTTTTTTAATGGAGTCTCACTCTGTCGCCAGGCTGGAGTGTAGTGGTGTGATCTCGGCTCACTGCAAATTCCGCCTCTCAGGTTTAAGCAATTCTCCTGCTTCAGCCTCCCGAGTAGCTGGTTTTACAGGCACGTGCCACCATGCCTGGCTAAATTTTTGTATTTTTAGCTGAGACAGGGTTTCACATGTTGGTTTTGAACTCCTGACCTTGTGATCTGCCTGCCACAGCCTCCCAAAGTGCTGGGATTACAGGCATGAGCCACTGTGCCCGGCCAAGTTACACCTAAATCTTAAAGGGCAGAACTATATACGCCATCTCTTTAAATTGCCTTTTATATGTCAACATTGTTTGTTATCTAAAAGTTCAACTTTCAAACAGCAGTCTTATTGTCCTCCTTCTATATTTTTAAAGATGTCTCAGTAGAATCCCTGAAAGCAACCACAGTTCAGAAAACAAACATAAAACAGAAATGTTTTTTCATTGCTGTAAGTAATGGCCAGCACTAAGAACAGCAGGTTCTATTTATGAATTGTGGAATGAGCTGATCTCAAGGTCTTTACAATTGACTGTTCAAATGCTGGTGGATCTTTTCTTCCTGTTTATTTTGCTAAAGCCCATCCACAGTGTTCCACTCTGTGTTTCTGATCAACCTATGAGATGTGACCACATTGATAATCTTAGGAGGTGCTGCCATGTAAAATTTTGGATTTATCTAATTTTTAGTGCAATGTTTCTCTAAATCATTTCTTATATTTCAATATTTAAATACAGAATTAGGAGAAGTATTATTATAATTTTTTAAAGAAATGTCAAAATCTATAAATAGTCAGACTTAAGTTATCCTGAAAATCAATGGTAGACTTTGAGAATGATTCCCTGGTTTAAATTTATTTCTCCATCTTACGGAAAACATTGTGAATTAATTCACATTTTTTCTTTTTTCTAAAAAAATGCCTTGTATATAGCTGGACATGGAGATGCACCCCTGTAGTCCCAGCTGCTTAGCAGGCTGAGGCAGGGGAATCGCTTGCATCTGGGAGGTGGAGATTGCAGTGAGCTGAGATCTTGCCACCATACTCCAGCCTGGTGACAGAGAGAGACTCCGTCTCAAAAAAAAAAAAAGAACCTTGTATAGTATGAATTTATGTCATTAAAAATGGAGTAGGGTTTAATTTTTTAATTTATCTTTAGTTCAAAGAGATTATCTATACTTTCCAGATCAATAAAAATAAATATAAAAATCAACTTTGATAATTTAAACCCCCAAATTATAATTTATATGTAGTACAGGAAACAAACTCTTTAAAGATTTATGTTCCCCTTCTATAGAGCAATTCAAGAGATGGTATAAAGTTCAGCCCTCTAACACTTAGGTGTAACTCAATTATAGGAAGCAGCTACCTTGCAAGGGACTATATTTCCCAGGCATACTTGAATCTCAGTGAATCTGGAGACTAATTCTTGATGACAGATTTTGAGTGAAAACAATAAAAGTCATTTCCACACCTCTACTATACCTTCCACCTAAACATAGAGTAGTCAGATAACATAAAGGATGATAGAACCACATGATAAAATAAACCTAGGATCTTCTACTATCACATGATGAGGCAATTGCTGAACACCCATACTGACCACTTGTGTGAGTGAAATTTAGCTTACATTTTATTTACCTGTAAAGCAGTTATTGTTACTTCAAATAATCACTATGTATAGGAGAACCTCAGAATCTAGAAAATTAATGTAAAACTAACTGTTAGAAGTAATTTAATCCACTCTTCCTTAAGCACTACCCAAGATCTCAATTTCTTCAAGGACAAATTTGAGGTTTAGAAATGAGAGAGCATAGCTAACACATGTGTCTTTCCAAAGCTGGTGTGCCAGCTCTGGTAAATTCATTGACCTTTTCTTCACTTATCCAAGCCAATTTCATGCTCTCTCAAAATGTATACTTGGCTCTGAACTGGAAGAAGGAACATATAACAAATAAAAAGGAAAAACAAGGGCTACTTTTCTCCTGATTCAATAGAACATAGTCTAATGATTGAAGAAGAATTTTAATCTTAGGGTTCTTAATTATCAAACTGGCCTCAAGTCATTCAGAGGTCTACATTTAATTGAAGGACAAATAAATGAAGAGTGTAATATCAATGGAGCATGATCAATACTAAGTGTACAAAAACATCTTAAAATGGAAAAGTAAAAGTAGAGGAATGGCTGAGGAGAAGACAAAGAAAATGGGCCAAATTATGTAGATAAATGGGAGCAGAAATCAAATTCTAGACCCAATGGCCTCAGTTCTATTCAATTTGTATTGGTTTTCTGTCAAGTAAAGCTAATGTAGTTGAATATTCATTGTTTTAAATGCTTTTTTGGATTGTGTACAATATCTCTTCTGAACATTCAAGAGGACATTTAAATAGTAAAAACGTTTTTTTTGACCAGACTTTTTACATGTCCTTAATTGTTAAAATACTTGGGAAACTGCAAACCAATCTGCTTCCAACTTTGAGTTCAGTGGTATTATTTGCATATATGAAAACATAAGATGCATAGTTGAGCTCCCCGTGGCCAAACAGGAATATGTTAGCTTTTGTCCTGTGCCAAGACAATAATGTTTTCTCACTGGGACAGTGACTTTGTTGCAGCCCTTCAGCAAATTGCTAAGCATGGGTTTCCGCACTCCTGAATATCATGTCCACCCTGGGACAGCTCAAAGAAATGCCAATCAAACACAAATAAATGACAACTTTCAGATTTCTACTAAGCCTATGCCAGTTAAATGGAGACGGAAGTGGAGTATTTATCACCTGATGTTACTGTGAAGATTTAAGGAAAGAATTCATGACATATATTAGTCTATATGGAGTCGCATGTACAAATGGAGCCATAACCAGTTGTTATTGGTACCTGAATGTTCCTCAGTTTTCTCAACTTCTGGGGTTATTCCCCATAACTCAGTACCCTAATTCCTTGTGGACCAGGAGTCCAGCAGCCTCTCTCAAATATGTCTGTTGACCCTAAGCCAGTTTATACCACTTGTCAGGATTTCCTCTTTACCTCCTTCTCTGCCATCTAATTTTCTATGCATCTAAAATCACTCCTGTTGGACTTGCTGCTATTTTTCATGCAGCTACCAGGCTCATTAATCTAATTTGGTTCGAAACATGGGACCACAGTCTCTCTTTCCATTTACTTGAAAATAAATATGTAGTTTTTAGCAAATATTATTGCAAATGGCAGTTTATTCTGGGGATTTACACAAAAAACAATAGCTGTTTCCATTCATAGAGTTCACAATTTCCTAGCCCAACTCCCTGTTGCTTGGGCCCACTATAGTTAAGGGGTACTAAGCCTCAAATGACTTAACTAGAGAAGAGAAACTTACCAGGATTTATGGAAATAGAATGTGCAAAAAATCATAGAACAGAAGAATACCGATGTTCACCGAGAATTCATAGAAAGTAGGAAGTGGTATGGAAAAGGAGACTGCAACCCTGACCAGCTCAGAAGGTAGTAAGCACAGAGCAAGGCTCTACCTTGTGAGAAGCATGGAGGGATGTCTGCCAGTGCTTATGTAGGAAACAATGAAATCACAAAGGAAATACACTGCGGTGAGTGTAGAGACTTCAGGTCCAAGAGCATCTTGGCTTCCAGCAAGCCACTGAAACTTCTACTGACCTTGGTGGTAGGCATTGTAAGAAAGTGAAACAAATATATTCTAAATCCGTAATTTCTTACCAGTCATTTAGAATCTAGGGCTATAAGGAAGGAAACTCTTTTTTGTGTGTGTGTGATGGAGTTTCAGTCTTGTTACCCAGGCTGGAGTGCAATGGCGCGATCTCGGCTCACTGCCCCCTCCTCCTCCTGGGTTCAAGCAATTCTCCTGCCTCAGCCTCCCGAGTAACTGGGACTACAGGCGCGCGCCACCATGCCCAGCTAATTTTTGTATTTTTAGTAGAGATGGGGTTTCACCATGTTGACCAGGATGGTCTCGATCTCTTGACCTCGTGATCCACCCGCCTTGGCCTCCCTAAGCACTGGGATTATAGGCGTGAGCCATCGCGCCTGGCCAAGGAAGGAAACTCTTACTCCTTCCCATCCCAAAGACAGTTGAATCCTAGTCTGTGGGCTACCCAAGGAAAGCAACTGATTAGTTGCTTTCAAGTAACTTCCAAAGACCCTGCTCATCCCCTAGATTAAAAAAAAAAAATCCACTCATAAACTGGGAGAAAAAAAAAATCAAAGCTGTTCACAGCTCTTTGTCCAACTTTTCCCGTCCTGACATTTGCTTGTCATTTTAGCTCTTCATTCAACAGATATTTAGTTAGTACCAGCACTTTTCTGGTGGCTAAGCATATACCAGTATATAAGACTATGCTAAGGAGTAAATATTGCAGCAAGGTAAACATATAAATACTAATCTAAAACAAATCAGATGTTTATAACTACTACTAAGAGTATGCATGCAAGGACAGAGGATACTAGGGGAGCAGGACTGGATATGATTTTCTATAAGATGATCAAGAAAGGTCTTCTGGAAAGACGTTACTTGTGCAGTAACCTGAAAGCAGTACCTATGTCTGGGGAATTGGTGTTCTAAGCACTTAGAAAAACAATTGCCAAGGGTCTGGGAATTGAACCAGGCCTGAAGTGCTCACCCTTTCATAAGCAAAATGTCTATTTCCTAAATAAAACGTCTTTCTCCCTCAAATTCAAAATTTGTAGGCCCTGCTGGGATACAGATTCTGCTATAGTACTATAAAACCTTTTTTGGTCCTGCTATATTGTACCATTATGATGATGATAATCATTATCATTATCATTGTAATTATAAACTCAGCAGCAGCAAAGACAACCCTCAAACTGGATCTTGCGGGAAAGCAGACAGAAATGTAGCATAAAGGGAAGGAAGCTTCGTAGTTTGAAATACTCATCTACCAAAATTATCCTGAACCACATCACTTCAATTTGCTTTCACTCTTCACAGGAAGGATACTCTGTCATATTACATTTCTGTAACTTAAATACATATAACGCTTTCCAGAGATAAGTAAATTTAAATCAAACAGGCACAAGGATGTACTGACCATAACTAGATGGCTGGCAATATTCTATATATAATTAGAGTTATAAGACTTGAATTCATATTTTGAGATACTTAATGTCTGGTTGGAGAAACAAAATACATGCTTAATTATAAGTAGAAGTTTATGACTTAACATCGTGTAGTGAACAGCAATCATTTGTTGGATGAAGGCATATATTGGGTGCTCTATCTCGTAAAGGTCACATATAAAACAGTCACTCAGAAATGAAGAGGACTCAGTAATTAGGAGTAAAAGACAATACATGGCACAAGAGTCTTTGAATCTTCTCACTAGGTATCAGGTGTGGGCTAGGGGACATCTCTAAAATTCCAAATCCTAGACATTCATGAGAGCTGTCCCCCGAACCTGCCCATCTGCAGGCTTCCCCATCTCAGTAAATGACAGCAATGTATTAGTCAGCTGCTCAGGCCTAAAACTTAGAGATATCACTATCTTATTCTCATAAGTCTCACATCTAACTCATTAGCTTACCAGTGCTTTACCTTCAACACATACGCGAAGTCTCCCCGCAACCTCTGCCACAACCAGTCCTTACTGAGTCGCACGATTTCTCACCTGAACTATTGCCCAAGCCACGACATTCACAGCCCTGCTTCCATCCCTGCCCCTGCGAGTGTATTCCAAACAAAGTAGCTGAAGTGCTCTCTTTAAAAGCTGAATTCGATCATGCCACTTCTCTGCTCATAATCCTGGTAGAGCTACCCAGTTCTCCGGTTAAAATCTCAATGTCATGCAATCAAATGCAAGACACGCAGGCACATCTCCTGCTACCTCTTTGAACTCAGATTCAAACACTTTCTTTTCCCGTATTCACTCTGGCCTATGTGCTGCTCCTCACACACAATTATCTTGTTTTTCACTTGCTATTCCCTGTGTAGCAAATACTTTTCCCCATGTATCTACAGGGCGTGTTTCTATGCCCTTCACTGCCTCGTCTCTGATCAAATATACTACCTTCTCAGAGCAGACTCACTCCTCAATAACTCCTCTAACCCTCCATTATCTGAACCCTGCATTACCTGATGTCATATATATTTTTGTTTATTTTCAACTCCCCATCTTCAATCGCACAGTAGAGTAAGCTCTGTTAACAGCGGGGAATTTGTTTTGTTCACTGTGGTTTCCACAGCATATAGAACAATGGCTAGCACTGCAAACTGATGTCACTCCAGCTCTAGAGGTAAGCTCAGTTTGAAACACCAGTCCCAAAACTCACATAGTGTTCTTGCTACATGACATGAAAATGACAGACATCATGTTCTTCTTGTTTTTCTTTTTATCCCATAAGTGTGAAGTCGCTCTGGCTTAGATGTTCTGGTACCTATTAACCATAATTTATTGGGAAGATATTTGTTGAAATGTCAGAAGTACCTCAAAGGGATGTAAATGAGCTATGTTACATGGGTAGGATTAGGAACTCTCTGCTTCTCTGTAAGGTCAGCTTTCTAGAGTTAAAAATAATCTAACATTTCATACATTATAAACTTTGTTTTGTTTAAAAATTACAGTGTCATATATTTATTGTTTAATTTATATTTATTTTTTTATTTATAAGCCTTAATATACATTATTTTCCTTCTAAAAAAAAAAACTTACTCTTCACCCCTCAATTTTTAGGTGTTTTATCTTCTGGCTACTTTTTCTTGAGAATTTTTAATATGAAAAACAACACTGATAGGGTTCTCAGGAGTTATCAAAGAGTTTTACATAGTTATAACCCTTGTTGCCAAAAGCAGAGAAGGGCAACAATTTTATTGAGGCTTGGAGAAATTAAGTATTTTCCTAATTTCAGAGAGCTTATATTTGTCAAAGTCACACCCTTAACACAATTCTAACTTTTAAACTCTTGACAAACAAGGTATTGTTCTGAGCATAATTTCCAAGCCTTCCAAATGCCACATAATTTGAAGGTCTTTTTGAGGTACTGACATTCTGGTTGATATAAAATGAATATTCAAGAAATAAGCTAGGGAGAAGGTAGGTGTTTTACATTCACCGAATAGCTTCCAATTTTGTGTCTGTATTTGATTTCTCACTACAACTATATAAGGATAATAGTGCATGTCTTAGTATCCTTATCAGGCAGGATAGACAGTTATTCTGCAGTGACAAATAACCCTCAAATCCCTGTGGCTTTCCACAACGAATGTTGGTCTCTAACTCCCTCTGTGTTTGCACTGCAAGCCAGTGGTGGCTTTGCAGCCTCTATTTGGAATACTGCAGATTTCTAAAACAGAAAAAAAAAAAAAAAACATAAATATGGTGTACCACCATTTCTTAGCAGCAGCACTCCTCAGTCTGCCCATATTTTATTGACGAAGTCATATTATACATCAGCTCAGAGTGAGATGTATTTGCCTTCCATAAGAGGGGGCACAGTAAAGTCCCAAGGCCAAGCCTGATATCAATGGCATTGGCAAGTATAACCCTCCTTTGGGGACTATATTTAAGAGAATGCATTATACACTCTAGTGTGTGACCTAGATTTCTCAGATGAGGAAACTGAAACTCAAAGCAAGCAGGTAGTAATTGACCAATATGGAATTCAGCTCAAATTCATGATTCAAGTCCCAGTGTTTCCTGTATTGCAGTAAATTACACTGCTTAAGAACTTAGCAACAGCACCACAGATGTCCCTGAATACAAGTCAGGTCCACTTCCCTTTCACCCCCATTCCCTACCTCTACAGATCTCCACCTCTATCTGCAGTAGAGCACTGTTGAAGAATCTTATCATCGCAGAGGACCCTAAGGCCTCCAAAAAGCAAAGTTAGAAAATAATTTTAAAAATTAATTTTTAGGCTCATTTCAATGAGCCACAATATTTTGCAATTGTCAAAAGCAATTGGATTCAGGATTGATGGGGAGATGGTGGCAGGACTAGATTGCAGCCTCAGACAGAGCATCATGCGGAAGATCACACTGTGAATTTAAGCTCCAGATCAACTGCAAGAACAAATCAGCAATCCTGAGAGGACCCACAGACCTTCTGAAAAAAAGCAGACTGCTCCTGCAGGATGCAGGAGACACTCCAGATACTGCTCTGGTACCCACAGCTGAGAGACCCATAGATAGTTCACATCACAGAACTCTGCAGACAACCCCCAGTACCAGCCTGGAGATGGGTAGACTCACTGAGTTGCTAGACCCAGAAGAGAAACCATAATCACAGCAGTTTAGCTGACAGGAAGCCACATCCATAGGAAAAGGGGAAGAGGGAACATCAAGGGAACACCCCATGGGACAAAAGAATCTGAACAACAGCCTTCAGCTCTAGACCTTCCCTCTGACAGAGACTACCCAGATTAAAAGGAACCAGAAAACCAACCCTGGTAATATGACAAAACAAAGCTTAATAACATCTGCCAAAAATCACACTATTTCACCAGTATTGCTGGTGCTAAACATTTCTTCTTCCAAAACAAGAAGAAATCCCTGCTTTACCTGAAAAGAATTCATTTCGTTATTAAGCTAATCAGGGAGGCACCAGAGAAAAGGGAAGACCAATGCAAGGAAATCCAAAAATGATACAAGAAGTGAAGGGAGAAATATTTAAGAAAATAGATAGCTTAAAGAACAAACAATTACAAATTCAAGAAACTTTGGACACACTTTTAGAAATGTGAAATGCTCTGGAAAGTCTCAGAAATAGAATTGAACAAGTAGAAGAAAGAAATGAAGATCTTGAAGTCAAGGTCTTTGAATTAATCCAGTTCAACAAAGACTTAGAAAAAAAGAATAAGAAAATAAGAAAAAAGCCTCCAAGAACTCTGGGATTATGTTAAACAACAAAACCTAAGAATAATCAATGTTCCTGAGGAAGAAGAGAATTCTAAAAGCATGGAAAATGTATATGGGGAATAATCAAGGACAATTCCCTCAGCCTTGCTAGAGACCTAGACATCCAAATACAAGAAGCACAAGGAACACCTGGGAAATTCATTGCAAAAAGATCATCACCTAGGCATATTGTCACCAGGTTATCCAAAGTTAAGACAAAAAATGAATCTTAAGACCTGTGAGACAGAAGCACCAGGTAAGCTATAAAGGAAAATCTATGAGAATAATAGCAGATTTCTTAGCAGAAACCCTTGCAATTTGTCACTGGGGATAAGGATCAGTGGGGAGATTGCGGCAGAAGAAGCTAGAAGGGATTGGGGCCCTGTTTTCAGCCTTCGCAAACAAAACAATTATCAATCAAGAATTTTGTATCCAGCAATACTAAGCATCATATATGAAGGGAAGATACAGTCTCTTTCAGAAAAACAAATGCTGAGAGTATTCGCCATTACCAAGCCACCACTACATGAACTGCTAAAAAGAGCTCTAAATCTTAAAACAAATCTCAGAAACACATCAAAACAGAAAGAACTCTTTAAAGCATAAATCACATAGGACCTATAAAACAAAAGTACTGCCAAAATAAATCCACAAATTCAATGCAATTCCCATCAAAATGCCATCATCATTCTTCACGGCATTAGAAAAAATAATTCTAAAATTTATATGGAAACAAAAGAGATGCTGCATATCCAAAGCAAGACTAAGCAAAAAGAACATATCTGGAGGCATTGCATTACCTAATTTAAAACTATACTATAACACTATAAGTCACCAAAACAGTGTGGTACTGGTATAAAAATAGGCACACAAACCAAAGAAACAGAAGAGATAACTCAGAAATAAACCCAAATACTTAGAGCCAGCTGATCTTCAACACAGCAAACAAAACATAAAATACGGAAAGGACACCCTTTTCAACAAATGGTGCTGGGATAATTGGCTAGCCACATGAAAGATAATGAAACTGAATCCTCATCTCTCAAGTCATACAAAAATCAACTCAAGATGGATTGAGGACTTAAACCTAAGACCTGAAACTATAAGAATTATAGAAAATAACATTGGAAAACCCCATCTAGACCTTGGCTTAGGCAAGGATTTCATGACCAAGAACCCAAAAGCAATGCAATAAAAATAAAGATAAATAGCTTGGACCTAATTAAACTAAAGAGCTTTTGCGTGACAAATGCAACAGTCAGTAGAGTAAACAGACAACCCACTGAGTGGGACAACATTTTCACAATCTCTACATCTTACAAAGGACTATTATCCAGAATCTACAACCAACTCAAACAAATCAGTACGAGGAAAACAAACAATTCCATCAAAAAGTGGGGTAAGGACATGAATAGACATACAAATGGCCAACAAACATGTGAAAAAATGTTCAACATCACTAATGATTAGGGAAATGCAAATCAAAACCACAATTCAATTCCGCCTTACTCCTGCAAGAATGGCCATAATCAAAAAACAGTAGATGTTGTTGTGGATGCAGTGATCAGAGAACACTTCTACACTGCTGGTGGGAATATAGACTGGTATAGCCACTATGGAAAGCAATCTGGAAACTCCTTAAAGAACTAAAAATAGAAATACCATTTGATCCAGAAATTCCACTACTGGGTATCTACCCAGAGGAAAAGAAGTCATTATTCAAAAAAGATACTTGCACATGCATTTTTATACCAGCACACTTCACAATTGCTAAATCGTGGAACCAACCCAAATGCCCATCAATCAATGAGTGGATAAAGAAACTGTGGTATATATACCTGATGGAATACTACTCAGCCATAAAAAGGAATAAATTAACAGCATTGACAGTGACCTGGATGAGATTGGATTCTATTATTCTAAGTGAAGTAACTCAGGAATGGAAAACCAAACATCGTATGTTCTCACTGATATGTGGGAGCTAAGCTATGAGGACGCAGAGGCATAAGAATGGTTCAACGGACTTTAGGGACTTGGGAGAAGGGAGGAGGGTGAGGGATAAAAGACTACAAATATGGTACAGTGTATACTGCTTGGGTGATGAATGCACCAAAATTTCACAAATCACCACTGAAGAACTTACTCATATAACCAAATACCACCTGTACCCAAATAACTTATGGAAAAATAAAATAAAATAATGTATAAGGATTTTAAAAAAGCAATTGAACAGATTCCCTCCCAAGGTCTTTCACAGCTGTAACCATCAGTGAAAACAAGACTTATTTGGCCCTTACCATTGATAAATCATCATTCTCTTTTCCATAATGTTCTTTTGTTATAAACACAAACATAAAGAAAAAATATTTTTCAGTGGAGAAAAATAAGACCTATACCTAGTGTGAAGTAAAAGCTCTTTGTATTTTTGCTGTTTAAAAGGACAAATCTTGGCCGGGCGCAGTGGCTCAAGCCTGTAATCCCAGCACTTTGGGAGGCCGAGGCAGGTGGATCACGAGGTCAAGAGATCGAGACCATCCTGGTCAACATGGTAAAACCCCGTCTCTACTAAAAATACAAAAAATTAGCTGGGCATGGTGGCACACGCCTGTAATCCCAGCTACTCGGGAGGCTGAGGTGGGAGAATTGCCTGAACCCAGGAGGCAGAGGTTGTGGTGAGCCGGGATCGCACCATTGCACTCCAACCTGGGTAACAAGAGCGAAACAACAACGTTACTCTTTAGTGTTCTTTTAAAGAAAAAAATGAAATAAAAACAGTGTTAGGCTCATTCCTGACAAAAATCCAGATTCCTGGAAATTCTATGAATAATCTGATTTCTTCAACAAATATACAGAGAAACAATTTATAGATTAAAACGTGCCTTAGAAGACACATCAACCAAGTGTAATGGTGTCCCATGTGAGAAACCAACTGTAAAACTGTTATGCAAATAATAAAGGATTTTTAAAACCTGATTGTATGTTTAAAAGTATAGAATTATTGCTATTATTGCTGGAAATTCTACAAATAAGCCAATTTTTTCAACAAATATAAAGTACAGAGAAACAATTTATAGATTAAAAAGTGCCTTAAAAGACACAACAACCAAGTATAATTGTGTCTCATTTGAACAAACCAACTGTTAAAATGTTATGCAAATAATAAAGAATATTTGAAACCTGATTGTATATTTTAAAGTATAGAATTATTGCTATTTCCAGTTTTAGAATACCGTATCTTTTAGAGCTATATATTGCAATATTTACGGATGAAATTATATATCTGGGTAACAAATTTCAACACAATGTTATGGGTGAGTAGACAGGAGTACAGCTCTGAGTTAATAATGTGAAAGCTGGATTTTGGTGAGATTATTAGCATTCATTGTACTTTTTTTTTGGTAGGTTTGAAATTTTCCACATCAAAATATTTAAGAAGATTTATGGTAGCAATCTTTACCCAATATTTAAGACCACGGCATCAGTTTTATTGGGTCTTTTAATTTTACAAAGCTTCATTCCTCTACTAAACCCTGTCATCTTAATTGTTTATTTATAAATTGAAACCAAAATACTCAAAAGTGAGGTCAGGTTCCAACCTTCTATGTTGTGACATTCAGGTTACTGGAGCCACAAACAAACATCAACTGCAGCCAGATTGAACCAAAATGATTATTTTTCTACTTACAGTATGTGTTTTGGTGACAGAGGGTTAACGGCATTTCAATTTGTTCCTAAGCTCATTGAGAACAATTCGCCTCGTATTTGAAGTACAGACCAAAAAATAAATTTTCGTTATCTTAATTCCTCAAGTTTTAGTGTTGCACATTCTATTTGTGATTACACAAGATTTGGATATGAAGAGAAACACCCCAAGCTTAAGACCTTTCATTAAACTCAGTGTAACAAGACTCAAAAGTAAAGTAAGTCCATTTTTTTCTTACTCTAAGAAACTCACCCACAGCATATATATTTGTAACTCAGCCTTGCCCTCGGATTGTAATGTCAACATTAGGTTCCTTTCAGTCAGCAGTTCTTCCTGCAAATTCCATATAACAATATCTGTATTTTATTTTTAATATGGCACTTACATATCTGGGATGTCAGCTTGCCAGCAAAAATCCAATATGAGATCCTTAAATATATTTAACTTGAATTGCTTGCGGCTGACACAGTAAAGATCCAGTGATGGAGTATTTAATTCATGGTCTTGGACAAGATTTTGTATTGTGCTTTGATGCAGCTCAGTCAGATGCTGGAGGAATCCAGCACAGTGGAAGTCCACATAAATGTGAGCCTTGCTCAACTAGCTCTGGTAAAATGAGAGGGTTGAGTGTTTTGTGCAAACACAAGTTTTTCCTGTGCATGATGCTTTATGTGTGTCTGCTGCTTGTGGTGTCTGTGCCCAAGCCTAAATACAGGGGAGGTGCACATTGGGCATATAAGAAGCCTTGAGATGAGGAATGTCTGTGGCAAAACGTCAGGCCACAGAGTACAATTGCCTGCAGGTTAATATGGTGAAATAACTCCTAATTCAAGAGTACTTGATTTAGATTTCCTTGGTAACTAGATCAGGGCTATGATAGATTCAAATTGCTTTCTCAGAACTGCCTCAAATTTCACCATTTTTCCGTTGTGTATCATTTTTCCATTTCCTTTTGGGACCTAACCACATGCATTATTCCCTTATCATTTGGTAGAGAAAAATCATTTTAAACAAAATTATTATAATTCTATTCAATGTAACAAAGCACATTCATTTAAGACTGGTCTGGACAAAGTCTGCTTTGGCTATTATTGTTTAACTGTTGTGTGACCTTTGAAAAAATGACTTTGCTTTTCTGGGCCTCAGTTTCCTCATTGGTAAAATGGGAAAAAGGATAAAAAATGTTTTTTGTTTCTTTTTTTTTTTTGAAAGGAAAGAAGAAAAGAAAGAGAAAAAAAGGAGTAAAGGAGAGGAAGAAAGAGGAAGAAAAAGACGGAGAGAGAACGGGAATATTGCTTTGTTCTAAAAATGAATATTAATAATGGCCGATCAATATTTTGTGTATTTAAAGTGGAGAATGTATATTTTGTGTATTTAAAATGGAGAGCTCTATAAATATTTATTAAGTTTACTTGTTCCCAATCTGAGTTCAAGTCCTGGTTGTCCTCATCAATTTTCTGTCTTGTTGAGTCTAAATCTCTTTATGGGTCTTATGAATCTGGATGTTAGGATCGTTAGCTCTTATTGTTGCATTGATCCCTAAAAGGGATAAAATTTTAATGAAAACTTCTAGGATAGTGTCTGGGACATAGCAGAAGCTTACTACATTTTATCCAGGTGAAAAGGAAGAAGGAAGAAGAAAGCTTTTTCAGTTTGGTTCGACAAAGAAACAGTAGGAATAGGGGATGGAGAAAGAAAAAGGAAGGGGGAAAATACAGATTAAAAATAGGAAAAGATGCTGACAATGAAAACATACACCTGACTTGAAAGATGGTGATGCAAGAAATAGAACAAAAAGAAACATGTTCATAGGGAATAATGAGCCCTCAGGTTTGAATCTGTTCAATCTAGTCTCATTTTTTGAATGCTTGCAGTATAACAGAGCATAAGATAAGGGATTTTAGTAATCATTACAATAATTATAATAATATATTTTAAAAGGTGAGCCACTACTTGCATGTGACAGTTGACAGTTCAGTCGGGAGCAAGTGAGAAAACAAGCTGTAACATCAGCAGTCAGTAAGCACCATGTCACAAGGAAGGGGGGACCTACGGGAGCTCAAGAGATGGGAGAGCTCAGCCAGAGAGATTTAGGGGTGCTGTTGCTAAGGACGTGGATTTTACTTCATTTGTAAAGGAAAATTAAGCTTTTGACTATTGAAGTAGTTTTGAAAGATTGGTCCAAACAAATTTAAAGCCAAGTAGATGTGAAGGAAGATATGATTAAAAATTCTGGCCGGGCACGGAGGCTCACGCCTGTGATCCCAGCACTTTGCAAGGCCAAGGCTGGTGGATCACTTGAGGCCAGGAGTTCAAAACCAGCCTGGTCTACATGTCAAAACCCCATCTCAACTAAATATACAAAAATTAGGAGAGTATGGTGGCGCATACCTGTAATCCCAGCTACTCAGGAGGCTGAGGCAGGAGAATCACTTGCACCTGGGAGGTGGAGGTTGCAGTGAGCTGGGATTTTGCCACTGCACTTCAGCCTGGAGAAAAAAATATCCAAGGACTTTATATTAGAATAAACCTCACATATAGACTGGTGGTATGGGATAGAGATAGAAGAGATCAGAACTATAAAGAGCTTTCCATTTGGACTTGATCATGAAAGCAATGACAGGTAGCTTTTCAGAAATATGGGAGACATAATCATATTGATCATGGAAATGAGGGAGATGAGAGAAGGATAGTAGGAGTCATTCCAGATGTTCAGACATGCTAGTCTCCCAGGCTTCTGACTTGTTACACAGAGTTATGGGAATATTTGCTGAAAGAAGGGTTTCAAGAGAAGGGGCAGATGATAACAGGTGACTGTAGAGTTCCATTTTGTTCTGCGTTTGAAATCCATGTTGAACCTCCAGACAAATGTATTCGATGCAGTTCATTATGACTGAATAATGATCGTTGAGGATAAACACGTTTAAGTTTTCAATGTATGAGTGTTGGTTGACCCTACCTGCTTTAGGAAGCTATTTACTCCCAACCAATATGTCTGATTCTTAAACCAGACTTAAATTGCCCAATACCAAAGGCAAAGTTATATAATTTCTCTCGTATCTTACAGAGCCCTTAGCACAGTGTCAGCTATGCAGAGATGTCTAAAAATCTTGGGATAAACTAATAAAATCTTATGAAATAGAAACTAGTCCTTTGTTCTGAACAAAGAATCTTATGTTGTCAACTGAATTGCTGAAAATTAAATTAATTTATTAAATAAAGATCAGTTATTGATACATACTGTCCTGATGTTGGGGTTCAGGGGAGCCCTTAGCTCCCCAGAAAGGACATTTCTCCAAGGTTCTTGGTCTCCTGCTCTCTTAAGACTGAGAGAGGACCAGGTGCACTTGTAAAGTAAATACCTGACCCCAAACAGTTTTTGCAGCAAGTGATTTTATTTAGATAGAGAAAAGAGAAAAGGAAGGAAAAGAGAGAAAACCTCCACAAAGAGTGTGGAAGGGGATTCCAGAGAGAAAATCCAGGAGAGAGAAAGTGGCTTCCGCAAGGGTGGAAGGGGATCCAAACATGGAGTCCAAAGGGGTGTGGAAGTAGGGGACTTTTAACCTGAAAGGAACCCCCACCTCCTCCAAGTTCTCCGGCCAATCAAAGAAGTTCCTTAGAACTTCCGCTGGAGTGATTGACTTTTAACCCTTCCCTGCTGCCAAAAAAATTGAAACAAAGACCGTTAAAACTCCAGGATGGAGAAAGATGGGAGGAGGGCATGGCCCTGGGAAGTTCTTGCCCTTAAAACTACACCCCCTTGTGGACCTGGAAAGAGAACACCTTCCCTCACTGAGTTCAGTGTCATTTCTAATAGGGTCCAGTTGTTTCATCAAAAGCACAGTATAAGACCCATATGCTTTTAAGATTAAAATTGTTTATAATATCTTAATCCCCAATTAATCTCTTTTTCAATTTTGTTTTGTTTTGTTTTTGGATTCCCAAGGACTAAAGTGTATCACTTGGAGGCAAAGGCTTCTAATTTCCCATATTTAATTTTTTTGCCAAATATCTCTCTTCGGACACCTCAAGAGCCCTCCCTAAGTTTTGATCTGGACTCTTCTTTCAATATATCTTACTTCCCTTGTAAGTGATATCACCTCCACCCAATAATCCAGGTTCAAAAACCCTCATGCAGTCCTGACCTCCGCTTCCCTCGGATCTCAAACCGCATCACTTGCCAACTCCTCATACATTTTTCACAGCCTTTAACCCTTTCTTCATTTGCCCCAAGAATACTCACTGGTTGTGCTTAAAGCTTGCAGCATTTGCTCCGACGTAACTTTGCCACAGAATATCTCACTTTTATTATTATTTTTGCATCGCTGTGGTATATCGACTTTGGCAACAAAAGATATCATTCTATTTCTAGCGTTCTGCTTTTGGAAGTGGTATTTCCGTTTACAAAATAGAGTAATTTTCGATTGCTGAAAATGTCAAATCCTGAAAATGTAGCATTTCTACACTTGATGTTAACTTCTTTCTCGAATAGTTACTGGCGGAAGATTTATTTGATGAATCCCATTTTTCGGAATTGGACGATTCTGATGATTCAGATGATTTTGATGTTCTGCTTAGAAATAACTTCAAGAACAGTTTTTGTATTTTATTTTCACATTGAAAATCGGTCAGATTCTCTTCAGCCTCAAAGAGCATGCTTATGTAAAATTAAGTAAGCGCAGAGAGCGAGCTGCACTTATTTGTTATAAATGGGAAAACGTTTAAACTCTTGAATCACCGTTTTTCCTTCCCTATTGCTTTTCTTTCTGCTCGTCTCTGCACCAATGTGCTTGTATTTTATTAACTCCTGATCATTCAATCTTTTAGGCATTAAAGATTGACTTGAGGTATATCCACCTTTATATATTTAAAATGAATGTATGAACTAATTTTATCTCACAGAGAGAAGTTATTAAAAGGTGAGACAATCAACATGGAATTGGATGTATGTTTATTCATCACAGCTTCCTCACACTCCATATCCAGGCACCATACAGTGAGATATCAAGAGGTTACAAAATGTCATTACAACACCAGACCCTGTTTCTCAGGCTATGTTTAACTCTAACTTTTCCAGCCACTGACAACTATGTAGCAGAGGGCAGCTCACACAAAATGCAATGAGCCAGGGAGAGGCTTTGTAATAATTTACACTTGTTTTATGTTAGCAGATATTTTTAGAGACTTTAAGTGGAAAACTGGCTGCTGTACATAGCACTCAATAGGAAGCCTTTTCACAGACCACAGGGGGATTCCCATTTACTTTTACAGATGGAGAAATTTCTTTAAAAAGTGAGGAACAAGCACACTCACAAACAAAAGAAAAACAAACAAAATCATCCTCTGACTTTTTTTTTTTGCCTCAAAGGAAGCAGTGTAGGAAAAAAGTCGCAGAGTAAAGTCACAGGATTGTAAAACTGGACTGGACCATAAAGATCGTTCCTTCCAAACCCCTCAAATTACAGATGAGGAAACAGGCTAAGGGAGTGTGCAGCTTTCCCAAGGTCACAGTTAGTTAACTTTTCAGCAGGGACTAGAATTTAAATCTTTTAAATCCCAGTCCAGTCCTCTTAAATCGGTAGAAAAGGTGGAAAACAAGTGCTATTTCCCAAAGAATCACTTATCTATTCACAAAAGGAGGTTTGGACTACCAGAAAAGAGACAAGTCTACATTACCATATGGTTTAAAATATGGAGTAGTTACTCCAGTGCTTTCTGGAAAGTTCTTTTAGGCAAGTTCAGTATCTTCCTGTTGAGTTTCCTGGCTGCTCTGAGAAGCTTATCCCAGGACCCATGGTATAACTTCTACAGACTTTGCATAAAAGAGACTGAACCAGAAGCTTCTGAATTATGATCCCTGAGCTATTTGGGGTTTGGCACACCCTGCAGTTTAGCAAAGAAGTAAAATTTCAATTTCTAGAAGAGTGAATTTGGGAAGGGGGAGGAAAAGAAATGGTTTTAACTGAAAGGTGAAACACAAACTGTGGATTTTATCATGAATGATAGACAGTTATTTCATTGTGTATAAAATACATTTAAAAAGGGAGAACACTCTAAAAAGACCATAATAACAAAAATACAGCATCATGCCTATGTGTGCTAGTTACAGGCTGGCCAAACCACTTGCTATAACTCTCAGGACTTTCAAAGAAGGCCACTGGGATGAAAGAAAAATCCATCTGTATGCAGGAAAATGCAGTCTCTTTTCTGATATGAAGAAATAATTATTCTCAAAGATCTTGCGGTCATTGCCTCTACTCCTTGCAGTAGAGTGAGGAACAGCATAATAGCATTCACTAGGGAGAAATCCTATATGTCCCTGGCAGTGTGTTGGAACATACCAGGGAAAATTAACAGCTTCAAGTCAAATAGGTTCCTGGATCAGAGAAACCTCCTGTTGAGCATTCGTTATTTAGTTACAGTTTTACCCAGCCCCGTGTGCATATGTCTTCTTCTTCTTCTTCTTCTTCTTCTTCTTTTCTTTTCTGATACGGTGTTTCACTCTTGTTACCCAGGCTGGAGTGCAGTGGTGTTATCTCGGCTCACTGCAACCTCCGCCTCCTGGGTTCAAGCTATTCTCCTGCCTCAGCCTCCCGAGTAGCTGGGATTACAGGCGTGCACCATCATGCCCAGCTACTTTTTGTATTTTCAGTAGAGACGGGGTTTCACCATGTTGACCAGGATCTTCTGATCTCTTGACCTCATGTTCCACCCGCCTCGGCCTCCCAAAGTGCTAGGATTATAGGCGTGAGCCACCGCGCCCGGCCACAAGATGTCTTCTTAAGCTCACCAAGTAAAAAAGAGTTGGCAGTTTGGAAATCTGCTTGTTGAGATTGCAAGGCAATATGCATCTGAAATTTAGAAATGGGCAAGATTGAAAAGCAGGATAAGACAGCGGAAATTTGAACATCCCAGCTATCTCCCAAAAGCCTTGGAAGCAATTAATTCTTAGGGATCAGTTAGGGTTTACTGGCACTGTGTAGAGCAAGGATTTGTGCATTTCATTTTTCAGAACATCCTTGGAAATAGGGACTCTTTCAACTCCCATGTTACATATGAGAAGAATTGATGTTAAACTGCTAAAGTGATTATAGTTAGCAACTGGTGAAATTGGCACACAGGAACAGGATGGTTTGACCCTAAGTCTATTCTGTTGATAGCACACTATGAATGAGAAACAATATGAACCCTAGATCTGTTTTTTTCAAAATTAATAACAAATGCTATGTTTAAAAGATGTCTCATTTCTGGCTTGTAATTAAAGTACGAACAGAAAGCACACAGATATGTGACAGGTTAAGTAACAGTTCAGAATTGCTCTTGTTCTCGTGAATAATTTATAGTTAAATTGACTCTCAGGTAGCAGTTAGTTATCTGATACCTGTATTTTCAAGGGACTGTTGTCTGGCATCATGAAGAGATGATTTAAAAAAGAGAGAGAGAAAAAAGACACAATATTTGTCCCCTGCTTTCATTGCTAGCAATTTAATAGCAAACATAACACATGTGCCAAAATAACTCCAGGAGAAGCCAGGTAAGTATCATATTCTAATAAAAGCACAAAGACATCTGTCCAGGAATGGTTGTATTTTAATTGAGAATTAAAGGAGAGAAAGAATTTGAGAGGATGAGGTGGGCACAGGATTTTCTTGGTAGGACAAATGCTGACAGCAAAAGCTCAAGGAGTGCTGGTTCAGGCCCAATTCAAGGGTTATCTAGCACATTGCCCTCACTGGTGGATATTATTGAGTTGTGTGTAGGAATTGTGGAGGAAATGAAGATTTAGTCTGTGTTTCAGCTCTTCGTTGTTTTTGTTTTGCTTTGCTTTTCGCTAAACTAGGTGTTTGTAGCACGGTTGTGTTGGGATGGTGCAAATCAGTACACCCACAAATGCTGGAATTGGAAATCTTCACAATATTCTACCTACCAATTCAATTTGGACGTCTTTAGTGATTTGTAGTGCTTTTTAAGACTCAAATACCCCAAAAGAACATTGATATTAAAAATGTGTTATAGCACTTATGCCAATCTGTACAGAGTCCTTGAGATTATTTCTTTCATATTATAAATACTCATTTTTGCCTTATCTGATGCTATTCCCATAGCCTATCATGAAAACTCAAGATAACGATCAGTTGGAATGATTAATATAAACATATCCCAAAATCAACCAAAAAGAGTTTTTTTTCTCCCTTCTGTTTCCATTTGGCTATACATATGGAATCAGATAACAATGAATCGTCTGCAGCATACCAAGGGGCCTAAACCAAATAAAGTCTTAAACTCCTGAAAAATTTTGTTGTCGTTTATTTGGTGTGGTTTGGTTTATTTGAGTTTTCCTTTTTGCAATGCACTGGAATTTGGGGGATAAAAAGAAAGATAGAAATATAGTTTGTCCTTGGAATCCCCGCTAAGTTGATTATAATCTTTCCTCCCACAAACATTACGTTTTTTTCATCCTTTACAATTCCTGATTGTTCCTTTACTCCCACATGGCCCACAGCTAAAATTTAACCAGCATGGAAGTTAAAATACTGAAATATCAAGTTGTCTCCCATCTTATAAGGCAGTGTATTCTGTGTACCAAAAAAAAAAATTACTGGAAATAAGGTTGAAAAGAAGCACTAAATCTTTCCTAGACTTAGTTTCCTAAAGAGGTAAAGTGAAAGCCCTCCAAAAGTGCACTAGTTTTTGGCCCCTTAAGTGAAAATAAAGAGGTTTCCAGAAACCAGTTGTTTGTCCCTAGGAAAAAATTTCTAGTTCATTATTTAAGAACTAAGATGCAAATGCATGATCAAAATCTTCAGTCTTGGCCTGATGTGGCATCTGACTAAACTCTCAGTATGAGTAGAATCAATGTAGAGAACTTCATACTGATGGATTGGAAAACACAGGGACATCTTTTTCTCAAATATTGCTAACATATCCATGGGACAATATTTTTTTCTTTTAAATCGCAGCTCTTATTTTAGCATTAAATGTAATCAAAATGGGATTTTTAAAATAGAAATTTGCTTCTTAAAGAGTATTTACCTAAAAATACTTTTTGGGGGTGTTGGTAATAAATTAAAGTGCTTAAGGGTAGAGATTCTGATTTCATGCTTAATTTAAATTTAACGTCTGACCCAAATCCCCAATAGTTCACAGAGGTACCTCTCAGCAATCTCTACATTTTTTTTCAATATTTTCACCCTCTCTTGTCTTTCTAGTATATTTTACTTTGCTGCATCAGTGGACACATATCATTGTCCATTTTGATTGTCCATATATCATTCTCTTACTCAAAATAATAAATGCTTTCTATTTCAATTATCTTATCAAATCAAAAGCTCAGATTCTTTTAGTAAATTTGAAAGCCTCCTTCTATCTAACTTTTTCTTACCTATCCACACTCGTTTTACCTTGTTAACCGGTTTCATCTTTTCTTCATTGTCCTGTGTCTCTTCCCCACACATCCCTGACTCCACACCTATGTGCCCACTTTCATCACTTTATCTTTGTATATTTTGCCTTCTTTTTTTTAATGAAACCTTTTGTTTCTCTGAATTTAACCAATCCTCAAGGCCCAGCTTAAGTTTTCTCTTCTCCAGCAGCACATAATGGACAGTGCTTTTGGTGAATCTGCAAGACCGTATTATAAACTCAATATACTGTATGTATCATACTTTATGTTTCCCTCATTTTGTGAAAAGTAGTTGCCATAATACTGTGAACACAATAAGTCCTTTGTAAATACTGATTGATTGATAGATACTTACATGGTTAATTTCCTTCCAACACCTCTGTCAAGATACAAGAAATTTTAAGAAATCATCATGTGCTCTATCTTTGTACAACTGTAAATAAATCACATGGCATTTGTGTTCAGTTGTTTCAAAGCCTAGATGTACTGTTAAATATCTTTACACAGCAAGAAAAGGTCATAGCTGCAGATTAAAAGTAAGTCACCATTGCAAAATAAGGCATAATTAGGTGCATCATGGGATTCAGTGACCATACTTATCAAGCTCCTTCTACTATGGTCTCTTAAAAACTGGAACGCAGGCCAAATAGAGTCAATTACTGTAAATAAAACATAATTCCAGTGACACACAAGCCCTTCTGAAGCATCATTTATATACATTCGATGGTGTTCTGTGGAGCTGCAGATGAATGGTAAAATATCACAGTTTACAGGGGTTGCATTGAATTGGACGTATGGAAAACTACTTCTCTATCTCCTTATTTTGGAGGAAACACATCAGAGAAAACATGGCGCCATTATGTAATGGATTTATTCCTGAAGTGTGTATGTTTTATGTGTTTATAAACTTCCGTGAGAGTTAAATTCTACTTTTTGGCCCCATTGGCTAACAGAAGGTTTGCATTTCAGATTTTTGTTATACTTCTTTTTCTAAAGAAGTCCTACTCCAAATTTTTAATTTTTCTACCTGCCTTGTTATTTTAAAAATCTTTATCCACAATTGAATGATAAAATTTACCTGAGAAACTTCTTTTAAAAGCCATTGCTTTTGCTATAGTCATTGTACTGATTTACATGCTTCATCATTGATTTATCTGTATTCTCTTGATATGCTCTTGGACTGAAAAAATCTTTAGTTGACTATTCTTTTTTTTTCTGGACTCTGTTTCTAACATCTCTTTTCCTCTCTCACTCTTACTTTTCTTCAGAGTTTGAGAGTCAGAAAGAACAGTAAATGTGCTCAAATTCTTCCAACATTTGTAAAGTTTAGATCCCTTTCTACAACTACCATTGTTCTTGCTTAAACTCTTAATTTTAAACAAAAATTTTTGTTTTAATAGTGAGTACCTATGGAGATGAACAGAGAAGGGGATTATCCACAGTAGCAGACATGCAATTTCCCACAGCATATGTCTGTCAGTAACAACTTGTCAAATCAGGTGAAATTCTGATAAAATGACACTTATCAGTATGTAGCTATTTTTGTCACTGTGATTGAAGTAAAGACCTGAACATTTGCCAAAAAAATCATTTTCAGCAATGTCTCCTTAGAATATGTTTTTCTTAGCATCAAAATAAGCTGAGGCCTTTCTTGTACTTGCCCAGTATACCTGTGGGGACAAAAGCTGACAGCTAGATTAGAACCAAACAGGAAGGGTCAATAGGAGTCCCTGGGTGGAGAGTGATATGGTCGCAGTGACAGAGAAAATTTCCCTTTGTGCTCTGAAATCACAGATGTTAGGATTCCACAAACCTGGGGAGATGACCATTTTTGCAACCACAAAGGAATCAGATCAAAGAAAAAGAAAGAAAGGGATCAATAGATCAAGCCTCATGAACTTGTTGGAACATTTAGATCGGCACAGGCCTAAAATCACTGAACCTCCTTGGATTTCCTAACTTTATGAGCAATAAATTCATTTCTATTGTTTAAATTTCTATGAACCAGGTTTCTATTACATACAATTTGGTTTCCCTCTTCAATAATCCAGAGAAATGGTTTTGAACATGTACACTATCGATGTGGATTTTGCTTACCCTATTTACTGGCTTACTGCATGCCATATGTACTGACCTAGCATTGGAATTAAATGATAAAGACTTTGCACAGAATAGTCTCCCAAAATTGGTCGGCCATGATTTACCTTCGATATGAACTGTGAGCTTTCTGCCTCTGGGTGCAAAGAGCAGCCCTGACCTGTGTGCGTCAGTTAGAAATCACGCAAATAACCCACAGCAGTACAACAGCACATTCAACCCAAGGTCTTTCCCTGGGCGCATTGCCAAGCAGCCCAAAACATCTTTTGTGTTTTCCCTAGAGCCTCAGTCTTTACCTCAGGGTGCGCTGTGAGAATGGCTCACATATTGGAAGGCTCACATATTGGAAGGGGCTTGCTTTCCAAAGGCCAGCAAAGCTGCCCATGAAATTTATTCCTCTGGAGAATTTCCCTTTCATGATGGGTCGCCATGCACCATGGCAGGACATGCAAGAAAGAATCTGGACAGGTAAGTGCATTGGCTGTCCCCTAAACTGCATCATACGAGAAGCCACCTTTTCTGTCCTCTCTGAGGTCTGTCTGCATGTCGTAGAGGAGGGTTCTCTTGAGAAACGGGATCCAATGTACTTGTCAACCCATGAGCTTTCCCCATTTTAGTTTCTTTTAAATTTCAACTTTTATTTTAGATATAGGGGTTACATGGGTATATTGCACCCAGAGGTAAGCATAGGAACCAACAGGTAGTCTTGCAAATCAGGCCCATTTCCCTCCCTCCCCCTTCTTGTAGTCCACAATGTCTATTGTTCCCATGTTTAAGTCCATGTGTGCTCAATGTTTTGCTCCCACTTATAAGTGAGAACATATGGTATTTTTTCTCTTCCTGCATTAATTCACTTAGAATTATGGCCTCCAACTTCATCCATGTTGCTGCAAAGGACATGGGTTCGTTCTTTTTTATGGTTGCATAGTATTTGAGGCCTGCTTTCCTTTTATGCAGCTTCTTAGCATTTCTTTTACTTTTAATCTATTGCATTAATACTGCAAACCAGATATATATATCTTTTCTCTTACATTAAAGTGAAAAAGAATTGTACTGTATTGATCAGCACAGACCCATATACTTTGAAATCTTTGGAAAATAAATGTCACAGTCCTATAAAACACATCTGATGATGAGACTATCAGTATATTTTCATTTCTTAGACTATTTGTTGAAAGGTTTTACCTTCTGAAAAATAAATGACATTTAATTTTTGGCCTTGCATGACTTTTTTTGTGAATAGTATTGATTTGCAAAACATTTCTTATCTAGAGATCAAATTTAAAGTCCAATTTCATTTGGGTAACAACAAGAAATACACAAATGCTTGGGAGAGATTGGAGATTCAGTTCCAGACCACCCCAGCAAAGCAAATATATCGATTAAGCAAGTCATAGAATTATTTTTATTTGCCACTGCATATAAAAGTTATGTTTACACTATACTGTACTCTATTAGCTGTGGAATGTTATTATGTCTAAAATAACAATGTCCATATATTAAGTTAAAAATATTTTATTGCTAAAAAATTCCAGCTATCATCTGAGCCTTCAGTGAGTCATGATCTTTTTGTTGGTAAAGCGTCTTGCATCAGCGTTGATGGGTGCTGGCTGATCAGGATGGTAGTGGTAGCTGAAGGTTTGGGTGGCTGTGACAATTTTCTAAAATAAGACAACAATGACATTTGCTGCATCAATGAACTTTTCCCTTCACAAAAGATTTCTCTGTAGCTGTTATTTCTGTTTGATAGCATTTCAGCCACAGTAGAACTTCTTTCAAAATTCGAGTCAATACTTTCAAGCCTTGCTTCTGATAAAGTTCTTTCTTTACAGAAGTTTATACAATATTCTAAATCATTGGTTGACTTTCCAACAATGTTCGCAGCACTTTCACCACGGAGTAGATTCCATATTAAGAAGTCACTTTCTTTGCTCTTCCATATGAAACAACTCTTTACCCATTCAAGTATTATGTTAAGATTGCAGCAATTCAGCCAGATCCTAATGCTCTGCTTCTAATTCTAGGTTTTGTTTTTCTGTTTGTTGTTTTACTATTTCTACCATATCTGCAGTGACTTCCTCCACTAAAGTCTTGAAATCCTCCAAGTCATCCATGAGAGTTGGAATCAACTTCTCCCAAAGTGCTGCTAATGTTTAATGTTGATATTTTGACCTTGCACTCATGAGTTATAAATGTTTTTAATGGCATGTAGAATAGAGGGTCCTTTCCAGAAAGTTGTCAATTAACTTTGCTCAGAGCCATCAGAGGAATCATTATCTACGGCAGTTGTAGCCTTAAGAATATATTTCGTAAACCATAAGATTTGAAAGTTGAAATTTCTCCTTGATCCATGGGCTGCAGAATGAATGTGGTGTTAGTAGGCATGAAAACATTTATCTCCTCGTACATCTTCATCACAGCTCTTAAATGACCAGATGCTTTGTCAGTTGCAACCCACTTCCTCCCTCCTCTTATAGTCTGCAGTTATCTATCATTCCCATGTTTATGTCCATGTGTTCTCAATGTTTTGCAATATCTTGAAAGAATAGTAATATATTGAAAGAAATATTATTTCTGAACAGTTGGTGTCAACATTGGGCTTGAAATATTTAATAAACCTTTCTGTAAACAACTGTGCTGTCATCCAGGCTTTGTTAGTCATTTATAGAGCACAGGCAGAGTAGATTTAAAGTAATTCTTAAGGACCCTAGAATTTTCAGAATGGCAAATGAGCATTGGCTTCAACTTAGTCACCAACTGCGTTAGTCCTTCATAAGGGAGTCAGTCTGTCTTCTGAAGCTTTGAAACCAAGCATAAGCTTCTCTTCTCTAGTTAGGAAAATCCTAGATGGCATATTCTTCCAATAGAAAACTGTTTCATCTACATTGAAAATCTTCTGTTGAATGTAGCCACCTTCATCAATGATCATAGCTAGATCCTCTAGATAACTTGCTGCAGCTTCTACATTAGCACATGCTGGTTAACCTTGCACTTTTAAGTTACAGAGATGACCTATTTCCTAAAACCTTATAAATCAACCTCTGCTAGACTCAAACTTTTTCCTGCAGCTTCCTCACCTCTCTCAGCCTTCACAGAATTGAAGAGGGAGAGGGCCTTGTTCTGGATTATACTTTGGTTTAAAGAAGATGTGGTGGCTGCTTTGATCTTCTATGCAGATCACTAAAACTTTCTCCATTTCAGCAATAAGATTGTTTCACTTTTTTTTTTTTAATCACTTGTGTTTACTGGGGTAGCACTTTTAATTTCCTTCAAGAACTTTTCCTTTGTGTTCACAACTCGGCTAATTGTTTGACACAAGAGACCTACTTTTTGGCCTATCTCAGCTTTCCGTGTGCCTTCTTCATTAAGCTTAATCATTTTTTAGCTTTTGATTTAAAGTGAGATATGTGAGAATCTTCCCTTCACTTGAATATTCAGAAGCCATCATAGGTTTATTAATTAGCCTAATTCAATATTATTAGGTCTCAGGGAATAGGAAGTCTCATGGAGAGGAAGAGAGGCAAGGGAAAACCAGTCAGTGGAGAAGTCAGAAAACACACATTTTTAGATTCAGTTTATTGTTTTTCCTAGGAATAGTTCGTGGTGGCCCAATACAATTACAATAGAAATATCAAAAATCACTGATCAAAGATCACCTAAACAGATATAATGAGAACATCTTTGAAATATTGTGAGACTTGTCACCATATTGTCACCGAAATGTGATACAGAGACTTGATGTGAACATATGCTGTTGGAAAAATAACACCAATAGACTTGCTTGATGCAGGATTGCCACAAGTCCAAATTTTTTTTAAAGCAACATCTGCAAAATACAATAAGGTGAAATGCATTGAAGAAAGGCATGCATGTTTGTCCCTTCTAGATGCTTTCCTTTGATTTGGGTATGTTGTATTTCTCTTAATTTTGAAAAAGCATTTCAATCCAAAGGAAAAAAAACTTAATAATTTTTTTAAGTAAACCTAAAATTTATGACAAAATTTATTTACACACACACACACACACACACACACACACACACATTCAGAGATACTCCTAGCCCCTGAATAAATAACAGGGTATGAAAACCTACCAAGGAAATGGAAAAAGACCTCTCTTGGCTTAACCTGTTTTGAGAACATGTCTGTTAAATAAATTTTACACGTGATCCGAAGTGTGAGCCAAGGAAGTACATATGGTGAAACTTTAGCAAATACTTACCGGGGGAGTAACCCACAAAGGAATTAAAGATCCTAGCCACATATTTAATTTTTTCACCCAAACTGTTAAAAGTTATGTCATTTTTCACTGCAGAATGTAGGTTGGCTAATGGATTTAACACTACCATTTGGTCTAATTTACTGATGTCTGCTCCAATCATTGTATGAGTCTCTTTATAGAGAGAAAAAGTTTTTAGAGTTTTATCTGCTTGTTTTTAGTGTTCTCACACAGGCTTTCTCTTATTTTTTTATTCATTGAAAGCTGATGTTGGTTGAAAAAGAAACAGTTCAGGATCGAGGTGAGTTTCAATGTGGTATACCTATCCCTGAAACCAAAATAACTGAGATAAAAACGTTTTCCAACACAAACCACATTTTTTAGGTCAGGGTGGAAAACCTGAAAGGAAGAATACATGTTTTACTCTATTTATAGAAAATATGCCTTTTGGTTTTAATAATTTTTGTTCTTTTCTATCTAATCTAGTTTTATTTTCCACATTTTATGTTGCTTTTTTCTAGCAAACCAGCATGTCAACGACTATTCCAGTAATTGTAATTATCCTCTTGATGGTTTGGGCTGCCACTTCTTACCTTGCCTTTCCCAGATGGAAGAACCCATGTGTGAAGCAGATCTGTTTGTCCACCAAATACGTTTAAGTCGGGCTTTGAAACTCCATTTTAGAAGGTTTGGTACCCTGATCTCTTGCAGGTTATATAGAAACCAGGAATCTGATTAAAATGTTTCACAGCATTTATTACTTAATCTAAACAGTCATTGAAAATGAATAAAAGTTTGAAGACAGACCTGGCTTCTACTCACAGCTGCAACATTTATGAACTATGTAACCTTGGATTACTTCTATAACTTTTCTAAATTTACTTTTTATCTAAGAGAGAGAAATTGCTTCTACTTTCACAAAAATGTTACGAGAAATAAGTAGCCTGATGCACAGACTCAGCAGAATGTTCAACAAATGATGAATGCTCAAAATAAATAATTTAATTATTATTATTGTTAGAATATTAATATCATCAATTCAGTGTTAATCCTCTCATATTATTAAGATTTTTATACACAGAAAAATATTTTGTTTTTGCCATGTTAGAACAGTCAGAAAAAGAGGCAAACATCTGTTTTAGGGATCTGGTTTATAATTATTGCTGTGTTGTTAGTTACCACAATTTATGCCCTCTTAAATGCATATTGCCTATCCACAAGTTCACCTCTAACTTGTAATATACAAATTTAGAAGACAAATGCTAGACTTCAGCGATATTATACTGAAAGCCAATTCTACTAAAGTCTACAGAAGTAAATGTGATGTTGTCAGTAGTATATTTCTTTCCTTATTTTTAAAGGTATGGCTTATCTTCTGCTATATTCCAAAACCTTTATTAGTTAAATAGAAACATAAATAGGCAGATAGACAGATGGATAGGTACATAGATGGATAGATAGATCGATGATAGATAGATAGATAGATAGATAGATAGATAGATAGATAGATAGATAGATAGAAAGATGCATGAAAAATCACGCATACAATAAGAATTAGACTATCATAAAATAATTTTAGGATAGTGATTACCAAAAAATAGTCCTTGATTTAATTCAGAATGTGAAGGAAAGGGAAAACAGGGAGCAAGAGAAATCATGGAGATGCAATGAAGTTGGGGGTAAAAGTTGGCTCAGTTAAAAAGAATGGCATTGGTGAAAATTCACTCAGTATTCCAAACTGTGCTAGATATTAATATGTCACACTTCATTCAATTAACACAGCAACTTCATGAAGTAGGTGTTGCCAGGCCTGTTTTAGAAGTGTATAATTGGTGGTAACAGTTACACAGAGACTAAATAACAGATATAAGATTCACACTCCAAACTGCCTAAATTCACTGCTTAGTATTTAAAGAAGAGTTATATAATAATTACAGGGCAGTTACATAGACCCCTGATTTTCTGTTTGAATGCAAATGACAGAGGGAAGTAATGAAGTAATATGTGTATTTCTTATAATTTTTGAAATCAGTATCATTCCTACCCAGAGAAGAAAAGTTTATGCTAGTTATTTACTAATTCTGTATTTGCAAATTAGCCTATGCACTAAAATTTATTTGTAAACCCAAACTCAATATTCACAGTGATTTTGTGATCATTAAGAGGTATATGTAGAGTGGCAAAAAATTTAAGTCACCATTACCCAAGTGCACCTTCCCAATGAGGTCAAATAAGGCCAGGGCTGCTCTGCCCTCTGGTCTCAGCTCTCATGCTGTAAACAAGCATTGTTTTTGTGGCCTATCTGGTGTCCTGAGTTCTGTATTTCTGTGCTTTTCATTGGTGATTTCCTGATCAAAATGTCCTCAAGCATTGCTTTCTAGTGTTCTTAAGTGCAAGAAAGCTGTGATGTATCTTACAAAGAAATAACACATGTTCCATGATCTTTGTTCTGGCTTGAGTAATCGGCCGTTGGCAGTGAGTTCAATGTTAATGAATCAACAATATATATTAAATAAAAGGACTAGATAGAACCACACGTAAACATGACTCTGCACTAATTTGTTAATGAAAATATTGTGACCAGAGGCTTGCAGCAATCTAGCTATGGTATTTCCTCTGGGAGTAATGATTCCGTATTTGCTAATTCAGTGTTCACAATACGTTGTAGAACAAAAATGCTACCAATCATATCAACTGTATCTCATCTAAAAAAAATATGGTCCAGCTAGGCCATTAGAATAGTGCTCCTAACTCTCTCACACACTTATACCAAGTGGTGTGGGTAGAGTTCATATTTCAAATTTGACTTATAAAAACTCTTACTAGAATCTTTATCCTCTGTTGTTTGTTTCTAACAGTCCAACTCCAGGATGGATCTTACACTTTCTCCCCAGCAAACTACTCCTCCTCAAGGTGCTCTTTCCTCAAGTCATGAGTCACCCACTTCCTTTCCACTTGCCTTGCAAAGAGCTGCCTAACATAATGTCATAGTTCTGAATTATACTGAAAAGTCATTTCTTCTCCATCCTTGTGTGGAATAAATTGTTCCTTTAGCCTTTGATTTCTCTTGAAAATCAGGGTGTTTAACTTTTGTGATTCCTATCCTTTTCCTGGAAAATTTTACAGGGAGAATATTGTTCCAGAGCCAAGCAGACAAAGGAATTGGAGAATTTGTGAAGGTAAACTCCACATGTGAACACCAAGGCATGGGGAAAGGTGAGAGCTTATTGCTCTGTGAGCAGACAGTGACTCCTACTTCACACAGCCAGATTCCATGGCCCGATGATCTCTCTCTCTCTCTCTTGCTCTCTTTGTCTCTCTCTTCCTCTTCTTACCCCTCTTACCTTTAAATTGAGAGGGAGAGTGAGCAACAAAATGATCAATTTATTGCATCTGCATAATAAGAGACACGACACCAGTAAATACAATATTCCATCTCACCTTCAGGGCTAGTGCCCTTTCCTGTGTATACTCCTAACAGCAATAGACAGCTCACTTTTTATATAAAAAGAATACATTTCGCTAATGACAGCGTCTAAGCTTACTTTTGCCCTTTGGGAAATAGCTTAGCACAAATTGTAACATTCTGACTCAGCTCCCTCTCTTAAGAAGTCTAACACCCTGGCCAGTTTTAATTAAGCACTATAGTTACCTTTTCCTTTAGGTAGGTTTTTTTTTTTTTTTGTACAGAATCCAACAAGTTCTCACTCCCCCTATTGTGACCACCCTAATTCAAGTGACTTTCCCAAAGACTACTGCTATAGCCTCCCAGTAGAAATTCTTTTCCATAGAGCTGCCAAAAGAATCCTTTCAAAATCTGTCTGACCACTCCTTCACTCCAAATTCTCTAAGGACTTTCTTCTCGCTGTGTTAAGTTCAAAATCTTTATCATGACCAACAAAGACTTAGATATCCAATCACCTCTCCTACCACACTCCTTCCTAACTCCAGACACACTTGTGTGTGCTGTTTCCTGAATGTTCCAGATATGACTCATCCTCAAGTCCTTCACAATTGCTGTTTCTTTTTCTCCTGATCTCAGTAGAACTCTCATTCTTCACTGTGGTCATGGTTCAATGATTACCTCTTCAGAGAAAACTCACATAACAGACCTTTTTATTGTACCCTCCCTCATTATTTTATAATCTCTTATAACACATGCTTCCTTCCTTCCTTCTTTCCTACCTTCCTTCCTTCCTTCTTTCCTTCCTTCCTTCCTCTCTCTCCTTCCTTCCTTCTTTCCTTCCTTCCTTCCTCTCCTTCCTTCCTTCCTTCCTTCCTTCCTTCCTTCCTTCCTTCCTTCCTTCCTTCCTTTCTTTCTTTATTTCTTTTTCTTTTCTTTTTTCTCTTTCTTTTTCTTTTCCTTTTTTCTCTTTCTTTCTTTCTTTTTCTTTCTTATTTCTTCCTTCCTTTCTTCTTTCTTTTTTTTTTGACAGAGTCTCACTTTGTTGCCCAGGCTGGAGTGCAATGCTGTGATCTCTGCTCACTGCAAACTCCCCCTCCTGGGTTCAAGCGATTCTCCTGCCTCAGTCTCCCAAATAGATGGAACTACAGGCATGCACCACCACACCCAGCTAATTTTCGTATTTCTTGGTAGAGATGGGGTTTCACCAGGTTGGTCAGGCTGGTCTCAAACTCCTGACCTCATGGTTTACCCACCTGAGCCTCCCAAAGTGCTGGAATTACAGGTGTGAGCCACTGCATCTGGCTGCTATGTTTACTTCTTTGTAACCAATCTCTACTGAATGTAAATTCTATCAGACCAAATTTCTTTTTTTGTTTTGCTCTTGCTATACCCTTAGATCTTAAAGGACTACTTGGATACAGAAAATCTTTAATAAATATTATTGGATTGATAGATGAATTTGCAAGACTAAATTATTTTGATTTGACTAATTTATTTCTAAGACTCAGTACCATCGAGAACCACTTTCACCATTTTATATTTTAATTCCAGCTCTGGTGACATTTCAAATGCAGGAGTATGGTTTTCACTAGTTCATTCATTTTCATGAGTGGGGAGGTGCTATTCACAGCAGGTGGGGAGGCTGCTATTTCTCACACATTCTTGATTAAAGATAACCTTTAAAATTCAGAAAAAAAATTTCAAAGTGCAGTTTGTAAACAGTTTATATGTCCAGTGTTTACATTCATCTTTTGATGTCATTCCAGTCTACATGCAATGCATTTATAATGGTTAATTTACCTAGGCCATGGTGTCCTATATCTTTGTCAAAATATCAATCTAAATGTTACTGTGAAGGTGTCTGTATTAATCTGTTCTCATGCTGCTAATAAAGACATACTTGAGACTGGGTAATTTATAAAGGAAAGAGGTTTAGTAGTCTCACAGTTCCACATGGCTGGGGAGGCCTCACAATCATGGTGGAAGGCAAAGGAGAAGCAAAGGCACATCTTACATGGAGGCAGGCAAGAGGGCTTGTGTAGGGAAACTCATGTTTATAAAACCATCACTACCATGAGAACAATATGGGGGAAACCACACCTGTGATTCAATTACCTTCACCTGGCCCCACTCTTGACACATGGAGATTATTAGAATTCGAGGTGAGATTTGTGTTGTGACACATCCAAACCATATCAGTGTCTTTTAGATAAAATAATTAAATCACTAGACTTTGGGTAATGGAGATTACCCTTCATAATCTGTGCATTTGGGAGTGGGGTTAATGTCTCTTTGAATTAGTTGAATGTCTTAGGAGAAAAAACTGAAGTTTCCTGAGTAAGAAGCAATTCTACCTTAAGATTGCAACATAGAAACTCTGACTCAGTTTCCAGACTACAGATTTCAATCTCAAGACTATACAGTCAACTCTATGCCTGCTTCATAGATTTTTGACTTTCCAGCTCCAACATTTGGGAGGCAATTCCATAAAATAAATCTATCTGTATAGGTAAAAAGACGTATCCCATAGGTTATGTTTCTCTGGAAAATCCTAACTAAAGAGTATGTGATGATTGAATTGCTCCGTAATAAGAAACATGGTTGGACTTCTTAAACTTCATTTTTTAGTTATAGACTTTACAGACAGCCCTGTCTCACTGCATTGATGTCCATAGAAGAATACCATGTGCAATTCATAGCATATCAATGATGAATGCATGAAACTGGAGATTGTGAATGTTTTCTAAACTCTTCCATTGCTTCATTGTGGGAAAGAAATCATAATTATTCTTAAAAAGTGGCTATCCTCATCATCTTTCAGAATTCTAAGAGAGACAACTAAGCTGATCCATTTCCATCACCAAAGTCTTACTAAAAAATGTAGAACTTTGCAATTCCAAATGCTGTCTTCAGAATAGATTTAAGGTCCTTATCATTTAATGGCCACCATTTTATTGTCACCATCCTCTCCAATGCAGCAAAAAGTCTAAAAACACAGTAAAAAACTTAAGTATTAATCTTGCCTTTATCACTGCAGTATTCACATTCTTTGCATTTATAACTCAACATAAGAGGTTTGCTTAAGATTTCTTTGTGTCAGCCTCTCCTTAGGATATGTATGAAAGAGCAAGTGTGATTCTTTTTAATTGTAAGCACTAAGGTTGGAGAAGTAAAAAATATGACTCTTACATTCCTCAGCAAGACGTGACCTTGTATTAAAGAAAAAACTCAGCAGCTAATTTGAGCCCCTACCCTTAGCAGACTTTAGACTAAATAACTTAATGATAAGTAAATTATCCAACAAACTTGGGAGAAAATAGTGAAACACATGCTCAGCTTCTAAAGAAGAGACAGAAAGAAGAAAGCAGACCCTCTCTGCCTACAGCAGAAAGCAGAAAGCACAATCGGAAACATACTGATTCTTTCCTGCTTTCAGACCCAGAATAAGAATGAAACATTGATGAGATGTTCTTCTTTTTCTATTCTACTCAATATATAGGGGAGTGTGTGTGTGTGTGTGTGTGTGTGTGTGTGTGTGTGTGTGTGTGTGTGTGAGAGAGAGAGAGAGAGAGAGAGAGAGAGATTGAAAGAGAGAGAGAGAGTTTTCAACTTGACCAGCCTATGAAAGTGGGTTGCAGAGGACTGGGATAGACCAGTGTCTTGAAGCTCACATTTTTACATAACTAAAAAGCCTTCTGGAACCATTTCTCCCCTCACCTCAATCCACATTCATGAGTGCCTTTGGAATATCGACCTTTATTGTGAAATCATATGACATATTAGTAAGGGCATGGATCTATTGCAGAACAGCTATTCTTTGAAAAACTGTTTCAACCTCTCTAAAGCTAAGATTCTTCAGTGAAGTAAGGAAACTGGCAGTACTTACCTTCCTGGATTGTTGTTAGGATTAAAGGATTTAGTGTGTGTCAAGCACATAGTAAGTGATCAACTGGCATTATGTCTAGGAAGGTTCTGGTGTTATATATATAGTATATATATGGTAGTGATGTGGTATTGCTGGTTTTATAAATGGGAATTCCCCTGCACAAGCTCTCTTGCCTGCCTCCATGTAAGATGTGCCTTTGCTTCTCCTTTGCCTTCTGCCATGATTATATACATATATATATAACTTCTTATACTAATGAAGTAGAACATTTGCAAGGAACAAAATTAAGTAATCAGAGAAAAATGACTGATGAAGTATTTTATTGTCTAGGAGGAAAATAGAAACAAGAAGTTGCTGTGTCCTTTAATGGTAGGAATTATCCCCATGGCAGAAACTTTTCCTTGAAAATGGTTTAGGGTTTGGAGAGTTAGTTGAGAAATGTTAGGCAAAGTGAGTAACATATTCAAAGACAAATGCAAATGACTAGATGTCTGAGAGTATCTACCCACTCTAATAAAAGTGGATCCTCCTTGGAAATATAAATGAACCAGCACTGTTGATGTAGAAAACGGTCATCACCAATTCCATTTCTAACATAAAATCACAAAATTCTTAAAATAATAGCCATTATGACTGGTGTGAGATGATATCTTATTATGGTTTTGATTTGTATTTCTCTAATGAACAGTGATATTCAGGGTTTTTTAATACACTTTTTGCCACATGCATGTCTTCTTTTGAAGAGTATCTGTTCATGTCCTTTGCCCACTTTTTTATGGGGTTGTTTGCTTTTATCTTGTGAATTTGTTTACGTTCTTTATAGATGCTGTATACTAGGACTTTGTTGGATGCATAGTTTGTAAAAGTTTTCTACCATTCTGTAGGCTGTCTGTTTACTCTGTTGATACTTTGTCAAATAACAGATACTGGTGAGGTTGTAAAGAAAAAGGAATGTTTATACACTGTTGGTGGAAGTGCAAATTAGTTCAGCCATTGTGGAAGACAGTGTGGAGATTCCTCAGAAACCTAAGAACAGAAATACCATTTGACCCAGCAATCCCATTACTGGGTATATATGCAAAGGAATATAAATCATTCTGTTATAAAGACACATGCAAACCTATGTTCATTGCATTACTATTCACAATAGCAAAGACATGGAATCAATCTAAATGCCCATTAATGATAGACTGGATACAGAAAACGTGTTACATATGCATCATGGAATGCTATGCAATTATAAAAAAGAAAGAGATCACAACTTTTGCAGGGACATGGGTGGACCTGGAGGCCATTATCCTTAGCAAACTAACTCAGGCACAGAAAACCAAACACCACATGTTCTCTCATAAATAGGAGCTAAATGAGGAGAACACATGGACACATAGAGAGGAACAACACACATTGGGACCTGTCAGAGGGTAAAGAGTGGGAGGAGGGAGAGGATCAGGAAAAATGTACTAATGGATACTGGCATAACAACTGGGCAAAGAGATAATCTGTACAATAAACCCCCACGCACAAGTTTCCCTGTGTAAGAAACCTGCACCTTGTACCCCTGAACTTAAACATTTTTAAAAATCACAAAATTCTTCCATAGTAATATTTAAAATTCAAAACTCAGTCTACACAACTACTAATTTCATGTTTTGATTATTTTTTCAAAATTTATTCAAAATAGTAATTTGAAAGTTTCAAGCTGAAGTTAACTTGGTTTCTATCCATTTATTGCTTGCATTTAGAAGAAAAAGAAAACCACCTAGCATACCACATTCACTTTAAAGAGAAGAAATCCAATAATACTGTGCAAACTAAACATGAAATGTATTAAAGGCTGGAGATTGTTTTGACCAAGTGTTGACAGTCTAAAGTCTTGAATTTAAAATTACTTTAATAGCACTGCCAAGTGCATCTTCGGCTCTAATTAATGTGAAATGCTGAAAAAAATATTTCAGTGCAAAATATATCTTAATTTCTCAGACTTAGTTTAGTATTTACTGAATCTGGAAATGCTATAGAGGTTTCTGGGTTTTATTTATTCATAAGTAAATAATATAACAGAAAAAAAATTTCAGGCACATCAACCTTAAAAAAATGCATGCTTATAAAATTGTGGAGTGGGCAGCAGGTGTCAAAGAAAAATTTCATCAGACCAGAGCATGACCTACATGCTTCCTCTGATCCTTTCTACAGCCACAAAATATATTGGAAAAATTAATCTTGTACAAGATTGCAGGACCCAACACTGACCTTGGCCAACTCTCATAACTTCTCAAAACACAAACCGTGCCATCATCATGTAAAGAATTTGGTGGGTCAAGATGTCATTTCATTCTCTGAATGACAGAGAAGGAATTGGTGTTTTAAGTCCATTCCCTATATAAACACATTTTATACCGAAGTGTGGTTTACTTGATTATTTTTCTAAAGTGTTGGATATTTCATTGTGTTTAATCAGAAAGATAATAGTCACTTGGGGACTCCACTTGGTAAAGTAATACAAGGATTTGCTCTCTCTAATTAGCTGCGCCAGCTTAAAACAATTTTAATTGTGTTATCAAAATGTATTTGACATTAATTACTACTTTGCTAGGATGAGGTCAAAAGGTTCAGGTTCCGTTACAAATTCTGAAGGCAACAGATAATAGAGCTAATGCCTCAGTCATTCGCCAATCAAAAGGTTACATTAACAAAGTCTAAACTAGGTAAGCTAAGCACGATGAAAATGTGGGAAAATGTTCAGTAATGCAGTATTTGGTGAATATTTTAAATCTTGGAGTGAAAAGATGCTAAAACATTTAAATTATTTGATGGCTAGAGAAAGCATTTCAACACTGATATAAATATGTCAGTAAATAGGTTATGCAAACTGAGTTTGCAGGTATTTGTGATCAAAGATGACCTGTTTTCTCAATGCAAAATGAATCCAAATACACCAAATATGACTGTGGCAGATTCTTTTACAGTTAACCCTTAGGAAGTATAATTTCCCCTGACCGCAGTATCATCAAATGCAAAAAATTCGCAAAAACAAACAAACAAAATCACTCCTTAGAAATTTCATATTTGGAAAATCCCTTAATCTACTGTAATTAGATGTGACCTGAAGGTATTTATATATTGGATCAAACCTGATTTTCTGCCTTCCATTCTTTACTCATTTAGTCAGTGCTGAAGATACTGCAGACACAACCTTTTTCAATGCTTCAAACACTCCTTAAAATTCAACTGGAGATGAAGCTGGAATATGGAGGAAGGATTATCCTTCTTTGTTCTTTCATAATTCTTGAAAGGAGAAACAACAGGGAAACAAAGGAAGCATCTCCAAGGTCATGGCATTTTCTTGAAGATAAGTTTGGCACTAAGCACGACAACCACCAGTTAGAAAGGAAAAGTAACCGTCTCCATGATGGTCTGACCCTTAACCCCAGTATGTTGGAACCAGTGATAGCTAAATCATGATGGGAAACTGTAATTTTTAAGGATCCAACAATTTATTTATTTCTTTGGGTGAAAGTTTGGATTCCTTAGGCTAGATTTCTTCTTAATTGTTTTGCATTATTCAAAATGTTTTTTTTAAGGTTTCCGATAATAGCAGGAAGACTCCCTGAATTATAGTTAGGATTGCCAGAAAAGAATACGGGCTGCCTAGTTAAATTTGAATTTCAGGTAAACAAAAAGTATTTTTATATAAGTACAAGCACTTGTATTTGCTAAAATTGACAACCTTAACTATACTGGGCAAAACCGCTAAGCATAACAATGCAAACTAGTATAAAAATGCATACTAGAGTTAAAATGCAAACTCTTCACTAGCATAAAAATGCAAACTCTTCACTAGAACTCGTGAAGAGTTCTGCTATTTCTCTATAAATTATTATGTTGATTGAAAAATGGGCCTATACTTGGAAGTGAGAGGTTAATAGTTTTGTTGTTGTTCTTCTAACTCAGCTTCAGGGAATATTGAGAAGGCTAGGATGGATTCAGGGGTAGTAAAGATAAGGTCAAAGGCACTCCTATTGGTGGGAAATAAGATGACCCCTTGTACCATCTTGGTTGTTGGAAGACCAGGACAAAAGAAGACAGGTGGTTTGTTGGAGTTCTTATGGGAATAGCATAGCCCACAGACGCAGGAGCTGGGACAAGTGACAACTGAGATGGATTTGAGAAACACATAAACATTATTCAGAACTTTCCACAAATCGTTGGGGAGGGGAATCTGACAAAAGACTCAAAATCTTGTGGTCAAGCAAGAAGAGACGTAGACTATTGCTAAAGGGGCACTTTACAGAGAAATGAGACCCCTGATGATTTAGACACTAGTTCATTGATTAGTCCAACATCCCCAAATGAATACCAGCCCCATGTTGTACATGACAGAAATACAAGTGTGCTAATTTTACCCACGAGCTGGGTTACACGTAGAATGTAGAAACAGTGATAAGAATTTCAAAAGTTAAATTATATTTTATCATACCACTGTTTGTCGGAATAAGGCCCAAAAACACTTTGATATTTAACATCGCTGGTTCTAATACGGCTGCCAATGTGTAACGTGTCCACATAAGTGGGAAAAATTCTTCAGGAAGCCAAGCACTACAAACATCAATAGGAAAAGTTCTTCTAACCTGAACCAATATTTAGAAATCACTGTGGATGCTGCATTATAAATATACATACCTCTAAAGCAAATGAAAGTAATGAAAATTTGTTCACCAACTGCTTAAAAATAGTCCTTAAGATGTTGTAGATGAATTTCCCCTCTTCTTCCTATGTTAACTTAACTGATTATAAATGATTTTGAAATGTGACAATTTTCAGGCCTGATAATCTGCTTCGTGTGTACATAAATTTTATATCACCTTTTAAGTATGAAATATTACCAAGGATAAATGCTTATATAAGTGGCTACTTTGAAAACATTGTGAAAGATTTAATTAAGCATAGAAGAGTGCTATTATTCTCTTTTAAGTTCCTTGAGATTTTCTTCTTTCTTTACCTGTATTTAAAACAATGAATGAATAAATAAATAGATTGGTTAAACGGATGGATGGATGGATAGATAGATATATGATAGATAGATAGATGATAAATGATAGATGATAGATAGATAGATAGATAGATAGATAGATAGATAATAGATTAAATTTCATTACATTTCACACTACGCTGACATGAATTAAGGAATGTTCTGAAACAAATATCTGCTTCAAATAATTATTTTTCCAGATGGCCATCAGTATGTTTAGAAGAGAAAGAAATTAAGAATGAATGTATGAGTGTTACCTACATAGGCATTCTTTGTGGAAAAGTCCTGAACTTAATATAAAATTTATACCATTCCTTTTCTTAAGCCCACAGAGAAAAAAATGTTGGCTGTGGTTACTTCTTTCCATATTTTCCATAGAGGTTAGATGCCAGCGGATGATTTTACTTTAAAGAAAATGGTAGAAACAATTCCATGTCTTTACATGGCTGCATGGGTTTGGGAGGTAAAGAGAGAGTGATGGTAGGAAGCATGAGACACTGATAAAATTGTTCCACATGCACATGAAATTTCCATCCCAAAGTCCCTAATGTTGAGTTATCTGCATATCCAAAGCCTGTGGTCTTCAGTTAATGTAGCATTTTCCAGCTGGTCTTTTATATGTTGACAGCATGGAGCATAAATGCGTAAAATGCTCCAACCACAAGACCTAAAGTCTGATGGTAAAGCTATTGCCTAGTCTATGGTTTAATAATACTAATACTAAGTCACTTTACCTCAATATTGACAAAACAAGTGTACATTAATAAGGTTAAAGAAAAAGAATTATAGCCACTCATAAGCAAAGCTTGGACTTGTCTCTATAAAGAAAAGGAATTGGTGAAAAAACTCAAAACTTTGGTCAACCAACAAGTTGTTTTTTTTTTTTTTTTTACCACACAGTCAAATATGTTGTTCAAATGACTTTTAAAATAAATCCATGGGAAATAGATATCAAACAATAATGGACACTAATATTTCAAAATAAAACATGTCTACATTGATCAGAAAGATAACCAGTTGTATAAAGCAGCTACCAGTTAAATTACTAGAATTTATGGCAGAAGGAATAAAGCAGAAATATAAGATACAGTCCTTTTTTTAAGTCTCTACAATACAATGCTGTAAGTAAAGGGTTTGAGAAAAGTCTAAAGAATTGGATGACTAGGTTCTAATTCAGTCACTCTCAAATATTTTGGGTCATGCCTATGTTAAAAAACACCATTTATAACATAACCAAGTACACATAGAACATTCACACACAGAGACAGTTTTATTAAAGCATAAAAACAGGTAATGCTTACACATAGTACATTAAGGAACTCTGACATTTTACATTCCTTTTTGTTTTTTAATTATGAGTCATGACCCACGATTTCAAAGATGCTGGCCTAGAGGGCAGGACTGTGACCTCTTTAAGAGCAGGAAGCCAACCTCATATCTCTATATTTCAAGGAACAAGTCCAGTGCCTAAGGTTGAATGAATGGATAGTAAATTCTTTGTGAATGATGAAATAAATAAATAAATAAATGGAGTTTATATGCCTCACCTGAAAATAAAACATTGGAACTTTTGGAAGTGGTTATTATTTTTCCCTCTAAATATATCCCTACTGGTGCTAGAAAAATAAGTGGATCAAATACATAGATAGGTAGGTCAGTGATAAATAGATAGATGGTAGGTAGATAGATTAGGTAGAAAGATATAGATAGATAGATAGATAGATAGATAGATAGATAGATAGATGATAGATAGATAGATAGATAGATAGATAGATAGATAGACAGATAGACAAATGATAGATAGAAAATTTCCCAATGAATTGAAAAGTTATTATAATCCTTTTCATCTCTCTCTAGATTAGAGGTCCTCAACCAGTTAATCACAAAGTGACATTGTATTATCGTCAAGAACATGGATTTGAGGGCCAGACCAGCCAGATTCAAATCCTAGCTCTGCCAGTGTCTTCGTGACCCTTACTTGGCAAAAGTTATTTAACCAGTAAGTGTCCCAATTAACTCATTTGTAAAATAATGATGGTACTGCTTCATAAGCATACCTCATAAACTTGTGAAGCTTATTGCATAATATACAGTGCTTAGAACTCTGCCTAATATGTAAGGAGCACTAAGTAAGTGTCCCTCAGTCTTTCTTGGTCAATTCAGAGTGACAGACATCATTTTCTTCAGCTTCTCTTCAACCACAACAGCTGAAGTACAGAGATCAAAATTTTTCCATGGTGAAAATGTGTCACTTGAGTGGGTAGTGGTAAATCACCCATGACAGAGAAAATTTAAACACACTCTGAACATTCTCAAAGAATATGGATGTTACCCACAATCTTTTTAGAAATCTTTGCATTTTTCTCCATTAAACTGCAGCAACAGTGTTGACTGAGTGGAACGAATTCCAACCTCAGCATAATGGTAGGAACTGAGGAACACAAATAAATAAGGACAGCACTATCATTCTTTTTTTTTTTTTTTTTTTTTGAGATGGAGTTTCACTCTTGTTACCCAGGCTGGAGTGCAATGGCGTGATCTCAGCTCACCACAACCTCCACCTCCTGGGTTCAGGCAATTCTCCTGCCTCAGCCTCCTGAGTAGCTGGAATTACAGGCATGCCCCACCATGCCCAGCTAATTTTTTGTATTTTTAGTAGAGATGGGGTTTCACCATGTTGACCAGGATGGTCTCGATCTCTTGACCTCGTGATCCACCTGCCTCGGCCTCCCAAAATGCTGGGATTACAGGCTTGACAATGGGCATTTAATCGAGGCCTAAATCAGTCAGGATAAATCATTACTTTGACCACAAGATATGGGCATGTGATTTCAGATGGCTCCGTCTGATGGAAGCAGAGGGCATTTGCATTTGCTTCATATTTGATGCAACAGCATGCTCTCATATTTTAGATGGTGAGCCCAGGAATGATCGCAACAATTTGACTACTTGAGTGAATCACCCGAGGATAAAACCAACATGAGGAGGAAGGGTGGATTGTAGAGGACCCCTGAGGAATGGAGATGATTAAACCATTGGGAGCCCCCTCTGTCTCTGGACATCTCAGTTATGTGAATTTATAAATTGTCTATATTGCTTAAATCAATTTGAGTCTAATTGTCCGCTGAATTGATTTACAAGCATCCGATGAGAAGTTCACCTAGATGACTTACAAGATCTCCTCCAGAGGGAGAAATACCGGGTATAGGTGAAGGGGAGGAAGGCAGCAAATCACACACATGTGTACTTACGCAACAATCTTGCATGTTCTTCACATGTACCCCAAAACCTAAAATGCAATTAAAAAAAAAAAGATCTCCTCCAAACCTGGTTGTTTCTACCTCTAAATGACTTGGAACTTCTACCTGTAAGTGATTTCACCATCAAAAATGGCGAAGAGTTTTTTCCCAATGTGCTAACTTTATTCAAATGTTTATTACATTTTCTTTAATTAATAAACCAAAGATATTGAAATATGTTGAGTGCTTACAATGTGTCATTAACAGTCCTAAGAACTTGGCAAATATTTTTTAATGAATTTCACAGCAACGAAGTGAGGTTGGAACTATATCCATTCCTATTTCAGATGAACAAAATGAAGCTACCAAAAATCAGATTTTCACTTAAAGCATATAATTAGTAAATAAAGAACTAGAATTTGTACATGATTTTATCTATCCCTTGTAACAGTTCTTGCCATTATATTCTGCTGGTTTAAACTAATCATGTCTCAGGTGATGTGCTAGGTAGGAACTAGAAGCACAGCTCATTAGAGGCCAATAAACATTTCTGAGAGTCTGTCCTGTGCCAGGTGAGATCCACAATTGAGTAATTGAATTGGATAAACTTGGAAAGGCACAATCAGGATTTTCATTTTTCTTGCCACTGCCTTCAAGTGCAGTCTGAAGTGTCCCCATTTTCTGACATGGGGTTACAGTGGGTCAGATTGTAGTAAATTTCAGCTCTAAGGACAGTCTAACTTTCAGATATTAAAAATTCTGCATCAACTGGGCATGGTGGCTCACACCTGTAATCCCAGCACTTTGGGAGGCTGAGGCGGGAAGATCGCCTGAGGTCAGGAGTTTGAGAATAACCTGGCTGACATGCCGAAACCCCATCTCTACTAAAAGTACAGAAATCAGCCAGGCGTGGTGGCAGACACCTGTAATCTCAGCTACCCAGGAGGCTGAGGCAGGAGAATCACTTGAACCTAGGAGGTGGAGGTTGCAGTGAGCTGAGATTGTGCCTCTGTACTCCAGCCTGGGTGACAAAAGCAAAACCCCTTCTCAAAAAAAAAAAAAAAAAGGAAAAAAGTCTGCATAAATTATTTCTAGTTTCAGCCATGTTGGAGTAATTATCCAGAGCTTCACTTCCCACCATAAACAACAATAAAACTAAGCAAAACATAAAAATAAGTCTATGCAAGACACGATGCTTCAGAAAAGGAAAATAAATGAAGTGAACCCTACAATTGTCCTGGTGTTGTTCCGTGGAGGTAACTATTATTAGGGAAGAGGAAGTCAAACAGGACCCTGTAGTCTTGCTGAGTTCAGGAGACCCAAGTAAGAGTTTGAGAAGGAGGCTAAGGCATATACAGTTTTTGTGGCAGCGTTTCAGAAAAACTGGAACATAGAAAATGAGTTCAGGAAATTTGCATAGAGATACCTTTAAGGATTTGCTAAGTGGGACTCCATGTTTGGGTCCCCTTCCACGAACCATCCCGTAGTGGAAGCCATCTTTCTCTCTCCTGGATTTCCCCTCCGGAGTCCCCTTCCACACGCTCTCATGAAAGCCTGTCTTCCCCTCCTAAACTCCATCTCTCTCTCTGTTCCCTTCCATTCAATGTGGAAGCTGCTTTCCTCTCCTGGATTCCATCTTTCTGGATTCTCTCACTCAGCGTGAGACTTAGCTGTTTCTTTCTCTCTCTTTCTCCTGTTTTTCTCTCTCTCTCTCTAAATAAATCATTTTCTACAAAAAAAAAGTATTTGCTAAATATTAAACCATGGATATTATGTCAATCAGGAATCAACCAGAGAAACAAAATGGACATAATGGATGTATATATCCATTCTACTGGTTTAATTCACACACACACACACACACACATATATATATAATATATGTTAAAAATCACAGTTGTTATTATTATAAAAAATTGCTTTATGCAATTTGGTGGAGTGGGAGTGCAGCATGGTAAAGTGAGCTAAAGCTAGGTGGGCAGAGTTAGGAAGTGAAGATCATGAGCAGGCTGGAACTCTGAGTTTGAGCTGATGCTTGAGTTCACTGTCAGGCAAGTAGAAAGGGTAGATCTAGGGAAAAAATGGGGAGCAATTTCAGGCCTCTCTGCTACTTGTATTTTGTCTCCTCAGGGACACTCTAGGCTTTCTTTTAAGGACTTCTATATGACTCAGATCCATTCAGGATAAGTTTATTTTGATTAACTCAAAGTTAACAGATTTTGATTTTAATTCCATATGCAAAATTCCTTTAGAACAACATCCAGATTAGTGTTTAATTGATAATTCTGGAGAAGGTGTGTATAGCTACAAAATGGTTGATGTCTCCCCTATAACCCATCCTAACCTACAACATATTAAAAAGGGAATTCTAGGAGTGTTGCTCACATAGAAAACTTTTCACCTCAAAAAGTGATCACAGATGTGAAAAGAAAAATTTCAAAAGACATGCAAAAAAGTAACAGAAAGTCATAAGCTGAACAATTCCCTAGACTCACATAAGGAAGAGAAAATGTGAGTTCCAACAAGTCAAGGTAGAGAAACTAGAGAAATCTATCTCTGGAATAAAAATTACTGTAGCCATGCTCTAGCAAAGTTTCAAATGGGATTGAAGAGATCAAACTGATCTTCCAATAACATGACTGCTAAAACAAATATTAATGCTCCTTAAAGAAAGAAAACAAAATCCATACACTCAACAAAATAATGTCAAAATGTTAAATAAGCAATCAAAATTTGGTAGACACCTCAATAAGAAAGTAGTGCAACTCATGATCAGAAGAAAAATCAGTCAATTGAAACAGACCCAGAAGGAAGAGGGATAACAGAATTAGCCAACAAGTGTTATAGCTATGTTCAATTATTCAAAGGAAAACATTAACATAGTAAAATTAAGTTGTAAATGAAAAATACAAAGAAAAGCACCAGATGGAACTTCTAGATAAAAAAGTAAAGTTCCTAGAATAAAAATTTCACTGAATAACATTAATTACTTATTAGACAATACAGAAGAAGATTTTAGTGATATTGAGACATAGCAATAGCAACTATTTGTAATGAAACAAAGTGCCAAAAAAGAAAAACTGAAAGAAAATGAAAAGAGCCTAAAATATTAGTGGGAAAATAATAAAACGCCTAAAGTATGTGTATTTGGTGTTCCATCATACAAGACAAAAGAAGAGAATGGCAAAAACATCAGCAGCAACAACAAAAATCAAACAAAAAAACACTGCAAATATTTGAAAAAATAATATTTTCCAAATTTGATTGTAAAACACACCACAAGAACATGCACACCCGCACATGGACACACACATATACATACACCCACGTAACCACAGGTCACAGAGCTCCAAGAACCCAAAACAGGATAAATACAGACACAGATACTCACTCTTTAAGACATATCAAAATCAGTTTACAAAAAAACAGTGATAAAGAAAAATCATAAAGGCAACCAGAAAAAATAAATAATTATATATAGAAAAGAAAGGTTGAGAATAATCACAAATTTCTCTTATGCTCTCAAAGCATAAGAGAGCTGGAGTTCTTATAATCAGACTAAGGTTCAAAAGAAGGTATATTAACAGAGGCAAGGATAGACATCTTACAATGATAAGAATATCAATTCATAAAGAAAACCTAATAATGGTAAATTAGTATGTATCTTAAAATAGAGCTTCAAAATGCATAAAGAAAAGTTGATGGAATGAAAACAAAATTGACTAATTTAAAATTACAAATGGTTATTTCAACACTCCTCTCAAGAGTTGGTAAATTACAATTAGAACATGTGTTATGTACACAAAAGATTTAAAAACTATCAACCAACACTACTTAGTTAATGTTTACAGATGACAAGCAGACTGCACATTGTTTATGGTATGCAAGCAACATTACCAAGATAAGTCATAATTTGGACCATTAAACAAGTCTTACATAACTGCAAAAGTATTAGAATGATATAAATTTCTCTAACTGTAAAACGAAACTGTTAACAGTAGTAGAATGATCAGTAACGGGAAGATATTTGGAAATTAGGCAATATGTTTCTAAAGAATACATAGGTAAAAGAAAAAATCACAAACAAAATGAGAAAATATTTTGAACTAAAAAAATAAAAATTACAACATCTCAAAAGTACGGGTGTAATGAAAGCTGTGCTTAGAGGAACAATCATATATTTAAAATTTATGTTAGAAAAGAAAAATACAATTAAACCTGATTAAGCTTCCACCTTAAGAAGCTAAAATAAATTAGAGTAAATTAAACCCAAATAAGTTTTAAAAAAATGTGATAAGTGTGACAGCATAAGTCAGTGAAATAGAAAACTGGAAAAGGAATATTTGAAACCAAACGTAAACATGAAAAATTAGAACATTCTAACTAGAAAGACCTAGAGAGAGGAAGGAAACAACCTGCCAATATCAAGAACGAAAGAGGAAAAGTTATTGGAAATCCTTCAGATGTCAGAAGGATAATAAGGAATATTACAAGTAACATTAAGCAAATAAATTTAAAAAAATAGTTTACATAAGCAGATTCCTTGAAAGATACAAATTATCAAAACAGACTAAAGGAAAAGATAATCTGAGGATTCCAGTGTCTACTAAATGAATGGAATTCATAATAAAAAACTTTCCCACAGAGAAAACTCTAGTTCTAGATAATTTTTCTTATCAATTCAAATTTAAAAAGGAAGAAAAAAATATTCCTAAAACAACTCTTTTATAGAGAGATTACTTTTCAACTCATTTCATACGGCTGACATTATCCTGACATTAAAACCATAATATATTTGAAAAATGATAACTAGAAATTAATATCTCTTATAAAGAAAATTCTTAACAAAATATTAGCAAGTTTAATTCAGCAATAGACAAAAGAAATAATACATCGTACACAAATGGGACTTATCCTGGGAATGGAAGGCTTCTTTTACATTGTAGAAAATCAATTAATGCAATACATATTAACTGATTAAAAAAACAAATGCACTATGGTTACTCAGTATGAACAGAAAAAACACTTGAGGAAACTCAACACCAATTATAATAAAAATTCTGAAGAATTAGCAACAAGGAGGGAGTTCCTCAACTTGTCAAGGGAGTCTACAAAATAGCTACACTTAATATCATAGATGGAGCACTATTTAATTTCTGCCTTTACCACTTCTAATCAACATTGTATCAGTCATCCTATCAATGAAAAGTGATAAAAGAAGGGGGAAAAGTAAGCCATAGAGATTACAAAGGAAGAAGGAATACTGTGTCTATACAGTGATGACATGATGGTTGATACAGAAAATTCTAAAATAATCTCCAAAAATCACTAGAACTAGTAAGATCATGGGACACAAGATGAATATTTAAAAAATCAATTGTAGTTCTATCACTAGCAAGTAAATATTAGAAATTAAACTTTAAAAAGTTAATACTGCTTACAATAGCATCAAAAATATGAAATGCTTACGGTTCAATTTAACAAAATGTGTGTAAAAAGTATGAAATTAAAATGATTGGTGAAAAAAATTTAAGAGCCCAAATAAATGGGAAATATTCCATGGTAACAAATTGGAATGCTCATGGTGTCAATTATCTGAAATTGATCTAAACATTCTACACAATCCCAGTTAAAGTCCCAGATGATTTCAAATATAAATTAAGAACTTAGTTTAAAATGTATACAGAAATGCAAAAGGCCTAAAATGGCCAAATAATTTTGCAAATATGAAGTAAAATTGAAGAACTTGCATTAGCTGATTTTGAACTTATATAATACAATAATAATCAATAACTTTAGTATCTATATAAGGATAAACATACAGATATATAGTTCAGAATTAAACCCATTTATACATAATGAATTCATATTTGACATAGGTACCCTGATAGGGAAAAGACAGTTTTTCAACAAATGTGGTTGAAGCAATATAAATATTAATTTGGATAAAAAGCAAAGTCAGGCATTTATCTCTTGACATACAGAAAAACTAACTTTAAATGGATCATAGATTTAACTGTAAAATCTAGAACTAGAAAAGTTCAGGAAGAAATTGCAAAAGAAAATTTTTGCAACTCTGGAATAGGTTTCTTAAACAGGACTCCAAAAGCATAAAACATAAGAGAAAATATAAAAATTGGACTTTACAAAATGAAAATATTCTCTCTTTGTAACACACGGTTTAAAAACAGAAAAGACAAGCCCCAAACTTGGAGAAAGTATTTGCAATACGTTTATTCAAATAAATACTTTGTATTTGCAATACATACATTGCAAATATTTTATATATACTGGGTACAAATTCTTTGTGAGTATTTGCAATAACACAAAGTATTATTATACTTTTGTATCCAGTATTTGTATGTAGTATATACAAAAACTTCTTACAACTCAATAAACAGCCTAATGCAAAATCTTTTAACATTTCTCCAAAGAAAATATCTTAATGGCAATAAGCACATTAAAAATACTCAGAATCAGTAGTCAACAGGGGCATGCAAATCAAACCAACAATGAGATGGCACTACTCACTTACTAGATTAGCTAAAGTTAGAAGCTCTATATCAAGTTTTGGCAAGGGTGTAGAGCCACTAAAACTTACATACACTGCTCATACAAAATAATGCCATCTGGAAAAGAGTTTTCTAGTTTCTTATAAAGCTAAACATACTTACCAGCTAGTACAGAAATTCCACTGCTAGATATTTACCTGGAAAATAGAAACTTATGACTACACAAAGACTTTATCGTGTATAACAACTCTATTCATAATACCTCCAAACTAGAAACAACCCAAATGTCCATCAGTAGGTGAAGGGATTGGGGAGTGGGAGGCAGTATCTTACATAGATCTCAAGGAAACTTCGAGAGATGATTGTATTTTGTTTGGGTGGTAATTACATGTGTGTGTACACTTGTCAAAATTCATCAGCATGTGCACTTAAAACTAAATGCTTTTTTGTAAAATACTTAGCACTGTCTAATTCTTCCATTGCTCTTTCCCCATTGGTGTGACTTTGTCTTTTAATGCCAACGCTCCCCTATGTTCAGAGTGGGATTACAAGAAAGGAATAAAGTCCTGGGTGCTATGATGAGTATCAAAATACTGTCCCTTGATCTTAAAGTTCAGGTGGGGGATTTTTCCAAGGTGCTTTCTTCTCCAGCCATCCTCCAAAGACTGGATTGCACCTTTTCCTGACAAAGTAATAGACCCTGGCTGACAAGTGATCCCTTTCTGTTTCTGCCCCAGACAATATGTCTACAGCTTTTTTTTTTTTTCTGCTAAGATCCCTTTGGGCCACTGGAGAATCAAAGGCCAGTTCCCTTTCTGAATAACACTTGGTCACTAGTAACTAGGTCATCTCCCTCTGAGAAATAAAAATAATGGCTTCCCCTATGGCAGAGCTTTTTTCTTCTTTTTCAGCTATAAAGGACACCATTAGATATGCACCCCCATCCCCGCTCTGCCTTTTCCAGGTAAGAAAGCAGGCACAATTTTCTCCACATACACATGTCAAATTGTCAGGATAACAATCCCATCCTGTGCCTGCTCCTGTAATAGCACAGAATCAGCCTACATCTCAGCAACAGTCTGGGTGGGAACAAAAATGCTAGATGCCATTAAAAAAAAGAAGAAAAGAAAGAACATTCTCAAGTGCTTATGAGTGATTCCTCTGGTTTCCCCCTCATTTAGCCTGCAGGACAGTGGAGAAACATCTTGTTCTTTCCTTCACCTTAAGGTGAGAGAAAATACCATTACATTTTCTTCTTCTTTGTTATGGGATCACTTTTTTCAAACTTGTATTTTAGTTTCAGGGGTGCATGTGCAGGTTTCCTACATAGGTACATTGTGTGTTGGAGGGGTTTGGTATACACATACTTTTTAAATTTCTAGTCTTATCCAAACTGTATGTCTGTTGGTAGTCAGTTTGCCCAACTCTTACTAAATCTTAAAGAAGCATGTGTAGCAGCCCTCATAATTCAGGATTTCCTGTCACCTTCTCTCTCTGGCTTTGGTTCTTTAGACAAACTGAGACATGAAGAGAAGTTCCACTTGGTATTTGGTTACATGTGCTGGATTCCTGGGATAAGGAGCCCAGTAGGCATAAGAGGTATTCTCAGCCTCCCAGATGACCACAGGCAAGTAGAACATACAGTCAGATAAACAAATTGTTTCCATACAAGGTAGTTCAGACCAGTAATAATCATAGAGAGATTCGTCTCTTGAGGAACTCACAGTTTGGTCAAAAAAATAAGCTAAGAGGATGAAGCTTTCCAGTAAGAAATGGGAGGTGTTGTGTTAGATAAAACGACAAGATGGAATGAAATTGCAGAGGGGAATCACACAGGACAGCGTCGAACTCTTCACCCATTACATTCATCCCTATTACTTTTAGTATTTGTTGTACATAATGTTCACTGGTTGCTTTATTTAATTCTATGCCTTTGCAATTGTGCAGGCTCTCTTCTTTTTTTTTTTTTTCTTTTAGGCAATCACCATTTGATATCTCTCTAGAAATTAGATATAAATATAGTTTTTAAAACTCTTCATGTTTCTCCATCTGTGAGCTGCCAAAATTTACTGGAGGCATGATTGGCTCAAATAAAACACTTAACATCAGTATTATATGCATTCAATATATGCATTTATGAAGATATTCATATTTATGTAGCTCTACACAATAAGTATAATTTGCTGGTGTAATTACCAGTTCTAAGGATATCTAACTGCCCATGAGTAATTGTAAAAATTAAATGCTCCTGCTTCTATATTTACCTACATTAAAGAATATAATTACCAGGTTAAATGTAATTGAAAGTCTATGACTTTAGTGTCAGATCTGTATGAAACTGAAATGAGTTAACGTCAATGATACTAGATTTCCAAGAAACATATTGTGTCTTGGATATTTCTGTTTCTCTGTCTCCCTTCTTACTTCCCTTTCTCCCACCTCTCTCCAGTTGCAATTTAAATATTAAGTAATTGAACTAATTCTCAAGGAAAAAAAGTACACATGTGATTTAGAATATTTTGTTTTTTCTTGGGATAGAGACTTGCTCTGTTGCTCAGGCTGGAGTGCAGTGGTACGGTCTTGGCTCACAGCAACCTCTTCCTCTCAGGTTCAAGTGATTCTCCTACCTCAGCCTCCCAAGTAGCTGGTGTAAGGATTATTACTGAGTTTAAAATGAGGAAACTGAGGCCAGTATAAGAACAGTTAAATGCCAATTTATTTAATTCCTGGGCGAGGTTCTGTGGTCCTGGGGAAAGGGGCCAGAGAAGTTGTGCGGGAGGCCTCTCCGGTGTGGGGTTTTATATGGGAGTGAAGGCATTTGATTGGCTGTGGAGAAACAGGACGTGGACGGGGTGAGCTGCTATTGGTAGGTAGGTGGGATTTCTGTTGAGTGGGCTATGCTATTGGGCAGGTTTTGGTGGAGCTTCTTTTAAATTTTGGCGGGGTTTTCCAATGGCGGGCTAGGTGCCAAGTGCAGAGTTTAGTGTTGAGTGCAGATTCTGGTGCAGAGTGCAGAAGTGGAGTGCAGATTCTGGTGACATCGTTTTCAGGTGTGGAGAGGGATGGGTGTGTCCGAGCTCCCAGGAGGCAACCAGCCTTACAGCTGGGATTACAGGTGCCCACCACCACACTCAGCTAATTTTTATTTTTAGTAGAGACAGGGTTTGACCATGTTTGACTTAAAATTTGATCAAGTATCACTTCACTGCCATTCAATACTATTAGGTTTGCAAACAATAATAAATGAGGTGATTTAAAAAGGAAAAAAAGAGAGAGAGACAGAATTAAAAATTACTGGGCTCTTTGGGAGGCTGAGGTGGGTGGATCACAAGATTAAGAGTTCAAGACAAGCCTGGCCAAGATGGTGAAACCCTGTCTCTACTAAAAATTACAAAAATTAGCCAGATGTGGTGGTGGGCACATGTAATCCCAGCTACTCGGGAGACTGAGGCAGAGAATTGGTTGAACCTGGGAAGTGGAGGTTGAAGTGAGCTGAGATTGCACCACTACCCTCCAGCCTTGGGAACAGACCAAGACTCCCTCTCAAAAAAAAAAAAAAAAAAAATTCACTGGGCTAATACCCATTGAGTGTCTTACCATAAGCTAGTCCTGGATTAACAGGTGTGCCCTTTGATAAACAAACCACCCGGCTCAACTACATACATTTGGCATGTAGCATTAAACAATATTTTGCAACTCAGACATTTACTTAAAATTAAAAATATAAAAATGTATAAATTTGCTACTTCTTTTTAAGTGAGAAGTAACCCAAAAGGGCAGAAAAACAAATAGCATGAAAAATAGTATTTTTCATCCTTCCCATTACATACCAGGTTCTATCCTAAAGGGTACATCTTACTTAAAACAATTTCATTTAACAAATACTTCTAAAGTGCTTACTATGTATAGGGCTTTGTTATAAGCCACTATATATTAACTCATTGAGTTACCATAAACACCATAGAAGTTGTATAATATTAGTTCCACTTTGCCTATGGGGAAACTGACACACTACAAAGATACCTTGGAGCTGCGATTCAACCCCCAGATCTTCTGGTTTCAGTAAGTTACTTTTATTCTGAAACAAAGCAAAAGAAAATTTTGATTCAGTCATATGTCTTATATTTGGCAGATCCAGAATTTGAACTTTGTTATAGTTGCTATCAGTATTTGTGATCTCTATTTTACAACAGGTGTAGCTATTCAGATTAAACCGGTTAGCTACAAGCAAAGAGAGCACCTCCACGGTTTGAAGTTAGCAAAAATTGACATGTATCAAACTCCAACTACGCATGTGCTAGGTCTGAGGAGTACAGCAAAGAAAAAGTTTTCATAATTTTTCCATCAGTGAACATCATGATTTACACTTGGTAAGTATACAGTAAATGTTTCTTGCATGAATAAATGTTTAATCAATTTAAAAATTACCTACACTCAGTGCATTGAATTTGAGGGAGGAGGACTTAAAAGAAAGATTGAGGATCTAATTTGTTCTAGGCAGGAACAGAGGCAAAGGCAGGAGAGGCTTTTATAGGGAGTAAAAATTGATCTGAGATTCAAAGAATAAAAAAAGAACCAGGCAAAAAAAGACACAAGAACCAGATGACCGTTCCAGTGTATAAAGTAGTGTGTTTCTATTGTCTATTTCTTCTTAACAAACATTTCTGAAAGTAATGGTTTAAAACAATGGTTGATTATTGCTGTCATGGTTCCTGAGGTTGACAGGTGAGCTGGTAAGCTTTTCCTTCTTCAGGTGTTTTCAACTTTGTGGTATTCATTGGGTAGACAGGCTGATCCAATAGAGATAAACCACGTCTGGCACCTTTACAGGGATGACCCCAAATGCCAGACTTGGCTTAGAAGGTTGATCCAGGAGCCTACACCATGATGGTCTTGGTTCAAGGTGGGGACTTGTGAACTTCTTACACGGCAGTGCAAGAAACACTGGGACAAGAATTTCAAAAGACCCGAGGGGAATCTGCCAGGCTTCTTACAACCTAAACTTTTAAGAAGTTGTAAGAAGTCCAACCATTACTTCCTTCACATTGTATTAGTGGAACCAGTCACTTAGGCCAGCCCCAGGGGAGTGGAGTTAGACTCCATTTCTCAAAGAACTTGCATCTATCTTTAATCTCCCACATTCTGCTAGCACATTGAGCTTCAAATCACGATGCAGATATACATCCAACAAAAAATAGTAATTATGCTAACACTTCTGATGTTAGAAGATCAGAAGACCTTAATGGCCATCCTAACAACAGCCATGTGAACTGAAGCCCAGCCCTTAAACATAAGAGAAACAAATTCTGTGGCTTCACTTTGATGGATCAAGCATTTGCTATAGATTGTAATTACTATAACAGTGAAAACAGTCAATAAAGAGGTAGATGATAGATGTTGTTTCACAGCAACCTGAGGATAAGCATCTCTGGATTCAACCCTTACCACACAGGTGGAAATGCAGAGACAGGAATCCGATCTTTGCAAGAAATATTACTGGATTGGTGTTTTTCTGTTTTTGGTAAAACCAGCTGAAAGCCCATTAGTGGAAACATGTTGTTCCCTTTATAGGAGAGTGCTCTGAAAGTTCGCCTCTTCCTTTATCCCCCATTCCTCCCCACCAATTCAAAACAAACCCTGATAAATTAAAGCCATATTTGTGGATCATGAAAGGAAATTTATCTTAGTAGCCAATAAATGGTAGTAGGTTTTGATTCTTGAACATGTGCAGTGCGTTGTCCTGAGCGGCTCACTTTATTTGCCATTGCTGGGAGATTGGTAATGGATTTCCCCGACAGATACATCTCTGGGTAGATCAGATCAGGGAAATGAGTTCTTTGGGGGCACAGGATTGTATGGAATTGTAACAGTATGTGTTCACTGACCCTAAGTTGAAGGAATGTTTCATTCCAATACTCTGAAATGAAAACTGATAGTCTCTGTTGTTTTCATTGCTTAAACTGCACATTATTATGAGGGACTTTATTTTAAACTAACTTGAGTGGTAGCATAGCTTTTCACGAAAAGAAAAAAATAAATCAAATGCTTCATATTTTGCTAGCAGCATATTGGTTAACTGAAAACAATTTCTTTATGCCTTTACAGAAAAGAGAGCAAACTCTTCAATTTAAGGTAAAGTAACAGTAATGTTTCTCTCTCTCTCTCTGTCTGTCTGTCTCTGCCTCTCTCTCTCACTCTCTCTCTTGTTCTCTCTCTCGCTCTCTCACTCTCATTTTTCTATGTACTTGAATAAGAGTAATACATTCTTTCACTTGCTTAAAAACTCTCTGGTCCAATGCCTTTGAGAAAAGTGTATGAAGTCTTAGTTTGAACTGAATTTGAGTTTACTGTCAAAGATTTCTGCCTGAAGTTGTGTTCTCTTCTAATTTTAGTTTCCCTTGGACACAGTATTTGCAACCAAAGCAATCTCTAAAATGGAAGACCAGAAACTGGCCAGCCTGCATCCGACCTTTCTGACAGATGTTTTTAAATGGAATGGATTGCCTTTTCCAGCCCGAACTGCGTAATCGTTGGTTAGGGTTGTTTTCCAAGCAAATACTGAGACAGACTGTGGTCTATGCTGCTGGGTATTGGTAATGGGATATGCTCAGAGCTCAGGTCACTGACTAAACCAGCCGGATCAGAAATGACCTTTTTTAATCCTGGGATGAAAGTTTGATACATTGGGGAAGTTACATCTTGATCTGGTCAGAAATTTATTTTTCCTTTTCTTTTCTTGGAAAACCTCAAATTATAATCTAGAAAACTCATTGGCGTGGTGAACAGAAGAAATACAGAGATGTATCTGAATTCTGATTTGGCCAAAAAGCTAATTGGCCAATGCAATTATAAATATGTCTCATCAAGTGATGCAATAAGCCTACATATGGTTGTTGATGGTGACCAGCAGATAGAAAGAAGGCATGGGAATGTTCCCCCTGAATCCCTCTATTTGCACCAGGAACTTCATGCAAGTGAAAAGACTGGGAAACACCATCTCATAGCAATGTAGGAACCAGTGTTCAGAGACTGAACGTCTTCTGCTTATGTTATGGTAGTAGGGTTCCTGAAGGGTGTATTAGCCACTCTCTTACAAGTTAAAAATGAGAACTTAGCTTATGAGTGGTGACTTGCAGAGATAGTTTCTTAAGAGGAAATGTTGGAGCTGTGACTCCCCAGTTGATGGACCAGGCAATTCGTGTTGCACTGGAACACTCCAGAGAGGCGAAGGAAACCAATAGTGAATGTGTCTCACAGGCAATAATAATATTGCAGTAAACTTGCTTCCCCTCTTTATGGGGCAGAAAGTTTACTGCAATGAAAAGAGCAGAGATCGCATAGGTCAACTGACTGGTATTAGACTTTATTCCTGCAACTTTTGTTTGTATGTGCCTGAGCCCCTGTTGTAGGTAACACCTTCAGTTTTAGAGTAAGAGTTAGTAAAAATGTATGTAAAGCATCTAGCATTATGCCTGGTACATGGTAATGACTTGTAAATTGCATTCTCTTTGATCCTTCTTGTGTTACATGTTAGTATCATTTAGTGAGTTAAACAGAACCAGGTCTGAATACTAGATTTACCCCCTTTGTAGCTGTATGAATAAAAACAAATTTCTTTCCCTCATTAAACTTAAGTTTCTTCGTTTTATAATGGGGAAAACAATAATTACCTTGTAGGAATTACTTGATCGTTAAATCAAGGCACCTCTGATACAATAACGTGCCTAAGAGAGTTTCTAACATATAATAGTGTCCATTTATGTCATTTCTGAACACACACTTCCACAGCCTGGAGTGTAGATGAATAAGAAGTCTTGTGAAGGGTCTTTGTTAAATCTGGGAGAAAGATAGCGCCGGATTTAAGCTCAGCCTTAAGGCAGAACTATCACAGCAGAAAATGTGGCAATAGACTGGGGGGAATTTGTTAACTTTGAAGGTGGTAGAACACGTCCATGGAGAAGAAGACACAGAAAAATGTGATGAGATGAAAGTAGTCACAAGAATGACTCCTGACACAAGCAGTGGGACTTGTAATTGAAAAAACTAAATAAGGAGATTCAAAGATGCAGAGAGGTAACTAGTGCTTGATTTGCCATTAATGGAGAAACTTCAGTGTTTTTCATTGGGATGAAAACCAACCACAGACTCAAAACTCCACCCACACTTCTTTTCTTTCTTTAATGAGCTTCAACTAAGTTTTAAATAATTTACTCTTCCAATTTTATTTGATTTCAGCATTTTCTTATACTTTTCTCTTTTGGAACATTACAGGTCTTTTTACATATTTCACTTTAAAGCTATAAAACATACCAGGAGCTTTAGGGAATGAAAGAACTGATATTTATGTTGCTGTGATACTTAAACTTTTCCCCCTGAACTCACACCCAAAAACTTGTCTATAGGTCAATTTGCATTTTGGCCACATTTTGAGGAGTTGGCAGCAATAACCACGCTGCAAACTCACACCACATGTGGTACTAATTGGCACAGTTGGCAGTTTAAGAAGAGAGGCTAGGGATTGAGTGGGCATGGAAACCTAACAATGCCTTCACACAACGGTTCTCAACGGGAGATAGAAATTAGAACTGTGAGGGAGAGGACAGGCCTCTGTGGCAGGTCAACAAGATGAATTGCTCAGTGCTTCGCAAAAGTAACCAAAAACCAAGACCCAGAAGAGCAAAACAGGGAAAAGGTTTGAAGTAGACACTGTGTTTTTTTTTTTTCCTGTGGAAGAAGGGGACTTTTAACCTGGGAGGAACGCCACCTTCTTTTTTTTTTTTTTTTTTTTTTGGAGAAATAAAAGAGAAAAAGAAAAAGAAAGAGAGAAGGAAAGAAAAATAAAGAATGAAGGAGAGGAAGAAAGAGGAAGAGGAAGAGGGAGAGAGAATGGAAGTGTTGCTTTATAGCCCAGGCTAGAATGCAGTCTAAAAATGTGCATTAAAAACCTCTTTTATGCCAATAATTGTGCTTAATAATGGAGACAGGAAAAAATGAGGGAAGAAAATAAGAAACAAATAGTCAACCAATATTTCATTTAAACCTGTGAGTAGGTGTGATGTGGTACTGATAAGAGTATATATTTTGTGTATTTAAAGTGGAGAGTTCTATAAATGTTTATTAAGTTTACTTGTTCCGGATCTGAGTTCAACTCCTGGATATCCTTATTAATTTTCTGTCTCGTTGATCTATCTAATATTGATGTTGAAGTCTCCCAGTATTATTGTGTGGGAGTCTAAGTCTCTTTGTAAGTCTTATGTATCTGGGTGTTCCTGTATTGGGTGTGTATATATTTAAGATCGTTAGCTCTTCTTGTTGCATTGATCCTTTTACCATTATGTAATGACTTTCTTTGTCTCTTTTGATCTTTGTTGCTTTAAAATCTATTTTATCAGAGGTGAGAATTGCATCTCCTGCTTTTTATTTATTTGTTTATTTTTGCTCTCCATTTGGTTGGTAAATCTTTCTCCACTGTATTTTTTACCAAACTTCTAGAATAGACCAAGGAGAACTTGTTCGCTTAACATATACAGTCAAGGAGCATGAATACACAGATGGAGGAATGATCTGGGGTCAGACAGGCATCTTGGACCATGTGGGAACTCAGCCATTGATTCCAGTCAGCAAATCTTCCCCAGGTCAATTTCACCATCTGCAAAGCAAGCACGAGACTTTCATAGCATTTGGCTCCTACCAGCTGAAAGGGATAGGGGGCAGATTTATAGTTTGTTAAAGTGCTTTGATTTTACAAACTTTAAACCCAAACACAGGAATCTCTCGTAACATCTTAGCTGTGGGTCTCTGTAGGCATGAGGAAAGCAGCAGTGGTGTTGGGGATAATTATTCCCCTAGACAGCTGTGTTAGAAACAGAATTTGCAAGAAACAGAATGGAGCTTCAGGGAATTAGGGTTAATTGTAAGGATACTCAAGGGAGGATGGAAACACAGGAGCTGCCTTGGTAGCCGTATTGAAAGGCTCATGGAACTGGACAGTTTTGCTTTTTTTAATTCAAGCTAACACAGCAGCTTTGGTTTCCCCATGGCAATTGTAATGGTCTTAACATTCAGCGTCTCTCTTTTCTTTCACTGTGCCTGTGTGTGCTCGCTTCATATCAGAGCACAATAAAATCAAAGGGAGCTCCCTGATCTGACCCTATCAAGTTCTTTACAGAAGCTTCAGCTTTCCTTTCCCTAAGAAATAAGAATGCAATTACAACAACCTAAAATTACAAACGCAAATATTGCACCTCTCTCTCTCCCTCTCTCTCTCTCTGTCTCTCTCTCTCTCTCTCTCTCTCTCTCTCTCTCACACACACACACACACACACTTCTGTAAGGCTCATCTCTAAAATTTGCAGATCCTGAGGCAAGGATATGACTGTAGACCCCTAGCCTTCACCCCTTCTCTTCCTGTCCCAGCTCTGTTCTTCAGCATGAAGGGCTTTACACACTTCTGTGTGAACACAGCCCCTAAGTCCAAGCCCCATTCATTCCCAAATACCTGCTTCCCCACATACCCTGACAAATGGCCATTCCTCCAAGACTTCAAGAGGTCAGCTGAGGAAGAGGTCTGTGCAGGAACAGAAGTGGACTCAGGGACATTGGATCAGGGAATTGCAGGACCCCAAGCAACCTACTGTGACCTAGGAAAGACCCCTTGTGCTCATGTATGTCTTGTTCTATGGGACAGAGCTAAGCATGATCATGATACAGAGTCATCTAAATTGCATAACCTTGGGAAGGACTCTATATTACTTGGGTTTAAAGCAAGAGTGTTCAGTCTTTTGAATTCCCTGGGCCACACTAGAAGAATATGAATTGTATTGGGCCACGCATAAAACAGACTAACACTAACGATAGCTGATGGGCTTTAAGAAAACATCACAAAAAATTTTCATAAGGTTTAAGAAAGTTTACAGATCTGTGTTGGGCTGCATTCAAAGCCATCCTGAGCCAAATGCAGGCTGTGGGCCACGGGTTGGACAAGCTTGTTTGAAATCAACTTGTTTTAGTTTTCTTCTCTCTTCTCAATTCATATCTCTGTCTTTTAAAACAACTATTTCTAGGACTACATCTACTATCAGAACCATTACTACTGTATGAAGAACAAATGGGGAATCATATTTATGGAATCTCTTTAGAAAACATGAGACAGATTGTTTTTGCAGTCTGCCTTAGCTCAGGTTCCCATAACACATACCATAGACTGGTTGGCTTCAACAGTGAACATCTCTTTCTTATGGCTCTGAAAGCTGGGAAGTCCAAAGTCAAGGCCCTAGTAGACCCAGTGTCTGGTGACGGCTGCTCTACTCTTTGGCTTGGAGATGGTCTTCTTCTTGCTGTATTCCCTCAATGGTGAAGAGAAAGACAGAGGAAGCAAGATCTCTGTACCTCTTCTTTTAAAGGCGCTTATTCCATCAAGAGTGCTACAGCTTCATGACCTAATTACCTTCCAAAGGCCCTGTCTCCAACTAACTCACTTAAGGGAGCTAATGCATAAAGAATGTCATTTCTCCTCTTGGCCATCCCTAGCACCTCACTGCTTCCAGGTCTGAAGTTAGAATTGGTTCACAATTTGTCAGAAGGGGTCAAAGACAAGGTGTGAACCAGAAAGAAAAGACTACAACAAGAAAAATGGCAATAGGTTGTTATTTTTCATCAGCAGAAACCTGGGGGAAATATGTAACTAGAGCCAAAGGGAGCAATACTAAGTAGAAATAATCATAAAGAGAATGGACTAAATTAGCCAATACCGGTAAATGTACCAGAGCCTGCATGCAATGCTTACCCAAGCAGCTCAGAGTGATTATAATTTGTTTTGCTTTTTGGATTGGTTGACTGAAATTCAGACTCAACAACGGCTCACAATACATGAAGCTGAGGTGCGAGAAATTCCCTGGCATGTTGTGGATTCTGAGGCTTATGGTGTGTATTCGTGAGTTTGGACTGCTGTAACTAAAATACCGAAGCCTGGGTGACTAACAACAGTGATAAACAATTACTTCTCACAGTTCCAGAGGCTGTGAAGTTCAAAATCTGAAGTCTCAAAATTATCTAGTTTGAGAGAGATATCAGAGAGTTATCTCCTGTCTCTTCTTTTGATCTTAAGTTCAAAATCAAGGTGCCAATAGATCTGGTGTCTGGTGAGGCTGTTCTTCCTGGCTTATTAGAAAAACTTCATGCATGTTTATAGCAGCACAATTAGCAATTGCAAAAATGTGGAAGCAGCCCAAATGTCCATCAAATCAATGTGATATATATATATATATGTGTGTGTGTGTGTGTGTGTGTGTGTGTACATATAGATACACACCATGGAACACTACTCAGCCATAAAAAGGAATGAAATAATGGCATTTGCAGCAACCTGGATGGAATGCGAGACTATTATCGAAGTGAAGTAACTCAGGAGCTGAAAACCAAACATAGTATGTCCTCACTTATATGCGGGAACTAAGCTATGAGGGTGCAAAGACATAAGAACAATACATCTGGCTTTGGAAACTCAGGGGAAAGGGTGGGGGTGGTGAGGGTTACAAAATTTTACCTTGGATACAGTGTACCTGCTTAGGTGATAGGTGAACCAAAATTTCAGAAATCACCACTAAAGAACATGTTCAAATAACCGATCATCACGTGTTCCCCTCAAAACTATTAAAATTTTTAAAAACAAAAATAAATTATTAAAATTTATTTTTTTAAAACCCTGCCTTCAGAGAGTTATCTCCTGTCTCTTCTTATTAAGGGCACTAATCCCATCATGAGGGCTCCACCCTTATGACCTAATTACCTCCCAAGAGGCCCATTTCAAAGTACTATACCATTTGGGGTTAGGGTTTCAACATATGAGCTTTGTGGAGACACAAAAATTCAGTCCACAGCACAGGCTAAACCTATTCTAAAGAGCAGAAGCAGGAAGTGTTCAAGAGGTGATGGTCCTCAGTACATTCAGAAGAAGCTCTTGGGGTGAATGTAAGTAATGTTAGGGGGAACTGTAAAGGCAAGAACTGAAATATATGCTAACATCACTGTCTGGGTCATTTCCAGGCCTGGTTGTTGGGTATGCAAACTAGAGTTTGTTTTTGAGAATCATTTTTAGAAACTGAGTTACCAGTTTCAAAGCATTTTCACTCTTGTCAACACTCATGTTAAAGTTAGCCCTGAGCCAGGCAATGTAGGTGAAGCCAGCGCTGTCAACCATTCAACCCTCACTCTTCTTTTTCTTTTTTTCTTATAGGGAGACAGAGTCTCACTCTGTCACCTAGGCTGGAGTGCAGTAGCTCAATAATAGCTTACTACAGCCTCTGTCTCCTGGCCTCAGGCAATTCTCCTGCCCCAGCCTCCCAAGCATTTAGGTCTACAGGCACAGGCAACCACTCCTAACTAGTTTTACATTTTTTGGTGGAGATGGAGCCTCACTGTTTTGCTGAGGCTGGTCTTGAACTTCTGACCTCAATAAATCTTACTGCCTTAGCCTCTCAAAACACGGGGATTACAGGTATGAGCCACTGCCTCCAACCTAGTCACTCTTCTTGTCCCTTTTCTGCACCACACAGGAGACATGACCTGCATTTTTCAGAACTGAAAAGGTTCAGAAAGTGGCTTAGGTCACAAAGTTAAAAAGTAGTAACATTGTGATCTGAATACATGTTTTTCTGACTCACAAACCTAGAAGGGGTTTCTCTACCAGTAACTTGTTCAGAAACATACTAACACTAACCCGATACTTGCCTCCACAGATTTTCATTAATAAATGAACAAATAAGTAAATAAGTTAACAAATAAATAAGTAAATAGTGAAAGTGAAGGGAACCTATTTTAATAAATAACATCTTACTTATGACAAGACAGTGGAACCAAGGTTCCCAAAGAACTGGACCAGCCTCAAGGAGTCAAGGCCTCACTTCTCTGAGACTTGTTTTTTAATGCTGATTTCAGAGACGAACAAAAGGAAGTGGAGAATTTGAGGAGGGCATTTTAGGAGTTAAACTTTTGACTTTCAACCAAGGGTTATGTTAGTGTAATCTATTCAAATCCTTATAGAATGGAAATGACTTCAAATCTAACAATATAAAACATTTAAGAAAGTGCATGGTTACAGATAAATAACACTGAATCCTTTGACTGTAGGAGAAAAAACACACAAACACAAATTTTACTGATTGAACTGGAGGTTGAACAGCTTTTGTTGTTTCACTAGACTGATAGGTTACTAAAAAAGCTCGTTCTTATATTCTTTCCTTGATATACGTGTGTGTGTGTGTGTGTGTGTGTGTGTGTGTGTATTTAAAGTGCTTCAAAGTATTTCCAGAATGTTTTGTGCTCTTCTTCTTCAAGGCATACAGTAGGGATGAATATTGCACCCTTTTGTTAGGTGGGACCATGTGACATTTTGGCCAGTGAAATGTGAGAAAAGTCACACATGTGACGTCCGTGTGAAAACTTCAGCAGTCATGTGACTAAGTAGCCCTGTTCCCCAACTCCTGTGGTGGTGATCCTGGAGAAACATTTTAATTTAGGGCTTTAGTTATCCTGAGTCCTGCAATGAACAGAGCCCATCTATTAGGTTGGTGCAAAAGTAAATGTGGTTTTGGACTGGAATTTTATTTTATGTATTTATTTATTTATCGAGACGGAGTCTCACTCTGTTTTCCAAGCTGGAGTGCAGTGCTGTGATCTTGGCTCATTGCAACTTCTACTTCCTGGATTCAAGCGATTCTTCTATCTCAGCCTCCTGAGTAGCTGGCAGTACAGGTGAGCGCCATCATGCCCTAGCTAATTCTTTTTTTTTTTTTAAGTGAGACGGGGATTTCACCATATTGACCAGGCTGGTCTTGAACTCCTGACCTCGTGATCCACCTGTCTTGGCTTCCCAAAGTGCTATGATTACAAGCATGAGCCACCATGCCCAGGCCTGGATTGTGAAGTTTAAACCGCTATAACTAGGCTCAAACACATCTTTATTAATGGGAACTATTATGGCACATTATGGCAATGAGGAATAAGTTTATTTATTCCTGTAGCATAAAAATCTGTGCTTGGTGATTCAACAAACTCTTCGGAAGCATTTTCAGCTGGTTGTGGAAATGTTTTCCCTGCAAAAAATTGTCAAGATGCTTGAAGAAGTGGTAGTTGGTAAGTGAGAATTCAGGTTAACATGGTGGATGAAGCAGAACTTCCTCACCCAATTTGCCCAATTTTTGAAGCGTTGCTTGTGCAAGGTGCGGTCAAGCGTTGTCATGGAAAATAATTGGGCTCCTTCTGTTGACCAGTGTCGGGTGCAGGTATTGCAGTTTTCCATGCATATCCTTGATTTGCCAAGCATATTTCTCACATGTAATGATTTCACTGGGATTTAGAAAATAGTAGTGGATCAGACCAGCAGCAGACCACCAAACAGTGACCGTGACCTTTTTTGGTGCAAACTCGGCTTTGGGAAGTCAAACTTGGAGCTTTGGACCTTCTTTTCAGTCCAACCACTGAGCTGATCATCACTGATTGATATATAAACATCCACTTTTCATCACACATTACAGTCCAATCGATAAATTGTTCGTTGTTGTTGCATAGAATAAGAGGACATTTCAAAATGATTTTTTTTTAATTTTCAGTCAGCTCACGAGACACCCACTTATCGAGCTTTTCTACCTTTGCAATATGCTTCAAATGCCAAATGACCGTAGAACGGTCAATGTTGAGTTCTCCTCGTGTAGTTGGAGGAGGATCAGCTTCCATGACTGCTCTCAGTTGATTGTCATCAACCCTTGATGACTGACCACTACGCTCCTCATCTTCAAGACTCTCGTCTCCTTTGCAAAACATCTCAAACCACCACTGCACTGTATGTTTGTTAGCAGTTCTTGGGCCAAATGTGTTGATGTTGCAAGTTGTCTTTGTTGCTTTATGACTCATTTTGAATTTGAATAAGAAAATTGCCCAAATTTGCATTTTGTCTAACAACATTTTCATAGGCTAAAACAGACATAAAATAAACATTAAGTAATAAATCATTAGCAAAATAACAGGAAGTGAGAAATGCCCATTAAAATGATGTTTAACATAACCATAATTATTTAAGATGTATTCCAGTATCAAATGACAGATTTCAACAAAGTAGAAACTGCAATTACTTTTGCATCAAACTAATACTAAGCCAGTCTGCACCTCCAAAGTGAAGGAGAAGTAAGTGATAGTGGAATTAAACTACTAATATTTTAATTCCACTATTTATTTACCACAACATAACCTAGCATTTCTTCACTAATAAAAAAGACACTATCTGTGTTGACAGAGGTAGTGTGTTAAAATGAAAAGAAGAAATTGTGTAAGGAGGTGAGATATCTAGATTCAAATCCTCCATCTGCATTTCCAAATTTTACAAACTTTCCTTCCATTTCTTTTTCTCTAGAATGTACATATCAGAGGGATAATAAAATTGAAGTGTCTGATAAGCTCAACATTTGAAAAACTTAGACATAGGAATGCAGTTTTACCGCCCATCTTTTATTATAAAATCACCGATTATTTGGTAAAGAAAAATCCAACAATTAGAGCATGTAAAAGAGTGGTTAAATCATGGGTTTGAATTTTGATAAATTGGCAATTTCTTATTCTGGGTACATATTAGGAACTTAATAAATATGCGTTAAAGAAATTAAGTTGAGGTTATTCTAAATTTTGCTGTTTATCTAAAATATATTTACAGCCATTATAAAGGTTAAATAAGATAATTGTTAACAATGTTTTTGGCAAATAGTATAGATTCAAAAATGAAGACTATCATATTAATTTACTCTTATACAAAGACAAAAAGCTTACTTTATCTAGGGGCAATAGGAGTTGTTAGAAGAAGGGAAATAGGAAACACGAGGAGAGTTAGAGTTTACATATATCCCAGGATATGTAAAAGGCAAGGCAAGAAGGAATACTCAGATTCCAGAAGGCAAGTAGGGGTGCTAAAAGTGCAGAGATCCTGGAAATCATGAGACATGTGGGTAAAGAAGAGCTGATACTAAAAACATGCTTTGCCAAGCATAACACATAGAATCTTGTGAAATTGTTATTAACTCCCCTCTTTTACAGATGAGGAAATCACATCTCAAAGAAGTTAAGAACATTGACCAAAATACCCAGTTTATCACTGGCAGAGTAAAAATTCAGGCCATGGACTAGTTGATTTATAATTAGGTATTCTTTCAACTCTATTGTGCTGTGTTCTGGAAGGGCTCACCCAACAATTTTGTTCACTTACCCTTTAGACTAACACTGCTCTTGTTGACCTTCCAGGTAACACTGGCACTCATTTGTATCATGTTTTCTTCTATTGCATATCCACGGAAATATCATAAGCTTGTGTGACAGGGGGCCAGAGGTAATTTGTCCTCTGCTGTAACACAAAGCATATCTGGTCATTTGTTGAAATGATCAACAAGCATTTTACAAAAGAAATTTTTTTTTTGAGACAGAGTTTCACTCTTGTTACCCAGGCTGGAGTGCAATGGCGCGATCTCGGCTCACCGCAACCTCCGCCTTCTGGGTTCAGGCAATTCTCCTGCCTCAGCCTCCTGAGTAGCTGGGATTACAGGCACGCGTAATATTGCCTTCTATTTTAGATCCATGCAGGAAATATTTTTCTTTGCAGATTTACATATAGAGCTATGAGACTTTTCATACCATAGACAATGACTAAAGCATAGGGCTTCCTTGTTCCTAGGCTATTTTGGTATAACACATTGCTATAGAGAGTCATGGTGCAGATCATTCAGCCCTAAACTAGACCCTGTGGATACAAAGATAAAGACATAGCTGTAAGCCACAAAAGATCTCAGAGTACACTTGAACTGATGAAAAAAATAAAGAAAACAATTTAGTATGAAAAGTCCTGTATACAGAGGTGCAAATCATCAGAGAGATCTTCATCCCAGGTAACTAAGAAAATGTTTTCTGGGGGAAATAAAGAATAGACAGGATTAGCTAGGCATTAAAGATGACAAAGGAAACACTGAGGGAAGTGATGACAAGAGGAAAGACATGCCATGAAAAGTAAAGAACACGTGTCAAGGAAACGAGGCATAGAACTTCCAAACCAAAGCATCTCATAGATTCACCGTGCCCTCTTTTCCCTTGTTCTTGATAAGCCACCAAGACGTTGGGAGAGTCATTTGTCACTGCAACATAATGCATCCCTAAAGCACACTGTTATACTGAAAGTTAATCAGTATAGCTTAGGGTGACTATGTGAAATTGCTCAGGCCGGTAACCCAAGCAAGAATGTACATGGTTGGGGCTGGAGGAACAGCAATTCTAGGAAACCCATGGCTCTTCTAAAGACAGAAGTCAGATGTGGCAGACACGGCCTTTTACGGCTTCTTCCTTTTTTCTACTTTGAACTGAGACATGGCAAACATAAGGACATAATACAACCTATTATGAATGAAGAAAATAATAAATAACTAATAAACATTACAAATAATTTAAAAATAGGGCAGGTTTGAGAGTATTATAAAAAATGTCTCTAGTAATCGCCTACCACTGAACTTCTTATGTAGAAAAAACTTACTATTTTTAGTCACTTCAGCTGAGTACTTTTGATTGCATAATTTTTGATTAGTATAGATGCTTGTCTATATTAATCCCATGTTCAACCCAACATGTCTATCAAGCTGGAACCCTCACTGTCCCTCAACCACAACTTCTTCTGTCATGTAACTTTGCTCCAGCCACTTCTATAACATAAGATAGCTAACTCTTCTTTTTGACTTATCTAGATGTATATTATGCAAACACAACCATGCCCAACCTCCTTATGGGAGACAAGAAGTAGTTAATTGTCCAGGTTTCAAAAATAAGCATTGTAGGTCCAAATCCAGACTCTGCATATTGCTAGCTATGTAACTATTAGCAATTCACTTAAACTACATGGATCTCAGTATACTGATGTGTAATGGGGATAATCAGCTAAATCTCACAGATTTCCCTATGTGCACTGATGTGGTTTGGCTGTGTCCCCATCCAAATCTCAACTTGAATTGTATCTCCCAGAATTCCCATGTGTGTGGAAGGGACCTGTCGGGAGGTAATTGAATCATGTGGCCAGTCTTTACCATGGTATTCTTGTGATAATGAGTAAGTCTCAAGAGATCTGATGGGTTTATCAAGTATTTCCACTTTTGCTCCTTTCTCATTTTTATCTTGCTGCCACCCTGTAAGAAATGACTTTTGCCTCCCACCGTGCTTCTAAGACCTCCCCAGCCATGTAAAACTGTAAGTCCAATTAAACCATTTTTGTTCCCAGTTTCAGGTGTGTCCATCAGCAGCATGAAAACAAACTAACACATGCACTGAATGAGATTCCTTAAAGAACCATTGTAAGTCCATGCCTTCACACATAGAAAATGCTCTTATAAATTTAAAGTTGAAAAGTAATTTATTACAAAAGAGGCTATTCATCTTTCTCACTCTAAAGTCCTGCTAGTTTCCTTAATGGTTAATGCAATGACACCAAATGCTTATTTTCCTTACATGATTTTGTTTTTCAAATGGATTATCTTGTCTTCATTAAAATATTTCCAATTCCCTATGATCCAGAAACATTTTTTCCTACTTGTAGGGAAGTACAAGTAGGAAATGAAATTTGCTGTCCTGAATCCACAACACATGTTCATCAATAATACTTTAGGCAGCATTCTAAGTTATTTTTCTGTTTCTCCTCCTTAATCTTTATAATCCGAAGAAGTAGATATAATTTTTAATACTGGTGTTTTGATGGAGTTATGCAGCACTGTGAACCTCATCTTTTGCCCAAGTTCACACAGTTAGGAAGTGAGGGGTGGGCTGAGACTCACATTCAGCCCATCTGCAACATCCTGGTCTTTCATCTATAATAATAATGTATGCATAGTCTGCCATATACCAAAGGGTGACCAGCAAATACATGATGACTGAATAAAATTAACTGCTGGTAGGTGAGTCATCCTTTCTCATTTCCACATCAAAAAAGTAGAACAATGTTTCTTATAAGGCCATTGTGCTTTCTTCATTTAGTCCCAATCAGAGTGCACCATCTATTTCCTGCATTAGCCTGTGAGTACCAAGTGCATCATATTTATCTTTGAATGCCCAGGAAATAACAAAATTCCTGGAACACAAAATATCTCATACAACTGTTAAGTAAAATAGTATTGGAGATAGGAGTTTCATTCTTTAAAAAGCACAAACACTGGAATATATCAATTTACTTCCTGAAACAAGCTGGTATTTCCAATATTGTAAGTTAGATAGAAAAGCCTAAAATGTATACATAAAATTTATATTGTTTGTGTATTAATAATTTAACACAAATTCAACTTTGTACTTCCTAAGTCATATATTTGATTTAAGATGTTTCACCTATTTTTTAAAATTTAGGTTGCCATGAATAACATTTTATTTTCAGGTTAAATAAACTGTAAGGGACCAAACCATCTATTAGACACCTGTCATTGCATTTTGACTTGAAATATAATGCATTAGTCCATTTTCACAGTGCTGATAAAGACATACACACAAGACTAGGTAGTTTATATAGAAAAAGAGGTTTAATGGACTCACAGTTCCATGTGCCTGGAAGGCAACAGACATGTCTTACATGGTGGCAGACAAGAGAGAATGAGAGCCAAGTGAAAGGTATTTCTTCTTTAAACACCATCAGATCTCGTGAGACTTATTCACTACCCTGAGATCAGTATAGAGGAACCACCCCTGTGATTCAATTATCTCCCACTGGGTCCCTCCCACAGCACATGAGAATTTTGGGAGCTACATTTCAAGATGTGATTTGGGTGGGGACATGGCCAAACCATATCACATAAAATAAGAAATTATTATTTTCTTTATAGAGATGTTATTTTAAGGCAATGACACAACAAAACCAATATTAAAAATGAAATATATAAATGTATACGTAGCTTTAACAAGGGAGAACTATACTAAGAGAAAGCCGTAGTCATGAATTAAAGGAAGGATTTTTCCAAACTTGAGTATTTTCCTAGAGCTTCTGCCAAACTTTAGCAATTCCAGTTTAGAAACCCAAACTTGGAAGACCACAGGCAACTTCTTCTTACATATGAAGACCCTTTGCTCTCACAAATATGTGGACCACCCGCAGGCAGCTGGACCTGCTAAGAACAGGAAACAGTGGGGAACTGGTGCTTTTTCTCTACTACAAAAATTCAAGCCAAAAATAAATGAATCTAGATGCACAGAAATGCTTTCTTTTTCAATTGCCCAAGGTGACCTTCAGCAGAAACAAAAATAAAAATGTTTTTCTCCTCCTAAAGGAGATCATTTCTCCTTGAAATAACATATATGGAAGCACTTAAACATTCAAGTGTTCATCGCATTGCACAGTGTTACTCTTTGTAGTGAGACAGTGGTATTCATCTGTAATGAGAAATGCCTGAATGAATAGAATTTTTAGAGATTAAAAACACCAAATCCTGGAAGTTTTCTGAGCAAAATATTCCTGTTCCACCCCTTCATATGCCTAAATGCTTTCTGCCACCACTGGATTCTTAGAAGCAATTATCCTAAAATCTAAGAACATACCCAAGTTGGTTATTTAGAAGGCAGTTCCAAGAAAATGCAGTTTTCTCACAATGCAGTTGATCACTTACTCCATTCACCAGACAAAAGTATAAACATGCAAACCCAAAAAATTCAGTTGAGTAGTCAAGAATTTTCAGTTTTAAAATACATATAAAGACTCCAGTGCTTAATACAATATTTAAAAAAAAAAAAATTCTCCCAGCTGGGCGTGGTGGCTCATGCCTGTAATCCCAGCACTTTGGGAGGCTGAGGAGGGTGGATCACGAGGTCAGGAGTTTGAGACCAGCCTGGTCAATATGATGAAACCCCGTCTCTACTAAAAAATACAAAACTTAGCTGGGCATGGTAGTGCACACCTGTAGTCCCAGGTACTCGGGAGGCTGAGATAGGAGAATCACTTGAACCCAGGAGGTGGAAGTTGAAGTGAGTCAAAACCATGCCACTGCCCTCCAGCTTGGGCGACAGAGTGAGATTCCAATTAAAATAAATACATAAAAACATTTTCCCTTATGTCAGATACTCAGACACCAAATATTTGTAACAAAATAACTCAGAAAATTGGTTGATCACTTATATCTTTTCCCCACCATTAGAAACCCTTTCTTCTGCATCTTCCTTTTCCTAAATTACCACAGCCCCCGAATCACCATTTGGTAGATTTTATCACATTCACTTAAATTACTCTTTGAGATAATAATTTCACAAATAAATATTGCAAGTAATTCTCAAAATTATTTCCTAAACAAGCCAATATGCACGAAAACACATAGTTATATTTCTGAATATCAAGGACTAGATGCCACTATCTAGCCTACCAGAGAAGAATTTTGCAGACTAGAACCAGCAAGGGTATCTCTGTACTGCCAGCTGTAACCCCATGTCTTTCTTTTTTAATGTGTAATATCGTGTTGTTATCACAGATTATTATCAAAAAGACTGGACATTTAAGAATAAAATAAGGGTGCAGTGAAGAGAGAACTAAATAAGAAGCTCTATGTATGTGAAGCAAACTGTAGATGTAATTTAAATTATTAAAGGCTATAACATTTACAATGCTTTTCAAATATATTAAACTCTGATGTAGGATAATAAATAAAAACATTCTATCAAATATAGGCACAAGCTTAAAAAGATTCTGAATCATGTTATCATATTACATATTGTTTTCTAATTAACAATTCTGGCTTCAGATACTATGTCTACACAGTCCCCAAATATCCAAATTAAAAGAAATTTAAATCAGTCAACCATCCAGAATGTTAGTTAATTAAATACTAAACATCTGTATGTTTGAAGCTCTCCAAATCATTACTTTTTTCTTTTAGTTTTTATCCAGATGGCAGTGCGTCTTACACTTGAGAGATAAATGTAATTGCATGGTCTAGTGAGTAAACAAAGGAAAAGTAACAATATGGGTTCAGAGGATGAGAACAATGATTGAGATATATATAATTAATATTATGAGCCAAATAAGTGGGCACATATAAAGCACCATCTAGCTCTTCAGACTATCAAGACACTATATCGATAACTTTATCAGGATTCTTCATTGGCTCCTCATTTGTACATCTGATGCTTTGAATCCATGTTTTTGCTCAGCAGCCATGTGTAACCTCCTATACCCTTGTATATCTGTTTTCTATGCTGTGTAAGAAATTAGTGGACACTTAGCAACTTAACACAACAAATATATTATGTCAAAGTTTCTGTAGGTTAGAAACCTCGGTGTATCCTACTTGGGTTTGATTGTGTTCTCATCTGAAGACTTGATATACAAGTCATGTATGGGAGAGAAATGGAAAACTTGGGATCATTGAAAAATACTGCCTACCACATTTTATCAATTAGGACATTTGCCACCTCATGATCATCAACAGCTACCTTCATATATGCAGTAGTAATAGTGGTAATAAATCAAAATTTAGATTTTACATCTTAATTTTTAAAATGTTCTTTTATCATGGTAAAAACACAACATGAAATCTACCATATTAATACATTTTTAAGTGTACAATATAGTATTGTTGGTGAAAGATACAATATTGTACAGCAGATCTTTAAAACTTACTCATCTTGCTTAACAGAGATTTTTATGGCCATTGATTAATAAATTTCCCTTTTCCTCCCCTCTTGCCCCAGCCACTAGCAACTGTCATGTCACCTGTGAATTTGACTATTTTCGATACCTTAAGAAGTGGAGTCTTGCAGAACATGTCTTTCAGTGACTGGCTTATATCACTTAGGATAACATCTTCAAGGTTTATCCGTGATATCACATATTGCAGAGTCTCCTTCATTTTTCAGACCAAATAGTATTCTATTGCAGCCTCAATGTCACTAATCACCAGAGAAATGCAAATTAAACCACAGTTAGCTATCATCTCACATCAACTTTCATTAAAAAACAGACAACAAGTGTTGGTGACAATGTGGAGAAACTGGGACCCTTGCATACTGCTGATGGGAATACAAAATTGTGCTGGTGCTATGGAAAGGTATAGGAGTTGCCTTAGTTTATTTGAGCTGCTAAAACAAAATATCATAAACTTGATGACATAAATTAATTTCTCATCATTCTGGAAGCTGGGAAGTCCAACATCAAGGCACTGGAGGATTTAGTGTCTGGTGATTGCCGGCTTTCTGGTTCATAGAAGCCATCTTTTACTCTGTCCACACAGGCTGAAAGGTATGATGAAAATGGCTCAGTGGCTCACTCCTGTAATCCCAGCACTCTGGGAGGCCGAGGTGGGCAGATCACTTGAGGTTAGGAGTTCAAGATCAGCATGACCAACATGGCGAAACCCCATCTCCACTAAAAACACAAAAATTAGCTGGGTGTGGTGGCACACGCCTATAATCCCAGCTACACAGGAGGATGAGACAGGAGAATCATTTGAAACAGTGGAGGTAGCAGGAGGGGGCGGAGGTTGCAGTGAGCTGAGATAGTGCCACTGCGTTCCAGCCTAGACAACAGAGTGAAATTCCACCTCAATTAACAAAAAAAAAAAAAAAAGAAAGAAAGAAAGAAAGAAAGAAAGAAAATGAAAGGTATGGTGAAGCTTTCTGGGGTCTCTTTCATCAGGGTATTAATCTTTTTGGGGTTCAGGGGTTCAGGGGAGCCCTCAGCTTCCCTGAGAGGATGTTTCTCCAGGTTCTTGGTCTATCACTCTCTCAAGAATGAGAGAGGAGACTATGGCACAGTGCACTCGTGAAATGAATACCAGACTCCAAAAGTGTCACAGAAAGGCGCCTTATTTAGATAGAGAGAGAAAAAGGAGAAGGAGGGAGAAAGAAACAGCTAGCTCTCACACTGAATGAGAGAAAGAAAAGCTGCTCTCACACTGAGTGAGATGGTTTCCTAGAGGGAAAGAAGAAAGAGAATCCAGAAAGATGGAATCCAGATGAGGAAAGACAGCTTCCACTCTGGGTGGAGGGGGATCCCGGAGGGGAAATCCAAGAGCACAAGAGCACTCTGACTATGTAGGAGGGGATTCCAGAGAGCTGGAAATCCAGTGTGGGTGAAGGAGCTGGGGAATTTATCCTGGGACAAATTCCCACCTCCCCATGTTCCTCTGGCCAATGAAAGGAGTTCCTTAGAACTTCCACTGGGGTGATTGACTCTTAATTTCTTCCCGCGCCTGAGAAATTTAAACATAAACCCTTCTATCTCCCAGATGGAGAGAGATGGGAGGGGGGCATGGCGCTGGGAAGTTCTTGCCCTTAAAACTACGACCCCTTGTGGACCTGGAAAGAGAACACATTCACTCAATCCCATTCATGAGGACTCTTAATCACTTCCCAAAGGCCCCACTTATAAATACCACTGCATTGGGAATTCCAATTTTAGTATGTGTGCTGCTGAAGCGAGCACATGCATTGGGAATTCAGTTTCAGCAAATGAATTTGGGGGAGATACAAACATTCAGTTTATAAAAGACGTTCTCCCCAACCGTTAAAAACAGACCTACCATATAGTCCAGTAATCCCACGTCTGGGTGTTTCTCCAAAAGAATTAAAATCAGGATCTTAAAGAGATATTAGCACTCCCAAGATTATTACAGTACTATTCAGAAGAGTCAAGAGGCAGAAAATGTAGATATATATATATTTTTAAGATGGTCTTTTCTTTGAAGTTCTTGCCACAGATTATGTAGCTGAAGGTACACACAACCAGGCGGGTTCTTTGACAATAACGTTGTAGTATGAGGTGACAAACTTCTCACATTCAGTGTGGAGGGAGGGCCACTCACTGAGAAGTCCTTAGTGTCAGATGGAAAGTGGTTAGTGAAACGGGACCCACACCCCTCACCCTTCCAACAACTTGATGCAGCTATTAGCCATCTTGCTGCTTCCACTAGTACAGAAACAGTAAGTTTTATTTTCTATTTTCAAGCAAGAAAACGTAAGAATAAGATGTATGATATGTAGTACCTTCCCATTATGATCAACAAAAATTCCACGTCATATAACATTTAATGTTATTCATTTAACTCATATAACATTTACATATTCATTTACATGTTACATTCAACTTCATATAATATTTTAATGTGGTTAATTGTCAAGACATTTTATTTCTAAATGTATGTCTGTATGTGTGTATGCATCTCTTGTATTATGGAGTTAGGATTTTTATCATGGATTCAAAGGAGAATATTTATATGCTCCAGTTCATCGAGTATGATGTGTTTCAGCAGTAAAAACAATGAAAATGAATTCGGTTTTTTATTTGAATTTTCTATCATGCTCAATCTACACCTTGGTGCTTTTCTAGCACTTTATAAGCTGTTCAGATTCACTGTGATGCTAGTTAATTTTGTAGCTTGAGAAATTCCTTTGGCTGCCTGCAGCTGATCAAAACTTACTTGAGGAACTGCAGAAATGATGGCACAATCAAGCATATTGCAATTAATTTCAAAAGTTCTAAAAGAGGCCATCAGCTGAATGTGAACTTGCCATGTCTTCTTCCTTACATAACTACAAATGTATATGACAGCTTTTCAGGTATACTGAGCCTTTCATTCAAATTGAGAAGAATAGATTATAATTTTCCTCTCTACCTTTTGCACAATAAGTCTTTCCCTGGAGACAAGCAGTAGATTAATCACATACCTCTTTATTCTCTTTCCATTATTATTGTAATGCTATAAACTGCACCTAGCTTCTCTCAGGACCACGTGGAAGCTATACACATTCTCTAAAAAAACTTGTGAATACTTGGATTGTTCACATACAAAGACCATGACTTAAATCATACCTATATGTAAGGCATGAAATAATAATATTCTATTCAGCTTAATGATATAATGACTCAGAAAATATTTATTGAGATCCTACGACCACATGCTAAGTAGTGTTTTATAAACTAGAATCATAGCAAGGACCAATAAAAAATTTCATGACTTCCTCACCTCTGGGAGCTTACATTTCAGTCTATAATATAATGTTAAGTGGTGATAAGGGCAGAGCAGAGGGGTAGAAAGAGAAAGAACTATTGCTTAGATAATGTAGTTAGCAAAGATCTCTCTTATGGAGGTGACCTCATGATACACATTCACTTTATCGTTGTCTTTTCCCCCAGTAAACTTCATGAGTGTGAGCACCCTGGATTTTTCTTAATTTTCCAAATTATGGAAAATAAAGTTACCATTCTAACCCTCTTAAATCTACAGTTCGGTGGCAATAAATGTGTTGACATTGTTGATTAACCGTAGCCACAAGCCCTCTCCAGAGCTTTTTCATTGTCCCATACTGAAACTCTGTACCCATTGAACAATGTATTCTCATCCCCTCTTCTCATCAGCCTTTGGTGACTATCATTCTATGTGTTGCCACTATGAATTTGAGTACTTCAGTAATCTCATGTATGTGGAATCCAATAATATATCCCCTTTTGTGAATGCTTTATTTCACTTAGAATAATTTCTTTAAGATTCATCAGTGTTGTAACATGTGAACTTTCCTTCCTGTTTAAGACGAATAATATTCCATTGTATGTATATATCACATTTTGTTTACCATTCATCCATTCATGCACTGCTGGGTTGTTTCCACCTTTTGGAGATTATGTATAATGCAGCTGAATTATGAGCATCGTTGTACAAATATTTGCTCTAATTCCTCTTTCCAACTGTCTAGGTAAATACCCAGAAGCAGAATTGCTAGATTGTAGGTTAATTCTATGTTCGATCTTTTTAGGACCTGCCATATGATTTTTGAATGAAATCGCCATTTTACGTTTTCTCCAAGAGTGTACAAGAGTTCCAGTTTTTCCATATGCTTGTGCGTGAGTGTTAGCCTCAAACTCACAGACTCAAGCAATCCTCCTGCTTCAGCATCCTGTGTAGCTGTGGACACAGGCATGCCCCACTGTGCCCTGCTAATTTTTTTTTTTAAGATGAGGTCTTGCTATATTGCCCAGGCTTGTCTCAAACTCTTGGGCTCAAGTAATCCTCCGGCCTCAGTCACCCTATGTGTCCAGATTACGGGCATGAGCCACCACACCGCACCCCCTCCCCCGTGTTTTAGGTAGTTGACATCTCAGTGAAGTAAAGTGACTTCTCATTGTGATTTTGATTTGCATTTCCCTAATGATTGACACTAAGTGTTTTGTTCACTGCTGCATACTCAGTGCCTAGAAGATGCCTGAATGATTCAATAAATCAGAAAGTGGTATCAGGAATAGCAAAGAGAAATAGTTGAAAAAAACAAAGTGTGTCCAAGAGTGTCCAAACAAGCATCAGTCATACCCATGCTGAATCATTTCTGTGTAAATTTAGCAATTTGGATACTGACAGCAGTTTCCTTAAAGCAGTGCCAGGCAATAAGGAGTTAATGGGTAAATGGAGGATGAGGACAGTGATACGGAGGCAGATGCTATTCACATAGGCATTGAATGAAGCCATCAGACCATGCACAGATATAGAGAAAGAACACTTTAGACAGAGAAAAGAGAAGATGCAAAGATGGAGAGGCAGAAACATGAGCACTCCTAAGGAGGCTGATGTGAGTGGAGAGCAGGAGAGGCAGAAACATGAGCACTCCTAAGGAGGCTGATGTGAGTGGAGAGCAGTAGCACAATAAACAAAGGTCGGGATGAGGCTGGAGTTGGGAGCCTCATGCACCAAGTAGGTGCTAGCCCATTGGGCTTCACTCTAAGAGACATGACAGGTGTGAGAAAGTTTTGAGCATTAGAGTGAAATGATCTGATTTATGCTTATGGAGTATAGATTCTAGACAAATACGAGCAGAAACAGGGAGATCTGCTGGGAGTCAATTACAACAGGCAATAGAGAGACAAACAGAGACAGTGCAACATGATCAGGCTTGGCACAGATTTGAGGGTAGTGCCAATAGCATTACTGGTGGGTTGGAGTTAATAGTAATGTCTTGGCCAGGCGCAGTGGCTCACGCCCGTAAGCCCAGCACTTTGGGAGGCTGAGGCAAGTGGATCGCGAGGTCAAGAGATCGAGACCATCCTGGCCAACATGGTGAAACCCCGTCTCTACTAAAAAATACAAAAAATTAGCTGGGCGTTGGTGGCACGTGCCTGTAATCCCAGCCACTCAGGAGCCTGAGGCAGGAGAATTGCCTGAACCCAGGAACCCAGGAACCCAGGAGGCGGAGGTTGCGGTGAGCCGAGATCACGCCATTGCACTCCAGCCTGGGTAACAAGAGCAAAACTCCGTCTCAAATAATAATAATAATAACAATAATAATGTCTTTATTTACTGAGATATGAAAGACCCTGTGAGGAGAAGTTTCAGGGTGAGAGATTTATCAAGAATTATGTCTTGGATGTTTTAAGTTTGAAGTCTGCTAGCCTCTGAGCAGAAAAGGCAGGTGGACAGAAGGGTCTGTAGTCCACAGAGGTCAGAGCTGGAGACAGAAGAACACGAGTCGTCTGCTGCAGAGAGGTCATCCTTATGATGGTTAATACAGTACGGAATCTGGAGGACATGATGAGTTTTCGAAGGATGAGAGAGAAAGGAGCAGGGCCCAGCAAGCAGATCAGGAAACTCCAACATTTAGAGACTGGAGGGAAAAAAATGGAACAAAGAGGGAAAAGCTTTGAAAAATGGCTTATGAGGGATAAGGGAAAACAAGACATTGAGTAAAAGAGAAAAAAAGAAGCAGAAAGAAGACTCCAGAGTAGCTCTCACCGCAATCATACTGCAGCCTTGAATCCCCCAAGCTGTAACTATGAGCAGGAATAATTACAAATGTGTACCTTCTTCAAATCAACTCTGAACTAAGTTGAAACCACATCACTTTTATAATAAACCAGTGGAACCACTTCCACAATACTCTGTCATCCTCTGTAATTTAAGAGTGTGAAATGAATTCTCCAAACTCCATACGTCAGAATTAAACATAGAATGTATTCCAGAGTTATAGTCAAAGTAGTTAACAACAAACCTCACATTCCTCCAAAATACAAGACTGTAGAACCACTGGTAATTAGCCCTCATACATGCCAGCCAAGGAGACAGCTTTTAATTAACTGATTGTTTTTGCTTTTAGTTAAATGGCCAGGCAACCTGGAAAACTACTATAGTTATTTTTTCAGCACAATCTTATTTCTGAACTTCAGATCTATATCCCCAGATGCTGTTGGGTTAGCCCATCTAGATGTCTGCTGGCCTGGCAGGGATTTGAGTCAATACTGATCAGGCAGAGTAACACATCTTTCCCAACAACTTGGCCCCTCTTTCCTGTTCTCTCTCTCCCTGAGGTATTTTGAGATATTTTGTATTTTTCATGCATGCCAATGTATTTTATGATGTTGCCAAATCCTTTTCTCACCTGTCTCTATCCACAACTGTGGACTCTGGAAAAAAATGGGTCAAAATGAATGTCTCCCCAGAAATGAAGGGGATATAAGGAATTGTCCTCCTCAATTATCACAGAACATGGAAAACCCCCTTGCCTTCTGAGAGTGTGAGAAGAGGAAAAATAGTGAGAGAAGAGCCCAAGGAGGCCTCTGTTTCCTGACACTTAAAGGTACGAAGACAAATAGTGAAATATGAAGACGTCGAGAATGTCAGCGCTTGGTTGTCTGGAGAAAGCCTGGGTAAGTTGCCAACCTCACAAAGGAGCTCCACGTTTGGCTGGGGCCTAGATCCATGGCGACGTGGGACCGATTGTACAGAATGTTTGGGAGAAGATGGCTAGATAGAAAGCTGAGTCTCCACTGCTCGTTGTCCGTGGTCAAGAGGGGACATGCAGAGTAATGGGAGTTGCTTCATCCCTTGCCGATAGAACTGAGAAACGCTGAGAGGTCGACTGGGCTAACAAGAGCCTGCATCAGAAAGAGGAGACAACCAGGAATACAAACGTTAATCACCGTGGACAATGGTTGATAGCAGGGTGAAACAGAACCTGTGACACCTCACTGGATTCAGTCTTATCTCTGGCAGTGCCACTGGCATTCAGAGACCTCTCATCATCTCTAATTCACCATATCCTCCCCAACTCCTCCTCAAATAGCAAAATGACATCTTTTCAGAAGCAGAGAGACAGAGGAAAAGATATACGAAATAATGAGCATTTGCCTGAAAAAGGTTGAGCTTCTTGACGCAGACCCCGTTTTCCCCCCTTTATAGCCTTGTTACCATTAATTGGCAATTTAAAGTCCCAGTCATCCCTTGCTACTTAGTGGAGTGAAGACTTGTGAGGAAAGTTAGAGTAATTATAGAATTGATATGTACTTAGATCAATTATAGAATAAATAACTGTATTTTCTTGCATAGCTGAGTGAAAGTGAGTAAATTTTTCCTGCTACACCATTGAAAAGAAACTTAACTCTTCAAGCTAAAATGCTTTAATGCATCACGGATGGTCCCAACTTTCCCAATTTCCAGTCTGTCACAAATAATTTTCAGTTAGACATCTTGCCTCTTAAATCTGGCCCCTCTGTCTATTTTTCTAGGCTGCTGCAGTACTCTTTGCACTGGTCTTCTGATTTCTTCTCACTCTGAGAAGTTTTCCAATATTGATTGAAGTACTAGGATTTTCATTACATTAGTTACTTGCTTTAAAATTTATCTTCGTGCTTTATTACATGAGCAGCAATTTTCACCTGTGCTCTGTGGATACTGAGATAATGGTTCTCAAAGTGTCATCCCTGTATTAGTACTAGCAGCATCAACATTCCCTTGAAATGTCTTACAAATGGGGACAAAACTCAAGAGATGAGGTCTGGTCTTGAACTCCTGGCCTCAAGTAATCTTCCTGCCTCAGTCTCCTGAGTAGCTGAGATTACAGGTGTGAGCCACCATGTCTGGCTCCCAAAATGAAAATTTTGGGTTCCTATGATAAATCTACTGAGAACTGGAAACTCTGGGGATAAAGCCCAGCCATCTGTCGCCTAAAATCTTCCAGGTGATACTGACGAAAACTCACTTTTGAAAACTACTTTCCTGGAAGAACCATAGAAGAAACTCAGAGGTCACAATGGCTAGTAAAAAAGTCCTGGATGGAGTTTCTGAGGAAGACATGAACAGGAAATGAAAGAATTCAAGTCTGTCAACTCTGTTTCAGATAACGACAGTCCATTCCTATTGTTTTGTACAAACTTACACCTAATATACCACTTGTGACATCTGTGAGGTTTGGCTTCCACATAATATATCATTTGTAAAACCTGTCAAATTCTTTCCTTTCTCCTTCCTTCCCTCCCTCTTTTCTTCCTCCTTCCTTCTCCTTCATTCCTTCCTTCCTTCTCCTTCCTCCCTCCCTCCTTCCTTCCCTCCCTCCTTCCTTCCCTCCCTCCTTCTCCTTCCTCCCTCTCTCTCCCTTCCCTTCCCTTCTCCTTCCTACCTTCTTTCCTTCCATTTTCTTTCTTTTGCCTATGGATGCTCAGTTGTCCAATTGCCATTTGTTGAAAGGCTTACCTTTCCCTCATTGAATTGTGATATAGTTTGGATGTTTGTCCCCTTCAAATTTTACATTGAAAGTGATTCCCAATGTTGGACTTGGGGCCGGGTAGGAGGTACTGGGGTCATAGGGTTGGATTCCTCATGAATGCCTTGGTGCTGTCCTTGTGATCATAAGTGAGTTCTTTACGAGCTCATGCAAGATCTGGTTGTTTAGAAGAGACTGACGTCTCCTCTCTTGCTCCCTCTGTTACCATGTGATACACTTGCACTCCTTTCAGCTTCCACCATAATCGGAAGCTTCCTGAGGCTTCACCAGGAACATGTACTGCAGCCATGCCCATGCAGCCTGCAGAACCATAAGCCAATCAACCTCCTTTCTTTATAAATTATCTCACCTTAGATATTCCTTTACAGCAATGCAAATAGACTAACACAAATTGGTTTGGTATCTATGTCAAAAATTAGTTGGTTTTCCACGTATGGGTCTATTTCTGGGTTTCTTATTCAGTCTGTTGGTCTACATGTGACTCCCTACTAAGGCCACACTGTCTTGATTACTGTAGCTGTATAGCACTATGTAAATTTGGGTAGAGTCATTCCTCCCACTTTATTCTTCTTTATCAGCATTGTTTTAGGTGGTCTAGGGCCTATGCCTTTCCAATTATTATTTTTTTTATTTTTTGAGACAGAGTCTTGCTTTGTCGTCCAGGCTGCAGTGCAGTGGCATGATCTCCGCTCACTGCAGTCTCTACCTCCCGGGTTCAAGCGATTCTCCTGCCTCAGCTTCAAGTAGCTGGAACTATAGGTGTGTGCTCCCACGCCCGGCTAATTTTTTGTATTTTTAGTAGAGACAGGGGTTTCATTGTGTTAGCCAGGATGTCCTCAATCTCCTGATCTCGTGATCTGCCCGTCTTGGTCTCCCAAAGTGCTGGGATTACGGGCGTGAGCCACTGCGCCCAGCCCCAATTAAATTTTAAAATAACTTTGACAATGTCTACAAAAAACCTTGCTAGAGTTTTGTTAGGAAATTCACTAAAACCATATAAACTAATTTGGAAAAAATGAACATCTTTATTATGTTGCGTTTTTTGAGCCATAAATACAGTATGTCTCTCTATTTATAGTCCTTCTTTTAGTCTTTCATCAGCATTTTGCAGTTTTGAGCGTATAAATCTCGTAAATGTTTTGTTAAGTCTATACTTCCGTATGTCATTTTCTTTGGAGTAGATGTGCTTTGAATTTTGGTTTTTAAACTTTAAATTTCTCAATTTTGTTTTTTTTTTTTAATTTGGTTTTTAATTTTGGTCTTTAATGCTCGTTGTTAGCAAATAAAATGTGATATTTATTTATTTACTTGATCTGATATCCTGCAACCTTGCTGGACTCACGTATTAGCTCTTGGATTTTGTTTTCATAAATTCCCTGGCCTAATATATCATTAGAAAGAAGAATTTTGCACAACTCAGCACAGAACACTCAAGTCTTATAAAAACACAACTTCCATTTACTTTTCCAGGCTCATCCCCAATCTTCATTCTCAATGGAAATCCTTTCCCAGTGTTTTGTTAAACTGGTTGAGGATCTCCTGCACCATCACTTGAGGAGGTTTAAAATGTAGGCTCCCACTGTCAGCCTAAAGTCTGTAGGGGCAGCCTGAAAACCTGCAATTTTAATATGATATCCCTGATGATTCTTATATACCCTGAGGTTTGAGACAATTTAGGTCTCAGCTTAAGCCAAAAAGACATTCTCATTTTCCCTGAACTTACCACTCACTTCTCAGCTATCAAATCTGCTCCTTCATCCTTTGTTTTAAGTTTAGGAAGATCTAATTATTTGAGATAATTACTTCCAAGTTGGAAATTCATTACTTCCAAATATACATGGTAACACCTCTCTACCCTTTGCACGTAGTCTGCTACTTTATTCAAACTAAATTCTTCGTGTCTGTATCAAACCACCCCATTTTTAAAATGTCTTCATCTATAAGAAAAATGACTCAGCCCTTAGTAAACGTTATGATATTTGCTCTCAGGTGGGCCCTGAACACTGCACAGACATCCTGTCGCGTGCACCTGGTCAAGTGCTTTGCCACATTCAGAAGTAGTTATTACAAATATGCATCCATTTCTTCAAAGTCTCCTCCCCATCACCACATCACAATAGATGACCTAGTTTCTGGATTTACAGAAGAAAAAAGTTATCTCACTCCCTTTAAAAACTTGCTTTTCTTCATCGTTCAAAGTACTTTATCCATAGTTCAATGGTTCAAAGACTATTCTATTAATATCACCTTTATTTTCTAATACTCATAACTCATTTTGATTAAAAATAACTTCTATCACATGCTCCTTTCTCAGGGAGATTTCTTTACTGCTTTCCACTGGATCATTCCCCTAAGAATATACAAGTACTATAAAAAAAATTCAACAATCCTTCTTTGTATGTATCGTACACTGTGTTGTATCCTCTTTGATGATTGCCCTATCACATTTTATTTTATCATTCCTTAGAGATTATCAAAACAGAGCTCAGTACATGGTATCTCCTCCTTTTCACTTCGTAAATTGCTGAAGATTTGCTGTGTCTCTTTGAAAGTGATCTGATGAAGTCATCAAGCATTCCTAATCCTTAAATCCAATGGGTAATATTCCATTGTTATCCTACTGGCATGTAATACAGTTCACCTCTTTCTTCTTTCTCAATGTTCATTACACTGCACTCTCCTAAAACCTCCTTCTCAGTGTTTTGGGGATTCTTTTTTTTTTTTTTTTTTTTTATTGTTTGTTTGTTTTGTTTTGTTTTTGAGACAGAGTTTCACTTCATAGAACAGGCTGGGGTGCACTGGTGTGATCTTGGCTCACTGCAGTCTCCACCTCCCAAGCTCAAGCAATCCTCCCACCTCAGGCTCCGGAGTAGCTGCAGCTACAGGCATGTGCTACCAAACCCAGCTAATTTTTCTTTTTGCATTTTATTGTAGAGATAGGGTTTCCCCATGTTGCCCAGGCTCGTCTCGAGCTCCTGAACTCAAGCAATATGCCCATCTTAGCCTCCCAAAGTGCTGGGATTACAGGCATGAGCTACTGTGCCTGGCCCCTTTCTCTTTCTCTCTCTCTCTCTCTCTCTCTCTCTGTGTGTGTGTGTGTGTGTGTGTGTGTATGTGTGTGTCTTTCAACTGGATCACAGACTTCTTTTTGTTACTTGTGTATTAAGAGTTTTCAGTGTTTGTAGAGTTTTAGAGGTCTTTTTCTCTCCACAATCTCCCCCTGGGTTCTCCATTTTACGCCACCTTTTCAATTACCTGTATTGTTTGCCTGTTCTGAAACAACACTTTCCTAGTCTCTAGAGCCTGCTCTTCTGTTTCTTAAGCTCCTTATCTTTTCTTCCAAATTCCAAGTTGACAACTCAACATGAAAGTTCTCTGTGTACCTCAAACTCGGCCTCTCCTAAAAATTAAAACATTGAAAATCTCATTCTCCTGTTTCGACCAGCCCTTCCTTACATTTTCCCTGATTTGGTGAATGAAATGCCCTCTTCTCTAGTTGCCATAGCCAAAACCCGAGAGAGATTTCAACCTTCCTTCTCTCTCATTCCAGCAGTCAATAAGCCACTAAATTCCAACATTTCTCCTGGCTGTTCCTCTCCATCCTCAAATATGCCTACTCCTCTCAAAGTCTGAGGTCACTGTCATAGTTCATTACTTAATCATGCCTCACTTGAACCACAGAAGCAATCGCCTAGTTTCACTGCCTTTCCCAAGTCTAGTATCAAGACACTCTACACCACAGCCTGGGCAGTGTTTCAGATATGCAAATCGCTGGTTAGCTTAGTGTTTTTCCAGATGTTTCCTATCCTTTACAGCCTTAGTGGGGCGTAAAATGCCCTTGTATGACCTGAATTCTACTATGTTAACTCTACAAGTACTCTGAACCTAGCACTGCTGACTTGCTTGCACCCATTACAGTCTAATTCTCTTATATTTGATTATCTTCTAAGAGTCTTTCCTCATTTTTGCCCAACTAATAAATTTCTCTTCATCCTTTAAGACTTAATTTATTAACCTGTCATTAATGAAGACTTCCTTTACTCTCATAGGCAGACTTAGGTACTTTTCCTTCTCTTTTTATATAGCATTTCATATATTCTCTTAGGAACACTTTTATCAGGTTGTTTTGTGACTCTTTATTTAGTTATTGGTCCACCAAATTCAATAAGAACTGCACTAAGACAAAGACCCTGTTGTATTCTCTTTCTAAAACTTTTTTAAATTGTACTTTAGGTTCTTCTGTACATGTGCAGATCATGCAGGATTATTGTATGAGTACATACATGGCAAGGTGGTTTACCTTGTCACCTATAGCTGGCATTTCTCCCCATGTTATCCCTCCCCAACCTCCCCATCCTCACTGTCCCTCCCTTAGCTTCCCCGTGCCAACAGATCTAAGTAAGTGATACTCCCCTCCCTGTGCTCACATGTTCTCTTGTTCAACACCCACCTGTGAGCGAGAACATGTGGTATTTGGTTTTCTGTTCTTGTGTCAGTTTGCTGAGAATGATGGTTTCCAGCTTCATCCATATCCCTGCAAAGGACATAAACTCATACTTCTTATGGCTGCATAGTATTCCATGGTGCCACATTTTCCTAGTCCAGTCTATCATCGATGGCCATTTGGGTTGGTCTTTGCTATTATAAACAGTGCCACAATGAACATGCCTGTGCATGTGTCTTTATAATAGAACAATTTATAATCCCTTGGATATATATCCAGCAATGGGATTGCTGGGTCAAATGGAATTTCTATTTCTAGATGTTTGAGAAATCGCCACGCTGTCTTCCACAATGGTTGAACTAATTTATACTCCCACCAACAGTGTAAAAGTTTTCCTATTTCTCCACATCCTCTCCAGCATCTGTTGTTTCCAGATTTTTTAATGATCACCATTCTAACTGGCATGAGATGGTATCTCAGTGTGGTTTTGATGTGCATCTCTCTAATGACCAGTGATGATGAGGATTTCTTCATATGTTTGTTGGCCTCATATATGTCTTCTTTCAAAAAGTGTCTGTTTATATCCATCACCCACTTTTAAACTGGGTTGTTTGTTTTTTTTCTTGTAAATCTGTTTTTGTTCTTTGTAGATTCTGGATATTAGCCCTTTGTCAGATGGGTAGATTGCAAAAATTTTTTCCCATTCTGTTGGTTGCCGGTTCACTCTAATGACTGTTTTTTTTTTTTTTGCTGTACAGAAGCTCTGGAGTTTAACTAGATCTCATTTGTCTCTTTTGGCTTTTGTTGCCAATGCTTTTGGTGTTTTCGTCATGAAACATTTCTGATACTCTCTTATGGAATTAAAACAGCAAGTATTCAAGAGCCATTTAAGCATTTTTGACAGAGGTGCGTTTTTTTGTTGTTGTTGTTTATTTTTTGTTTTTTGTTTTTTTGAGACGGAGTTTCACTCTTGTTACCCAGGCTGGAGTGCAATGGCGCAATCTCGGCTCACGGCAACCTCCGCCTCCTGGGTTCAGGCAATTCTCGTGCCTCAACCTCCTGAGTAGCTGGAATTACAGGCACACGCCACCATGACCAGCTAATTTTTTGTATTTTTAGTAGAGACGGGGTTTCACCATGTTGACCAGGAAGGTCTCGACCTCTTGATCTCGTGATCCACCTGCCTCAGCCTCCCAAAGTGCTGGAATTACAGGCTTGACAGAGGTGGGTTTTAAGAAATTTTCTTAAAATATAGAACAATGCTGTAGTCCTAGGTACTCAGGAAGTTAGGGCAAGAGGATTGCTTGATCCTGGGAGGCAGCAGTTACAGTGAGCCAAGATGTCAGTACTGCACTCCAGCCTGGGCAACCAAGTGAGAACCTGTCTCAAAAATAAATAAATAATAAATAAATAAACCCAATGGATTGTAAGAGGTGGAGAGGATGGGAAGTCTCTTAAATAATTCAGGATAAAGGGTTAGCGCGAGGAGTATCAATAAACAAGCATCTGGAATCTGACTTCTGACTTTGGTGGCACCATTTTTTCCTCAGAGGCCCCAAAGGACATTAAAAACTTTATCTGCACATATGTTCTAAAGGAAAGACTATATTTTACTGCATATTATGGTACAGGCACCATATAAAAGTAAGACTTGCTCCTATAATGCAGTAGAATATAATTTTCTATGCATAATTTTAACTTATGGATACTAAAAGATTTTGCCAAACTAAGTAACTCTGACATTGAATTAAATAATCAAGCATGAGGAGAAAATTTATAAGTCCAAACATAAAATACATACTATTTTTTATGAGAACTGCATATAAATGGAATTAATAAAACAAAAGAAAATGAAAGTTTCTACTAAAATGTGTTAGAATTATTATATAAAGTTTACCAAGTGTTTAAAACCTGAGCAGTGTTTACATGTCAGTACATTGTTCATAATACCACACACTCTGAAAGCTGATAGTATCATAAATATATTCATAGAGTTATTGTGTAGTGTATATACACATACAAATACACACACAGATTTATTGCAAACATTCTAGACCTCCTGTGAACCCTAAATGATCCTAGTTTCAGATTTTTTAGACACTATAAATTATGACACATACCAGATAAATGGGACCACACTGCAAAATAATTCATGTACTTATCTTTTACAGAGACAGCTGGAAATCCATGAGAATTATAGATAGGGAAGACTTTGGAGGTCAGGAATCTTGTTAATCTTGTCAACTCTGCTACTGTTATAATTCTCTATCTCTCTGGTTTCAGAGTGGTAAAGGAAGATACTTACACTTCCTTTGGAAAAGCATCTTTTTCTATCATCTTTACTGCCCCATTTCTAAGCTATGTTCTGACCTTCATCTTGTCTGGCTTTCTTGTTACATACAGTTCTCTTTCAATAGTTAATGCGAGCACCACTCACTGGGCACTTAAACAACAATGCAATGTACCATGTACTACATCCGTTAACAGACCTTCATGTCTTCCTAACTAACTGAAGAGATGCTCAATGCATGGACTACAATATTATATTCATTTTTTTCTATATGATACCTAACAATGTGCTGAGTGTATACTTATATCACATCTAAACCTGCTGTGAAATTGAATTTATTTTTTTGAAGATAGTCAGTATACTTTGAAATGGTGTATGTTCTTTAAATTTCATATAGGCTATATAGTGTCCTGAAAGTTGCTTTTTTACAAATTGTTCTTTCTATTTATGCTAGGTAGTCAACTCGCCCATCTTTCCTACAGTGCTTATGTGATGTCTGTGCACTTGTTTGCATATCTGCCCCACCCTGCAAGTATCAGAGCAACTTACAGGATGTAGCTGGATTTAAAAATATTTCCAGGGCTGAATGCAGTGGCTCACTTCTATAATCCCAGCACTCTGGGAGGCTGAGGTGGGCGGATCACCTGAGGTCAGGAGTTCGAGACCAGCCTAACCAACGTGGAGAAACCCCATCTCTACTTAAAACACACACACACACACACACACACACACACACACACACACACACAAAATTAGCCAGGCATGGTAGCACATTTCTGTAACCCCAGCTACTCGGGAGGCTAAGGCAGGAGAATTGCTTAAACCCAGGAGGCGAAGGATATGGTGAGCCAGGATGGCACCATTGCACTCCAGCCTGGGCAACAAGAGAGAAACACAATCTCAAAAAAAAATATGTATATTTCTAGTAAGAAGACAGAGAACAAACATAGCAGGGCTCAGTCTGCCACCTGTAATAAAGGCACTTCTCTATAAAGCGCATACCAGAAGTCTCTGCTAAGTTACACAACCAGAAGGGCAATGAAAGATGGCACTAAGTTCAAACACCCCACTAGGTTCTACACCAACAAACTCATTGGAGAAAAAAATGCAAATGAGCTGATCCTGTGCTATAATTTCAAATACCATTCACAAATTCTTACATAGAGTCATGAGAGGGAAAAGTAACTGGCAAGATGGGACAAAGGTCAACCTTTATGCCTAGGCCAGATTTCAGTAAATTCTACTCTAGGTCTCTGCAGCTGATACAGAGCTGTGCAGTCGATTCTAGATCTACAGTTGTCCTCGTTTTTCCCAACTTTTTTGACTCCTTTTACATTGTGTGGGTCTCTATTTCTGATGTCATAAAACCCTTCCCTTTTTTCACCCTATCTTGAATATTGAGAATTACTACAAGAGAATTTCAAAAATGTAAATAAAAACGATCAATCATATTATTTGCATTAGACAGGCTTTCCTCAAGACAGATGTAAAGGTTGTTTTTAAATTGTTTTGTTCTACCTTTACGGGTTAAACTTCATTTTGTCCCTCCAGATTCATACTTCTCCTTTCTTCACTCTGCTCTGGACTCCAGAAGGCCGATGCTTTCAGATTACGGAGATGGGTCCCTTCTCTCTGTCTTTGTAAGTTGCTTTGGGCCAATGGAAGGTACAGGAGGTAAGAGAGTGAGAAGAATGTGAGGTCGACTTCCTCCCTGCCAGGTGACTGCTATCTAATTGATTCCTTCATGAAGCTCTTGAGCTTACAGCTACCTCTTTCCAGAACCCGTGGATTTCAGTCTTTTTCCGTCTAGGACTAGCCCCTTTTAAGTTTTCCTAAATTCTTCCAAAACCTGCTTAAATAGTCCCTTTAGTAAGCTTTCTCAAATTACTGGTTTAAATATGACATTTCTTTCCTACCAGGACCTTGATTGATAAGTCTCATATCTGTTTACTGGTAATCAACTTTCTAAAGAGTGGTGAAAAGATTGGAAGGAAGAGCATGGAAACCTTGTATTCTTTGGCTGTGTCTTAGTAAAATGAAACACTGTTTTTCATACTTCTTTCCCATCCACAAGTCAAGGCTGATACACCAAGTCCTCAACAGATGTCCAAGGCTTATAGGTAGCGTGGTCAGATTGTGGTGAGCCACATAGCCCTTCTAACTACACATAGTCTAACAGCATTTTCATCTTGGTGACTTGGTAGAGATTGTTTTGCCCTCAGTTTATAGTCTGAAAAATGGGGCAAACTTAGCTTCTAGACTCTTGTGCGAATTGGGTTCTGGTGGCCCCAGTGTGCTTGTGGGCAGTTCCAACTATATTTTTATGTTCCCTGGGCCCCCTGTCTTGACTGATGATTTTTATAATGTTATAGCTATTTCTGGTTCTCCTGGAAAAATATCTAGACCCCAACATACTCTCAATATTTTTAGCTACAGATGGGTGTGGTGGCTCCCACCTGTAATCTTGGCACTTTGAGAGCCTGAGATGGGAGAACTCTTTGAAGCCAGGAGTTTAAGACCAGCCTGGGCAACAAAGCAAGAACCTGTCTCTACAATTTTATCTCTTTTATACGTAGCCAGGTGTGATCATACGCCTATAGTTCCAGCTTCTTGGGAAGCTGAGGTGGGAGGATTGCTTGAGCCAGGAATTTAAGGCTGCAGTGAGCTATGATTACCCCACTGTACTGCAGCTCAGGGGACAGAGCAAGAACCTGTCTCTGAAAAGAGAAAAAACAAAAACGAAATATTTTTAGCGACTACCTTTTTTTTGTCATCTTATCTAGTTTATTGATATAAATATATGTTATATATGTCAATGGTTTTGACTAATACATACAACTCTACTTCTAATTTTCATACAACTATGCATATTCATGAACAGTATTTCACATCATGTTGAAATTTAGTTATGGTCATTACAAAGAGCTGTAGATATGAAAGAGGTAGCTTAACAAACTTTAACAATTTCTTCAAAACTCTCTCTTCTCCACAAACTGTTCTGTAATTCTGATCCTAAGAACACATATTAACAGTTGTTTAAACAAGAGACCAAAATCTACCCCTAACTTTGTGAGTAATTTATTTTTTCTAAAAAAATGACACAAATATAAGTTGGCATAAGCTTTTATATTATTTGGGAATAATGTATTCATAGTCTTAAACTTGCATCGTATATTATGATGCTAAAGTTATGTTGGTATTTCTCTCCCCAAAAAATAGTTTTGAAAACATTCCTAGTCATGATCATGCATCATAAAAATATGTAAAGTTTGTATAGATTCCAGGAAAATAACTAAAAAACAAGAATGACTTTCACCTTTATCAAATAATGTGGTTATTTGTGAGAAATCATGATGATTATTATTATTTTCAGAATGTTTATCAAAACTTTTCTGCTTTTGTCTCCAGAAAGGAGGGAAGGGCACCTTCTAGTTTATATCTATAGGAATATGAGTACCTTTTTAAAATCTCCAGGAACTATGCCAAATTTAACTATCTTGTGTTTTAATAATGATGTTCAGTCACTTAAATATGCTTCAAATGGAATCCAAAACAACTAGCAAAAGATAACTTAGCAAAATTGAGATAATATTAGTGAAAGAAATATAAAAATGTTTTGAGATCTGCAGATTGGATTTCATCAACTATTATTATTACACTCATATATAGAGTTTTAATGCCTCTAGGAAACAGCGTCTTCAATATCTTGTGTTCTGTGTCAGCTTAATTTTACTTATTGCACAATTTAAATCTCTGTTAAACAATTCAAGGAAAATCTTTATTCTTTCAATGAGCTTTAAAAGTATAATAAATTGGCAGCTCTATTTAGAAATTCTTTTCTAATAAAACATTATAAGTGGTTAGATCATTAAACCTGGTTTGAAAAGCCTACATGTAGGGGAGGAAAGATCCACAGTTTATACAATTGAAACATCTGCTAAACCTTCTGACACAGACTCGCAGAGAGGGGAATATATTCTTTATTTTTTTACATGGAGTTTCACTCTTGTTGCTCAGGCTGGAGTGCAGTGGCGCAATTTTGGCTTACTGAAACCTCTGCCTCCCAAGCAAGCGATTCTCCTGCCTCAGCCTCCCAAGTAGCTGGGATTACAAGTGCTCACCACCAGCCTGATAGATAGTATTATATACATAAAAATAGCACTAAGGAGGATGGCCAGAAAGTAAATTAAAATAAACTGTTGCAATGTTTCTCTATTTTACTTGGAACTCTTGATGCTCTAACATAAGCATTTCCCTAAGGCTCCATACAACATCTATATCTGCGACAGATGTGAGTGCATTAATGGCCAGGCGGTGTAGCAGTAAGAGCAGGCCCTGTGAGAATCTGAGCCACCTGCTCATGCTGTTTGTGTTCTTCTTGTGCATCTCCCTAGGTTGGTCTACTATAGCATTTCCATTTTTTTTTTTCTTGATTTTGGTGGTTAGTGACACAACTAGGTTAGTCACAACCTCTTGTTATTCTATGGTGACTTGTCAGTGTCTACCAGGGCCCAATAGTGAGTCAAACATTTCTTTCAAAATGGGAAATATTTGTTGGCCATGAAGAGCATTGCCCTTCTCCAAAACCATAGGCATCTACACTGTTGTTTCTCCTGTGATGGTTTGCCAGAGGCTCTATACAGCATCTCTATCTGCACAGACATTTCCTTTACCAGGGATTCTGCTGAGTTACAAGTCTCAGGTGGCAGAGAAGTTTATACCGATGTCTGTATCTGTTACAGAGCCATGTTTTTTGTTCTGAACTCCTCTCAAGACCGGCAGTCTTGAAGGTTAGGCAATATTTGGTTCAAATCAACACGAATTTGTTTCTTTCTTTGTGGTGTAAGGTGCAAATACAACACTTGTTTCTGCAAGTGAAGTAATATACTGACGTGTTCTAGACTACCAGTCCCTAGAAAATGTATCAGTGAAACAACTGGTCGCTGAAATTTCTCAGTTTACTGTTTATCCTCTGGCAATCATGAAATTTAATAAGGCGTCTGGAGTGCTTGCTAATTCCTGCCAACCAAGTCCAGTCACCTTTGATCATCAGCACAATGAACCACGTCCGTATGCTATGAAGATTATTAAATTTCCTCTAGATTATATAATGACAAGTAGGAGAATTCATGTAATCCAAAGGCAAGAGAATGGTGGTACACTGCTGTTCCTGCCAGGTGAAGACAATTTCTGGTTTTCTTTGATACTGGGATGTAGAGAGAAGAATTTTCTAGGTAAACATTAGTAACTATATAATAGCTGCAAAGTCTCTATTTTTTTCAGTAAAGATACCACATCTGAATTTTATAGCTGTGAATTAAAGCATGACCTGGTTTTGTCTAAAATAATCTAAGTCATTTTCTGTGAACCAAGTTTTGTGCTGACCAAAAAGTGTAAGTTAAATAGGAATGCAGTAATCAAGAAGAATGTTACTTCTATCAAAACTTCGTTGAAAATATGAATTTGCCATTCTTCTGGAGATTCCATATAGCTTTTGGTTTCTGGTTCACCCTTGGGGTGAGACATTTTTAGGACCTCTTATCTTTAGAGGCCATAGTTTAGGTAATATTTGTACAGATATTTTCAATTACTTAGTATATCTATTTTTACCACATAGTCAGGACCCGGAAAGCAAACAACACAGTGGGCGGCTCCTCAGCCCCATGGAGACAGCATAAGGAAGAATTTTGCTGAGATAGATAGATAGATGGCACAATATATTCATATTGTGGAGATGTAACTTAATATCAGGAAAAGCATACGTTCAAAAGATACAAAGATCCAGGAGAAGGACAAATAGATATTTTGGTGGCTAGATTTTCAGTAGATGATATCTTTCTTGGTCAGCACTACTTTTAAAGAAAAGCCCAGCTTCCCTTAATGAACCATGACTTAAAAAAAAAAAAAAAAAGACTGCTTGGTACCACTGGGAACATACATGATAATATTTTCAGATCAAAGAAATTCCTGTCTTTACTCTGAAACATTCAGTCTGTAGAAATCTCTGATTCCATTCCTATTATGATGATATTAGACTCAACAAACTTTTTCCATGTTAAAATAATAGACTGCTAGGGAAGAGAATGATTACCCACTCGTTATAGAAAAAATAATAATTATCCTTTTCTTTAGAGAATACTTTTATTGAGTAGGAGAAAAAAGCGGAAACAAAGAAGGACTATATTTCTAATATTGGGGGACCAATAAGTAAGGAAATACTGAAGACATAAATGATATAATTTATAATCTATGGCAGATCGTAAAAAACATCTGCCAAAATTATTCTGAAACTCCACCCATCAAAAAATGAAGTTCATTCAAATCCTTGGGTCTGGGTTTAGTCACTGCCTTACTTTGAAATAGAAGCGAATATGTTAGAAGCAAAGGCTTGTGAATTTGGGGCTTGCTCTTGCTGCTGGGAACCTTCCTATCTTGATGAGAATGAACGTAGGCCAGACCGCTGAATTCTGAAAGACACATGGCCCTGCCTCAGAAAATATCAAGCCAACTGCCAGACAGGGGAACAACTACTAGACCAACTACTGCCAGCAACCAGACACGTTCACGAGGCAATTCTAAATCATCCAACTTCAAGTAGACTGGCCCAGACCAGGAGAAGAACCTAGTCAGTCCAAAACCCCAAGAAAAGACTGGCCTAGCCTCCCAGCCTACATCTTCCTCCTACGCTCGATGCTTCCTGCCCTCGAACATCAGACTCCAAGTTCTTCAGCTTGGTACTCGGACTGGCTCCCCTTGCTCCTCAGTTTGTAAATGGCCTATTGTGGAGCCTTGTGATCGTGACAGCACCTAGTCTTGGCAAGAGGAGTCTCAGAGCTGTCAAAAAGAAAACACTGGGGAAGGTGACTCATGGTCAACATGGTGGACGGGAGGGAGAACTAGACTGTAGCTCTGACTCAGACAGACAGAGCAGGGAATGCAGGCCCACGTTGTGAATTTCTGCTCCAGAACGACTGCAGGAATAAATCAGGAAACCTGAGAGGACCCACAGATCCCCTGAAGGAAGCAGATTCTTCAGCAGGACCCGGAAGACACCTCAAATACTGTGCTGATATCCACGGCTGAGAGACACATAGGTGGTTCACATCACAGGACTCTGTGCAGACAACCCCCAGTACCAGCCAGGAGCCTGGCAGACTTGCTGGGTGGCTAGATCCAGGAGAAAGATAACAACCACTATAGCCTAGCTCTCAGGCAGCTACATCCAAAACCCCACGGAAAACAATGAATGTTTTAAATTTTAGGTCTTGGAGTGATTTGCTGTACACCAACAGCTAATTGATAACTGAAAATCACATTTTTAGTGTTAACAGCTCTTTTAGAATTTGTCTATCAGGCTTTCCAGTTTTTGCCGGAAAGCTCATCAATTAAATAAATAAATAAATGAAAGTCACATTTTTATTAGCAATTTTTAAAACGTTTCTCCTTGATAAAAAGAACTAGTCATTCGTCATGCTTAAATATGAGGAGGAACAAAAACACTCAGAGGATGAGAAGATTTACTAGAGAGGCCACCCTTCTGCCTCCTGCCCTCTGTTAGCTCTGATTTGCCGCCTTCTCCCCATTTCTCACTCTTCCCATGGGATTCCAATTTGGTATTAGATCTGCTGTTGGCAAAGCCAATCGTACTTGTTATGAATGCAAATATCTTCTTGCCAGTAAGAGACACTTCAGGGTCATTTGTCAACTTTTACCCCAGGACCTTCATTCTCGTTTAAATTTCAATTTTTCTAAGTTAAAGTCATATTTTAAACTGTTTTCTGTTACTTTTGCTTTCCATGAGAAGGAATTCAGATTCATTCTCAAGAAGAGATTTTGATAGAGAAACAAGATGAGACAGATGAATGCATGAAGGTAGGGAGTGGTAGTCATACTCATGAGAAACAGAAAATAGTGTTGGGGAAGGGAGGGAACACTAAATAAAATCCAAGCCTTGCCCAGGTGAAGTGACTCACGCCTGTAATTCCAACATTATGGGAGACCGAGGCAGACAGATCACCTGAGGTCAGGAGTTCGAGGCCAGCCTGACCAACATGGAGAAACCCCATCTCTACTAAAAATAAATACAAAATTAGCCAGGCATGGTGGCACATGCCTGTAATCTCAGCTACTGAGGAGGCTGAGACAGGAGAATCGCTTGAACCTGGAAGGTGGAGGTTGTGATGAGCCGAGATTGCACCATTGCACTCCAGCCTGCTCAACAAGAGTGAAACTCCATTTCAAAGAAGGAAAAAAATCCGTCTTAATTTTGCTAACAGTCGACTCTGATCGTACGCGCATGTCACAAAATGCTGTCAACATCTTCTATAATTGAATCATTTGTAAAATTTGTGTGATATCTAATATCTGTCTAGCTGTCTCTCCAGTCTAAGCCTCAGAATAATTTTCCCAGGACTTGAATATAATGATCCTAGATTTGAATTTTATGTACTAAACACTAAATGCAAAATGTTAAAGTGTGCCCTCAGCTGACAAAAAAAGTGGACTCCTTGTACCTAACTGAGGTGAGTTAAGACAGAAGCAGGCAGCTGTGACTGGGAGAGGGAGTGGTCACATCCCCTATGTTCTCATGAAGACGTTGTAAAAGTATCACAGGACCTCCCTTTCTACAATCAACCAAGACAGTTTCTGTTTTGGTGAGTGGTAAATCCCTGCCTGCAATGGCCCTTTGAAAGAAATATCTGATGTGGACTTCTGGTTTTAGGCTTGGAAACCAATCAAACGGAGCTCACTTGCCCAGCCAACAGGGCCCAGCTGCATTGATCAGAACTAAGCGAGTTTGAATCCTTCATTTGCAAAAACAGATGTGATTGGGAACCTGGGCAAGAACTTTTGCTATGAAACCCAAACACTCTCTTTGTTCTCGGTGATTCACCTTCATTTTACTCCAGACACTGTATCTCCTCAATTGCAAACTGTTTCACAGGAATAAAGTCTTTACCCCAAATTCCCTTTCAGAGAAATTTCATTCACAAAACAAGCATTATATGTGTGTGTGTGTGTGTGTGTGTGTGTGTATCTGCAAATATATACATAGATATATATCTATATATATACATATATGTCTGCAAATATATATATAGATACATATGATGTGTATCCATATATATATTTGCAGATATATATATATATACACACACATATATACACATATAATGCTTGTTTTGTGAATATACACAAGTATTACATATATATGTCTGCAAATATACATATGTAATACTTGTGTATATATTTTATATACACATAAAATATATAATATACCTATATTTTATAATCCAGTCCATGCCGTGGGATTATAGATTTCTCCCCTCCTTTGTTCTCCTCCACGCTTTTTTTTTTGGAGAAGGAGTTTTGCTGTTGTTGCCCAGGCTGGAGTACAATGGCACAATCTCAGCTCACTGCAACCTCTGCCTCCCGGGTTCAAGCAATTCTCCTGCCTCAACCTCCCAAATAGCTGGGATTACAGGTGCATATCACCAAGCCCAGCTAATTTTTTGTATTTTTAGTAGAGATGGGGTTTTACCATGTTGGCCAGGCTGGTCTTGAACTCCTGACCTCAGATGATCCACCCACCTTGACCTCTCAAAGTGCTGGAATTACAGGTGTGAGTCACCTCACTGGGCCCCACACTTTCATAATTATTAAAATTATGCTTTCAGCGGTAAGAAAAACTGGAAACTAAAATTGGGGTATTAATGTGATGTACCTTCATCTGCTAACATAGGAGTAAAAGACAATTATCATCTCTGAATGGTGTTATTTCATTACAGGGGTGAGTTCCATATGAGGATGAGAGAGCCCTTTTAAGGTTACATGAAAGCTAGCTACCCAAACAATATATCATTCACAAAATGCATTTGAGCTTGCCCTTTGTCTTGTCACAATTCAAGAAAATGAAGTACTTTTTGAAATTTAAAGGCAACAATCCTAAAGCAGATAAAACAAGGTGATTTAGTATTTTCCAGGCACACAGCACCTTGTATCCCAAAGAGCTTTACGACAATAATTTGCATTTCCATAGTACTTCTCTTGTGAGATTTTTCAAAGCCTATTGCATTAATATGAATTCAACCATCATGCATTCCCTTGAAGTAGGGATTTATTCTTCATATCCCTGTTTTACAGGCAAGCACATTAGGTGCCTGGCTGAAGGGTACACTGCAACCCATAAGTCAGTTAGGAAATTGATCCTAGAAATTCTAATTTTCTATCCCTTGTTCCAGTACCTTGACAAAACTGTTTTCCAAATAGAGAAGCATATTACTCTGCAGCTAAATAGCAAATTAAAGACATGCTGTCTCATGTAATCTTATAAATATGCTTTAAAAGCCACCAGTACCCTGGAGAGGCTTACCGTCTGCTTCTAATGGTGGCAAAAAGGAAGTGGGTCTGAGTGTGAAAAAGAGGCTGAATTGTATTCAGCAGGCAGAGGTAGACTTGTGCAAAGTCTAGAGTACCTGAAGTAGAATTTACAGACTATCTTTGCAATGGAGAAACTAATATCACCTGAATTTCAGGTGAAGAGTACCATATATAACAAGAAGGGAACAAAGTGTGAATATTCCTAAGCAATATATGGTCAACAGATTTAGTATCAAGCGCTTACAACCTTGATAGCCAACATCCAAGCTGGCCCACAATAAGACTTGCTTCGTGCTGTTTATGCACCTGTGGTAACTAGTCTATTCCACACTGAATCAGGACTAAATCATAAATGGTACAGCAGCTTCCACCTTGGTCTCTTGAATTATTCTCTGGGAAGCCAGCCAACATACCACAGAAAACTCCAGCAGCCCTCTGGAGAGGCTGCATGAAGAGGAATTGAGACTTCCTGCCAATATCCAGCACCAGCTTCCAACTTTCAAGCGATGCGAGTGAGAGTTATCTTGAAAGTGGAGGCTGCAGCCTCAGCCAAGCCTTCAGGTAACTGCAACTGCCGTCAACTGCACACTCACAGGAGACTCCAAGCCAGAACTTTGCATCCAAGCAGCTCCCAAAATCCTGAACCGCAGAAAGAGTGACACATAAAAATGGATTATTATTGACTTATTCATGAAGTTTTGGAGGGATTTGTTATATTGCAGTAGGAACTAAAATATAATCAAACCATTGTTAGGTCTAAGGAAAGTACGGAAGTAGTTAATCAGTTCAATTCAATTCAACAACTATTTAATTGACATCTGCTTTCCATTAGGTATCACGGAAGAGATACAGTTGGTAAGTAATGACCACACCCAAGCTAGAACAGCAGTAGCTTTATTGCCTTAAAAAGGAAATTAAAGCAAATACTCTTTTAGCCAGGTACGGTGGCTATTGCCTGCAATCCCAGCACTTTGGGAGGTCGAGATGGGTGAATGACGAGGTCAGGAAATCCAGACCATCCTGGCCAACATGGTGAATCCCTGTCTCTAATAAAAATGCAAAAATTAGCTGGGCATCGTGGCACGTGTCTGTAATCCCAGTTACTCGGGAGGCCGAGGCAGGAGAATCACTTGAACCAGGGAGTCGGAGGTTGCAGTGAGCCAAGATCATGCCACTGCACTCCAACCGACAAAAGCAGAACTCCGTCTCAAAAAAGTAAAAAAGAAAAAGAAATTAAAGCAAATACTCTTTCAACAACTGTGCAAGCTTCAAAGGTGAAAAGATCTACATTATGAAGTTGTATAAAATCTCTTACTTAATATTTTGCAATGACATTCTACAGCATTTTTGTGTTACAATTAAGTTCTCCGCCATATCTGGCCTCTTACTCAACCTCACTCGGTACCTTTTCAAACACTCAAGCCTTCAGTTTCTTGAGCAAGCCAAGCTTTTGATCACCTGGAGCTTTAGCAGATGTTTTCCTTCAGCCTTGTCTATGTCCATCACCACCCCTAACCTTCATCACGTCTTTGGCATGATTAACTACTTCAGGTGTGAGCTTACATGTCACTTTAAGAGTGTTTCTGGGCTGGGCATGGTGGCTCATATACACGGCACTTTGGGAGGCCAAGAGAGGAGGATTGCTTGAGTCCAGGAGCATAAGACCAGCCTGGGAAAGATAGCATGACCCTGTCTATATGTTTTTAAAAGTGTTTTTGGGGTACATTTTATAAACCACTTCCCTCCTCCCTGCATCACTGCACACACACATTTCTATCATCGCAGGACCTCTATTTGTTTCCCTCAAATCATTAATCCGATTTGTAATTCAGGATCCGTGGCTGTTTTCATCACTCACTGATTTTACACATACGTTGGTTAGCACCATGCCTTCGTATGTTAGGTACTTAAACATTTGTTGATTGAATACTTTAAAAATTTAAAGTATAAATAAACAACTACAACAATGAAGGGCCTGTTACATCATTTTAGGAAAGACTTCCTAAGAAACATGACATTTAAGTGAGCCTTGTTGATTAAGCATCAGAAGGCTAACATCTGTGGTAGAAATTATTTTGAGGGAATCACTATACATGTGAGTCAGCATAGAGAAAAGGTAGGATTTTTTGGCCTTTTTTGCTTGTTTTCTATAGTGTTCTTCATCTTTCTCAGGACAAACACTAGAAGGTATGTAACTATATATCCCAGCATTGCCTGGTCGAACTTGTAAGGATGAGAGACGACACCACCACAGCTCAAAACCAGCATTATGTGTTGAATCCTTGCTATGATTAAAAATGAAATGAGACAGTAATGTTCTATTAGTGGTGGTTCTGAGGTGAAAGTGTAGAGGCTGCGGGGAAGGTTTACCAGCATCATCTGCAGTATTTTTGTTCACATTCTCCCTTTCCCATTCTGATATGTTGTCAATATTTGGGACAATTATGCAAAGGCTGCAAAATTGAATACTGTTGAGAACCTCTGGACATAGGCTGCTCTAAGCAGAACACCCCAGATTGGAATATAAAAATATGAAATAATGTCCAATTAAAGAACAGCCTACAATAGAAATATATATTATAAAAAATTGAACTCTCAGCTACTTTAGGAAGACAGAATCACAGAAACTAAGAGTTTAAGTTAGAGCAGTTTTTCACATTGACTTCAATCTAAAAAAATGTCTTTTTTTTTTTTTTTGCAAAATGTCAGGGAAAGCTCCAGCAGCTCTCTGTGCATGCAAAATGTCAAGCTTAATTAAATACATATACACACACAGACACAATGAAACTAACCAAAGGGTACTAGAGAATGACACACATAACTGGCACCTTGAGAGGAGAATCTGATCAATGGAGTTGTCCGTATATTGTGTCACCAAACCTACCATTTGAAATGAAAAGACAATTTTGGGTTGTCTTCTGCCTGGGTTAAGAGACCATAAGCCAATCATTGTCCAAGTGGAATTACTACTTTCTCCACAAATACATACTCTGTGCTAAGCACCGAGGTTACAGAGATGAATGGAACATAGGCTCTTCTTTCGAAGTTCTCCCTGGCTGGCAGATAAAACAATACAGACTTAGCAACAACTCAGACTATTCCGGCTTTTCTTTTCTCATATGAAATGAAGAAGCATCGTCAACACCACATTTTACCTGATTTAACACACACCATGGGCTATGCCATTCTCGGAAGAGAGTGCTGCCTTATTTTCTCATCACCTTAAACCTAGACAGATCTTTGCTACTGCCTTGGTCAAAAGACTGTGGTAAAAATCACTCTGAGTGATTTTTGAGACAGGGTCATAAGAGGCAACAGATATAGCACCTGGCTCTCTTTCTCAGGATATTATACCTATGTTTTAGACTTTATTTCTTCTTTTCTTTTTTTTAGTAAACTTCCCTAGAACTCCTTTCTAATAATGATATTATCTTCCTTTTAACTAGTCAATATCCAACTTGAGTTTTTAATGTGCCAATATCCTACTGCCATATTGTCACTAATTTTCTTAACAAATTTTAGGTGACAATTCAAAGAGGGCCAAAATCTTAATTTTCTATTTTCTCATCTCAGTATTTTGTAATGAAATGCAGAACATATTATAAGTGTTTATGTCTTTGTGGTCTTTATAGTCTATTTGGATTGTTGTTGCTATTCTTGTTTTAATTACCCTCTGGAGGAAACTCTCCTGTCTTTTCACTATCCTCAGATCAGACTTGCTAAAAATGTCCTTACTTCTAAGCCTTTATTTACCCTTCCTCTAGCCTGGGAGTATCTTATCCATTTCTCAGCCTACAATCCAAACTAGAATATCAAAGTCCTTCTTCAGTCTGAAATTTCTCAAAATGTTTCATGGTGATCTCTTTTCTTTGAATTTATAGACTCTGTTGTCTCTATGATACTATAAAATAAAAATCATATAATGTATTTTTTCAGCTCTTTTATAAACTCATGTTGTTATATAACATTAACTTTCACTATAACTTGATGTTGCTTCTTACTGAGCTGCAGTCTCTTAGAGTTTAGCCATCAGAAAACTCAACTTGCTTTGTACTTCATACAGATTAAATATGGCAGATTAGGTTTGCCAAAGACTACAACAAGAGTATGTATCTTATCCCACATGCAGTTGTTGTTTTTTTTAAGATGGAGTCTCACCCTCTCGCCCAGGCTGGAGTGCAACGGGGCAATCTCAGTTCACTGCAACCTCTGCCTCCCCAGTTCAAGAGATTCTCCTGCCTTAGCCTCTGGAGTAGCTGGGACTACAGGCACCTGCCACCATGCCCAGATAATTTTTCTGTATTTTAGTAGAGACGGAGTTTCACCATGTCGGCCAGGATGGTCTCGATCTCCTGACCTCATGATCCGCCTGCTTTAGCCTCCCAAAGTGCTGGGATTACAGGCGTGAGCCTCCACGTCCAGCTGCATTAATCTGTATAAATTTTTCCACCAACAGACTGTGGTTGAAACGACACCGACTGATCCTAGACTTAGTCGTAAGAGCAACACATTTCACACTTGGTTTTCTCTCCCTTTCTCAGGCCATGTGACTTCAAAGCCCTGAGTTATAGTGAAGCCAGCATGCTGAGGTACCTCAAGAATAGACCACACAGAAGCAGAGAAATGTGCCTAAGGAGCTGTAGCTCTTATAGCCCCCAGTTGTTTGAGTCTTCCCAGCCTAGTTAACAGACAGGGTAGCACAGAAGTCTGAGAGGTGATTCCAAACTCAGCCATGGTTTGACTGGGGTTGGAATCCAGTCAAAACAATGAAAAGACACTAAGCTGAGACACTGCCCAGCTGAGCCCATTTAAATCCCCAACTTGCAGAGGATAATAACGATAAACAATTGCTGTCACTTTATACTATACATTTTATGTTATAATACACATTTTTGTTATAAAATTTGAGGTGATTTTATATAGATAGGTGACTAAGTTTGGCAAATGTTTATTTTAATGTGTATCTATAAGGTTTCACACCAATGAAATTCACATAGCAGTTTCAACACTTTTCAAAGTATATGGGTTTTCTACATTTTTTATTAATCTTACCTTAATGTTCTTTAGTTTTTTAACTTAAATTTTCTTAACACATTCATTACTATCAAGATTCCTCACTCATTTATGTTCCACTCCACTAGAATGTAAGCTTAATAAGGATAGGATTTTGCCTGTCTTGTTTATGGCTGCATTCCCAGTAGAGAGAATAACATCTATTGTGCCCCTGTCTTAGAAGTCATAGGACAACAGGATATCATTCTAGTAGCTATTGGAAGTAAGCAGAAAATCTGGGCATTGTGTTATGGATGACTGACATGTGCAAAGATTCCTCTGGCTTTTATTTGTGGTCATTGAACTGTGGAAGAATAAATGAGGATACCTTCATTTGGTATAAATGCCCACATTCTGAAATCCATGTAGTAGACACAATACACTAATTTATCTTTAGCTTTTCACACCTGGGTCATATTGCAAGATATATTACTTTTTCTTCCCATTATAAATCTGAGACATTATAAAGTAGTTCTGATTAACAACATACCCTTTTCGTTACATAGTGGTCCTGAGTGTTACCTGTTCTCCAGCTCTGGGAGTCTCCTTTCTCTTATTTCAATCTTTTTCACCTATTCTAGGTTTTACAGGCCTCTTAATTTTTTTTCCCCTGACCTCACTTGGGCTTTCAAAGGCTATTGAATTAATATCATCCAAATTTAATGTGCTGTTTGCTCCGTTTTGATCATTAATGAAGTAAAACAAGCCCAGCTACCTGGCCTTTTGTCATCTTTCTGATTTGCCACCCTCAGCCAGCCATCATACCAGTTAATAGAGCTCATCTCAAGTCCAATTTGGAAAGATGCCCTTTAAAAATAACTAATTTCTGCCTTGTTATTCCCAGTGCATGTATTCTGTGTGCACCGGTGGTAAGCCAAGAGCTCAGAATATTTTTCTGAGCACTAAGATAGAAATTCAGAAAGATATAAAATAGAATAAAACATTTCTGCACCTGCCACCTAATGGCATTATTTTCTATGAAATAAAATAATTTGATCTGACTGGAGTCAGGCAATTCTCTTTTTTGACACATGGTTTCTTGAAAAAAGAAAAAAGAAAGATAAAGAAATAATCTTGCGAGGCAGCGCTGATATGGATAGTCAATTTATTGGAAAGATTGAGGTAGCATGGATTTAACTCTTTGTATGCTTTTTTAGTTAGTATTCTTGGCCTCAGTTTCATAGGAAAAGTGTTGTATATGTACCCTTCACAGATGGGGATCTAGTTTATAGTTCTTTTGTTAAACTTTCCCATCCAGCACAAATCAGAGCTTCCTTCTTTCATTTTGATTGAATTTCTTGCTGCAAATAATATTGCAACCCATTTAGACCATAGAGATACTTTTAATGTAATGGATCTCACTCCCCAGACATTTTGGATTATATAAAAAACATGACCAGATTCTGAAATCAAAATGGCATTTAACAAGGGATTAACAACATTCTCTTCATCATATAATTATATTCAAAGCTTTGCTTTGCTAGTCTTCAGTACAATCATTATTGACGACCATCTCTACCACCAGAGGCTCCAAATGATCCTGAAATGTCCTTCAGCAAATTATCATTCACCCAAATAGACAGAATATGGCATGCTCACAGTCCCACACACCAAAGAGTTAACAACATTTTACTTATTATTCACTTCATTTTACAATTTTAAGTCTTTAAAATATAAGAGATAAGTATACATATATCAAATTTTAGTAAAATAGAACATTTCGCTAAACTAAGTAAGAATAGTGAGTTTGGGAATCAAGTACCTCGCTGACACTTAATAAAGCATTTGGCATCTCATTTCCTAGTCCTCCCATTTCTATAATCTAGGTCAATTGCCGTTCAAATGAGTTTTAAATCAATAATCAGAAACTGACCCAGAGAAAATAAATTAAAGCCATTAGAGTAAATGAGTCAAGTCAAAAGCTGACCCTCTCCGCTGTCTCAGATCTCCTTTCCTCTGAGCCTAGCCCTCCCAAGGCATATTTATTGTGAGTTGCAGTTCTGTTATACCCCTCCTTGTGGAGAGCATAAATTCTCATTCATCCCAATGCTTGGCAAAGGGAAGATGTTATTATTTTCCCAAACTACTCACTCCCACAGGGCCCCATGCCCAGAGCCATACTGGCACAGCAGTTACCCAGATTTTCTTATATATGTTCTCCTGGCTAATCTGTCCCATGGACTCATACATCCCCCTCATACAGGCATGCAGGGATCCCAGTGCCTAATGTACAGTTCTATCCCATGGTGGCTCAATACCGGAGCCCAGACCTGACTGCCTCCCTGAAGTGAAACCTTTCACAGCCTATGCCTACCACTGATAAGCTTATCTCTTCAAAAAGAAATACGGAGATTTCCAAGCTGAGATACTCACCTTACTCCTTAACATTATTTTCAACATTCTCACATAACACAAAACCCTCAACAAAAGAGAACTTATACTTCTCTGACTTTCCTACAGCCTCCTGCCTAGAATCTTTACTCATGCCAAGTCTCCTGCCTCTAGTGTCTTCTTACTCTTTTCCTTTTCCAAGTTAAATTGTGCTCATGTATTGATGCTCAGCAAATAAATTCATTTATTGATAGAAACCAATGGAATACTATTATGGGCTGAGTTGTGTCCCTTCAAAATTTGTATGTTGAAGTTGTAGACCTATCATCTCAGAATTTGACTATATTTGGAGACAGTGTCTTTAAAGAGGTAAATCAATTAAAATGAGGCTACTAGAATATACCTTAATCTGCTACTATTGGTATCATTATAAGAAAAGGGAATTCGAATACAGACATACACAGAAAAAAGACCATGTGAAGACAAAGAGAAGGTGGCCTTCTACAAGTCAAAAATAGAGACTGCAGAAGAAACCAACCCTACTGACACCCAGATCTCAGACTTTCAGCCTCCAAAACAGTAAGAAAATAAGTGTCTGTGGTTTAAGTCACTCAATCTGTGACACTTATGGCAGCCCTAGAAAACTAAGACAATTATACATTATATGTGAGTCACTTTGAAAGTCACTAGGATATAGTAGAGAACAAAATAGGTACAGTCTCTTTCTGCATGGAACTCAAGATCTCCAGGTAGTAGAAATATTTAAACATTACTGGGTGTTAGGTCACCTTTGTGTACTCTGCTATAACATCATATATGTGATTCTAAAATATTTTACATTGTGCAGAATCATGCACTAAAAATAATAGGAGTTATGGAGGAAATACGGTTGGATGCAGATCTTTCAAAACAAGTGAGACTTTGTAATGGGAGCACTTACAAAAATAACAACTAAGTTGCTCAATTAAATCTTTGCTAGGATTTATTTACACCCAATATCACAGCCATTCTACCTTTTGCAGCCTGAAACCTTACAGTCATGCTTCCTGCTTTAAGATATAAGGCGCTGAGGAGGCTTGCCTCCTCAGTTTGATCATATTTGAAAATCTAATCCAGGATATAGATCTCTTCAAATTTTTTATTAATATGGTGATAATCTTTCCAATTTCTTCTTCTGCTTTCCCAGATTAATCAACAGATTAATAATTTCCCAGATTAATAATATAAATAGTTCAGTGTTTCCTGAAGCCCCCCCACCAGTCACTACTTATGCTAAAGACTGCCAAATTTTTATCTTTTTTTCCCTTAAAGGCTTTAACAATTGCATAGACATTCTCTTTAACCTAATCACTTTGAAACACTAATGATCTGAAGAGAAGTCCACGTAAACCAATCAGTTTTCCAATCTCCAAGTGATACTGACATCATTCTCCTATCTGCAAACTGATTCTGAGCTAATTATCTTCAAGCACTCCTTGAAGCAGAATGCACTGTTTACTATACCCATATAAAGAAAGGGTTGAAGGTTGTATGGCTTATAACAGAGGACCCATATCTTACACTCATGAAAGGACTCAAATACAAATTTAAACATTTGTAGCCATAAGAGATATATGAATGGGGCTGAAAGAATATATTTATTCAATTTATACTTGTATCTACATATTAAACTATAATACCTACAGTATCTATGAATATTTTAGAAGTCTTCTTGATATTTATAAATAGCAAAATCATACTTCACTGTATTTTTATGTGTTATTATAAAAGCACTTAAAATAAGTCATTTCTCTTGTAGTCCATGATTTGGAATTTTTTTTAACTTTGATTATACTTTCAGCCTCAGAAATTCAAAGGGACTTGACCCTCTCAACCTCCAAGAAGTCCAGCCTGGGTATTTCTATCATTGCTTTTATCATATTGTGCTGAACTACTTTATTTAACATAAGATACCCTCAATGGTCAATGACTTTTGGAAGGCTGGGATTATGCCTGATTCATTTTTGTATTCCCAGCAATTAGGGTCCTTGCAGCAATGTAGAACATCAGTATAAGTTTGAAATATAAATGAATGATTGATCTGATTGATGAATGAATACAGAAAGAAAGGAAAAGAGAATTGCCTAAAACTTCAACTGTGGTGCAGGAGATCCCCTCTCCCAATTGTAGCCAATGTAGAGTTCTTTGAAGAACACAACACCTGCTACATATTGGCACTCCATGTTTGAATGAATGAATGATTGAATGTACAAAAATCCAGCAGACATAACTGCAAATCCCAGCTCTCTACTTTTTATATGAACAGCAAATGTCTTACAAATCAGTTTATACCAACAATCACAAAACCGAAGATAATGAATTTTAGAATGACATATGTATAACCAAGGGTTATATGAAAGCACAGGTTATAGAGTCTTCCATCTAGTTCAGAAAACGGGTCATCTCAGAAAACTAAAGAAATTTAAGATGTTAAAAGATTCTAAAGATCTTAAAAGATTGATTAAATTTAAATACATGAAAAAGATGCTTCATAATATTCTTAATAAAAAAAGAATGTAAACAAAAGTACAAACACAGGAGCCAAGAAATCTTCTCAAGCTTCATCAGCTAGTCCACACAGGGATAATTATTACAATCTGACTCACTGCTCCAGCTGGCCTGAAAATATATTCGCACTGTCAGCAAAACTAAAAATGGACCTAAAATGCTTTAGACATGCAATGCTGAGAAAGACTTCAGTCTTCAGATACATTTTTTACTAAAAAGAATCTGGATCCCTCAAGTTTATGAAAATGTGTAAGATTTGCACTGGTATTGTGTTGTGTTCTATTGTATGACACTGTTTTAAGTAAGATCTGAATGTATGGTCTGCCGCCTCAAAGCTGAATAAGAAAGAACCTCTTCAGACACATACATAAGCACTCAAACAATTGGGAAGGATGCTATTTGGGTACGATTTATTCTATGGCAGAAATTCATACATTTATTCTGAATTAATTGTATCTAGGCCTAACATCTCAAGTCAAAATTAGGCTGCCTCTTTTTTCTTTTTTTAAAAAAATTTCTGCACATGTACCCCAAAACCTATAATGCAATAAAAATTTTAAAAAAAAATTTTTTTTTCTTTTTTTTCTTTTTATTGCATTTTAGGTTTGGGGGTACATGTGAAGAACATGCAAGATAGTTGCATAGGCACACACATGGCATTGCTGTCTTCCTCCCCTTCACCTATATCTGGCATTTCTCACCGTGCTATCTCTCCCCAACTCCCCACCCATCGCTGTTCCTCCCCTGTTAGCCCCAACAGACCCCAGTGTGTAGTACTCCCCTCCCTGTGTCCATGTGTTCTCATTGTTCAACACCTGCCTATGAGTGAGAACGTGCGGTGTTTCAACTTAGCTATCAGGGTTTCCGTTGGAGGAGAAGGGCGGATGCAACCAACGGCCTTTAAACAGTCCTTTGCTCTGATGTTAAATAGTCTAGCCAGTAAAAATCAATAATTATCAATATGCTATAGTGCATTTTATAGAAAAATCATTTTCTTCTTCAAAGCAGAGCAATTTCATTTAAGGTGTGTTGCCAACAGTCAGTAGCAAAATATAGGCAGATATGAGTGAACAGAAACAGCCCCATGATCCTCTAATTCCTGTTTTATTCATGTTTTCAGTGCTGTCACTGTCTTTCTCTCTCCCTCTCTCTTTTCTCTGTGTGCAAATCCTTCAACATTACACAACGATTTTGAACAGAGGGACCCTCTAGTGGCTAAGTTTTCCACAAATCAACAATTGCTTCTATAAAATGAAAAGTACTATTTGCCTGTGAAGTTAGATGAAGACAGGGCTGCTGTTCCCTTTCCCGCATATTAGCAGAGGGAGTTGAAGTGCATTCTTCTGTTCTCTGACCATTTAACGGTGTCCTTGCCTTATCTTTAACAATACAACATTGAGCTGCTCTTTAGTTCCCTGTTCCTATCTCAGGCTGATGAGACGAAATGCAGCTTTAGGGAAACAGATGCACACTCATCACCCAACCTCTTGCTACAAAGTATTTCCTTCCCAATCCACGCTGCCTCCAGTGAACAGCTAGTGTCTGAGTGAAAAAATAATGTGGGAGATTTAGTCATCAGACCTGAGAAAAAACTCATAGTGTGAATCCTCACCCTTGAGAGAATTTGCTGAGTAGCATTAGCTAAGCTATTTTGTCACAACTTGTGGCTAAAGATCAAATGATAGCAAAGTGTTTCAGAATCATCCAGACAGCTGACTCATGTTTAAGCACCTTTCTTATGTAAAATATAAGATTCACTGTCTCTCCTGATTCTGGTTTGAAAATTTAGTTCTTCAAGTGCAGCTCAACAGGTGAGAGCTCTGAGGCATACTGAAGTGGTCTCATCACCAAGGGGTCTGTTTGGAGCTAGAAGCCCAGAGAGAACACGTTTTAGATTTAAATTACTTCGTTAATTCCACGCTTTACTCAGAGTAGCCCTTGGAAGAAAATGCTTGAAAATTATTTGAGCTGCATTATTATCAAAAATCATGACCAGACTCCAGGTAAGATATATGAGAATTTGGGTTGGAGGAATACAAGTGTGCATCAGCTGAGCCTAATTTTTTTGAAAAGGAGGAAAAAAATCTAACTCAAACTAGCTTAAGCAAAGAAGATTATCATACTGATACAATCATTCAAAAGGGAAGAATGGCTTCAGGTATGGCTGACTTAACCTGCTCAGAACAAGGTTTCTCTCTATTTCTTAGATTCTCTCTCAGAACAGAAATATGAGTACTGTAGCTACAAATCTTGACACCTCCCAGCCTCAAATATGACAGGTTAGTGTCTCTGTCTTTCAAAGGTTTTCAGAAGTCTCAAAGCATCTCATTGGCTCTGACAGAGTTGTCTATCCACCAGTGAAGGAAAAATGTAAGACTCTGATTGGCCAAATCTGAGCCACCTTTCACCCTTGAAATTGGTGTGGAACCGGGGACCATGTTGTTACATGACTGGAGGATGAGACCAAAGTACAAATTGGAACCAATATTATGAGAAGGTGAAGCAGATACAGTGAAAGAAGATGAAGCAGAAACCAACTGTTTTACAATAGCTCAGCCCATACCCCAGACCAATTATGCTAAAATTCTTGGGGTTAGGGTTGCATAGAGGCATCAATATTTTCTTCTTTTAATTTTTATTTTTAACTTTTAAGTTCAGGGATACAAGTGCAGGTTTGTTAAACTAGCAAACTTGTGTCATGGGGGTTTGTTGTACAGATTATTTCATCACCCAGTTATTAAGCTTGGTACCCATTAGTTACTTTTCTCGATCCTCTTCCTTCTCCCACCCTCCACCTTCCAATAGGTCCCAGTGTGTTTTATTCCCCTCACTGTGTCCGTGTGTTCTCATCATTTAGCTACCATGTATAAGTGAGAACATGCAGTATTTGTTTTCTGTTCTTGGCTTAGTTTGCTAAGGATAATGACCTCTAGCTTCATCCATGTCTTTGCAAAGAACATGATCTTGTTCTTTTTTATGGCTGCATAGTATTTCATAGTGTATATACACCATATTTTCTTTATCCAGTCTACCATTGATAGGCATTTAGGTTGATTCCATGTCTTTGCTATTGTGAATGATGTCACAATGAACGTATACATGCATGTGTCTTCATAATAGAATTATATGTATCCAAAGAAATATAAGGCATCAATATTTTCTGAAGCTCCCCAGATGATTCCAGTGTGCAGTCATTACTGAGACATATTGCTCTGTAAGCACCCAGACTTCTGTTCCTTAGAAGACCTCTGTCCTGGAGGCATCATGTTACCTGACTTCAAACTATACTATAAGGCTGCAGTAATCAAAATAGCATGGTACTGGTACCAAAACAGAGATACAGACCAGAGAACTCAGAAACAACACCACACATCTACAACCATCTGACATTTGACAAACCTGACAAAAACAAGCAATAGGGAAATAATTCCCTTTTTAATAAATAGTGTTGGGAAAACTGGCTAGACATATGCAGAAAGCTGAAACTGGACCCCTTCCTTACACCTTATAAAAAATTAACTCCAGATGGATTAAACATTTAAACATAAGACCTGACACCATACAAACCCTAGAAGAAAACCTAGGCAACACCATTCAGGACATAGGCATGGGCAAGGACTTCATAACTAAAATGCCAAAAGCGATGGCAACAAAAGCCAAAATAGACAAATAGGATCTAATTAAACTTAAGAGATTCTGCACAACAACAACAACAACAAAAAACACCTGTCATTAGTGTGAACTGGCAACCAACAGAATGGGAAAAAATTTTTGCAGTCTACCCATCTGACAAAGAACTGATATCCAGAATCTACAAAGAACTTTAACAAATTTGCAAGGAAAAAAACAAACAACCCCATCAAAAAGTGAGTGAAGGTTATGAACAGACACTTTTCAAAAGAAGCCTACAAACATGAAAAAAAGCTCATCATCATTATTGGTCATTAGAGAAATGCAAATCAAAACCACATTCAGATACCATCTCACACCAGCTAAAATGGCGATCATTAAAAAATCAGGAGACAACAGATGCTGGAGAGGATGTGGAGAAATAGGAACACTTTTACACTGTTGGTGGGAGTGTAAATTAGTTCAACCATTGTGGAAGACAGTGTGGCAATTCCTCCAGGACCTAGAAATAGAAATACCATTTGACCCAGTAATCCCATTATTGGGTATATATCCAAAGGATTATAAATCATTCGATTATAAAGACACATGCACATCTATGTTTATTGCGGCACTGTTTACAATATCAAAGACTTGGAATCAACCCAAATGCCCATCAATGATAGACTGGTTAAAGAAAATGTGGCACATATATACCATGGAATACTATGCAGCTATAAAAAAGGATGAGTTCATGTCCTTTGCAGGGACATGGATGAAGCTGGAAACCACCATTCTCAGCAAACTGACACAATAACAGAAAACCAAACACTGCATGTTTTCACTCATAAGTGGGAGTTAAACAATGAGAACACATGGACACAGACAGGGGAAAATCACACACTGGGGTCTGTCGGGGGATGGGTGGCCAGGGGAGGGATAGCAGGGGGTGGGGGGATTGGGAAAGGATAGCATTAGGAGAAATACCTAATGTAGATGACAGGTGATGGGTGCAGCAAAGCACCATGGCACGTGTATACCTATGTAATAAACCTGTGTATTCTGCATATGAACCCCAGAACTTAATGTATAATAAATAAATTTTAAATTAAAACAAATTTCAAAGAAAAAAAAGAAGCAAAATTAATTGGTCACTTTGGGAGAGTTTTAGGGAATCATTTCATTATTTTGATAACTAGTAAATAAAAGGCAAAAGTGAGAAAAAAGAAGAAGAAGACCTCTATTCCATCCCTCAACGCCTTGGGCAGTCTTTGGAGAAGAGGGATTATTTCCCTTTGCTAAGTATTTTGTGCACATTACCTTATTTAATCCTTTCAATAACACCGAGAAGCTTCAATCTTTGCTCTTCCGCCTGTGAGTATCAGCTAACTGAGACTCAGAGTAATTATCCTCTTTGTGTAACATCTGGCAGCCATTTGGTAGTGGAGACAGATATTGATACCAAATATTGACTAGGTGGCTATTTTTTAAAAAATATTTACTGCCATAGTTTCTGTGTATCTGAGGGCAAGCTCATGGGGGCCACATCTGAAACCAAGTATCACTTGCAATTCTCAGTCTATTCAGTTGCCACTTCTTTTCCTGCATTCTAGCTCTTAACTCTGACCTGTGCTATTTCACCTCTGCAAACTGTACCCAATATATGACCCTTTTGAGTGATCTGCTTCCCTCAGTGTGGACCCCTTTTAACTCCCCCTTCATCTTTCACACTCAGTCTCCCTTCCCTCTAAGGCTTCACTTTCAAAGTCTTAAACTAATTTTTGACAAATAAATGCTTTTACTTTTTTTTTTTTTTTTTTTTTTTTTTTTTGAGACGGAGTTTCGCTCTTGTTACCCAGGCTGGAGTGCAATGGCACAATCTCGGCTCACCGCAACCTCTGCCTCCTGGCTTCAGGCAATTCTCCTGCCTCAGCCTTCTGAGTAGCTGGGGTTACAGGCATGCGCCACTATGCCCAGCTAATTTTTTTTTTTTTTTTTTTTTTTTTTTTTTTTTTGCCAATCAATGAGAGCTTGTAAGGTTGCTGAGGTTGGTTGGCCTTGAACTCTTGGCCTCGCCTTCGCAACGCCACGACATCCGGCCGGAGCCACTTTGGGCTCCTTTTTTTTTTTTTTTTTTTTTTTTTTTTTTTTGTATTTTTAGTAGAGACGGGGTTTCACCATGTTGACCAGGTTGGTCTCTATCGATTGACCTCGTGATCCACCCGCCTCGACCTCTCAAAGTGCTGGGATTATAGGCCTGAGCCACTGCGCCCGGCCATGGTTTTACATTTTTAAACTTCACTTAAATCACTTACTTCAAGCATATACAGCTTTGGATGGCATTTTATCTTTGCTAGACAACTTTTGTGACATTAAGAAAAATGCTTCAATTCTCTGAGACCTATTTTCATACTTAAACATTCACAAAGTTACTTACCTTGTGATTGTGTAGACTTGGCCGGGCGCGATGGCTCACGCCTGTAATCCCAGCACTTTGGGAGACCGAGGTGGGTAGATCACGAGGTCAAGAGATGGAGACCATCTTGGTCAACATGGTGAAACCCCGTCTCTACTAAAAATACAAAAAATTAGCTGGGCATGGTGGCGCGTGCCTGTAATCCCAGCTACTCAGGAGGCTGAGGCAGGAGAATTCCCTGAACCCAGGAGGCGGAGGTTGTGGTGAGCCGAGATCACGCCATTGCACTCCAGCCTGGGTAACAAGAGCAAAAAAACTCCGTCTCAAAAATAAAATAAAATAAAATAAAATACCAAGACTAAGCAGCCTATTCCATGGTAAATGTTGAAAACATTCCCACTGAGATTCGGAAGTTTATTTCCATTAAACATTTTACTGGAAGTCCCTGCTAGTAAGAGAACAGAAGGAGTGAAAGATATCAGAATCGTAAAAGAAGTAATAAAATTACTGTTATTTACTTTTGTATGATTGCATAGGTAGAGAACCAGAAGCAATCAACAGAAAAAGTTAAAATTATAATTTTTACATAAATTTGTTATTTTAAAAAAATTTTACATTTACAAAAAAGTGAAAAGATAGTGCAGCAAGTTTCTGTATATTGTGTATCCAGTTTCCCCATTATTAACATCTTATTATTGTATATCCTTCTCACAATTCAAGAACCAAAATGGATACATTAGTATTAACTATATAGTTTATATTTTATCCAGATTTACTGTTTTTCTCTAATTTTCTTTTTCTGTTTCATGATCCCACCAGGATAATAAATTACATTTGTTAGTCATCTCTCCTTTGCCTTCTTTCACTTGTGACAGTTTCTAATAATTTTCTGGTTTCTTGATGACTTCAACAATGTTGAGTACTGGTCAAGAAATTTGTAGAATGTCCCTTAGTTGAACGTTGTCCATTGTCTCATGATTAGACCGGACTAATGTGATTTTGGGAGAAAGACCATCAGGTAAAGTCCCTTCTCATCATATCCTATCCATAATACATACTATCAATATGACACCTGTTGATGTTAACTTTGATCACGGGTCTGGAGGCAGTGTGCATTAGATTTCAACACTCTAAACTTACTCTTTTCCCTGCTTCTTTTTATGCCTTCTCTTTGGAAGAAAGTTACTACACACAGCCCACACTTAAATAGTAATGAATTATCTTCCACCGCCACGAGAGTAGATTGCTACATAAATTATTTAGGATTCTTTGCAAGGGAGGTGTGTCTGTTTTCATCCTCTCATATATTTATTTAATATGTATTTTTTTCCAGTATGGATTAATGATTGTTTATTTCATTATGTAGATTAAAATTCAGTACTACTTTATTTTCTTGCTTAAATTGTTACAGGTTGACCACTGGGAGCACTTTAACTCTTAAATTCCTTTTACATATACATTGTGAGGTTTTGTTCTGTTTCTGCTTTTTGCCTTTGGTTTTGTATTCTTGTTTGTTTGTTTGTGGAGAACTTTCTTATTTTCTGGGCACTATAAACTATTCCATGTTTAACATGTATATTTCTGACGCCTGTCTAGAATCTGTTATTTCTGCAAAGATCTCTGAACACTAGGTGTACTAATTGCAACTGGAATGTCATTACTTCTAGGCCTTAAAAAGTATAGACCTATATTTAACTATCTGCATGTATCTTACACTAAATATGTTAATCTGATATCTCCAACAGTAATACATTTCCATACGAATTATTTTAGTTTATTCCTCTTGCCTATCTGTAAGCTCCAACTTTACAGTGAGAAACCTGGATCCCACCACCTGTCATCCATTGACTTAATTGTTCAATTGCGTTATACAGGTTTAGTAATTTAAGAATTATTAATACATCTCCCCACAGCAAACAGCTTACAGACTATTTTCCACTTAACGTATATATTTAAGATTTACCTATATCTTTCCATGACTTGAGAGTTCATTTATTGTAATCACTGAATCATAGTCCATTTTACTGTTGTTTGATGGACTATTGTTTGTCCATTCACTTATCGAAGAATATCTTGTTTACATTCAATTTTTGTTTCTTTATGAATAAATCTGCTATAGACACTTATATGCAGATATTCATATGAATATAAATGTTAAAATAAGTTAAAGTGGTAAATACTTATAACCACAACTGATAGATTGCATGCTAATTCTATGCTTAGCTTTGTAAGAAACTGTGAGAAACTATGTAATATTGCATTCCCACTAGCAATAAATGAGTCTCTATTTCTCTGTATCCCAGCCAGGAATTGTTATGTTTCTTTTTTTTAATTTCAGCTATTCTATTGTTGTGAACGAGTATCAGATTGTTGTTTTAATTTGTAATTCCTTAATGACAAATGATATTGAGCATATTTTATATGCTTATTTGCCATCTGTATATCTTGTTTAATGAGGTGTTTGTTCAGTTATCATTCATTAATTTTTTATTTTTGAATTTTAAGAGTTCTTTGCCTATTTTAGATAAAAGTCCTTTAACAGACAAATATTTTGCAAATGCTTTCTGCCCATCTGGAGCTTAACTTTTCATTCTCTTAACCATGTCCCTCCATTTCACCATATCACAGACTGTTAGCTGCATAATTATTTCTGCATTTAAATCTTCTAAATGAATTAGCAAATCAAAAGTGACAATTTTGTTTTACTAACTAAAACAATTCGCTTACATTTTTTGTCAAGTTTCCCCCTGCAGATATTATGAAATGCCTTTACCTATTTGATAATACCCTTAATAGGACTATTGACACCGGGTCATTAATTTTCCAGTGTCTTTGTAGTGCTGCTGGCCTCTTATGGTGCTAGAAGTGACTACTTCATTTGATTGAGACAGCTGAGCTTCAAAGGATCCAGAAACTCTTTTTTTTTCTACTGTAAATGTACAGCTAAATATCACAAGTGATATATGATAATCACACACCCAACCATGGAGTAAGTCATTCCTCAGACTGACATGAAGAACAAATTGTGGAAAAGAACACAGTTACTGAAAGTACTATGAGAAGCGCATCATATGAACACAGACTTTCACTGAATAAATTACAAGGTTTTAAGTCCTGTCATCAACAAAGATTACCTTTAAAAATTGCATCCAAGTTGAAAGGGATTTATTCACACCATTATTGGTTTCCAGATAATTCAATTTCCAACCAGCCATTGAATTCAGCTGCCATCAACTCCAGCGGCTGCATCATTATCATTGTCGTGTTTCTATTTATTAAGTGGTTTATTAGTCATATTTGGTGTTTCCCAAATAAGAGTCCTGTGACAAGGGTAGTTTTGTTGTTCCCTTATTCCTTATGGCTGAGGTTTTAAATGACTTAGATATGTACATGTACTTCCAAGTAGTTGGGAGTATTAATCAAATAATGACTTATCTGATTCTAATGCTTTTGCTATTTTAACCATCCTGGCCAGTTCCTTCCTGTGTAGCCATGGTAGAGAGATGGCTCAGTGGGTATAAATCCCACTAGAAGAATAGGGTTGCCTGTTCCCTGTAGCTGTCCATATGTAGAGTCAAAGTGACAGGTAATTAGCGTATCAGCTAAGAAGGCACTATGCTCAACTAAACTAGAAAAAAATGTGTTCGTAAAAATCATTAAAAGCAAGAAAATGGAAGCTAGAAGACTGAAAAGAAAGAAAGAGACAAATGTGAAGGCAGATCAAGAAATGTTAGAAAGGCTTTTCCTTTATTTCTTGGCTATTAGCAGTGGATGGATTATATCAAAGGCACATCAAAAAGACAAGTGTACACACTTTAGAAGCTTTGCATAAAAATCAATACTAAAATATGTTTTATAGAGGATATGCACACTTTGGTTTACCTGAGTTTGAATTTCAGTTTTGTTCTTACTGGCTGTATATCCTTGGTAGCTTACTAGACCTCCTGATACATCAGTTGATTAATTTGTAACATAGGGATGACAACAGTAACCACTGTACAGAGTTGAATATCAAACGAGTTAATTCAGGTAAAGCACAGAAAAGAGCATAGTGAATCATAAATAAAAGAGTATTGGCTTTCTAGACTTGAGGCAGCGTAGCTCCAGTCTTTTTATGACGTTCTTCCTGTGCCCGTTTGTCTCTCTCTGTGTCCAGGACGTTCCCTTTTGTAAGAACACCAGTTATATTGAAGTAAGTTCGATTCTAATGACCTCATCTTTGTCATCTCCATAGAGACCCCATCTTCATATGAGGTCACATTCTAAAGTACTGGGTATTAAAACTCAAACGCAATTCATCCCACAATGGTAAATTATACATTTTTGTGAGTATTTTAATTGCCATCCATATTCTGTAAATGTTTTTCCATTTGTAGAGTAAAAACTTACAAAGTTTATGTTTCCCTTGCAAGTGATATGGCACATTTTACACCCTGACTTACCTTCTTGCACCTTCTCATTATAAAATCTAATAATATCAGGTATACGAAAAACATTTTTTGGTTGCACAATAAGCTTGCCCAAAAAAAGAAGTCTTCATATGCCAAAGACAATGTGAAAATAAGTGCAGAAAGATTCTCAGAGAGCTGAAGAGGCCTTTATCCACAGCCACTTCCTGAACCACGATGAACACCAGCTTTGCTTCACAGATTACATATTTTTACAAAGGTGAAGAAGAAACAACCTATTTTTGTTATCCTCTTCTTCTATAACCAGCCTCTGTCATGAACTTTAGTGTGAGATATAGAAAATAGTGTTTTCTATGAGGCTTGCTCTCACATAATTTTCCAGCCTAAACTTACAAAACTTTGGTGGAAGGAGATGACCCCTCTCTGGTAAAGTATTTCATTTCAAGGGTCTAACATTGACCGTGACCAGAAATTGTCAGAAGCATATTTACATCCTCTCTGAAAGAACTCGCCCAGATGTTCCTCACAGTTAAACTTCTAAGCAATATGAGTCAGAGATAAAATAAGTCACCAGCTCACAGAAGAACAAGGTACCACGAGGAAAGCCAGCAAACGCAACAACAGTATCGGAAGTGCCAAACCGTTAGAGACTGGGATTTATTTTAAAGACACACACACACACACACACACACACACACACACACACAGAGAGAAACACACACACACTCACACTCAGTATATTTGAAAAATGTAAGTGGAGACTGAATATATGTCAAAAAGGTAAAATATGATTAATTAATAAAAGGGCAACTTTAAAAGGAAATGAGTCAACATTTCCAAAATTAAAAATCTAATCATTAACCGTCAAATTTCATGAACAAATTTAGGCCAGATTAGAATCACTGAAAAGTAATAAACTGTACATCAGTTGTAAAAAAACACTAGAATGCAATAGAAAGAATCAAATAGTTGGAAAACTTGAAAGAAAATTACAAAAACATAAAGAACAAATCAAAGTCTAACATGTGAACAGTTAAGGAAGAAGGCTTAAGGAGGACTTAGCAATCTTTAAAGGTACAATGTCTTGAACTATTCTAGAATTGGTGGAAGAAAGAAGATACTAATTCAAGTAGCCCAATATTTGGGGTGGCGGTGAGAAGAGAAAAAAATGAGAAAAAGAAAAGTAAAGGAAAATGAAAAGATGTATAGGCTCAATTGGTGGCAAAAAATGACTTATTTATGAAACAATTCTGAGATAGAAGTGAGAGATAAGATTTTTTGCAACTTAGAAAATGTACTAAACAATCAAACGTTTATTTTATCTTTGAGCTTGAATCATTCCTCTTATACTGCTTAACTCCTTATATAGCTTTTATAAATACTGCTTCATTGGTCACTTTTTAAAGCAAATATAAATGCCTATTTTATTACACCAAGGGAAAAATGCTATTGAGTAGTAACTCTATCTTGTCTACCTTAAAATAGACTCTTTTGGTAAATGTGCACTTAATGTTTAAACTTCATATTAAGGCATTTTTCCCACTTAAAATGTGTGCCTAGCCCTTCTAGGTTCCCAGGATATCCCTTAGTGCGGGGAACTTAGCTGTCCTTAGTGGAGGCAAAGGAAGGGATCTCCAGTTATGAAACTGTATTATAGGCTCTGACTGGGTGTTCTGGTCAGCTGTCCTCTGGATAGAGCCAGGAAAAGCAGCTCATAGATGTCATCCACACTGAAATACATAGTCTCCATACAGCACAGCTTCTGGTTGTGAGGTGTGTCTACCTTTTCCTAAATCATGGCTTATTCAGTCCCACAGATTTACATGGCATTTTATCACCACACTTCCCCTTCACTCTCTTACCTGCCTTAATTTCTGGACCTCCCATATGATACACCCAACCTGTAGGCAACCAACAATGCCATCTAGAAGATCTATCTGGACCCACTTCTGCAAGGGTGCACCATGATGGCCACTGTGCTATGCCAAATTCTGGGACTTCTCTGGGAGGTTCCAATTTCAACACACCACAAAATGGGGTAGCAATGTGCTAACTTTGAGCTTCTTGCATCTTCCCAAATCTACATGAGTGGTCCTACGTGTGCCCCTTTCCTCTTCTGTATCAGTGGGGTTCAGCACAAAGGAGGCAGTAGGAACACTCACATCTGACCTCCTGCTATGTTCTACCCTACCCTGTGTCTGAGCTCCATCCCTCCTCCACCACTGGAAGGGCTCTCTATTTCTAATGGAAAATTCTCCTATGCTGTATCATTTTTCTTTCCATTTGCCCTCAGTCCCTCCTGGAGCAACAATACAAAGTCTACAAGAAATGAAACAAGATTATCAAAAAAGCAAAAGACATGGTTGGGTGTTTCCAAACAATTATTCTTGTTTATATTAATGGGGCACTAATATCATTTATTCTTTGTCAGTTTTTGTCAGATTCCTGCTTTTCTGTGTTTCTTGCTCTAAGGTCACCTAATTTCATGATGGAGGATGTTGAAGCACTTTCACAGTAGGAGATATTCAAAGAAATGGTTGAGAGCACTGCATGAACATAGTTTTCCCTACACAATTTGATCATTCTGTCCAAACAACACAGAAGCCATGTGGACACTCCAATAAATCCCTATAGTACTGGTTGCCTTTATTATAGTGCTTATCACATTTTAATAATAGAATGCTTAGCACATTCTATTAAAATTTCAGTTTAAGAATCTTGATGATGGGAGGCCGAAGTGGGTGGATCACGAGGTCAAGGGATCAAGACCATCCTGGCCAACATCGTGAAACCCCATCTATACTAAAAAATACAAAAATTAGCTGGGCATGATGGCGTGTGCCTGTAGTCCCAGCTGCTAGGGAGGCTGAGGCAGGAGAATTGCTCAAACCCAGGAGGAGGAGATTGCAGTGAGCCGAGATTATGCCACTCTATTCCAGCCTGGCGCCTGGCAACAGAGCAAGACTCTGTCTCCAAAAAAAAGAATCTTGGTGAGGCCTTTCTGAAATCAGAGAACTCAGTGGTGGCTGAACCATAATGTCCACTGGCAAGAGATGCAAAGTGGCTAATTCCAAGGAACTCGTCTGTGCAATATGGTGCTTCCAAGACCTTACTTACCCTGAGCCTCTTCTTCCATATTCCTTTGAATTCTATGTTCTGATATTAGGAAATATCATATGTTTCCTAAGTTCAGATCCTGTGGTCACCTTGTCTCATATCTTGATTTTAATTCTTGGATCATCTTCTGTTTGAATATTTGCCTTTTGCTTGACTACAGTTTGGATTCTTCTGACTGAGCTCCAATTTGCCCTGAGTAAACTCACTACCCAATCAGGTCAGTTCCCAGCACCTTTTCCCAGTCATCGTGGTGAATGTTCCAACCCGTTCCCTCTACCTGTTAGCAAATCTCAGGTACAAAGTGCTCTACTATTTTTCTCTTTTATCTTTCCCTATTAGTGTTCTCTTCATATTTCTCTTTCCATTTTTCCATATCACAATCCCCAGAAAAAGATACAAAAATTATATTATTGTAATAATTATAAATTGTCATTTGTATTGCACTCAGCCTTCCATTCGCTGTCTTACTCTGCTTTAAATTTTATCCTTTAGTGGATAAGGAATTTCATATAGCTCATGATGTTTGTTTGGAAAAACATGTTCAATGCAAGGATGCATTACTTTTATAGTGAATTGTTGTTATTCCTTCCCAATGTGAATGAAATACATAAAATAAAAAGTAATGCATCAAGAGAAAAATTCTTTGAGAAAAATTACATAGCTTTAATGTCATTCTGCTTCTATATTGAGCAAGATGCTGCTCCCATGCTTAAAGAAAGCAGTGACTCATTTCAGGGCAGGAAGATTCAACAATAAAACAGGTGGAAACCTTGATTGTCCCAGATGCAATTTTCAAGTTGGTAACATGCAAGATGGCTGGTTAAGAATTTCATCACTTCTCAATCTGCTTCTGCCTCAAAGGCCACACTGTTTTTTTCACTATTCACCCCTTACTGTGGTATTATTCTATGGAGCAGTGGAAAGCTGTTTAGAAATACTCACCCATATATTTTTAGCAGGGTCAATAAAAATTTTTGACAATGTGTTCTTTACAGAAAGTTAATATGTTCTTAAATATGATTCATCTAAGAGTGAAAGAACTAAGACTAGCAGCAGAACAGAGACATTCCTGAACAAACAAATTATAAAGCATAATCAATTATATATTTTAAGGTTTACTCTAAATTAAATGAAAAGAATTGTTATTAAATCTAAAAAGAATATCAATAATATCTCAAAGTTGTGTTATCACCCAATATTGTAACACATAAGTAAGATGGTACTTCAGAAAGGCATAGAAAATCTCTAGTCCTCCTTTAGAATATGAAGATCTTCAGAACTTACCGTGGCTTTCTGACTTTTGACTGATGATGTCTTTGTTGAAAAATTATTCCATAAATTTGAGATTTTATAGATGACCATAATGTATCCTTCTGTGCTTTGTCTAAATAATTCAGTTTTTTGCAGGAGCATATTCTGAATTGTCACTTTTTGGTCAATTCTTCCAATTCTATTCTATTATTAAATATAGCAAAAAGACTCCTTCCAAGACATATATTTCTGCAAGTAAGAAGAATAACTGAAGTATCATCAATATATCTGTCTCTTCGAAATAATAAATCTGATGTCATTAATGAAGAAATTTGAAATACAGAGTCTCTTATAAATAAAGTTATTTTAAATATTCAATGCTTTTAAAGGTACCAACAGTTACATTTTCTAAGTATCATAATTAAAATCTGATTTTATTTGCTTTAAAAGAAACACTTTATATTAGTCCATTCTCACACTGCTATGAAGAAATACCCGAGACTGGGTAATTTATAAAGGAAAGAGTTTCAATTCATTCACAGTTCTGCATTGCTGGGGTGGCATCAGGAAACTTACAATCATGGCAAAAGGCAAAAGAGAAGCAGGGACCTTCTTCATAGGGCAGCAGAATGGAGAGAATGCAAGCACCGGAAATGCCACATGCTTATAAAACCATCAGATCATGTGAGAACTCACTCACTATCATGAGAACAGCATAGAGGAAACAGACCCCATGATACAGTTACCTCCACTTGATCCTACCTTTGATATGTGGGGATTATGAGAATTACAATTTGAGATGAAATTTGGGTGGGGACACAGAGCCAAACCATATCATACTTGTCTCCTGCAAAAAAAGGCAGTAAATATAGTGTTCCACGGGGAATTCTTGAGAAGCAATTAAAACTAGATGTCCATAGGGTATAAAGCAATCGTAGATTCTTTCCACGATTATGTCTGCAGTAGGATTTGGACTTCAACCTCATACAGTGCATCCACGGCCTCCTCCCACAAACACACTATTTATAATATTTCTGGGTGAGATTTCTTCCTGACCCGTGAAGTTATCTACTTCACTAGACTGAGATCATGTAAATACAACCATAGACTGTAACTCAACTGCAGAAGAATTATGCTTTTTATGGTGATATAGCAAATATTCACCGTCCCATGGGTATGTGCAGATGTGAAAAGAAAAAAGAGAAGGAAAACTCTCATACTACTCTAAATGTTCACCATGCCAAGCATAAATTTTCTTGGCTTTTCCCTTGAGTTTCAAGCTAAATTCTTTTCAATAATGATTAGAAAGCAAATCTACTTTTGCAACAGGCAAAGGCCCAGTGTATAGCAAGAGGCTTAACCGTGAAGTAGTTTAATCTTTATAATTCAAAACACTATAGGTAGAGGCTCAGTAAAATGCCAAAATGCCTTGGAGAGTGTCCAAGCAGGAGTCTTGCACTGATGAGAGTGATAAATACCAAAAATTAAGAACAAAATGCTAAGATATAGTAAAAGAAATAGGTTTATGGCCTAGTTAGGTATTTCAAAGTACTTGATACTTTTCTCCTTGTATCTTTCTATATTTTTCTAAATAATCTAGACAGCCAAACTTAATGGCATATTTTACTCAAGAGAGACAAGACTGCTATGAGAAAATATTAAACATGTGGACTACTGCCAGTATAAGTGATGTAATTAGATCATTGTTTCTGGATCTTAATATTTCCAAGAAAATATTCAGCCTATCATGGTCATTTGTTACTTTACAGCATGCTAAATGTTCCATTAATAATATGGGTTTGCTTTCTTGCAGGAGAGAAATAAATATCATGTGTGCAATTTATCTGGAATCATTCTAGGCAGATGCTATGCCTTGAATATGTCCCCTGCAAAACTCAGGTGTTACCAAAAAGAGCTGCTCTCATTGATAGAGAGCAGCTCCTTCATTAACGAGATTAAAAATCTTTTAAAAGAGACTTCACACAACATTTTTTTTCTGACATGTCTATGCTTTATTTATTTATTTATTTAATATTTTTTTTAACTTGTAAGTTCAGGGGTAGAAGTCTGGGTTTTTTACGTAAGTAAACTTGTGTCATAGAGCTTGCTTGTCTTTCTGCCTTCCACCCATGTGAGGACAGGTGTTCCTCTCTTCCAGAGGATGTAGCCCTCATCAGACAAATGCAGCTACCGGTAATATCTTGATCTTGGATTTCTCAGCTTCCAAAACAGTAAGAAAATAAATTTCTGTTCTTTGTAAATTACCCAGTCTGTAATTTTCTGCTATTGCAGCACAAATAAACCTAATATAGCAGATGTAACTAGAAATCTTTGGTATTTCCTAATCACTAGCTTTTACCAGCCCTAACTATACAAATAACTAATTCATATAATAAATAAGAAACATGTTATAAGGGCTAATGATTAAAATTAATTGTTGAAATTTTTGTACTTTTAGGATACAAAAATAGGCATCTAGCAGGATAACATTGACAATGTCAAGTACCTAATCAAGGCTTATTAGACAAAGAAGTAAGAACACATGACATATATTGAGGAGAAAAATATATCAATGGACACTGACCCAGAAGTGAAACAGATATTAAGAATTAGAAGTTAAGAACATTACAATTGTTATTATAACTGTAGTTCATATATTCAACAAGTAGTGACTTAAGAGACATAAAAAGAAATTCTGCAGATGAAACCTTCAATAATTGTGATGAAAAAGTCACTGGGTGAGATTAAAGGCTGATTAGATTTTGCAGAAGAAAAAGTTCATAAACTTGAAAACATAGCAATAGAATCTATGCAGAATTAAACACACAGATAAAGTAAAAGTAGCAACAGGAGGCTGTAGGGCAAAATCAAAAATCCTAATAAATGTGGAATCAGAATCTTCAAATAAGGGGACAGAAAACATTTGAAGGAATATTTGCTAAAAGTTTTCCAAATACAATGAAACTATAAATTGATAGATTGAAGAAATTCGCCAAACCCAAGGGCGAAGAAACATGAAGAATCCCGTATCGAGGCGCATCATAATCAAGTTTCTCAACAACAGTAATACAGAGAAAATCTTAAAAACAGTTGAATGGGGGAAAATCAAACCACACTCAGAGGAAGAAAGGTAAACAGGGCAGCATATTCCTTGTGAGAAAAAAAGGAAAGTAATACAATAACGGAGCACATCTTTTAACTTCAGAAAGAAAAGAGAACTGTCAATCTACAATTTTATCTTAAGCAAAAATGTCTTTCAAAAACAGGGTCAAGAGAAGCTTTCCAGACATTCAAAAATAAAAATAATTTATCACCATCGGATCTGTATTACAAGACAGAAGGAAAATGCCAGATGGAAGTACAAATCATCATGCTAATGAAGGGCTCTAGCAATGGTAATCAACTGGCTAAGTAAATAAGATTTTCTCCTGTTGTTTAAATTCATTTAATATAGAGTCCAATAATATGTAAAATAAATAATATATTAGTCAAGTGGGTTTTATCACAGGAATGTCATGTTATTAAGCTAAGAAGAAAACCATAAGATTATAGATGCAGATAAATGACAAACTACAAAGTCACTCCTGGTACAATTTTAGCAAACTAGAAACAGAATTGAGCTCTCTCAATCTGATAAGTGGCATCCATTAAGAAACCTATAGATAACATCATACTTAATAGTAAGACCAAAAGTTTTTTTCCTAATGATTAAGAACAAGGTAAAGATGTCCTTGTTACTACTTCTATTCACCAATATACTGCAGGGAGTGGGGAGGTCTCACTGATTAATAAAGTTAGACAGAAAAATAACAGTCACTCTGATTGGAAAGAAAGACATAAAATTGTCTTTATTCAAAGACGTTATGTTAAGTAGAAAATGTATAAAAGTCAGAATCTACAAATAAAACTAGAATAAATCAATTAGCAAGTTTAAACTGAGGACCAACACACAAAAATGAGTAACACTAACAAAGAGCATAGAGAAATCAAAGTAAAAATTGACATTTTCATAGTAGGAAAAAGTACAAAATATTTAAGGATACACCTGACAAAAATGTGTAAGACCTGTGTGCTGAAAACTGTAATACTATTACTGAGATAAATTGAAGAGCACCTAAATATATGGTGAGATACACCATGTGCATGGAGAAAAGATTTAATATACTTAAGATGCCAATTATCTCATAATTTTTCTATAGATTCAACATCATCTCAACTGAAATCTGGTCAAGCATTTTTTATAGAAAGAAGTAAATTTTAAAATTTGTATTGAAATTATAAAAACCTCTGGAATAGCCAAAACAACTTTGCAGAGGTTGCAGTGAGCCAAGATCTCGCCACTACATTCCAGCCTGGTGACAGAGCAAGACTCTGTCTCAAAGAGGAAGAAGAAGAAGAAGAAGAAGAAGAAGAAGAAGAAGAAGAAGAAGAAGAAGAAGAAGAAGAAGAAGAAGAAGAAGAAGAAGAAGAAGAAGATGAAGAAGAAGAAGAAGAAGAAGAAGAAATAATTAAGAAAGTATGATATTAGCATCCAAGCAGTCAAAGATCAATGGAATAAAATGAATAGCTTACGTATACAGGCAACAGATTTGTAGTAAATATTCAAAGACTATACATAATTTCAACAAATTATGTTGGGACAACAGGATATGCATATATATATATTTTAAATGACTTTGATGGATACCTCACAATACATAACAAAATTAAGTCAAACTGGATCCGAGACCTAAATGTAAAACTAGAATGCTAAAACTGAAAAACTTAGGAGAAAAATACTTGTAACTTAGGATAAGGCAAAGAATTCTCTTAGATATAACACCAAGAGCATGATCTGTGAGTTACAACTATGCATCTATTTGGCCAGCTAAAATTTAAGTCTGGCATCACCAAGTATTGGTGAAGATGTGGTAGGAGCTGGAACTTAGGTATACCTCTGGAGGAAATGCCAAAGGGTACAATCACCTTGAAACAGTTGCTTCAAAGCTTGCTCTTCTGTTTCAAGAAGACCCTGAGGACTTCCTTATTTAAAAGTATTGTGATATGAAAAATGTCTATTTTAGTTAATTCAATTGGAAGTTTATTTTCTAGAGGTAAAACAAAAACTGTCAATATGGGAATTCTATATCTTTTTTTTTTTTTTGTCACCCAGGCTGGGGTGCAGTGGTGCAATCTTGGCTCACTGCAACCTCCACCTCCCAAGTTCAATCAATTCTCTTGTCTCAGCCTCCCAAGAAGCTTGGACTACAGGCACATGTCCCATGCCCAGCTAAGTTTTGTACTTTTAATAGAGACAGGGTGTCACCATATTTGTCAGGCTGGTCTCAGACTCCTGACCTCAGGTGTTCTACCTGCCTTGGCCTCGCAAAGTACCAGGATTACAAGCATGAGCCACCATACCTACTCTCTTCCGTATATTTCTAAGTTATTGCACACCCGAAAACATGATCTAGATGAAAATCATTTTTTTCTGGGAGTTCATTGTACACTTGTGTTGACCATGACAGTGCAATTTCCAGATCCCTAGCTCTGGAGAGGGCTCCAGTTGCTGAACTCAAAACTTTAATACCAGGCACCAAGCCTATGGTTCCTCAGGCTGCTCCTAGCCAGCAACTGAACACAGTAGAGACACCAAGTTGGGCCCATTCCTGCAATACACTGTGGGGCCATTCTTGCTCTCAGGAGCAAATTCAGCTTGTTACCTGCCAATCTTGTCTATTTTTCTGAGAACTGTGCAGAAGGCTAAGATGCTCTCATTCCATCACCTCCTTTACTAATGGTGACACCTCCATCATGGTCTGACAGCCTTCCTTCTTCCCTGTCCTGGCTCCCTCTTTTTATCTAATTACAAGTGATGTCCCTAACAAATGTCTTGACTGTTTATTCTAGTCTTGGCATCTATTTCTTATAAGACCTTGACCAATACAATGACTAACATCACATACATTGTGTGGCATTCTATTTATGGAGTGTCCAATAGAAGCCTTAGGGCTTCTATAAATATTTCAGAATTATTTATTCAAAATATCAATCTAATCAACAACTTTAATCAGAAGTTGATATCCAAGAAATAGACAGCCCCACCTCCACACTTGCACTCCTTTTCCCTGTCTTCTTTGGACTATAATAAAATATTGAGAGATCTGGGGGGCTTCTATTTATTTATTATTTAGCAGAAAAGCAGAATGGAATTTTACTTTAGAGAGTTTATATTAGTAATAGAATGAAAATTGAAGAAGAGAAGACTGTTGTAATTTTCCAGGAACAACATATAGGGGGTGACAGGTAGAGTAGAAAGTAGATATGAGAGATGCTATAATATAAAGTCAGTGGGGCTGGGCAACTGGATGGCTAAGAATAACAAGATTTTGTGTTATTCATTTTTGTGGAAGTCCTTCAAACAGGAAGGCACATTTATCTTTGCTTTTTAAACTGAGCGTATTGAACAAAACGGACACTTTCTTTCATTGTTAAGTGCAATATATTTCAGTGATAATCTCAGGGACACTGATCTTTTATAATTTTTGAGGATTTGTATTACTTAGTAAAAACTTGTTTTTCTTGCACTTATTTCAGTCACATTATGCTCCTGCTAATTAAGAACTATACATGAAATAAGAGAAAATAATTTATAATGAGGGACTAAATTTAATTTCTATGAACAAATATCCTGAACCTTAATAGTACATAGAATTACCAACTAATCTGTAATTTTAATGACCTTTTTTCCCTTGGCCATATTTTTCTATCTATCTACTTCAGTAAACATATTTTGGGGTAGGAGTACTTTTATAAAGAGGAATAGGGGAGGGTAATGTTGGGTCATTCTTTTCAATAATAAAATAATATGAAAATGACAAAACCTTATTGGCATTCAATCTCCATTCCAATTCCTTCTAAATGCAAGCTAAAAAATCAATCAATAAATAAATCTTGGGTGCTGAAATTCCAATAAGCTATGTCTAGACAATGTAACAGGTTAATTTTTTCATTTTCTCAATGTATTCACTGATTATAAACTTTATTCACTTTAAATATGATTCCACTATTATGTACTAATAAAAAAATTTAACACATTGTAAGTTCATAATACTAGCCTGCATTCTCTCTCTTTGTGAGTGTATGTGAGTTCTCATACACACACACACAGAAGCACACAGGAAAGGCTCTCAATGCTGTTAAATTTGATTAAAGTTTTAAGTGATCTCTAATACTATAGCATTACTAACTTCAAAGAAGATAAAATAATCACTAACCCACAAAGTGTAGTTATCAATTGATAATAAACAAAACACTTTCTTTTCAATGATTAGAATTTGCATAGCTAACAGAGGTGGCACATTTGAATTTATTTTTTTAAGACAGAATCTCACTCTGTCACCCAGGCTGAAGTGCAGTGGTGCGATCTTGGCTCACTGCAACCTCTCCCTCCCAGGTTAAAGTGATTCTTCTACCTTGGCTTCCTGAGTAGCTGGGAATGCAGGCACCCACCACCATGTCCAGCTGATTTTTAAATTTTTATTAGAGAGGGGGTTTCACCATGTTGGCCAGGCTGGTGATCTGACCTCAGGTGATCTACTCTCCTCTGCCTCGCAAAGTGCTGGGATGACAGGCTTGAGACACCATGCCCAGATCAAAATTATTTTTGAGGATAGCTAATACAGACATAATAAAATCATCTTCAAAAGATAATCCATATTCAGCAAGGTTGCCAAGACAATTAAATTGGGAAAGAATAGTCTCTTCAACAAATTGTACTGTAATAAATAGATAGACATATAGCAAAAGAATAAATTGGTATCCCTTCCTCATGCTACAGACAAAAATTAATTCAAAATGAGTTATGGACCTAAAATCTAAGAGCAAAAATGATAAAAGTCTTACAATAAAATATAGTAAATTTTCTTCACCTTGAGTCAGCAGAAGTTTTAGATATGGCACCAAATATACAAACAACCAAAGAAAAAGCAGATAAAGTTGAACTTCAAAAAATTTAAAAACCAAATGCTTAGAAGAACCATCAAGAAAGTGAAAGGATCTTTATAATGGGAGAAAGTAATTGCCATTTATATATCTCATAGAGAACTTGTATAAAGAATATGTAAAGAGCTCTTACAACTCAATAATAAAAGGCAAATTAAAACTCAATTTAAAACAGGCAAAGAATTAAACACTTCTTCAAAGAAGATATACAAATGGTCAATGCACATGAAAAAATGCTCACCATCATTAACCATCAGAGAAACACAAATCAAAACCACAAAGAGAAACCATTTTATACTCACTAAGGTGACTGCAACTGCAATCAAAGAAGATAAACAACAAAAAATGTTGGTGAAAATGGAGAGACTGAAACTCTCATACATTGCTGCTGGCATTGCAAAACTGTGCAGCCAATTTGACAGAGTCTAGTGGTTTCTCAGAAGTTAAATATAGAATTAATATATGTTCTAGAGATTCCACTCCTAAATATATATCCAAGAAAAATGAAAACATACATCTATACAAAAAAAAAAGTACATAAGTGATTATACCAGTATTACTCAGTAAAACTACGAATGGCCCCTTTACAGAAAATTACACAAAAATTTTAATACATTTTGTGTATGTGTGTGTGTGTGTAAAGTGTATTTATTAGCTTTGTTTAAATCCTATCTTATCATAAATCAGATTTTACTTAATATATCTCCTCTTGATGTCTATCTCCACATTGTGAGACAAATCCATCCCATGAGTTATTTTCTTCTGTCATGTATGAGACTCTCAATTTCTTTACATTTAATGCTTCTTATAAAACTCAATCAAACAAGCACACACAAAAAAGCTTTTGACCTCACACTTTTTAAGGTCTTAAATCTTTTTAGTTTTGGGGAAGAAGATATATATTACATATCTTGTGCCTGTGAAGGAGATCCCGCTCATTATAAGAACGGATAGTACAGGAACTCCCATAGTAAGTAATCTAACTGGGAAAATACATATAAGACTGGGTATGGTGCCTCACCTCTGTAATCCCAACACTTTGGGAGAACTAGGCAGGTGAATCACTTGAGGTCAGGAGTTCGAGACCAGCCTGGCCAACATGGTGAAACTCTGTCTCTACTAAAATGGAAAAATTAGCCAGATGTGGGGGCAAGCACCTATAATCCCAACTACTGGGGAGGCTGTGGCAGGAGAATCACTTAAACCCAGGAAGTAGAGGTGGCATTGAGCCAAGATTATTGCACCACTGCTCTCCAGCCTGGGAGACAGAGCAAGACTCCATTTCTCTCTCTCTCTCTCTCTCTCTCTCTCTATATATATATATATATATATATTTGTGTATATATAATATATATATAAAGATATATATTTTTTATGTATATATATATGTATATATATTCATCTCAATGGTAGAGACAAAGCCTAGGAAAGCATGTCATAATTCATATGACCTGGTTATTCTATGATCTTTGAAATTTTTAAGCAAAATAAAAACAATATATATTTACAAATTAATACATTCTTAATAAATAGTTCAACTTAAACATTTTTTCAACAATCCTTAAATTGTGTAAATATTTTTTGCAAATGGTAATTTCTGTGTCTAAGGTTAAGTTTTAAAATAATTTAGTTCATAGGGATACTTTTATACATGATAAAATATGAATGTGAAGATATAAAACATCAGTAAAGTTTAATTTGAAAAGTTAACAAAGCTCATGAGGACTCAGCCACATTTCATAATAATTCACTATAGTCACTGTTAATACTGCCAAGATCTAGAAAAAGTGTAATTCATAAGCTTTTCTCTCTTTTTGTTTTTTCAGAGTTCCCACTGCCGTGTCTATAAACACGATAGCATAGCTATCACAGAATGAGGATGATAAAAGTGAGATCAAGACACTTAGATGAAGGAATGAGGAAAAGGAGAAGATTCACAGAAGACATGCCCTTTTGACCGGTTTGTGGAATATAACTTGCAGTTATTTTCACACAGGAAAACAAAGGTATGTATACAAGATGTTCACAGCAACAATGTTTGTAATGGCTTAAAGTTGAGGCTGTAGAGAATATGGCCACAGGCCCAGTATCTGTTCCCTAGATAACCTAGCATCAGCACTCTCAATACGATATGGGAAGTCAGGAAATGATAGTCTGTGGTGGCCTCAACGCAGCTTGAATAGGGTTCTTTACAAAGATGCAGACAATCTGTTATGAGCTGGCCCAGACGGCAGCTGTGTCCTGCTCAGATCTTAGAGTCACTTACGGAATGCCAAATGGGTGCTCTGGTAGGAACTATCACAAAATCTTACTGGATCAATCACCAAAAAGCATGTTTCTAAAAGAGCCAAGTGTGTCCCAGCGAGGAGGAAGAGAAAGATTTTTCACCTCAGATGACCAAGTCTTCAGATAAACGCAGGTTGCTCGTGGTGAATACAGTAACAAGACCTGTCTAAAATGACCATAAATCAGCTTTCTCTCATGTTTTTCGTCTAGTGTAAGTGATCCACCAAGCATGCCTCACTCGCTTGCAAGATTTTGCTTTCATCCCTCTCCTTTTCTTGAAATATCACAAATCCTTCCACACCCCGTTATAATTTTAACATTCCTTGAACCAATATTCTCTAACTCTTAGCTTCCAGTGGATGTTTAACAGATGCCAAGGGCACTACTTTAAACTAGTATTCATTTCCATACACACAAACACACACACACACACACACACAAACACACACACATATGCCCACACACCACTATACACATAAGTAGTGAAAAAAAGATGTTACAGATAAGCAAAAAATATATAAAAAGGATTTTTATTTTTTAATCCATATTTTTAATAAATGGTGAGAATATTTCCACATCAATAAACAGTTATCTATAACATCTGTCCTGGTGAGTTTATAGTATTCACAATAGTTCATTGTTTAGACATATGGATGCACCAAAATTGAATGACAATATTATTAACTACTAAAAAAGCAATACTGAAATAAAGATACTTCTACATATGTCTAACTGCATATTTTTTAGAAAACTATATTTTTACATCAATTTTTAAAGTATTAGCTCAAATATTCTACAGTATTTATGTAACAAATGCCTATGGAAAAAATGCAATCAATTTTCACATTGACACTTAGAGAAAAGATAATAGGCACGCTGTCTTTCCAAAGTTTAGATCCAAGCAAGCTCCGCTGTTTTGACGTTGTCTATTTCTTCTGTTTCAGCTACACTTGTTTTCTGATATTCCTTTCAATCAGACTTAATTTTTCAATACAACTTCTAAGTTACCTGCTATCAAGTTTCTTTCTTTTGATCATCTTAGCTCTCAGCAATTTTTCTTTATACATGAAACCTATAACTTTTTGAATACATGCAAAACTCCTGATTTCACTCTATTTCCTGCCCTTTATTTCATATGGTTTCCAAACTCCATTCATTTTAGTAACTGTTTGCAGAGTGTTCAGGTAGATTTGTTGTAGACTAGCTCACAAACCAATATCCAAGGTGCAATGAGAAAAAGTGGCCCTGGATCTTGTGAGTGGTGCCCAGATCATGCATGAGTCAGTGTTCATGTTGACACAATGAGAAAAGTGTGAATTTTCTACCTTTTCTCAGGTGGCACCTGTCTCACGAAAAGTTTGGTCAAAGTCCGGTCAAAGCTTAGGTCAGTTTTTTTTTTTCCCCCCTACTTCCAGTTACCTTAAAATTCCTATAAAAGTTTTTCTGTATATCAGTTTAGTTGAATTAAGATTTTCATCTTATTTCTTGGTCCTCATAATGATAAACTGGTAGAGGCTATGTTTTAGAATTTCAGCTAGCTCCATATAATCCTAAAGATATTTTGAATGGAAAAATATTAGGTTTTGAAGTGATTTTATCTTAAACTAGTTAAATATGTCAGAATAATGAAAAATTTTATAAATTCGCTGTCTGGAGAATCATAATGATCCAGAGAATATTCCTCAAATTTTAAGCATTTGAATTGAAATCCCAGCTTTAAGAATTAATGAATATATGACTTCAGGCTAATGACTTACTCTAAGTTTTTTTTTTTTTTTTTGAGACGGAGTTTCGCTTTTGTTACCCAGGCTGGAGTGCAATGGCACGATCTCGGCTCACTGCAACATCCGCCTCCTGGGTTCAGGCAATTCTCCGGCCTCAGCCTCCTGAGTAGCTGGGATTACAGGCACGCGCCACCATGCCCAGCTAATTTTTTGTATTTTTAGTAGAGACGGGGTTTCACCATGTTGACCAGGACGGTCTCGATCTCTTGACCTCATAATCCACCCGCCTCGGCCTCCCAAAGTGCTGGGATTACAGGCTTGAGCCACCGCGCCCCACCTCTAAGTTTCTTTTTAATTACTTTTTTCATCTTCAGCAATGATATCACTTCAGCTATTGACAGTTTGGGTTTTTTAATGTTTGCAAGCACTGAAAAAATTACAATGGAAATATCTATAAATTATTTTAGGAGGTTATTTCCCATCATCAGAGAGAGAAATAATTTGATGAGAAATATGCTGTCTGAGAGAGGTCCTTCTGAAAGTCGTGACACTACCAATGTGTTACGTTTACTCTAAAGAAATTACCACTTTTTAGACAAAAGTATTATCTTACTATCGAATGACTATAGGGCTCCTGTATTGATTTGGTTTCATTTTGCTATCTGGGACCCAGAACCTTAGTGTGGAGAAGAAACAGGTTGAGAGCTAAAAATTTATCAAGAACCCACATTCTGAACATCAGCCATTACTGCACACACAGCAAAATAACACATCAGAACAAATGCTATAGACACCTCTTGAAAACACATCTTTGAATCCCAGTCTGGAAGACTGATCAACTTCTATTTTTTTCCTGAAATGTGCATGAAAGGATACAAGAGGCTGCCTGAAAAATTATGTTTTAACTGTGTTGTAACTGGTCAAATAGTCATCAGCCTGGCTAACGATATCTCTATTTTGCCTACAGTCCTAAGATTTGAGCACCCCATAAAAAAAAAAGGCTGAGAAATTTCACAGATATTAAAAAAAATCAAATTCAACGTTTAAATTTCCTTTATAACCCACCTCCAGTCTCTTAGCGGGATGCTTGAATGATGCTCAGAGGCAAACAAGTTACTTGGCAAGTTGTTTAATAATAGTCAATGTTATTTCTCAAGGTTAAATCTCTTGATTTGCATGTGGACTTGATGCTGTCCATCTTCTTGAAATTTCGATAGAAGAGAAAGAATTGACCAAACAAGGACACAGATGAAGCTTGATGTAGACCTTCCGCATTTTGGACACAGTCCTGTCATCGTGCTCTTCCAAAACACATTTTCACCTGCATGCCCACACTCGCGCATTCATCAAAGTTACTTCTTGAAACATTCTTGATAGCATTCATTCTACTTTAAACCACCTGTCAAAACAAGCACTTAATTAGGTTAAGCTGTCTGGCTTTGTGAAAAGGTTTACTGTACTCAGTTGTCCCTGCCATAAAATTAATAGTTTGACCAACTTCTAAGGAGACGGATTTTGCACTCGTGAAAGTCAAATTAAATCCACCTTTGCTAAACAGGGGAAAAAATTGGTGTGTCTGAAACTTTGAAAGCAGCACTTCATTTATTATAATCTTTCGAGTGCCAAAGTACAAATTAGGTAGAACTGCAGCTGCAAGAAAGCCCAAGTTATAGCATACAGCTCTTGTGACCCTTTTAATAGGCACTGCAACTACAAGATGATGAACAGAGAGAATGACTGTACCAGAGTTAGCAGTGCCAAATTTCCGACCAAATTTGCAACAAGCAACCAATCATTCATTAAGTTAATATTCCACAGACTCAAATATTACACAGACTAGTCACTGCACATCATTTCTAAACCACAATTCAGATAATATTTTCCAGGAACTGGGCTCATTTTATTATTAAGACTCGGGAGAACAAAACCTGTTTAAAAAGTTCTTTATAATTTCATTCAGGTCCTGCTGAAACTGCTTTTGAATCAACATTCTTTTAGTTGAAGTAGCAAAGGAAATAATACTCAAGGCTCCTAAAGACAGAGTGATTTGGAGTTTTGGTTGGGGATTTTGTTTTTCCCTCAATACATTACAAAGATGAGTCTTCTGTTGGCTTGGAGATAAAAATGTTTCGTGATTCCAATTATTATTTAAGTTGTGTAAAGTCTTAAGGTCTCCAAGGCAGGACTCAAAATGGACTGTAGAATTAACTAAGACAAAGTGCTTTGCTATTTTTGGGACAAAAGGAATCATCAGAAAAGTTGTAAAAGTACTAAGTCTTATCTTACAACATAGGATGGTAAGACAACACAAAATTTTATTGATTACTTTCTCTTAACCTTTCATTTCTAATTCCGTAAGTCAATATAAGATATTAAGTGACTAAAACTGAATATGGTTGTTATCTTTAATCATAGTTTTATTGAGTTTACTAGAAGTCATAAGAGCTGGCTTCCTATTTCTTCTTTTAGTATTGTTAGATGCACTGTCATAAAACACTCACTTAACTCTGAGAAGATTGGTGTAATCTCTCAATGTGATCCAAAAGTGTGATTCTGAAACTCTAGGAGCTCAGGAAAGAGACATCTTGATGGAGATCACCTTTTCACCAATACTTCTTAAGCTAATACAAAACATTTTAATAACAGTATTCTAACATTTCATTTACTATTCTGAAATAAAATTCATGTGTAACACTTACACAGTAATGTTCTTAAAAGTCGATATAAAGTTGTGTTACATAGAATAACAATAAAACAACTTATGATGAAAAATTCACTTCAAATTTATAAATGGGCAAGCTGACTGTACTAGGAGATGTAATAAAGTCATCAGATGATTTTTACTAATTTTAAGGAGCGTAGTCTAGAATAAAATAAGAAAGAGCATCAGAAGCAATTCTGCACAAGCTTTACTGGAAAATGAAAGCAGAGATACAGGAAAATATTGGAATGAAAACCAATATGAAGATAAATAAATCACAGAACGACTTAAGAGAAAGAGGAAAATTATATTAGTCGATATAGGCTTAAAGTACCAAGAAGCATTACAGATGGCGGAAGTAGAGAAAATGAGCAATTGAAATATTTGCAGATGAGTGAGATCTTACTCATAAGTATATTTTAAAAACTTCTCTATTTTCTTTGTCAAATATTTATGTAGTACAGTCTGTGTGTCTGGCACAGTTCTATGCTTTTTCAATGTTATTAACTAAGTCGCTTATCATATGAATTACCCCATGTGGCTGGAAACATTATTTTACAGAGGAAACTGAGACAAAAAGGGGTTAAGTTACTTACCCAAAAATGTAGAGCTAGCAAACAGAAAAGCCAGCATTTGAACTCTGGCATTCAAATTCCAGTATCTAAAGACTTGGTTTTCACGCTATAGTGCACTGACCTGGGCTTGGAGTGCATCAAAGAATAACAAAATATATCTCCTTTTTCAAAATGTCACCATATGTTGAGGTATATAAAGTGCTTCTGTTATGTAAAAAGACTTTGGAGACTATATTGATCAACACAGGGCAGGAGAAAGAGGATGTATTGGGGAGAGAAACAGAAACGAAAGGCTGTCAAGAAATGGTGATTCCAATCTCTGCAGCATCATGAAAACAGGTTTTAAATACAGAAAACACAAAAATAGAAATTAACCTCAATGTGTTTTCTCAGAATATCGGTTTCTGATTGTGCTACAGAAAAACTCAGAAATCGAAGTTAAGAACATGAATTATTTTTAGAGAATTACTAATACAATTTAATGAGGTGTCTACATTTCATGTCTCCACTAATTCTGGTAACATTTTCATCTCTGGGTGTGAAAAGGACTCTGAGATACCCTGTTACCAATTTGCACGCAAAATCTACAACTTGAGAATAATCCAGACTCAAATTTTATGAGAGGTGTGGCCACATGTAACGGAAGATTCAAAATGGTGTGCTATTCTTGGTAAAGTGTCTAACACAACAAGCTTTTCTTCATTTATACAATATTTGCATTTCTTGGTTACTCAGTTTGCTATAATATTATGCAAAAAAAAACCCTTCACTTTGAATATATATGTGAAAATGGAGTTTTAATTTATAGGCTTAGGTATAAACAATGCATTTGGGTTACATTAAGGGCATTTAAGAGCTCTCAGGCTATGGATAATATGTTTTTGCAGAACAATCCCAATCATTGCAGGATGTCTAACCTTTGTGGCCTCACTCACAAAACTTAGTAGTGGCCACCCCCAAATGTTGTGATAACTAAAAATAAACCCCATAAATATTTAAAATGCACACTGGAGGGTGGCATCTCCCTTGCTGAGAGCCATCAATTTAAGGCTTTGCATATAGAGGTACCTAAAGCAAATTTCAGAGCTTGAGTGGTATAATTATGTAAGCCAATAAATTTCTTTTTTGTTTTTTTTTTTTGACAATATGCATTAGACTAGTGATGTACTTTTTATATAATAAAGATAATTTTTATTAAAATAAAGCAAAATAAGTTTGCATTTTTGTTTCTGTGTCATTTTCCACAATTACTATTCTAAGAGAATATAGGAACAATAGCAACTGTGCATGAGTAATGTGGAATATTTCTTTCAATTTCACTATAAAATTGTATGGATTTTAATGAGACTGTTACATAGCATCTATCTTATAAGCAGAATCTGAACTAACCATGTGTATCAAGCAATCTGACTATGTATTAGGCAAATACACTACAAAACTTGCATTCTGGTTTCAAAAAATAATATGAGTCTCAACAGAAATTCTTTTTCTTTCAGCAAAAGATTTAAGGAGTTTTGTGTAGTATACAAAATAGGAGTGCTGAGATAAAGTGGCGTTCGTCCTTATAAAATGCTCGCTCTAATTAATTTATATGGGCTATCTAGACACAGAGTTCCTGGGAAGAAGGACATAATTTTATTCAGGAAAATATAAAGAACAACTCTAACGAACTACATTTTCAGCCCTAAACAATGATACTGATTTTGAGTTATGGTTTTGCATTGGAAATACTTTGTTACATGTTAGGAATTAAGGTTTATTAAGATAGACTAGACAGATAGCTGGCTAGATAGATAAACAGACATGCATACATATGTATACCTGCATATGCCCACTATCTTTCTACACACATATAACTATATATAGACACATGTGCACACACACACACACACACACATGCACACAAACACACACACGTAATAAGAGAGACAGAATGAAAACAAGTAAATAAATTGTGGGTGACTTCAAAAGCCCAAACCAAGTTCAACAAATTATGATAATTGATGGCATTTATTAGGTACCTCATGTGCTATGCACCATTCTAATTCCTTACATGTATTAATCAATGTATATAATAACTTTATGAGACAGATACTATTATAACAACTTTTCTATTTCACAGCTAGGGGAACTCTCAAGATGAAGACTTTAGTGGCAAGATTTGAATCTAATCATTTTAGCTCCACTATGGCCTCCTTCTAGAATTTTATCAAACATTAGTTCTAAAATAAGAGCTTGATATGGTTTGGCTGTGTCCCCACCCAAATCTCATCCTGAATTGTAGTTCCCACAATTCCCACTTGTCATGGGAGAGACCTGATGGAAAGTAATTGGATTATGGGGGATGGTCTCTCCCATGCTGTTCCTGTGATAATGACTGAGGCTCCCAGGATCTGATGGTTTTATAAACATCTGGCATTTCCCCTGCTTGCACTCACCCCATCCTGCCACCCTGTGAAGAAGGTGCCTGTCTCTTCTTTGCCTTCCACCATGATTGTAAGTTATCTGATTGTAAGTTACCTGAAGCCTCTCTAGCAATGGAGAACTGTGAGTCAATTCAACTTCTTTTCTTCGTACCAAGTCTCAGGTATTTCTTCATAGCAGCACGAGAATGAACGAATACAGAGCTGTTCCACATATATGTGGTAAACAACATCGATGAAATGTAACTTCAAATTAATGCCAAGTGAGAATGACCCTATTGTCTTGAAATCCTTATCCATGGAGTTGTCTACTTTGCTGATCCCTATTTCTTAGGGGCATATAATTAATAAATGCTGGATTGAAATTCATTCAAACATGTTTATGCAATGCTCTCAACTCAGATATTCACAAGTATAACATGGTCAGCATATGGTGTCATGATATAAGGAACTGATATTTAAAATATTTTTTTCTAAAAACAACTGGTTTTGTAGGCCTCACAAGATTCATATACTTCCAGTTCTCTTCCCCTCCAAGAACACAAAAAGATGACACCTCTCTGACCCTTTAAATTTAGGAATAACTGAATGACATTTTTTGCCCAATCAAATGTGAGCAGAAAAGAGTGACATATGTAACTATCAGTAGAAATTTTATAGCTGGTGTGTGACTTGATGCAGTACATGTGGCCACAGAGGGGCTATCAGAGTCAAGCCATTTAGAATGCCACAAAATCACATAGAAGTCAATTTAAATGGACAGTCATCCAGACTCTCTGAAGACCTTACATAAGCAAACCATAAACTTTTCCTAAGAGAAGTCATTGAACCATGGGTATCACTTGTTACTGTGGTATAGTCGGGCCTCCCCTGACTCATGCAACTTGAAAAAAATACTATGGTCATTTTAGAACTGAAATAATTAAGAGACCAATGAGTTACTTAAAATACCTTAGCTAATTAATTACAGAAGCATTATTAGATCCAGTTCTTCTGATTTTATTTCCTATTAAAATATCTTATTTCTTATCCTTTACCATGTTGATTCTTGATATATAACAGAGAAAATCTCATTAAATATTAAAGACAGTCCATTATGGATAAGCCATAAGATCTGGCCAAATATTAGCATATGCAAAATAAGCTATTCGATTCATGAGTTTCCTTGGAGATATAAATGAATACCTAACTAGAACTTATCTCTTTTGCCTTCAATAGAGAAAAAAAAAATCCAGTATTTTTAACTGGGTTTTACACTTCATCTCTAGAGTCTGGGTGTCACAGAAAAACAGTTTTGAAATAGAAAAAATAAATGATAACACTCTGCTCCAGTAATGCTCTGCAGCATACCTTTCCTACAGGTTTGAGGAATGCAGTGTTAACAGGTGGTTGAGTGTGACATGAGGGGTTTGAGACTGACAAACGGCAAGAAAACCAGGTGGAGCCGCTGAAAAGAATCAATGTGACAATTGCTTCGTTTTCTTTAAGCTATCCCAGCAGAAAGGGAATCTGACATCAGCACCAAAAACAATGAGGGAAAAAATTCTTTCTATCACCTCTTTCATCTCTTGGCTCAAATTCCAGTCCATTTTTTTTTATATCTCTCTTTTATGCACACACATTTTATAAGTACTATATTACCTCTCTTACCACTGTGTTATGGCCTGTTATTCTGTCATTTCTCTCTGTATAAATGGAACCTTAAATGACTAACTTAAACCTTCTTTCCTGGCAATGGGCTTATTTTTTGCTTCTTTCTTCCTGAATACATGATAAACACCCCAAATTTTAGTCATTTATTAATTGTTTTTACAATTTCTGCCATATCCACTTCCTACTTACTAGTTTTTCTCCTTAATCTGTATTTTAGATTCACTAAATATTTCTGTTTTTATTTTCTGTTTTTTACGTTTAATTTAACTATGCATTATTTTAAAATTGTCTCATATTTGATGTGCTTGTTACCATGTTTTCTCAATTCACAGAAAAATGCAGCTATAACTATGGAAGCAAAATATGTTTGTTCAGATACCACCTGCACTTCTTTCGAATACCATAGGTAGCATCACACTCTGGGAACACTGAGGTATAATACATAACACGGTGTCATTTACACATCAGGCATTTAAAAGGCTACTCATACTTTTTAGAGTCTATTAGCTTTCAAGATTTGTTTCTTTAAAATTCTGCCTACATTGACTTTACTCGTTTTGAGGTAAAATTATTTTACAAAGTTGTAGGATTTTTTAATACCAATGACACAAGATTTTTCTGAAATACGAAGGTGGATATTTACGTGAAAATCTTACATTTTCAGAATTTGAACATGGGTATTCATATCATAGCAGAATTCATCGTAATAGCCAAAAGAGGGGAGAATCCCAAGTGTCCATCAGTGAATGATGGATAAACAAAATGTAGTGTCTACAAACAATGAAATATTTTTCAGCCTTAAATAGAAATGAAATTCTGATACATGCTACAACATGGATGACATTACACTAAGAGAAATAAGCCACAAAAAGGGACATATATTGTATGATTCAATTTATACCTAGAATGGTCAAATTTATACAGACAGAAAATATGACAGGTGGCAATGAGAAGTTATTGTTTAAAGGTTACAGAGTTTCAGTATGGGTTAATGAAAATGTTCATATATGGTAAATATTGTAAAACAAAATAAAATGTTTAATGCCACTGAAGTATACATTATAAATGCTAAAATGGTAAGTTTTATGTTGCATATATTTACTATAACAAAAAATAAAATTACATGTATATAATACATATCACTTAATAACATGCTATATGTGTTGAATGTAAATGATCTTTGACACCTAATAAATAATGTGTGGATTATTTTCAATAGCAATGTATAATTGCTTTTTAACTGTTATTATAAGCAGAGCTTATGATATAATTTGTATTTATCCCTGCCTAATTGCCACATCCTTTGCTAACTTTCCCTGAACACTATATTGGTATTAAATCTAGGCTGGATGCAGTGGTTCATGCCTGTAATCCCAGCACTTTGGGAGGCCGAGGCAGGTGAATCACTTGAAGCCAGATTTTGACACCAGCCTGGCCTAACATGGTGAAACCTTTTCACTACTAAAAATACAAAAATTGGCTAAGCATGATGGCACATGCCTGTAATCCCAGCTACTCCAGAGGCTGAAGCAGGAGAATGGCTTGACTCTGTCTCAGAAAGAAAGCAAGACTCTGTCTCAGAAAGAAAGAAGAAAGAAAGAAAGAAAGAGAGAGAGAGAGAAAGGAAGGAAGGAAAGGAAGGAAGGAAGGAAGGAAGGAAGGAAGGAAGGAAGGAAGGAAGGAAGGAAGGAAGGAAGGAAGGAAGGAAGGAAGGAAGGAAGGAAGAAAGGAAGGAAGGAAGGAAGGAAGGGGAAGAGAAATTAAATCTATTTTGGAACCAAGAATAATATAAAACTTAAACTTTGAATGTTTTAAAATCTTTTGATTGTAAGTAAATCAGTTTAAGAAATCATTCTATATCACTAAATTCTTTTACACTCTGTTACTGAAGTTCTTGTATTCAAGGTTCTATATCCATCCATCAAAATCTCTCAAAGAAGTAACTTTGTCCTTGCTGTGAGAATATCTTGTTAAACTCAGCTTTAGCAGAGTCGAACACATTTCTAGAAACATATCTTTATTTAAAGCAGAAAATACACATGTCATGTAATGAGAACACATTCTTGCTCTAAAATAAAGGACCACCACTCCATAAACTGGCTTTCCTTTTGCTGATGTGTGGACCATAACCTAAACTCATTGATCTCAGGCCCAGGAGTCTGTTTGCTTTATCTAAATCCATACTTAGCAAACTTATATTGTTTATTCTTCCTTAGAATTTCTTTTCTCTTCTGTAAATAAGATCCAGGTTTCCCTTTGGAAAAATCCAACCTCATCTCTCCTCTTACTGTCCCCTCATCTTCATTCCATTAGGTTTTTGTATGAAAACCTTACCCCAAGGTCCAAGGAAAACATGTCAGTCATACCTAGCCAGCAAGCATGTTCCATCCTCCTGCCCTCTGTACTTTGTCTCAGTGGACCAAATTCATTCAACAAATTAATTCAATAAAATTAAATAAAGAGAAACATGTTAAACTAATTGAAAATAGAAGTTATCTTTCCAGTGGAGTTGCTAAGCTAGTATACTCTAAGCCAGACTTGCTACTACTATATTGATACCATTTCCAGTCAAATCCTGCCTCAGAGTGAAGCCAATAAGCACAAACGTGGAGACAGAAGATAGAAAAGGTTTCAAGAAGACATCGTTTCAGCACCTGGATCCAGCTTCACCTTAACCTTGAAGATCTGCTTTTGAACATTTCAATTACTTGAAGCAAAACATTCCTGTTTCCTTTGCTTCAATAAATCTATGAAATGAGTTTCTATCAATTGCCACAAAAAGAGTTCAATTATGCATTAGCACAGTGTTCCTCAAAGGCATTCCCCTTGTTGATGATGTGAATCAGAATAATTCTGGGTTCTTTAAAGCTTGCACGTCTTTGTGGTCACCCCATCTTACTTACTGAATCAGAATTTTGGAAAAATGAGGACTGCGAACAGACATGAGTTATCATTCAAACGTCTAATAGTCACTGATCTGGAATCTGTTTGCTCCTATTCATTTTCTTGAACCAGGACCCCAAATTTTACTTCCATGCCTCATTCAAATTAATTTAATGATTCTCCCACTTCGGTCTTTTCACCATGAAAACAACAACAACAAATAAACCTGACCTTGGCCTTACTAATATTAATACCTATGGTAACCGCCATAGTCTTTACTTTTCATCAGAGTTCAGGTCTTCTTCTGGCTCAGTCTAGAAATTTTCCTCAGAAATGTTCCTTAAAGAAAAAGACATTTAACAATATTAACACTTTCTAAAAACAAAACTTTAAAGTGCCCTTTAGCAATTATTTCTATTTGATATGGAGTCTACAATGCATCTAAATTGAAACAGTTTGGGATTCAAAGGATCCTTTATGCCCTAATGCAAGTAAATCTCAATACCGTTGAAATAATTCTAGAGTTAGACTAGAAAGAGGCAGCAAGCAAATATAAGGCCAAATGCAATTTGAACTGGTCATGGATTATTTTAATGGACAGAAAAAGAGACAGATAGAAACACATATTAGTGTTTGGGGGCTGTAGGAAGACAGTGGACATCATTAACATAGAACTGGTTAGGCCATCTAGACAGTCTGGATTCAGACTTACTGTGAACTATAATTCAGCAGTCACAGTGTTGATGTCTGGTGCCTTTTCCCAGCCACGTGTTGGAGCTGTAGATGTTTCCTCCTGTCTGTGCCCTGGTGGTCTATTTGTTGGAGGTCTTTCTTGTTCAGTCCACGTTTTGACTTGCTTTCCACTTCCCCGGATGGTTCATTCACCCTAATTATGATTACCTGATTAAGAGTGGAGGTGACACATCCAAACCACTAGTCCAAGCAGTCTCATTAGGCAGGAAACACTGCCATTTGTCTAATTTAAATGAAAAGGTGCGTTTTACACAGAACAAACCAAAGCAGCCAGCCACAGAAATTCCTTTTATCCAATCTATTTACTTCTCTTTGGTATTCAATACGATCTTTTAAGCCAAAGGCAGTTATAATAGGAGTTAAATGGTCCTCTACTTTTTCAAATGGAAGTCAGATTTAGAAGGTGTTAGGTTTTTGCAGACCTGCTAAATTCCTAGGCTTAAACATTTCAATGGTTAATCATGAAGTAGCTTTAAAATGTATGCCTTTTTGGAAGTATTAAATAACGATAGAGGATGGGTTTTTTTAATTTAAAAATGTCTTAGTAAACAAAGCTTGGAAAGCAGCTCATGAATTTAACGCTATGGTATTATTTTTAAAAGACAGGTTCATAATTGAATGGCATTGTCAAAAAAATGGAATCTAGGGAAGTAATGAATGTACTTTGTCAAATGAACATTCTCTGTTGATATCGAGATAAAATGCTGAGACTGGCAGAGCCTAAAAGAGAACACTGAAAACATAGACACTCCATTTTGGACTCAACTTCTCTCCTTTTGTTACCCAGAGGTCTGCATGTTGAGGGATCCAGGGACTCTAGCTGTCCCTCTACCCTGGCCCAGACCTTGGGAATGAGTGACCAGTTCTTTTCCATATGGTGATGCTGAGATGAAAATTCTCAGCTAAATCCTCTGAATCTTAGAGTAACTAAAAAGGGGGTTTTTCCCCTCTGATTTCCCAGGCACCTCCTCCAAAATAGAGAAACTATAGTTATCATACTTTCATGATTCAAATACATGCTTACCACGTATTCTTAGGGGTAAATCTTTGATTGAATCTGTTAATACACTGAACCACAGTTTTTTAAAATACAATCTGACTTAACGATATACAGTACTTGGACTGCAATGTAGCAATAGCATTCTCTACTTCTAATGAAAAAATGGATTTGGTAAAACTATATTTGGTCTTACTAAAATGATCTCATCAACTTAACTTAGGGTCACATAAGCAGAATATTAACTTGCCCGTCCCCTAGTAGCCCAGCAGTCATGTGATGATTGAGCAGTTTCGTGTCTCCATGTGCTTCTTCTACATCAAGCTCTTTACTAATTGCATGAAGTTGTTTCTTCCTTCTATTTCTAACTGAATTGCTGATTTTGATAGGGGTGAGTTTTGTTTCACTGATCTTTCCCATGCAGGAACATACACAGTTAAACTTTCTTGGACAATTTTTAAGCTCTTTTTGTTTTTAATCTCTCCTGCTTTCCTATTAAGGACAAGGCTATTGGTCTTCTTTTCTTTCTGCATAAATCAACCTTATAATATTCCTAATGATGATAGGAAAGGTAGGGCCAATAAGGCATTCCCTTAGAGAAAGAAAGGAATTTGGTTGCCTGTTATGCTAGGAGACTAAAAATGGGAGAAATGCAAGTATGCATTGAAGTTTTCTTGGGAAAATATCATTGATGCTGCTTCATTCATAGTACAGGGTAGACTAGGGTAGCAGAGCGGTTTGCTTGTTGGGTTTTGCCCAAGGGTGTCAAGAGAAGAAAGGGAACTGAAGAAAGAGAGAGAACTGGTATGTGCTGAATCCTTGAGCTTATGCAAAAACTTCAGACCTGCGATTTGGTTTTCATGAAATGCAAACATTAATAACATCCTGTCTCTTTCAATAGAAATTCAGACACTGTTAGCTCAACAACAACTGTTAGCAGAATTAAAATTTGAATGAGAAATTAGGACATGAACTCAGTCTAGTTGCAATATAGAAAAGTTATCTCAAATTTGGTCTCTTGCAGTCAGACTTCAAGGTGATCAAGGTTATCAAGACTAGTAATGAGACATAGCAATGTCAGGTCCTTCCTGAGATGATGCATTGAGAAGGATATAACACCTCTGTGGTCCTCTTGCCAAAAATGGAAACCTGAATTTATTCATGAGCAAGCATCAGACAAACCTACAATAAGGTCTACATTCTACAGAGTGACTGTCCAGCCTCTTCAAAAAGATTACGTCATGAAAGACAAAGGAGCATCCCATATTAGAAGAGACTAAGGATGATGACTAAATGCAATGTAGGATTATGCATTGAATTCTGGACCAGAAACAAACACATTTGTGGACAACTGGTGAAATTTTCACAGCTTTGTTAATTACTTAATTGTATTGCGTCATTGTTAAATTCTCAATTTCGATCATTATAACTGCAGTTATAAAGAGTTCACCATTTTGGAAAGCTGGGGAGAAGGTATATGGAAATTCTTTGTACTGTTTTTGCAACCTAAAATTGTTTAAAAATGGGAGCTAAAATTTGCATTAAGGTTAATGAAGTTAATGGCCACAACTGATCATAGAAAACTAGATTCCCCAGTAGAGCTGAAAAATAATTTGTGTGGCTTAATGCAAGTAAACAGATGATTACAGCACTAAATATAATTCAACAAGTATACTTAGAGAAGTTACTCAACATAATGCATAAATTCAGAGTCAAGTTTGAGAAGACATAGTCTTCGCCTCTTTTGAACATATAAATTCTGTCAAAATCTAAAATCTTTCTTAAGAAAATAGATGAAAAACTATTTGAAAATTTACAACACTAAAGCCACAATGGCATAATTTATATTATTCCCTGAACTTCAGAAAGCACTTCAGAATTCTATAATTTTTTGACATTTTTGTTATGAATACAAGTCTTCAGTGTATTGCAGACATGCAGAGGAGCCCATTATGACTAATCACACAATTCTCACAGCAGAAAATCTGATTCTTATATCATTTATGCACTCAAAGAAGTATAATATGGGAATCTACTTTATATACCTTTAACTATGACAGAACATAAAAACTACCATACATGTTAGTGGATCAAGGATGAAATATTCTATCTATGAGAATACTCCATTTCTATGTGCCATTTGTATCATATTTTTTGTCCTAGAAAAAGCTTCCCCTGAATTATACATATGGAAAATTCTTAGTCTGTCAGGAATCAACCTCAGCCACATCTCCTCCAAGAGCCTTCCATCACTCCTTTGGCATATGTTTTCCTATGATGCCATAGTTTCATGTGTCTTCATTTGTCAACCATAGGCATCATCACATTTTACTATAGTTTTCTATTGGTTATATTTCCCCACTAGACATTAACTACTCTACCACAATGCCTATTCCATTGCACCATCTTAATAAATATGTAAATAAATAATTTCCCCTGTAAATCTAGGATTAGAATGGATTATTTTCAGAACCAGTCACAAAAGATAAGTAGAATGATAAAAATTCAATTGTGACCTAAGCTGATTTCATGGGAAACTGTTTATTCTGATGCAGATGGTCTGTGAAAAGGAATTCTGGCATTGAACCCTTGGGGTATAGATTTAATAACCGGCAGAAACAAATAATAGAAAATATCATGCTCCCACAAGTTATTCTTACTTGTCATGATATAAAACAGTGTTGATTTGCTTAAAAAAATAAAAACCCCCAAACTCTCTGATGACCCATGAACTAAGAGTGTCTTCCATGGAGATTTAAGAAATGCTCACCTTTACTCTTGTAATGAATGAGATCTTTGAGCAACATCGAACACATCAGAATCCTTTAAATACTGGTATTATCAGGGCCATGTGGCATTCCAGTTCTGTCAGTGTGGGAATGTTTGGTCCCAGAAGTCGCCCAGAGCATACCTGTTCTATTTGTGTCCCTGTTGTCTGTCTTGGAAACCAGTGCCCAAATAATGAAAGATTAATGAGCTCGTCTTCAGCCCTGCTTTCGGCAATCACATTTGTCCCTCATCATTCTGCTTCCCCAGCCCTGACATTTAGCCTCTCCTTACACTGCTGTCTGATATTACAAATTGTGCTGGGTAATTTCCCCCAGCCAAAATAGGAAGTTTAGAAGAACCAGGGAGTTCTGGAAATCTATTCTGCGCGTCACAAAATGCTTCCTGTCCTGGCTTAACAGCCCAAAGGGAGAGAAGAAATAAGTCTATGTCGGGGTGGTGGGGCCTCTACAAATAATAAAATTATAAGAATCACAGAAGGAAAAAAGCTTGGTTTTCTTTGTAAGAATTACTATCTTCACACCCTATAACTAATATAAGTTGGGAAATTTTTTAAACATTACTTTGCCTACCTACCTTCATATGACAAGATTAGTTTCAGTAGTCTGGCTTTACAGAATTATTTCCTGGAAAAAAAAAAAATATTTCAGCTGGTAATTGATACTCTTAACCTTGGTGGTAAAGAAGTTTGTGTGTGTGTGTGTGTGTGATTTTTTTTTTTTTTAAATTAGGGCTAGGGTGTGGGTGGGAATTAGCCGACTTAATCCAGCGCGACATATGCATAGTATGTTTCTTATGCGCAGGAACTCTCAGGATCGTGTATCCTCATCAAATGCCAGAGAAAGTGGATTTATATGAAAGGTTGGTTCTGTAGCTATGGGAACAGCTTACTGAATCTATTTCTCTCTCTTTCTCTCTCTCTCTCTCAATGAAATGCCTAACTTTTCTAGTATCACAGAGACACTGTTTTGGTTAAACTCTGCATGGGGGTTAAGTCATTTCATAAAATTTCTTCTCTGTGTTTAGCAAATAAACACTGTCCTATCCATTAGGATTTGGAGCTAGAAGTCTTGAGATCTAACTTCTCAGCTCTAACATTTCATCTCTTTTGGAAAAGTCATTTAACCTTTTTCAAAATCAGTGTTCTTACTGGTGAAATAAGGATAATACTCCTTACAAAATTTTTGGTGAGGCTCAAGTGAGATCATGTACAGGAAAGCCTTTCGGAAAGGAAAATGGCATTACATCATTGTTAGCTGCTATTGCTTCAGTTTCATGGTCTTCTCAGAGCCCCTGTCTTCAACATTCAGAATATTTGCATTTTACAAAGTGATTTAGTACATACAGCAATTATTATATTCAGTTGGGTCTGCGATAGCAATTCATAATCAAACAGATTGATATTTCTGCACAAAAATCGACAAATATTTCTACTAAGTGTGATGAATGAAGACAATATCTAGCTTAAGACAGGCTTTCCTTTCAAATCAGTTACAAAAGTTTTTCATTTTAATAGCTTTTCAGATTTTTGAACTGGATATGAGAAGTAGTCAGTCTGTATTTCCATGACTTCAATATTAAATGCCATTCCTTTTCAGGAGGTCCATGCAGACTCCATTTTTACAGAATATTTATAAATATCTTGGTGTCTGTGTGAGACCTGCTCATCATGTTGTATAAACAATGGAAGAGCAAGCAAAAAAAAAAAAAAAAAAAAAAAGAAAGAAAAAAAAGACAGGACAGCATTAACATTTTAAAAACATTTGTGCATCAAGGACATTATCAAGGGAGTGAAAAGGCAACCTGCATGATGGGAGAAATCACAATACATCTGGTAAGGGTGTAGTAACAAGAATTTATAAATATTGGGAGCTCCTATAGCCAGAGACTTCTGGAAAATATGTATCTTGCAGCTTCTAGACAAATAGTGGCCACTATGAAGTTATGGTTAAAAACAATATAAAAGAAAAAGATTGCTAAATGAGAAATGTATTTTATAGCTCATTATTTTGAAATACCTTGTGTCCTCTCTTCAGTTTCTTTTCATTCAGGAATACAGTTGTTCATTTAACAACAGGGGAAATCTCATTTGAGCTGATAGGTGGCCCTGCTTGTGTTTCATTGTTCCTCCTCTAAGCATTGTTTTCTTCTGTGTTTGTTTGGGCTTTTTGCATCTATTGTAGAAATAAAGCATTTCCACATCGCCTTTGAAGGAAGCAGTTTGACATGCTAATTTAAACGGAGCTCCAGAGACATTTGTTTTAGGCAGCAGAACAAACTCAACTAGACACACAAAAAAATGCCGAGCCCATCAGATCTGAAACCGTATTTCTTCTTGTCTGCACGTTAAATGGCAATAATGTAAATGAATGTGAATCGCTTGGTGAGGTGTGAGAAAATAAGCTGCAAATTACAAAGCTGGCAAGTGAATGTTGAAACTGGTGGAATGTGATGATAACGCAATGGGTGGGTATCTGAGCCTTCATTAGAGATCCTCATTTCTCACTCATTTCATTTCCAGTTATAAAGTCCAGTGAAATGGATCCTGGTAATTGCAAAGTTGATTGCTACATCGGTTTAGGGGAAATGAATACGGCAATTACTTTTTCTCTTTCTCTCTTCTCCCTCTCCCGCTCTTTGGTTATATCCATGGGATTTTCAGAGAGCTTTTTCAAGCGATCAGAAGGATCTTACTGTTTGGTAGTTTTTACATTTCTATGGCCTATGGGCTCTAGTACAATTTTGTCTTTTAAAAATGAGACATGATACCATCACCAGATGACAAATCAGAGCTGCAGTCTTGGTGTCTTGGACATATAACTCTTCATACTCCCAAGAAAATAAAAAGAAAACAAAAAAAACTTACTGCTTGGTAAGTAAAGATTCTATAAGGAAATAACAGAGGAAAGCAGGTTTATTGCATATTAATGATAACAGCAAATAGGCTCCAAAACCTTCATATCAAGGATGCTTATTAAATTGCCTTCAAGCTCTTTCTAAATTCTATTTATTATGATTTGATAACCATTTTAACTAGATTTGGTGGGACTGATCCAGTAGTCAGTTTTCAAATTAAACAAAGAGAAACACCTGCGTTAGGTGTTGACATCTGCTTCCTGTCATGCTCAGAAGCATGCTAAGAATTGGCTGGTTCACGGAAACAACAGTACCATGTGCTTTTTTCATGACAATTGGTCCAGTTTCAAAATGTCTGGCACAGCCCTTTGAAGATCAGTTGAAGGAACAGGTATGGAATGACAGAGGGAATTCTAGCAGAATCAGATTAACTTCCAGCCTAGGGTATCCCATCCCCCATGCCCAAGTTCCACTCTATGTCTGTGAGACTTGATCCCATATCCTTATTCAAGACAGGCAAAGCGAAATTTTAAGATGGGTGTTTACTGTCATAACTCTAATGAGTTGGACAAGGGAATTTGACCTTTTGACTGCAGTCATCAGGTTTAGGACACAAGCAAAGCTCAAGTATCAAGGGATGTCACCTCTGATTCCAACGGGAAGAAATGAGCAGTGGTAAGGTCGTATTTGTCACCCAAGCTGTAGTTATCACTCTGCTCATCTCCTCATCTTTCTCCTATTTACAGAGCATGATTTCACTTGGTCCTCTGTTCTTTCATTACTCCTACAAACTCATAGAGAGAAATTCAAGCCAAAACAGGTTGCAAGACTCTCTGGGCCATACTGGTGCTGTGCCTCAACTGAAATTTGAAGGGCATGGAAACTATCTCTACATATTTTTTTAAAGAGAAATTTATAACATATATGGGATTCACCTTCTCTTGTAATTGCTTCTTCTCATGGTTTTATGTTGGGTGTTGGGGGGACAAGTGAAAAGTAGAGAGAAATCCATTAAGTAATTTTACAACATCAAAGTCAATTTTCTATTTTTGTAGATAATTTGTCTAATTTATAAATTAAGAACTTTAAATAAGATTGTCTCTAATATTCCCCAGGATTAATGTTGTTTATGTAGTTCTACTTTTGTTTTTTGAGATGGAGCTTCGCTCGTTACCCAGGCTGGAGTGCAATGGCACGATCTGGGCTCACTGCAACCTCTGCCTCCTGGGTTCAGGCAATTCTCCTGCCTCAGCCTCCTGAGTAGCTGGGATTACAGGCAGGCGCCACCATGCCCAGCTAATTTTTTGTATATTTAGTAGAGACGGGGTTTCACCATGTTGACAAGGATGGTCTCGATCTCTTGACCTCGTGATCCACCCGCCTCAGCCTCCCAAAGTGCTGAGATTACAGGTGTGAGCCACCGTGCCTGGCCTATAGTTCTACTTTTTTTAATCTCACAAATATCTAAGACATTGTTTCATATTCCTCCTTCTATAATCACTTTTTAGCTGACTTCTGAAACCTTCAGCAGTTGAAATTTAAGAAATCAGGCCAGGCATGGTGGCTTATGCCTGTAATCCCAGCACTTTCAGAGGCCAAGTCTGGTGGATCACCTGAGGTTGGGAGTTCGAGACCAGCCTGACCAACATGGAGAAACCCCATCTCTACTAAAAATACAAAATTAGCCATGTGTGGCGGTGCATCCCTGTAATCCCAGATACTCGGGAGGTTGAGGCAGGGGAATTGCTTGAACCTGGGATGCAGAGGTTGCAGTGAGCGAGATTATGCCATTGCACTCCAGCCTGGGCAATAAGAGCAAAACTCTGTCTCAAAAAAAAAAAAAAAAAAGGGAATTTAGGAAGTCTTTTAAATTTCCAATTTCAAACAATTTTACTCAGGCTCATTCTTCTTGAGCCCCACGAGGTATTTTTGTCACTGGATTCCACCCAAGACATACATAGGGATGTGTTTTTGTGCATTAGTGTAATGTTCTAGGGAAAGATCTTATTGATTTCATCAGAATCTCAATCAAATTTTATGGCGCAGAAAATAAATCCTTTAATTGATATTATAATAGTAGAAATAAATACATAAAATAAAAAGTCATTGGAGACCATTATCAAAGTAGTTCTGTGAAGTTCTGAACACTTCGGTGAAGTGTTTCAGATAAAAACAACCTACTGTAAAAACACATTGAAAGGTAAAAGAAAACTGATGAAGTGAGAACCCCAGATGTAGTCAATACTTTTCAGACGGAGGTCTCTCTTGTCTTAATCGCCTTAATCAGATCTATGGCAATGATTTATTAGTTACATTCAGAATGGTCATCTGCCAGGATGTGTAATGATCATCAATTGATTTCCTTTATTTTCCAGAATGTCTTAATGGGTTTATCTAAGTTGACACATTGAGCTGTGGTAGATCAGAGTCTACAACATGAGTTTCCAAATCCTTTTGCCCAAATCTTTGCCATGTTATATTGCTTCTTAATGCTTTATATATGCAATTAGCAAGTCAGAAGCGTAATCTTCTATCTTTTAACATGATGTAACTAACAAGAATTTGGGCTTTGACTCACAGGAACTAAGTTCAACCCAGTTTCTTCCGCTGTAAAGTAGAGCTAATATCACATTCACCTCACCGTGTTTTGATGTGAGGATGCATACACTTTACACTGCTTTGGAAGAGCACAGCCCACAAAAAGAAGTCCATAAATACTGGTGTAATTATTATTATGATACTTGTATCACTCTACACAGTACAATATAACATCATGGTAAAAAAAATGAGGGCTTGGCTGGAAGTGATGGTTCACATTTATAATCCCAGCACTTCAGGAGGCTGAAGTGGGCAGATCATGAAGTCAAGAGATCGAGACCATCCTGTCCAACATGATGAAATCCCATCTTGCTGAAAAAAAAAATACAAAAATTAGCTTGGCATGGTGGCATGTACCTGTAGTCACAGCTACTCAGGAGGTTGAGGCAGGGGGAATCTCTTGAACCCAGGAGGCAAAGGTTGCAGACAGCCAAGATTGCACCACTGCACTCCAGCCTGGCGACAGAGCAAGACTCAGTCTCAAAAAAAAATTTAAAAAGTGAAAAATGAAGGCTTTGAGATTGCAAATGGCTGAGTTCAAATAAGGCATCACTCTTTCCTAGCTGTGGAAATACAGGCAAGTTTGATTATCATTATAGGAATAAGACCCATAGAACAGATGAGTACATGAATTGACGTTCGCAATTCACCATGCTTTCTCTTGGAAAATACTCTTCCATGACAATGTCACTGTGTCATGGAAGAGTATTTTCCAAGAGTAAACATAGAGATGGAATCTCACTCTATTGCCCAGGCTGGAGTGCTCCCAGTTAGCTGAGATCATGCCAAGAATCATTCAAGTGATTCTCCTTCCTCAGCCTCCCAATTAGCTGGTATTTCAGGCATGCACCACCAGATCTGACTAATTTTGTGTTTTCAGTAGATATGGTGTTTCACCATGTTGGCTAAGCTTGAATCAATCTTCTGACCTCAGGTGATCCACCTCTCCTTGGCCTCCCAAAGTGCTGGGATTACTGGTGTGAGCCTTGGCACCTGGCCATGACTGTGTCATCCTGCATTTAAAGTCTATTTTCCCTTTTACTTCAGTGTCATAGAAAGAGTTAATATGCATGTCACACCTCCCCCTTTGCCTAGATCTCAGCAAGGAACTGTTGCTTTGGCAAAGACACAGCTTCCCAGGTGCAAGCAGCAAATTGCCCCATCCTTTGTGAATAAGCTTTTTGTAAACAAAAGTAACAAGTGTCCCATGTCTTGGAATTCAAGAAAGCCAAACCAAGAAACAAAGTGAAATGAGGACTTGGAAGGATTTTGGGTAAAATAGCCTTCTTTTCTTTTACTCTCTCCTGGCCAAAATATCTTTTTTGTCACCAAAATGAGGCTGCATACTCCACAGTTGTAGCCAGAAGTTCATATCATACTGCTATAAATCCATGTGATAATTTGAATTCTCACAACATACTCTGTTCATGTAGAAGAGAATCTGTGAAAGAGCCGTAGTACTGCTTCATAGACCTCTAGGAAAGGAATATTTTGCAAGTACGTGAAGAATCAGGAGAACAAAATCAGAAGTTCCCGTCATCTGATTTAATAGCAATAAAAACTTAGCCTTGAAAATGCCCTATTCTAAACATCTGGCTGTAACCCCCTCGTTTAATCTTGATTAATAATTTCATGAGGCAGGTATTATTATGAGTCCATTTTATAGATAAGAAAATTGAGTTGAGGAGAGTCAAGTAATTTGCTAACACTGAGAAGTGGCAGAGCTAGGCTCTACCTAGCATCTCTCTGATGCAAATCCTAGCCTCCTGAGTCTGGGCTCTCTTATTTCTTGCTGTGCTCTGTGCAGCACTGCATTGTAAAATCCAGGAGATTGTTTGCAACTGATATCTCTTTTCCTTTGCTTATTTCTAATGGAGCTTCTTTAAAATATGCTGAATTTCGCAGGTCAAAATTCATCAGGAAATATCTATCTTATGCTGACGCCACCACTGCATTAAGTTGTTAGACATTAGAAAGAGACAACTCATCTATCAGAAATGAACCCCAGATTCCCTTTTGCTTCCCTAATTCCTTAACTTTCAGAAAATACGTCCAGATTTTCTAGGCTCTCAAAATTATTCAAATCAAGCAAAAAGGATCAAAGAACAAAATCAGGAGAAACAATGTCGTTTGGGTGTTTTGACTTTAAAAATACAAAGGCTTTCAAATCACTTTCTGGACTTGTGAGCTTGAAATTGTTTCTCAATAACAACTACAGGTAATAAAATCAAACCAGCATCACCTTCAGAAGAGTTTATTATTTCTCCTTCCCTTATGTCTAGGAGGGAGCTTGCTTCCCCAATGCCAGCTGTTTCAGAGGCCTGGGGCCTGCTTCACCTCTGGAAACATTAACTCTAACCTTTCCATATATCTGATTTAATCACATAACCATGTAATTAAATTCCAATAGTCAAGTTTCAGGGGGCAAGGAAGCAAGGGCTGGGCCCGTTCCATTTAGCCCAAGCAGATGGCAGACACTGCTCCTACAACAGCGTGCTCAGATCACATGTTGCTAGCATTTGTCTTGAGTCCTCATTAAACACGAGCAACAAAAGGTACAGTCAGTCTGCTTAAAGAATAAAAGCCTCTTTACCTGCTTCCGTGAGATAAAGTGCAATGTATTTTTAATGTACACTTTTATCTCTTCTTGACAGTTAAGATGGTTTCCATGTGATAGCCAAACCATAAGGTAAGCAAAGCTAATGGGTTTGATTTGTAGACAGCAGATGGACCCCTAGGTTCCAATTAATGCTTTCTTCCTTTTTCTCTTGCCTAAAGCTTTTCAAATGTTGAGGAAGAGCTTTCAGGATTGAGTTTAAAGATGCTTCTTCAATTTGTTTAACTGTTGTTGATAGCCAGGTGTTATACCAACATCTGGTTGAAGTCTGTTTTCTGATTTTACCAAGAAGACGACAGCAACATCTCCTACCTTGTTAAATTAACAATGCTGTGTTGAGGATGTAGTAAAATTGGGGTTTCCATACACCACAGGTAAATCTGTAAGTCAGTAGCACAAATTTCATTGAAAGAATATGACAATGTACAATAAAAGCTTACAAATTAATTCCTTTGCCCAATGTTTCCACTTAATTGAAATGCAAAAGCAAAACCATGTGCATATTACCGTATATATGATACTGACAAAAAGACATCTAAATATCCTTCATTGGACCACTGATTAAATAAATGTTGTTATAGCAATAAGATAAAATATTACATTTGAAATTTATATTTTATAAAAATAAATTGCTCAAGTAGGATGCAAATCTGCTTAAATGTTTTCTACCGATTTTTATTAAGAGCATACACAAAGGTATGAAAACGGTAAAATTAGTTAGATCTGGCTGATACGAACATGAGTAACTTTTATTTTGTACTTCGTGTACTTTTTTCAAACTTTCAATGATAAGTATATGCCACAATTACATAGATATTTTGTAAGTTATTTACAAAATAATACCTTGGCATTGTCATAGCTGTCTCAAATCCATGCTATTAGTCCTAAGAAAATCACAATCAGAAAAAGACAGTCTTTTTATTCCACCAGGAACTCAACAGAACAAATGTGGCATAGACATAAACATCAAGGTATTATCTTTACCAATTTCTATTTTAGTATGCCTTGCCTTAGTGAAATCATTCTGATCATCAGATGACCTCAGTAAACAAGACCATAAATGATACTAAATCCATTAATACAAAGTGACGTTGACTTGAGATAAGCAACAGCATTTTGGAACCACACACTATTAGTATCAAGAAAGCTAATTGAAGGTACAGTTTCTTTGTACTTCAATTAAAAAAATAGGCATCATTTTTCTGTTTTTTTTTTTTCATTCATTTCTTAGAATGTTTGTCACTCAGTAGAGTCCTTAATGTCTCTAATAGCAACACACAGAGAAGGAGTCACACACATAAACGTATCCTCAAAAGGTCCCTGCAACACAAGCCAGGACTGGAGCTTAGAAGACCACAGAGGTTAAGGGACTCAATCAAAGTGGCTCTGTGGCTGAGCTCTTAATAGTCGACATCACCTAGTCTCAGTGTGGGCTCTCTCCAAGGTAGCCTTGGTGAAGGGAATAGTTTATTTGGATCGGGGTTTCTTTCATGTGCTTCTAGGAAAAAACAGCAAGTTTCAGTAGCAATGTGGAGAATACTAATAGGTGCCCTAGCAGAGTTATTCTTAGCTTTGTCAATTTTTCTTAAATCCCCCCAAAATACAGACAAATTGAGATGCTAGAGATCACTTGTTAGGAAGTTTAGTTTAAATGACTTAATGGAGCATCGTCAATGATTTGACATAGAACCTCCGGATAGTCGTCACCCAGATGTGACTAGCCAAATGGCATCTTATTGATGGCACCAGAAGATTTCTCATCTAGAAGAACAAAATTGGCACTTCTCCAAGTTACATCTGTTCCCTAGCAAAGCTATTTTGTGTGTAGGCTTACAACTTTGCTCAAAACATTTCATTTACATATGTAACTCAAAATATCTTAAGCCTATCTATGCACAAGTCCTCAAGTAGATCACAGATTGAAAATTTTTTAAAAGAAAAGGTGTTCTGAGTTCAGATGCGTTATTACACATGTCTGGAACTTTTGCTGCCTTCTTTCTTGTAGGTAATCACCAATATCCCAGCCATTGCATGTCAGCTGACTTGAGTTAAAACCTTAATGTTTTCTTATTTGTTTTTAGGTGGTTAAAGGCAACTTTTCTTTTCTTTTCTTTTTTTAATGATCCTTATACTAAATTTCTGCTAAATTGCAAATCACATCCTGATTTCAGAAACATTAAAATGTAAACAACAACAATATGCATCGGAGAAGCAGCTGGTGAGGAAAAGAGCAGGAAGAGAGGCATACTGGACACCAGAGCTGATCTAGCTCCTGCTCAGCCAGTGGCAAATAGGCTTAGTGCATCTGTGATGGTTATTTATTTTTTCTTTTTTTTTAATGAAATGGTTAACTATAACCTGTCAGCTAGTCATCTTGAATTTGAATCTGGGATCCTCAGCCCAGACCTACAGTTACACTTTTCTCTTCATTCTCATTCATTTATTACAGCTCAGGTTATAGTCTCATCAACTATTTTTTTTTTTTTTTTTTTTTTTTGGAAAGAAAGAGGAAAAAAAGGAGTGAAGGAGAGGAAGAAAGAGGAACAAAAAGAGGGAGAGAGAATGGGAATGTAGCTTTATTCTAAAAATGGGTATTAATAATGGTCGATCAATATTTTGTGTATTTAAGGTGGAGAATGTATATTTTGTGTATTTAAAATGGAGAGCTCTATAAATATTTATTGAGTTTACTTGTTCCCGATCTGAGTTCAAGTCCTGGATATACTTATTAATTTTCTGACTCGTTGAGTCTAAATCTCTTTATGGGACTTATGTAACTGGGTGTTAGGATCGTTAGCTCTTATTGTTGCATTGATCCTTTTACCACTATATCTTTGTTGCTTTGAAATCTATTTTATCAGATGCAAGAATTGCAACTCCTGCTATTTATTTATTTATTTATTTATTTATTTATTTATTTATTTATTTTAGCTCTCCATTTGGTTGGTAAATCTTTCTCCATCCCTTTGTTTTGAGTCTTTGTGTATCTTTGGATGTGAAATGGGTCTGGATGCAGCATCCCGTTAGGTTTTGGCTGTATCTTTTGATTGGGGGATTTAGTCGACTTAAATTCAGGGTTACTGCCGTTTGATGTTAACTGGCTATTTTATCCATTTGTTGATGTAAATTCTTTATGTTGATGCTCTTTACTTTTTGATATATTTTTAGAAAGGCTAATACTGGTTGTTCCTTTCTATGTATAATGCTTCTTTCAGAAGCTCTTGTAAAGCAGGCCTGGTGGTAATAAAATCTCTGAGTACTTGCTTGTTCATAAAAGATTTTATTTTTCCTTCAATTGTGAAGCTTAGTTTGGTAGGATATGAAATTCTGGGCTGAAAGTTCTGTTCTTTAAGGATGTTGAATATTGGCCCCCACTCTCTTCTGGCTTGTAGGGTTTCTGCTGAGAGATCTGCTGTAAGTCTAATAGGCTTCCCTTTGTGGGTAACCTGACCTTTCTCTCTGGCTGCCCTTAGTATTTTCTCCTTCGTTTCAACCCTGGTGAATCTAATGATTATGTGCCTTGGGGTTGCTCTTCTTGAGGAATATCTTTGTGGTGGTCTCTGTATTACCTGGGGTTGAATATTGTCCTGCTTTGCTAGATTGGGAAAGTTTTCCTGAATAATATCCTGAAGAGTATTTTCCAGCTTGGATTCATTCTCTTCATTGTATTCAGGTACACCTATCAAACGTAAATTAGGTGTTTTCACATAGTCCCGTATTTCTTGGAGACTTTGCTCATTCCTTTTTATCCTTTTTTCTCTATTCTTGTCTTCTCGTTTTATTTCATTAAGTAAGTCTTCGACCTCTGATATCCTTTCTTCTGCTTGATCAATTTGGCTATTCAAACTTGTGCATATTTTGCTAAGTTTTCGTGTTGTGTTTTTCAACTCCATTAGTTCATTTATATTCCTCTCTCTATATTGTCTATTCTTGTTAGCATTTCATCAAACCTTTTTTGAAAGTTCTTAGTTTCTCTACATTGGGTTAGAACAAGTTCTTTTAACTCCCAGAAGTTTCTTACCATGCACCTTCTGAAGCCTACTTCTTTTAATGGCACACAGTCCTTTTCCATCAGGGCTTGTTCCGTTGCTGATGAGGAACTGTAATCCCCTGTAGAGGGAAAGGGGTTCTGATTTGGGGTATTCTCAGCCTTTTTAGGCTGGTTTCTTCCTTTGTTATAAATGTATCCATCTGTCGTCTTTACAATTACCGCCTTTCTAGTTGGGTTTCTGAGTGGACATCCAGTTTATTGATTCCCAGCGCTGGAATCTGAGCAACCCACTGCGCCGACCAAAACAGCAGCTTTAAGACTGATCATGCTCTTCTGCCCAGGAATCTCCTCCCATTTACTCTGCATTAAGAGCTGCTGCACCAAGGCGCTGCCGAGGCACCAGCAAAACTGCTGCGCCGTCCACAAGAATCACACTGGCGACCCGTGGGGCTCCTCCACTGGGAATCTTCTGGTCTGTGAGCAACAAAATTTTGTCTGAAAGTGTGGCGTCCTCTCGTTCTCTGCACTTTCACTGGGAGCTGCGATCCCGAGCTGTTAGCGATCAGCCATCTTGAATCTCAAAATCAAAGGCAATTTTTCACAGCATGAACATTCCCCAAGCCCAACAAATCAAAAGGCTAACAGTTCTATAACCTCAGAGTTTAATGAATGTAAAGTAAGGTGTTCTTACATTGATTAATGACCAAAAAATACTTTAATCTCCTAGAGGAGAAGATTTGCAAAGCAGAAACTTTTTAAAATAATAGAGAAAGACAACTCTTGACAATTTCTGGATTCTTGTAAATCAGTGAAAGTATTTTATGCTTATTAAGTTTAGCTATATGTTCATTCTAAGCAACTTAATTGATATAACTTAATGTGAACAAAAGCCACATGTGAAAATTTTATGATTGGCTCACTAATAGATGAAGCTTATATTTAACTGTGGCCTAATAAAAGTCACAATCTCTTCTTAAATATATTTAAAGTTGTATAATATTTTATTCAAAGGCTTTTGGTCTAAAAATAAAGGTGGCTTTTTTGTTTGTTTAATCAGATGAAGAATGTAACAAGAACAAAATTTCCCCCCAAAAAAATTTCCTATGGCAACAAGCAAAAAGGCAAATGCAACTTCAAGGTGGAAGATGCAAATTGCTTCTGAAATAAAACTCGGTATCTTGAATATTCCTCAATGAAAAGGAAGCAGGTCATAAGAAACAGATGTCTTTCCCCAAACAATTAAAAAGTTGCTTCTCAATATAAATGTTACTGCATATCAGAGAACTTAATAGTGCTATTTGGAGATTCTTCAAATAATACATCAACTCAAATAATTAAAACATCATCTGAGTTAATACGGTCATTAAAAAGAGAATTTTAATTGACTTTAAATAATATGTTTATGAAAGAATCTTCAGCAACATCAAACATACTTTTAATCATACTTTGTTTTGCCTCCTAAGGAGTCTTTGTTGTTCCTTGCTCATTGCTTCTTTTTATAAACAGCTGATTTAATGAGAATTAACTGATCTACACTATTTTCCTAGTGTTGTTTTGAATCCCATGTTTTACACAGAAGACTTTTTTTGGATGTGTTTTCTACCAGCTCCTGGCTCTAGTGGGAAAGCATAAGTAAGTAGGCAGGTGATGATTACCAATAATATGTTTGAAATTCCTTTCATTGTTCAGGAAATTAAAAAAAGTGTTAATTTTAGAATTTAAGTCAAATATGCATGCTGAGATTTTTCAGGAAACCAATAACAGAAATAAAAATGCAACATACATCTTTCAAGTCAATTGAGGGGGGAAAAATGAAACCTCCTCATAAGACACATAATTTAATCATTAAAGATACAGAAAGGCTAAAAATAAGAGAAAAGTAACAAAAAAGCCAAAATAATAGCCCATATGATAATATCAAAAACAATCAAAATAGAGTTTAAAGCAATAAAACAAAATATCCTTCTGGGAAATTGAGTCACTGCTAATTAGAAAGCATATAACTATTCTAAAATCTTCCCAATTAATAATATAGAGTCATGATATAAGACATTGTTGATATAAATGGACACAGGCACATTCATTTAAATATCTGATTATCTCAATAATCCATAGAACAAACAAACAAACAAAAAATGTGATGAGAGATAAAATGAGGTAACATTAACTTAATCTAATGGAGCTGCATAGAATTCCATAGATAACCATTAGGCAAAATCTCTAGTTTAAAGTTATTGACCAAATTGCTAAAACATAAAACAAATCACGATACACACACGCACACACACACAGACACATACTTTCCAGGCCATATCCTTTGACTCAAATGAAAGTAATCTAGAAATATGTAATTAAAGGTATGTATATACCAAAAAAAAAAATTGAGACATTTTCCTAAACAATTGATTAATCAAAAAACATAATTGAGTTAGAAAAGTTTTCAAGGTGAATATTAAATTAATATTACATATGAAAGGTTGGGGGAGGCAGCTAAGTGAGTTCTTAGAGGGAAATAGCCGTATATTAAGAAAAGCAAAACAGGCTAGGCACAGGGCCTCACACCTATAATCCTGGTACTTTAGGAAACCAAGGCAGCAGAGTACCACAAGTCCAGGAGCTGGAGGCTGCAGTGAGTTATGATCGTGCTACTGCTTTCTAGCCTTGCTGACAGAGCAAGACCGTCTCTTAAAAAAAGGAAAAAAGGGCAGGGCACGGTGGCTCATGCCTGTAATCCCAGCACTTTGGGAGGCCGAGGCAGGTAGATCACAAGGTCAAGAGATCGAGACCATCCCGGTCAACATGGTGAAACCCTATCTCTACTAAAAATACAAAAAATTAGCTGGGCATGGTGGCACGTGCCTATAATCCCAGCTACTCAGGAGGCTGAGGCAGGAGAATTGCCTGAACCCAGGAGGCGGAGGTTGCGGTGAACCAAGGTCACGCCATTGCACTCCAGCCTGGGTAACAAGAGTGAAACTTTGTCTAAAAAAAAAAAAAAACGCTGGGCGCAGTGGCTCACACCTGTAATCCCAGCACTTTGGGAGTCTGAAGCAGGCAGATCACCTGAGGTAGGGAGTTTGAGACCAGCCTAGCCAACATGGAGAAACCCCATCTCTACTAAAAATACAAAATTAACAGGGCATGGTGGCACATGACAGTAATCTTAGCTACTCGGGAGGTTGAGGCAGGAGACTCACTTGAACCCAGGAGGTGGAGGTTGCAGTGAGCCTAGATTGCGTTATTGCACTCCAGCCTGGGCAATCACAGCGAGAGTCCATCTCAAAAAAAAAAAAAAGGAAAAGAAAAGAAAAGAAAAAGACAATATTAATAATCACTGTAAAGAATATTGCTAGCTAACACTATTCAGCATGTATAACTTGAACCAATAAGAGAAAAAGTGAACAAAATCATGAACAGATAAATAAGAAACTTAAACACAACAGGAATTGTGGAAGTACAAATTAAAATCAAAATGAGACTTCATTTTTATCACTAACATAAATACTTATATGTTTTTCATATGGGAAATGGCAAGCATGTGAAAATGGAAACTCATATTTTACCAGTGGTAAAGAAAAGTTGTACACTTTGGAGAATAATTTCATAATATTTAGTAAAGTTAAACATGAAAATTGAATGTTCGATTTTAGCAATTCAAAGTCTAGATACATTGTGTGTGTTTAGGAACTCACATACCTGACACCAGAAGACATTAAAAGAGGGTTCGCTGAAGGATAATTTATGATACCAAAAATGTAAAACAGTGGAAATGTTTATCAGTATAATACAGTAAAATTAAAATACCTATTTTAATATATGTATCTATACAGTAGCATATTTAACTGTATTGAAAATAAATGAATTAAAGGGACATGGAAACATTTTGACCACAGGATACTGAGCATAAGATAGTGAAATGTAGAATAATTCATAGAGTTTGAAATTGTTTATGTATAAATTTAAAACATGTAAAAAAAAGGCTATACTGTGCATCAATACATATGAACGTAGTAAATATTTGAGAAAGCAAAGAGAACAGGGTGACAGATGAGGGGCTCAAGGGTTTCAATTGTATTTGTAATTTTTTTTTTTTGAGATGGAGTCTCACTCTGTCACCCAGGCTGGAGTGCAATGGTGCAATCTCTGCTCACTGCAACCTCTGCTTCCTGAATTCAAGCGATTCTCCTGCCTCAGCCTGCAAAGTAGCTGGGACTACAGGCACGTGTCACCACACCTGGCTAATTTTTTTTTTCGTAGAAATGGGGTTTCACTGTGTTAGCCAGGATGGTCTTGATCTCCTGACCTCGTGATCCTCCCGCCTCAGCCTCCCAAAGTGCTCGGATTACAGGCGTGAGCCACTGTGCTTGGCGTATTTGTAATTTTTTAATGAATAAACGCTGTGAAGCAAATTTAGGGTGATATTAAGTTCAGACAAATCCGGTTGATGTGTACATGAGTATTCCTTTTATTACTTTCCTTTCTTTCTTGTGTTATTAAAATATTTTCTAATAAAAAGAAAATAATAATGAAATAATATAGCAACAGACTTTGTAACCATCTAGGACAGAAATGTTACATTCTTCTTCAGGATATGAGAAAGTATTCCTTATGTGAATAAGGTGTACATTAAATAATAAAAATAATGTATTGCCTTTACTCAAAACACTCTTTCTTCTTTGAAACTATTGACACAACTCAGGTAAAGACAAAAGACCTCACCGTTGACACAAAAAAAATTCATGCTACAAGATTCATTAAATTTTATGTGAGAAAAAGTGTAGCTAGTATCACAAATTCCAATATGAAAGAATTTATATCTTCCAATCCTTTGCCTAAAACTAGTATGATCAAAACAACATTCTGGTTTTGATTATGAGCTTTTTGTTTGTTTGTTTGTTTGTTTGTTAGGATCAATCTGGCATCATCTTTGCACATCATTCAAAAACTTAATCCAATATATTGTGTGCTACTGATAACAAATGTGGTTAAGGAGTTCATCTGACAAAACACTCTGAACAATTTTGAATTAGGTTTTGCCTCGAGACGCACATATCCATCTTGGTTCCTGATTATCCTCTTGTTTTTCAAATTATTAAAGCACATAAACCAAAAGACCAATGTATGCAAATAAGAATTACACCATCTGCAACAGACTTTATCTGCTTCAGGCTATTCAATGGGCTATTAAATCATCAACATTTGAGTCAAGCAATCTCTACTCAAGTAAATTGTTATGCAAAATAAATACGTAGGGGCTTTCTGGAATAAACTGTAGAAAAGCAAATCAATAGTTTGTAAATTTCCAGATTCAAAAATCATTTCTAAAAGGTATATTTTTACATGTATGTTTCTGCAGTCAGACTATAGAATACTGATACTCTCCCTGTCAATCTTAAATTATATTGAGGTAACAGGCATATTGCCAGGGATATCAAAATTGGAGCACTGCCTGTAGACAAAATATTTTGCATGGGTGCTCTGAGTTCAAAGGAATCAGTAAATTATAATAGATCAGTGAATTCTAGCATGCTCACACATAATTTAAAATCTATTTATTCAAAAAAAATGTTATTTAATTCCTCTTATGTGCGAAGCACTGTGTTAAGTCCTTATCAAAATAAATCCTTAAATTCATGAATCTTATCATTTAATGGGAGGCAGGCATTAAACACACACTTAGAGTTGGCATCCTTGGTGGAGTCCTGTGGGCAGTTAGGGTAGCAGACAGGACATCTCATCTGTATCTGATAAGAGGTCCAGTTCGAGAAAACCTACCTAGGTATTTAGGGAAAAGGGGAAATTACATGTTTATAAAACTCTAGGAAGAACTAAAAAAGCAAACGAAAGTGATTGCCAATGAAAACGTTAAGTTTAAGAGCACATCTGAGTGATTGCTCTCTGGGAACTAGGAGAACACCACTGCACCATATAACCACCATCTCCACCTCACCTTCCCTTGACACTGGTGTCTTCGTGAACTTCCTAACGAAATCAGCAACACAAAGATGGCCTCTGCCTCATTTTTGCCTTTCGAAATGTACGAGTATATTCAGTGGTGAAACCTCATTCGAATTCAGACCCCTAGCAGCAAAGGAATCTGAGAAATCATGTGTAGACTTACAGCTTCTTTAGTACAAGATGATCCCTAGAAGGATGTGAAAATAGATGCAGTATGCCAAGTACTAAATCCAGTACAGTGTACACTTTGTATCCATAGCTTAGACTTGCAAAAAGTAGCAATAACAACATACACCTGCCTAATATATAGTAACTATTTGTTATGCAATTAGATTTAGGCTTACACTGGCCCCAAATATTGTTAGTCACTACATCCATAACCAGGTTATCTTTAGCTTTCAATTTCAGTTGTAATTTCTAGCTGATAGTCTGTAACTTGAGGGACAAATTACAAATGTGTCTCAATTTATATAAAAATGTAGGAAAAAAGAAAGAAGTGAAAAGTTAGTACATGAATAACAAGGCAAGGAAGAGGACAGGAGTAGATATTAATTTCTTATTCTGCAACTGGCCATAAAATCACAGTTGTTTATAACACTGTTTATCCTCTTGCCATTTCATATTACTTTTGACCTCATCTAGCATCGTAACTAAGTAGGTCTCTGCCACGCAGGGTGACACAAATCCTAATTCCTGAGGGGTCTTTACTCTTAGTGGTTCTGCCTGTATTTGGTTGTTATAGGTGACCATTTAACTTTTGACAGAAAGAAAAAAAAAAGCGTGGAAGTTCTTAGAGATGCTCCTGTAAGATTTCCTGGGTCCCATACATACATCTCCTTGTCTCTAGGAACAACTTACTCTCTTTAATAACCAGGACCAATTTTTCCAGTTGACGCAGGTAACTTCTTTGCTTACAGGTATGGAAAGACAAAATTATTCAGTGGTAATTATAGAGTTCAAAGGAATCACTGTTGTATCCTCTTGAAAGTGAAGCATTCTTCCTTTGACTACTAAGACCTCTAAGCCATCATATCCCAACATCATGTGGATGGAGAGCTAAATATTGTGAGTGACACATAAGTGAAAAATGAGTGTTATCTCTCCCAGTTCCATCCCTAGAGTTCTAAACACATACAGCTTAGTATGATTTGTGTATGTTATATCGCTGGGCAACATTCAATTCTGCTGCAGAAAACAAGAAAACAAAACTCATTTAAGTAAGTTAGTAAACTGTAAGGCATATTAAGCATAGGTAAAATATGTATGTCTTGTACATACTAAACGTAGATAGAAAGGAAAGACCAAAGGATCCTTAACATTCATAATATGCTACATATACATGGGGTATCTCAGGCACCTTCATACACTAAATGTGCATGAAGCATATGAGATACTAAAATGGTATGAGGTTGTAGATCAGTTGCACATCAGTGATACGCATCCTGAACAGATATGCACTGTATCTAAGAAAAACAAACAAAATTCATAACTGTTCATCAAGTCATTGGAAAGCTATAGCTTTGGCCAGCTGCGCATGTATGTGTCACTGTGTTTCTTGGACAGAGTATGTTGGTCCTAGGCACCTTCCATGTCTTAAGGCCCTTCCTTAAACTTCATTTCTGGCCCACATAACATGCTGTTAGAGAGGAAGGATGATAAAGCCAAGAGGCAGAACCTACAAATATTCTCAACTCAAGATTCAAGTACTAGAGTCCATTCTTCCCACTTTTACTTTCTTCTCAGAGGGCTGTAAACCTACCTCATCCTTTCCTCCCTTCCTTCTCAGGATTTGTTTTAAATTGATTCATGAAGCCATCTGATTTAAGCATCTTAATTTGGTCTGTGAGCTTCCTTGTCCAATGACCTTTGAGATTACCATAAGCTTAAGTAATTCCTCACATCACATTTAACTGTAGACAAAAATGACCGTGTATTGGCCACTAATTCAGATCATACATCTGAACGACAATGTCCTCAACTTCCAAAGACAGCTTCATCCAAGTGACACTATAACTGATTTTTCCACAGTCCATTATAGTACTTAAAAGGCTGATTGCTTCAGGCAACCTGTGGTGCATGGTAACAGTGACTCGTATTGGCTTGAGTTAATTTTCTTAACCTCTGTGTCATAAATAAATCCACTGTTTTAAAGCAATGTTTTATGGGTCACCATAATAATGTCCCATTAAGTAAGTAAACAGATGCAAAGGCATGGTTACAAGGAAGGCAAATCTATATACAGAGTAATTGTCGATTTCAATATGGATAGTTGTCCTTTCCATAAAAGAAGAGGTGCACTGTCATTACCTGCCATTAAATAGATGGCTGATCCTCCTAGTGAATGGTGTAATATGAGGGTATCAGAATTTGTCCCTGAGTTTGGCACTTAGATACTCAGTACTGACTCTGTCAAATGAGCTATGTTGTTGAATGTATATGCTACCAACGTCTCTGCTATCATAAACTATTCATTCATGAAGTCATTGGGCAAGCAAGTGGGGAGGGTGGCTGGGAAAAGACAGTTTGATGTCCATATAACAGATCACCTTATCTATTGAATCACTGAAAGATTCCTCAACTAGGATGGTCTTCTGAAAAGAAATTACATGGGGCATGAATATTCTCATAGGTTCTGCCACTTACGAATAGTCCTTAACACATCTTTCTTCCCTAGGTCTCCTTGTTACCAGTCATTCAAATTGTATCCATACTTAGTGAAACCTTTGTTTCCAAGTGGAGTGAACAAATAGATGTACCATTCAAAGACCTGCCCACTTGGAAGTTTCTTCTTCTCTTATAGTTTATCTGAGAAGAAGGTATAGTTTGAAGAAAAAATGGCAATTCAGCAGGATAAATTTATGTGGGAGGGTGAACACCTGCTCAAGTAACAAGTTGGAGCATCAGCCAATCATATATATAATTTTTACTTGATGTAGGAGTTCTGCTGCCCAAGCTCAACTTTATGGTTGGTTGATCAAAAACACGTGATCATAGCTGCAGTTGTATGACACCTCAGGATCCAGTGGCCAACAGTTTAGTCTCTTTCGGCATCTGTTAACAAGGCACGAACTGTTCCTCACAAGGAGATTAACAATCTAAGAAAGAAGGCATGATATTATTTCAGAACCACAGAGGTCTACACAGTTAATCTCCTACCAGATTGGCAAGGTTTTATAAACTGCATGACTATCTCCCTTAAACACTTTCCACACCATTGAATTTGCTAAATAATTGCAACCAAGTAGCAAAGACAGCAGTTTACACTAGAGGCTGGAAAAGCTAGAGAGCCTACTCTCCTTCAAGAACAAACTCAAAATTCACAGCTTTAGTGGCTACTAAATATTGAAGCAAAAGCATCAAAGCAGCACATCTAAAACTAGTATATGTTGCCATCAAACATCCAGGAAGCCCATCAAGAACAGGGCCAATGTCTTTGGAAGGGATTTCCAGATGTGCCCCACTGAACTCCCAGAAATGTGTTAAAGGTGGCACATCCCTGAGTTTTAGTAAGAATTTTCTCCTACCTTCTTGAATGCATGAGAATTACTGAGCTTTTTGGGATATCTTTTCCTTCCAGTTCTTCCACGTCAGCCACATGATGTTATTAAGCATTAGACCTATATGTGACATCCTCTGGTATGATATGACAATCAAGGCCCTGGGAGTAATTCATGATATCTCCATGGGGCCTCTTAATGAAAGTAAAAGCAGACTACTTTAGTGTTCTTTGCATATTGAGATAAAAAGAAAGGAATTTCTCGATTGATAGTTGCACTGGAGATGCCATAGTTCAGTTCAATTTGTTCCAGTAGAGGTCATATCTTCTACAACAGTAGCAACTGGAATTACCACCTGGGCAAACTTACATCAATTGTATATTCTACAAAATATAGCCAACCCTTCACAGGTTAAAAAAAAAAAAAAAAGAAAAGCAAGTTAAACATGGATATCTTAGGAATATCCACTGCTGAACCTTGAGTCTGGAAATTGTGTGACTGTTAATGATACTCCATTGTGATAATTAGTCTGGCTTCAACTGGCCAAACCTGTGTCTTTCCTTCATTTGTACAATTCAGATACAACTTAAGTTGACTGAAAGTCTATATTATTCATAAAGCTCTAATGAGCAATTATCCATTCTTAGAAAATAGGTTAAACCCAGTTTCCTAATACTACTCCCTTGAGGCTTATTATAAAAACCACATCCACTCTGCTACACCTGAAGTAAATGTCATTTGTCCTCTGTCACTTCAGGATTCCATCATCCCCACTTAACAGCAAACACATTTTGAGGGCAGCATGTACACTTTCATCTCTATCTAAGAGAGGAGGGTCCTCATCAATGAATTAATAAATGCCTTAAAGAAGCACCATGCTGGCCAGGATGGTCTCGATCTCTTGACCTCATGATCCGCCTGCCTTGGCCTCCCAAAGTGCTGGGATTACAGGCGTGAGCCACAGCGCCCGGCCTATTCCAGTTATTTAAAGCAGGAGAGGTATTTAGTACAAGTATTAGGTGTGCACAAAATCAGTGAATCAATTGGGGGGTGGGGGATAAATCAGTAACTACCTCTTAAACTGTTGGGTCCAAGGACATACTAGTGTAGCCCTTTTCCAGAAATCAGGTCTCTCCTGCTATTAATATCATTTGACTCCACTGAAGGTAGTGAAAACACTGTTTATGGCCACCCTGCCTGACTGCCTCTTGGGCCCAAAACTGGCATTAATAAGAAGAGAGCCTCCACTTCACTTCTACCTTTAAAATTTTGCACATGTTCCTGTAATTGGCAGAACCTAATTTATATGTAGAATCCAAACATAAAGGAGTCCAGCAAATGGGATCAGTTCTGTCCAGAAACAAAGGTATGTAGGAGGAATTGGGAATAATGAATACCAGTAAGCCATATGTGGGGAAAAAGCTGACTCTCAACAGCTCCCATCCCAGCATTAAATAACATGTTCTCTTCTTCAGGCTTTGGAGGCTGTTCGGTTTTTTAAAAGGCTTCTCTATTGTTAGTTTTCACTTCCGTGGGTTTTAGCAGAAATAAGTCATAGACTAAATACTTTGTGGAAGGGATTAGGATAATTGCCACCCACATTATGGAGAACTGCTCTAGATGTAGTACATGCTTTCTATGCATTTTAACTCATTGAGTACTTATACCAAATCTTCGAGGAAATTATGGCTACAGTTTAAGCAACTTGCTCGAAGTCACAGGGAAGAAAGGCCGGAAGAAAGCGAGGTCAGGAATTCCACGTAGGCAGTTAGCTGTGCTGCCAAAAAGCCTAAGGTAGGATCTGAATTTTAGAAATGTTTGTGTATATCAATTGTCTCAAGCTATTTAAGAGGGTGAATAGGAGTTTGTTTCTAATGATGTGTTGCCACACTTTTGGAGTAGTTTCCTATGTTCTAGTCAAGGGGCTCAAATCTCTGCAGAGATGCTCAACTCTAATAGAGAAGACTGAGCCAGACCAGTGAGAATCTAGCACAGACATGGAATATTCACAAAGCATGTTTATTAAACAGTAAAAAAAAATATGGCAGTAAGTGGTTCTATCATGGCAGAGACATTGATGAGAGGAATTAGTCATTATTATTATTATTATTATTATTATTATTAAATAACTCAGTGTCTCCTAATTTGCTTCTGGTTCCCAGAAGGCTCCCAGTGGCTTTCCTATGAATTAAATAATTAAAGAAAACCCCTCAACATATTTAATACTTACTGTATATATTGTGGTGACCAAATTTTACTTCCCAAGGGAAGCTTGGTCATGATCTGTGTTAAAAACTAATAATTGCATGATTCTAAATGTTGTCAGCAGTTTGGAAGGGTCATTACTCCACTGACTGCCTTACTGTCCTGATAAAATACAGTTTTGGAAATAAAGCATTCAGGTTGGCCATTTCCAGATTTCCTTTGCTTTATCTGCAGAAGGAACCACCACAAGCTCACAGCAGAGTCCACACTAGTCAAGTAGTTAGATAACTACTGTCAAAAAGCCAGATATAGGTGAAGGGGAGGAAGGCAGTAAATCACACTGACATGTGTGTATCTATGTAACAATCTTGCATGTTCTTTACATGTACCCCCAAACCTAAAATGCAATAAAAAAAACTGTCAGGAATTTCTGCCAGTGAAGCAGTATGGTGCGGGGAGGAAAACAGCCTGACTTGAAATCCCAAGCCCTGGATTTCAAAGCTCACTCCAGCACTTATTGGGAGATCTTAGCCAGTCCTTTCCAGGGGCTAATTTTAGCCAAATTCCTAAGAGAAAATTCAGCTGCTACCCCAGAAGATTGAGATAAATCATGCATTACTACCATCATTTGGGCTCATTAAAAAAGTAGTAGAAAGTGGAAACAAATCTCAAAATGACTGGTGGGGCCCCTTCCTCTACTTGTGTTATAGAAAGTAAATGTGTTGCTTGAATGCCTAATGGCCTTTAAAACTCATCCCCTTTCTGCCCATCCCAGTAAACTACTTTCAAGAAAACCTGCTTATTTTAAAACCATAAATCATTTCACAAAGAGAACTCAATTCTCTTTCACTCCTGTCAAGATTTTGTCAACGAGAAGGCATGCCCATAAGTAATTTGCCATCTGGTTAGCTGAATTTGTCAAGGAGAAGGAAACAGGGCAACTGTGAATGAGAATCACCCCTTTCCCAGCTTCCAGCCAATCACCGAGAAAGTCTGTGGGAACCTGCAGGTATCCTTAATATACCTGGACCATGAGAGAACATTGTTACAGAACAGAGACTGCCTGCTATGGAATTTTTTTTTTAGTTTCAGTTTAGTTTTTATCTGTCTACAGGAGACACTTACCATAATACACCAATCATTTTGATTGTCATTTTCTTGGATATTTTAATTTTCAGATAGAGTTGATACACTTAGGTTCATGGGCTTCATTCAAAGAATTGATTGTTAGCTAACTTTTGTTTGCTTGTTTTGCACTGTGTGTTTTTTAATCTTTTATTTTTAGCTATGCCAAGGTTATTTGACCATCATAAGAGAAGGGGGAAAATTCAGTCCTGATTAAAAATTGAAATAGGTTTGAAAACTTGCATCAAAATCTGAGCCTTATATGTGGTCAGGTGCATCATTTAAATTCATGGAATTTGAACAGTCAGTGGTTATAACATGAATTAATGTTACCTTGCTCTGCTCAATAAGTAAAAAAAATCCTTTGGGCCCAGCCTTACACCCTCACATAATTATGGCTCTGTTGCTGGAGGAATTCAAGATAGCCTTGAGAAGCAGTGCGAAGGAGACTGTATGAGGCAGATTGGGTTCGCAAGGAAGCAGACTCTCGTGACAGAGTAGCATACTAGAGGCTTACCTGGGAGGGTTTTTGCAACTGACACCTGTGGAAAGCATAGAAAAAAAACATAACTGGTAGAGGGAGAAGAACAGCCATTGTGAAATCTCAAGGGAAGCCTAAACTGAGCCTGCAACTCATCAGAGCTGATCTGAGCTGGAGTAAGATGTCTAAGACTTCCTGCCCCAGTATCTATCAGTCATCAGTAACTATTGCCTGGAGAAAAGGACAGAACCATGGCAAAGCACTCTCTCTTCAAGCTGGGCAACAAGCAAGGAGCTAACAGCAAGGCTCCCCGCCAATAGAACCAGGGCACTTCCAAGAATGCCAACCACGCAGGCAAACCTTGTTCTCCGCGGTGGTGTCTGTCCATCCTAATGGCCCGTGTGTCAGACTCTTCCATTTCTCCTTTCTCTTATACTCGGTTGTCCTTTATCCTGTAATTGTAACATGTGGATATGCCACCTAGTCCCAGTTTCCATCATAAGGGTTACTAAATATTTCACTTCTTGAAAATCTAAGTAATTAATGTCTATACATTTTGGTAGTGACGCCTGGTATGAAAAGAATGAGGAGAATGATAGGCATTTCAAGCATAGTGAAGGATGGTGGAGGAGAGAATTTAAATTCCCTTTAAATGACACCACTATATGGGTGCATATAATTAACCCTTTTATTACCACTGGTGGGTGATTATAACATGAAAACTTTGCAAGAGTGTGTGCTCTACCAGCTCTTCCAGAGACATCCACAGAAGCTCCAAAGGAACCTATTGTTTCAAATCTTCCTTTAAGACAAGCAATAAATGAGCCCACCCAAGGAATATGGCAGGAATGGTGTAACCAGCCTCAAAGCGACTTCACTCTTGGTCACATGAGAAGGTACCTTTCTCTGTCTGAGATTTTCACGGAAGGGCAGACTGGGGATGTTTGCAGTCATTACAGGAGCATGGAAAAGCACTTAGTTCTACCAGGAGTGACAGAACAGGAAAGAAAGAATGTTGGATGGAGTCCACATAACAAAGCAACTGTATTTACTAGCACTGTGCTAGTAACTTTAAGTGAATTCTCACACCAACAGTGAGGTACATGCTTTTGTTATACCTTTTAAGACATATGAAACTAGACATTAAAGAGGTGAAGTTATTTGACTGGAGGACACATCTGGTAAGTGAACGAGTCAATATTTGAACGCCAAAGCTAATGCCATTTCTACAATGTCTATGCCGTGGTGATTCTTAAGTGACTTTTAATTACCTCAATTCAACTTTCTAATACTTGGAGGGATAATATTTTCAACTACTTGTTAATGCTTTTAATAACTTCTTGGTCTAAATGAAAATTTTTTATAGTTTATAGATCACACTTGATTAGTTAAACTTGTACCTATGCCAGAAATGATTTGTGTGTTCACAATGTGTTTACATTTATCTACATAAAACATGTTGCTTATTCTTCCCTAAAAATGTATGTCACACCACTATTTACTTGCCCACTCTATTGTTTTGTAAAACATGTTTTGTTTTGCCTGTTAGAATGTTAGTCCTTTTTTTTTTTTCTTTGAAACAGAGTCTCACTCTGTCTCTCAGTGGTGCGATCTCAGCTCACTGCAACCTCTGCCTCCCAGGTTCAAGCGAGTCTCCTGCCTCAGCCTCCTGAGTAGCTGGGATTACAGGTGCCTGCCACCACGCCCAGCTAATTATTCTATTTTTAGTATTTCACCATGTTGTACATTTTGTATTTCACCATGTTTTCCAGGCTGCTCTCAGACTCCTAACCTCAAATGATTTACCCACCTTGGCCTCCCAAAGTGCTGGGATTATAGGCATGAGCCACTGCGCCTGGCCCAGAATGTTTGTAATTTTGTATAAACATTTTAGTCTTTCTTTTTCTTTTCCTTAAGACGGTTTGTTGCTTGCTTTTCAGTTTATGCTGGCTTTTTAGAATAGATTTCCTTTAGAGTAATTCTTTCAATAATGACAGCTATATTTTCTTAAATAGACTGCTTCAAATACATCTCTGAAATTTTGAATTTCTGTCACTATAATTAGTTGAGATTAATAAGAATGTGTGTGTGTGTGTGTGTGTGTGTGTGTGCGTGTGTGTGTGTTTCTCACAGGTGACTTCACCTTTGATTTTCCTACATTTAAGCAATGTTAGTGCTGTTCTTTGAAATGCCAGGTAGAATTTTAATGTTTGCGATACAAATACCACCAAATACTTTTATTATATTTACTTTGATAAATTCATTTTAAAATATCACTTTGGTCCTCTATAGGGGTAGCATAATATTTAAAACTAACTTTAAAAAATTATTTTACTAAATTGGTTGCATTTTATTAAATTCCCTTTACAGAATTAATGAACTTTTAAAGATTTCATAACAAAGAGCTAACTAATGAGAAGCATAAATAACAGCTTATAAAAGAATAGATAATGATACCTCCATCTGAGTCCCAAGGACCACTTTCCAATTACACAATTACAAGCCATTAATTTAAAATATCAATCATTAGACTATTATCACTTACTGGAACTATGTATTATATAAATGTCTTAATAAAGCAATGTTGATTATATTCAGGTGTCTGCTGTGATCAAACAAAGCTAGTGTTCACTGGCAGGTATTCTTAGGCAACCACTTTAAACACTAAACATTTTGAAATTAACATTCTATTGTTACCTGCTAGATAGTGGTTTTACAAATGTATTGAAGGTCCTGGAAAGAAGAATTTCCTAATTATTCTAAAAACTTGTCGCCTTTCTTTTTTTAAACCATAATTGTACATTTGTTCAAGGTTCAGATAAAAATGGCAGAAAGCAGAGTTAAAATCTGTTCTATTCCATCAAAAATAAATTACATTTATTATTTAATATTTTTCTAGCTATACTTTTCATATTCCTTTTCTGTCAAATATTGGGGTTCAATAACTGTTATATAAAGGCCTGAAAAAATAAAAATATATTTAATATTTTCAGAAACAATTTTTATTGTAGAAAAATCCATCTTTGATAATTTTTACTGAAATAAAGTATTTTATAAATATTCTATTTAGTAATATAGTTCGCATTTCCTAGTTTTGAGGGAGACGTGATTGAACTGAGTTTCGTTTTCACTTGCTTCTCTTTCTATTCATTTGTAACCTTTCAGCCATAATGGGTTTGAATATATGCCAACCACTGCAGTGAAGACTACATAAGTTATATCATTAAATCCTTAAAAGTATTAGTACCTCATTTTGTGTATGAGAAAACCGACAGCTTGGGGACATAAAATAATATCACACAGTTACAAAGTCACTGTTCTTTGTTATTCTGTAAGTCCTGCTTTTAATGATTATGCAGGTTGCTTCCCAAACATATCAAGCTTAAGGTTATTATAACTAATGAGAAACATGTTAGCCTTTATATTAAAGTCAATGAAACTGAGTGTTTACATATTTGCTCTATCTATCCTATACACATCTTCCTGAATTTTAAAAGAACACGAAACATAAATTAGTCCAATGAGCTAAATCAAAACTACATATAAAATGAACAAGCATAAAACAGAATTTAAGGTCCAGAATAACTTGGGAGATCAACTGAATGCCTGTGCTTTTGACTAGAAGAAACAAGCCAGAGAGAGAAGTGGTCTTACCCAAGATGTAAAGGAGGTTTGAATTATGTAGCCCAATTTTTTGCACACTAATTCCATATATTTTCAGAAAGTAGCTGACATTTATTGAGCACTTTATATGTGTCAGGCACTGTGCAGTATGGTTACTGTTGAGGTGAGTATTGTTATTAACCCATGTACAAATGAGAAAACTGAAGCATAAACATGCCCAAGGACCAAGGTTAGTATGAGTCCAGATTTGAGTTTAGCTGTAGACAGCGTTGTACTCACAATTTTGGAAGTCATTTGCATAATATAGCTTCCCATCCAATAGGTTACAGTCTTAATAGACACTGTTGCTCTCTATTAGATATAATTGGCTTCCATTACAAAACAGTTTACTTCCTGGATCATCTTACTTCAGATACACTGGTGAGCAAGCTGTGTTCAACTAATGAGGGCAGATATGTGAAATATGTAAAAACAGGAGAGCTGAGAACAACCAAACAAAACAGACACTAGTCCAAATAGAGTAGAGATTGACAGTAGACCACAGGAATGCCAGTACCCATTGATACTTGCCAAATAGCTGTCCCGAAACCAATTAAATCATGCAATCAAGGACTGAGAAAGTATTTTTTCTCAATCATCAAGTATCTAAACTTCTGCATTTATTGAGCAGGGAAAAGACATAAGTAGAAAGGAAAATAATGCTAATACAGATCATAATTAGTGAATTGCTTTGAGAGTGTTAACTACCACAAAGTGTGCAGAAAGCAAACAACATAACCCAGCTGAAGAGGGTGCATGCCTCTTAATAGCAACCAGATTACAAAGTCAATAATGATGTTGATTGCAAAAAGTAACTGCATGACAGGTGGCAGACTACTGCATCTGCATTGCAGAGACATTAAAATGTTCTTCCATTTGACTGTTACCATCCCCACTCTCAGCAAACCACGTGTGGATTTAGATGCCATACTTGGTGGTGTACTAAAATAAAATAAAACTGTATCTTACTTAAAATTATAGATTTCTGAAACAGAAAATCAGAAATATATATATATATATATTTTTTTTTCTTTTTCTTTTTTTTTTTTTTTTGAGACAGGGTCTTGCTTTGTTGCCCAAGCTGAAGTGCAGAGGCACAATCAGAGCTCAATGTAACCTTGGTCTTCTGGGCTCAGGTGATCCTCCTGCTTCAGCTTCCCAAGTATCTGGGACTATAGGCACATGCCACCATACCTGGGTATTTTTTTTTTTTTTAGAAAGAGATGTGATCTGGGGTCTGACTGCATTGCCCAGGCTGGTCTGGAAATCCTGACTTCAAGCAATCCTCCCACCTTGGCCTCCCAAAGTGCTATGATTGTAGGCATGGGCCACTGCATTCTGCTTATCTTGATTTTGTTTTTAGCATTTTGATTTCCAATGTCTTCTGAATGCTCATTCAGAATGCCCACCTATTCTGAATTAATTTTCAGCAATAACCACACCTATATGTATTCTACTGACCGGATAGAATATATGCTACATTATAAAGAAGTCTGTTCTCTTTCTGTTCAACAACGTTTTTCGATAATCCCACTTGCCATTAGAAAAAAGCCCTGCCATGGTGTGTGTTATCTAGCCCATGGCACCTCATCTTCCCCAGCTTTTCCCCCAGAAAGAATAGAAAATAATGAAACACTTTCTGACAGACTTGTCTTGATAATGGCTGTGTAAATTATTGAGTGTTATGAGGAATTCTGTATGCTAATTACCTTTAAATAGATCATCTCTACCTGCAATTCTGACCTTAATACGTAGGAAATCTGCTGTTTATCATAAAAAGGTGGCAATTTGTCACCATGTGCTTGTGAATTACATCTGCATGAAAAATACATGGTGCTTAATGTCATTTATTCAATGTATATGCGGGGCCAGATACTGTGTCAACTACTATACATGACTTTAATTTTGACAACCAGCGTCTGAGTTAGACATCATTGTCTCCATTTTAGGAAATGTACACTAATAACCATAAAGTGAAAGTTATTGCCAAGGCCAATTGGCAGGTCAGTGGCTGAAGCAGGACTCCAAAGTCAGTCACCTTGATTTCTAACTGATTTTTTGGTAACTACCACTCTCCACTCCCTTCTTCTTTATGGGCATATGATTTCTAGGAAAGACTATTTATTCTCATGGCAATAACCAAGGTAACATAATGTGAACCTTTAAATGATATTTGCTATATTTTTATATGGGACATGACATAGTGAATAATGTCTCTTTTAATTTTGCTGATGAAAATGAAAAAAATTTCTCTCAGCTTTCCACATGTGAAGAATTCATTTTGACTAGCAAACTGTCAAAATGTTTAACTGTGTCTGAGTGTGCTTTGTGGCCTTTTCACGATGGTGATATTTTGTTGCAAGGTGATTTTTAAAGATATCTCTTTGTATGCTTTTCTGCAAGCTGGTTCAGTTTTGAGATTGTCTCTAATTTATAACAAGGATGTTCTTGGCTGGGTGTGGTGGCTCCCACCAGTTATCCCAGCCCTTTGGGAGGCTGAGGGGGGAGGATCACCTGAGATCAGGAGACTAGCAGAGTCAACATGGTGGAAACCCTGTCTCTACTAAAAATACAAAACTCTAGCTGGGCATGGTGGTAGGCTCTTGGCTTCCCAGGGAAGCTGAGGCTTGAACCTGGGAGATGGAGGTTGCAGTGAGCCGAGATTATGCCACTGCATTCCAGCCTGGGTGACAGTGTGAAACTCTATCTCAAAAAAGAAAAGAAAAGAAAAGAAAAAAGGATGTTCTTCAAGTCATAATAATTGTTCTCTCAGCACACCTTGTGAAAGTAGACATTTCCTGATTCCATCTGAAGCTTTCAAATCAGATGTGTGGCTTCCAAATAATCAGAAAAACAAAATTTCTCTTAAAAATGTTGATGGGTAATCAAGAGATTTTAAAGAAAATACATATGTTTGGGTTTTTCTTATACAATGCATACTGTGGTGTTTGAGCAAGGCTAATTTTGCATAATTCAGAAATCCATAGGCTGTCTTTCTGATTTTTTTTTTAAAGCCATCTGGCAATAAGACACTGACAGTGTGGCTCTTGTACCCTAGCTGGGTGCCTACCAGGGCCTGGGCATGGCTCTCAACACTAGACGAGGTACAACAATTTACAGAAGATGTTCTCTTTCTCCAGGGACCCCATTGTATAGGCATGAAGGAGACTCACAAAAAAATGACAATACATAGGTGCTAAAAATAAAATAATTTAAAAATTATATCAACTTCACGATGGGGTCTGGTATGATTCTAGCAGCTTTAGAAGAGGGGCATTTGACTTGCATCTTAAAGGAAAAATATGTCATCAGGCAAAGAAGAGCATCATAGGATGAAAGACGTTGAGCAAATATACGGTGGTTTGAAGGAGCTTGAGATTCCAGGAAGATAAACTGAAAGGATTTTGTTTGCTCATATCAAATATATACCTAATCTCTAGCATGTAATGGAGGAGGAGGCAATACTAGAAAGGGATGTCAGGGGGCAATGTATAGTAGGATACATACGTCACACAAAGCGTTTGAACTCTGTCTTGCAAGCAATACGGATGCATGTTTTGAAAGCACTACACTATCATACTCAGGCATTCTTTATAGATTATTATTACCCTTTGTCCTTCAATGTGTTGGAAACACTAATGTAGAAAAAGACTCAAGGAAGTGTCTTAACCAAGTCAGAGTCGGAACAGAGAAGAGAAACCACAGTTGAGAGACCCAGCAGAATCCTAGGCTGATTATGTAAATACAGCGGTGTGAGTGCTCAAAGAAAGCAAAGAGGCAGAAATAGCCCAGGCCGGTGTTAAAAACCAGCAGCTTCCAAGAAGGATTTTTGACATGCAAAATGTAACTCCCCTGGAAAACATTCTCATTCAGCACCAGAATTTACCAGGCCTCAGTATATATTTGTTGAATGAAATCAAAACTAAACCAACACAGGCCTATCCTATCCCAACTAGGGAGTTTAGAAGACTTTCTGAGCCAGCATAATTTTATATTAGGAAAAGAGTGACCCAATATGGAGGTTTATTATGTCATTGAAATAATGAGAATAACCCTAAGGATATATTGAGGTTATCATCTAGTTTAGACTTCATACCGAAAAAAAAATGGACAGATATGATTACCAGTTGGTATGTGTGTGCTAAAATCGCATGTAGTTTGGGGTATTACCATGAAAAGCTTTTGTATCCTTAACTTTCAGTAGAGCCAATGAAAATAAAGCTTATACAAAAAATAGGAGGAAAATACCGAATTGCCCTTTTTAGTTTTCCTAAAAAGAAAAGAAAAGAAAAGAAAGCTTATATAATATCCCCTAAAGCACAGACTTTATGTATGCTATGGAAAAAAATAAGAGCATAAATTCAGAAGCCCGTTTTGTAATGCCCTAATAGATTGTGACATATGTGCTTTTTCAGCAGAATCTACAAAATACTTAGAGCAACATCTCAAGTAGGAAACAAATTGTTACTAAAAATAACTCAAGACCCTTTAGTAGTTCTCTCTGCTCACCCTATGGGTATAGACATAACTTAATTCCATCTGAAACTTTCAAATCAGATAAAAGTGCAGCCATCAAATAATCACAAACAGAATTTTTTATGAAAAGTAGTAATGGATGACCAAGGGCTTTGAAAGAGAAATTTTGAGGTTTCGAAAAATGTTCCCTTGATTTGCCATAAATAATAATATATGCATCCAATGAGAACTTATGATAGCTCCATCATGAAAAATCTGAAGGCTACTCCATCTCAGGGACACTCAATTTATTAAAAGGCAGAAAAACAATTAAGAGTCCATGGAGTCATGCTACGGGGTAATTCTCAACTCTGCAATTGACAGGATTTGTAGCTATGGTCTAATCACTTAATTTCTCTTAAAGCTATGTTTTAAAATCTATAAATTAAAATAATGCACCTTAGAGGGTTATTTTAAAGACAAAGTCCAAACGTATGCATCACACAGTTTGCACGTGATTGTATATAAACATAGGTTGTTAGTAATTGTCAGGTGCCATTATTACTCTTTTAGATTGATTTCCATTGTGATGCTTAATAAAAGTATAAGAGGCTGCGTGTGTAATTATCAAATACAATTTCTAAGTTTTCAAATACTTGGTGGAAATTTGAAAATTTAATTCAAATTAATTCTGACTTTATCGATGTACTCTCTCATTGCTGCATCTATTAAAAAGCAAAAACATGTAATATATGACAGATGTGTCAATTTTACCAAGAGGGAGAAACATCTCTTTTGTCACCTTAGATGTCCTGTTAATTTAATGATGTAAAGTGATTTCACGGGCTCTGAGACACTGAAATGCGTTAGTGTTTATTACCTGATCTGTGAGTTCCTTAAATGGCTCACAGACATTTTTCCTCTGAATCCCTGGAAGACCCTGACATAGTGCTGTAGAAAGTAGATACATAGTAAATGTATCAGATAAAGAGGTTTCTTCAGGGACATAGTGAGGGAGAAGATATGCTTGATTTGGCTAAGAACACATTTCATTATTCTGTGAGGTCTCTGAACTCAGCCAGTCACTAGGCTTAGTGTTTGGAGCAGAGTAGACGGATGCTAATGAATTATTTTGAATTAATGTTGGTATTTTTTGATTAATGGTTTAGTCTGCATAGGATAAGGTCTGTAACTCTTGGCAAAAGTACCCAAGAATAACATGGACGTCACTTTAGGTAAAATTCCCAAATGTAATATGCATTACCTGTTAACACTGTCTTTCATAGCCAGTGTTCCAACAGAGATTTTACAAACAAGTAATACTAGCTAACTGAAATCTCATACATTTATTTCTTGATTCAATCTCTGTCAAATATATTATTAATGAAATGGCCAAGAGGGGCTAGGAAAAGGAGTTCTGAAAAATCATATGAGACTAATCAGAACTGAACTTGAGGATACGAATAGATACATTTTCATGAGTGCCTAATGAAAGGATGGATGGATGTGCTGTAAACAATTCTGACGAAGAAAAGTACTATGAGAATTCTTAAAGAAAACTGACATTTAAAACCAATAGTGTGGCTGGGCATGATGTCCCATGCCTGCAATCCCAGTGCTTTGGGAGGCTGAGGCAGGACGATCGCTTGGGTCCAGGAGTTCAAGACCAGCCTGGGCAACATGTTGAGACCCTGTTTAAAAAAATTAAAAAATAAAACCAATAGCATCTTTTATGAAATAGGGTAAAAGACTATTCTGATTGGACAAGTGCAATGGCATTATCTATATCCTAAACAACATAGATTTCACCAACATAAAATAAGATGCTCTGTGTATGTATGTATACCTAAAAGATATGCATAGGAACACACAATTTAGTTGGGAAATTTAAAAGAACGTGAGGATTGCATATAATCTCCTCACACAAAACGGATCAAATGGACTTTAGAAATGGAAGTCAGCTTCATGATAGGAGAATACGAAAATCCTATTACCTCCTTTATTCCTGCCCTCCTGCATCAAGAAGCAGCCCTCATTTCTTTTACATTAACAGCACAAGTATTGACTGTATCCCAATGAACTTACTCAGATAAACACAATGTGGTTTTCTTTTAAAATAAGACTTTACTGAATATATCAACAAGGTACTGTATAGTGTAGAGTGAAGTTTGTCGTTAACAAAGTGTGCGACATGGTAGGTCTCAGAGGATGTGTGATGCAGAATCTTCCAGCCCCTTGTCAGAGAGAACACACTAAACAGAAACCAGAAGCAAATCAGCATATGGTTCAAATAATAACAAATCATCAGGTTAACTTTCAGTGAATATACACTAGTCCTGTGAAGGACACTCATTTGGCGATGCCTTCATCTTGCCTTTAACAGTTGTAAATCTTACATTCCAGGGACACCTTTACAAACGCCCCCTTGTGTGTGTGTGTGTGTGTGTGTGTGTGTGTACACGCACGTGCATGTTTGATATTAATTTTAAAATGCCTGTTGCAATGGTCTTGCTTTGTGCTCTTCTGGTGGGTATGCAGCTAGAAAAAAAAAAACTATAGTAAAAAAATCTGATTTGTTATAACAACGGTATCAGACATGTACAAAACTCTTTCTCCACAGTGACAAGCATTCCCCACTGCTAGAAACTGTCTTTTGCCCCTGCTGAAGACAACAGAGAAATATGTAGGTTATACCTTCTTAGCATTCATATTTTACTTTAAAAAGAGCATCAGGCAAGGTTTGACAAGACCAAGAACTGTTCTGTCCTGTGTATCTTCTTCCCTTTGGGGAACTGTTTCCTGCTTTGCTTTTCCATGCAGCTGGAATGGTAAGTTGTGAACAAAACTGCTATTCTCATGTTCTAAAAGTTAAAATGTCATGTCTTCTTCTTATAGGTTAGAGAAAAATGCTACAAGCAAAGACGCCAATGGAAATTAACCACTTCACTTTTCAAAAGCTGCGATGGCCTCTGCAGCTGAGATCTGCCGATCAAGTGAAGCCGATCCATTCCCTGTAGACTACAATATTGCCTTGTGTTCTGAATGGATGCTTTGCTCACAGCATGAAGAAGTTGTCCTCCCCGCTGGGGAAGGAAGTTCTGATTTGTGTAAAATGACTAAGACCATTATGATAGGTGCTAGTAGAAAATGGAGCTGTAATATTAGCTACTTCATTAATACTTTTTATCAGACTGGTCCCATTATACTTTTTGTTCAACCTCAGGGAAAATGTCTAATATATTTTCAATGAACATCCAGATAATTAGAAACTGCATTATTTCTCACAGGGGAGAATGTTTTGCATTTGATACACAAGGAAAATAGGCAGGGGATACATTCCTTGCATCTGCCTGTGACTGTCCCATGCAGTGGGCTGGTAACGTGTCTGACAGTGTTGGAGGGTAGCCCAGAGTCTTTCTATAATCAAACATACCTCCCTAAACAAGCAGGTATTAATAACCACCCCGGCTATAGACAACTGTCAATATATCCTTGTGATCATGACTCTGCCTCTTCCTTTTCAATGTCTTCTGTTAGTGACAGTTACCAAGCTCTGAAAGTGACCAGATTCTATCTGAATCACCTCATTTGGTCAGGCAGCATTAAGCTGTTTATCAGCCAGTGAGCATAGCTTTTATTCCACGGTCTTGGCCTGCATTCTCAACCTGACTCTTGGCTAATCATCTCAAAATACATCATAATGACAGCAAGAGAGGCCCAAACATAGAGCAGATATATCATCAAAAATACATTCCCGTGACTACAAATGCCAATCAAAGCAGAATCCCCCAGGGACAGTGGTTCATCGATTTTCATTAAGACACATTAGACATCACAGATTCCATCACGTGCTTTCTATCCTGGTGCAGCTGAGGTTGTAACCCATGGGAGACAGATTTCAATCTTAGCAGTCTTTGTCATGTTGTGCACAAGATGAAAATAAAGCCTATTTCTAGATTCAATCTCTTCAGGAACACCTCCAGCAAAGGGACCCTGTCAGACCATCTTAAAGCATTCCATATGACTGTCTCTCCATTGCACCACTGAAGCCCCAAATAATTCTGTAAGCGCCATAAGAAATGACAAGAACCTCTTCATCCTTGTTCTTCCTGGCCCAAATCAGTTTCAGCAGCCAAAAATCCCACTGGGGGTTAAACATACAATACAAATAAATGAGAATGATTATTTTGTGAATAACAAAAATAAAAACCCTCGAAAGTCAAAGTACCATCATTTGAATGCACAGTTTTATCTACACAGCCAAGGGGAAGAGGACAGTGGAAAGGAATTATCCAGCTAAGTACAAAAAACCCCCATGTCATTGTCTTGATTTTCAATGTCTTACTGCTACGCTGATCACCTTCACACACTCTTTTCCCTTCCCTGTGTGGGCCTAACTTTAAAAAAACAACAGCCAAAACCCTCTAGCTAATAGACTAAAATGGAAACCAGAGTCACTTTAGAATTAATTTAAATTAATTCATAGCTAAGTTCAGCTCTACTGACTGCACAGTTTCAATTCTCGTGTCTACGACATACAGCTGCAGTTGTATTTTCTGCTTATTTAGAGGGACAAAGGAGATTAAAACATATTAAGTTGGGGTATATTATGAGAGAATAAAGCTCTTACTATAAAGAAAAAGTTGCATAGCATTTTATACCTAAACTTTTACAAAGAAGACACATCACAGTTTTATTTTGCTGAGAGACAGAGAGAGAGAGAGAGAGAGAGAGAGAGAGAGAGAGAGAGAGAGAGAGAGAGAGAGAGAGAGAGAGAGCAAGTAAGATGATTGGGACATTTTCTTCATGGTTCTCTATAATAATGGCCAGTGGTGAAAGAAATATGAAGCACAGAGTGAAATGTTCAAATATGATTTTAAAAAGACTTTTTTTCTTAAGGGAGTCGTTTTTGATAATGTATGTGATCCATAGCCCTTCTATATCTAAGGATGGAGACGATTAAATTATGTGTTTTCTGAAGACGTTGCCTCAAAATCTCTAGAATTAAGCATGGACATCCCTCTCTTTTCTGTGCCCTACTCTGCGAGGATTACGGGAACAAGCTTTCACTCTCTAACTTGTTTTTCATGGGTTGTCCTGCTAACATAAGATTGATTATCCCTCCACAGTTCTCAAAGTAGAGGAACATCCAGGATGGAAAAGGAACAAATGAAATTTCAAAAGTGGAACAGGATCGAAGTTAGTCCAAGGTGAAAATCAGGTATTGCTTTCAAAAAGCGTCATTATTTTGGCCATCTTTGATGCGTCCTTACAGAATTATTAGCAGTAAAAATTAGTATGCATTTTAAAATGTATAAGTACATATGGATATTTTGTGCAGCCAAGACTGGCATCCATAATTTTCCTTGAAATACTGAGCAGAGGGAGAAAAACAAAGGTGACACAAACAACTAATTGTGAAAATATATGGGAGATGATTGGAAGACAAGTGTTTGCCAGGGGATAAAAGATATTACTTCAAGCTATTTCAACATGATACTGACAAAGTCAGCTGAAGTAATGGAACCACTGATCAGTTGTTTTTGTCTAAATAGCAGTTAGGGTAATTTTTAAATAAGTCATTGTTGTATTTTCCAAACCTTGATCACCTGTTGGTCTAAATATCATGTTGACATAGCCTCAATGAATCTACCCAAATAATTCTCATTATCAAAAATAATTCCATTCAATATAATTCTTCCCTTTATTTTATTAGCCTCTTCTAAAAAAGTATTCTAGAATATATCTCTGTTGAATGTGATTCAACCTGGCATATGATTTGAATAGTAACACTTTTAAAGGGAGTTTTCTTTCTACAACATCAGACCGGTCCCTGAAGATGACTGAAATCAGACTCAAGTCTCTTAACTCTGTTATCACATAGGGAGGGGCAGGAAAGCACGAAGAGTGATTTTTAAGTTCCCAGTCAGAAAGCCAACCCCTGTGTTTACAGGTTTTTTCAAATTTCATCTCAATTTTCTTGATTCTGTCAGGCCGGGTTAACTTATCTCATGGGAACTGACTTCCTCCTGGTGCTTTCAGCATTTCCCACACTGGGTCAAATCAGGGTAACTACCTCCATTCTTACACGCTAGAATTGTTTTACCTGTCTTCCAGACCCGGAGGCATAGAAATCGTGTGAAAATATCTGGGCCATTTCTTGTGTTACCCATATTATTCCTCTTACCCTGATGAGTCCATTTAATCTGCCCTTTCATCTAACCACCAGGAATTTATTCTGACAGCTTCAACAGCAAAGTGGTTGATGTGCATCCTAAGGAAGAATCACTCGTTCTTTTGCCTTGGCATTGGGTTCTCATTGTACAACCCTGTACAGTACTTCAGCAACTATTTTTTTTTTAAGATTTAAAAAGCAAAGAGTTACAAAACTGTTTGTAATTAACTTGAAATAGAAAAGATAGCACTTTTTTTAAATCCCATTATATAGTACACCGTATAAATTACAGAGTATTCAAATGCACAAATGCATCTGTGTAACATTTATCAAATGTAATCTGCGTGTCTTTATGTGCACACACGAGTGTGTTCTCAAGAGTCTAATCGTCCTCCTTGATAATGCTGGGCCTCTGGCTGTCACGTATGGCAGTGCTCCAGGTCTGGCACGCTGCTGTTGCAGTATCGCATGTTGTTGGGGATATGGCAGTCTGTGTAATTAATGCCCCCATTTGGGGTGTAAATGGGCTGCAGTCTGAAATCTCCTTTAAGGAGCTGATCGTTATTTAAGGAGACGATCTGAAAACTGGTTTCTGTCATCTCCAGGATGGAGTTGTCCTTCTTGGTGCCTGCCTCGCAATAATCATCTTTCCGCCGGCCCCGGTTGTATTTCCACTTCTGGGAGGTGTAGCGCCCCTTTTTGTGCATGTGCCAGCAAAAGATGCTGAGCAAGACCACGAGCACAAATATCACAGCGCCCCCGATCAAGCCCGCCAGCAGAAAGGGGGAGCCCATGCTGTGGGATGTCGTCTGCTCGTGGCTGGACGCTGTGTTGCTGCCGTTGTTCAGATAGGAGGCATGGGTGGTGGCCTCTGAACAAATGGTGTCTTCTACCGCGCGGTAGTTAAAAGCATCCAGTGGCACTAAACAAATCCGGTAGGTGGATCGGGGCTCTAGATTAACCAGGCTCAGGTGTTGCTTCTCACCGCTGACTATGCGCTCCTGAACGATGCCCCCTACTAAACTGTGGCCCATTTTCACCCAGGTGAGTTTGTATGCCATCACGGTGAAGAGAGAGAGCCAGCTGACTTGAATGGAAGTATCATTCACAAAATGGACAGAGAGCTGGATCCGTTCAGAAATAGGTGGGGTCACTCTTTCTCTGCCATCCCAGTCAGGAATCGTGGGAAGTTTCGACGTGGTAGGAGTTGGAGGCGTGTAGCTTCTGCTAGGGTTTGGAATGGAGAGGGTGGGAGGCTCAGTGGTCGGAGAAGCTGTACTTGGGGCTGGGGTGAAGAGAGGCAGGCCGGGGGTCGTGGTGGGACACGACAAAAGATTCATATTTAATTCCCTGACGGCCATTCCCCGGACTTGTTCAGGACCTTGGCACATGAAACCCCGCACATTGAGAGATGAAGGGATATATTTGAGCCATTCCGTGACCCATTTAATACTGCAGTCACAAAACCAAGGGTTATTCCGAGCAGTGAGCTGCTTCAGATTGGAGAGATTATCAAAAACCCCTTGAGTCAGCATCCGCAGTTGGTTGTTGGATATATCCAGCCGTTCCAGCTTGCGGAGATTTGAGAAGGCTGTCAAAGGGATGTGGTTTATCTGGTTGTCCTGCAGATAGAGCCTGATCAGATGTGTACCTGGGAGATCGGGAGGAGGGTGAGACAGCGAATTACGTACGATTGAAAATTCCTTGAGCTTGGTGAGATGGCTGAAGGTGCCTTCGGCGATACCCTTGTTGGTCAGGAGGTTCCCGTCCACAATAAGACGCTCCAAGCTTGTGAGATTCTGGAAGGCCATGTCTGATATGACAGCAATTCGATTTTCATCTACTCTCAGCTCTTGCAAGTCCACTGGAAGCCCAACAGGTACACTGCTCAGGTGATTCTTAGACAAAAACAACAATTTGAGGCTGATAGCCTCCCGGAAGGCCCCGTCTTCCTCCCCCACTGTGGATATGGAGTTGTCATCCAGGTGCAGCTCTTCGAGCTTCAAGAGCTGGGCAAGAGCAGCCCGTGAAATGGTCTGAATATTGTTTTCCTGCAAATGGAGAACTCTGACATTCTTGGGAAGGTTCATGGGGAATTCGTCCAGTTGGTTGCCGTACAGGTAGACTGTGTGCACCGACTGTACATTGTGCAGTTCCGCAGGAAATCCAGCATTATTAATTTGGTTGTTGTGGAGGTAGAGTACGGTTACGCCCTCCGGGATCCCAAGAGGCACTGAGGTCAAGCTTCGCTCATTACAGTAGACAAAGTTCCTGTCGCAGCGGCACACACTCGGGCAGGCCAGGAGTTTGGACACCTGTGAGTAGAGCCCCAGGGAAATGATAAGCCAAGACTTCAGGAAAAATGCCCCATGGCTGGGCCACTTTGTGGTCTGTAGGCCCATTTCTGAAGTACAGAAATAAAATATAAAGTGGTGGGGAAAATAAAAAGAAAAAAAAATAATAAACAGCAAAATCAAGATGACTGGACGGGGTTCTGTCAAAGTCCAGAACTTCAGCTAGAGAGAACGTCCTGAGGGCGTATGGTAAAATAATCTCCCTGCTTTCCCTGGTCTTATCAGCCTGTGTTGCCCTCTTTGCTGCTGTCCTCCATGTGCAAAAAAAAATTCAACAGGGAGAATTTTCCACACTGGCAACGACGGGTGATGGCAAGTTATCAGCCAAGTCAACACAAGCCCAAGTGGGCAGGCAAAGCTCTCTTCTTTTGTAGATCAAGCCAGACTTGATTAGCCTACAAACTTCTTGGTTAAGCTCAATCTGCAATCTGTAGTAGGAAAAAAAAAGAAAGAAGAAATGGTCAGTTAAGGGTAGTAATGAAAGAAGTGCCAGTATGACCCCGAGCCTTTCAAAAACAATGAGATTGGGACAAAATGTTAAGAGGCAGGGGGTGGCATTAAGTGGCATTTCAAATAACAGTAATTTAGTTGAAAAGGTATTCAGGAAATAATATAGTATCTTCAAAAGAATATCATGCTGTTACCTGTCACTATCAACAATCATATTATGAATTTTATATCCCAATCAGTACCTTCTCTTTTTATCTAATCTTTACCTATTTGCATATCCAAACACTTAATTGTAACAGGCACACTGCTGAATCCACTCAATCAGTTAATGACAATTATTTACAAATCCTACTGGCTGTAGTCTTATTTCAAGGTGGAGGTGAGGACTGAGAGCTAACAAAAGTGAAGGCAAAAATGGGAAGCCCTGCATAGTTATGTATTTTACAAATGCAAAATGAAGACTAATAAAGTTACTTAAAAAGATGCATCCTTCCTGAAAAATTATTCCAAGTGGATTGTATTTCCAAATACATTTACTGTATGTGAACTTTCATATACTAGCTATTAAATAACTGTAGCTGAATAAGTTGCTATTTACCTTTAAAATTTTTTTTTTAAAATCTGATACAAAGGCTTATTCATGCCTACTGGAAAATTTTAGAAAATAAAATATAAGGAATACAGTGTAATAATGATAAAGATTATTCATTATATAATCACCCAGAGGTAACTGATCCAATTTGCATGCTTACTTCCCTTTTTTTCTATACATATACTTAACAAAATTGGAATCATTATTTACTTTTCTCTTTGTTACTTAACATGTCATAACCACATTTCCACATAATTTTAAAAATTATTCAAAGAAAAAAATTATTTTACAAAAAGTAGTATAAACGTAGTAAACAGAAACATGTATGAAGGCAGAGAGACATTTTCTTTCCCACTTCTTGTCTCCCTTCCTCTTTATCTTCTTCCAAAATAGCTTGCACTCAAGCCACCGAGGAGAATGACCAAGCTCCATCCCACAAAACATTTCCACTTCTCTCCTCCTTTGGGACCTCTAGGTCCAGATGAGATACACCATTGTGATCCCTTGAAGCGTTGCCAAGCTCACAATGAGGGGTAAGTTATTTTTCAACACTACCACCTTCCTTCTGACTGTGCTTTCCTGCTTTTATAAGAGGTCTTTTACCAAATTTTGAAATGAGAGAAGACACAGTTGAGGAAGTCAAGGCAATCCACAGACAGTAATCATGCCTTCTTGCTCCAGAATGTATTCCATCTGTTTTTAGATTAGAGAGGTAAAGAAGTTAATTGAAAGGTGCCAGATTTGATTTCCCTACAAAATAAGCTAACAAGACAGAACATGGCAAGCTGCGAGTCTCTTAATTCTCACCAATACATGGAGATTGAAACAACTTACATTTAAAAGCACAGAGGAACTATTCGAAATTGCTCCCTTAGCTATCTTTAGAAATATAATTAAAAAAGAAAAAAGAACACTGGAAGTGTTAGTTAAGTGTCAAGGATATTGTAAATGCGTTCTATAATTTAAAAGATTGGAAGCCAAAAAAATGCCTTCAATGGTCAGAAATGGTAAAATTCACTTTTTATTGTTTAGGAAATATAAGGTATGTGGGTGGGAATCTTTTTTTCAGGTAAAAATAGAGAGATGTGATGCCTTATTAAAAATCAAGCATGGCGGGACTTGATTTCACACGGTGGCTTACACCTGTAATCCCAGTACTTTGGTAGGCTGAGGCAGGCATATAGCTTAAGCCCAGAGGATGGAGACCAGCTTGGGTGACATAGTGAAACCCCATCTCTACCACTGAAGAGAATGTCCTAAGGGAGAAAAACGGTAGCACCAGGGTCTCTAAGTTTCTATGTAAAAAAAATAGATGCTTCTTGCTTGTCTTTTAGGCCAAGTATTAGGGGCTATGAAACAAATCAGTACTTGAGGATGATGGAGTTCACTTAGAGTTCATCAGCTAACAGCTAGAGGACATTAACACCAGGGGTAAACCAAGTACACAGGGATGGGCCTAGAAACTATTATCATGCATCCAAATTGTAGATTTTCCACTTGCCTGAACTGTGTCCTCTGCAAGGAAAGAATAGGCCCCCATCAGCCAACCCTTCGACCCCAGGCCTTGCTCTCTTGCAGGCATATTTTACTCATGAGTGGCTCTTTTATAATTATATAAGAAGATGATGTGGTTCTGAATAAAGTGCCTAATAAGATGACATGGGGCAAACTGTCTCTGTCTATACACCTTAACAGGAGAGGAGTCCCATCTAGACCACAATGTGTTGATGGGCTATGACAAGTTCAATTTTGAATGAAAACAAACTCTCAGAGCTTTCTTTGAGCTTCTTGGGAATCCAACAAAGTAACAGCATATAGCAGATTTGTTCTGTTCCTGTATCAACAAACCCTTATACCTATCAGTAAATGTACTGTATTTTCGGTTCAATCAGTGCAAATACGAGTAAAATTACAAACACCTAGGCCATAATGATTTTTTAAATTTAAATTTTCTTTGCATTTCCAGCTGTGGTTCCTACTGAATAATGAAGGTAGAGATCCTTTTAGACTTTAAGCTGGGAACCATATTTATGGAGAAAGTACAATGCTCAACAGGCATAGATCCTGAGTTCTTGTCCTGCTTCTATCACCAGGTAGCAGCAGGATCCTGAGTACACATTTCTTTTTTCAAGTATTAGTCTCCTCATCTGAAAAATGATGATAATAGTTCCTAACTCACAGCACTGTTGATAGGGTTAAATAAAATAGTACTCATGAAAAGTGTATGTCTGTACATGGCAAGAACATAATAATGCTGATTATTCTCTATGTAATTGCTATTATTAATGATATCCAAAGAGGTGAACTCCACCATGTAGAACAAAATAAATTCAGCCTTTACCTGCAAAAATCTATGCACTTCCAACTACCCCAGTTTCACAGCCTAAGCATTATTGACACTTTGTGCCAGATAATTCTGTGCTGTGGGGCTGTGGCATGCATCCAAAAATGTCTCCAGATGTGGTCATATAAAAATCCCCTGGAGTGGAAAAATTGCCCCCTGTTGAGATCCAATAATCTACACACACCTTCTTACAAGTGTTTTATAAAGTTGGCATTATTGCCACAATTTCCTAGAGGAAATTTACATAAATTTCTAATAATCATAACCTAAAAATGATTCACCCACGGACATCAAAAAGCAGGAAAATGTAACATACTTTCCATTCCTTTATTGAACCAGTATATACGGAGTCCTAGAATGAGGATACAGCTGTATACAGAGCTGATGTGGGTTTTGGTCTCACGAGGCTTAGAAGTTAAGTGAGGGGAGAAAAATGAGTAGGTGGGAAATTAGGGTTCTATGTAAAGAGTTCTAACACTAGAACAATCAGGCAATTGTGGTTCTGTGGAAGAGGTCTACCCTAGTCAATGAAGTATCAGGAAAAACTCTGCAGGGAAAGGATGGCTCTACAGAGGGACCAGACCCATGCCAGGAAAGAAATGTAAGTTCTGCATTCAGATCCAAGCTGCTTATAATGTGAAGCTAGAGATGAATCCCAGCTCAGCGGAGAGAAGGAACAAAATGTTAACTGCACAATACTTTCTCCCAACTCCGTCTGCTTCTCACTGAGGTACTCCTGCTTCTAGAAGATAATAAACAAACTCGTGTTTCAAAATCACTGGGCATTTCACTTATAAGTCTAAACGTTTGTGATTAAAAAAATTGCTTTGCAAGATACATTTTAAATATCAAAAGACAAAGGGTATTTTTTGTCTTTTAAATTTTTCACTGTTTGTGTGAATACTGTATTGAATATGTTGCTTCCACTCCAGGAAACTAGAGATTATAAAGAAAGGCTTATTGGCAGGTGCTAGGTAAAAGCAGAAATTTTCATTTAATGGAGATCACAGTTTCAAAACCTTGAGTATAAATCAACATGCAAAAATGCTCTTTGGGGACAGCAAGGACCTGGCCTTGCCAGTCTCTTAAAGATGACAGTGAAAGCAGTGACTTTTCCAGGCTGCTTTAACACTTTTCATAGGAACTGAGACTCCAACCACGTAAAGCTTTCTTCACAGTGTACCTCTCCTAGTGCTGCCTAAGAAGGCTTTTTTCTTTTTCTAATTAGTTCCAGGAGCCTGTATTTCAGGAGCGCTTAATAAACTGGTACTATAAAAATCATAGTACAGAAAATAAGAATTGTCAATAAGCAATGCCAATCGCGTAATAGAATGACAAGGACAAACCTAATAAAATCTTAATGGTTTCAGCACTGGCTGGATTGTGACAAGGCAGCATAGCTCATGAGGTGATACAAATGAGAAAGCTGAACTGAAGAGGAATTCTCCTAGAAAAGTTTCCCAGGGTCATATCCAACTTACAGTTTCTGGAGTCAAACAGTTCGTGCTGACAATCAGGCACATGCAGGTGCATAATCCGCAGGCCTGACTACACTACAAATCTGGAAACACGAAAGCAATTTATAGATCTTATGTACATTTCCACATTCTTGACTCCAGGTTATAAATACTGTTTGCACAATAATCAAGAGAGTCCTATAGTTAGCTGACCAAGGTTTGGGGATTATTAGCAAAGGAATTTGAAGAAACATTTATCAATAGCCATTCCCTAACCTGAAACCATTTTTCTATTTTATTCACTAAACTTCAACCAAGTCCCTGGAAGGTGCTCATTAGACAGATATTTCTCTTTACTCAGACAAAGAGAGAGAAACAAGGAGAAAGAGAAAGAGAGAGGAAGGGGTGAAGAAAAGAAAGAAAACACTTCGTTTAAACAGTTGATCATTTCCAGGCTCCAGTCAGTCTAAAATCGAAAACATTAAAATTAGACCGAAAAGGAAAAGCTATGCTCTTGGACAACACAAAATATTCTAAAACATTTGAAGTGTTGTTCTCATATGGTTTCCAACTGGTTCAAGTAATGGGTAAATTCAGAACAAATAACCAATGTTATATATTCAAATCCGTGAACTTGAGGTCACTTTCACTACGGCTACACACCTCTCTGAGCCCACTAGGAGGGAGTTCCCACTGATCATCCCTCGCTCCCTTTAAAATCTGGAACTGCAGGACTGGGTGGCCTCTTTCCACATCAACCACTGCCTGCGTGGTGGTTGGTTCCAGAAGAATAGCCAACTGTCTCGATGCTCTGAAAGCAGCTCCTGATAACAACCTGTTGGTTACGTGGTTCCCAGTAGTGAAGGGAAGCTGGCAGAAAATGAATTGAGAGAGTACTAATAAGATATAAAAGTATATGGTCCATAACAGATGGATCTTCTATAGTGGATGTCTATATGCTTTCAATCCATTTCAAAGGGATGTAATTCAGTTCATTTATAACATTCATTCGTTTGCTCAAACAGATTCCAACCATCTTACGTTTCTTAGAAAATAACTGATTTCTTAGACTCTTACCTTTGGGAAGAATTTTTTCCCCCTCCTCACTTGGTACAGTGGTTCCCCAAACCCAAGGGTCATCAAACACACTAGGGGAAAGTGATGAAAAATGAAGGTTTCTAGGCCCCACCCCTGCAGATGGTGGTTTAATAGGTCTGCAAAGGAGGCGGGACATGTGCAATTTGCCAACTTTCCCAAGTGGGGCTGATGATCAGTCACTTTAAGGTTTGACCACCCAGCCACTCCCTACCAGGAATTGCTTTCAGGAAATTGAAACAACTGGTCCTTCTGTCTTCTGGGTCGGATTTGGTATTGTGGAAGGAGTTGAGGGTTTGGAGCCAGAATTTGGTTTTTTATCTCAATGCTTCCACTCACTAACAGTCTGACAAAGGGCACCTGACTTAACTTCTCTGTATCTTTTTTTAATCTCAAAGGGGATAATCAGCTTTGTTTACGAAGTCGTTGGAAGGATTAGATGTAAATCTAAGAAAGTGACTAAGAGTATCAATTAGGCGCTCAATAAATTGGTTTTAGAGAGGTAGAAAAGGTGTTATAAACAGGAGCTGGGCTCTGGAGACAGGACCCGAACAGCTTTTCCACTTAGCAGTTGTGTTAACTTGGTCACACTACGTCACTTCTCTGTGTCCCAGTTAATTCACATAAAATGGAGAAAATAACAGTATTAATATTTCACAGTTGTTAGAGGGCTGTAAATCACTTACAACATTATCTAACGTGGAAAACACACGCTCATTAGGTTGGTCATTCCTAGTATCAGCTTTAAACAACAAAAAAAGCTCCTGTGCCAGGGAGCATTTCTCCCTAATCTGGTAGAGAGTTGGTTGTACTGAATCCATCAACTTTCACTTTCCTCGTTCATTCACTGATCACAGTTCTTTCTTTTGGTAATATACATATACATCTTCTGTCTATCCACCCTGTACATTTGTGCAGACATTTATAAAGTTGGTCAGTGAGTATGTGACAGGGCTAGGACTTGAACTCAGGCAGGGGCTGCAGGGCCTGCTCCTAACCTCTGTCCTGCCTCTCTGCAAGCTCTAGGCAGACAGGCTGGTCTGCTTTCGCTCACCATTATTTCCTCAGAGCCCACAGCAACCCCATTATTTCCTCAGGGCCCACAGCAACCCATGGCAGCCATTCAATAACTGCTTGTAGAAGAAATGAATGAATCAAAGAATGACCTTCGGATGATTACTTTGTTTGAAAAGACAGTCTGCAAAAACTCTTTGACATCTTCAGTCTGAGGTCCCACAAGGAATCAGTGAGATAATATTTCAGAGTAGCTTTCAAGGGTTTTCAGCTACCCTAAGCTATCTGGAAAGATGGAAGGATAGATAGAGCGATGGAGGAACAGTCCCTGAGCATAAAGAAACTCGATGACCTTCGTAAAAGGCATAGAACATGCAGCTAGGAAATAGTTGCAATTACTACAGCCCTACATTTGTTTTACTAAATGACATCAAAATTCCATGCTCTTACTGACTTGTAGTGCTGCTGAAATAGGGTCACTCAGAAATGTTCTAACATACTTGGTTTGTTGAGAGGCACATCTGTACCTAACAGTTCAGTTCTATGACGGTTGTGATCTGAAATCAACTAAGTCTTTGTGATCTACCACAAAAAACACAAATTTCTACTTATATAGTATCAATCTATTTTAGATATTTATATAAATTCAACGTGACAGTTCAACCAAACTTTAATTGCGTATGACTTTACTGTTACACACAGTGAGAATCAACATAAAATAGGCCGGTATCTTTGAGAGCTATAAAAAAGCTTATGAAAAAAATAAACTGAAACCAAAAATATAAACATGGCCTACTTCTGTACCCTAATATTGCACATATGTAATATACATAACAAAACAGAGAATCTCATGTCTGCTTCACAAGAGGAATACAGATTTCTGTCGACGATATTGATTAGGCGCATGAAATGAAATTACATAGTGTGTCTTTCCAGGTGAGTTATCTGGTTTTGAATCTAAAAAATGAAAAATTCATTGCTTAAGCCTATTTTGGTATCATAGAGATGGCTCTGCATGTAAATGGTATAAAATTTCCTCACTGAATAAATAGGTTTTTACAATGCACCTTCTCATCTTCAGCACACCTGTCATGCTGAGGTGTCAGGCTATGTTCAGGAGACTATTTCTGGATATGGGAAACAAGAGGGGATAAGAAACAGAAGAAAAATCAGTATTGCTTAATATCCTTGACCCTCTTCTTCTCTCAAGGACATTCCTGCCCCCTTGCCCCGGACATGACTAGAAATGGGTTAAGATCAAATCAAGTCATTTCTAAAGCTTAAAATAAAACCCTAGATAAGCTGTTTTGGTATCATATCCAGGGTAGTTGCACAACACTCACAAGGAGTAATTCGAAGCAGAATATTGAAAATACACAGCAGATTTTAAAAGCGACCTTCAACATAATCTATACTGGTGGCCTTGATCATGCGAATGAATTCTGAGCTACATTCTCCAAACACAGAAGAATTTCAACATACTGGCAGATCCTTTTACAGGTTTACACAAAATCAAAATGCTGCTTTCACTGAGGGCCATGGTGGATTTCGAACTTCACATCAAAGGCAAAAAGCTTGTATTTTCTTAGTGCCAATCAATTTCAACCACTTAACTGTTTTTTTTTTGGAAGAGTTCCCACCAATAATAATTTTAAAATGTCTGGAACAGATAATGACTTTGTTTTTTTTTTTTTTTGAAAAGCAAGTTACATTCTGACTCAAGTGTATGTCACCAAAGCCATGTACATATAATGGCCACCAGAGGGAGGCAACACACACACACACACACACACACACACACACACACACACACACACACACGTCTCTCTCTTTCTCTCTCTCTTTCTTGCTCCCTCTCCCTCTCTTCACATGAGAAGATAGTTTTGATTGACTTTTCATCCTTGTCTCAACCATGTGTTGTTTGTCCAGAAAAGGGTTCCAATCTTCAATGGTTAAATAAAAATAATTCATACATAAGGGAATAATGTGAAGTCTGTGATGATGAAGATTTAAAACAGTGAGAGTGATAAGAGAACCCTATGCTTGAAATGAGAGTGGGTTATTCACTCCTTCCTTAGCTACACTCCCAAGCTTGACTGTACTGCAGGCCCAGGTCCTTGGGAGGATCACACTTGGTTCATCTCATAAAGTACTACATCTCCAAGACAGGCTGGCTCTCTGAGACAACACATTCTAGAACAGGTCAAGGAAAAGAGTGGGCAGCACCTGCTTTCCTGACGAACCTCCATTTCCTCAAAAATCTTTCTTTGCTGGTTCTCCAATGCTTCAAATTTCATAATTATAAACCAATGCTTTTGGATCAGCAGGTAACCCTCTCCAGAAAAGCAAATTTTTTTTGGTAAACATTCCAAACCAAGTGAATCATATAAGACCTTTCTTTTAAAACTAATATTTCTTATGCATTTATTTATCAGACAATTGTTGAGTGGCCACTGTGTGTCTGATACAGCAGGAGGCCTGTGTGATGCACAGGTGAGCAAGACAGATGAAGTCCCTATAGTCAGAAAGGTGCTATGTTTAGAAAGCAAGATGGCCTGTCATCCCAGCACTCTGGGAGGCCAAGGTAGTGAATCAGATGAGGTCAGGGGTTCGAGACCAGCCTGGCCAGCATGGTGAAACCTTGTCTCTACTAAAAGTACAAAAACTAGCTGGGTGTGGTTCCAGGTGCCTGTAATCCCAGCTACTTGGGAGGCTGAGGCAGGAGAATGCCATGAACCCTGTAGGTGGTGGATGCAGTGAGCTGATATTGCACCACTGCCCTCCAGCCTGGGCAACAGAGTAAAACTCTGTGTCAAAATAATAATAATAATAATTAATTAATTAAAATGACAAAACTTGGTATTTGAAATTCAAAGCAAAGTAATAAAGGCAATAAAGAAGTGTCATAGAGGATGATACGGTGAGTGTCAGATAGATTTAATATGGTGGCCACAGATGGCATCTTAGAAAATGAGATTCCTAAAGAATGAGGAGTTGCTAAGGATGGAGGATCTGGGGTGCAGAATGATGGTGCACGGGAGAAAAGAGGGCAATAAGTAAGTCCGGGCAAGAGCAGGCACAAGGATACACGGAAGGGAGAGCCCTAGTTCTGGCAGGAACTGAAAGACCAGTGTGTCTGGGAAATTTTATGAGAAATGGGGAGAAGGAAAGCTGCAGAAACAGGGCCAAGAGTTTTAATGGACTTGAACAGGCAAACCTTTATGGCTTTGGTAAGCCATTTAGCTTCTATTCTCATGGCAGTGAAAAGCCTGCAGGAAGAGTATGGCGAGAAGGTAAAGATCAAACACGCTACCTAGAGTTACCCAACCAAGAGCGGAAAGAAGTTCTTGACAAGTAATGATGAAGTAAAACAGGAAATATTATTAAGAATAAGAGCGGAGAGGAAAAAGTACACTCTGAACTTCTGCTGGAATTCTTTCTTCAAATGTCCCATTTCAGAGAGTCTCTTCTTGCAAACAGTCCCACACATTTTTTTTTTTCCAGCTGTCTCAAATTCTCTTTGGAAAGGGAGGAAGTATAAATAATAAATAAATAAAATAAATACAGCTTTGACTAAACAAGGACTTTGATGAGAAAGTGAGGAACCCATGCTGGGAAAAGACAGCCATGTAATTAATTAGAAGGGTCTCTTGACTTCTATCATGAGCACTGAAGCCTGCCACCCCGCTTAGCATAATGTCCTTTCCACTGGGGAAGGCACAGGCCACCCGCTGTTCTCTAGCAAGTAAATTGGTCCCTGCCTATAAATTATTCTATGTGTGGTGAAGAAAACCATTGGCTTTTTCATTTTTCTGAAGTTCTGTGCACAGCCTGGCAAACAAGCTCCGATAATTTGAAAAAGTGGCTTTTAGTGACCCTAGCAATAAAAAAGTTAGTAGTGCAATAGAGTTTGACGTGTTTCTAGAAGGCTGCCTGGGCTGCATCATTCATGGGAGGCAACAGCTGTCTCACCCGAGAATAGAGGTGTGGGGCTTCTACCCCAGCTCATGGCTCACTGCAGAGGGCAGGCCCCATTCAAAGAATACAGATGCTCACTCAAGCTCTGTTCTTCCTGAAATCTGCTTGTATGTTTCTAGAACCAAGTCTCCTAAAGGAGTTACATGGTCTTTTGGGGGAACTCACAGGTGCGGAAACTAGGCATTTAGGGTCAAGATTAAATGAAGCAAATTCCCAGTGACACAGCCACTTCCATGAACTTTTGGATGTGGCTAAGCTCTGACTCGGGTGTTTTCTCCAAATGTTCTACCTCCCCAACTCTCTTGACCATTCTTCAGGGAATTCAGAATATGGAAATAATCTCAAAACCAGTGAGAGTTCCTGAAAAAGCTGAAATTGACCACAGTACCATCCTTAGACCTACAGCCCACACTCCTCCTATCAGGGCAAGGAATGCACAGAGCTATGACCATCCAAAGCCTACACTCCTCCTTCTAGGCTCTGTCTTGCGTACCCAGGTTCCAGAATTTCCTGGCTCACACTTTCTCACAGGGCCCTGGAGGACCTCTCCACTGACACCTCTGAGCTTGTTTAGATGAAGAAGCAGGAGTGCAGAGCTGGGGTGTGTGTGCAAAGCCTCTTAGGGTTCAGGACAGAACCTCGGTGGGAAGGTAAGAGACTTGGAACCAGTTTTCTCTGCACTGCCACCTTCTGTTCTATACCTGGTGGAGTTTGAGAATTCTAAAGTCAAATCTGCCTGGCCTCTGGGACATTCTGAAAGGCAAATGGGTCACAATAGGCAAAGCGCCTTCACTTTTTAAACAACTTGCTAATGAGATATGTAACCTTTGAAAAAATAGATCTAAAGCAGGCCTCTCCTCTTCTTGCTCAGGACCCTAGCAAATGTGTGGGTGGGCCTACTGAGAGCAGCAGCTTGTCACATGAGGAGGGGACCTGCTTCCAAGGAGAGAAGAGTCATGCACACTTCCTGAATAAACAGAAACAACGCTGAAAAATGTTCTCTCTTAAATGTATCTTCAGGGAGGAAGAAGCATAAAAACTTTAAGAAACGTTATGACTTAACTAATGTTGCTAAAATTACTAATTCCACAGATTTACCACAATTAAATAAAAATCCATCCATCCATTCATCTGTGTATTCACTTATTCAATAATCATTTATCAGCTGGGCACCATGGCTCATGCTTGTAATCCCAGCACTTTGGGAGGCCGAGGCAGGCAGATCACCTGAGGTAAGAAGTTCGAGAGCAGCCTAGCCAATGTGGTAAAACCCCATCTCTACTAAAAATACAAAGTTAGCCAGGCATGGTGGCAGGCTCCTGTAATACCAGTTGCTTGGGAGGCTGAGGCAGGAGAATCGCTTGAATCCGGGAGGTAGAGGTTGCAGTGAACTGAGATCACAATCACATCACTGCACTCCAGCCTGGGTGACAGAGCAAAACTCTGTCTGAAAAACAAACAAACAAACAAACAAACAAAAAAACAATTTACCAAGCAAACACTACATGACAGGCAATGGACTGTTATGGAATAAACTGTTCCCACCCCAAATTCATATGTTGAAGTCCTAACTCCAGTATCTCAGAATATGACTATATTTGGAGATAGAGCCTTTAAGGACAGCATTGGGTTAAAATAAAGTCTTTAGGGTGGGGGCTAATCCAATATGACTAGTGTCTATACAGGAATAGGTCAGGACACAGATATACACAGAGTGAAGACCATGCGAGGACCCAGGAGAAGAGAAGACAGCTATCTATTAATGCAATCTAAGGAGAAAAGCTTAAGAAGAAACTGACCCTGCTGACAACTTGTTCTAGCCCCCAGAATGGAGAGAAAATACATTTCTCTCGGTCTATACAGGCTGTGGTATTTCGTTTAGGCATCTGAGCTGACTCATACAGAGACGCTTGATTTCCTAATACAGTAGAAAGCACATAAAATGCATAACACATAAGATGAGCATGCCACAACTAATTACAACACAAGGTGATTAAGAAACAGCTCACTCATACCCAACTCTCATAGCAGGACTGCAAAGCAAATTTGTTCGTAAACTGAAGGCAAGTCCTTCTTCTACACATTCACTTTGAATTTAATCTCAGTTTCCAGGCCTCCCCAGAAGCATTTCTTCTTCTTTGAGCTGCAAACTCTCTTTTCCCAGAGACGGTGATCCCACCCTTGGCTGCTGTTGCAAGAATCCATTCACTCCCTACTTTTCTGTTCAATGAATAATGACTTCGAATCTTCAATGACAATCCGTTAACAAAAATGAAAACTGCTCCTAAGTGGTTACTAAGAAAAGTATATCGCCTACCTCTTACTGCTTTTTCTCAGACTCTAAAAATCACTGATGTGCATCAATACTTTCCTGTACCCTCTGCACCGATGGCTCCCAAATCTAAGCTTCCATCTCGGCAGGAAAAGTTCCAGGGGAGAAGGGAGCGTGACTCTCGGGTCAAAACTTGCTCAGTCCCACATTATAAAGCCAACCCTCCTCTAACATGCTGCTCTGATGCCTTGGGTTAAGGAAGAACACAATCATCTGTAACCCCACAGATTGTGCATTCCCGATGAGCATATGGTGTCTTCCCCAGTGGGATAAAAGGTGGTTCTTGGAAAAAAGAGATTAAAAAAAAATCCAAGCTGTTATGAGAATTGTGTCCCTCCAGGTGGCTACAGTACATCTACAGATATACAGCAGTTCTGTTAGTATTAAAACGTCATGAGGGAAGGCAACATTTAGGAAAAAAAATCTAGGCAATCTCCTTTAGATGGTGGTGGGGGTGGGGTGGAGTGCGATAATGCAAAAAGTTTGAGAGACACTGTCATAGACTACCAAGCATGGAAATAAGAAGAATAACTGACGGCTGGGCGCAAATGCTCACGCCTGTAATCCCAACACTTTGGGAGGCAGAGGCTGGCGAATCATGAGGTCAGGAGATCAAGACCAACCTGGACAACATGGTGAAACCCCAGCTCTACTAAAAATACAAAAATTAGCTGGGCGTGGTGGCGAGTGACTGTAATCCCAGCTACTCCGGAGGCTGAGGAAGGAGAATCACTTGAAACAGAGAGTTGGAGGTTGCAGTGAGCAGAGATGGCACCACTGTACTCCGGCCTGGTGACAGAGCGAGACTCCGTCTCAAAAACAAACAAACGAACAACAATAAGAAACAGCTAACGTGCAGAGTACCACCACATGCAATGCATCATGCCATGTGCTTGAGATTTGCTACCTAATTTAATTCTCATGGCTATACTCTGTAGTAAATATCATATTGCCATTTTAGAGATGTAGAAATTGAGGCATGAAGTGTTTAAGTGACTTTCCCAAAATTACAGGTAGGTGGGATATATGTAGCCAAAAATTTCCTACCAATATGCCACTTAATCATAGAAAACACTGTGTTCTCACACCCTCAGCAAAATACATTGGCCCATGACACACCGTGTGTTAACAGTTGATACAATGTTATTCTACTACCCCCAAACAATTGTCTTCACCATTGAGCTCTGTGCTCACCAAGAGATCCTAAGTATATGATGCCGCCTATACCTTTTAACTGTAATTATATAATATAAATAAATATTTGGTCAAGCAGTATGAAGGGTACAAAAAGGAGTTACTCAATATGAAAACTTCCTTCAATGGTTCAGAAAAAATCATGAATGCAAGTTAGTTAAAGTTGCTAGTTATCTGGAGAGGCGTGGGAGAAGGAAGAGGGGAAAGCACAATCTTTAGTAACATAAAAAAGCAAACGAAGTCAGAGTTGAAGTTTCTGGGGGAGAAAATAATATGAATTCAATCAATGCTATGGAAGTATGCAGAAGAAAACTGAGCTCTACGTCAAAAGATTGGCCAATTAATGTCCAATTTAATGTTTCTGTGTACAAGTTATTATTAAATATCTTTATGATTTCTTAATTTAACTGAAGTAACTGTCCCAATTATGTCTGATATTAGGTAACTTGTATACTATGTAAGTTTTCAAAGGTATATCATGGTTCTATCAGCCTTAAAATCTTGGAAAATCTGTGACTTTTTGAGGCAAAAACTCAAGCAAAAATGTTGAGTACCACTCACAGGAGGAAGCTGCCATTACTGGCTTAATTCTGCTCCCAATCTCCAACTATATTTCCGTGTTATTGAAAGCAAAATGTACCTGAGAGGAAACAGAACTCTGGGCTCCCTAAGTGGTCTTTCATGACAATAGAAAAAGCGGGTGTGGGGAAATGTAGGTTTCAATCAAATTAGCTGGAAAGGCCTGAGATGATATTAAAAGAAAAGTTAAAGTCTTCCATACGCAGGCACTTCTGACTCCCTGAATTATTTATCAGGTTCACTGCAGTTGGGTCCCAGAAGGGCTATGAATTCTTACTGGCATCTTCTCTCTGACCTGTGATAATTCTGAACTCTTCGTGTCAAAGAACCATGTCAGCACTAAAAGGAGTGACAGTCAGATTAGGCTGGGAGGACCAAATGTCTTCCTATTTTCCCTCCTAACCCCCACCCACTTCACCCCTCTGCCAACACACGCAGCAGGAAAGCCTAATTTCTTCCCCATTTTCTAAGCGCTCTTTGAAGGTATTTCTTTAGCACTGCTCTGAACTACAGCTATTTAGAGCAATTTAGTTTATCTGCATCCTTTTATTCCCTCTACCATTAGTCCAATTTCAAAAACAATAAGAACAAAAAGAAAATCTTCTCAGTTTTAAAAACAGTCCTAGGCTTATTTATTTTGCTTCTGATTTTTTTTTCTTTTTTGGTGGAGTTTTCCAACTCTCTCTCTCAATTTCTTCACCCAGAGCAATTTATGAAAACAAATGCAGCCTACAGCAATCATCAATCCTTAAAGTGAACAATACTACTGTGAATTATAATGTTCAAAGACTTGGGCTAGATGATGAAAGCTCAAAAGAAGTCAAATATATTATTTGAGTCCTCAGTAAATTTGCAATCTAGTCACGTAAGTAAAACGAGGATATTGGAGATTAACAGGCAATAAATAAACGTGGAAAACAGAGGAAATAGGTATAAGTAAAGGAAGATCTGGATAAGAGTGAGGAAGTCAAGATTTTACTCCTAAATGTTCCACTGATGCAAACACATCACTTATCTTTCCTGGGCGTCATGCCACCCACCAGCATGAAAGGAGACAAAGCTGATTACAGTTAAGCACGTTTCCAATCTTAAAATACGTGACAATTTCTGACCCCATAAGTAACAACACTCCAAGAAAATGTCTTCACTAACTGGTAAGACAGGTTGGGATTGATTAAGTAGGATGGCTTCCTGAAGTTCTTCAGCACATCAAAAGGCTATTGAAGAAAGCAACAGAAATGGGCTTCCATGAAAGCAGTCATGTTTTAACACAGTAAAAATGGCACCCTCAAGACACAAGAAAAAGCTACCTTATGTTACCCAGAAATATGTAAACATTTCATCTCTGATCTGTTCTCCATTCTCAATCTAGGTCTTTTTTTTTTTTTTTTTTTTTTTTTTTTGTGTGTGTGTGTGTGTGTGTGTGTGACAGAGTCTTGCTCTGTCACCCAGGCTGGAGTGAAGTAGCGAGAGACCCCGGCTTGCTGCAACCTCCACCTCCCGGGTTGAAGCGATTCTTGAAGCTCAGTCTCCCAAGTAGCAGGGACTACAGGCACACGCCACTATGCCTGGCAGATTTTTGTTTTTTTGGTAGAGATGGGGTTTTGCCATGTTGGCCAGGCTGATGTCAAACTCCTGACCTCAAGTGATCCACCCACCTAGCCTCCCAAAATGCTGGTATTACAGGAGTAAGCCACCAAACCTGGCCTCAATCCAGGGTAATTCTTAATTACCTAACAAGATGTGACAGAAAAAAGATAAGAAAAGAGAAAAGAATGAAGAGGAAATCTCATCATCTACTATCATAAGTTATTTATCTGACCTTATCTGGTCCTGATCAGAAAACCTCGCTCAGCAATAAGCAGTGAGACAGGGCTATTCTTTATATGCTGGGTTTGAAGCTATCAGTTATTCAGTCAATCCCATCATTCTAGAAAGCCTCATGACACATCCTTTTTCCCCTTCATAATTGATGCCCAGAACCTCAACTTTCCTCTTTCCCATAGACACAAAGGGTCCTCTATCTACTGTTCTCTGTAGATAGCTCTGTAGGCATTGTTCTCTGTCGAAGCTTGTACCAAGTACCTTCAGGGAATTCAGAAATAAATCAGTTCAAGTCCTTGCTTGCGTATTATTTAGGAGAGAGGAAGACAAGGATGATGGCTCAATTAATAATTTGAGGCAGAGGTCATACATGCCATAGAGGTATCAATAAAATTATACCCACATACAAAAAGAGAGATCCTATTTAAGTGGAATATCTGAAAAACTTGAAGAGAACAGGGCATTTGAGATAAACTTCATTGATACTTTTCACATTATTCCCCCTCAGTTGTAGACAGGGAAATTATCCCCAATTATCCTCCGAAAACGAAAACAAAACAGGACAACAACAACAAAAAAAACAAACCCAAACCCCCAAACAGAGGTAATCATTATTTGGGGGTTATGGTAGATTTCTCTGCAGTACCTCCTCCAAATGGTTTATTTGTTCAATTTTAAACAGAAATGAAGGGTCCCTACACAAAGAATGCACATGCAACAAAGGGTACACCATCCTTCTATGACATTCAAGCAACTTATTTCTTAATAAGTTGCCAGATCCATCCAGTTAACAGAGCAAAAGTCACTGATGTGAAGGCGCAGTTCCTAAAGCAAAACTACGCCCACTCTTTCCATTTCACTCTTCATAATTGGAACTTTTGCCAAATCATAATTCCCTGTGCTGAGCGTAGAACTCCATTCAGCTATTCTGGCTTTGAAAACTCTAACTTGGCTTTGAACAAACCCTGAGAAAGACAAAGAGAGCACATAATGTAATCAATCCTGATTTCTCCAATTTGTTCTTTGAGCTCCAGGGTGCTTTAATAAAATAGGAAGTGCCATCTCGCCTTCCAATTGAGAAGCTGAGCAGGGAGCCAAGCCAGTAGTGTACCAGGAATAATTCCGCAGTGGCAACTCCAAGTCGGAGCAAAGGGACTATTCTAAGGTTGTGTTAGCAAAATTGTTACTATGAGAAATTGAATTTGAATAGATCGCTTTGTTAGGAGACAGCAAAGAAAATCAAGTAGTTATATGTGTATTTTTGTGTAATATACATGTACATTTATGTATGCATTTACAGGCTGTATGTATGTATAAGAGTGCATATGTAAATACAGATATGCAAATGCATTTATAAGCCACTATATATCTAAGCAGACACTTTACTACCCTTCATTATAAATAAGTAATAACAAATTGTATTCACAGGCTTAGATATGGTTAAAAAGCAATTCTCTATTGTGGAAAGGGCTGTTCCTTCTTACAGATCAATAAATCACTGTTGGTGGTGGTAGGCAATGTACTCTTCCATCTGACTTCCAGGAGCAACTATTTCTAGAACCTGATATTCCAGACATTCCATGGTTGCCTCAAGGAAAAAATTCCCATTTTTGAGCAGGATACGTCAGACACAGGGCAACTAGTGTGCTAGTACTTCTTAGTATTCTTAGTACTCTTCTGCTAGGACTCTTTCATAGCCATCCACATCTCTGTGACTTTACTAGTAATAATTATAATAATTTTAAGAACTAATATTTGCAGAGAATTTACAAAGTTTTCACTGATGCATCTTGTTGATGTTCACATCTCTCTAAAGCAAGTATTATCATCAGTCTCATTTAATAAGTAACCAAACTGAGGCTCAGGGAGTAGGAGGACTTTGCTCAAGCTTGTCTAGTTAGCATGGAGCAGAGCTGGGATTCAAACCCAAGTGTTCTGACTCTAGTGTTGTGCTTTTTTTCCTGTGGGCTGGGAAGGTCTTCAGGGCTTTGCTCCCTAAGCCATTAATCCACTGCAGCTTGCCATTCACCAGCTGCTAGGACAGCCTGCTGTCTTCCATTATCCAGAGGTCTGTGGTCTCCCCAGGGAATTGGTGATGCTGGGCATAATTTTAGTCCTGGAAGTCTGGCTGTGTTCCAGAACCTTTTTATTAGGATCGTGCTGTGCCATTTAAAGTTCAAAGAGGCTTGTAAGCAATGCTTAAAAAATGGCTCAACAATGGTCCATGAGTCCATGGTGAGTCCAACCTGGCCCTGATGGCTTGGTTTGCCAGTTTAGGGCCTGCCCAGGACAACATTCTTCTGCTTGGTTTCTTCCACACTGCGTCTCCCTTCTATCCCATCCTACAGCACGTCAGCTTCCATCCCTACATCTTTACTGCTTCCTGTCTTTAGTCCCTACCTGGTCATCAACTAAACCTTCTCATTTCTGAGGTTAAGCTTGTGCCCCTCATCTAATCTCCCTCTCACCCTCCTGTTACTGCAGGACATGACTTCCATTTGCTTATTTACCACTATGGTTTTTTACAATACATAAAATGAAAGTAATATCTATCTCCTGGCTTGATAAAGACTAAACTTGTCATTCAACAAACATCTACTGAGCAGTTGGAATGGATAACACACTCTGTGCAGCATAACGCATAAGTCACAGACTCAACTCCCAACCAGGTCTTCTCTGATGAGAAAGAGGATCAGGTCTTCACTATTCCAAAAACTCTTTCCCAGTACTGTAAGTTCTTCAAGCTCCCACTCCATCTTTATTTTTGCTTCCATGCAAATCATGTCGTGTCTATGTCTTATTCCCTGGCTCCTTGTAATCCAGCTTACACGATCCTGAAATACCTTTGAAATTGCAAAAAAGTCCACAATATGATTTCATAATACAAAGTCTAATGGTCTCTTTCAATTTTCCTTTGGCTCTGCAAGGATTGATACTCTTGACCACATTTCCTTTCCCCAAGCTCTAACCTCCAGCAGTTTCTCTGATGTCCCCTCAGAGTCTTCCTTTTTCTGACCACATCTTTCCCCGTACAGATAAGTGGGCAGTCCTCATAGTTCTGTTTCCAAACACCTCTTTCTCAGTACACAAATTAAATGTCCATGATTAAATTCTACCACTTTAATCTTATAAAACTGGATCTCAAATCTTTAACCCAATTAGAACATTTTGATCAGAATTTTAGCCCTGTATTTCCAAACCCATGGGTACACCCACACATCCATCTGGAACTTCAAACCAACTACTTCAAGCTCTTTTTCTGACTTCTCCATTTTGACCAATGGCATCAGCATCTTTTATTACAGTAAAGAGACCAATGCTGGTTCCTACTACTTCCTCTTATCACCCAAATGAATCATTAGTGAGGTTAATTCTTCTTTTACAACATAGCTCACATGCCTCTCCTCCTTGATTTATAGCTACCCCCATAAATGAGCTGAACTGCACTTTCCTTACATCTCTTTGTCTACAGTCTCTAAGTCACCATCAATTACTTACAGATGATATTCTGAAAGTATTATTGTGCCCATCATATACTGTCCTATTAGCAACTCTTATTTCTACTTCCTATGACAATAATGTTTAACATTTCCATGGCTGTATGCAGCCTTTTTATTTGGATCTTGAATTTAAATCCCAGACCTAATCCTCCCTAGCTATGTGACACTGGAGAAATTACTTCATTTTCCTGTGGCCTGGTTTCGTCACCTGTAAAATACACATAAAATTTGTTAATCAACTGATAAAGGGAAGAAAGGAAAGGAGGAAAGAAGGAAGGAGGGAGGGAGGAAAGAAAGAAAGAGAATCATGAATTAAACTGATTAAAGTTTAATTAATGGCTAAGATACCACAAGTGTGTTTAGTTGTACATGGCACTATTAGACTAACTTAAAGCTTCTTTCATCAATCCAATGTGGTATGGAGGGTAACACATTAAAGAAACAGTGTTCAATTTCTGAACATTCCAGTGAGTAGCTCTGTGATACTGTGGCAAGTAATTTAACTTCACTGGGCCACAGTTTTCTCCCAGTAAATATGAACAACAACACCTACTTTACAAGGTTGCTTTAAGGATTAGGAAGAGCAATGTGTTGTATCGTTGGTATCCCCCTACCCCATAGTCCTTACAAGACTGTTCTTGAGAGTGGTTTAGAGAGGCAGCAGCCAAAATATGGCCATTTCTGACCTTGCAAACACTTTTAGGCTATTGAGTTAAGAGTATTCCACAGGACCAAAAGCTGTTTGCAGCACTTGTCATCTTAAAGTCCCATTTCTCTTATTTCATCCTAATGCACAGCTATATAAAATATGTGGCATACCACTGAAGCTACCACACGACACAGCTTTTTAAAGAGAGTCTGTCTGAATAGTAGAAAGAGTTAAACCCTTGAATTCCAAAGACCTACATCTTTGTCTTAGTTCTGTCACTAACTGTATGTGTGGTCACTTCATTTATCTAGGCTGCATGTTAAAACCGTAAAAGGAAGAAGAGGAATTTTATAACGTCTAGGGTTTCTTTCAGCTTGAAAATCCTATGAGGTCCAATTGAGAAGTAGTTCTATGATCACAAAAACTTCTGAAGAACTTCTCAGAGCATCAGAACATCACCATCAGAAGCCAAGAGCTACGACGAAATCAGTGGACATGAAGTGCTGATAAGGCTGTTAAGACTTGGTTGTCTCTATCTGCTCCCAGTATCTGATACCACGTATGCCCTGCACCCGAAAATCTCTTGAAAATCTAAGTTCAGAATTCCAGTAGAATGCCTTTATTCAGTTAAGAAATCTGTTTAATTCCTGGATGAATGAAACACAATTTACCCAACTCCCACTCCATCGTTCCCTTTTCTCTGAAATGTAGTCAGACAGACTTGTATGTCTGAACACTTTCTCTGCCATTAATGAGCTGTGGGCAAATATGCAGCAGGTCATGTAACTACTCTGATCCAAAATCTCCTGGCAACAAGGTTGTAAAGATTAAACGAGGCTACTTACGCAAACTTTGTACTTAGTAAATGTCCTGAATGGAGTAATTGCTCAGTAAATGATAATCATTATTTTCATCATTAGACTTAGGATGTGTCTATGTGAAGTGACTAGATTGACAGTTTTGAGTGAAACAACTAAAGGGAACAGTGACAAGTATAGACAAGCCATTAGAAAAGAGTTTGAAACTTAGATCAGCTCGGATGAGTCCCCAACTGCAGACAATTAGGTTTATGACTGTAAATAAATCACTTCGCTAGTATAAAGGAATGCCAGCAGAATACATCATCTCAGCAGTCCCACTCAGCTGTGATGTCTATCAGTATACAATTTTAAGCCACACGTTTCTACATAATTCACTCATGTTTTTAGGTTTCCACAGTAGAAATAATTGTGTCTCTGAACAGACTGGACTCCTCACAAGTCGTTTAAACTCAATAAATATCTTAAAGTTGACCACATCCTTAGCTGAGTGTGGTGGTGGGCACCTGTAATCCCTGCTACTTGGGAGGCTGAGGCAGGAGAACTGCTTGAACCCAAGAGGCAGAGGATGCAGTGAGCCGAGATCGCACCATTGCACTCCAGCTTGGGCAACAAGAGTGAAACTCCATCTCAAAAAAAAAAAAAAAATTTGACCGCATCTTGTTACTTCCAGTGTCAAGCTTCCAATCAAAAAAATAGAGCAACTTAAGAAAAAAATAAGCTCACAGACTTTGCCATTTAGTTGGGAATGGCATCCAGCAAAATCAGGTAGAACAAATAAAAAGACAAACTTATAATGACACCTATCTGATGTATTTTCTCGTAAAGAAATCAATGCTCTCTAAATCACCCATCTCCTTTACTCACATACCTCTCTTAGTTAATAAGAGAATATGTATGGAGTATTGTATAGATAAATGTAGTTCATGCCCAAACAGCTTATACTTCTCTTCATCTTTCTCTCATGCCCTGATACATATTCTCTCATTTTCCAGCTCCTTGAGCTACATTTTTCCTTATTATATTTTAATTGACTTTTTCATATTAAATTTTGCTTGAAAGGATGATTTGAGTTCAAAAGCACTGAAGTTGTCATATCTTTTGAGCAAAGCCTTATGTCCTATTTAATTTGATACGAACTCGGATAGCAAACGCTGGTGTTTCTCTTTATTTTTTTCATCTCAACGCAATAAAATATAATAAAGGCATAGCTAAAAATAATAAAGAAGAAATCGTTTCTGTCATTCAAACACCCGGCTTTCACCTTGACTTTGACGCTCAGGAAACTCTAGCATTTTTAAATATTTGCTTGCTTTCTGAGAATCAGATTGTTAAGGCCGTATGCTCTCTCCCAGCTCAGTATTCTCATTACCATTTAAAGTATGCTTAAAATCAATGGAAAATCAACACACTGCATAACGAGGCACAACTAGCATGTTCTCATCTCTGCCAGTGGCATGGTAACTGCTCACCTGTGAAAAATATGATTTCTCCCAGGTACCATCTTGATAGGCAAAAAAGAGTTTAAACAATGAAAATGTTGAAATAAAAAAAGTCTTTAGCAAAATGATGGGTTCAATTACTTTAGAATCTCTACCTCTGAAATTATATTATCTATTTGTACATTGGACAATTCCAGAAAATAAATTCCCACATTAAAATCCTTTTCCACATTCAAAAATAAAAAACCTGCCTTATGTTAGTGTCTAATCTCTGGTTTGGTCCATGATTGCAGAAGGCGTAACGTGACAAATAGCTAACAAATGTGCTGGAGCTCCTCAGAAAAGAAAACAGAATAACATGAAAAGTGTGTGTCCAGTTGTTTGAATATTTACAGAAATGTCTGATTCTATTTAAGATTCTTGTAAAGATGAGTCCTGGTGGTAATTTAATGGACCGCACCTAAATCCGTGAGGGCAGTTTCTGTGTCAGTCTCCAGATCTGGAAGAGAAGATAACGTGTGAAAACAAACAATGGCAAAGGTTCAGGGGCGCCTGTTTCCTGGCCCTTGGGTGAGATGCGGCCTCCTTGCCCTATGCAGGGAGTCATTGTTTGTTTTTTGGGCATCAGTATTTTAAAAGGCTCTTCCTGGACAGTCAAAAAATGAACTGTAATTTCCTGAGAGATGCAGCCACAGCCTGTCCGAATCAGAATGAAAACCAGCCCAATTCCAACTGCAGAAATCACAAAGACCTCCATATCTGCCCCAGGGGACTTGTACAGCTCAACTCCAAGCAACAGACCAACAAACACGATCACTTCTTGCCTGTCAACTGAACCCTTCCAAATCTTCTTCACAAGAAAATATATATGTGAAGTCAAGAAAACAAAGCAAACCAGAAATGGCCTAGTTTTCCCACTGAGCCCGTTACTCGATGTTGAGAACTTATTCCCCTATAGAATAAGCTATGGGTTTTACTTCCAGGTTCTTCTGTATCAGGGCTTCAAGGAAAATTTTGAATATTAATCTTATCAATGCCCTTTGAACGTGGTATGCAGTTATACCTTGGATAAAGGCAGGACATTAATTCCTAAGCTCTTTACATACAGACTTCAAAAGGTTCTTTCTTCCACATCTGTGAAAGGAATCCATGGTTTCTCATAGCTGTGTGCGTATACACATTCGTAACAAGCACACATATATACTTGAAATGTACACATTATCAGTTACTAGGCGCCTCCTCAATGCCAAGCACCTTGTGGGGCTTTTTACATCTTACTGCTAATCGTCACAAAATTCTTATAGGTCATTATTACTAACCCATTTGTGAGATTTATTTTAAAACAAAAGTTATGAAAGGTAAATAAATTTGCTTAAATTTATACAGACGGTAAATGTCGGCACTTGATCCTGAGATTATGTGACTACCAAAGCTCAGGGTCTCTCTAACTTTTAACACACATCTCTTGTTAGTTAATGACTTTGGGCATGTAAGGAAGTATAGTTGGCAATAGAACAACATGGTTTGAACCATCCAGGTCCATTTATATGGGATTTCTTCAAATAAAATTTGAAGAAGTTTTTCTACAATGTACCTGCCTCTCCTGCCTCCTCTTCTACATCCTTCGTCTCTTCCATCTCTGCCACCCTGAGACAGCAAGACCAACCCCTCCTCTTCCTCCTCCTCCTCAGCCTATTAATGTGAAGATGATGAGGATGAAGAACTTTATCATGATCCATTTCCACTTAATGGATAGCAAATGTATTTTCCTTATAATTTGCTTAATAATATTTTCTTTTGCCTACTTTATTATAAGAATACAGTCAATAATAGATATAAAATATAAAATATGTGTTAATCAACTATGTTATCGGTGAGGCTTCCTCTCAACAATAGGCTATTAATAGTTCAGTTTTGGGCCAGGCGCAGTGGCTCACGCCTATAATCCCAGCACTTTGGGAGGTCGAGGCGGGTGGATCATGAGGTCAAGAGATCAAGACCATCCTGGTCAACATGGTGAAACCTCATCTCTACTAAAAATACAAAAATTAGCTGGGCATGGTGGCACACACCTGTAGTCCCAGCTACTCAGGAGGCTGAGGCAGGAGAATTGCTTGAACCCAGGAGGTGGAGGTTGTGGTGAGCCGAGATCACACCATTGCACTCCAGCCTGGGTAACAAGAGCAAAACTCCGTCTCTTAAAAAAAAAAAAAAAATATATATATATATATATATATATAGAGAGAGAGAGAGAGAGAGAGTTAAGTTTTGGGGAAGTCAAATGTAAGGGCAGATTTTTCAACCATGCAGAGGTTGGCGTTCCTAACCCCTGCATTTTTCAACAGTCGGCTCCATTAAGTAAACTTTAGTTTTTATCGGGATTATAGAAAAATTGAATAGGAGAAGGGTTTAGATTCAAAAGTACCAAAACATGTGTTTCTCAACTGCAAAGCAGTGAGATTAAAACAACTCCGAAGACACTCATTCTTTAATAGCTCAGGGAGAAACTTCTCGAATGTTTACTGAGTACCTACTGGGGTAAGAGAAATTTAGGGCGTATGATGAAGGACCAAGGTTTCAATAGCTGGTCAAGCTAAGCCTCACGTAGGGTATGTAAGTTGAGACTTACAGGCATGAGGGAGCCATAAACACACATATCTGTGAGGAGATATTTGATAAAGTTCTACTCACTCACACAAAATCAAACTCAAAGATATGTGTACACACATCCCACACACAACACAAACCTCCAGGCCTTCCTAGCCGTAGTTACTAAGGCCTACACAATTTTTCCTCCTGTCCCTTAACTGGGAGCATTTAATATTTAAGAAATAACAGTTCAACATTATACGCTTTGTGTATATTTAATATTATTAAATAATATGTATTTTAATGAATTTGAAAACAATTACCAAATATCTAGGTGACAGAGTGAGACCCCATCTCACCTAGGCTGGAGTACAGTGGCATGATCTTGGCTCACTGCAACCTCTGCCTCCTGGGCTCAAGCAATTCTCTTGCCTCAGTCTCTGGAGTAGCAGGGATTACAGTCACATACCACCATGCCTAGCTAATTTTTATATTCTTTTGTAGAGACCAGGCTGGTCTCAAACTCCTGACCTCAAGTGGTCTGCCTGCCTTGGCCTCCCAAAATTCTGGGATTGAATAAAAATGTAATTTTAAGAAATCAGATGTTAAGTACTTTTAATGCTCAGAGCCAGGTATACAATTATTTCAATTAAAGGGAAAAAAATGCCCAGGTAATTAAGAGACAATGAACAATGCTAAATAGCCAAAATGAATAGTTGAAGGTTGGTAATGATGTAAAGAGTCAAGAATTTCTGAAACATTATTCACTGGCTCTGAGGTAAACTATAAATACCCAACAATACCTTGGTTCTTATCCTGGGAAAGTACATGACATTCAAAACCCTACTGGCACTTACAGATTTGGGCTCAACACATTTTCAATAGACAGAGTTATTATCGAATAGACAGAGTTTCAATCATATGTAAGAAAGAGTCATATGAAAGGTATGACAAGCTCTAAATTAACCCTACTGGCCCTGCAGCCAGAAGCTGAGGTCTGAGAAAGAGAATTTAAACATTATGTCCAAGAGATAGCAGTTAATTTCATGGAATTTCAAAAGTCATACAGAACTGGGCACAAAGACATAGAAAAATTTGAAAATTTTCGGAAAAGTATAAAATTAACCTTTTGAAAGCCACCTATGCTTCAAAAAAATTAAAAGTGAATCTAGAAAATATTATATAAACATCTAGCAAAATGTCCTTTTCCTTTTTTATTTTGTAGTTGACCTGAATGGTCTTAAAGAAACAGTTTAACCTGGTGGCAATTACTTAGCCTAAGAAGAAAAGAAAATCTGAGCCATATCCAAATGTTAACTGAGACCTAGTGTGGAGTAGATGAAGAGATCTCTTCTGTATTTTCATCAATCCACTGATTTGAAAATATTGTTAAACATTTATGTAATCTGAAAATACTATAGATTGACTACAAAGAAGGCCGAGTACATATAGAACCAACAATGTAGAATGTTCTCCAGCTCCGATATCCCATTTTACTCTGCATGGTATCCTATATGAACAGGTATAGAAATCATGTGGTTCCAGGTTTTCTTTTTCTTTTCTTTCTTTAATTTTGTTTTTTGAGATGGAGTTTTGCTCTTGTTGCCCAGGCTGGAGGGCAGTGGCAAAATCTTGGCTCACTGCAACCTCTGCCTCCTGGTTCAGGCGATTCTCTGGAGCCTCCTGAATAGCTGAGATTACAGGTGCCCACCACCACTCCTAGCTAATTTTTGTGTTTTTAGTAGAGACAGGGTTTCACCATGTTGGCCAGACTGGCCTCAAACTCCTGACCTCAGGTGATCCACCTCCCAAAGTGCTGGGATTACAGGTGTGAGCACCTGGCTGACTCCAGGTTTTTATCAGGCAAGTAATGCTGATACTTCTTTGCACTACTAGACCCCATTTGTCCTTAGAGTTGATGTACTTTTATCACCAATCAGGATGGTCTACCAGTTCTACCCACTTGATAAAAAACAGAAGGGAGAGTGGAGGCTCCCATTTACCGGGTGTCCCACAATTTGCAGCCCAATTGCTATCAGATTAGGAGAAAAACTAGGATGTTGTTTTTGGGATGTAATGAACACAAGAAAGAATCTACTTCATTCCTTTTCTGGGGTCATTTTCTTTTTTTTCTATTTTCTCTTCTGTCATCACAAAAAAAGCCATCTTTATCCTATTACTTGTTTCTTAAAAAAATTTATGAAATGTTTTTTGTTTTCTTCCTGTTACATCTGTTTTAATGACCCACTGCAGGCAGAGTGAAATCAGCGACTATGTAAAAAAATATTTAATGTGACACTTTTAAAGTCAATTTGTAATTTACTTTGTTAATTTCAACTGTGTTGAGTTATTCATTTCTTGACTGCTTATGTGTTTAAAACAATGACATAAATGCATATTAAAATTATACAGCATTCTATATAAGCATAATGCCTCTTTATTCCCTACATCCGTAAGAGTCAGGGCTTAGCTCATGAAATATTTATTAAGCAATAAATATGCTATGTGTTCACCAGACAAAACACCACCTCATTTATAAATTAGGTAGCCACGTACACCTGTCACTCAATAAATCTAGAGCAGTTAAGAAGAAACATTTAGCTGCCTACTGCCCTAGCTACATGGAGATTTGTTTTACTCTCAGATGTTTCATGTACTAATTGGCAAAAGCAATTTGATGGCTACTTTGCAGGCTTGAGGTGATGGGATTCCCAGCCACCTAAGTTACATTTCAAGTGCTTAGTAAGAACCTGCTCTGTAACTTTCTCAAGCAGTAGGCAGGGCTGTGGTCTGTCCACTGCCTATCAATCTTCAGAACTTCAGAAGCCAAGTCTTTTTTCCACTGCAGAATTTCTAATTGGGAGAAGGCATTCCCACAGGACAATGTACTTCAAACCTATCTAAGCTGGAAAACGGCAAAGTATGTCTTCAGATTCTATGAAATAAATGGATAGTACCAACATCCAGTCACTACTGACGTATGCTTTCATTCAGTTTTTCAACAATGGTTTTGTATTAACCCAATCCTCAATGACTCCAAGGCTTGAGAATTCCCTGAGAAAATGGCTTGGAAAAGGGTGGTGTTGCTACCTCCTGGCTTTCTTCTAATAGTATCTTGAATATTTATGGCTAACAAATGAACTATTTCAGCTCCAAAATTAATTCCAGTGAACAATGTTTTCTTTTTCCAAAAATTGTCTTTGCTTTGCAATGAATTGGATATCTTGGAATTCCTTTCAAAGAGTTTTGCAGTTACTATAATACTACCCTCCAAAGTCAAAAGTAAAGGTATTACAGTAGAAGATGGTTTTTGCTCCCCCCAAAAAAGACAACAAAGAAGCACAAATGATTTAGTGACTCACTCAAGTCCACTCAGTTCAGAGGAAATAATGATTAGACGTCTGACTCAGTGAACATGTAACTACTGCATATCCCAAGCACACAATTAGGAAAGTGGGGTGAGCAATTAAAAAAAATGCTGTGGCTCACGCCTGTAATCTCAGCACTTTGGGAGGCTGAGGTAGGTGGATCACCTGAGGTCAGGAGTTTGAGGCCAGCCTGACCAATATGGTGAATCCCCATCTCTACTAAAAATACAAAAATTAGTCAGGCATGGTGATGTGTACCTGTAATCCCAGCTACTTGGGAGGCTGAGACAGGAGAATTGCTTGAACTCCAGAGGCAGAGGTTACAGTGAGCCGAGATCATGCCACTGCACTCCAGCCTCAGTGACAGAATGAGACTCCATCTTAAAAAAATAAAAATTTAATTAAATTTAAAAAGCTTACTCTGTCCCTCTTCATGAATAATACTGTGCAAATCCTACTGCTTTCACAATACATGGGATCTCTACACAACTTTTATTTACAATACTCACAAAGAGAAAAGGAAGTATTTATTAACGCACTTCACCTATCATCAAGATGAACAAGCAGACATTAGTGATTGGTTTTTCAAGTTCTAAACTCTTATGTTCAGATGAAAAAAGGGAAGGGACAAGAAGGCAAGTATTATACAGCACATGCGTTAAGAGGAAGGGAATTTCTCTAGGGCATTCCCAAGCTCTGTCACATAGCTAGCAAAGACATCCTAACAGGAGCAGTATTGCCTCACTTGCCTGCATCCCAAGAAAATTTGGGAATGTTGGAGACATTTCTGATAGTCAAGACTGGGGGTGCTACTGGCACTTGGTGGGTAGAGACCACGAATGCTGCAAAATCCCATACGATGCACAGCACATCATCCTATAACAAAGAGCTCAAAATGTCCATAGTGTTATGGAAAAAAAAAACCTAAGCAAAAACAACAAACTGGAGAATCACATTACCCTCAAATTATACTACAGAGCTATAGTAACCAAAACATTATGGTACTGGCATAAAAACTGACACACAGACCAATGGAACAAATAGAAAATCCAGAAAAAAAATTCACACACCTATAGTGCATTCACTTTTGACAAAAGTGCCAAGAAAATATGCTGGGGAAAAGACAGTCTCTTCAAAAAATGGTGCTGGGCAAACTGGATATCCATATGCAAAAGAGTAAAAATACACCTGTATCTCTTGCCATCTATAAAAATCAATTCAAAATATATCAAAGACTTACATCTAAGACCTCAGTGATGAAAATACTACAAGAAAACCTAAGAGAAAATCTCCAGGACGTTGGTCTGGGCAAAAATTTCTTGAGCAATACTCAAGAAGCACAGGCAACCAAAGCAAAAATGGACAAATGGGATCACAAGTCAAAAAACTTCTGCATAGCAAAGGAAACAATCAACAAAGTGAAGAGACACCACACAGAATGGAAGACAATATTTGCAAACTATCTATCTGACCAGGGCCTAATGACAAGATTCTATAAAGAGATCAAACAACTATAGGAAAAAAGCTAATAATCCAATCAAAACATGGTTAAAAGATTTGGATAGACGATTTTCAAAAGACATACAAATGGCAAACAGGCATATGAAAATGTGCTCAGCACCTGATCAATAGAGAAATGCAAATCAAAACTACATTGAGATATCATCACACCCCAGTTAAAATATCTTATATGCAGAAGAGAGGCAATAAAAAAATGCTGGCAAGGACGTGAAGAAAAGGGAACGCTTGTACACTATTGGTGGGAACATGTACTAGTACAGCTGCAATGGAGAACAGTTTGGAGGTTCCTCAAAATATTAAAAATTAAGCTACCATACAATCCAGCAATTGTGCTATTGGGTATATACTCCAAATAAAGAAAATGTTTGCCATTTGTATATCTAAGAGATATCCACACCCCCATATTTGTGGCAGCACTGTTCACAATAGCCAAGATTTGGAAACGAACTAAGTGTCCCTCAACAGATGAATGGATAAAAAAAAATGGAGTACTATTCAGCCACAAAAAAGAATGAGATCCTGTCATCCATCCAACAACGTGAATGGAACTAGAGATCACTATGTTAAGTGAAATAAAGCAGGCACAGAAAGACAAACATCACGTTCTCATTTGTTTGTGAAATCTAAAAATTAAAACAATGGAATTCATGGACATATAGAATAGAGGGATGGTTACCAGGGGCTGGGAAGGGTAGTGGGGGGCTGGGGTGGGGGAAAGGTGAGTATGCTTTATGGGTAGAAAAAAAATAGAAGGACTAATACCTATTTTACAGCACAACAGGGTGACTATGGTGAATAATAATTGCACACTTTAAAATAACTCAAAGGGTATACTTGATTGTTTGTAACACAAAAGATAAATCCTTAAGAGGATGGATACCCCATTTTCATGATGTGGTTATTTCACATTGCATGCCTGTATCAAAACAGCTCATGTACCTCATAAATACATAGACCTGCTACATACCCACGAAAAGAAAATTTAAAAAGCTGAGCTAGTGATAGGACCTGGATCAAGTCACTGAATTTCTAGAAGGCCAGGTCCTTTTTGAGTAACACTATCAACAACACAGCATACCTACCTTGAAGGGTTAGGTGAGGGCACCACAAGGGACAATCCAAGCAAAGCCATTCATCCAGTTACTGAAATGCTTATTGAATTGGAATTTATTTTTATTATTTTTAGTAATATTAATGCCCATCTATCTTTCACATAACAAGCTATAAGGAGAAGAAAGAAACTATAAGAGGCCACAAAAATAGGTGCCTATTTTAAGCTGATAATAGTATTAAGCATTAAGAAAATAAAATTCAGTACTCAAATAGTCATACTTGGTTCGTTCTACAATATTTTACTCTAATCTCGTCATCATCAATAAGAAAGGAAGATGAAATAAAAGCAGTCCCCCAGAACATTTCCTCATAATTCACCATCAAAGTTCCAGACACCTCACTCACTGGGTGATTAGATAATACAGCATTGTGGGTAATACTTAATCACAAGAAATTTAAGCTAAAGCAGGATGTGAAAAAATATTCTTGTATTAATATCATCTTTGAAACGCGAGCTCTTCTTCCAAAGCTGAGTTTTTATGTGAAGCCTTCAGGGTTTTCATTTTGTTCTTTGGAGCTGTCAGTGGTGACCACATCTGAAGAGGCTGTTTGCATGTGTCTGCTGAACCTGCGGCAGGGTTTGAGGAACGGCAGTGTTCACTTAGAAAAAGAATTTCCATATCAAGTCCTTTAATTTGTTGACATAGTTGGAATTTGAAGAGCAAGTTCCAGTTGAAATGACCTAGGAATTGAATGTCTTTTCTGTTTTAGGTGGTGAAGAGGGCCAAACCACAAGATTATACATCAAATGTGCAAACAAAACAAATCGGGAAAATCTCGGACAGCTGAAGTAGCTTTTGCGTAGGAATTCTTTGGAGCTATTGGCACACTGGTGTCTGCTGTCGGGGCCAATTACAGTGATCAAGATGGGCTCTGCTTTCTTTTCTTTTTGTTTTTCCATTCCTTAGCCAGATACAAACTGGATGACAAAGCAGTTTCAAGGCTAAAACCTACTCATGCCCACTTCCTGAAATGCTAAAAGAATGTAAGTGCTAGTGTGTGCGTTTTTAAGTATCATTTTGAAAACAAAGTAAAACCAAGCTTCCTCGTTTGATGGTGAAATGGGCAATTACAACACCTTTGTCAAATATGTAGCCAAGGGCTAAATATTAAGTTAGATATTGGTTGTAGAAAATAGTATATAATTGTGCGTTAAATAGCATATAATTTTCCTATGGCCATGCAGGGGAATATATACTGATATATAAAGGAAAACCAGCTCCACCCACGTCAACCTTTTGGATGCGAACTTCTTTCTTCTGACTTTGAGAAATATCATGACTCCACTGTACAAATGACGGGATCACCACTAAATTGATTCCCTGTCTACCGTGCCCATGAGAATCTGCCTGATTGGCATTAACATTTCAGTTGCTAAAACAAACCTAAGAAAAGACCGTTTTTATTTTTTCCTTTTTACTTTAAGATGTGTGTGTGTGTGTGTGTGTGTGTGTGTATTTACCTCATATATTTACATATCTGTATCAAAACACATATTTTCAATTCCTAAACTGTGTAAGAATTGGCACATAAATATAAGTGAGTTTTATCAGGATTATAAAACACTCATTTTAAGTATTCTTTTTTAAGTGTTCATTTCATTATAGTAAGAACATTTAATATGCTGTCTACCCTCTTAACAAATTAAGTGTTCAATACGGCACTGTCAACTACAGGCATGACGTCACACAGCAAATCTCTGGAACTTAGTCATTTGCCACAACTGCAACTTTATGTTATTTATGTTATTGATTGAGCATGGTTTCTTACTCCAGTATCATCAGTGTAGTAAGCACAATAGATAAGAAAGCTCAGGCTCTAGAATGCCCTGAGATTGAAGCCTGATTCCAATGTTCACTGGCTCCAGTGTTTACTGCTGTGTGACTTGTGGGCAAGTTACTTCACTAACCTCCTCCCAGTGCCTTCTTTTCCTCATCTGTAAAATGAAGATAGAATAATTACATATCATGGAGTTGTTAGAATTAATCTTATATTGATATTAATATGCAATGTATACAAATATGTGAAAGTATATGGTATATATATGATATATATACACTATACACACTGATTATATAAATGATAAACTGATTATATAAATGGTATATAAATATATATGATATATATAATGTATATTTGATATGATAAATATATATAATATATGATGTATATTTGATATATTCACATATATTTTTGTGTATAAAATATATAAATATTACAAATAATATATATAAATGTATATATACACTGATTATGTAAATTATTATATATGATTATACAAAATTAGTGTATGTGTGTATATATATATACACTGATTATATAAATGATTATATGATTATATAAAATCAGTATATGTATATATATATGTACACACTCATTATATAGAAATATAATATGTATACACTGGCTATATAAAAACTGTATGTAGCATATATAAATTAAGTGTAATATATAAACCAAATATATATTTCATTTAAAATATATGCTTTTCATGAAATAGATATACATTTAATAAAAAATATATATCTATTTCATTAAAAGCATGTAGAAACAGTACCAAAGAAGTAAATTATCAAAATATCTTCTATGCTTGTCAACTGGTGCATCACTACTCCCAAAGAACACCAGGAACAGAATATTCAGCTGCTCATCTTTGGTTCCCCAGCTCTTCACCTAAATGGACCTCATGGCAGGTGCCACATGGACCCTTGCAGCTTTATATCTCTCTTTACCAAATATCCTGTCATTTAGATTCAGTTTAATATGAAAAAACAAGATTCACCCATCTTCATTCTCAAAAAAATCCTTTCATTTACAGTATCAACAACCCTAATCTATTAAGAAATATAATAAAAATAGAATGCCCTCTACACACACACACGCACATTCATATGAAATACAAACACACTCTCAAAATAATTGTGTCTGTGTGCTGAGACTACAATTAATGGTAATTTTACCCTTTAACTTCGGATTTTCCAAATTATCAACAATAAATTTGCCTTACATTAATGATCAGAAATAAAAAGGTTTTGGAGGGTTTGGTGGCTTACACCTGTAATCCCTGTACTTTGGGAGGCTGAGGCGCACGGATCACAGGGTCAAGAGGTCGAAACCATCCTGGCCAAGATGGTGAAACCCCATCTCTACTAAAAATTTAAAAAATTAGCTGGGCATGGTGGCATGCCTCTGTAATCCCAGCTACTTGGGAGGCTGAGACTGGAGAACTACTTGAACCCAGGAGGCAGAGGTTGCAATGAGCCGAGATCACGTCATTGCACTCCAGCCTAGTGACAGAGCAGACTCTGTCTCAAAAAAAAAAAGAGAGAAATAAAAAAGTTTATGTTTTTCAAAATGAAGATAATTTTGGTATTATCAGTATAAGTGAACACTGCTAGGCCCCGTCAAATGGGGAAGGCATCCTGAACAGTGACAATATAAAAACTGCCCTAAAAAATAGTCTGGAATGAATCAAGCCTGCAAGAGATTTATAAGAGAAATAAAATATTTGAGCAAACTGTCTTTCACTTTCAACCCAGAGGGCAGATCCGCACTTCTGTCTAAACTGAAGATGGATGGCTACTAAAGGAAAAGGCTTCTTAAGCATTGATGACAGATGACTGGACACACGTTATCTCCTTTATTCCTATCCCAACCTTGAGGTAGTCATCAGGGCCTCCATTTTACAAAGAGGGAAACTGGAGCTCAAGGTCACACGGCAGGTCAAGGGCAGCATTAGAATGCCAACCCGATTTCTTGGTGCCAAGTTAATATCCTTTCCTCATGCCACAAAGGCCCTCAACTGCCTCTGATTTCTCCTTAGCCCTCTTACATCTTTATCCATCATCTCTACCTCCTCCCACAACCCCCGCAACCCGCCTCCCACCCCCACTCTATGCCTTTTGGATCCGGCTCCATTTGCAATGAAAAATAAGTAAGAGTACAAAAGCCTCATATAGCTCTCATGCGGAAGGCCTGGCTAAGGTAGGGCCAGCGACGCCTGAACCCACCAGTATTCTCGCAGATATGCAGCTGTGCACATGCATACAGCCTCTGCAAGGCTCATAAAGCAGCTTTCAGCAGCACTTAGAACCCTGTGTCAGCCAGCATCTGCAGTGGCCGCCAGCAACTGCACAGGAAGTGATTCTCTGCTCAGCCCGGGCAGGACCTGCCCTGTATGCAGAGGAGCAGGCATGGAGGCCTAGAGAAGGACGTCCATCCTCTGTGGCTCTGGAGGGCACACTGTCATGTCCTGAGAGACAACAAGGGGAGAAAGAGCTGCAGAATGTTTAAGAAAAAACCTCAACATCTGACTGTATTGAACCAGGTATTCAATGCCAACTAATTTACAGAAATAAAGAATTAGGATGCAGCATAAGAAAGGCATTCACAGCTTTGATTGGCCATCATAGTTTTCTCATTTATACGTTTCAGCATTTTTAGGTCATTTCTTTTGCTAATTATTTAAACAAGGAAATAAGTGCAATGTCCTGAGTCAACACTATGCAGCCATATGTGCACATCTCATTCAGAAAAGACATTTTCTAGTTCTGTGCAAATATTAATCAACTTGTTCATTTTGCTAGGCAAGTGGCTAAGGAGCCCTAGTTCGCCACTGCTTAAACAGAGAGGTTAAAACAACAGAGCAATTTAATTGTAGAGCTTTCCTGAGCTTGCAAACTTACTGGTGACGAAGTGCAGCAGCCCATATTCTCTGAGGGATAAATAAATTCTATTGCAAAAATAAAGACAGTCCACTGCACCACAGAGATGGATCTAATGCCAATCACCACCTATTCTTTTTCTGTGTGTTTTAAGCAACACTGTCTTGTTACATTGCCCAGGCTGGCTTCAAACTCCTGGGTTCAAGGTATCCTCCCAGCTCAAGCTCCCAAGTAGCTGGGATTATGGGCACACCTTTGCATTCGACCATCACCTATTCTTAAAACATCCATATATCCGTTGTCAGATTCTGATTAGTTTAAGAAGAGCCCATTTTCTCTTCCTTCTGCCTGATTTTCAGGAGGCTCTTGCCTCTGCTCTTTCTAGGGCATGGCAATCACCATGCAGCACTCCATGTTACATAAAGTAAGTTATATCTCCTTCTGTGCACAATGCCTTGAAGGAATATTCTTTAAGCGGACCAGGAGCTCTGATCCTGACTTTATCCCATAGGAGTCCAGGGATGTGCTAGGAGCATCTCTCCGCAGCATCTACTGCTTAATTCTGGAAGTACTTGAGGCTTAAGTAACTGTTGCCAAAATAGGAGCGTTCTGCTCCTAAAATTCATTGCTTTAATCCACATTTGAATTCTGTTCATGGGACAGAGTGCTCATCAGTTGCTCAATGGATTAACTCCTTGACAGCTACAACTAGGGGAAATCTGGCCACTCCAGCACACCAGCTGCAAGGCTTCTGAATGGGTTAAGAGTGTTTCTTTAATTTCTGATTTAACAAAATGAATGAAATTTGCATATTCCTTGCCATTACCTGTATTTCTCTAAGTTATTACAACACAGTATACAAAATGAAGGTGGACATTATAAATAAATAAATGTCCCTTGTATATCCTATTAGAAGCACTGGGAGAGACAATTTAACCTTCAGAGTTGATCCCTGCCAGTAATTTTCAGCATCCTGTAAAGATTATCTTTCAATGATTTTCTGCACACAGTTCCTAGAGTCCTAACCCTTCACAAGGACAATTTCATTTCTCACATGGGAATTTTCCCTAGGTTCTTTTCTTTCAGAGAGCTTTCTATTTCAGATAAGGGCAGGGAGAGGAGAGTGGGGAGGTAGCTTAGCTTTAACCTCCAGAACTGTGCAATCAAACAATGGGGCAAAAAATTACAGAAATATATAGTAAAAAAATAAATAAAATAAACATATATATATATGTTTATTTTTGCTAGCCACTACTTAACTCTCCAAATTAGGGACTGTCATCCTAAATTAATAATAAAAACAGCTAGACACGTAATCCGTACAAACACTATATTAGTCCATAAGATGGACTAATTATCATTCCCATTGTGCATGTTATAGTAATGATTATAATGGAAATAGCTATGGTTCACCAGATGCCTAACTACATGCCAGGCACTGTATTTGAGATGTCTTCATTTAATTTACACAGTAGCATTATGAAGTTAATGCTCCAGTTACTCCCATTACACAGATGAAGAAACTGATCCCACAGAGGATACATAATGCACCCCAAATCTATGCTAATACATGCTAGGATTTAAACTCTGACTGGCTCCAATTCTAGACTTCTTGATCACTTTGCTACAATGCCTCAAAAAAAAAAAAAAAAAAACACTAAGTTCAAATCACAATCAGAGAGTGGGATTGAAAGAGACCTCTAAGAGTTATTGAACAAATTCTACCTCTTCCTTAGGGTCTCCATTCAAGCTTTCTGTCACTTTCATAGAGTTTACTAAATTGAAACAAACCGCAACTATATCCTGTGTGCATACACACATACTTCATATAATCACAAGGTTGTATTTCATATGTATCAAAATAATGCTCATCTGGCTACTCAACAGAATTCTATCAACACTCCATCTGTTTTGCCTTACCAACAATGTACAGGATCTAAGAGCAGGATCTATATATGGATTCAGCCTCCTGTATCACAGACTGTAAAGTGGTAGTTATTATTATGTAGGCACCTCCCATTGCTAGAGGTATTGTTCCATGCCCCTTACTATACAGAAAGACAACAGTTAATACCAAACTGCACCCATGTTTACAGACACAGCTGTCAGCCACAGTCAAGACTTCATCCTTTCGAAGGCTAAGACAGACCCAAGTTGAAATGCAGTGACATAGAATCACGTGTCACGTTTCCTAAGAGTGGGTAGGAAGATCTCAAGAAATAACACTGCAAAATGACTCCAAACATTACACCAGGTTTTACTCAAATGAAACATGGGTCAAGAGCTTTGGGGCACCAATCTTATAAGCCCCACAAATAAATACACATTCTCCCTGAATAAAAATAGATACCTTCGTTATATAAAAATCAATTTCTATAAATTCAAAATAATACTGTAAAACAAACTTTGCAAGAATGTATGTAGTGTTACTACTTTATGGAGAGAATTTAAGTTTTTATTCCAGAAGAAAATGGAAGTCTTCATCCTGGAGTCAACTTCTAACGTTAATATTGGTTGACTTGTGCTATGGAGGCCCATGAAGACTCAGGCTGTGAACCCAGGGGAACGGAACAACTCCCAAATTGCTTCAAGAAGTGGACTACAGACCTTGGGTGATGATGTGTCAATGTGGGTTCATGGATTGTAACAAACGTACCACTCGGTTGGGGGATGCTGATAGTGGAGGAGGATGTATGTGTGTTGGAGTAGGGGTGCAGGAGGTATATGGGAATTCTCTGTACCTTCCCCTCAGTTTTGCTCTGAAGCTAAAACTGCCCTAAAAATAAAAAAGTCTATTAAAAAAAAAAAAAAAGTGGAGATGTGGCAGTTTTCTAAACAGTTTGAACTAGGACTCAATGGAACCATCAAACAATCATTTCCTTTCCTTTGACCACTAAATATAGAGGTTAGACTTCTCTGGGGTAAGTGGTATCCTGTCATGGGCTACGTGAAGCCACGGGCTTGTCATTCAGAGCACTGCTTGCTCTGTTCTAAAATCTGGAAGACTCAAGGACGGCTGCTGCCCTCAACCATCTCCAAACAAATGGAAAGCTAATCTGCATAAGCCTCATTTCCATTTTATTCATCCTCTGCCCAAATCTAGATCAGGATGTTTTAATACCATCCCACTGTGGGAGGTCGCACATATTTCAAGGGTATCCGTGGTCAACAATTAGAAGGCGTGGGTTTCAGAGTTGAGTTTATGTTAGAAATTAAAAGCCAAAATAAGAGAATGCCTGTTGCAAGATAGAGAATAAGAAAAACAAAAAGGCCAGCTAATACATAAACCATGAAAGAAACCTGAATCATCACTATGGACTTCTATCTCTTGGGATTAGCCAGAAAGCCATCATTTTTGGAATGCTGAGGACGTGCACGAGGTATTTTACTTGCATTTCCACATTTATTCTTTAAAAGTACCTAGATAAATGAGGGCTTTCTTTCTTTACTCCTTGATATGTAAGTAAAAACCCAGAGGAAAAGGAAAATCAAAAGTCAAGCATTCTTCTCCATCCTCTAAAGAGCAGAGGCAAGACTGAAATACAGCAATGTCTGACTCTACAGCCATTTCCTTTACTCACCAGCCCCCATGACCTGGCTTCTGCTGACTGATTGTTTTCTGATGATAGCTCTTCATAGAGCAGGAATATGTCCTAATAAGTGTACACAAGACACTTCAGCAATTCCCTCTACTTTTGGGTGTTTTCTTCTCTTTGAACATTAAACAGACTAAGACAAACCATTAACTTTAATGAAACTCTATTACAGTTTATGAACCAGATGTTTAGGTATGTGTGAATATTATTTTCTAAGAGTAAATTGGCTCAATGCCATAATAAAGGTATCCTAATAACAGGGCATGCTCGCATTCACACATATGTGAACATTTACTTCTTTTGCAAATGTAATCCCATTAAAAGGGAAAAACAAAATTACTTCTGAAAACTGCAAAAATCTTGCAGCACCAACAGCACCTTCCTTGGCTCAATAATTCTGGCCTAAATTTGCTACTGTTACTGTCAGGCAAAGCAGGCACACTGTCCAGCAGACACCCACCTGCTATTAGGCTGAATGTGCCTGGTATCTTGACATTCTATTGATTCCAATCCAAAGCTTATGTAAAAAAGGCAGCTCAGAGTCCAAAAGGAATTTCAGCCACAAATACTTTGGGAGAAGTCCAAACAACTAAAAACAGAAAGAAAGACAAGATGCAAATCTGAGTGACAAAATTGAGACAACCTAAGCCAGACTGGAGAATATTCAAGGACAAATCTCCAAATGACCCAGGCATCAAACCCTTTAGACAACCACTTATTTAAAAAAAAAAAACTCCAATACCCTGTGCATGGAATGACTACCCTGTGACTCAATCTGGAGTATTGGTGGATATATTCACAAAGAAGTATTCACTACTATCCCAATGGCAATGCTTTTAAAGAGAACCCTGTCATTTTTGCCCTTTAAGCCCTGATTATATATTCAGTAGGAACTCGCCATCTCATAAGTACAGTCTTGATAATGACAAAGAATTCAAGTGATTAAGCAGTTAAAATGAACCAGAAACTATGCAAAGTGCTTAAGAATATCAGTCCTTGCATCTTCAAAACAACCCCATGAGCTAAGAGTTTTATTTGCATTTTACAGATAAGGAAAACTGGGGTTCTGAGAGGTAAATTAATTTGCTCCAAGTAGCTGGAAAACGAGATACTGGAGAAGAGAGGACACAGCAAGATTCATTTATAAATTTTCTGACGCTTTCCGCCCCTTCCCCACCCCTCCCAAATAATCTAAGCATAAATGAAATGGGTGTATGTCCAATTTCCAAATCCTGGTGAGTACTCATGGCTTTGGTGGCGACTACCTGTCACAGTCAACCCTGCATAAACAAGCTGGCTCCAGAGGGTTCTTTAAAGCCAGACCAATTCCCCCAGTGTTTATTTTAGCCAACAGAAGACACACTTTCAAAATAAAAGTAAAAACATAAAAAAGAAGGAGAAGGAGAAACCCATAATCCCACTGAGCGGCATGGATTGCAGCTGGTCCCGATGCCCCAACCCCAGCTTCCCACTCACACCAGCCCACTGAACAGCTCCCACTGACTTCAAAGGCAGCTCCCAGGGGAAGGAGAAACAAAGGTCCAACAGGGCCGGCAGAAAGGAGGACCTTATCCATAGGGGAGGGTGGGAGAGAAACAGAGATTCACTGCAGACGCCAGTGATCTCAAAACAAGAATTCAAAGTGTTTCCCAAAGCTGATTTCTATCAGGGATGCTGGGGTGGGGGATCAGAAGGTGTGAAGTTCCAACTGGGAGAGATGTGTTTCTGCTGCTCAGCTATTTCCCAGGGTTGCAAGACATCTTCAGCCTTTGGAATGCCTTCTGGAGCAGGAATGGCCATCCAGGTGTCAGTGGGACTCAACTAACTCTTCCCATGACAAGGCAGCAGTATTTCACCATCCAATGGAGCTGCCTGTGAATTTATTTTTTTAAGTGCACTGATTTAATTTGAAGCAATACTCCTTTTGTGAAAGTATGCCCCCTGGGTTGAGCTACGTAAAGTAAATACATGAAAAAAATCAGAATGTTCCTTAAAAGAGGTTTATTACATCCCTCAACCCGTATCTCCCCATGATGCTATGATGGCTATTTTCTTTTGCCTGTGTTGGTGGTTGAAAGCTTTGTCCTGAAGCCAGGCCTGTCCTCCTCCCCTCTGCTTTGCCTCTGATTTATGAGCTATCTTCTCCGAGACAGCCACTTAGCCATCCGTCCTCGGTTTATCATCCATCGGTTACCATTGTTATTGCTGCCATTAGTATTCAAAATGATTATAGACTTATAAAGTTGTTCTCTTCTGATAATAATGTTTGCAATATGCTTTTACACTGCCTAGTTAATCTAGTGAGCCTGGGATTCTTTTGCTCTGGCACAAGTCACAAAAAAGCTGTTGCAGTGGAATATTGAGCACCTTTCTAAATGGTTACAAAACAAGTGTTGATGTATTCTTTTTTAAATAACAAACTGGGTGTCCTTTTGAGGATAGGTGACAACCAAAAGGTGGCACTGAATGTACATTGAAACTATTGGACCCTTTCCTGCTCAACTCACAGTTTGACACAATCTCTACAGACAGTGATAGCCATTTGCTGAATAAAGGCCAAAGTCTGTCCATGACCTTCTCACACAAGTCCTACTGATAGTTAAGAAAAAAAAAAAGTAAATCAGGTCTGTGTGGTGGCTCACACCTTTAATCCCAGTGCTTTGGGAGACCAAGGCCAAAGGATCGCTTGAGGCCAGGAGTTTGAGGCCAGCCGGCCAGCCTGGGCGACACAGTGAGACTCTGTATCTACTAAAAAAATAAAAATTATTATAATTATTTTTTATTATTATACTTTAAGTTCTGGGGTACATGTGCAGAATGTGTAGGTTTGTTACCTAGGTACACATGCGCCACGACGGTTTGCTGCATCCATCACCCCGTCATCTACATTAGGTATTTCTCCTAATGCTATCCCTCCCTCAGCTCCCCACCCCCTGCTTTTCCTCCCCTAGTTCCCCAGCCCCCGGCCGACTCCCGTGTGTGATGATCCCCTCCCTGTGTCCATGTGTTCTCATTGTTCAACACCCACTTATGAGTGAGAACATGCAATGTTTGGTTTTCTGTTTTTGTGTCAGTTTGCTGAGAATGATGGCTTCCAGCTTCATCCATGTCCCTGCAAAGGACATGAACTCATCCTTTTTTATGGCTGCATAGTATTCTATGGTGTATATGTGCCACATTTTCTTTATCCAGTCTATCATTGATGGGCATTTGGGAAAAATAAAATAAAAATTAACTAGGTGCAGTGTTGCAATCTTGTAGTCCTAGCTACTTGGGAGACTGAGGCAGGAGGAACACTTGTGCCCAGGAGTTCTAGGTTACAGCAAGCTACGATTGCACCACTGTACTCTGGCCTGGGCAACACAGGGAGACCCTGTCTCAAACAAAAAAAAAAGGGAAAACATACATTGAAGGTAGGACATAGTCCTCAGAGGTGAATTATCAGCCTAAAAGAGACTATACTACCTAGAAAGCAGAGTCTTGAAAAGGAGCATGCTTGCAGGGCATTAACAAAAATTCAGGCATCTCCTTTTAGAGAGAGCAGCAGTGAGCTTCTGATTAGAATTCTCTTCTTCATGCATATGCTTAACTTTAATGTCAACAGGAATTTTGTAACAGCACTGCAGGGGAAAATGGATTCATTTGTCATTTAAAATGAGTCATTTCACTTCCTCTCCTCCATTTTTATATATATTGACAAAACGTAAAAATACGTTTTTGAAAAATCAATCCAGCTTTGTAGTTTTCTACTCAAACAGCAAAAGTAGCCACCAGAATTATAAGATTCAAAAGTCCTTAAATATATTATTTAAATGGGGTTCCCCCACAATGGGATTCCATGGCCCTCAGATTCATCAACCCCAAGTGAAAACTCAAGTGGGTAATGCGTTACAAATTGATCTTCATTTATTTTGAGGTTTGAATTTCCATTTTATTTTTAACAATAGCTTCACGGTTCACTGACAAATGTCCTGAACTATATTTAGAAGAATAACAGTATTTAAGATCAGGAGCACACATGGGCAGAGCTGGCTTTCCACTCTTTCAAAATAGAAATACAAAACATGTGCACATTTTGTGAATTTCATGTCAAAGATCTGGGTCTGCCAGCAGAATGTCTCTCCCCTCTGATGTCCTATGTCAATGCTCTCTCAGGTAAATCTGGAATATTTTCAAGGTGTGTCTACAATATCTTTTCTCTAGTGCAATAAAACATTTCCACCACCAAGTAAGCAATTTGTTTTAATATGGAGAGCTGCAAATCTGAAATGAGTTTGAAAACAAATAGGACAAACAGCTTGTTAACCTCCCACTAAAAGGTCCAACCGGTATATACTGTCATTGCATTTGGAATCAGATTTTCAGAAATTGAAAAACACTGTCTTTGGCTTTCCTTAAAAGAATGCTGGAGGCAAGCAATATGCTGACTATTTTCAAAGAAGGAAAAGAAGGTGTTGAAAACTCTTAATAACATGTAAAGCTCCCAGTTTGCAAGCACCAAACACAAAACGATGGTAATGTTTTAGCACTTCATAAATGTACGCCATTCTGTCTACTGTTTGGATGACAGCAAACACTTTTGGCCAGATGATAATGTCTCTGCCTTTATGCCTGAATGAAGGAAAACAGCCAAATCAGCATCAGAAGATAACCATGGTGATGGAAATACACAGCTCTTGCCACGAGAGAAAAAATAAAATAAACACGTAAAATTAAAACAGCACCAGATCTGAAAGAAACCCGGATAACTGAGGTCATGAGTTTCTGAGGCTGCCACTGTCAGCCAGAATTTCAAATACAGCACACATTTTGAGTAAAAGAAAGATCATTTTACCTCATGCTTGGTCATGGTGAGCTCCAAAGTAGGTTATTAATCAGAGGAAACACAGCATATAAATAAACAAGTCTATGAATAATCTCTTAATGAGTGAGTGCAGTAAGCACCCTTTCTAATTCTAGAATATATGCTTACAAATGGAGTTTTAAAGGCAAGAGGGAATTAAGGTTTCCTGAACTCCTTAAAAACTACACCCCTCCCAGGCATTGTGCTGGACACTTAACATATATTACTTGTTTTAATCTTCTCCATAGCCTAGCCAAGTAAGTGGCATTATCACTTCTTTACAGATGAATATTTGACACACAGGGGAGAAGGTGGTTAGCTGTAGACAGGGCTTCAGAAGCTTGCTGAAGGGCAACAAAGCCAGGCCCACCCTGTCTTCCCTCCTAAACGCTTTCACTCTCTCTGCAGCTCTTTGAGAGGTTTCAATTCCTCCCCATTGTTCTTTATTCATTAGTCCATTCGCCCTCTGGGAAAAAATAGTACATGTGGGGAAAGGATTTCCAATGCTTGCTGTACCAAACAGAGGTTTGGGGCCTCAGGGAAGCAAACTGTTCATCTCGTTTCCCCACTGAGCTCCGGGGGACCATCACTGTGCCTGATCCAACACAGAGAACTGTTTTGTTTCCCCAGGTCCAACCTAACATGTGCCTACCAGAAAGGTAAGTAATGTGGGAACACTTTGTTTTTGAACTGCAGAACCCCTTAATTCCTTCTACGACAATATTTTCAGGTGGAAAATCAGAGGTATTAGTAGATATTTTTGAATTAAAAAAATATATATTTCAGGAATGAATCAAACTGTCCTCAGTGGCAGAAAGAGATGAATGTAGGCTGGGCATGGTGGCTCACGCCTGTAATCCCAGCACTTTGGGAGTCCAAGGCCAGTGGATCACGAGGTCAGGAGATGGAGACCATCCTGGCTTAACCTGGTGAATCCCTGTCTCTACTAAAAATACAAAAAATTAGCCAGAAGCAGTGGCACATGCCTGTAATCCCAGCTACGCGGGAGGCTGAGGCAGGAGAATTGCTTGAACCCTCAAGGCGGAGGTTGCAGTGAGCTGAGACTGTGCCACTGCACTCCAGCCTGGGTGACTCCATCTAAAAAAAAAAATAGGAATGTGGTTCTCAGTCTCAGAAGCCCTTATTCCATCCACCCACATTCCGCTCTCAAGTACCCAGAAGCCAGATCCTTGACAATCACAACCCCCACTGCAGGCTCTGTACTAGTATATGCCATATTCACAAGATAAGTATGCCTATTAGGGGCCTAGAAAATCACATTTGAAAACTTATTAAATAAACGTCAAAGCAAAAATATTTGCTTATCAAATGGCCACAGGCCTTTTTTGCGGAGTCAGTTTGTAATAACTGTGGGTGGTGCTCGGAGATCAATTTCAGTAGAAATGAATCCTGGCTTTGTTGGTGCTGACCTGGTTTGCTCTTGAGCAATGGCCAATGCCTTTGTTTCCTACGTTGCTTGGTATGTCCTGGATAAATTTTTCCAAAGGAGCCTAAAGAGGTACAATTTAACTACAGTAAGAAATACTCTATTCAAAAGAATAACTATTTGTGAAGACAACAAATTGGAGGATGAAGAGGTCTTCGATTTCTTATCTGCCTCATATCAAGATATTCTGCAATTTAGGAGAAGGTGGTTGTGTCTATATGAGAAAATTTGTAACAAATTTTTCTATGAAATGATGTCTTAATAGGAGCCATGTAGTTAAACTCCTTTTCACTCTAAAAAGAAAAAAATCTTCTATTTATTTAAGAAATAAAAGTGAATGCTGCACTGGCAAAATGCAACAGAAAGGGAAAAAAGGAACTAAAAATTAAAAAGGTATCTCCAAATTTTCAATATAATGGTTCTCAAAAGGACTCAGAACACATTTTAATGGGCAGTACCAAAGCCTCCACAAACCTCTCTGTCTCAAGGTGATCTCTGTGATCTCTCAGCATTATTTTCTGTGAATGAACAGAGATTTTCCTGGCTCTATGGCATGAAGCATTGCCAAATAAGGTAAAACAAGATTTGAATATTGTGTGGGACATACATATGCAAGAATATGCATTATCATAAATCCAAATATAACTATTTTTATTTAACTTCTATGTTTATGTATTAAATACACTATAATATATATTTATATATAAAATATATATTTTATTTATATCTAAAATATTATTTATCCTCTGTTTTTATTTATTAAAGCTATCAACTCGAAAAAGAAAATAATGAAATAGTCACAGGGAAATTTTGAATGAAGTATTTTTGAGCTGGTTAATGGTGCAGAGCAGATGTCCTTATCACTAGCATACTTCACGGTTTCCTGGGAAGTGCTCTGAAAATCTGAACTATCGGGACCTTCCCCTGTGGTTCCAGCCTCTTATACGCCAAGCACCACTGTTTATGAACTCCCAGGTGAGTCTTGATGCACAGCCATTTGAAAATTATCTGGTAACTCAGACTAATCAAAAGAAATGAGGAAGACACAACAAGCCAGATTTCTCTGACGGCTCAACTCACTCCATCAAGCCTGTAGATGTGGTATAAAAGCCTTAAATTTTAAAGCAATGTTTACTTGAGAATGTCAAAAGGAGATTATGTAAACCCAAATACTGGCTGCAAAAATACTGTCCTGGACCACTTCATTCCCCAGATGAAGACGCTGAGAGGAAAATCATCCTCACCCTAAATTAGCAGTCCAGAAGCAAAACCAAGAATAGAACCCCTGACACCTGATGTCAGAATTCACCCCATGCTGTCACTGTAAAACAATTCCTCCTCACATCCTGTGTCTTGAACAGCTGAAAGGGTTGGCACACCCAGCAGAAGGAGTTGAGACATTTTTCCAGACTTAGCTGAAGTGCAAACTCCTTCACTATAAAGTAACTGTCCAATCACGATGGAACATAAAGAAATCCATATCTGATTCAGAAATTACCTCAACAGATGTAAACTGTTTTTTTATTTTATCAGGGAAAAGGGTAACATAAGCATTAAAAGTGAGTAAAGAAAAATCTAATTGCACCGCACTAAAAGTAAAACTCAATTACTTTTTGCTCCCAAAGATATGTATGTGTGTGTGTGTGGTGTGTGTGTGTGTGTGTGAGAGAGAGAGAGAGAGAGAGAGAGAAAGATGTGTGTGATATATGTGATGTGTGTGATGTGTAAGTGTGATGTGTGGTGTAGGAGCGAAAGAATGGGAGAAGGAGGGTCTCCCCCTCTTATCGGCAGATGATTTTCTCTGTGATATATTGGCCTTTTAAAATAACTCGCCACCTCTAGGTTGCTGACTACGAATTTCAGCTCAGTTCTATGCCCAAAATGATGACTCACAAGGAAAGGTACGCACACAAAAAGTGTGGCTAATCAGTGATAAGAAAGACTAAGAAACTGAAGCATGGCGTGTATGGCAGAAGCATGGCAGTAGAGTGGAAAGTAGTGAGTGATAAAAACTCTCTCTTGAGAGACTGACTCAGACTTGCGTTCAAGTCTAGGTTCTATAGGCCATGAGACCTGGGCAGGCTACTCAAACCCTCTAAGTCCCTTAGCCATGTGTAAAATATGAATAACAGCAGCTAACTCAAAGAACTACTGTGAAGAGTAAACAAATTAATATGTTCAAAATATCTTCCACAAGCAGGGCACAAGGCACACTAAACGTATAGAATGAGAAGCATGAATGTGTGTTTCTGGGACCCAGTGGGTCAGCCAGTCACCATATACTTACAAGAACTAAAGCACAAAACTTGCTCTGTGCCTAGCTACAAGCAGGACAAATGAGCTATAAAAGAATAGCAAAGCCTACTGTCTGCACATAACTGTCTTATAATCAATTAACCAACGCATGCTTAGTAACAACCCCTGCAGTGAATATGGGACCTGAATAATTATGCAGACAAGTCAAAAACAATTCTTGGATATGCTGTCCTGCTCCCCATGTCTGGGTTGAGGAGATAATGCATACCTGCTTGAGGAGTTAATGAAAATGACAGTTAAATAACAACTACGAAAGAACATAAAAGTACTCAAGGCAGTTCCTGATGAGTAGCCCAAAGGAATATAATTGATACAGACTATGAGCTCCGAGAAAAGAACCACCATGAGTTAAAACAGTTTGGGAATTCTTCATGGAAGATAAGCCACTTAAGACTGGTCTTGAAAGAGGAGTAGAATTTAGATAAGCAGGGATGAGGAAATCCTAGGTTTATGATCTAAGTAAAGACACAGAAATGAGAATGCACAGGGCCAAGTGATGACTTCAAGACGTACAATGCATGATTTCTGTTGTTTGTAGCACTGAATGCCAGACACAGCAGTGAGGCCACAGCTGTCTAGGCCCAGGGTTCTCAATGTTTTACGGTTTGTCTCACCCCTATGCAGCTGTCAGACAATAATGGTGATCATTCTCAAGGCTCTAGACCCCAGAACATTTGGGGTTGTGTAGATAAGACTGGTTGCAGATTACAGAAAATTGCTAGTAAACCTGTGCTAGCCATCTTTCCAAAACACATACACACATCCTCACATTTCTATTTGACTGAATGCAAAACAAGGCTGCCTCTTGACAGATAGTTTAGGTCGCTGTGGTGGGCAAGAAGAGCCAGTAAGAGCTTTGACACACCAAACCATGAGACACTCGATAAGGAAAATGTGCTCACCGTGTTCTTCGGACGTCAAATACACAAGGAGTCACAGAAGTTGAGCCTCCCTATGGCTCTGCCCCGTGCTGACCCACCATAGCTTACCTCCCACTCCACATAGTAAGGAATAAGATTCCTCCCACTCCACTATGGTAAGGAAGTCAAAGAAATATTCAATACGGGACAACAATGATTACATTTGATTCTAATTCTTGGAGTCAATCTTTGGTATCGCTAGCCTTTCAGCACGTGAATAGAAAAGAAGAACAGAGATGATACAAACCATTTCTTCTTCCTTATGCCTGCGTCAATCACCCCACCCACTGGTTGCACTCTTCATGCTGCCAATTATCAATAGTTAAGTGAAAATGTCATATTATGCATTATTTGACCACCTAATAATTCAATATTCTGCCCACTCCACAACTTTTCTTATAGTTTGTTAAACTTTCTGAAACTAATGTAAAGAATGTGATAATTTCCATTCTGAAAAAAATTCCAGAACATAAAATCTTGAAAGCTGACCCGATGTTAACACTATGGGAGTCTTAAAATGACATCATTTTCTACATTAACACATTCACAGATAGCAACGGGGGCTGAAGTATATCCATTGAAACCATCCCAGCCTTGAGCCAAGGAGATGAAGAAAAGCTCTGAGTTCCAAATCTTCAGGATGTCACCAGGACCCTAAATCTACTGTCACCACCTAACATCGCCCAAACACAACACTACTGAAAACCATAAACTTGAAGTAACAGAGGCTTTAAAATCTAAACTCTTGACTCAGTAAACTGCAAAGAAATGGAATGTATAATGGAACATATTAAGCTATCAGAGCTGTTTTTTTTTTTTTTAAATTAGAATTTAAAGGGAAACATAAACATAAAAACTTTTGTAAAACTATGGACCTCACTCTGCTCCTTCACTAACGATACAAATTGAAACCCACCTAAGCAAAGTTTTTAAAAAAATAATTGACCGCGGCCAGCGTGGTAGCTCACGCCTGTAATCCCAGCACTTTGGGAGGCCGAGGTGGGTGGATCACGAGGTCAAGAGATCGAGACCGTCCTGGCCAACATGGTGAAACCCCGTCTCTACTAAAATATACAAAAATTAGCTGGGTATGGTGGCGCATGCCTGTAGTCCCAGCTACTCGGGAGGCTGAGGCAGGAGAATTGCTTGAACCTGGGAGGCAGAGGTTGCAGTCAGCGGAGATTGCGCCACTGCACTCCAGCCTGGTGACAGAGCGAGACTCTGTCTCAAAAAAATAAATAAATAAATAAAATAAAATATAATTGATTGCTAAATGAAAAGTCATTTGGATACTTCTACTGTATTCAGATTAAGGTAAGAAAGTAAGACTATGAATTCTAATGCCTCAAGTGAAAAGGAAGTTGAATCATTACATGTTCAATTTTCATACATGTTTATTGAGTTATTTACAATATCCTCACATAGAATCTAATCTGGAGTTGGAATTTTTTTTTTTTTTTTTTTGAGATGGAGTTTCGCTCTTGTTACCCAGGCTGGAGTGCAATGGCGCGATCTCGGCTCACCGCAACCTCCGCCTCCTGGGTTCAGGCAATTCTCCTCCCTCAGCCTCCTGAGTAGCTGGGATTACAGGCACGCGCCACCATGCCCAGCTAATTTTTTGTATCTTTAGTAGAGATGGGGTTTCACCATGTTGACCAGGATGGTCTCGATCTCTCGACCTCGTGATCCACCCGCCTCGGCCTCCCAAAGTGCTGGGATTACAGGTTTGAGCCACCGCGCCCGGCTGGAGTTGGAATTTGATACCTATAAAAAACAGAGTCTTCCATCTTTAATGTTCAAGGCAAACTTGACAAGAAACGAGAACATTTTCGAAGGTGACCAAAGCACAATTTATGTGACAAAATAACAGCTCTATCCTGTTGGGTAATGGCTGTCAATATCAGAAGCTAGAGAATGGGATGGTGGAGATACACTGGCTCACCTGGTGTGAAAGCTTGTCACTTTCTGTTCTTGATTTCTGTAAGGCTGAAAGACGAGATGCTCATTTGGAGAAAGGCTGTTTAAAGAACTCTGTGGTACACAAAAATGGCCATACCAACATCTTACAAATACCACTAAGACCCACTGTCACGTTAATGTGATCCTACAATTAAATCTGGCTGAAAGTTTTAAAAGAACAACTTGGTCATGGCAACACTTGTGATCATTTTTTTTTTTTTTTTTTTTTTTTGCCAATGCAAAATCCCTCCAACAGCACAGAAAAGGAAAATGCTTTGATAGCGTGATTTCGGGATTGGTATTTTGCTACTGTCTCACCACTGTGTAGCAAGATAAATGCATTTTTTATTAGCTCTGCTAAAACCAAAACAAACGGTGGTAACCAAAGGACTAGGGGACAAAATAAGCCTCATCTGAAATTCTCACAGCACATTCTTCACTGTGACTGTCTGTCGACTTTATGAGAACTTTAAAGTACATGTCCAATGTCCTGGTTCCTAATGATGTCTTTGTCTCTAACATTTATCTCTAAGGACCAAGTTGAATGCATCCAGTGTGGGTGGTGTTTGCTGCACAAGCTGGTCTTTCCTTCCTACTGTCCTTGTCCTGTCCAGGTCCCTGGTCCCACAGTCCCAGCACAGGGGACTCCACAAGACTCTGCCCTCCCTGCTGCTCCTGGTACTGTTTCCTGGTCAGCTGAGGGAACCCGAAGAGCACAGACTTCCCCTTCACTCCATGCCAGGCTGGCAAAAGAAAACCCGCATTGCCCGTGTTGGCCCTGACAATAGATGTTCAGCTGCCAAGGGTTTGGGGGGATGGCAGAGCTGCTTTAGGCAGATACATTTCCTCTTTTCTTTCTAGAATAAATTCAAGAACAATGCTCAAAGGCAAAATGATAATCGAGAGTGGCTAAAGGGTCCTCCTTTGTCCCCACAGAGCCCTCACAAGTTTGTCACAAAGCCTAAAAATCCACCACCTATGTGTGTTTTGTTTCAGTGAAAAGTTGCAGTCACTAGGAAAGTGCGACTAAGTATCATGAAAGGGTCTACTGATCCATCAGCACCACAGCTGCGATTTCTAAAGTAAAAGATGGATTGGCAGGCAAATTCTTGAGAAGGAACATGAGGGAAAAGGGGAGAGAGAATGAGTGAGAGCCAGAGAGAGGCGACTGACACATCAGGCACCGTGCTAGATGCTTTACATAACACATATGTTAACTTCTGAAGTCGGTAATGGCATCTCCAGGTTACAGATAGTAAAACTGGGTTTCCAAAAGTTAAGTAGGTGAGAGAAGAAAGGTAGAGATCCCAGAACTAGGGAGAGAGAGAAGCCAAGGTTGGGCTCCACAGTGAAGTGGCCTCATTAATTGTGGGATGAAGAGTACAGGATCAGGCCATTGAGTCCCTAAAGAAGTTAATGGAAACTAAGAGAAAAAGGAAAAGGAGCAGGTGAACTGGATTTGAAGCCCAAACGCCATCTCTTGTGCAATTTGGTCCAGAACTAGTCCAGGCTTCTTATGTGGGAGCACATGTTTTAATGAAAATCCCCAACTGCATGATATAGTAGGAAAAAAAATCAAATTTATTCAGGAACATACCTAGCAACGACTGCTGTCTTGGTACTCAGGCCCTACACATGGTCCTTGAGCCTGTCCAATCATTTTACGATTGCCATGTTCACTCTTCTTACAATAAGCCTTTCAATTGCACAAGTAGGAAAGGGAAACTCAGCCCATTAAGCAAGCGTGACTTACCTAGATCAGAACAAGAGCCAAAACCATGGGTTCTGCCTCCAGTGCCCAGGATCTTCCGCCAGCAAGTTTCCTCCCACAGATCATCAAGGTTCTATGAACAAAGGCAATGCCTACCCCCACTACCCTATCTCATCTTTATTTGTTCCTTATAACATAAGGAGATGGTCAAATTTTCAAAGAAGGCACCACAAGGAGAACAAAGACAACTAATTTCCAAATAAGTAGTTGGGCCTCTTTCCTGTGGTACTGTACAGGCCTTCTGTAACTCACATGCTGTTTCTAGAGGAAGGGAACATTCCCCTGATCTCTATAGGAAAAACAAAACCGCATAAGTCACCTCCTGTGTGCTAGGCCCTCTTCTAAGCCTTTCACAGATAGTAACTCTTTCCGTCCTCTCAACCACCCTAAGAGTAGATACTCTTAACTGTGTGCATTGTACAAAGAGATACTGAGGCAGAGTGATGCAGAAACTTACCCACACTCCTAAAGAAGTGGCAGAGCTGGCCAGGCGTGGTGGCTCACCCCTGTCATCCCAGCACTTTGGAAGGCCGAGGCAGGTGGATCACTTGAAATCAGGAGTTCGAGACCAGCCTGGCCAACATGGAGAAACCCTGTCTCTACTAAAAATACAAAAATTAGTCAGGTATGGTGGTGGGCTCCTGTAATCCCAGCTACTTAGGAGACTGAGGCAGAGAGAATCGCTTGAACCCAGGAGGCAGAGGTTGCAGTGAGCCAAGATTGTGCCATTGCACTCCAGCCTGGGTGACAGAGCGATACTCTGTCTCAAAAAAAAAAAAGTGGCAGAGCTAAGATATGAGCCAGTGGTAGTCTGGTTCCAGAACCCATGCTCTTAACCAGGATAATGTGGCAACTGGGCACGCACACACATTGCAAACACAACAGAGCGTATGCTTTTCTAGAAAGCTTTAAGTTAGTCTAATCAAGAAAGGTGCTAAAGGAAGCTCCAAGATTCCAGGTATCGTCACGGCTTCTATTATATGCAGGTACCCACCAGGAATGGGGCAACCACAGCATTCAAGAAACTGTCCAGTGTCCACGGAATTCTGAGGGGATATGTCAAATGTGACAACTCAACTATGATGCTTTCACCCACTTTGATAAAGCCCAAACTTTATGCACGCGGTTGCAGGTACCTTCCTCAAACCCAGCCCCTCTGAAAAAATTAGCATGAAGGGAAAGCATACACACACTTTTCATTTAAATAGGTTCTAACAGATGTGTCCTTCCTCCAACTTTCAATGACACTGTTTCAATCATGACAAATTTTGTGTGACCCGTGATGAAACTATGATGATTACTTTTAAGTCACAACAGAAATATTAATACTGCCTCAAAGTTCTGTGCTATATTACTCTTCATCTGGAGAAACAAACTGCTTTTCCATCATGACTAATTCACAAATGACCAAACTGAAAAATATTTATGTTTGCTTCATTCCTGGGAAGCTGATACATAAAAGGGTACCCTTCTTTTCATGCCAAAGATTTCACAGTACCCAACACTGAGACTATTTTTCAGCCACGAGATGACATTTTCTTCCCCTGCAACTAGGCCAGGAATATAAACCTTGTATATTCTACCATATGTATACTGGGATCAACTACTGAACAATACTAAATATTGTATTTTCCAAAGTGCTTTCACCAAAATAGCTGCAGAAATTTCTATCTTGCACAGACACACATGCACACGCACACACCCATGGGAGTGAAGAGGACTGACTGTTCCTTTAAGGATTCAAGCTGAGAATTTACCTGTGATTACCTTACACGCTGAACATCAAGATAATCTTGATTCCTTTAAGAAGTCATTTTATTCTCAGAAAAAAGTCCCTGATTTCAGTCTAAAGCAGAGTAATATTTTGTTTTCTTTTCTTTTTTTTTCCTCAATAAAACCCTTTCTTGAAATTCTCTACAATCAGACTTAACAGGCATCCAGTGAAAAGCATCTTCTTTGACTCATTCATGCGTGGCTCATCAGGGGACAACACTTGGACTTTTTCCCCCAACTCATCGGGCACTATTATTTGTCAGATTGTGTGCATTCTTTAAGGCCCTCAACCAAAATGAATTAGGCCAAGGATCATTGTGAAAGTGGGTCTCTATCCAGGTAGAATCTATTTTGTCTCCTGATCTCCAATGTATAAATCATCAGATTACTTCATGGAAAAACCTACTGCTGGAATAACAGCACTTGCAGATTTCTCTAATTCTGTCACTTTCCTATACAGGTTTACCTGTTAGCATGGCCTAAATCTGGCAGAGAACAAAGATCCATCTTTCTTATTATAATGATTGGTAGAAGCATTGGGGTGGGGAGCGGGGTGTTTACCAAGAAAATTAAAGGGTGTATTTTGCTTATTTGTCCTTTCATCCTCTACTGAAATTATTCCCCAAACAGTGAAGTTTCTGTCTGGATGACTAACAACGCAATGGGTTTTCTCTGTTAAGATAAGACCTCATGGTAGGTATTTTATAGTAAATTCCATTTCAGGTTCCAAAGCCCCATGGATTCAATCGGTATGAAGTTATCAGTGTCACATCAAGCACATTTAATCTGCTCACAACCTAACACAGCCTTCAATCTAGGGGTATTTTAGTGCTACTTCCAAGTGTCTTTCAAGAATGACAACTTGAAATAGCAACTTTTATTTTAAAAGCAAACAATGTGTATTTTTTTTTTTTTTTTTTTTTTTTTTTGAGACGGAGTTTCGCTCTTGTTACCCAGTCTGGAGTGCAATGGCGCGATCTCGGCTCACTGCAACCTCCGCCTCCTGGGTTCAGGCAATTCTCCTGCCTCAGCCTCCCGAGTAGCTGGGATTACAGGCACGTGCCACCATGCCCAGCTAATTTTTTGTATTTTTAGTAGAGATGGGGTTTCACCCTGTTGACCAGGATGGTCTTGATCTCTTGACCTCGTGTTCCACCCGCCAATAACCTCAACACAAGATACATATAGCTCTTAATACATCTCCATGCATTTGGTTTCTGAAATCATTCATAAATTTAAATAAGTAAATAAATTTGATCACTAACCATGCCTGTAATAGAGTGAGTAATACCACTGTTAATAAGATTGGGAAATTATTGGGGTTCCAGATGCCACATTATATTCTGAATAGGAATCTCAAGGTCATTATTTCTGCAACTGTATATTCCACTTGTCGCATATCCACACTAAACCTAAAATGAATGTGACAGATTACCTATAAGAAAAACAGCAGCACACAAGTGACATTACGACAAAAGCTATTTTTATGACTCCATATGTACTGAGGTTATTAATATCGCTCCTTCGCAAAAACAATACATAATACTCCAGGCTGGATGCCATTTGGGTTAGGAAGACTTTCATTATCTTCACTTAGTAGAAAAAAAAAAAAACAACAATTTTTTAAAGTAAAGTAGTTCGTTCCCTTTCCCAAGATCCCTGAAAGGAATGGAGGTGACAAAAATGGAAATCTAGTTTAAAATAAAATTTTGGGATTTCTGTGGCTTTGTACCCCTGACTGTTCTATATACTATCTTACAAATTGCGTACCAAGACTGGCAGAGTTCATAACTCTGCTATTCTTTTCTTGCCGTCATGGAAATGGTAAGGCAGAGAGGCAAGATAACTAGTGATCCTATAAGTCTCTTATCTCCTTCACTTGATAAAACTGGTGATCACATGACTAATATCTTATCTATCTCACATCACAACCAAAAAACCCTTTGAGATCATTACTATTAGAATTCTCATCGTCCAGATGTAGGAGCTGATTTGCAGAGGATGTGACGCTGCACAGTTTAAGAACTATTACATTAAATTACATATCATTTGTTTCAATCATGCTAGGTATAATAATACTTTTCTGTAACAGTGTTGCCCATGTCTTCAAAAGACGTAGAAAACAGTGTGCATGACAGAATCTTACTTTCAAATACTGTCTTTTGATGTTATTTCAGAGTCTCATAACTCACCAGAAAACTAGCCCTTTTGCCAAAGTCAAAATGTCCTTGAATAAATTTTCCACAAATACTTTTGGAAAGATCTTGGTTGATCCACTGGAAATATAATGACTTATGCTTTTAATTACCTAAATATATTTCTAACCCAGGTTACTGGTGATTGTATGTACTTGTTTAATTTTGGATTACTTTCTATTTATCTAAGATGATACATTTGTACTAAAATGAGGGAAACCAATGTTTCTGTTAATACTCCCAAATTGCTACTCAACATATGGGCTAAACATTGCTAAAGCTTCTAAATTGATATAGGCAATTGAAGCCAATCCAAGCAATACATATTCAAGTAATACATAGTCACTTGCCAAATCAATTCATGGGTTATGAAAAAACAATGCCATTTGGCTGTAATACTCCCCATGTACAGGCAGAGAAGAGCCGATAGCCAAGTGCCACTTTGGTGTTCTGCCATGTCAACATTGAAAACAGAGCCGTAGAAAAGCAAAACCCTCTGTCCACCTTCTCCTTCCCTTAATAAGGTCACCTATAAAGGAAGAGGACAAATGCCCTGACTTCTGGCTGTCCATTTAAGTGTCAAATATAGAGGTCCTCTCATGCTAGGGCTTTTACATGAGCATCTCCCTTTAAACCCTCGTATCTTTACTGGAATTTAGATCAACTATCATCCATTGAGTCATGTACAAACAACAGACCTACTCATGGTCTTCAATAGAACATTTCACTTCTCTTGAGAGAGAAGTCCATGTTATCTATTGTTTGTCTGTTTTTCTTTTTAAAGATTACATGAAGTACTAGGGTTTGGAGATGAGAGATCTGAGCCATGTCATGGTTTGGTTCTCTGTTGCCTCTCAAATCTCATGTTGAATTGTAATCCCTACATTGGAGAGAAAGCCTGGAGGGAGGTGACTGAATCATGGGGGTGGAATTCCTCCTTGTTATTCTCATGACAGTGAATGACTTCTCAGGAAATCTGTTATTTTTAAAAGAAGGTGGCGCTTCCCCCTTCCCTCTCGTCCTCCTGCTCCACCATGTGAAGAAGGTGCCTGCTTCCCCTTCGCCCTTCCATCATGATTGTAAGTTTCCTGAGGCCTCCCCAGCCATGTTTCCTGTGCAGCCTGAGGAACTGTAAATCAATTAAACCTCTTTTCTTCATTAATTACTCAGTTTTAAGTAGCTCTTTACAACAGTGTGAGAACAAACTAATACAAGGTGTGTAGGACTCAATGCATCTGGCATTTGTTAAACAAAATAGATCTCAGAGTCAGACACATCCAGTCTCATTCCAATCTCACCATTAGGAAGTGGTTCTAAGGCCCTGGTGACAAGGGTAACTGCTGTGATATTACCTGGGAACAACTGTGATAATCCCTACTTTCCTAGGCTTTCGTAATCATTAAATTGAGTTAGGTAGCAGTGCCCAGAGAACCCTAATTCTCAAACTTAGTATGTGTTCCTTTTAAGGAGTGGATGTCCCAACAGATGCTCCTGGATGACTAACTTTATGTAAGTAAAAAAGAGAAGATTTAAAAATCACATAGCTTTATTTTTATGTAAGTAAATAAACATATATATTATTTGTTTATTTACATATATAACACTGTGGAAAGGGTGCTAGATAAGCAGAACAAGAAGCCCAGTTTCTGTACAGCCTGCTTCTCCATCACCTCTAGGTCTCTGGGACTTGAAAGCTATGTCTCTTCTTGCAGGGTTCTATTATAATCCATTGATCTTCCCTCACGGTATAAAATTTCCTTTGCTTAGTTTTACTGGGCTATTTCCCCTAGGTCATTCTGGCCAATTACGTTCTTTGTTGTTTATACTGTTCAATAGATTTCATTTTAGAGAACATGATGCAATCATGTGACAGCATTCTTTCCTGTTATTAAACCGTGTGGCCTAAATAATGCCCTAACGGACAGAAAAGGATTGATGCCCCATGAGCATAGTCTTTAAGGCAATGACAAAATAAACTAGATATCTTGAGTTTGGATTCAAAAAAAATAAAAGAAAGAAAGAAAAGTGAGTTAGGAGGATATTTGGGAACTAGCTTCAAGTGACTAACATTACAGACTCACCTACTCTTTCTGATATTTCTGTTATCTCATCTGATGGTTAGAATGGGTCTCCATGAGTTGATATTACTAAACTCAATTCTAAGAGGAGGAGACTGAGTTTTCCCGTGGTCAAATAACCTGCATTTGGTCTTCACAGCCAAAATTTGGTAGAGATTGCATTGAAACGCAGGTCTCCTTGATGCCAAATGCCACACATCCAAGAAACAAAGCAATATAAAAAATTTATATAACATTTCAGTTACTTTGGCTTTAACTTTCAGAAATGTCTATGTCTGTGTGAAAATAAAATATTCTCTTGGAAATGTGAGTGAGTCCCACGAACTAAAGAAGCTGACCAGATGTGTACTGAACAAGTGATGCTTTTTCTTCCATGAGCATTGTTATTTACTTTCTCAGCAGCTGCCATTTAGCTTTCATCTCAGCAGATACTTGATTTTGACCAAGGTTTTACTCATAGTTTTAAAGCGTAAAAACTGTCAGAAAACGAACACTAAGCATTGGTGTTAGTCATATTCCCTGTAGTGGGAAAGAGTCTTTGAGACTAGTTTCATTGGTAAGAAAGCTTAAGGACAGAAGAGAAGTGGATGGATATGTCCACGGAAATGACGGAAATGTCACACAGATGTGAGGATGAGCAGCTCTGGAATTTTAGGGGCACTAAAACCAAACAACAACCACCACAACAACAAAATACAAAGACAATGACAGGAATAGAATTTCGTAATTTTACTAAAGGCTGAGGCTGTCTAAAGAACTAATGATTTTCATGTTACTTTGTTAAACATTTTAAAATAAGGGCAATTTGATATTCTAGTTGGAAAGGCTTCTGGTATGATTCATTTTATCTTGTTCCTCCTTGATCACTGTGTTCTAGGCAGTTATTCTGTAACTTTATTGGATGTCAACAATATCGTCTGCTATAATAACAGAGAGAGAATTTCCACAATGGCAGGAGCCATGCATCAGGACAGCTTGCCATCTACCTGCCAGGGTGCTGAGTGCTCTAGTATATTTCCAACACTCGTTCTGTACAATTCATAACCTAACAGATGGCACCATTAAGCAAGTGTCCCCAGTAGTCAGTCTCCTTGAAAATTAGGGCAAAGAAATGCAGAATAAAATTAAGTTGACTAGAGTAATACACACGCTTATTCCTTAGAGTATGTTGACAATTGCTGACAAATTTCTAGTAGATATAATCTCACAGAACATGCACGGTAACGGTTTACAATAGCATAAACTGAGATTGTAAGATACCTTGATAAATAGCTATGTTCTTACCCCAGGCTGGTTCTCCTCTCTCCAGATACATGTACAGCTCCCATTACCATCAAACAGCCAGGGGAGAATTGCATACTGCTCAGGAGATAGCTTCTGAAACTGCTCAATGTTAAAAAGCTGTATTCAAATCACAGGCTTGTGCAACTCAAACATGTTGTACAGGATGTATTAGCATTTTCTGAGGCAAAGAAATATAGACTGTGCAACAGAAAGGTAATGGGGAAAAATGTAGTGCTCTACGTACTGACAGTGAGCCGTTAACAAGGTAAAATTTACTACATATTGGTACAATTTGGAGCATGCATTTTTCTGTTTGGGGAATTATTATAATGTGACAAGGTTATCATTATAATTAGGAGAGTAATTAAAGTAACGGAGTAATTGCTCGTCTGCATTTTTTTCATAGTCAAGAAGACCTAATTGTAGAAAAAGAATAAAAGAAAATTCTTCATGTATTTTTTAAGTTTCTCAACAGCATCACAGAGATCCTAAAGCAGGAAGACTAGTCACACTGGCATATTGTGCTTTCTGATTTCCTTTTTTCTTATGAACAACTATTGTTTCTCAGCTGCTACAAATTCCTGGTCACATAGCATGCGTTCTATGTGTGAAGACTGCTTTATGAGGAGCCAGCCCTTTTTTGTTATGTCATTTCTAATTCTGATGTGTTTCTCCTTCAGGCTTCATGATTCTGGATTTAGTTTCAATTAATTGCATGTTCACATCTTCTTACTTAGAGACACAAGGAAAAACAAAACTTCACCCAATAGGATGTAAATCCACATGGAGTTGGAGACAAGAAAGAACCAAAAAATAAACAAGTAAACCTACTCAGCCCCAAAGAGTAAGAGCTGGGGCAGACAAGGTACGTCTGGCAGAAACACTTTGAAGTACACAAATGACAAAACAGCATTAAGAGATTTGTTGAAATTCCTGAGGGGAGTGAGATGGAGGACCTGGCACAGCCTCCAGGAAGTCCGAATTTTTGCTCAAATTCTATGGCTTCCTGAGACAGACGATCACACCTAAAGTGATCCAGGCTAAGGAAAGTCACTGACTAAATGCTGCTAATGCCACCAGGAGATCCAGATGTCAGAGATCTAACTTGTAACCTCCCTAATCTCAGGGAGACAATGAGCAGCACAGACGTGAGTAAGAGCAGTGAGTCCCAGAAATGACTGGAGGAAAACTGGGACATGTATCTCAGTGCGCCTCCCTTTCCTTACCAGAAAAATAATGATCATATTAAACTAAGCCGCTGAGCTTCTATGAGCTTAACAAAGAAAGTGTAAAAGGGCTTTATAGAGCATGTATACTCATGGGTAGACATATTACACACATATATACATATATGACATGCATATAATCTTTACTACAAGCACGTATGGTTCAGCTCACTCTCTTTCCTCCAGGCAGTAAGAACAGTGCCTTTAAATAACATCTGAACCATTTGGAAACAAAGGAATTAATATTATTTTGGTGTAAATTTAGTCCCAAAGTGGTTACTTACTGCATCCAGTATGCCTTCTTCTTTTCTGCTCAGCTAATCCATGTTCCTTCACCAAGGACCCGCTCAAAGTCATTCATCACCACCTAGTGTCTTCTGGAGGGGGGCCGCAGGAGAAAGAGCCTCTCTTCTACTGTGTCCCCAGGCTGCACTGCACATACCTCCCCCATCATAGCATCTCTGCTCCCAAGTCTGTCCCCACCAGACGGTGAAGAAATTGAGAATGGGGTCTGAGTCCTTTGTGTGCTTGTATCCCACTGCTGAGCACATTTTCAAAAAGTATGTGTTGATAGGGCTGAATAACAAAGTATTCTGCATGGATGACAGTGATGTAGGTGTACATATGCATGTGCACCTGTCTATGTGGACACATGTGCTTCTATGTGCATTTATCTGTCCATGTTAATGTATTTAAATACAGGTTTATTTGATTAGAATACTAATCCTTTAGGAAGCCACTAGCCACCTTGCACACATTATCCAATCCAAAGAAAACTATGTAAATGACTAGTACCTCTATTTCAGAATACATTGTTTCCTGAAGGTTATTACTTGCTCTTGCAATGGCAGTATCACAGCAATCACTCTAAAGACAAACTGTCAAATATGCATGACACAAAAGCATTCCCAAAACAGAATGTTGATCTAGAAAAGAATCATGTAGCAGGAACTCCCTGGTGAATAAATACGTCTGTACTGCTGTGATGGCTGCCCTTCATCAGAGCAATTGCATCTTTCCCTCTTTTTTGTGATATGATTTTAAACTGAAAGTATTAGGTAGTGAGGAGCACTGTAATTAAAGCTTCAAACAAAAAAAATGATTGAAGAAACACCGAAAGCGACCGCATTTCAATTCTCCTCATGTCTCTCGAAGAAAAATGCTTCTGACAGTCTATATTTTACCACTGTTTCATTTAATAATGCATATCGACATTTATCCAGGAACATCAGCCGTTGCTTTCCTTCTCATTTTAAATCAGCTGAACACCTGCCTATTCCCACAACTCCGAATTCCTCCTTCCCTCCCACCTACTCTGTTTTTCTTTTATCCCTATTTACTTTTTAAAAATATATATATTTTTGATGCAAGGATAAGTGCTGAAGGATTAGGAAAACAAATTCCTGGAAAACCTGACTATAACTCTGGGGGCATATGAAAGCCCGCTGCCTCTTGTTCTGCTTACAAAAAAATGCGGACATATACCCAAATGAAAATGAACACACAAGCACATGCACAGGCACATACATTCCAAGGGCAAACGGAATACATGAAGAGCTTCATTCTCCTTGTGGTCTGTTTGTAGAACAATATTAAGTGCTTTCTACAGAAGTCTATGGGTGCTTTCTATGGAAGTCTACATTACGTGTTTCATTTCCTGAAAAGGATCCCAGGTTGACTATTTCTAGCATCACCAACTTCCTTCTACCATGAACTAGTGGCATAAGCAGAGTAGCTCTGAGAAGTGTCTTTTTATTTGCTTTTGTCTTTATACTCTATCTGGGCCTAGTAGAGACACCACCAATCTATCTCCTTTTTGAAAATCTAGGTGCCCTATACATAATACTTCATATTCCTAAGGTAAACTGAAGAAAGAAAAAATTCCAGATTTATTTATTCAGCACTTCAATACTCGGTTAAGTGCAGCACAGGTATTACAAGATGAATATCACATGAACCTTGCTCTCACAGTATTTGCAAACTAGTACAGTCGCTACTTGATAAAAATCCTTCAAAAGAAAACCACTGGAAATTAATCATGTTTTTTAAGTTTCCACCTTAGTAAGAGGGTCTCTGTGTTTTACAGGTTTATTCATAACATCTGATATGATTTGGTTCTGTGTCCCCATCCAAAACTCATCTTGAGTTGTACGCCCGTAATTCCCATGAGTTGTGGGAGGGACCTGGGGGGAGATAATTTGAATTATAATATGAACATTATGGGGGCAGTTTCCCCCATACCGTTCTCATGGTAGTGAATAAGTCTCATGAGATCTGATGGTTTTATCAGGGGTTTCCACTTTTCTTCATCATTTTCTCTTGCCACTGCCATGTAAGAAGTGCCTTTTGCCTCCTGCCATGATTCTGAGGCCTCCCCAGCCATGTGGAACTGTAAGTCCAATTAAACCTCTTATTCTTTCCGGTCTCAGATGTGGCTTTATCAGCAGTGTGAAAATGGACTAATACAACATGGTTTACCAGATCAGTTACAAAAGGTACAGAAACTGTGCCAGCAAGGCACTACTTACAACTAATAGCAACGGCTAATACTTACTGTGTCTATCCCATACGCCAAGCACTATTCTATGTATCAACTCATTTAATTTCTCAACAACTTTATAAAGTTGATCTTATCTCCAGGCGCTACATGAGAAAACTAAGGCATAGAGAGACAAGTAGCTTGTCTACAGTTAGTCAGTGTGTAGAAAAATGAGACTTTGAACCCAGGAAATCTGGCTCCACAACCAGCTTAACTTTCTTCAACTGCCCCTTGGCTTAGGTACGCCCTGCAGAGTAGCATATACACAACATTACAGGGTTGAATGCTGCTTCCCTCCCAGGAACATGTGTCCTCCCCAGATCAAGTTCAGGCAAGCTAAAATATTTTTAGCAACAGTATTTCATCACTATCTTTTTGAAATTAACAGATCACCACTTGTATGTGAAATGGAGGAAAAGAAAAGAAGGTATTTGAGATGTAGGACAGAATCCATTAAAGGCAAGCTAAAAACCTTAAAAAAAAAAAAAAAAAAAAAAAGCTTTTACCAATGAAACTACTGTGCCATGCACATACCCCTATAAGCTTATTTTTCAAAGACCCAGAGAGCATTTTCTCCTAAAGGCAAATATTGCAGACAAAATCTATATGGTTGTCTCTAGGATACCAAACTTTTGAAAGTTTTAAATGTCTAGACAGCACTGCTTATTATTATTGCACTGATTATATTCCATGTAGTTTTATGCAAGCCTAAAACAGCTGTATTCATGAGATACGATTTACCAACTTAATGTTAAATTTCTTAATTATATGCCTTCCATCTGTATTATACTAACATCTCATTGCTAGAAAACAGAAACATGTATACATCTTAATGCTTATTTCTTCCTCAATCCTTAAAAGTGTTTTCTAGTTTTTGATAGTTGGCTTTCTTCCAATTTTCTACTTTTCTCACTAGATTCATTTTAAGATCTCAGATAGAGGCCAGGCAGGCACAGGGGTTCACACCTGTAATCCCAACTACTCGGGAGGCTGAGGCAAAAGGATCACTTGAGGCCAGGAGTTTGAGACCAGCCTGGGCAACAGGGTCAGACCTCGTCTCTAAAAGAATAAAATAAAAATAAAAAATAAAAAGGATTTCAGATAAGGGAGAAATAGTTATACTGCTTGATATGATTACACTATGTCCCTACCCAAACCTCATCTTGAATTGTAGCTCCCACAATTCCCATGTGTTATAGGGGGACCTGATGGGAGACAACTGAATCATGGAAACTTTTCCCCCATAGTGTTCTCATGGGAGTGAATAAGCAAGTCTCAGGAGATCTGATGACTTTATAAGTGGAAATCCCTTCTGCTTAGTTCTCATTCTCTCTTGCCTGCCGCCATGTAGGACTTGCCTTTCACCCCCACCATGACTGTGAGACTTCCACGGCTACATGGAACTGAGAGTCCATTAAACCTCTTTTTCTTTATAAATTATCCAGGCCGGGTATGTCTTTATCAGCAGCATGAAAACAGACCTAATACACTGCTGATCTCCTGATGTGTAACACTTTCTAGGAATCTAGGTACATTCTCATGTACTGACTAGTTCATTTCTAAATGCACAGCAGGGTTATCAGGACTGCCAACCATTTTGGCCTCATAAGTCAGGATCTGAATCTACTGTGATATTTAAAGTAAGAAACTAACCTTTAGTATGCTGCCACTTTAGACTTCAGCTCTTTCTTTTCCATTAAAGACACCTTTTATACAAATGATACAATCAAATTTCTAACTTGCATACCACCAAAGTTATACTACCAAAGTGATGCCTATCTCCAATAGATAGGCAATATTAGATGATGGTATAGGTCTTTTTTTTTTTTTTTTTTTTTTGAGACAGAGTCTTGCTCTATCCCCAGGCTGGAGTGCAGTGGTGCAATCCCAGCTCACTGAAACCTCCGTTTTCTGGTTTCAAGCAATTCTCCTGCCTCAGCCTCCTGAGTAGCTGGGACTACAGACACACAACACCATGCTTGGCTATTTTTTTTTTTTTTTTTTTTTTTTTGTATTTTTAGTGGAGACAGGGTTTCACTAAGTTGGCCAGGATGGTCTTGATCTTGTGACCTCGTGATCCACCCACTTTGGCCTCCCAAAGTTCTGGGATTACAGGCGTGAGCTATCGAACCCAGCCGATGTTACAGGTCTTTAATCCACATCAGTGCATTCTGCCGAAGTGGCATGTGACAGATGCCACCCCTGACTCTGTAGGACATCAAACCACCACCTTTAGCCACAGCGAAAAGGGACCTCAGAGTCAGCCTTTAATGAGCATCCTGTAATGACAGACAGAATTGCTCTCCTAACTAGGGTGTTTATTGAAATTTATAGTAGCAACCCTCTAGTTTTATAATTGGAAAGGAAAAACTAAAGAGACGTACCCATTCCTTGGATTAGATTAAAACCTAGACTAATATTCACAACACTAATTATTTAGATCAGTCAATGAATTCAATTTTACAAATAATGGATCAAGTAGAAATACTGCGACTTGAGAAGAAAGTATTCACAACCCTATCGGGTGAGCTGAATTTCTAAGCAATTTTAATTGGAATGTGAGGTTTCAATTCATGAAAGGAGTAGAGGATTCCAAATAGGTCCACAAACCACAGAGAAGTGATCTGAGGGGATCTGAGAGCCATCTGTAGTCCGCTGGCACTTAAAAACAATGAAAAGGTTGTGCATCCTGTGCATCCTGGACAACACTTCTCAGAAGTACTAACATGTTGGAAAACGAAGCACATACGTCCACTCTGCTGTAAGGACACTTGCTGCCTGCGACGGCTCACTGATAAATGTTTATCTTCTACAGTGTATTTTGTGAGACGATTTTGTTAAAACCCTCAGGAAGACCACTTAACTAGCACTTTGAACTTTCTGGCATATGAGGCTTAAATAAATACTTGTTGACTGCTGACTCACTCATGAATTTTTTTTTTTAACTTAAATACAGGTAGTATACTGCAGAGTATAACAAAGCCTTCTAATAAGTTATGCTGTTTTTTTAAAAAAAGAATAAAATGAGATGTTGTCCCCTTTCTTCCAAATGAGAATGAAAAGAGAAGAGAGGCCTTGTTTCCTATTTCTGATGAGATTTTTCTTTCCAATGTAAACCCTCAAAACCACATTTGACAAGAACTATGCTGCCCTGTAAGCTAATCAATATACAACTGAATCTATTGTTTTTATAGTAGTATGGACAAGTGTTCATCATATAGGTAGAGTTGAGTTTTAAGACACCGGAAAACTCACCTGTTAATGCTATTTTTCAATGGCACAAAAACACCCTATCCTTTCCCAAAATGACAACACAGAATGAAAACTAAAAACAACAACAAAATATTTCTAATCACCTACTGGAGGTAGGCTCTACTCTTTTTCCCTTTCTTCTTCTCCCTCAATCTTTTCTTTCCATCCTCACCCTTTCCTTCCACACCCTTTCCTTCTACAAATATTTGTTAATGCCTGACCTGATGACTAATCGGTGCTTGGATCTGGGGATAGAAGTATGAATCTAATGTCTGTAGTCCTCACAGGATTCAACAAGAAAAAATAACCCTTAGATCAAGCTTGTCCAACCCGTAACCCATGGGCTACAGGTGGCCCAGGACAGCTTTAAATGCAGGGCCAACAAAATTCATAAGTTTTCTTAAAACATAAGAATTTTTTTGTGATTTTTGCTTAGCTCATCAGCTATCATTGTATTTTATGTTTGGCCCCAAGCAATTCTTCTTCTTCCAATCTGGCCCCAGGAAGATAAAAGATTGAACACCCCTACTTTACATGGTCCCAGCAGCATAGTCTCACTAAGAGAGAGTGCGTGGATTACTGGGCACAGGCATTTAAAAGTTGGCCACTGCTAAACTCCCTGTTTGCATCCTAAGATTTTATCACCTCTTGTCCTTATTTGAGTTTCTTGGTCAATAAACCTTAACACTGCACTACACTGAGTTATTTTGCTCCTTCTGAAGGCTACAAAGAAGAGGTGGGTGTGCATTTCATAACAATAACGAATGCAGATATTCACAGAATCTTAACCAAATCGAAAGAAAAGAGCCAATAGGTGAAGGTGGCTGCTCTCTTAGGTATTCCCTGCCTTATTCACTGTAACTGTTTTACTTGAAAGTCTTTAATTCACAAAAATGGGAGTCATACGTTGAGTACCACATGAAAAAATACCATTACCCCTGCAGTGTTCTACAACTATATCCTGGATGTCAGGCTGGCAAATATTTCAGAGACTTAACAGGGTAGCAGAATCAGATACATGAGCAACAAGACTCATTACTCACAGCAGCTTAGGTGACTTGGAAGGAATAGTTTCTCACATCAAAGACTCCACAATCAGCCCTCCAACAACCCAAAGGTCTCTGTATCTTACATCTGTCCCAGAAAACCCAGTGCTGCAATGGAATTATCAACATTATCATCCTCAAACAATTGCTGAGCTCATAGAGGAGCGATTTTTCTCTTTGAAGAGGGCTGTGGGACATTGTGGGATTAGTTATGATGGCTCTGCCCTTTAGAGAGCTTTAATGATTTTGATTTGGGCATGATTCAGGCTGTTGGGTCAGTCATAAAGGAACCAGTTAACATCAACTGCTTACTGAAAACATCAGTGACACTCACCTTAAGTTTTTCTGAATAAGCCACAATAGAAGATCTGCTAATAATCTATTGAGCACTCAACTGCACCAGGCATTATGCAAAATGCCTCCTGTGGATTATCTCATTTAATCCTCATGGCAACTCTTCAAGGGATTTTATTACTGCTGTCCCCACTATGCAGATGAAAAAAGGGAGGCTTATACAGATTAAGTACTTTGCCAAAGTAACAAAGCTATGAAGCAGTGAAGATGGCCACAAACCCAAGCAGAACTAAATCCAGAGCCATATTCTAACCACTAAAGCAAGTTCCCTAGATTCTGAGAATCAGAGATTACTAGAACTGTCTGGCCTTGAATCGATGAAGAAACTGTGCCCCAAGGTTCAGTAAATTTACAGAAATCACAGATTTTTTTTAGGACCAGCATCAAACCTAGAATTTAGTGCTCCTGCCCACCATCCTATTGATCTTTTGACTATCCCACATTGCTTGTACAATCCAATTCATGGCAAGAGTTGTTGATAAGCTGTCCTTCCGCTACACAGATGCACAAAACAGAAAGGAACATGACCTTCAGTGGTTCATTTTCCTCTATGAGAATCTAAAAACAGGGATAAATACATATGCCTTACCTACTTACTATAGGAGATAAAGAAGTGAAATGATAACCAAAACAGAAACTTAAAGAAACAAAAAATATGTGAGTTACAAAAATGGAAAAGATTATGGAAAATAGTTCTCACCTTCAAGTTTCTCACTGCATGGCTACCTTTTCTCACCAGCCATAATTGAATTAAGTCATCAGTAATCTCGAACAGGTCCATTAAAATCTTAAATACAATAAATCTTAAGGTATTTCAGGGCAAAACCCATATATATACTCATCCATTCCATGTGTTCATCCATCCATGTATGCATACATTCATCCATCCATTTAGTAAAGAACTTAGGATACAATGAGAATTAGTCAAAAACATCACATTTTGATTTGGGCGTGTATTTGTTATTTGTACAATAAACAGTACAAATGGGGGTAACACTGGAGCCCTTTTACTTTTTTTATGAAGGCTCAATACACATCCCTTGGAGAAGGGTAAGAAAGAGCTACTGTAAACAGAAAAGGAGATACTAGAAGGGAATTTCCAGCAGTGACATGCCTGTGCCTTTCTCATATTTCTCTCCCACCCCTCCTATTTCTTAATTTTTCCAGACAATCCCATTCCTTACATAATATCAGTTATTTTATTTTATTTATTTTATTTATTTTTTTTGAGACGGAGTTGCGCTCTTGTTACCCAGGCTGGAATGCAATGGCGCGATCTCCGCTCACCGCAACCTCCGCCTCCTGGGTTCAGGCAATTCTCCCACCTCAGCCTCCTGAGTAGCTGGGATTACAGGCACGCGCCACCATGCCCAGCTAATTTTTGTATTTTTAGTAGAGACGGGGTTTCACCATGTTGACCAGGATGATCTGGATCTCTTGGCCTCGTGATCCACCCACCTCGGCCTCCCAAAGTGCTGGCTTGAGCCACCGCGCCCGGCCCTTAATATCAGTTATGATCAAATGGTCCCATGTACCACCTAGCACAGATACCAACCACTGCTCCCCCATCAGCAAGGTGCTTTTAATTTCAAAAAGAAAAGGAAATGGGATTTGAAGTTTAAATTCCTTCATTTTCTCTTTAGGAGTTCTGGTAAACAGGTGGAATCAGAATCACATCTAAGCTACTAGCTAAATGAAATTAAATATTTCTCACTAGATATCATTATTTACAAATCTCTGTCACTTAAAGATGATGAATTATTTGAATAGTAATATTTTTTCAGGAACCTATTTGCTATATACTTTCATAGAAATTCCATTCGTGATTTCGCAAGACAGAATCATGGAGGAGGACAGGGCAATAACAAGCCAGCTTGTGTACGTGACTGTCATTAAGACTAAATTTAAGCTAAACCAGCAGATTAATTCTTCTTATTATATTATTTTATTATTTTATAATAATTCTTATTCTTTTTCTTATTGTAGCTAATAAAGGAAGTGCTACAATTTTCCCATGAAACCCCTTCCAGATTTTTAAAGGATGTTATACAAAGAGATCAATCCTTCAACACAAAGAAAAATATAATCAAATATCAGTTCTAATATCCATTTAAGTTTAAAAAAAAATGTGTTCTATAGATCCTTCTTTATGTCTTAACATGGAGTTTCCAGATTGTGGATAAGTCTTAAAATGAAATGTAAGTAAAGGCTAAAACAACCCTAACTTCTCTCCAAGCATCAGAAAAAAAGCTTACATAATTTTGCATGACTGTAGGGTTTTCAGATGAAAAAATACCTTCTTAACTTTGGATGATGTTAATATTATGCAGAAAAAAAATACTCGTTAGCTGATTATAATTACATTGGTCATTCATGTAAATGAAATGCGTCTCATATCGCATCACATTTTCCACAATGTGGTCCATACTGAATTCATTTACTTGATCTGACTTTTTTTGCTTCCCTGTTTGAAAAGGCTCTCATTTCTTGTTTACCTGATTCCTAATATCCATTCCCTAGAGTTTTTGAAGAGTAAATGATCATTCTTAGAACCTCTTACTTGAGAATTCCACCTAGTAGAAACACTCACAGCACTGTCCCCATAGACTATATTAGGGATGTGGCTATTTTCTCGTTTATAGTGACAAGCTGAAATTTAGTAGAAAAATTCTTTTTTTTCCTGTTGATAAGCCAGCCTCCTCTACAGGCAGTCGTTTTTAAGAGCAATTTCTGTGGGTAATTCCCTTTCAATAATCCATGATGCCTGCTGTTTTTGAGGTGATGAGATGGCTAAAAATATTTTTTCCCAGAAATAAGTGATTGTAAGAGTTCTTCAACAAGCATGTCCAAATTGAGACAGAACAGTGACTACTTTTATCTTCTTCTTTATCACAGAAATAAGTATTGTTAAAAAGAAACTGGGCAAAATATACTGTGCCCCTACAGGGAGGTCCTTTGGGAGAATGACAACACAGCCTTAGAGAATTGCCTTATCTATGCAGGACAAAAAAAAAAGGCTATGTTTAAGCCACAGAATTTATATTGTTTCACACTGGAGGGTGAAGGGATAGTGAGTTAATGCACACCAGTACTTGAAGTGTGGCAGATATCACACAATCTATTCACCAATTCACCAGAATGGTCCTAGGAGTATTATTTTTTTTCTCTACTGAAAAACTGAGGAAGTAGACACGAACACAAGCACCAAGAAACATGCTGAAGTCATCCTAGCTGCTTGAGACAGAACCAGGATTCAAATCCAGTCTGTCTGATTCCAAACTCCATGGCCTTCTCTTTTCGTCCACTTTGTATCTTTATGAAACGAGATATTATTTCCCTTGACCCCTTCACAAGACTTGCGAAGGGGTCAGTCTGTTTACTGAGCCCACAGCTCTCAACCCCCCACAGACAGGCTAGCACAAATTGAGCAGGTGCAGAGGCCAGGACAAGAGCTTCTGGGCAACTGGCAGAAGCAAACCTTTGTGCAGGCCCATGGCAGTATCTAGGAGTTGCCTGCGAGGGCATATGTTACAGTGTGCTCCTTTAGTTTTGCCATCCATGGATGGCATAAGTGTTGGCTCAGTGGAGGGTCAGTGAGACAGTTTCTTGCACCGGCACCTGGGTCGTTGTCTGGCATCCAGCAGGAATCAGGTTGCACAAACGAATTGAAGACGGTAAATGCAGAGGATTTTTTTGCCAATGAAAGTGGCTCTCATCGAAACGGGTAGCTGGAAAGAGGATGCACTGGAAGGTGGTCTTCTGCTGGAGTTCGGCCATCCCCGGCCAAAGTCCTCTCTGAGGTCCCACTGTCAAGTTGTTTCTCTGAAGTCAAGCTGCTTCTCTCCAACGGCCAGCTACTTAATTCTCTTCTCTCTTCTGCTGCCCAACCGGTGGGGCCTAGGATTTTTATGGGTAACGATAGGGGACAGGACAGGCCAGGATTGTTTTGGAAAAGGCAGCATTCGGGCAGGGAAAACAGGAATGCACGTTCTCACTTTGGGCCACGGGTCTAGGCTTGAATGTGTGGCCCTCGCTGGGGACCACCTTCTACCCAGTATTTCCCTGCCTCATATTTGTACCATGTACACAGCTCCCTTTGAAAAAGAATACAATTATGGAGATAATAAAAAGCATGTGATTGTTGTATTTTCCAAAAAATCCAGATGTCTTAGAAGATTCCAGCAAGCTAGTCTATGGTTTTGCAATATCACAAGCATCTCTTTCAATATAAACTATAGCACAATTAATTTTGGCTATCAAGTTTCAGTTATAAGAATCCAATTCAACATAATCAAGTTCTAATGCCTCTGATTATTTCTATTTGTTCTTGCCTAGAGGCTTGGAAAGAGTACAGGTTTTAGAAATACAAACAGAGGACTCACGATGCTGGTGGAATGTTCCACCTTCCTGTTTTCAAAGCAAGAGGCTGCATTGCTTTGGAAATGATTCCATGGAGGGAACAAAGGAAGCTTCTTCTATTAGATAATTTTTAAATTCATATATATCAGAGTTCTTTGTGCAAACTTGGTAAATATTAATTTACCCAATATTTAAATCTAATGGAAAGTAGCATACATAGGGTAGACAGAGTGGCACTCTACGGAAGTTTCACAGAAGTAGGTTGGAACCACACACCTGAGTTCAATTCAGCTCCTCAAATATTTATTCAGCATTATTTTTGCCCTTGTGAAAGGAAAATAAATCCTAGGGCCCCCAAATCACTGAGCTAAAGGGAAATGTCAAGCTAGGAACTGCTTAGGGCAAACCTGCCTCCCATTCTATCCAGTCACCCCTCTGCTCACTGAGATAAAGGAGTATCTCACTGACTCATTTGGCGAGGCTTATTAGAAACTCAAAAGAATGCAACCATTTTTCTCTCATCTGCCTGTGACCTGGAAGCCCCTCTTCCCGCTTCAAGTTGTCCCACCTTTCCGGACTAAACCAATGTACAGCTTACACATACTGACTGACGCCTCATATCTCCCTAAAATGTATGAAACCAAGCTGTGCACCTACCACCCTGGGCACATGTCGCCGGGACCTCCTGAGGCTATGTCATGGGTGTGCATCCTCAACCATGGCAACATAAACTTTCTAAATTAACTGAGATCTGTCTCAGATTTTGGGGATTCATTCCCTAGATGAGTTCACTCTCAGAAAATAAAGTCAAAGAGGCCGGGCATGATGGCTCGCACCTGTAATCCCAGCAGTTTGGGAGACCGAGGCGGGGAGATCACAAGGTCAGGAGTTCAAGACCAGCCTGGTCAACATGGTGAAACCCCATCTCTGCTAAAAATACAGACATTAGCCATGTGTGGTGATGGGCCCCTGTAATCCCAGCTACTCGGGAGGCTGAGACAGGAGAATCACTTGAAACCAGAAGGTGGAGGTTGCAGCAGTGAGCCAAGATCACACCACTGCACTCTAGCCTGGGAACAGAGCAAAACTCCACCAAAAAAAAAAAAAACAAAAACAAACAAAAAAAAAATAGAAGAAAGAAACAAAGAGAAAGGAAGAAAGGAAGGAAGAAGAAAAGAAGGAAGGAAGGAAAGGAAGGAAGGAGGGAGGGAGGGACAGAGAGAAAGAGAGAGAGAAAGAAAGAAAAGAAAGACAAAGCATTTGGTGAACTTTTATACCATACTGGGGCTACTATGAAGATAAAAATGAGGGCATACCCTACATTTAGGTCAGAAGGGAAGAATAACTTTCTCTAGAAAGATTAGGGAAAGTTTGAGAAAGAGGGACCTTAAAAGTCAAACTGGGGAGTTTTGACCTGACCCTCTAAACAATGGAGAGTAATTCTGTCAGCACAAGAATGAGGAAGAGTAATGTAATCGGTGGGCAGGTCAGTAAAGGAAAGATGAAAGAGAGGGAGAAACACGGGTTTAATTACAATGGCCCCAGTAGAACCAAAACAGAATTTTTTTTAAGTGCCTATGACTAGTGACAGAATACATGAAGATGAAAAAAAGAGAATAATCAAAGAAGACTCAAACTACTGATCCTAGGCAGCATATTTCGTTTAATAAAGAAATGTTAATTTGGCACAAGTAGGACTTTATTGGGAATGTTTAATTCATTCTAAAACACACTGACACTGAAGTCCAGTGGAAAATCCAAGTGAGTTCAGCACTTGCAAGGAAGGAAGAGGAACACCATGCCATAGGCTGATTCTTTACAGATGTATGTAGTCCAGACAAAGCAGGCAGCCATTTCTAGCAGCGGGGACACAGGTATGTTAAAGTTTCTTTTATAGGGCATCACCATTTCTCAGTAGCTAATTGCAGAAAGCAAGTGTTCTGGTTCCACCCAGTTCAGCTAAATTTGCACTTCCATAGACAGAAGAAACACTACAGAATTCACCAGGAAGCCAAATGGCACTGGTGCTTTCATGTGGTAATGGCGCTGGCAGGCTGAGGGGCCTTTCACCTAACTGCTACCAGAGCTAGGTAGGACCTACTTTCCTCATCAGCCCCATCAAGGAGTCCCTTAGACTGGCCCAGGGCAGAAATAATCCACAGTTGCTTCTTGACAGATAATGAGCAGATGGTAACAAAAGAACACAGAAATGACAGAAGCTGTAGTCTAGCTGCTTCAAGGGAAGTGAAGGAATTAAGGAACGGATTACATAATGTAGACAGTATTAATAGTATTTACACAGAAATACTACGGACAAATAACTGAAGGGTCTTAATTACAACACTAGAATTCAAAAAAAACAACTTTCACACATGTAGAAAGATGAGCGCAACCACAGAAAGTGCAAAAAGGGAAGGATGGTGAAAAATCTGACTCAATAGTGCAGAGACCTGCAAGCACATACTATTCTTATTTTCCATTTTTCAATGTGGAACAAGCCTTTCCCAGCCCATTTCTGGTCATTTTTTCACCCAAAAAAAGTCTACCACCTGAGCAATTACATAGATTTAGAAAACCAGTGAAGCTTACCTATTAATAACACAGTCACTTCTTCATTTTTCCTAGGCCCTCTCAGAGGCCACACATTTTATGCTATTATCTTCCCTCTGGTCATTCCATTGTCCATTATCACCTCCACAGGGAAAAAGAGGCAAATCTCAAATCAATCCATTTACCTATTTATTAGCAGTGCTGCTAAAAGGGTAAGGGGAAAGAAATGGAGAATGTTCTCTACAACAAATATAGCCCGTAATCATTAAGCATGTATCCACAAACTTTCCTTCGTACTGAAAATGTGCTAGAAATTGTCATGCTTTGTTTTCAAATTAATGATTCCTCACTATTTCCATGTTACAGAAATACATTGAGAGACTCATGAATCTCTCTCACTCAAAAGTGGCAAAGACTAACTAATGACATCTTAGGTAGTTATCTGTTAGGGAAGTCAAATATAGAAAGTTGGACCACTGGTTAGCAGCTCATCATTTATACCCCCTGGACAGTGAGTAATCACTTCTGAGTTTGATTTTCAAGCCATGGACAAATAAATTTAGAGTTGATTTTTGAAATTATCCAGTGTTCACCTTTCCTATGAAGACAAGTCATATAAGAACTCTAAAGTAAGATAAGCAATCTGAGGCAACTCTCTCTACCTCAGTCTCCCTTTGTGTAAAATGAGGCTATTCACAGCTTTAATCAACAGGACCTACTTTACAAGATTTAAATGAGATAATATACATGAACTGCATAAGCAGCAGTCTAAATAAACCTTATGATCAATATCATTAATATTGTTACTGCTGTTGTTATTGCTGGACTTCTGGATGAGAAATGTGGCCTTGCCAATACTCATTGTGAATCAAGAAATCAGAAGAGCACATTGTTTGTAAACAGTCTCATAAATTCACATGAAAAGATCTGGGGTGGTGTCATAAGCCTCCAGTATTAATGGGTAGTGTCTTATCAAAAATCATCTCAGGTGCTTTTTACGCATGTTTCCCACTGACTTGGAAAGTAATGCCAACATGCAGACAGCCCAGTTGGAAGCAAAGGCATATCAAACTATGCTCTATACTCTTCTACTTTCTTCGGCCACTGAAAGTTTTGTTGAAAAAAGGGGAGGAAGGGATTGCAGTGTGTTTAATGTGTGTTTGCAAACACATCACTTGCATGCAAGTCACCTTTGTCAATCAGATGATAATCTACCAGAAAACTTAGCAAAGTATTGTTAAAATTTTCGTTGGCCAACAAGCAGAACCTAAAGTCCACCTTCCTGTAACCATCAACACATTAAACCGTAAAAATTTACAATTTATTGTAACCTTCCCATGCTCTTTGCTGTGCTCAATGTTCAAATCATGAAGACTAAGGGGGATCTTGTTTTGTGGAGCCAAATTAAGGAGTTGTGATTTCTAGTCTTCTTTTCCCTTCTCTGGAGAGCCCTGAGTCCTCAGAGGCCTCCATCAGGAAATGATGTGCCTAGGATGAAATAAACAAAATAATAACAAGCAAAAAATACAAAAAGAGAGCAAATGCAAAAAGTTTCACAAGTGCTTTGCTCTCATTAATTACACCAAGACAGATACACAAAGTTAATGCTATGAGTTTAATTTCTCTTTCACTTTCAGCCACACCTGCGTGAACATTTACTTAACCAACAGTTTTACTCAGTGCCAAGAAAGGCGTAGCATCAAGTGAAATTATTATTTCTTTAAACAGATCTATCCAGTGTGGCATCTGAATTGCCTCACGTGTGGTTTGGAAAGCTTGCTGCTGATCAGGGCTGGGTTAGCCAGCCAACATTTGTCTGACAAACCTGCTCAGAGTAAGGCAGAAAGATGGTGGCTGTATTTCCCCCTCCACTGGGCAATCAACCTATAGAAACAACAAAAGGACTTCTGAGGAAGCAGTCATTCTCACTAGATTATAAAGATCTTGTGCTCCAGGTCTGGCCAGTGCTATTCCATTTCCTAACTCAGTTACATTTTCGCAGAATGTGGTACACTGGACAACTTCGTTAGCATCACGGAGATGAAATGAATGAGCCAACGTTCCTGAAGTCTAATGAGAGAGATAGACATGTAAGCAGACACATTTTATAATACAACACAAACAGGGAACCAATAAAGGTTCAAACAAAACACTGTAGAAGCCCAGAGGAAGGAGTGACCGGGAAGGAAAGTGTCATCCACATGCATCTTAAAGGAAGAGTTTGCCAAATGGAGAGTAAGCGATCATGGTCTAGGTAAATGGTACACAGAATGGGAAAGGCAAAGTTTCAAGAGGCCCATGCCTCACCATCTTTAACACGAGGGTGCAGGAAATGGGGGCTGAACAATGAGGTCTGAGGAGTGGTTTGAGATCCAGATGGTCATGGACCTTGCATGGCATGATAAGTTTTGATGGGCTTTATCCAGAGGTATAGGGGATACAACAGGTAGGTTTCCAAAGGAGTATGATATGATTTATTAATTTTTTTAGGAAATTAACTCTGAGGACACCGAGAACTGTACAATGGTTTAGGGGATGCTGATAGTGAGTGGGAAGGAATATACAGGAGACTGCTGCTACCAAGAGGGAAGCCAGCCCTGATTTCTGCCCTGTCTGAAGGTACTTTGCTAAAAGACGAACTTAAATTGAGCAGTATTTTCTATGTGGCAAAACACACAGAAAAACACTCAGAAACACACAAGTAACTATAAATCAGACAACTATAAAAACCACTGATTCTTCAGGTTAGAAAATAATTCTAAAAACTATCTAGCTCAGTGATTTCCAATAATGGGAGTTTTCAAGAACACACATTCCCAGGTTTCATCTCAGATTCATTTCAGAATCTCCACCAAAACAGGATTCACCTTAGTCTTCACGATTTACACACTGAGTACAGCAAAGACCATGCAAAGATTACAATAAATTCTAAATATATATGGCTTAATGTGTTGATGGTTACAGGAAGCTGGACTTTAGGTTCTTCTTCTTGGCCCAGGAATCTGTGTTTCTAACCAGCTCCTTCAGTTAATTCAAGCAGATAGGTCAAGTTTAGAGAAGAATCACTATAGGCCAACCTATCAGAGTTCTCTGTGAGGAGGGGCGAAGTCTTGTCTGAAAGAGTATCCCAGGAGCCTAGCACAAAACTTAGCATGGTGCCTGGCACACAGTGAGGACTCAGTCTTTGTCAAATCCTCAGTTACAGGCTCGTGACTCAAACGGATGTCTGCGTGGCATTCCTTCAGGAGTCAGAGATTATTAGAATCCAGTTTTAAATTTCATTGCTGTCAGCACCATTGGACTTGTTCTTTACCTATCTGGGTACAAAAATACTTTTTAAAACCATTTCCCAAAGAATTTTAATCTCTCTTACATTTCCTAAAGTAGCAAAACAAGGTCTTTTTGTTTTATGTTGGGTTGAATGTTGGTTCAGAAGCTACTTACTAAGATGTTAACAGCTTACAAAATGTACTCTAGTGCCTGCTTCTCGCAGGTCCAATTTGATTAATTATATGTATATATTGTATTATATATTATGTGATCTTAACAGAAAACGCCTATGTGTTTCCTAGCTTGGAGGTCTGGGGCATGTTTAACATCTTGTTAAATATAGCTTTCCTATATCCATAAATTTACGGATTCATAGTGTTGAAAAAAACGGGAGCAAATCTTAAATGTTGAGCGGAACACAGAAATTGTACTATACATTCATGCAGTTATAAAGATAAATGAAAACGATATTCACTTATAATGATAAATGAATACAGTACCATGTATTTTTACCAGGACATCTGAGCACTGCTATTTGTTCAGAAGTACCTGCAGTAGAAACAGTAAGAAGTTCCTTTACTTAATTGAAAATTATCTTCTCAAAGAAATGGTTCCATACTGAACTGATAGCCCAAGAGTATTATTCTGATGCTAACGTCCACAGCAAGGTACAATCATTCTACAAGAATAGCATAAGCCTTATGCAAGCATAACAATAATTTACATGTTAATCTTCTACAATAAGATATTTTCATGGCTCTGCTAAGAGTCATGTATAAAGTGAATTGTGCGAGACAAACTTTTAAAATTCATTTTGATAAAAATCTCTGTACTGTGGCAAAGGCATAATAACCACAGCTCACTGAGCTCAGTGTAGTAGTCTAGATCTGGGACTTCTTGGAAGCTGCAGGCACTGGTCATTGGTAGAAGGATACATGACTGTGAGGCAGAAGGCATGGGGGTGGTTATAAACCTCTTAATTGCCTCAAAGGCTATGCTTTCAATGAACAAATAAAGTCCAACTTAGGCAGGATTCCTCAAACTGAGACGGGTCAACTAAGGACCCAGCTGATTCCCCAAACTGAGACAGGTCAGCAGAAAGTAAGGGTGACACAATGAAATCATTATTATTTTGGAGACAGAAGGACCTACCTGCAGTCAAAATTCATTAGGCCTCTACCATGTGCCAGAACAGGTAGACATTTTAAATAATTATCTCAATTCTAAGATGATAATAGCTCTAGTATTTTCCTCCATTTTCTACTTGAGAAGGCAATAAAAGACATTTAAAAATTTGGCCAAGTTTACAAAATTAACAAGTCACTGAACTAGCACTAGAGCCCAGGACTGTACATCTCCAAATGAAGAGTACTTTTCACTAACACTATGCATTTCTGGCACACGTAGTGTTGACTGCACTCTCTTCAATCTTGTATAAAACTGCAATGCAATTAGGTTTTTTGTCTACCTTTCTGCTCCCCAGCCTGGCTGGCCTCAAGTGGAGGGATCATGCCTTACCCACTTTTGGCCTGTCCCTTCTTACTCTACGCCTGGTATACGGTTAGTGCCAAAAATCATCTTCTGAATGAATAAACAAGTTTTCGTCACCATTTGGTGAAGCCTCCACAAGACTATCTCCTTCATGAAGATCAGGCCAGTCATACTTAAATATTTTTTCTGATTTTATTTTGTAGCTTTTCTTCATTTACAGTTTCCCTAAGACCTATTTGGAAAAGAAAATCACCAATTAAGAACTAATTGGGTTATATCATTATTTCTATCACATTAAGGACCTACAGGCTAAACTGGTACCACCTAGCTTCAGGGTGTAATGGTGCTTCCTCCCCATGGTACATAAGACTTATATTTGTTGGTGCATTTCAGAGATATAAACACATATTAATTCCCCATATATATACCTACAGATGCTTCTCATTTTATTAGTAAACCTCTTCAAAGTACTAGTAAATATTTTCTTCTTTCAAATATTATATCATTCAGCACTGCCGATACAAAAAGAATTTAGATTAATTTTGCCAAACTATGCAAGTAATTTTCCATGTTAAAATACAGTTCTGTGGCCACATACTTTATAATACACTGCTAAAATTTTAATCAACTTTAAAAAAAAAAAAAAAAACATTGAAAAAGCGAGTGTCAGAACTCTGACAATAGCAAATCAGAGATTGAAAAGAATGTTGTTGGATATGGACTTCATGCCTCAAATCACTGAAAGAAATATTCATTTTGGCCAAGAATCAGGATCCAACCACATATTTTATAAATATAGATTTCACAAAGGCATGTGTTTTCTGAAGTCTTCAACTATGCAACACAAAAACAATTAAGAATTAACCTTTACCAAGGCCTAAATGTAAACGATTCAGCAAAATGAAATAAGCATGCTCACTCTTGGAACATTTAAAAGTGTCTCAGATTTGACAATAGTAAAAACAGAAATGAACAAAACATGCAGAAATACACTGCAAGGAACTGCTCCACAGGGTTTAATGACACTAACAACTGCAAAATAAAGCCAAGCTTTGGAATATATGTTGGTTTCATAATAAATCGTCTTTCTATTCACTGGGAATGGGTTGAGGAGGTTTGCCAAACTACTAAAAAGACTCTGCACTAGGCTGCCTTATTTTGCAAAAGAGAATTTTTTTAAAAAATCATTGTATTTCTACTGGTGTGTGTTTGCAAAAGGTAATGTGGATGGCTAAAGGGTGAATCCAGCCAAAAAGAGAAACAACCTCATTTCAGGAAAGACTGATGATATTTTTCCCCAAAAAAATCCTCAAAATTCTATTTCCAAAATGAAGCCAAGCTGTCAAAGGAAAAGTTTGACACTCGAACTCAACTCGCCCTAATTATCCTTTATCCTTAAAATGGATACTTTCATCAAAATAGCACAAACCCAGATAAGGAGATAATCTATCATTAACTGAATGGAAGAAATGATGCAGGAGCCACCAGACACTGTACTGGTTAGACGATATCCCTTGAACCCATAAGCAAAAGCTCTGAAAGGCAGGACTCTGTCTTGGTTACCATCTTATTTATACAAAACCAAGTCTATCACAGCACAAGACAGGCATGCAGTGATAAATGTTATCAATTTGAATAATGCCTCTTTATGGGAATATAACACTGTATTGTTATCAAGGTATTTTCACGCACATTAATCTTATGTGACCTCTCAACAACTCTGTTGAACTCTGTAGAGAGGAAATTAAGTCTCCAGGAGATTAAGTAATTCATTCAAGGTTGAATGTAGAAAGAAGTATGTTGACATGAGAATGCAGGTTTTCTTTTTTTCCCCCAAAGCAATCTCATTTATTTCTCACTCCCCACCACAGTTAAAGTGCCAAATACCTACATCATAGGATTATCCTCATTCAGAACAGGCAAACTTGAAGTCCAATCTAAAGCTGAAGAGTGAAATGCTATTATTTTAAATCTAAATACTTGCAGGCTTGTGATTTTTTTTTAAACTGTTCTAATAGAAACAAACAAAACAAACAAATCTCATCATTTTAGGTGGTTGCATAAAAAATGGAACTTCTCAACTGTGTCTGCAGAATTCTACATCTATATAATCAAATGTAAAATGCACATACTTAGTAGCCCTTAACTTCTTTGTGGCTCCAGTTATCCAATCAGAAGTGAGGCAGACAGGATTTTTCTGTATCAATTCAGAGGCAGTTGTGAGAAATAAATGAAATCCTGGATGTGAGAACTTGAAAATGTAAGGGCCAGGAGTGATGAGGGTGGGTATGAATGTGTTTTCCAAAATCAATCTTAAAAAGAGCTCCCCGGAACCTCTATGGCCCATATGCACCCAAACTATTCCATTAACCTCTGACCTCCACTTTGTCTAATAGATATGAGGAATATTACAATTTATTGCATTATTTCCTACATACTTGAGTACAATTTTGGGAGTGAAATGGGAGCAGAAACTATTAGATGCTGGATTCTGATGAAAGTGACACATAGAGGCAGCTGGGGCTAAGAGTGACACCAGCATGTGAACTTATTTCAGGACTGATATGTGTCTAATGTTTTCCATTCAGCCATATGACCTCTGTTGACTTCAATGGACAGTATATTTGTGAACCAATTTTAGGAGCTGCTGTTCTTTTGCTTCCTGCTGAAGATGGTTTCAATTGTTCTGAGGCCTAATATCATCTATAAACTTCGGGACCTGATATTTTTTCAGCGGGTTTAAATCCAAAAGCCCTCAGGTTCTTAAAGGATTCAGATGGAAGATTCTTTTATCTGTGTCTTGAAAGCTCTAATAAAGAGAATTGAAACGTATCAATATGACCTGTGAACTGAAGGGAACAGAAGACCTTTTTCCAAGTTTCTCGCACATTCCCTTAACAGCAAGCTGGGAACAAAGTCGGGGGAAAAACTGCTCTGTTCTAATGAGCAACTAATGATTAGTATTAACTCCAGAGATTTATTTTGCGAATGCTTCAAAAATGGCTGAGGTCTTTAACCATTAAACTTGCAGAAAAAGTACGTCCTTATTAAGTATTAGTAGAATAACTGACCAGCATTTGAGAATCATGAACCTGCCCTTTTGACTTCCCAAATTATATAAAGATATTTTTTTCTGACCTTCCCTTATTAACAGATCCGTATGTAACAACGACACTGCTTTGTTTGGGCAATTCAAGACACATGGCACTGCACACTTTGGCAGAAACACATCCCACATTAAATTAAGTTAGAGGTGGTATTTGAAAAATAAATAAATAACGAAGTTCCAATTCACTGCAAATGGTACAGGAGGCCAGTAAGTGGGAAGCTTGCAAGAGAAGGACTTCTTTTAGAAAGATATTTTACAGGACTTTTTCTGCATCATTAACTCTTCTGGAATCCTGAACATAGCATGATGAATTTCCCTGAAAAAGTAGCTACTGTTTAATTTTGAATCACTTCAAAGAGCCACAGTCGAAGGAATCACAGAAAACCAAAAAGACCAGTAGAGGTGAAATTCACCAAGGAAGAAAAAAAGAAAAAAACATGAAGGTTCTAACAGATTTTGACCATGTACTCAAAATACCACTGATTATTTTACTAATACAGTGTTTTACTGTTCCGTGAGACTGAAATAAGTCTCTGTATTCATCAGAACACAGGATATTTTTATTACAATATTTGTTTCATAGCCTTTAAAAATGGAACATACTTAAAACCTTGAAAAGAATCTCTGTCTGAAAATGGTTATTGAGGGGTGTGTGTGTGTGTGTGTGTGTGTGTGTGTTTTATTATAAACAGATACTTAATTGGAGGTCCTTTATTACTGAAAAAAGTAAAAGCATACTGATACTTCACTCGGGACATGTAGTTTTAAAGGAAAGATATAATTGCACAAAAGCAATCTGAAGAGTAGAAAAGGTAAGAAAGTATTGGCTGAAGTACGATAGTGATTGTTTAACTTAAATAATAATAATAGCTAGTCTTCAAAAAGTCTTTTGTGTAAAAATTGCCCAAGGGAAAAGAAAGAAAACCTCCTAAAAATTCCATATTCCCAAACACCACTAGATCAGAAACCATCTGGAAAATGTCAGATAATGGTATCCACCCACCTAAGAAATTCAGTAAACTTTGTCTTCAATTAGCATTTAAAATAATCGACTAAAATTGAAATTTCTATTTGAAAACTCTCACAAGACAAACCTGGATTAGGAATCCAATTTTTAAAGTCTCCTTAAAAGGACCATCTGTTTATAAATACTCTTCTCACACTCTTTGATCTGTTCCATAAGTTCAGAGTAGAAGCACAGCTGAATTTAAAGACATAGACACACAGCTACCATGAAGTCTAGTTACCACATACATATTCTGAGCTGGTCTCAAGTTTCCCTTGTTATGTAAGCACTTAGGAGCAATAAAATTTCACTTACATTCAGCAGCATTGTGAATCCCAAAACAATAGTCAGCCTGACTGTACAATTCCTTCATTGGCAGTGGATAGCTCTGGTGTTTTATTGATGTTGAGCACATTGTCAATGCTATATGGAATAACCATTTAGTTGCCTCTCTATTAGCCCATAACATTTTTATTACTGTAATTAAATGTCATTATCCATATTGAACTCCATATTAGAAAAATCAAATCAGGTAAACTGAAATATCCAGAAAGAACTACAGAGCTGTTGGGATTCACCCCCAGCACGCCCTACATCATCTGCAGACTCCGATGAGAAGGGGAAAAAAAACGAGTATTCACTTCTCACAGATAGAGGTCACTAATGGGCTGAATTTGAATCACTGTGGCAGAAACCACAAAGTTATTAAAGTAATCTTGTGAAAAAGGAGCTTGGATTGAAATTAAATTTATCAAAAGATGATTATCCAGAAAAGTCTGACCTTAATACAAATATCACATCACCTTGACCTTTTTTGAATCTTCCAAACAGAGAGCAAAACCAAAAGCCGCCCGGCACCTTTGCTGTTTTTTAACTTCAGAGGCTTCAGATCGCAGAAGCAGGAATTCTTCCTTATAAAGTACAAAGCTCGAGTCAAACTAGATCAAATGTTCACACTGGGTCTCTACAGAATAAAGCTCCTGGACTTGTACATACTTGAGCCTTTCTTGAAGCCACAGCTTCAAAATGGGAAAATATAAAGTTGCTCTAGGGAGATATGTCTAAATCCTAAATCAAACTCTCCGGCAGGCCAGAATATAAATGTAACGGGCATCAGAGAAGGTTCAAATTAGATCCAGCCGGTCAAAGTCAAACTCGGATATGATCACATCATCTGAAACCCAGCATACAGGAAAAGCCAGGACTGCTTTGGGGACTCCAGGGTAGCCCAGCATGGTGTCATTTGGGAATCTACTTTCTTCTGCTAAAAGCGTCCCCTGGAATTTCTAAAACTGCAATGAAACTACTGAAATGTTAAGACTTAGGCAAAAAAAAAAAAAAAAAAAAACAGCATTCCTTCCATGTTAGGTTTGTAATAGGTTCTGCTACAGTATAGCTAGCCCAATTCTCTTTTACAATTTCTTGTATCTACCGGCAGAGACATGGAATATATGTTTGAAATTTCATCTTCCAACCTCCTCCAGTCAAAGATATTTGCAACTCGACATGACAGTATGGGGTTGCACTGTGCTCAGTGATTATCAAACATCCTTAAATGGTTTAACCCTATCCTGTTTCGGGCTTTCAAGGAGGGGGCAATAACGCCGAAGCAATAACGCTGTGGAGAAAGCAGCAACTTTTCATGGTATGCGTATTACCCACAGATTGATTCTCTGCTAATATGGTGGCTGGTGGCCTTCCTATCATAGGTAGCTGGCCCATGTTGTTCAGTAACGAAAATAAATAAGAATCTAGTTCTAACACGTCAAATACTGACCTAAAATTTTACATTCACACTGCAACAGCCTAAGAGATCCCTGGACAAACGCCAATCTGCATTCTATTTACCTCAAAAATGTTTGAGGGGGCCTTCTCATTGGATATTTAGTAAGGTCATATCGGTTAAGTCTACAGATGATATCGGTCTCATATAGAAGCCAGCCTTCGTATTAGCTTTTGGCTGTGAGAAGTGAGACATAATAAATTTAGCAATAAGCCTGTGAGCGAGTGGACGTGCTCCAAAGCGCCCTGAAACCCAGTGTGATTAAGGAGCCTCCCAGCTGAGTGGGGAGCAATAGCTCCCATTTGGAAGAGGCTTTGCATAGCAAATACAGCATGTAAAGAAATCTAATCAGCACCTTGCACTCTTGCGAGAGCTACACGGATTTGTGCCTTGCACTTGGTTGGCTAACTGTAAGTTTTACAAGAGATTCCCTTACTAAAATTAATCAACAGTTCTTCAAGACTGATTCCCATTCACAAGAGAAGACAGGATGAGTTTCCAGGTGAATAAATAATGATCATAACAAAGATAGCAGCAGCAAAGGCTGAGAGCGGCTTTGAAACTAAAAACTCAGTTGGGGGAAAGGGGGCGTCGGGGAGTTGGGGCTGGAATCTTTTTGCTTTTGGAGTGAGCTGCAGCTATTTTCTTAGCTTAAGTAATGCTGCTGTTCGGGAAACGTGACCGTCTTCTCTCCGCGGCCCCAGCCTCAATGCACACACGCGGCCACTCACTACCCTGGGACGACTGCGCGTCAGGCCACCGAGAAAAATTCCGCCTCTCTGCAACACCACCAACCCCCTCCCCCAAACACACGCACACACACAAACACACACCCAGACAATCGTGGCAAAATCATCTCACCAACAGCTAACACGTTTCACCTCACCCCTCAATGAAAATGGAACTTCTAAAGTTCCTATTTTAAGACCCCAGAAGCTGAAGGGAGGGAAGGAGGACTCCAGGGATGTCAAAAGGGGAAAGGACATTTTTTCCCCTTTGCTTGCAGCTTTTTTCACCCCTGAAATTTGCTGTCCAGCTAAACGAAGCAGGCGAGTAGGGAATGGGCTCAAATCATTTTAAAAAAATTCTAAAGGGGTGAGAGTGTGAACGCGGGGGCGGTGCGGTAAGCGAACGCCGTGAACCATTTCTCTGGACTGAAGAATACTAAAAGCCCCTGAATTCACATTCCAAATTTCCAAAGAGCTATAAGATGTGGCATCAGCTGGGACCGAGGGTTCTCATCCACTCCGGGGGGCGGGGGGGATCAGCCTGTCCGTACAGCTGCCTCTCTAACGTGACTAGAGACCTGCCAGCGCTCCGTGCCCTTACCCGGGACCTTGAACTTCGCCTCCCTCTTACTTTCCGCCAGACGCGCGAGGGCAGGAAAGGTTCTGGGAGGAAGAGGGAGCCCAGCCGCCCGGCTAGGAAGGAGAGGGTGGGGGCGCGCTTTACCTGCGAAGGTTCTCGAGGTCTCCTTCCAGCCCTGGTGGTAATCCCGCTCAGCGCCGCTCCCTCCCCCAGATCCAAACTTTTGCTGGGTCCTCCGGGTGGCGGCGGCGGCGGCGACGGCGGCGGCTGCTGGAGCCGAGCCCTGTCGCCGGCAGCGTCGAGGCGCGGGGGTGCGGAGGCCGGAGCCTCAGAGCGGCGCGCGCCTCCCCGCAGCGGGCAGGCGCCGGGGCGCCCAGCTCGCCTTGCTCGCTCTCGCCTACGTCCCCTACGGAGCTGCGGCATCGTCTTCCACAGTCCTCCGCCACCTCCGCCTCCAGGGTTCGGGCATGCCACTTTCTCTCGGCTCCGGCCGCCGCGGCCCCCGCCTTCTCTCCTCCTCCGCCTCCCCCTCTCCGCTGCGCCGAGCCCAAGAACCCCGAAAGAAGTACGGCGAGTGGGGAAGGCGACGGAAAGCGGCCCCGCGGCGCCGGAGCTCCTCGGATTTGGAGGATCCCGGGACTCGGCGTGAGAGGGAGGCGGGCGCTCCTCCGATGCGTGAGTGAGGAGAGCGAGGAGCCGGGCGTGCAGCGCGGCGCGGGGGCGGGCGCGTGGCTCGCTCCAAGTGCTGCGCCCGCCCGGCGTGGGTCTGGAGGCTGCTCCGACCACAATGCTGCCTCAACCCGACGCGGCCTGGCTAATGTAGGCGCCGCGGCCCCCACCCCCACCCCTCCTGACACCCCCGAAGATGTTTACAGTAATGAATTCGCGGGATCGCCTCCACAGCTCCCGCGCTCCTCCTCTCCCTCCGTCCCTCGCGCTCTGGCGCGCTGGGCTCCTAGAGCCCTCTTTCTCTCCCTCCCTCATTCCCTCCCTCATTCCCTCCCTCTCTCCCGGAGTCCCTCCCACTTTTCTGGTTTAAAGAATGCTTGGGAGGCGCGGCTGCTACCCAGCGATTTCCAAGAGGCGAAGTCAGACTTGGCTTTTAACCCTGTCCTCTCTGAAAAGAGTTGCAGAGCGCCGGGCTAACAGGGTAGATGCCACCCTGACCTCTCTCTCTCCACCCGGCACAGGCCGTCCCTACCACCAGCCCTTAGGGATAATGCCACCATCTGAACCCTGAAAGGCGCTTTTCCCCATGCCTGCTCAATGTTGTACTGCCAAGCGGTAGGATCTATGACTTAGACACTGAGAAATGATGGAAACGTGAGATTAGAGGGTAAAATCTAGCAAACCTCTCAACCAAAATGGCGTTATTTCAAATGCAGGCAACCTTGGTGATGTGCTCCCCACTCCTCACCCCATAACTAGTTCCCTCATCCTGGACCTTCTTAAGTGACTTTAAGTGGGGGAATAATCCAGAATTTAATAGGATTATTTTAAACACCCCCACTTTCCTCCTTCACCTGGGATGCTTCTGGCAAGAGCGCTGTTAAATTTCCCCATGGACTGCAGCGGACAACCAGAGATTCAGCCTAAAAATTAGGCAACAGTCTTGACAGCTAAGCAGCCTGATTTGTGTACAGGCAGCGCGTTCCACTTCGCAATCTCTTTCCAAAGATTAAAGTGTAATGTAAAAAACAAACAAACAAAAACAGGTGCACGTCTCTTTTTCGGGAAGAAGAGATGCTTTTGGTTTTCTCGTCTCATTTCATGCCGCTCCTCCTGCCTCCAGTAAGTTGCTGTCATGTTGTAACAAGTCCGGTGAGGCTCAATCTGAACAGAAGAGGGAGAACCAGCCCGCGCCAAGAACTACGCGGAGACGCGCCGTCTGTGGGGCCACGCGAGATGCAACCCGAGAGTTTTAAACTGGCCCAGGACCACCCCCCTCTAGGGATCCTCTCAGCTCTCCCCGAAGAAGAGTTGAACTGGGGCGTTGGCCGCCACTGGCAGAAGATGATTTCCGGACGCGCCCCAGGCGCGACCGCACTCCTCGTCCTCAGTTCAAAGCCTGAGTAACTTGGCACTACTTCCCCAATTGTTTTTTATTTCCTTAGCATCCCTGTTGTGTCTACCGCCTTCAAGTATCTGAGAGCCTAAATCATGTTAAGAAGACTTGGAGAAACGCCCGATTTGCCTCCGAAGCCACGCAAGGATCCACCCAGACGCACGCCCGCGCGGAGACGCACGCTGGCACACGCGCTCACACACGCGCAGACACGCGCGCACACTACCCGGTTGGTGCTCGCGGGTCGCTGTTCCTGTTGCATTATGCAAAGGTGACTAGGAAAGCGCGTAGACTTACATTTACTTAGCACGTCTGCTCCCCACACTGTGTGACACAGCCCGGGGAGGAGGGGGCGCGGCTGGGGGCGCTAATCGGGAGGGAACAGACAGTGAGTGCCATCTTGCTGGGAGGTTCCGGGAGCAAAGCGCCAACGACGACACTAGCGGTGGCCTCAGCTCCACCAGTAACTGCCGCTAACCGGAGCCCCACACGCTCTAGGAGTTTCCCGGGTGTCAAGTGTGGTTCCAGCCCGTACCAGTCAGCCTGTTCCCCTATGGCTTCCTTTCCCTGGGGGCTTCCTTTCCCCGACCTCAACTTGCAACCTTGATCTTGAGCTTGATTACAAATGACAAAGACCACGCCGGCGCTCAAAGTGCGGGGGCGAGCCCCGTAGCGGTCAGCGCGGCGGAGGGATCTTTCCAGGAGGCCCTCAGCCCCGAAACTGGTGCAGACTCGGTGGCAGCTGGATCTCCAGCCACCCTTGCTGGCTCCTTGCCCCTGCATTTAGGGCCTGGGGGCGTTATTCGCCCTCTCCCTGCGTCCCACGCACGCGGCTCAAGGAACTCGATCCCGATTACGCCTCCTGTGCTCCCCGAGTCTTCGCCACCTCCGCAGAAGCTCTAGAAAGGCGCGATGGCCCCAGCTCAGGGCCCGCCAGCCCGAAGAGGACAAGCAGGGCTGGAAGGGACTTGGTTTGGAAAAACCATCCCCCTCCCTCCTAACTCGAAGGAAAAGGAATTAGTATCCACCGCATCTGTTTAACTACTAATCGATCCCAGATTACGAGCCGGTAGCAGGCTGGTGTCTTTAGATACAACCGCTTGATAATAACGCTGGTGACATTAACAACAGCTTGTGGAGGGGAGAGGCTTGTTACTCGTGAAAGTTAAGAGATTCAACAGGGGAAGTAAGAGGCTGGACTCTGGCAAGGTTAGGGGCTCTGGGAACCTCAATTTAGCATCGATGAATCTACAAGGCAAGCAAATTTGCATTTTGACCCAGAACTCAGTTATGAAGCTCCTTACAGGAGGTGAATTCGACCTCCTCTAAAGTCAAGAGAGAGCTAAGCTATTTTCTCTCCAGGTGAAAGACAAAGTCTAGAACACCCCACTTAAGATGACCACCCCCCGCTGTTTCAAAAAAAAAAAAAAAAATCCCCAAAGAGACAGCGTGGTGCCAGCTTAGCAGCAGCTCGGCCGGTTACTGGAAACTTCACCTGGCACCGCAGCCCCTTTTACCTGACGGCTGCGTCTTCTTCTCGCAGTGGGCTCATCCAAATCCGACAGGGTCAGGGAGGTGGAAAGGGAAGATGCTGGCGCGGCAGCAGCTGGGCTCCCGGGGCATGGTATTGTTTTAGGGGTCGCCGCCGAGGTCCCTCCTGCCCATTGTTGAGAACTGCCACCTTGGTCCCGAGGCTCGGTGGACACGGCGGCGGCAGCGGAGGTGCCGCGTCGCCGCTGCTGGGCACCCAGGACGGAGGAGGAGACACGCACCTCGGATGGGAGTAGCGCAGCGCCTTGACGCGGAGATTTGCGGGCACTAATGTTATCTCGAGTGCCCGTTTCTCCGCCGTGACAATGGATAATGCCAAATGCTCAAGTGACGGCGACAGGTTTCGAACGTATAACTAACTACTAGGTACCCAGCCTGAGACAGTGTGCTGCTTTTCCCCTCCCCCTCCTCTCCCTCCTGCGAGGGAGGGAACTAACTTAACCCTATGTGCGCCTGACGCTCCCTAGAGAAGCTGGGATCAACCAGGAAACCGCAGGCGGCTGCTCCCGGGGGCAAGAGCTTTGTTCACGTGCGTTTCCAGTGGGTGTGTTGCTGTCTAGGGGCACTCGCGTGGCAAGACGCCCGTGGCTGGCTTCCAGCGCCCAGACTCAAGGATGGGAAGGAGCCCTAGCGTTTCATCCGGACCAGACCCAGCCTTTGGAATCTATTTTTTGCCTCCAGTTACCGGATTTATTGAAGTTGCCAGGGAAGTTGGTTTTATTCCTTTACTTCTCTGCTCTCCGCCCCCTTCCACACACCCCCTACCCTGTATTATTTCCTGTCCTAGCTGCACTTTGAAGATTCCGAACTCTTCGCTGGTTCTAGCTATAGATTTTATCTTAACTGTGTTCCTTGTGCGAGACGAGTTGTGGAGGGCGCCCACCCACCCATGCCAAGTGTAAATGAAACCGCAAGGAAAGCCGCCTCCCACTCACCCATCCAGTGTCCGCGTAAGCCTAATGACACACACTCACGTAACTCAGACGAAAACACCGGAAGATGGGGGTGCGCAGAACGGAGTTTGATGTGTGAATGGGAAATGGAGACAGAGGGGAGAGCGCGCGAGAGAGAGACAGTGAGAGCCTGAGCCTTCGAATGGAATAAACGGGAAACACACACAAGAATGACGATGCAAAAGTGCATCTAAGTCCCAACATGACAGCAGCGGGTCAGCTTTAAGCGCCTACATTTTGATCCGCCAAATTTCCCAGCTCTTTTTTGGAGGCGGTTGCGTAGAGAATACAGAAGACTCTGCCTTGGCAGCCCAGATGCTTTGCATTTTGTAAACAGCTTTGACTAAGTGCTCTGGACTTCCAAGAAGTTAACTGGAGTGGAAGAGAGTCATATCGTGGACGCGGAAGGGAAGCTTAGACAAGAAGAAACTGTCAGCAGAGTGCCTATGCTGTCACCGTCACACCCAAATGAGCCAGGACGTCGCTCAGAGCGCAAACTCAGATCCACACACGGACATCTTCAACCGAATCCTTCTTCTGTCTCCATTCCGGACTAAGGAAAGAAAGAAAGAAATACGGAGCCTTTATAGAGCATTCGGAGGGTAGACACATAGATCTTGCTGAAACTGAGTTATTTAAAAACAGAGAAAGTGTGTCTTCCCACCAGAAAGGTATTATAATTTCTCTCAGCAATATACCCAAGTCTATGGGTATCAGTAATATCCGTTTCAAATGCCTCTCTGAGCGCTGCCAGCACCACAGAGGCTGCGGGAATGCTGCTTTCAGCTCTCCCTGTGCAGAACTCCGTTGTAAATCCTTCTGAGTTGCCAAGGTGGCAGCAGAGCATAGGGATAGCTCCTCAAGCTCCAGCATCAACAAGGAAGATCACATTTTAGGACAAATACTCATCTACCTGCGTTTAAACATCCATTTTCGTATGTAAGTGTACACAAGTGTCCGCAGGAGATTCTTCCTTTGAAAGCTGGATCCAAGAAAGCAGCATAATTATTTCATCTTTAAGAACACCATTTAGAAAAGGCAAAGCAGGACCTTTCAAGCAACAAAGGTTCTGCTTTCTGATTTATGCTGCTAGAAAATGAATGAGATCGAAAATGAGGGAGGGCTTGTTGCAGATGTACAGAAAATTTATATTTTTACTGTATTGCTGTTTCTAAACTATGAGCAAAGCTCATTGAGTATGTGCCACCTATTCAAAGCTATTGGTGCAGCTCTTGTAATCAGGACAAGGAAAATTAAGTAAGAAAAATATATCACAGGGAAGTACAAGCAGAATCATTGTAACAAATTTCTTATGCTCATGACCTATGAGTCAGCTTTAGATTCCTGTGATGACAGGGCCAGAGGAAGCTAAAGAATAGGAAATGTGGTTCAGGAATTCCAAAGAGCAATAATTTTGCAGACTCACAAAGCTGTAATAATTAGGTTACTTTATTTTTATTAGGAAATTCTCTGATACATAAGAGAAGTAGGTGAAAGAAAAAAGCAAATCTGCGAGCTTCAAAAACAGAAAGAACCTCAGCTCACTATTCTTAAGACTTCAGTCCTCAATAGTTTTTCTTTCACTTGAAATTTGATTGTCATCTCAAATTCTTTATTCCCCCACCCTCATGCTTCTTACATCATTCTCCATCGATGCACACATATGTACATTGGTCTGTCTTTACTAATACTTTGTGAAAATAAAAACAACACAGTATAATAAGATCATAATTTAAGTTCAGTTTTGATCAACTCTGAGCAGCCTCTTCATTTATAAAATGGACATAAAAAGAATCCTTGCTCTGCCAGCCTGCTAACATTGTCCCACCATGAGTCAGCATATGTGAAAGTGCTCTAGAAACTTGACTAGCTGTTATTGTTAACGATATTATTATTACATCACACCATATCAGCTTTCAAAATATTAACCAATTATATGAGTGTAAACATTATCAGTTTCCCCTAATATTATCATCATACATTTCCTTAGAACACTTACCAAAACTAAGAAACCTGGATTGCTGCATTGCTATTAACTAAAACTTAAACTCCATTCATATTTCATGAGTTTTTCTACTAAGTCTTTTTCCTGATTGAGGATCTTGTCTGGGATACCACATTACCTTTAAACATCCCATCTCCTGTGCTCTGCGTAGTTCTTCAGTCTTTTCTTGTTTTGTATTACCCTGACAGTTCTGAGAAGTGATAGGTATTTTGTAGAATATCTATCACTTTGGGATCATCTAAAGTTTTCTCATGATTAGACTCTAGTTACAGTTCTTGGTAAAATGTGCCAGAGGTCGAATGCCTTACTGGTCACATCATGTCAGCTGGCACATGATATCAGCATGATGTCACTGATGATCACATTAACATTCTCCGAGATATTTCATACCAGGTTTCTCTACTGTAAAATTATTTGTCCTTTCAATACTCTGTTTTTTGAAAGTGAGTCACTAAATCTGGCCCACCCTCACGAATTTATATATATATTTTTTTTTTTGAGATGGAGTTTTGCTCTTGTCACCCAGGCTGGAGTGCAGTAGCGGGATCTCAGTTCACTGCAACCTCCACCTCCTGAATTCAAGCAATACTCCTGCCTCAGACTCCCAAAGTTCTGGAATTACAGGCTTGAGCCACCGCTCATGCCCGACCTGAATTTAGGGTTTTTAAATGAGCAAAATAAGCATTTAGTATGACTTGTAAACATCTCAGATATCAAATTTACTCAGGAATAATCTCCCACAAATTTTTTCCTGTATTCAATTTGGGGAAGTTCTCTCGTATTTCCTTAGGAAAATACTTGATCAGCAATCTTCTCTAGCTACCTATTTTGAAGCCATTTTCAATTAATCTGTGTTTTACAATTCCCAAACCCAGTCATTCTCCAAATCTTCTTAAAGATTTTTTTTTAATGCTCCTTTTTTTCTAGTCCCATTGCTACATTTCTGGGTGGTTCAAAATTCCAACATCTCTATGAGAAGTTAATATCCATTACATCCTAACCTTCTCCCTTATATTTTCAACCATTATGGTACTCATTTTATTCTCCCTTAAAGTTATATTAGCAATCTACATGTTTAATCTCTGATAAGATCTTATTGACTCAAAGAATTAAGTTGGTTTCACTTTTCTATTCTCTTAGTGTCCAGTATAGTACTTTCACCTGGTTGATGCTCAAAGCATGGTTGTTCAATGCACAAATGAGCTCTGCTGTTAAGTAGACAGCATCTTTTTCTCCAAGATGTGGACCGGTGTAAGGAAATCCATGCCTACCACACTATGGAGAAGTGGCTTTTCTTTTCTCTCATGAGTATAAAATACTCAGTCTGGCTGGGCGAGGTGGCTCATGCCTGTAATCCCAGCAGTTTGGGAGGTGGAGGTGAATGAATCACCTGAAGTCAGGAGATTGAGACCAGCCTGGCCAGTATTGTGAAATCCCGTTTCTACTAAAAATAATAATAAAAAAAAGATTAGCCAGGCATGATGGCACTCACCTGTAATCCCAGATACTCAGGAGGCTGAGGCAAGAGAATCGCTTGAACTCAGGAGGTGAGCCAAGATAATACCATTGCACTCCAGCCTGAGCAACAAGAGTGAGACTCCATCTCAAAATAAATAAATAAATAAATAAAACAATGTATGCTATCCTTTTGTGAGTGTGACTTGATTCACATGAATCTGTGACACTGAAATGCATACCTTCTGATTTTGAAACATCACTCTAGAGTAAATGGCTCATCTACTTATCCAACAGACATCTGTAGAAAACATATCTGTAGCAGGACCTTGAGGAATAGATTCAGTTGCAGTCCCTATCTGTCAAGCCTCGAAGTGTAGAGGAGACCATAGAAAAATAATTTATCTTCTCTTTAGGGAAATATAACAATTTAGATATGTGCAAAGTACTTTTGTGCCACTGAAACAGGTTCTCTCTAGAGAAAAGGCTTCATTCAAATGATGATGAAGCCCTTTTGACAAGGTACAGATTTTACTGGGGACTTTGTGGCATTATTTTATATCCAGCTTTCTGCATACAGCAGCCCCAGTTACTGGAGTCCCCAGTCTCAATTTTGGGCCAAGAATTGGAACATCAGTGTGGAAGTAATTGCTTGAATAGCCATTGCTTCAAGGCTTGGTTTCTTTGCCTTTCTGAACAGGTTACATGATGATTATGCGTGAACAAAAACAGAAGGTACATACTGGCAGGAAACAAAAGCACGTTAAGCCGTGGAGATTTCCTCTTATATAAACCTGCCATTTGTGAAGCAGTTGCCCTCTGTTCCACAGGGAAGCTGGCAAAAACTTCATCAAACATTCTCCAACTGTACTAGTAGGAATAAGTGAAGGTAACACCTTTTTAAAGAGAGGGCATACCAAGAGATAAAAGATCTACTTAAGGACTTATTCAAACCTAGATGCTACCATTGTAGAAAATGTTACGGAGTCTACCTACAACCAACTATAGTTCTTTTTGTTTGTTTGTTTGTTTGCATTTTAGGTTTAGGGGTACATGTGAAGAACATGCAAGATTGTTGCATAGGTACACACATGGCAGTGTGATTTGCTGCCTTCCTCCCATTCACCTATATCTGGAATTTCTCCTGATGCTATCTGTCCCCAACTCCCCAGCCCTCACTGTTCCTCCCCTATTTCCCCCCAACAGACCCCAGTGTGTGATGCTTCCCTCCCTGTGTCCATGCATTCTCATTGTTCAACACCCGCCTAAGAGTGAGAACATGCGGTGTTTGATTTTCTGTTTTTGTGTCAGTTTGCTGAGAATGATGGTTTCCAGGTTCATCCATGTTCCTACAAAGAACACCAACTCATTGTTTTTGATGGCTGCATAATATTCCACAGTGTATATGTGCCACATTTTCCCTGTCCAGTCTGTCATCGATGGGCATTTGGGTTGCTTCCAGATCTTTGCTATTGTAAACTGTGCTGCAATGAACCTTAGTGTGCATGTGTCCTTACAATACCAACTATAGTTCTTATAAAGAGGGCAGTGATGTTTTAGTCTTGGAAAACACACTTGATTAAACATGCGTATGAGATTCTGAATTAAAACTGATATGTACTTTCTCTTGCTATCAACATGCTAGAAAAATACAATTGCCTTCTTGGGAAGAAAATTTTTGAGTGCTTTTTTTTGTTTGTTTTTTTACAAAAAACAAAAACGAAAAAATGAATATTCGCACTCAAACTTTATGCAGTTACAAAGAGCTCTGGGCTTGGTCTTGGAAGATCTTACTTCATGTCTACGTCTTATCAGAGAAATGACATAACTGCTCTGAGCCTCAGCATCCCTTCTATCAAATAAGAAAAGTGTAATGAAGAGCATCATTTAGGGTAGGTATGAAAAGATCAAGTAAAAGGAGGTGTTTCAAAACTCAAAATAAGAATAAGCTGCTGTAATTTATATAATTAATGTGTTTTACAGAACACTAATGTGAGTTAGTCCATCTAACCTTAAGCCACTTCACGGAGTTTTCTTTTTGTTGCTACTTCCTGCTTTGCTGGAAGCAACCTTGTTCCATATAACCTCTGAGAGCTTCTAAGACACAGAGCTGCTTAGTCGCTGCGCAGTTACTCTGTAGTGCCTTCAGGTACCACCATTTGCTTCCCTAGAAATAAACTTGACCTACCGGAGAAATAAACTTCCTCAAACCAGAGAATTCTGAGCTTTTCTTTGCACTATATATGTTATTTAGAAATTCATATAAATTGCTTAGCCAATTTTCTTTCACCCTTCTTTTTCTTAGCTAATAGAGGTAACTGTAAAGTTTTACAAGTGGTTCTTTTATTTTGCTTTTTAATTTTATTCTTGAATTATTTTAATGCTTGAGTTTTCTGGATTTAGTCATTTCATTTACTTACTTGGAATACTCAAGATTTCATGTTTCCTTTTTCTCTACGTAAAACATCTTGGAAAAATAAACACTAAAACTTGACAATAAAATTAAACAGTTCCTCACAAATAGTGTCTGTTTCTCAGTCTCTGTCTTACCTTTGAAAGTTTCCATTAGTACAATATTTCATAAATAGGCTGGACAATCACTTACCGTGAATAGAAGTGAGTTTATTAGCATTAGATTTTTGCGCTTTATTAATATTCTAGGGAAAGGAGATAAATTCTTCCTAAACACGGAAGAGCTAGTCTAGACCAACTGCCTGCTTTGTAGGTTGACAAAGGCCTAGGGGCTCTTTTCTATGATAAAGAGCTGGATTTTGAAAGTCCTACTTCTTTCCCCTGGTGTTTTGAAGAGACGTCTGTCAAGTCAATCCCAAGCACAATATCAAATCACAGAAAAGTCAGCATTGTTCGATTTTCGAATTATTTATTTATTTTTCCTTCTAGTAATTCTGCTGCATTTGCATGTTTGTATACTGGGATTCCTTCTTCCTTTTCCTTTAATGCCTTATAAATAATATAGTGTTAGATTAAAGTTCAGTAGATACAAAAACATGGATTATAGATCAGGGTTGATGGAAAGTGAAGCAACGGCATTAAAATGCCTCTGTTTGTGAAGCCTTTATCCATCAGAGCATTCCTAAATGAACCCTTTTACATGACAGCCTTCCACCCCACGCCCACCAAGACATGCTATTACGAGTTAAGTGTCAGCTCCTTATCCAAAGTCAGAGTGAGGCAGCTAGTAGGGAATGCTAGGTCTCCAGAAGCTTGTTCAGAGTTGAGCCCAGTGCCCTATTGTGCATTTTATTCTCTCATCAGCAAGAAAATTTGTTCTTGTCAACCAAAGGTACTTTCAAAACTTTCCAACTATCTCTGAACTACAATCCAGATTCTCTAAAACAGTCTTCTTCATAGGTTTGTTTTAAGCAAGGGGCTTTAAAAAATCATAGAAGTAAGTCAGTAATAGCTAAAGGGGGCCTCAGCATCATGAAAGAAATGCAAACCAAAACCACAATGAGACACCACTCATATGCATTAGGAAGGCTATAATAAGAAAGACATAACAAGACTTGGCAAGAAAGTAGAGAAATCGGGCCCCTCAAACATTCCTGATAGGAATGTCAAATAGTGCAGCTATTTTGAAAAAAGTTTGACATGATGGTTTATTTAAAAGTTAAAACATAAATTTATCATATGATCCGACAATTCCACTCTTAGGCATATACCCAAGAGAAATGAAATTATGTTCACACAAATACTTTCACATGAATGTTCCTAGTAGCAAATTTATAATAGTTAAAAATTAGAAACTATCTAAACATCCTTCAACTGGTGGAGAGATAGAACAAAATGTGGCATATCCATATAATGGAATACACTTTGGCAAAAAAAAAAAGGAACAAATTCTGGATATAGCCATAACATAGGACCTCATAAACGTTTATGTTGGATGAAAGAAGATCTATGCAAGAGACCACATATTGTATGATGTAATTTCTAGAAATCTACAGGAAGGTCAAAGCTATGGAGATAGAAAGCAGATTATTGGTTGTCAGAGGAGTGGGATTTGGGGTAGAGAAGAGGGAATAGGGGTTAAGTAAATGTACATGTGGGATCATAATGCCGTGTTGAAAAGGTTCTAAAATTGATTAATGATGATGGATGTATAACTTGGTAAATTTACTAAGAAGAGGCCTGGCACAGTGGCTCACACTTGTAATCCCAGTACTTTGGGAGGCCAAGATGGGTGGATCACCTGAAGTCGGGAGTTCGAGACCAGCCTCACCTACATGGCTAAACCCCATCACTACTGAAAATACAAAAATCAGCTAGACATGGTAACACTTGCCTGTAATCCCAGCTACTTGGGAGGCTGAGGGAGGAGAATCACTTGAGCCCAGGAGGTGGAGGTTACAGTGAGCTGAGATTGTGCCATTACACTCCAACCTGGGTGACAGAGCAAGATTCCATCTAAAAAAAAAATTTACTAAGAATATGTATTGAACTATACACATAAAAATGCTGACTTTCATGATATGCAAAATATATCTAAATAAAATTGTTTTTAAAAAAGCCGGGATGGGAGATGTGAATACCTACAAATATTTAATCTTGGTAAAATTATTGTTAGATCCTCATATATCGTCAATAAATAGGACTTGATTTATCTTAGAGGATAAAGAATATGAAATGTATCAGAAATAGTAAACAAATATGCAAAAGTCTAAACAAGTTTTCCTGTGGTTCCTTAACTTTTCAAAACAGTAAAATTTCAAATCAAATTTCCAATCTGATTAATACACTTTTGTGATCTGTAAAATTCAGAAATAAAATAAGTGAAATACAAAGAGACATATCCCTTTTGTTCTATTTTCTTTAAAAGAAAGTTAACATTTGAAAAAGTTTATGAATCACTTAGAGCAAAAAAATTTTCTGTATTTGTATTAAGTTCTCTGCTCACCAGGCTCCTCTGCCAAAAGATTCTTCTATTTTTACAACCTGTGGTATGTTTGTTCACTATGGCCCAAGTTAACATGATTGTTTATTAATAAAAATCTTTCATAATTCAGTTAAGAAGTATTTTAACATATTCACAGAATGGTTTAATTCCTTCAGATATTCATCAATCATGTGTTTTTTACTCTGTCCAGTTAGGGCAACATAAACACCATTTTGTGAGGATGTCAAATTTTTCTTTTTTTCTGGCAAAACAAGAAAGCATAAGACAGATGGGTTAAAAAGAAAGTCAGACACAGTATCAGTTGCCGAAGGGGGGAAACCAAATAAAGACAACATCCTGTCCATCAAGGAACTCAGATAAAGGCTCTTTCTTTTCTCAAATGATGACAGCTCCAGAGCTGTGAGCAACCAGAAAATAAATAAGCACAACCACCAAAAGTTTCTCCACAGTTTCCACTGCAATATCTGGAACAGCAAACATGTCGTTTTACTGGGAAGATTACCCGAAAAAAAAGTACTAAAATATAAAAGAAAAAAGGAAGAAAACTGCATAAGGTCATATAATGTCTATTACATCTGGGTAGACAGACGGTTATCATGCTTTTCTGGGTGCAACTGATGGAAATGTCCAGGAAGAATAATCCACGTCCCTTTCAACAATATTAAGGGATCCAAAGCACCCATGTGTGACTCTGACATGAGAACCTTCAGGACAATGGACATAGTTGTTCTCAGTTGAAAACAGACCCTGGTTAGTATTCCAGGTTTATTTATTTCCAAAAGAAGTTTGGTAAAATTGAGTCTGTATGTTCTTTTATGGCCTTTTTACAGGCAGGAAGATCTTGTTTGTCAGGTCTCAGGAAACTGTTGATAGAATGAAGGAGATTAGAATTGTGACTGGATCTACTGAATCTGGGAGCCATCCATCACCCATTTACAACGGTATCCCGAATGGAAGAGAGATGAGGGTGAGCACATTTAATGAGGTGTGAGTTTGAATGGATGGAAAAACACAATTATGAAGGTTTTGAGATCAACTTCTTGAGTTGACACAATGGCAAATATTTTATTGTGGATACAAATTACCTTATTTAAAAAAAAATTCTTTACATTACTCAGACTTTAGGAAAAGAATAGAAAGTAGAATCAAAGACACTGAGAAAATTTGCTAATTGCCTACGTTCTTTTGCTAATGTCTAATAGGGTGTGTTTAAGTATAATAGCATGTTGCAGTCTATTTGGAATAGAATCAGGCTGAGTTTTAGTGTCAAATACTTTTCAAACTAACTAGCTGGGTGTTTAGGAAAGTCACTTAATCTCCCTATGCCCCAGATGTCTCATCTGTCACAGGTGATAATAATTTCTGGCAAACATACTTTACACCATTTTGTAAGTATAGGATAAAATGATAAATGCAAAAACATTTAAGGGAAAAACATTTCCCAAAGCAAAGGTGCCATTCTTATTAAAAAATGAGAACGGCTCCTCTTTAACCCCTAAGTTTACTTGAGGATAAAAGCCAAGGTAACTCCTTTAGGAAATGATTAGGTTCTGGTTTACATTTCTTATGTTACAGGGGTGATAAAGGCTGATCTTTAGACATGACAAGTACAAAGTCCTATGCTTGTGCTAGGGTTTGAAGAGGCTCATTAATCATGCTCCATTGTGTTACAGGTTCTGTAAACACTGCAAAAGCATAAAGTACAGCCTTTCTCTTAGTGACATCTTTCCAGCCTAACTCCAGGAAGCCTTTGAGATTTCTTTAAATGACTGGATTTCATTTCAGTCATTAGTTAACCCTGCCTAGTGGGTGACTATGAATCCCACCAGGCAGAAGTAAGGGGATATGTATTCAAACAGTTCAAACATGGCTTGTCCCCGTCACATAACCATTAAGAACAGTAGGAGGGCTGTCCTTTCTTTGGGTAAGTCAAGTCGTTTATGTGAATCAGATAATATTCCACATTTATTTGCATTTAGAAACCAATGCTATAAAGTTATAGTTAGAAAAGAATGTCAACAGTCATTTCTATGGATATTTTAAGATTAAAAGGCAAGTGTTATTTCTACTTGATTCATAAATTCTATTGGCAAAGCCTTTTATGTAGGAAGAGGCTACTTTGAGACAAGTAACAGCCAGACCACCTTTGGGACTAAAGGTCTGGGTCCATTCCTTATTCACTGGGACTCATTTACACAGGGTTCCTTTTTATATTTTGGTTACACTTTGCTTTCCAAACCCCTTAAAATTCTTTCATTTGTAAATGTTTCATTTTTATTTATTTATTTATTTTTTGAGACGGAGTTCCCCCCTGTCACCCAGGCTGGAGTGCAGTGGTGCAATCTCAGCTCACTGCAACTTCTGCCTTCTGCCTCCTGGGTTCAAACGATTCTCATGCCTCAGCCTCCCTGAATAGCTGGATTACAGGTGCCCACCACCCTACCTGGCTGATTTTTGTATCTTTGGTAGAGACAAGGTTTTTGGTAGAGATGGGGTTTTGACCAGACTGGTTTTGAACTACTGACCTCAGGTGATCCTCCCACCTCGACCTCCCAAAGTGCTGGGATTAAAGCCGTGAGCCACTGTGCCCAGCCAAATGTTTTGTTATTTATTTTCTGATATTTTTATTTATGTTTTCCTTCCTAGAAATATTTCAAAGCGCATCTATTAGTTGGAGCATAGTTTTGTTTTGTTGTTAGTTATACAAGCAAAGATTCCAAAAGGATTAATGCTAACAAGACCATTTAAATAATTGTGTGGGTGAAGTTTGTAAAGAACATATAAATGAATATTTAAATAATTAATAATTAATTTTAAAATAAAATAATTAATTTTACAATATTTTTGAAGAAGAATATATTCAGTCCCAATTTCCAAGTTGTTTTGGGAGGGCCATATATAATAAGCTGAATTAAAACATTAATTTCCGGGCTGCTTATCTTGCCTGTGAAAGCCTCCATTCATTTTACTCCAGGTAAACTGATGGCTATGGTGGTTAGAGATTGGTCTAATGAGGAAAGTGGAGTTAATGTGATAGGCAAGGTATCATCCTTCCATTTACGTAACATAGAAAACTTCAGGCCAGGAGGTGACTCATGCCTGTAAACCTAGCACTTTGGGAGACTTAAGCAGGTGGATCACTTGATCCAGGAGTTCAAGACCAGCCTGACCAATATGGTGAAATCCCTGTCTTTACTAAAATACACAAATTAGTTGGACACGGTGGCTCACACCTGTAATCCCAGCTACTCAGGAAGCTGAGGCAAAAGAATTGCTTGAGCCCAGGAGTCGGAGGTTGCAGTGAGCCAATATTACACCATTGCACTCCAGCGTGGGCAAAAGAGTGAGGTACTGTTTCAAAAAAAAAATAAGAAAAATTCATATGTCTCAAAGGATGATATTGATATATGTGGAAAAGACATAGAGCCAGATCTGAGACAATTCATTACCATGTGTGGATAAACTAGTCAAGATATAGGATATGCTGGCAATGGGTCACCATCAGTAAAATGTGTTTATGGAAAATAAAGCATATATTTCCTATGCCTATACCTGCAAGCTTCTTCAGATTCATCAGCAATTCTACATGATTCATAAATATCATGTAGGGTTTCATGACATCATGTTTGATAATGTCTCTTCTTCTACCTTCTAGAAGTTTACCACTTTCATGCTACTATTTTTAACACATTCAAAACAGTGAGATTTGAACTACGCAATTATCTAGAAGAAGAACTAATCAAAATGCATATCTAAATAATTGCAGTGGGTAAGTTAGAATTTTTAATAACAAGATAATGGGGATGTGGAGACATCCACCTGCTTATAATGATGGATGAAGCAGCGTGAAATACAGCTATGGAATTGTTTCCTGGTCCTTGTATATTATAATCCATAAATATGTCTAGTTATTACAGCATTATCTCTCTTGGCTATATCATCACTTTCTCAGATTTCCCTGATGTCCCAACCAATATCCATGTTCATGCTACCACTCTTGGGCCTTGTTTACTTCTCCCTAACAGTCTTTTTGTTGGCACTTGTCCAGAGTAAACTTCACCTTGATATGATAGATTTTTCTTTTTTTAATTTAGCATATGAATGCTATTTGCACTTTATTACTTCCATTATTAAATATTTCTGAAACCCTAGTATGTTTCAGGTGCTGTATTTGAGGCCGTTAAATGTGGCAGCAAGGATGCCAGCTCTGCAGCAGATTATTGCAGAAGATTCAGACAAATAATAGAATTACAGTGTAATTCTAGTAAGGACTAGATTAGCAGAAACATAAGGTTTTATGTAAGAGAGTAGAAGAGGCACCTAACATATTCTTTTGGAGCCAGGAGCTTTTTCTGGTATGGCATGGAATACTGCAGAAACTGATTTAATGTCATTCACACTTTGCATGAAATATCTATGTGGAAGAAGGGGATAAAAGTAGAGTCAGAGGTAGTTAACAGGCCCTGCAGATTAAATTTAGAAGAGCAAACTTTACATTGAGGTTAATAGGCAGCACTGAAGGCTTTTAAATAGAAGAGTAATAACATCCAATTTGTACTTCTGCTACTTGACTCTGTCATAGACAATATGTAAACAAATGAGTGTGGGCGTTTTCCAATAAAACTTTATTTACAAAACAAGGTGGGTGGCTGCAACTGACCCACAGATCGGTTTGCAAAACCTAGAAAGCTGCTGACAAGGTAAATTGCAAGGGTTTGGTCACCTGCTAGAAGTAAGGGAGACGAGATGGTAAGTTTCTGGCTTAGACAACGTGTAGCAGATAATTACCAACGAGTAATCCTAAGGCATGTGTGTTAATATACCATGTAGAATGTTACAGAGAAAGGCAATGATGCAATAATCGAAGTAATTATACTTTGGAGGGTATCGTGAAATGCCCATGAAAACACAAAGTTAGATTAAGCATTGTAGTTTGAAAGTGTGAGCTAGCCATTCTATCATTTTAAAAATTATGATGTAACTTTACACCTATAAAATGTATAGACTTTTTAACACAGGAGTTAGACAGTGTTTGTTTAAACACCAAGTCTTAAAAATAAAAGGTGCTAGATACAAGCAAAGTATTACAACGCAGTAACATGTAATATTTTGAAATGCTTAACAAAGAGTCATACATAAGCTTCAGAGACAGGGGGAAATATGGAAACATTTAAAGAAAGGATGTGACTCACAGGAAGAGAGCCAATCTGAAAATTCAGGGAACACAGGGAGGAGACCGAGGAGAAATCCAGAGTGAAATGAAATAATGGTTTGGGGAGCAGATGGTGCAATATCTCATTCTTAAAAGATAAGATGAGTGAAGATTCTGCCTTTTCTCCTTTATAAGTTACATACCTGATAGTTTCTATTCCACTTCCTTTTTTTTCCACTCGTTTCATCTGTAATTTATGTTTATCTACAATTGGATTTCTTCCAGTTTCCCAGATAATATCACTGCTGTCACCTTGATGACCTGGTGTGCTTATGCTATTTTTTCTTATTCTTTCTGTCTCCATTTTTGCTTCCATCTTTCATTTTCTACAGATGAACATGAAGTCAGTGAGGTTGTGCCACAATGTGCCAAATGTGATGTTAAAATGTTTTGGCAACTCGTAATTACTGGGCTCTGCAAGACATTTGGGAGAGATTTAATGCTACAAGGGGAGGAAATTTCTTCGCTCCTCCTTTTTGGCATTCTTGTCTTTGGGCCATCAGAGCCCATCGAATGGAGAAGATGCAGCTTTTAAATTTCTGGCAAATACAACTTGGAACTTCAAGCTTTCACTGGTTTTAACAACCAAAATCCAGAGATTCTGCCCATATCCCCACTCCCTGCCACTCTACCGGTTCCTATTCTCTGAAAACGTGGTGTCAATATCTTCAGTGTCTGGAAACTTTTGGCATGGAAACTACCGCCAAACAATGAAACATTTCCTTCTCAAGTAAGTGGAGTCACATCCATGTGCTTTAGATCTCCAGAACCCCTCCAGGAACTGTCTAAATGTCCCTATTTTAAAGGGAGGACACTGATACAAATGTCAAAACCCAATGACAGCAGGGTTGATGCCATCTTGAGTTCTTAATTTCAACATGACAAGCCCTGAGTATGTCCAGATGTGTCTGAATAAGGTTTCATTTAGTGTGCCCAGAAAAGAATGTGGAGGCATACAGTTGAAGGCTATTTATTTGAAGAGTTTATTTGTGTGTGTAGTGATGTGTGTGTGTGTACGTGTGTGTGTGTGTGTGTGTGTGTGTATTGATTTATATTTTCAGAGGGATCTGTTGTCCAGAGAGCAAAAACAATTTTTAAAAACTAGTGAACCCTAGGTTCCAAAAGGCAGAACCTAGGGTTCACTAGGTTTTTTTTTTAAATTTTTTGTTTTTTATTGTGTTTTAGGTTTTGGGGTACATGTGCAGAACATGCAAGATAGTTGCATAGGTACACACATGGCAGTGTGTTTTGCTGCCTTTCGCCCCTTCACCCACATTTGGCATTTCTCCCCATGCTATCCCTCCCCAGCTCCGTCCCCCACTGTCCCTCCCCTATTCCCCCCAATAGACCCCAGTGTGTAGTACTCCCCTCCCTGTGTCCATGTGTTCTCATTGTTCATCACCCGCCTATGAGTGAGAATATGCGGTGTTTCATTTTCTGTTCCTGTGTCAGTTTGCTGAGAATGATGTTCTCCAGATTCATCCATGTCCCTACAAAGGACACGAACTCATCATTTTTTATTGCTACATAATATTCCATGGTGTATATGTGCCACATTTTCCTAGACCAGTCTATCATCGTTGTAACAACTTTAAAAGATCCTGGTAGTTATACTGTCTGTCATGTAGACACAACTACACAGGTTTAACAACATATTCTTGAATTTTTTCTTTAATGACAGGGTTTATTTTAACGAAACAGGGCATACATACACACAGAAAGGAAGGAAAAAGTGTCTGCTTCTTACCTAGTATATTGTTAGAATAAAGCTGGGTCTAACCAGGTTCAAGTTCAAATATCCCTGCAGATGGTCTATCCTATTCAAAGTATAAGGAATAATCCCATCTATTGCATGTAAAATATAACTGTAAAGAATATCACATGTTCATTTCAAAAATTATGAAGATTCACATATAACATTGTTTTATTGTCTTAAGTTATACAAATACATACCTAGTCTGACTTAGTAATGAGGGTTAATATGGCTTCATTCGTACTTAATGTTTTCATAGCTAAGTGTTTGTATAGAGCAGACAAGTTACCATTTCTTTTTATTAGGTTCATTAAAACCACTGAAAGGTGATATTTACAATTAGTTTTTTTAAAAATAATTATTGCTTTGGCCGAAACAAATCCAGAGTAAGTAATCAAAATTTTACCTCCTCAAAATTTCATAGCCACGGTGCACAGATTACATTTTAGATAATTTGAAACAAAAAATCAATGCTTTTAAAAAAAAACTATTTTAAAAAGTCATCCCTCAGCAAATAACTACCCAAGACATGCGGAAAATCTTCAGAGATCACTTCTTAAAATATGCTTATTAATCTGTATTATAATAAGTTGGAATTTATAATTTAGCAAAAATTACCCCATCTTTGTTAATCACACCAATTCATGGATGGAAATGCATCCAGAGTAACGTTTCTAGTTCCATCGCTCAAAAATTGTCAGAAGACAGAGTTTTTGCATGCTTTCCGGACTTTGCAGCTACCTGAACACAGATTTTATACTCTCAGATGTTTCTACAAGGCCTCCAAGAAGAGGACTAGAGTTTTCCATCCTCCTTATTGTTTAAATCTCCCAGAAGTAAGATAGCTGTTGCACATTGTCTACATACTCAGAAAACAATAACTTTGCATCAGCAAATAATAACCTGAGAACCTACTACATGTGTGCTGAGCATCTATGCTAAGTGTCGAAGATGCAAAACTGAAGAGGAAGCTGTCCTAGCTGTGAGCCTTCAGAATTTACTTGGTGGCAACTAGAGAAGAGAATATTAAGTTGCTTTACTTGACAAGAATGTATCAGATAACACCTGTCAATTATTGTCCTACTCCAAATTGCTTGCTTTTGTTCTAGAGCTAATCTTTTTTTAAAAATCAGGTGTCTGCCAGTTTCATTAGCTATCGGAAGCTTGTCAAAGTGACAACTTATTCTTACAGTATTTCTTGGTTGATTCCAAGACAAAATATGATTTAATACATGTTGAGCCTGTGCTTTGTACTTCACTGTGAGTTTATAGGACAGATGATAATGTTAAGAAATCATTTTCTAGTAATTAAATACATCTCAACACCTCTAAGGTTGAGCAAGGGTAATTGCCAGAGAGAGAGAGGAGATCCCTGACTCTGCTTACCACAGATACGTCTTCCTCTCAGGATCTTCCTACTTTCAGTTACTGCAGTCAATCTTCTGCTCAGCATTACCTGGGTCCCTTAGCTGTACACTCCAATCTTTTATCTTGATGTCCACATGCGAAACCAAAATCTCTCCCTTTAATTGTCTATTGGTAAAAGTGAATTACTCTGGAAATTCCCCAAATCTTTACTGAATATTAATAAAGAACAAATGGGACTAAATGCTAGAAAAGAAAAGAAAAATAGAAGTATTTCCCCTGATAAGGTAGAAATGTGTGTGTTGGTCCTATCTAGCTTTCCTGAGCATCTGCTAACCTTATCTTTCTCAACTAGTTAATTAACTGCAGAAGCTATCAAGAATAGTAATGTCAGTGGGGAGGAAGGCAGAAAGAAGTAATAGAGTGGGTGGAGTATCCAGGCTAGACGTTACATAGGCAGTTTCACTTTTATCTATTCTATTTACCTTTCTAGGTGAGTGTCTAGGTGAAGTTTCTTTTGAAGAAAGTTTTCATGAGCTAAGAATCTTTAAAACCACTAAACAAACTATCTGGGCTGGGTACCTCTGGTCCATATGTGACAAACATATGACAGGTGCACTACTTGTTATTTTCCTTGCCTCCATGGAAGGTTTCTGATACGGCTTGGCTTTGTGTCCCCACCCAAATCTCATTCTGAACTGTAATCTCCAGTGTGTCGAGGGAGGGACCTGTAACCCCTGCAAGTGGAGAAACATAGGTGATTGGATCCTGGGGCGGTTCCCTCATGCTGTTCTAGTGATCGTGAGTGAGTTTTCACGAGATCTCATGATTTTATAAGGGGCTCTGCATGCTTCGAAGCCAGTGCTTCTCTCTCTCCCACTGCCTTGTGAAGAAGGTGTCTGCTTCCCCTTCTGCCATGATTGTAAGGTTCCTGAGGTTTCACCAGCCATGGGGAACTGTCAGTCAATTAAATCCCTTTCGTTTATACATTACTCAGTCTGGGGTATTTCTTTATAGTAGTGTGAGAATAGACTAATACAGTATAACTAGATTTATGTAAGCTCACACTGACTCTTGGTGAAACTTTGGAATCCTTCTCAATCCAGCATTTCATCCAGTTATAATATGTGGTTAGTATTGGCAAATGCTTTAAGCATCATCCTTCTTCTGGCACTTTGTCAGAGTTCTTTACTTCCTACCTCCAGGCGTATATTGATGTGACAAGAACATCTTGACCCCTAAGGATTTTCCCTGTGTATCACTCTGTGTTCATTGTCTCAGCTGAAAGTCTAAAAGCTAATTCTATCTTCCCAATAGCTCTTAGAATAACCCATTGTCATTTTTCCCTCTAAATCTTACCTTACATTTCTTATGAAGTGCTCTTTGGAACACATTTCTGTAGTATGAGCTATGAAAAATTTCTTTAAGCAAATATACTTGCAATGTGAAGGGTCACAATGTGCAAATAGCTAAGCAAAGATTCCAGGAAGTGCGATAGTAGACAACCTGGTCTGATTTAGTTAACTAAGCATTGTTCAAACTTATTTGCCCACAGAAGACTTTTATCTAATGACACTTCGTAACGAGTCTGAGAATTCACTTTGAGAAATGCTCCGACAACTTTACTCAAATTTGTTTCTCCTTCAGTCCATTTTAGTTTCTGACACCAGGATTATCTTTCTAAAACTATATGGGTGATAATATGGTTCCTGGCTTCAAAAACCTTAAATGTCTTCACATTAGCTGCAGAATAAATCCAAGCTCGTGGCCATAGTGTTCAAAGTTTGAGGTTCCCTCAGCATATCATCTTTGCCATTTGCACATATGATATGGTTTAGCTGTGTCCCTGCCCATATCTTACCTTGAATTCTAGCTCCCATAATTCCCATGTGTTGTGGGAGGGACCAAGGGGGAGATACCTGAATCATGGGGGTGGTTTCCCCCATACTGTTCTTGTGGTAATGAATAAGTCTCACGAGATCTGATGGTTTTATAGGGAGTTTCCTCTTTCACTTGGCTCTCATTTTCTCTTGTCTGCTGCCATGTAAGACATGCCTTTGCCTTCCACCATGATTGTGAGGCCTCCCCAGCCATGTGGAACTGTTAGTTCATTAAACCTCTTTTTCTTTATGAATTATTCAGTCTCGGGTATGTCTTTATCAGTAGCATGAAAACTGACTAATACCACATAGTAGACACTTTTTGATGATTATGTCACAAGCCTCTCCCTAGCCCCATGTCTTCCTGATTGTTATTTAACAGACATTGATATTTTCACCCACTGTTATGTCTCTCTGTTTTGAATTTTTCTTCACCTCTCTCAATCAGGGAGTTCAAAGATCACTTGAGATCTGAAATATTTCTCTCGCCTACTCCACATCTCAAAATAAACTAATCACCACCCCAGATACGTTCCCATTGTACTCTGAATTCCTCTCTTCGTATTTTGCTCAAAGAACATAAACTGATGCCTCCTTAAAGATCTAGTCTGGGTTTTCTCAGACTCTGCTCTGCTGACAGTTTGAGCTGAATGACTCTATTACAGGGACACTTCCCCAAAACATAGTAGGATGCTTAGCACCACCTTTGTGAGCCTCTATGCACAAGATACCAGTAGCGCCCCCACCAGTCGTAATAATCAAACATGTGTCTAGATATTGTCAGAGGTCTCCTGGGAAGCAAAACTGCCTGGAGGTCCAGAACCATTTTCCTAAATCAAACCTTTGGCTTTACCTGGCTTTGGTCCCACAACCACCAAATAGTCACTGAATTCAACATGAATATGAATCGCCCTTATTTGCCTCTTGAAGGGTTGATTGTAGTTGACGAAGATAGGAGAAAAAAAACAAAAGAGAGAAGAAATAACATATTCTAAAATGCTGTCATTTGGCAAATCTCGTGAGCATCATTATTTTCTAATTTTAGGTTTATCAAAGCCAAACCTGAGCGAATGCTGGATGAACCCTACTTCATTGAAAGATTCTCCAGACCTTGGAAGTCTATTACTCATTTCTAGGATTTTGTAATTCCAAAGTTGTCTTTTGTTTTGTGTTCTCTCAAGTGTTCAGATTTGGTGACGTGAATACACAATTGAGCCATTAACACTCATTAACTGCATTGATTTATCTTTTTCTTTCTGTTTCTCTTTCATTAATGACACATAGTGATTTGTCTCCAGAGACTTTTTTCACCCTTTCAGAAAAAAAATCTCATATTTTATTTCTTACGAAGCACTGTCTTGCGGCTTGAAGACTCATCAAAGTGGTAATTGCATTTCATTTGTCCGCATTGAACTGTCTGTCATCTGTAAGCATTTGAGCCCTGTCTTGCCTTTGTACTACATTTTGCCTGGTTACTTACCCCTCCACGATGATTCATTACAGTAAGCTAATTTTGGCATTCTCTGCCTTTAATTTTTCTGGCTACATAACACGGTTGTTTATAATATTCTAGGAGTTCTCAAGCCAAGGTGGTGGTGCTGTCTGTATTTTTATTTATAAAAATTGCTGAAAAGTACTCTTTGCCAGTAACCTTGATGCTTATCTACGTACTCCATTTCTACCAACAATCTCTAGGCTTTATCCAAAAACACCCAAACTTCCACTTTAGATGGAGGTGTTGAATTAAAGAGATTCAAAAGCATCCAAATATTAGAATCTTTATCTGAACATTATCTAAATGATGTGGGCTTCCTGAATCTCCCATCTCAAATACTGAGCTCGAAATTGGAGAGCAAGCTCTCTCACTAGGCTTCCTGCTTTTAAGAAAAGTAGCTAATTCAGAAGGAATTTGTGCATGAAGGGAACTTCTGTATGTGAGCCTTTGATACTTAATTAAAATTACAACCTACACTTTGTCACTTGTCTTTCTTTAGCATGACATGCTGCTTTGGACCCAGAAAGAATCCTAATTTAGGATGCATTAGAGGGCCTTCAAATCTGCAAATGCAGAAACTTTGATTGAGGGACCTTAAGTAGTTTGCGCTTTTGTTTTGTTTTTTTGGAGACGGCAGTCTCGCTCTGTCACCTAGTCTAGAGTGCAGTGGCGCGATCTTGGCTCAAGCAGTTCTCCTGCCTCAGCCTTTTGAGTAGCTGGGACGACAGATGCCCCCGACTATGCCTGGCTAATTTTGTATTTTTAGTAGAGACAGGGTTTCACCATGTTGGCCACACTGATCTCGCACTCATGACTTCAGGTGATTTGCCTGCCTCAGCCTCCCAAAGTGCTGTAATTACAGGTGTTAGCCACCGCACTTTTGAAAGAAAGATAATACTCAAGTTAGAAAGAAAGGCTTTAAAATATTTAAAATGTTTTCTAATCCTCCAACATGACTCTGTAAGTTCAGGTTGAGAGTTGAAGATCAAGGTGGACACTTTTCATTTCCTTTGATTTTGCTCTGGCCAATGTACAGATGTTTAATTTTAACCCCAATACAAAATAATCGTAAAAGAATGGTCATAGAGCTTATCTCTTTCCTATCATCTCTGCTTTTACTTCTATTTTTATATAGCCCATTAATCCCACATATAAAGGCAATCAAGTATATCTTCACAGGTGCACTCAGTTATCTTGACTTTTATAGTCCCTGGAAGAAGAAAGCATTAACCATAGTTACCACCTACCTCCACACTTGCTACATTTGGAATACATTTTATTTATCCTGTATATTTTTTCTTGTCTTAGAATTAAAATGCAATAATTTTCTCAGGATTTAAAAGAAAGAAATCCCAATTAAATTTTTCTCAGCATTGTTTGACATAAGGATTAGGTAACATTGAAATGATGATAACATTTGTAGCACAAATCGTCCAAAATAGAAAATCTGAACAGACCAATCATGAGTAAGGAAGTTACATTTCTTCCGTGAATGTGTAAAATTTTGAAAACATCAACCCCTATATAGAGATCAGTGATTCTCTATCGCTGCTCTACAAGTCTGGTCTGGTAAAACCACCATCATCTCTTGATGAGACCACAGCAAATGACTCTTAGCTTCTGTTTTGTTTTTGTTTTGTGGTTTTGTTTTGTTTGAGATAGGGTCTCACTCTATCACCCAGGCTGGAGTGCAGTGGTATGCTCATGACTCACTGCAACCTCGATCTCCTGGGCTCAAGCGACCCTCCTGTCTCAGCCTGCTGAGTAGCTGCAACTAGAGGCATACATCACTATGTTCAGCTCATTAAATTTTTTTTTTTTTTTGGTATAGACAGGATCTCACTTTGTTGCACAAGCTAGTCTAGAACTCCTGAGCTCAAGCTCTCCTCCTGCCTCAGCTTCCCTAAATGCTGGGATTATAGGCATGAGTCACCAAAGCCCAGCCTAGCTTGTTTCTTTCTTCTACCTTGCTCTTCTGCAGTCTAACTCAACACAGTCTCCAGAAAGTTCACTTTTCGAGTAAGGCAAGTCCTATGACCTTCATATTCAGATGCCTTCAGGGGCTTCCCGTTCAGAGCAGAGGTCAAAAGTCATGATAGTGATCCTCAAAACCCTTGTGATATGGATGCTGAGCTTTTGCCCCTCACCCCTACTGTCTTCTCCTTCACTCCCTGCCCTCCGATTATATTGAGTCCTTGCTCTTCTGCAACAGATCTTCTACCTCATGGTCACTAAGATCGATTGCCCTTCTCCCTGTCATCAGCATGGCCTACGCACTTACTTTTTCTAGATCTATGTTTAAACTTCTCAGCAAGGTTTTTCCCAACAATCCTATTTAAAAAAGAATTGCTGTACTTCTGGGCATTTTTCGTCCTCCTTTCTCCTTTCCTTCTTTTTGTTTCTCCTAAATTTATCACCATCTGCCATTCTGGACATTTTACTTGCTTTATTTATTGTAGTCCCTCCCCACTGCCAGCTATAATCCATAAGAGCTAGGTATTTTTTTAAAAAAAAACTTGTTTTGCTTATGCTGTATTTTGGCCCAGAGAATAGTAGACTATGACAGAGACAATAAATACTTGTAGAATGAAATGAATAAATTATCACATTGAAACAATGCCACACTGTAAGTGCTATTGCCTCTATTGACAGATAAGGAAACCAAGGCTTATAAAACAGAAATAAATAACTCATTCAAAGTCACATGGCCTGTCTAGAGCTGGGCAGAGCTTTACCCTGATACCAAAGCAGCCAATTCTTTCCACGATTCCTCCATGTGACTTAAGGATTCTCTTAGGTCCATTTCTTTGTTCTCCAAATGAGAATGTGCTTTCAGCCCAAACCCTCACAGACTGCACAAGGTTGCAGTGAATAGAAGGCAAAGCTCCTCCCTGTTTTCTTCTTAGACACATGAGCTCTCCTCATTGCACCAGTCCAGGTGTGTTTATCTGAATCTAGAGCATACTCACTGTTTTTCCTCTAGATCTTCAGGTGCAGCGATTTGAGATAATCATACTTTTCCATTTATGCCAAATTATTATTGTGAGTTCAAGCGAAATCTCTCTCTTACTTACATACCTTTAGTTTTCTCCCCCCACCCTGTATCTCCCCTCCCATTGTTTATTTCCTGTAGACATTTACTATGGTGTGTTTGGTATATGCCATTAAATATACATGTAGCTTTGCAAAAAAGATGGATGGGTGTTGTTGTTGATGAGTGTGTGTGTTTTATTTTTACATGAATGGTGTTGTGCTACAAATGTTATCATGATCATTTCAGTGTTACCAGATCATTACGTCAAACAATACTGAGAAAAATATTTCTATACCTAGACCCTTCCCGACCCCTAGGAACCTGAGTGCTTGAAGGTCATAGGGTACATGCTAAGTTTATTTCACTAAGTATTAAAAAATCTGCTTTCCAGATTGAATGCTGGTTCACACAATCAACAGGTTGTATGGTTAAGTTTATTTCTACGTGATCTCACCAAAAAGTAGGTTTGACAATTCTAGCAACTATAAAATAGCACCATTATAATATAAATTTATCTGATTACTAATGAGATTGGACCTCTTTTCATAGAATTGGTGTTTGAACTTTCTCTTCTGTCAACTGCTTTTTAAATATTTTTGACCATTGAATAAATTGGGATATCTTTCTTTAAAATTTTGAGTCTTTTTGTAGTTAAGGAGAGTATTAGTGTGTTTATTTTAGATATTTCAAATATCTTTTTCCAGACTCTTATTGGTTAACTTTGTCTATATTGTCCATTACTAGATTAAAAACCCATCTTATTTAAAATTTTTTTCTTCTTCTCTGAGTCACAAATATATTTGGGAACATTTTTTTCCATTAGTTTCATGGTATTACCTCTTGAATTTTTTAAAACAATATTTATGGAGTATGCTTTTGTATTTTGTATATAGTATAGAACTGTTTAAATTTTTTCTGTAGAGGACCTTGTTTTACCAACACCATATATAGGACAATCTATGCTGTTCTCTTTGCTTTGAAGTACTGATACATATTCCTTGCATAACATATATTTCTTTGTCTAAATTGATCTACACATAAGCTGTGCATTCTGTTTCACTGGCATTTTTGTTTCTGCACTTATACCATACTCTTTGTTTTAACCATGTAATATATCTCTTTTTTTTTTTTTTTTTTTGAGATGGAATCTTGCTCTGTCACCCAGGTTGACATGCAATAACAGAATCTCAGCTCACTGCAACCTCCACCTCCTGGGTTCAAGCAATTCTCCTGCCTTAGCCTCCGAAGTAGTTGGGATTAGAGGCATGAGCCACCATGCCCAGCTAATTTGTGTATTTTAGTAGAGACAGTGTTTCACCATGTTGGCCAGGCTTGTCTCGAACTCCTGACCTCAAGTGACCCACCTGCTTTGGCCTCCCAAAGTGCTTGGATTACAAATGTGAGCCACCGTACCTGGCCAACCATGTAATATATTTTAATAATTGATAAATTAATTCTGCCTAACTCAACCTTAATTCTCCTTTTTCAAAACCCATGTAAATACTTGTAGACCATTATTATTCTATATGAATTTTAGATGGAGTTTTATCAATTTTCTAAAAATATCAGCTGGAATTTTTATTGTGACTGCTTTGAATTTGTAGAACAATTTGGGAAAAAAAGACATCACTATCATAATATATTGCCCTATCCATGTAAATGATTTATCTTCCATTTATTCAAATTTTCTCCAATGACTCTGTAAATAACTTTTTTTTTGTTTAGTTGGTTGTTAAAAATTTTGGTGTGATATTGAAGGCTATTTTATTTTTCTATTGGTTATTATTAGTAATTACTAGTTCTTTTTTGTTGTTGTTAGTAATTAAGGGGTTCTTAAGGGGTAGGTAGGACTTCAGAAGGGTAAAGATGGGCAAAGAACATTCTAGACAGAGGAACAAATCTAAGTGAAAACCCACAGCCTGCAAAGATTGGAAGATAAATTGGCAATGGAAGAGTTCAGTTTGTTTGGAACGAAAGATAGTTGAAGAAAGCTGTTGAAGAATAAGGATAAAATACATGGTGGAAAGACATAAACAGAGTGTTAGAGAGTTTATGTTTCAAAGGTGACCTGGATGAAAGCATGAATTCTGGAGTCAGACGGTACATATACTGGCTCTATGACTTACTAACTTTTCTATGGTTTAAAGTAAATATTTGATTAAGTTTCCTTTTCTTCACAGTATAATAAATACATGGTGAAATGTTTGAATTGATTGCTTTAGAAGTATACCTAAATCAGGTATATTCTTGGCTCTCTGGGCTTGTTTCCTCATTCGTGGACAGAGATTGTGACAGTGCCCACCACGTTAGAGAATAGTGAAGATTAAATGAGTTAAGACATGTAGCCGGGCGCAGTGGCTCACGCCTGTAATCCCAGCACTTTGGGAGGCCGAGGCGGGTGGATCACGAGGTCAAAAATCGAGACCATCCTGGTCAACATGGTGAAACCCCGTCTCTACTGAAGATACAAAAAATTAGCTGGGCATGGTGGCGCATGCCTGTAATCCCAGCTACTCAGGAGGCTGAGGCAGGAGAATTGCCTGAACCCAGGAGGCGGAGTTTGCGGTGAGCGGAGATCGCGCCATTGCACTCCAGCCTGGGTAACGAGCGAAACTCCGTCTCAAAAAAGAAAAAAAAGAAAAGAAAAGACATGCAGCACCTGGTGTATAATAAAGCATTAAATAAATGTTAACTTTTATTGTTATTGTTGCTATTATTATTAGGAAATGGGAAAGCCTTAAAGATTTTGATGGAACCCTAGGTCAGAACACAGTTTAGCAGTAGAGAAGAGAGAAAGACTTAAGACTCCTGATTCCCAGCATAGAACTCTGCTTCTAATATTTTGTGAAAACAAAATCATGAATTAAAAAAACCTTTGAAGAAATGGCCACTTAGTACAGTATTTTACAGAGCCTACTAATATCAAAGTATGAATGCTATAGTACTCTCCATAAATAAACTGGCATAATGTACCCAAATGCTGTCTGCATACATTTTAGAACACAAATGATGCTTGTGCACCCAAGTGCCAAATTTACATAAAACACTGTAAAAATAATTTAAAGCTGCCTTGTTCTGACAAGTAAAGATGATATAGGTATACTTTAAAAAAAATCAATTCAAATATTTCACCATGTATTATACTGTAAAGAAAAGGAAACTCTTAATCAAATATTTACTTTAAACTATAGAAAAGACTTCATTGGCCCTTTGGTAGTTAGTGGCCTCTTGGAAACAGAATGGAGCAATAAAGAATGATTTAAAGGTGGAGTTTAGTCACCCTAAGCAACATAACCAGGTCATGAAAATTAAACTAAGTATTATAGACATTTGCAGAAGGTGGCATGTCAAGAGAAACTGGCTAACACTAGCTATGAAACAGATTTTTCAAATGTAAATAACATAAGTTCTTTTAGCTTTCTTATTTATTTTTTTTGAGGCAGTCTTGCTCTGTGGCTGAGGCTGGAGTGCAGTGGTGTGATCTCGGCTCACAGCAACCTCCACCTTCCAGGTTCAAGTTATTCTTCTACCTCAGCCTCATGAGTAGCTGGGACTACAGGCATGTACCATCACTCCCTGCTAACTTTTGTACTTTTAGTAGAGACAGGATTTCACCTCTAACCTCAGGTGATCCTCCAGCCTCGGCCTCCCAAGATACTGGGATTACAGATGTGAGCCACGGCACCTGGACTCTTTTAGCTTTTCTAGTGAGTATCATAAACATTGGCAGAATTAGTTCATCCTTTACTACCATAAATAATTCACTTATACATGAATTATGTTAGGATTGAGGGATTGACAACAAGGATATTTTTTTGCTTTTTAAATCAGACAATTTGTGCCATTCTATGCCTTTCCTCCCTCCAACTTTGTTATTTCTTAGTTCTCAGATCTGCTTCCATTACAGACTTGTAGATTACAGGTCTCTTTGAGGGCAGGAAATATGTGTTATACACATTGAATCACCAGAAGACACTGCACAAGTTAGTCACATGGGAAGTAGCCAATAAAAATCTAGTGGCTGATGTCAAAACAGTCTGAATTAATTTGCTTTTAGTGAAAAATTACAAATATTTTTTATTAAAGGGGTTTAATTTCCTATAAGATCTAGAGAGCATGGGAACTTACTTCTTTATTGGAAATCATAGAAAATGTATGGGGTAATTATTGCAGTAGTTACTTTAACCTGTAACTGATTGTTCACAGCAACTGGCGGGCAGATCAACCAGATAATGCTTTGGGTTGTATCACCTAGAAACTACAATGTTCTGCTAGGTTTAACATTTCCCAAGACACCACTGAACTGCAATTCTGGCAACTTCTCTTCCAGTTTTGTCTTTAGACCCAACAAATCCCAAGTACTGCACCCCCACCCTCCCTCATGCACACACAATATTCATCCTTTTTTTGGTTCCCCCTAAAACATTGATAAAAATAAAGTTATTGAAAACCTGAATGGCTTTCTTTAAACAGAATAGCACAAATTCATACACAAAAGCTTCTGCCCTTGAATTCCCTCTGGGCCTGATTCTAGGACCTCTATTCTTTGGGTAATAACACTAATTTGGTTAATAACTAGGATAGAAATAGAAAGAAAAGAAAAAAACAACTCATATAAAGCAACCACCTCCCTAAAACCTATCTTAACAGATTTGAAATCTAAAGGCCAATGACGATGATTTTTTTCTTTCTTTTGCATATTTTACTTCCTTTATTAACTCTCAACAGGAAATGTAAATCATGTTTACACAAAAATATATACCAATCTAGCCTTTATGTAAAACTTATTTCTTCTGGTTTAATGTTTACTGAAATTTTAACTCAAGATAACAACTAATGTCTGGAATTTTCCAAGCAGCATATCCTGTTGTTTCAAAGATATGTGGAATAAATGCTACTGATCACATTTCTAAGATTTTCAACTTGTAGATTCATACAGAAGATTAGGGATTTTAGTTATAAGAGTTGAAAAAATGATTTATTTCAAATCTTAAAATAACAAAAAAATTTTTTAAGAAATGAATATGGTTCATTGACAAATGCCTTTGTTGCCAAGGGAGAAAATAGACCCTTTGTCTGTCTGGGCTCCAATATTTAGGAGTTGGCATCTAAGTAATTCGTTATCAGGGATGGAATCACACAGTGAAGCAATTCCCTTTTTTTCCTGATTATGGATTGCATTTTGATGGTAAAATTGTTGGTTGTGTCCCTCCTTAGTGACAGATTTTGTGTAATTAATGTCTCGGGGGTCTATTTTTCTCTGTCACCTTCACACAATAGATGCCACAAAATCAGCATATCCAAATCAAAATGTGCCTTCTATCCCTTTATAAATGAGCACCTTTCGACTTCTCTTGTTATGGTTGATCTTTAGCTTCTTGTATTTGAAAATAAAGAATGAAATGAAAGATGGCACCGCTGCTACACCTACCTCCGTCAGGTCAATTTAAATGATGGCTGCATAGTTCTGAGCCTCATGAGATTTTCACAGGGACAAAAATTCATTTGCAAGTAGCTCATTAAATGTACTAGTTTTAACAAAATGCCATTCAGCGAGACACCATTGTCTGGAATTACCCTAAACATTTAGTTGTTTAACTGTGATTCTGTACATTTGTGTTTGTTGATACCCTCAGGCAAACACACCTGACTTCACAAACATTTGCTCAAATGCTTGAGTAAGATACACTTTTTATATAGTTAATTTAAATATAACCTCCCAGTGCACTTAGCTGGTGAATTTGCTAGACCAACTTGCTTGCAAGGAAAAAAAAAAAAAGAACCAATTTAAGTTACCTTAAAACAGTGGTTTATAGACATATTGGTATGTTTAGGAGTCAAGTCTTCTCTTGAGACCTTGATTTATTGTCACATCTTTTGTGCTCTTCTCTTGCTATAGTTTAGTTCCCCTATAAAATAATTTCATCTGCATTCATGTTGTTCCCTGCTGCTCCTCCTTCTTATCTTTGCTGGCCACATGGTCCTTCATTGCCATTCCTGGACCATTCTCTGTCCTAAGCCTATCCAGGGGCTCAATCTCTCAGCATTCCAAAACCAAATGCTGGAGAGAGGACCCTTATTGTCTCACCTCACTTCTTCGAATGGCGTTATAAAGTTGATAGATTAGTTTCCAGGACTGTGTATTTGTATTTCAGTGCCCTTCTGTTGTGGCTTATTTCTGGTCTCATCAGTTAGGCCCAGGAGAAGCATCATTATGTGGAATAAAATATGGCTTTCTAAGCCAATTCTTTAATGTTATGTGGCTGGAGATGCCCTCTTAGAAGGGGAGACTTATATGGATGGTGTCTTAACCCATTTTGTGCTGTTGTAACAGAATATCTGAAACTGAGTGACTTATAAACAACAGAAATGTATTTTCTCCCACCTCTGGAGGCTTGGAAGTCCAAGACCAAGGTGCTGGTATCTGTTGAGGGCCTGCTTGCTGCATTATTCCATGGCAGAAGGGCAAAGAGAAGATGAGAGAAGACAAGAGAGTGAACTCACAGCCTCAAGTCCTTTGACATTAATCCATTAATGAGGGTGGAGTCTTATGACATGAACATCCTCCATTAAGCCCCACTTTCCAACATGGTTGCATTGAGAATTAATTCTCCAACGTGTGAACTTTAGGAGACACACTCAAACCATTGCATATGGGTAACCTAAACTGCCTGTGGTATAATTATTTGGTTGTTTGGTCTTTCCCAACTAAATTTACCTTCATTTTTGTAAACAAGTTCAATGATATATTTCAAGGTACAGCCAACAGATTTGCTGATAGACAGGCTCTGGATCATAAGTAAAACACAATTATTTTGCCTGGAACAGAATTGAGATCTAATTAATTGAGATTTTAAAACTATAAGAGGCATAGGTTAGTTGGAGGTGATGGCATATTTTTAGCTTATGATATGTTAATTTTGAGATATCTGATAGACATTCAAGTGTCAGTGTCTTGCAGAAAGTTGGATATTTAGGTCTGCAAATCATGAGACTATTTCAAATAAGAGACATAAATTTGATAGTCATCAGCATACAAGTGGTAACTAAAGCCATGAACCAGATGAGATCATCTAGAGACAAAGCAGAATTACAAAAGAGGATGAGTTCACTGATGGGAGCCTACTAAGGTTTAGAAGTAGATAACTGAGAAGGAGTAGAAAAAGGAGGTGAGAAGAGTGAGTAGGAAAATAGGAGAAAAATGAATTAGTTGTGGTATCCTGAGAGAATGTTCAGCTGTGTCAAATGCAGCTGATAGGCAAAACGAAACTGGACAATGAAAAAGCTATCATTGAATTTGGTAATGCAGAGGTTGTGTTAGTCTACTAAGGCTGCCGTGACAAAATTCAACGACTGGGTGGCTTAAACAACAGAAATGTATTTTCTTACAGTTATGGAGGCTGAAAGTTCAAGGGGCCAGCAGGGGTGGTTTCTCCTCAAGTCTGTCTCTGTGGTTTGCAGACAGTGCCTTTTTACTGTGTTCTCATATGGCCTTTCCTTTGTGCATATGTATCCCAGTTTTTTGTCTTTCTCATAAGGACACCAGTCATATTGGATTAGGATCCCACTCTATGATCGCATTTAACTTTAATTACCTCTTCAAAGGTCCTACCTCCAAACAGTCATATTGAGGGTTAGGGCTTCAATATGTGAATTTCAGAGGGACCTAATTCAGTCCATGACAAAGGTCACTGATGAACTTGAAAACAACAAAGTTCTTGTCATGGCGCCGTGTTGGAGAGAACCCCAACTTTAGTGACTTCAAGCAAGAAGGGGAAGTGATATGGTTTGGCCATGTCCCCACCCAAGTCTCACCTTGATTTGTAATAATCCCCACATGTCAAGGATGAGGGCAGGTGGAGATAATTGAATCATGGGGGCAGCTCCCCACATAGTGTTCTTGTGATAGTCAGTAAGTCCCATGAGTTGTGATGGTTTTATAAATCGGAGTTCCCCTGCACAAGCTCTCTTGCCTGTTGCCATGTAAAACATGTCTTGTTTCCGCTTTCCTTTCCCACATGATTGTGACGCCTCCCCAGTCATGTGGAGCTTTGCCATTAGATCTCTTTCCTTCATATTACCCAGTCCCAGGTATGTCTTTAACAGCAGCCTGAGAACAAACAAATACAGAAGGAGAGAAATGGGGACAGTGGATGCAGGCAATAACTATACGGAATTTTGCCATTAAGGGAAGGCATGAAGTAAGGTCTGCTCTGAACAGAGAAATAGAGAGAAGGAAGAGTTTTGTAATACTGTTTTTTTATTAGATGAGAAAGATACTATTAGGTGTTTGGTTCTTTCAAGGCTGAGCTGCCTCTTGTGTTGAAGAATTTTCTGCTTTTGCGTATGTCGACCTTGGAGTGACTAGCAGGGCTGCAGGAATCTACAGAGAAACTGAGATGGAAGTTGAGAGGGAGGTGAGCAGAGGATACTTGATGGATTTTATAATTAATTTGAGCATCTCAAATTTTAGTTATTTGTAGGACATTTTAATACGTTACTATGGTATAAAATTCTGTTTATTTATTTGTGTAAACACGGTGAGGTGTTTGTCTATATAAACATGTTCCTTCTTATGATGGTCTCTGGGAATCCTAAAGAATAAAGATTTTAAAAATGTTTGGAAAGTTTGTTACCTCTAGTCACCTCAACTCAAATAGGTGCTTAAATTGCATTCATTTATGATTGGTAATGAATAAGTCAGTGCTTGGTTAATTGTATATCCACTGGCAATTCCGAACTTTCATTGCTGTGTGTTTCTATACTAGGAAGAGAAAGGAAGTGTCTCTGGCCTTGCATTGGATACTGACTGTTCTAAGTACTTGCCTATCCATGAGTGCTCCTCTCTAGAATTAAAGTGCTTTGACAGCGTGGTATGTTAACAAAGGGCACTGAGCGTGCAGTTAGCAAACCCAGATCTGCATTTTAACAGCCTTGTTGGCTAACTTACTAACTTACTATATATGTAGTCCTAGGTTTGCATCTGTTCCATAGAGATAATGGTACACGTTTTCATGAATTTTAAGTTACACTTAGGCTCACACTTAAACTAACTTTTCTCTGAAATGAAACCAACCTTGACATATATTGGTCTTAGTACTGCAGCTCCATTTGTCAATAGTATGATTTGGGATTTTCTGTGAACTACTGGTCATTCCAGGAATATAAACCAGCGTCCTCAAGGCAGAAATTGCCATTGAAAAGAAAAAGAAAAGCTGAAAGCTCAATACTTACTTTAGGAACAGGGATCTAATGGGGTCAGTGATTTTAGCTGTGGAATGCCAATAAAGAAATATAGACATAGAAAAGCAAGTCCTGAAATTTATGGTATAGCTATAAAGACAAAGCGAACGAGAGACTTCAGCTAATTCTATACTACAGGCAGCAAATCTAGATGGTTTTGCCCTTGGTTTTCCTATCTTATAAAACTACAGTATCAAGTTTAGAAGAAATTGAATGGAATCAATTTTTTTCTTTGCCTTTAGAGACAAAAGGGTGCTTGGCAGGGGAAAAGGTACCTGGGAAAATGTTCTATAACAAAGAGAACTCCTGTATTGTGATTTATCCTTCTTTTAGGTTTTAGATATAGAAAAAGGTAATTATAGAAAAAAGGCAGAATGTAAATTAACGGTGTTTTAGAAAATGCAAGTATTCAGGTTTTTCTGTTATTCCATCACTATTTTTAGCCAGCTGCAATATATCAAGCTTCTTAATAGTTGAGGTAGCTCTAATATACACTTTATTCTCATAGAATGAACGCCTTCCTACAAATAATAGGCAAAGCTAATTAGCAAGTTATCACTCTTATTTTGGCCAGAAGCCACCTTGACTGAGTTCTCTAATTTGCAAATATAACCTAGCTCTTACAGTGTTAATTAATCCATTCTTCCAATAGCCGTACATTTTCAAAGGTAAGGTTAGTGTATTGTCAAAGCCCAAAGCTTCTTGTTTCCTTTTCTTCAAAAAGGGTTAGAAGTATGGTATTGGATTTCTTTATAGGGTTTTGTTAGAGAAAAACCGTGTCCTTGAAAGTTGAAAATTTTGAAATGTTTTTTAAAAAATGTGAGAAATGTAGAAGTTTCTGGCTCATATGTGAATGACAAGGAAGGAAAATGTCACATTTTAATGAGAGAGTCTTATGCTATAATTAGATCTGCAATTCATCTAAATTCAATTTATTGAACACGACTGAACACATGTTGTATCAGGCACATGGGGATGCAGAGGTGAACATAGTTAATACAGTGAATATAGGGACATCTAGTAGAGCAACGGTTTCCACACTGAGCTACATGTACTTTGCAGATGTGTAGACTTTCAGGGTAGTAAGAGCAGCCAAAGAATTCTACAGACATCACTGCCTAGACAGCCAACTCCATCTTTACTTGTTCCTAAAGTCAATCTACCTGAGATGGAATTTTCCTACCTCCCTTTCAGGGTAGCTCTTCTTCCAGTTACAATAAAAAGTCAGGTCTCTGAGGGTCTATTAAGGTGTGTAAGAACTTTTCATTTACAGAGCAATGGTGATAAGGAAATGAATCACTAAGAACTGTGTAACTAATCCCTTTGCAAATCTAAATGATTTCCAATTATTTGCTTAGGAAGAAAAAAGAATAGAAACTTAATACGGTGTAAGAGTGATGAAACATAAAAAATATTTTTAGGTGTTAGATTACAATGTAATTTCTGCGGCAAAACTCCAAAGGTGGGTCTATGAATTGTCTCCTGAAACTCTTTCATTACCAACTTACTTATGATAATACATTTTCTCAGTGCTGCATCTAGAAACAAGGACAATAATGAAAACTGGGGAGAAAAAAAACTTGGTGCTGAGTCCTGTGCTACTCTATCAATAATTAATATTCATTCATGACATATGAACCTAGAAAAATAATAGATAAAAATAATTCAGTTGATCTCATGAAGGATGCTTACATAATAACATTTTCCTTTTTATGTTTAATAATTCTAATCAAATCTAAAAAATAATTCCATTGTCTAGTCAATTAAACATTATTAATCATTGTAATGAAAACTTGTTCTATGAAAAAGATAATGTAATATTGAAATATTTATAGTTATGAAAAATTTTAAAATAGATCTTAATTTATCTGCATATTTTTGCTGTAGGCTATATGACTGAGCAACAAATAATAATTATTGGTGCAGAGGTGGGAGGGGAAAATGTTCCAAACAGGTGACAGCAAAAACAGAAACTCAAAGTAGAAGGACATTGGGTTCTAAGTTCTAAAAATAATGTGTAACCAGGATTGAAAATAGGGCTGTGAAAGGGAAAACAGAGATGTAGGAGTAGGGACCAGAGACCAGAGGGCTTTTCTCAACTAATCTTTTTTCTGTTTTGTTTTGTTTTGTTTTTGGGGACAGAGTCTTGCTCTCTCACTTAGGCTAGAGTGAAGTGGCATGATCTTGGCTCACTGCAACCTCCACCTCCTGGGTTCAAGCGATTTTCCTGTCTCAGCCTCCCAAGTAGCTAGGATTTACAGGCACCTGCCACCATACCAGCTAATTTTTGTATTTTTAGTAGAGATGGAGTTTCGCCATGTTGGCCAGCTTGTCTCAAACTCCTGACCTCAGGTGATCTGACTGCCTCAGCCTCTCAAAGTGCTGCGATTCCAGGCGTGAGCCACTGTGCCCAGCTCGTCACCAATCTTATTAATGAAATTTACTCATTTACCACTGGATCTACCTTTTCAGGAGTTATGAATGATTGGCTTGAAAAAGACGCTTTTCCAATTTTCTTCCAGAGCAGGGGTCAGGAAACATTTTTTGTGTGTGATGTGCAAGATAGTAAGACTTTGCTGTCTCTGTTGGAAGCACTGCACTCTGCTGTTGCATCAAGAAAGCAGCCATAGGCTACGTGTCGATGAATGAATGTGGCAGTGTGTTGAAGAACTTTATTTTGAATTGGATTCATTTATGATTGGTATTGAATAAGTCAATGCTTGGTTAATTGTATATTCACTGGTAATTCTGAACTTTCGTTGCTGTGTGTTTCTGTACCAAATTTGAATTTTATATTTTGAATTTTATATCATTTTCACATGTCATGAAATATTATAGTTTTTATGTGTTTATTTGTTATTTGAACCATTGAAAAACGTAAAAACCATTCTTAGTTTACAGGTTGTTGAAAAACAGGCAACTGGCAGGATTTGGTCCATGGCTGCAGTTTGTCCACCCCTGACCTAGAATTTTTCAAGGATTTTGTCATCTTCTAACTCACATCCTGAGCTTAGACCCCCATGAAGCCTCATGAATCTGTCTTTTTTCTCCCCTCTTAATACCTGAATTGCATAAATCCAGGACTCCTTGACACATATATGTTTCACATTTTGGAAAAGTTGAGGCTTATTTACTTACTGATGATCTGTATAGGAAAGCGTTAACAATTCTGAAGTTCTTCATTTTAGCAAAGATTTCTCAAGAGGGTTATTCTCCTTAACCACATGCGTTTTGAATTTAACAGCTTTTCATCTATTACCAGCATCAACAATTTCATCTGAAAGTTTAAAAATGTGTAAAAAACGTGTGTGGGTTTTTTGTTTTGTTGTTGTTGTTTTTGAGATGGAGTCTCACTCTGTCACCAGGCTGGAGTGCAGTAGTGCGACTTTGGTTCACTGCAACCTCTGACTCCCTGGTTCAAGCAATTCTCCTGCCTCAGCCTCCTGAGTAGCTGGGGCCACAGGCATGTGCCATCATACCTGGGTAATTTTTGTATTTTTTTTTTTTTTTGTAGAGATGGGTTTCGACATGTTGCCCAGGCTGGATATTAACAGTGTTCTTATAAATATTTTTACTTTTTGTTTTTAATTGCTAGATCTGGCTAAATCACAACAGATTTAAAAACTGTTCATCCTTTATTATTATTATTATTATTATTTAACTTTTATTTTAGTTTCAGGGATACTTGTGCAGATTTGTTCTACAGATAAATTGCTTCTGGCAGGGTTTACTTTATTGGTTTTGACCCATAAATCGGAAGGCCAAAAAATCTGAGAAGAAGAAAGTTGTTTTCTCTGGTACCGAGTTTTCCTCACAACTGATAACTTCAAACAGCCAAGGAATTTCTGAACACTTTTCTTGTTGATTTCGAGTCCTGCCTGATTCTCTAGCCTCTATAATCTCTCATTCCTCACAACTTTAGTGTCTTCATCCCCCTTTTATAAGCTAGTTCTTTCCCCAATTCCAGAATCAATTTGAACCAGAAACTGACTAAGTTTGAAGCAGTTCCCAAGCTACTTCCTAGTATATACCCTAGAGTCTCCCAAGAATTACTCTTTGTCTATCCCTAAGGTGTTTTCCCAAAGGACTCAGTTCTTATTGTCTATCCCCAAGGTGTTTCCCAAAAGGACTCAGCTCCTTATTTCACATTCTAGTGACTTCCTCAAGCACCTAATTCCCTGCTTGGACCTGAGGTCTTGAGTTATTCTTGGAAGTTTCCATTCCAGAGTCCTTGTATCTTGTTTGTTCATGAATTGTGCTGTGTAGCTAGAATTCCACCATTTGCTAGTGTGATTTATATCACCTCTACAATCAGCTGAACCTCCACTTCTTGGTGCTGACTTTCCAAAAATTTCTTTCTGGCTATGCTTTAATCCTGGGAATCATCAGATCATTCTAATTCCTGTTAAGGAGTTGCTACTTTGCTAGGACTTAGACTTGATACTATATCATACTGCCAAAGTTTCCTCATCTATAAATGAAGTATTTACCTCCTGAGATCCATATGAGATTGAAATTAATACACATGTATACTTAGGGAAGCAAACACCTGCACAGTCAGTGTGCTATGGAGCATGCAATAAATAATCGCAATTGTTGCCATTGCTGTTATTAAAGCTCTTTAGAACAGTGCTCCCAAAGTCGTCACGAGTCATGTCATTATTTTTCATCATTAGCATACTACCTGCACCACTGTTTTTTAATGCATTTTTTCATAGACTTCTTCTTTCACTTAACACACGTAGCCTTCTCCGTAAGCAATCACTAGATCCAGGCTGCTTTGATGTGCTACATTGTTTTATGAACTGAAAATGTCATTCATTATAAGAAACTATTATTTTTGTAATTTTAGGAAAAAGTACTGTCAACTAAATGACGAACTTCCATTAACTTTAAGATGCATTTTGATTTAGAGATGTCAAAATGTCAAAAATATCTTTGAAATCATTGAATTAGTAAATTTTTCTTAGAATCATTTCCCAGCAATGTTTTGGGGGTGAAGGAGGACACTATACATACTATCTCTAAGAGTTTTAAATCACTCCAGCAATTTAGTAATCACTTGCATACTGGTGACTCCCAGCACTGTATGTTTCGGCAAAATCTGTCTTGAACTTCAGAGTGTCTATTGATCAAGCCACTTGACATCTCTGCCTGAATACCACAAAGGCACACCAGAAATTTATTCCTTACCTTTTGCCTCATCTCTGCTCCTGAGTCTCTATTCCTTATCCTGATGAGTAGCAGCACTAGCGAATAAATGCCCGTTTAGAAACTGGGACTCCTCTATGACTGCCTTCATGGTCTATCCCTCCATCTAATTAGTCCCAGGTAGTATGAGTTCTATTTCCCTGATTTGTTTTTAAATAATGCCCTCCACACACCAACAGCAGCTTCAGTTGTGCTCCTCCTCCTCCTCTTTTTTTTTTGAATAACTCTTATTTTTGGTTTAGGGGTACATATGCAGATTTGTTATCTACGTAAATTTGTATCACGGGGGTTTGTTACACAGATTATTTTGTAACCCAGGCACTAAGTTTGGTACCAGTTCAATATTTTGGCCTTCTCTCAGGATGGCAGCAGGGTTCTTAGACTTAGTACCCCAACAGAGAACAATCTAAGAGGCCCAGGCAGGAGCTTCTCGTCCTCCTGAAGATGTGAACTCAGAAGTACCAGAACATCTGCTGTATTCTATTGGTCAAAGTAATCACAGAACTTGCCCAGATTCGGGGGAAAACAGCAGACTTCAAACACCCATGAGAATGTAGGAAGACCATAACGCCTCAGAGCACGTGGGGTGAGAGATGTTCTTGTGATTGTCTCTGGAAACAGTCTACCATGACAGGACATTGACAGCAAACTCTGCCTTTCCAGAGTCAAGCACTATGCTGGCACAGAATAAATGCTAATTTATTAACATACTGGTTAAAGGCACAAACTCTGGAGCCAGATCTGCCAAGGTGGGTATTTTGGCTGATGTATTTTCCTGGTCCTAGGATGTTTGATGAGGCATTCCTCAGTGATCACAGTGAGGAAAGGGAGGCAGAAGCTAATTCATAGTGTGCTTGTGAAAACTAACCAGGCTAATCTATGTAAAGACCTTAGAACAGTGCCTGGAACAGTTATCTACCATGACAAGGAAGAGGGAGGGAGAATGGCTGGCCCTTGCAGTTGATCTTAATCTCCAGTCCTAGTTTCAAACCTTCCAAAGAAATATGTTCTCATAAACCAGTGGGCAATGCCTGCCTCAGCCCGAAGATACTGTAGCAACTAAGTTCCTACATGTGACACCATATTTTGACAATCTAAAATGTACTGTATATTCCTTTAGTGACATATCTAATGATGCCAAACATCTCGAGATGTGTTAGGTGCATGCTATTCGTGAGGTGTGTCCTTAGTTCAAAAGTTATTCAGAACTCTCAGGTGGTTCTGAATGTCTTCAAGGACAAGCAAGACCCTTTTTGTGCTGCTTTGGTCTGACTGCCATAGAGCCTAATACAGTGCCAGAGATACACCAAGCATGAAGTAAATACTTATAATTACTTTATCAGATTATTGATATGCTGATAACTAAAAATTAAAAAGCACCTGAAAGGACAATTCCATTTATCACAATTTAAGAAGGAGACAATTCTTGGGATTTTCCAAGAGAAAAGGGATCACAGGACATCATTCTTAAGAAAAGACCAGAGTCATACATTCAGCAACATTTCCATAGTTTCTAAGAAAATAGTGTCTCCTTGCTGGTACACTTGCTCACATCTGGGCTTTATACTGGCTCTTCCCCAACTGGGTCACTGAGTGGAAACATACAGCATTTAGCAAGGAAGGGTCATGGCTCTCAACCTCAGCTGGAAACCTTTTAAATAACTAGTATGTGGGCTTTTTCTTAAACTTAATTTCTCCAGGAGTTGTGAACACCCTGAAACCGTATGCCAGATTTTATGTGCATGTGTAAAAGTGTATTTCTTCAGAGAAAAACTAATGGTTTTCATGAGGCTCTCAGAGTAATCCCCAAGAAATGAAAGGTTAAGAGCCACTGGTCACGAAAGCTTGGGCAGGCTTTCCTAATCCTTGATACATCCTAGAGGTTTCTTTCATCTGACCAAAGCCTTAACAGTGTATTTGCTTACCACTTCCCTCTCTTTTAGCATAAAGTTGAAGGACAGCATTTACAAAAATCCCATTAAATCCATTTGTGGTACTTCCCTATCCTAGAGGTCTGGACTGTGGGTAAACAAGAATTTTTTGCTGTGTAATATCGGTCCATACTTTGAACCATGGGAATTTATAGGCAGAGTGTATGTCTCTGACTTATACATTTAGCTTGAAAAAATTTTGGTACATTTAAAATCAAGAGAGACAACTCTAGACTGCATCAATTTTAAAAGTTCTGTTTTTTCTAATACATATACATTTATACATACTTGTGAGTCTGCATGTATCTATATAGCCTTTTTTCCCCCAAAATAGATGTAATCTTGTAAAATGTCACCAAATTGTTCATTATGTTTTTAAACTCTTCTCAATATGTGTAATTTATGGGAAGACAGATTTATTTTAAAATGATGATAGGAAGACAGATTTATTTTAAAATGATCAGAGACTTGTATTCTGCTAACTCAGAGAAAATTCTGTAATTACAACTAGAGAACCCTATCCTTATTATCTTTACAGTCAGAATTCCCAGGGATTTTAATCCTTAGACAGGTTTCATGGCTTTAAAAACCACATACAATTGTAGGTCATTTCCTGAATAAAAAAAAAAAATAAGACCCAATGTTTATAATAATAGCAGCGGTAATTGCAATAGAAGCTGTCCATTGAGCACCTACTGTGTATCAGATTCAATGCTAGACACTTCACATACATTTCATAGGTAAGATTTAGTCCTTTATATGTTCCATATCGTTCTGAAATTAATTCCTCAGATATAAAAAAGAATGACATTTTATTTCCTGCTTTTTAACGGAAGTTGGTTGCTTGCATAAAACATACACACCTCAATAGTAATGTCTCCTATGGGTAGTTGAAGCCTCCTATAATTTTCTCTAGGGTCCTCATTTTCCTAACATTTATTTACTATACACTGTCTTCTAGACACAGTACTGGGCTTTAAGTTAAAAGCGTGAGCAAGATAGGCATTGTCGTTGCCCTCAAGCAGTTTATGTTCTAATCAGGGTAGAACACAGATGTAATATAAGCATGAGTTTGTGGACAAATTGGATATTTTAAACTATGTGACTGGATTAAAATAAACAACGAAAGAGCCCACATAGGCCAGGTGTGGGCTCACTACTGTAATCCCGGTGCTCTGAAAGGCTGAAGCTGGGGAATCACCTGAGGTCGGGAGTTCCAGATCAGCCTGACCAACATGGAGAAACCCTGTCTCTACTAAAAAGACAAAATTAGCTGGGTGTGGTGGCATGCTCCTGTAATCCCAGCTACTCAGGAGGCTGAGGTAGGACAATTGATTGAATCTGGGAGGCAGAGGTTGTGGTGAGCTGAGATCCTGCTGGGCATTCCAGCCTGGGCAGCAAGAGTGAAATTTGGTCTCAAAAATAAAAATAATAATAATAAAAAAACATCCCACATAGTCAAAGCGATACTAGGCAAAAAGAACAAATCTGAAGGCATTACGTTACCCAACTTCAAATTATACTACAAGCCTTTAGTTACCAAAACAGCATGTTACTGGCATAAAAATAGGTACATAGACAATGGAACAGGAGTAGAGAACCCAGAAAGAAAGCCAAATACTTATAACCAATGAATCTCCAACAAAGCATACACAAACATAAATTAGGGAAAGGACACTCTATTCAATAAATGGTTCTGGGAAAACCAGTAAGTCATATGTAGAAGAATGAAATCGAATCCCCAACTCTCACTTTATACAAAAATCCAACTTAAGATAGATCAAAGGCATATCTAAGACCAGAAATCATAAAAATTCTAAAAGATAACATCAAAAAAATTCTTTGGTTTAGGTGAGCAATTCATGATTAAGATCCCCAAAACAAATGCAACAAAAACAAAAATAAGTGAATGGGGCCTAATTAAATGAAAAAAAGCTTCTGCACAGCAAAAGAAATAATCACTTGACAGACAACCCACGGAGTGGAAGAAAATATTTGCCTACTATGCATCTGCCAAAGGACTAATATCTAGAATCTACAAGGAACTCAAACAATTAAGCAAGAAAAAACAAAGTAATCCCATCAAAAATTGGCCCAAGGACATGAATAGACAATTCTCAGAAGAAGATATATAAACAGCCAACAAACATATGACAAAAGCCTCAATATCGCTAATCATTAGGGAAATGCAAACTAAAACCACAATGACATACCACCTTACTCCTGCAAGAGTGGCCATAATTAAAAAGACAAAACACAATGGACGTTGGGATGTGTGTGGTGGAAAGGGAGCACTTTGATACTCCTGGTGGAAATGTAAATTAGTACAACTGCTATGGAAAACTGTACGGCGATTCCTTAAAGAACTAGAAGTAGAACTACCATTCGATTCAGCAATCCCACTACTAGGTATCTACCGAAAGGAAAAGAAGCCATTGTCTGAAAAAAGACACAGGCACACGCATGTTTATAGCGGCACAGTTCATAATTGCGAAGATATGGAACCAACCTAAGTGCTCATCAACCAATAAGTGGATAAAGAAAATGCAGCATGTATACTCCATGTAATACTACTCAGCCATAAAAAGGAATGAGAGCACGTCTTTGTGAAAACATGGATGGAGCTGGAGGCCATTATTCTAATTGAGTAACTCAAGAATGGAAAAACCAAATATCATTATGTTCTCACTTATAAGTGGAAGCTAAGCAATGAGGATGCAAAGGCGTAATAACCATATAATGGACTTTGAGGACCCGGGAGGAGGAGAGTAATAGATAAAAGATTACATAGTGGGTACGGTGTACACTGCTTGGGTAACAAGTGCACTGAAATCTCAGAAATCACCACTAAAATGACTTATTCATGTAACCAAAAACTACTTGTATCCCCAAAACTAGTTAAATAAAAATAATTTTTAAAAACAGTTATTGTGTCCTTCTCTTGAAGGGAAAATCACAAATAGAATTTTTCTTTGAACTGCACTACTTTTGGAGAATAGTGTTGCTGCTATTTCTTTTATTAAGTATGTCAGAAATACATTCAAATTAGTGCATCTAATTGGCTGTCACTGCTGATTAAAAGCTTGTCAAGTAGAGAGCATTGCCATACACTGGATCCTGGGGCTCATTGTGAGTAGGTAGGAGGAAAAGACCTGTGATTTCGTGTTACCCTTGCAGCCACGTGTCTCTGGCTGTGGTTGTGGTAGACCAGAGTCACTTTTGCTGCAATAAAATACTGTCTTGTTGGTGACATGACTGTTTGCTGACTATTTCTAAACATTCTTACTCAACACAATACAAATACATTGGATTTAGGCCTAGGGAAAAAAATAATACAGTAAGTAGAAGATAGCAAGGCAAATTGATGGTAAGACTAGAGTTGTTTCCCAGGTTGTGATTTTGAAACTATCTGTTTAAAATTACCCTGAGTGATTGCTAAAAAGGCAGGTGCCTGTGTCCTACCTAAAATATATTCAATCTCAATCTTCTATGGCTTCAGCCTCTACTTTTGATAACAGGGAGAGCTTCCTGGACCAGAGAAAGTGCCTACATAGCTCAGAAAGATTCAGCACGATGACATAGAAACCTCATCTTACAGAGAACTAACTTTTGGGTTTCACATCTGTTGTTAACTAACAGGACATCTTTAGGCTGAATCATTTTAATTATCTGGCTTCAATTTTTTGGTTCTCTCCTTCCTCCTCCTCCTATCCCCATTAAGTTGTATCAAAACATGGCACTCTGATAAAGAAGTATGAGTAATTAGGCAGCATTATTCTCAAACACAGTGTCAGATGAGGACAAATTCTTTAGCCAACCAATTAGCATTCAGTGAACACATAATGTAGAAGATTTGTGACATGTATAAGCCAAGGTCAGTGCTTTCAAGAATGTACTAAGGCTTTCTGAAAATAAATTTTGCTTAAGCCAAGACAAATAATATAATGTGGAAATAGTTAATGCAGACAAGTACTATATGAGATCACAGTCAGTCCTCAGTTAGAGTTCTCAGATAAGATTTCATTAAAGCAGACTCCAAATGACACTTCAGGGCGACTGAATTTAAATTGTTGAAAAGTACTAATTGGATACCCCATATAAAAGTCAAGGAAGCCGTGATTTGGTTCTCAAAGAGTTAAAAAAAAATGTAGTGTAGGAAGAACACTCATAAGTTAGTAGACCACAGTGTTAAGTCGATGGTCATCAAATAAATTTTCAAGGATTATTATTCTAACTTGGCTGGTCATTACATCTGTTAATGGTAAACCATACCTATGACATTTTAACTGAAAGAATCTGTCCTTGGGTGCTGGCTGTGAGAGAGTCAATATTTGCTCCTAGGCAACCAGCAGTATAAGAGAATAGAAAGGTGTATCTATAGACCTCAGAGGACACAGCTGTCAGGGTCGGGGGTGTAGGGAGAAACATCCATTCTGATAAGATGACAAGTGCCAAAATTCATCCCAAAGTGCCCACTTGCTCAGGTGGATTATGCCACGAATCTAGATGCCAAATGCCACCGCCAGGAGCTACCTTGATTGAGTCCCTTTGAGGCCATTATTACAGTCCGAGAAACTCACATGGGAAATTATACTCATGGAAAGAAGGGGATAGATCACAGTATGAACCATCCAGTGTCAGAGGAAGAGAGTTTTCCAAAAAGTGGGCAACTGATTTTACAACAGAGGTCCTAAAAAGCCCAGAAGATGCTGGCATTTTCATAGATTGATATGAAAGCTGCAAATACCTAAGCAAAGTTAGAAATTCAAGACTTCCACATGAGGAGAAACTGCTTAAGTCCAAAGATGCATATTCTCCATATTTGGTGATTCACTTATTCCCCATTTCTCTGGTTTCTAATGAGAAGCGTGTTGTTTTCTAAACATTCCTGGCCTCCTGCTTCACCACTCACTTACTCTTCTCCCAGGGAAGAGGAAGGAGATGTTAGAATGCTGAGTTTGGGTAAGGAACTCATAAGCACAAGGTCCACTGCTCCCTCTCTTTCCCTTGGAAACTGGTCTGCCCACAGAGGGGATGCATTCTGCCTGGTTCTCCTACTTCAAATGTGACAAGAACAACCTCAATATAGGGAGGTTTGTGGTTATTCAGTGCTGCCTGGGTTTAGGTGCATAAGGTTTATTAATAGGGTTCATTAATAGGAAGTGCATTGTGATCCCATACCTAAGCCGCATCCTCAAATCTGATTTTTTTTATTGGTATAAAGCAGCTATTTTGATCTCCACTTGCCTAACTTCATGTATTGGGCCACAGATAATTTGAACTAGAGGAAAAATTATATTTCACACAGAGAATTTCTAATTTTACATGTTTTATCATCATTCACCAAAGTCAGATACATGCATTATAAGCCATGTTACCTATCCACTGGGACCAGTGCAGAAAGCAGCTTCCTACCGGGAGTTAGTGGTAGCACTGGCCAAGCTGAGTGAGATAAGAGAAGCAGTAATTCATGGTCAATAGTTTACAAAGTTTATGAGGTAAAGTCCTTCTTTCACCATGTATACCAGGGGAAGGGACATTGAGGGAAAGACAGGGTGGGCATTTGTGTTTCACTAATGTTTATACCTTTGAAGGTTTTGAATATATATTGAAAAAAAATCAAATAAACATCTATATGGGAGGTTTATACTGTCTCCAGAGTTTCTCTAGCAATTCAGAAATAAACTTAGTCCTGAGTTTTCAGGAATGGCAAGCACTGCAGGGCCTAGCCGTCTTTGCCTGCTTTCCTCCCCAACTCCCAACATAACTTAGAATCACCTTGCTATCATGTAGAGGCTTCTGATGAAGATCAGGTCTGAAGCAAGAACTGCAAAAGCTGAGATGGCTGGTCTACTTACCTTCTGATTGAGGCAGGCCACAGGCCCTCCCATAGGAAAAAAAAGAGGCCTAAAGGTCAAATCCTTAAGAACATTCATGAAAGAGGGTTAAGGTGGCTTCACTATTGTATGTTGAGTCTTGGATTTGGAGTTAGTTTTTGATGAGTTAAAATCCCAATTCAGCCTCTCCAGCTAAGAAGGGATCTCAAAGCAGATCTTTTAGCTTCTCTCAGCTTCAGAATTAAAAAACAACTCTATAATATGGAGCTAACAATAGCTCTTACAATGAAATAATCCATGTGAAACTAAGTTTTATAACATAAATGCCCAATTTATTTGGTTGGATTAGACATCAGAAAAGATAAAATCTCATACTTGGAAAAGCCTCTAATGTCCATCCCATCCCTCATTTCCAAGGAGAAAGAATGGGTAATAGTGAACTGGTTAGAGGTTATTGCAGAGATTCTGTGCTGGAAAATACTTTAAAACATTTATGACAATGTCCTATTTTGAGAATCCATAGATATTAAGCAACTTTTAGTAGTCATACAATTCAGCAAGTTGGAACTAGGCTGAGATTCCAGCCTAATCCAACCTCCTCGAATGGCTTCCCATGGCTTTGTGCCTACACCTCCTATTCCATGGTTCAAACAACAGCAGAGGCACAGACATGTGGTATTCCTGATGAGTGAGGAAGAGTCCTAGAATTCTTTTCCCAAATTTCACTATTGCCGCAGCCAATGTCAATACAGTGTGGAAGCTCCGGGTGTCAGACAGATGAGAAATTCCCCTTAGTGTGCTCTTATTTTTAAAGTCAGATCCTTGAAACAACAGCATTAGAAAGAAGACAAACTTTTAAATTTACAAACAGATTCATCCTTAGAATATGGATTTCTTTCTTTTATAGTACTAGGAAAAACTATATAACTCAAAACAACTGGCCCCTTCTTCATCATTTGGAAAATTAAAACCTAATGCATAGATATAAATCAAAGGAGGTCTTGTCACTTTTCCAACTAGAGGAGTTGATAGGTTTTCAAGGATAGAGTTTTAGATGTGCAGTGGAGCGACTAATATATGACTCTTGATGCAAAACTCCTACTATGCTGGCAGGCACATTTCTTATATTATCTTATATTTCTAGGAATTGTCCACAATGGTAAGATGTATGGGAGGAGGATCCTCACTTATCTATGGTGCAAACGAATGATGCATTTCCAAGGACTCTGAGACACTGAACACGGGGCGTTCTCTGTCACTGGAGATGGAAGTAATGATAAATGGGTGACAGTAGCCTAACTCCTACCAGATGCTGCAGGGTGTTAACCCAGTTGTCAGCCACTTCTCTTGGCATCTCTTGGGACTTAAAACCATCAAGTTCTAAATTCCACCTACCCAGATTGTGCTGTCTTATCCACAATTCTGATAGAAAAGTCCAGAAGCTAGAAGTGAAGGGCAAGAAACTACACACCTGGGTTAAGTACTATAAACAGTTTTCTCATTCTCCTCTTTGGCCAACAGCAAAGGAATATGATGCCTTTGAATCTGGCAGTTTCTATCATTCAGCCCCTCCAATTTGCTTACACACACAATAACTAGACTTATATTCTTTTCCAGGCGTTGGTCACTTTCACATTATTATGAATTGTGGCAGTAATATCAGACAATCAGGTTTTAAACCTGTCAGTCCATGACATTTTATTTTCAATCTACAGCCCTTTTTCCCAGCTCTTCCCGCACTTCTAGGTGTCAGTTTGATGATGCATCTATTGACAGAGCAAGGGTCGTCTGGAGGCACTTTTTAGTTCCTTGTTAAAGCAGAGCTCTCATCTCTCCTGGGTTCCTGGACCACAGTCTTCCTGCCCTAGGGATTTCTGTTGTTTGTTTGTTTTTCGGTTGTATGAAGCTGGAAATAATAGTTCTCAGAGAGCCTCTTCATGAAAGCGCATTTGCCAAACCATCCTTGGAGAAAGGGGTGATTCAAAGAGAAAATCGCCCTTGGATCCAGTGATTATTGGAAATGTCTCAAAATTTCAAAGTTGTAGTAGGTCAGAATGTCATACAGGAGTCTACATTTGTACATATGCAGGTAATGATTTCTGCCTCAAAACATACAATGGAGAATGTATATAAGTGTACTTACTACGTTTTTCACCCCAAAGGTAGGGAAGATAAAGCTCATTTTCTGGTGAATGAAGCCATTCTAAATGACAACGAGCTGGATGCCTGCGGTATATACTGTAAGGTTTCTGACTCTTACATTTTGTCAATAAGAAACAAACAAAAAAAAGACTTAGAGATTAACCTATAGTGGCTCACTTCAAATTTATCCATTAAAGACATTAGGAGTGAAAATAACATTTACCATCATCAATATTTCTTAAGGATAGGAAATACATAATGACAGTTCTTTAGATTAGCTAGATTTATGAACATTATTTTATTTTTTCTCATTTTGCCATAGCTGTCTTAAAATTTAGTCATGTTTCAGAACCAGGCTGTTGACCTATGCTTAGAAAATATTATTATATACTCTGTACTGTCTCCATTCACAGCATAACTAAATTTCTACCCTGCAAATTGAAACAGCAACAAGTTTTCAGAGAATGGCCATTTTCATCTTTCCCGATTCAAGTGAAAATATGCAAAGAATTTGTAATCATGAATTAGCTAGTAAAAAAATTGCTTCAAAACATGTCATTGAAACATCCCTTTTGTAAGTCTAATTTTTCCCAAACCTTAAATTTGCTTTCTGGAGTTCCCTTCACACCACACACACACACACACACACACACACACACACTGGAGTTCCCTTCACACCACACACACACACACACACACACACAGAGGAGTTCCTTTCACACCACATACACACACACACACACACACTGGAGTTCCTTTCACACCACACACACACACACACACACACACTGGAGTTCCCTTCACACCACACACACACACACACTGGAGTTCCTTTCACACACACACACACACACACACACTGGAGTTCCCTTCACACCACACACACACACTGGAGTTCCTTTCACACACACACACACACACACACACTGGAGTTCCCTTCACACCACACACACACACACACACACTGGAGTTCCTTTCACACACACACACACACACACACACTGGAGATCCTTTCACACACACACACACACACTGGAGTTCCCTTCACACACACACACACACACACTGGAGTTCCCTTCACACCACACACACACACACACACACACTGGAGTTCCTTTCACACACACACACACACACACTGGAGTTCCCTTCACACCACACACACACACACACTGGAGTTCCTTTCACACACACACACACACACACACACACTGGAGTTCCTTTCTCACACACACACACACACTGGAGTTCCTTTCACACACACACACACACACACACACACTGGAGTTCCTTTCACACCACACACACACTGGAGTTCCCTTCACACCACACACACACACACACACACACACAGGAGTTCCTTTCACACACACACAGGAGTTCCTTTCACACACACACACACACACACACACACACACACACGATTTTTTGAAAAATGTTCTTGCTTGGCTTAGAAAATACGAGAACCACCTGATCACTTCTTACTCTTTCCCCAGATTTAGTTTCTGGGGAACAGGAACCCTCATATTCTAAATTTGTTTTGCTTTCCTCCTGGGGAATGTAAATCTGGTATTGAAATAACCTGGTCCTTCTAATGGGAAATCTTGCAGCAGAAGTTAGCCAAGTGCTTTGAAAATTTTCTCCTTCATGGTCTCCCAGTGGGTTAGCATTTCCTCGGCACCAGCCAGCTAGCTTTCTTAGAGACAGAGCTCCTGACCTTAGTGGAATTATATGGCTCAAAGGACTGCAGGTAATTTCTTTTGACTAACAGAAGTAGAAACTCTTAATAGTTTCTTGACTACAACCTGTTGGTAAATTTTTTTAATCATCTTTTACGGTGTTTCACTTGGCGGAATAGAGCTATTCCAGATTTGTTACAAATTGCCCATGAAGATAAACATATTGAGGGCATTTTATTTGAAATGCTGTCTTTCAAGTTGCTCAACTTTGGCTAGTGCTTGTGGGAGAAGAGGTGGCTAAGAAGTAAGCTTTTGGGAAATAGGTATTGCGGGCCAAGACTGTAAGAGGTTGAAACAGTTAAACAAAATGTTCTTAGTATTATCACAGCCAATGTGTTAAAACACGCCATTGGAAGCACTGCCATTGCGATCTCAATATTTGTGACGAATTCTCTTAAAATTGCATTAGACAGTGTTAAGTTTCAAGTTTTTCATTTACAAGAGAACAAAGCCTAAAATTAGCAAGGGTGGGGAGTTAGGTTTATTCACCATGGTTACCATTTCTATATCACATTTGCTCTTTGGTACAAGGAAACTGTCTTGGCTGATAAAATACTTCAAGGTTATCCCTTGTATCTGTTATTAGCACAATGATTTGAGCAAGTTTTGAGAATCTTGAGTGATTTCAGAACTCCACACTTTCTCACAGGTGCACAAATTATCAAGGAGTAGAATCACCCACCAAAAATTTAATAGGACCTATGGTCTTATCATAAATTACCATTGTAATTATAACCTGGGGAGAAGGCGAGTGGGGAGATAAAATACAGAATTCCAGTCCTTAGACATCACATCCCAGATTTCATAAATGTATATAAATTAATACATCTTCTTTTTGTTAGTAAATGCTTTATTCTTGCTCTGCATTCACTCTATTCATGGTGCAGAAAATTGAAGATAATCTACTGCAAGTCTTGATATAGGCTGCCCAAGGCATCTCTATTCTGGAGGATAAACTTCGTATGTATAATATTGACAGCAAGCATGTACTGAGTGCTTTTTTGGTGCCAAGCACTGGACTGAATGCTTCGTATATATTAAAGAAATTAATTCTTCACAACTCCGTTATCAATATCTCCATTTCACAGACAAGGAAACTGAGCTTCACAGAGATGACTATCATGGGGGCAATCCCCACCTATGAGGTAGACCATAAACAAAGTTATGGGCTAATAATTATTTAAATGTATGCTCTTGACTTTTGTGCTCAAATTGAGGGTCTGAAAAGTTGCTTGTGTAAACACAAATGTACACTTAGACCACTTTTTCCCCATGCATTTTCCAGAATGCTACAGGAACATGGGGGAGGGGTGGAAAAATGTAGAGAACTAGGATAGGAAGAGAGAGTTTTAGCCTTTGTAAACTCAGCATCTGTATCCACTGAGCCTCCCTGTACCTCCCTTCCATTATATCCTGTTTATCGACCATGTTTCCACTTAGACCTGTCAGACGTCTTTCCAGAGATCACTCTGCCTCCTAAATGTAACTCTTCACCTTCCATGTCAGCAACATAGCCTCAATTTGCACTTAACATACAGCTTCAGAAACAGGTTCTTATTTAGTGAACGCCACTTCTAGTTTCACAATCAGAACACATGTTCTTTAAAAGCAGAGTCAAGATCTTCTGTTTCCACAGCCTTCCCCTTGACCTTGACCACTATCCTGAGTGTTTAGTCCTAGGCTTAGAGCAGATTGTGCAATATGTACTTTCGTACATGTGATTATTCTCAGACTCAGCCAAAGGGGATAGCCTTGAGTTTTGGCAACATGGATATAAGCTATAACTTCTCCATTAGAAGTGCAAGCAAATACAATTTCTTAGAAGAACTTTTAGAAAAGGTGAACAATGTTTCAGACTTGTGTGGAAAGTCTATTATCCAAAAGGCAGAATATTCCCTTCCCCAACACAAAATGAGGAAGTGCTTGTTTCCTTGAATTAGGTTTTCTGATTAAAAAACATATTAGAAAACAATTGGTACAAAGTCATTAAGTCAATTAAAATGCAAAGTTTTTAAAACTTCTGTGCTTAGGCCTATATTTCACTTTATGAATTTAGATAATACTGTTTATGATCTTGCTATTTTTTCATGTTAAAAATCCAGGCAAGTTTAACCAAGATTCTTCTCTTATCTCTCCCTTATCCAAATACTAAAAACAAAAAATAATTTTTAAAAAAGGAAAAAAAATCTCTATGATCTGTTTCTGAGCCAATAGAAAAATATTCAAACAAGAAATAACAACATCATGAAATACTGAAATACCGAAAGAAGGATTTTGCATTTTGGGATAAGCCATTAAGGCTTTTGCTTTACTTTTAAATAAAGTTGAGCCAGGGCTCATGTGATTAATCTGCTGAGTTTCCTGAAGATATCCCCTAATTCCTGGGGAGAAAAAAAGCATTTCCTGTACAAAAGCATTTTTAATAGCTCTCCCAGCGAACAAAGAATGGTCACCCTTATTTCTCTGTTCAATGTGCCAAAATTTCTGGGAAAGTTGTTTCTCATTGTTTCAGCATGAAGTCAACATTTGAAAAATGGAGTCTTTTTCAAAAAAAATTGTAGGATTAATATCCAGGTCATGGGTAATAGAAATTTCACCAGCTTTGGTGCACTGGGCTTATGAAATTGAAACAAGTGGCTCTATTCATTATTAATAAGAATATATGGTTGTGTTTAAACTAAATATCAAACTCCTGGTTGAGTCTTAGGGACCAAGTGACTTCATGATATAAGGTCCCCATGCTGCCCTTTTATGATTTTCTGCAGAGCTCTTCCTACAATTTACAGCCTTGTAATCAGTGGGGTCCTATAGATCAAGGTGTAAGCAGGATAAAATATGTTTTGTTAAACAAAAATTGTGAAACACTCCATTGTGGCATATAAATTACTATTTCTTCCCTACTTTTCTGCTTTCAGATTTATAGCATTTATCTGGCACATTTTGTTAATGTAGAAGAAAATCCAATTACTTTCATTTGTTTAAACAAGGTATGATTTAAAAACATCGTTGCTGGGATGTTAAAACTTTGAGCCCAGTCCTGTAGTTGTTCTTGAGCAATATGACTCTTGGTTGTTACTACATGAAAAAGTAGTTTTCTTAAAATGTCTTTGTACATAATTTGGCAGGAAAATGGGAGTATCATTTAGTTAGATGTATCACATAGCTAAACAGTTAACTTCATTTTATTGCAAGTAAAACTGGAAACTATATGTAATAAACTTTTTATTTGTAAATTTATTTAAAAATTCTATGCCATAGAGACAGAAAGATAGATAAATAGATAGATAGAGAGATAGATATCAGGTATGAAAAAATTCTTGGTCCACTTTTCCCCATATTTGTCAAACCTTGTTTGGATTCATTGAAAAGCTGGTAAATTATTTGCCCAATGTTCTGCACTATCAGGTCCAAATGTTTGGAGACATGATTAATTTTAGGCTTTGAGTATATAAATCATTTTTAAAAGGAGGATTTTCTTGTGAGCCTAACATTCTGGAGCTCACCCTAACATGGGATGCTATATTGATATTAGCTTGAATGGATGCCACTGATTGTAGAGTTAGCTAAGAAATGAAGAATGGGGAAGTCGAGAAAGATATTTTCATCATAATGAGTTAATATTTAAGAGATGATTACGGACACAGATTTAGATCTGTGGGAGTGTGAGAACCCTAACACTCTAAAAGCACCAAGGCATTCTCAATGACTTCAGAATCATCTCGCATGTATTATTAATTAATATTAATACGAGTGACACTAAAATAGCATTGATTAACTCTGTCTCCTTTGCTAGGGTAAGTACTTTACTCGCCTTATCTCATTTGATCCTGGTAAATAATTTTATGAAACAAATATTATCTCATTTCACAAAAGAGGGAACTAAGTCTCAAGTTTCTGCTGAGTGAAATCCAGGAGCTCAGAGCCCTCGTTGTTCATTCCTATCCCATAACACCTCATCCTCGGAGCTTTACACCATACAATCCTGCTGTTTAGCATTTCCTCCTAAATTTTCTAATAAACTCATTTATTACTTTTAGAAATTCACCTAAATTTCTTTCTATCTTTTAGTTGAGCAGTACCTGTTAATGTTTAACATCAGTTTTCTCTTCTTTTTAAAAGATAAGCTACCTCACAATGAATCAAGCTTTCCAAAACTTATGTGAGTTAGTTTAAATTTTTCTCAAAGTAGCTTGAAGGTAAATTGGGCCAAGGTGGGCTCTTTAGTCAGTATTACAAGCAAAGGGAAGAAGGTACTTTGAATGGATCTAGCCTCTGCTTTTTAAAAATTTTAGTCACTGTGCTGGACAATTTACATCATTTAGACTACAGAAGATGGTTGGAAAGATTTCATTAACCCCATTTGAAAGAAAACTGAGATTCAGGCTTGCAGCTACTTAAATGAAGCTAAACCTAGACCATCTTCTGACGTCAAGGACTTCTTCTATATCACATTCCCTTTAAAGTACTTCCAAAGACACAAAAACTTTGAATATTTACCTTTTTATTGTTGTTCTCAGTAATCTACAGTGCCTTGTCCATCCACTCAATATTTTAAGCATTCAGATTCTGATTCCTTAGTGGACGGAGGAAAGTATCAATAATTTATTATGTATGGAGGATAATAATGATTAATAATAACATTAGCATTCAGGAATCAATTTCACAAAATAAGTGCACTGCTTTCTTTGCTTGAAAAAATTGTAAAGGTCTAAAGAACAGATTAAACAAAGTGTTAGACAGATAGAAGCAAGTCTATAATTCAGCGACATTGTTTGAGATATTGAAAAAAATGAACAGACATTCAAATATCCTCCATCAAGATTACATATATCTGTTTCTCCATTTATTTTCTGCCTCTTCATACAAACAATGTAATTTCATTAATTAACCCAAATGGTCATAAGAACTGTTACTTGCTATTGTGTTATTACTGTTTAATGTTTCTGCAATGTAGTATAATGTGAAACTTTTGCACAGCAAAACTCAGCCAGGATGGTCAGCAGCTGAGTTTCCATGTGTTGGAAGTATCTGTTAAAATTTGACCAGTGTTAAGTCCTGTGAACAAGACTTGTGAAATATACTATAAGAGAAAGATGAACTATATTAGATAAAATGCATTTATCTCACTTCTGCTGTTACTAATAGTATTTAGCCTGTCTCATAGTATTTATAAATAAGTGCCCTAAGGCATGGAATAATTAGATATTTCCCTACATCAAAATAAATGGCCCTGGAATATTTGCCTTTTATTTATTCTGTGTCTTTTACTGTTTTATCATTTTTATTGAATAAAAAGTTACCTTAAGAAAGAATAGAATGAGATGGATTATTTCATATGAAGCTTAGAGAAGCCATTTAACATATCTCAGATTTATGAAATTCCCGTTCCCAGAGTTAGCGTGAATCCTATTTAACTCAAAAATCACTATCCTTTTGGCCAGGAGCTCTGACAAGCTGAATAAATACATAAAGGGGAATCTTGGAAGTGGGTAGACAGACTGGTGACTCATGATGGGGTCAGAGCCTTTGCTATTTGCTTAGAAACAGATCTCTCTCTCTGGCTGCCATAGGGAGGAAGTGATGATGGAGAACAGTTAGTTCCAGAGCAGCGTGGTCCAGGCAGCTGGAGGGTCAGGGGTTAAACATGTGCTATCTCAGCTATGCTGGGTGCAATAACATCATGAGGCATCAGGAGAAGGATCTATCAGAGCAATTAGTCAAACAGGTCTTATGGTAGCCCAGATAGACCTGGCTCTGTTTGCGTCTGTTTATCGGTTTGAGATAAGAATCTTTGTGAACCTTTTTGTTACCTTGAGAAAGTAGACACCTGGATGGTAAACATCTGACAAAAATGTCTTTAAAAATTGATTTTGAAAAATGGCTATGGCTCCCAGATGGGATTAAGTAATGTTTATTTCTGGTGGTTAAAAAAAAAAAGAAGAAGGGCGTGGTGGGAGAGAAAGAACAGAGGGGAGAGGAGAAGTAAGAAGAACAAGATCTTCTTGTCTGTGTGTGTGTGTGTGTGTGTGTGTGTGTGTGTGTGTGTGTTTAACCTGCTTCTCAGTCTATTTTCTAAAAAGCAGAAATTACAGAATTGGACTTATTTGTATCAAATACAATTTGACCCAGATGCTTTGGGAAGTGAAGATAATTTACATTGTTGTGGTTTTTCTTTTTTTCCCCCCAAAGATTTTCCTGCAAATGCCATATTTTGCTCTAATATGTAAACAGACTCAGACATTCAAAACATTTGTCTTTCTTGGTTCACACTGACTCAACATTTCTGTCTTCCCCTCTGATTGTAAACTCCTGGAGGATACCACTCTTTTCTCCTGATGCTATCACCCCAAATTACACTAAACTCAGAAACTCAGGGAGTGAACTTTCATAAGAACTATCTGTGACCAATTTTAATTGCATAAATACTCCAAATAAGAAGATTTCAAGACGACAGCTAAACATTTATTTATTTTTATTATTTTTATATATTTTTTGAGACAGAGTCTCACTCTGTTGCCCAGGCTGGAGTGCAGTGGTGCAGTGGCACAATCTTGGTTCACTGCAAACTGTGCCTCGTGGGTTCAAGTGATTCTCCTGTCTCAGCCTCCAGAGTAGCTGGGATTACAGGCACTGCCACCACTCTTAGCTAATTTTTGCAATTTTAGTAAAGACAGGATTTCACCATGCTGACCAGGCCAGTCTCGAACTCCTGACCTCAGGTGATCCACCATCTTAGCTTCCCAAAATGCTGGAATACAGGCATGAGCCACCATGCCCGGCCTAAATATTTATTTTGAACAATAATTTGCAGTGCCCTTAATGCACGGGTTCATGCCTCTGTACTTTGTTTATATGTTTCTCCATGCTTAGAATATTCTTCTACTTCTACCCACCTTGGTATGAAATTGGGTAAGTCCTAAAACTTCCCCAGAAGAGGAAAGTTCTTATGTCTTCACCAGCAGCAAGAAACTGATGGGTGCATTCCTGTACATCTTTCCTAATCCAATTAGAGCTTACTTCATCATTGAATTAACTCATCTGCCATTACAATTTTTAGTCACTTTCAAACTAGCTTCAGAGACTGTGTTTACATTTCACTTTTTTCAGGAGAGTAAAGCATATTTGGGTAGAAAGGTATTCTTTCTTATTTACAACCTTATTTGTCCACTCTAGAAAAAAATATATAAAAGGCCAAGTAGAAGAATTAGCTACTCCGACATGTGCAAGGTCTATTTTTTTTATCCCTCTGACAGCAAGTATCTGTGTGACTTTGGAGTATTTAATGAATCTCTCAACCTCACTTTTTTTCTATATGTTTTTTTTTTTTTTTTTTGTGAGATGGAGTCTTGCTTTGTCACCTAGGCTGGAGTGTAATGGCACAATCTCAGCTCACTGCAGCCTTCACCTCCTGGGTTCTGGCAATTCTCCTGTCTCAGCCTCTTGAGTAGCTGGAATTACAGGTGTCTGCCACCACACCCAACTCATTTTTGTATTTTTAGTTGAGATGGGGTTTCACCATGTTGGCCAGGCTGGTCTCCAACTCCTGATCTCGGGTGATCCGCTCGCCTCAGCCTCCCAAAGTGCTGGGATTACAGGCGTGAGCCACCATGCCTGGCTTATGTGTTTCCTATTTATAAGTTGATAATAAGAATAGGACCTATTTCTGAGGTTCTTGTGAGGAATCAATGAGGAAGTGAGCTGAAGTGCCTCACACAGTGCTTAGAATACAAGAAGCGTTGTAAAAACCGCCCAGCTATAGAATCACTTAGTACCTGCTGAGCAAGTATATTGACCTTGAGTTGGATGAATTGCCTTATGTTCCTGATATTCTAAACCTAAACGTACATTATTTTAAAAACAATGGTTTCCCTAACAATTAAAATTATTTCAACAGATAGTTTTTCATTTAAAAAATAACTTTATTTTTTAGGGTAGTTTTAAGTTTGTAATGAAATTGAGTGGAAGGTGCAGAGATTACCCATAGAACTCCCTGTCCCCAAGCATGGGTAGCCTCCTTCATTATCAAATTCTTCACCAGAGTGACACACTTGTTACAACTGAGGAACCTACACTGACATATCATAATCACCCAAAACTCAAAATTTGCGTTGGGGTTCACATCCTAAAATTAAACTTTTAGGATGTTGAGTACACTCTCAATGGTATCTAGTCATTAATTCAACTATGAATTACTATTTTTATTTAGCAAATTTACTTTTACTAAACTTTGACATTTTCTGTGCTAATAAAATAGGATGTAGGCCTGCTAGAAGCTTCTTAGCTAGTGTTTATCATTTTTATCCAAAATCTATTATAATTCATTTTGTAAAGGACATATTCTACCACCCATGTGGAGCACAATTCTACTGGGCCCATGTCCTATAATTGCATACTTAAAAAGATTAAAACATGTGGGTTTCTGTCAAAATATTAAAAAATGCATTCCTGAACCTGACAATTCATTCCTACAGGAAGGAAAAAGAATACTTAAATTACAACTCTGTTAATTTGCCATTACAAAGCATTTTAAATACAACCCTTTAAAAGTTTTCCTAGACAGATGCTTGTCTTCATTTTTAAGTTATTATTAGACTCTGAGAACACATCAAAGGCCAGCTACAATGCAATCTGCTTTAGCGCAGAATTTGGAAAAATGCAGATCCGTTTTGGCCCTCAGATTCTCATTTAGAGTTATCTTTCCAGAACAGGCCTCATTATGAAATACTGTGCTGTCAGCTCCACTGTGGGTGACATAAGGACCCTGCAGACACGAAGGAAGTGAGTCTAGGCTAGGACAGGGCATCAGCATGGAGAAATGTTAGTTTTCATGTCTGAATCTGAACCTGCCAGGCCAACCTGCCAGTCTTACAGGGTAAGCCTTAGACCAACAGGAGATCTGGTATCTGTCTTTTCAGAATCAGCTGTGTTTTGAGCTTTGGGATAGAAGTGGGGCAAATGGAACAGAGAATTGAGCATTACAGGTGAGAGGGTTTGACTGTGTCCTCTCCCAAATCTCCTCTTGAATTATAATCTCCATAATCCCCACATGTCATGGGAAGGACCAGATAGAGGAAATTGAATTATGGGGGCAGTTTATTCCAGGCTGTCCTCTTCACTGTGAGTGAGTTACACGAGATCTGCTGGGTTTATAAGCATCTGGCAGTTCCCCTGCTTGCAGTCACTTCTCTTTCCTGCTACCCTGTGAGGAGGTACCTTCTGTAGTGATTGTAAGTTTCCTGAGGCCCCCACCAAACCACGTGTAACTGTGAGTCAATTAAACCTCTTTCCTTTATAAATTAGCCAGTCTGGGGTATTTCTTCATAGCAGCATGAGACTGGATTAATATAACAGGATCAACACTCTGAGAGCACAGCCTCCCTCACCTTCTTGGCTCTGGTCACTCTGTCTTCCTCAGTGATCCTCAATGTGATATATTTCCTCCTACCCTGGGGTCTTGGACATATCATTTTTTTTTTTGTCTGAACAGCAAGTCTTCCCCTTAACTTGATAAAATAGCTCTCCTTTACAGTTCTTCTTCAAATTCCACCCAAATAAGGAATCCTGATCTCTGGACTAAACCTGGTGTTTAAATCTAAATCTAAAGTTAAATCTGATAGAACTAAATCTAAATCTAAAAACTAAGTCAAAATTTTAAAATGAATCTAGCACTTGAACTGTTGTTGCATGTTTTATCATAAAAGATGAATTAGATTATTATGGTTATTCAATGAATTCTTGTTTTATCTGGTAGATTCTACTGAGTAGAGTATAAGTTCTCACAGCCCAGGTCTTGAGTCTCCTTGGCATGTATCACTAATACCTGGCATGTACTGCTTGTTGAATGAATTAAAGAATATATGTTCTAGGAACATTAAAGGTAAAAAGGAATTAAAAGTTATTTAATACTTAGACTTTTCTCTGTATACAAAATGTTATATTAGCCCGATGTTAGAAATTTCAAGGATTCTGATGACAGCATAAAGCAAAATGAAAACGAATAAATTTTACCACAGAAAAGTGACTTTAATTGTGATTATAAAACTGTATTTAAATTTGTGTAGTTTTCATAAGGTTAAAGTCAATGTAGACAGTGTCATTTACACTTTCATTGTAAGAATTTAATTATCCGGCTTTTAAGATGAATGAGGGCATCATGGAAGATTTCCCTGTTGCTCCCTACTTATTGTCTTAAAGGAGCCAAGTGAGATATAAATAAGCCATGGGAGCTGATGGAATTTTCAAGAAGAGCAAGAAAAAATACCCTAAAATTTACCTACAAACGGGGCAAAGTACAGATACATTAATTTTTGCAAATGGTTTACGTTGTTATAGCTATTGAGTGAAGAATCTATTCATGAAACATAACATGCCTCTTGAAAATACACTTTCCTTGCATGACATTGACATGCAAAGACAAATTAAAGTTTAAAAATTCATGAGCATTGGTTGCTTTAAGATTTGTTTTTTTGGTTTAGGTTATTGAACTGGTTTACTGAAACGATACGAAAAAATTGCCAAATATCAGATTTCAATGGTGATTGATAAAAAATGTGTCACTCAGAGATTTGGGATTAATCAAATTATTCTGAGTAGACAAGATAAGTTAAATAAATTCTTATCAAAAAATTCTGACCTCTGAAATAGTTTAACAGGGAGAAGAATCTAAAATACCTTGTGCTCTTCATAGCTGCTGTAGAGCGTGCCGTATTTTGAGATGAGTTATTAAGATTTGATATTTGCTAGGCATTGCCATGCTCAGGATGAATACTAGCAGAACCTGTTGGCTCAAACGAGCACGAACTATTGTTATATTAGGAGAGGAGGCGAGCGTCAGATGATAGGTAAGGTCTAGGGTGGCAACGTGTAATGAAAGAGAAAAACCATGATGACATGGTGAGTCAGCTGGTGACCAGAGAACCAGTCACATTAGGAAAAATCTAACAGATAGCATGGATCAGTCCACAGATGCCAGGAGATAATCCATCAAGGACCATCTGTCAACACTACCGACACTGCCACAAACTTCCAGGACAAAACATCAAGAGGCATTGGAAAACGAATTGCTGCCACACCAATTAATTTTCATCCTTCTGTATCTATCTGCCTTTTCAGAAGATTATTAACTCAAGTGAATTTTAATTTTTTTTATAATTGGTATATTTACATATGTTTATATTTTAGCTTAAATAACACAAGTATAGTAAAGAGCATGTTTTTCTTTTTATTTATTTATTTTAAAATTGCACTTTTTAAAATTGACAAACCATAATTATGTTCATTTATGGGGTATAGTGTGATGCTTTGGTATATGTATACAAGGTAGAATGATTAAATCGAGCCAAGTGACATATTTTTCATCTCATTTACTTATCTTTTTTCTGTGATGAGACATTTGGAATTTACTCAGTTGTTTTAAAATTTACAACACATTTTATTGACTATAGTCACCCTCATCTGATAGATCTCAAAATTTATTCCTTGTGCATAAGTGGTGCTTTTACCAATGACTCCTCCTTCACTCCCTTCCCCTGCCCCAGTCTCTGGTAACCATATTTCTACTCTTTATGAATTTAACTTTCTTAGATGCCACATATAAGTGAGATCAAGGAGCATGTCTTTTGATTTTAAGGATAGCGCATTAGCCCATGTTGTGATGATATAAAGAAATACTTGAGACAGAGTAATTTATAAAGACAAAAATTTTATTGTTTCACTTCTGCAGGCTGTACAAGCTTGGCACCTGCATCTGTTTAGATTCTGGCGAGGCCTCAGGAAGCTTTTACCTATGGCAGAAAGCAAAGGAGGAACTGCTGTGTCATTTGGTGAGAGAGGAAGCAAGAGAGATGCCAGGCTTTTTTAAACAACCAGCTCTCAAGTGAACTAATGGAATTAGAAGTTACTCACTCCCATGGGGATGGCACCAAGCCCTTCATGAGGGATCTGCTCCCATGAGCCAACATCTTTCACTAGGTCCCACTTCCAAGATTAGGGATCACATTTCATGACAGTTACAAGGGACAGATATTCAACATATATATTCTGTCCCTAGTTGCCCCCAAATCTCATGTCTTTCTCACATTGCAAAATATAGTCATAGCTTTCCAATAGTCCTCCAAAAGTCTCAACTCATTCCATTTCAACTCAGATGTCTTAAGTCTCATCTGAGACTCAAGGCAATTTCCTTTCACCTGTGAGCCTGTTAGATCAAAAACAAGTTATTTCTTCCCATGATACAATAGTGGTAGAATCACTAAGTAAACATTTCCATTCTAAAGGGGAGAAATCAGTCAAAAGAAATGTGCAACACACCCCCACTCCCCGGCCCTACCCAAGTCTGAAACCAGGAAGAGCAGATGTTAACCCTTAAGTCTCCAAAACAACCCTTGACTCCATGTCTTGCACACAAAGCACACTGGTGCAAGGGGCGGAGCCCTGAAGACTTGGACAGCTGCACTCCCATGGCTTTTCTGGGCGCAGCCCATCTACCTGCTGTCAAGGCTTAGAGTCAAATGCCTGCAACGCTTTCAAAGCTGAGGGTGCTCTATCATCTTCATGTATGTTAGGGCAATGACTTGGTTTCCACAGCACTACTAGGCAGTGTCCCAATGGAGACTCTGTGTGGGGGTTCCAACACCCAATTTCTTTTTGGTATTGCCCTAGTAGAGGCTCTCAGTGGGTGCTCCAGTCTTGTGGCAAGCTTCTTCCCAAGTACCCAGACTTTCAGTATTTATCCTCTGAAATTTAGGTGGAATTTGCCAAACCTCCTTCACCCTTGCATTTTTATGCCTGTAGACTTAGCACCACATGGAAACTACCAACTCTTCAAGCTTGCACCTTCTGGAGTAGTGGCCTGAGCTGTACGTGGGCCCTTTTGATACACAGCCAGAGCCAGAGAGGCTCAGATGTGCCAAGCATCATCTGAGGTTAAGCAGGGAAGTTGGGCTCTGGGCCGGGACTGTTTCCAAGGCCCCTGAAACCACTCCTTTCTCTTAGGCTTTCAGGCCTGTAATGGGAGATAAGGCACTGTCTCTAAGATTTCTGAAATGCCTTTGTGACCTTTTATTTGTGGTCTTGAATTTTAGCACCGGGCTCTCATTTAGTCATGCTAATCTCTCTAGCAAAGCGATTTTTCTGCAGGCCTCTTGGATTCCCCTTCTGAAAATGTTCTTTTCTTCTCTATCACATTTCCAGGATGCAAGATTTTTTTACACTCTGCTTCCCTTTTAATTATAAGTTCCAATTTTAAGTCTTTCCTTTGCTCCCATATCTGACTGTAGGTTGCTAGAAACAGCCACATCACCTCTTGAATGCTTTGCTGCTTGGAATTATTTTTCCCAGAAGCCCTAAGTCATCAGCCCTAAATTCAGCCTTCCACACAGTCTTAGGGCACGGACAAAATGGGGTCAAGTTGTTTGATGGGGCAACACAAGGGTAACCTTTGTTTTACACAACCAGCTCTCAACATGAACTAACAGAGCAAAACTCACTTGTCACCATGCGGAAGGCACCAAGCACTTCATGAGGTATCCACTCCCGTGACTGAAATATCTCCCACTAAGCCCCATCTCCAACATTTAGGATCACATTTCAAACATGAGATTTGGAGGAGATCAATATCCAAACTGTGTCAAATCGGTTGCTTAGATCTTCTTGTAATTAATAATTTCCACTCTAATCTATGCCCATGATTTTCTTTCTAGATCTGATTGTCATTATAGGCATGATCTTCCAACTCTCTGATTACTGTACATTCATTATATAACCAATATTGTATAATGCAGTTGGCATTGATAATTCAATGTTTATTGTAAAGGTGAGCTCCCCAAAAGAGTACTTTTAAATGCTAGCACTTTTAAGTGACTAATATCATTTTTCTTCACATAATAGACCTTCTCATAATTATTTGGTTTCACAAGTTTCAAAAGGCACATACTCCTTGTAAAACACAGATAGCTGTACATTTGTACGAAGTATCTAGGTTATGATAAGAGGCTTACGGTCTCAAAAAGTTTCTAGGGTTAGAAATTTATGTAAGTTCATATTTAGATGATCTCACAAGTTTTAAAGAAACCTCTAAGGATTGAAACTTGAATTGCATGTACTTTTTTTCTAGGCCAGTTGAGAAATGAAAACATCCTTAATTATTTCAAGCCTATATAGTGGTGTACAGTGTAATTAACTCTGATGTGTGCTTCACACCCAATTAGAGGATATTTTAGCACCAGGATAATTGGACCCAGCAGCACCTGGGAACTGTAATCAAACAAGTTTATCACCACCTATTATTGCCCTATGATCTTCTGCACTTTTCAAAAATGCTGTCCATAAAGAGAATGGTCAAGACATCTGGTAAATTGATGCTTATTATTGAAACTTTACTAATGTCTAAATCCAGTTCAATGTATTCCTGATTATTTAAAAATCTCTAACTTTTTTCTATGGCTTCACAATCCTTTTGCAATTTCTACAAATGATGTCTCCTCTGCTTATCAGGATGATGACACTCATCCACTTGCCTTGGCAGTGCTTTGTGATATTTTCTTGGCAAAGGGGGTAATCTGATAATGGTTTTTTTTTTTCTTTAGGTTACCTGGGATCAAGTGCAAAATGGGAGTTGAGGATGTAATCCATGTCTTGTAATTTTCAGACAGCACCAACTGCAGGTTTAAATAATCCAACAAGAGGCTTGTATCTACTAAGAATGTGGTCTGTGGACCTGCAGACTGGGAGCTTGTTAGAAATGCAGATTCTCAGACTCAGTTGTTGACTCTTCACTTTAATGAGATCCCCAGATCATGCCTATAGATGTTAACATTTGAAACACGTGTGTCTAACTAGACTAAGAAACCCTTTAGGATAGAGTACCTGGATTATTCTTCTTCATAGTCCCAGTAGCAGCAGAATCCATGACAATATGTATGGGAAGAAAGTAAGAAGGAAGAAAGAAAGGAAGGAGGAAAGCAAGAAAGGAGGAAACAAAAAAGGAGGGAAGGAGGAAGAGAATGAAGGAGGAAAAAAGGAAGAGAGGGAGAAAGAAAGGAAGGAAGGAAGACAGGAAGGGAGGAAGAAAGGACAAAAGGAAAGAGGAAGGAAGGAAGACAGGAAGGAAGGAAGGAAAGAAGGATGGATGGAAGGAAGGGAGGGAGGGAGACTGTGTTCTGGAAGTCATGGGTCAGATGCTTCAAAATAGATGGAGGAGACTTCAAGTAAATCTGAACACAATTGGTCTCAAAGTTCACCACTCTTAATCTTGATCCTTGTTCTTTCTAGTCCTGGTGTTTTCATCTTGCTGCTGACTAGATGCTTCCCAAACCCAATATTTAGATCCTTAGCTCAGGCCTTAGCTGTACCTTGTGAATCCAGACCCTCCACTTTCAATGTGCAGTGATAGGACTTTCTGACTTAAGAAAACATGAACAAAGTAAGGCCATGGTCATCATTTTCTCTATGAATATTCCAAAAAGCAGGGGCAATACTCTAGCCAAGCTTGTCTAGATGAAGTATTTTTTTCTCTCCTTGGCTCTTTTTTGCTCCTGGCTTTTGTCTCATGTCATGAGAAAGTCCTGGCAACTAACACTCACCTTAAGGGAAAAATACAGCTCCCTACCCTGCCTCAGGTGGAAAATCCAATTTTCTCATTTTTTTTTTTTTTCTTTTTGAGACGGAGTTTCTCTCTTGTTACCCAGACTGGAGTGCAATGGCGCTATCTTGGCTCACCGAAACCTCCGCCTCCTGGGTTCAGGCAATTCTCCTGCCTCAGCCTCCTGAGTAGCTGGGATTACAGGCACGCGCCACCATGCCCAGCTAATTTCTTGTATTTTTAGTAGAGATGGGGTCTCACCATGTTGACCAGGATGGTCTCAATCTCTTGACCTCGCGATCCACCCGCCTCGGCCTCCCAAAGTGCTGGGATTACAGGCTTGAGCCGCCGTGCCTGGACGGCAAACACACCAGATTCCTATACTCCTGGCTTTGTTCCTGTAGGCAATGAATATCTTTTTTCTTCTCCAACGTTTTTTTGTTTTTGTGGCTGTACAATCACTTATAATTACATTTGAATATTTGCCAGTAAGGTGACTTTTAATAATACATTTTGGAGCAACTTTAAAACATTTACTTAGCCAAAAAATAGTAATACCAAAATGAAAGTTAGTGGAAGTGGAGAAATTAATTACTGTGAATTTAATTCCTTGGGCTGTTTGTTTGTAATTTTTAAGTTTTATTTTTAAATGAGAATTTAATAGGTGCTAGTAATCTTCAGCACTGAATAAATTTTCCAATTCTGACATATATACACATATATATGGGAGATAGAGGGGTAGGGGATGGAGAGAAGGACATTGCCTTTGTGAAAATAACAATGCATTTTTAAAAAAATCTGGGGACATAAATTGTACATGTAGTAAATAAGTGTCATGAGGGGCTTTCAGGCATCAGAAGAAAGGGCCACGGGCAGCTGGATTGATATATGAAGGTTTGATAAAGGGAGGATAGTGGAGTTCAAAGATATTGAAGGCAAATCCCATCTAATTGCCTGGAAATTTGATGAAGGACTTGCCATGGCCATTACACACTGGAAAAGTGATGAAGACACATGAGAATAGTCACTTCTGTGTAGCTAAACCAAGCTACTGCCTTAACCGTATTCCATCCTTGGGTGCGTAAGATGGACTTATTGCTGGGAGGTAGAAAGCAAAACAGAACAAAAGAAAATCTGCAATATGTTTCAACAGACTCACATTGCCTTATGGTGACCAGAAAGCAAGGCAGCAAGAAATAGATTTAAATCTATGTTTATTTCAACAAAGTTGTAGAATCTACTTGAAGAAAATAAAGTTTCATTTCACATGACAATTAGGTATTCTGTGTGTGCACCTGGGTACATGTTTGTATCTTTATAAAGCCCAAATATCTTTTCTGCTTAAAATTTTTACTTTTCAATGGGCCCAGACTCTTACTCTTATAGATAAGTTTAAAATATGTTTATTGTCTTTACTCTTTACTCAGTAGCTACGTGTTTGGTGTTTGGCAAATTCTCATAGGTGAGCACGGTTGAAAAAAGGTCATAAAGAAGTTCACCATTATTTGCTCACTGTACTGGAAGCCAAGATGGTGGTTTCTAAGCCCTGAAGTTTTGTTTTCAAAATCAAATTCCATTTCTCCAAATAAGAAGAAAGAAAAAAATGAATAAGAGAAAGAGGAAGAGGAGGAGGAGGAAGAAGAAGAAGAGGAGGAAAAGGAGGAGGAAGGAGAAGAGGAGAAGGAGGAGGGAGAAGTAAGAAGAAGGAGGAGGAAGAGGGGGTAGAGGAGGAGGGAGAGGAGAAGAGGAGGAGGAAGAGGAGGAAGAGCAGAAGGAGGAGGAGGAGATGGAGATGGATCACCTGAGCTCAGGATTCTAGACCAGCCTGGCCAACATTGTGAAGCCTGTCTCTACTAAAAATACAAAAAATTAACCAGGCATGGTGGTGTGTGCCTGTAATTCCAACTAATCAGGAGGCTGAGGCACGAGAATTGCTGGAACCCAGAAGGTGGATGTTGCAGCGAGCTTAGATGGTGCCACTGCACAACAGCCTTGGTGACAGAGCGAGACTCTGTCTCTGAAAAAAAAAATAATAATAATCTTGAGTGTAAAATGTTTAACTGTTGATCTCAGTATCCCTATTGGGAGCTTGTAATGATGCCATACTATGCAGATTTTGGACAGAATGATTTCAAATGTAATAAGCTCTCAAATGTAGCAAAGTGTTTAAATGTTAAAAGCTTCTTGAGAATTTCCCCACTTCCACCACCACTGTGGGTGTGCTTTCTCCCACAATAGTAGACTCTCACAGTTGAATTTGCAAAGCCTTTTTTCTTTGACTCTTTGCCTTCCATGTTCTAGCTCTTCAACTCTTGACTTTCCAGATTTGTGAACAGCTGGAGCAGATTTTAAAAACCCAATAGTGCTTGGCTAACATAAACTAATTTTCAAGAAATATCAACACACTTGCTATGATCTACAAATTTCCAGCTCTGACATCTCTACTCCCTTTCTGTGAATGACTCAGGGCATAGACTTAATGCTCTCAGGCTCCTGGGATGCCATTCTTGGAAGCAGATGGGCTAATAAATGTACATGACATCTCAGAATCCAAACAGAGAAACAGGTTTAAATTTAGAACCCACTCCACATGAAAATACAAGGTTTAAAAGTACGACTCAGGGAAAGGGTTTTCAGAACTTTAGTCCTTAAAATATTTTGGTGTGTATATGTGCATGTGTGTGTTGGGGTGGCATTACCAGTAAGAGAGTATTCTGGAATAAAACATTTATAGCAGGAAAAGTGCTGGGAGCTAAGACATTTATCTGAGTGATTACGGTTGTTGAACACAAATAGGGAAACATTTTAAACCATTGCAACACAGATAACTTCCTAGGGATTTTCTTTTGCTGGTGTGCAGTAGTAAGTATGAAATGTTATGGCTTTTGGGGACTTGCTCATCATAAGGCTTACTGCTAACAGGGCAAGACTCTTGGTGCTTCTATCATTTAAAATACAGCTGTTTAAATAGAGTAGGCTTAGACAAGCGACCTGAAGGAAGATTTGCACTTGAGCTTTAAAATAAAATGAAAGCTTTATTTTAACATGGTGGAAAAGGGCACCAGGAATGTATCTTCAACAAAGGGAAATGAGGAGAAAAAGTAATTATATTGAACAGATTTGAGCACAGCCTTCCAAAAGATAATGCATTTCTTCTCAGCAGTCATCCTCTAATATGCCCACCTGATTTCAGCAGGTGCTCTGCTTGCAAAGGTGGAAAACATTTCACCAAGGTACTTTGAAAATAACCTCTTCCTTCCCTAGTACCACTGATTCCCTTAGATTTTTATCTCCAAGGAAAACATTGACACTTTACTCCATGTCCATGAACTTAGTCCAAATCTGTGCTTTTATACAGGTATTTTGCTTTAACTAAAGAGTTCTTGAGTCAAAATCTTCGGAATGGATAGCCCAACACATATAATAAAATGCAAATGGAGAGACAGCACTGTACTGAGATTTCTATTTTTGTATGTTTTCATTACCTATATGTTTGCCAGTGAGCAAGCTAGCTCTCTCTTCTGTGTGTCCACAGATTGTAAGATCATGCATAGGTCTTCAAGTTGATTCTTTTCAGACTTAGGAACCCAATAAACCCTAGGAACATATCTGAAGCAGGTACATTTCTGTTGTGCTTCTTGCTATGTTGTACTTAAATCTTAAAGTAATTGCTCATTGCTAAAGTCTTTAATTAATTCCTTCTGTGTCAGTGTTCTTTTCTCTGCCTAGAATTTTTTTCTTTTTTTGAGACGGAGTTTTGCTTTTGTTACCCAGGCTGTAGTGCAATGGTGCGATCTCGGCTCACCGCAACCTCCGCCTCCTGGGTTCAGGCAATTCTCCTGCCTCAGCCTCCTGAGTAGCTGGGATTACAGGCACACGCCACCATGCCAGCTAATTTTTTTGTATTTTTAGTAGAGATGGTGTTTCGCCATGTTGACCAGGATGGTCTCGATCTCTTGACCTCGTGATACACCTGCCTCGGCCTCCCAAAGTGCTGGGATTACAGGCTTGAGCCACTGTGCCCGGCCGAAATTTTTAAAATTCTCTATTTTTAAAGCTACTACAAATGATGTGGCTGTCTATGTTGTCTTCTCAGTGTTTAGCTGTGTGTTAGCTGATTTCATAACTCCTCTATTCCAGTATACAAGGAAACATATTGTCACATGAATGCTGACATCGCATCTCTTCAAATGAAATATTTGTCCTCAGAAGACAGAAGCTTTAATGTCTCTAATTGTGGCATTTGGACTATCACAGGAGGCTGGCAGTGAAAAAACCTAGTGAAGGTACTTGAAATCCCAAAGGTGTTGGAGACCTTGTGCAATGGGTCATCTCATGCACTGTTGGTGGGAATGTACATTGGTATGGCTATTCCTAATGCAAGTAAAACTCGAGATCTCAAAAGGTTCACTAACTTTGATCTAGTTATTCCACTTACAGCAGCCCATCCTCAGGAAATGATAAAAAGTTCAAAGAATTACTATTTATTTAATAAGGATGAAGAGAAAACGAATGTGTTTAATCAAAGTAAGAACTCATTTTAGGAAGTACCTACTATAAACTGCGAAAGGCACCCGGCCTGCCTTGTCTCATTTAGTCTTCCCAGCAGGCCTCTGACCTAAGTGAAATAAACACAGCTAGGGAGTGAAGAAGCTAAGTCATCTGACTTAGTCTGAAGCCCTTGTGCAGTGCGCAAAATACAAAATTGTACATGGAAGCCCTAGTTTGACTCTAGGGGTCACATTCTTATCCTCCACCTCCTCTTACCAAACTGTCTTTTCAGTAATGTTCATCTCACCACCTTTATTAAAGACTCCTCTAAATTGACCTGGTTAGATAGTACTTTAGATGCTATATAAATAATTGACAGAAGGTTCTGAAAAGAATAGAGGACTGGAAAATAGAATTCCATTGTGTTATTCTCTTGGGCACATGGTAGAATTTTATTTCCTGGTCACCTTGTGGTTGGTAGAGCTCCATGTCTATCTAGTTCTGCAGTTCTGCGTAATGAATTGGGAGTGGACGGGATGTATTTCTTCTCTGGGCTACAGCATCTAATTTCCATGGGAAGTTCTTCAAAGTGCTCTTTCTTGCAACAGCAACCTGCAATTTTCTAAGTTGTGGCTGCCCTGTTAGTCTTGGTGCCAATGTGAAGATGACAGTGATGTTGGACAGAGCTCCAGTCAATCCACACGAAGAAGAAGGAAACATTCTTCATTCAAACCACTGGGATTTGGTATTGTTTTTCTCACAGCATTGCCTAGTGTATTCTTGTGTTGCTATAAAAAAATACTTGAGACTGGGTAATTAATAAAGGGGCTTAATTGGCTCACAGTTCTGCAGACTGTGCAAGTATGGCATTGGCATTTGCTTGTCTTCCGGGGACACCTCAGTTTTTACTCATGATGGAGTGGACACAGGCACATCGCAGAACCAGGGAAGGAACAAGAGAGGTGAGTTTGGGGATAACTCACTCACTATTGTGAGGACAGCACCAAGCCATGAGGGACCCAACCCCTGAACCAAACACCTCCCATCATGTTCCACCTTCAACGCTGAGGATTACATTTCAGCATGAGATTGAGGGGAACAAATATCTAAACTATAACATCTAGCTTATTCCAATGGAAGAAATTAGCATTCTATTTTACTCTCTACTACTGATATTCTGATCAAACATTTATGAGCCTGTGATTTTTTGTCTATACAATGAGGCCATTGATACCTTCTCATAGGATAGTTGCTGAGATCAAATGAGATGAATTGGTACACCCATAAAATATTACTCTGAGATGCTTTGCTCCTTTGTAGTTTCTGGAATTGTATCCTACGGTAATAATCAAAGTTAGAGATAGCTCAGGGAAGTACTGCAGTTATTAAGTTTAAAGACGACATTGAACATCATTTTCTAACGTTGAACACAATGTCATGCTACTTTCTTTTCATAAAATGATACTTGCTTGAGCTGTGGTAAATAGAAAGGTGGGATCTAGTATCTAGATAGGAATCTCAAAAAGTAGGAAGCTATTGTAAACCATGAATGGCTTCATGAACATTTGACAAATATCTGAAATAACAGCTTAATATTAATAAAATTATAGTTAAAATTATTATACTTTGAAGATAACACATGAACATTTTTAAAAGATAAACTTTTTTAACAATTTTATTCAGAAAATTAATCAGTTATCTGAGGGTCTTTTTTCATCTTCACCCCATTGATGGTTACATCAAGAAGTTATCCCGTTTAGAACTGAGAAACAATTGAGCCTTTCTTCAAAAAATTCTGTCTAAGATGATTTTTCTATTCTGTGGTACTGTGGATGATTAGGAAGTTAAAAGTTGCTTTTAATAAAAATATAGTTAAATTTAATGCAACAAATATCTTTTAAAAGCCTAGTATGGGCCACCTCCTCTGCTAGATACCAGGGATTCTACAGTAGAAAAAAAAATAGACAAAATCTCTGCCTTCAGGAAGATTACCTGAAGTTTATGGATACTTATTTATGTAGTAATTGAAACATATGTAATTAGACCATATGCTACAAAACACTGTGATATCAGAAATTATATCTATTATGGATAATCTTAGGGTTATTCTACTTACTTAGTCTTGTAAATATCCTAATTATATCTGTGAATAAAATTAAATCAACAGAAAATCACACACAGGGATGTTGTAAGTGATGCTCCTGATTCTCTTCTTTGTGCTTCAGTGTAATAGCCTTGGCCATTATCAACAATTGATCCTAGAGACAACTGAATGAGGCTGGCTTTTGTACTTCCTATGAAACTAGCATTAGCGACAAACCTATGTTGTTAATGATGCCTTCTGTTTATAATTCTATATAATGAAATTCTTTCAGTTTTGTCTTCTGAAATACAAGGTGTGTATTCCTGGAAATTTGTAGTCAGTAGTTGGTGGGTTATTTAACTGCATATTTTGGATGTACACTAATTTGTGTGTGCATTGGAATTATATGCCTTTGATTGATCCCCTGTTTTAGAATATGACAGTCCAAAGCATTTCTGTTAAACAAATGCTGTATTAATTTTTGAGGTAAAAATTAGTATAATCTTTTTCTTCTCCAGCTGCCAGAAAGCTCAGATTCAAAAGTCAGGTGGTTTGTAATATTACTTCCTTTATGGCTGAAATATTTACATTATTCTTTAATTTATGAATTTAATTTCCTGTTCTTATTCTAATGAGGCTTGTCTTCTTGAATATGCCCTTTATTGTATATCATCTCTAAACTATTTTGTAGTGAGAAGAGTAATAAGGAAATAAAGATACAATAACCCAAATTTATATTATTTTGCCATTCAGTGGTTTTATGTTGGTTGTTAACACCTGAAGGAGCTTTTGAAATATTTTAACTCACCGTGTGAATTAACATCCCTGTACCTCAAGGCATCTTAACATCCAGTAAACTTTTTAATATTAACTTGGAATTAGTATTAAATTATTTCACAAACATTTTGTGAAATAAATAAAGGAAGTCACAGCCAATCAGCTTAGACAAAGGTAAGCCAGAAACAAAAAATAATTTCTACAGTAACACCTTCTCTTTCAATAAGAGAAAGAAAATGCACCACAGATTTATTAGTAATTGATTTAAAATGACCCGGGGTCGGTTCTGTTGGAGATATGTTTCACAAGTAGAAAAGATGAAAGAAAGCCTTTCAGCTTTGGATTTATAGCTCTTCTCTTGTAACTCAAGGAAAAAGCATCACCGAGTCGCCAGCTGTTTTGTGTCTCACGTGGCAATCAATAATTCAGGTAAACATTAACTTGGAGTATATCTGGTATCTTGGTGCTTTCACTTCTGCAGGTCTGAAGAGGCCAATCTTTTCCTAAGAAAGATATACCTGCTTTATTAGATCTCTTAATAGAGCCAAAGCAGTCATCTGAAGAGCCTTGCACACTTCTACTGAAAGGTCATCTGTGTCCCCTCCCTTCTTGCGCAGAACCTGAATTTACTCTGCCCCCTCTCCAAGACCCACAGACAGTCCGGATCAACTTTCAACTCTTTGGAAACACAAATTACCAACCCCGGAGAATGTCAAGTAGTGTATATCTGAATTAGTTGGCAACTTACAGGGAGTTACATGGATTGACATTTTATTTTTTAAATAAAATAAAGCCTTAAAGAGGAGAGTAAAAGCATGAACAAAATTATTGGTTCATCCAAATAAATCCTAAATCTCTGTCTTTTCATATTTCCAAAACCAAAATGACATCTGCCAAGGATTTCTGTAGTCACTGCCCAAGCAGAGTGGGATACACTGTTGTTATTGTCTTAATTCAGCTCTCATAATTTCCGTCAGCGCTTGTCATTCGTGTGAACAGGCAGCCACCCACCCTGCTAAGCACAAGTTTCAGGAGAGAGAATTCACCGTCTTTTGAACATACTCAGAATTTGCCAAAACGCAAAGAGAAATGCCAAATACAAAGGGAATTGGCTGAAATATTCCTCTGCTATTGGTGTTTCAAGTGAAACTTTTAGCACAGCTGAAACCAGACGCTTATTATTGCTCTGATTAGTCATTGGTTAAGTGACATAACTTATATTTCCTCCTCCTCCTCATCCATTTCTTTCTCTTTTTCTTTCATAGTGTATGGATTATCACCATCTGGCTTAAAGTAAATTCTGCCATTCAAAAAGTAAAGGTTTTGCTAAAATCAGCTTTGAATGAAACTCAAAGAGGATTACATAAGACCCCATGCAACCTCTGTCTTCTGGGTTTAAGTGATTCTCCTGGCTCAGCCTCCTGAGTAGCTTCGATTACAGGCATGTACCACCACGTCCAGCTAATTTTTGTATTTTTGGTAGAAATGGGATTTCACCATGTTGGCCAGGCTGGTCTCAATCTCTTGACCTCATGATTTAACCGCCTCAGACTACCAAAGTGTTGGGATTACAGGCATGAGCCACCATGCCCCAATACTGCCTGGTTTAAGCCTTAGCATTTTTGTAGCCAAGGAATGGTGTTATTATTTCTAAAGTAAATAATTGAGCCATCCAAAAAAGAAAATAAAAGCAAAGAAACCTAAAACCCCAGAGAAAAATAGAACAATGTTTTACTTGTTTCCCACTCTATTTCCATAGCTGCTGTTTATGGTTCTATGTCTCCTAAAGAATATAATGAGAATGTTGTAAAACAATCATTATCTTTTTTTAAACATTTTATTGAAGTGTAGTTTACATACCATAAAATTCACAGATTGTAAGTGCACAATTCAATAACTTTCAGTGAATTTATAGAGTGTGCAACCATTGCCACAAGCCAGCTTTAGAACATTTCCATCACCCTCCAAAATTCAATCAAGCCCATTTGGAATCAACTCCCTTGGTCAGTGCAAGGCTGAGATAAAAAAAGTTGTTCCTTGGTAGTAGGTCAGTGGCATTTTGGGGAGTGTCTGGTGAGCAGAATGGATGCTTGGACAGTAAACTTACAATAAACTTGCAGCAATTGAAGATACCAAGATAGAGAATTACTTCTAGTGCACAATAAGTGACCATTCAAGGGAAGATGGAAGGGACTGAAAATTCATGGGAGACACTGATGATAGTAATGTAAGCAAATATTTACCTAGTACAAACGCCCTAACATGTCCTATTCTAAGCACTTTAATATATGTTCCTAAATGCCCATCAATAATAGACTGGGTAAAGAAAATGTGACAATACATATAATGGCATACTATGCAGTCATAAACAAGGATGAGTTCATGTTCTTCGCAGGGACGTGGATAAAGCTGGAAACCATCATTCTCAGCAAACTGACATAAGAACAGAAAATGAAACACGGCATGTTCTCACTCATAAGTGGGAGTTTAACAATGAGAACACATGAATGCAGGGAGGGGAACATTATACACCAGGGCCTCTGGGGGGTGGGGGGCTAGGGGAGGGATAGCAGCAGGTAGGGGGATAGTGGAGGGATAGCATTAGGAGAAATACTTAATGTAGATGACGGGGTGATAGATGAAGCAAACCACCAGGGCACGTGTATACCTATGTAAGAAACCCACATACTCTGCACATGTACCCCAGAACTTAAAGTAAAAAAAAACAAATGTTCACTTATTTAATGTAGATAATAACCCTGCGAGATAGTACCACTGCCACCCCCATTCTACAGATAAGGGAAATGAGGCCCAGACAGGTATAGTAAATAAGCAGATAAGAGGTGGAACACAGAGTCAAACCCAGGAAATCTGACTCTAAAATCCGCAGTTTCACTGACTGCCTTCTGCTTCTTCCCCTCAGTGTTGCTTGGTTGACAAAACCCCAGGAAATCAATGGCTGACGCTGTCTGAGTTGGAGCCAATTGACCAGCAACAGTCAGTTTGGGGACCTAGAATACACAGACCAGGAAAGAGGCATCCTGGTGCCATGGTAAGGCTATTTTAGCTTGGCTGTTATACTGTAACACAGGCAGAGGTGTTGATATAAAGGAAAAGTTTTTTTTTATTGCATTTTAGGTTTGGGGGTACATGTGAAGAACATGCAAGATTGTTGCATAGGTACACACGTGGCAGTGTGATTTGCTTCCTTCCTCCCTATCATCTGTATCTGGCATTTCTGCCCATGCTATCTCTTCCCAACTCCTCACCCCCTACTGTCCCTCCCTTATGCCCCACCACCAACAGACCCCAGTGTGTGATGCTCCCCTCCCTATGTCCATGTGTTCTCATTGTTCAACACCTGCCTATGAGTGAGAACATGCGGTGTTTGATTTTCTGTTCTTGTGTCAGTTTGCTGAGGAAAAGTTTTTTTGTGAAGGTGGGAGGGAACTGGCTTAACGGGTAGCAACCAGGAAAATACATTTGCAGCAGTTTTGTGTGTTGGAATGCCTCTTCTCTGGCTAAGGATCATGGTCTCCATTTTTGTGAACAAAGCAACATCCACTAATGACTTTGCGTCCATGTTAGCTTGATATTTTTTCTATTGCTTCCTTTTTATGATCCACTCCATTAATATTTCTCTTTTCCTGGACTCCCCCCCCTTCCTACCTGGTCCTCACTAGACTCTTTTTCCAGATGTGGGACAACCACTTCATAGTCTCTAAACATATTTTAGGCTAATTTGTTTAATAGTTATGTGTTCTTTTTGCTGATACTGGAGGATTTCAAAAGTCTAAGGAGACTTCCATGGATGTTGTTCCATGGTAACTCGAGTCCCAAGTTTGTGAATATATATCTTGGCAGCTTTGTGAATTCAAGTACTTCCTGAAGTCCAGGGCCAAAATGGGAAATACAGCTGGGGCAGATGTTCTGGGATTAAGGTTGCTTTCTTGGTTTTAAAAGTTGAGAAATTCAGGTATTTTGAGGGGACTCTGCAAAGCTAAGCCAGGTGAAACAATGGGAGCAGCACCAATGCATACATTTCCATATACTCACTGCCATGGGCTGTTAGAATTATTTTGGCAATACTTTGTGAAGTAGTTAGCATATTTATGCCTAATAAGTAAAAGAAGGAGAGGAAATGAAGATGCAGTATTATACACAATAATAAATTGTACATAAATGCTATCCCTCTGGAATAATAAGCAGTCCTAGAAGACCTAGTTACTGAAAATTGATTCACCCATAAGAAATTATCTAAAAACATCATAACAATGGTGTGTGTTTTAGGAACACATGGAAAAGAATATTCATTTTAGTGGTGTTTCTTTTTAAAGATATAAGTTCCAAGTTCTTCTTAACTTTTATCAATCAAACCACATTATCATTAAATGTGTTTCTGAGATCACTAAATTCTTCCACAGAAAATAGACTCCTACCCATTGAACATCTATACAATTATCTATTCAGCACAGTGCTTAATTTTTATCTGTTATTTTCTAAGACAAACATATCTTTTCTGAAAGACAAAGACAGTAAAAACAGTTTCTCAGGTTTTTGTTTATTCTTAGCTTTTAAGCATCTTTCAAATTGAATGATTAGACCCTATCACGTAAAAACACTTTCATCAGTCATCACTTTAAAATTGTGGCTCTGTAGAAAACATACTTTGTATTTTACTTTTTTAAAAATATATATACTTTAAGTTCTGGGATACGTGTGCAGAACGTGCAGGATTGTTACATTGGTATACATGTGCCATGGTGGTTTGCTGCACCCATCAACCTGTCATCTGTACTAGATATTTCTCCTAGTGCTATCCCTCCCCTAATCCCCACCCACAAAGGTCTGCAGTGTGTGATGTTCCCTCCCTGTGTCCATGTGTTCTCATTGTTCAACTCCCACTTATGAGTAAGAACATGTGGTGTTTGGTTTTCTGTTCTAGTGTCAGTTTGCTGAGAATGATGGTTTCCAGGTTCATCCATGTCCCTGCAAAGGACATGAACTCATCCATTTTTATGACTGCACAGTATTCCACAGTGAATATGTGCCACATTTTCTTTATCCAGTCTATCATTGATGGGCATTTGGATTGGTTCCACATCTTCGCTATTGTGAACAGTGTTGCAATAAACATATGTGTGCATGTGTCTTTATAATGGAATGTTTTATAATACTTGGGGTGTATACCCAGTAACGAGATTGCCAGGTCAAATGGTATTTCTACTTCTAGGTCCTTGAGGAATTGCCACACTGTCTTCCACAATGGTTGAACTAATTTATATTCCCACCAACAGCATTAAACTCTTCCTGTTTCTCCACATCCTCTCCAGCATCTGTTGTTTCCTGACATTTTAATGATCACCATTCCAACTGACATGAGATGGCATCTCACTGTAGTTTTGATTTGCATTTCTCTAATGACCAGTGATGATGAGCTTTTTTTCCATATGTTTCTTGGCCATATAAATGTCTTCTTTTGAGATGTGTCTTTTCATATCCTTTGCCTACTTTTTTTTTTTTTTTTTTTTTGAGATGGAGTTTCGGTCTTGTTACCCAGGCTGGAGTGCAGTGGCGCAATCTCGGCTCACTGCAACCTCTGCCTCCTGGGTTCAGGCAATTCTCCTGCCTCAGCCTCCTGAGTAGCTGGGATTACAGGCACACGCCACCATGCCCAGCAAATTTTTTGAATTTTTAGTGGAGACCGGGTTTCACCATGTTGACCAGGATGGTCTTGATCTCTTGACCTCATGATCCACCCGCCTCGGCCTCCCAAAGTGCTGGGATTACAGGCGTGAGCCACCGCACCCGGCTAAACTTTGCCTACTTTTTGATGGGGTTGTTTCTTTTTCTTGTAAATTTTTTTAAGTTCCTGGTAGATTCTGGATATTAGTCCTTTGTCAAATGGATAGATTGGGAAAATTTTCTCCTATTCTGTACCATCTCACTCTGATGATAGTTTCTTTTGCTGTGCAGAAGCTCTTTAGTTTAATTAGATCCTATTTATCAATTTTGGCTTTTGTTGCCATAAGCATGCTTTTTCTTAAATAAAAAAAGCCAATCACACCCAAAATAGTAAATTAAATGAATATTTATTGGGTATTTTCAGTGCACTGAGTAGAGTGTCAAGTATGAAACTCTCTAGACAAGGAACAGTGGATCTCATCTCTAGTCTTGAATTCCTAGCTATGTTACTGTAAGCGAGTTATATAAGTTTCAGTTCCTTGGTCACTCTATCTGTTAAATTACTTTTCTGTTATTAGGATGCTTGTAGATCAGAGTTGTATGCAGCAGAAACCAACTCTGGCTAATTTAAGCAGAAAAGAAATTCATTAATGGTTATTATAGCATAGTTCACATATCCTTGGGGAAAGCCAGAGACCCATTCTTGGAAGTCAAGGAAGGATACATGACATGAAAACGAAGGCATGAGTTGGCTCCTGGAGGACAGTGTTTTCTCATCTTTGTGCATGGACGTTCCCACTTTGAACCATTGGACCAATCAGAGGTTATTACTAAAGCCACCATCATTTCTGCCTCTGGCAACTGAGTGTAGTTACCACAGTTACCATCACAATTGTGTGTGAGGATATGGAGCATCTTCTCTGCTCTGCTTCTGTGTCTCCCTAGTTTGGCCCAAGAATGTCTGTTTGGAGTGGTCAATGACCTTTGCCTATGGCTCAGCTGCAGAGGGGCAGCACAACACAAAGATCTTGCATTGTTTCTTCCAAAAGGTGAGAAATGCTCTAAATATAAAAAAAGCGTTACTATGTTGCATAGTCCAAAATATTAATGCTACTAAAAGAAACATTTCAAATTCTGACACCTTCTACAATACTTATTATAACTTGGGCAATGATTTGGCTGAAAAAAGTCTTGACAATTACCTGTTGTATTTCTAAATAGCACCTGTTTCTCTCTCATTTAGAGCCCTGGTTTAAAAGATAAATTATAAAGTCAACCTATTTACAATGAATGCCATTATATCACAAACTAGGAGTATATGTTTGCAATTAATTACCATATTTATGCAGATTGCAACATCTATATAAATATTTGAGATAAAACCTTCATCTTGAATTGTGTTTACCTGCAGCACATGTTCTTATCTTGACAGTGGTTCCATGAGGTAGCCAGGGCAAGCATTATCCATCCCTTTTATAAGTAAGAAACCCATTAGTTGACAAGGGTATGCCAAAGCTATTTTGTGAGTGGCAGAGAAGGTATTAGACCCTGTGTCTTCTGATTGCTCTAACCTTTGGATTAAGCACACCAGCTTCACAGTTATTAATTAATTCATTAGATTGCCCAGAGAAACATAAAGATGGCTGAACAAGTAAAAGGTTGAGATTTTGACTGTCATATTCCATGCTCTAAACTAGAGCTTAGCTCAGTAGGATGCCCCTCCATGTATGCATGTGCTGAGTGGGTGCTCCTCCAGTTATCCATGCTGTCAGGGCCTGTGGCATTAGCCTCAGGTGGACAAGCTCCCTCCCGCTCCTTTTCCCTATTGTCCTCTTCTTTGCCCTGATTGGAAAATTCTTGGGAAGAATGGCTCTAAGCAATCTAGTACAGATGTTCCAATCCACTTGAAAGATATTTCTCATCTATTTAGTCATTCAACACTGATTTTTCAAAGGCTCTGATGTTCCAGATAAGGTGCCAGATGTGACAAATAAAAAAGGTAAAAGACTCAGATCCTGTCCATGGATAGCTTGTTGTCCAGCAGGGGAGGCAAGCAGACACAGGGGCAAACTCAGAGCAGGTAATAAAGGTGATCACTAGAGTAGATACAAAGGCTATAAGAATACTTAGATGAGGACTGGGCGCGGTGGCTCACACCTGTAATCCCAGCACTTTGAATACTTAGATGAGGACCGAGGTGGGTGGATCACGAGGTCAAGAGATCGAGACCATCCTGGTCAACATGGCGAAACCCCATATCTACTAAAAATACAAAAAATTAGCTGGGCATGGTGGCACATGCCTGTAATCCCAGCTACTCAGAACTCAGGAGGCTGAGGCAGGAGAATTGCCTGAACCCAGGAGGCAGAGGTTGCGGTGAGCCGAGATCTCACCATTGCACTCCAGCCTGGGTAACAAGAGCCAAACTCCATCTCAATTAAAAAAAAAAAAAAAAGAATACTTAGATGAGACTCTTAGAAGGGTCTGGTTGCAAGGGAGTGCATGGGAATCTTCTCAGAGTGGATGATCTTTTCTTTGAACTCTAAAGTAGTAGGAGGAATTCTCCAAGCAAAAGAATAAGTGGCGAGAGACTGTGTCCTATGCAGAATGAGCCACTGTACAGAGGGTGAAGACCCTAGAAATCATCCTTCCTTTTAGGTATGCAGACATTTCTGTGTGGCTGAAGAGTAGGTGCAAGGTGGGTAGGGCTCAGAGACCAGGTAAGGAAGTGGCAGTTCTTGCAGGGCCTTCTAGGTCACAAAAGGTCTTCTATGCTAAAGTCACCATCTCTGATCTTATAATAATAATAACGTGCTAAAAAAAATGAAATGTTTCTTCTCAAAGAGATAATGGCTTAAAAGTCAACTCAAATGTTTCCAATGAGGAATTCAATAATAGCTACTATCTATTAAACATCATCTATGTGTTAACCATTGCTCTAAGCACTTTCTTGCTATTCAGTTATTTGATTCTTCCAACAAGCGTATGAGGTAAGTTTTATTATCCTTGTATTACAAATGAGAAAAATTGAGACATAGAGATCTTGCTATAGGTAACATAGAACTGGGATTTGAATTTACATAGTATATTTTCCAATTATTTTCTCTTAATACAGTAGTACACACTAGTAGAAAATTCCACTTTAGATATTTCCATCATGAGAATATGTTTGCTGTAGGAGTTCATGGGAATAATGTTATTTTGAATTATTTAAAATAGAAAGCAGTGGAGCAACATTACTCATGCTTCAGAATCTTCAGACTTACTAATATTATAATAAATGCACCCAATAAGAAAGTATACATTCTTGCCTCCTAAACAATTTGTTTCTCTTTATAGCACATAAGAACTCTGAGTTTTAGTTTTTCATTGGAAGACCAAAGATGATAAGTTGGTACAAGAGTAATCATGTTTTTGCCATTAAAATAATAATTTGAATTCCTTTGAATTCATTTAATGGTTTTGCCATTAAATATAATGGCAAAAACTGTGATTACGTTTGCACCAATCTAATAATATCCTGCTATTAAATGAGATGAATAGGGGGCAAGTGACATATATGTAGCTCAGCATTTAATATGAGAATCTAAATCTGACACTATAAAGCTGGGCACTTGCAATCATCTCACACTGCAAAGTGATGGGTCTTCTGACATGTACTTGTAAAATAATGGAGGCTGTGTTACCTTCTCAATAGATGTCTCATCGAGCTTCAACTCATTTATTCATTCTTTTTATTAAAAAAAAAAAAAAAAAAAAACTTGCTTCAAGTTTCTTTGTGCCTGCCTGTCTTGGGTGCTGAGGACATAAATAGTGAACATTAAGTGATCTCTGTCCTCGGAAGTCTTTCAGTATTGTGGAAGAGCACAAGCATAAACAGAAATTATAAAGCAATATGCCAAACACACTGATAGTGCAAAGTGTAGGGTTTAATGGCAGCCCCAGTCAAGGGGACTCAACTCAGCCTGGAGCTACAGGGGAAGATTTCACTGTAAAAAGGGTGCCTTGAGATTTTTTGCCAGAATAAGACTCAGCATCGCTGTAGTTAGATCAAGATAGAGTTGCGTACAAGAAGAGCAAGAGTCTAATCCTTCCCCTCTGCTATATTCACCAGGCAAATTGGGGAAGCCATTTCTATTTTTAATTGTTTCTCCCTCCAGCCACATTTGCCATATTCATTTTCATACTATCTGAAAACTGAATCAGGTTCAATCTGGAATTGCAGAAGCCCCTGTGTACCCTCAAAAAGCAGCCTTACCAGCAATCATCATTTCAGGCATACGGCTCTTCATTTGTTCCCAGCAGCCATCTCAAAGACATTCAGGCCTCTGAATCGATGTGCAAATTTCAACACAAATGCTGTGAGGGTTTCCCTTTGAGAACCTTTGCTGGATACATGTTAAATAAATTTTTTTTTTTTTTTTTTTTTTTTAACTCTAGTGCTATTTATCCAAATAATCCTTCAGGGGGTTTGTAGTCCAATGAGGGCTGCTAATACAGCACATATATTTGGTTTGTTATCAAAAATGATATTTCAGAAACACATGTAAATAATTCGATAAGAGATTGTAACAGTATCTTCTCATCCTTTGGGGAGTTACTAGAATTATATAACATTTCCAACAATGTTATTACGGTTATAAAAATACACAGTTATCTTCAAGCGGCCCCTTTTGTATCGAGAAGAGACATTTCAACTAAGTTCTTATTTCCCTATTTTCACACCATTGATCATTATTTCCTAAGTTCCAGCTACTTCATGATGCTTCCCTTGAACTCTTAAGAATTTCTTCGTGATCTTCCCGAAATATCCAGTACATTCCGTTTTTGCACTTGGTTTCTGTGTGCAATTTCAAATTGCTCTTCTCTAGTCCCAATTATCCCATTCTTGAAGGCCATATCTTGTCTCGTCTCTCTTAAAAAGCTGTATCTGTGCTCCCTGTGGGGACAGAGTAGACTTTGTGGTCCTCATTTTTCAGAGTAGGTGAAGCTGTGCTGTGGAAACCAACAAACCCCCAATCCCAGATGCTATTAACAACAAAAGTTCGTCTTGTTCCAGTTCTGCATCACGGCTTAGTTGGAGACTGTTCTTCTTTACCTCACTCTGGCACTCTGGCTTTCAGAGAAGCCACAAGCTGAAAACTTGCCAATTGCAAGGGCAGAAGGAAAGAGAGCTCTGAAGAGGAACAGTCTTGCAGTAGTACTTATATGCTTTATCCAGAGAGGTGCACGTCACTGTACTTGGAACTGATTGGCTACTGCTAGACCCATGGTCCCTCCCAATTGCAGGAAGACAGGAAGTGCAACCACACCTGTGTCTGAAAGCAGAGATCCGTAAGTATTTGATAAGCTGCACTGATGACTGTTCTTCGGGATTGACTGGCGGATTTGGCACTTACTAATGACTCTGACTCTGAGCAAGTGGTGTAACTGCTGAACTGCTTTATGCCTCAGCTTTGTAAAATAGAAAAATCCTTTATTCTTCTACGAATTCTAGAAAACAATTATTGACTATATAACTCATCTGACAGATCTAATCTGCTGTTACTCTTTGTTCCTGAATGGTGTGATGGGTGTGTTTGATATCCCCCATAAGAATGCAAGCTTGTTCAGTTGAATTGAGCTCCTCTAACATTCAAGGAGCATTAGGTGGAAACCAATTTACCGTACAGTGCTAGGCAAATGAAATTTGACTCTATGATCTTGTTCATTAAGGAAAGAAAGACAAATTAGAAGGGTCATGAGTTAAATCCTCAGGGCTGTTAGAAACTTACCTTTTTGTCTCAGAAAAAAATAGTCTCCCAAATATCTCATAAAATATCCCTTACAATTCAATTTTTTGAAAGAGTTTTTCATTTAGTTCATTCTTCTCAATGAGGTAGTTATGTATAAGTCAATGAATGGTGTTAGGCTCTATGGATTTGGTAATCATGTTCCAATTTCTGCTCGGTCATTTTTAATCGACAGCTTCGTTGCAACTGTTGCTAAAGAACAGATTTATGCATTGTTTGTCATCAGATCAATGAGCATTACAAGCAATCAGGCTGAAGAGTTACAAAGGCCCACATTATTTTTTCTTAGGCATAAAACAGTCAGTCGGCTTCAAGTTAGAGCTGGGTCAATTATTCATTTTAATATTGTTGATTTAGGCCCACCTGAAGAGATGGCCTTGATGAAGTACAATAAAACTGGTGTGATTAAATATTTCTTTCATCTCAAATCTTCCTGCAATTTTTAGGTTTTTGTGTACCATGAACTCAATAATCTGTATGCATTGAAAGAATAGGCTAGGGGCTGGGCGTGGTGGCTCATGCCTGTAATCCCAGCACTTTGGGAAGCCGAGGTGGGCAGATCATGAGGTCAAGAGATCGAGACCAACCTGGCCAACATGGTGAAACTCCGTCTCTACTAAAAAATGCAAAAATTAGCTGGGCGTAGTGGCACATGCCTGTGGTCCCAGCTACTCGGGAGGCTGAGGCAGGAGAATTGCTTGAACCCAGGAGGCAGAGGTTGCAGTGAGCAGAGATCATGTCACTGCACCACTCCAGCCTGATGACAGAGCGAGACTCCATCTAAAAAAAAAAAAAAAAAAATAGGCTGGGTCATAAATAGCAGTCATTAATTGAAGCTGCTTTTACACTTAGTCTGCAATTTCTCATCTCTATAATTTAGAAAATATGTATTTTAAAATCAGATGTGAAGTTTTATTGCAATTTATAGAACTATTTAATATGAAGCTTTAAAATATTAAATATAATGCTTTCTGGAGTAACAATCTTGCCATCTTTGACCCACGTGTTAACATATTTTTAGCTGCAGATAAAATTAGTCTGTGCCAATATTAGTATATTTTAGATGACATCTATTAATCATAGCCCTTAGACCAAGGTGGCTGTGACCTGGTTAATTATTGAAATGTTGACCCAATGTGGACAACTGGGCAAAAGTCTTATGCTTTTTTCTTTCCTGCAGTCAGAATTAAATCACTGATCCCACAAGAAAGGACCACCACGGTGCTGCAGAACACTGGAATTGTGAGATGTTATGAGATCAGTTTTAGCTTGATTTCCTCACAGCCCCCTTAAGCACACTTTATAAGGTACTCACAACTATATTTTGCTTCCCAAACTCCTCAGGCTAATATGTCTTTGCTGTGCTGTGTCCTCTGCTAGGCATGACTGCCTCTGTTTCCTCTTCTAACTCTGAGTCATAGAAATTGCAAAGCTCAGCTCCAGCAAAATGCCTTCCAAAATGTTTTCTCTACATTTATTTCAACTTTCCAGTTCTATGTTTCCATTAGATTGCTCAATAGTAAGCACCTATCATCATTTATATGTCTGTTCAGTCTACTAGAATGCTAGTTTCTGGACCATAGATCTTATGAATTATTTAAATCTTGGCTGGGCATGGTGGCTCACACCTGTAATCCCAGCATTTTGGGAAGCCTAGGTGGGCAGATCACTTGAGGCCAGGAGTTCTAGACCAGCCTGGCCAACAAGGTGAAACCCTGTCTCTACTAAAAATACAAAAATTAGCTAAATGTGGAGGCACCCGCCTGTAATCCCGGCTACTCTGGACTCTGAGGCAGGAGGATTGCTTGAACCCAGGAGGTGGAAGTTGGCAGTGAGCTGAGATGAGGCCACTGTACTCCAGCTTGGGCTACCAAGTGAGACTCTGTCCCCTTTCCCTCCACCTAAAAAAACCAAAAACCAAAAAATAAATCTTTACTATCAGTTATTTGGCATGACATAAACTTAATAAACATGTGTTGAATGAATATTTGTTGAGTGAATGGGTGAATATCATAGAACTATGACTTAAACTACTCTATGTATTGGGAATATTAGTTGCTAGCATGTAAGGAACACTTTGTGTGCCAGGCACTGTTCTTTGCATTATATGTTGTAACTCACTGATAGTGCACAAAAGTCCTGAGAAATAGTGTTATCCCATTTCACAGATGAGGAAACTGAGACACCAGAAGAGGAAGTAACTTGCCCAATGTCACTCGGCCAGTCAGAGGTGGCACCCAGCATTGAAATCCAGAACAAATAAACAATACCACGATACTGTTACCTTTTATGTTGTACATTTCTAATGGCCAATAAAGAAAACAAATTGAAAACAAAATTCTTCCTTCCTGCTCCTGCTTATTCCTAATGGCTGTTCTTTTTAGCTCCTGTAGAAACTAAAGTAATAACATGTCTTTGTATTTATTGTAGCTTTAGTAATTTCAGCATGTAAAGTTGCTTTGGAAGCCGTACTGCTTAAATATTAATTAAAGAGATGAAACCTTCCAAGCAACTGTTGTCAGAGAAAGACCAACACTAGTTAGATTTTTACCTACTGGCAAGTTAAAAATAAGATTATGGTAGCTTTACTACCTCCTGAAAATCTGTTGGACTTTAAGCCCCTCGTGAGATTCAAAAGAAAAATTTGGCACCCAACTTTAAAGCAGAGATATATAAAGATCAGTAAATAAATGAAAAAGTGATTATATTCTTTATTAAAGATTTACAAAAAAAAATCCTTTAACTATGCAATCCTACAGTTGTTTTCAAATACAAACGATTTCCCCATCTTTAGATAAATGTGTTTAATGGATACAACTCAGTGCAGTGATCTTCCTAAAAATGTCCCTTTGTTTCCTTTTTGGAGACTTCTAACATATCATAAAATAAATTATGACCCAAAAGCTTTTGTTAAACTGTGAAAAATTTAAAATTTTCACATTTGTTAAAGAAATACTTTTAAGCACACACACGTGCAATGATTTGCTTGTATTTTTCCCCTGATAGTAACAGGATTTATAAAGATGTTATTTTGTAGCTCACTTTGCTAGTTACAACATTTGGGATGAGTTACTTAAACCGTGCATGATTCCTTTTCTTATACGTAAAATAAAGGTACTGATAAGACTTACTTTAAGAAATTAAAATACCTAGAACAGTGCTCACCAAGAGAAGAACTTCAATACCTTGCTACTGTTGTTAATATTGGCATTGAGCAAGGTGGTTTCATAAAAGAACAAGCACTTAAAAAGATGACAAACATCATTTAACATGTCAGGTCATCTTGTGTGACCACAGCTGTGTGTTAGTCTGCTCTGGTTACCACAAGAGAATATACCACAGATTGGGTGGCTGAAGCAACAGAAATTTATTTTCTCACAGTTCTGGAGGCTGGAAGTCCAAGTCAAGGTGCTGGAAGCGTTTGTTTCTAGTGAGGCCTTGTTTCCCGGCTTGCAAATGACCACCTTCCCACTGTCTTGACACAAGCTTTCCTGTGTGAGTGCATTTCTAGTGTCTCTTCCTCTTCTTACATTAATATTAACACAAGGTCTATTAGATTAAGGCCCTATCGTTATGTTCTCATTTGATCTAAATTACCTTATATCAAAATATAGTCACATTGGGGTTCAGGGGTTCAACATATGAATCTTGGGGACCATAAAGTCCACAATAAGGCAGAACATCATTTAGGGAGATCTTCAATGTCTGAATTTGAAGTTCTTTATATAAAGCCTGGGTCAAACCCCTCTCCCGCTGCTGGCTGCTCAGCCCAATGGAAGGTTTTAAGAGGTCATCTGATTCCCATTTTAAATGAATGCCTTCAGCTCCTATTTGGAGTTCTTTACTCATTAATACACTTTTCTTTCTTTAGCCTTGTATCAACAGATATTTCCATGGGGTTTTCCATGGGTTTTATTTTATTTCTTACAGAACTGCTGGGGATCTTGATTACTACTTGACAATAGGAAATAAGAGATTCAGAAATCAAATAAATAGGGAAGAGTGGAACATTTGTCTGGGCATGCCATCAGCCTCAAGCATGTCAAGAATGTGGTTGGAATGCCTTTACCATCAGAGGAATGTTCTAGCACCATACATCAGTCCTTCACTTAGGGAAGTGTGAAATTCCTAAGGTTTTAAAAATAACAGAACGATGTAATAGGCTCTCATTGTAACAAATTAAACCTCACCCACAATTATAATAAATAAGATATGTATAATGATGACATTTTAAATTGAGACCAAAGTGTCTCCAACAAAAAGCAGTAATGACTAATTTCACATCGTGCAGAATAACTCATTTGTCAGGGAAAACCTAGCTCCTATGCTTAGAGTCTCAGGGTTCTTTTTATGATAACTTCCCAGCATCTCTGTTTAGTTATGATGTCAGTTTGTTATTCCATGTAATGTCAACAACTCAGCACAAGAAATGAATAGCATGCTAATTTTCTGCATGTGTGCAAGTAAATATTGAATTATGGTTAACCCTTAGAGCAATGCACTTCAGGAAACTTCCACTTTCCTTTTATAATCTGCCAGTCCTCAAGGCAATTTCCACCATCCCATGTGTTTGTCTGAAACCTCAAAGAAACTATCATTTTATTTTATTTTATATGGCTAGTTATTCTATTTTTAGGTACAATTTTTTTTTTTGAAATAGAGTCTTGCTCTGTTGCCAGGCTGGGGTGCAATGGTGTGATTTCGGCTCACTGCAACCTCCATCTCCCAAGTTCAAGGATTCTTCTTCCTCAGGCTCCTGAGTAGCTGGGACTATAGGCGTGTGCCACCATGCCCAGCAAATTTTTGCATGTGTAGTAGAGATGGGGTGTCACCATATTGACCAGGCTGGTTTTGAACTCCTGACCTCAGGTTATCCACCTGCCACAGCCTCCCAAAGTGTTGGGATTACAGACATGAGCCACCACGCTTGGCTATTTTTAAGTACAGTTGTGACCTGGATAAGCTAAGTAATCTACAGGCCTTAATGGTATCTTACAGCCACTAGATCTTCAGGTAGATTAGATAAAACATTAATTGTTACCTATAGGAAGTCCCTGGCTAGCTACATTTTCCTAAGTCCTAAAGAGGCGGATTACCTGAGGTCAGCAGTTTGAGACCAACCTGGCTAATGTAGTGAAACCCCATCTCTACTAAAAAAAAAAAAAAAAAAAAAATTAGCCAGGCATGGTGGCATATATCTGTAATCCCAGCTACTCAGGAGGCTGAGACAGGAGGATCACTTGAACCCGGTAGGTGGAGGTTGCAGTGAGCTGAGATTGTGTCATTGCACTTCAGCCTGGGTGACAAGAGTGAAACTCTATCTCAAAAAATAAAATAAAAAGAAATAAAAGCTATATTAAAACAAGATTTTTTGGCCCACGTTATAAAAACAAAGTAGAGATATCTAAGATGAGACGGTAGTTACAGACAGAGTATCCCTGCATAGAAATCTAACTCATACAAACACGTGGCTTGAGTATTATTAATGGTTGCTGGTTTTTAACAACTGCTACAACCTGGATCTTCAAGATATGGGTCCTCTATTTTTTCCTTCCTTTTTCATATCTGACAGACCCAAGTAAGTAGTAGACAAGCCATGCTAGAAAAAAATCAGCCAGCACATTTCTGGCAGCGAGGTTTTATGGCCAAGCCCTGGGGAAAGTGAACCTACATTTGTCTCCAAGAAAAGATAAGTAGGGGAGAAACTGTGTGTGAGAAAATCCGGGCAACTGTTAATATGATTCTGGTTATGTGTGGCTTGGTCTCTCTCGGTAGAGTCTTAGTTTTTCTCTTTGGCTCACACGTAAATGACGACTGTCTCAGGGAAAAAGTGTCTTACGCTACATTTTTCCTCTGCTCTCACATCACCACAACGTCATCAACACAAAAGACTTCTGTGACCAAAGGTGTGGGGGTTTGTCCCCGCACACCAACCCGTGGGTCCTCCAATTCAGTTCTGATACTATCTATCCAGGCATGGTGTCAGATCTCACAGATTGAGGGCTCAGTCCCACAAGACCACCCCCTCCTTCCTCTCAGTCATCAGTCCAGGCCTCCAGAAATCCTGACCAACTGGCTTCAAGTTGGGATTCCCATGACCCCTTCTTTGAGTTCAGTTAACTTGCTAGAGCAGCTCACAGAATTTAGGGAAACACTTCCTTATGTTTACCCATTGTTACCAAGGCTATTTTAAAGGATAAAAATAAACAGCCAGATGAAGAGATATGTATAGTGAGGACTGGAAGGGTCCCAAGCTCAGGAGCTTCTGTCCCCTTGGACTTGGGGCATGCCACCCTCCCGCCATGTGGATGAGTTCTTTACCCTCCTGATGGCCACCATGTGTTCAATTCTCCAGAACCTCCCTGAACCCTGTTCTTTGGGCCTTTTATGGAGATGTCACTGGTTATCTATCATTGAAGCATGAATGATCATGTTGAAATGTAACTGGACAAATAGGATATGATCTAAATCCAACAAGACCTGTCAGTTCAGATTATTCTTGACCTCCCTGTGCAGTATTCCCTCCCCCAGAATATGTGGCAGGAACCTCTCTGGGATGAGGGTCTTATGACTCATAGTCAGGTAAGAATCTTGCCTTGGGCAGGTGAAAGGAGGAAGAGAGAAAGTCAGAGAGAAACACTGTGCTTCTAAAGCCTAAAGTGACCCCAAGATTGTAACAAGACTGTAACAGTGGAAAATGGAAAATGCGAGTTATGAGCTAGGAACTTTGAGTAAAAATCTACATGTATATATATGATCATAACATCACATAACAAACCCGGCAGTGACTGTAAACTTTCGTGGTTGTTGTTGAGCTTTCTAGTCTCCTGTGCCTTCCACCTCCCCTCTTGAATAACTGGGTTTTTGATCCAGCCTCAACCTTAACGTTACCTTCTCCGAGAAATCACTCACCTTCCCAGAATTTGGGATCAGTGTTTTTATGACACAATAGATGGAAAATAACACATATACTGTATGATAATCTTTGGGAAAAAAAGAAGGCTGACCAAGCAGGGAGATTGTCTGGCTTTGGCAAGCTATCTCGAGTTGGCAATTGTCAGAGAGTGACTCAGCTGTCTGGCTCTATCTACCTTTCAGACAGATTTAGGTGAACTGGAGATAGATTCAATCGTAAGGTTTATTCACACATAGGCATGCCTGGATTGGCCAAATCTCATCAGCATACAGGAAGGGCAAATATCCTTGTTTTCATTAGGCAAATCCTACCTTTTCTCTGTTGGAATGCCATAAATTTAAACTTTCTAAGCTAAGCACTGTCTAATTATATTTAAGCATGTATTTCTACATATTTCTTCACACATTCCTTATGTTTTTAGTTTATTCATTTACTAAATGTTTGCAACGTAAAGGTGTCAAATGCATTTAATGATGATTTAAGAACATGTATACCCATTTTGCAGAGAAGACAGGGGCTTAGAAAGGTTAAATGGCTTTCTCCAAGTCACATTGCTGATTTATGTCAGAGAAGAGACCAGCCTTAATACCTGTTTGTTCATTTCCCAGTAAATTCTTACTTAGCTGTCATTTCTAAATTCAGATGTTACATAATTCCACAATATTTAGGAGTATTGAGTGCCTTGTGTATACTACGTTTCATTCATATATGTCTAATTTCTGAGATTGAGAAAAACACACACAGTGAATAGCAAGGAAGAGGAAAGGAAACTGACGGGGTCTTGATGACATCCTGTTTCCTGAGCCCATCCTGGCGACATGAAACTCCAGTTTCTTGTTATGCAAGACAATTACATGCCTTTATTTTTTAATTTAAATGAATAGTTTGCCGTTCTCTTATTTGCAACAAAAAGTTTCTAATAGAGTAAAATAATAAAGATAATGAATGGCAAAGTAATATAAAAGTCTTTTTTAAAGCCTTCAACTTAAACAAATTTACAAAAAAAAAAAGTCATTAGAAAGCGGGCAAAGGACATGAACAGACTCTTCTCAAAAGAAGACATACACATGGCCAAGAAACATATGCAAAAAGCTCAACGTCACTGATCATTAGAGAAATACAGATAAAACCACAATGAGATACCATCTCATGCCAGCCAGAATAGCTATTCTAAAAAAAGCCAAAAAACAACAGATGCTGGTGACATTGTGGAGAAAAAAGAACACTTTTACACTGTTGGTAGGATTGTAAATTAGTTCAATTATTGTGGAAGACGGAGTAGTGATATCTCAAATACTTAAAGGCAAAAATACCATTCGACCCAGCAATCCCAATACTGGGTATATACCCAAAGGAATAAAATTATTCTATTATAAAGATGTATGCACTTATATATTCATTGCAGCACTATTCACAATAGCAAAGGCATGGAATCAACTTAAATGCCCATCACTGATAGACTGGACAAAGAAAATGTAGTATATATACAACACAGAATACTATGCAGTTATAAAAAGGAACAAGGTCATGTCTTTTGCACGGACATCAATGAAGTTGCAAGCCATTATTCTCAGCAAACCAACACAGGAACAGAAAACCAAATATCATATGTTCTCACTTATAAGTGGGAGCTGAATGATAAGAACACATGGATGAAGGGAGGGGAACAACACCCACTGGGGGCAGAGGGGTTGGGAGGAGGGAGAGCATCAGGAAGAGTATCTAATGGATGCTGGGCTAAATACCTAGATGATGGAATGATCAGTGAGCAAGCCACCATGGCACACATTTACCTACGTCACAAACCATATTCTGCACATGTACCCTTGAACTTAAAAGTTGAAGAGAAAAAAAGCCTTTAAAAAAAAACCCCATGTTGAACATATTTCAGTTTGTAAGAGTCATGTGTGAGGAGGCTGTTTTGTATTTACACAGTGTGGTTCACTACCAGAAATGCTAGCACACTCTTGTTATAAAATTATTCACTTTATAACACAAGGCCAAGTAGAGGTACTTTCAAAACAGTTTTGTACAGGGATGATGGTGGTTGGGTCATGGTCTGCAGATGCTTTCCATGAGAACGTGAAATTCAGACTGTGCCTGGGGGAGGAGCACATGATATGAATGGCTTGGATTTCTTACTTCCCAGTATGAGAGAAGTAGTGCGTGAGAAAATTTGATTGTATTTTCCATATCAGAAACACCTTTATGAACACCTGATTTCAACAATACATAGCTATTAGGCTTGTGTCATAAAGAGTTTCTATAGGGTAAAATAAGATGTGACACTGTCTATCCTCACCCTCTAATAATCAGTGATGTTGAACTTTTTTCATATGTTTCCTGGCCACATGTATGTGTTCTTTTGAGAAGTGTCTGTTTGTGTTCTATTGCCACTAATGAGAGCTAATATTTGCAGCATTTACTATTTTCCGTGCACTGTGTAAAGCGCTTTTCATGTCTTTCTCTAGTAGAGCCTCATATCCTCGTTAGATAGAATGCTTATAATCCCTCTCTTTATATACAAAGAGCCTGTGGGTTGGTATAGAGAAATAACTGGTGTAATACCATTAAACTAGCAAGTAGAAGAATCAGGATTTGAGCATAAGCAGGATGACAGTCTCTATACTCTTCTGTCAACTACAATAAGATTATAAGCATGTTATATTACTTGCACACCAAATAGATCATTTCCCTCAGTGCTGGTTGTGAAGTTTCTTATCCTTGAAAGAAGATAGAAGCCACTTTGATTATGATTGAGATGAGAGACGGGGTGAAATCAGCAACATTGTGTAGAATAACTGAGGTTTTGCTTCAGTCTCCTCCCTATGTGCTATCATGGGCACATGTGCAAGCCTGGGTTAAAGGGAAAAGGAATTGAGAGGAGAAATTGAGGTGATCTTTCTCCTTGTCACCGGGCATTATCACCCATTAACATTGGTCATGTGGGAAGTAGAACAAATGAAATCTTTAGGATCAGATACATCTGAGTTTAAATTCTATTCTGCCATTTTTCTGGCTCAGTCTTGGTTTCCCTATGTTCAAAGCTACGAGCCTAACACCAACTTTATAATGCAATTGAGGGCAATTGTATATGTTTGTGATTGTCTGTGTATTTACCAAGCAAAATGCTTGGCACAGAGGTGAAAAAATAAACGATAGTTATAGCTGTTATATGTATGATTATATAATAATTATAATAATAAAATTGTTTTCTATTAGCAGCTATTATTACCTTGCTAACGAGTTTATTTTCTCATTTTGCCTTTCTAATATCACCTGGCTGCTCTGGCTCTTAATGACCTCTCTAGGAGTTCAGTTCTTTTTCTTTTCATTTTCAGCTGAGAAGATTTATTAACTGTATCATTATGGTTTGAATTAAAAATATTTTAATCAAAGTGCTTCTAAGGTCAACCAATTTATATTTCTAGCATGCTTGTATTTCCTCTTTAATATTATCACCTTTTCTTAAAATATGGCTAAGAGAAAAGGCTATGCTGTCCATATGAGCTGAGGCACATAGTCCCTATTAAAGAAAGGGACTGATTTTTTTTTTTTTGCTTGTTACAGGTGGTTTAGAGAAATATTGGGTAGGATAGTGTGGTTTTTAAATGATGTACTCATAGAAAAAGGACTAGACAAAAGTATGGCTTAAGGAAACTTCTATCTTAAAATTCATGATTACACTCAGTTTGGATAACTCTACTCATGGTCCATGATGGTTCCCGTCTCAGATATGTTTCAACAATTAAATAAGGTAACACATATATAATACCAAACCTAAAACCTAGCATGTAGTAAATGCTATTAAATGCTAGCAATTACCAGTATTGTTTTCTCTGTTATAGAACTACAAGCATAGCTTTGCAAACAGTAATGATAAGTGACAGGCAAATTAATACAGGTTGTTTTTCTTCTGCACCAGTTATTAAACTATTGGATTTCTCAGCTTTAAACCCTCCCTATTAGGTTTTGCTTTGTGTTCTGGAGAAAAGCATATTTCTTTGCCAGCTTTCTTCTGTTAGGCTTTGACAATAGTTGAACTTACAAGGAGATTGGAAGGTAGGAGGAGGTGTGGATCTCCTTCAGGGGACTCTCAGAGCTCTTCGAGTAGAGGGCATCTTCCCCAGTAACAGGGAGTGAGTGTTTTCTGCTCTTAACTGTTGTCCTTATTGGGGTCATCCTTGAAATAGCATTTCTCACTGATGTCAAAAGTAGATTCCAAAAGCTGCAATTGGTCCCCATTTATAGCTTATCTGTATGCTAGAAATAACCTCATATGGCCTCTTCAAGTTTATTAAAGCCAGCTAATCTAGGTCCTAACTCCATGGGGGTCCCTTTTTTTGAACCCCTGATGTATTAGTACCAAACAGCAGGGACGCCTCCATCAGAATTCTAGGTCCAGGCTCTGCAAGACTCTTCTCTATTCTTCTAAATTTTAATACTACACTCATCCCATTACTTCCTGAACCCTAAAGGAGACAGTTGTTTCCCGCAGTAATTACCTATGTGAATCCACAGTGTCCCTCTTTTGTCTTTCATTTCTGTAATACTTATTTACCCATGCTTTATAACACATTTTTCCATTAAAATAATGAGTGGATTTTTTTTTCCCCTCACAGGACCTAGAGAAATAAGTGATCCTATATTCTGCTCAGGGCACCATGCCTGGATAGCAAATAGTGTATGCTTAGGAAAGCCTTTTACTATGTGTAAGCTAATCTAAAATGTTGGACTTAAGATTATAGAATATTAGAGTATTTAAAAGTTAGGTATATCTTTCTAATAATTGTGGATGTGCACCCTCTCTTTTTAAGATCTATACTGACATGCGTGTGTGTGTATATCTTAAGATTATATATTATCTATCACTTAGAACCCTGCGATTTGAAGGAAAATTCTATTAGGTTATAGTGCCCATGAATATTTTTGGATTGGAGGAAGGTTTATGCTATTTATCTTAAAATGTCAAGAAAGTAAAAATGAAGAATTTTGTTTTCCTACAAAATATTTGACTTAAACTTCACCGTGTAACTTTAAATGAACATGTGGATTGTTAGTGATTTGGGGGTCTTTCTGTTTTTAACTTTTATTTGCACATTTTTTAAAGCTTATCTTTCTTTTCCACCCCTCTGCCTCACCTACGTTTAATCTACAGTCATACTATCTTTTTTCTTTTTAAACACATTCCTTTTATAGATTCTTGCATTGTTAGAAACTAAAGCCATAATACTAATCTGTAAACTGTAACCAAAGTAACTATTTCAGCATTACAAATAAAAGCATAGCAAATGTCGGAAAACACTGGGGAGGAGGAGGGGAGCTGGAAGTTAACCATGTTGAGAATGACTGATCTCAGCACAATCAAATTGGCTTCTCTTCTCATAAAGTTCAAATAAAGCTTAATACCATACTAGCTTAAGACTACCATACCTACTGCATTGAGTATACACACACACACACACACACACATATATATATACACGTACTATACAGATACATATACAAACATCTATATATATATACGCACACACACACATATGTGAATATATTCAAAAAAATTGAAGAAATTGTATAGGTACAGAAGCAGTGCTTTCCCAAACTAAATCACATTAAAGTACAATACACAGATATACATATGTGTGTGTGTATAATTGTGTGTATTTAGTAATATCTGTGTATGTATAGTCACGCTTACTTACAGAAATAGTCAGAAAACTACAAATGAATCTCTCAAGATGAGCCAAGTGGAAGATAGAAATTGACTTTTTCTAGCTCATGGGTAAAAATAATTTAGGAATAGACTGGATCTTTCCACTTAACTTGATCTGTTGAGATATGAATTGAATCTGATAATATTGGAAAAATGTTTACAAGTAAATTTAGTGGAAAGTATCAAGGTTTATTAAAGGAAGTGAAAGCTATAATAGTAATCTCTTTAGTTAAGAAAATATGTTTGCACTCAAGTCGGCACTAACTGAGTTATAATGGTAATGGGAAACATAAATTTCTTCTTATGTGAAATACCTCAGTTTTAATTTAGGGCAGAGCCAAACAAAATTAATTACAATGACTTGGCAGTATATGCAAAGCCACATTCTATGCTTTCTATAGATACTATAACGAATTTACTATTACTTGGCTCCTTCCTGAGTACCTTCTTAAGATATTTGAGTTTACTAGTTAAATTTATAGTATAGCTTCCAAAATCATTTGTCAATTTACTGAACTTATTAGTGTACTTGTATGTTTTCTACTATAGATTAGAGAATTCACTGATGTTCATTGCCTTAGTCTTTTTGTATTGGTTAGATGTTTCCAAAAAGAGCAGCATTTTCCAGTAGAAAGTTGGATTTCAGTCATTAATATGGTTTATCCCTGTGTCCCCACCCAAATCCTGTCTTGAACTGTAATATGAATTGTCATCCCCAGGTGTTGAGGAGGGACCTGGTGGGAGGTGATTGGATCATGGGAGTGGTTTCTTCCATGACAGTGAGTGAATTCTCACGAGATCTGATGGCTTTATAAAAGGTGGTTTCCCCTGCCCTCTCTCCTGCAGCCTTGTGAAGAAGGTATGTATTTCTCCTTTGCCTTCTGCCATGATTATAAGTTTCCTGAGGACTTCCCAGCCATGTAGAAATGTGAGCCAATTAAACCTCTTTCCTTTATAAATTACTCAGTCTTGAATATTTCTTTATAGCAGTAGGAAAACAGACTAATACAGTCATATTTCCTCCAAAAGAAGTTATATAACAGAATTGTTATGGGTCTTAAATGACATGGTTCTCTAGAACATAATCTCCATGAGGACAGAGATTTTTGTCTGCACTCTATTCCAACAGCCTAGAACAGTGCCTGGAACATAACAGGTGCTCAATAAATAGTTATGGACTGGGCACAGTGACTCACGTCTGTAATCCCAGCACTTTGGGAGGCCAAGGCAGGCAGATTACTTGAGGCCAGGAGTTCAAGATCAGACTGTCCAACATAGTGAAACCTTGTCTCTACTAAAAATACAAAATTAGCCAGGCATGTTGGTGCATGCTTGTAATCCCAGCTACTCCAGAGGCTGAGGCAAGATAATTGCTTGAACCCAGGAGGCAGAGGTTACATGAGCTGAGATAGTGCCACTGCACTCTGGCCTGGGCAACAGAGTAAGACTCTGTCTCAGAAAAAATTAAATAATGTATAAATAAATAAATCATCATGGAGTGAATGAATAATAGTTTTAAAACCACACTGCAAACTGCAAAGCTCTGTGAAAATATTATTGTTCACTAGTATGGTTTGACTCTGTGTCCCCACCCAATTTTTATCTTGTAGCTCCCATAATTCCCACTTGTGGGAAGGACCAGGGAGAAGATAGTTGAATCATGGGGGTGCGTCTTTCCCATGTTGTCCACATGATAGTGAATGGGTCTCATGAGACCTGATGGTTTTAAAAATGGGAGCTTCTCTGCACAAGCTCTCTCTTTGCCTGCTGCCATCAACGTAGGATGTGACTTGTTCCTTCTTGCCTTCCACCATGATTGTGAGGCCTCCCCAGTCATGTGGAACTATAAGTCCAATAAACCTCTTTCTTTTGTAAATTGCCCTGTCTGGGGTATGTTTTTATCAGCAGTGTGAAAACGGACTATGCATCCACTAACATACTATGATGTCAAACCTGTTATCGAGTGTTATTGACAATCAATAGATAATCCTTGTCCTTTATTATAAAATAAGTCTCACCTTGGATTTATCTGGTTTTGTGTCCTGTTCAGATATATAAGCATTTTGCTACAAAGAAGAATTTGTTTAAGTACAGAAGTAGTGCTTTCCCAAACTAAATTACTTTAAAATAAAAAAGGGCAGTAGTGTGTATGTATGGTTGTATCTCTGTATATGTAAGTCTCTCATTTGTGAGTGTATCTGTGAGTCTGTGTTACTACTACGTTGATCTTTAGTCTCTCACACATATGTGAGATGCTAGTTTGTGAGACTCTTAGAACTGAAGGACCAGCAAAATATACAGGACTTGACTTTGCCAAGCTTTAATTCAGCACTTTCCAAGACCACCTATCATAGAAAGTTTAAAACAGAGAAGGGAAAACAGGAAAGAGAACAAAACTAAAAAAGATTTTTGCATTAGGTAAAACTGCTTTCTGTAAATCTTGAGATAATAAAACAAATTACAAGATGAATTCACTTAGTCTTCTGTTTTTATGGCTTGGCATGAGCTGAGTCTTCTATCTTCTCAAGTTCCTACATGAGACACACAGTATTTGTGTGGAACACCAAACTACTCCAGAGTCTATGAATCCTCCTTTGTACTTCTTATAGAGGCTATATATTTTCTAACTCTACGAATGGGAGGCTCTTCTTTCCTTATTCAATCTCATTCTATATAACTCTATCTAGAAGCCTAATATACTACTTTGCAGGCAGCTATGAGCAACATCCCTGTGGATGTAATGGATGTATTTTTTCATCAAAAAAATTTTTTTAAAACCATCTCCCGTTGTAAATCAGCACTATTTGTCATGGCCTTCCACCAAGCTTATGACTACCATGTGGTCCGCTTTAATATGAGATTTAAAGATAATTTAGAGATGAGAATGTTTGCTACTCTGCCTGAAAGAAAAGAAAATCCTAGTCTGCAAACCGACTAGGATTGCTCATGACACTTACTGTTGTGAAGGTTCATTTCACTCCACAAAAGAGAAACACATTTAAACTAGTTCAAGTCAAGAAAAGGAAGCATGAGAAAAGAAAATGCGGAATGTCATAAAATCCATAAGCAGGTAGTATAGGCAGTAGTTCTCGAGTCTGGAGAATTAACAATAAAACCATTTTCATTCATTCTCTTGCTCTCTTTCTTCCCTTTCCACCTCACTCTTTTTCTTTCTTTCTTTTCTTTCTTTTTTCCTTCAACAAGTATTTATTGAAATTCCTATCACCTCTTTAAGAAGCAAGGGAAACATCAGTGAACAAATCAAACTAAAAAATTCCCTCTATGGATTCTATAATCTATGTGATGTGCGTGTATGTGTGTGTATGCATGTGCATATGGAAACAGTAAACGAACACATATAATATATGACATACTATGTCATAACATATACGTTGGTTACTGATAGAATCTATGGAGAAAAATAAGACATGAATAGGGTCCCAGAAAGCAAAAGCGGTTGCAGTTAAGTAGCCAGTAATCACGGTCTCACACCTCTATTTTTCAGTCGTGATTTCCGCAGCTCTTAGCATTTGCTTTCTCTCGATCCTTGTCGCTCTTCCTATTTCCTGTCCTCAACTCCAGCTGAGTCCATGTGTTCTGTGGACTCATCTTGTGTCCACTTGGTCAAATTTCACACGGTCTTTTAATTCAAGTGCCCACGATTAACTACAGTATAACTTTGGTTTCTCTTAGTACCGATCCCTAAGAGGCTCTTAGGGCTTCAACTGGACTGTTTGGACAGCACTTCCTAGAAAGGCATCAGTCCGTAGGATACTGTTGAGCCAATGGATGAAATCTCTTGGTTATATATTTTGATTCCATTGTGCAGATTAATCTACTGAGTCTTGAGGACCTCAGGATAGAATATAGTTGGCTTTCTGTTTCCGTGGATTCTTTATCCATGGATACAACCAACTGCAGATAGAAAATATTTTTTAAAAATTGTGTCTGTACTAAACATGTACAGACCTTTTTTTCTTGTTATAATTCCCTATATGATGGAGTATAACAACTATTTGCATAGCATTTACATGTATTATGTATAATAAGTAATTGAGAGATGATTTAAAGCGTATTGGAGGACATAGGTTATATGCAAATATTGGCCACTTTACATCAGTGACTTGAGCATCTGAAGATTTTTCTATCTGCAGGGGTCCTGGAACCAATCCTCCAGGGACACGGAGGGACTGCTATACTGTGCTTTGGATATATACTCTACTTTGACCTATATAGACTTTACTATTCTGGAGAATAAAATTGGATTAAAGACAAGTATCCAATTTCCTCTTTCTTAGAGGAGGGCAAGATAAGAAGGCAAGACTCACATTTTTTTTTTTGGTAGGCAAAGAATTACAGATGGAAGAAATAGTATTTTAAAATATTAGTATATAGTATTTCCTGAAATCGTCTGCTACTGTTTTGAGTATATATATGTTAAGCAGAAATATCAAAGAAATAAAAGGTCAAAACTCAGTTTTTAAAATTTTTTAAATATAATTTGAAAATACCATAGACACAATTTTTACGGAAGAAAATTGAAAGTCTGAAGTATTGAATATTAAAAACTATGTGCGTGATGACGAGAGTTTTAAGTAACAGACTGGAGGCAAACTTTCTCTGTTTTCCCAATTACAGAAGAGACACTATGTATTTTGGTTGGGAGAGAAGGGGAGCGTTATCAAGGAGAGCAGCTGAGTGAAGTGGTTATGAAGATACCTGAGAAAAAGGGCTCCAAGCTCTGCTATATCTTCCGTCTCTGGACCACATCTCAGATTGATGGTTGAAACCCGGAACTAACTGATCATCTATGGCTGGAATGTGGGAGGTGAAATCTTGTTAGACTCTACTGCCTTCATCTCCTGTCCTGCCCGAGTGATGTGGCAGCCACAAGTAGAAAGTGTGGTCTGTTCAATAGTCCTTTAATGGTCTTCAAGATTTCATTCACCAGACTTGTAACCAGAAAGTGGAATAAGAGAGCATCCAGAAGTTTCTTGTGGTTTCCCACCATGCTGAGGGATGTAAAAGTGACTGAGAAATGGCCACGGGAGCTAAAGATACTTCATGGTAGTGATGCCAGTGACTTGGGGTTACCTTTGAAATGTCAACCACTGATACCACAGTAAATTGGATGCCTGGCTGGGGTTAGATGAGAGGTGCTAAGACAGAAAACCTGACAGAGTGGAACATACCTTAGCAAATGAAGGATTGTATAGGTGGGACTGAGCCAGGACCTGGACACTGAAAACTTCAAGGAATTTGAATCAATACAGGGAAATAGGAGCAAGAGCAAAATCTGGGGCTAAATTAGTTTGCCAAGAACTGACTTCAGGTTAGGATTTTTGATAAGAGAAACAGTGACGATTCTAGGAAAGAAATCAAGTAACAGAAAAATAAAGCTATATTCTTGGCACATCTGAGCTTGTGGCCTGGGAGGTTCATGCCCAATACACATGTCTAATGCTACAGCAGCTTCACTTTAGAAAGAAAGCTTTTGCTATCATTTTATCTAGGGTGATTCATCACATTTCTCTGACAAATAGTATGCGTTAGATAATCTCCAGCACATGGCCCCCAAATAAATGGAGAAAACCCACATTTCTCTTCAGCTTGATTAATTTGGAGAATTATGTTTTTTTATAAAATCATTCTGATTATATATCCTAAATTATTGTAAACAGCTGTTTCAATGTCTTGGCCTCTGAGCCTTCACTGCTGATTTCCACATTACCTTTGATTCATATGTCTTTAATTTACTCTGATGGGATCTTCAGTGCTTTAAAAAAATATGCTTGCTCCTTCTTCCTTCCACCATTGTAACTCTGCATTCTTATTTCAGCTTTAATTTGTACACAGCTAGAATACACCTGCCTGACCAGATGCATGAGTTAGCTACTCCACACAAAAATTTTGAAATGCTACATCCACGTCAAAACGCTGTAATAAGCATTTAAGGATTCTATCCTCACCCCATGCCAACAAACTCACAAAAGCAGAGGGAGAGAATGCCATGCTCCTTTTCCAGTAATTATTCTGGACAAGACCATGAATGGCCAGCAGGATATGTTGAGAATGGAAAACAAATGGTTTCCAAATTTCTAAAGTGCAGTGTACAAAGCATGGAGAAGCACAGAAAGCCTGCTCTCCATTCCCATATTTTCCCCTTTTACTCCTGCCAGGCATTTCCTTTGTTCTATTTTCTATCTCACTGAGATTAAAGTGCTGATCTCCCCCTTTTGAAAATGATGTCACCTTTTTATTTTATTTTTTTGCCTTAGCAGAGAGCAAGTTCATTACAAATCTGCTGTGTGACTGATGGCTTTTAAGAGATAAGGCAGAGGGAGAAAACACATTTGGGAAATGTATGAAACTCAAGAGACAGGTTGACAATTAAACAGGCAGTCAGAGAGATGATGAAGGATAAGGAGAAATAGATGCAGGGGTAAATATCTTTTCCATATTCTCTTTTATAGCTACTGAATAAGTATTTTTATTTCATGATAGTTTTATCTGGAAGTAATGCCATAGGCTAAAATTCATTTCATGTGTTTTTTGGTGTGATCCACGCACTTTGATGACATTATTTCAGGCAGGTCATCATGGATGTATTTGATGTGCAGGGTGGGGAAGACATTTCCTTTTGCTGTTAGAAAGGATAAAAGAGTTTGGTGCTGAATTTGATTTACTATAATTGCTGATCATTGGATGATGTGGCAGTGTATATAAGAAACATTTCAGATGTAAAAGCGGATTGAAAGTGTAATGCACATTCTAATGTCATGTGTATTATTTACAATTATTAGTGACAGATGCAGAGCCTGGGAATCTCAGAATCTTTTGCCCCCAGGTTTAATCATACTGGAGGTAGTGGACCATATACATGTTTTGCATAGGCCAATTTACTGATGTGTTTGACATCTAGAAATCAGACACACACACACACAAACACACCCCTCCCACACACACACAATCCCCTAAAGCTGTATTTTCACCACAAAGCATCCTGTGTAAATGATTTTGTCATATGTCTATATCTAAATGGATGTTAAAAAGTCCTTATTTTGCGGGGCATTGTAGTGCAAGCCTGTAATAGCAGCACTTTTGGAGGCCGACGTGGGCAGATCACTTGAGGCCAGGAGTTCCAGACCAGATTAGCCAACATGGCAAAATACCATGTCTACAAAAAGTACAAAAATTAGCTGGACATAATGGCACATGCTTATAACCCTAGCAACTTCGGAGGCTGAGAAATGGGAATCACTTGAACCCAGGAGGCAGAAGTTGCAGTGAGCCAAGATTGTGCCGCTGCACTCCAATCTGGGCAACAGAGCGAGACTCCATCTCAAAAAATAAAATAAATTAAGTAAGTAAAATAAAAAATAAAGAAAAAAAGCCCTTTCTTTCCCATGGATGGGTATTTATGTACAGATGAAAAGATTTTTTAAAATGTGTTTCTGGGTTATGATGGAAGTAGGATGCTTCAGAGAAGTAAGTAGTGGATAATGAAACAGAGGAGAGCCCCAGAGACAAATGTTTGACAGGCTGCAGCATATATGATGAGAACACCAGCCATTCCTTCTCATCTTTGGTGGCTCTTCTGCTCCTTTCCATTGCCATCACTCATCTCCCTCCATTGCTTGTATGTCATAACAGAAATATTTATGATTGTATCCCGCGTGTCTGAAAGGAGGGTGTGTAGGTGGTAGACGTGCTTGTTACTCCCAGCCCTGAGGCCCAAAACATATTGCATGAATTTTACTTTTAGTTTCCCATCGGTCTTGAGGAAACCCTTCTAAATAACATATGCTATGCTGTTATTCCTCTGTTCACCCCTCCCCAGCATCTTCCTGGGCTCCTGCTGACTCCCGAATAAAATCCCAGCTACACAGGTCTCCACCTTGTGGTTCCTGCCAGTGTCTCCACTCTTGCTTCTGGCCATTTTCTTTTCTTTTGTTTTTTTGAGACAGAGTTTTCCTCTTGCTGCCCAGGCTGGAGTGCAATGGTGTGGTCTTGGCTCACCGCAACCTCCACCTCCCGGGTTCAAATGATTCTCCTGCCTCAGCCTCAGGAGTAGCTGGGATTACAGGCATGTGCCACCACGTTCAGCTAATTTCTTATTTTCAGTAGAGACGAAGTTTTTCCATGTTAGTCAGGCTGGTCTCGAACTCCTGACCTCAGGTGGTTTCGCCCACCTCAGTCTTCCAAAGTGCTGGGATTAGGGGTATGAGCCTCTGCGCCCGGCTGCTTCTGGCCATGTTCATTACACATGTACTTGAGTCCTAAAAAAATATCTGGTTCTTGAAAGCACTTGGCTGTTTCATTCCTTTGAGCACACTCTTCCTTCCGACTGAGATGCCCTCTTGGCTTTTCACCATCTAACAAACATCTATCTCCATTTCCCTCTAGTCTTGGGTACAAAGAGGACATCCTCTGTGAAATTTTTTATGTACTCAGAAAATTGATCACTCTTTTCTTCTGGCGACACCTTACCTTCTACTTCTACTTTGAGTTTAGCATCTTCATTGAATTTTGAAAAATTTATGTGTCATGATCTAGGTGATTGGGTACACCCAGCATCTATAAACCTGCCCAGCTAAAAACTAGTGATCACTTTATAAACGTCTGGTGAATAAATGGATATATACATCCTGGTGTTTGAATTCAGGTTAAAGGATTTCAGGACTGCATATCTGTTTTCTCAGTTAGCATGTACGCTTTTCCTGAGAAAATAAACCCCAAAGAGATGATGAGTTAATAGAAATTCATACAAGATTTAAAATAAAAAGGAACCAGACAGAAAGGTGTTGTGGAATGGCATGCCTTATGATAAGAGCAATGCAGTTTCTTGTCACGTGTTATCATTTCCTTCACACTTCATTGTTCACGGACATTAACATTATGACGTATAAGCAATGGGTCCCTCCAAAATCTACCCTATCATTCTGATTCTGTTTTTAAGCAGAAATGAAATACTTTAAGGCAAAGCAAAAGTGGCAATTAAAATGTCTTTAATACATACAAATGGATGTATCATTCTAGAATTGGAAGTTACTATCTTCTGGATAATCCAGAAAGCCCCTTACGACTCCTTTCTTTTTGTGTGTTTGTTTTTAATTTTTTTTTTTCCCAGTAATGGCTGGAGTGGCTGAGTCAGGTTTGAGTCTGAAGCAGGTGGTGTTTGAAACTGAGTGAGACACAGGGCCGTGCTCTCCCATTTGGGCAGGTGTGTTCCAGCGTTGAACCAGGGAGGAGGTGAATGCAAGGATTATGGAAAATAGAAAGTTAGCATCCATCTACTTTTGAAAATTTCATGTATTTCTTACCGATTCAAGCAGTCAGCTTATCAAAGTGTTTAAAACTTTTTGATTCCCTCCACTTACGTTAGTACCAAAATCAGCACATCAATGACAAGTATCACATGTGAAATTGCAGAAGCCAAGGGCTTTCTACCATTTTGAAAAATTAGAGGGGCAATAGAAGTCTTGGCGCTGCTGGAGCAACGATAACTATTTGATGATCAATGCATCAGAATAATTTAGGCATTTAGTGAGTGCCATATATTTTTTATAAAACTAGCATTTCTTTTAACATGAGTCATTTTGAGAGGTGGTAGGTATTGAAATTTTCATTTGAGGTATAGAAAATAATTTCAAAGTGTAGCATTAAGATGAAGAAGGGGTCAGAGTTGAAATCATGGTCCTGATACCATGCTAATTTACTTCATCAAATAGACTGCAAATATCTGGTGGAATATCGAGGCCACATAAATATTGATGAAGACCCTTTTCTATAAAGAATAATACAGTCTTCGCTAACAGCAAGATGTCTGACTGAATTTGGACATTTCGTAAACGCTTTATCAGAACTCACTATAGCTTTCCCAGTTTCTCAATGTTTATCATTATTCTGGGTGTAAGCATATCTGATTTAAAGAAACTGGTTAGATATGCAAGCACTTCTTTCGTTTTCTTAGAGAAAAAAAATTAATTTCAAACTTTTTTTTTTTGACGGAGTTTTGCTCTGTTGCTCAGACTGGAGTGTGATGATCTCGGCTCACTGCAACCTCCACCTCCTGGGTTCAAATGATTCTCCTGCCTCAGCCTACTGAGTAGCTGGCATTACAGGTGCCTGCCACTATGCTCAGCTAATTACAAGTAGCTGGGATTACAGGCACCTGCCACTACGCCCAGCTAATTTTTTGTATTTTTAGTAGCGATGAGGTTTCACCATGTTGGCCAAGCTTGTCTTGATCTCCTGACCTCAGGTGACCTGCCGGCCTCAGTCTCCCAAAGGGCTGGGATTACAGGATTACAGGCATGAGCCATCGCCCTAGCCCTCAAGCATTTTTTTAAAGGTATTATTAATACGTAAAAGAGGAATGCCACCCCCTCTTGCTCTCAGAAGATATTTTAAGAAATCTGGTTAGTGGGTTCATTGTGGAGCAAGGCAGATCCAGAGATGAGGATTCAAGTTCAAGTTGGTGGTTCCTGGAAATGCTGATAATGCAGTAGAATGGGGAGGAGGGAAAGGCCTCAGAAAATCAAGAAAACACCTGTCTCCGAGCAAGTCTTCCATGAGAGATTGCTGCTCCATCCATATGGGTTCTCCAGGAGCCAAAGCATCATAAGTGAATCCGCAACATCCCACATCAAGGGTGAGGCAAGTGGGGCATTTTACACCGACTCCTAGTCTGTCGTCGGCTGAAGGCTGCTCCTGGAGACTCTTTTTCCCCTAGTGCTGCAACACTCAGAGTCAGATGTTAAGACTAGCGAAGGGCCTTAGGCAACGAGAAACAGATACTGCAAGTTGAAAATTAGCCCTGCAGGCTCTGACATGGTAAGGCCCAAGGGCATATGGCCCTTTACAGTTTCAGCTCCATCTGCTGCAAGCATTCACTCAGTCAGGAATGGCTTGAGTTTCTTAGATACTAATTTCTACTGTGATGGTGAAATACCTTCTGTGGAGAATAAACACCCTGCAGGGATGAAAGGACTTCCCGCAATATCAATAACAATGCCATCACCATGACATCTTAAGTAATTCACAGATGGTTCAAGAGTGTTAATCACAAACCATTAGACAAAGACTCTGGAAAGCACCTTACTTTTGGGCAATATTTCACAGGCATTCATTTTTTTTTTTTTTTTTAATTTTCGCTGTGTTGTTACTGACCCATAGATATTCGTACAACAGTCTTCAAAATTTATGGCTGGGCTCCGTGGCTCACACCTGTAATTCCTGCACTTTGGGAGACTGAGGCAGGTGGATCACCTGAGGTCAGGAGTTTGAGATCAGCCTAACCAACATGATGAAATCCCATCTCTACTAAAAGTACAAAAAATTGGCTAGGTGTGGTGATGGGCACCTGTAATTCCAGCTACTTGGGAGGCTGAGGTGGAAGAATCACTTGAACCTGGGAGGTGGAGGTTGCAGTGAGCCGAGATAGCGCCACTGCACTCTAACCTGGGTAACAAGAGCAAAACTCCAGCTCAATAAACAAAGCAAAATAACAACAACAAAAAATTCCTCAATGACAATGTAATTATTGCAAGGTCTTGTAATTCATGTTGATGAATGTCTAATAGGTGTTTCATGCATATGTGTGGAATGAGTCATTATCATTACTGTTATCGCTAGTATTATGACTCTTCTTGCAGATTCACACATGCGACTCTTACTCTGGAGAGCGTGAATCTATTCCCCAGGCCAAGTTGTGATTGCTTTCTCTGAATTTACCTGCAGAGTTGCTAGGAAGTTTGCATCTTGGACTCTGCTGACTGTGCTAAGGAGATTTATAGGAGCCTGATAAATAGCACTTATATTACAACAGACTCTTTACATTTCTGCCATGCTGGAATGAAATTTCCTGGCCAGAGCCTTTTCTAAGGCCATTTTTTACATCAAACTGCAGTCCGTCTGGAGGTGGTGTTGAAGATGGTTATGAAGATTACAGAGCAAGTGAGGCAATTCATTAGCAAAGAATTTCTGTGAAAATGAGTATAAAGGGAGGGGTCTTGGCTCATCAGTACAAGCAGAAATTCCCCATGAAGAGGCTGGTTTCACTGGCAAATTTAAATGTAACCTATTACAGACAAAATGGCTGTTAGATGCTTGCTACCTTCAATAATTACACAATTTCAGTTTCCCTTAGTCTTGTTGTCTTATCTCATTCATATTTATGTTGTTATATATACATCCTCATAAGCCATGCCGGAATTTTTTGGAAATAAACAATAGTTAATCGATCTGAGAACCTGTGATGGCAAACATACAGATTCAAAGATACTTAGGAGAAAGCAAGATTTGTCATCTATGATCTTTACTTCCTTCTCTTTTAAAGATGGATTAATACCTAGCTTATGGATTCAAAGAAACAGATAACACTTTTTAATGGGAACCAAAGTGGCTGTTTTGTCCACAGTGGTTTACAGTAGTTCTTCAGTAGATTTCCAATTCTTTTCTTTTATCGATTTGCTACAGAATTTTAGCATCATGATCCAATGAGACAAGGTAGTTTTTGTTGTTTGTTTTGGTAGCAGGAGAAAGCAGGCAAGGGTGAAAGAATACCTCCATCTTTTGTCCTGTGGTTTTTTTTTGGTCGTTGTTTATTGTTCAATTTTTGTTCTGTTTTGCGGGGAGTCTGAAACTCTTCTGTTACCCTTGTCCCTGAAAGGCACAGAAAGGTCGGGATATCCATAGTGGTAGCAGAACAAGTAGATTCCAGAAAGGGGCTGTATATTTCATTGAAACATTCTTAATTCCTAGTGACAAAGAAAAAAATGAGAGAAACTCTTTAAATATAGGCTCTAGTACTCAGTTCTCAAGTCTAAGTCTTTAACAGAAATGCCTGAACCACTTCATCAAAAACAAACAAAGATTAGTAACATTTTGAATATCAAGACTGGATAGGAAGCAATATTTACAGCACTCTCTTGAAAGAACCACATGACAAATTCAACCGATTAGGAATTGTAATTGAATGGAAGAGAGAACTATTTCCATTGACTATAGTCTATCAGTGACCTAAATGGTAAATGAAATCTTCAAAAAAAAAAAAAAAAAATCCACTTGTTTATTTATCCATTCATTCCTTTGCATAAGTTGATAAAATGGGGCATTCAAATTTGTCAGCATTAATTTAAGAAGTTTCATCTATAAAATTATCTATTTAAGAGAATGTTACATTTCTCTTTTATTCATATTTCTGAAATTTGTCACCTATGGAAATCTTCAATTTTTCAGTAGAATTCTTATTTATTATCAAACACAGTTTTTGTGAAGAAAGCAACACTGTTTTTTAACTAACTCAATTTGTTTACATATAAAATATAATGTGAAAATTAATATTGTACTTGTGTCTGCAATACTGTGAACATACTGGGATTTTATTTTGACTAATTATACTTAACTTATCCTATAATGAAACATTTAGCCGAGATGTAGTTTTGTTTTGCACTTTCTTTTAAAGTAGAGGTGTGAGTTTTTCTGTTTTGGCAGTGTTCCATTTTGTGCAATAAGATTGTATTTTCTTTTAAAAAGTCTGCTTCAAAACTAACTTTCACTTTCTAGTGTAGAGTTCATATTTACTCTGGAGAGATTTGTAAATCAGAATGAGATGACAGCTTTACAAAGAGTCATGGGATTCTTTGAGATTAAAAATAACAATTGACTATTACATATATTAAAGGTTGCAAATTACAGCCCATGCCAAATCTGCCCTGAGGCCTCTTTCTGTATGGAATTCAAGGGAAGAATAGTTTTTATATTTTTAAATTATTTGAAAAAAATAATATTTTATGATACATAAAAATTATACGGAATTAATTTTCAGTGTTCATAAATAACATTTTATTTGGATACAGCTGCACTGATTCATTTACATATTGTTTAAGACTTTTGTGCTACTACACAAAAAAACTTGAGTAGTTATGATGGAGACCGCATGGCCAGTGAAGCCTTAAATATTAATTATCTGGGACTTTACAGAGAAATTTGCTGACCTTGGTCTTGCTCTTTTTCTCTTTCCTTCTTATATATAGTTATAGATAGGTAGGTAGATTTACGATCTATTTATCTACATATATGCATTATCTACCTATGATCCAGCTATATCTACATCTATGACACACGGATATATCTATCTACATACCTTTGATCTATCAGCACCTTTTTCTATAATATCTATCAAAGATAAGGAGAAAAGGACATTCAGTTAAGAAATATAATTGCCATTTAATCTCAAATGTGTTTGGACATATTTGTACTAACATGAGGTACAAAATTTATAGTGATCAATATCTTGTCCTTATTTATTCTTCATGTGAAAATAGCACACAAGTTAAGACAGAAGATCCATCCCATTTCATATGAATACATTATTAGCCCGTCTTCATTAACATAGATGTACCACCTCCAGGCAAAGATGAAGTTTGCACTATTAGGCAGACACTTAAGTGAAAATAAACTCCTTTTCAATGTGTTATTTTTCCAGCTACCATGTCTTTGGCTCCCACAGACTCATAAAAAGCTTTAAATTTACTACATTTCTAAAAGGACACAGTTTGTGCAGTCGGTAACTGTCACATTCTATACAGACATTGGTGAAATATATTCACAAAGCAAATCAGTTATTCCTCTCCTTTGCCCAGAGATGGAAAATCATTCGATCTCATAAAACCTTCTGATTTTATTTTATAGTTTTATAGCTAAAAATATGAAGCTGAATAGTGACTTGGGTGGTATTTGTTGCTTTTAAAATGGCCCACCTCTAATTTTAATGTAAGCATAGCAAATGGAGAACCACTATTGTTTGTTGCATGAGTATAATTACTTTCTTGAACTAGGAAAACCACAGAGAATGTGTGTGTGTGAGTTTGAGTGCGTGTGTGTATGGGTGGGTCTGTACAAAATAAAAATACAGTATTTAATTCACATGTAGTTTGGACTGTAAATTGTGAAGAGGCAAAACTTTTATTATTTTTTTCTAAATTAGTATCACTAAAGACCTGTATATATTAATACTTTAAGTGAATGGTGCTTTCCAATTACAATTAATAATAAAACTTAGTTAGATTTTAAAAATAATTTTTTTACTAGGTAATTCAGGCTAATATCAAAGTTATCCAATCAGTGGAGACTTTTAACCATCATTCAATTATTTTAACTGCAATCATATTATAGAATTTGAAAGGTAAGTGCACATTCAATATCTGCTAAAATAAACACTTCCCATTTCTTATTCTGAAATCACCTTGTAGGCAGGCCTCTATAATAACAAGGACTCTTTGAAATCATTATTTGCTCAGTGTGCTATTAATAATAATCTTTTCATGTTGAATGAATTGAAGATGAAGATCTACTCTTTAGCTCTGACAGTGAAGTGTAATCTTACAGGAATGTGGAGAAGAGGCAAGAAAGGAAACGTGGGGATTTACATTTCTGAACAGTGCTGATCTTGAGAAGGCAGCATGGGCAGAGCCTCCATGTAAAGTCAGAATTGTCCTTCCTGTCTACACAGTTAGTTCAACTAATCTCACTGGGGGGACTAAGCATTGTCTTTATTTCATCACGTTTTCCCTCCACTCACTACTTTTCCTCTCTACCCACAAACACTGCAGAACATTCTTTATTTGAATACAATGAAACTGACCTCTGTCTGTAAGCTGTCCAGTCCTTACTGGTAAATGACTTTATTCAAAGTTAGGTCCTTTCAATTCATTTCATTATAGGATTTTCAAGTAGTCTGAATGCTGTCAGAAATACTTTCTGTTATACAAAACAATCCATTGGAATATTATTTTTGAACGAAAAATGGGTTATACATTTCTTCTTATAATAAGATGAATTCCTCTAGAAAGTAATTTTGTTGGAAAATATTAAGAGACACTATCATTTGAATTTTCGCAGCACCTCATAGTGTCCTGCAAAACCTAAAACATATTCCCTTATTTTCTTTTAAAAACAGTCTAAAAAAGAGCAAGTGTCTTTGCAAAACAGAAAAAAGTGTGGACTTAAACATACACAAAATCACTGCCTTTTTTAACCTCTTAGATACATGTGTTTTAATAGTATATTTGTTTACATCATCAAATTCTTTCTATCTTTGCTGTATTGGTTTTTTAAAAGTAGACCCTAAATATTATTCCTACTAAGTTTCTGAAAATACAAATTATATTTTCTGTCCTGAACTATTAGAATAACCTATCATGTGACCGTATAGACACCAGCCACGTTGTAGTTTAAAATGCTTTGGAATTGAAAGAGAGTTTTCAATTCATACTTTAGGCTGGTTAGGGCTAAAAGCACCACACACTTTGAAGATAAATTAGTTTCATTTTTATTTTTATTACTGTATTGCCAGCTTCTCTTTCAAATTACATTTTTAATAAATTTGATCTATAGCCATTTTGAAGGGTGAAAGCCCATAAACACATCTTTCTGCTTTAATTGCCTTTATAAAGCACTTACTCAAAAGGGCAGTTTTTCTTCCCAACTGTACAACCAGTTTTTATAAGTGAACCTGCCTGCCTCTCAGGATAAACTGAAGCTCACTGCTAAAAATGAATCTTGTACGGTGGGGCGTTAATATAGTCACACAAATTTTTATTGCAACAAAAAGGAAAATAATTGCCTTTTCAAGGAGGCTGTATGACAACCACCCATAACATTTATACTCCAATTTGTTTATAATAACGTATGTATTATACTCTACAATCGTGGCCCCATTGTCAGATCACTGCTGTTTGTGACTTGCAGGCAGTTAAAAAACCACACCCTTTGTCACAGAGCAACAGGCTTGAGCAAGTTTTCTGCCGGGCACAGAGCCACATAAATCCCTGTATCTTTCTCTTCTCTATTTGTGTGTACTCTCCTCCCTGGGTGATCTCATTTAGAGTCATGAACTTGCATTCCATCTACACGCCCATGCCTCGGTCCTCCTTTGGATCTCTACTCCCATCTCCCTCTGAGTTCAGGCTTGCTCCACCTACTGGCTGTTCGCTTTGACTGACGCTCAAGTTCAGCATATTGAAAGAACTCCTAAGTCTTCCCTGCAATCTGTTTCCCCCAACTCAGTCCTGACTGTCAGCATTTCCTACTTGGGCCCAATACCTTGTAGAAATCTGTGACTCCTCTTTATCTTCCGCCTTCCTCATCTGTTAGCAACTCCAATGGTCTCTATAACTGCATAATACAAACACGTACACGGAGAATCTGACCACGTCTCAACATCTATTCTGTCTCAACCATCCATTCTGATGGCTGGCTAAGCCACCATCTTCTCTTGCTAGGACTGTAACATACGATGGACGGGTTTCTGTGGCTCTGATAATTCTCTAAACACTGGCTATAGTGATATTTTAAAGTGTGAATTAGGTAATTTTTCCCCCTTGCTCAAGACTGGCTAATGGTCTCTATGATACTCAGAATGAAGTCCAAGCACCATGTGTTACAATGGCAGGTGTGAGGCAATGCTTACCTTATTGCTCATCTCACCCCACTCTCCTTATGCATATTGCTCTAGCCATGTCCACTGACCTTCATGTTTCCTGTGAACAAGCCAAGCCCACTCCTGCCTCAGGCCTTTGTGCTTTCTCTTCTCTCTGTCTGGAATAGTCTTCCCCAGATTTCTGGATGGCTCACTTTCCTAGTTCATTCATCTTTCAGCTCCAATGTCAGTTCCTCCGGAAGGCCTTTCCTTTCTAATCTAGCATCTTCTACTGCATCTGTCAATCTGTAATTGTGCCCTTACAACATTGTTCTACATGGGTTTTATTACTCTCTGACCTTTTATTATACTTACTTATTTTTCTATTCATTCATGGATTTTTTTCTTGTCTCCCACAGAATGTTGGCTCCATGAACGAGGGGAGCTAGCCTTTTTTCTTCCCCACTGGATCCCTTTTGATTCCTCTATCCTTTGAAGAAACAAATAAATCTTCCTACATGGGAATATTTGACTCCACTACTGTGTAGATGGCCACTAGGTATGGGATGTGGGAGCTATAAAGTAAACTCAAACACTGAAATATTAGACCCACGTCAGCAGATGTACTCCCTGCCTCAGTCACGATTTGCTCAGCAATTGCAAGAATGTAGGAGGGAGAAAGAGGGAAGTAGAGAAAGAAGTGTTGAGGCGTGGGCATTCTGGGATGAATACTAAGAATACGTGGGGCAAAAAAACATTGCTGTGAACATCTCACTTCCAATGACACATAAGAAAGCAATTGAGTCAAACTGGAAAGTGAAAATCAGAAATTCATGATTTTTTAAAAAAACTTCTGATTTCCCATATAAACTCTGAAGTCATTACATTTTAGCAGTTGTAAATATCGCTAGGAAGCATTTTAACAATGCAGACTTTTGAGCTGCTGGGATTTGGGGCTGTTCTCCAGAGGATTCCAGCACAGGCGGTCCATGCACATGTTTTGAAGAATGGGGAATGGAAGCAATGAACGCTCTAAAATATTTTATTTCAATAGAGAAAGGAGAAATATTTTCTAACTTCCTTTAGAGGCACAATAAAAAATATTTTTTCACTTTTTCTCTATGTATGTATGTATGTATTTTTATTGTATTTAAGTTCCGAGATACATGTGCAGAATGTGCGGGTTTGTTACATAGGCATGCATGTGTCATGGTGGTTTGCTGCACCCACCAACCCGTCATCTAGGTTTCAAGCCCTGTATGCATTAGGCCTTTGTCCTAATGCTTTTCCTCTCCTCACCCTCCACCCACCAACAGGCCCCAGGGTGTGATGTTCCCCTCCCTGAGTCCATGTGTTCTCATTGTTCAACTGCCACTTACAAGTAAGAACATGTGGTGTTTGGTTTTCTGTTCCTGTGTTTGTTTGCTGAGAATGATGGCTTCCGGTTTCATCCATGTCCCTGCAAAGGACATGAACTCATTCTTTTTTATGGCTGTATAGGATTCCATGGTGTATATGTGCCACATTTTCTTTATCCAGTTTATCATTGATGGGCATTTGGGTTGGTTCCAAGTCTTTGCTATTGTATATAGTGCTGCAGTAAACATACATGTACATGGACAATAAAAATATTTTTAAGAACATCTATGAAAACATCAATCATAGCTGATTTATTTCAACATATTCACAAGGTACTGTTTTTGTTAACTTAAAATTAATTTTCAAGGATGTTATTAAAACAATTTTAGCATTGCCTCAGCCCCTCCTTTGGTGAAAACTAGAATGATTACAGCATCTATATCACATGATTATTCAAACATGTTAAGTGATGTAAAACACTTAGAAAAGTGCCTGGCCTATAGTAATCTCAGGAAATATAGCGATTGTTATTATTATTACTAACCAAAATCATACTCTACAAAACCTTTGAAGTTTCATTCCTTTATATTCGACTATTTATAATCTTACCTGGTTTACAACAGTGTTTGCTTAGAATTTAAACTGACATCTAAATTTTTTAAAATTCTGGTTAGGCACATAAATATTCTGTATTAGAAAAATCACTTAAACTTTACCTGAGTCATTGTGATAATTAACCAAATTTTAATTTCTAAGAGTGAATTGAAATAGGTATTTCTTTTGAATCCACACTGTTAAATTTTAAAAAGTCATGTATTTTTACTGTAAAAAAATCAGGAAATGCAGACAAAATATTACCTACAGTAATATTACCTGTAATCCATTAATGTATTCCATGCAAACTGTCCTCTTGTGGTAAGCATAAAAATTTTTATAAAAATAGTGCCCAAACTTTACATATTTGTTAATTTTTTTCAATAAAATATACTTAAAAATTTATTCTATGTTAATTTTCATTTTATTAATTTCATTGCTCAATTTGTGACTCCTTGAAATTAAAAAGATAGTGTGCCTTTGCAGACAAAGTATAGATACTATTTCGTAGGGGGGAAAAAAGAAAAGTATCGTGCCCTGATATAAATCTGCCAATGTACCCTTCCAGGATTCCTCAAGGAATGAAGCTTTTCCAGGTATACAATCCTAAGAGTCATCTTTGAGTGAAGACATCAAGTCTGTTCTACCTAGAGCTTCCTAATGAAACACTTTAATGATAACTGCTAGTTTAATTATGCACAGTGCAATAACATTTGAATAGCATCGAAAGAGAAGTCAAGTAATAACTTAATCTGCTTTAATTATGCATTAGTTTAGAAACGGATATTTTCTTAACAGGAATTCTCATTCAAAATTGCAGCTTCATGCTTTTAGCATGGATATTTAACACACAGCCCAGCTCCTGAGTGTTCACGTGGTCAGACATACCTTTGCATAATATTAGAGAATTCTCTTAACTGACAAGTGAGTGGAAATCATGCTAACATTTCTTTCTTCTTTCTAAAAAATTTGTTGCAGGCTTATGCTCTACAGACAATACACCCATCCTTCAACTATACAGCTTCAATATAATTGTATTTCCCTTTATTTCTCACTTTTATGTCTTTGTTTTGAAAGGCAATGGGGTGTAGATAAAAGCTTACGAGTAAGATAGACAGTAAATTGAATTTCACCTCTCTGTTTACTGTGTGACCTTGGATAAGTTGCTTAACCTGTCTAATTCTCAATTCTCTAATGTGTAAAATGGAGATGATGAGATATTTTATAATTCCGTTGTGAAATGTGAATAAGAGGCATAGAGATCATCTGTCACCTGATGTCTCAACGTAAGTCTCTTTCCTTTCCTTTTATTGTACTTTTCTGCATATTTCGTTGTTTGCTTGTCACATATTTTAAATTTCCTCATCTCTTTTGCTTTCATTATTTCCAGGATGATCTCAGCTGCATGAGATATGTCTGGATCCATCCAGCTTATCAGTCTCTCTCTTTCTCTCTTTTGCTGCTTTTTTCATCTTTACATTTCCCTTCTTTCAAATCGGACATGTTTTTTCTTTGGAAAAAATCTGAGGGTGTCACATACCAGTACATAACAAACAGCGTCACCTTGGTCCCTTATCCTTTTAATTTACCTTTCATCTTCCTGTGGTGACGGCTCTAGAGCTGATACATAACATATTCATATGTGTTCCCAAATTATCTAACAAACCATCTCCTTGCAAGTTTTTCTTGACCTAAATGATATAAAAAAGCCTTAGCTATGTTCTTTGTCATGATACCAGAATACAATCCCCTAAATACCTTATGACCCAGGACTGCGTGGGCCGCCACCTGCCTCTTGTCAGACTAGCATCTTTTCCTGCAAAACCAATTTTATCAGGACAGTGATACCTTCCCAAACGTCCTTTAAAAATACCATCACAAGATTCTTTATTGTGTTAGTTATTTCACTTTTACTCACGATTTTTTAGCTAAAATAAGATATACAGTTTAGGGTCAAACCACCGGGACTGAGGACACCTCTCTTTTCAACACACTGATTATCCAGTCTCCAGGTTGTGGAGTGAGGTCTCACATTGAATCACTGGATTTTTCATCTTTGGCTTCTTTTCTATTGGGAAGCCATATAATTTTCTCCAAAGACCTTTTCTTAAAATGGGAACAGTTTAGTTATCTAATTTCTCTTTCCATATCTTTTTTATTTTTGCTGTCCATTTGCTGTCTGAACCCATCAACCTCTCTGTCTCCACGAACACAGCAAGATGCTTGTAGCATGTGCCTTCATTTTTGCCCACCCTCCTTTTTTCCTTTCTCTCAGTTTCACTGTATCAACACAAATGGCCCTCATTTTGCTCTCTGATTTATGCTGTAATTTCTCATCCTTTGTTTCCTCCCTATTCCTCTCATTAAAAGTATCTGAAAGTGAAAATATCTTTAGGCTGTGAATTCTTTGAGCTGCATTTCTTCTTAGAGTGCTTTCTCTAGAACTCTCCTTAACCCTCTTCTGGACTCTGATGTCCTGACAAACGAACACAATTTTTCACACCTTGAATATTTCTTCTAGCATTTAAATAATCTTCCTGTTTTGTAGGAATGAGGTGGTCTTCCAAGTATATTTTCCAGTATATCCAGCTTTTAAGGAAGATATTAATGATTTGAAAAGTTGAACTTTTCTTTTGCTTTTACACATAAGTCCTCACAGTCCTGCGACTCATCTTTTAGAATTAATTTTTTCAGCCCTTCTGCATATATATACTTGTAAACATTTTAAATTCTGTATTTGTTTCAGATTGGTTCTATACATTTATATCCTTTACTTAGTTTTATTTATTTTTAGTCCTCTCAATTTTTTTCTGAGTAAATCTTACAATTCCCTTTAAATGCAACCACTTTTCTTCTTTAAGGAAAGAAGACATGTCCTTAAGTAACCTATCCATTTGTATTTCTTGGTGCCATTATCTAAGAGGAAGAGGGAGCTGCAGCTTTTGCCGTCAAATCAAATCTTTCTTTCCCACAATTCACATCTGTAATCATCCATCTCAGAGTTAGTTCATTTACCTCTGAAATGTTTACATGCCCTGTCAGCTAATGTGATGGTTCCAGATATACTCACTCTCCGTACAACTATTTCCCAATTTCCAAACTCACAATAAAACAAGTTTATTTAGTTTGAATTCCAAAGGCTGTAACTCTTGCTTCTGCATTTTAATTACCTGTTTTCATTATCTTCTTTTCAGTTGTGATGTGCTCATATTTATCCTTCAAGGTTTTGTGCCAAACCTCTTTTTTCCTTTTCATGACTCCTCATAATCCTCAGACTTATGGAAACATAGTATTTCTTCCTGCTTTTCTCTTTTTTGTTTTGAATTTGAGTTTCATTTATTTTGGACTTTAGGGGGAGTTTTATTTTATTTATTTAGTCACGATTTTGTCCTCTCCCTTATTTATTTTCTTTTCCCACTATAAACCTCCCCCAAATTTTTGTTCCAATGTACACATTCTCTTTCCTTCTGCAAAAACCTTGCCTTCTCTTCTTTTTATTTCTATAGCTCTTGATCATCACTAGATATTTCATCTACTTGTCTTTTAATCGTCTTTCACCATGATGACTTAAATTATTAATTTTAAATCATCTCCTCATCTCTACCTAAAGCAACTTTGAATGATTTTCCATATCCATTTATTCTAGGACTCAATATTTTCATTGTGTATGATTTTATTATAATGTGCTTTTAGGAATTTTCATAAACACTTCCCTTTCATCACAAAGATTACAAAAGATACAATAACAGCATAACAGCTAATATTATGGAGTACTTAATAATGTTTAGGGAGTGCTAAATACTATTTATAAAAAACTTCCTATATGCCATGCCCTCTGCTATGTGTTTTACCTGGCACGATTCTGTGACCCAGCTACTGTTAGCCTTTCATCTTATAGGGGACAAAACTGAATTTTGCAGAATCTGTCCAAGTTAGGGTTTGTTTGCTGAGGGTCACACAAGGAGTAAGAGGAAGATCTAGGATTCCACTGGCTAGTCTGACTCCAAAGTTCCCCTGTCCAGTTCCCCGACCCCCACCAGGAAAAAAATCTTCCTCCCAGAATACACTTTCTTTAGGCTTTGTTATAGTGTGGGGCAAGACATGAAATTAAAGGCCTGCAGAAATCATTTGGATACTCTGATACGGGCCAGGTAGCACACATTGGTGAGCACATTCATCCAAGTGGTGCAGCTGCCCTTCTGCTCCAGCTGAAAGCTGCAATGTGCTCATGAAGAGAGCTCAGGATTTGCCAGAGTTCTTGATCAGTCAAGGCAGTTAGAAATCCAAGTATTTTGCGTGTGAAGTTTCCCATCAGAAAAGTTGTATTTCCTTAAAAAAAATATACATCACGCCAGCAAACCAAAGACATCTGCAAGTGTAATACAATCTATGGATTAGACACCTCCATTTAACTGATTCCTAAACCTATTATATTCCGTGTATACAATTTTTCCTTTAGAATAACATAACTAGGAATATGCTGCCTGTCATCCCTCGATTCTCACCCTGAGGATGTGCTCCAGAACCAACCAACCAGGTTCAAATCTCAGCTTTTCCACATGACCTTATACAGTTTACTTAACCATTCTGTGCCTCGGTTCTTTGCATATTAATATCAACATAGAAATAAAATTCTCTGCATCAGAGAATTTTAAACAGTCTTCTTTAAAAATAATTTTTACCAGTTTCACTGGAGAGTGGGTGAGTAAAGCTTCTCACCTGCCATGCCAACAGTCAGTTCACCACTGGGTTTTTATAAGGATCGAGTAGGTTGATATTGGCATATTTAATAAAATACGGAAAGAACAAGAGTAAGGAAAGATCACTAGGCTTTGACTCAGGATCCCTGAAATTTGAATCGAAGTTTTTAACCCACCCACTATGTGACCTTGAGAGAGTCACCTAAACGCCCTTTGTGGCCTCATGTGTAGCAATATATTTTGTTTTGAAAAATGTGTGTGTGTTATCTTATTATCTCAAGGTATTTGAGAATCTCTCATGTCTCTTCTTCATGGAAGCAAAATGTCCCATCTTTTCATTGTACAGGACAACACCAACTCCTGAAGATGTTGCTCTACATGGTCTAAGGGTGAGCATACTGCACGCAACTACAGGGCAAGATGAAGTTACAGGATCCCTCCCTACTGCGGCCACTGCCCAGCTTCCCAATAGTGCCTTCCTAGAAAGTGTCTATCTTGTCTCAGTAAAAGAATGAAGTGTCACACATAGGACATGCACTTTTGGAACAGCCTTATGCACACTGAGTTCTATTAATGATGGGGCTATAAAAGGAGGCTGAAGTAGTCATGGCTGAATGTTAATTTTACAGCCATATATAGTGCAGTTTGGAGCATAAGAAGAAAAGGTATCCTATTAATATCTATGAGTGTGTTAGGATTCCCATATACCAGTCAGGGTGAGTGACGTAGCAGTCCTAAATAACAAACTTTATGAACCACAAACTGTTCTTGAAATTGAAGATTTCAGAAAAGAATAAATATCTCCCCAACACTCTTGAGTTTAATAATACCATTCCATAGCATAGTGCCTAATATTATTTAAGGATTAATTTTAGAATGGCTTTTTCTAGTTTTATTGATCGGAGGCTGGAGTTGCTTCTTTAAAAGGAATCGTGCTAAAGTGTAAAGGTTTAAAGATTCAGAAAAGTCTTACGGGTGTATGTTGGCTAAGTTAACAAGAAATAGCTCAGCAAGGTAGAAAGATAAGAGAAGACCATGCCTTGTTAACAAAGCATGACTTTGGTCGCTTATCAACTTTATAATTATTGGAGTCCTCTAATAACATTGACCTTCTGCTTCTCTTTTGGCAGTTTTTGTGTCCTACTAAACTTATTTATTTATGTGTCCTCAGATTGTGTGTTGCTTATTGTCAGAAACTCTCTTTTCCCTAGAGTTTCTCTGCACCAGCTAGCACAATGTCTTTCAAGTGGGATGAGTATAAATGTTTGTCGAATGAACAAAAATACACGTGTCTTTACACAGGTTTACATATATACTCATCTGAAGACATGACCAACTTATTTTACACTGATGTCAATATATGTTGCAGTTTATATGACTCTCGTACTCTAATTTTTTAGAATGAGCCTTGCTTAAGAGAAGAGGGGGTGGGTTACACACACACACACACACACACACACACACCCTTTTCCCAAAGAATTCATAATTCATCAAATCAAAATCCATAGAAATCAGAAGGAACTAAAAATTATTTAATTCAGTCTCTAAGATCTAGATCTATGGTTATACAACATCTGATTACAAAGTCATTTAAAATGGATTAATGGAACAAAAGCTTTGTGATTGCTAATAACTGACTAAATGTACATTATGATCATTAAATAATGGAAATTTCTAGAAACCTGATTGCATAACTATAGAAGAATGAATGCAAAACCATAAGCAAAGTTTCAAAGATGATTAAAAAAAAAAAAGTTTGAAACCAAACACACCATTTCCTTTGATAGATTTGCTGCCCATGGTGATGGAGACAGATAACTGCAGATCATAATCAAAACTCAAAGGAAAGTAACAAGGAGCAAGTTCTTTAAAAGGAATACTGTTTGCAATTTTGTCGTTACTAATTCTTGTGGATAATTGAATTTGTGCTTAAATCTCACAAGAATAAACCATTTTTAGCAATCCTCTAAATTCTTAGCATTCTCTAGGAAGCAGTTGTGATCAGTGGATCAGATCTGACTTAATCTGATGAATGAGCATTCTTTTCAATAGAAAAGCCAAGAAGAGCAGGGTACCATTCAAATGCTTCCTAAACCCTATTTCAACACTTCTCAAATTGAACTTACTCTTTTCCTCCAGATATGTGCTCTTTCTTATATGTCTCTTGTCTCCATCAATACATAACCTTCCTTCTTATCACCAGAGTTAGACAGTCCTGTGTTACTGTTGATACATTCTTTCTCACACCCAGCCACATTTAATAGATCAATTATACTCAGAAAACACTTTCCTGCCTTGCTCTTCCCACTGCCACTAGTTCAAGCCTTTGTCATCTTTTTTTTCCTACTGCAATAATCTCTCACTGGCCCTTCCCTCTCAATTCAACTTTCTATAATAGCATTGGATTTATCTTCCTAAAACACTAATAAGCTTACATTGCTTCCCAGGTTAAAAATAAATTAGAAGACGTGATTTTTAAAAGCACAAATGTCTCCCAATTTCAATCTGGGTGCCAGCAGGCATGTTTTATTTAGTCAACGGTCTAAAGTTTTTTCGATTGGTCAATATTTAATAATTTGTAGAATCAACTTATGGTATTTACCTCCTTTCTTGAAAAAGAGCAACTGGCAATTGGAGGTTGACATTTCTCCCGACTGATTTACTGTCCCCACATAATCTTGCAAATGTAATGTTCCTCTTTGTCATTACAGTCTCCATCACTCCCTATTGTCCCTATGTCTTCTTAGCAATGACAATTTCTGTTGCTTTCACTTGTCATACCTTTTTTTTTACTGTAGTTTTTTTTTTTTTTTAATCCCCAACCCATTTCCTCTACTGTATGATAATATCCATGTTTCTTACTACAGCATTCAAGGCCCTTAGGCTGGCTTCATTATCCTCTCCTCATTTTATCTTCCTCTATTTCCCACTTTATGTTTTAGCCATATTAGACTGCCTCCTGTTCCTTGAACATGTTGAGCCAGGGGTTTCAAGTACAGATGGACTCAGACTGTTTGGGGTCAAATTTCCATCTTTATTAGCTCTGTTATCTTGGAAAAACTACCTAACCTCTCTTCTGCTTGGGTATTTCATTTCCGTAGTGGAGATATTGGTTCCTATCTTCTACAAATATGATAATGATTTAAGAGTTAAACATATGAAACTTTCGTCACTTAATAAATGCTCAGTACATTTTAGGTATTGTTAATTTCCCACCAAATATTTTACTCAGGAATTTCCATCAGTTGAACATGTTTTTTTTGCTTTGCTTTTTGCCTGGTGCACTTCTCCCTCTCTAATATTCAACTTAAGTGCTACATTTGGGAAATGTCTTCCATTTTCCCCATCAGAATTAATTACTCCTTTCATTGATGTAAGTAGTCATAGCCTAATTTGGTTGTATCTGTTTCATGGATTTGCCATCTCTCCCACTGGATTTTTAGCAACATCAGGGAAAAGAGCAGATCTTACATGCAACTTTATGTTCTAAATATCTGATGAGTACTGTACAAATAGCAAATGTTTAGCAAAAGCATTACTTGAAGAAAAGTGAATTTATGAGCTTGTCTTTGATGAATCAAGTAATTATAAAGTGTGTGAATCTTAAAGAGAATCATGTACAATTCACTTACTGGAAAAGTGAAAAAAAAAAAAAGAAAACCAAATACATGTGGAAATTAAGTAATTTTACTATGGACAATTAAAGGGGTAGAACAAGGACTAGACCACCAACAGCATTACCCTGAACTTGCACTTCCGTTTTTGTTTTTGTTTTTAAAAACTTATTCATGAGGAGCCCCTACAGTAAAATAACAGTGGGGTCATGCAGGCAGGTCTCCTGGAAGGTAATTGGCTGACAATGTTATGCCACCAAACCACATGTAAGGCTGAAGATGGTAGCAGCAACCATATCAAGGGACTATTATTTATAAAATACAAACTTGTTGCCTGCACCTCTTTTGTACAGGGGACTTGTACTATCTTCCCACTCCTCTCAATTCACTCATTCATATAGTACCTTTATCTTCACTCACCAGACATGAACTGGGGAGGGAACTTGAGGGTAAGGAACTTGTTTTAATCTGTTTTGTGGCTCCAGTATCTAGAAGAGTTCTCAGCAAATTATAAACATACGGTGGATAATTTTTCTTCAATAAGTTTGTGGAACAAAAGTCCCAAGAAGTAGAACACGGAACTATGAAGACAGATCATAAGACTGAGTCAAAATTTTCTAGGCTCATATAACAACGTATCACCAAGGACTCACTACTGTCTGTTCCTAACACCTACCTTCCTATCTTTATACCCAATAGACAAAAATGATTAACTCCCAGTAGAACTTTTCTATGTGTGCTCTAGGCTATTTTTTCTACCTTCTATTATAGACTTATTTTGCCACTACACCCAATTTTTTTTCTTTTCCTGCCGTAGGCACTATTTCAATACCTAAAAGCTCTCAGTTTAAGTAGAGGTTTATAGTTTCTCCCAAAACTAAGGGCCAGCATTTGACAGCAAGAGGAGATATTTCAACCATAGCTGATCACAAAATAGATGTAATCTTGAGACCACATCCATATCTTGAAGTGTTCTTGTGCACATAGGTTAAAAAAAAAATGCATCCATGTAGGGTGATTAGATTCAAAAGCCTAGAAGGTATAAGCGTAAAGAAACTGGGAGTACTGAAAAATTTAAAAGAAACTGGAACATCAAGGTTTGAGTATAAAGCCTATTTCTTTGCAGAAGGCAGGGGAAGGAGGCAGAGATTTGGGGATGCTTTTTATTTTCAGTCTCAAATGCTCTCCTAAGAAAGTAAACCCAAGACTAGGTGAGAATTGTGTGGCTTCATTTTGTCAAAACATATTGCTACTTATAAGATTACGGGTGCTGCCAATAAAATATTTCTTCAACCCCCGAGGTTCTACAAGAATAGACTCTTGGATAAGATTATTGTTAACAGCACAAGTGTTGATATAGCCGTGAGTTAATAGCTACTGGCAAACAACAGCCTTTTTGGTTGTCTGTGAATAGTTCTTCCTCTACTATTCTGCCAAGCAAAGCACATTCGTTGTGTTTTCAAAGTGGCACACAGGAGGTCGATTCATTAATCATTCTCAAATAGTGGGAAACATAGACTCCTTTCTAGGAAGCCACTGGAAATGTAGTCTTTTCTGTTTTCCATTTTTAGTTAGTAGGTGATTTTCTTTCCCTTAAACATTTCTTCCTTCTTTGTCTTGCTTCATCTAAGTCCTGTACATTTCTCATCAATTTTTTTTAGAATTCAAATGATTGGATTATTTGTAAGTAGTCTATTGAGTGGGATTCGGTTAAAAAAAAAGATATTTGGTTTTTAATCGTGTTTTGCTTTATTCACATATAGCATATAAAATACTTGGCAAAAATGGATTTTTCCAAATTTTACCCCACTAGGAAAGCCACTTCTTTGGGCACAATGTATGTTAAATGTTTGGTAACCACACACCTATCTCAGGTAGATGGGACGTAGATGAAGTTAATTTGAATATCACCCCCTCTCCATCCTAAGCTGATCCTGCAAGCATGGGATTTGGTATCAGATAGACCTAGGTGGAGGTCTGGCTCCAATTCTTGCTAAATATAAGACACTGGGCTTACAAAACCTCTCAAAGCTTTGCTTTCCTCTTTCTAATCTGGGTATAATTGTGCAACCTATCTCAGAGAAGGGTTGTGAGGCTACGTTTGATAATGTATGTCAAATACCAGCAGGAAGAGGAAATTTCCTCCCAGTTTTCTCCTCTCTTTTCTTCCCCTTCTCTTCCCTCCCTCTTTATTCTTTTTCCTCCTCTCTTTCCTTCTTTTCCCCTTCTACTTTTCATGCCCTTTTTCTCTGTTCTCATTTCCCATATCTGAAATGCATCCTTTTGCTCTACTTTCTCATATGAATCCCACTAGAAAATGATTCATACATATTTTAATTGGTTAGGGTCTGTAAACAAATGAAAAACAAGGGACTTTTTCCTCTAACCTGAATTCTATTTACATAGAAAATAAACTAATTTTTTTAGTATAGAATTTTTTTCCCCCTGAGGCTTCTAGCTGGAAAGGACTCCAGATTTTGGATGACACTGACACAGCTGGCTCTTTTGTTTGGTGGAGTGAATTATAGAGCCGAACCCTGAGTGTAATATCAGATGGAATTCAAGAGCCTTTCCTCTCTGCTCTCTGGATCTCACTGAAATACCCTGTTTGTTTTGAAGGTCAGAGTGAGTTCTACTCAGTAATTGAATGCAGAGCATAAAATCCTCGCCCATTTCAGAATCGAGGCTTCCAAAGCTGATCAGGCAACAGAACTCTGACATGTTGTTTGTTTTCATGTGAATATAAAATCAAATATTTAATTGATTTTGAGCCTCTATTATACGTGGTTTTGTCTTCATTTCTAAGCATCTCCCTCCCTCTCCCCTTACCTCTGCTCTGAGTGTCCAGCTTTCCTGCAGTCCTCAGCCTTTTTCACCCTTCACCAAAGCCCACAGTACACTTGTTTAATCTTCTGCATGCTCATTAATCAGAATGAGCAAACAAACAAGTCCACTTGGGAAAACATTTTTTTTTTTTTCATTTAATTTTATCCTATTTCCAGTGCTCCTTCCTGCAATTATCTTCGCTTTCTCAAAATGCTTTGACTTCCTTCACGGTGTAGATTTGATGCATAGTCACATTTCTCAAAGTATAACGCCTGATTCTCTTAATGGTCCTCTGAGAAAGAATCTGAAGATTCTTTCTGGTTAAGTTACATCCAGTTACACGACTAAATATCCCAGGTGCTCCCTGGCTTAAGTGCTAAAGAATTCCCCCTTTCACATTTCTCCAGAGATATGACACATACCCATTTTGGCTTGATCTTCCAAGTAAGAATTGGACATCACTGTAAACATTTGTCTCCAAAGAAACCTAGCTGGCCCATGTGTGACCCCAATGTACTCTCTTATTCTTCAACTGCCTTTAGGTTTCTCCAGACAATTCCTATATTTGTAGTTAGTTGTTTGTAATGTATAATTATTTTCTTTCATTTCTTCACCATTAGTTTCTTATGCCTATATCTGCTCAACTCTTTATCACTTTCTTTCCAATTTTTGATGGGTATGTATGGCTTGTTCTTTTCATGAAGATAAGGCAAAGAAAAATAAACTTACTATTTAAGAAGCAACAAAAAATGACCATCAATGGAAAATATTGCTCAGTCAAGAAACAGAAAATGGATTCTTTCATGGCACCAAACACACTTGAAGGCAGGGCTGTGGTGCTATTCCCTTCTCTCTGCCTAGGCCCTAATACAGTGCCAGCCATAGAGGGGGAGCTTTGTAACTGGCTAATGGGTGGCAGTGTGGATTCCCATTCTGTTTTTAAAATTAGAGCCTAATACAGGCACAGCGAGATGTTTGCTGAGTATGTGATGATTTCATATTAGGACCAGATTGCCTGTATTTGGGCCAGCTTAAGGGATATTGTATACTTGTGAATTAAATTATGCATAATTACATATAAAATGGCAGTCATGCACAACTGTGCAATTAAGAGTAACACATTAATGGATTGGTAAAAAATTGTGTCCACATAAGGCTTCAGAATTTGGGATTCAGTCTATGAGGAGAGTTCTCAAAGGAAGAACAGCATTTTCAGTATTGAAAACCTCACAACATGGAGTTCTTTTGACTCCCCAGACGGGGCTCAAAGGCCCGGGAGTTTTGGCTTTGACACTCATGAGCTGTGGAACCTGGAGGAAGCAACGACTCCGGGCCTTACTTTTGCCATTCATAAAATAAGAACCACTCAAAACTTCCTAAATTATGTGATTTCTTCAGCAAGGTCTTTATATATTCTTTGCTTTATTGGGATTTGGATTAAGCACTTAGTTATGTGAAGTATTTAGAACAATGACTGGCAAATAGTAAGCACAATATAATATTAGCTCTCATTGTAGTTATTATTAGTAGCAGCACTACTGGGGAGGTGTCATGTGTATGTGGCCACATAAAGGGAGGCGTGCTTTGGCAGTAGCTGCTACTCAATAATCAGGAAGAGCATAGGTTCATGAGATAACTGTATCACTTTACTTTCCTTGTTTATAAGAGCTACACAATACTTTTGTAATAGAATGTGTCTTACTTTTTTTTTTTACGTCAACACAGCCCCCATTTTTTCCCTATCACGTCTTTCCCAAGTATAGAAAATAGCTTCTGAACTCTCACTGTACTTTAGACAATGCGAAGAGGCGCTATTTTTCAGGCAAAAGTATGCATTTTCTGGGGCTTCCACATGCTTTCTCATAGCTGTCTCAGAATCTACTGCCAGACTTCAGGACATTTTTGAAGTGGGTGTAGTAACGGAGGATAAAGCCAGAATGAAAATCTCTGAGTGTTGCTGCTTGTGTGTGGTCCTTCCTCTCCCCAGAGCCCCACCCGGCTGCTCCAGGAGACTTGCCAACAGCATTTTACCAAAGGGAAGGAATCTCCAGAGTGGCACTTCCCTCCCCAAAATGTGAGAAAAACCATGCCTACACAGGGGAACTTCAGGGCTGATAGAAGGGGTGGAGTGGAGGAGCTATTCTAAATTTCTTATCGTCAGTTTCCAGGAGACTCCTCTCAATTCTTGTATGCAGGCAAAGTGGTGTGCTCATGTAAGAAGGGGAAATGACATTCATTCAGCCATTCTTCAAACATTCATTGAGGATCCAAGCAATAAAATGTGTTGGCAAGAGGAAAATAATGCTACACAGTCCCTCTTCTTAAAGTAGTGATGGAAAGAGGAACTGTATAACTGAAACATAATGGCTAAGTCCTTAAAATATGAGGCCAACACAGAAGACAAAGTCTTAGTAGGTCTTGGGTGAGGTGAGGTTGGTGTGAGAGAGGAAAGGTGCTTCTAGGCAGAGGAACAACAAATTTGAAGATGGAAGAGACTGAAGCAGCGTAGTTTTTAGGGAGCTAAAAGTGGACGCTGAAGAGGCCACACCTAGGTGTGGGTTGAGAGACAAGGCTGGGCAGATAAGCAAGGAAGGTAGGTATGAAGGTCACTTGCCATGCTAAAGCATTTGGGAATATTTTAATTGTCCAATGGGAAGCTTAAAGATTTTTAAATAAGAAAAAATATTAATTATATTTTGCATTTTTGAAACACAATGATATCAAGAGTTTTAAGGCCAGCTTATATACATAAGTGAGTGTTTTCAGGGCCTTGGGTGCACTTAAGTAAGACATATTGGCCAAACAGAGTATATGCAAGTAATTCTACTGAGAAAAGACACAGCCCTGAACTATGAGAAGAAATGGGGGATGCAAAAGATGAGATGGTGTGAAATATGAAAAAAGGTCCAGAATGAACATCTGGATCCTGACCTGGGCTTTCAGGTAGCTGGTGATGCTTATAGCCGGATACAGAAGGGTGTATTGGGTTGGGAGAGAAACGGTCCATTTCGTTCTTGTTCAGTTTGAGCAAGCGCTGGAACGTTCACACAGGCAGACAGAAGACATGCTCACCAAAAGCATTTTTGCTGCATGTTGGGTTATCAGGATGGACATGCATGGACTAATCAATGTGCTTTGATGATTAGCTATAGAAAAATGAAATGAGCAGTAAGTGAAGTCATCATATAGACAGCACAGTAAAGAAGGTAAGAACATGGACCCTAGAGCTACAGTGCTTAAATTCAATCTTCATCCTCATAACTTAGCAACTGTTCAGGCTTGAGTAAATTATTTAGCTTCTCTGAGTCTCAGTACTATCTTTAAAATGAGGATGATAGTAGTACCCACTACAACCCCGTTATCAACAGTGAACAAATTTTACCTTTGAAGTGCCTGGACCAGTGCGTGACACAAACTTAAGTAATAGTATTGTTAGGCATTTTTCTAATGAATGAGAAGGACCAGGAAATATTTTTGGTGGGAGAAAACAAAAGCTCTAAGGAGAGCCTTACAGAGCCTCATCATTTAAAAGTAGACAAACACATTGGGAAAGAAAAAAGGATGAAACATGGAGACCAACAGAATGGACAAAAAGGCCCAGAGACATTTACAATATTGAAGCCAATGGAGAAAAGATTTTCTGAGAGTGTTTAACATGGGCAAATGTGGACATGCGATTTAATTAAGGTTAAAAATTAAGAGTGTCTTTGGATTTATCAACATTAATATTTTCAGTGATGTGAACCTATTTTTAGCAAACGGATCATGATCAGTCGGCTGAGAATGAATAAAGGACAAAGACGTGAAAGTACTTTCTATGTGGTGCCCTTTTAGGAACCTTGGCAATATGCGGGTTGGGGTGGGGACAGATGTGGCTGGAGGGAAAAGGAAGGGTAACAGAGTACTTCTGTTATTGTTATTGGTATTTTTGTTGTTTTTAGTGTGGGAGAGATGTGACTATGCTTGCAAGGGAAGAGAAAAATAAGCTTGAACATACATGAAAGAGAATATATCAAGCCCTTTTAGGAAGCTTGGCAATGTGGTGGGGTGGGGGGATAGGTGTGGCTGGTGTGTATTTCTGTTATTATTATTGGTAATTTTTGTTGTTTTTAGTGTGTGAGAGATGTGACTATGCTTGCAAGGGAAGAGAAAAATAAGCTTGAACATACATGAAAGAGAATATATCAAGTCAGATTCCTGGTAAGACGGAAAAAATAATTTTCTTTGCTTTCAATGAGAGCAGGAAAAAAATGGCCTCAAACAGCTCCTTTGCCTACACTACTCAACTCTAATCCCAGTTCCTGACAAGGTCCTAAAAGGCCTCACAGTCTATGTTTTCATATTGATGCTGGCTTACTATCTGATGTCAGTCATAGGCCAATCTGTATTTTGCCTCTCCCTGTAATCCTACAGCTCTAGTCTGCACTGCCCAATTCAGTAGCCACAAGCTCCATGTGGCTATTCACATTTAAATTTAATTTAAAAAGTCAGGTTCTCCATTGCACTAGCCACATTTCAAGTACACATGTGGCTAGTGGTTTCTGCATTAGGAAGCATAAATACAGAACATTTTCCTTATAACTAAGGTTCCTTGGACAGTTTTTCTCTAGATGATGAAATAAACGCCATTTCTCTTACTGGGATTTGTCACATGTGAGGACCCCCTGATGCTGCTCATGTCATTACTCTATTGACCTTGAACCCTGAGCAGGGTCCTTGCTACCTGGCCTTCCAACTGTGCTCATGGTCTTTCATTAGTTCTCTCTGTGGGACTCCTCTGTCTTTTAATCTTTCACAGCACCCTAAGTTCCCATGATTCTCTCTGAAATTCCCTTTTTATTGCCCACAGCTGCCTCCCTTGAAGAACTTTGTAAACACCCTCTTGCCCACTGACCTTGGAGATATTATGCTGAACTGCTCTCTTTGTCGAACCCTGCAGTCCGCCATCCGTTCAGACTCACTTTCTCCTCAGAATCTTCCCTTGTGCTCCTCCAGTTTTAAGTCGAAGGCTGCCAGCAAAGTTCAGCACGTGAACATTGGATTCGGATGGACCAGCTGGTACAGCATTTCATGTGTGTCACATGAACATCGTTCTTAACCTTTTAGAACTTCACTGACTTCATCAGTGAATTGGGAACTAAAACAGCATCTGCTTTCATGGGTATTATGAGGGTTACATGACACAAATGTGCCAGCTTGGTAGCGTGATCCATGCTAAACTGCACACTGTGTATTCTTTCTTCTTCCCTTCCCCCCACCCTCTTTCTTCCTTTCTTTTTATTTTCTTAGAGTAATTTCAATTTTTATTTTAGATTCGATGGGTCCACGTGCAGGTTCGTTATACGGAGATATTGTACGATGCTGAGGTTTGGATATGAATGGTCCCGTCATTCGGCTGGAGAGGATAGTACCCAACAGTTCGTTTTATAACACTTGTCCTCCTCATACCCTTTCTCTCTCTCTCTCTTTTTTTTCTCTATTCTCCTCTGTCTTGAGTATGTTCCCAAAGACTCAATGAGTCAGAGTTTATATTTGATTGTGAGTACAGAAGCCCTGTAAATACTCATACGTTTGTTGCACCAGTATTCACAAGAGCAAAGATACGGAATCAACCTAAATGCCCATCAGTAATAGACTAGATAAAGAAAACATGGTACATATACACCATGGAATACTAGGCCACAAACAAAGAACAAGATCATGTCCTTTGCAGGGACTTGGTTGGAGCTAGAGGTCATTATCCTTAGCAAATGAATGCAGGAACAGAAAACCAAAACCACGTGTCCACACGTGCTTCTTTACAAGTGGGAGCCAAATGAGAACACATGGACACATGGAGGGGAACAACACACACTGGAGCCTTTTGGAAGGTGGAGGGTGGGAGAGGGAGAAGATCACAAAAAAATAGCTAACGGTTAGTAGGTTTAATACCTGGGTGATGAAATAATCTGTATATCAAACCCCCATGACACAAGTTTACCTATGTAACAAACCTGCACATGTACTCCTGAACTTAAAAGTTAAAAAGAAAAAGAAATTCTTTTTTTTTTTTTGAGACGGAGTTTCGCTCGTTACCCAGGCTGGAGTGCAATGGCGCGATGTCGGCTCACCACAACCTCCGCCTCCTGGGTTCAGGCAATTCTCCTGCCTCAGCCTCCTGAGTAGCTGGGATAATAGGCATGAGCCACCATGCCCAGCTGATTTTTTGTATTTTTTAGTAGAGAGGAGGTTTCACCATGTTGACCAGGACGGTCTCGATCTCTTGACTTTGTGATCCACCCGCCTCGGCCTCCCAAAGTGCTGGGATTACAGGCGTGAGCCACCGGGCTCGGCCCAAAAAAGAAATTCTTATTAGTCATCCAGAAGCATCTAAACAACCATACTAGAAATCAAGTAGCCCTCATTCCTGCTTCTAGTTGCAGGTACTCACTCCAGTCTTGCAATTTAAGCTGCTCTTTGCTACATTCATTGATGTAGGCTCATCCATGGATAACCAATCGCTTGATTTCAACTGTGTTTCTATCTGAAAATAATCTTTACTAAAGCCTCTGGAATCAACAGCCATTCATGTAATTTTCAAATTTATACAACCAATAGTCCTGTTGTTAGTTCCTTTCCACAGTTCTGACTTTACATATGTGCAAGTCAGAATATTCTTTTTATCACTGAGTATAATACAATTGCATAAAAAACATATTTCAGGCCAGTTGCGGTGGCTCACACTTTTAATCCCAGCACTTTGGGAGGCCAAGGCAGGCAGATCATTTGAGGTCAGGAATGCAAGACCAGCCTGGCCAACATGGTAAAACCCCTTTTCTACTAAAAATACAAAAATTAGCTTGGCATGGTGGCACAAACCTGTAATCCCAGCTACTCTGAAGGCTGAGGTAGGAGAATTGCTTGAAAACGAGAGACGGAAGTTGCAGTGAGCCAAGATTACACCACTGTACTCCAGCCTGGGTGACAGAGTGAGACTCCATCTCAAAACAAACAAACAAACAAATTTCATAGATAGAGGATCAAGAGATACTGTTTTGTAATAATTTGTCTTCTTAAATGTCTTTTCCTTTTTCATATTCATGGTTTCCATTTTTAAGCTAAGTAAATCTACACATGACTTTAAAAATATTTATTTGAACATACACATAAACATTTGTTGATATATTTATATGTCATAATCTGGAAATGGTGAATATTTCTGCTCATTTTTAAACTTTTCATATTTTATGGTTTTATTTAGTCTTGTAATTGCATTTCATGCTATTTAAAAAGAAGAAAATATTAAGAAAAAAGTGTATAGTTCAAAGACAGCTTGACATATTAATCACTAACTTGAGGACCCTGTGAGTAATGTCAAAACTCATCACATCATAGTCTGACTATAATGTGAACGTCAATATTGCAGATAAAGTCATGACTCTTGAATAAGGCACCCTGTGAAGAATGTTCAAAGACCTACCATACTCTAAGGGCAAGCAATACCAGGGTTAAGGTTGTGAACATCTGTTTGGAACAGTTTTCCAGTAAGAACTGTTCGTTTTATGAGGAAAAATCTGAAGAAAACATCAAGTGCTTACCATTACATCATGCTACAGACTTTCTACACCTCCGTCAGGAACAAGGTTATATAAGCTTACCTCCCCCTGCCCGCGTAAACTATCGATAAAAACTCCCCATGCCATGAACACGACAGACATTCCTGGAGGTTCTACATTGAAAGAAGGATGGCTCAGCCAGACCCGTGCTGGAAATTGTATTTAAACTGTATCTCTAAATACACGTTTAAAGTTAAATCTGTACCGTGTAGGCCCCCATTAAGCAATCTGTGTTAGAGTAAGGAGAAAGCAAAACAAATCAGATAAAAATAAAAATAAATAATTCTAAAATAGATACGATCCATGGAGCAGCTTGGACGGGAAATGGTTTTCAGAACAATTAATCACATTATGTAGGGCTTGCTTTTATCCCTTGCAAAATTCCAAAAGGAGAATTTCTCCGAAGCAAAGTATAACTAACAAAAGAAGTATTAGACAAGAAAGCAATCTCCCTTTCAGTGGCATATTGATTCTGGGAGAGCAAAGCCAACTAATCAGCACTCTAAGTAGGATAGAGAATGGGAGAGTTTGGTAGCAAAGGCACAGGATTTGAAGTTCTGATTCTAACACTCTTAATTATGTGCCCACTGGAGTCATTTAAATTGGCTTAAACTCATTTTCATTATCTAGAAACAAACAAACAGGCAAAAAGCCAGGACCACTGTGAGACTTGAGCAGTAGGACTATTTTATTTTGAGGCCCAAACGACATATGCTTTTAGATGTGCTTTGTGAAATGTGAAACATTGTGAAATGATTGCTTTGTGGTTTCTAAAAACAGTTGCGGGAAAAATGAATAAAAGTTCTTGAACATTAACTAATCCTACATTTTGCATCCAGGTTTCATTTAAATAAATGTTAAACAGTATGTATTTTAAGTAGTTAAAATATTAAATAAAATATTGAGATATTTTACAGGATTTTGCAGTTGCAAAAAAGAGATCTTTTACAGTTTTCCCTTAAATGACCTATTATAATCCAAAATTATATATGTATAATTTTATGTATATATATATATATGTACATTTTTTTTTTTGAGACGGATTCTTGCTCTGTCACCCAGGCTGGAGGGCAGTGGTGTGATATCGGCTCACTGCAGCCTCCCCGTCCAGGGTTCAAGCAATTCCCCTGCCTCAGCCTCCTGAATAGCTGGGACTGCAGGCATGCACCGCCAAGCCTGGTTAATTTTTATATTTTTAGCAGAGACAGGGTTTCACCATGTTAGTCAGGCTGATCTAAAACTCCTGACCTTGTGATCCGCCCACCTCAGCTTCCCAAAGTGCTGGGATTACAGGTATGAGCCACCCTGCTGGACCAATTTTTAAATTTTATATAGTGTCAAAACCTGGGGCCGCACATGATACAAATTTCTAAATTCTATTCTACAAAATTGTCACACTTCTCTTTCACTCAGTACTGCCTGATAACTCCAAAACAGAAAGGACTCAACATGACACAGTGTGGGAACTCCACCCACTGCCTTCTAACCACGAGGTTTTCATCAGCAGCACTCCTCTTTAACACAATAGAGAAACACTTAGAATAAACCAAACAAAAATAAATAAATGATTGCACAACATGGCAACAGCTGTACAGTTAATGACAGCATACTGTATTCTTGACAATTGCCAAAAGAGTAGATTTTAAGTGTTCTCACCACAAAAAAATGGTAAGAATGTGAAGTACTGCATGTGTTAATTAGCTTGACTTAGCCATTTCACAAGGTATACATATTTCAAAACATGTGTGTGATACATATATTTGTCAACTAAAAATTAAGTAGAGGATATAACTCTTTCCCATATCAAGGCTCTATCACATGTAAGTGGATTCCTTTTGAAGTATGTTTGCTCTCATAAGCTCATGTATATTGTTATTCTAAAAACAGATGAGCTCTTTTAATAATCTGCCAAATTTATTTTAACACAGCAAGTAGGCCTTCAGGTTGCATCTGACTTGACGCTTTTCTATACAGTAAGTACTCAATTAACATCATCCATAGATTCTTAGAAATTGTGACTTTAAGTGAAAGATATACAGCAAGTCCTCAAATAACATTATTTTCTTCAACATCAGCTTTTATAAGGTTGAAGAAAAAAAAAGTTTTGTTATGTGTCATTTCACTTAAAGTGAAGCAGTTTCCAAGAACTCCTCAGCGTCATTCAGTAAGGAATTCCTGTAGTCTTATCTGTTCTGTCCCACAGTCTAGCCACCAGCTACATGTAGCTCTTTATATTTAATTTTTTTAAATTAAATCTAATTAAAAATTCGGTGTCTGAGTCACAGTATCAATTATCTTAAGTGCTAAATAGTCATCCACATGCCTATTGCTACCATATTAATTACTGATTCATTAGATAACATACCATCTAATGCTACCATATTAATTTCTGATAAGAACATTTCCTTCATTACAGGAAGTTCTATTGGACTGTGCTTCTTTCTACTTAGTCTACGACAACTTCATGTTAAGAAAGAGTAAGATAAATAAGTATAAAAAAGCCATTCTTAGGAATACAGAGTTCAGATCTGCAAATGACTGGAAAAACCAAGGGTTTGGCCCAGATTTCTGCCTTCCTGTGAGTGAGATCATGTAATTCTTTACAAGGTGAAGTAACTCAGGCCCAAAACCACCAGGGGACAGGTTCAAGTTTATACAAAAAGAGTGTCAGACTAAAGTTTTGAAATCTGGTTCACGTCTTTCCTATTCCAACGCTTCTTTTACTATGTCACACTATTTCCTCTCATTCACTGTATACCTGTAAAGGACAAAATGCAACAGGCTGTAATTTTATTGACTTTGACAATAATTCTTTGTGAAATTTAAAGTCGGTTAGAGCATGTCTATAAAAGTACATTCATGATAAAGCCATAAGCAAAAATACCATCTCATTTTCATATATAATTCAGGAAAAAATAATTACTAAAATTATTAAGTAGCTATGTTCTACCTAGCTCACACCTCTACCTAGCAACACACACCTCAGGCACATCATTTTATTATCGTACTAAACAATCCCGATAAATTAGTATTATGATGCCAATTTTATAGATGAAGAAACTGAGACTTAAGTAACTAATGTCTCAAGACTGAAATCCAGGTGTGTTTGACTCTAAAATCCATATCCCCAATGGGAGTTCTCTACCCATAATCCTCTGTGAAGAATGAGCCTTAGAAAATGTTCTCTAACTTTTCATCCAGCTTTAACATTGCATGAAGGTTTGGTTTGTGAGTGAGAGAGAGAGGGAGTGTGTGTATGTGTATGTGTATGTGTATGTGTATGTGTATGTGTATGTGTATGTGTATGTGTATGTGTATGTGTGTATTTGTGAAAGAGATAGAACACATTTTTCATAGTGCTCAAATATTTTGGCTCAAATTTTCATTTTCATAGACTTATTTCAAGGGAAATCAATTCATGTAATAAAAATAACAGAGGAGAAAAGGGTGAAGAAGTAAAAGAATAAAAACTTACTAGTTTATTTAGGATAGATTTATCACATATATAGGACACACAGTTTCTTACTGATACCTCTGCTCCTACTCTCTGTCTCTCTTTACATATTCATTTTGAGAAAAAGGAGTGCAAGTTTTAAATTGCAGGGTAATATTTATGTACAGCAAGAGAGATTTGTACTTATAATTAGCAACTTGAACATAATATTCATTTTTTCATTCATAAACATAACCATGGAAACATATTTATTGAGTGTTTCTTATGTTATAGAAATTGTGCCAAGTTTTAGGAATATAAAAATAAATTCAATAGCATCCATGGACTAAAAGCCATATCCAGCTTTAAGATAAATAATGAATCTAAACAACCCAAACCAAATGAAAACAACACAGTAAAAACCCTTGAAATAAAAGACTTTCTGGGACAAGTATCTGATGAAAGATTACAACCAGAATATGGACCACCATGTTGTTTGTCTAAATAAATATTCATTCTACTGAAAAAGTTGCTGGTAGAAGAGGAAATAAATGACTATTCATTTCAAATGTGTGCCTCATTCTATCCTGGCTCTCCCTGGGTAAATGGAGGGGAATCTCCGTGAAATGGCAAAGCTCTTTGTGCCAGGTGTTTCTTACATGTACTACCTAACGAACAGTTTCCTTTCAGTACATAAATGATAAAATTCTAATCTCATTCTATCTTGAAACACATAATAAAACAGATACATATGTTAGCAGGTATCTAAACACATTGGGTAGAACTATCAATACTCTGAGTATAAAAATGTTAACACAGCACTATGAAAATACAAATAACTTTACATTTTAATGAAATTCTTTATGTTAAATGTTCACAAGCTGAAAAGTTGTCTCTAACTTGATTTAAGCAACAAATGGGACGTATGAATAGAAGATATGTGCCCATCAACATTCTTATTTCTAGACCAACTGAAAGCTGACTATGTTTATATTGCTTTCCAGATAACCACGAAAATAACTTACTCCTCTAGAATGATTTTTTTTTTATAGTCAGGTATCTTTAAATTGATAAATGCTTAAGACTTGATACCTTCAAACCATGTGTGATCCATGCATGGTATGTAGGCAATAGAGACCTTCCTTTAGCACCTGATTAGCAGGTGCTATGATTTGAATATGTTCCCCAAAGTTCATGTGTTGGAAACTTAATTCCCAATTTGACAGTGTTGACAGGTGAAATCTTTAAGGGGTGATTAGAATGGATTAATGTCTAATCACACAGGTAGGTTCTTACTGAGAGAATGGGCTTGTTATAAAAGTTAGTTCATCCCCCTCTTTCTCTTTTGCTCTCTTGTTCTTCCACATTTCACCGTGGGATGATGTAGCAAGAAGGCCCTCACCAGATGCCACTCCTTGATTTTGTCTGCCTCAGCCTTCAGAACTGTAAGAAATAAGCCACTGTTCTTTATAAATTACCTGCTATATGGTATCCTGTTATAAAACACGAAACAGGGTTAGCAGGCCTCATGTGGCCTCAGCACAGCTCACACTCAGAGAAAAAGGTAAGAGAAAAGCCGGCTGCCAAACATTTTATTTCTGTTTTTTCCTATTATCTTTTCATAAGCCTGTATTACAACCATATTTTTACACCAAGTACAGAATATTAAATATTAATTTAAAAGAACTTGAGGGAAATCATATTACAACTTCATGGTAAATTTAATTTAAAATGCTGAAAGCAAATTCTTTCCCTGTACATTGTATTTGCATTTTTAGAAACAGGAGCATGCAAACTGATTCTTATTTTTATTAAATGACTATCTGTAATTGCTAGATTCTCAGAGAGTCAGAAAGTGAAGCCCACGCTCCATGAGAAATGGACAAGTTCTTATTATTTGACAATTTATTTTCCCAAGGCTTTCTAATCATTTCACCCAACAACCAATTGAATCTATTTAAATATAATCTTCCCTTGCAATACCGCATGGCTAAAAAAGTAATAGCTCTAAAAATATTTTCTTTACAAAAGAGAAGGATGCATTAAAAATCAGTTAAAGTCATAGTCACATTTTTTTTTAAAGGGAGGGGAAAATCTACAAGCAGTCATTGTAAATCCATTTTATTATTCCTTAATTTTCTTTTACCTCAGCACTTTCATTTGACTAAATGCTTTATTGTGGTCTTCCAATCATCATTAGGAGACAGAATTATGTAGATTATATTTTATGAATTTTTTTTTTTTTTTGAAGAATACTGTTGAAGAAGGGATAATGGTCACTTCCGGTTCATAGCAGTCAACAGAGTGAGAGGCTAGGTATAAAAATTCACGGAGAGTGGATCTGAGGGGGACTTTAATGTAATCATTTTAGTCATTTAATTCAGAAAATTTAGACCTTTGGCACACAGAGCTGGCTTCTTGGTAAAGACTGAGTATAACTGACCAGTCAAAACTTCCTTCATTCTCTTTCAACTCTCCAGTCAGCCAATAATCCAGCAACCGCTAGAATGTTCAAACATTATGATTTGATTAACTAATAGAGGATCTTTAGAATCACACAAAATAATCATGCCATTAAGTTAATAATCCTTGGAATTTTATTCTTAATCTTTGAAATAACTTGGATTATTTCAGTTATCTCTTTCAGTTGATTATCTCGTTCAGTTATGCATTTGGCCATAGAGTGGGCCTGCCCCCCAATTTTATAACAGTGAAACGAAAACAGAATGGATGACAGCCTAAAATGTTGGCATAGTGATCTCCTTAACTAATAACCAAGATAATTTATTCATGTCGTTTAACTTCTTTAACCTCCAACAAATATTTATTGATCATCTTCATCAAAAATGAAGTTTTGAATCACGAACTAACAGGTGATAAATGAATAGTTAAATGGCAAATTCATAAACTCTTTTATAAAATGATATAGTTTTTTGAAAGGGAGGATATTCAGATTCATAGGCAAGAATTAAAATTAAATCTGATGCTTTATGAAATTTTAGGTTACACAAGAATACTTACAACTATTTACATTCCCATTTTCCTATTATATTACTAGTTGCCTTGGTTCCGGCCCTTGTATTTGCAGAACTCTCCTACTCACATCTGCATTTTCGGCATTTCTTCTATTACTCCCTCTTTCACATTGCAACACACTAAATTACGTAGTAAGCTATGTAAGCTCAATTTGATTTTCAGCCCCCTACTTGAAACTCTCTGTTGCCTATAACAAAGTCAAAACTCCTGAGCCTGGCCCACAAGGCCACCCACAATCTGACCCCTTCTCTTCCTCATTTTCTACCACTTGTCAAGTTACAAATTGAAACTCTGTATAGTTTCCTGCATACACAGATATAAGCATGCACACTTATATACACACACACGTGCACGTGCACACATGCACACCGGGTAGATGGAACAACACTTCGCTATCACATGAGTTAATGGAACTTCCTATTTCAATGGCAATCTGAGCCAGCAGAAGCTAGCATAATAGTAGGTGGTCTTCAGGCAGTCAGAACAAGTTTTCTGATTAATTCCCTGTGAATTGATTGTAACCAAGACTGACCTCTTGGCTGATTGAGCTTCCTGGAGTTTTTGGTATGCATCACAGAGATTAGGCAAGTGGACTCCAACGTGTGAAAACGGCCAGTAGATAATTTAAAATCAGTTAAAGTCATAGTCACATTAATAGAAATATTAAAAATGTGTGATGCTAATTTGCACCTCAACTTGGTGAACTATAAGAAGAGATGATTTTCACTCTATGTTATTCTGAGGCTGCTTTCTCAGCTCAATACAACATGCTAGCACATGATAGCTTTCTAGGACCTTCCCAAGAGGGTGAGGATACCTTTATTATCTTACTTGTTTCTTCAGCTTTTTTAGTGACTTAATAGTTGCATGATTAGGAGTGAATTTGATCATTATTAATTTGTTTATGTAATTAGAGAGTTATTTTTGTCTTATATAGAGATCGGAATGTCCATTAGTTGACTTATACAAAAAGATGTAGGAAAATTATAATTGCTTTGCAGAATATATTCTAAAAAGCCAAACGTTACCGATATATTGATATTTTGTAATGCTAGCCAGGAAAGAAGACAATTGAAATAAAACAGTACCACACCTTTGGTTTTAGGCTTAAATTAGTCTTAACTGTATAAAATAGTCAATTTATATATATATTTTTGGTTTTAAACAGGCAACGTATTTCCTTTTGGTGCTGGGAAATCTAATACAATAAAAATGAGACTTGGAGCATTTTAAGTATTATTGACACAAAGAGCAAGCAAAGCCTTAGAGGCTTAAATTTTCTCTTTTACGGTCTCTTTAATTCAACATTCCAATTCAGCAAGTGAATTTTTGGGGACTTAACTTTTAAAAGTTATTTCACGATATTGATTCTTCCTAACCACGAACATGGAATGTTTCTCCATCTGTTTGTATCCTCTCTTATTTCGTTGAGCAGTTGTTTGTAGTTTTCCTTAAAGAGGTCCCCTACATTCCTAGTGAGTTGTATTCCTAGGTATTTTATTTTCTTTGTAGCAATTGTGAATGGCAGTTTGTTCTTGATTTGGTTCTCTTTAAGTCTGTTATTGGTATATAGGAATGCTTGTGATTTTTGAACATTGATTTTATATCCTGAGACTTTGCTGAAGAATAGCAAAGACCTGGAACCAACCCAAATGCCCAACGATGATAGACTGGACTGGGAAAATGTGGCACATATACACCATGGAATATTATGCAGCAATCAAAAATGATGAGTTTGTGTCCTTTGTAGGGACATGGATGAATCTGGAGAACATCATTCTCAGCAAACTGACACAAGAACAGAAAAAGAAATACCGCATATACTCACTCATAGGTGGGTGAGAAAAATGAGAACACGTGGACACAGAGAGGCGGTCTACTATACACTGGGGACTGTTGGGGGGAATGGGGGAGGAACAGCAGAGGGGGCTGGGGGGGATAGCCTGGGGATGAATACCAAGTGTGGGTGAAGGGGAGGAAAGCAGCAAAGCACACTGCCATGTGTGTACCTATGCAACTATCTTGCTCGTTCTGCACATGTACCCCCAAACCTATAATGCAATAAAAATTAAAAAATAAATAAATAAAAAAAATAAAATAAAAGTTATTTCATAGGTATTCTCTGGAATACATCTCAGCCTATGCTTATTTGAGGACAGTGGCTGCATTTTTGTTGTTATTAGTTCTACATTTATTTATCTTAAACTCTAGCTGTTTTCCTGTCTCCTATTTCATATCCTGAATGGTCCTAGTCATGCAGCAGCAAAATCAAGGCTTTTCTTGAAACACATGTGTGATTTCCAAGCCAGTTGTTTTTCAATGAAGTCAATGCAGAGGATGAAAATAATCCATGGGAATCAGGATGCACTTGCAGAACAATTTCAAAATTAATGAATCTTGTGAATCTGTACAAGTGACAAATTTATACAGGAGAAACAGATCTTTTTGAAAGGATGAAACTTCTATTTAAAACTGAGTGTGTAACACGTGGGACATTTGTACAGGTACAAAGTCATACCTTAAAAAGTTCAGTGAAACTCTCCTCTCCTTAGTAGGAGAGGCAACATCACAGAGCAGGCCTGAAAATGTCCACTGAGCTATTCCACAAAGCCTGGTTCCAGGATGAAAACTTTACCCAGGCGAAGAAAAAGGGCGCAAAGGGCTGGTTATTCCATACAGTCTGGCAAGAATCTGCCTTTGACTGTGAGTAAGCCAGAGCTCTTTGAAAGGATTGTGGTGGTAGTTTCCACGGCAGTAAAAATTTCAAGAAGCGAGAAAGTCATTCACCAAAAATTTTATACTACCTTTCACCCTGTTGAAGTTACATTTTTTTTCCTCAGAAAGAGAAAGAAGACTAGCTTCAGAAAAAAAAATTGTTAGTTTTAAGCGGAAGATAATATTTAGGATCAATTTAGATATCCGCATGGATGGGATGAAGAGTTGGGGGATGAATAGTTTGGTCTAGGAAAAGAAACAAGTATTACCTACACAAAGGGACCACTTTGGCTTCCTACCCACTTGCATCCCCCAACTTCCGATGCCAAGGATTTCGTGGGTCAGAAATGCCAGATTTATTTTTTCTTGTGGAAATTATGATCTGAATTCCAGAAGGAAACTTGGGAACAAAAATGCTTGTATGTAAGATGACTAATACAGCAACACCCCTACCACTTCTGTTGGTGGTATAGAGACCTTGCTGCTTAAAATCTCTTTTCTTTCTTTCTTTCTTTCTTTCTTTCTTTCTTTCTTTCTTTCTTTCTTTCTTTCTTTCTTTCTTTCTTTCTTTCTTTCTTTCTTTCTTTCTTTCTTTCTTTCTCTCTCTTTCTCTCTTTCTCTCTTTCTCTCTTTCTCTCTTTCTTTCTTTCTTTCTTCTTTCTTTTTTTGAGACAGAGTTTCGCTCTTGTTACCCAGGCTGGAGTGCAATGACGCGATCTCGGCTCACCGCAACCTCCGCTTCCTGGGTTCAGGCAATTCTCCTGCCTCAGCCTCCTGAGTAGCTGGGATAACTACCATGCCCAGCGAATTTTTTGTATTTTTAGTAGAGACAGGGTTTCACCATGTTGACCAGGATGGTCTCGATCTCTTGACCTCGTGATCCACCCGCCTCGGCCTCCCAAAGTGCTGGGATTACAGGCGTGAGCCACCGTGCCCAGTCTAAAATCTCTTTTCAAAGATTCATTTTCAATGAAGTTATGCCCCCAAATGTAATTTTATCAATTCTACTAATACCAGCAGATACCATTAGCAGTTGCTTGTGAAATATTACTTTAATTTTTTTTTAAAGGCTTGGAAACAGCTTTACTTAGAAGAAATTTAACTGCCTAATAAGCTTTGAGAGTAATGTTTCTTATGTAATTTGCTTCTCATAAGTATTTCTTTTTTCTTTTGGAAATCCAGCCTTATAGTATTTTATTATTACAAACTAGCTTACAACTAGGTAAGTAAATATTTATTTACGTAAGAAAATTTAAATTGTGTTCAACTCCATAAAACACCTTTATATACTTATTTGGTGGAAGACAGAAGGTGTGATAAAATGAGAAGTATGTGAGCTCTTCAGTTGAATACATATTTGCTTCACAAGATTTTTTTATGAATATTAATGTCATTTTTCACATATAAAAATATGAAGAATATTCCATATAACTATCATTAAAATGTCAAACACTCTAACAAATTAATGTGCAAAATGAGTACTTGGCAATTTAATCTACAAATAGATGAGTAGAAGAAAACTGGTTGGGCATGATGGCTAACACCTGTAATCCCAGCACTTTGAGAGACCAGGGCAGGAGGATCATTTGAAGCCAAAAGATTAAGACAAGACTGGGCCATATCATGAGACCTCATCTCTAAAAAAAAGTTTTAAAAATTAGCCAGCTGTGGTGTATTGTACCTATAGTCCTAGCTACTCAGGAGGTTGATGCAGGAGGATCTCTTAAGTCTAAGAGTGAGAAACTACAGTGAGCTATGCTTGCATGGCACAACTTCATTTCAGCCTGGGCAACAGAGCAAGATCACATCTCAAAAAAAAAAAAAAAGAAAGAAAGAAAGAAAGAAAGAAAAAAGAGTACAAGAAAATTTTCTGCAAATAAAAAAAGTGAAAACATTTCTAAATGAAAAGAAGTGGTAGTAGAAATCAAAATACTATTTTTTAATTATCAAACACTGGAAGTTTTTTACAAAGTTAATAGTTCTTAATGGCAAGGAAATGATGAAATAGCTGTTTTGACCTACCTTAGATAGAAACATGTATTCTATGGGTCTGTCTAGAAAGCAACTTTAGTCATCACTAAAATCTTAAAAAGAGATTTGTACTTTTTTTTTTTTTTTTGAAAAGAAGGAGAGGAAAAGAGAGAAAGAAAAAGAGGGAGAGAGAACAGGAATATTGCTTTATTCTATGAATGGGTATTAATAATGGCCGATCAATATTTTGTGTATTTAAAGTGGAGAATATATATTTTGTGTATTTAAAGTGGAGAGCTCTATAAGTACTTATTAAGTTTACTTGTTCCAGATCTGAGTTCAAGTTCTGGATATCCTTATTAATATTCTGTCTCGTTGAGTCTAAATCTCTTTATGGGTCTTATGTATCTGGGTGTTAGGATGCATTGATCCTTTTACCACTCTATCTTTGTTGCTTTGAAATCTGTTTTATCAAATACATGAATTGCAACTCCTGCTTTTGTTTATTTATTTATTTTTGCTCTCCATTTGGTTGGTAAATCTTTCTCCAACTAAAGAGTACTAAAGAGATTTGTACTCTTTAGTAATGATATTTCTAGGATTCTTTATTTTAGAAATGGCTGGGAATGTGAACGACTATGTATATAAAAATATACTCAATAGAATTTTAGTAGCAATAAATATCCAATAATCAGAAAATAATAAATTATGATGCATTATATGATATTTTATTGATAGCAAAAAAATAGTTTTAAAAATAATTTAATAATTAAGCTCATCACTTCTATCTTCATAGTTGGAGACAGTCTCGTGAGAAAAAATGGGCACATGTGTACTCTTTTTAAAATCGATAAATAGATAAATAGACACAGAGAGATAGGCTCCAGAATGTAGTATTTTCCATGAGGAAGAGTGTAAAAGAATGGTGTGATTTGAAAGGTAAGAATGTTATTTATCATGGAGAGCTCTAAAGTAGGGGAACTAATTTGTACAAGAAGCCCAGGTGGTTTCTTGAAGGAAAGGAATAGAAATTTCAGCATTTTCTTCCCAGGATTCCAAGCTCATTAATAAGCTATCTATTGTTACGCAATGAAGGCACCCAAAAACTTAGCAGCATAAAACCACCACCACTTTAATTGTTCCTAATTCTCTTAGAAATCTAAGCTGGGATCACCTGGGTGGTTCTACTTGATGGTTTTACTTGGGATCACTCCTGTGGCTGTAGTCAGCTGTTGACATGACTGTGACTGGATGGTCAGTATAGCCTTGTACATGTGTTTGGAGTTTGGGGCTGTTTGTCAGTGGGCCTTTCTCTCCACATATTCTTTCATCATCAAGGATGCAAGCTCAGGCTTCTTCACATATTAGAAACAAACAGCAAGTGTCTCAATATAGAATATATAAGGCCTCCTGAGGCCTTGCTTAGAAGGCACAAAACATTGCTTCCACAGTATTCACTAGGCCAAAGCAAGTCACAGGGACTGATCACATTCTAAGAAGGGAAAAGTAGATTCCACATCTTGATAGAAGAGTGACAAAGGGCATATATGCAGGAATTGAAGGAACTACTGGATTTATCTTGACAATCTGTAATAGATAGCAATACCTGTGGGGACTGATCAAAGACCATTGGCTGTAAAGAACCTCAAAGAAAAATTCCTCATTAAAGGAGAGAAGACCAAAACAATAATCAAGCCACACTACCTAAATAGTTAATTTTTTAGCAGGGATAGTTTGCCATAGAATGTGAGTCAGGTTTGAAGGTCCTCTGGATTCAGCAAAACGTCTAGCTCTGGGGAAAAAAACAACTGAGCATCTTTAATCTGCACTAACATTTCTGTAATCTTGGAGCATGAGTGTTAGGTAATACTAGGTAGAATACTAGGAAAGCATCTTTAATGTGCACTAACATTTCTATAATTTTGGAGCATGAAGTGTTAGGTAATGCTAAGTATTATACAGGAATATGGGCAAGCAAGACTTATCATCATGCTAGTGGAGCAATACTCACTGTGTAGTCCACACATTCAGCAGTGTTGTCATTTGGCAAAGATAGAATAGTAGGATACAGTAAATTAATTAGACAATTGAGCTATTTTTCTCTTCACTTGGCTTGATTGAGTGACTCTCCCTTGCCACTAATCCTGGTTCATGAAAAATCAAGGAGGAGAAAGCTCTCGTGTGAAAGATTTTGGACTTCCACTGATAGGTAATAAATAAGAAAGAAAATAAATTGCTAACATTTATTGTTTACCTTTTTTTGGAGGTATTAATATTATCTCATTCAGTCTTCTGAAAATTCAAGTAAGTTAGGAATAATGCATACCCTCTTACTTATTCAAATAGCATATGAATTAAATATATGCATATTTAAATGCACATTCCTTTCCATCACATTCTCCATTCTACTGTTTTACTGTATTGTTCATGAAAACAGGTCTCTAAATTCAAGGGAAGTTCACTCCCTACAGACTCTTCCTTGCCATATGAACTGCACACAGGGACCGCTGAACCTGCCACAGAATGCCTGACCAGTCTGGTTCCTCATGTTACCTAGAGGCAAAGCATCCATTGTATGTACTACAAAGACATGTTCCTTGCTCCATTACTCAGGCTAATACCTTTGCCAACTAACACAGTGCTTGGGAGAGCACCGAGATAGAGAAAATACAGGGGGTCTGAGGTGACTAGGACTCTGTGTACTCAAGCCTTTTTGCCACCTTCAGTTAGTCCATGCATCCTGTAGTGCAAGTACCTGCTTCTTGACTTGATTCTGTAGTTCACAGAGTTACTGTTTCATTGAGCTGGTTCTTTAAATCCAAACCAAATTGTGCATTTAAGGGCTGGAGTATATTATATAACAATATGTGTAATATTTACTAATAATTATACATAATATAGTCTGTAATATAGAAGAACCTTGGATATGCTAATACTCGAGACAAAGGGGCTGCTGTGAATTTGAGAGAAGGCACTGATGTCACAGAAAATATACAGCATCATGTATTTTCTTGTTAATTTAAATAATTTAAAAACTGATTCCTACTTCTGTACCTCCTTTGGGGTGGATCCTTGCTATGAAGTATGAAGCTCTCATTGTATGTTTATTATGTCTGGGGAAACTGAGGCAATGAGAAGTCAACTCATATTGCTGAGGGCACACAGCCCTTGAGGATAGTAGGGGAATTTAAAAAGTCTGATTCCAGAGCCTGCTCTATGTGAACATGACATTGTTTGCAGTAAACTCAGGAATTATGAGGGGACCAATATTGGCCAGCACATAAGGGAATGTAACATGTAAAGTAAATATGGCATGATGACTTCTCCAAGATGGAAGTGGACGGGGTTGAGAGGATGATGGCTTATTTTAGTCATGCTGAGTTTGAGATGACTTTAAGATATTCAAGTAGGCATCAGGAACCCATAATTTGACACCAGTGGTTTTCTTACAGAATCACAATTGTTAACATATTTGAATGCCAAAGCAAAAAAAAAAGAAATGATTTAATTAAATCCCTGAATTAACCAGAGTCCAATATGCACTTTTGGTTAAGTGCTTAACACATTTAACCTCTAAGTTGATCAATGCATGGATTTCAATATATTTCCTTATTTCATTTGGTACTTTCTTCAGCAATGTTTAAAGTAGATTCACTTAGGGAAGAGGCTAAAACTGCTATTTAAATCCTATTAGTGTGAGGTCTGTACAGTAACATGAATGTTTTCATTTTAGTGAAATCTCACTGTAATAGTGTATCATATTCCCAACACACACAGCCTTTTCCTCCTCACTTCCTCATGACCTCTTGATATCTCCTCCGAGCTATTCTGTGTCCGGTGTTAAATTAGCAAGCAACGGGAAATCCCTTTAAAGGCTGGGGACTCTGTGAGTACTATTGCCTGACAAGAAGCTATCTTAAAAAGAACTGCATGCTTTTAATCCTGCTGGTTTTGTAGACAGTGTTATACAATGAGGAACTGGCCGCCACTCTCCAGACCATGATTTATAATTTTTCTATCTTCATCCTTGCACACATTTCAGGGTTGAATTATGTTTTTATTCGTTATGAGTGCCTTGTGTATGAATACTTTTATGTCCTCTATACTGCAGTATTGGAGATACTGGGGTCTAACTTGAGCTTATACGGAGGAAGCTAACAGAGAAACATCTGGAGTTTAAAGACTGTTTGGGAGGGCCAAGAAAGTATTGTATTAATCGGTTTGTCTTCCTAAACCTTGTAAGTCCTTTCATTAGTCTCCTTTCAATCTTGATTTAAGTAAAAGAGCTGGATGAAGCATATGAAAGACTTCATTGCAAACAAAACAAAATGCAAGCAAAAAATGAAAACGACCTTTCCACATGCAAAAACCTGCAAAACTGTAAAGAAAACAAACAAAAACAAATATAACCCCCCCCAAAAAACTACCCTCACTTTAATCTTTTTTTACCTTCCCTTCACAGGTGCTGATTTCTGATAAACCCTTTGCCCCAATCTCCATCTCAGTATCTCCTCAAAGGGGCCTACCTGTGACAATATCTGAAGCTCAATCCATGAATCTTATTAAAGGAAAGCTGCTATTGCTAAATCAAAGCATGAAGCCTCTGCCCTCCGCAGTAGGCTATGCCAACCAGGTGCAACGTTTGGGAACTCTCTCTCTACTTCAGTCTCCTCACTGATAAGTGAGGAAACAGAGGCCCGGAGGGCTGTAGTGACCCAGAGTCATGCTGAGCATATGGGCAGGGACAGGGCTCATGAATTTTCTTTCATGTTGGTGCTTCAGGACTGCTCTAGGGTCAACCACAAAGTCTCTAAAATTCAAGCAAATACTAAATCAAAGTCATATAAAATGAATGCTGTAAATATTTGAAGACTTGCAATAATTTTGGATTCATTTTGATTCATTTTCTGATTTTCTGAACGTCACGTCCACTTCAATGTTCAATGTAGTCCTTCCTGATGGATTTGTGAAAAGGAGTTTCATAAATTAGATGAAAGCAGACTAGCTCTGGCAAACAACAGAGCTTAATCTGGTTAAGTAATCTCTCTTGCACCTTACTAAAACCCATTATGGTAGGACTTTGGGTCTCAATGAAAATGGAATTCTTTCAACATTTGTGACTGACCAGCAGGTCTTTCAGATGAGCACATATCCTTGATTAAAGGATTTAAGTCCTGCTATGAGCTAAGCCCAGGGCTGCTGAGGTTTGCAGCTCAATTGCTCTGGCTCAGGGCAACTTAAGATTCTAAGTATTCTGGTTCACGGCAAGTTATGCATAGTTTGCCTCACACAGTGATTCTCACCTGGGAGTACTTTTGCCTACCAGAGGGCATATCTCTGGAAATAATTCAGTTGTCTAACTGATGGGTGCTACTGAGCAGGGTTGCTGTTAAAATCTTACCATACACATGACAGTCACCCAACAGAGGATCGCCTAACCTAAAATGTCAGTAATGTGGCTGTTGAGAAAAAAACGGGCCTAATACTGTTGCTCTTTACACAAATGGCAAATGACACTAGAAGGGCGTCTGGACCAGGAATCCCAAAAGTGAGGTATTGCTATCATGAGTGAGTTCCTCTGGCAGAGGTGCTAAAGAATATTTTGACTTGCTAACTGTGCTTAAGTGGTTAGATCTTAATTCCTCTTAAGGGCTGATCTCACCTAGGCCAATTAGCTAGAGCTCCTGCTCATATAAATGGGTGTTCCATAAGTGCAGGCAAGAGAGGAAAACTTCATATTGAAATTAAGCTTGTCAAATTAGTTGAAATTAAAAACGGCTCAGATGGCTGTCCCCTGTTGAGATTTAAATGCTATTTGAGGTTGAAATGTTACTTAAAAGAAGTATCTAATAAATAAAAATGGCAGCAAATTAGCTACTTTCTGCTTTTCAGAAAGATTAAAACTGAGCATTCATTTTTTTAAATGGCCTCTTAGTTTCTTTCAAGCCTAGTATGTTTCATTGGATTCCTTATATATGGTGCTCACATCTTATTTCCTGGGAAGAACATTCCACTTTGGCAACATGAGGAATGACACTTTGGCCCCATTTCCATTTTCTTTCTCCAATCTGACATCCTCAACAAGACACCAAGATATTGTTGGAAAACCATTGACACCCTCTTCTGCTACATCCTGCATCCTCAAACAGGCCTCTGGCCACTTGGTTTGCCTCTTTTGGATACAAAGTGAGTAAGTGCTGTGAGGTTAGAGGTGAGAAAAGAGGTTTGAAATCAGAATCATTATCTAACTCAGAAACGGTTTTTATTTATTTATTTATTTTTTAAGCTGCTCAAAGCGATGCTATTGAGCTGAATTTAGAAAGCTAAGTTAATAAGGTAGAAAATGATGTGGTAGGGAGCGTGTGGGCAAGGAGGAGTGGATACAACTGAGTATGTTGGGAAATCCTATAAAACAGACGCTTTTAAGGACAGGCACTCCTTTAAATTCCAGTAATGCCAGTACTCATGCCTGTAATCCCAGCACTTTGGGAAGCCTAGACGGGCGAATCACCTGAGGTCAGGAGTTCAAGATCGACCTGACCAACATGGTGAAACCCCATCTCTACTAAAAATGCACACAAAAATTTGCAGGGTATGGTGGCAGGTGGCTGTTATCCCAGCTACTAGGGAAACTGAGGCCAAGAGTATCACTTAAACCCGGGAGTTGGAGGTTGCAGTGAGCTGAGATCATGCCACTGCACTCCAGCCTGGGCCACTGAGCAAGACTCTCTGTCTCAAAAAAAAAAAAAAGAAAAAAAAAAAGACACAACAATTCTGAATGTATTTTTTTATGAGCTAATTTTCAAACATGGATTCAAGTAGCAAATCATATAGCTTTATTGCTCTTGACTTCAATTAAAAACAGCCATGTGCCTCTCAGCCTTTTAATTCTCCCAATGGAATGCTATGTTAATATCCAAATATCATTTGCTTGAGCTCTTGACTGTTTCTGTATCAGGGTAAAGTTAGTTTCAACAACTTTAAGAAGGCTTTGAATGAATAGAAACCAAGATTCATTTCTGAATTAAATGTTATTATTGGCAACAAATTTTCAAAATATTCAAGTTTAATCTTCTGACATGAACTCAGAGAAAAACACCTCTCGAGTTGAACTAAGGAATCAGTCACCACAGCACATTCTAATAGGAGACCTACTCCTTAATATTAAGGAGCCACCTAGGAGCTGTTTATTTGCTTCCCTCATAGCCACCCAGCTGTTATTCCTATTTGTGGTCTTAGTGCTAATTGCATAATGTCCCTAATTTATATCCGCTGGTAGATCTGATCACCACATTACCTGGAGGGCAAGCTTTAATTAGGGAAATTTCTGGACAAATTGTCTAAAGAGCTTGTTTAGTGTGAATAAATGCAAAGAACGTCCCCCCTTCTCTTTTCAAAAATGAGCATTTACTTTATCCTGAAACTTGGCAGACCAAAAACAACATCGGTTCTAATTAAGACCTATAAAATGCACAGCAACATTACCCACGAAAACGAATAAAATTTTGTTGTTTGCAGCTGAGATATATATGACTCAATGCTACATTTATTCAACAGCTTTCGGCATTTCTACTTTGCCTCTGTCAGAAACTAACAAGGTGAAACGGCAAACTGATTGAAAAAGGATAAACTGTGAAAAGATGATACACTAATGTGAGATACTAATTCAACTGTGGCTTATGAAAAGAGATTAGAATCATATGCATTCTTACCTGAGCATCTCCAGGCACTTGAACAAACTAACATTACATTAAACCTTCCATATTGTTAATAGGTAGCCAGATAGCATATGAATTAATATGCAATCATTGTACCTTAAACTGAAGTGCAAACATAAATTTCATAATAGGATCAACAGACTTTGATAACTCAAAAACAATTAAAGTCAGCTCCACTGTTCAGATGGAATATTTGGCTAAATGTCAATGTCATAACAAAGTACAAGACATAAGTTTGGCTGGAGAATTTGGAAATTGCAGCCATTTTGTTATCAGCCTCTGTGAAAAGTGTATTATTCTTAATCATCAGACGTTTTATAGATGCCTCCTTCTGCTGGATCTGTGTTAGAAAACACATTAAGTTTAGAAATTGTTTTCCCTGTGTGAATACATAAGCAGGACATAGTAAAGTGTGATTGATTATTTGATTCTTTTGAGTAAATCTTTGAAAGGTCTGTTTTTTTTCATTCCTGTCACCAACTTTCTTAGTGAATATTAGCACTGGCTGCACATTAAAATAACTTTTTAAAATCACCAATGCTTTACCTCAGACCAAGTAAATATGATCATCTGAAGTTTTCATGTAGATATAGGAAATTTTAAAAGGCCTCTGATGTACAATGAGGGTTGAAAAATGGCTGAAATATATCATCATTGATTGATTACACTTTAAATAGCAATTGAAATTACAACTCTGAATTGAGAGCCAAAGAACCAAGACTATCATTCCATCTTGGCCACTATTTTATCAGGCGAACCCCAGGCATGTCACTTAACTTCTCCAGGACCCACTGATAGGTGATACCTTACGTTTTGATTTAAACCGAGGAATTAAATTAATTTTATTTTCATCATATGCCCATTACCTCTGCTGTATAGTACCTAAATTAGTGGAATATTCAATTTTCCTATGCTTTTATGTCTCTTGTTATTAGGATATTATCTATTTTGAAATTATTTCAGTCAGTGGAGAGTAAAGAGAATTCTGTCCCCTATGGGAATACCAGGGATGTTACTGTGTCTGATGATAACTCAGGAGTCCTTAGTATAGCCTCTTTTACCAATTAATGACATTTCCCTTGTCCATCATGGGTAACAGTGATGTTGCAGTTTGTTCTGTGGACTCGGGTTTGTTTAAGGGTAATTGAATTTTTTTTTTTTTTTCTGAGAGGGAGTCTCACTCCTGTTGTCCAGGCTGGAGTGCAATGGCAGGGTCTCGGCTCACTGCGGCAGGATCTTGGCTCACTGCAACAGGATCTCGGCTCACTGCAACCTCCGCCTCCCGGGTTCAAGCAATTCTCCTGCCTTAGTTTCCAGAGTAGCTAGGATTAAAGGCACTTGCCACCATGCCCAGGTAATTTTTTATTCTTTTTTTATTTTTAGTAGAGATGGCGTTTTGCCATGTTGGCCAAGCTGGTCTTGAACTCCTGACTTCAGGGGATCCACCCACCTTGGCCTCCCAAAGTGCTGGAATTACAGGCGTGAGCCACTGCACCCAACTGGGCAATTGAATTTTGAATAAACTAAACAGGTGTGAAAATTATGGTTATACCTAAATTCCTATACTTAGTTGGGGCTCACACATTGACTCACTGATTCATTCATGGCTTGATGGATTCAATGATTGTTTGATATAGCTGGCCTAGAGTTAGAACCTGTACAATGTCATTTTATAAAGAACAAAACTGTTTCCATTCTCCTCACAGTGATTGCTAACCTTGGTTTCTGTAAACTGCTAGATTATTTGCAGGATGCAAATTGAGGTAAAGCTGCATACCTTCTCTTATCTGTGAATGCCAGAGTCGCTGGCCTTTGTTTACCAGAGAAAGCACCCCCAGACAATTCCATCCTGGCGCCAAGTAAATAAAAATCTATGGATCCCACCCCTACCCAGACGATGTGTAAACGAATGTTAATCTCGGCATCTGTGAACCCCTTAAATAACAATCAGAATGTCAAATAGTCCCCTGGCCCTCGAAAAATCCAGAACCCCCTCACCCTCATCTCCACCCAGAAGGTGATTTGAATCCATTGGCCCTCCGAATGTTTGAAGCCCCTCACCCCCAAGGTGATTTTACGGGTATAAAAGGTCTTGCCACCCTCTTTTACGGGGCCACGGGTTGGAGAGACGTGAGTCCTCCGTGGTCGTTGGCAATAAACCCTGCAATTTGGCATACTTTTGTCTTGGTGTTGATTTTCTGTGCTCGGTTCGATACAACAATTGATTGGTTGACTCTTTGGTTCAATGATTTATTAAATCCTTCACTAATTTATTCATTCAAAAGATATATATTTGCCAGGCAACAGATTAAATAAACGGTAGGCTTAGAAAGTAAGAAGGCCCCAGTGGGACTGAGTCCTAGTTGCTTATAGTAATCTACTCATTAATTTTACACTTCTTTTATTGCTGTTGTTTTTTTTTGCTTCTCAAATTTCCCTAGGCCAATGGATATCAATTATAGGCCCATTGGGGGAAATACTACAAAAAGAAGCTATCCTTCCTCTGGGGTTGCTCAGAAAATAGGGTATTCTTGTTAAGCAGCAGGTAGCTCTCATGTCACCAGGAGGAAAGAGTCACTTGAAGTGAAGTCAGTAGTGGGCCTACTATTAGAAGAAATAAGTCTGATTCCATGTCACATTGCTTGAACCCCTGGATCTAGCTGTATCTGTAGCTACCACTTGTACTTTTCACTTATACGAGCCAGTAAGTTACCTTACTTGGCTTAAGTAAGTTGATTTATCTTTTGTAAACAAAAGTGTTGAGACTGATACTTTACCATCTTTTCTCTAAAAAAAGTTGTATCTTTACCACTCCTTGCTTAAATTCATTTATTAACTTCAACAAGACATAGGTTTAATATAAATATAGTCTTTCTTTATCTTGTCACCTGTATAACACAACAAGAGATTTTTAACTATTTTTGTGGGTTTGGCCTGCCATAAAGAATACCACAGACTGGGTGGCTTAAGCAACAGAAATTTATTTCTCACAATTCTGGAGGCCGGGAGGTCTAAGATCAAGGTGCTGGCCCATTTGGTTTCTGGTGAGGACTCACGTCCTAGCTTGCAGACAGTGGCTTTCTGGAGCTGTACTCACATGACCTTTCCTCAGATGCATTCTTTCTCTTCCTCTTAGAAGGCCTCTAATCCTATCACGAGGTCCTCCCCTTCATGACCCCATCTAATTCAAATCACTTCCCAAGTGCCCTGTTTCCAAATGCTGTCACGTTAGGGGTTACGGTTTCAAAAACAAATGTTAGGAGGACACAAATATTTCACCCATAACAGATATCTACATAATATTAAACATATGATCAATCTTTTGAGCTAATTTTCAAATTTCTATACATGTTTGTATACGTTGTAGTTTATGCTTTCTGTTTAAAGTATACACTTCTTTTTAAAGTATAAACATTCTGCCCTCCATCCCATATGAATCATTTTGAGAAACAATCTTACTTAAAAGAAATCTAGGAAATCGAAAGTCTTTTGATACATCTAAAAAAAGCTTATCTAATAAATCAAGGGAGATTTGCTTATTAATTTACATCTCGCTTGGTCTTTTCTTTTCTTTGTTGGTTGTTATTTTTGTTATTTTTAAAGCAAAATAGGCTTTCGAATGTTTCATCGTGTCTGTAGATTAATTACTTAGACATAATTGCAAAAGATATGTAATTTGTACTTTTTTTCATCTTACATTAATATCTTCAGAGTGTTCTATGTCATCATCTTGTCTTGGTTGTCATTTAAACATTTAAATATTTAGTTAACACGCCACGATATGATGTACCAGAATTTATGCCCTTTGGCTACTTTCAATTTTTTTTATAGTAACAAACAGTATGCCAAAAATATACCTTTGGTGTCTATATTTAGCAATTTTCAGGATTATTCGATTCATTTTACTAATGAGAATATTACGAACTTGTTTGAAGGAGATATCTATTCTAAAATTATGACGAACTTGTTTGAAGGAGATATCTATTCTAAAATGATGAAGTCATTTGTTGTGCTGCCAACATTGTAAGTTGTTTTTATGTCAATTCAACATACCTTTGACAGTTCTGGGTGTTACTTCTAAGAATTTTTTCTGATTATTAAATAACACCTGTTTATATCCAATGATATGAAGAGCACAGACAAATACAAATAACTAAATAAAAATTGTCTACAATTTCACTTCCCCATGTACTCTCTTCTAATTGCTTTTTATACATCTGGTTCTATAAAATTAATATCATACTGCATACATATTACATAACCTTATTTTTTAAAAAATTATCAGTATACCAAGAATTTTTCCATGGAATTTATGAATTAAAGTTTACTTTTAAATCATTGCAAGTATTAAACTTTGTAATTAGGGCTGATACTAAAAACACTTTTTTTTATTAATAGAGGCTATTCCGAATTTTCTCACAAATGTTGCAATGAGAATCCTTTTATGTATATTTTTAGCAACATACTTTGATTGCTTATTGAAAAGAGATGTTTAAGATTGAATTGCTATATAGTTGAGTTCTATAAAGTTACTGACACATCATGTAAATGAAAATGATCATTTAGAAAATCTTTACTCAACAATCATCATGTTAATTTTTATAATCATAACCAATGCAAAGCCCAGTAGAAGATAAAAAACACTTCAGTCTCTGTTAAACAAACATACATATACATACACTTTAAAATGACTTTCTGGAAAGTCTTACATTATTGCTTTTAAAATTTCTGTCTTTAAGCATCAAAAGTACATAAACATATGGATAAAGCAAATGAATGAAAAATAAACAACAGTAGTTATCAAAACAAAGCATGTCATATGTGTCTATTTATCCAGTAATCAATTTTAGTCAGTCATCATATTAGGACAAGTCATAAAATTTTAGAAAGAGCATTTGGTAGAATTTCAGGCACAAGTTTACATACAACTATTTCAAATTGCAATATGGTAAGACAAATTGTCTTGCAATAGTTTCCCATTAAAAAAAACAGAATCACTTTTCAAAGTAGCTAAGCCACTAACTTTCAGTATATAATGACTATTTCCTTTTATTATCTGAAATTCATTCTTTGCTAACAAAAACTGTATGCAAACAATTCCAAGTCTCACTTCAAAGGTCCTAAAAAGACATCCAGGATTAACAGGAAAATCAGCTGAGATTTTTAAAAATGGAAGTAACAGCCCATTTACATTTCACCCAAATGAGAACTCTAAGAACGCTGTCAACTCAGGGCAATCCTGTAGCCAAAGGTGTGTATGATCTCATCAGAACCTCGTTCTCTCTCTCTCTCTCTCTCTCTCTCTCTCTCTCTCTCTCTCTCTCTCTCTCTCTCTCCCCCCCCCCCCACTCTCTCTGCTCTAATTTTCTTGGTATAAGCTTCATTCTTAAGTAGTTTCTTTTCTTGGTGGTGATGCAATAGACAGACCTTGGTTCTTCTGAATTTTACTTGGTCCTTGCTGTTTACTATCTCAGTGAGAAAAAAAAATAGAACCTCTGTAGCAATGGTTTCAGCAAGTGATGACTCTAACTGGCCAGCTAGGGTGCCACCAAACCCTATGCAAATCTCCTTGTGTTCTTATCGGACATATCTGAGTCATCTAGTCTCAGTATCCCTCAAAAGATGGGGCAAGATGTTGGATAAGAGTGGCTAGCCTATCTCTTAGCACATAGATGAAGATGGTGGTTTCTAAAAGCAAAGAAATATTTCTTTTTTTCAGAAGAAATGGTAAAATATGCATGAAGGGAAACAGCACACATCCCTACACAGGTGATTGAATAAGAGCAGAAAGGGTGTTTTTCTAGTAGATTTTGGCAGGATCAGTAAAAGATACTCCAGCTAAAGAATGAGTCAATCTGTATTTTTTTAAACATATATTTAAAAAATACTATGTGCTTTAACTCCTACATTATATAATTAGCCATCCGTGAAGATGAAATTGTAGTCAGAGACTGAAGGATATGCACCTGCTTAAGAAACACTTAGGAGATTGCCGAATGTTTGAGGCCCCAAGTCCTAGTTAGCAGAACACCACATAATTGGCAGACTCTTCTGGGAGTGAACTGCAGGCGCAGTGGCCCCTAAAGAGGCATAAAGGAGTCCAAAGCAGTCAGGCTCAAGAGGCTCAAGAGATAAACATGAAGTAGATCATCATTGCCTGACTGCTGATGTTAGATGACAGTCACTTTAGAGAAAACAAAAGCCTTCAAAAAACAAAAGTGAGAATAGCTCAATGTGTCTTATTGGTTCTGTTTCTCCAGAGAACCCTGGCTAACACATTTAACTAGCAGTAAGGGGAGTCTGAAGGAATGAACTGCCTGCCATGTAAAAAAAAAGAAAACACACATTTTAGTACCTTCCTGGGAGTGAAAACCCAAATTCAGCTAATGCTAATCACTCATTAATTCATGGGAAATTACCTAGACAATGAAAGGGAATATAGCTTTCTGCTAAATTTCTTTTAAGAGCATGTTAAATTGATAATACAAAAATAAATAAATACAGAACCAGCCTGTATGAGGAATATCACATTAGGCTAATGTTTAGAGATAGGCAACAGAAGAAAGGGAGGATGGGGGAGAAAGAAAGAATAGCAGTGGGGGTAAGAGAAGCCTTTGGGAGTTGGGTAGGCAGAAAAGAAAGACAATAATCTCAAAAGGAGCATTGAGATGGAAAGTGAGTGTGGATGTTGGTGAAAGATAGCTGTGGATGAGAGGGATGGAGCAAGGTAGGACACCCAAGTTACAAAGCTGGTCTTTGGAACCCGATCCAGAACGCTTTTCTCTTATTTTCAAAGGCCTTGACCTTTTGGAGGCATTCCATGTTCCAGATGTTTTTTGACTTCTCCTTTTCTCTCATAATTTATTTGTTTTTTGTCCTATTCATTCAGGGACTTACTTCCTACTAAAATAATAAAATTGCAAATAGGTTCTAAGAAACCATCTTTCTTTTGGGACCTGTATGAATTGTCTGAGATAATTTTTCAGCTGGCTTCAATATTTATCGAGTATCTACTAAATGCGAGACACCTTACTCAGCAACGGGAGATATAAGACAGATTTTCTGTCTCCCAGGAGTTAATGCATAGCAATCAAAGAAGAGTCACAATACAATGTGATAAGCACTAATGTAGTGTTGCAACAGTGGTTTGGTAGTGATCGTAAAGTAGAGATTAATTTTTCCTGGGAGAATCCGAGAAGACCTTTGTTAAGTTGGAAAAGGAGAAAGGTTGCATTAACTGGAAGAGAAAACATAAGGAAAGGCAGACAGAGTCAAACGTGTTTGGTGTTCAAGAGAGATATTACCTGCGGGTAGGAAAGACCAGGGAAGCTGAGAGAGGAGCCACTGGGGCGATTTGCCAATGACTCCATCTATTGCACAGAATCTGAAGTGCTGACTTTAAAGTACTTTGGTTAGTTTCTTCCTGCAAAGACTGTTCTTATAAACGGAGTTCAACACATTTTCTGCAGTTTCTGTTCTTGCATGCCCATGAGTCCCTGCCATGACCCTGCTATTAGAATGTGAGACAGTCATAGACAAATAAATGAATAGGTGTGGCTGTGTTCCAATTAAACTTCATTTACAAAAACAAGCAGTCATCTCGCAGGCCATTAGTTTGCTCCCTCTGAGTAATGTTAAAGCAGTACAGTTGGCCGGGCGCGGTGGCTCACGCCTGTAATACCAGCACTTTGGGAGGCCAAGACGGGTGGATCACAAGGTCAAGAGATCGAGACCATCCTGGTCAACACGGTGAAACCCCATCTCTACTAAAAATATAAAAAATTAGCTGGGCATGGTGGTGCGTGCCTGTAATCCCAGCTACTCAGGAGGCTGAGGCAGGAGAATTGCCTGAACCCAGGAGGCGGAGGTTGCTGTGAGCAGAGATAGCGCCATTGCACTCCAGCCTGGGTAACGAGAGCGAAACTCCATCTCAAAAAAAAAAAAAAAGTAGTACAGTTGACCCTTAAGCAACATGGATGTGGACTGCATGGGTTCATTTACATACAGATTCTTTTTGTTTTTCTTTTTGAGTTGAAGTCTTGCACTGTGGTCTGGGCTGGAGTGCAATGGTGCAATCTCCGCTGACTGCAACCTCTGCCTCCCGGGTTCAAGTGATTCTCCTGCCTCAGCCTTCTGAGTAGCTGGGATTACAGGCACACACTACCACAGCAAAAAAAAAGCACTCTGTTTTTAGTAGAGACGGGGTTTCACTATGTAAGCCAGACTGGTCTAGAACTCCTGACCTTGTTATCCGCTCACCTTGGCCTCACAAAGTTCTGGGATTACCACTGTGCCTGGCCTACGCACAGATTCTGTTCCACCTCTTCCATCCCTGTGACAGCAAATCCAACCCCTCTTCTTCCATCCCTCCTCAGTCTACTCATCAGGAAGATGACAAACATGAAGAATATTTTGATGATCCACTTCCTCTTAGGGAGTAATAAATACATTTTCTCTTTCTTAATAACATTTTTTTTCCTCTAGCTTACTTTATTGTAAGAATACAGTATTTGATACACATAACATACAAAATATGTGTAATTGACTATGTTATCAGTGAGGCTTCTGGTCAACAGTAAGCTGTTAGTAAAGTTTGGAAGGAGTCAAAAGTTACAGGTGGATTTTCAACTGTGTGGAGGAGGGTTGGCACCCCTAATGCCTGAGTTGTTCAAGGTCAGTCGTAGATTAGAACCTTTTGGGAGGCAGATCCAAGATGGCTGATCACTAACAACTCGGGATTGTAGCTCCCAGTGAAAGCTCAGAAAACGCGAGGATGCCACACTTTCAGACGAATTTTCGTCACGGACAAGAAGATTTCCAGTGGAGGAGCCCTGTGGGTCGCCAGCGCGACTCGTGGCCGGCGCAGTGGTTTTGCCATCACCTCGGCGCGGCAGCTCTTCGTGCACAGTGAGCGGGACTGGTTCCCCTACTGACTGGTGTTTGGAGCTCCGGGAAGGCAGAGCCGCTTGTTGCAGACTCAAGAAGGAAGCCAGACCGGAGATTCCCGGGCAGAAGAGCACCATCAGTCTTATCGCTGCTGTTTTGGCCGGTGCAGTGGGTTGCTCAGATTCCAGCACTGGGAATCAATAAATTAGACGTCCACTTAGAAACCTAATTAGAAAGGCAGTAATTGTAAAGACAGCAAATGGATAAATCCACAATAAAGGGAAAAAAACTGCCTAAAAAGGCCGAGAATACCGAAAATCAGAACCCCTCTCCCTCTACAGGGGATTGCAATTCCTCATCTGCAACGGAACAAGCCCTAATGGAAGAGTACTGTGTTCCATTATCTGAAGTAGGCTTCAAAAGGTGGATGATAAAAAATTTTTGGGAGTTGAAAGAACTTGTTCTAACCCAATGTAAATAAATTAAGAACTTTGAAAAAAGGTTTGACAAAATGTTAAAAAGAATGGACAATATAAAGAGGAATATAAATGAACTAACGGAGTTGAAAAATACAACACGAGAACTTAGTGAAATATGCCCAAGTTTGAATAGCCGAATTGATCAAGCAGAAGAAAGGATATGAGAGGTCGAAGACCAACTTAATGAAATAAAACGAGAAGACAAGAATAGAGAAAAAAGGATAAAAAGGAATGAGCAAAGTCTCCAAGAAATATGGGACTATGTGAAAAGACCTAATCTGCGTTTGATAGGTGTACCTGAATGTGATGGAGAGAATGAATCCAAGCTGGAAAATACTCTTCAGGATATTATCCAGGAGAATTTTCCCAATCTAGCAAAGCAGGACACTATTCAACCCCAGGTAATACAGAGAACACCACAAAGACATTCCTCAAGAAGAGCAACCCCAAGGCACATAATCGTTAGATTCACCAGGGTTGAAACGAAGGAGAAAATACTAAGGGCAGCCAGAGAGAAAGGTCAGGTTACCCACAAAGGGAAGCCTATCAGACTTACAGCAGATCTCTCAGCAGAAACCCTACAAGCCAGAAGAGAGTGGGGGCCGATATTCAACATTTTTAAAGAACAGAATTTTCAGCCCAGAATTTCATATCCTGCCAAACTAAGCTTCACAATTGAAGGAAAAATAAAATCTTTTATGAACAAGCAAGTACTCAGAGATTTTATTACCACCAGGCCTGCTTTACAAAAACTTCTGAAAGAAGCATTACACACAGAAGGGAACAACCAGTAATAGCCTTTCTAAAAATGTACCAAAAAGTAAAGAGCATCAAAATAAAGAAGAATTTACATCAATGAATGGATAAAATAATCAGTTAACATCAAATGGCAGTAATCCTAAATTTAAATTGACTAAATCCCCCAATCAAAAGATACAGCCAAAACCTAACAGTATACTACATCCAGACCCATTTTATATCCAAAGATACACAAAGACTCAAAACAAAGGGTTGGAGAAAGACTTACCAACCAAATGGAGAGAAAAAATAAATAAATAAACAAAAAGCAGGAGTTGCAATTCATGTATTGGATAAAACAGATTTCAAAGCAACAAAGATAGAGTGGTAAAAGGATCAATGCATCCTAACACCCAGATACATAAGACCCATAAAGAGATTTAGACTCAACGAGACAGAAAATTAATAAGGATATCCAGAACTTGAACTCAGATCTGGAACAAGTAAACTTAATAAGTACTTATAGAGCTCTCCACTTTAAATACACAAAATATATATTCTCTACTTTAAATACACAAAATATTGATCGGCCATTATTAATAACCATTCATAGAATAAAGCAATATTCCTGTTCTCTCTCCCTCTTTTTCTTTCTCTCTTTTCCTCTCCTCCTTTCCATTTTTTTCAAAAAAAAAAAAAAGAGAACCTTTTGTACAGGGGAGTAAGGAAATGGTCTAACATGGGAGGTCCAGAATTCAGGCCAAAAAGACCCAATTGTACCTGACTGTTTTGTCTGCCTCTGTGTTCAAGTCTTTAAATGTCTTTTAAGGTAATTTAAAAATCAATATTTAAAGTGAGATGGATGGCTCAACTTACTAATTTTTAAGGCACAACTTTTCATACATTTTTAGTTAGAAGTATAGTTACCTACGCTTGGACAGAAACAAGAAGTTTCAAGCCCCTTTATAATTGTTTTTGTTTTGTTTTTTTTTTTTTTCTGTTTCACATCCCCTGCAACAAATCAAGAAAATGCTTTCTAATGAAAACTTACTTTCCCTGTGTTAAACATGCTCTGAGTTCATCTGATTTGGCTAATAATTTCACAACTTTCGTTTTTAAAAAATTTGTTCAGAATGACAAAGAAAGAAATCAAACTTTCTGGGAAAGAAGTAATAAGAAGACAGACTGGCAGAAAGATCGATGCAGCTTTCCCTAGAGCTTCCTGGACAGAGCAGAGACAAGGCTGGAAAGTGGCTTTGTTTGCCAGGGAGAGATTCTCTTATGTCTTCACAATGCTATCACAACTCCGAACACGGAGATTTCTTTTCCACATTCTCAAATAACTAGTTGGACAAAATTTCCCACCCAATTGTCTTTTGTGAAAGCACTGTAAAGATACAACCTGAAGCACCTTTGAGACCATCAGTTTTTGATCCATTGCTTTTGTTCAAACAATTGCAAACAGTTGAACTAAAGGCCTAATGTATTCCTTTTGTCCCTTGAGACTTTCCAGTTTCCATTTTGATGTCACAGTGTCTTCTACAGGCTTCTTTCTTCCCCTTCCAACTGCCACCTTCCCCCACAGAAAAAGTGTCTCATGAGATTCAGACCTGTCTCTCTCCGTGTTAGCCATGTGAATTCTTTTATATCCAGCTTTATATTGTTGATTTGCTTATTTTTCCAAGTGCAAAAGTTCCGAGTGATGAAATCTGACTTCCATGACTGCTATATCCAAACCAACTGTCTTAATACTCTGGAAAGTGTTATCAGATTAATATGTGTAAGCAAATTTGAGACAATTCTGGTCATGCTAAACTTGATAGTTTTAAAGAGTCTGCCAGTATATTTTATCTACATAGGAAAGAATGTAATTTTAACTTTCTAAATCAGGCTTGACATATTATTTAAATTTGCCATAAAGAGATTAAACCCTATCCATGTCCAGCATTTTTTTTCAAATGTTATTAGAAATTAATATGCTGTACATATGTATGTGCTGTCAAGCAGAGTAGCATTTTCCCTAGCTACCAAACATGGAATTTTTCCTAAAACACACATTTGCCTTTCCCACTATTCTCCTTATTAGCAGGCAGCTAATCAATGTCCCTCATTGTAATACCATTTTGGCGGTTAATGAAAGAACTGGTCGGTTCATTCAAGGTTATTATTTTAGTGTGCCTTCTACATTCCTCTACGTATCCCTCTTTCCTTTGTGCTCCCTTTGTGCTTTGGACATAATCCATCCTGGCATTTCTATTTTAATGATATGTTTATGGGTCTCTATACTCCTTAAATGGTGAACTTTTCTAAAGCTGGGGTCATGTTTATTAATTTTTGGACTTTCAATGCCTAGGACTATACCTGGCAACCAGCAGGTTATTAATTCCAGAATGTACACATGTCTGGTAAAATGTGTTGGTCAAAGTATTGTATGACATTTTCCAGTCCTTAGAGACAGGTGCTAGAATTTGGTCTTTTATTTGATTACTTCATATCTTTGCCTTTGGGATCAGAGAGGTAAGCGGGAGAAGATAGTGTATTTTTGTAATAGAAAAGGGGCTCAGAAGTTGCCATGTTGCCATTGGAGAAGCTGGGATAGTCCTAGCTTTATTAACTGTCTGTGAAGATGGGAAGTCCTTCAAACCTTCATGCCCTCCACTGCAGGTTGCCTATGGAGAGTTACAAATTGAAGGGTTTTTAATCAGCCCACAGTTAACTTGATTCCCAGACACAGACAACATGAGTTTAATTATCTGGAGATGTTTCAAAGGATGTTGATGTTTTGCGATGGGAAAACAGCTACTTCTATAAAGAACTGATCTTTCTGAATAGAAAGAAGGTCATTCCCCGTGAGCAGTGTATATTTTGCCAACAGAAATAGACTGGTCAGTTAAGAAGGAGTATGTCTTAATTGCTAAGAGCATAGGATCAGGCAGTCTGAGTTCCGAGTTCAAAATCCAAACCTTACTATTACCAAGCAAGTGTCCATTGGGTACAGAACCATAACAATTGGGTGAAATGATTAGCATGACAATGCCTAGATTATATGGTGTTGTAAATATCCAATAGGATGTAATAATCATCCAATATCCTTTGATTGTGTACCATGTGAATACAAGGAGAACAAGATGAAATCTTTCTCACTGGGAAGCTCACATCTTAGTGACTCTCTGGAGTAAATATATCTAAAGACTAAGGACAGTGCCAAACACAAAGTAATTGCCGTCTATGCTTTTATTCATGCAAATGATTAAATCCGTACAGCCACTCCCAATCGTGAATTACTCTTATATTACAGATCACTATTATGCCTCCTTCCAGACAGTAAATGGAAATCTGCACTCCTAGAGTTTTGTGTTATTTTTAACAATGATGTGGCAAGAGACTGCAAACATCCTGATTTGCAAGCCTGGGGGGCTTGGAAATGCCAGGAAATATAGGAAAAATCAAACCCCATTCTTTCAACTTCCCTGCAATTTTTCCTGGGCTACACTGTCTTCATTTAATTTACGTTTTCCTACCAGCAGGCCCTCACCAACTACCACCAAGGAGGCACCAAGGAGTTTCTGGTAAGTTGTTCTAAGTTGTTCCTGACCAGAAATTGGAGGAACCATGTGGGCAAAGGTGTAGTATTGCATTATCTTGGAACACAACCTTTTGTCATTTGGCAAAGAGATTCAGCTTACATTTTTGAAGATGATGGCAAGCAATACTTAACTTTATAACCTTGATTCGTATCCTTCCTCTTAATACCTCTAACAGGACCACTGAAATTTTTATTGGCTGATTGAAAAGAGGCTTTATTTGACCCAGACACAAAGTTAGCTTTCCAATACTTTTCTAGTCTCCACACCATAAAAAATTAAATGCCTGGTCTGTGTACCTTACAAGATAAAATAAATGAGATAACTTTTTACTGGTAAACAATCAATAGCCTATTAAAATAAAACTAGCATGTAATTCTCTGATTTTTGTAGAGGTACAACATTTTATTTTGGTCCTATAAGTTTTCCCAATAGAGCTGGAATAATTGTAGAACAGATTTTGGAAGTAGTATGTTCAGGAATAAAATAATGCAATATGCGATAACTCAACTTGATAAATAGGTTAATTGCAATAATGCTTAGCATGTAGATCTTTTTCTGCTAAGACTTTGAAATTTAGAAAAACTCATAATATTTATATTTGTCATTTAAAGAATTTAAGGGGCTTTTAATATTCAGAAACACGTACTAATTTCCTTTGAAGGGAGATAACTTACTGGCTGTAAAATAAATATTGGCCTTGAAACTAGACAAACAGAGCCTAAATCCTGGTTCTTTCACCTACTTGCTATGTGACTTTAGATAAATGATTTAATCTTGATTTTTTTTTAAGTCTGAAAAATAGGATTAATGATACCCCATGCTTTAGTAGTCCAATGAGGTGTTCCATAAAGATAGTGGAGAACAGGGAAATTAGGTTGCAAGTAACTACTATCTTAGGAGCTTTAACAAAATAATAAAATACCTGGGTTCCCAACCCCAGAATTCTGAGGTAATTAGACTTGAATCAGGTTGAGGTACAGTATTTTTGTAAATATCCAGAGATGGTCCCTATCTCTCGTGAAGTGCACATTGCATTAGAAATTACGGACGTTATCAGTGAAGAAAATTGAATATGAGTTTTAGATCCAGAAAGATCTGTGATAGTTTGCTAACTCTGTGACCTTGGACAGTAGCTTAATTTTCCCGAGTCTCAGTTTTCCCATGTATAAACACTAACGTTAACGCACTTGTATCTCTTAACATAGTGATTTAGGACTGCCACATAGTAGATGCCCACTAAATAACATTATTCATTGTAATTTTAAAAGTATTACTGTAATATTTTACCTAAAAAAGATACTATGACTAATTGTTTAGGTCTACAAATATCTCTTTGCCCAGTTGTAATATTTCACTTTAACATGAATACGGTCTCTAACAGTTAAGAAAAGTTACATTTCTATCTTATTAGTGTTGAAATGGGGGCAGTTACATTTTCCATGCCAACTCACTACTACTAGTGCTGTCAATGCATTTCTTCATAAAATATATCCATTGGCCATGGAATATTAGGTATTCAGAGTTAATCTATACTTTCATGTACATAGTTTAAACAACATAATTTTGTGATTTTGTTTCAATTTCATCTTGCATGTTTTAGAATTTCATCTTTTATCTTGGTATATGGAACAATGTGTCAAAAAACATCAGTAAGCATGAAGGAGAGATGACCCAACAGATTCTCCCATCCAGTTCGATTTCAATTCAGGTTCTATTTAATTTCAACCAAATACATATAAACCTAAATTTTTTTATAGGCTCTTAGCTCTTAATTAAAATCACTATCATGTTGCCTAAAGGAAAAGTCTATGTTTCTATGTTTTTCTCCTTTTATGTAGAGTTTCAGAACATTTAGATTACCTTTTTTGACCCAATAATTTAACCTTATATAAGCAGAGAGTGATTTTTGTCATATCAAATCTGGTGTCTATCATTTTTGGTAGTCTCCAATTGCAAATGAAATGTCCTGGAATATTATGAAAGATAGACGTTGGCCTGTAGAACACTGCTGATTTATAGTACAAGACCTTGGTTTTAAAATAATCTTGTGAGACAATTTGGCTTAATCCTTATTTTTTCCCCTTGATTTTAGGCCTTAATGTAGCTAAAATAAACACTTTAATTTGAGCAATTAATTACAAATGAGGGACGTGTCTATTCTGTATGAAGTTATAATTAAGGGCACAGTTCCTCAGTTCTTTTTTTTTATTTTGGCTTCTTTGATTTTGGTCCAAATTGGAACACATGTAAAAATGCTAAATGAAGTCCTTTCACCATGAGAATATAAGATATCATTATAAAATATGAAACCTGTTCCCAAAGTTATACACAAAATTCAGAATTGTGATTCACAGTCAAGGGAGCTACAAGACAGATTCCTACCCCTTTTTTAAAATAAGTCAGATTCAGCTGACCTTAAGTTCATGACAGTAGAAGCTGAGATTCATCAGGTAAGAGTTGGTCTATCATTTTAGGATACAAAAAGTCTCCTAAATTCTTTTGATCAGCCCAGAGTCCCACTTTTCATTTTCTTTCTAGACAAAAATTTTTCCTAAATTACATTTGGATTCCTCGTGGATGCTTCCTTGAATACCGGGTGTATCATGTGATTTTCCACTATCTTGCCAAATCCCATTAAATCTAGAATGAACTCAGCACTCTCTACCATCTGGTCCTAAACCATTAATCCAGTTTAAGCTTTTCACCCACATGATTTTTCCACTTGAGCCAGGCTGAGTTGTTCATAATGTTCTAAATGTATTTCATGCATTCATATCCTGTGCTTTTAGGTACACTGTGAAATAACAAGAAATATACACATTAGTCTTTGTCCCAATGCCCTAGCAGAGAGTTCCTAAAACTCTGGTAATTTCCTGAGCAATAGCGTACTAGAGAATCTTTTGTCCTAAAGTTTGGTCTCTGTTTCGTCCCTGAGACAAGCTCCTAATACCATTGTACATAGAAGCACATTTGGTCTTTGACCCTTTTCCTGACACAAAGCCCCTAAATCCCTTGGAATTACCAGAGTGATAGGAACATCTTTTGTCCCAGTGAAGCAACTCTCGGTAGGCTCCTGGATAGCCTCAGATGAGAGCTGGATCAGGGAAAACCAATCATATGATTAGAGAATTTGAAATTTTTGTTCTACTACTGACCTTCTGATAGGGTAGAGATGAAGGTTGAGTTGTTCAGCCAAAGGTCCATGGTGCAATAAATCATCCCTATGTAATAAACCTTTCAGAAAAATCCAAAAAGGCTAGGTTCGGAGAACTTCTCCATTACTGGCCATGTGGAGATTTCCGGAGAGTGGCCTGCCTGGAGAAGGCATGGAACCTCTGCCTTCATCCTCTCATACCTCACCCTATGCATCTCTTCCATCTTGCTGTTCATCTGTATCCTTTGAAATATTTATAAGAAGCCAGTAAATGTAAGTAAAATGTTGCCACAACCTGTGCTTTACAACTGGCATCTGAAGGGGGGCAGTCTTATCGGACTGAGCCCTCAACCTGTGGTATCTGACACTATCTCTAGGTAGATAGTGTCAGAAAAACTGAATTTCATTAGAACACTACCAGTTGGTGTTACTGGAGAATCTGCATAACTGATTGGTGCTGGTGGGGAGAAATCCCACACACATTTTGGTGACCAGAGGTGAAGTGTTCAGCACTGCATCGAGTGTGAGAGCAAAAATCACCTTTTTTTCTCCCATCTCAACATACACTCTTATCTTAGTTTAAAAAGACCTCTGTTCTTTTCTCTCTTTCAACTAAGAGAAGAGCGTATATTGAGATAGGGGAAGTCTCATGCGAACATTATGCAGGCTTTTCTGACCATGAAATGCTGTAACTTTACCTGTCCTTTTAATTAGTCTTTACTATTTTGGTTCCCTTCAGTTAGATCAAAAAGTATGTGAGAACAGATCTAGTAATACTTTTTCTTCTCAGTAAAACACAAACACTTCCTTTTTTAAACAAATAAGGATTGAGCACTTATGAAGTACAAAGTACTCCTCTAGACATTTGGAACACGTCAGAGAACAAAGCGTGCCTGTTCACACAGACACATTTTTTTTTTATAGTTTTCTGAATCTTAGAAGTGTGTTAAGTTTAGCTAAGGTCTAATAGGCAAGTAATTATCATGTAACCCAATGAAGAACTCAGTACATTATTGATGAGCCTTGCTGGTTTGGCTTATTATCAGAAAGTTCTGGCGGGAAAAGGAAAAATAACATGCTTAGTTATTAAACAATAGGACAACATTTACATTGCTATTTTCATTTACTATTCACAATAAAACTTGAAAGATATGTAGTCCTTTACACGGGATGTTTCAGTAAAGTGAAAGATAAATGTATCAGGCAGTAGGCAGCCTACAAAGGAAAGTATTTGTCTATATTAAAGTACTTTCTCATAAATAAATAAATACTACCTATGTCTTCTGAAACCAGCTCTAGCCATCTGGACTATCTGGTAAGAGGAATGGGTTTTAATCCAAGTTATACTCTAATATCATCATGTTTATCAGCTGAACATTTATAGTCTGTTTTCCAACCACACTTCTCCAATACCCACTGGAAGTCTTACAGTTCAATTCTAACACAAACTACCCAGAATTAGATTGCATCCCACAGGTCGAGGGCTCAGTCCCACAAGATTGTCCTCACTTCAGGTGCCAGCCACAAATAGTGTCCTCAAGCTGTGCACACTTCTGTCCGGTTGACTAAAAATTGATGGGTTCCCGTAACTCTTGATTAGGTTTGATAATTGACTAGAATTACTCACAGAATTCAGGAAAGTAGAAAAGCATGGTGCTTGCAATTACCATTTTATTATAAAGGAAACAACTCAGGAACTGCCAAATGGAAAAAATACACAGGGCAAGGTATGAGACGGGGAGGTGAGGAGCTTCTGTACTCCTCTCTTGGCAGGTCACCCTTCTAACACATTGATGTGTTCACCAACCTTGAAGCTTCCCATATCCCTTTGTTTAAATGTGTTTGTTGAAATTTTGTTTTCTAGTCATAATTGATTAAATTATTGGCCATTGGTGATTGAATTCAATCTCTAACCTCTTTCTTCCTCTGTCTCAGTCTATTTGTGTTGCTGTAACTGAATCCCTGGAGCTGGGTAATTTATAAAGGAAAGAGGTTTATTTTTCTCATGGGTGTTCAGGCTGTACAAGAAGCATGATACCAGGATCTGTTTCTTGTGAGGACCTCAGGCTACTTCTACTCATGGCAGAGGGTAATTGAGAGTACAATTGCAGAGATCACATGCTGAGAGAGAGGAAGAAAGAGAGATGGGGGAGATGCCAGCCTCTTTTTAACAACCAGCTCTCATGGGAGAGAACAGAGTGAGGACTCATTCATTCCGAGAAAAATGGCACCAAGCCTTTCATGGGGGATCCATCTCCATTACCCAGTACTTCCCATTAGGCCCCACCTCCAACAGTGGGGATCCAATTTCAACATGAAGTTTGGTGGGTCAAATATCTAAACTATTGAATCCTCCCAAGGGCAGGAATGGATCTGAAAGTTCCAACCCTTTAATCAGGTTGTTGGTTCCTCTGGCAACCAGACGCCATCCTAAAGCTGTCAAGGGAGTTGCCAAGAGTCATCACAATAGTATAAATCCAAGTACGGTCAAAGGGCTTTGTTAAGAATACCAAAGCCACTCTTGTTACTCAGAATATCCCAAGGTATTAGGAACTCTGTGCCAGAAACTGAGGACAAAGCACAAATATGCATATTTTTATTGTGCTACAATTGGAAATACCCAAGGAGCTTATAAACTAAAGCCTAGGCCCTTCTGCCTGATTTAAGTGGTTCTGATTTAAGTGGTCTGAAGTAGAACCCCATCATGGGCACTTTATAAAGGATCTTCAGTTGATTCTAATGTACATCCAGGAAGAGAGCTATTCTTTAAATAAGGGAAGGGTGGGAAAGAGTCAGGTAAAGGGTGTTCAATATCTGAAAGCAAATTTACATTTTTTTCTGAACTATAGTCGATGCACTATGGTAGCTGCTGGGGAGACAACAGTGAGCAAGCCAGGCGTGTACCTATCCAAATGGAGCTTAGAGTTCAATAGGAAAGATGGAAATTACACATATATGGCAGGCAGAATAAAGCTGAGTTTTTGGCAATTGATGTTCAATGAGAGGACCATGAAACAGTGGCATCAGTATCACCTAGGAGTTGCTAAAAATACAGAATAAGAGGCACCACCCCACACCGACTGAGTTAGAATAGCACTTTACTAACATCCTCAGGAGAATCCCATGCATAATCAAGTTTGAGAAGTGCAGCTCTTGGCAACCCCCGGAAAGAACTGCTTATGAATTCCTCAATGAGATCCTAGGGGTAGCTCTTCTTCTTGTCCTTCAGGGAACTAACTGTACAAATATTCCTACAATCCCATAAACTACCCTAGGAACTTCTCAATAAAATGATTTTTGGCTTAAACTTGTAAGATACACATTCTATTGTTTCCAAGAAAGTTACCATATCTAATACAGAGTTTCTATTTCCAAAATGCTAGACCAAAAGGCCAAAACCCAAATTATATCTCACATTTTAAATTTAGCATTTGATATTGCCAGCATTTTATACGTAATCTGACATATTGTTCCTTCTCTTCATAATTTAACACACATGTAGTTTCCAGCCAATCAATTTTGAGTGATGTCAAGAATTTGGTGCTTTGAGTCGGCTTAATGATTTGCATCTTTTTCTCAGTTGTATATATTTAGTTTGTGAGAACTGTGTTCATTATCAATTGTTGCCTAATAAAATGTCCTAAATATAACAGCTTAAGACAACAATAAGCACTTACTATATCAGTTTTTGTGGGCCAAGAATTAAGAGTGGTGGCCAGGTGTGGTGGCTCACGCTGGGTAATCCCAGCACTTTGGGAGGCCGAGGTAGGTGAATCAGCTGAGGTCAGAAGTTCGAGACCAGCCTGACCAACATGGTGAACCCTGTCTCTACTAAAAATACAAAAAATTAGCTGGGCGTAGTGGCAGACACCTATAAACCCAGCTACTTGGGAGGCTGAGGCAGTAGAATTGCTTGAACCCAGGAGGTGGAGGTTGTGGTGAGTTGAGATTGCGCCATTGCACTTCAGCCTGGGCAGCAAAGCAAGACTCCATCTCAAAAGAAAAAAAAAAAAAAAGAATTAGGAGAGGCTTAGCTGGATTATTTTTACCTGCATATTTTATGAGGCCATCATCAAGACGATGGCTAGGAAGTTGCCGTCGTTTGCAGGCTTGCCTGGGGATGGAGGGTCTGATTCCAATAAGGCCCACACCAATGGCTGACATGTTGATGGTGGCTATTGGCAGAAGGCCTTCGTTACTTACCACATGGACTTCTTCATAGGTATACTTGAATTTCCTCATGCCATGAATATTGACTTCCCTTAAAGAAACTCTCTGTTAATCCAATACCAATGGCTGGTAATTTATTTTAAAAAAGAGGTTTATTTGGCTCACAGTTCTGCAGGCTTTATACAAAGCATATCATCAGTATCTAGTTCTGATAGGCCTTAGGAAGCTTGCAGTCATGGTGGAAGACAAAGGGGAGCCAGCATGTCACATGTCAAGAGTGGGAACAAGAGAGAGGGGAGGAGGTTCTGGGTTCTTTTAAACAACTAGATTTTACATTAACTCAAAGTGAGAAATCATTTATTACTGCAGGGACAGCACCAAGTCATTCATGAAGGATCCAGCCCCATGACCCAAACACATCCCGACTAGGTCCACCTCTGTTACTGGAGGTCACATTTCAACATGAGATTTGAAGGGCATGAAACATCCAAACCATATAACCATGATAACAATGCAGACACCACAATATCTGTCAAAAGCTAGGCTCAGAAATCATATTTAACATTTCTGCAATATCCTATTGATTACAGGTCAACTATATTCAGTGAGAGGGGAGGGGACTCACAGCAACGTGAATGAGGGAAGAATCATTGGAGATAACCTTGGAGACCAGCCTATACAAGGTCCATATTTCATATTATTTCACTTTTCTGCTTCCAACTATTTAAAGAAAAATAGGACCAAAGGTAATAACATATCAAGCATTTTCTATGTAGTCAAAGATGGTGACTTAACTGTATAATGGATATTTTCATGCATATAATAATGATAATAATGCTAAAAATATTTGCATATTGTTAAAAAAAAATATATAAATGTTAGTGTCTAACATTTATATAACCCTTACAAAATATCATGAACTGTTTTAATGGCTATTTATATATTAATGCCTTTAATCCTTGCAACATAATTTTCATAAAGTTAGCTATCTTCAGGTGGGTATTCCTTCTACCGCTTCTCACTGCCCCATCGTTACCATCCTGGAACAAGCATAATCACAACTTACCTAGATCGCTACAAAAGCCTCCAACCAGGCTGTACCCACAATCCTTTGAGGTAGGTACTATTTTTGTCTGCATTTTACATTCCAGGCGGAGAGATCAACAAGCGCAAAGGCTCAGAGGTAGGCATCTTTGTAGCAGTTTTGAGGAACAACAAAAACGGCAGCAGGATTGTAGAGATAACACATGGAGGAGTGAGCACAGACCATGAAAGGCACTGGGGGTTACAGTGATCACTTACTGGGGTGGGGCTGCTGTACTGAGAACAGCTTGAAATAACACAAGGCAAATGTGGGACGCCTAGTTGGGGGCTACTATAGCAGTTCAGGTAAGATGTGATTATCAGCCAGGTGCAGTGGCTCACACCTGTGATCCCAGCACTTTGGGAGGCCAAGCTGGGTGGATCACCTGCGGTCAGGAGTTTGCCACCAGCCTGCCCAATATGGTGAAACCTTGATTCTACTAAAAATACAAAAAATAAATAAATAAATAAATTAGCCAGACGTGGTGGTGGGCACTTGTAATCCCAACTACTTGGGAGGCTGAGGCAGGAGAATCATTTGAATCCAGGAGGCAGAGGTTGCAGCGAGCCGAGATGGCACCATTGCATGCCAGCCTGGGCAACAAGAGCCAAACTCTGTCTCAAAAAAAAAAAAAAAGATGTGATTATGCCTGGTCCAGAACTGCAGCAGTGGAATGGTGAGATATGATGGAAGAAATGGAGCATCCATTTATTCATAGCTAACTTGTTAAAAAAAAATACATTTTCCATTTAGAAAAAAAAATGCATCTTGCTGCCAGTGCTTATTTCTTGGAACACATGGGAAATGGGTTAGAAATCATGATAGTAATGCTGAAGGGATAAGTGATTAAAGGAAACAGCTATGATGGAGTAAATGATGGTGTCCTGACAGCAGAACCAGTGTTCATCTAAGGCTCCTGTTTGATAGTTTTGCAGAGCATACAAACCCTGCTATCTACCAAAACAAGCCAATTAAAAACAAAAGAGATTTTGATGATCATCTGAGTTATTGCAAAGCAGTTCAGAAATATAAAGATTTTTTAAAAGAAAGGGTGCTGGGAAGGTTTAGAAGTGTGTGCTTTAAAAATATTGTGACTGACTGATGATCAAAGAAAAGCTTGGCAAATTCTCCTGGCAGTCAAACAAAAGGCACGCACACACAAACCAGAGCAAATAAAAGATTTGTTAAATGAAGTGAACTTATTACTAGAATTTTCAACTAGCTATTCATAGATACTTATTCAAATGTCAAGCCAAAATTAAAATGGATATTAATATTTTTTTCTCTTGAACAAAAACATGAGGACCAATAGAATATATGTCAATAGTATACAATCCCAGGGTAATGAGAAATTCTATTCATTACTCTGCCATCCCCAGGATGGTCAAAAGGAACTATCTTACTAATGGGGGAAACTAGATTCTTCCAAAATGATTATTCCTTCTACAAACATTTGTGTACCTACCAAATGCTAACGAATATTTTCAGCACTTTTTCAATGTATGAAATCAGTAAGTCTCAAATGGGATAACATTATAAAATTTAGTATTCTAGACCTGGAAAGAATGATGAAGATAATTTAATCCATCCTTCTTGACCCATCACTCATTTGATAGCTAGAAATAAATGGAGGCACATGGTAGTGAACCAATTTGCTTCATGTCACACGGCTTATCCGCTTTAATGTTGGGATTGAGAAGCAGAGAACTCTTTCATTATGTCTTTATCTCATTCTAATATAACCAGAATCATTTTCAAAAATTAATTTGTAGTATCCTTTGTTTTTTACACTAAACCAATGAAAGTGCATGTCTTTCATGTTTGAATCCACATTGGCATCTATCCACAGTCAGGACAGGTGAGAGACAGGTATGAGAATATCATTCCCCTCTTCTACTATGGAAGTGGAAACCCAGGGCCATACCATCCTTGCAGTGAAAGGGAGAAGTTCACAGAGACAAGTTTGCTTCATTCATATCCACATCCCAGTGCCACATAGTGCCTGTTACATACAAGACACTCAATACATTTTTGTTAAATGAATGAATAGATTTCTGAATTTAACGTTAATTCAACCCAGAAATCCAGCAAAGGGTAAATCCCATGCATTAAAGTGAAACTGTAGCTTAAAATGGCCCCTGGATATCATGTCTGTCTTTGCCAGCGTAGAAATGGAGACTTAAAAAAATATTATATGTACATTTAATAATTTTTAAAAATTCCACGGGAGGGTCTTAAAGACAGAAGACTTGATTCTACCTTAGAGTAGGCCAAGATGCAGGTAAAGGAAGAAGTAAAGAATGAGTAAAGGATTCCCCTTCATACATAACAGGAGAGGAAAGTGATGTCAGTGCTAATGAGATCAATAAATAAAATCATGTAAAAAATCAAGCATAAGTTGCTATTTCTTCTAACACTGCCTACAATGTGCCTTTCTTCTATAGTAAGTAAGCTAAACATCTCTTTCTGGGCCATTATCTTGTCTTTTAAAATTCTGGTTCCTATGATGTTTTATTTATTCAACAATACTCTTATTCCATAAGTTAATTACGAGACTCTGAACTATCTATTTCAAGAGGAAAAGGAAGTATTATAAATGTGGCCCCCTACTGAAATAGCAAAATATGTATTCACAGTTCATTTTCTATCAATGCACAACAGCAATTTCATCTTTTACTGAAATTTTGTTTTTCGAAATAAAATTTGGCCATTAGTAGGCTGTGAATCTTTAAAATCTGCTCACTATGCAAGAGGGTTAACTTGAAGGTTTGATACAAAGGGACTTAATTCACCCCATAGTTGCTCCTCCCTCTTTAAGTATATTGCCAGAATGCAGCTGCCGGATAGAATGGTTAGCAACATTACTGCCTTCTTTCCAGTCATGGACAGTTAATAATTTATGGCCAAAAAAGTGGCCATCATAGATTCCTCTTTAAAGAGGAAAATTTTAAAAGTCAAAGTCATATTTTATGAGCAGTACAACCTCAGCTTATTCTTAGTCAGAAGAAAAATGGCAGGAATCATGAAGGAAATGTTACTAACTTCTTGAGTCCCTTACTTGAACACACACAAAAATGTGTGCACAAATATATGCACAAATGTGTACTCACAGAGCTCAACTGCTCACTCTCCATTTTCTTCCTCTTTGGATTCATCGCTAGCATGATGCAAGTGAGGTACTTGCTTTGTGTGTGATATTTAAGGAGAGACCAAAAACCGCCTCAATCAAGATAAGGATCAATAATATTGTAGTACTGGGCTACATGGGAGACTAAGATAAAAAGAAAAGCAGTAATAAAGATTCTGTGCTTATTTAAAATGCTGATTTTTTTTTGGTCATACATTTCTCGTATTATTTTTGATTCATAAAATATTATATTGAAGTATTATTTTGGTTACTGAGTTTTTCTTGTCCCTCAATTTTGCTCCTAAGGCATGTGTCCAGCTACCCTCATCCACATTCCCATAAATGTTGGGCCAGCCCAGATGATTCCACTTCTAACAAAGGGGAATGCAAGACATATTCAAGGCTTTAAGGATTCTATTCTACAACTTCAGTTTCTAAATGACCATTAAGAACATTCCCCTTCTGTACACCTCCTCCAAAATTGAAAGGGCAATGGATGTTATGAGCAAAATGAAGAAGCTTTCAAATATATAACTGATATAGTTTGCATCTGTGGCATCTCCACCCAAATGTCATATCAATTGCAATCCCCAGTGTTGGAGGTGGCGCCTTGTGGGAGTTGATTGGATCATGGGGGCAGTTTTCTCACAAATGATTTAGCACCATTCTCTTGGTGCTATTCTCATCATATTGAGTGAGTTCTCATGAGATCTGTTGTTTAAAAGTGTGTAGTACCTCCCCACTTGTTATTGGTGCTCTGGCCATGGGACTGTGCCTGCTCCACCATGATTGTAAGTTTCTGGAGGTCTCCCCAGAAGCTGAGCAGATGCCAGCATTGTGCTTCCTGCAAAGCCTGCAGATTGGTGAGCCAATTAATCCTCTTTTCTTTACAAATGACTGAGTCTCTGGCATTTCTGGATAGGAATTCGAGAACAGACTAATGATATCACTATGGAAATCTAAGCCTTAATAAAGACTCTGAGGATTAGAAATATATCCATGTTCTGAACTTGAATCTTCTTGACAACATCCACCCATGAATACATTCAACAATTGCAGTGTTGGAGAACATGCTATTTCCCAACATGGACAATTCTAACTGAGATTCCTTACAATGTTCTTGCTTACAGGGAGCCAGATATGAGTCTTTCTTCTTGACACTTCACATACTGGCTCCCTTTGACTCTCTTGAGCTGTTATTTAGTAAGACTAGTCTTTTTCTCTCTCTTGCATGGTTGGTACAAAAGTCATTGTGATTTATGCCATTAAAAGTAATTGCAAAAACAACAATTACTTTGCACCAACATAATACAATTTGAATGCAGATAAAAACTGGCATTTTCTTGAAGCCAGTTAAATTTCTTTTGGACATTTATCCTAAGAATATAATCATTAATTTACTATTACATGTAATAGTAAATTTAAACTACATTGAAATAAGAATGAAGATTCTGGTAGCTATAACCATCATAATTCAGTATTCAGGTTGTTTTCTCAGGGTTAAAAATGTGCTAATCTCCTTAACCTGGTTGGTCATCAGAATCTTCTGATGGAGTTTATTTATTTATTTATTTATTTATTTATTTTTGAGGCATAGTCTTGCTCTGTAGTTCAGGCTGGAGTTCAGTGGCAGGATCTTGGATCACCGCAACCTCTGCCTCCTGGGCTCAAGTGATTTTCCTGACTCAGCCTCCCAAGTAGCTGGGACTACAGGCATGCACTACCAAGCCTGGCTAATTTTTTTTTTTTGTATTTCTGGTAGCGATGGGGTTTCACCATATTGGCCAGGCTTGTCTCGAACTCCTGACCTCAAGTGATCCACCTGCCTTGGCCTCCAAAAGTGCTGGGATTACAGGTGTGAGCCACTGCACCCAGCCTGATGATGCCTCAATTATATAAATGCTTGGAATCTATATTTCAGGTCTTCTTAGATCTGGGGTGGGGCCTAGCATTCTTGTTCTTTAAACCCCCTCAAGAGACTGGAATTTTCAGGTGGGTTGAAAACCACTTCTTTCCTTCTAGTCAGCTGAACAGGAACATCCGTCAGTCTCTCACTTCCTCCAAGTCAGGCAAAAAATCGTACAAGTTAAAATACCTTATTTACTTTCACAAACTAAGTTCCTTTTCTGTAATTAATCTTCTCCTGAAAGTGCAATCATTATTTTATTGTGGAAAAGAGATTATGTGGGGATTGACTACTTTTCTTGGATTGCATGGGGTAGAAAAATTAGGTAAGTATGGTGGCACCCTGAAGCAATATGTGACAGGTGTTACAGAAATCAGAGAAATCTCAGTGAATTTTCTGGATTTTAACTCAGGGAAAATACTTATTTGTCTTGTAAATCACTATAATTAAAGATAATGATAATAATACTTTACATCAAAAATATTGTGCCTGTGTTTTTATCTCTTTGGGGCTTCCTGAAAACCACATGGTGGAGGAAAGAAATGTATTCATGTGTCTATTTACTTCTGTGATTTGTTCCCGCAAAATATAGAAGACAGACATTCTAATGCTAACATTATTAATTTACCTTAGTAAGACCTACCATAATCATAACATCAGTCTTTATAAAATGTGCTATAAAGTATTAATCAGCTTAAGAAAAAATGTTAATTAAAAACAGGAGAATAAAAAAATACTATAGATTAACCAACATTATATAATATTTTTATTGAGACCAGTTAGATTAAAAGATAAGAAATCTTTATTGTTATTATTTTAGGATCACATTCATTGGCTTAATAAAATTTTACTGTACCTGATTAACAGTTGATTTTAGACACTAAAGCCAAGTTCTACAACAAGGGAGAAAAGCATGTGTGGTCTTGCTTGTCCTGCTGGCTGTTTATTTGGGCAGAATCAGAAGCACTTTCAAGTCTGGCTGGATTCCCTGTTTTTAAACTATTTTCCAGTTATAAGCACATAATAGCCACAAGGAAATACCTTCAGATTTCCTATGATACTCAGAACTGGTTCGTTCAGGAGAGAATAACTTGGATTTGAAATGCATGTCTTCAATAGAGAATAACGTCCATTCTAGGATCCATTATACTTTTAAGCAAGGCTTGTGTGCTAAACTTTGTGCTAGGAACTCTAGATTCAGAAATGAATAAGACACAGTAGTTACTTTCGTGTGTCTCTTACTAAGTTGAAAAGAGCTGACAGTTTTATAACAGGGCTAATCTATTGCAGATCCAGGCTGACTCCTGCCTATAACTTGAATTCTCTCACCCTAAACTGCAGCTTCTCTTATCATATGTGATGAGATTGAATTGACCCATAATATCCAAAATAGAGAATCATAATTCTTGAGCATTGATCACTTTAAAGAATTCAAAGCTATCTATTCTAACCTATCTTGTGGTGGTGGTTTTATTTTGAGTTCCTGAAAGTTAATAACCATTAAAGAGAAATCTAGATTTTAGAACAAGGAGTTTTACTGTCATGGTTTCTAAGTATATTGATTAAATTAACCCATGTGACACTTGCAAAATATCTTCAAGAGTTATACACACAGAGATTATTTACATATTTATATATTCAGAACTGATTTTTTGGAAACAAAAACTTCTGTCTGATTTTGCTAGATTCTGCTAAGCAAATTACTGCTAATTTGAGTCCTTTGAATCTTAATCAAATTTCCTTGCAAATGCAGGTTATCCTTGACCATTCCCCTTGAGCTAGAAAAAATACATCATCTACTCAGTCTAAAAATTATCAGTTAAGGGAGCAAAAAGGAGACATAGGTGTGAGAAGTTTTTACAGAAACTCTCCGTGCTGCAGTTGTCCTGCACGTCATTTTCGATTCATTTTGACAGAACCGGCTTTCACAGAATGCCCACCAGACATGTTTCCACAGGCTGTTTTGCCATCTGTAGTATTAAAGAATATCCGTTATGGGTGCCTTGGGGCTAATCATTTAGAATTGATTACAAAGTTTTCATGATGCATTGTCTAAAGTGGAATTATCGACTTTAATGTCCCCTCCCCACCACGACCAAAAAAAAAAATTCCAACCAGTGGCCTTATTAAATCAGAAACAAAGAATAAACAATGTTTTAGACACTTTATTTCTGGCGTGAACACACACACACATGCGCACATGCTTGTGAGATATCTCTGCTAAAATAATTGTTTTTGACCAAATGATGATCATAGAAAATTTATGTATAATGTAATCTACTCTAGATACCACTTTCTCTTTTATTTATTTATACAAAATATACATCTCAAAATCCACAAGCATCCAGCTCATAAAAAGAAATGAAGCCTTGTTTTCCTTAAGTATGGCATGCAGATGCAATTGAAATTATATGCAAAGCAGTAAGTATGTTCTGAAAACCTGCACTATGAGATACATGGACTTCTCTCATTTTAGGAAACAAATATCCTATGGATATTTTAAGTCATTTCCTTAAAGTTGTAACACCTCTTGCTTAGATATTCTGATCAGGCTATTTAAGCAAATTTTTATTTTTATAAATTTAGTTTTTCCTTTTTTAAAAATACCTTTTAAAAAGTTGGAATATCAATGTGATTGTATAGCTAGTGCTGGAAATCATAGGATTCAATACTCACAGCACAAAGAAATCTCTTAAGTAAACTCCAAAGTGATTATTCTTGTTCTTTACTTTTTCATTATGCAGCATCTTTCGAGTCCTCATAAAGCACAACTGTGAAAACATCGTCTCAGCCTCAAAGGACAAATTATTTTCCAATATGGTACCAAGAAAAAATAGTATAACTATTACATAACTTAGATGTTTAATTGCTGTCCTTTATTAATCATGAAAGCTTGACTTAGTACTAATCCCAGAGGTCATTCAGTCATTGAGTCCACCTCTCACTCCAGGAAACCTTGACATATACCATGTAAGTCTGATCCCAGCATATACTGGCAATATACTCTGTGTTCAATTGCATTAAATGGCTTTGACAGAATACTGACGACTCATTTGAGTAAAATTTTGGCAATTTCATCTACATATTGGAAATTTCTTCTTTTTCAGGTGGACATTCGTTGTTTTTCTATGACTTTCTGATGTCCACTACCCTTTTCTAACATAGAATGATTTTTCTCTTCAGTTGTTGCTGCAGCCTTGGTGCAATGCTGGGCTTTGCAAGGCTCTGCACTCCCACATCAGAGGTTACAGCAGGTCTTGTTCACCAGCTTTCTCTCCCTGCTCAAGAGACAGGCATGTACCATGACCATAGGTCTCTCTCTCTCTCAGGGCTTCAAATCTTGTGAGGAGTAAAGCAAAAATAAAATAATAAAATATGCCATTGGAGGGGTTTAGAGTCATGTTAGTGCCGGTGTGCTAACCAGATCCGTGTGTGCTCACCTGATTGCTCCTGCACTCTTTACTGCTGGACCCCAGGTTCCCTAGAATTCAGCCTTTTGCTGAATCAAAGTCACCAGCCTTCACTTCAAAAGTTGTGGCTCTTGATGTCTTTCTAATCTATGCTGTTTTCTCAAGTCAACCAGCATCTGTCTATTCCACCTGCAAGCAAGTAACACCCTCATTAAAGTTCCCCGTAGCTTTCTCCTTTGTTTCCAAGTTCCCTTTCCAGAACTTCTTCATATTCACAGACCCAGCTTTGCAATATAAAATGCTATCTGCAAATTTAACTCTCTTCTTTTGGCCAAACAAATAAACTTCATACAACCGTTATTTCAATTATTGAATTCTAGATCTTAGACAATTCTGATCACGTTTTTTTTTTGCTTTGTAGAGTAGACCCATATGAAACTGGTACTGAAAGAAAAGACCCAAGTCCCCAAACCCTTTTTTTGTTTTGCTTTTTTGGAGGAGGAGGATCTAATTTCAGTTCCATTACTTTCATTACCATGTGACAATGTTTAGTTAATTTCAAACTAGATTTCAGACTACATTTTACTGTTACGTTTTGTCTATTGAATTATAGCATAGCCATTAATTTGGTGTCTGCCTGTTATGAGTTAGATAAAATATGATATTGTTCCCTCTGAACTTTCATTAAATTCACTGGTAAAAATAGTGAGTAGACCAGATCGCAGTACCAGACTATAAACAATCTGCTTGTGGTTGACAGTGATTTAATAATCAACAGCTTTTGATGAGAGTTTTTTTAAAACTCCAAATTGCTTAACATGTTTAATCACTTAAACATATCTAAGTGTCTATATATAAATCTGCTACATTTTAGTTCAGCCCGTATTTTTCTGTAATTTCTCAATATGGTACAAAATGTTTCTATTAAACTGGTAAGTAGGTAACACCATAATTAATGGGAGGAGTGTGGCATTGTATCTTAATCACAGATACAACACACACATATACCTGAATCAAATTTCAGAAGTAAGTTTATTTTGAGACAGGATCTCACTGTGTCATCCAGATTGCAGTGCATGGTACAGTCTTGGAACCTTGCAGCCTTGACTTCCCAGACTCAAGGGATCCTCCCACCTCAGCCTCCCTAGTAGCTGGGACTACAGGTTTGTGCAACCATGCCCAGCAAATTTTTGTATTTGTTCCTGGAGATAGGCTTTTGTAATTTTGCCTAGGCTGGTCTCAAACTCCTGGACTCAAGTGATCCACTGGCATTGACCTCCCAAAGTGCGGAGATTGCAGGCGTGAGCCACCATGCCTGGTGCAGAAATATTTATTCTGGTTATACACAATGTATCTTTATTAGTTTTTTGTTGTTGTTGTTATATTCTATAGTGTTCCTTTTTTTTTTCTTTTTAGTTAGTCATATAAAGTTGGTGGATGGTATCAGTGTATTGGTTGTGATATTGTGCTATAGTAATGAAACATGTTACCCCTGGGGAACCTTGGTGAAGGGTACGAGAGATCTCTGCATAATTTTTAAAAACTGTATTTTAATCTACAATTATCTAAAAATTTAAAAAATAAATTAAAAGCTATCGTAAACTACAAGCTTATTTTGTGATTCACTAATACTTCATCAACAGAAATTTATAAGATGCTGTGATAGAGATATCAACAAAATAGCAATGAGTAAAACGAGGGTGACTGAGATCATTATCACTTTTCAACATTATTGTAAAAGTTCTAGCCACTATGATATGATAAGAAAAAGGAAATATTATTGGAAAAAAAAAAACTGAAATAATTTCAGGTTATAGCATGATTTACGTGGAAAAGTGCAAAAAGTATGATTGGAAAATTGACAAAGGACAAGGCAAGATGATTCACAAAGGAAAATATTTGAATAATTTAAAAAGTAAAACTGTTTTTACTACTAAATAAAATGATGTTTTTCACTCATAAATAAATGTATTTTCAGAAAATGTATAATATTTGATTTTTTTGTGACTGTGGCAAGTATCATCTTCAACTACCTATGTAAGCAGAAATTGCTAGAAATCTTTTGGAAAGTAATCATAAAACTGTTAACTTATATAACTTTATTTCGTATAGCTTGTCCCAGTAAATATTTGCTTCAGAATCCATTCTAAATACATAAAAGGCTTGGGTAAGAATTTATATGACAAATTGTTTGTTACAGCTAATGTTATGCTAGAAACATAATAAATAAATAAATGTTTAGTCAGAATGTTCAATATTAGGTAACTACTTAAAAAACCTACAAAGGGATTGTTTACAGCTTTAACAATGCTTTTTACTAAGAGTATTCAATAACAGGAAAAATAGTAAAATATAATATTAGAGCATTGATAGTCATTTCTGATCAAAGGCATATAGCTGATTTTCCTGCTTTATTTTGCACTGAAAGGATTTACGTGATCTGAAGTGGCTGGCTCAAACTCTGTTCAATAAAAGCACTTAAATTGGTCAGCAAAGGCTGCCATAATGAAGTATCACAGATTGGGTGGTTTAAAAAACAGAAATGTATTTCCTCATAACTGTAGAGGCTGGAAGTCTGTGATCAAGGTGTCAGCAGAGCTGATGTCATTTTGAGGCCCCTGTCCTTGGCTTATAGATGACTGCCTTCTCTCTGTGTCTTCACATGGTCTTTCTTCCATGCCTGTCTGTCCTCTTCTTGTAAGGATACCAGTCATATTGGATTAGGGCCCACTCAAACAACTCATTTAACCTTTACTACCTCTTGAGAGACTGTGTGTCTAAATATATTCACATTTTAAGGTACTGGGAGTTAGGGATTCAATATATAAATTTTAGGAGACATCATTCAGTTCATAACAGTGCTCTAGACAGATCAAATGCTGCATATACACCCAAGCTGTTCTGCTCCTGTGGAAACAGATTGTCACGGTCAATAATGATAGAAGGTAGATTATTAGACCTTGCTTTAATGTAAAAGCACCAACAGTGCTGTGGCCTATCAAGGAAGAAGACATGTTGTCTAGGGTCATTGTAAAGATACTTGACTGGACTGTCCATCAGAGTACATGAATCTCATGGGATAAACTCTTGGGATGGAAGGCCGATACATAGACTTCCTTTTATGTGTCCTTCAAGAAGAGACACAACGATGTGCATCATCTGTGTACATATCTCTTTGTGATCTTGAGAATCCTTTTAGCTGGGCAAGTTCAGTATATTCTCCTTTTATAATGAGAAAAACAATAACCTCAACAAAGTTATGACTGTGAAGGGCAAGTCACTGTCACACAAAAACTATTGTGTTGTATTGTGTTTGCCATTAAAAATAACGGTAAAAACTGCAATTATCTTTGCATCAACCTAGTATGACTAAATTTATAAGATAAAGACATAGATGACAGAGGGTTCCACTAATAACCTAACAAATTAAGTTTACCTATATGAATGATTAGCCTGACTATAGAGCTTTCTGTCCACAAGGATTCTTTCGACTGCTGGTTCTGGAAAGCAGCTGTTGTACAGATCACTTGAGTGTTTTTACTCTTTTTTAAAAAATTTATTTCTTTTACTTTAGGTGCATACTATATCTGGCATTTCTCCCCATGTTATCCCTCCCCACTTTCCCCTCCCTTCTTACTCCCCATAGTCTCTCCCCTATACCCCACCCCCACTGCCCCCAGTGTGTGATATTTCTCTCCTGGGAGTCCATGTGTTCTTACTCTTAAGACAACAGAGGGAATTTACATAACGATTTGTCAAAAGGAGATACTAGCTTTCTTCTAAAACTATGTTAAGTGGAGAAGAAGATGAAATGATTTTGTCAGTCTGTGGCTTGTGAATACTAGTCAAAATAAAAGAGAAATATCCTGTTTTCTGCAATGGAGAACCGAGGAGTCTAAAGGAATCTCATCTGGAGGATGGCAGGACATTGTCTAAATGAAACATCCCTTGCTATCTGCAGCCATGGACAGCAATGAAAAGAATTCCACGCTCTCAATAGGCCCTGAGTTAAGGAGATGGTCAGTTCACACATTTGAATATTTGAAAACAAACAAAACACCCACCTCACTCTGCAAAGACACAGTCTCCTGAAGTGCTGTCAAATTTCTTCTCAATGAAGTGGCTAGGCACTTACATAAAAATAAAGGCTATTGAGCATTAAAAAAAAAATTCAGTGTTTCTCAATATTGTTTTTGTCACCTCTTTTATAGAAAAACTCTACTGATGTCTATTTTATACACACACAATCGTGTGAAATACATCCTGAGAATCATCATGAAGCTAGTTTGTCATTGTGTGAACATCAGAGTGTACTGACACAAATTCAGACGGTGTAGCCTGCTACACACCTGGGTTATGTGGTATAGCCTGTTGCTCCTAGGCTACAAACCTCTACAGCATGTTACTGTGCTGGATGCTATAGGCATTGTAACAACGGTAAGTGTTTGTGTATGCAAACATAGAAAATGTACAGTAAAAATATGCATCAAGTGGTGCATGACTGCATAGTCAAATATTATAAAAATATTAGTGTCAATGTATTATACACATTACAATGTTTTATAGTATAGAAAAATAGAAATTACAAATGTTAAAAGAATATGATCAAATAAATACAAGTAGAAATTTTAATGCTAAATTCCACAAACTGTGTGATCAGCTAGCATGTTCCCTGGGATGTGTACAACCCACTTAAGAGAACTCTGATCCATATTGTAGGTTTAGTGCTTAGGACATTTTCTTCCCTTCTATGGCAATCTACACAGAAGTGGCAAGAAAGGACTTATACAAGGTAGTTGTGGTTCCTTTTATCTTGGTTCACTTTTTTATCAATCAAAGCAATATTCCATAGTATCATTAAAAAATAACAGTATATGATTTTACTGTCATATTAGGCCTCTCTCAATAACATTTATTGTCAGCTTTAAATTGGCAGACAAATTTCAAGGAGAATATCATTGGGGGATATTTTCTCAACTCTCTCCTAACAATTCTTAATAGGGGAGTGATTTACACAGTTGTCATTATAAAAGGCATTGGCTATTCCTATATTAAAGTACATGCCACAAAAGAAATTCCAAATCATATATATATGCCTATTCATCCTGGTTTATTAATATCTTTAAATTAAGGAAAATAGGCAGATGGTAGTCTTAAAGCCTATGAACACATTGTGCTCCTCTTTTGATTTTTTAATTTTATTTCTGGCATGCACAGCTTTATATTTTTTTCCCATTGTAGTTTTTTGGGGTTGTTTTTCAGATATGAAACACTGGCAATAATATGACCACGTTTATTTTTCAGAAGGACTATCTGTATTGTCCCAGCCGGTGAATCACCTCTGGATGCTGCACTGCAATTCTGATAAATCAATCTGCTACAGCAGCATGTTTTCCCTTCAAAGAGGAAAGTAAACCCATTGGCATGTGCAAAGACTTTGCTGAAACCCAGCCTTTCCCAGGACTAGAGAACATTTCCAACCCCAGCCCCCACCTGAGGAATATATCATCATTTACACACTCATGTAAAAGGATATTTTTAAATTCCAGCAGATGAAACAATTCAGGGAAACCAAAATGGAAAAGACAGTGACGTATTTGGCATAACAAACAAGGTGGCCACCAATGTATCACTTAGGCACTGGCTTTTGGTAATGACAGTCCTACAAAATGCAGTTTCTACCTCACATTGCTATGCCTAATTTAATTTGTTAAGTCATGGTGGAAGACTATTTCAAATGAAATAAAAGCAATGCTTTGCAACAACATTTCACTTCAGTGTACTTACATAATGTAACATTTATTTCAAACTCAATTTACTAAGGCAACACAAATATAAAAATTAATGCTATACTTATACTTTATAGTCACCACTAAATACGTGCCTTTGACAAAGATATGTCATCATAGTCTTTTCACCATCAACACTGACAGTTTGTAAAGTAATGGAGGTAATATAACAGTGATAACACCTTTATACTCACACTGACATCAGTGACAGTAGAAAAGAAATGAGTTTTGTTTGTGAGCGTTCCTTCTCAATATCTTACTCATATTTTTCCATGGAGTTGATAAAACTCTAGTGTTTCAAATAGGCACATTTTTTCCTACAAAGAACAGAGACACACTCAATTTAATGCAAGTAACAGAGATTATTGTAAGGCTATCAGCAGATATAACATTGGAGAGGCCAGGCAACTTGGCTTCAGAAAGTCAGAAAAGTCAGGACAGTTACTAGATCAGTCCACAGAATTTTTCATTTTGGGAATTTACCATTACGTTGACTCAGCTATTATACTTGTCTGCTCCACACAGTCAGTTTCTACCTACCGAATTCAGTTTGTCCTTACAATTTATACTCAACACAGAGGAAATCTGATAGACTCAACTCATATTTTACAGTCTGCTGTCAACTACCCACTGCCCAATGGGCCATTAAGCAAATGGACTTGCACAAAGCAGAGAGCTTTAGGTAAAGTGTTAGATGAAAGGCAAAGCTGGGGTTCACTGGAGCAGAGATTATGCATCTATCACACCTAGTTTTCTGAATTAGCCATGTAGTTGGTTGGATCCAACCAAGGATTCAGCTTCACTTGTATCCAAAAAGCTTGGGTTCTAACTTCACTGGGGAAGAACATGCTAATATGGCCCACTCTCACCCTTTTTTTAGTGATCCAATTAATCCATTTCCAATACTAAACTGTACCTAGGCACATATCCTTCTTATCACCATCTTGAACATAGCTGATGTACATCATTAATGGCACCTGCTGTAATTGTCAGCTTCTCCCCTAAATACCCTCTGAAAGAATTGATTTTGGCTTAACCACTTTCACTTGTTCACTGAAATGTAAATGTGCAAAGCTCCTCAACCCAGAGAAATGGTTCGGGGCATTGAGGATGAGGGAGTTGTATTGTGTTTTAGAGAACATTTGGCAACATCTAAAGACATTTTTGGCTGTCACAACTGAGTTTCTAGTGAGTAGAGGCCAGGATGCTGCCAAACGTCCTACAGTGCGCAGGACAGCTTCCACAACAAAGAATTATCTGGCCCCAAATGTCAATAGCGTCAAAGTTAAAAAAAAAAAAAAACATCGCTTAGAGGCATTCTGAAACTCACAACCCAGAAGAGCACGGATGCAGGCTAATTTTGAACAGACCAGTCTTTGAGTTAGAGCAAATCTTAGTAACTGAAGGAGACCCCTTTTGTAAACATCCAGTCTGGCAGAATTGGCCATCCAAGCAACTGTCACCCTGTATTGCATTCCTTGCCAGTATGTGCATGTTCTGACCTATACACATGCACAGACTCTGGTGGAACTGGGGACGTATGTCTTTTGCCCTTTCTTCTTGCAATAGTCAGTGTGAAAAGTAGAATATCCAGTTATGCATTTCCCCAAATATCCTTCCTGTTGCACTCACAGAAACTTAGAAGCCTAATTGTAAATAGGACTCCTCATGCTCAGTTAGGAGCTTACAGATCTAGCCCTCCATAATCCTCCACTACTTTAGTGAATTTAGGGAAGACTCCTCAATTTGATCTTCTCGAAGGCTTGGAATTCAAATGCAGGGGTTGAATCCAGGGAAGGAGCTAATGTATTTTTTTCTGGGTGATTGCTATATGCCAGATCCAGTGCTGGCTTGAAGAGAATTGTAAAATTGAAATATAACATTCACTGATTAGATAATTATGTCTCTCAAATAAAATTGTGTTTTCCTATGAAAGTGTTTTTCCTTTATGCCAATTATAGCATATAATTCCAGGGCTATACTTTGTGCTTACTGAGTATTTTCTGAACATGGGAATTTTTCTCAACTCTTTATTCTTTCCCAATGCATATGAGGAATACATTAACACTCCCACACATCCATCAATTACAGCAAAGTGGCTATTTTTAAGTAAATGTGTGTTTCAAATATGTGTTGGGTTTGGAGAAGAGATAAGAGAGAAATGTAGGAATTTGACAAACTTTCCCAAGTATATCTGAGTCTCCTAAACCCAGGAAAAGTGATTGTTTTATACTTTTTTACTAATGTCTCAATTCCAGTGAAGCTATTCTTGGTTTCCAAGATATTTTGAATCTTGTTTCTGCCTCAATACCTAGTATTTCCCTTACCCGTAAGTTTTCCTAAAACATGAATTACAATAAAAAATCACAGCTAATATTTTTGAGTATTTATTTATATTGAGCACCATTTGCATTTCTGTGTGTCTACTGACTCTGTAAATCCTTCGACGTAACCACTATTATATTCCCCAAAATGCAGATGGAACAACTGAGGCACAGTAAGGTCATGGCAGGTTGGATCCTGGCAAACTCTCTCCAGTGCCTAAGCTACTCCAACATCTCTACTTCTCCAAAGCTTTTAAGTTCTATTTTGATCCGCCTGTGAGAATTCCATCAGCTTTAAGTCTCAGGAATCTGCTCGTCAAGTCACAGCATTATTTCAGACCCTTCTTTGGGCATTCATTGTGCACTTCCTTGTGATTTCTCTGCCATGGTTGTACTGCGTGTTTAAATATGTGCATGGCTATTGGATAGTGCAATTGTTGAGGGTAGACCTTCCTATGTTCATTTCACCCTTTTTATCTTTCTAGTCTGTCTGCCATTATCGTGACTACCAACTGAAAGCCAAAATCTGTTTGCTTCTAATTAGAATTTCTATATAATCAAATGGAATTCAGAAAGACTGAAAACTTCAACCTTATTCCAGACGATATTGAAAAAAAGATATGTTTTCTAACATTAAAGACTTGAAGGTTACCCAGATTTTACCCTTAAGAACAGTGGGCCCAGCTAGCCAACGTTACATGGGGAGCGAGAGAGATAGACTCATTGGTTGGTGGCCAAGCAAGTATACAAGGAACCACCTCTCCAGCTGGCTCCAATTTGGATGACTCACTCTTCCCTTTCACTCCACTTCCCCTGATTTTTTTATTCTTTATCATAGCCATAACCACATTGATAGGGGACTGTTTCTGAGAATTTTCTCAGAAAATTCACCAGGGCCAATTTCTCTTTGTCACCTCATTTACGCTACATCTCTTCTCCTATAACATTTGCTGTTACTTTTTTTATTATTGTATTTTATGATTCCAAATGAATTGTTGATATTCCTTCCTGGGTCCCATTTCTGAAGGTTGTGTGTGTACTTTGCTTACATTTGCGAAACATTTAATATTCCTGTTCAAACCTAGAAGGGTTCAAAAAGTACCCTTTAGACAAATATGCTTGTTAGGTGCATGTTTGTGTGTTTGTTGATACAGTAAATAGATATTTGGTTGTAAATACATATAAACATAATTCACAAATACTAGTGATAACCAGGAACCAAAACTTGCATCTTTATGAATTACATGTGTGATGTGTTGCTGCACAAACCCTCTATGGCCTTGTTCCCTTAATATTTTTATATAGTTTCTTCTGGAAGCTAAGTTTGCAGTGCTAAGTAATACAAGTTCAGACCTTTCATGTTGCACCGTAAGAAGCCCTCTGTACAACTGAATGACAAGGTCGACTTGAACAAGATGGGATATTGATATAGTCTATAATTTGCTTAGTCAATAACAGAGAACAATGAACATCCAACCAATGTGCTACTTGGTAACAAGGTATAATCAAATGACCAGGGGATGAAACAACTGTATAAGCAAAGTTTTAGAAGGCCAAATATGGGACTCTGGGTCTAAATGTTGGACACCATATGCAAATTTTATAGCTCACTCTTCCTGAATAAGAAATCTTGTGCATGACTTAAATGTCATAAACATTTTACAAGTCTTTGCTAGCAGCAGATTTCCTGTACTGGGAGTTAAAGGGCAAGTGTAAACTTGAGAACATGCTCTACATATGTATGACAGATACTAAAACACACCAAATGACCTTTACAAACATATCAAGCTAACCATTTTTATCCTGAAGATAAACTGCCAGACTGAAGCCACATTTTGATCAAGTTACTGATGTGTAAAATCTGTAGCTTTAAAAATAGAGGGGTATCCGTCTGCATAATAATATTGACAAGTGCCATATATTCTGTGAGGTACATCACCTTTGTAACCTTAGGATTTTTTTCTCTTTCTAAAATTCCTAGCCCAGAATTATGATCTGAAATGCAGTTTATTCAGATAAAATAAATTATTTTTTAATTGAGTTATAATGCATTACATGAATGTAATTAATTTTACTACTTGAATATGGCGTACACGGCATAATTGCAGAAGCCAAGAGGTTAAAATAAGTTGTCTGACTTCAAAATATATCTTGAATGACTAAGTCAAGTTTATATTACCTGACTCTAGGTTTAAAAGGAATAGAGAGAGGAGGCAAGTGAGAAGGGCTATTTCACTTTGGGGGATATACTAGGAGAAAGAGACTGAGTGGTGCCTGGTGGATGAGTGATGGATGGAGAGCAGACTGTGTTTGCCTCTTGGTTTTGATCATGACCAGATCAAGGTATAAATATCAAAGACTGCATTCTCCTTTTTACCCACACTTTCGTCTGCCACCCTAACAGAAACTTCCTAAGTGCTTTATTTATTGACAAATTAAAAGGGAGACTCTATAAGCCAAAAACATAGAAACCAAAGTTTAAACCCTGAGAAAGAAAACTGAATCTATTTTCTTTACAATTCAGATTAGTCTAGACCAGTTTAATGACAGCATTAGTTTTATCCACTCAGGAAAATTGACTTGGAGTGAACAAATCTTGATATGCCAGAACAAACTTCAACCCACCTCAAATGGCATCTTTGCGTTCATGTGCTTTTTCTGGTGCCATGGAAACACCACTCTCAAGTTAGAATGAAGAAAGTAGCAGAAAACACAGAGCCTGAAAATATCAACTGTGGCCTCATATACGTGCCATTTTAAATACCTGGAAATTATGTTTAATTTAAATGGCTGATATTTCAAGTGGTCTTGTTGCCTTGCACTAATTCTATAGCAAGTGCTTAGCAGGCAAAGAGAAGTCTGAAAGCCCCGCTCATCAGTTATGTATTCAGAAATCTCAACCATAAAGAGTGTTTTATTCCCTGTTTCAAACTGAAAGCCCAAAGAATGTGAATCTTAAACATGCCGTATCTTGAGAATTAAGCTCTTACATATCTGGATACTCAAGTTATTTATTTTTGTAAGAAACATTTTACAAGGCTCCTTTTTAACGTGAGCCAGTAGTGCAGTCTTTCGTATGTGGAGAAGATACAAGTCTGAGAGAAGGATTGCTCCTGCACACTAAATGAATTAAGATCTTCAGACATGCCCTGAGACCACTGTGGAATCTAATACATAACATCAGCGGAGTTTATTTTTCCATGTATCCTTCTTCCAATTACTGTATATTCTAGCACTACCACTTCATGTAACATGATGTAAAGAATTCTCTATTAAAGTCATAGCAATAAACTCCAGTGCTTCTGGTCCACTTTGCATGAGATAAACATCCCACATGTGTTATTCATTTTAAGTGTATTTCATCTGTGCTTGCTGTCATTCAGGCTAGATAACCAACATAACATTATGGAAAGTAATGTGATACAGAAGATACTATTAGTGTTATTATTTTATCTGGATTTTTAATCCAGCTTGCAAGAATGTTTTTCATGTCTGGAAAATAAAAAGACTGTGATCCTATCACTGCACAATCTGTTAATAGCAAACATTGAGGAAATGTAATTTGTCTGGTTTGATAACTTTGTCAAGGGAGTTTTAGAAACTACTCTGAAAATAACCTGTAATCCACTTGGGGGGGAAAAAAGATGTAATTTTATAAAAGAAAGAAATTTTCTAACTGGATATGGCTACTTATATAAAGACAAACATATAACTTTTTGAAATTACATTCACCTAAATATTTCAGTGTAATATTAAGTATGTGACTTTATTAAAAATACTGGAGTTTGTTATTTCCATGCTGGACTAAATTTTTATTTCATTCTCTGCATTAACTATGAACTTTTTTCATATCTTATTAGTATGCCATTCATTTTTCATATACTGTCTTGCCCCATTGGCTGATTTTTTTTTAACAATGTTTTATCCACTATATTAGAAAACTGCAACAAAACTATTATCTTATTACATGTTTCTATAAGACTTAATATATTACTTGGAACCCAGAATACTTGAAACTAAGTATATTATCTCATGCTAATTTTCACCTTGAGCTATATAGGTCTTTCTGTTTCCTTCTCGGATGTGCAGTATCTACTGATTCATTAGCATATTACTTGGGATGGTACATAGTACATCATCAATTAATGTTTACTGAATTAAATTAGTGCTCAATGTTTATTCATTTTGTGGAATACCCAACAGTATAATAAGAATTTCGGTACTCCCATAGATTTTAAAGGCATGTTTTGGTAGTAGAATATTTAACTAGTTGATATAGTTTGGATGTGTGTCCCTACACAAATCTCATATTGAATGTAATCTCCAATGTTGGAAGTGGGGCTTGGTGAGGGTCATGTCATTGGATCATGGGAGCAGATTTCTCATAAATGGTTTAGCACCATCACACTTGGTACTATCATCACAATCATGAGGGAGTTTTCATGAGTTCTGGTTATTTACAAGTTTGTAGCGCTTCGCCCTTCACACTCTTGCTCCTGCTTCCCCTGTGTGATATGCCTGCTCCCCCTTCACCTTCCACCATAATTGGAAGGTTCGTGAGGACATCCTGGAAGTAGATGTCATTATGCTTCCTGTATAGCCTACAGTACTGTGAGCCGATGAAACTTCTTTTCTTATAAATTACCCAGTTGTAGGTATTTCTTTATTACCATGCCAGAATGGACTAATATGCTGATCAAAGATGCTATATTCTTTACGATTTCTGAGTTACCATGGCATTTGTTTCTAAATTCAGCTGAGGATTCCTTACTTTATTTAAACACTAGCTTTCACCAACTTTCACATAATTATTATTTAACATCAATGTTATTTATATGAAAAGAGAGACTGAAATAGTATCAATGTTGAGATATTATATACAAATCTTGGACAGAGTAGGACTTTTTTCTATATCATATAAGGCCGCTACTGAGGGCAATTTAATCTGAATTAAATGACTATAAAAAGGAAAGTGTATATATACTAAGTTTCTTGTTATTTGCATGATTGACTATTCCTCAATTCTGCTTGTGTTTATATTCTTTCTTTAGCTCCTGGAAATGACATATATGAGTGCTGATACATATATGAGGCAATAAAATAGAAAATATTGCCACACTATGCCTGAGTTTATAATGTGAAAAAAATGTAGTCTCTTTTATATAAATTTTTATTTTTATTTTTATTATTTTTCATTTTTGTAGAGACAGAATATCACTATATTGCCCAGTTGGTCTTGGACTTCTGGTCTTAAGTGATTCTCCTGCTTCAGCCTCCCAAAATGCTGGGATTACAGGCATGAGCCAACATGTCTGGAAAATACAGTCTATTGAGAGACTTAATTCAATTGGGTATTATACATTATTATGAGACCTCAGGCTTCTGTATGAGAATGAAGAGAATATCTTTCTCTGGACATATAAATAGGGAATCAATAATAAGTTATGATTTGTAATAATATTACTAGAAGTAATTGTTTACTAATAAGGTAAAACTCCCAATTTTAAATATACATATTAAAAATGGGATTTACAAAGCAACTGCCATTGAATTTTTATGTCTTCACTTTCATTTTGAATTAAGTTCCTCTTAAGTACTGATACCCCTCACCCAGATTCTAAGAGCTATTATAGTTATGCCATAAATATGATACTTTATGAGTTCAACATAATGCATGGAGTAAGCCTTAGGTGAGCTGGGACTAAACGAAGTTCATTATCTTTTCACTACTGTACTATAAAATGCATTTTAGGTCCTGTCTAGGTTATTCATGTCTCAAAATTAGATGTAATCTTTTCAAAGAAGTAAGGTGAGATATTGGGGGAAAAGGACTAGATGCAACATTTCCAGCTTTCCATTTGTGAACTGTGTTCTTGGAGCCCAGGGAACGCGGCAACGCCACTAAGATTTATCGATCTGTTCCCATCGTCACACTGTAGACAGACAGACTGGGGGTTTGCAGTTTACACATTTATGTGAATTCTCTTGGTTTTCGATTGTTTTAAAATGAAGCTAGAGTTTCAAAAAGATGTAAAATTGATGCTCTCTGAGGTCCTCCAGGCTTTTATGATACTAGCAGGAAAAGTGGTGATTGGAGCTGCACCACACACTTCCAAGCACCAATGTAAAATCAAGGCAGGACAGTGGGGAGGCAAGAAACAGTGCTGAGGAGCAGATCATGGCTGCAGCCACTTCCAGACCCTGCATGCATGTGTTCGTTCATGTTACGTTGGCTAGAGCTTCCTTAGTTTTTGTGCTAAAGTGTCCTATATTCACTCTTTTTTACTCCCCTTCTAATAAACGCAAAGGGTGTGTCTTATAATTCCATCTTGCAGAGGAAGAAATTGAGACTCTATGTTGAATAACTTGCTTCATGCCACAAAGCTATCATGAGGCAAAGATGACATTCAAATCTAGCTATGACCCTGAAACTAGTATTTTCATTGATTAGAGGTCAGGGTCACTGTTTCCCACATACAGTGTTTGATTCAGTGTGTACCTCTGGGATATTAAGCTGTTTTTTTGTTTGTTTGTTTGTTTGTTAAATAAAGCAACATAGGGAGAACCTATCTCTACAAAGAGTAATGAAAAAAAATAACCAGGTACGGTGGGACACACCTGCAGTCTTAGCTATTCGGGAAGCTGAGGCAGGAAGATTGCTTGAGCCTAGGAGTCTAAGGTTATAGTGAGCTAGGATCATGCCACTGTACTCCAACCTGAGTGACAGGGAAAGTCCCCGTCTCTAAAACCAAAATTAAAAACAAAAAAGATATTACCAACTCAGCCTTGATCTGAGAATGTTTGGCAGGTCTCTTCTCAAAAGCTCCATTCTCCTATTTTTTATTTAATTTGCTTGTAGGAAAGTGGATCCCAACCCAAGTAAATGACTTATTCTTTTCATTGTAGACCATGAAGTTTAGTTTTCACTCATTATGAATGTCCAAAACAAAAGTCTGAAGTTCATGTCACTAAAAAACATTTATAAGATTAAAAGAAAGGCTATAGTGTAACTAGAACACAAAGACAGATCAGTGGATTATTTTCCAGACCAGCTATCTAGAGGGCTCTGAGGAGACCCCTGAAAACACACCTTCTTCCCTACTTGAGAGAGTCATCCAGGTTCAGTTCTTTCTCCTTTTATGTCCCCAGAATAAGAAACTACTACACTTTGGATATTTGCTACATTTTCAGGTTCAGGAATCAGATCAGTCAGAGTTCGAATCCTGACTCCACACCCAGAAGCTGTGAGTCTTTAAACAGTTAACCTCCATTCCTTTGTCTTTAAAACAGGAATGATGATTATATCATAGAGTCCAATTCTTTCCTTTGGGCTCTCAGTTTTCTAGTTTCGGCAGAACCGTGGGTGCTGCCATTTGAAATGGATCCTGCACTCTGCATTGCCAATATAAGCATGTGAGGCAATAGCTTCTTCAGTCACTGTTAGGAGTGACTGGAGGAGTGATAGGAAGGGATGGGAAGTCACACTGCAAGTAGAAGTCTGAGATTGAACCATTGCTTGCTGTCCTAAGAGGTGGGAAAATGCACAGTAGGAGTTGAGATCACAGGGAACAAACACAACCTTTTTGCACTGTCCTTGGTCCTAGGACCATTCCACCAGCAATGAGATATGCTCAGAATCAAATATAGGTTTGACGTGTGTGGGCTTAGTGCTGAAACAGATCGCTCAGGACTCTTAAGCGATTTATTCTAAAGAGACACCTAAAGACAAGCTTGGTCCCTATAGTGAAATAACTTTCTTAGTGGATGCTTTTGGAATAATTCTTTCGATTTAGTTAAGCACCCTACCAACTAGGCAGATGCCAGATGCCTTGGTAGAAGGGTGGATGGAACTGAGCTATCAAATACCTGCAAATTTCAACTTGCTTGTAAACAGATTCTGTGACATGCTGAATAAAGTTTTCTCTTAAAATTGCCTTTGTCATTTACAACAAATCTTCTTCCTGGCAGCTTCTCCTGTCAACCCAATCCCTGGAGAACTGCCCAACCATAAACACCCACCCTTATCCTAAAACCTTTGTTCTAAAGATGAATGCTACCTTTGAAGACTATAAAGACTTAAATCCAGATATCATCACAAATTGTTAAAAAAAAGTAAATCCATATGAATATAAATAGCTATCTAAGAGGCAAGATGCAACAACACATATTATTCTCCAGGCCAGAAACAGTGTTTAAAATCCAAAGACTTTCCTAAGAAGCTCTAATTTTAATAAGCAGGGCCAGAGGATGCATGAGAGGACTAACATTGATAGTTGAGTTCAAAGGTCTTAACTCTTTTTTATCTCTACATGATGTCTAAATTCCAATTGTATTCAATTCCTATTGCTGCTGTAACAAATTACCACAAGCTTCATGGCTTAAAAACCACACAGATTAATTATCTCACAATTCTGGAAGTCAGAAATTAAAATATAAAGATATTGGGAAGACGGCATCCCTTCTAAAGGCTCTAGGGGGAAATTTGTTTCCTGGCTGTTTCCAGCTTCCAAAGGTTGCCCTATTTCTTGGTTCCTGGACCCTTCTTCCATCCCCGAAGCTCATCAATCCAATCTCCGCTTCTGTTATCACATCTCTCTGTGTCTACAATCCTCTTGTCTCCCTCTTCAAAGGACCATTGTGATTACATTGGGTCCACCCAGGTAATCTAAAACAAGCTTGCCTAACCCTTTGGCCCATGGCCATATATGGCCCAGGACGGCTTGGAATGCGGCCCAACATAAATCTCTAAACTTTCTTAAAACATTATGAGATTTTTTTTAAAGCTCATCAGCTATCATTAGTATTAGTGTATTTTATGTGTGGCTCGAGGCAATCCTTCTAATGTGGCTTAGGGAAGCCAAAAAAGTAGACACCCTGATGTAAAATTATCTCCTCATCAAAAGATCCTTAACATAAGAATATTGACAAAGTCTCTTTTGCCATATAAGGTAACATATTCACAAGTTTCAGGGGTTAGGATATAGATGTCTTTGGAGGGCCTTTTTTCAGCCTACCACAGTATCTATTGAGTGTGTACAAGTCACTTCTTTCTTCCATTTTAAATATTGAGTATCTCTTATGATGTAAGCAATCTGTAAGGTTTCAGTGATGCAAAATTGAAAAAGACTTTGTCCCCATCCATAAGAATAAGAAAATCAGCCAATACTTACTGAGCTTTTGATACATGCTAGATTCACTAGAAGCCTATGCGGTAGGCCCTGTTTCTTATTCCATTTGTGTAGATGAGGAAATTGAGTCACTGAGAAGTTAAGTAATTTTACAATTTAAACAACTGGTAGGAGGTAAAATCAGAATCTAAACCTAGGCAGCATGTCCCTGGACCTGCCACTTACCTACACTGCTGACAGATGGTCCTCTTGACAGTTCAATATTCACTTCTTGTTGGAATAAATCATTCAGACTTCAGCTAGCTCTCAGAACAGTTTCTGGCACATAGAAAGCACTCTGTAAATCCTGAGGATGGCAATGGTGACGGTGACAGTAGTTATGATAATGATAACTTGAAAAATAAATTGGCTCCCTTTACTGGGGAGTGGCTTGGCTAAGGAAAGGCCGAGCTCTTGTGCTCTTTCCTCATCAGCACTGCTGGGGTATTACATCAATATATAGAAGGATCAAATATAAAGTTTGAGAAGCCCGGTGGTCCTGTAAATGAAGAAGAATAGTCAGTTCTTGGTTGCCATTTTTATCTGAAGTCTCTGCTATCTGCTACCATAATGAGAAAATGTGTTTGTCCTATGGCTTCCCTAATTATCAACTAATTAAGAAAATGATGGATAACCACTGTCTCTTCCCAGTAGTATAACAAGGTAGGTGGGCCAGTGCCCTAAGCAAAGGGGTGCGATGAATACACAGCATGGCATCTGCCATTAGCAGCATCATCTCAGCTCCCAGCACAGCAAACCCAGCCAATCTTTTAAAATACCCTATGATTAGATTTACTCTAAATTATGCCCCCTCTCATGTATCCAAATCCAGGAAATTCTACATCATTTCACACTTAAGCTAAATATATTGAAGTACACAAATTAACATCTGAGTTTATTAGCAGCAGCAGCAAAAGGAAATGTCTACAAATTCAAGCTCAATCATGATAATTGAATTTCTATTAACCACCCTGGGAGGTATAGTTTTGCTAACAGGGAAGGAAAGAAAGTCATTTTTGTTGCTGCCATGACAAATGGCCCTCCACAGAGATAAATTCCAACATTCTGAGTGCTTGATTTATTTGCCAGAGCAACTCCACCCACACTCCTGTCCCTCCAATGGTTTTGGATTTGAATCTCGTGTTTTATTTCAAAAACATTATTGTACTTCTTTGTTTTTACTGTATTAATCTTTACCTGTGAGTCTATGATAATGAATAGTACTCAACCTTTTGAATGAAGATTTTAAAGCAAAAATCTCACCATTTTAGATAGGATGATGCTGAAAATCACCTTATTTGATAAGATCTTCAGTTCAAATATAAGCTGGAAAAGCACATGAATAATCATGTGATAGTTACTCAAATAGATCAGAAATGCTTGAAGCTCATATCGTTGAGTGGATTTGAAGGTGCAACTCTAAAAACATTCCCAGGCAAATCTGGCAGTTATTCATTCAACACTTACTTGTTGAGTGATAATTATATTAATGGCAATATGCAATGGGAGGGGATTTATCTATTAATATATTAAGAGTGAAAATGAGAATGGTAAGTATTCCAGAAGATTTGATGGGAGAATTAGGTTTTGGCAAGTAATTTTAAAGAGTGGAATTTTGAGTGAAGATGACATGGGAAAAATAGTCCTGACTGATAAAACATCAGGAGTAAAAGAGTGAAAAAAGTAGGCTGGGGCAAAAATCTTGAGAATTGTGAATGTCAGATGATATGGTTTAGCTGTGTCCCCACCCAAATCTTATCTTGAATTGTAGCTCCCACCATTCTTTCGTGTTGTGGGGGGAGGGAGTCCCAGTGGGAGGCAATTGAATCATGGGTTCAGGTCTTCCCAATACTGCTCTTGTGAGAGTGAATAAGTCTCATGAGATCTGATGGTTTTATAAAGCACAAACTCTCTTCTCATGCCTGACACCATGTGAGGCATGCCTTTTACCTTCCACCACAGTTGTGAGGCCTCCCCAGCCATGTGGAACTCTGAGTCCATTAAACCTCTTTCTTTTGTAAATTGCCCAGTCTCAGGTATGTCATTATCAGCAGCCTGAAAATGGACTAATACACCAGCCTAAAGATTCTGGAGCTTTGATAGGTAATGGAATCCTTTACTCAGGAAACTCATTATGTTTGAGAGGAACAAGAGGAGGTGAGGGGGCCCCCTCCTTGTCAATCTTTTGTTCCTTGCATTCTAGACATGTAGTGAACAGCAATAGGATCATGGGTGTATTCTTTTCCTGCATCTGCTGTTAACAAATTACTACAAACTCAGTGGGTTAAAACAACACAAATTTTTCTTACGGGTCTGAAGGCCGGAAGTTTGGCCTAGTCTCAGTGGGCTAAAATCATGTGTCTGTGGGGTCGTGCCCCTTCTGGAGGTCCTCAGAAAGACTCCTTCCTCTTGCCTTTGGAGCATCTGGAGACTACCTGCTCACCTTGGCTCATGGCCATCCTCCTCCACCTTCAAAGCCAGCAACATATGCCTGGGGCCTTCTCACACTGCCGTCTCCCAAATTGCCCTTTTCTGCCTCTCTTTCCCACTTTGAAGGATCTGTTTGATTCCACTGGACCTACCTAGATGATCCAAAATAATCTTCTTCTGCTAAGGTCGGTTAACCAGCAGCTTGCATTCCATCTGCCATCTCAATTCCCCTTTTGCCACGTACTGCATCATACTCACACATGCCGGGCATTAGGATATGGGCATCTTGAGGGGTGGAGAGTGTCATTATTCTTCTTATCAGCCAGGAAAGGAACTGATTTGAGGAAATGATAGTGAGTTAGACTTTGAAATTCTGACCTGGTGTTTTTTAAGTGGGAAAAGTTTATAATAATTCATGGTAAAATGCCTGTGATATTTTAGTTGGCCCCTAACAAAACGATCCAATAGTTTGTACAGGAAACACCATGAGCTTGGGGGTAATTTTGGCCATATTCTGTCATTATTCCCACTTGAGCATTTGACATTGGACTAAGCCATTTTCATAAATTATCTCATTAAAAATTCACAAGGACTGACGGGCACATCATTCTCTTCCACAAAGCCAGTTTCTGGTGCCAAAAAGGTTGGGGACCACTGGTCTAAATCTTGCCCTAAACTTCATACAAATATGTTCAACTACCTTGTATGTACCTCCACTTTCCACTAGGATTTATGAGGAATCTCAGTAGAACAAGTTCAATGTTGAACCTATAATCTTCTCTGCGACACCTCCCTGTCTCATTCTCTCACATTCTTCAGTGTGTCCTTCCCTGACCTCCCATTTAAAGTAGCATACTCCCTTTCCTTTTGTTTCTTGCTCTATTTTTCTTAGCTGTAATTATGACTGTCTAACATACTATCTCTTACACTAGTTTATTTATTGGTAGCCAGTAACTCTTCCATAAGGTAAGTTACTTGAAGGAACAAATTTTCTTTTACTTTTCTTCTTTTTTACTTTCTGTTTTTACAATGCATTACTGTATTCTCATTCTCTAAAATAGAGTGCTTGGTGCATTTTACATAAATATATACCCCAGATCCAAATATATAAAATGAATAAAAGAGGAGCTACTCTAGTTAAAAAGAATGAACATGCCTGGAGACAGTGCCATGCAGCCACACACCTGTCCCAGAAAATTCTTTGCAGAAGTACTGTCATTTTAGGATCTTCTAATCTGTAAGCACATTGGAAGCCCCACCACTTATTATATAAGACATATTAAAAGTATCACTGTCCCACATTAAATGTACATCTCTGCTGTAAACTTTTGACTTTGGAATTAATTGGTTAAGCCTAAGTGCTTCAAGTTAATTTTGGCTTCTTACTAATCATTGTCCATTTTCTGAAAAACATGAGCGAATGAGGGGATCTAACCTGTAAACTATTTTCAACTATAATGACCTATTTAGAGGTACTAAATTTAACACTTAATGTAGTTGAAAACTGTAATCTAAAATAGACATTTCATGAAATATTAATTAATATCAAACCAACATTATAATGTTTATACTCTGGAGCCAATAAGTTTCTTTATCAGAATTTTTAGTTGTCCTCTGGAAGCTTTGGACAAAGAGGCCTGTCCAGAACTAAAGGAACACAAAGCTTTCTTAAAACCATGTGCATAGGGAGAGACTGGTGTGTCGGGAGTTTGGGAAATTAACTTGGAGACAATGTGCAGAGGCACTCTAATTAGACTTGCTTACAAAGACAGTTAAGGGTGATGACGTCTATGGAGTATACTGCTGAGATTGCCCTGTCTGAGAGAACCTGCCTTTGGGTGGGGCATTATCCCAGCTGAGAGCCTGGAGTTACAGGTACCTTCAGGATCTGCCCTAGCTTTTGAGCTGAGACTGTGCTCTTCTTAGGCAGCTCTCAGACATTGACTGTGCATAGTGACAGCATTAGCCTGGCCATTTCTGTCTACGGTGGACCCCTCCCCCGGCAATCTTTGTGCTGGAGCTCCCCCATGCTACCTGGGACTTTCTCAATGGTGCACTGCATCAGAGACTCTTTCTAACCAGCCCTCCTTTCTTCCTCCCCCACTTCTTTCACAGGGGTCAGGCTGATGATGGTTGGAAAATCTTCTTGCCTACTCCTGCTATCTCTTCCTCTTTATGTTTCCGAGGCATTGATCTCAATAATTTCTTATACTTTTCTGTCTTAACATCTGCTTCCTGCACTACGAAACTGTCAGAAAGACATTGATCTAAAGTATTTTGCCTGGCTTTTAAAGTCAACATCAACTAGACCAATAATGCCTATTCAACCCGATTTCTTAATCTTTCCCACTATAACCTTCCTTTGCAGGCAAGCAGACTTCTACATAGCATGGTGGTGCTGTCTCTAATATATACTTTATTTATTTAGGCCTCAGCTCATATCCTGTTTTCGGTCCTCCATAATTTCATGCACTCAATTCCTAGTATCTCATAATTCAACTTAATCCCATAGCCTTTGTGAATCCTTCTTTTATATAAATCCCCAGTCACAAAGGATTTATAAAGTCTCAAGATTCTGTTATATTTAGAGGAAATCCTCATGGTCCACCTTTTAAATATCTCAACAGTTTTACCTATTTAATTTTAATATTCTCAAGATCAATTAATAAATCTTTTATATTCTTTTCTCTCATCAGCTAACAGATTTCTAGGTGCTAGTAGATTCTTAAAATGTTTTTGATAGATGGTTTCAGACTTAGGTGCTAACAACTGAAGTACCTGGGAAATGATTGAAAGAAGCTAAATTCTAATAACAGCTACTATCAGATACAAAAGAAAAGAGCTGGACCCCAGAGTTCATAAAGAAACAGTTGTGTTTCTAATTAAATTTTAGACTTGTTAGGAATTTGTACGGTGCTTCAATGATAATGAGAAGTCTGGACACCGAGAGGAAGTGTAATACAGAAGTGGCTTTATCATATAAATCACATTAGACTTAAAAAAAAATCACATATGACCTTGACCAAAGCAGTTTTATTAACTGCTCTGCTAATGCAAACCACTTTCTGGAGGAAGGGAGAAACACAAATAATCTTTGTTTTATATTTTTTCAAAGTCACGATTTATTTAATGAATCCGAAATGGATCTTTTTTCAGGAAGTAATCTTGACAAACATATGCTTATCTCCTTTTGACAGCAACAATAAACTGAGAGTCAAAAAAGCAAGGGTTAGGAAGAAAAGACATTTGTGAACTGAGTGTGTGTGTGGCTATGCAAGCCTGGCTCTAAGTGTTTCTGCTCATGGACTAGACCTGACTTAACTGGGGAAAGTAGGATGTATCATCGCTAAAGAAAATGAGGGATCTTTTGTAAGTCCTGTCTGCCTTCTGGAGGGCATATGACTCAATGAGCCAGTAGTTATTCCACTTGTGGGAAAGAAAATTGTGTTTTAAAACCTGGCACTCAAAAGCCAGCTGCCCTTCCGGAGGCTGACCAGGCAGGGGTCGAGAAACTTGGAGTCTTGAGCTCCCTCAAGAAAAGAAAGATCACGACACAGGAAGAACACAAATAAATTTCAGGGCAATAGCGTAGGAGCTCTACTTCCTGATGGTTTCCTTCCTCTTCTGTTTCTGAATTGGAACAATGCATCAATGAAAATCTCTTTATAGAAAAGAAAGTTCTGCCCACTCATAATTGCAAGACCAAGCTGATTCATAGAAATTTAGTATTTAATTTCTTTTGACAGTCTTTTTTTTTTCCTGTGACACCATAATCTTTCTGCATGGTGAAGCCAATTTAGTGGCAATAAGAATAAATTACATTTTCTACCGTTCTCATTTTATATGCAGTTCACCTTTTCTTCATATTTTCAAAACTTGTTAATGGTAAGGATCTGCTTCTCCAGCCGAATGTCTTACTTTAATGAGGAATTTCTGTCAAAACGAAATGATCACTAGGACTAGATTATTTTTAAGATGATCTTATTTACATAAATATATATAAAATCTCATCTGTATACCTTACTTTTACCTTTTCAAAAAGAGATGGAGTTCTTTTATTCTTGATGATAATCTCCTGATGAGCTTAAGAGATCATCAGGCTTAAGCTCAAGTCTCTGGTTCAAGTCTCTCTCCTTTACCCATGTCGCACTCCCTAATTCAGGCTGAAGTTGGATTAGAGAATTCACCGGTACTTCTACGATCTCTGCAATGACAGATGTTGTTTATTTAGAAGTCATGGTCATAGTTTATATGAAACACATTGGTGAGGATTAGAGTCTTTTCAGTTATCTCCAAGGAGGAGTTCCAAAGTCAAGTTCAGAAAACAAGAGTCCACACCCTTGTTTGTAGAAAGCAGAAAGGAAAGCATCCTTATCTTTCATAAAAGAGTTTCTTTTAGTAACTGTTCTACAAAAGCAGTTAAAGAAACATCAAATAAAACTTCTTATCCTTTGCTCTAAAAGAAACTGGTTATGCCAGTTATTCTTTTGCTTTATTAGAACCCATACAAATCGAAATCTGTTCTGTCAGTGAGGTTCTTCGTCTACCTCATAAGTCATGGATTTTTTAATGTTTTATTCATATCCTACGAGTTACACTGTCATATTACATTTATAGGCATTTAACACCTAAATTTGAACTAATATCAGCAGCTCTACCAAGTTGAGCTAATAGACCTAAATAAATAAGCGATTTATTTATAACTGAATATACTTCAGCAAATCAAAAGACAGTATCATTCAAAATCACAAGAACTTTCAATAAAATGTCCTTCTAGGTAACAAATATCATGCAAGATAATGCAAGTAATGCCTAATCTTTAAAAAACGCACCCTAGGTGATAATTGGGAAATGATTCCACTACTGTCGTAATTCAAGAATATATTGCATTTGTTTCACATGCTTTGACTTTAAAATTAAACAAAAACTATTATCACTTTTTAAATAATATCTCTTAAAACATGACCTTTTTGGAGAATTTAATGCACAAAGTAAACAAGTCGTATTGAGCTAGTCATGCCTATGATAATAAAGACGCAGCACAAATTTAAATTTGGGCCAAAATAAAAAGGAATTGAATTTTCCAGAATTTTTAGATTCTAAAGGTAGTGATATTTAGCCCCTCATGTACAGGGGGCTTCTAAAGACGAAAACAGGCCGGGCGTGGTGGCTCACGCCTGTAATCCAAGCACTTTGGAGGCCAAGACGGGCATATCACCTGAGGTTGGGAGTTCAAGACCAGCCTGACCAATATGGTGAAACCCCATCTTAAAAATAAATAAATAAATAAAAATAAAAAATAAAGTAAAGGCCCCAGGTCCAAATACAGTCACACACACACACACACACACACACACACACAAAGACGAAAACCAATAGCTACTATGTAGCATACTTTCTATACTTCCTAACAGTCATGGAATTCTTCTCCTCTGGGCTCCCAAGGCCTGGACAAGAATTTAAACCACGCTACAGACTGACTCAAATAGCACTTTTAGAATTCTGATATATTCTGCCAAAGCAAGTTGTGATCATACAAGTATTACTGATCTACTACCCAGCATCCCCAGAAGCTGTTAATCTACTCAAACTACTCAATATAAGTACTGGGCAATGTAAGTACTGTCCAGTAAGTGAGATTAATCTTTACATTTTTTTCTAAATGATTTACCAACTTGGCTTTGATAAGTCTATGGCTTAATGGACATAACTGGCTTAACCATCATTTCTTTTAGAGGCAATCACTGTAGTTTGAATGTGTCCCCCAAAGTTTATATGTTAGCAACTTAATCCACAGTGCAACCGTGTTGAGAAGTGAGAACTTGGTAATGATTAGGTCATGAGGACTCTGCCTTCATGAACGGGTTATTGTCATTGTCATGGGAGAGGGTTTGTCATGAAAGTGAGTTTGGTGCCCTCTTGCCCTCTGTTTTCCTTCCACCTTTAGCCATGGATGATGCATGCAGTATGAATCATCCGCCAGATGCTGGGGCAACATGCTGTTGGATTTCCCAACATTCAGAACTGTGAGTCAAATAAATTTATGTTCATTATTATTTATCCCGTCTGTAGTATTATGTTATAGTGGCATAAAATGGGCAAAGACCATACCCTTGAAATATATGCCTTAAATGTAACCATACAGATTTTACTTCGTTCCAGGGACAAGTCTAGACAGTGAAGTATAACCAAGAGGAGTGTGTCTAGGAAGAATGGTATGAGAAAAAGAAATCTTCCAGTGATTTTGAGGCTTTGTGTGAAGCAGAATTTCCCAGGGGTGCTTAATAACTCAGAATCTGGGTTCTGACATCAAATAATTCTGATTCAGAAGGCCAAGACTACGATTAAGTTTAGGAAGCCGAATATCTGACAAGCACCTAGTGTGATAAGTCTGATAAATTTGAAGTCCATGCCTCAAAGATCTCAGTTTTAAGTAAATGAAGGCTTCCATCCCTTACCTAACCCCAACTTCCTTTTAAAAATAACCTTTGAACTGTGTGTTCTTGAAGACAGTAGGTAGTTGACTCATCTTCTCTCCCAGCGGCACTAATTGACATTTATCTTCAGCACAGTCACTTCCACAGCCCACTCCTTTAAGGATGGCACAACCCTGTGGTTAGAAGCTTCATAAATGAAAATATACACAGCAGTGGTGGCCTTTTATTTATATACTCATTTCAAAGAGAAGTCAGAGCAGTTAGCTGTGCGCGGTCTGTTTACTAAACAGAGTTTAAGCAGTGGGCACAGACAGAGATCCTTTCAGCTTAATGTCTACCAGATGATTAAAAAAGTTTGCAGCTAGCTTCCTGCTCACAATCTAGCCAGCAAAGCGTAATACCTGTAAAATAATTAGGATACAACATGTGCTTAATTTATTCCAAACATTGCAAGATTTTCACATTAGCATTAATGGCTTGCTTATAGTGGAACCCTAGAGGCAACATAACATAATAAGAGGCTAAAATGTTGTAGCTAAAAAGGATGTGTGAAAAAAAAATACTGTTTTTTGTGTGCTCTATCAAAAGATTGTGGTTCAATGTTCATATTGTTCTCTCCAGACAGTACTAATTTGTTTCCAATTAAAAGAAAATAGATTGCAAATGACTTCACAGAGCCGCCTGGTCAAAGGAATAAGGTCTGGGTTATAATGTTGCCTCAGGAGCAGCTATTTTGCTGCAGGGTACAATTCTAGCCCTTGGTTTTGCAGAATAGCTGGGTCTGAAGAGAGGAGTTAGAGTTACTCTGGTGATGGAATTTATTGTGTTGCTGAAGCTGCTTATTATCCTCAATTTAGGTAGTTTGCAGAAGCTTACAGGTCTTTGTGGTGGACAGAAATTAATAAACATGCATCTCAATTCATATTGAGTAATTGTTAATATTAACCGCATTTTTAATACTGTAAAGCTTTCCAACCACCCCTTGTCATGATAGGGTAATTGTTTCCTTATGATCCTTTGATATCTGGACAATGAGCTCTGAGGCGGGCATCTGATGAAGTAGAAGGAGACAGGGAGAAAGGAAGTGTTCTTGGAGATACGATAAAAGGCACTGAAGACTCATGACCCTTTCTGACCTCTGACAAGTAAAAACTGGAAAGTGTCTCTCATTCCTTATATTTGCATTAAAGTCCAGGAAACAACAGAAATGCGGATGTTGCCATCTGGAAAGGGAAATGTTCTTACATCTAGAGAATTAAGACATACACAAAAGTTTAGCTCACTTACATTCTCTTTACCTAATTTACACAAATTCCTATACACATTCTTTAGAGAGAAACTGGATCTCCATGGTTTGAATAGATCTATCTGGAATTAAACAGCTCTATGCATTAAGAGCTACTGGTCAAAGTAATGACTTTGGAATAAGAAGTGAATTGTCTCTAATAAGAACAGTCAGCTGAAGTGGGTCAAATACTGGAACATAATGAACTCAAATAGCTGTTCCCCTGAGCTCTGATTGGCTACCAGTGAGGGCTATGCTTATAGCAAAAGAAACAAATCCCAACTCAAACTTGTTTAAGCAAAACAAAAGGGTTTATTGTAACAAAAGGATTATGTTGGAAGAAAGAGAATTCCACTTGTCTATGTTTCATGAATATGGATATTCAACTTCCTGAATCTTTATAGAGGACAGAAACCAATGTGTACTAAGCAAGCACACATACCTCATTGTTCTTTTAAAGGCATTTCTCTAAAGGTAAATTGTGTTAAGAAAAATTGTTTAAAACTTTAAAATAAAGAAAAAGTGGGCGGCATATTGTTTCAATGCTTTATGGGAAAATGGACCTATCCAAGGCCTTGTTCAATATTGATTAAAGATCTCAGTTTAATGAGGTTACATGTTGGCATGCAGTGGAGGTGCAAAAATTTTTTGCCTGGTAGGAAAAATAATCACAGAATTATGGCTTATTCTTCTATATGATACAGGACAATTAGGACAATAATCAATTCTGTATCTAATCCGGCAATCTTATTCCAATTTCCTCTCATTTAATTGACTATAAATACTTGGATCCACAAATATTCTTTAAACTGATTTTAGCATCTTACTTGTTCTGTCACTAATTAAAGAGTTGAATAACATCTTTAATAACGGTTTATTTTGCATTTGCATGGGAGCCATGATTTTACCTTTTAGCAAATTATACGTTAGCAATAACTAAAAAGTATTTATTGTACAGTTACTGGTGAGGCACACACTAATCTTCGTATGCAAATGCTTTTTAGAAATTAGTTGCACACTACAATTTCCCTATAGATCTTGTTCTCTTTGGAAAAATAGACTGCTTGCTGTTGTCCAACAATCTCAGATTTTTTCACATCTATGGGGTCTTTGAATTTACTATTCACTTTGCTAAGACTTCTGTGCTTCCAAATGCACATGCGACTAACTCCTTCATTTCTTTCAAGTCTTTTAAGTTCCTTCTTGGAGAGGTCTTCTTGATTACTCAATCTGAAGTAAGATCTATATAATGTAGCCTAATTTATTTTTCTTTACAACACGATTACTTGCCATGTATCTATTTGTTTATTATCTGTCGTCCACCATTAGAATACTAACTTTATGAGATCAGGAACATTGCATATTCACACAGTTTTACATTTTTGTATTTATTGATTTCCTGGCAAAGTTTATAATCTTTGACACAATCTGTACACACAGCTGGTGGGAAGGCAGATAGGTGAAATTTATAGGCAATACAAGGAAATCGGATATATAATAAGCTCAAAATAAAACAAACAACAGTAACAGAAACTTCTGAATACTCAGTATGTGCCAGGACGCATTCTCCATGCTGTTATTTTATGTGATTTATGTGTGTATTTACTCATTTAATCCTACCGCAGGCAGTGAGTTAAAAATTATTATTAGCTCTATTTTTTAGACACAGGATGGTTGAGTAACTTGCCTAAGTTAACACAGGAAGAGCTGGAAATCTACAGGTCACGTGGAGTGCCTCCAAGTGAGCAAAAGTCACTTTTGCTGTCTTCCCCTACACGCCTGTTAACTGGAATGTGAGCCGCACACAGGCTGGGATAAGGATTCCGGTCTTTTTATTTATTTATTTTATTTTTTGTTTGACTGCTGTATCCCAGGGCCTAGGAATGTCTTTGTTTTGAGGTACGTAGTCAATGGATAAGTAATACATGAAGGAGTTTTTTATGCCTGTCTATGTTTCAGACATGTTTCTGGTACTGGAAATGTTACAGGCAGCAAGAGGCTACCGCTAAGAAGAAACATTGCATAAGCAAAGTCAGCAATTCACCATAGACAATGTAAAACATTTAAAGTATGAAACGAAAGTCACAACCTTAATACTGGCTTTTCTATTTCCTACACTGAACTCAGGAATGCACATGTCTTTCCTGACTCTGGAAATATTTTGTCAGCCATGTCAAAATGTACTGCGATCATCTTAAATAAGCACAGTAGGGCTGGCTCAAGGCCTACAGCTGCCTCTCCAGTGTGGGAGGCAGGTCCCTTGGGGTGTTTGAACTACAGCTTAGGGCTTAGCTACCCCTTGCCCAGATCTCCTCTAGCAGCACAAGAAGAAAGTCTGCCAGTCCTAGTTGGCCAAGTAAAATACCAATTTCAAATAAATGTTATCCCTTCTACATTTTCCTGACCCGAGTAGGTCCATAATTGAATCGATTCATCTAATAACTTTATGTGTGAAAGAGGTGGATATAATCACTGCAGTTTTAAAAAGAGGGTGTGGGGGAGAAATAAATTCCCTAGGGCTGACACTTCTGCAGCAAAAGTCAAATCGAGATTAGACCTCAAAATTTCTCAGTTTAAAACCTGTTTTCTGTAGAGAAATTGCCGTGACAGTGCCTTCAGCCCAGAAGGCTACCAACAGTCTGGCTAAAGGTTTAGTGCTTAGGAGAAATGCTATTTTAAAAAATTACATGAGGAACACAATTTTCTGGGTACTGAAGAAGTAACAGTCAGTTCTTGCCGCAGGTGGCACTGGGAACAGATGAACCAATAAAACTGAAACGAGCAAGTGGAAAACATATTCAAAAGCAGTTGTAGAAAATGATGCCGTATTAGAAACATTTAAAAACATTCAATGAAGAACTGAGACTGATCTCAGGACGAGATGTTCGACTGAAGAACTTCTTTTATTTTTTTAAAAAGAACTCATAGGTGTTAGGCTTTTCTTGTGTGCAACCAGTAGAAACATTGCAGAGTAATTAGCACCTGCACTTCCAGGTTAAAGGAAAAATGGAACAAACAAACGCTTCAGTCATCTGATTGATCATCTGGCTTATTTTCTCTTCCTTTTTTACGGTGTCTCTTTACACCTACCTTGCACAGTAGGGGATCTAAATGAAGCCAAATGAGAGGAAACCAACCTTCTTAGCCTCTTTTGGATTCTTAAAGAAGAGCTAAAGTAATTTACAAATGCTAACCTGAAGACAGTAGTGCTTTTTAAAAATATCAATATCAGTACAATTTAATATTTTGAGCTTTTATAAAAGCATTTTTTTAATCAAGAAAAGCATCATTTGTCAGTTTGAGAAAAGCATTCAAATTGAGGTCAGAATGGAATAAAAGCTTCTTATTTGAGAGAAGGATAGATATATTCTCCTCTCTTTATCATTTAATTGAACAGAGAACTGAGGACCAGAAAAGTTAATACTGAACTGGTTCCCTTATTTTCAGGAGAAAAGCTAAACACCAGATTTTACTCTTCTCTCACCCTACCATAGCATCTGGGTTTCTCAGTGTATAGCTGAAATGCATGAGGACTATTAGATAGGTACTCCAAATAGATAAGCATTGAGGAGAATGCTTCCTTTATTATGATGAAATACGAGACACTCATTATGATGAATTTTATGTTCTAATAAAGAAATCTCCAGAACATTACATGAATATGGTCCATGCCAAAGGTCAAGATTAAATTTTGTTAAGTTGAATATATGTTGCTTTTCATAGTAACAATGTAAACTTATGTCACAGAGTCCCTGCACCTTCATGTGTTTAATGCTTCAGGAGATAAATTGAACCAATTTTACTCTGGGCTTTTTTTTCCCCCAGAAAATTCTGCAGATAGCTCGAGTAACTGTTATATTGCTGATTGAAACTAATTTGGACTAAGGAAATGGTATTCTTCTTTGGGTTATGTGGAGGGGCTTCTCAGCTATGAAGAAACTGAAGAAGAAATGGACAATGGCATTTTAACATCACAATTCAGATGGAGAAAAAGAATTAAAATGTAAGGAAAGATACAAAGGCCAAAGTTAGCAAATGAGGGACGGGTTGTGCAACATTAGAGCTGTCAAAAATAGGACAAGGAAGGATGCACAGTAGTGGGCTAAATGGTGAAGACTTGGACTGACAAGTCCGTATCCTGGTCCTTGGAATCTGAGAGTTTCATCATATATGAAATGTGAGTAAGTTAAGAATTTTGAGAGAAGAAATTAATCTTGGATTATCCAGGCTGGCCCTAAATGAAGTCATGGGTATATTTATTTATTAATTGATTGATTTTTAATTTTTTTCTTTCTTCTCTTTATATATATATATATATATATATATATACACACACACACATATATATAATACATATGTATATATTATTGCATTTTAGGTTTTGGGGTACATGTGAAGAACATGCAAGATTGTTGCATAGGTACATACATGGCAGTGTGGTCTGCTGCCTTCCTCCCTATCACCTATATCTGGCATTTCTCCCCATGTTATCCCTCTCCAACTCCCCACCCCCCACTGTCCCTCCCCTAATCCCCCCCAACAAACCCCAGTGTGTGATGCTCCCCTCCCTGTGTCCATGTGTTCTCACTGTTCAACACCTGCCTATGAGTGAGAACATGTGGTGTTTGATTTTCTGTTCTTGTGTCACTTTGCTGAGAATGATGGTTTCCAGGTTCATCCATGTCCCCACAAAGGGCACGAACTCATCATTTTTGATGGCTGCATGGTATTGCATAGTGTATGTTTGCCACATTTTCCCTGTCCAGTCTATCATTGATGGGCATTTGGGTTGGTTCCAAGTCTTTATTATTATAAACAGTGCCACAATGAACATTCATGTGCATATGTCCTTATAATAAACTATTTATAATCCTTTGGGTATATTTATAAGAAAGATGGCTGGGTACAGTGGCTCCCACCTGAAATATCAGCACTTTGGGAGGCTGAGGTGGGTGGATCATGAGGTCAGGAGTTTGAGACCAACCTGGCCAACATGGTGAAACCCCGTCTCTACTAAAAATACAAAAATTAGCCAGATGTGGTGGTGGGCATCTGTAATCCCAGCAACTCAGGATGCTGAGGCAGGAGAATCACTTGAACCTGGGAGGTGGAGGTTGCAGTGAGCTGAGACAGCATCTTTGCACTCCAGCCTGGGTGACAGAGCAAGACTGTCTCAAAAAAAAAAAAAAAAAAAAAAAAAGGAAAAAGAAAGAAATACAGACAGATCTATTGTACAATGTGATAACTATAGTTCATAATGATTTCATACTTAAAAATCACTGAAAGTAGGTAACACATATATTAATTAGAACTATTGCAAAATTATTCAAATTAAGAAATTTTCTGACAGTACCACCTACAGAGGTGTGGTGAGAGGCGTGGTGCCACACCCGCAGACAAGCAGCTGTGGAAGTCAGTTGCCCTCAATAAAGAGGAATGACCAGGGAAGGAATGAGCTTTCAAAGAGCCCAGGAGAACTGGATCTAGGGAGGAAGAACCTCCTGCAGGAGGCTGTATTCTTGGAAAAATGCAGCTACTGCCAGAAACACGGCACCAAAGCAGGAAGAAAGTAGAAAGGAAATACCCCAACCTCTCTGTTCCAAGCCTCTGATCAGCCCTGCATGGGAGCCTGGAAGGGGTAACTCACTGTGGTCAAGTTCCCAAGACATAGAGCTGGGCACAGAAGCTTGGAGAGAAAGGGAATAACATGGAGAATAATTAGCTCACCAGGTCTGAAGCAGGCACGTTGATACAGTTTGGCTCCATGTCCCCACCCGAATCTCATGTGGAATTGTAATCCTCACAGGGTGAAGGTGCTGCCTGGTGGGAGGTGATGGATCACCAGGGTGGTTTCTAATGGTTTAGCACCATTCCCCTAGTGCTCTCTTGTGATAGAGTTCTTACAAGATCCGATGGTTTAAAAATGTATGTCGCTTCCTGCCTTGCCCTCTCCCTTTCCTGCTCTGCCATGGTAAGACGTGCTTGCATCCTTCTCCTTCCACCATGATTGCAAGTTTCCTGAGGCCTCCCAGTCATGCTTCCTGTTAGCCGATGGAACTGTGAGTCAATGAAACCTCCTTTCCTTTTTTTTTTTTTTTTTTTTTTTAGACAGACTCTTACTCTGTGTCCCAGGCTGAAGTAGTGGCATGTCTCAGCTCACTGAAACCTTTGCTTCCCAGGTTCAAGCAATTCTCTTGTCTCAGCCTCCCAAGTAGCTGGTACTACAGATGCACACCACCACACCTGGCTAATTTTTGTATTTTTAGTAGAGACGGGGTTTTGTCATATTGATCAGGCTGGTCTGGTACTCCTGACCTCAGGTGATCTATCTGCCTCAGCCTCCCAAAGTGCTGGGATTACAGGTGTGAACCATCACACCCTACTTTTAAACCTCTTTTCTTCCTAAATTACTCAGTATCAGGTAGTCCTTTATATTACCACATTCAGGGTGAGAATGGATTAATACACAGGTAATCAGCTCCTCAGAAATTTTTACTCTAGCCCTTAAGCTAGCACTCTGTCACCCTGAAATTATACACCATTATTTTTTCTGCATTTAGTTGAATACTAAAGCTCCAGGGAGGTGATTTACTGAGGTGACCTAATCTTTTGTGCGCCCACCCTTCTTGTTCCATCTACTCATCCCTACTGACCTCCTCCCTCCTGCTCAGCAGGAACTTCCATTTCTCTACCTTGAACTTAACATTTGCTCTGCCCAGCACAGCCTTTCCTCAGAGCTCTGTGTGGCCCCTTCCTTCTTTCCCAGCCTCTGCTTAAGTGTTGTCTTCTCAGCCGGCCTTCTCCAGTCACCCGCTGCCCGAGTTTACTTTTCTCCATCACACTTGGCTCCACCTCCCAGCTCAGGTTTGCCTTGTCTTAGGTGTTGTCTGCTTTCCCCATCACGACTGAAGGGTGTGAGGCTGGCACAGTCGTATCTTTTCAGTGCCCGACATGTGGTAGGACTCAGTAAGTGTTGTGGAATGGTTGAGAACAAGAAGCGCTCAGTATTTGAACCCTTGTGCATGATTCTGAAAGCCAGTTTTCATTTTTTTCCATAATCATGGGACTCGATTTCATGGGAGTGGAATTTACATGCAACATGTGCTCCACTTGGCCGTTATTTAAATCATAGGAGCAAGCATAGCACCATATTAAAGAAGTAAAAGGTACTCCATCAGAATAACATGATAAGAAAAAGCAAGACCACAGGGCCAGGTGCAGTGCCTCACATCTGTAATCCCAGCACTTTGGGAGGCTGAGGTGGGTGGATCACCTGAGGTCAGGAGTTCGAAACTAGCCCGGCCAACATGATGAAACCCCATCTCTACAAAAAACACAAAAATTAGCCAGGCATGGTGATGCATGCTTGTAATCCCAGCTACTTGGAAGGCTAAGGCAGGAGAATTGCTTGAACCTAGGAGGCTGAGGTTGTAGTAGCTGAGATGGTGTCATTGCACTCCAGCTGGGGCAGCGAGAGCGAAACTCCGTATCAAAAAAGAAAAAAAAAGCAAGAAAAAGAAAAAAAAAAGACTGTTTGGATGCAATTGAAAAAAGTCAGTAAAATTGACTAGGATTTTGTTTCATCAGTTCCTACAAACACACACCACACACAGTCACACTACACACACACACACACACTCTCTCTCTCTCTCTCTCTCTCTATCTCTCCCCACAGGCTTTCTTTCCTCTCAGAGAGGAAAAGCTGACACGTGTGTACTGAATTCTACACATTCACATCCGGACTGGGCAGATAAGCAGATGATGTATCCACGCTGTGTACCCAGATGGGGGCTTTGACACCAGTTGGAGCTGTTTGTGCAGATCTCCCAGCCAGCGCTGAAGCACTTGGGAGCCTCTCTATAAAGCACTTCTCACTACCGGTTTCACAGAAAGAGAAGCAGCCCGGGGGATTTCAACCAAATGCTGCTATAAATAACAGCATTGAGACAGAGCGGGTCAGTGTAGGATTGGAATCATTCTCCACTGATCGCTTGCCTATAGAGGGTACATTTTCCCTTTTCTTCAACCCTTTTCTGAGGTACTTGTCATGTAAAATGTCACATAGCATATGATAGAACTAAAAACATTTTTGAGGAAGGCCTCTTACCTTAAAGGGGAAGGGACCTGTTTTCCCCTCTTTTCTTTTCTTTTCTTTCTTTCTTTCTTTCTTTCTTTCTTTCTTTCTTTCTTTCTTTCTTTCTTTCTTTCTTTCTTTCTTTCTTTCTTTCTTTCTTTCTCTTTCTTTCTTTCTTCTCTTTCTCTTTCTTTCTTTTTCTTTCTTTGTATCTTTCTTTCTTCTCACTCTTCTTTTTTTTTCACTCTTTCTTCTCACTTTCTTTCTTTCTTTCAATCATAGGAGCAAGCACAGCACCATATTAAAGAAGTGATACATTCATCATCAGAATAACATGACAAGAAAAAGCAAGACCACAGGGCCAGGTGCAGGGCCTCACATCTGTAATCCCAGCACTTTGGGAGGCTGAGGTGGGTGGATCACCTGAGGTCAGGGTCTTTCTTTCTTCCTTCCTTCCCTTTCTTTCTTTCTTTCTCTTTCTCTCTTTCTTTCTTTTCTTTCTTTCTTTCTTTCTTTCTTTCTTTCTTTCTTTCTTTCTTTCTTTCTTCTTTCTTTCTCTCTTTCTTTCTCTCTTTCTCTCTTTCTTTCTTCTCTCTCTCTCTCTTTCTTTCTTCTCTCTCTCTCTCTTTCTTTCTTCTTTCTTTCTTTTCGACAGCCTCTCACTCTGCCACCCAGGCTGGAGTGCAGTGGTGTGATCTTGGCTCACTGCAACCTCCACCTACCAGGTTAAAGGTATTTTCCTGCCTCAGCCTCCTGAGCAGCTGGGATTACAGGCACACGCCACCATGCCTGGCTAATTTTTGTATTTTTAGTAGAGATGGGGTTTCACCGTGTTGGTCAGGCTGGCCTCGAGCTCCTGACCTCATCATCCGCCCACCTTGGCTTCCCAAAATGCTGAGATTACAGGCATGAGTCACTCCACCCGGTCTTTCCCCTATTTTCTGTAAGCATGCTAAGGGGTATTATTAATAGCTTTCAAAATGATAGATACGACCACACTGGAAATGTGGACAACAATGGTTCCAGTTGCCAGCTGTCTTCCTCAGTTTGGGTTGTTATAACTGGTATTCAGTATACCATATACAGTACCATGGATTGGGTGGCTTAAACAGCAAACATCTATTTTCACAGTTCTGGAGGCTGGGAAGTCTGAAAGCAAAGTGCTGGCAGCTCCTGTGTCTGGTGAGGGTCTGCTTTCTGGTGAGCAGACGGCTGTCTTCTTTTTGTGTCCTCATAGGGTGGAGAGCAAAGAGAGGAAGCAAGCCCTCTTCTGTCCCTTCTTATAAGGGCACTAATTCCAGCTTGAGGGTTCCACCCTCATGACCTAATTATCTCCCAAAGGCCCCACCTCCAAGTACCATCACGCTGGGGGTTAGGGTCTCAGCATATGAATTCGAGGAGAGATGCAAACATTCAGCCCAGCACACCAGCTAATTACACCTCATTTGTGGAAGTAAAAGATTTCTAAGTGGCAAAGACTTCAACTTTCTGCAATCGTTTTTCAGTGATTCAGGACGGTCTTATAGTTACATTTACTATTTGTTGAATAAGGAGCCACTGTATTACATGAGCTAGGGTGGGAAGGAAGAGGGTTCATAAGGCTTTTTCAGCCTCTGTCACAAGCAGTCATCATCTGGATCTCAATGGCCAGCCTTGGAGGCGATGCTCACAGATGCTTGCCCTTGCCGGAAGTGCTTCTCCAGAAGGCAGTTTTTTTTTTTTTTCCTTTTTACCTTCATACATTTATTCTGAGATTTCTTTGATTACTTTCTGATTAAAATCTCTTTCTCCTTGGAAGGCAGCTTGGCTGCCTCCTCGTGGTCAGGAACAGTGCGAAGTAGGACTCATCTCACTGCCATCATAGTGCAATGAAAGCCCCGAAGTTCACAACAGCTCCTTTCTGGAGGCACCAATGGCCATGTAGAAGATTCTACTTTTGCATGTATTGGGAGAAGGTATTCACACTCAGCTTCAGAACATGGGTCTTTATTTATTTATTTTTTTTGGCTTTTTTAGACGTTAGTGTGTATAGCCTGATCCTAGTGTTGGCAGGCAGGCATTCTTGTTCATACTTCTTCTCTTTTTGTGGGGCTTTCTCACATTGTGAGCTTTACCTCATGAGATACCCATTGCTCTATATGGCCCCAAAGGCCATTTTGTCCTGCCCTTTGTATGTCATATTTGTAATATGGACGCAGCATTTTTAGGCCTCACCAAATTATGCAGACCAGCCAATGTTATTTGCATACCTGGTTTGTCCCTTTTTTGTGCCATTCGTCTCTGAAGCTTCTTCCATTTGCAGCACAAATTTTCTTCTGTCTCTTTCCCCTTTTACAACTGAAACATTTTCTTTTCCTTTTTAATACTGTAAAAATTAAAACTTTACTAAGGGAAGTCAAATAACTAGAAAAAAGGCAATGTGAAAATATGTCTTTTGTAGGAAATTAAAAAAAGCTCTATTCAAGTAGTGAGAACAATTTCGTTTATTATTTTAGAGCCAAAGAAATTCTGGCATTGTAATTTAATTATGGAACCAAGAAGGCAGCATTATTCCAAGGGCAAGATTATAAGTGTGGACTCTGGACTCAGATTGCCCTAGTTTGAACTACAGGTCTGCTTACTAATTGTTTAACATTGGACTATTTACTTTATGTCACTAAGACACCATGTAACTAATGGGCATGCTAATAATGGCTTTTATAGCGTAATATTATTGGTGAAAAGTACCTGAGTCCTTAGCATCGGGCTTCTGAGGAAATAAGTACTCTGTGAGGTTAGCATTTGCTCTTAAGAATTTTAGGTTTACATTTTAATCCTTTCAAAGTAAGCAGTCATATTTCTGGAAGTTTACAAACTTGTGATACCTAGAATGGATTTTATTTTTTATCTTTGAATATAAAAAGCACATTTAGTGTTCGAAAATTCTCAACTTCATTCTGAACATTATCCTTGTATTATTGCCCATCTAAAACGCAAGCATGCTGAGAAAACTCACATCATTTTGAGATGTAGGCCCTGACACAAGCATTCCTCATATTTCCTGATGCCTGAATGCCCGCATTAAGGCTCTGCATCATGTAACTGCATTTAAACTGGGCAGATTCTGCTAAGGATAGGGCATAAATGGAAATAAAGTACGTTTTTCATTCCCTATTCATTCTTAAATCTTACTAATGTCAGAGAGAATTATGTATTATAAAAAGGAAAGAAAAATAGATCATTATGTCAGTCTACCACTCTGTAGGTTTTTGTATTCAGCAATATTAGATTTCTTTCCTTTTAATATCACCCTCTAAATACACAGTAGGTGTTTAATGCATACATGAATACCTAATGCTGCTGATGTGTCCTTTAGATTCTGACCATCACTATTTGTCAGTATTAAGAAGGTAATAATGAAACAAAACCACTTTTCACATTTCCGGCCTAATCTCTAGCACATCGCCCACCCCTTGCTGTCCACACACACACACACACACACACACACTTTTTAATGTAGCAGAGCTCTCCCAGGAAGGGATAAATGTAACCTTGGCACATGGAAATGATCACCAGCTCTAATCTGGAAAAGTAATTCTAAATTGATATTACTAGCTCTGACCTGTATCTATAGTATTAATTTCAGCATGAATCACATGTGGCTAGGATATAATGTATAATATTGATTTCAATTTTTTTTCCCTCCAGGCTGTGTCTTAGTTCCTGGCCTTGATCTTAAAAGTAAGATAGATGTTAGGCATTATTATCCAGCAGAAGGAGTAAAAATCAATTTTATCTCCTGACACTTCATTCCCTTTTTCTGCAATGGCCAGGTAGTAACACTGGAATAACTTAAACTCACATTTACTTATTCAAAACCGTGATGCTGGTGTGGGAATCTACTACTCTACACTTTTCTTTGTACCTTGTGCATATTTTCAGATGATAAATATGTAGTGAGTATGAGAACCTGTTAACTGCTTTTTCAGTAATAGTAATTTTATAAAAGCATCTCTTTAAGAATAAGGTAATGTTGAAAATTTAGATTGGCAGAAGAGTTGCCAGGATAGTACAGAGAGATCCCAAATATGCCACTTCAAGCTTTCCCTAATGTTAACTGTTTACAAAACCATTTCCCAGAGCTAAAAATTTAACATTGGTGTAATACTCCTATCAAACCTGCATGCTTTGGTCAGATTTCTGTCATTTTTTTTTACTGATATCTTTTTTGTTATTGTTCCAGAATCCAATTCGAGATACCACACTGCATTAAGAGAATTTTTTTTTTTGAGAAATACGCTTTTGAGAAATATCTATTTGTGAATGGTAAGAGTATAAACGTAACTGAGCACCTAATCATAGAGATTATTTTGATTATATTTTTAATGGTTGCCAGCAAAGGAATGACATTTGGTGAATCAATCAACAGTCTAGTGAAATGGTTTCCAATTTTACCGTTAAGACACATAGTTCCATTTCCATCTTAATCAGTAGAAAGATGTATCACAAGCAAAATGATACTAATAGTAAAGTATTAAAATTTGTGCATAGTTTATCCATTTATAAATTTGACTGAATGATAGATTAACCTCACTCTCACTTGCATTTTGAAATGCTTTTTGGAGTGAGAGGGAAAGAAGTAGACTTCCAATTATGAGCTCTACATTTCTCATAAACCTAACTGCATTCATTAATTGTTTTATTCCCCACTTTCTTTGTCTTTGAAATGGAGCATTAATCCTCCTTTTCTTTTTGATGTAATACAAACCAAGATCTTTATAGTAAGCATAGTAGCTGTATCAGTGCCCAATATCTTGAAGAAACAATTTGAAAATTATTTATTTAATCATCTTGTTTCTAAAGGATTGATTGCCACTACATCATATTACATCTACACTTTGGGGACGATGGTATTACATAAAGGCATGGTCTATAGAAAATCTGTTATAAAATCCTATTTTCTCTTCTGTTTCTTTCTGTATTAGAGACCATGTTGGTTGCCGCCATTATTTGTGAAACAAGCAAATGAATTCATATATGCCATGGTACTGCCTCCAAATTATTTTCTTCTATTTTTTTCTTTCTTCAAGACAACGTGAGTGTCTAATACGGTCCAGGCACTGTGTTAAGCATTGGAAAAGAAGATTAATAAGACAAGACTTCTCTCCTTTTGCTCACAGCTTTGTAGAGTTGACAAATATAAAATCAATGACAAGTCCATAATAGTCATGTATAAAATTGTTTTTTACACCGTAAGTACCTAATTCTGCCTAGCAAAAAGATAGCGTCTTCACTGAGCCTAGAAGAAAAGATATGTCATTCTCTAAGGACCAAGTAGTGAGTATAAAGGGAAGGTGATTCCAGGCAGACAGAGCCATGTGTTGATGTACAGGGGAAAAGGCATATGAGAACCTGAAATTCAAGTAATTCAAAAGGACTCCTGGGTGAAATATGGTATGAGAGAATAGCAATGATGAGACCAGAAATTTCACCTATCAGAACTAGGGCCCTAATATCTGTCTAAGCCAACCAAAAGATGATGGGCTTTAACTAAAGCAATACTAGGAGTGGTTGAAAAAATGAGATAGATTATAGAAACAAGCCAGAGGAGAGCTGATGAGGAGTGGAAACAGAGGCAAAGAGCTGAAAGAGATGCTTAGATTTCTGATATACTATTCCTTGCTTGTGGGTAGATAGGAAGACATGAGGTGGAAGGACAATTTGGAAACATGGTGTATGTGTTGGAATGAGAAGGAAGATAATACATTCCATTTAGAATGTGTCGACATTGAGGTTTCCATATGATATCTACTTGAAGATAAGCTGTGAGAAGCCCAAGAGAAAGATGTGAATGGGAAAAACTGATTTGGAACCTCTCAGTATTAGGTGAGAGTTGAAACCATGGGCTTAAGTGGGATCATGAACTTAAGGGAGGAGAAAAGAGGCGCAAATGGGTATAACAATATTTAATAAGTGAGAAAGAGGAGCTCAGCCAAGAGAATGAGAAGGAGGGACCAGAGCGGTAGTATAAAAGCCAAAGAGACTGATATCATCAGCTAACAAGGCGGGAGGGAATCTTGGGTAAACTAGGGTGATTAATAGTATCCCACGTAGCAGACAAGTTAAGAAAAACGAAGACTGAAAGGGGGACAGAAGTTGGGTATCAGAGTGCCCTAAGCTTTTATTTCTTCTGATGTTTACTTTGTTTTTGATTCATTGTGTGTTTTTCATTTTGTCTTGCATTTGCTTTTGTTTTCTAATAAAGGAGAGACTCCTTGGGAGGCCGAGGTGGGTGGATCACGAGGTCAAGAGATTGAGACCATCCTGGTCAACATGAGACCCCATCTCTACTAAAAATACAAGAAATTAGCTGGGCATGGTGGCGCGTGCCTGTAATATCAGCTACTCAGGAGGCTGAGGCAGGAGAATTGCCTGAACCCAGGAGGCGGAGGTTGCGGTGAGCCGAGATCGCGCCATTGCACTCCAGCCTGGGTAACAAGAGGGAAACTGCGTCTCAAAAAAAATAATAATAATAAAATAGGAGAGACTCCTTTTGCTCATGGGCTGAAGGAAAAGTTCCCACGGAGAGAAAAGGATTGAAGATACAGAAAAAGGAGAATCATCAATGGAGGAAGTTCCCAGAAAAGCCTGCAGATTTTCTAAATCTATACCCTAAGTGAAGGGATTCACTTTGGAGGGAGCAACCTCATTTTCATCCTTGGATATATAATGGGTGGAGGTAAATAAGATAAATTTGTATAAGGGCCAAGACAGGGATCCGAAGGGAGTTCTTGATTAATGATTCTCATCTCTCTAACTTAGAAGGCATGTTTAAATGCTGATTATAACATGGGGAAGTATAGCATAGTGGGTTTGATGAACGTGATGAAAGTTCAGAGTATGTGCTGGGGAGAATGGGAAAAGAAGTGTTTTCCAAGAGACACTGAAGGTATAGCAAAACTCAGAGCTCAAATATGTGTAGAAATTCAAATTCTACATATCCATATTCATATATTTGTGTCTATATGCATATCTATGTATCCATATGTAATTTCACTATTCAGAAAATAGGAAGATGTTCAAATTCAGAATTAAATAAAAATTGAGAAATTTCTAAGATGTGGTTGTGGAAAGATAGTGGCAAAATTCCATGCATTGTGATATTAAGGGTTTAAGTAGGGTGGTGAATCATGGGATCTAGGAGGGATAGAAAAGATAATACATCTAAGAGAAGGTAAATAGGTTGGAAAAAAGAAAAGGGTCAAAAGAGAGGATAATCAAGACTGGATTAAATGATGGGATTGACTGTGTACTTGAGAGTTAACTGAGGGTGATTACTTTAATCTCATTCTTGTTTTCTCCAATTATTTTGCAAAGTTGTCAAGCTTTAAACTACAGTACAGAGTTGTACATGAGACTGTACACAAGAAAAGGTGCTTTACTCTCTTAAGAGAGCAAAAGCAGATTAATAATAAACATTCCTATTATTACTCCCTAGAAATAGTGTGCAGTAATGAGGCCAACTCCAGGGACTTGCTGAGAATGAGCATGCTACTATTTATTGCCTCTTAGGATGAAAACCCAATTTCATCTTCTATCAAAGATCAAGCTACTGCTATTTTATGGTAAACATAGAAACTGCCATACAGAAAATTACTGTTTTAACAGGTGCAGTCTTACATTCAAGAGTGATTTTAAAATTGGCTTCACGGCTGGCACTGTACTCACATCACCCATTTAAATAATCTCCTTGGAAATATTCTCACACATAAACATCATTAAATGGTATGTTTACATTATGCTTAATCACAGGGTATTCATAAAAACATCTCTGCCCAGATACACTTTTAACACTTGATATATTTTATCTCATTTGTTTTTACTACGGATCAAGGCATCCCCCCAAAATTATTTGAATTATTCTACTTAGAGTGAGAAAAAAGAGCCACAACAATGCTCTCTGAAGTTTTAGTATTATTACTATATGGTATAAAAGGGAGCTCTTCATTCATGCAAGAAATACGTATCTATCATCTGCCAGATGCACCAAGCTTTGTGCTAGGTAATGTGCAAGGCATCTGTTTACAGTACGAACAAATAACTTGGCTGTAACTGATCTTGAAATAGATATAACAGCAGGAGCAATTTATCTATTCATTATAAGATAACACTAACAAAAATGTATGCTCTGCAAGAGCAAGGACTTTGCCTCTATCCGCCCATGTTTGGATATGAGACAAGCAGAGCCTGACACATCATGAACAACCAAACAATTCATTGGCTGTAGGAATGAATGGTTTGAATATAGATCTTGCACATGTAAAAGCTAGGCATACTCAGATTATAGTTATTATAGGTATGCCTATAGGTACACAGAGTTTCACAAACACATATGAGCAGGCTACTTCTCCTGGGTCCTTAGACATCAGGAGATCATGCACTGAAAGGAAGAAAACCTCTATGTCTTTTTCCTCTAATCTTGGACTAAAAATGTGCATTTATTTCAATTATAAATTGAAGGAAACAAACCGCAATCGTGTTAGCGCTATCTGTGACTTTGTCACCAACTTAAAAAAAAACCTACATTACAATTGTCACAGATATCTTAAAATATCTTAGTGCTCATTACTAATTTGAAATTGCAATAGTGATAAGGCTCTCTGTTAGAAATTGTTTTCTTAATGGTTAAAATAAAGAGCTTGTATTACTGTATCAACAGTTTTGTTTTGGGGAATATTTTTATAATTGTAATTTTTGATTATAACATTGGTTCCCTTTGTAATTCTATGCATTTTATTTTATGCTTTTAAAAATGTTACTTCCAGAAATGTACTGGGACAGATCCCTTGTAACAATAGCCACAGTTTCCTTCATGGTCGTTGGCTCATTCCTTTGCAATGTGACTCTGTTGTCTCTGTCATCCAGAAGCAGAATCCTTTTAGTTTTATCCCTCTTCAATCTGGCTGGACTTGTGACTTGTTTTGATGAATAGAACCCTACAGATATGATGTGACTTCCTTTTTTTTTTTTTTTTTTTTGAGACAGAGTCTCACTGTCATCCAGACTGGAGTACAGTGGTGTGATCATGGCTCACTGCAACCTCCACCTCCCGGGTTCAAGCGATGCTTCTATTTCAGCCTCCAGCATAGCCAGGACTACAGGCACGTGCCACCATGCCCAGCTAATTTTTATATTTTCAGTAGAGCAGCCTGGCCTCATATTATTGACCAGTCACACTCAGAAGTGTGACTTCTGAGCCTCAGCCTCATGAAGCCTTGTAGCTTCTGCTCTCATTGCCTTGCTGCTCTGGTCCTGCTATGTGTAGAAACCAAGGCTAGTCTTGATGATGGGAAATGATGTGGGATAAGAGGCCCCACCCATGGCCAGTACCAACATTAGATGTGAGCAAGGCCATCTTGGCTCATCTCATACCAGTCAAGCTTCTTGATGATGGCTACCACATGAAGAATCCCAGGCAAGACCAGCAAATCTACCTGGCTGAGCACAGCCCAGATCACCAATACACTCTGGAGCAAATAAATTCATGTTGGGATTGTTTATTAAGTGGCACAACTGAAACAGATTGGCATCCACTTGGCTGCCAAGTAGGTACATGTTTCTTGAAATTCAGAACCTGTGCTTAAACAGTTGCTATTTACGCAGTCTTCTGGCTTTATGCTTACTGTGCTGTAATCTGGATGGTTTGACAGTCGAGTACTTCTGATTCTGTAGTTTTTCTTTAAAAACATCTGTGATGTTTTTAAAGGAATTTATAAAACAAAAAAAAACCATTGAAGTGTTACCTTTATGTTGGGGAACAAAGTCTTGAGGGCAGTTAGTGGAAGAAGTTTTTATTTTTAAACTTTTATCTATTTGTATGGTTTAAAAGTTTTTGCCAGTTATTTAAGAATATATCACTTTAAAGTTATTCTTCAAGACAAGGTATAGAAAACTTTATATATCAAGAGAAGAACATGATACTCTATGATTTTAGGCCTATAATAACAATTATTTTATAGAATCATGAAGTTTTTAGCAAGGAAATAAGACGAAATCATATTTTAAGTAACATCTTCATGAATGCTAAGAGCCACTAAGAAGAACCAGTGACTTTCCTGTAAAGCAGGAACCATTTGTACACTGTTTTACAGATGAAAAAACTGAGAATCAGAGAAGTTAAGAAATAAGCTCCAGATCACTGATACAGTAAACAGCAAAGTCAGAATCTGAACCCGTTGATTCCAGAGCTCATGGCGAGTTCCAGTGGACAGCTTGAGAGAATGAGGAAGCATGGGAGAGGAAGCGAGTATCTGAGAGGCCAAGGTATTGACGTGATGCTCAGGTTGATGCTACAGATGGAGTTAAAGCAGAGAGGAATGCAGTAAGCTGGGAACAAAGATGTCAACGAATGAGGTGTAGTTTACAAGGGTTGGAAGAGGAGCACAGTGAGGAGTGGTGTAGAGGTTATGTACCAAAGCCTGAGAGTTTCTCTATTAGATGTAGGGGTGAGGATCTAGACCAGAAAGAGAGGACCTTGTCCCACTTGCACATTTCAATCCAAAATCCATAAGATGTGGGAGAAAGGCCAAATTCCATTGGATAGCATGCAGGAGCAGTGGTGTAGACTCAGAGGGTCAGTCTTAGTTGAGCTGTGGAAGGTAGAGATATGGAGCAGTTTCTGATTACGTGTGGGGGTTCTAAAGTCTTGATGAAAAGACTTGGAAAATGAAAAAGATATGGGAGGGTGCATCAGGGATGAGGATGCTCAGTGCATCACAGGGCCAACAGGGGAGTATGGACGACGGGATGGTCTTATAGTTTTGGCAAGGACTGTGAGGAGGAGGTTAGTGTCAGTAATCTCAAGAAACATTGATTACTCTCGTAGAATTTAGCTGTGACCTGAAGACAAAACCCAATGGCTCCATTGTGGGTCTGGGTGTTTCCTTTTCTCTTGCTCTGGAGGAGATGGTATAGAATGTGCAGTAGTCATGGTGATGGTGGGCAGGAAGCAGGCGAGGTCTGGTCACTTCCCAGGCAAGGCTTCAGTGCCAGTGACTGCTGGATCCTAGGTGCTATAGGTCAGGCTTTCTTGGGTTGGTGGTTTCTGTCCTGCCAGCACTCAGAGGGGTCTCCATAGCCAACATCTGCGTAAAAATACACTATCACAAATGTCGTTCCAGTTTCCTATTTGTGTACATTTAGAATTAATCTACTTAGGATATATTGCCAGTGATGAAATTTTGATATTAAAGAAAACAGATAACTTTAGAGTTTTTGGTACATATTACAAATTTCCAAGCACAAAGATTCTACTATCATTCATTCCCACTTGCAAAACAAGAGAAAGCTCTTTTTACACTCTTCTTAACATGAAGTTTTTTTTAAACTCTAATTGATTATTTTAATTAATAATTGGGAAAACAGTATGGAGATTTCTCAAAGGATTGAAAGTAGAACTACCGTTTGATCCAGTAATTGTGTTACTTGATATCTACCCAAAGGAAAATAAATCATTATGTTTAAAAGATATCTGCAGTTTATGTTTATCACAGCATTGTTCACAATAGCAGAGATATGGAATCAACCTAAGTGTCCATCAGTGAATGATTAGATAAAGAAAATGTTCTACACACACACACACACACACACACACACCATGAAATACTACTCAGCTATAAAAAAGAATAAAATCATGTCTTTTGCAGCAACATAAATGGAACTAGAGGCCCTTATCCTAAGTAAAATAACTCAGAAACAAAGACATATACTATGTGAATTTTTAAAATGTTTGAGATCACTGTCAATGTAATATGTTAATGTTGGCATCCTAGGGTTATTTTATCTTTCACTTTTAAATTTGTGAAGCTGAACAAATACCATTTGTATTTCTTTTGTGTGATCATTGTTCATTTGGGTTTTTGCTTATCTTCCCATTGAGATTTGTAGTCTTTTTTCTAAGACCTCTTTATATAAACTTTAACACTGCCTTCTATATTGCAAATATATACATCCAATTTATTGTTTACCTAGGGTTTTTGACTAAATAGGTTGATATAGTTTGGATATTTGTTCCCACCTAAATCTCATGTTGAATGGTGATCTCCAGTGTTGGAAGTGGGGACAGATGGGAGGAGACTGGATCATGGGAGCAGATCCCTCATGGATGGCTTGAAATATTCACTTGGTGATAAGTGAGCTCCCACTCTGAGTTCACATGAGATCTGGTAAAAAGTCTGTGGCCCATCCCGCCCCCACTCTCTCTTTTTTCTGCTTTTGCTATGTGACATGCCTGCTCCTCTTCATTTTCTGCCATGATTGGAAGCTTCCTGGGGCCTCCCTAAAAGCTGAGCAGATGCTGGCACTATCCTTTCTCTAAAGCCTGCAGAACTGTGAGCCGCTTAAACCTCTATTCTTTATGAGTTACCGAGTCTCCGATATTTCTTTATGGCAATGTAAGAATTGCCTAAAATACCCGTATCTTAAAGTTTTAGTATAAAAAATTCATTACATACTTTCTTCCCCAACTTCATCCTCAGTCTCTGTTTGGCCTGTAGAGGCGGAGGTCTTGCTTTAGATTCAAAATGTGTAATATCCATGCTTCTACCATCTGTAAAGTGAAAGCGTATAAAAGGGAGTAGGAGGCCCTTTTCTCAGCAACCCATTTTAAGTACATATTTGGACATTCTGGTTTGAGATCATGGTTATCTGCCTTAAATATAGCAGACATTTGGCAAAGTGTAAATAGCTACTGACTTCAGTAGAAGTACTTTCAGTGGAGTGGCAATAAAAGCTTATATGAGTGGGTTGAGGAGATAGTGAAAAGTAAGCAGGCCTGAGTCCCTGGCCTTCTGTACAAGGCAAGACTTCAGTGTCAGTGACTACAGCGGAAGGAAGAAAAACACATGGACACAGGGAGGGGAGCACTACACACTGGGGTCTGTTGCGGGGAATAGGGGAGGGACAGCAGGAGGTGGGGAGTTGGGGAAGAGATAGCCTGGGGAGAAATGCCAGATAGGGGTGAAGGGGAGGAAGGCAGCAAATCACCCTGCCACGTGTGTACCGATGCAACTATCTTGCATGTTCTTCACATGTACCCCAAAACCTAAAATGCAATAAAAAAAATAATAAAATAAAAAGAAAACACAGTTCTTGATGAGCTTTCCTGTGAAGAGGAGCTAAGAAATAGCCTAGAGCAAGAAAAGAAAATGCAAACCAAGGAGAGTCTAGCATTAGCATGTTTTAGACTCAAACCAGCACGGTACCATGCCAAAAACACTTCCAACAACCTGTTTTTTTTTCTCAGAAACATAGATTAATAAAATCAGTCCCTACTAAAGTATCCAATATTATTCTACACTTAACTTTTGCTTAATGATTTTAAGCATACGTCCTACTGTATTTTAAAAATCTTAATATGACACATTTTCAAGTTCTACCATAATCTGTTCTTTCACTGTGTTCCCAAGAATCAGCTAAAAATGATGTTAAAGATTCACTTCAAAGTTTTATGTATTTGTTCCTTTTTTATTGCCATGAACCACTGTCTGAAAATTCTAATGAAATGTAGAAGGTGTGATCTTCATCATAAATGATTCCCCAGAGTGCCAAGTTCAGTTGGGTTCCTGGCTTCAGTGACTCACAGCAAAAGAGGAAGATTGTGTCAACCACTGACAATGACACAACACAACTAATGCTCTCTTCTCATCTGTGTGAAAATAATATTTGATGTACATAAAATATTTGCTGAATGAGTGCAACTGGATTTTATGAAATGGTGCATTCAGGCCCCTTCACCCCTTTGCAGTTTCATTTCCCTGACTTGGGCTTACACTATCCAGGTCACTTAGCTTTATTATTGGCTCAGGATTTGTAAATCTCTTCCAGATGATCAGCTTGCTACACTAAAAGCCGCTTCAGCAAACTGCTGTGTACTCTACTGGATATTAACAGATAGAGAAGTAAGATTTTTTTTTTCCCCATGGAGCTCATATTCTGACCGTGAGTGTCAGACGAATGAGAAAAAGAGCAAAACAAAACAATTAAAAAATATACTTTTAAATAAAAGTATACAATTAAAAAAGACATTACTATGAAATAGGAATATTTAAAGTTCTGTAGGATACTGTGAGGGAGTTCATGTAATGTATTGATATTGAACTGTCGGATACGACTTCTGTTTGTGTGTGTTATCTATAGGGAAGCCACTCTGCTCTTCCATCCGATGGACAGATTCCACAAATCTCCATACAAGTGGCACCTGTTGGGGAGGAAAGACTTCTTTTCCTTACTCATCCCTAGGTTCTTGAGCAAAACTCTTGCAGGAAAAACAGATTATCATGAAAAAAGCACACACATTTGTTTAATATTTGTTTTACATGACAAGGAAGCTTTCAAAAATGAAGACTCAAAGAAACAGGAAAGCCTATATATTTTTATTCCTAGGTTTGGTGAAGTGTGGACAGTCACGGAATAGTATGATTGTACCAAGGAATTTTGACCTAATGATAATCTACTCTAAGAAACACAGCAGGGCTTGTTTGTTAAGAATCTGCTTTGTATCCTTGTGTCTTCAGAGATAAAGGTGCTCCTCTCTTCCAGGTATATGTAGGGAACCTTTTGAATTAAAGTTGTATGATCTGCTTGGAAGTGAAGGGTGAGTGGAAGGTAAGAGAGATATTTCTGCTTCTGCAGTTTCTCAAACGTTAAAGTGCCCTCTTTTTGGATAGCATGCCCTAACAGCCCATCACACCCAACAGAAAGAATCTCAGTTCTGGCCATGTCAAAAGTCCTACATACATTTATTTCATTCCTACTTTGGCACTTCATCTCCATTTCTCCAATCTTCACTCAGGTTTTATCTTTTCCTGGATGTGTACTTCCTCCATATTTCTTAATGAAGATTTTGCTTTAGCGTCTTTGATCTTTGGAACATTTTTGACCATCAGTTTCTCTGTGCTTCTGACTACAACAAGTTCTTACTACAAAGATCATCTTTGACCCCACCAAGCAAAAACCTGGATTTAGCCCATTTGATTAGTTCTCCTAATGTACTCCTTTGTAGTGTACTTTTTTATAATCTCCAATTTTTTTTCAATCCCCAGAATAGAAGAAAGATTGAATAGTTACTTGGTATTATCTTGACAATATTAATGAGACACAGTCAGATAAGGTTTGATGAGTAGATGCAAGCAAAATTGTCCATTGTGTGTGTGTGTGTGTGTGTGTGTGTGTGTGTTTGGTGTGACAGGAGTGGGTAGAAGAGAAAGGAGATGGGTTGCCTAGAATCTATGAATCAGCCAACTGCTCAGTCTGAGACACTAGAACTTAGACAGGGTCAGTGACCAGGGTCATTGATTGCTTGAGCTCAGAGATTACACATTTGAAACAAGCTCTGCAGCTTGAACTCTCTTTAACGACCAGTAACAAGTTCTCTTGCCTCATATTCACAAGAACAGAATGAGGAATTGATAAGTTCAATCAAATACACTGCGTTCCTTTGGTGTGAAAAATATTGCAGAAACAAGATGTTGTTAGGGCAATGTGTAAAATAAAGATGTGCTTCAGCAACACTGATTTGGAGCGGAATTGAAAGGATATAATGAAAGTGGAAATGATTTTTCATTTTCAAAAAGGAGAAGATTGCTTTCAGTCAGAGAGTAAATAACATTTGTGAATGAAATTTTACTCATGTTAGACTTCTCCAAATCTAAAATAAAATATATGCTTCCTCCGGAAATCATATGCAACTACTCTTTAGTTACCCTATTCTTTCCTAATAAATGTTCATTCCCAAAGTGTATCATACAAAAATGAGACAAATCTATCGTCTTTCCAACATGTGCAGTCACATATACACTTTTGAGTGTGTGTGCCTGCAGGCTAAGACTCCCTCTACTCAGACTTGAGAAATCAACAGAGATTTCTGTTCCTCAGTTCCCACAGTTGTGTGATAAATCCAGCTGACACTTGTATTCATGAAAAATAAATGGTGCTTTCTCCATATTGGCACCATGTGGCATTCTTAAAGGAACTGTGACTCTTCAAGGAACTCTTGTGACAGGGTAACAACCTATAATTTAATAGACTAAAGCATATATTAATGCCTTTGCATTTAACCATTTTTCTTTTCCTTTGAGACAGAGTCTCACTCTGTTGCCCAGACTGGAGTGCAGTGATGCGATCTAGGATCACTGCAACCTCTGCCTCCTGAGTTTGAGAAATTTCCCTGCCTCAGCCTCCTGAGTATCTGGGATTACAGGCATGCACCACCACACACAGCTAATTTTTATATTTTTAGTAGAGATGGGGTTTCGCCATGTTGCACAGGCTGGTCTCAAACTTCTAACCTCAAGTGACCCACTGCTTTAGTCCCGCAAAGTGCTAGGATTACAGGCATGAGCCACCACACCCACCCTACTATTTGTCTTTTTAAGGAAAAGGAAAAAAAAGTAACTGCTAATTTAACTTTCGCCATGGCAAATTCATGTAATATGAATTTTTTTTAAGTAACTAAGGCTAATCCTGTTTACAAGAAATTAACCAATTAAAAGTAGAAATTAATGGGTTAACATCTTACATGCCAGACCAGGCACAAGGTTATGTTTATAATTATTATCTCATTTAGAGCCAATGACAACCTCATTAGTTACATATTATCATGTGTATGTTATAAATAAGAAAATTTGGCTCAGAAAAGTTAGGTAACCTATAATTATGCAACTGTTCAACACTAAATCTTTTCAAGAAATGTTAATTATTTAAGTAGTATCATTCAACAATGCATTTTATCCTGCAGTTTCTTTAAATGAGATTGTAAACATAATGTCACTTGTTTTTGATGACCTAAACCATTATTTCAAGGAGCACTTACTATGTTGTTTACAGTATGCTGATGCATGAAGAGGAAAGGGGTATGTTATGAACAACTTCTTTTCTATGAAATCACTCCAGCTCCTTTCATTATGAAATTCTCATACTTGACTATAATGAGTCTCTTTCTTTTCTAGCAGATCGTTAGCCACCATTTTGCTTTTCTCTTAAAACATTGGCCACTAGCGATAAAACCTAACCTGCATGAAAATTCTACTTCTCATCTTTCAAATACTAGAAAACTAAATGAATAAATGAATAAATGCACTGAATTTTGTATCAGAACCAAGGGTAAATAGATCCTGAGAGAAAGTCAAAGGACACATTTCCCCTCTGTTTCAAGTACCCAAAGGTACTTGAAAATTTGGCTCAGAAAAGTTAGGTAACCTATAATTATGCAACTGTTCAACACTAAATCTTTCAAGAAATGTTAATTATTTAAGTAGTATCATTTGTAAGCAAAGTATCATTGCTTTGCATACCTCCAGAGATCTTTTACATCCTGGTTAAGTTTTACCAAATGTGACCTCTGAGGAAGTGAGGTTTTATAGTCTAGCTCAAATCAAACCATCCGCATTTGGCCTTCCTCTCACCCTTTCTTGCTTTCTCTTTGCTTTCTTCCCCCCTCCCTCTTTTGTTTACCCTGTGTATTCTGTCCATGTGTTTCATAAAGTATCATGGCTTGCATTGTCTGAGAATGCAAGTGTGGTCGGGTCACTCCTTATCTTTGTGTTTGCTATATAAACTAAAACTCAATAAATGTGAATTCTGTTATACTTTTAGTGCAGTGCCTATCCTTTCACCTCTGAACTTCAATGAAGACATCCTTGAAGTCAAAGAAAGTAATTCTGTCTCTCACAACAAAACGACAATGGCTCCTCTACTGAATATCTTTGTAAGCCAGCAATTCATATGCCACTATTTCATTTAATTTACATGATAAGATGGCAAAGTGGATATTGTTATTATCATTTTAGAGGTGAGTGGGGAAGGCTCAAATAAACTAAGTTGTCAGACTTTTTTTATAGGTTGTAGGGGCTAGAATTGGGATTCAGATGTAGGCCTGTTTTACTCCAGAAGTATGATTGTTGTGCAGTCCTTAGGCACACACACACACACACACACACACACACACATCCATTGAGTATATAAATACACATACATATGTTGAAACATTACAGACCAGGCGCAGTGGCTCACGCCTGTAATCTCCGCACTTTGGGAGGCCGAGGTGGGTGGATCACGAGGTCAAGAGATCGAGACCATCCTTGCCAACCTAGTGAAACCCTGTCTCTACTAAAAATACAAAAGTTAGCTGGGCATGGTGGTGTATGTCTGTAGTCTCATCTACTCAGGAGGCTGAAGCAGGAGAATTGCTTGAACCCAGGAAGTGGAGGTTGCAGTGAGCCGATATCCCGCCACTGCACTCCAGCCTGATGCCTGGCGACAGAGAAAGACTGTCTCAAAAAAAAAAGAAACATTATATATGTTTATATACACATACTTTGCATTTATAATATATATATATGTCTATGTATAGGTGTATATATGTATACACAATTTTATAGGTACATAGATGATATAGACAGATAGATAGATAGATAGATAGATAGATAGATAGATAGATAGATAGATAGATAGATAGATAGATAGAACTAATACATAGATGATAGGTAGTTAATGATTATAGCTCTGCCTATAATATTGAAGACAGGCTAGAGACCAAACTTCTCTTATAGTAGATTTAGTTTCTGAATGGCAGAGTGTAGACTGTTTAATGTGTGTCATGAAAAGATAATGAATCCCTGTGATGCCCGTCTGCTCTGAAAAGAGCAAGTCAGCCCAACTGAGAAAGTCGTTCTGGGCTTCATCCTTGTAGAACAAATGGCTGAGATGAGAGGAAATGAGAAAGACAATGACATTTCAGATTAAACTTTGACTTTATTAATAGATATTCTTTCTTTAGAATATAGTCTTCCTTTTCCTCCTCCTCTTCCTCTTTCTCTATATTTGGACAACTTTCTCTATACATTCAAACACGGTGACCGTTGTGGACATACAGGGAAATAATATGTAGAAAACCATCTAGATTGTCTCTAGCCATCCAGAGAAGTACGATTTTCCAACCAAAATCCTGAGAATTAGACAGAGCTTAAATATCACAAAATCATCCCAGATTTTTCTGAGCACTTAGAATCAGCTCTGCTATGTGCAGGTGTGATGGTTAATTTTGTGTCAGTTTACTAGGGTAAAACATTATTTCTGTGTGTGCACTTAGGGTGTTTCATAAGGAGATTAGCATTTGAGTCCATGGATGAAGCAAAAAAGATCCATCCTTCCCCGTGTGGATGGGCATCATCCAGAATTTTGAGGGCATGAAGAGAACAAAAAGCAAAGGAAGGACACATTTTCCCTTTTGGAGCTGGGACATCTGTCTTCTCCTCGTCTCAGCCCTCCTTATCTAGGGTTTTTGTCTCAGACTAGACTTGTACCATCAACTCTCTGGGTTTTAGCCCTTCTGGCTTGGACTGGAACTATACTACCAGCTTTCCAGGATCTCCAGCTTGAAGACAGCAGATAGTGAGATTGCTCAGCCTCCATGATTGTATGTGTAAATCCCTCATAATAAATCTCATTCTACATATTTCAGTATTTCCTTTTGGTTCTGTTTCTTAGGAGAACCCTGACTAATACAGATTCTGATACCAAGAAGTGGGGGTGACGCCATAACAAATACCTAAAAATGTGGAAGCAGCTTTGGAACTGGGTAATGGGTGGAGGCTAGAATAATTTCGAGGTATGTGATAGTAAAAGGCTACCCTGTGGTGAAAATATGTTAAGGGCAATTCTAGTGAGGGCTCAGAAAGAAAAGGAGAGCTGCAGAGAAAGCCTGAATCTTCTTAGAGAATATCTATGTATTCTTGAACAGGATTTCGCTAGCAACATGGATGGTAAAGGTCATTCTGATTCAGTCTCAGATGGAAATTAGGGACATGTTATTAGATAACAGAGAAAAGTCTGTCTTTGTTATAAAGTGACGAAGAGCTTGACTAGATTGTATTTGTAGTCTAGTGTTTGGGAAAGTTAACACTTATGAGTGATTACATTGGATATTTGGCTGAGGAAATTTCTAAGCAAAATGTTAAAGTTGTGGCTTGGTTCCTCTTAACTGCATATAGTAAAATGCAGAAGAAAGAAATTACTTCAAGATTAAATTGATAAACAGAAGGGAAGCAAAACATAAAGATTTAGAGTGTTCTCAAGCTGGAATCATGCAATGGTGACTCCACTGGCCTGAAGTCTCAGGAGACCCTGTCCTCATGGCAGTTCTCTGCTGCAATTGCAATCCAATGGCTTGCAGAGACTTCATCTTTTGAAATGTAGGTGAACAAAATTATTTTGTTCTCCCAAAATTAATACGTTGAAATCCTAACCTAAATTAATCTCCCAATTAATACGTTGATGGTATTGGGAGGCAGAGCCCTCATGAATGGGATCAGGGTCCTTACAAAAGTGACCCCAGAGAAATCTCTTGCCCTTTCTACCATGTGAGGTTACAGCGAGAAGACGGCTATGTATGACAAAGCAGGTCATTACCGGATTCCAAATCTTCTGCTCCCTTGATCTTGAACTGTCCAGCCAGCCATCAGAACTGTGAGAAATAAATTTTTTGTTTTTTATGAGCCACTCAGCCTATGACATTTTCTTGTAGCAGCTCGAACAAACTAAAACAGCAGATAACGTATGATGCACAAGCTTGCTAAAGGTAAAGCAATGGGAAAGAATGAGAAGGTAAAAGAAAGAATGTCTGGTGAATATTGACTGCGTCAGGCCCGCCCCCACCCCGGTCTACTCCCATTGTTTCTGCCTCATGGGGGCCTTCTCGACCCTTCCACTGAATTAACATACCAGTGTCTTCCCTCCTTTCTTTTATGCCTCTTTCAAATCATTCTCAACATTAGTGGTTTCAAAACATTTTTTGAACACTCACTCCATCAGTTCAAGAAAGGCATGTACTTTCACGTACCTTTATTAATTTAAAATTAATATGTACTCTGAAATCAAGTAGTTACTATAAAATGTTTGCAAAATACACATCTTAAAAGGAACAGATATGAATAAACACAAACTGAAGTTCTCAGGTCTTCTTTTCATACCCCAACATACATGGCCCTCCATGAGAACTCCCATTTCACATTACTCCAAGTGATATTTCCAGTCTATTGACAATCCTCTGCTGGCAACTCATGGTCTTTAGAATAATACACTTGTCGTTAGTATGCCCAGTGTGTCCTTTCGTGGTCTGGCTTTCATGATCTCTCAGGCCTCATGTTGGATTATTCTCTCCTTTACTTGAACTTGACATTAAAAATATATATACAGTTATTCATGCTTTTTAGAATAAATCATGACACTACATATATATCTGTATATTTATAAAATCATCCATGTTCATTGAGTGTTCTTCCTTCCTCTTGTTCATTAACATAGTAATTTCAACATTTACATGTTAGATCATAAGTCACCTTTAAAGAAAGCCTCCCTTTAGGAGCCATACTTCTCATTAATGCTGCTCTTTATGTCCTTGGTCTCAAAGTGGGGAAGGTACTCATCATGGCTGCATAAGACAACCAAATGGAGCATTAAAAAAATAGTAAAACTTTAGGTTTTCTATCTCATCTTTTTAGTTTCATAACATATCAATATGGAATTAAATATGTATACCTGTATACTATATGTGTGCTTTATATATAACCACTCTCTCTTTATGTCAGTATGTTATTAATTTTACATATATTAAGTTTATGTTCAAGTTGATACTTTTATTGCGGTTTTTATCTTATGAAAGAATAATCTATTGATTTATAGATGTACTTTCTCCAGCTTGTATTTTTAAAACCTCTGTAGGCCTCAAAAGCCAAAGCATTACTTGGCAGAGTATACAATTAATATATGTTTGTTGACTTGAATAAAGGAGGCATGATTTAATATTTCATGTCTCCTTGATGCTGTCTATCACATATTTATTATGCCAACAGCTTGACTCCAACAAATTTAGTGTCTTTTGAGAGTCTGTTGAAGTAAGATATCAGTATAAGACCTTTTTTCTAGAATCACTAAAGAATTGAAAATACACATAGGTTATGATAGATCTGAATTACTATGGCATGACTTGGACACAGAGGTAAATATAACCTAATCTCTAAAATTTTATTTACATTTTCTATGTTCATTTATCCGTCTCATATTTCTGTATTTATATTAAAGAATCAGATAAACATTAGGAATACATTTCTACTAAAGAATTCATCTGGCCTATTAAACATCAATGTGTAAGGGCAATTTTATTTCTAACTTTAACTTGGTTTAAAAAAGTCAACATAATACCACACAATACTCTATGCAGTAGGAAATGAGTTTTTACAACTTTATTATCTCTCACATTATTTCTCATTCACAAGTGTATTAGTGGAAGGAGGCTCATGATTTGAATTTTATCCATAAGACTCATTATGGGGCATTTGAAAACTTGTCAGAATTGGGCCCCTAACACCTTAAGAATAAAATGATAGATGGCTTTTATTCTTGTTAATTCTAAAAAAGAATCCACTGCAGTATAGTGCAATTTAAAATTTCAGTAGTGGGTATCCCTCAACAATTACCCCTTTCAAATTTCTTTGGCTTTGAATCTAAGTATTCCATACTCCTCTCATTTTACAGAATTAACAAAATTCTATCTCGAGTGAGGGAGAAAATGAGCAAGTTCAAGAAACTGAGTATGATGAACTAATTATGTTCTATTTTAAGGAATTTATGCATATAAGTGAATAACACAGTTTCTGTAGAAATATATATATCTGTTGTCATCCAATGCTGCAAAAATAACAATTCTGAAGTACTAGCATTCTTCTTTATTTTTATTGTAGTACAGATGGGGTCTCACTGTGTTGCCTAGGATGGTCTCAAATTTTTCATCTAAAGCAGTCTTTCTGCTTGAGCCTCCCAAAGTGCTGGGATTATAAGCATGAGTCAATGCACTCAACTATTACTAGCATTCTTGATTTGACTGGAACAAAATGCCCTATTCTTAATTCTAGTAACATATTCTTCACCCGTGTATAACTTGTCACCTTCCCTTCACTTACAGTGAGTATAAATGTTAAGTATCTCCTGATAGCCGACTGGCATCACTTTTTCCAAGCTCAGGCAGTAAGAATAATTTTCATTTTCTCCACTGAAAAAATGACAGTTAGCTCATTAAGTATCCTCTCTTTGTAATTCCACTGTGGTTTTCTGCATAAGAATGTATAATTGAGTTGCCAAATCATTGATTTAAATAATAATTCTTTCCCTTCTTTATTCCAGTATTTCTCAGCACAGAAAAACAAAAAATTAAAGCGTTTATGCTACCTTCTTGAATACAATCTAATAGAATATCTCAAATATAGAGACATGACAAAAAATTCAAACACAGTTTGGACAAGAAACTAGGTCACTAAGAAAAGTCAATATTATCATTACACTGGAAATTTATATTAGAGCAGGTATTATGAGATATAAAATATTAAGTATGGATATCTTAAAACTTACCTGAAAAACTTGTTTCTGAAGTTCCATAAGGACTCTTAAGGGGGTATTAGGGTATCCAGATTTAGCAAGAAAAAAAAAATGCAAGCATCTCAGTTAAATTTGAATATTAGCTAAAAAACAAATTTTTTTGTTTAAGTGTATGCCAAGGAATATTTGGGCCATACTTATAGTTTGAAATGCTATTTATTATTTAATCATAAATTTAAATGTAATTGAGTATCATACATTAACATAAGCAAATGAAAAGCTATATAACAGATTCCTATGGTGGCATCCTCTACAATTTTCATGAAATAATTCTGAAAGTAAATTGTGTTTTTTTCTGTTTTTACTTTGCCTGCCAGGCAGCTCATAGTAACATTTTGCATTCAGTTGCTCCACCACGACCACTCCTTTATGTTTTAGCTGCTTGAAACTCAGAGCTATACTTTGTGTTCATTTCAAGAAAAGTATCCAAGAAATTGCTCTTGCGTTTTGAACAATAATTTGTCCCTTCTTATCTGCTTTTTTTCTAATCTTATTTTTCTTTGCTCTAATTCCTTGCTTATCCAATTATTCAGATAGGATGCTATAAAGAAATAAATATTTAATCACATACTGATAAAGATCTTCATCAATATATATACTACCTTTATTTTTCTTTGGACCTGACTTTCTATTTGTATTTTATTAACCCAGTTAAAAAATGCCATTTTCTTGTATGCTTCTCAAGTTCTTATGGGAAAAAGGCAGAGTAAGTATAAAATGTTTGCCAAAGTTTGTTAAACATGGGTATAATGGTCAAAATTGAGAGAAAGAGTTAAATAATCCCAAAGTAAGCTATTAAGGAGTTCAAATGCAGTTTAAAAATAATGTTCTTCACACTGCCAGGGAAGAATTCTTGCTTTAATTTTGTCTCAATCATTTTTTATCTGTTTTGCTCTAGACCTTTAAGTTTAAGCAAAGGCATTTTGCATGCTACTAACCTAGTGGTAATTCCTCCTTTTTTCCATTAGCATTCCTTAAACAAATATCTGGCAAGGAAGTATGCTGGGGCATAAAATAAAAATATAAGGCAACGATGAGGAACTTAAGAAGCTTATATTTCAAACAGAAGGACATTACAGTACATACTTTAAAAATTATTATTCTCTGATCTTGTTCCCTGGGGATAACTTTCAGACACTTTAGATGTCTTTTATTATATTAACCTCTGTATTTCTAAATAATATCCTGCTTTTCCTTTGTTTAATCTATTTTGGACATCACCCACTGATTTCTTATTAGTGTACATGTGGAACTGACTTTCTCATCCTCAGTATTTCAGTCCCAACTAAATTCCCCACCCCATTCTCCCAACAGTTACATCAAAACATTTGGTTAAGACAGTATACATTATTTGCATTATCATGGCTGTATACATTTTTCTTCTAATGGTTCAAGTCATAGACTATACTAAGAGACTGGGTACAGTGGCTCACACCTGTAATCTCAGCACTTTGGGAAGTTGAGGGGAGTGGACCACCTGAAGTCACGAGTTCAGGAGTTCAAGACCAGCCTGGTCAACATAGTGAAAGCATGTTGAAAAAATACAAAAAAAAAAACTAGCTTGGCATGGTGATATGCACTGTAGTCCAAGGTACTTGAGAGTCTGAAGCAGGAGAATCACTTGAATCCAGGAAGTGGAGGCTGTAGTGAGCTGAGATCACACTTTTGCACATCGGCCTGGGCAACAGAGCAAGACTCCGTCTCAAAAAAAAAAAAAAAGAAAAAGAAAAAAAAGGACTATGACTACACTTTCTTTTCTGTTGATCATTTTAGGAAATCTACAAAGTATGGCTGGGATTTGAAAATTCACAAGAACTTCTACTTGGACTTGGCTTAATGAACCAAGAAACAATCAGGGCAAAGGATACCTTCATGATTAGGCTGAGAATAAGTGAACACAGATTCCACTGTCTCCACAGTGGAATGGTACCCAAGGCTATATGGTCATTGTCTGGCCATAGGGAGGAGCTTCATAGGTCAGAAGAATAGCCATGACTTACTAAGATTTCCACCGAATGGTAGATTTCCAGAAATTAATAATTACTTACTTTAGTTTTCATGTGATTAATTTCCTATATACCAGTTTTTGTTTTTTATATGCTCCATGAATTGTATAAATTCTATCTAATACTTTTTAACAATTGAATATTTCAGATACTCTATCAATAACATTTCCTTTCTCTGGAGCCTGTCATCTCTCCAAGTTGTGTTGAAGCTCTATGGGCTGCTGCATGGCTTCCCTTCCGGTACTGCATTTACTAATATCTCTAGTATCCCTATTTTGTGGCCCCTATATCTTCATTTGTTCTTACTTTCACCCTCATTTTCCTGGAAAATTTACTGTTAATGCTTCCTAAGAGAAGATGCATTGAAAATTTAATATTTTTACTTTTTCCTTGTCTAAATATGCTGTGAGCTTTAATTAGTTGTACTTGTGTAATCATTCGGTGAGACTGGGAATTTCAGGTTGAAAGTCATTCTTCTTCAGACTTTTGAGGGCATTATCCATGTCTTCTTGATTTCAAAGTTCCTGCTGTCCAAAGCCGTTATGATTCTGACATTGAGAGAAACATCTGTATGTAAATATCTCAGCAGCTCTGAAAACATTGGACCTAAAAATTGTGTAGTCATCCATGTGGAGAAGACAATGGAAACCATGGGAGTATGGAGTGATTAAGTGTAAAACTGAGCACTAATTTTAATAGGATTCCCAAAGATATGATCAAGGGTGTCTGCTGACTGAAGGAGAAAGAGAAGAACAGAGAAGAACCAGGTTATTGAGTGTCAAAAAGATAAAAACGGAAAAGTTTCAAAAAAATGTGGTTAGCAGAATTATTAAATGAATATTGAATGTACGTCATCAGTAATATATTAACAAAAATATTGGTGGTAATTGTGATAATAGTGTGAATTGCGAATTGGTGTAAAGACTCTGAAACATCTCTGTACCAGGTCTCAAAAGAACTGTATTCCAGCCATTAAATTTCTGGCTGTTCTTGGGTGAATCATAAATCTCTGCTGCTCATCTACAACCTGAGAAGATGGGACTTAATGACTTTAAATGCCTCTTTGACTTTTAATGTTCTGTGGCTTGCACTTTACACACTTTGATGTACATTCACATGCAGGATCACATTTGAGCATTAAAAAAGTCCTATGAGGAAATTAGGACAGCAATTTTCTTATATTCTCTGTCTTTTCTCTCTTAACAGTTTTGTAGATTACAAAACAGATAAAGAGAGTCAGATTGAAAAACAGAGCCAGATTTAGGACCCAGGGGTCTCATCCAGGTGGGTCATAGTTCATACGAAGTATCTGATAAAGTATTAGTGCTAATTTGAAGCAAATGCATCAATGTTTCTGCCAAAGTCTAAATATATATATCCATTGATTCTTGTGATTTCCCCGGACCAGGAAGAACTTCTTAATGGATCATAAACTGATGTGAATTTTTAAGTTCCATCTTCTGGTTTTATAGTCAAATGATGGATAAGATTCATAGAGTACTTAAATGAAAGGTATAATCAGTTTGTTTGAAGCTGTTCAGTTTTCAATTGTTGTTGCTCCTTCTCTTTCATTATGAGTTATTAGTTTAGCCTTATCAATATCAATTTAGTTTGCTGTGGTTTTGGTTAATCCTACAGAACACAATGATGTATGATATTTGCATCCAAAGTACTTTTGCCTATAATTTTCTGACAACTAAATGTCAAAAAGGATTTACAGTATGGTTCAAATGTGAATCATATATAGGCTTATTGTAAAAGCTGATTACATAGAATGTTGCCTCATTTATTTTTAATAATGATATTACTGTTTTCTTAGATAATAGAATGATCATTTTCATCACTGACTTACATTCCATCCTACTTTACTTGAATATTTTCTTTGCAAAGTAGAACACAAAACAAATTGTTACATTCTTTAAGGTCCAGAGAGCTTCCAGGAACCCCAGTTGGCCTTGTATTTTGCTTACAACTCAGTGCAGAAATGTGTTGGGAAATATAATGTCATACAAAACTGAGTTGTTACGGTACTTTAGATGGAAGACCATCTTTTATTTTATGTTAGATTAAACCATTTTTTTCTGAAAACAGTAAAAATCTAATAAATGACCATAGTCCTTTATAGGCAACTCACTCAAATATTGTATTTTTTTTGGTTTAGGGATTTGATCTACTAGTGTCTAATGTAAGCTTATAGGATAAGCTGCACATGAGAGTAACAGACAATGAAGTGGAATCAATTGCTCAAGGCAGCTCTCTTGAGTGTTACATTCCAATTCTCATTACCTCCAAATGTGAAATGTCACAACCCATTGCTACATTTGCCCTAATACTAAAATCCTTCTCTGGCCCAACGCAGACAACTCCATTTGTTTTTTGGTTCAATTAACCTACTATAATTTGTCAGATTCTCTCTAAAACTACCTTATTGAGAAATGACAAAAATATGCAGAATTATGGGAAGATACACTGGAAAACCAACTTTCTGTCTAGCCTCAAAATATCTAGGAATGCCTCTGTCCTACATTCAGAGTGAATTTTTACTATAATTAAAAGTTTAATCTTCTGACCCTCTTCCTTCTTCCAAAATGAAAAGAAAACATAGTAACCTTGTAGGCTTAATATAATCCCACTTTGTAGGCTGGCATTTATACCATAAAAATTCATGGAAGAATGAGTGTTTTTTCATTTTTCTGTAACAAGAGATGTGGGTTGTTCTATTTTAGTAACCAGTTTGTGGGTTAGATATTTCTGCCATTTTTTTTTTTTTTGGGCCCATCAGTTATACAAGATGGAGGAGTTACATATCTTGAGACAGTTTATATAACAAAGTGTTCATGTTTATTGACCATTACCCATAACATTGATTTCTAAATCAAAGAGAAGCTCAGTCTGCAGATAAGCTCCAAATTTTACATACATCATCTTACATAATGAGCAAATAAAGAATTTATTCATCATTTTAGAAATTGGGTACAAGAGGTTTTTATTTCTTTTACACAGTCCACCTGAAATAGGTCTCTGTATTTAGTATTTTGTAGTTTAGTTTTAATTTATCGGGATCTTTGAAGTTCAAAAATCACAGTCTTAGTAAAATAGAAAAAAAAGAATCATCATCTTTCATTTCTATAGTTTAGTTCAGAGAAAGGTAATGGATGCATTTATTTCAAGATCTTTGACTTCTGAGAAAGTCCACCTCTTATACATAACAAAAGTTGACGTCGTATAAACTGTGTTTGCCACTGCATGAATTGTGGGGTTATATCTTCTGATCATTTTCGTGGCTCCATTTAGACATAACCTCCATCTTTATTTAGAATAATTAGTATGATTGCATTAGATATCTGTGAAGATAAATTAGTATTAGTGTTGATGTTTCATCATATAAAACATTTCTACCAAAGATATTTATCATAAACTGCCATTGAGTTTGCAGACTCTAAAATAACTCACATGCTTTTATTGATTTAATGAGGTAGATGTAACATATTTCAACCTCAATAATACCTTATATTTTTGAGAATTTTACACTTTATAAGGTGTTTTTATGTGAATTAACTTACCAGATTGATGCTGACATACTTCACACATTTAGGGAATATGGAATTCCTTTTAATGGAAAGGTTGAAAATAGGGTATGAAGTTGAATTCAGAAACTAGGAAGAAAAAGGCTAGCAGGAGCTTTTCTAGAATGAATGCAGAGTCAGCTACACATGAAGACACAAAGAAAGCAAGAAGGACTAAGTCTAAGTAGGAACTAATAAGATAACCAGAATCTAAGCTGCACTCTGAGGGCCAAGCTTACAACATTTAAAGAAGCAAGGCTGGCTGTGCTACTCTTTAGCCACACATTAAACCACTCATTTGCTTGCAGACTGTTGACTTTAACTGTTGGAGCCTCAGTGTCCTCGTTTACAAAATGTCAATGAAAACAGTTGCGCTCATCTCCACAGAATTGCTGTCAGTGTGCTTTGGGGGTGTGTAATTTAAAAAAAAATATTTTAACCACTACTATCCAGCGTTCTCTCTTGGAGAAACCTATATTTAGAGAAAGTCCTTAATAGACTGCTTTCATGGTAGCTGATGGAATCCCCAGGGAATGGTCTGGAATCAGACGGCCAAACCAGAGAGTTATGTGGCTTTGAAAAGGACTTTAACAGGTATTGAGGATGAAGATCAGAGATAAGAAAGAGGAGCAGAGGTTAGAGTAGAAAGAGCCGACGAAGGCCACAGTAGAGGCTGAGCCTGCAGAAAAAGACAGCCTCTGAGATATTCCTGGAGGCAGTAGGAACAAAAACTCTTTTTCAAAAAATGAATATATATTAGATTTTAAACTGTTTGTGATTTTATGATTTAAAGCCCTTATGTTACCCCGATTTGGGGAGCCCGATATACACATTTCTGTTTATGAAGGTATTCTGTTTAGAATATAAAGAGATCAGATGGATTTTTATTATGAGTTTACTCAGGAAGACACTGAGATAATATATTAGGAAAGTAAATTTTTAGCTAGATATGAGTTTGAGGGGAAAAAGTTCCTCTAAGAATTCCACAGTTATTATATTAACAACGATACTGTTGTCCCTACTGGAAGTGGGACAAATTTTAAGATAATTCTCGTTTGACTTGCAATGTCAGGGTGACTTTAGCTAGCATCTTGATTAAACAATATAAAGTGTTTTTCACCACCTTTGGCATACAATAAGCACATGATAAATGATTACTGATCATCATAATTTTATTATTAAGAAGTGATTTCTCTATATGCAAAGCAGTTTTGTCTTGCAGAAAATTTGATTTCTAATAATTATGAAAAGTCAAGTCCCAACAACCATCATTTGATACTCAAAACACCTTTGTAGTATTATAGTATCACATGTTTTATAAAGCAAAGTGATCTCCAGGATCATAGATTTTGAGGATATATTCTTCTGTGATCCCGTGCTTTAGGGAAAAAGAAGATTATTCTCTTTAGTTTTCCTTGGACATTCCCCTAAAAAAACATTAAATTTCCTCAAATGAAATGAGTTTGCCATCACAATAACAGAATCTCAGACTTTATAAGGGCCACACAGTCATAACTGCATACCTTTATTTTATTAAAGCGATACCCCAGAGAATGTTGGATAGCTTTTCAATTACTCATTTTGTGAAGAAGAGAAACATTAAAGAATTGAAATTTTATTTTCAAAGATATTAACTTTTTAAAAATCGTGTACTGTTTCAGGACAAATGAAAGCAAAATTATTTTAAAGAGCAGCATAAAAGGCTAAATGGCTTTCGTTTATGTACTTTTAGTACATAAAATTGCCTTTTACTTCAGCCTCTGTCTTGTTTGTTTAAGTTTATTTTGTTTTGTTTGTAGAGTTCATGAATTTGATCTTTCTCCCAATTGTGAGTTAGAGTATACCTGTTAAACTCATTTTCTCAGTTTTCTCAGCTCAAGAATAGAATGATGTTCCCATGTTATTTCGCATTCAAGTGTGTTGTAGGAGTTAAAGTGCATTAAAAAGTTCATGGTTCTGTAAAAATCAGAAGTAAGAATTATACTGATAATGGTACATGCAATAATACTATTAATGGTATATGCATGTAACCTTCATAAACATAACTCCAGATATGCAAAAGCAGATAGCATGAGTCTTTAACCTTGTAATGATTAGGAAGTTATGGGAGAAAATCCTTACAAGCTGTCCAGTTCTGATCTTTAAAATGGAGACATATTTATGTGGCATCAACAAGCAATGTTCGTGGTTTTCGCTTTCTACTGAGAAGGATGAAAAGGCTGTGCTTGGTTTGTTCAAGGAGCTGTTGATTAAGTTAACAAAGAAACCTGACTCTTGTAACTCAAAACACTCACACAGGTGATCACCCTTCCCTAAAGACCCAGAATGAGTTCTTTATAGAGGAAAAATATGTCTAAATACACACACATACACACACACACAAAGATACACACACACATATTTAAATGTAAACGATTAAATCAAAGAAGAAAGCATGATTTTGACAAAGAATAGACCAGAGGCTTAATTTTGATACTTCTTGCAATAAGCCATATGCACATTGTAATTGTTCTTTCCACATTCTCTATTTAGGGTTGAATTCTAGCATGTTTAAATGAGGCTGATGTAGACTAATTTCTGAATAGGAGTTTGTGGCTTTGACTAAATTTCCAATGGGACATACTTTAGCTGATAACATGTACTTCTCTTTCATTTAAAGCAAACATGGAACATTTCACTTCCTGTTTCATTTTACTATAATACTCTGAACAGCAATAGCATATCTACTTAGAGATGGCTGCTCTCAATACATGTGAATTAATACCCATAATCGTAAGTATTCTGAGGCCTTTTAGCATAAGACACAATAATTAAGTTGGTCTTAAATGAAAAACATGAAAAATATTCTGATGCACTGCATAATTTCTTGGAATTTAGACTAGGGTTAGTTCCTAAGTTTCAAAGCCTAATGGAAAAAAAGAAATAAGGGAGAATATACCTTTTAAATATTCTTGTAAAATAATTATAATGCTAGTTGCAAAATTGTAAAATCTTGACTTTCTGGACTACTTGTTATATAAAATATGGAGAAGTCAAATTTCTGTGTGGGTTAGTGTTTACCTACTCATGAACTTAAACAAAAAAATTATACATTTGAGATTTTCTAAAATGTATACATACTATTTTCCTTTCTCAAACTGAATGCTGATTGTTATGGATAGAATTTAAAATTCTACATGAAACTTATGCTCATTAACATTGTATTTTGCTGTAATACAATGTTGCCCTAAAGACCACATTAAGCATTAAAGCCTTTATGTTGTTTTCATCTATGTGCTCAGTCATTCAAACACTGTATATTAGTTTCATGTACTACCCTCCACAGTAGCATTATAATGATGAACTGGGTAATACATGCTAGTAAGGGATCAAATATTAATCCTATATATGCAGTTTAGTAATCATGGATGTAATTAATGCAAAAAAGAAATGAAAGGTACCAGTGTTTCAGCTTTTGAAATTACTTGTTGGTTATCCATATTTTTTCCTGTTTTGCTTCTCTCCTGGTACAGTGGGGGTTTTTTTGACCTTTAAGCCCTTGTTCTTCCATGTTTAGTTTTTGGTATGCAATAAGATTAAGACAGAAATATCATGTTACTCTTCTGTTCAATATCACTCAGTGGGTTTCCATTATCCTCAGTATAAAATTCAAAAATTTTATTGCTGCTTGTAAGGGCATTCATGATGTGGGCCCAGCTTATTTTTCCATATTTTACTTTCAATACTTCTCACAAACTATGCTTCCATTTTACTGAAGATCTTTTTTCCGCTAGTATGTTTTGCTCTCTTATCACTTAATAATCTGTGAACATGACTTTCCCTTGCTAGATTTCACCATTACTCTGCCTCTGTGCCCTCCCCTAATTTTACAGCTCTCTCTCTCTCTGCTTTCCTGCCTTTCTCATTCCTTTATCCATAGAGATCACAATCTTGATGTCATCGTTTCATAAAGCCTTTTGACTCATTGCTCATCATTCATGTGCAGCTTGTTGGTTTTCCTGTGCGTTCCCTGGAAACTTATTACTGAGCTCTCATAGACTGTACTTAGTAGACTTCTAACTTATCTGGCACTGTTTTTACAGCAAGTTTGAAACTTATCTGGGAACATGTACCAAGTTTTGTTCAAAGATCTATCCTCAACCTTTGGCTGCAGGCTTAGCATATAATGGCACTCGATAACGACTTGTAGAATGGAAATGCCAACAAATCTAGGAAGACATTATCTTACTTAGTAGACTTCTAACTTATCTGGCACTGTTTTTTCAGCAAGACTGAAAGTTATCTGGAAACATGTACCAGGTCTTGTTCAAAGATCTATCTTCAGCCTTTGGTTACATGCTTAGCATATAGTGACACTTGATAACGACTTGTAGAATGGAAATGCCAACAAATCTAGTAGAAAATTATCTTACTTATAATTATGTTATTTATATGATAAGCAATAAATATTATAAGTTAAATAAATATTATAATAAATACATAATTTATTATTAATAAATTATATAAATCAATAAATATAAATTTATTATTAATAAAATTATGTATTATGTATTATGTATTTTATATGCATTAATAAAATTATGTATTATGTATGTATGCATAATTATGTATTTATTATAATTAATACATAAAATTTTTATTAATAAACCATATAAAATATAAATTTATTATTAATAAAATTATGTGTTTATTATTGTAAAGGAATAATTATATTCTGTATTTATAATTATATTATTAAATGTTATTCAATGAACATTTGTGGAATGTTAGATTTGCAAGTTGATTGGAAGATTTTTTACAGAGTTGTCTTTGAACAATTTCTATGAACTTCCTTGCCTGTCATTCTATGACGGTCAGCAACTTGAGCACTTTTCTTGTTTGCTGCGGCATTCTTGGCTCTGTTACAGTATAGGCCACAGCAAAAGGGTCTGTAGGAAGAAAACTTAAGTTTTGTGCATACTTACTAATGCTGCTTATATATTTGATGAATATTTTTGCAAATGTTAGTCCTTATAATCTTCAGAATATTCTTGCGATGTAGGAATGTGGTCTTACAGAAGAAGAAATTAGGGTCCAGTTGGATTAAATGGCATAGCTGAGATTCTTACTCATCCTCTGACCAAAAGTGCAGAGCTTCCTTTTACTGTAGCAGACTTCAGACTACCGGTCAATACAGATGATGTATTTTAGTGTAATGTGGTCATTTGAAAGGCTTCGAGGAACATTGCTTCATGATACAGGGATATCACAGGTCCAGGGTGTTATCTCAACTTATTTCAATATAAAAAAAGCATTAGATTTAGAGTTGGAAAACCTACACACCAGTCTCACATGCACATGTTATTTTAACCTTTGTTTATTTTTTATAATTACTCCAACAATAGGAGCTGTATGTTTTGTACTTGTCCTTGTACACCTCACAGGATTGTTTATGAATCTGAATTGTTATTCGAAAAAATTCATAAGTATGTTAAAATGTTTTATGTATTATCATCAGTTTCATAGGCACAAAAGGATTAAATAGGCTTGGGTCCTACCAGCCATCTCCTGCATGCATGTCACAAGTGTCAAAGGACACAAAGCCAGAAAGTGTCAATTAAGAAGTTCACATGTATCAGTGTTACCTGAAGATGCATGCACTGCTAATGGTGAGTGAATACCAGCACCTTGATAACCAAGAAGAAATGCATATAGTTTTTAAAAACTTTGTATTTTTAAATGATGATTGATGTATAGGAAATCAACAAAAACTGCACGTGGAGGTCCGATGCACCCTTCATGTAGTCCCCGCAATGTGAATAATTAGCATAACTGTAGTGTAATATAAAAGACAAGAATTGCCCTTGGTGTTTTCCATAGTTTGTTCTGATTTCACCAGTTGTACCTGTACTCACTGTGTGTGTGTGTGTGTGTGTGTGTGTGGTGGCAGGGGGTTGTGTACTCTATGCAGTTTTATCACATGTGTACCTCCGTGCAACCACTCCACAATCAAAACCCTAAGTAATTAGTCACTTCAGAATTCCTTGCTCTACCCCTTGTATAGTCACCTCCACTCCTCCCACAGCACCTGCCAACCATTGATCCTTCTTCATTTTTATTATTGTGTTATTTCCTGAACATTATATAGATGGAGTTGCACCTCTTTTTGAGGTTATCTTTTTTGCTCAGGATGATTTCCTTGAGGTGTATCTGTGTTGTTACCTATACCAATTGTTTTCCCTTTTTAATGCTGAGTATTGTTCCATGGTATGGTTGTACCCCAGTTTGTCTAGTCATTCACCTGTGGAAGAGCAAAAGTGTGTGTTTTTAATTACAGCAATTAGGTAACAATGACATTTGAAATTATTTCAAGTGTCCAGAATAATCAAACAAATTATCAGTTCATCCAAACATTTCACTGAAGGATCTTTCAAGCATCTTTATCACGTTTTTCTTCTGTATACATGAAGAAAATATAAAATCTTGTGCTCTGAAATACAAGCCTCAATAAACTTATTTTTATAAATTGCAACTCAACAAGAGTTACAATTGATTTGCTAGGTGTGCCTTTAAAATGCTCGATCCTGATTGGTTATTTTTTTGTTATTAATGTAGTAATGATCCTGCTGTGGTTTTCTGTGTGTATGTGCACATGTGTGTGTTTCCAAAGCGAAATCCTTGAAGGCAGGGGCTGAAGGGTACTCATCACCGTATCTGTAGGGCCTAGCACATTGCCAGGCCCCTAAATCATGCTCAACAACTTTTGTTGAATGAAGCACAATTCCAGAAGTCAAATACTCTTGACAGAAGCTGTTTCTATACCCCTATTATGTAGGCCACTCTAAGTTTTTTTATGGAGAAGCAGAAAACTGTCAGTTAAGTGATTTTATTAAGGCCCAGAGTGGTAGAGCGGGTGGGAAGAAGATCCCATCTTCCTTCCACTAGGGCAGGCTGCATTTCCCAATAACATTTTGTATCCTTTTTTCAAGTTTTCCTCCTTGCATTTTAAAAAATGGTTTTTAAACTGCTAAACTAGGAAAATAATCCTTTCCTTTTAGAAAAAAAAATAATAAAAATACAGCTGGTCTATATTATTACTTCACTTGGGGGTATGGATGTCTTAAAGACTTCACCAGCTTTCTTACAAAAAGAAAAAATAGAAGCTATCGCATTTAAAGAAGCAACTACAGTCACTTACTTCCCACAATGGCCACTTTAGTGGTAGTCTTATATTTCATTGGCATATTGAATATAGCTGGCCCCCTAATCTAACGAGTACTTCCAGTACATTCAGAGTCTTCTCTGAGCATGGAAGGAGCATTAGATATCAATAAGAGTGATATATTAAAATGGAATTTTAATCCAAAGCCCTTTAATACTCGGCAGCAAATAAAGTGACCTTTCTAGATAAAATGTCCTCATAATTCTCTACTTTAATGTTTTAAACACAAAGCATAGTGAAAGAAAGTAATGTATTATTAGAGCATCTTAAAATAACTGAGGAATTCCAGCATTCTTTCATGGCTGCTGAATATGAAGGATAAAATAAAAAGAACCACTAACCTGAAAACTCAAAAGGCCTTTCCTACTAGATTTTGTAAAAGACTAACACAGTTGACAATGCTAGGGTTGAGTGTATGCAGGGCCAAAAGCGTTGCTACCTACCTGCAACGTTCTTAGTTATTTTTTCCTCCTCTAATGTAGAAAATAAAATGACAGAAACTAGAACATTGTAAGAGTCCCAACTTCTTGCTTCATCTGGGAGGAGCATTTTTTTGTAAGCCAAAAGATAACATTGAATACTTTGCATGCTAGGAATTCTGTGGCTCAAGTCTGGTGCATTAGACACTGTGAAGCCCCAGAATTTGCAGGCTAGAGATTACTCCTCAAAGCAGTGCAGTAGTTCACCTGTGGTCTGTTTATTTCTTGCCTGCTTTTACTGCTATCCCCAAATAAGGATTTCAAAACTTTTAAAGCTACTAGAACATGTATGCTTAGGCTTCTCTGCTGTACTCAAGATCTATCTGTGTCTAAGCTTGCAAAATATGGCAAAGGAAATTTGGAAGCTCTCTTTTCTTCCCTTCTGCTATCCTCTCTCTAAGGTTTTCAGACTTATCCAAGCTGAGCTGTTATTTTTGATACCAACCTTCTCTAAAATAACCTTTCATAGATTTTAAAGTGTAAATGAATCACATGAGTTCACATACTCATATAAATGGCATTTTTCTGCAAAATAAATAACACAAATAAGATTAAAGGATAAAAGTGTTTGGTTTACATTTACTCTGAATGAGATCTGGTCCAAAATGCTTAAAACTAATTTCATCCACCAGCCATCTGACAAGCTCTCACAAGTTCTTCTCTTCTAATTCAAAATTTCCGTTCATTGGCACAAACTTTGGAATCAACTCTCTGGAATGAATTTCTATGAATGGTTTGGCATATTTTTGAATGGTATCTACTGAATGAGGCAACTATATGAGTATAATACACAGCACCTGTTATGAACCAGCTTAAAAAATACCACCAAGTGCTATAAAAAGGCAATTCTACTGAGTAGGAATTAACATTGATAAGAGATATTAATATTTACAGTAAGGAAACCTGAATTAAGCAGGTGTTACTATACTAAATAGAGTCAATTCACAAACTTCCAGCAATAGATGATCTTGGAGTGTATCACTTCAGATAAAAAGAAAACTTTCTCTAGGGCACGAAAGCAATTAATGCTCTATAGATGGATTTTAGATCTAATATCACCAGAAGATACTGATAAGTTACACTGGAGAATGTCTATGAATAAGTGGGAATAGTTAACTTTTCTTTTCAATTAAGAATAAGTGGATTGATGTCACTCTACAGGAAGGGAATATGTTATTAGGATTCTATCCCATCGCTATGCCACATGGTGTCTTCTACGTTGCCCTAAATTAAAAATGTGATGAAGATGTATTTTATTAAAAGCTTACAGTCTTTCATACAATATGGCATTTATCTCTTTCAGATATGGAAATGCCAATTCTAGGAAAATAATGACTTGCAGAGAATTCATTGTGTCCTAGGTGATCCTACCTTCTCAACGTTCTTCCGATCACTCTCTCCATTCTTCCTCCTACTACATTAATTAAAACTTTAATACTTTCACAAAGATTATATCAATAATTTGGCTCTTTGGAGCTGCCAAAATACACTTTCTTAAAAAAAAATCAAATCGTATCCCTCCCTGTATCCTTTAATATCTCCTCCAGTGTCTCAAGGGTAATAACTGGGCTTTTTACCTTTTGGATTTTGGACCATTCTTATGGTAGATGCACTAATATTCCCCACAAAAGGTCTACACTCTGATCCCCAGAGCCTGTAAATATGTCACCTTACATGGCTAAAGGACTTGACTGTATTATCCTGAATAATCTAGTTGAGTCCAATGCAACCACAAGGCTCCTTGTAAGAGAGAAGCAAAAAGCTCAAAATGAGAAAAGGAGAAAGGGCATGGAACCAGTTTGGAGGAATGCACTTTGAAGATGCAGAAAAGAGCCCAAAGCCAAGGAATGCCAAAAGTCTCTAGAAGCTGGAAAAGGCAAACAAACAAACAAACAAATAAATAAATGATGTTCTTCCTGGAATCTTCAGAGGCATGAAGCTTTGCTAACACCTTGATTTTAGACTTCTGACCTCCAGAACTGTGAGAGAACACTAATTAGTGTTGTTTTGAGCCACTAACTTTATAGCAATTAGTTATAACATCAGTAGGAAGCTAACACAATGCCTAGGAGCTGGCACACAGCATGTGCTCAATACGTATTAGATAAATGAATGAAAAAGGTAATGAAGAGCATCAGTATCCATAAAAATCTTGTTTCTTTATGGTTTTCTCTTACATGTTGGTGTTTGGGATGGCAATTCTGTGAGAGTAAGATTACAGTGAAATAGAAGTTTCCATCCCTGGAATAATAGGTGCTACAAAGCTGCAATTTGAATATTTGACATGGAAAGTCTAGATATTTTATTCATCACAGAGATGTATGAGGCATATAAATACAGCATTGTGGTTGAGAGTGCATTCTCTAGAGTCAGCCTGCCTGGATTCAAATTCTAGCTCTATTGCTAACTGACTGCCTTGCCCTATGCAAGGTTTTCAAGCAAGTTATGCCTTAGTTCTCTAATCTATTTAATTCCCACATAAGAAGGAATTTTTGAGAATTAAATAAAATAAAAAATCAGGAATATGGAACTGTGTCTGGCTTATAGTAAGTGCTCGATATACACTAAGCCTTATTATTATTCCTGTTATTATTATTTGTTCGGTTTTGTTCTAGAACACTCTAATCACAGAGATAAATATATTAAAACATTTTGGTCTTCAAAAGTGTTAAGAACTCAACTGTACTTATTCAGCAGACACCCCCACTGGATATATTTTCATCTAATGGCTTGACAGTTGCTTGTATGTAGGCCATATTCTGAAATTATGTTTTTCAATAATAAAAGTGATATCATTTTGACGTTACAATTTACCATTTGGGTGCAGTAAAATGGAAATATTTTCCCAGTAATGTATTTATAGTGTTTGTTGTTTGAATTACTCAAAGGAGACAAAGTCAAGTAAATAAGAAGACTAGCATTCATATCTCGTCTTACTATCCCTGACTGAACGTACTGACTTAAGCAGGATTGTTAAATGAAACACTGTTTAAATGGAAAGTGAAACCCTTGATAGCCACAAAGATTTTAAACAAAGAATTTTTGATAGACAGCTTTTCTTTTTATGAATACAACAAGACAATATTTGTATTATTGTTTTGACCTAGTGTTTATGAGTTTGGGGTTTGGCAGTTTTCCTGACTATTGCTCTGTGTCTGATTGGAAACCTGGAATTCACCTACTTTACATGAATTGTTCCATTCAGATATAGCAGTCTCGGCAGTGTTTGATTTTACTGGTTGAGGTCATTCACACTGCTGCTGGTAGGGCTGCGTATGGCAACATAAAATGAACACACGATTAACTTTTACTAAGTTACAGACATTGACAGTGAAATGGAAACCATAATATATACTACTCAGATTCAGTTAGTTAAATAAGACCACATAAAAATAGCTTCAGGCTATCTGTTCATTTTTGTTTTATTTTTCTTTTATAAAATAAGTACTTTTAAGAAATACATTTTAAGCCTTAATGTATACGGATATGTTTACATATGCATATTGGTGTCCTTGTAAAGAACTACCATTCTCTTGACCACATTGTCAAATAAGAAATAGCTGTATCTGAAGTTTCCAGATTTTTCTTTGATAGAATTATTTTTTCAACCTCATGTATGCAGGATTTAACTAGGCCTGATATTTGATACAGTACCATGTTTTCAATGGACACTATACTTTTATGGAAATCTGTTAATTAAAAGTTTATTATGACCTTCCTTTTTTGAACACATTATTTTATCCATTGTTTATTTATTCAATCATCACTCTTATCTTTTCCAACTTTACCATAAATATTAGACATATACTGACAGTGCTACACAACCTTGAAGTCAAAAGCTCTGACTGTATTATATAGTTCTTTTTATACTGCATTACTAAATAAATTATCTTCGTCATGTAAGTTTTACTTTTGCTGTACTGAATCAATGTGGGTTGTAAAGAAGCCATTTGGAAAACACTTGGATTAGAATAATTTTAGGTTTCTGATCTGTTGCACACCAAGCAAAGGAAGGTAATTAGCTCTATGCACCCTATAAATCATGGGCACATATTTGCATAAGAAAATAAACCAAGATGCTTAAAGAAGCAAATACTGTTTCGGTTACCACATTAATCAGCTTGAAATATAGTTTGTTCATATTCTTCTCAGCATAAAAGTGTTCAATGTCTCCTTACATGTGATTAAATCAACTACATTCAATAAACATTTATTAACATCTACTATGTTCAAGGCATTTTGCTGAGTGTTACATGCCACGGCCACCAGGTCTTAGTAAAATTTGCAATTGGAATATGGGGTTTTGAAGAACAGTGGAATAAAAAAAGTAGAGAAAAATAAGGTGAGAAGATAGGTTTAAGTGTTTTAAAAGTAGTTTTGGCTGGAAGAATGGGGAAAAGCATCTTGGTGATGTGGGTATTTTTGGATACTTTGCATTTTGATGGCAGAGAAAGAAAGGTGAAGCAGATGCTGGTTGATAAATTTGGCTTTGTCCCCACCCACATCTCACCTTGAATTGTAATAATCCCCACATGTTAAGGGTAGGGCCAGGAGGAGATAATTGAATCATGAGGGCAGTTTCCCTCATACTGCTCTCATGGCAGCAAATAAGTCTCATGAGATCTGATGGTTATATATAAATGGGAGTTCCCCTGCACAAGCTCTCTCTTGCCTCACTACATAAAACATGACTTTGCTCCACATTAGCTTTCTGCCATGGTTGTGAGTACTCCCCAGCCATGCAGAACTGTGAATTTATGAAATTTTTTTTCTTTATAAGTTACCGAGTTTCAAGTATGCTCAAGTATATCTTTTTTTTTTTTTTTTTTTTTTTTTTTTTTGTGAGATGGAGTCTCGCTCTGTAGCCCAGGCTGGAGCTCAGTGTCATGATCTTGGCTCACTGCAACTTCTGCCTCTCAGGTTCCAGTTCAAGCAGTTCTCCTACCTCAGCCTCCCAAGTAGCTGGGATTACAGGCAATAGCCACAATGCCTAGCTAAATTTTGTATTTTTTAGTAGAAACAAGGGTTCACCATGTTGGCCAGGCTAATCTTGAACTCCTGACCTTGTGATCCTCCTGCCTCAGCCTCCCAAAGTTCTGGGATTACAGGCTTGAGCCACCATGCCTGGCCTCAAGTATATCTTCATTAGCAGCGTGAGAACAGACTAAAACAGTATTACAGTGAAAATATTCACTACTTGTCCCTACTGGGCCAGTACATGGAGAGGTATTATGCTCCTTACCCCATTTATAAGGGGATTTCATTAATAAAATGTTCACCATTTCCAAGAAAAAGCTTTCAGAGCCCCACTATCACTCTGTTCCTTCTGCCAAGTGACTTATGTTCTAGAGAGGTGTTGTTCTATTTGCTTATTCTGAGAATGGAGGGGCATGGTACAAAGCCACAGGCAAAACATGATGACATGATGAGCAGGAATGAGTGGGAAATACACCTCTGTGGTTTTAACTAACTAAGGTTTGGAATCTATTCATTACTAGAGAAAAATGTAGTTTAAGCTGACTGATACAGGGACAGACGTTCTGGAAGATGCTATAAACACACACCAAGGCATAGGGGGAGGAAATTAAACAGCATTTGATTTCGGGACAAAGAGCAAGGGAACTGTACATAGAAGTGTAGGTTGTATTCACATTGCAGCGGACCCTATGAGTGTGAATGATAGAAGTAGTAGTAGTTACTAGCTAACTTAGTAGGCAATAGGTAAACCCTAGATGATTAAACTAGAAAAATGGCTTCTTAGAACTATACTTCGAGAAACATTTCTCTGACAGCTGAATGTAGGAGGTATTGTGGAGAAAGATGGGAAGTAGAATTTTGGAAAGACTATTCACTTGGCGATATTTACTAACCACATCTCCTGTACCAGACATTGAGAGGGGCATGGATGGTAGGAGGCAGAAGCGACCTTTGCTTTCACAAAAGTTATGTATTAGTAGACAGACAACTAGTAAATAAGAAAACAAGTAAATAATATAATTTCCTACTGTTAAAAGTGCTAGGAAAAAACAAGAATGTTATGGTAGTGGATGATAGAGAAAATTTACTCAGAACCATAAGGATGGCTATTCAATGGCTTCTTAAACGAATAATACCAGAGGAATGCCTAAAATAGGAGGTGATAGTGGGAACCAATGGGAATTGCAAGGATGCAATGATTGAAAGGCATTATGAGAATACATTTTTCAGACTGATTTGTTAATTTATTTAGTCCAAAGAATAAAAGAAAAAGAAGATGCCAATATGACTGATTTTTGGGGCCTGGATGACTACGGGCTTGGTAGACCCTTCGGCAGAAATAACTATGTTGGGAAAGAAACAATTCCTAAGAGAAAAAGAGACTACTGGGTGCCAATTATTATGAACCTAAAATACCAATATGAAGGAAAGATAGGAATGTCCAATGGACAATGGGCAATGTAGGTTTGGAACTGGAGAGAGAGCCTGTGGCTAGGGATATTGACTTGAAATTTGAAACTTTAGTTAAATGTGAACTATCTAAGGTAGACTGAGGCATGAAGTTGAAAATTTGGTAGTCTGGCGAATAAGTGTATTTGAAAGTTGTTGAAAATTTGGTAGTCTGGCGAATAAGTGTATTTGAAAGTTGTTAGAGAGGCTAAAAGTAAAACCTGTGTATTATAAAATAGGGTTCATTTTTGTTAGCCTGTCATTTGAGAAGCCAGGAGGTGCAGCCCAGAGAACTTGGCTAACTATGATCTGGGATCTGGCTCTCTCCATCTTCATGATCATAAACAAGGTATCTTATTTCTCAGTCAGCTTTACCGCTATAAAATGGAGATAATAAATTGGATCCCAGTTGGTGCTGGGTCCAAATGTTTGTGTCCCCCTCAAATTCATATTCTAAAATAACCCGCAAGGTGATGGTACAAGAGGTAGGGATTTCAGGGAAAGGATTAGGTTTTGAGGGTAGAGTCCTTATGAATGGAATTCATGCTTTTACAAAAGAGTCCCCAGAGAGCTACCTGGCCCCTTCCACCTTGCAAAGAAAAAGCAAGAAATTGGCAGTCTGTATCTGGAAGAGGGCCCTTACCAGAACCTGACCATGCTGGCACCCTGATCTTGGACTTCCCAGCCTTTAGAACTATGAGAAATAAATTTCTGTTGTTATAAGCAACCCAGTCTATGGCGTTTTCTTACCCCAGCCTGAGTAGACAAAGACAGTTGGAAATCTGGAGAAAAATTAAATGATACATCTTATTGAAGTATTTCTCATGGTGCTTGGCACATAAAGTGGGACAAGTGTTAGTTCTATTTCCAACATTGTTATTCAGCACTTCCTCATGTCCATCCAATATATCAACAGTTATCTAGGAATCTTATGTTATCTGAATATTGTCAGAATCCCTATCATAAGACTCAATTTTAGGTCTATAATTTTTTCTATAAAATATTTTCTGACTATCCCAGCCTCTTCTGAATTGTTGCATCATATATTGTCTATCTTAGTCATTGGTTCACAATTTATCTTTTAGGTCCTGATTCCTTTCCAGATTACAAGTCACATAAGTGCAAATGATGTCTCATATATTTTAAATTCCAGTGACTTTCATGTTGTCTCATCTAGAGTGGGAACTTTTCAAAAATAAATATCTCTATTGATGATATTTTTAATATAATAGAATTTATTTCATCTAACCCAAACAGGATCTGTAGTTGGAGAAATAAAAAAAAGAAAAAGACTATTATAGGTGAAATTTATATAAAATGTAACACATATACCATAACAAGTTTATGTCAACTTTAAACAAGACCTGCAAAGTATGCCAAGAAGGCAGTTCTCAGCAAGTAAATCCTAGCATGGGTGCTGTTTATTTCCCCAATGTGGTTTCTGTGAATGCTGGCTAAGTTTGAACAGCAAGAAATGAATGTATAATAATATATTCCATGTCGCTTGAGCTGAAAACTTCAGCATGACTATTGACTCTTCACTTTTAAAAATTCCATCCCCATGTCTGATATTCACATGCTTCTTGCTTTTCCATTTCAACATATGTTACTCTCATATAAACACTTGTTATTTAACTCTAAGATCATCACCATTGCAGTGTGACTGGTCTCCTAGCATCCAGTATCTCTCTTTTATTCATTATCCACACTGAGGCTTTTCAAATCATTGAATATTAAAGTCCCAGCTTTTATCGTCTTCTCTGCTTTGAGAACGGACCCTGAAACACTGACATGCCAGTTCTGTGTGTCTTTGGACTTCATACCAGGTATGATTGTTGGTCCAATTATGGACTCTTAACTCAAACTGAGGCCACAAAGTAATCTCTTTCAGGGACTTAAAATTGGACAAAGACATCACAACTCTGAACCCCTACTAGCTGTCATTGTTCATGTCTGCCTTCCAAGTGAGAAGTTGCACCAGAAAGATGGTCAGTGCAGTTGACCAAACCTGTCTAGTTTCTGCCCTTTCCCAGCCTTCATTTTTCAGTTCTTCACTTCTTTTCCTTCAAGGTAGTTAGAGCCAGTTTTGTTATTTGCAACCCTATGATTACTATGCATTTTTTAATACTGCGTAATCTAAGCATAGTTATAATTTTGCTGCTCTCACTATAGGTGTTTAATGACTTTCTCATTTTTCATTTTAAAATTTTCAAATATTCTTAGCCAGAATATTAAGACTTTCTATCTTCTTCTTTAAAGCTTTATTGTGACCTTATTCCCTCCACTCTTCTTCACACATTTTCTTTAATTATTACCATATGTGGGTCTAATATGACCCTGTAGAGATGTTGTTAAGAGTGTGAGTCCTGGCATCACTTAGCTTAAACCTGAACCTTCTTTTCCAACTTACTAGCTTAATGACCTTGACAAGCCTTATAAATTCTTTGTACATCAAGTTCTTAATTCCTCAAATGGGGATAATAATGATGGCACCTACTCATAGCGTCATCATAAAAATCAAGTAATTAATATTCACACGGATTAGTTCCTGGTACATATTCTAAGTTTAATAAATGTTTCTCTGATGATTATTTGTTGTTCCTGAATTATACTTGGTATCTTTCAACCTCTGAATTTCTTCTCATTGTTCTTTCTCTATTTCTAAACATATTAATAATATCTATTCATCAAACTCAGCCCAAATGACACCTCCTCCAAAGAATCTCCCTGAGCTGCCAAATCTAAGTAATCTCTCCTTTGAAACTTTCATTGTACTTCATCATACTGTATTAGTCTATTCTCACGCTGCTAATAAAGACATATCCCAAACTGGATAATTCCTAAAAGAAAGAGGTTTAATGGCCTCACAGTTTCACATGGCTGGGGAGGCCTCACAATCATGGCAGAAGGCAAAGGAGATGCAAAGACACATTTTACATGGCAGCAGGCAAGAGAACTTGTGCAGGGGAACTCCCATTTATGAAACCATCAGATCTCCGGAGACTTGTTCACTACCATGAGAGCAGTATGGGGGAAACCATGCCTATGACTCAATTATCTCCATCTGGCCCCACCCTTGACATGTGGAGATTATTACCGTTCAAGGTGAGATTTGGGTGGGCACACAGCCAAACCATATCACGTATCTACTATTTCCTCTGTTCCTGCTGCAAAACAATTTCTACATTCTATCCTGCTTTATCGTTATCGTATGTGCATATTCCTTATTTTTTTATTAATAGTTTTTAAACTCAGTGGCCCATGTCTCTGCCTTGTGTTCTCCACAAGTAGCACAATGAAGCAAACTTCACAGTCTCAAAAGAAATGTTTGCTAAAACAATAGCGAGAGAGAAATACATCACATTTTACCCTCATTTCACCAACTGAGAAACAAAGTATATAAACAGTATCTCTTTTCGATAAGGGAGGGAAATGACTTGCTCAAGGATATTTAATCATTTGGTTATACATCAGGGACTGAAGATTTGGTGCTGATAACTTCGCCCAGTCTATGTTGTTCTTCCATTCCATTTCAGAGCAAAGTCTTTTGTTCGGCTAACACACACTTACATATGGTGAGGAATTGAGGAAGTAGTGTTACTGTGATTGGTATTCAATCTTGAACATGAATTTACAATTTTAAGTGTACACTCAAATAAACTCTTTAGAAGACTGTGGAGAAAGACTGTCCTAAAAAGAGAAAATGAAAACAGGTTTGCTTTATGTCATGGAGAAAGTTCACATAGATGTTCTTCTTTAACTCTTCCTTCTAGGGTTACCTAGTTTTGGACATGTAGGAAAAGGCGTAGTTAACTCAGTGGGAGATTAAAAGAAAGTTGTGCCAATCAGGGCCTATGGGTACAGTTTCTAATTAACTCAGGTTTAAAGAGATTTACAAGTCAAAATTAAAACTCATGGATAGGGCGGCATGAAGCCTAAGCTGCTCGCTATCCATACATTCGTATTACTGAAATACTTTTCTTTCTTAGCAGTACAGTAGGTCTAATTTGATGAGAAAAAAGAAATCACTAAATTTACAATCTTTTTGGCTTCTCAGCTGACCTTTTTCCTTATGAATGTTTTTCAGTGGGAGTTTTGGCGAAACAAAAGTCTAAAAGAAACACTTTATTATCTTTCATTGCATTTCATTTAAATACTATTGGAGACAATATGTCAAAATATGAGGAAGCAGGATGTATAAATATCTTCCTGCTCCCAGAATGCAGGCATAGTTCAGAAAAGATGAAACCAAAACTGATAAGCTAACTAGCTTGTTACTGAATCAAAAACTTGCACTCTAATTAAATACAAATAAACAGATAGATGGTAATGTTGAACTTTGCCCTTTATTGACCTACTTTAGCAGGAAGATGCCTTGTATCTTCAATATCTGCTAACACCTTTTTATTATTCCGTTGCTAGAAATTTCCTTTTTAGAGTTCCACTAACTTTAATTAAAAATAGAACTTCAAAATCTTTCTTATTTTCTTCTTTATTTTTCAGTATCTCCAATTTGCCCATAGATTCTACTTGCAATATCACTGGTCTATGTTATCCTGACTAAAGCTTCATCATGCATGGGTACTTCCATGTTGAGTATATTTTATAGGTCTCATATTCTCTTATGAATCTAGTAATCTTAGCTGTGCAATTGCCTAAGCAATCAGAAGGTTGAAATCATTATGTTGTGACAAAGCCTTGATTTGCTCCTTAAATTATGATTGAACACTGATTTATTCTTCAGATATCATTGCTATGGCATAGCAGTCTCTAATTGACATGGATAAAAGTAGAGCTCACTCACATCTTGGGGGAGAGGGATGGGTTCTTGGTGAGGGCAAAAGGAGATGTCCTGTAAGAGCAGATTCAGAGGAGTGAAAATATTAATGACATTGAGGTTCTCCCTCTGCTTACCCCAGTGCTATGTCACCTCAGTTTTCTTTTCCCTGAGTTACTATGAATTAAAATCAGTCACCTGTATTTTACATAGCATAAAAATGGAAAGAATCTTGTGTTCTCTTCTTATCTTTAACAGTTCCTTAATGGAGACAAGCATATGTATTGCTACTCTTTGCTAAATAAACAATTCCGTGATCATCAGGCTTAACTACAAACCTAAAGTCTAGGTACAACATAGAGGTAAGACAAAAACAACCTATACAAAACCTTGTAATTTGTGTCAAAAATAAATTAAATACAAATAAATCACAAAAGCCCTATGGAAAGTCAACAGAGAAGCAGAAGCAATGGGTTGTTTTGGTTCACTTAAAATTAAGAAGTCATTAGTTGAACCAAAAAAAAAAAAATTACCAGATATAAATGATGGAAATAAGACACAAGAAAACTCAATACGTTTCACTTAAGTATGTATTTAATTCAGTAAATTCCATCAAAAAAATGTGTATGTCATGTCATGACCATATTTATTTCCATTTTCCCTGAGAAATTATTTTGTGCATAACTGTAGTCCAGATTTGCATATGGTTTATGACAAAATGAAGAGGTAGAGTGACATTGGTAAATGTGTACAGAGCAAAAGCAGATTTCTCAGGCCAAATGAAATATTTATTGGCCAAATGAGTTAATTATTTGCAAGGCCAGATCCGAAAGCCTTCAAAATTTTGGATCTCAGTGCTGAGAGATCGTTTCAGAAGACTGTGACATCATGAGCATATGTCTTTTTAATTCTTTCTTGAAAAAAAGACCACTCTATCTGTTGCTTTTCAGAAACACACAACCACGTACTTAACAAATACATCTTGGCTTTATTCAGCTAATACTGCAGAAGAATGGTATTGCATAAATAAATAAACCAAAGCACCCTGATCCCCAGCAGCCTAAACTAATCATGGGTTCTGCCAAATTCAGTATATAAATAAATAAAAGCAAACAGACTAGCAAGCAAATAGTCAGTGAGATATAGTCAAACCTTTGAATTAAGGTTTTTAAAAAAGGACAGGACCAGGTGCGGTTGCTCACGCCTGTAATCCTAGCACTTTGGGAGGCCTGGGTGTGTGGATCACAATGTCAGGAGATGGAGACCATCCTGGCCAACATGGTGAAATCTTGTCTCTACTAAAAATACAAAAAAATCAGCTGGGTGTGGTAGCATGTGCCTGTAATCCCAGCTACTTGGCAGAGTGAGGCAAGTAAAGAGAATCGCTTGAACCCAGGAGTCAGAGGTTGCAGTGAGCCAAGATCGTGCCACTGCACTCCAGCCTGGTGACAGACCGAGAATCCATCTCAAAAACACCATAAAACAAATGTACATTGTCCTCGGGAAAACATGTAAGAAAATTATATTTCCTTCTGGCAAATTTATAAGGTGGGAAAGAAAGAATCTCTTAAGACTTCATGGTGGGAATCACCACATTTAGGAATTTGCTGCAGCCATGATTCCAAAAACATGAGGCTTAAAAGAAAATTCAGATTCTTAGGACACATCCAAGACTATTAGTAGTCAATTCTGAAACTCAGTTTTCTCTATAAATAGTTTAACAGCTTCATTTGTAAATCAAATATCCAATTCAACCTCAGCAGATGATTTTTGAACCCTTCTGTGATGGTTAATACTAAATGTCAACTTGATTGGATTGAGGGATACAGAGTATTAATCCCAGGTGTGTCTGTGTGGGCATTGCCCAAAAGAGATTAACATTTGAGTCAGTGGGCTGGGGAAAGCAGGTCCACCCTTAATCTGATGGGCACAATCTAATCAGCTTCCAGCAAATATAAAGCAGGCAAAACAATGTAAACAGGTGAGAGGACAGGCCTAGACACCCAGCCTACATTTTTCTCCCATGCTGGATGCCTCTTGTCCTCCAAATCGTTAGGTTTTGAGACCCTGACTGGCTCTTTTTGCTCCTCAGCTTGCAGACAGCCTATTGTGGGACCTTGGGATCATGTAAATTAATACTTAATAAACTCTTATATATATATATATGTATATACATATGTATATATAGCCAATGCCAGAGCTCTACATGAGTAAGACTATTCTGATTGCCACTTTGCCTTTTCTGTTCATTATATTAGCACTCTGCCAGTTCAGGATTCAGTTATTCCCACTAAATGCTGTAGTTGTAATCACGTAAGTTAATACTTTATATATATTATATTATACTTATATATACTATATATATAAAATGTATTAAATATATATATATACTTAATATATATACATAATATATATATTATACTTTATATATATTATATATTATATATATATTAAGTATATATTATATATATTAAGTATCCTATATATATACACACATATGTATATATACATATATATGTTTGTGTGTATTTATATATGTCCTCTCATATATACACATATATATATGCATGCATATATAATATAAAATTATATATATATAATTATATGTAGTACATAATATATATATAAAATAATATATAATAAACTTAATACACTGTCCTATATATATTCTATATATATACATATACATGTATATAGCTGTATATAATAATATAAGTTAATAATAAACTCTTCTATATATGTACATGTATACATATAGGAGAGTTTATTATATACATGTGTATATATGTGTGTATATATATATACATATATAAAAATATATACTCATATATATGTGTGTGTATATATATATCCTGTTGTATATACACATGCATATGCATGTATATATGTGTATATATGTCCTGTTACATATACACAGACATATGAATGTATATATTTGTATGTATATATGTGTGTGTGTGTGTGTGTGTGTGTGTGTGTGTGTGTGTGTGTATCATGCTAGTTCTGTCCCTCTAAGAGAACCGTGACTAATACAGCTTTTGGTATCAGGAGTGGTTCTAGAGGAACGGAATATTAATGATGAGTTTCTTTCATTGGTTTTGGGGTTTCTGGAGTTGACTGCTTAATATGATAAGACCTCAAAATGCTAATAACTCTACCTCTAATATTATAGAGAAGACTATAAAACAGTTCATCCCAAAGACTATCAGAAATAGTCTTTGTTTAGAGAGTTTGGAAAAATAAATGCATTTGACACTCCTGATTCACCCCTCACGAGAGGCAAGGAGTTTAGTGACTCTACATAATATCTTTGACCATATGTGGAGAATCAAGGAATGTAATAAAGTTGACTGGTTGCTTCTAAGATCAGTGGACAAAGTGATGAAAGAGAATGATGAACTCCGGGATTCGTTTGCTAGCTTCAGAAGTGGATACTGAGCTTCAAATCTGCTAAGACTGCCCTGAGTGAGTCTTATCTCCTGTAGAGTGTTATGTCCTGTAGAGAAAAAGCTGTAATTGAGTAAAAACAGACAAAGGCAGTTACTATACAAGTGGCACCTGCAATGAAGAATGCATGCACAGCCTTGCCAAATGTCTACTGTTAAAGTGAGGGCATTGGTTGGAAAAACATGGGATCCCACAAAATGGAATGGGGACATCAGGGAGGATGCTGATGAGGCTGGGAACACTGAGTTTGTAAAATCTGATGTGCCTTTTTTGCTAGAAAAAACAGCTTCCCCATCCCCAGTGGTGACAACATCCTCTCCCTGACCCATGCTGCTATCAGCCTTTCCATCTTTGTCTGAAAAGATAAACCCTGCACTGCCTGAACCAACAATGATGGCATCCCCTGAGGCAGTTGCCAGGCAAGATAATGTTGATTCTCCTCAAAAGCCACCCCGACACCTCTGTTTGCTTCTAGGCCTATAAGTATACTAAAGTCCTGGTGGGCCCCTAGAGGTGATGTTGACAGTGTGACCCATGAGGGTATTTGACACTTGAAAAGAACTATTTGAGTTCTCTAATTTATATAAATGGAATCTCCAAGAACAGGCATGGAAATGGATATTAAGAGTATGAGATAATAGTGGAAGGAGCATAGAGGTAAATCAGGCTGAATTTATTGATTTGAGCCCACTAAGCAGGGACTCTGCTTTTAATGTTGAAGCTTGGGGAGTTAAAAAAGGTTCTAATAGTTTATTTGCTTGGTTAGCTGAACTATGGATTTAAAGAGGGCCCACTGTGAGCAAGCCAAAAATGCATGATCTACCTTGGTTTAATGTAGAGAAAGAACTCCAAAGGCTTAGGGAGATTGGGATGGTGGAGCAGATTAGTCACTTTAGACCTACTCATCCCAGCTAGGAGGATCCAGAAGATATACGCTGGACCGATACCTTGTGAAATAGATTTGTGAGGGCAGCACCTGCATCTTTGAAAAGCCCTGTAATTGTTCTCTGTATGTCAGATCTAATGGCAGGAACTGCAGTCACTCAACTACAACATTTAGTGGGAATAATTGGATCCCAAATGGGCAGGGGTGCTACTGTAATTAACAGAAGGGGCAAAGTGGCGATCAGAATAGTCTGACTCATGTAGAGCTCTGACATTGGCTAATTAATCATGCTGTTCCTAGAAGTGAAATTAATAGGAAGCCTACTGCATTCTTACTTATATTATACAAAGAGAAAACTTCTAGGTCGAACAGACAGAAGACTGATTTGAATTATAAAAACAGAGAATCATAGCCCCTCAATCAATTTCTAGACTTGAGCCAGTTTACAGACCCATAACCCCTTGAATGAAGGGGAGAACAAGTCCTCTTGAAGAAGGACCCCCTGCATTATCAACAATTTATGCAGGGAATCTTTCTCCCATCCTTCCCCAAGGAGACCTCTGGCCTTTTACCAAAGTAACTGTGCATTGGGAAAACAGAAATTATCAGATATTTGGGGAACTACTAGACACTGACTCTGAGCTGATATTGATTCCAGGGGAACCAAAACGTCATTGTGTTCCTCTAGTTAAAGTAGGGGCTTTTGGAGTTCAGGTACTTAATGGAGTTTTAGCTCAGGTTTGACTTATAGTGGATCTAGTGGGTCCCTGGACTCATCCTATGGTCAGTTCCCAGTGCCAGAATGCACAATTGGCATACACATACTTAGCAGCTGGCAGAACCCCCTCAGTGGCTCCCTGACTGGTAGGGTGAAGGTGATTACAGTGAGAAAGTCCACTACCTAGAAAAATAGTAAATCAAAAACAATATCACATCCCTGGAAGGATTATGGAGATTAGTGCCACCATCAAGGACTTGAAAGACACAGGGGTGGTGATTCCCACCATATTCCCATTCAACTCTCCCATTTGGCCTGTGCAGAAGAGTCATGGATCTTGGAGAATGACAGCAAATTATCATAAGCTGAACCAAGTAGTGACTCCAATTGAAGCTGCTGTACCAAATGTGGTTTCCTTGCTTGACCAAATCTACACATATCCTGGTACCTGGGATGCAGCCATTGACTTGGCAAATGCCTTTTTCTCCATTCCTGTCCATAAGGCCCCACCAGAAGCAATTTGCTATTAGCTGGCAAGGCCAGTACTCTACCTCTACTGTCCCACCTTAGGGGTATATTGACTTCAGGGCTTTTTGTGTCATAATCTTATCCAGAGAGACCTCAATAGCTTCTCGCTTCTGCAAGATATCACACTGGTCCATTTACATTGAAAATATTATCCTGATTGGATCCAATGAGCAAGAAGTATTAAACACACTGGACTTACTAATGACACATTTGTGTGCCAGAGAATGGGAAATAAATCAGACTAAAATTCAGGGACTTTCTACTTCGGTAAAATTTCTAGGAGTCTAGTTGTGTGGGACCTATGGAAATATTCCTTCTAAGGTAAAGGATAAGTTGCTGCATTTGGCCCCACTTATAGCCAAGAAAGAGGCACAATGCCTAGTGGGCCTATTTGGATTTTGGAGGCAACACATTTCTCATTTGGGTGTGTTACTCCAGGCCATTTATCAAGTGACCCAAAAGGCTGAGTGGGGTCAGGAACAGGAGAAGGCTCTGCAACAGGTCCAGGCTGTTGTGCAAGCTGCTCTGCCACTTGGGCCATATGACCCAGCAGATTTAATGGTGTTTGAGGTGTCAGTGGCAGATGGGGATGATGTTTAGAGCCTTTGGCAGGCTCCCATGGGTGAATCACAGCAGAGGTCTCGAGGCGTTTGGAGCAAGGCCCTACCGTCTTCTGCAGATAACTACTCTCCTTTTGAGAGACAGCTCTTGGCCTGTTACTGGGCATTGGTGGAAACTGAACATTTGACTATGAGTCATCTAGTCACCATGTGGCCTGAATTGCCTATCATGAATTGGGTGCTTTCTGACCCCTCTAGTAATAACCTGGGTCAGGCACAGCAGCATTCCATCATCTAAAGGAAGTGATATATACGTGATTGAGTTTGAGCAGGTCCTGAAGCCATAAGTAAGTTACATGAGAAAGTGGCTTAAATGCCCGTGGTCTCCACTCCTGCCACCCTGCCTTCTCTCCTCCAGCCTGCACCAACGGCATCATGGGGAGTTCTCTATTATCAGTTGACAGAGGAAGAGAGATGACTAAGGCCTGATTCATAGATGGTTCTGCAGGATATGCAGGCAGCACCCAAAAGTGGACATCTGCAGCACTACAGCCCTTTTCTAGGACATCCCTAAAGGACAGTGGTGAATGGAAATCTTCCCAGGGGGCAGAACTTCGGCAGTGTACCTTGTTGTGCACTTTTGATGGAAGGAGAAATGGCCAGATGTGTGATAATATGCTGATTCATGGGGTGTAGCCAATGGTTTGGCTGGATTATCAGGGACTTGGAAGCAGCATGATTGGAAAATTGGTGACAAGGACATATGGGGAAGAGGGATATGGATGGTCCTTTCTGAGTGGTCAAAAACCATGAAGATATTTGTATCCCATGTAAGTGCTCACCAATGGGTGACCCCAGAGGAGGAGGAGTTTAATAATTAAGTGGATAGGATGACTCATTCTGTGGACACAACTCAGCCTCTTTCCCCAGCCATCCCTGTTATTGTCCAATGGGCTCATGAACAAAGTGGCCATGGTGGCAGGGATGGAAGTTACACATGGGCTAAGCAACATGGACTTCTGCTTAGCAAGACTTACCTGGCTACAGCCACTGCTGAGCGCCAATTTGCCCACAGCAGAGACCAACACTGAGCCCCTGATATGGCACCATTTATTGGGGTGATCAGCCAGCTACCTGGTGACAGGTTGATTATATTGGACCTCTTCTATCATGGAAAGGACAGATGTTTGTTCTCACTGAAATAGGCATTTACTCCAGATATGGTTTACCTGTCCTGCATGCAATGCTTTTGCCAAGACTACCATACATCAACTCACGGAATGTCTTATCCACCATCATGGTATTCCACATAACACTGCCTCTGACCAAGGCATTCACTTCATGGCTTAGGAAGTGCAGCAGTGGGCTCATGCTCATGGAATTCACTGGTCTTACCCTGTTCTCCATCATTCTGAAGCATCTGGATTAATAGAATGGTGGAATGGCCTTTTGAAGTCACAAATACAATGCCAACTAGGTGACAACACTTTGCCGGGCTGGGCAAAGTTGTCTAGAAGGCCGTGTATGCTCTGAATCAGCATGTAATATAAGGTACCCTTTTGCTCACAGTCAGGATTCATGGTTCCAGGAATCAAGGGGTGGAAGTGGACATGGCACTACTCACCATCACCCCTAGTGAACCACTAGCAAAATTTTTGCTTCCTGTTCCTGTGAGGAAACCCCTAGAGGTTTTCATTCCAGAGTGAGGAACACTGACACCAGGAGACCCATCAACAATCCCATCAAACTGGAAGTTAAGATTGCCACCTGCCTACTTTGGGCTTCTCCTACCTTTAAGTCTACAGGCTAAAAAGGGAGTTACAGTGTTGGCTGGGGTGATTGACCCAGACTATCAAGATGAAATCAGTCTACTACTCCACAAGCAAGGTAAGGAAGAGTATGCATGGAGGTCCATTAGGACGTCTCTTAGTATCACCATGCCCGGTGATTAAGGTCGATGAGAAACTATAACAGCCCAACCCAGGTAGCACTACAAATGACCCAGACCCTTCAGGAATGAAGGTTTGGGTCACTCCATCAGGAAAAAAGCCATGATTTGCTGAGGTGCTTGCTGAAGGCGAAGGGAATAAAGAATGGGTAGTAGAAGAAGGTAGTGACTGTACTTGTCATGAGTATTTCCTCCTTCTTCTGTTAAAAACATGTTTGTGCATGTATACACTTGTACTAAGAAAATATCTTCATTTTATTTTATTTTTCTTTATCATGTGACATAAGATTTATTACCTCATGTCAGCATTTAAGTATTGTTAATTTTATGTAATAGTATTTGGGTTGGGGATTGGTGTGTTTTCGGTTATATGAAGGATAGTTGTATTATGTTAGGCATAATCATGACCTCATTACTGTCTTTATTTGAAGATTATGTATGATCTCAGGAGATGTGTATGGGTTCACGTTGACAAGGGGTGGACTTGTGGTGAATACTGAGTGTCAAATTGATTGGATCGAGGGATACAGAGTATTAATCGTGGGTGTGTCTGTGTGGGTGTTTCCTAAAAGAGATTAATATTTGAATCAATGAGCTGGAGAAGGCAGATCTACCCTTAATCTGGTGGGCACAATCTAATCAGCTGCCAGTGAATATAAAGCATGCAAAAATATGTGAAAAGTCCAGAAGATGGGCCTTGCCTCCCAGCCTACATCTTTCTCCAGTGCTGGATCCTTCCTGCCCTCAAATATCAGACTCCAAGTTCTTCAGTTTAGGGACTCAGACTGGCTCTGCTTGCTCCTTAACTTGCAGAGAGCCTATCGTGGGACCTTGTGATCATGTAAGTTAATACTTAATAAGCTCCCCTTTTTGTATATATGTGTGTGTGTGTGTGTGTGTGTACCCTATTAGTTCTGTCCCTCCAAGAGAACCCTGACTAACACAAACCCTACCACCAAATGCACTGTCCAACCCTGTTTCTTACTCTGAGTGCCCACCTGGGTTAAAAATGACAAGCATTCACTAAGTTGCTTATTCTAATGAATGGGGGTAACTCCTCTCCTTTTCTCAACGCTTTCATCCAATGCATCATCTAATTCTGTTACCTCTACCTTTAGAGTATATCTAAGCATGGCCACTTCTCACTATCTCTACCTTTCCACTACCAACATCCTCATCAAAGTCACCCTTTTCTCTTTCCTGGAATATCAAACTCCTCACTGATCCTCTTTCTGCAATCCATCATGGAAGGCTTCAGATGGTCTGTTCATATCTCCAATTTCATTTCCCACTAATCTCCCCTTCTCCCTCATAATTCCAGTAAGAGGAATCAGTTTGCCCATCCTCAACCAAGCCAAGGCAAAGATCACTGCAGTGGCTACTCTCATCCTGGAATGCCTTCCCCAGAACGTCCAGTTGTTTCCTTCCTTTACTGCATTCAGCTATTTGGTCAACATCATTCAAAGGCTCTTCTATCATCTCTGAAGAATCGACCTTTATCACTCTCTATCTTCTTGTCCTGACATTGGCTGTAATAGGGCCTTCTTGCCTTGCTATAAAGAAATACCTGAGACTGGGTAATTTATAAAGGAATGAGGTTTTTTAGACTTTACAAGAAGCATGGTGCTGGCATCTGCTTCACTTCTGGTGAAGCCCCAGAAAGGCAAAGAGATAGGAGGTACATCACATGGTAAGAACAGGAGCAAGAGAGGGATAGAGTCAGGGTGGGGAGATGTCACAAGCTTTTTTTTTTTTTTTTTTTGAGATGGAGTCTTGCTCTGTCGCCAAGGCTGGAGTGCAGTGATGCAATCTCTGCTCCCTGCAGCCTCCACCTCCTGAGTTCAAGTGATTTTCCTGTCTCAGCCTCCTGAGTAGCTGGGATTACGGACATGTGCCGCCAGCTATTTTTGTGTTTTTAGTAGAGATGGCGTTTTGCCATGTTGACCAGGCTGGTCTTGAACTCCTGACCTCAGGTTATCCACCCGCCTTGGCCTCCCAGGGTGCCGGGATTATAGGCATGAGCCACTGGGCCTGGCCCCACAAGCTTTTAAATGGCTGAAAATTCTGAAAACTCACGCACTATTGCAAAGACATCACCAATCCGTGAAGGATCTGTGGATCTGCTCCTGTGATCCAATTACCTCCCATCAGGCCTTACCTCCAGCAATGGGGATTAAAATTCAGCTTGAGATTGGGTTGGGACAAACATCCGAACTATATCATTTACTTTGTACCAATTATCACTACTTGTAATTACATTATATTTCTTTTTTGGTTGTATCTCCTTCTTTGACTCTAAGTACCCTGAGGTCTGGGTTTTAGTCTTGTTCACTTTTGTATCCACAGAACCTGGAATACAGTTTTACCCACAGTTGGAGCACCATAATCACTTTTACTTTATAAAAACCCCTTCACTGATACTGCTTTCAATCCCATTACTACAGCACTGATTGATATACATTATTATGTAATTATTTTTCATTTTCAAGAGCTATTTGAAAGCATAGACTTCTGTTTTGCATTAATTAGTTTATATAATTATTGCTTAAGACTATCTAAAAGAAGGATATTGTTTTTTTTGCTTTATTCTGACCCAAAGTATCTACCCACCAAGACAAACATATGAATTTTATTTTCTGTCTTATTGGCAAGTTCATTGGAAGGAAGCAGAAACAAAGACACAGAGCTGGGCAAACATTTTCCTTCTCAGATAATTGACCATATAACTCACTGGAGTGCTTTGGAGGTGTAGAGAACATTGAAAGTTTCTTTCCTTTGATCTCTGCCACATTTTCTTGTTTCTCTGATTCTCCATTTATTCATTGGTAAAGTGGGTCTATGACACTGAGTTCTCAAGGTTATTTTAATGATTTTTAAAGTAGACATAAATATATGTTTATTTAAGTGAAGGATCCCTGGACCCCATCCCTGAGCCCACTTTTACCCACAAGCATGTGGATATATATACAGCTTCAATGATACCTGTAAGGCATGCTACATGCTAGATTCTTCTTACTCCTTTCTGTTTCCTTTCCAAAAACACCATTTCGAAAGTAGTTTAAAGCCAGGTGCAGTGCCTGGTGTCCTAGATACTCAGAAATAGGTAGAAAGATCCGGTCTCAAAAAAACAAGAAAAAAAGAAAGTAATTCAATGTTGATCAAGGGAGAAATAAATGTAAAAGGATCACCTTCGTCTTTCCCTCTTGCTTCCAACTTTCATCGTTTCTGCACAGGTCTCTGCTTTCCCAGGGCTTTTCAAAGCCCTTGATTTGTATAGCAATGGTTATTTTTCAGAAGTGGATGTACTTAAATCTGAAAGTTAACTTGGAGAGACACATTATAGATTTCTTGGCAAGGCAAGTCTGTAATATTGTGTTTCTCTGGGAAATGTTATTGGCTTTTTCTTCAGATTTGTCTGGTACCGTTTTATAAAGTGAAATCTCTGATGGGCAGTTGGAATGCAGATTGAGATCTGGCATTGCGCTACTTTTCACAGGTCGCTGGTGCCGGGGTGTTTCCCTCTGGATGTTGAGTGAGGGATAGAGTCACATATGTCACTTTCAGAGTGAAGGATGAGATTGGATTTTGTTGTTAACAGGAGTCCTATTATAATAGTTTCATACCTCAGTTAGAGCGGTGAGACCATGCACAATTATGGAATATTTTTGCTAAGCAGATGTGCCTTTTCAGTATAGAGATCACTCAATTCCTTGAAAGCTCAAGAGCAGAAATGACTTTCCCATAACATGAGACTTGGGAAATCAAGGCAGTACATCAGCAGTTTTGCCCTGAAAACTTTATGCCAGCTTGTTAGTCTGCATGGGGAGAAATATTCAGAACTCATAACAGCACTATTACTCCAGAGAAGAAAATGGTGTGGAAAATGGGCAAGGATGACAGGGGAGGGTCTGCTCCATCTGGACTATGCCTCCAGGAAGATAGCATACCAAGCATCCAAGGATGAGAGGGGCCATAGCCTGAGGTCCCAAAACATGGGACTTTGGAGAAAGCTGTTTCTACAAACACAATTAAAGCACAGGGAGGAGGAGGCCTTTCTGTAAAAACTATACTAGAGGCCAATTCAGTTTCGGGAATGGAAGCTTTGAGATTGAGTTGGGTACTAAAATCTAAGAGATTTTAGAGGTACCCTAGAATGCATGCCTTTGTTTTTGGTGTGTATGACAAAGGAACTGATTGTGGCTTTCACAACATTTAACAATTAGCACCCACTATCAGTGCTTCCTGTTTTTCTCCATATGCAAAAGAAACATATTTCTCTCCCAAAGTTGGTGGGCTGCAGACTACTGGGCCTTCTTGGTGAACTTTTGTTTTAAAATAAGAACACACAGTTTCCAACTTAATCTATGCTTAGATGCACAGCGATCTTCCATGCATTTTGCTTAGGTATGTTTCAAGCACTGAATGAATAATTATTATGGAACTGCAGTTATCTGGTTAGAAATTAATGGTTTTTCTCCTGAGGAGGGGGAGAAATGTTTTCACACTAATTTCTTTCCTTTATCATCAATGTTGAGCGGAAATGCTTCTTGAGCACTTAGCCTGCTAGTTCAGAATACATTAAGAGGATGTTTACTCTAAAACTTGACAAAAAGGTCATTACTAAGTCAGGATTATTTGAGATAAGGGAGCAAATTCCTAGAAATTTCTCTCTACTTTTATCTTTAATAATACTTCTCTTTAACCTTACGTATAGGAACTTTTATAAACTACTGTGTCTGTCAAGTTTGGGAGTCACTGAGTCAATAGTTACAACAAAGAGAATTGTTTAAGGAAAGATTTATTTAGTCATTGTTATATTTATCCATTCAAAGTAAATAAATGGCCCAGGCACAGTGACTCATGTTTGTAATCCCAGCACTTTGGGAGGCTGAGGCTGGAGGATCTCCTGGGCCATAGTTCAAGACCAACCTGGGCAACATAGAGAGACTTTGTCTCTCTACAAAAGTAAAATTTAAAAATTAGCTGGGCATGGTGCTATGTGCCTATGGTCCCAGGTGGAGGCAGGGGAATCACTGGAGCCTGAGAAATTGAGGCTGCAGTGAGCCCTGATTGTACCACTGAAATCTAGCCTGGGTGACAGAGACCTCGTCTTAACAAAAATTAATTAATTTAAAAATATTAAATAAATACATGTTCTAGGCACTAAGGAAATAATGAATAAAGTAGTTTCAATTTTCTATCCTGATAGAATTTATGTCACTAGGGATTGTTCTTATTTTTCTTGTATTGAAATTGCAGACCCCAAGACACTTACAACTAAAAGAGATGTGACAGACATTCATTCAAAGCACTTCTGTCACTGTACAGGTAAGTACAATGAGACTCCAGAAGGCAACATATTACCCAAGTTCCTGTTGCTGTTCAGTAGCAGTTATTGTATGGCTTAAAACAACAGAAATGTGTTCTCTCACTGTTAATCAGACTACAGGTGCAAACTCAAGGAGTCAGCAAAGTTGGGTCCTGATGGTGGCTCCTGGGGATAATCTGTTTCATGCCTCTCCTGGCTTCTGGTGGTTGCTGCTGTCCTTGGTGTTTCTTGGCTTGCAGCTACGTCACTCCTTTGCCTCTGCTGTCACATGGCATTCTCTCTGTGTGTCTCCATGTCCCTGTGTCTACACATGGCCTTTTTATAAGAACACTAGGCATTGGATTTAGGCTCCACCTTAATTTAGTATGACCTCCTTTTAGCTTGATTATACCTGCAAAGACACCACCAACCCTCCCAGGCCGGCCCTCCACGACTCCTTAACATGTCTTTTTGGAGGACACACTTCAACACACAACATGTACTTAGTCTTAAGCTCTTTATATACCAGGCTGCTTCTAGCATTGAAGGAGTACCAGCTATTGTGAATTTTTTTTTTTAGATGGAGTCTTGCTCTGTTGCTGAGGCTGGAGTGCAATGTCTTGGCTCACTGCAACCTCTGCCTCCCAGGTCCCAGCGATTCTCCTGCCTCAGCCTCCCAAGTACCTGGGACTACAGGCGCATGCCACCATGCCCGGCTAAGTTTTGTATTTTTAGTAGAGACAGAGTTTCACCATGTTGGCCAGACTGGTCTCAAACTCCTGACCTGAGGTGATCTGTCCTCCTTGACCTCCCAAAATTGTGGCATTTTTATTGTTCTCATTAGAATTTTGAAGTTCAAGGAAACAACATATATTTTAAAAATCACTTATAGGGGCCCAAAGTGGCTCCGGCCGGATGTCGTGGCACTTGCGAAGGTGAGGCCAAGAGTTCAAGGCCAACCAACCTCAGCAACCTTACAAGCTCTCATTGATTGGCAAAAAAAAAAAAAAAAAAATCACTTATAATCTCACTTAAAAAAACACTTAAAGTTGCATGACTTTGAGCAGTTTACATTCAATGTTTGAAAAGAAGTCAAGTAAATAATAATGTATTTCTACCTATCCCCATGCTGCCTAGGTCCTTAAAGAGAAAAAATTTTCCAATAAAAAAGAAAAAAGCCACAATGCTAATTAAGATGAGTGTTTTTCATTTCTAGTAACCCGAGGGAAACCAATCTTGGTTGCCACTTTCCTGGGTTTTCCTCACTACTATAAGTTCTAGGTAGGTTTACTTCCTGTACTGGCAAGACAGAACTCACTTTTGAGATTCTAGCTCATTTGTAAGGTATTTCCGGAACAGAGTAAAAGTTGTGCCAACTGTTGCAAATCATATATGATCTGTGACTAGAGACCCTCAAATGATTTCATTTACAAGGACATAAAACATACTGTAATTTGAGCCACAGTCCTTCAAGAAAGGAGTCGGTGCACCATTCATTCTGCTATGCAGTGTAGCCCATGCACAACCTTCTCAAGTTCTTTTCTGGTTGCATTTGTCAAGTCTTTTAACCATTTATTGCTTTAAAATAATGTTTAATCAGGATGACATAACCGAATATAATATTATCTTCCAAATGCCATGGAAAAGAAGCATTAAATGTTTCTATCATAATTTAATTCACCATAAATTTAGCAAAAAAAAAAGTTCTTATCAATTGAAGTAAGGTATAAAATAATTGTCAATATACTATGGATTAAAAATCTGATTTTCCTAGGGGGAATAGGACAAGATTTTAATGAAACAAGATGGATGTGTTAAAATAAGACTATTTTATTAAATGGTTAAATCAGTTTTCTGGGAAGAATTTAAATACCCTAACAGACATTTTCTATGCCTTGCTTTGTATCTTCTCAGACTCCCAGACATTGTTCTAGCTGCTGGAGAGATTGCCGTGTCTGTGTGATCTCTGATCAACTTCACAAAAGCACAATCTAATAGTGCAGGTACCTCTTGCCTCCCATCTGGGAGTCCTTGTGAAATGGTGATTAATTTGTTCTAGCTTCCCCAGGAATTTCCCACTTTTAGCAATGGAAGTCTCTTAACCCAGGGAACCTCTCAGTCCCAGGCACACCAGAACATTTGGTCATTTTACTGTGGACCCTTAGGCATGAGCCCCCATGGGATCCAGTTCAATGCTATACATATGCAACTTGTAAGTGTAGTGTGTGTGTGTGTGTGTGTGTGTGTGTGCGCATGTTTTGTGGGGGATGGTGGTGTTAAACTTCTATGGGATATATTTTTGCAGTGAATTTTAGGAGCTAATGAACACATTCTTCCTCCTTTCTTCCCTGATGCTGATTGTCCTGATATGCAGTTCATGTGATTTCTCAGAGGATTGTTTCATAGAATTAAGCAATGAGTTGCATTTAGGAGAAGTCACCTGATATTGGCTTTTCTTCCTTCCCTACTATTGTTGTGGACTGAATGTTTATGTCTCCCCAAAATGCATATAACCCTAATGTAATACCATTAGGACACGAACATTTGGGAGGTGATTAGATGCTCAGGGTGAAGCCTTTGTGAATAAGATTGATGTCCTTATAAAAGAGGCCCTAGATGGCTCTCACACCCTCTCTGTCATGTGACAAGAGGGCCCTCTATTAACCAGGAAGTGAGTTCTCATTAGACATTGAATCTGCCAATGCCTTATGATGAACTCCCCACCTTCCAGAACTGTGAGAAATAAATGTTTGTTGTTTAAGCTACCCAATAATGCTACTTTTGTTATACCAACTTTAATGGACTGACAACTCCTTTGCTGATTTTTCCATCCCTCCTATTCCCTATTACTCCAGAACGAAATCTTTGCCCCAGGGTTCACTTTTTGTGAACACAGACTACAGAAGTCAACGCATGGAAGTGAACCTAGAAATAAATCTTCAGGATCAGATGTTGGGATGGGATTACTCATGGCAATAATGATCTCACTGCTGGGATAAATGGGATTTCTATAACCCCTAGCATGCAATAGCATTACAATTTCCCAGGCATTCATTTATGGTTAGTTGGGGTATGGCGGAGGAGGAAGTTAAGGCATTGAGCTATGCAGCATCAGTGACATTTGGAATATATGGGATATTAATAATTACAAGAATTGTGGAGCAAGTTAATCATTATTAACTACTTTGAAAATCTTAGTAAAAGTATCAGGCTCAGAACAGTCAGTTGTCAAATCATAATATGCTTTGAAAACCAATATTCTCCTGTATTAGTCTGTTCTCATGATGCTAATAAAGACATACTTGAGGCTGAGTAATTTATAAAAGAAAGAGGTTTAATGGAATCGCAGCATCACATGGCTGGGGTGGGCCTCACAATCATGACAGATGGCAAAGAAGAATCAAAGGCACATCTTTTATGGTGGCAGGCAAGAGAGCTTGTGCAGGGAAACTCCCTTTTATAAAACCATCAGATCTTTTTGATTTATTCACTACCATGAGAACAGTATGGGGTAAACTGCTCCCACAATTCAATTATCTCCACCTGGCCCCCGTCCTTGACATATGGGGATTATTACAATTCAAGGTGAGATTTGGGTGGGGACATAGCCAAACCATGTTATCCCCCATGCTTTGAAGAACATTTTTTATTTCCTGCAATTGCCAAGCATATTAGACTAAAAATCAAGACCAGGAACTAATTATAAGAGTGGCAGAGTCACAAAAGAAACAGAATACCCATACTGAACAAATGTCCTTTGCCAAAGTCAGGAATTATGAAAAGAGTGAATCTTTGAGACCTGGGATAGGGTATTTGAGTGGTTGACACTGACATTCTTGAATCCCAGATTTCCTCAAATCCTCTGGGCTGGTATAATCAGCTCCTTCTTCTTGAGAAACCTCTCCTCGTTTTGAGACTTCCCTTGAAGCAAGTGCTTGTAGATTTCGTGGACGACAACTCCACTAATGGAGGATAGAATTTGGTAGATAAATTACCCAGCCTCCACAGCCTCTGATAAAATTACTCTGAGGCATGTCCTGTATTATTTCTCACAGCATGCCTGATGGGATTCAGCCCCAGCTGCCCACAGTGATAACTCATTCATACAGGAACAATTTATTGGCATTTCTATTTTCTCTGACTCACACCAGTTCATTACTTAGTGTTTACTTTTGTAGCAATCCAAACTAAGACACATCAAGGTAGAAAATCTATCATCCCTTTTTTGGGACAATGCAAATAAATTATGGTGGGGGGTGGTTAGAAGGAGATTTCCTTGACCCGATTTGGTGCCCAGAAAAGCAGAGGGAAATAATTTTTCAAAGAATCATAAGAAGCTATGGTTTCAGGGAGCATCTCTTGACGAGCCAAAGTAGAAGAAAGGGACTCTATTGTAAGTAAGTAGCTCTCCAGCTATCAAATCTGATTAGCTGAGATAAACCTTCCGTAGCAATCCCTGTAGATGTGTGGTTTACCTAACTTCTGATCCATTATAGTAAGTCCTCTATTCCTGACAATAATAATGGTCATCAATATTTATCTAGCAATTTGATTTGTGCCAGAAACTGTGGAATGCAATCTATGCATTATTTTTTATAGTCATCACAAAAGCCCTGTGAGCTATATTTGATTAAGATTCTGTTTCAGAAGTGAGGAAGCTCAACCTTAGAGAATTTAATTAAGTCTTGAAGGGTCCCCTGGAAGAAGTTAGGTGAAAGTAAAATAGTGTGAGAAAATCCACTTTCAATAATTAGCCATTTAATTTATCTTCAGGGGTCAAAGGAAATAGGTATTTTTCAACCGTATGCTTATTTTGCATGAACAAACAAGCCCAGAATGGCTTAGTAAATTGCCAAGAATCACACACTGGAGAGTATATTGAAGAAACCAGAACTATGGAGTTCATAACCGTGATCTATCCATTGCCCCATGCTACTGATCTGCAAAAGCCATCTCTGCTATTCTACCTGATCACAAGGCCAACCTTAGTATTAAATTTTTATGATTTCTTTCAACAAGTGTGCATGACAAACAATTCAAACTATAGAATGTAATTCCCACCTCATCCTTTTCTCAGAGGCCAAAACAGTTAATTTATGTTGGATCCTTTCAGAAAATTTCCATATACATTATCTATCTATCTATCATCTATCTATCTATCTATCTATCTATCTATCTATCTATCTATCTATCTATCTATCTCTATCTATCTGTCTCTTTCTGTCTCTCTATCTCAATTTGCACATTATTGTGCACATCTTTTTCTTTTCAAACTAACAATGTTAGAGATCGCTTGTTACCAGCAGCTGCAGAGTTCTTGTCTGTCTACTTAATGACTTCATCATTCTTCACTCTATGGAGGTGTTATAATTTAATTAACCAATCTCCTATGGATGGTCATTTTTGCTTTCTAGTCATTTGCTACTACAAATAATGCTGCAGTAAACAGCCCAACATAGGTTTTTGAGTATATGCATTAGCCTATCAGTAGGATAATTTCCTGGGAAGTAATATCGAAGGATCAAAGGGTATTTCCATTTTTTTCTACTAATTAATCAGTTGATATATTAAACATACTAATTCCCAGGGAACCTTTCTGTGACTAATAGGTTGTGACAGCATTTCCTTCTTCAAAGAGGACAGAGGGCATTTTCAGGTGACAGCGGTCTTGGGAGTGTTTGCAGATAAGCAGGCTGCTGCTGGAGATGACGACTCTCTGGCCCGGTTCAGTTCCTGTTCTCCCCCTGCTCATTGTTTCTTTGCAAGCCCCCCCTGTGCTGCCCCAGGTGCAGGAGACCATCATGTAAACAGACATTCCAAATGCCAGAGCGTCTCCATGGGGTGTAGGGGACCACTGCCAAAGATGAGATTAGTTCAGGAACTGGACACATTCTTGCTGAAGAGAAACACATGACTTAAATCCATAGCTTAGTAGAGAGGCTAAAAATACAAATATCTGATTTGTATAGAAAGAGGGAATCTGTAAGCAGGCTGGGAGAATGCTTTTGCCCTAGACATCTTTTAATTAAAAAATAAATAAATAAAACATTTTGACAAGTCTCAATTTATTTCTTAATTTCTTGGATTGTTTAAAATGAATTTTAAGGAACAAATAAATATACTGGAGATTTGACACCGAGAAATAATATAGTTTTATGACTCTGGCTTTAAATACAGGGCAAGAATCAGTGAACTTGGCATGCTTAACTTCTTTATCTCTCTGAAACTCAGTGCCCTAAAGTGTGTCAAATGCCCAGACTCCTTGGGCATCCATCTCTTTCAGTTCTGAGCCTTGTCATGGCTGCAGGTGAAACCATTTTCGGGAGTATATCACTCCTCCTTTCCTCCCCAGGGCCACCTTTGTAAGTGCTCCAAAAATGCAAAGTGAAGACTTCTTTCAAGACTTGTAAAACCCTCGTATGAACTTCTCTTTTTCAATTACTAGCTATGAGTATCTCAGGCTATTGCACAACGGTCCCAGAGGCTGTCAGACGGTCCTCTTCCAAGTCCAGTAATGAGCTGTCCATTTGGTGAGCTTAATTATTCTTTTAAAATTAAGTTTTCTTCATTTCCTTTATTGGGTTTGAGGCTTCTTGGTTGCTGTTGCTGCTTCTTTCTTGTCTTTAAATGCAGACTCACTTGACTTCTCAGTGACTCATAAATCCGTCTCTGCAAGGATCACAGGTTTGCTGGGCAGCACGGCAGGTGCTATGCAAGTTTCTCCCACACCGTGCTGCCAGTGTACCTCCAACGCTCCTGCCTCATCATCTGTCTGTGAAATTCTGCCAAAGTGTCTACAGGCTGATATACAGCCCCAGGCAGGCACTGCCAGTTTTAAAGCAGCTTAGGAATTCAGAGGAGCCTCTGTGACATAGACAAAGCTGTATTTCCTTCTAGGGGTCTGGATGATTTGAACTTGGCAGAAACATCTGCACCCTGACATGTCTCTTAGAATTCCAACCCTCAGTGGACAGGCAGTTATAAAAGGTTTTAAATTGAATGCCAGAGAAGGGCTATTATGATACCAAAGCATGCCCTTATAGAGCTTCCCATTTAGACATGTTCATTTATGCACCAACTTACTCATTCAGTAAATATTTTCTATATCACCCCTAAGCTATATATCAGGCAGTCAAGATACAGAAGGACTTCTACTCTTCACCACTTAGTAGACCTTACCTGGAACTTAAAAATAGATCTGCTCCTTACACTTCATTGCAGGAAATTTGTTTATAAACTCTAAAAGCAGACCAACAACAATAAAGGTGAGTATAAATATTAAATTACATTTGGCATATGTAATCTTAGTCTCAAAAGAGTTTTGGAGGCCTGTAGTTTGGAAGACATGAGTCATATATGCATTAACGTAGCTTGTAGCGTCTTAAAATTATTCCAGATTTGTTTCACATTATGGCCGTAAACAAGTCACCTAAAATGTCTGTAGTTGTTGCCATAATTGATCAACCTGTCAAGGCAGAAAGTGGAAGAACTCAGACTTGTTGGGCTACTCTTCGGCTACCTCTGCCGTTGGTGACTGAGCTGCCTGCTAAGTGGATAGGGCCTGACTGAGTGAACTGTGCAGATGGTAGCTCTGGGTGTTGGGCTTCCTCCTTTGAGGACTACCAGGTCCAGAAGTCACATATATCTCTGACTTCCAAGCTTTTTTCATGATAGTTCTTCACAGGTAAGATTACTTTTCCTAAATAAAATAAAAGAATGGTAAAACAAAATGAAAACACACAAATAAACAAAACCCAATTTCTTTGCCTGTGCCGTCAAGGGAAAAGAGAACAGAAAAAGAAAAGAGAAATGCGTCCCTGTAGCGGTCATTTTCTTGAAACATTTTTCATCCCTTTGTCACCCTTCATCTTTAACATGTCCTCTGGCATTCCACCATATCCTGAATGTGAAATGGAGAGTGGATTCTAATAAAATAAATTACCAAAAGTAGTTGAGAAAAACATGGAGCTTCAAAACATAAATGAATAAAAACTAGATACTTGTCTTGCCCTTACCCTCAACATTTACAGCCTATAGGGAGATACTCCGATGATGTGGGGCCGGCTAATTATTTTTTCTAGTATCAAGCAGGCATTTATCATTGGAGACCTGCTGTTAGCCAATCAGGGTGAGCTACCCAGGCTGCTTTGATGTAACATAAGTTGGAGAGTAGCAGGTGGCCTTCCCTGCTGTTTATAGTGCAGTCTGGGGAGTTCTGTCAGATGTAGCAGCTCCTCTTCATCTACATGGAATCCGTGTAAATCACAAAAGAACAGATGGAAAAATAGTCACAGACCTCAGTTCACCTCTTAGAAGCAGGTCAGAAACCTCCATACTCCACCTGTCCTGTTTCAAAAAACCAACTTTAGTAGGTTAGTCACCCAACTGCCACAAAGTAATCATTTTGTATACAAAACATCATGATTCAGACAAAACAAAAGCAGCAAATTGTTTAAACGATCACAGCTGTTTCTTATGTGCATTTTGTCATTACATTCCAGATTGAGGTTAAGCAAACAGAAAAATTAGAAATTATCCCTCAGCTATCAGATCGAAATATTTTGTAGAACTTATTGGTGATGTCAGATGATGCCAGTGGTTTAGTATGTCTGTTTATTTGTCATTTTTTTAAGAATAACTATAAAATTCCCTGTCAATATTTTTTCCTGAAAACGCGAAATCAGTTTCTAAGGATTGATCTATGTATGTAATTTCATATTGGAGACCACCAAAGAAAACTCCCCCACAAATTGATTGTTGGAAAAATGATAAAGGACACACTTCTAAACAAGAGATGATAAAATCAAAGGCATCAAGGCATAAAACAGAGTAGGGTATGATATGAACTATCTCCACCTTTTTAGAGTGTTATTTGTAAGACAAGGTGTTGAAAGAGATGAAAGAGATAAAGAGGTTAGTAAGGTCTTGACATAGAGCATCTTAAAGATCTCATGAAAGAACGTAAGCTTTGACCTGGATATGATCAAAGTTGATTACTGAATGTTGACTTTATTTATAACCTGAAAATATATTCAATTAATATATTAAAAAATATATAAATAAGTCCAAAGACTTAGAAGAAACATAAGTTGCCCATTAGACAGAAACTATGATTCAGAAATTACATAATTTCTGCTTTCTTAGGGATTTATACGGTATGCCTAAACGTTGTTACGGAAAATCCTTGTTGTTTAATAATGAATTTATAAAATGGAGAAAACCAAGTATGGAGCACAACAAAATAGTGAAGCTATGAGTAGAAGTCAATATACTTACAAAACTGTTCCAGAAATCCCCTTTTCCATGAGTTGCAAGAAAGCAGCAAGCACATAGGAATTGTCTACAGAGCTCCGTAGATAAATTCTCTATCAATCCTGTCTAGGAAAGCAGTGTATTAGACCAGCAGTTTCCGAGTAGGGACAATTTTTTCTCCATGGGACACTTGGCAATGTCTGAAGACAGTTGTGTTGTCACATCTGGTTGACTGGATGGGAGGAGTGTTACTGATGTCGGGTGGGTAAAGGACAAGGATGCTGCTAAACACGGGATAGCCCTCAACAACAAATAATTATCTGCCCCTAAATGTCAATACTTCGGAGGATGAGAACCCTGTTGAAGATGTTTCAGGCATTTAATTGTATGTTCCATTTTCAACAGAATGAGACTCCAGAGTTTTGTCATGTCTAATCATGGACATTCAGACCTAGGAGGGAGCAGGACCTTGATGTTATTAATGTCATCAAATACATGACTTTATCAAATAATGCATTTTTCTTCCTTAGGTAGAATCATGTAAGGTCCTTTTAGTTTGTTTAATATATATCCTTTTGGAAATTTGCTAATAAAGAAACAATTGCTTTATTAAATGAAATTATGCTTGAAATAAGATTATATTTAGCAAAGCTCCAACAAAGAATGCTTCAATTTTAAATTTTTGTTTTGAGTTTAAGAATGCTCAGATAATTTTATCAGAACTAGTCTGAAGCAACTAAACGTATTTCCAGATATCCATATTATCACATTGTGCATCAGAAAATCAATGGAGTTGGGACCCGAGACCTGTTATACAAGATTAAGATTCCCTAAATGGTCTTTTTTTTTTCTCTTGGTAGTCAGATGTGCTTTCCTGGTGTATTTTGGGCTACGGGAAATACTTACTCTGTTAGTTTCCTATGGTGCAAAGAAGGAAAATTTCATAGTGAATTTTTTTCCATTTAGGCGTTTGATTTACATTTGATAATCTCTGTTAAGCTCTCTTTTGACACAACAAATACTAATTCAAAGAAACCTACTAATTCTCTGTTTCTACTAGAAGGTTTTGGTTTAGATTGCTTTTACTTTTTCTTTATCATGCCAGGAAACCACAAAACCAAAAAGGGAGGAATACGTGTATTTTCTATTCATGTGAAATGGTGTTAAGTAATAAAACATGAGAAAGGTACAACATTGATTATCAAAGGTAATTACCAAAGATCACTTACAGTGAACGATTATAGCAATTACATTAATTACATTTTGAATTATCTTAGTTACTATTGTTAAATGGGATAGGTAGAGTTTTGGCATCCATTCTGTACTCTTGCACACAGACTTCTTTCAGAGGATATGAGGTAACTCGAATTTAATTTTGAATTTTTTTTTTTTTTTTGTAAGCAGTCTAATTGAAGCAACATGTATATTTCATAAGTAAAGAATATTTTTAATACGTCTTTGCTAAGGGTTTACAAATATGGCTGTCTTTTAAATGCATAGCTGTGTGGAAATAGGCCAGCAGTAGCCTCAAAATGCTCAAAAGTTGGTTAAAACTTGGTTATCTTTTTGATCCTTGAAACTTGGTTATTTCAGGCAAGGTGTCCCCTTGGATAAAAGATTTTATGGACAAACAATATTCACAAACCTACCTAGTTTATCATTCTCTAAAAGGGTTTCAATATATTGTAAAGAGAAATTAAAAGCCTGCTTGATTTTGTTTATCCCAGCAAGTCCCCTGGCAAATCTGAAGCTCTAAGGAACAAGTTTTAGGAAAAAGCTGTTTAAACTATCCAGTCTCTGTCTTCTATTTGATTGTTGTTTTGATCTAATTGGATCTTAAGCCTTGCTTCTTAACTGTTAGCTACTTTATTTTATTCTAGCATTTCCGTCAGAGTTACCAACACGATAGAAGTTAAATTGAGGCATTTCTCTATTAATTATATTTTATAAATGGTTTAGTGAGGATTGGTTGCTGGCAAATTTTTTATACTCTCCCCAATTCCATTTCCTGAGACGAAAGATTAAGGAATATGCACAAACAAAGAAGAAAAGTTAACAGCAACATCCAATGCAACAATTCAACCTCCTTAGGGGAAAAACAACACATTTCATTTAAGACCTGAGTTCTATTTCCATCTTGAGAATTTAAGCATATCTTGCACCAAACACAGGGTGCATTTGTTGGGCACATTTGTGATCATGTTTAATGTTCATCTGCAGTTACACCATTGCTGCGGTCCTTGGTGATTACTATGATGATTCTTCCTTCTGTTTAAACTTGATAGTCAAAATTCGTTCTTTATCTGTAAGCTTTCCCACACTTTCTTCTGAAGACCACATTTTAAGGCTCTGCCTTTTTGTCTAAAAAAAATGCTGGGGATTAATTCTCATCAGGCAAATCAAGAATAGGAATTGTTCTAAATCTAAACCTACCTACATCCTGCCATTCAGTTTCCCTCCATTGGAAATGGATGAACATGTTCAGATCAGAGTGTAAATTGGCATGAACCTTCATCTGAAATGCAATAAAGTTAGAGAAGACTGGATAATTTTTTAAAATGTATCATTATTCATATCCAATGCTTCCTCTGCACTTCTGTGTACCATCTGGTCCTGATGGTCGAAGTGCCAAAATACCATAAGGAAAGTAGTTTCTGTGGTATTTCCAGTCCAACCAGAATCAAAAAGTACCAGAAATTTCTTGAGAAAAGCTGTTGTCATAGGACACAAAGCCCAGTTTGTCAAACCAAAGAGTTTAAGAAAAGTAGCTGAAATCAAACTACTGTCCAAATTTAAATGGTGAACAAAGAGAGGATGTTCTGGGTTTCAGGTTTATCAGATGTCTTTAGAACAGACACACACACACACACACACACACACACACACACACACACAAGTAAATTTTTTAAAAAATCCTACCAATTCCTCATAAATGTATCCCATTCTTTTATAAGCTACAGTTCTCTTTCTACCCCTTTATTTGTTTATCCCTATTCTGTTTATGTATTGATTTTTAAAAAGAATATGTATGAGTAAATGAAGTCGTACAATTTCCAAAGACATCTGATTGGGAAAAAGAAGCATTATACAGACCCAGAGAATGGATGACACTAACCTTAAAATACATGTCATAGGAATACTTGTAATAGGTACAAAAACTATCTGATATGACCCTGCTTATGGGCCTTTGATATCCAAATCATTCATTTACATGTCTTTCTATTTCCATACAGGACATCACAGCTTGTCAAATACAAGAAATCTTGAATCTTAAAAGGCTCAATCTGTGCTCTAAACTTACTGCCCAGAAGGTTTAGAGTGGGCTGTTAAATTTGGCAACATTTTCACTTCCATTCAATCCCCAAACCTTCTGAGATATATTTGACACTAAGTTTTATGCAGCTTAATTTAGTTCAACTTAAAAAAAAATTTCTAAGTAGGGCAAAAGTTTAAGTGATGAATACTATTGTGTGACAATTAGTATGCTAAGGGTGAAAACTTACCATACATATATTCTGCTAAAGGAAATGTCCTATTATGCAAAGAATGTAAGTTTTCATGTCAAACAGACATAGATTCAAATCCTGGTTCTCCACCTAGCAGTTGTGTGACTTCGGGTGGGCTGGTTACTAACTTCTCTGATCTTAAATTTCCTCATCTAAAAATAGAAAACCAATTGTTTTACCAGGTTGTGGGGACCAATGAGCTTTGAATATAAAGTTTGGGAGTAGAGCAGGTGCTCCATCTTCTCATCAAATCTAGCTGTATATGAGGATGATAAAATAACAGACAGCTGAAGGGCAGATACTTGAGATGTTGGCTATTACAAAAGTACATTGTAATTCTTGCTTGAGATCTTTTTCCTCTACCGAAAGAAGAAATAATGACTCTGGGATATAATTCATTTAAGTTTGGGAGGTAATGATGATATTCTCCATTAGGAATATTACCAACTCAGTCCCCATAAACAATGTTTTAAAATCTTTTATTGCATAAAATTGTAATGCCTTGTGAGGGGCATGCATGGTCTGACCTGAGATGTTTCTGATTCCATGTCAAATACATCTTATCTTGCACGGGCATTATTGAATCGCTTGCTATGCCCTTGGCCCAGTTTCAAAGAGAATCTTTTCCCAAGGACACCTAAAGAAGTCAAAACAATTCAGGTCAATGTTTTAACTTAAAATAAAATTTATTTCTTCAAATTTGAGGGTAGTATTATCTGTGTCTGGTAAGTACACTCTAATAGTTACTAGAATGTGAAATCTGTTCCTAAATAAATAGTCCAACTTGTTATCTGGTCTTGGAACATTCACTTTCTGTTTTCAAATCACAGGCCCAACAAGGCCACATCATAAAAAAGTGAACTTTATTGTTTGTCAGGAATCATGACCTTGACATACCAAGGCTCAGTCCTTAAATCCAAAGCCTTAAATCCCGAAGCATTGGCATCTAATCTCAAAGCTGTTATTGCCCCATTTCTATTCCTTTAGTTTGTGTAACTTAACTTTTCTGCTCTCATACTCTTTTGAATCAGTTCATTGAAATGAATCATGTAAATCTCTCATTCCCTTGAAACTGTTTTTTCTTTTTGTCAGTCCCGCGTAACCCACTTAGGAAAGCAATTAAGATGTCATTCTATGAAGCACCAAAGGAGTGCAAAAAACTGCCTTTTGAAGAACTTTGCCTGAACCTCCTTCTTCAACATTGTGCAGACTGAAGGAGGATATGCAGCTGCTGGAAGTTGCTTTCTTAACTCCTGTCACCTAGTACTGGGGTTCATTGCTCAATCAAAACTAATACGAAGACTTTTTACTGTATTGAATCAAAAAATACATATGTACTGTTCTTCTGCCTCGAGCTTTGAGGCACTGTCTTATTAGGAATGCAATCTGTCAAGAAAATCCAAGTACATCCAAAGAGAACTCCATTGTCTCTGTGTTATGTTACAATACTTTTATTAGATGGTGACATTCCTGAGACAGCACCTGCTATGTGGCTTTGGGCCCTGGCCAGAAATGAAAGGAAAAAGCAACGTGCGGTTTAAGTCAGAGTGGCATAGCAATGCATGGCTGTAACAAATACCAGGGACTGAACAGTTGGGAGGGCTGAAGGAATCTCATTGTGTAGACACTTGACTTCAGTGACTACCCCGGTCATTGTCAGAAATCTACAGACAGGCACATAGTAGATATACTTGCTTTTCTTTTAGATAGGTATACATATATGGCATAATTTTTTACTTTTCCCATCCTATGCTTTTAGGGAGCTGGCTTTGGAAATTTGAAAAAGTCTTTGTAGCTTGTAGCTTCAAGTATGGACTCTTAATAGTAAAAAATGAAAAGTGAACTCTAAAATATTGGTATTTTTGAAGCTTAATTTTGAATAAAAGTAATTAGTACAGAAAAAATATATACATTAAAATACATAATATATGTATATGGTATATATGTATATTATAGAAATATATATTTTGTGTATATATACATATACATATATGTGTATATAATGTATACAATGTACATTATATTGTATATAATGTATACAATGTACTGTATACTGTATTTAATGTATACAATATATAATGTACACACTGCATACATTATATATAACATATGTATTTAATGCATATATGTATATAATATAGGTATATTATATATGCATACATATATGATATAGACATACTATATAATATGTATATATATTGCTATGTAATACGTATATATAATCTATACTAGATAATATACACAACATATGTATGTAATGTATTACATACACATTTCTTACACATAATATATTAATATATAATATATACATATTATATACTATATTATACATACTTATATATTTTATATATTTAGTCACATATATAATTTCTATTGATGGGCTAGTAGATTTTTCCTCTGGAGAAATATTTTGATTTTTCTAATAATCTTCTTTATCAATTTACAGAAACTAAAACCTCTTGAATTTGTAGTTGTTTTCAAGATGATGAGATGATCATATTTTGTAATTTTCACTCACTGTTTCTTTTGGATTCCTCAGCAGCCACATGGTTGGGCAGGGGTGGGGAGATGAAATAGAAAACCACACCCATGATGATGGCAGAGGATAAAACTGTGAATTTCTTATTTTTATTTAGTCTATTTTAGAGATAAGATCTAGCTTTGTCACTCAAGCAGGAGTGCAGAGGCATGATGATAGCTCACTGCCACCTCAAATTCCCAAGCTCAAGCCATTCTCTTGCCTCAGCCTCCTGAGTATCTGGGACTACAGGCATGGGCCACCATGCCCAGCCATTTCTTGATAATTAGTTACTTCAAAGAAATAGTACTTGTTTAGAGAAATCAATTGCGTCTGTTAAAAGAGAAGACTACAACTCCAGTCAGGCAGCGTTTGTTCATTTGTTTGCTTGTTTTAAATAAAAATGAGGGTTAATTCAGAAGAAATCTTTGTTCAGAAATGGGACACTAAGTCATTCTTGTTTTCTAACTAAATTGATGGTGCACTGCTGTTGACTTTGAGGTCAAAGACTTCAGTAAGAAGGCTTCTTGGCCTTTTCTCCATATATCTGATGACCTTAGAAAGTGATGACTTTATAGGATGTGACCACATGGCTCATACCACTGTGAGGTAAATGCAGAGCTCTCAGAAATCCCAGTGGGGGAGCAAAAAGAGCTATTATTCAGAGAGAGTTACTGGGTAACCACTGAACATGGTCCAATAATTTTTTTTTCTCAAACTCAAATGAAAATTCAACTTGTTTATACATGTTATAGAACATTCGCTAGCACCTCTATGATTATTTCTCTGTCTCTTTGTTTCTCTGTGTTTTTTTTTGTGTAGTTTTATGGAAGAATAGAGACTTCATGTAATTTGAACAGGAGACTCTCATTATGCTCTGTTCTGCATAACTTACCCTCTCTCCTAGGTCAAGAGTGAGGTTAAGAAAAGAAGCAAGATTTCATGTTATGCCTGTAGAATTCCAAGCTCAGTAAATGCTATCTTTCTGTTTCTTCTGGGAATTTTTATCCACCTGATGGGCTTGTTTATAGAGTTAAATCGGAGCCTTAAAAGCCTCTATATGCTTCTGAACTTTAAAATCAATTGCATCGATTCAATTATACAACGTAAGTGAAGACTAATGGTTTTTATGTTCATTAACTTCTAATTTACATAAAATAGAAGATGTTAATATCATCCCAGAGTCTTTGTGGGAAACCATTTTAGTCAAGCTAGAGAAAATGGGACTTCCATTTTCATTTGCAATGGATCAATATTCCAAAAATTAAAATACATAATCGTCAGATCAAATCCCACACTTCTACCTTTTCTGTTACCTAAGAACAGTTGTGAACTCTTGGTTGAATCAACGTAGATTCTATCAGCTGCTCAATTGCTTTTACAAGCAAAATGGTTTTTCTCTTAAGTTTTACCAGAAGTTAAGATAAACTGACATGTATTTAGATTGTTCTAAAATGTAGAAAAGCTTACCAGCCAAATCAGAACTTAAGATAGGATAAACTTGAAATATTTCCAATATGAATTAAATTCAAATAAATTCTAAATATTTTAGAGATTTGTCCCCCCTGTGAATTAACTGTTGCTTTGTTTCTGATTTTTTCTTTTCTTTTTGCCTTTTGTTGGATACCAGAAATAATATTAGTGCAATGTGTAATTAGAAATAATACTGGTCGAGGAGCATCTAAGCCTAAACACAGACTGGCGTGGGAGTTAGAAGAATCTTAAATCATTTCTTAATCAAGTCCTGGCTGTGATTTTTTTTTCCAGCCTTTGAATACTCCGCTTGTTTTCTTTGGAAAACAAGATAGGAATTACTCTCATTCTCCAAGGTAGTCTTTATTTGGGAAGTGCTGGATGTTTGCTTGTGATCATATTCCTTTTTTTTATTCAAAATTTCCTTTTTTTACTGTTGAGTGGATATGGTAGTGTTCGATCTGAGTAATATTTTATTTGTTCATGAAATAGTTTTAAACGTACTTAGGATGGTTTTTAATTAATTTGGATTCCAAGTGAAACTCTACCCCAGTTTTTGTGACTTTGGCTTATCTAATTTTTCCAAGATTCAACTTTCACATTTATAAAATGGGAGCAATATTTCTATATCTTGTTTTTGTTTGGAGAGGGTTATGTAAGATATTATTTGTAAATCAGCTAGTTCAATGACTTATACACATATGTGTATATATATATATGTATACACACATATATATACAAACACACACACACACGAGAGAGAGAGAGAGAGAGCGTAAGAGAGAGAGAGAGAGAGAGAGAGAGAGCGTAAGAGAGAGAAAGAGAAAATGTGCTCCATAAATAGTGGGATCTCATATATTGGTCTGCTTATATTTTTGTCCTGAAGTCTACTTTGTTCATCCCAAGTGTTTTTCCTTACATGGGAAGACAAAGGCATTCATTCTTTTATTTTCTATTTTGATTTGACTCTGTGTATTCTCTGTAATTGCTTAGGGTTGGGTATGGCTGTATGAGACTGAGTCCTATACAATGGAACTACAACATGTAACAAAGCCCAAATTAGGGAGTTAGAAATAAACCTATTTATAAAGTGGACACTGGGAATGTAATACACATTTTCTAAAATGCTTCAGTTAAAAATAAAAGTAACCGGCCCGGCACTGTGGATCATGCCTGTAATCACAATACTTTTGAGAGGCTGAGGTGGGCGGATCACCTGAGATCAGAAATTCGAGATCAGCCTGACCAACATGGTAAAATCCCATCTCTATTAAAAATACAAAATTAGCTGGGCATCGTGGTTCATGCCTGTAATCCCAACTACTCGGGAGGCTGAGACAAGAGAATCGCTTGAATCCAGGAGGTGGAGGTTGCGGTGAGCCAAGATCATGCCATTGTGTTCCAGCCTGGGCAACAAAATCAAAACTATGTCACAAAAAATAAAATAAAAGCAACAACATAAACCGAACAAAACAAATTCAGTTTCTTTAAGTCCCATTTATTATATTTGACTTTAAAAGTAGAGCAGAAATTAAAATTGTAAATATATCATGATAAATAAAGTAACACAGTTCTTTATCCAAAACCATCTCATCCATCACCATGTTAATATATAGAAAGCTGTATACTTTCATAATTCTGAAAGTTTATTTTATTCTTCATTGCCAACTTTCACACAGTTCCTTTGATAGATTATAACCAGGTTTCTTAAAAGCATTTGAGTTCATTACTTACAGTCACAAAGTTCTACCTGAAAATAAACGTTAATGTCAAATTATAAATACCATCAATTTTTTTTTCAATTTCTAATATGTGTGATCAGAGTCCAAGCTGAGAAAGGTCACATTTTCAAGCTTTCAATCCATTTTGCATAAGAATGTTCTAATTGGAGATGATGCTGGGGGGATAAGAGATATCTACAGGACCCAGGAAATCGAAGAAAAAGATTTAATAAACGTTTATGGGGTTGGTCACATAGAATGATATCGGACACTTCCCAAACTGAAGAATACACTGGTCCCAAATAACCAGTGTGTATGTAACAGATATTCATTATAAATATGATGAGGGAAAGGGATCAGGAAGATCATTGAATTATATGACAGCTGGTGACTATAGTCTGTGAAAAGAGAAGGGTTTCTACTGTTATTGCTACTCCTGTGACCTTACCATTAATGTGGTGGCTGCTGATGCTGCTACTTCAACTAACCACAACTGTCAGCATTTCCTTCTTCCCACTTATTTGTACATTTACCTATGTTTGAGACTATCATAGCGCTTTAATGCATTTTCTCATTTAACCTTCTGAATAAGACTTTGAGGTAGGTATTACCGTACCAATTATACTGATGAAGAATCAGAAGGTTAGAAAAAAAAAAGGTTTTCTGTGAAAATGTGGTAATGTGATTATGTTCACACAGGTTTCTTTGCCCTCAGAAACTGATGTTTTAAAAGGACTGGCAGAGAGAGAGAGAGAAAGACAGGGAGAGAGGAAAGAGAGAGAGAGAGGAGAGAGAGAAAGAGAGAGAGGAAAGAGAGAAAGAGAGAGAGGAAGAAAGCAAAACAAACTAGGATCTTAGGATTAGGTTCAATTTCACATGGCAGAAACCCCAAGTCGCAATGACTTCAGAAAAAAAGAAATTACTCTTTCACATAGTAGAACTATGGAGATAGTCAGTCTGTGATCATTAAGCATTCTCTTTCCATTGTTTTATTCATCTTCTGTGGTATGTGGCTTTTATCCTCAAGACAGACTCCTAGTCAAAGTTAAATAATGTGAAACAAATAGTACATTCAGGTAAAACAGAAATTTGCATAAGAAAGGAAACAAAATTAAAGTACATTACTTGGTTCAGTAGTGAATAATATTTACATATTTATAATATGACACATGCTGACTTAGTTCAAAATTGTGATTTAAATACTGGGAGGTTGGAGAGAAGATGTGGATATGTTCATGAATATATGTTTGGGTAGTGTTTTGGAAATAGATATATCTTCAAATAATAGAGAGAGATAAAGAAAGAGCATCAGTATTACATTCAGGAATATGAAATTAAATACCAGATGAAACAGCTGTAAGGGTCGAAAGTGCATGACTGTGTAGCAGGAGTGTACTAAGAGCTGAAATGAAGAATAAACTAGAGTTTTGCAACAAGTTTTTCCCTGCTCTTTGCAAACTATAAAGGTAATAATTGTTTTAACAGATGTACACTCATTAATCTTGAAGTTGGAAAAACATTTTTAAAGCAAACAGCCGTAATCTCTCAATCCAGGAATGAGCACTAATTACTTTTGAGGTATGTTTTCTCCCGGCTTTAAGGTTATCACAGTCTATGCAGGAGGCGGGCATCAAAGTAGATCACACAGTGAGGGAACAAGTGCATTGAAAAAGACACAGGCAGGAAAAGAGTAGAGCATTTCTACTGCATTTCTACTATATTCCCAAACAGTAGTGTTGGACAATGGTGTGCTGGCAAATGTCTCACAACTGGCTAGTTAAGAAAAATGTTACATGTGTGTATACTTGTATACATTTATTATAATTCAGATATAAAAGATGCACAGCCTGAGATTTATAACAAATAATGAAATATATAATATATTCCTTATTGTAAATTTTTTTTTTTTTTTGAGACAGAGTCTCACTTTGTTGCCTAGGCTGGAGTGCTGTGATTCAATCTTGGCTCACTGAAACCACCACCTCCTGGATTCAAGTGATTCTCCTGTCTCAGCCTCCTGAGTAGCTGGGATTACAGACATGTGCCACCACACCAAGATAATTTTTGTATTCTTAGTAGAGACCGGATTTTCCCATGTTGGCCAGGCTGTTCTTGAACTTCTGACCTCAGGTGATCTGCCCACCTCAGCCTTCCAAAGTACTGGGATTACAGGCATGCGCCACAGTGCCCAGCTCCCTACTGTAAGTTTTATACAATTGATGAATGAAAAATTCTGACACACATGCTGGTTAATATTTTTATTAAGATGAAAGAGAAACATTGAAGATGTATGCTGGAAGAATGGAATGAGAAAATTCTTAGCTGAATCTGATAGTGGTTTTTAAATATTGGAATGATATTTTCTCACTTTTTGTGTGTTATTTATAATGAGATATATTATAAGAGATAATATATTATAAGATATAAGAGATATATTATAGTTTTAAAGTTTAATCTGTATTATTATAATTTTATTCATCATTTTCTTAGGCCTAGAAAATCAACAAAACAAAAAATTAAACCTTCATTTGTAATATTTTTCATTTTTTTATGTATACTATAACCACATTTATTTAAGAATGTATTTCAATAACAAACAGCAAATTCCAACAACACAAAAACCGCAATTACGTTTGTGCCAAAGTAATATAAAATATGCATTTAAAATACTTGGAGTTTTATTCAAGTGATTTGTAGATTTTTTTTTTAATTGTACTTTGGGTTCTGGGGTACATGTGCAGATCATGCAGGATTGTTGCATAGGTACATACAAGGCAATGTGGTTTGTTGCCTCCATCCCCCATCACCTATATCTGGCATTTCTCCCCATTTTATCTCTCCCCAACCTCCCCACCCCACCATTGTCCCTCCCCTGGCCTCCCCCAACAAACCCCAGTGTGTGATGCTCCCCTCCCTGTGTCCATGTGTTTTCATTGTTCAACACCTGCCTATGCGTGAGAACATGTGGTGTTTGGTTTTCTGTCCTTGTGTCAGTTTGCTGAGAATGATAGTTTCCAGATTCATTCATGTCCCTACAAAGAACACAGACTTATCATTTTTTATGGCTGCATAGTATTCCATGGTGTATATGTGCCACATTTTCTTTGTCCACTTTATCATAGATGGGCATTAGGGTTGGTTCCAGGTCTTTGCTATTGTAAACAGTGCTGCAGTGAATATACATGTGCCTGTCTCTTTATAATAGAACCATTTATAATCCTTAGGGTGTATGCCCAGTAATGGGATTGCTCAGTCAAATGGATTTTCTATTTCTAGATCCTTGAGGAAGCACCGCACTGTCTTCCACAATGGTTGAACTAATTTACACTCCCACCAACAGTATACTAGTGTTCCTATTTCTCCACATCCTCTCCAGTGTCTGTTATCTCCAGATTTTTTTAATGATCGCCATTCTAACTAGTGTGAGATGGTATCTCAATGTGGTTTTGATTTGCATTTCTCTAATAATCAGTTATGATGAGCATTTTTTTCACGTTCGTTGGCCTCATATATGTCTTCTTTTGAAAAATGTCTGTTCATATCCTTTGCCCATTTTTGGATGGGTTTGTTTGTTTTTTTCTTGTAAATCTGTTTTAGTCCTTTATAGATTCTGGATATTAGCCCTTTGTCAGATGGGTAGATTGCAAACTTTTTTCTATTTTGTTTGTTGCCGGTTTGGTCTAATGATTGTTTCTTTTGCTGTACAGAAGGTCTGGAGTTTAATTAGGTCCCATTTGTCTATTTTGGCTTTTGTTGCCAATGTTTTTGGTGTTTTAGTCATGCAATTCTTGCCTATACTTATGTCCTGAATGGTATTGCCTAGGGTTCCTTTCAGGGTTTTTATGGTGTTAGGTCTTATGTTTAAGTCTTTAATCCATCTGGAGTTAATTTTAGTGTAAGGTGTCAGGAAGGGTTCCAGTTTCTGCTTTCTGCACATGGCTAGCCAGTTTTCCCAACACCATTTATTAAATAGGGAATCCTTTCCCCATTGCTTGTTTTTGTCAGGTTTGTCAAAGATCAGATGGTTGTAGATGTGTGGTGTTGCCTCTGAGGCCTCTGTTCTGTGCCATTGGTCTACCTCTCTGTATTACTGTAGCCTTGTAGTATAGTTTAAATCAGGTCATGTGATGCCTCTGGCTTTGTTCTTTTTGCTTAGGATTGTCTTGGCCATGCTGGCTCTCTTTTGGTTCCATATGAAGTTTAAGGTGGTTTTTCCCAGTTCTATGAAGAAGGTCATTGGTAGCTTCTTAACGGGGATAATGTTGAATCTATAAATTACTTTGGGCAGTATGGCTATTTTCACAATATTCTTCCTGACCATGAGCATGAAATGTTTCTCCACCTATTTGTGTCCTCTCTTATTTCCTTGAGCAGTGGGTGGTAGTTCTCCTTGAAGAGGTCCTTTACATCCTTTGTTAGTTTAGTTTGGGTGGATATAAAATTCTAGGTTGAAAGTTCTTTTCTTTAAGGACATTGAATATTGGCCCCCACTCTCTTCTGGCTTGTAGGGTTTCTGCTGAGAGATCTGCTGTGAGTCTGATGGACTTCCCTTTGTGGGTAACTCGACCTTTCTCTCTGGCTGCCCTTAGTATTTTTTCCTTCATTTGAACCCTGGTGCATCTGACAATTATGTTGCTTGAGGTTGCTTTTCTTAAGGAATATCTTTGTGGTGTTCTGTGTATGTCCTTGACTTAAATGTTGGCCTGCCTTGCTAGATTGGGGAAGTTCTCCTGGATAAATCCTGAAGAGTGTTTTCCAGCTTGGATTCATTCTCTCTGTCACATTTAGATACACCTATGAAACATAGATTAGGTTTTTCACATAATCCCATATTTCTTGGAGGCTTTGTTCATTTCTTTTCACTCTTTTTTTCTCTAATCTTGCCTTCTCATTTTATTTCATTGAGTTGATCTTCAATCTCTGATATCCTTTCTTCTGCTTGATCAATTCGGCTATTGTAACTTGTGTATGCTTTGCAAAGTTCTTGTGCTGTGTTTTTCAGCTTCATCAAGTTATTTATATTCTTTTCTAAGCTGTTTATTCTAGTTAGCATTTCATCTAACATTTTTTCAAGGTTCTTAGTTTCTTTGCATTGGGTTAGCACATGTTCTTTTAGCTTTGAGAAGTTTCTTATCACCCACCTTCTGAAGCCTGTTTCTTCCAATTCATCAGATTCATTCTCCATTCAGCTTTGTTCTCTAGCTGGTGAGGAGTTGTGATCCCTTGGAGGAGGAGATGTGTTCTGGTTTTTGGTGTTTTCATCCTTTTTGTTCTGGTTTCTTCTCATCTTCGTGGCTTTATCTAGCTGTGGTTGATGACTTTCGGATGGGATCTCTGAGTGGACATCCTTTTTGTTGATGTTGAAGCTATTTCTTTCTGTTTCCTTCTAACAGTCAGGCCCCTCTGCTGCAGGACTGCTTGAGGTCCACTCCAGATGCTGCTTGCCTGGGGACCACCCACGGGGACTGCAGAACAGTAAGGGTTGCTGCTGGTTTCTTCTGTTATCTTTGTCCCAGAAGGGTACCTGCCAGATGTCAGCCTGAGCTCTCCTTTATGAAGTGTCTCTTTGGATATATGGGTGTCGGAAGCTGCTGAAGGAGACAGTCTGTCCCTTATAGGAACTCAAATGCTGAGCTGGGAGCTCTGTTGTTCTGTGCAGAGCCACTGGGCAGGTACATTTAAGTCAGTTGCAGTGGAACTCATAATCGCCGCCTTTCCCAGGTGCTCTGTCCTAGGAAGGCTGGGCTTTATTTATAAGTTCATGACATGCTGCTGCCTTTTCATAGATGCCTTGCCCAGCACAGAGATAATCTAGTCACAGTCTGCCAGCAGAGGCATTGCTGAGCTGCTGTGGGCTCTGCTGCCCAGCTGCTCTGTGAACTTCTTTGAGGTGTTGTTTGTAGAGGTACAGTTAGAACTGCCTCAGTATTGGTGGACTACCTCAGGAGTGGTGGACGCCCTTCTCCGCACCAAGCTGGACTGTCCTGGGTCCAACTGTGCTAGCTGCAAAATTCTCAATCCAGAGCACTTCAGATTGCTTGTTTTGTACAGGTGGCACCCACCGAGCCAGATCACCTCGTTCACTATCTCAGCCCCCTTCCCTTCAGTTGAATGGGTGGCTCTCTTTCCCAGGCATTCCGGGCACCAGTTGAAAGGCCACCCAGATTTGTGTGAGTTTCTTCGTGCCAACCCACAACACTAGCTGAAACAACCATGCTGAAAACTCATGGCACTTTTCAGTCTGGAAATCTCCTGGTCTGTGGGCAGTGAACTCATTTGGGAATGCAGTGATCATTCACCCTCTGCGTTGTTCTTGCTGGGTATTGCACTCCAGAGTTGCTCCTATTTGGCCATCTTGAATCCTCCCAATTCATATATTTTTAAATGTGTTTTGATAAGTGTAAAAAATACAGAAGTAGATGGAGTAATGACATATGAAATATACCAGGACCCAACACACAGATTTTGTACAAGGATCCACCACACAGATTTTGGTTCAAAACCTCTCTCCAATCAACTTCCTTCTCCTCCTCCTTCTCCTCCTCAACCTCTTTTCAGATTTCTATGGTGTAAATTCTTTCATTGCAACCAGTGTAATGCCAGTGAATGTGAAATTAGGAAGAGATGTGTTAATTCTTACATAGTATTTCTGCCATAAAAATACAATAAGTGTAAGTAATTGGAAAATGGCATAAATAATTAAAAGGTGATGGATTTAAGTATATTTTGCTTTTGTTCTTCATATGATTTATTTAATTATAAATGTATATAAATTAATTTTTATTACTACCTTTGTTTAGCTACCAGGTCATAAAATTCCTGAAAATGGAATAATTGTTTCTCGTGAGCTCACAGGAACTGGCACCAGCACACCACTGGTTGTCTGATGAGTGAATAACACTTCCCAGAGAAGGTGAAACATGAAGTGAGTCTTAACAGGTAAGTAGGAATCAGCTGCCCAATGGACTTTGGATGGAAAGGAAGATAAATGCCAAAGCAAAGTGGCTACATAATGGCGAGGAAAACACAATGTGTGGATGGAAATATAAGCAGGTGTGTATTTGCTGAGATGAAATTCTCAGAAAGCAAGGGCATGATAAGAAAAAAACCTGCAAACTGCATCAAGGTACTTAGAATGTATCCTATAGGCCACGAAGAGCTGTTGGAGGATTTAAAGCAGGAGAGTGAATTATTTAGATTTACGGCTGAAGCATGATTTTCCAGCCAATCCTCGTAGAATGAACATGAGAAGGAGCAAGTCTTAAAACACTAAAACCAGTTGGGAAGCTGTTGGAGTGCTTTAGGAAAGTGATGATATGAGCTGATTCAGGACAGTTTTATTTAAGAAAGAGGAGGTGATAGATTCCAGAAATATTTAAGAGATAAAATCAGCAGGGCTAGTGATTGATTAGAAGAAGGCAGGGTGAGGGAGAGGGAAAAGTCAATGATGGCTTCCTGGTTTTCAGCTCAACTTATAAATTATGGAGCCATGGCCAATAAATGGAGTCAAGGAAGAGGATTAGATTTCTGGGCTATGCGATTAATTCAGAGTCCTTATGTACAGTTTCAGTCATTATGGAACATCCATGTGGAAATGTCTTGCAGGTCTGGCTGAAGATAAAATTTAGCGCATGATTAATATATAGGTGTTAGTAGATGAGCTCTGGAGGGGAAAGTGGGAGAAGTAAAAGGTAGGAAACAAAGCAGAACCCAAAGATACATCTGCACATAGAGAATCAGCAGAAGAGGCCCATACTGCAGACAGAATGACTCACCAGAGAGGTGAGAAGTGAATAGGACAACATGAATCATGTAGTCCTGGAAGATAAGCTGTTTAAAAAGCCAGCATGGAGAAATCATGACAGTAATGCCAAATGAATTGTGTATGCCTTTTGTATATTTATATCTGAAATTAAAATGAAGTATCTTTCACATGTTATAAATATCATCTTGAGTGATTTTTTGATTTTAGAAAATTTTAGTGCACAGATAGTATAGACTTACTGTGAAATAATGATAAATATACAAATATAAAAGAATAAATGAAACACTTTTTATCCCACTTCCCAGAGTTAATAGCTGTTAAAATTTCAAATTTAAATGATTCCAGAACTTTTCTGTATATGTGTGCATGTGTGCACTTATCAAAATTAATGTATTATGTTAATTGTAGGAATTTGCACTTATTCAATATTTTAATGACTATGTATAATACGGTGTAGCTATATTATATTTATGTAATCAATACCCATTGTTAAACACTTTAAATTATTATTATAATTTTCACCTATTATAAGAACCATAGTAAACATCCTTGTGCTTATTTATATGTAATTTGGTGGGGTTTTTCTTTGCCTTCAAGAACAATCTCTAAAGTAGAATTAACTAAGTTAAAGGATATAAAATACTTTTAAGGATTTTAACACATTTTGCCAACATGTTTCTTAGAAATACAGGTCTGATGAGATTTTCACCAGCATTTGTAAATGGTGCTCATTTCTACAAGACCTCATCAGTGTGGAATATTCCCGGATTTTATCTATATTTAAAAATACTAATAGTATCCATGAATCTTTCACCTACAACCAAAACAAAAAACAAATCTTAAAGCCAAATATTTTTATGTTGTTTTATAAACTGTTGTAAAACCAGGATGAACTAAGAGTAGCAGATGACACCACATTTTGGTGCGGTAGATTTTCGCAGCCTTCAGTGCGCAGCCTCTATTGCTGAGTTCTTTCCCTGATTCTGCCTTGTTTCCACTTCTGCACTTTTTTTCAAACTACTGTATGCACTGCTTGTTCAGAAGCCTTCTCGCTCTTCTCCTTGTCCAAGTTGTTTGTACATTCATTCAAGTCATTTTTGAAAATTTCTCTTATGAATGCCTGTAGAGCTTTGAGTTTTTAAGCCATAATTAACATTCATTTATATATTTTCATGAGTAGTGTATTCATGTACTTTTCTTACATGGGTTGCAAGATCGTAAGGGAAAGGACAATGGCACATAGTCAGTTCTAGTGTCTTGTCTGTGAATCACATTGTTGCATGGCAATGGATAGGCAATTAGGAAACACAGAGAAGAATAATACAAAATCATGAGCATGTTACTAACTTTGGCTTTGTACTAATGCATTGTCTATTCTAATACAAGACCGCAGTTATTTGATAAGCAGGTCAGGTGCGGTGGCTCACGCCAGTAATCCCAGTACTTTGGGAGGCCGAGGCGGGTGGATCACGAGGTCAAGAGATTGAGACCATCCTGGTCAACATGGTGAAACCCCGTCTCTACTAAAAATACACACACACACACACACACACACAAAAATTAGCTGGACATGGTGGTGCATGCCTGTAATCCCAGCTACCCGGGAGGCTAAGGCAGGAGAATTGCCTGAACCCAAGAGGCAGAGGTTGTGGTGAGCCAAGATTGCGCCAATGCACTCCAGCCTGGGTAACAAGAGCAAAACTCCGTCTCAAAAAAAAAAAAGAAAAGAAAATGAGCATTTTATAGACTATTACGTTTTAAAAATTGGGCAGCTTTCCAAATGATTTTGGAAAAGTTTTGACCTATCGTGTGTGTGTGTGTGTGTGTGTGTGTGTGTGTGTGTGTGAGAGAGAGAGAGAGGTTGTGGAAGGTTATAGATTATGCGGATAGGAAAAGGGACAGATCTAGATGACTTATTTAACAGATATGAAAGCTAAGTTATAGAAATGCTGAGTGAGTTTTTTCAAACACAAGGCTGACAGGAGAGCTGTTGATCCTGAACTTAGATCTGCTGATATTCTGGACAATGTTAGTTTTACACCAATAGGCTCTATCTTTCACACATATATTTTTAATTCATGTATATGGTGTATTTAGAAAAGATTCATAAAATTGACAATTTAGTTTCAAACCTGAAATATAAATATTCCAGTAATCTTAAGTGATTGGAACCACAGAGCAACTTAAGGAACTTCACAAGTTTTCCATATTTTATCACCTCTGCTAAAGCAAATATCTTCTTTACCTAAATATCCGTTGTGCATTTTCTTGGTATTGTTTTTATTATAATCACTTTCAATTGAAAACATGACAATGAAAACATGACAATCTCCCAACAACAATGAAAAAGCCCAAGACCAGATGAATTCACAGCCAAATTCTACCAGATGTACAAAGAACTGGTAGCAATCCTATTAAAGGTGTTCCAAAAAATCAAGGAGGAAAGTATCCTCCCTAACCCATGCTATGAAGCCAGTATTACCCTGAAACAAAAGCAAGGCAAAGACACAACAAAAAAGAAAAGCTATTATCTCTGATGAACATAAATGTAAAAATATCCAATAAACTACTATTTAAACAGATCTAATGACAAATCAGAAAGATAATATTCTGTGACTAAGTAGCTTTTATTTTAAGGATGCAAGGATGTTTTAATATATGGAATATGGTGAATGGCATTTATTGATTTAAATATTGATTTAATTTAAATCAATAAATGTGATTCACCATATTAACAAAATTAAAAACAAAAATCATGTGATCATTTCAGCAGACCCAGAAAAAGTATTTGATAAAATTTAGCATCCCTCCATAATTAAAAACTCTCAATAAAGTAGGCATAGGAGGAACATAAGTGAAAATAATAAAAGCTGTATTTGACAAAGCCACAGCCAACATTACTGAATGGGAAGAAGTTGAAAGCATTTCCCCTAAGCACTTTCACACTCCTATTCAACATACTATTAGAAGCCCTAGCCAGAGAAATCAGGCAGGAGAAAGAAATGAAAAGCATTCAAATTAGAAATGAGGAAGTCAAATTATCTGTATTTGCTGAGAATGTAATCTTATTCCTAGAAAATTCTAAAGACTCTTCTAAAAGACTCCTGGATTTAATATATAAACTTAGTAAAGGCTCAGGATACAAAACTAATGTAGAAAAATTAGTATGCTGAAAAGTTGTTTTTTTCACAGAAAAAACATTGTTTTCAACAATGTTGAAAAGTTGTTTTTTTTTCACAGAAAAAACATTGTTTTCAACAATGTTGAAAAGTTGTTTTTTCACATAATTAAAAAAAAAATTCCTAGAGCTCGAGATGGTGGCTCACTCCTGTAACCTCATCACTTTTGGAAGCCAAGGTAGAGGGGTCACCTGAAGTCAGGAGTTTCAGACCATCCTGACCAACATGGCAAAACCCCATCTCTACTAAAAGTACAAAATTATTTGGGTGTGTTGGTGGGTGCCCGTAATCTCAGCTACTTGGGAGGCTGAGGCAGGAGAATTGCTTGAAGCCAGGAGGTGGAGGTTGCAGGGAGCCAAGATTGTACTGTTGCCCTACAGCCTGGGCAAAAAGAGCAAAACTCTGTTTCAAAAAAAGAGAGAGAGAGGAAGGAAGGAAGGAAGGAAGGAAGGAAGGAAGGAAGGAAGGAAGGAAGGAAGGAAGGAAGGAAAGAAAGAAAGAAAAAACCCTAAAATTTGCATGGCACAACAATAGCAAAAAGCTAGCCAAAGCAATCCTAAGCAAAAAGAACAAAGCTGGAAGCATCATATTACCTGACTTACAATTATACTACAAGAACATGCTAACCAAAAAAAAAGTATGGCACCAGAATAAATTTAGACACAAAGATCAATAAAGCAGAATAGAGAACTCAGAAATAAAGTCACATACCCACAACAAACTGATCTTCAACAAAGTCAACAAAAACATACACTGGTAAAAGAACATCCTAATCAATAAATGGTGCTAGGAAAATGGAGTAGGCATACGTAGAATAATGAAACTGGACCCGTATGTTCCACCATATACAAAAATTAACCCAAGATGGATTAAGAATTCAAATGGAGGACCTGAAGCTTTAAAAATTCTACAAGCAAATCTAGGCAAAACTCTTTTGGACATTGGCCAAGGCAAAATATTTATGACTAAAACCACGAAGGCAAATACAAGAAAAACAAAAATAGACAAGTGGGGATTCATTAAGTTAAAATGCTTATGCACAGCAAAAGAAATAATCAACAGAGTAAACACACAGCTGACAGAATGGGGAAAATATTGGCAACTATGCATCGCTCAGAGGACTACTATCCAGAATCTAAAAGGAACTCAACTCAACAAGCAAAAAACAAATAACTTCATTAAAAAGTGGGCAAAGGACATGAACAGACATTTTTCAAAAGAAACTATACATATGGGCAAAAAACATAAAAAAAAGTTCAACATCACTAATCATTAGAGAAATGTAAATTAAAACCACAATGAGATACCATCTTATATCAGTCATAACAGTTATTATTAAAAGGTAAAAAAAGCAACAGATATTGGCAAGGATGCAGAGAAAAGAAAATGCTTATACACTATTGGTGGGATTGTAAATTAGTACAACTTGTGGGAAATGTTGTGTGGGAAATGTTGTGATTATTTCTCAAGAATCTAACAATAGAACTTCCATTTAATCTAGCAATCTCACTAGTGGGTATCTATTCAAAGAAAAAGGATTTTTTATAAAAACATGCCTGTACTCATATGTTTATTACAGCACTATTTACAATAGCAAAAATATGTATGCAACCTACGTGTACATCAGTAGATGAGTCTAAAAAGAAATGTAGCATATATATATATATATATATACACATTTATATTTGTGCGTACACACATGTGCACACACACATCAAATACTACTCAGCAAGAAATTGAATGAAATCATGTCTCTTAAAGCAAGATGGATGGAATTGGAGACCGTTATTTTAAGTGAAATAACTCAGAAACAGTCAAAAACTGCATGTTTTCACTTATAAGTTGGAGCCAAATAATGTGTACACATGAACATAGACACTGAAATAATTGGAGAAATTGGAGACTCACAAAAATGGGGCGTGAGGGATGAGGAATTGCCGAAAGGTTACAACTCTGGGTGATGATTATATTGAAAGCCCAGACTTCACTATTACACCTAACATACACATAACACAATTTCACTTGTACCACCTACATTTATAAAAGATATGAATAAAATTTAATTTAATAAAAATTAACAAGTATATATATATGTAATGTGGCTTTGAGTTATTATAACTCAAAAGCTATACATTGCATTTGTTATGGCCAGTTTTATAATGCATCATTATATAAATAAAACCACATGTATCAGAAGATCTGTTTAGAAAGGAATGTCCCACATCTTTTCTGAATGGAGTTTAATAGGTTTATATGTGTGTACATATTTTTGCACATCAACTCTTGTGTAGCAAGTTATAAAATTAAAGATATTTTAATGATGCTAGTAGTGATAGATAGGCTTTCTCTTTAGTGATTAATAACAATCTTACAGGCCTGCATACCTTCGTTAAATGTTGGCCCTTCTGTATCTTCATTCATATGTGCCTGTATGTATGGTTATTTGTTTGTATAAACATGTATTCACATATATACGCAACATGTATCTGTGAATGTGTATACAGTGTTATTGAGATGAGCACTTAGGGAAAAATATTTCCCTTCTTGGTTATCATCAAGTGATATGATCTGATAGTTTTCAAAACCACAATAAGAATCTTTTGACTTATGCTTGCCAGGCAGAGATATCTCTTTGCATGTTTAATTTTATCAGCAATTAGACCTCCACGGAAGTTGTAACAAATGCATTCAGCTTGGTGGTTGGCTCTTCCCATACTCCTGGTGCACCTTTACGGTCGTCTGCATTCTCAGCGACCCACACACCTGCCCTGTGTGGATGCCCTGGCACCGATTAGTGGAGTTTATATAATTGAGTCAAATCTGGATGTCAAGGGTTTTTCACTTTGACCTCTAACCTCAACTCTCTTGATGGAGAAACACATATCTTTCATCTCCTCCACCTGCCTACTTGGACACCCTTTCTGTAATGAAGGAGCCCTTGTCATAGCAAGGATTCCTATTTCAAGCTGGGCTCTGTTTCTTTATATCCCTGGGATGTAATTATCTCATGATTAGCACCTTTGTGTCTAATGACTTAATTAGTTAATCACATAAGTGCTGTAAGTGATGTTTTGTGTGATGAAAATGTGCAAAATGTAGTAAATCATCAAGTTCCTCTATGCTGGACAGGAAAGCAAACCACTTAATCTGGGAGTTTAATTTCGGTCTCCTTTAGACAGGTCTTTTTTGTGTGTGGGTTGGTAGAGGTGAGAGAAAAAAATACTGTTTTATATTAAACAGATGGGGGAGGGTGTAATAGTGTTTTCCTGAGCCCTGGCACTTTTTAATCTGCCCTACACACGTACACACAGATTTTAACATTTAATTGCTGCTTTTCCCCAAAATAAGGCCCACTAGCTGGAATGCAGCAACAACTGTTAGAATGTTGTGGTTTCACTTTTTTTTTTTCTTTTTTCTTTACTGTATTTATGTGTATTCTGGATGTATTTAGCAGGTAAAAATCAGCATTTTCAGAATCAAAGAATTTCCATCTTGTTCCCACAATCAGAGGCACACACTTAAGTAAAAATGACTTAATATGTTATTTTGCATAGGTCATTAAGCAATTTGGAGTGGCTTTCCCTACAAATGTAACAGGACTTCAGTGAATCAATAGACATGTAGGGCTGGAAAGGTGTGATACCTTTCCTCACACACCATGATGGTTACGGCCAATATTCCTCCAGCAAATTTAGGTTAACAAGAGAAAAACACAACGACTTTATTTAATCTAGGAAAACGCAGCAGATCCTGTCCAGATTCTTCTTGGCCTCTCTGTGCTGCATTCTGTCCTCTAGGTTGTGTGGTAGGACTCCTCTGGAATGAGGGTCATCAATGGAGAAGAGAGAACAGTGAGAGTGACCTTTCTAGGTTTTATGGCTTGCTTTGGAGGAGAGAAGTTCTCATTTCTATGACCAACTTAGAGAAAAGGAATTTTGGTTTCTATAATAAGCACTGGTGAAAAAGGAGGGTGGGAGCTAGGAGGATGAGAGAAGTTCAGAGAGACCTTGCTTTTGAGGCCTTGCCTTCCAGTCTCCTTTAGATCAAAGTAGTTAGCATGCAGAGGTGCCATACTTCAGGATATCAGGTTCTGAGCATCAACAGATCCATTACTGTCTTGCTTCCTGCCATTGGCTCTTGAGGAAGGGTTTTTTTTTGTGAACTTTGACAAATAAGGTTTTTAAAATATTCACTCTGCCACAGTGTGTTGGCCCAAAAACAAAATTAAGAGACTATTGCAGATTGATGTAAAACTCTATCTTTACAGTTTTCTAACTCTGCTCAGATATTTGTATATTCAAATATTAAATAGTTGTTTTCTATTAATTAAATAGTTGGAAAATATAGGAAACTGGCCAATTTTTAAGGAGTCCTACTGTTAGTTTGAATAATTACAGAATACATTAACCTGTCTCAATTATTTTGGACTTTTTTTTACTTTTTCCAGAAAGGTTTCTGGAATCATACCAGCCTAAAGTAGCATTTCTTTTATCCTAAATTTGTTAGAATTTGATAGAATTCTTTATACCATTGATTTGTTAATTTTGTTCATTCACTCATTCATTCACTTATTTATTTTCATTTAACAGTCATAAAATACCTACATTTCCAGTGCCGGATCTTTTGTTGTATTGAATTATTATTTTTTTGGTGAGGATAAAAGTGTCATTTACCTTTTTGTTTCCTTATTTGTTGTATCACACAACAAGGTTATAAACTTAAGGATCAAGGCCTCATACACTATAGATATGCAATACTTACTGAATTCTTTTTTGTTTGTTTTGTTTTAAACTGAATTTAAATGGATGTGGTGGCTCGCACCTATAATTCTAACACTTTGAGAGGCCGAGGCAGGAGAATTGCTTCAGCTAAGGAGTTTGAGACCAGCCTGGACAACAGAGAAAGACCCTATCTCAAAAAGTAAAAAGAAAGAAAAGAAAAGGAAAAGAAAATTTGATTTTTCCAGAGACTAAATATCAAATAAAAAACTTTCTTTTTACTGTGAAGTTACTACAAATAACAAATTCTACATTGAATGTTTGTACATTCTTTATATTTTGCTCTTGGAAGAAGTCTAACAGCTGACTCAAATTAAATGCTGCAAAACATGCTGTTTAAAAAGAGTGGTGTGTGGATTAAGCCCAAAGGTCACAGAGAAGCATGTAGTTTCTCATAGCATGCAGAGATGAAGGCAAGGTGTAGGCAAGGATTTATGCATTTGAGTAGAGAAGTGACAGATATTTTTGCAAGCCCAACTGTACCAGAAGAGTTGCAATTTCTGACAAATAATGGTAATACATCTTAAAGCACTGTAATAAAACTTTCCAAGTAAATTTGTATTAATTTGTTTTTAAGAGGACTCATGATCAAAGGTATATGGGTAGAAGGGGGGTAATCCCTTTTCTTCTCATCACACACACAAAAATAATAAATTTATTAACATGCATAATGTATGGGAGCCACAACATAATACAAAAAAGTAAAAAAAAAAAAAAGAATAAAGAAAAAATAGCCAGATGTTTGATGCTTAAATATCCTCTTCACTGGGGAGAGGGCTGGGGAACCCATAAATGAATGAACTCAAAGACAAGCAGGGATTTGTAAATGATTCTGTTTGGATCATGAATGGGACTGAAAGAAGTTTCAGAAAGTTTGCCTGAGTAACAGAAAAGTGAGGGGCAGAATAGCACACTGAGCAAAGGTTTTCTTCTTATGCAGATACAGTTCCCCCAGGTAGTCTCTTAAAGCTGCCTCAGCAGAATAGATGAAAAGTCATTTGAGCCATGATGACAAACCCCAGTCTCTTCTCTTCTCTGGTGGTTAATTTCTACTGACTATTTAATAATATTCCTAGGAAGGGGGCTTGAAGACAAGTGCATTTCTCTTAGTAGACATTTGCTCACTCAGATAAGAGATTTTCCACAGAGATTCCCCTCCTGATGCTTTGGGAAAAAAAGGGTCAGAGACACAGAGAGGTGAAGGAAAGTCAGGGAAAGATTTTAAGGCTGATTTTTTATTTCAGCATATTAATGTGCCATATTCTGAGACAAAATGATGACAACTGCCTTAGCCTCATTTTCTTAAACCGTGGTGAGCACCAGCATCACCTAGGAAACTTGTTACACATTTGGGTACACAACTTTTGTTTAACCATAGCCACAACTGTTGGTTTGCTTTAATGAATTATCAGACTTGGGAAAGACCTTCAAGACAGTTCAATTCGGTGATTTTTAAAAGGTGTAGGTATTGCCTTAAAACTAAAATTCCAAAATTTGGAACCATTCTATAGATTTGGACTTGATCCTTAGGAGTGAATAGCTGGAGTTAAGACTCACAAGAGAGGTATTCTGTAGATATGGAAGAAAAAGAAAAAAGGAAAACTGACCCTGAATAAAACAATATGAGGAGAAACTCAGTGCGTGCAGGAGTGTAAACAAAGAAGTCCCACCTTAAGTCCCAAGTGAGTCAGACTTCTGGCAAATGTTAGATGGTCACACGTTATCTGATAATCCCCAGTCCATCAAGCTGCGGACTGTTTGAAGAAAGAAATCCATCCTTTCATCCATAAATGTTTATATACAGCAGAAATAAAAGAAATAGAGAGAAAGCTTTTTGATAATGAAAGATTTAATCAGAATCATGTAAAAAACAAAGCAAGACTTGGAGTAGGCAACAGAAGCAATCATCTTCTTAAGGTAATGAGCTATTCACCACTTTGACTTGCCTGAGTGAGAGGGATCATTATCTACCTCAAGAATGTTAGAAAGAACATTAGCATAACAGCAATTTACCTACATGTGATGCTCCTTCTGGTTATTGACGGAAATACGTTTTACTGATTTCTGGAACTTGGCTCTGTGCAATCGGCATGGATAATTTTGAAGAAGCAAATGGATCTATAACCAGCCGAGTTATAGGTGATAGATATTAGATCACCATAAACTCTCAAAAAGAAGGCTTTCTGGATTCACATAAATGGAAGAAAAACCCTTAAATGCAACCAGTAAAGCAGGGAGCTCATAGAATGTTCCTGTACGGGGGCTGGGCATCTACTAAACTAATTGCTGATGGGTTTCAGAACACACTACTAAAAATATGGCACCTTGGAATATTGAATACTTGATTGATTTGAGATGGAGTCTTGCTCTGTCACCCAGGCTGGAGTTCAATGACATGATCTCAGCTCACTGCAGCCTCTGACTTCAGAGTTCCAGTGATTCTCCTGCCTGAGCCTCCTGAGAAGCTGGCGTTACAGGCACGTGCCACCATGCCTGATTAATTTTTGTATTTTTAGTAGAGATGGGGTTTCATCATGTTGGCCAATCCTGACCTAGGTGATTGGCCTCCCAAAGTGCTAGGATTACAGGAATGAGCCTCCGCACCCAGCCTGAATATTTTAAGTGGAAGGAAATTCAGAAGTAACAGGTGCTGGAAGAATTCTCTAGCTTTCCTCTTCCCTCTTGTGAGAGGTGCCTTCCCTCTGCCCAGGGGAAAGGAACATCCTAATCCCGGAAGATGAGTAGATGCCAAGGAATCAGAACAGGTCCTGCTAAGTTTCCCCAGATTATTTCCTTTTCCCCATAGATTATTTCCTTTTCTATCAAAATTTCTCATGACTTTCCACTCTTGATCAAACATGGTATAAAAATGCTTATGCTTAAAGAAATTGTGAAGATCTTCATTGCCTTATGAAAGAAATGAGTCATGTAAAACTTAAATATAGCTGTGCACTTTTCTCTTGCTAATCTGTCTTTCATCCGTCTAACGTGGCCTATGCTAATGAAACTAAGGTGTGTAGAAGATAAATATTTCTCCCCTTTACAGAGCTAAGCTCCTAATAAATGTTTATATTTTTATATTTATAAAACATATTAAAACACATGTCTATTTATAAATTCACATAAGGACAAAAGATACAAAAATAATTCAATTAAGGTAATTAAATAACGGTACCACAACTTAATATAGTTTTTAAAATTACCACATACAGCACAGTGCCTAGGACCACATACTTTGTGGGAGAAAATCTTTGAAATAAATGAAGAAAAGATATAGAAAACTGATAGCATAATTCTTTCCTTTTAAATTATTCTTTTGCGTGAATTGATACATTACAAAATAAGCCCTGTGTTAATTGTTGCCAGTGACAGATACTTTGTCATAGCCAGCTCTTACATGCTTAGCACAAAATCAGTACTTGTAGCAGAAAAGTAGAACAGTACAAAGAGTGACATGTGGGGAGATGACGGAGAAATTAGAGGGGCTAATGGTGGAAGTTCAAAATGTTCATGTCAGCTTCTGTCTTTATTGCTCATCACTTAGAAAGCAGATGACCTTGAACATTGTTCCTGTGAGCCAGCTGAAAGCCTGAGTCACTCAAAGTTTGATATTCCAATTTTTCCAAAGAAAGTCTAGGATATTGGATTAAATTATGTTTTTTTTTTTTTCATATCTTATCTTTGCATTGAAACTGCTATGAGCAATTCCTATCAGGAAATTCTTCTTCATGCCTAATCCTAATCCCTTATGCTATAATTGATGCTTCTGTGCATTATTTCTGTCCTCAGCAGTGATTAAAGACAGTTGACAGGTACAGCAAACGGCGATTGCACATGTATACCTATGTAACAAACCTGCACATTCTGCACATGTATCCCAGAACTTAAAGTAAAATAAATAAATAAATATAAAAATAAAATTGAACTAACAACAACAACAACAACAAAATAGCCGGCTGCATTGTGCAGTTTTAAGATGCCCACAGAACCTTCACCATAATTGGAGAGTGTTATTAAGTTGTCTCTCAGACTGCACGTTCTCAGGCTAAATAATCTCTGTTCTTTAACTTTCCTTATTACCTTGATTCTTTGTATCTGTGAACCATCAGTGTGGCTCTGGGAAGATGCTTGCTCTAGGTGCGATACTCAGTACTGTTTCCATATGAGTTCCACATACCAAGCTCCCATTAAAGCCAGGAAAGAAAGCAAAAGAGAGGCAACGACAGGCCCAGAAGCCTTTGGAAAACAGAGCTGGCACTAGGAACAGAGGGAACCCATTAGAGTGGTGCAAGGTCAAAGGGGGGCAATCAGAGTGGGCGTAGGTCAGAATCATGCATTCTTAGAAGGCCTGTCAGTTGAGGATGGTAAAGTCTAGACAGCAGACAGTGGTATCCCAAAAGGTAGGCAGATATTAAATAGTCTGTATGACGTATTCAGGGTTCAGGAGCACAGGCAAGAAGCCTGAACATCGGAGGATCTGGATGTCTGGACCAGGTGTGCTAGCCAAACATGATTAGCAAAAAGGCAGAAAACATGAGAAACACTCTGAACACAATGAGCATCAAGAAAAGAAGGAAATGCATATACGGAGCCAAAGTTTTTCTTCCTAGGGGGAGCTTTTCCTTCCTTCCCTTACAGGAGCAAGTCTTAAGACTTACTGTGCAGCCCCCATCTATCCACTCTGATGAGCTAAGTAAGTGTGCACAGTGGCCTGAGAAAGACATGTGAAGAGCTTTTTAAAAGTACATAATTTCCTTAGCCATTATTATTAAGTATTCATTTAACATATACTTACTGTGTACTGCTAACAAACTGTAATTGGGAAGCCATTAGGCTGAGATAGCTCCAGCACTGTGGGTCCCACAAAAGCAAACTGAATCTCAAGGTAAACAGTAGAATGAAACTTAAGCTTTACCAATCAGAAACTACCAACTAATCTCAAAGCAGGGACTTTCCACAAGATTATATTTAAATAAGGCAAATGCCTAGTGGTAGCCAATCAAGTGATTTTTTTTTACTTTGCTCCTTCCCACATTTACCCTATAAAAGCCCACTGCTAATGCTTCAAGGTGGAACTCTCTGAACCTCTTCTGGTTCTGAGTGCTGTCTGATTCATGAATCATTCTTGGTTCAAATAAATTTTGTTAAGTTTTTTAAAGTTTTGCTTTTAACAATACCTCCCATGTACCAAATGCTAAGTCAGTATTTTAATTCTGGACTATTCCCCAAAATTATGTTCTTCCACTCATTTATCTGATGAGAGCAATATAAAACAATAAGAAGTATGGTTATCCTTAAAGAGGGTACCCTTAATAAGTACTTTCAAGGCAAAACATAAATTAGAAACAGGTATAGATAAGTCTGGCTTAACAAGATAAATTTTTTATTCATTCAATAAATATTGTTCATTGCTTACTATAATCTATCACTAAGTAAAACTTGTTATTTAAACTCCAGGAGCTTACAATCCAAGCAGAAGCTTGAAATTTTAATAAAATGATACTGCAATGTGCAGAGGAATGAAATACAGTTCTTGAAAAAAGTTAATTCATGAATCCTCAATCAACCTTTTATAGGAAAAATATACACAATGGAGATTTTACATGGCTTGAACTGGGGGAAATTTTTAAAATGTTTTATGCTTTATGTAACTTTTTTTTTAACCTTAAAAATTTCTTTTATATTACTTCTAAAACTTTCTGAGGCCTAGGCTTAGATAAAACAAAAGGAATTAATTTGATGAATGAGATAAGAGATAAATCCAGATATTCACGTCCTGGATAGTCTTCTTCCTACTTGCATTTTCTGTAAATATATCTTCTGTAAGGTATTACTCGGATTAGCTTCTGGTTCACATATTGTCTTTCTGTAGTTGTAACAATAAAAGTGGGCAGTTTTTGAACCTAATTTTGAAATATTAAAAGCAGTTTAAAAGTACTTAACCTAAGTTACAGCAGGATAAAATATGGTTGTTTATTTGCATCTGTTATTCTCTTCTGTAATGCACATGATACCACTATGGCAAAAGTGACATTCTTTTAAAATAAAGGTGCTTAAAATTCCACAGATGAAGAAGATTAGGAGCAATAAGAATGGGAAAAGAAACACCATAAAAGAAAAAAAATGTGAATAACAGGCAAAATCGTTTGAAATTTTAAAAGGTTAATTAGAAGACCAGATTGTGAAGCTTTTGGTTTAATTCCATCTGATTTTGGAGTCTTTTCAAATAAATAATCAAAGGTATGTTAATGATATATAAATTTTAAGTCATCAAAGATAACCATTCTTCCTAGAAAAAAAATGAAATTCAGAATAGTGTCTGTGTCTTACCCAATCTGGGAAAAATAGAATTATTGATGCCAAATGAAAGTTTTCTATTTTCTTTTGAGTGACAGAATCAGATATCAACATTGTCATATAAACAGGCAGGTCTGGGATTAATTCCTTGGCCAAAATGAACAAACACAAAAGACTTTTCAGAAAAGCTGTGCTTTGCTACTTTTCGTGTGGTGCTGGTCTTTAAAGCAAATAAACCTACCACAAAGAAGGGAGTGAGCATTCCCAATCAGATGAAAACTAAACCAATAAAAGCCCGCAATTATTCATTTTGAAAAGGAAATGGCAAGCTATTCAGTAATATCTATCTTCTCTATGGCTTATTTTTTTTCTTAGGCCACAGTTATTTAGTGATTATTCTCTTGCTTAAAAGTAAGCAATCCACGGCTATTGAAGAGTGTTGTTTTATATAGTAGGAATGGTATTAAGTTCAGCTCTAATACCCAAATCTCTTCAATCAATGAATGATGTAATAGTTGATGCATATCAAATTATTTACCCAGCAGGAGCTGTTTCCAATGTTAAAATGCAAACTTACAAGTTACCTGAAAAAATTTAATACATCAACTGAGAAGCTCCACTTCACCATATGCTCCGACTCTGTCCCCAACTCCCACCTCAACCTGGCACAGATATTTACTGACTTTAAAGATTCCATTCTTCTTTGCTTGTTTTATGTCTCTGTCTCTGTCTCTGTCTCTGTCTCTGTCTCTGTCTCTCTCTCTCTCTCTCTCTGTGTGTGTGTGTGTGTGTGTGTGTGTGTGTGTGTGTGTGTGTGTGTTTGTGTATGAATCCAGTTGGTCAGCTCATTTCCTATTTTCTAAATACACACACACACACAAATTACTTTACTATATGATTATGTAACCAGAGAATGCCTGTCTTGACTAATATCTTTTTAGATAAAGCATTTGAACCATCACAATTGCTAGTTTAATCTAATAATTTAATGTGGAAATCTACTTTCAAGTTCTATATAAGACTCTCCCTCTTAAAAACAAACAAGCAAACACTAATAACCAATTGGACCAAGGCATACTTGATATTTTAAAACTTGGCACAAATCTTATGGACTTAAACAATGTGCAGAGTTGGGAAGAAAAAAAGGTAATATTACAATGAATAAATTATGACCTAAGTATGAGTTACATGTAATCATTCAGATAGATTCTGTGTCTCAAATGTAAAAGGTATAGACATATTTTGGAAAAGCCAACTATTTAATAATTAGAATCTACTTAGTGAGAATGTCACTCATGTTTTACTAGAATCACGAAGATGCCAAATTTTGCGTCTAGAAGCGATGATTCTGTAGTCAAAGTTATCCAGGCTCAAATCCTGCTTGTATCAGCTTAGTTTTGCTGTGTGATTTGGTCCAATTACTTAACCTTTCTGTGCCTCAGTTTCTTCACATGTTAAATGCGGATAATTTTAGTACCCATTATTATAAGATTGTTGTGAAGATTTAACAAATCAGTATGTGTAAAGTGCTTAGAAATATGCATCTTACATGTGTTAGTGTTATATAAATGTTTGCTATTATTGTTACATTATCAAAATACTTAGTTATAAATCTAAATATGTAAATATTTAAAGACATTTATTGATATTGCTTTGGAGTTTTAACTTATGATAGAGAGAGTTAGGGAAAGAGAACTTAAACTGGAAAAGCTAAGGTAAAGGGCACAGGAGGTATTTAGTGGTAGAGCAAGTAAATTTTTTAATTGATTACTTTATTGATACATACTAAAGACACACAATTTTGGTTTATATGTGATAATTTGATATATTCCTATAATCAAATCTTAGTGATTAATATATCTGTCACCTTAAATAATTATCTTTTCTTACCCTGGGAACTTCTGTATTATTCTCTTGTAGCTATTTTGGATGCACAATTGATGAATGTTAACTATAGTTACCTTACCAATCTGTCAAACGCTAGGTCTTATTTCTTCTGTCTAAATGCATATTTGTACCCATTAATCAACCTCTATTTCCTCTCCACTTCCTGGCCTCTGGTAACCACAAATTTACTCTCCAGCCTCATGAAATCTACTTTTAAAACAAAAAAACCTCCAATACATGAGTGAGAGCGTGCAATCTTCGTCCTTCTGTGCTTGACTTGTTTCACTTAACATAATGGTCTTCAGTTCCATTCATGTTGTTACAAATGACAGGATTTCATTCTTTTGTGTTGGCTGAATTATATTCCATTGTGTCTATCTACAGCATTTTCTTTATTGATTCATCCAGTGATGGATACTTATGTGGATTCCATATTTTGGCTATTGTGAATCATGCTGCAATAAATATGGGAGTACAGATATGTTCTCCGCATACTGATTTCTTTTCTTTTTGTTATATGACCAGTAGTGGAATTACTGAATCATATGACAGTTCTATTTTGAGTTTTTGAGGAACCTCCATTTTTTCAAAAATAGCGGGTGTACTAATTTATATTTCCACCAACCGTGTGGGAGAGTTCTCCTTTTTCCACATCCTCACCAGCATCTTTTATTTCCTGACTTTTTAATAAGAGCTATTCTAACTGAGGTAAGGCAATATCTCATTGTGGTTTTGACTTGTATTTCTCTGATTATTAGTCATGTTGAACATTTTTCATATACCGTTCAACATGTGTGTCTTCTGATAAATGTCTATTCAAATCTTTTGCTCATTTTTTAATCAAAAATTGTTTTTGTTTCATTTTTTGCTATTTAGTGGTTTGAGCTCCTTATATTTTCTGGTTATTTATTTTTTTTTTTTTTGAGACGGAGTTTCGCTCTTGTTACCCAGGCTGGAGTGCAATGGCGCGACCTCGGCTCACTGCAACCTCCTCCTCCTGGATTCAGGCAATTCTCCTGCCTCAGCCTCCCGAGTAGCTGGGATTACAGGCACGTGCCACCGTGCCCAGCTAATTTTTCGTATTTTTAGTAGAGACGGGGTTTCACCATGTTGACCAGGATGGTCTCGATCTCTTGACCTCGTGATCCACCCGCCTCGGCCTCCCAAAGTGCTGGGATTACAGGCGTGAGCCACTGCGCCCGGCCATATTTTCTGGTTATTAATCTTTGTCAGATAGATAGCTTGAAGCTTGTTTTCTCCCATTCTGTAGGTTGTCTCTTCACTTTGTTGTTTCCTTTGCTGTGCAGAAGCTCTGTAGCTTGACGTAACCTAATCCAAATAATTGTTTTTACAATTACACAGAAGAGTATTGTTTTAATAAGCCATAAAGATCGTGGAAGTATTTTAATAGCAATAATACAAATTGTAACCATATGTGACTTGAAATAAAGAATATTATTAGTAATAATATTTGTAACATGTACTTACCTCTCATTTGCCAGGTGTTGGTAAAATTTTATTCCCAGGTCTTTGTATCTTCTTGGCCTTTGAAAATACCCTTGTTCCTTTCAGATTTCAATGATCATACTGACAAACAACAGAATATTTGTGTCAAGGTATTATGGATTCATACAATGAATATAATGACATTATGTAGCAAATTCTATACAGAACACATGTGAAGATGCATGATTGGAAGTCTACAAGCATTCTCTATGGGTTGTCTACTTGTACAGCCACCTTGTCCTGACGTTTTGATTTTCATTCATCATCTCTTCCGGTAATCACAAACCTCAGCAAATACCAGGAAGCTTATTTCAGTTACCATCTTTTGTGAATGGCTTTAACGTTCATCAAGAAGGGTGAATAAGTCAAGAGTCATGAATATACATAACTATTATGTTACATATAAGGTCTTGGACTTTTATACTCTCTGAATTTCTCAAATAAAGAAAACTCTCATTCATTAGCACCATTTCATTTATATTATCCTTGCCCTCACTCAACCGTATTGCAGCATCTTGTAGGGATAAAGTGAACACCACATACTGCTGGCTAGTTCTTTCTATTTCAATTCAATTTAAATTTATGGAAGTGAACTTACATTTATTTGGAAAAACTAAAACAATTTTCAAAAACCATGTCACATTATCCTCCTGCTTACAATTTTGGACTAGAATGTTCTTCAGTAACAAATAAATTCTTACATCTCAGTGACTTAACCAGCAAGATACAGATCCATTTATCACTAATGTCACAGTCCAATGTAGGTCAGATAGCTCTCCTCTGCAGCTTTACTGCTCCAAGTAGTGACTCAGGGACCTAGGTTGTTTTCGTTTTGCAATTCTACCTTGAAAATCTTTTGCTTCCAGCTATGGGTTTGGAAAATACACACAAGTTCTTAATTGCGACAACCTTGAATGCAATTACTTGAAAGTCTATTTGTAAAAATTAGTCACATTATCCCATCTAGCTAGATGCAATACAGAAAATAAGTTGTAAGTATATTTGATGATCTCAAACCATAGCTACTTTTTATAGTAGTTAAATTGACATTCCTTTATAGGACAAATAAAGCAGTTTGTAATCTGATTCCTAAAAGTTTCTTTCTGATTCAACTGTTGATGGTCCTGAATTTATCCTGTGCCGCAGACACACAGAATGTCATATGTTTTTAATACTTCCACCCAGTTTGTTTCATGTTTTCTTATTTTCTGTAATAAGGAATATATTTAAAAATCCACTCAAACTATAAATGTCAGAAAGCACAGTCGGTGCCCATAGCTTGCACATGTGCTAACTGAGAAATGCATATTAGGTATCTTTATAGTTGATTTTCACTGCAGTTGAGCAATTTGAATCAGTAGCTGTCCTAGTTATTCATTACTGTCTCTCAGGTCAAAATCCGTTCATTCATTACCTGCTTTATGATAATGGATACATTACGCGTATATCCTTTGCAAATAGCACAGTGTTCAACTTTCATTCATAAGAAACAAAGAGATATGGCAGGTTCTCTTCTTGGTTCTGACGCAGTACTATTTTCTTTTTTCTTTTTTTTTTTCTTTTTTTTTTTTTTTTGCTTCTGCTGTACCCCTTCTAGAGGTGCTCTGTTCTAGGGCAAGTAGTACCTCAACTAGCTTGTAGCCCAGGCCACAGTCTACTGATATCTTTTCAGTGGTCCTCTTAAAATAGACTCTGCACACTAAACTTTTGAAACATCTTGCTGATGAACAGATCTCCAGCACCTGAATGAGCCTCTGTGCATCTCTGGGCCTCAGCCTGCCGGTCCTCCTAAATGATGTTTTCTAATTTCCTGATGATTGAGTCATTTCTAGTTGGGGCAACTCAGAGAGCTTCGCCACCTAGTGAATTGCAATCTCACCTTCTATAACAAGATCTGAATCTCAGCCTTGGGGATCCTCCCCACTCCCCACTCTGCTCTCTAAGTTATTCCTCCCTTGAGTACACTCTCTCAGCCATCCAATATTCTTTAGAGCCATCTTTTTCTTTCTTATAGTTACTCCACAGTTGTAGTTCATAATTCTTTATATTCAACTTTCCCTGTTCCAATTACTGTGTGGTTTCTCACTCTCAGTTGGATCTGGACTGGTAAAATAACTCCATCTAATCGAATTGTAGCTTAACTTTGGATCCCTCCTCCTTAAATAAAACTCTTCAAAAATATTCAACATCGTTGAAACAAAAAGTTATTTTGCATACAAAGGAGGGTCTCCATAGGCTAAGCCATGAAATTAAATGAAGTAAAATCTCAAATTAATCAGAATTTTCTCAGCTTGGAAACACTGGTATAATCAGTTTATGTGCTGTGATGGGTTATTATTCAGGCCTTGAATCGTTATCTGTCTAAAGCTTCTACCTGAATTTCAAGAGAAGACATTTAACTTCTAAAGGCTAATAATTTAATTAAATCAACAAATGCAAAAACAGTCATGCATCAGTTAATAATAGAAATATGTTCTGAGAAATGCATGGTTAGGAAATTTTCTCAATGTGTGAAGATCATAGTGTGCGCATACAAACCTAGATGGCATAGCCTACTATACGTCTAGTCTAGATGAGATAGTCTATTGCTCCTAGGCTACAAACCCATACAGCATGTTATCATACTGAATCCTGTGGGCAGTGGGAGACCAATAGTATTTGTGTATCTAAACATATCTAAACATTAAAAAATACAGTAAAAATAAAGCATAAAATATAAAAAAGTTTCTCATGTATAGAGCCATTGTCAAAAATAGGACCTTCAGGGATGGACATTACTCTGTTTGAGTCAGTTAGAGAGGGGTGAGTGAATGTGAATGCCTAGGGCATAACTGTACACTACTGTAAGCCTTATAAACACTATACACTTAGACTACCCTAAATGAATTTTGTAAATGTTATTTAATAATTATTTAAGTTTAACTATAACATTTTAATTTTTTTTAAATTTTAACTTTTTTGGTAACACTTAGCTTAAAACACACATTGCACAGCTGTACAAAAACATTTTCTTCTTCTTCTTTTTTTTTTTTTTTTTTGAAACAGAGTTTTGCTCTTGTTACCCAGGCGGGAGTGCAATGGTGTGATCTTGGCTCACCACAACCTCTGCCCCCCAGGTTGAAGTGATTCTCCTGCCTCAGCTTCCCAGGTAGCTGGAATTATAGACATGCACCACCATGCCCAATTGATTTTGTATTTTTAGTAGAGGCAGGGTTTCTCCATATTGGTCAGGCTGGTCTCAAACTCCTGACATCAGATGATCTGCCCGCCTTGGCCTCCCAAATTCTGGGATTATAGGCATGAGCCACCATGCCAAGCCAACATTTTCTTCTTTATATCCTTAATTTGTAAGGCTATTTCCTTTTTGATTTTTTTTTGTTATTGTTAAAAACAAAGACACAAACACACATATGAGCCTAGTCCTAGGATCAAAATATCTCTATTTTCTACCTTCAGATCTCCCACCGGAAGTTCTTCAGTGGCAGTAACAAACACAGAGCTGTCATCTCCTATGATAACAATGCTTTCTTCTGGATTACCTCCTTAAGGACCTGCCTGAGGCTAATTTACAGTTAACTCTTCTTTAATAAGCAGAAAGAGTACACTCAACAACAATGACAAAATACATAGTATAGTAAATAAATAAACCAATAACATAGTCATCTGTTATCATCATCAAGCATATGTACTATCCATAATTTTATGTGCTATACTTTTATGTAACTGGAAGCACAGTAGATTTGTTTACAACAGAATCACCACAAAATGTGAGCAATGCCTTATGCTATGTTACTACAATGAACAGCTACAAGGTCACTAGATGATGGGAGTTTTTCACCTTCATCATAATCTTATGGGACCACTTTTCTATATGCAGTCCATCATTGACCAAACCTCATTATGTAATGTGTGTCTATATATATTTGAACAAACAGGAAATAAAAAAGCACCAGTATTCTTCTGTGTGACTCAGAATTATGTACTCAATTTTAAAAGTATGTAAGATAGGATCATAAACAAGAGTGGTAAAAAAAAAAAATGTGTAATCATTAGGACAGAGATAGCTAGAAATGTCCAAAGTGATTTTTGGTCTATGAGTATGTTGAAAGGATAAACTCAAATGTAGATTGTAACACTAGGTAAAAAAGCGGAAAGTTATTGAAAGGATAAATAAATGTATGCTCTTGTCCAACATTTTAAAAATAAAAATAAAAAAACTGAAAACATACATTTAATGATCTTTACTCTCTGAAAACTGTTACCAAATTTACTGCATGATTATTATTAATGGTAACTTAAAGATGAGGAATTGGGTTTTGAAACTGGTCATGCTCTTTTTTCAAACCTGGATATGAACATACGCGGTTAGCTCCACCTGGAGAAGCACCTCCTCCACAAAGCTTCCACCTCCAAAAATACCTCCCCAAACAAAAAGCTCCATTAATGTCCATTTTTTGTCTCCTGCTAATCCTTAATGGTTTAATCCAACGGTCACTCCTTTGGCAAAAGATGTGCCTAACAGGTCTCCTCCCACCCTCCACCCTCGTCCCTGGTCTTAACCCTCACCCCAACCACCCTCACAGATATGGGTGCAAACACACACCAACAAAGTAGACTAGTTTCTTAGTTACTCCATAGGTAACTAGTTTCTTGTTACTCCATAGGTAGCATATTCATTTTCATTTTACACTTTGTACAGACTGAATGTTTGTGTCTCCCCAAATTCTTATGTTGAAGCCTAATCCTCAAGGTGAAGGTATTCAGAGGTGGGGTCTTTAAGAGACAATTAAGTTTTAAGGTTGGAGCTCTTGTGATGGGATTAGTGCCCTTATGAGAAGAGACTCAGGTTGGGGACAGTGGCGCACAGTGGCTCACACTTGTAATTCCAACAATTTGGGAGGCTGAGGTGGATGGATCACGAGGTCAGGAGTTCGAGACCAGCCTGACCAACATGGTGAAACCCCATGTCAACTAAAACTATACAAAAATTAGCTGGGCCTGGTGGTGATGCCTGTAATCCCAGCTACTTGGGAGGCTGAGGCAGGAGAATTGTTTGAACCTGGAAGGTAGAGGTTGCAGTGAGCCGAGATTGTGCCATTGCACTCCAGCCTGGGTAACAAGGTGAGACTCCATCTCAGAAAAAAAGAAAAAAGAAGAGACACAGAAAAGTTTGCTTTCTCTCTCTCTTTCCCTCTCTCTCTCTGCTCTTCACCATGTGAGGACACAGCAAGGAGGCAGTCATCTGCAGACCAGGAAGAGAGCTCTTCCCAGACCCTGATGATGCTGGCATCCTGATCTCAGACTTCCCAACCTCCAGAAGTGGGAGAAATAAATTTCTGTTTTTAGGCCACTCAAGCTATGATATATTTTATAGTAGCCTGAACTCACCAAGACCAGACTTTTCATTTGCATTTCTTGCATATTTTGGTTCATTTATTTTCTGTCCCCTCCATTTATTATGAACTTCGCAGGGACACACATCTTGGCACCAATTTTCTTTGGATTCTCAGCATGTAGGATAGTAACTGGCACATCAGACTTCAATGAATGTTTCTGCGCTGAATGATTGTGAGATATTTCAGATCCTGAGCTAGAAGCAGAGGGAATAAAGATAGAATTATTAAATAATCCCCACTGGGTTTACAAGCTAAATGTGAGAACTGCTTCCTTATTTACACATCTGTGGGAACATTATCTGAAATGCTTTCAGAATTATGTTTTACCCATTTAGAATTTATTTTGTGCTATGTATTATTCTGTGTGCTTTAGCTATATTGACTCCTTTAATATTTATATGTAAATTGTGTGCCATAGGTATACACATTCTCTCCACTTGATGATAAAGAATGTAACTTCTTTTGTGGGTAAGTTCTTTATCGTCAAGTGGAGATAATGCCATCACATTTTATGTGACAGCAACAGCTTTTAAGGGGCAGAGATGGGACTTAAGCCAAGGCAGCCTGACTCCAGGCTCAACATGCTGAATGATACCACTCCACATTAATATGATGAAGATAGAGTCTGGGAAGCAGCCAGAGATGACATTCTATAGGTGATGCTTGAATCAGATACCATAGAACATTTTTGTAACAACAACAAAATGAATAAATCTATCATTGTTTAATGTTTTAAACTTTTCAAACAGGCAAGGTCTTACATGGAGACCAGAGGCTCAGAAGAATTACAATTTTTTCCCAAGTAAGATAATTTATTTGAGGAACAATTTAAATGTGATCCAAATATTCGTGAAACATTTTGCTTGGCATTAAAGATGGACAAAGTAACAAATATTACTACTGTCCTCTAAGGGCCCAACATCAAATGGGACATTCAGATATATTCATTTAACAAATCATTTTTTCAGTGCTGTTCTGTGTTTGGCACTGAAGTTAGAATAGTGCACCAGGGATCTAAGGCCTAAGGTTCTTGAAGAGACAGGTAAACAGTGTGATATCCCTAGAGAAAGTTGGCAGGAGTGTGAGTTTTCTTCAGACACAGCAGTGAGGAAAGATCTCTCTGGAGTCCAGGATGAAATCTGAGATAAGAAATAAATGTTAACTTTATCAAACAAAGCAACACATGATGTAGATAGGATACTGAAATCACATAGTTTATAGGCAAATGACCCTTGATGCATTTCATAAAAATGCATCTTTATTTTGCTTACAGCCTCTAACCAATTCTGTGTTTTTTTTTGTTTTGTTTTTTTTTGTTGTTTGTTTGTTTGTTTTTGAGACAGAGTTTCACTCTCGTTACCCAGGCTGGAGTGCAATGGCGCGATCTTGGCTCACCGCAGTCTCTGCCTCCTGGGTTCAGGCAATTCTCCTGCCTTAGCCTCCTGAGTAGCTGGGATTACAGGCACGTGCCACCATGCCCAGCTAATTTTTTGTATTTTTAGTAGAGACGGGGTTTCACCATGTTGACCAGCATGGTCTCGATCTCTTGACCTCGTGATCCACCCGCCTCGGCCTCCCAAAGTGCTGGGATTACAGGCTTGAGCCACCGCACCCGGCCGCGTCTCTAACCAATTCTAACAAAACACTGAATGTTTATTTGGAGTTGTAAATTTTAGATGCATGGGACAATTAATTAGCAAACTTTTAAAACATAATGACAAGAGAAAGCATTTAATTCTTCATTAGAGATAAAACACTGTTAGGAACATATTTTTTTTATGTTATATTTGGATTACCAATAGATAGTTATTATTCCATATTTCTCTTCTCTGTGTTTATCAGGCCTAGGATTTTTGGGTTAAGGTACACAATAAGAATGCCATGCATATCATGGTGAAGCAGAATATTTCTGAGCCATTTGCAAGCCTCGCAACAGGGCTGGCTTGTTTACTCAGCTCGCCACTCTCAACTCCTTGAGGGAGGGAGTGCGCAAATGAGCGAGTATGGAAACTGAAGCAAATGAATGCTGAAACTGGCTGGCCACTTCGGTGCTAATGGGATCAAACTCCACTAACTTGGACCTGCTGCATTCTACCCCTCGTGGGGAATGCTCCCATGTGAGGCCCCTAGGAAATGGGCCTCGTCATATGGTGAGCTTGAGCCCGGACACATGGGAGGGAGTGCATAGCTGAGCAGGTGCAGGAACCAGCCAGATGCATTAGCACCACCAGGAACACACTCCATGCAGGCATTGTGGCTACATCCAGGTGTGGGTGCCTGCAACTCCTGAAGCCCCAGAGGGCGAGCTACAGTGCTCTTTTAGCTCTGCCATCCATGGATGCCTTCAGTGTTAACAGCTCTGTGGGCCCTTTGCCTTTTTCACTGAAGTGGCTGCCCTCCGCCAGTAAGGACAAAAAACCAGTTTGACAGCTTTTTGTATCTGTACTCATGGCTCCTTAGCTCTTGTGCAGCATCAGGGAAAAATGAGGTCACACAAGGAATTGAAGGATGGTAACTGTGGGGGATTTTATTGCCTATAAAAGTGGCTCTCAGCGGGAATGGGGCAGGGTGTGTAGTCTTCCCCTCAATTCTGGGCATTACTGGTCAGATTCTTCTTTGAAGGTGTTCCAGCAAGTTGTCCCTCAGAAGTCAAGACACTTCTCTCCCACATCTGGCTATAATCCCATCTACAGGCCGAGTCTGGGGTTTTTAGAGGCACAGGATGGGCTGGGCTGGGTCCATAGGTGGTTTAGGAAAAGGCAGCATTTGGGTGGGAAAAGAGGGATATAATTTCATCCTTTGGGCCCCAGATTTAGGCTTATCAGCTTGAGGGTAGAGCTTCACTAGGGACCTGCACATTTCTGTCTAGATTTTCTCTGCCACCTGTCCCTATCAATGGGATTATTGTAATCAGAAACATTTTTAGTTCACTATGCACTGGGACAGAAGTAGATTAGTTAAATTACACAGAGTCTTTCAAAAATAAAATGTTTTACAAAATTTGAAAACTGTGTAAATTCCACTTTTTCAAAACTAAATAATAACTCCTTCAGAAAGAAAACTAATTATAAATAATTAGGGACAGCTAGTTTATTGGGAAAGAGATTAATCAGTAGACTTACTAGGGACATGTGTTTTGGGTGAATGATCAGTGCTTTTGTTTAAAGGATAAAATAAGGCAAAATGTGGGCCACTTATATTCTTTTAAGAAGGAATACTACGGCCAGGTATGGTGGCTCATGCCTGTATTCCCAGCACTTTGGGAGGCCGAGGTGGACAGATCATCTGAGGTCAGAAGTTCGAGACTAGCCTGGCCAACATGGCAAAACCCTGTCTCTACTAAAAATACAAAAATTAGCCATGCGTGGTTGTGGGCACCTGTAATCCCAGCTACTCGCGAGGCTGAGGTAGTAGAATCGCTTGAACCTGGGAGGCAGAGGTTGCAGTGAGCCTAGATTGTGCCACTGCACGCCATTCTGGGCAACAGAGCAAGACCAGATCTCAAAAAAAAAAAAAAAAAAAAAAGAAAGAAAAACCTTCTAGAGAATTGACTTTGAGTCAACATTTCCTACTCCTGTTGTTTTGAGAAGGTAAGATATTTTTTCTCTCTTAATGCACTTTTCTTAAGTTTGATAAAAGTTCACTGTATATTTTGTGCTTATATAGTTTTCTCCAGGCCCCTCAATTAAGCAATGATTTCTTCAGTATTCATTTTCACTGGATGCTCATGAAAGCCTACCAAGGGCATGGTGTATAATTTAATCCCCTTAATATTCCTTACATGTTTTTCAAAAGATGGGAAATGAATCATTTTTCAGAGATGCATAACCAACTGAGAGAACAGACTGGATGGAATTCATTTCTTTTAAAAATATTGAGAATTGTAAATAGAAAATCTGAACCAGTCCAAAGAATTAGCAAAGCATATGGTACTTCCAATCTCTATATAAAAGAGTACCACAAAGAGAGTCAAGAGACAGGTATTCAGGATTGGGCTCAGTATCATGAGGTATGACTTCACCTCACTGAGCCTCCCTACACTCATTTATAAAGGAAAACCAACAATTCAAAAGAGTTTCTCAGTCTAGATACTTCTGACAATTGCTGGGCAATTCTTTGTTGTAAGGTGCTGTACTGTACATTAGACTGTAGGATGTTTAGTGGATTCATGGCCTCTCACACTAGATGCTGGTATCACTCCCACTCAACTGTGACACCCAAAAGTGCCCACAGCCTGGGCCAAGTGTTTCCTGGGGAAATGGGGGCAAAGTCATCCCTGCTTGAGACTAGTAGGCAAATAAACTCTAAGCCACCTTCTGCCTCAAGGTTTTTGTAAATCTAAATAACTGGACCCCAGCATGAAGGCACCTGACAACATTTATTCAGAGCCTATTCTCCTCTTAAAAAATATGACGAGAAAATCACCAATATGTTCCAGTGCAGAATATTATGGGAGTCAAAAAGGACTGTAAAAATATGAATTTTCTATAAGAATCTGCAAAGGGGAAAAAATAATGCCTTCCCAATGGAGGTGTTTTCAATTTTTGCAGGAGAATTGGAAAAGTGAGTATAAAATTACAAGCAGCTTCGCATCTCCCGACCTTTTCTGATACTCATCAGCCCTAGCAAATGCCTAGCAGGAAGAATACCTTTCCTCTCAGCCCTGCAGATAAGGAGTTCGTTGAGACCCCAACCATCAGCTTCTCAGACTGTCTTTCAGAGTCCTTTGCATTCAGCACTCAATCACATTTACATACTTTTGACTTCCTCTGGATAATTTCCCCGCTGTGTCTGAGAAGCAAATCATACTATTCTAGTCTTTCTTATATTTATATGCAGTGCTACCTTTGCATTTTCTCTAGCTGTGAACATTGCTTTCTTCTCCCCGGTGCTCTGATTACTTGATAGATTCATGACATTGGTACTTGGATCTTTTCCCCACTCTGGGATAAGGTGGAGAAGAGAGAAAGCCCTGAATAGGGTCTTAATAGACAGTTTCTGGTTTCAACTTAGTTCATAAGCAGCTACTTTGTTCACCTCAGTTTCCTTTAAAAAAAATGATGTGCTAGGATTGAAAGATCTCGGTCTGAGATCACCGTGTGTCTGGGATTTTCTTGCATAACGCCTCAATTTTGTATTGTAATTGTGAATGTATATATGACAAACGGTGTATTCTAATTTTGAGATAGTAATGCATGGTCAATATATCACTAATTTATCCATCTTATTTTCCAGGTTTAAAAAAATGTGACCCTTGGGAGGCCGGAAAGGTTTGGATATTATTGATATTATTCATGTTTTATTTTAAAATAAAGAGAAGCCATGACTTTCTTTGGAGGAAGAGCTGGGCTTTTTGTTTCATTTGTTTGATCATTTGATTGTATGCATTGGCAACTATGATATTCATGAAAACGTTTTAGGCTTTAAGAAGAATTGAGATAGTGTTGCTCTTGTGCCACTAAAGCTAATGGGATAGTGGTTATTGCTAGCCAATACTTGCCTGCAAATCCTGCTAGATTCAAATGTGGAGGATTGAGGTCTGGAATGTTTCCATCTAGAGTCAATGCTTAGGAAACTCCCTTCTTTTGGACAAGACTTATTTTGTTGTTTTTAATGGTAAAATCCATATATAGTTAATCTATCTGTCTCCCACCCTAGGTAAGGGGATTAATCTGTTTAGTAGTAAATGGATGTCTTTATGGGAGCCAAGAGTTTAGCCAATGGGTTCATTTTCCAGTTTTAATGATGAAATACAGACTCAGTGATTGAAGCCACCTAGTGACATTTTCGGGGCAAAGGTCATTTTTCTTTTTAGCAAGAAAGAAATACCTATGCTACTGCTACTCTGCCCACTGCTGCCCCCCACCCCTGGTGAATGTCTTATTCATTTATCATGCTAGTAAACATATCTGTACAGCCTGCAGATAAAAGTGGAAACATCAATCTGCGTAGCTAATCTTTGCTTTCTTCCTAGTGGGAAAAATATATTTTTCTCAGTTTTATCAGCAACAGAACAACTCTGCTTCTCAATAACTTCCCAGTGCTTCTTTCTCTCCACCCTCCTCCTTAATAAATAGACTCAGTGTTGAACACAAGGCTTTTACACCTCTATTAATCTTGGCAGACTGTGGGGATGCTGAAACATGCTGGCTAGGAGGAAAGAAGATGCCTTTTCATGTGGCCTTACAATGCAAACATCTTGGCATGTTCAATTCCCCTGTCACATTGAACTTATAGACATTCTTCCTGGAGTTCCAATAGCTTTGTTTCCACAGTGACATTGATGCTTTAGTGCAGGACCTTGGTAAATGGTAAAAAACACATTTCAAGAGGTCCTGCAAGTGAAGAGAGAGATTTGTTTTCTTCTTTTTCTTTTTCTTTTTTTTTTTTTGAGACGGAGTTTCACTGTTGTTATCCAGGCTGGAGTGCAATGGCACGATCTTGGCTCACCACAACCTCCACCTTCTGGGTTCAGACAATTCTCCTGCCTCAGCCTCCTGAGTAGCTGGGATTACAGGCACGCGCCACCATGCCCAGCTAATTTTTTGTATTTTTAGTAGAGACGGGGTTTCACCATGTTGACCAGGATGGTTTCGATCTCTTGACCTCGTGATCCACCCGCCTCAGCCTCCCAAAGTTCTGGGATTACAGGCTTGAGCTACCGCGCCTGGCCGAGATTTGCTTTTTTTCTAATTGGAGGTGAGGGGACCTCTGCTTTCTTTATGAGGTCCCCTTGTAATTTACTTGCTAATTCATTTCATAGAGGGCTATTATTTACAAAATTTAATTAAATATAATCACTGATATTGTTTGGCTGTGTCCTCACCCAAATCTCATTTTGAATTCCCACAGGTTGTTGGAGAGACCTGGTGGGAAGTGGTTGAATCTTGGAGACAATTCTTTCCTGTCCTGTTCTCGTGATACTGAATGAGTCTCATAAGATGTGGTGGTTTTAAAAAGGGGAGTTTCCTTGTACAAGCTCTCTTTCCTTGTCTGCCACCATGTGAGATGTGACTTTCACCTTCCTCTATGATTGTGAGGCCTCTCCAGCCGTGTGGAACTGTAAGTCCATTAAACCTCTTTCTTTGGTAAATTGCCCAGTCATGGGTATGTCTTTATCAGCAGTGTGAGATATTCTTAAACCAGAATTTCCAACATGTGACACAACAGTTAAGGTTAAGAAAAACATAAATTTTTTGGAAAAACAATGAGGTTTTTAAAAACAAAATTATGAGAATTTTTATTAATTCAGGTAGTTATATAATTCTGATCCAAACTAAATTTCTTTGGAAAATAGGAGGGAGCACTGTGAATTAATATGTTGAGAAAAGAGGTATATTCCAAAATAGTGCCAGAATAACTAATTTGGTCCACAGGCCAGAGGGGACGTCCCTCTTTGCAAGTGGTTGGTTAGAAATCAATTTTAAGGCATAAGCTGAAGTTGAAGAAAAACAATATAAGTTTACCAGAATCCTTTTGTTTTCTAGTTATTTTCTTTCTCTGAGTAATATCAAATGTACAATAAGGCAAATTTTAAAGCATAACACTTTAATTGTGCAGAAGATTCTTCAACTGAGGGAATCACAAAAAATGTGATAAAACTTCATAAACTGAAAGACCTATTTCTTATGACTAAACACTGGCAAATCTCTTCAAAATCAGTTGTTTTTGTAGAAGAATAGCTTGTACTCCTAATCATGTCTTTTTCTACATACTATGCTTCGTTGGGTGAAAATGCAACCTGTCCTTAATGGCTACACTATGGAAAAAAAGTTAGAAAAGTAACCAGAGAGAGAGGCAAATTGAGGATATTCAGAGTCTAATATGTAACCTAAGTATGATAAATTACGCTGATTCCAAATGCTATATGCAGTAGTAGCATAGGAAAAAGAATTACTTCATCTGAGACAACTTGCCTCATGAAGTCTGCTTGGATATATAGACGTCCTATTAAGTAATAAAATATTTTATCCTCTTAAGTTTTTACCTTACAAGAGACAGACCATTCATTCACCATTTGTTTAACTAGTCATTATTTTCATAACTATCTCGTGAAACCTACACTGTACTTGAACTTATTGAATATGGGTACACAATCCCTTACTTGCAATTTTAAAATATAAAACCATCTAAATGTAAAAGCTGTTATAGCCTATGTGGGGACAAAACATGACGTGTCCTGTACTAATTTTGTGGAAAACTTGACGAGAGTTGTAGACAAGAGTATTTTTAATCTTTGTCTGGCCTCCTTCGTATTGTCACATACTTTGATGCAGAATTATTAGTATGTTTTACTATCATCCAGCTGGAGTGCAGTGGCACGATCTTGGCTCACTGCAACCTCCGCCTACCGGGTTCAAGCAGTTCTCCTGCCTCAGCCTCCCGAGTAGCAGGGACTACAGGTGCACGCCACCATGCCCAGCTAATTTTTGTATTTTTAGTAGAGTTGGGGTTTCACCATGTTGGCCAGGATGGTCTTGATCTTTGACCTAGTGATCCGCCCTCCTCAGATCCCAAAGTTCTGGGATTACGGGTGTGAGCCTCCGCACCTTGGCGTCTGGGGTCTTATATGATATGCAGTATATGCAATCTGAGAAATTCAGAATTCCAAAATACCGCTGACTTCAGGAGTTTTGGACAAAGATATGGATCTATAGTTTTCATAATATTAGGACAATAAACCCCTAGAACTCACATTTCACTCTTTAACAAGAAAAAGGTATCTGGAAATCACGCCTCATTCAACAGTTCTCACCCAGACATGTATCCCTATGAGGTGTTGTCTGCGTGTGTGTGGCTGACAATTTCTTGAGTCAAAAGAATCCAATTCTCCTTCTTTGAAGAGCAGTGGACCCCTGCTAAGAAGACACAGCAACATCCTGTCAAGCAGTGGTGAGCAGTCTCTGTCCATGTGGTCTAAAATAAAAATAATTGAAACATGGTGTTACTGAAGTTTCCGGCACCCCTTCATCGTCAAAAAAAGGAAAAGGACAGAGTGAACGGGCAGGGTTTCAAATTTCAGGCTTCCTGTATCTCACTCATGAACAGCTAGAGTCTAAAACTCAGACAAACAAAACTAAAGGACTCAAGTGCTATCAAGTAGGGAAGAATGTGATAGTCGATGGTTCATAAAGGTATTGTGAAGTGCTGCTTCATTCATACTTTGTTCTCTCTCTAGGATTCACCAACTTCTCACAGCCACTGGACGGTCTCAGGTTGCTGAATTAATATACCGAAAGTCACAATTTGAATAGAAAATGAACGGCTCTATTGAATATATCCATCATGGCTGAAAATATCTTTAAAGTTCACAAGTTACAAACACATACCTGTCTCAAACCATTGTAGCACACATAAATTATCTTGTGTAATCTTGTCCAATTTTTGCTTGCATGTTTTCTAACTCAATTGGCAGAACAAGGAGAGACAGTGCATTTGAAGAATTGCGTACATATAACCGCATGAAAGCCCCAGATGACATATGCAATGGTGCTATTCTAAATCAAAGATCAAAGCTGATTCTCTGGGACAAATTTTTGCTTCCAAAGGTAACAGCTAGGTGTGGATTTATAGAACCACATCAGGGTAAGATGAGGGAACCTGGAATTCTTTTTACTGCAAACACTTTAGTGAAAGCACAGAAGCAGTTTAAGTGGCTTTGAAAAAAAAGGACATCTTTCTTATAAATGGGCTAATACACTTTTTTTTTTAACTTTAAGGTCTGGGATACATGCGCAGGACATGCAGGTTGGTTACATAGATATACACAGGCCATAGTGGTTTGCTGCACCTATCAACCCATCATCAAGATTTTAAGTCCTGTGTGCATTAGGTATTTGTCCTAATGCTCTCCCTCCCCTCCCCACTCCATCCCCCAACAGGCCCTGGTGTGTGGTGTTTCCTTCTCTGGGTCTATGTGTTCTCATTGTTCAACTCCCACTTATGAGTGAGAACAATATTTTTTTTTAGGTTTAGATTGAAGTGGTCTCAAATTAAAGAGCCTTCTAATACCCAAGATAAAATAACAAGTAAGTCATTCCAACATCCTGAAATGAAACAAGAAAGTGCTTTTCATGTTTTCTAATTTAATCATTCTCTTAAGTAATATTAAAAAAGTAATTAACTGCAATAAAGAAATGAGTTGAGGCCGAAATAGCTCAGTTGGGAGAGCGTTAGACTGAAGAAATCAGTTGAGATGGAAGAAAAGCAAAGCAGTGACAATGATTGATAAGACAACCCTTCATTGCAAGTAATTTGCTAGGACAATTTGGATATTTTGTCTAACTGTGGAAAGCAATAGAAAACAATATGAACCAAACATAGTTGAGCTTGTGCTTGGTGTTCATGTGGATTTCAGTGTTAATGCAAGACTTCACACCTACAATATTATGTAACACTTCTAAAGGATAGTGCTCATGGTGTCACAACAGAGAATTTGACATGTAATATTGTGGACACAGAGTTGAGTCTACAGCAGCCGTGCGTGTTAGGGCTTTCTCAATACTGTTGATTAGATAGAAGTGGATATAAACCTTAAATTATGCCTCTCTTGTTCCATCCTCTGGGAAACTGAGATTGACACCTAAAGGCAACCCATCCTTTGAGCAGAGGAGATGGAAATCCAGGGGCTGTGAGAAAGAAAATAAGTCTAAACCAGGGCAGAAGACGAGAAATGCGACAGCGAGAAGGCCAACACATAGGAGGTGTTATCTAGATTCCTGTTCCATCTCCAAGTTTGACTACGTACCTGCCCTCGTGTTTTGTAAAACATTACTCTATCCTTACATTTCTCTTTTAGAAAAGTAACTGTCAGGCCGGGTGTGGTGGCTCAAGCCTGTAATCCCAGCACTTTGGGAGGCCGAGGTGGGTGGATCACGAGGTCAAGAGATCGAGACCATCCTGGTCAACATGGTGAAACCCCGTCTCTACTAAAAATACAAAAAATTAGCTGGGCATGGTGGCTCGTGCCTGTAATCCCAGCTACTCAGGAGGCTGAGGCAGGAGAATTGCCTGAACCCAGGGGCAGAGGTTACGGTGAGCCGAGATCGCACCATTGCACTCCAGCCTGGGTAACAAGAACGAAACTCCATCTCAAACAAAACAAAACAAAACAAAACACAAACAGAAAAGTAACTGTCAATCAAGAGGCCATCATGGACCATCTCTGTGCCCAAATGAAAAGCCCTTCCCATTCTTGTTACTCCCGGCAGCCTCAGTCCATCCTGCTTGCCCACAACGTATGCCCAAGTATTCTTTCCAAGGCAGTTCTGAGAAACATTTGGTGCCTTTACTTTAGTGCTCAATCTCCCAGTTTTTTTAAGGTTCCACTGGGTTCCCCTTCACTGGTGGTAAATGGCATTGCACTGCCTTTGAGGTAATTTTGGAAAAAGGTAGGAAATGTTTTAACCCAACAAAATGGTCCCACATTACAACAGAACTGTTCTTTTTGCCTTATTCCAGGAATCCCTGGGGCTTGACACAGGGATTTTTGCAGCTCTGTTTCTGTGTTTCCCAGGAGTTTTAACAATTCCTCCAGAATGAGCAGTGAGAGAGTGGTTGAGGTGGCGGACATAGGGGAAGTCCTATGTTAGTTTCACTGGTTACTTTCATACCCTATTAATTTCTTCTCCCAACTGACTGTCTCAGGTATCCTCAACTCTCTTTCCCTCTCCTGCCCAAAATTTCCATTTTAGCCTCCTCTGGGGCACATATCCCATAATCATTTGAATGCCATTATTTGTAAGAAAACACTAATATTTACTGACAATTCACTGTTTGTTAGGTACTAGCTAAGAGCTTTTATTAATTATATATTTTTTGAGGCAGGAGTTAGGGAATATTTTGTAGATGAGGAAACCAAGGCTTAGATTGATTAATAAAGACATGTATTTATAAAATGAAGGAGGCCTGTCTGAAAGAAGAACCCTAACAAATCCTTTCTCATTGACTGATTTAAATAAAGTGAAGTCATTACCATTGTTGCCAAGTGTATTAGGCTGTTTTTGAACTGCTATAAAGAAGTACCTGAGACTGGGTAATTTATAAGTAAAGAGGTTTAATTGGCTTATAGTTCTTCAGGTTGTACAGGAAGCATAGTGGCCCCTGCTTGTGGGGAGGCTTCAGGAAGCTTCCAATCACAGCAGAAGGCAAAGGGGGAGCAGGCACATCATGTAGAGAGAACTTGAGTGAGAGAGAGAGTGGTGAGGAGGTGCCACCACTTTAAAATGACCAGATCTCGTATAAACTCAAAGCAAGAGCTCACTTATCACCAAGGGGATGGACCAAGCCATTTGTAAGGAATCTGCCCCCATGATTCAAACACCTCCCACCAGCCCCCACTTTCAATACTGGGGATCACAATTCAACATGAGATTTGGGTGGGAACAAATGTCCAAACTATATTAACTGAAATCACACTAATGTAAAAACTTTATCTTTATAGTTAATTTGCTGATACATTCCAACTACATCTCTCTCTCTCTCTCTCTCTTTTTTTTTTTTGGAGACAGGGTCTTACAGTAGCACAACCATGGTTCATTCCAACCTCCACCTCTCAGGCTCAAGTGATCCTCTCACTTCAGCCACCTAAGTAGTTGGAAATACAGGTGTGTGCCAACACGCCTGGTTAATATTCATATTTTGTTTTTCTGTAGAGACAGGGTTTTGCCACATTCCCCAGGCTTGTCTCAAACTCCTGGGCTCATGCGATCTGCCCACCTTGGCCTCCCTAATGCTAGGATTACAGGTGTGAACCATTGTACCCAACCTCATTCTGTCTCTTATATTTAAACAGTTGCCTCGTATTTCCTGCCTCAGCCTTTTTGGGGTTCCTACAGCCAATTCTACTAATGGCTTCCATTGGCCAATGTAGGCTTTTCTCATTTCTTTGCTCATATCTTGCAGTTTCCTTTATGGGATCTGTGGTCTTGTCATTGCCATATTCTCAGATCTAGGGTCTGGTGCCTGTTAGGCTAACTAACTGAAAAATAATGTATTTCCAAAATTAAAATGCACTTTTCCTGTCCAGTCGACCCAAATAGAATTTTACCACCAAATTAGTTTTACTCGTTTTCTGGTTTCTTCAGTGCGGTCCAGTGTCCTGTCTTGAGTCTTAGCTCTTGCTGGTTCACTTATTCCATGTTACAGTTTTGTTATTGCATTATAACTGTTCCCAAATCTTAGTGGCTCAAAACAACAATCATTTTATTGTATTTCTGGGTTAGAAGATTAGGAAGGACTGGACTGAGCAATTCTTCTGCTCCACATGGTCTTGACTTGGCATTCAGCTGGCGGCTGAGCTAGCCTGGTGGGTCTAAGGTAGCATCATTTAGTTGCCAGGCATATTGCCGGAGATGGTTGCCTGGCTGAATGGCTGGGCTGAACCTCTTCCTTCTCCATGTCATCTATGACCTTCCCATGTGGTCTCCTTAGAGGAGTAGTTAGATTTCCTACCTGGCAGCTTGGGCTCCAAGAATACAAGTCTTTTCAGAGTCAGGAAGTAAAAGTTACCAGCCTCTTAAGGCTGAGGCCTGAAACTGAGACATCATTTGTGCTGTATTCTATCATTTGAAGTAGTGGGCCAGGCGCAGTGGCTCATGCCTTTAATCCTAGCACTTTGGGAGTCTGAGGTGGGCAGATCAGGAGGTAAGGAGACTGAGACCATCCTGGCCAACATGATGAAACCATGTCTCTACTAAAAATACACAAATTAGCTGGGCGTGGTGGTGTGTGCCTGTAATCCTAGCTACATGGGAGGCTGAGGCAGGAGAATCGTTTGAACCAGGAAGTCAGAGGTTGCGGCGAGCTGAGATGGCACCACTGCACTGCAGCCTGGCAACAGAGAAAGACTCTGTCTCAAAAAAAAACAAAACAAAACAAAACAAAAAAAAACCCAACCAACAAACAAACAAAAGGTAGCCAAGGAGCCTGCATATATTCAAGAAGAAAAAAAGCATAGATCCCTACTCTTAAAGGGAGGTATCTCAAATAATTTGTGGCCCTCTTTAATCCATCACACCCCAGCAAGTTCTATTCTTTAACAGCAGGATTTTTATGTAGATTTACTTTTCAGTAACTATTGCTACTGCCTGCCTGTCTTCTGCATATTTCCTGGTTGCCTAGATTACTATGTCACATGGAAATGATTAGGCCCCTGGCTGCTCTGTCTTACGTGGACAGCTACTGTAGCTCAGTCCCATCCTTTAGCTTGTTCCTCTCCTTCCCAATCAGAAAGTTATGTCTCTCACCCAAGCCAGCTTCAGTTGTGACATCACACATTAAATGTGGGTAAAATGCTTACATCGATTGCATTGGCTCTTTGAATTCAGAAATAACAGTGGCTTAAACAAGAGAGACATTTGTTTCTCTCTCACATATAAATTCAAAAGAACACAGTCAAGATCAGGTATAGCGACTCCACATTCAGGCAACTTCTTGTCTTTTATATCGTTCTTCAAAGAGGCTTCAATCCTTGCTGGTACTTTGTGGCTGTTGATCCTGCAACTCTCAAAACAGAGTTCCAGGCAGAGAGGCAGGGGGAGGATAACAAGAGGGGGCAAAAATGCACAGACCGTCTGTCCATTCACTTGAGGAGCCTCCCTGCCTGGTTTCACCCAACAGCCTCTGCTTACTGCTTCTTGTCCAGCTGTTACTACAAGAGAGGCTGGAAAAGTAGGTGTTTATTTGGGCGTATAATAACTAGTGAAAAGTCAAGGTTCTTTTACTAAGGACAAAAAGTGGAATGAGTTTTAAGTTTTTATTTACAAAGCTCTAAATTGGGATAAGCCTTACCCATCCCAATAGGAATTACTATCCCAATAACCTCAGGTTTTAAGAAAAGCTCTCATTCCCCTATAATACTTCCCCATCTGTCTTACCAATTATCCAAGTTATATACTAAAGAATTTGAAACTTTTAGCATAGCCATCAGGTTTTTATCAAACCCAAGTCCTCTGGGAAGGATCATATTGTGAATTTAATCATTATTACACCTTTTGGTGAATTAGGTGGTCACATTATTTTTTCCCAGAAGAGTAACTACAAATAAAAAGAACCTTGATACCTAAAGTAACATAAAGAGGAAAAAAGAAAGAATAATCATTATGGACACTTTTGTTTTAGTTACAATTTTGCTGAAGAGTGCCTCTGCATCTTGAAATAACATAATGCTAAGTTGATGTAATTCTTGTGAAAAGTAATCTTTTATCCCTCCAATAGCTTTCAATGTCTGTGGAGTTTCAGAACTATTAACTTACAAAACATACCTTTTATTTTCCCTTTCATAATATACCATTAATATTTGTGTTCTGAAGAAGACGTACAATGTCAATGATAACAAAAAGATGCATTGAAGTTTTCCCAAACTAGTCACTGTTCATCATTTATATGCACTGTTATTTCCATCTCACAATACCTTATGATGTAGGAACTGGGGTCAAAAAAGCCTACACTATTCATAATAGGATTAGAAAGATAGTAAGTTTCAAAGTAAGGTTTCAAATCCCAAATCTGTCTGCTTTCACAATATATTTTCTCAACCACTAGACACACTAAAAAGAGCAAATATAGTATCACTATAGTATATTATTAAAACAATGATTGAAACTGTAATGATTAGAACTAGTGATTGCTGAGTCCTAGCACTTAACTCTGTTACTCGATTAATTTCTCACAAAACCGTATGTGATTTGTAACAGTGTGATCATCTCTATTTAAATACTGTTGTTGATAATAAAGCTCGGAGAGGAGAGTCACTTCCTCAGGGACACAGAGTAACTGAAGTGAGCCTGGAGCTGAGCCCAGGCCGTTTCCACCCAGAACCCAAGCTCTTAGTCATTATACCAAATCATTTGCCTTGGGACCTGTCTTATGCCTAATCTGAAAAAGCAAATTCCATTTGACCCAGCAATCCCATTACTGGGTATATACCCAAAGAACTATAAATCACTCTACTATAAAGACACATGCACACGAATGTTTGTTGCAGCCCTGTGTACAATAGCAAAGACCTGGAACCAACCCAAATGTCCATCAATGATAGACTGGACAAAAAAGATGTGGCACATATACACCATGGAATACTACATAGCCATAGAAAACGATAAGTTCGTGTACTTTTTAGGGACTTGGATGAATCTGGAAACCACCATTCTCAGCAAACTGACACAAGAACAGAAAACCAAACACCACATGTTCTTGCTCATAGGCAGATGTTGAACAATGAGAAAACGTGAACTGAAGGAGAGGAGCATCACACACTGGGGACAATTAGGGGGGTTGGGGGAAGGACAGCAGGAGGTGGGGAGGGTGGGGAGGGATAAAATGGGGAGAAATGCCAGATATAGTCAAAGGGGAAATAGAGGCAGCAAACCACCTGGTTATGTATGCACCTATGCAACAACCCTGCATGACCTGCACATGTACCCCAAAACCTAAAGTAAAATTAAAAAAAAAGAAAAAGGAATTAAACTATATTTCCTGTTATAATTTTTTTCTGTCTGTTAAATCTATAATAAATGAAACCAATAAGCACTTCTAAATGATTCCTGGTACTCACATAGTTAAGGGTGTTTCTCTGCATATTATCTTTAGCTCTGCCTCTGAGCACAATCTAAAGACTCATAGTTCTGTGAGGAGGCCAAGGCCTTGCTGGTCTACGTCAGTCCTCCTTGTATTAGCAGGTTTAGAACCAAATAATTATGCTGGCCCAGTCCCTGGCCCTGCCAACCTTTCCTTTGGCCCCATTTCCTCCCTCAGGTAATGCATTTAAATATTGTCTTAGTTAAAATACTTTGAGGGGTGGAATTGAGCTGGGAAAAGAACCACCGAGGATAAAGGAGAGAAGTTTCTCGCCATAGTTCATCATTAGGTTAAGTTGCTTAACTTCTTCATCAGGTTAAGTTGTAACAGAACCAGGGCTACCACCACTCCTACCTGCCCATAAGTATCCTTGCTCAGCACCTCACCTCTGGCAAGCTGTTTGCCAGGAAGCAATGGCCTAATTATATAATATCTACAGACACCTTCATTCCCTTGATCCTTCCATCCCAACTCACAGTTCTTTGATTCAGTACTTCTCATTGAAACTTAGCGTTCTCGTGACGTTTGAGGCTTTTGTGATCAGAGAGGCAGACAATGATGTGCTAAAAAGATTCAATAATTTTACTGCTGTGGTTCCCTCTTTTCAAATAAAAAAGGATGAGGATAACAAAAATAACATTAATGATGAAAAGTTGTCTAGAGGCAAAGCATCCATCAAAGATAAAATGGATGAAAAAAGAAAGAAGAATGTGTTCAGTTAACAATTATGAAGTGTCTTCTATGTGCCCCGCACTGGACTGAGCCAACTTTACCCTTGGAATTTGTGCTACAAGAGGAGGCGTGGTTGGCTGCCTCTCTCTCCCCTCATTTCCTCTTCTCTTCCATTCCCTAACTCTGCCCTAAGTTTCCACAGGGTTGGGTAGCAGGGGGTCAGAGAAGAAAAGCAGAAAAGGTCATACATGACTAGTACCATCTTAATCTGTTGTCAGTGGGTGGTGGATGCTTTTGTGGGTTGCTGGTGTATCCCCACAGAAATCCTCCTGTTGGTTCTTGAACTCCTGACCTCAGGTGATCTGTCCACCTTGGCCTCCAAAGTGCTTGGATTACAGTTGTGAGCCACCACGCCTGGCCTCCTCCTGTTGGTTCTTTTGGCACAAGCCATGCATTATCTGGCTAGCCAATTTTCAGTGTCCTCACGCTGCTGGCCCTGGGGTTTTAGGGACTTCTCTTCTGTTATGATGAGGTTTCATTTGTCTTCGCTGGTGCTTATACCTGGTTTATTGGAGACATGACCCTCGTTCTGCTGTCTTTGGATAACAGCTTCCTCTGGGGTACCTTTTGCTTTCCGATATTCCAGTTATAACCAAGTTGTTTTTTTAGATTTCTTCCAGCGATGGTCAGACAGCAGCTTTCCCAGGGAACACCAGCAAGGCATTCAAATTGATTGCCTTGACACCTGTTAACCTCTTTCTACTTCTCTCAGCTTAAGGTAAAGGAGAAGCACATGTCTTCCCCACACCCCCTGAGTGGCGGGTTACTGAAAGCGCATTAGTATTTTTCTCCCCAGGTGGTCTTCTCTCCCTGGTCTCTCAGCCTTTAAATGGTGCAGTGTTCACCCTTTACAATGTCTGCGATGTTGAAGATGAGCAAAGGCTGCAAAATCAGTTTTTAATAATGTAGGGTGGCCATATATCCTGGTTTTGTCCACCCTTATTAATAATAAAATTAAAAGCTCCCTTCTACGCCTACGTGAGCTAACACCTCACTTTGGAATGGTGGTACTTGGCATTTGTTGTTTTGTTTTTCACACTATTTCCTGAGACAATAGGAAAAGTTACATTTGGCATCCTTTTGTACAAGGAATTGTGCTAAGACGTGCCACTAAGGCATTATGCCATTTTAAAGTACATGCATGCCATATTCAATCATGAAGATCATAGTAACTCATGAGTAACTCCTAGTAATTCCTCATCACTCATGATGTAAAGAGAGGACAACTAGAGAAATGGCATGTTAAGGGAAAATAAAGACGAAAGAACAAGAGTGCTCCTCTCTCCTATGCCTCCAAATCTCAGGGATTAACCAAGAGAAAACTTGTTAAAATTAAACAAGCTAAACATAAACAGTACCTTTCAAAAGTTTATTAATATTCCATAGGACAAATTGACTTACTTTGATGCCCCATTCCCGGAAGCTTCACTTGATAACTGGTGATATCAGCATTGCTCTTAGATTCCAATTATGAGAGCTTGTTTGAAGGTTCTAGCAGGGGAGTGTAGCTACTTGTACACCCCTGACTGAAGACCAGCCCTCCTCTGTCAGGGATGGTCATCCTGTTCGACCAAGCATGTGGCTTTGGAAGGCAAGAACATGGAGCAGTGAGGAAGGAAGGGAACACCTGCCTAACCAGCCAGTTCTGCCAAATACACCTTGGCAAACAATGGGGTGACACGTCACAGACATCTCTCCCTCACAGCCTTACATTCTAATCAAAGGATGTTCCAACGCCTTCTACTTAAGAATGTAATTGAGTGAGTGTACCAGAAAACAACATAATTGTACTCTATTAAAATATTTAATACTTTAACCTTTTTATGAATTTATACTGCTGATCTTCACTTCAAAGTGGTAGCCACTGTTAGGCAATTGAGTTTTTACCTTAATTATTTTTATTTCTAAAACTTTATCTTTTGAAACACTTATTGACTTAGAAATTGCAAAAAAAGAAGTATATAAAGTCCCATAGGCACATTTTAGTGTGAATATGATCAATGAAATAATAATATAGTAAAGATTTAATTTGGTGAAGTAAATAGAGTCAATATTATATTTTCAAAGTCATCAAGATGTTAAAAACATTTAGAGCACTAAGGTTTATATAGTTTCTGCAATGAAGTCAATTTTAAATTATTCAGTTATCATTGAAGATCAAATCTTACAGCCTATTTACCACAAACCATCAAGAGCATCAGGAATACTCACTGTTAAATAGGAAAAATATTTAGGGTAGAAAAGTATCATATTAGTCCACTTTCACACTGCTATAAAGAAATATCCGAGACTGGGTAATTGATAAAAGAAAAAGGTTTAATTGACTCACAGTTCTGCATGGCTGGGGAGACCTCAGGAAACTTACAATTATGACAGAAGGTGAAAAGAACAAGTACGTTCTTCCCAAGGTGGCAGAGAGAGAGTGTGCAGGGGAAACTGCCATTTATAAAACTTATTCAGTATCATGAGAACAGCATGGGGGAAACTACCCCTGTGGTTCAATCTCCTCCCACCAGGTCCCTCCCTTGAAACATGGGGATTACAGTTTGAAATGAGATTTGGGTGGGGTCACAGAGCCAAATCATATCAAGTATGATTGTAAGGAAGTAAAACTTTACAAAATCTGTATTTTTGTAGATGATAAAATTCCCTGGTTTGAAAACTATAACATTGGTAGATTAGTGGAGGCTTGTACTACTATAATTTCATACATCTGGTTCCAATATTTGAAATGCTTTTTTATATTAATTTCCCAAAATAAGTCAATAAACTTGGAGTAGCTATTATTATTCCCAAATTTGAAATGAAATAGAGCCTTGGAGAGTTTGGGTGATTCATTTTTGTTTATATAGCTGTTTCCTGCTCAGCTCAGATTACACTTTACTGTACTACCTGTATTTTTTTTTTTCATGTGGTACACTAGCAGTAGGGATTTGCTAAACCAGGTGAATTAGATTGGTAGCTTTGATAACTTAATATCGCTAGATTTTTGGGTTACCTTTGATAGACAACTTAATTCATAGAAATCTTGTCAAATATGGCAGGGTTTCACAACCTTGATTAATATTTATATCTACATATGTTAATTATTTCTTAAAAGATTAATTTAACAAGCATTGAAAAATATCAAGGCAGAAAAAGAGTGGATTCTCAAATAAATTATTATTAAATCCAAATGGAGTTAGGTAAGCTCTTTGAGTATTTGCATATTGGCTGATTATTTCTACAATATTGCCTGGATTCAATTAATACAAATAGTATATAAAGACCAGTATATTGTCTTTTTCTGGTATAGTAAGGGTCTAATTGCTGTACTTATGCTTCTTTTTTCCATTGTTAACTTAGACTACGAGATATTAATTTATAGCTACTGTTATGAATAATAATGCATAGCCATTTTGGAAAAGATTTAATATTTGCCTTCCCTTGGCATTCCATAGTCCTCTTTCTAAATAAATATTACATTGAAAGCAATTTGGGGAAAAGAGCCAAGCATCCTTCATTCTAGAATAAGTTTATCCTACTTATTGAAACCATATAATGGTTACTACGTTTTCCCCAGAACTCGACCTTCAAGATTCAATTGGCCATTTGTAGAGCCTCTGGAGGATTGCTATTAGATTGCATTCAACAGACTGATGCAAATGCTTGTTTGGAATATATAAATGCATATTGCTTCTACTAAACAGCAAAGACAATTAAGTGGCCTGATTTTTGTGCCTCTCTCAGCTTTCTCTCCTATGGCCAATGCCTTGCTAAAGAAACAGTTCCTTTGCAGGAGAAATGCAGTAAAAATTCTCAAATACTAAACATTCACCTAGGGTACGTGCCTTAGCTGGAACACTGTAACCTAACTCAGAGAAAAACGCTAAAGAGCTCTTGGAAAAGTGCTAAAGGGTGGGCCACCCAGTGGTCAAATTTGGGTGGCAAAAGGGAAAAAGTCAAATTTCTGTTCCCCAAATCATCAATGATCATGTTTCCTGTGCTCTTGCTTACAACTGACCTCTTTTGCTCCCTAAACCACCCTGTACAATGTGTTCAAAGATACTTCTGTCAACTAGTCATATCATTCAATGAGTATACACAGTCCCCCAGTTATAGAAAAACTCAGTGGAGAATACAAAGAAACATAGTACAGGCTCTCCGGTGTCCAAACATTTAGGTCAGTGTTTATGCAAAATCGGTGGCACTCTTTAACCCTGTTCCGATGTAGCATAACAAACAACTAGGACTGCCTCGCAGGAGAGAGGCAATGCCACATGGACATAATTTATAAGTTAATTAGCACAGTCTACTGGGCCAAGTAGTGACAGATGTGACACCTGCTTTCAGGGAAAAAATGAAAAAGAGGAAAGAACAGCAGAGGTAAACTCCCTCTCTAGGGAGGTGTGTGGTCACACACAGGTCATGTTAGCTGGCATATAAAACAGAATTTTAATAGACCAAAGTATCTTTGAAAGGCAAGCTATAAATATGAATGCAATTAAAAAACACACACTAAGTTCTCCAACCGAATGAATAGTTAAGTGTACGTACTGGGGGAGGCATTTACATGCCAAGGGTTGTTCAGAACAGTAAAATGCTTTATATATATACATATATTCTCAAAATCATCTATTTGCCTAATATATAATTTAACAGTTTGCTATCAACTTTCCTTTGTTAAACCAAAGAGAACTATTAAACTGGCCAAATTTTCGTACAGTATAAAGTCAAGCAACGGAGGGGAGTAGTTTAGTGATATGCTAAATTTATTCCCTTTTGTCAGGAGATACAATATGAGCAAAAATAATGCTACCATCTATTAGGTTGATGCAAAAGTAATTGCTGGTTTTGCCACTAATTTTAATACCAAAATCGTAATTACTTTTGAACAAACCTAATAGAAATCTGACTTAGTCTGTTTTAACTCCAACTGGGATTATCTACAAACATGAGTTTATATAGTATTTTATTAAAACCAATTGCCACTTTTCAGGGTTGCAAAAATTTAGACTCTGTCTGCACAACTTTTAAAACTAACTAATGAACACCCACAAAACTGACACCATCAATTCAAGTGTTGATCAAGTTTTATTCTCCAGTTAGGAGGCTGAGGTAGATATTTGCATGCAGCTATTTTATTGAGGTGTACGCTTAAGAGTAATGCCTTTTGGTGAAATGAAGAGGAGGAGGATTGGGTAGAGGAAAAAGTTGAAAAGCAAAGCAATTTCAGCATAGGCCTCATCTACCCCCATGGTAAACTCAGATTCTTGGTCAGCCTTAAGACTTATACAAAATTGAGACTGAGCTACTGGGCTTTTACTATCCATAGACTCCAACATAACCCAGCCACACATATATCTTTTTTTTTGTTTTCAAACTATAACCTATGAAAACTTAAACTCATTGAGACACCAAAATCAGTCTTTGTTTTTTAAATTAAAAGACTTAGAATCAAATGATTCAACTAGGACAGTGGTTATTAAGGATCAGTCCTTGTACTAGCAGTATCAATATCACCTGGAAACTTGCTAGAAATGCAACTTCTTGGGTCCTACCCCAGAACTGCTGAATCAGAAGCTCTAAGGTGGGGCCAGACAACACTGTAAAGTTTGAGAACCACAGACCTAGTGCTTTGAAAACATGATTCAGTAGTGGAAAGGAAAAAAGCTACTCAAAATATTTCAGAATTATAGGACTGGGCTGGGAGTAAAAAATAACACATGGAATCCCACCCATGATTAGAGTTTGGTTGATGTGGATTTTGCTCCACTCTTCCTTGTCTGTCCTGGTTTCTGCTATGCATGCAGGTGATGTCTGGCAGCATTGCACCTGTGACAACAACCCTATCTGTGGTTTATCCAACTATGTCCTAAGTATATGCTGAGCGGGTGAAACCTATCATTTCACTTAGATTGATAGGAAGAAATAAGCCTTAAGAATAATAAGGATTTCCACTTTCGCAAGCCTCAACAGGATCAGGAAATAGTTTGTCTGAGGTTTAATAATGATAATTCAGCCAAGATCTTCCCTGAATTTAAGATCATCCAAAGAGTATTTGAGGATCGAAATTTTGTCCTGTAGGTTTCCATCCAACACTTTTCTTAAACTATTCTTGCCGTTTGTAATTTGAATGAGGCATCTTCTGGAATAACACAGCTGGAAGAAAGTGAGCAGGGCTTAGTCTCTCACTGCTACAAGAATACAGTATAGATGTGGGAAAACAGTGACTTTGCAATGCGGATACCTGGCAAACACACCTTATCCAAGTGATGAAGTTTATCATCTTCAGTGTTAAGCCATGTTCATTACACTTACCAAAGACTTTTGTCCACATAGCTATCTCCTTTCTAATCATTAGGAATCTGCTCAAATGTGGCCTCCTTATAAAATGCTTGGGGCTACCTTATCCAAAGTTATCATTTCCCTAACTTTTGTACCTTCTATCCAAATATTTGCTTCAGTTTATGAAATTATTCCATTATGTGTGCTTGTGTGTTTAGTTATTTGCTTATTTCTCCACTAAGTGAGGAATACCATGAGAGTAAGCACATTATTTATGTCATTCTTCATTATCTATCAAGGATTTAGAATAGTACCTATAACATATTAGACACAAAATCAATACATTAAAAAATAAAAACTTTTCCTGGTATCTTTGAAGCCACACATATCAAAGACCAAAGTTGAACTCTGGTTTACTCCAATGTCCATCATTTTTTTTCCCAGCTGCTAAGCACATACAGAAAATGATCATTAGCACAGTAAATAACAATAACTCACACCGACTGACTTACTATGCACTTGAGTGGTTTACAAACAGTTGAATGCCAAGGATTTTAGTAGGAATTCAGGTATTTTCATCCCAGTTTTATAGTTAAGAAAACGAAGGTTCGAAGGTAGTAATTTTTTCACATTCACAAAACAAGCAAGTTGCAAAATTGTCTGAATTGGACACTCAGGTTCTTGATCATTTTATCAGCATTAGTTAAAATTTAGTTGCATCAGAATCTCCTGGGGAGGTGTCCTTCCAAATTCTAGATTCTCTGGCCCTATTACCAGAAACTCAGATACAGTAGGCAGAGGCTGGGACTCAATATTGGGTGTTCACCTCACCTAGATTTCTAAAGCAGGCAGTTCAAATACAGCATCTTGCTACAGATTTTGGTAGATCAGACTACACTAATGCCGTATAATAACAATCGTAGGGAAAAGGATATAGAATCTTGGGATAATTCCTGCTAAAGTTCTGCACAAGAAAAGTGCAGTTCAGGTAATGAGTTATAAGCAACAATTATTATTCTCCATAGTTTTTCATCCAAGTTCCAATCAAGTATGTTTCTGATTAACCTGTAAGGACGGATGAGATCAGAGTCCCCCTGTGTCTGGCTTCAAGGATATTACCATACTTCTCTGATGGAATGAATGGCTCTTGACTAAGAAAGGTGATAAGAATCCCACCTTTCCTGATCGGTGACTCTGGGCTGCAGGAATAGAGGCCAAGTTTTAATCTTAGTAGAGGAAGACTTGCCATTGATGTGCTTGACTTTTGACAGGAATACTGCAGCTGTTTGTACTCAATCCTTAAATTGGAGTGAGGGAAAGGCATGGTCTGTCATTGGCTGATGATGGATTTTCATCTGCTCATAACAAAACGGAGTAGCTCAGACAGCCTGTTGAAATAAATTTAATCTTATTTTGAAAAAAAGAAAGAAATAGTGGATTCATTTTTGGCAGCTAAATTCAATCCTGTGTGAAAGGAAAGCTAACATAATTTGAAGTGCCTCAAGAACCTTAAATCTCCCCCAGGATTTCTTTGCTTGCCTTTTCCTTTCTCTTTCCCATGCCTCTCTCTTCCTTCAGGGAGCCTGGTTTCCTATTTTTTATGGCTTTAGCCTCTTCCTTGAGTGTTTCTGCTTTCTCTGGGCTTTAATGTAAGCTCCTCATGGCTAGCATGCATTTGTGATTGTGACTTAGGAGGTCTTCTTTGGGATTTGATTCTGCTGCTTGGATGAATGATTAATTAAACACAGAGAGGGGGTTCCTCATTGGCTCAGGTCTTTCTGAATCAGAATCCTTAAAATGGCAGAAAAAGGGCACAGATATGTAATCATTCCTTTGAGGCAATATCTGATCTATCAAAATTATTTCCACTTCCTGATGAGCTAGTAATTTTGATGTCAGTTGTTTGTCTTTTGCTCACCTCCCTTCCAAAAGAAGCTAATAATCCAAAGGCATCCCCTGCATCAATATTAAAAATACTTTTTTTAATCCCAAATTTGTTATATGTATTGAAATGCTAGGAAAATATATATGAAGCCTAAAAGAAATAGTAAATATAACTCATAATCTTACCACACTGGAGATGACTACTATTAACATTTTGGAATACATCTTTTTGGTTCTTTGTTCTATTTATGTGTTTATATTTGTACATATATATAAATAGAAACAGATTTTTACTTAAAAGCGGTCATACATTCTATCCTATTTTGTAAACTATTCTATTTAGTCATTCATTTAAATATTATAATACATTATTTTTTATGATAATATGTTATTCAATCTTAGCTACCTTATTCTCTTAATAAATCCTCTGGTTTTGAATGTTTATGCTATTTCATTATTTTCTTCTATTAAATAACTGTGAAGACCATTTTTCTAAAACCTCTCTATGTTTTTGTTAAAGAGTATGATTTTTGAAAAACATATATGGTTTCTCATTCTCCATGTTTTCCTTATTAGTGGCTCTCAAAGTGTGGTCCTAGAGTAGCAGCAGCATCACCTGAGTGTTTTTTAACAAGACAAATTTTCAGGTCCCACCCAGACCTACTGAATCAGGAATTCTGGTGGTGAGGTCCAGAAACTTGAGTTGTAACAACAATTCCAGGAGATTCTGATATATGCTAATGAGTGATAACTATGGATCTGGGCAATTTGATGGTTAGAGGGAACTGCCAGTCTAGCAGCCTCACTGTACAGTATTTGTAAGTCCTGCAGCAAATGCTGGGATATATTTTCTAGGAAAATCCAACTATTTGTCTCATATTTCAGATTTTTTTTTTTTTTTTTGGCTGACTCTGAGAATAACAGTTCTGGCACGTCTTCTGTGGTCTTCATGTTAGCAGCAGCAAATCCTTATGGGTCTGCAGCAACTCGATTCTTGCATCCTCAGAGGAAAGAATTCATCTGAGGGGCATAATGCACAGTGAAACATAGAGGCAAGTTTTAGAGAAGCAGTGATAATTTATTAAAAAGTTTTAGAGCAGGAACAAAAGGAAGTAAAGTACACTTGGAACAGGGCCAAGCAGGTGACTTGAGCAATTCAAGTGTCCTGACCTTAGACTTGCGGTTTTATACATTGGCATGCATCTAGAGTTTTGCATCTCTCCTCCTTTGATTTGTCCTTGGGGCAGGCTGTCTGCATGTGCAGTAGCCTGTCCACACTTGGGAGTGGGTGCCCGTGTGGTGTGTTTACTGAAGTAGTGTGCATGCTCACTTGAGGTAATTTCCCCTTACTAGTTGAGTGTTTCTAGAGAAAAGCTGTACGTGAGTTATACTCTGCCATTTTGCCTCTTAGTTCACATGCTTGAATTCAGTCACCCAAATCCTGAGATCTTATTGGAAAACTGCTGACCACCAGTTTAGGTGTTTTCTATCTATTGGGAAACTGATTTTCCTTGATGCCAGATGTGGCCAATTATTTTAGAGAGACAGCTTAACAACTGCCTGACCATTACCTGATGGTTGCTTTGAGACGGTACTTATTCCCTTGACCTTGACCCCCTTCATGGGCAGGAACTGGAGTGGCTCGTTTCACTCAGCTTGCAGTCTGTGGACAGCTAAGTGCTAACAGCTCAGTGAAGGGTCAGCCTCATTGCCTCCTGCACCTGTCCTTTATGACACCTGAGTTCTTGTTCAGTGTCTGGGAAGAATCAGGTCACAGGAACTGTTTAAAAGATGATGAATGTGGAAGACTTTATTTAGCAGTGGAAGTGGCTCTTGGTGAAAGGCGAGCTAGAAAGGGGATGTTACAAGAAGAAGGTTATCTTTCCCTGAAGACCAGCTGTCTCTGGCTAGGCTCCCTTCCAAAACTGTGCCATCTGAAGTTAGCTGCATTACCTGTAGTCACTGACTCTCAGTTGCTTCTCTGCTTACCACTCATCTGCCTGTATCCCCAGCATCCAGCAGCTTGCATCCTGAGACTTAACAGCTTGCATCCCTGACCACTTGCATCAGCTGCTTGTGTTTTTACAGGCACAGAATAGGGGGTATGGAAGGCCAAAAGGCAATCATTTGGGTGTGAAAAATTCGGTCAGATGCTTTCATTTAGGACAAAGGGTCCAGGCTTGAGGGTAGAGTTTAGCTGGGAGCCCAGACCCTCAGTGTCAGGGTTAGCCGTTTTCACTTAGGGCCAAGGTACCAGACTTGAGTTTGGAGTTTAGCCCAGAGCCAACAATTCTGTATTAGCCTGATGTTCCTTGGGAGGGAAGGGAGGCCCTCTCCTGCCCTGCTCACATTTGCCTACTCTAACATTTATAGTTTTGCATTTAGGATAACTGTCCTTCATTATGTCTCATGTGAAGGACCACACTCACCTCCTGACTTTTCTTTCATTTTCTTTGTCCCTCCCACAAGCCCATCGACTTTTTAAAATTAAAAGCTAAAGTTTTATTTTAGCACTTAAAGATTATATGAAACATGGCTGATTACCCATATTTTAAAATTTAGCAGTTATTTCTCCTGGTCTATTGAATATAATATAAACTCATTAATGTGGTATTTAAGACATTTCCCAGCCTTTCATCAAATTACTCTTTGGATTTGTAAGGGAGAAAGCAAATAATTTTCTCTCCATCATTCATATTTATTAGTTGTAATGAACCCCGTTAACAGAAGACAGGTTAACCACAGAAAAACAAACAAGTTTAATGACATGTATACATTGGTGATATCCAGAGAAGTCAGTGAATTTCAGAGAAGCAGGTTTGAACTCAGGCTTATATTACCATTGTTCCCGAAACAAAGAAAGAAGTGTATTGTGGGAGCCAGTATTGGGGAGGTGACCAGGAAAAGCAGAGCAAACAAGGGTAAGGTTGTTATGCAGGTTTGAGAGTGTTCTCCATCGGTAAGAGTCTCTAGTGATTTAGTCATTCTTCTTTCCTGGTACAGAGAGGAAGACATCCATGCAAACAGAGATTTCCTTTCTTAATGTAAATTTCTTTTACAAAAGAGTAACTTCTACTCTATTTTCAGAGCTTCTCCTGTCAGTAGTTTCTCAAAATAATCAGTTCAAAATAAGCTTTAGGCCAAAGAGGTATATTTTGGGGTGGCAGAATCTGGTTTCCTACAAATCTCATCTGCCACTCCCTACTCATTTAAGTTTATTCACTTTGAGTTTATTATATAAGCCATTATCTTTCAGGAATTCATGCTTTAATACCACCAATTTTAAATATTCTTCCAAACCTTTATAACATAGGGAAATCTTATTCTTCCTCTAGGACTCAGCTCAGATATATCACCTCATCTATGAAGGCTTCTGTTATTTCAATCCATTACAGTAATTTAAATGTTACTTTGTTTATACCTCAATATGAATTTCTTTTACTCCCTTGTAAATAATTTAGTACTTTTGTTTTAATGGCTTGTCATGCATGTAGGGACAAGATATTACCTATGAATATCCCAATACAGTACAATGGACTTACTAGGTATTCATTAAGTGTTAAATGCTTAAACGAATCATAAAAATACAAAATTCATAATATGTATGTTGTAATATCAAACATTTAAATTCCATACAAATTTAGTATTATTAAAAATTTAGAAGAGAACTGATTATTAGTCCAAAGAGAAAGAGAATTGAAAAATTGATCTCTCTAGATAACAGGATAACATATCTAAAATATTTTATCAAAATTATAAAAATGGTAGAAAATAATTTGACAACTCAAGGTAGAAGAAATATTTTTATCTTGTTTCATTGTTCTTATTTGCTTGAGGGAAAAAAGAAAGCATCTAACATTATTTTGGCCTTGCTTTATTGGCTGGAAAGCAAAGTTGTGATAAATAACCTTGCCATGAAATAGAGATGATTACAATGGAACAATATTGTACTGCTGAAAATGGGTGTTTGTAAGTGTTGTTGTTTTTCACAACCTTCTATTTTCTAAAGAAGGCCTTATTAGCTGCAGAATGCTTTCAATAAAGAGATGATTTCAGCATCCTACCTAAGCCAACAGTCCTCCTCCCTTCCCTTTATTGTTGTTGGTCAAGCTTTTATAGCCTCAGTAAGCAATTTCAGGGAAATCAGCTACGCCATTCCATCCAGAAATGTCTATTTCATCACTTTCCTCCATGACATGGTTGAAATGACTAATTTTCTGGGGCTCATTAAATCTCCATCTTTCATAGAAGACCACATATTCTACCTCCCATATTACCCAGTGATTTGGGGCAATAGGCAGACATGCAGGAGTTCTGGAGCAGATTAACACTGAAAGAGATTCTGATGCCTCAAACAATCCTTCAAGTGTCTCTTAGACAAGATTTTTCACATAAAATGCCTACACTCAGCTCGAGAAGGAAGGATTTTATCACAACTGGAATGCCTGACAGATTGCAATAGTATGCCTTTCACGATGGAGTAAATTATGTTCTATCCAAATGTTTATGTTGAACCCTAATCCCTAAATATGGCTATGTAGAGACAGAGTCCATAAGGAGGTAAATAAGTTGAAATGAGGACAACAGAGTGGGGCCAGTTTCAATTAGATTAGCCACCTTAAAGAAGAGACACCTTCGAGCTCCTTTGCTTTCTTTACATGCATATGCACCAAGAAAAGGCCTGTGGGATCATCTGCAAGCCAGGAAGGAAGCTCTGGCCAGGAACCAACCTTGCTGGACCTCTTGTGGGGACTTGTAGCCTCCAGAACTATAAGTAAATAAGGTTCTGTTGTTTAAGGCACCCAATTTTATCTTATTGTGGCAGCCCAAGCAGACTAATACATGTTTCCACTGAGCGTTATTCAAAGAGAAGTACATTAATAATTAATATTTTAATGTCAAGAAAGACACTTATATGTCAGACATACAAAAACAAGCATTCAGTATGGTCTTTGGACAGCATGAGAAATACTACCCTTTTCTTTTTAGGAAAGGTAAACAACCATGTAAATCCCATCCCTTCAATGATTGACTTGCATGAGGACGAAATCTAGGGCCCTAGTAAAGCGTACACAGCACTTTGGGAGGCCGAGGCAGGTGGATCACGAGGTCAAGAGATCAAGACCATCCTGGTCAACATGGTGAAACCCCGTCTCTACTAAAAATACAAAGTTAGCTGGGCATGGTGGCGGGTGCCTGTAATCCTAGCTACTCAGGAGGCTGAGACAGGAGAATTGCCTGAACCCAGGAGGCAGAGGTTGTGGTGAGCCGAGATCGCGCCATTGCACTCCAGCCTGGGTAACAAGAGCGAAACTCCGTTTCAAATGTGCATAGTGTGTTTACTCATTAAATATATTAGTGCCCATTATTTATTCATTTAAATTATCCATTGGGGCCTGCCATGTATTCAGCACAAATGTGAGTGCTGGGGAAATGCTGGTGTGCAGGCCAGCAAAATCCCCAGTCAGCGTGGAGGCTGCATAACAGATAATAATCGAGTAAACATACCATTGATACAATTTTCAGAGAGTAAAGAGCATAGGAAAAACAAAACCAGAAGATGAGACAATGAATGACTTGCTGGCAGCTATTCAGATTTCAGTGAAGAAGGCAGAGCCTACCCTCATGCAGCTTAAAATGAAATGATAGTAACACTTTAAGCAAGACAGTGAATGTGTTAAGATTGTATGCAGAGGTGGCTATGAGAACACAAAGGAAAAAATGCCTTCTACAATTTTGGAAGGCCAGGGAAGTCTTTACCAGGGACAGTAAGAGGAGTGGAGAGGAATGGTTAAGTAATTCAGTATGGAAAGAGAGAGGTGTGTGTGATGCTTGCTAGTGACTTTTCTCTCTGATTCTTAGTTCTGTCTTGTAAAATGGGTCTCATAATACCCTCTCACAGGAAAAAGAGAAGGTTGGTGTTCAATACCCAAAATGAGAAATAGCCTGAAATAGTCCTGGAAATATAAGTAGTTCACAGAGAATGAGGCCATAAATGGAAAACATTAAGGCAGAGATTGTATTATAAAGGTTCATGCTAAGGAAGTAAAAGTATATTTTGAGGCAAAGGGTGTATCCCTTGACCATTTAATGGCTTCAAGAGGATTAAACTTCTAATTTATAAATTCACAGAAGATTTTTAACTTTCATTTCATTTTATGTATATTTTCTAAATTTCCGACAATGAGTAGTACTTGCATAAATTGTGAATTCTTGAAGTAATTGGAGAAAAAATAGAATTAGTCTATTTCTGATGAATTCTACTGAATAGAATTAGTCAAAAAAGGCAAAGGGCCCCAAACTGACAATATTCATGAATAAACACATATCAGTTTAATAACCTCCAGATTAGTGCATTGGCCTGTGGGCTTTGGTATCTCAGGTCTTTTTGACATAAAAATTGATAGTCCAGGCCAGGAGCGGTGGCTCAAGCCTGTAATCACAGCACTTTGGGAGGCCGAGGCAGGTGGATCACGAGGTCAAGAGATCGAGACCATCCTGGTCAACATGGTGAAACCCCCTCTCTACTAAAAATACAAAAAATTAGCTGGGCATGGTGGTGGGTGCCTGTAATCCCAGCTACTCAGGAGGCTGAGACAGGAGAATTGCCTGAACCCAGGAGGCAAAGGTTGTGGTGAGCCGAGATCTCACCATTGTACTCCAGCCTGGGTAACAAGAGCGAAACTCCGTCTCAAAAAAAAAAAAAAAAAAAAATGGATAGTCCAGAGAGATGAACATCTGTTCTATAGTCTTTGGGATTATCTTCATGCACATATTTTCTTGGTAAGAATATTGAGCAGCAGAAACTTAGACATCCTGGAAATTCTGCTACATCGTCCAATTTGGAAGTTTTCCTGGGCTAAATGGTCTCTTTCCAGAAGATATACTAATGCTGATCATAATCAAATTCTATAGCCCAGCAATTCCACCCCTAAGTATATATATGCCTATAAAAAATTTCCGTAGATGGTCACCAAAAAAAAAGTATGAGCAGCACAAATTGCAAACCCCCCAAATGCTCATTAATAGTAAAATGAGATAAGTATATTTTGGTATATTTGCCCCAAATGAAATAGCGTACAGCAGTAATAATAAAAGTACTGCAACAACTCACAATAGTATGATGACTCTTACAAATATAATATTGGATGAAAAAAAATCAAACAAGAAATATAGATATATAAGGTAGGTGTGTGTGTGTGTGTGTGTGTGTGTGTGTGTGTGTGTGTGTGTTTATGCATTTACCTTAAGAGGGTATAATAGATAATTTCATGTGTTGACTTAACTGGGACATGGGGTGCCATATATATAGCCCAACATTATTTGGGGTATTTCTAGATACCCCATAAGAGTGGTTGTGGATGAGATTAACATTTAAATCAGTAAGCTGAGTAAGGCAGATTGACCACCCTGAAGTGGGTGAGCCTCTTCCAAACAGTTGAAAGCCTGAATTAAACAAACAAACAAACAAAAAGTCTGACCCTCCTCTGAGAAATAGTGAATTGCTCCTGCCTGACTTTGTTTGAACTGGGATACCGGCTTTGTTCTATCTTGGGACTTAAAGGACTTTGGCCTGAACTACACCAACAGCTCTCCTTGGTCTATGAAGACTCAACCTGAAGATCTTAGGACTTGTCAGTCTCCATAATTGCATGAACCAATTCCTTCAATAAATCTCCTTGTAAATGTAAAGGATGTACACACATCCTATTGTTTCTGTTTTTCTGGAGAATGCTAACTAGAATAGAGGATTTCCAGGGTGCTAGTAATGCTTTGTTTATTAATCTGAATTTAGAGAGCTATACACTCAACTATGGCAAAGTATTAAGATACATTTAGGTTGGGTGTAAATATTAGGAATCACTTTTTTCAACCTTTCAGAAAGTTCCAGTTAGAGGCAACTTTATGACTCCTCATCAATTTAGAGGGTATCAAAATCTTAATGTCATATTAAAAAAATACAGAGAGTATGGAACATCTCATGATCATTGTCCATTTCCAAATGCTATAGTCTGTTTGCCTAAACTAGGCTCAGCTATAGGTCAGAGGGTCTGGCATAAGCTACTCTGCTCCCTGGAGCCCTCCACATTTCTGAGGCTGTAAATCAAGCTTTTCTTTACATGCATTCTAGTAGAATGAAACCCTAGGATCAAAGAACCTATATTTGGCAGTTTTTTTTTATAGAGTACATCATGATCTGTACAAAAAGCCACATCTCTAGAGATTTCCAAGTTATCCTGCAATGCAAGGGTGAAGCCCTGAGCAACCTGGCTCAGATCAGTGCAAAATTAAGAGACAGACCATTTATAGGATGTTGTATATGACTTGCTCTTAAATGTGTTTAAAGTCATTTTTAGAGGCTCATCCCTATGAGAAAGTGGAGCACTAGAGCTTCTGTGGGAATTTCACAGTACCTGAATAAAATTGAATCAGTACTTAAAAGATAGAATTGTACAAAAATGTTACCTATATAGAGTTCTAGACAATTATCATGTGCCTTCTAAAACAACAATCTGAAACCCTTCCATCAAAACCACAAATTTTATCATAAAATATCTACTTTTTAAAAAAGATAAAATGATAATTATAGATTTTATTTTAGCCAGTAAATAAATAATAATGCTTGCTATGCATGGAAGCCGTAATTACTTCACCCCAACCCCATCTATCCGGCATTTACCACAAACTCAGAAATATAAAACTATTACTGAATAGTAAGAAAAAGAATCTAAGAAGGTTTATGTGTTTATCTATTGCCAACTATAAAAAATAATATTTTAATGGATTAACAGTTTATTCTATTAGGAGCTAGATCCAAAGGCAGCAAACAAATTATATTTCTTGTATAACTGGATTTTTACATTCACAAAGCTTCCTGTATTTTGCTGACACCATTATCAACCACAAAAATAAAGTAATCCACCCCCATTCCATATGGCTAATATTTCCTTGATACCTTTGAAACTGTTAACACATTTGGTAGCTCTTGTATGTCTTAAATACCAACTTTGGCACTTTTCTCTGAAAGTTAATTTGGAACTTTGCTCTAAAAACTCCCCTTTAGCAATCTGTCAAAAAACTACTCTGTCAAAAACTGAGCTCCTGAATACTCAACAGTTTTTGTTTTGTTTTGTTTTGTTTTTTCCTTTTCTAGTTTTCTCAACCGCTCTGTCCCTCTCTCAATCTGGCCACTTACCAGAAATCCTGGGACATTGAAATCAAGCTTTCTAGTACTGAGTCATTTCCAATTCTCAGTCTACTCAATGTCAGCCAAAGCCATAAACTCTCACAAAAAGTGCCATGTCTTGATTAATCATTTGTTAATTTGAAGCAAAGTGCAATCTTTCCTGGTGGAGAAAACCAAAATAATCAGATGGCTTGCTTTTTTTTCCTCTCTCTATGTTGGCCCAAGGTCAGTGAGTTTGAGCAAAGCAGGAGTTCACAGTTTTAGAGAGAGACTGTCAGTCTTAGACCTGAATCCAGCACACAGGGAAGTGTGACACACAGAGAAGTAAAAGCTTTAAAGTAGTTTTAAACAGAGTTTAGATAAAAGAAAGGCAGGAATTCCTTCTCAGACTAAAACATTTTAGACAAATATTATTAAATACAATTGGCAGCAACCGGCATTGGGTACACAATAGTAGGGCTCAGTCTGTTGGGTGCTTCATTAAAGTTGAGTAATTTGAAATCAAATCCTAATAGTGTGTCTGAATTCTTGTGGCTGTTTGGAAAGAACAATTTCTGATTTACTAGTTCTTAAGAAAAAATTATTTTAAATGCTGATTTTTATTGGAGATGAAGTCTTGCTCTTGTCACCCAGGCTGGAGTGCAATGACATGCTCTTGGCTCACTGCAACCTTCACCTCCCAGGTTTAAGCGATTCTCCTGCCTCAGCCTCCTGTGTAGCTGGGACTACAGATGTGTGCCACCAGGCCCAGCTAATTTTTGTATTTTTAGTAGAGATGGGGTTTTACCATCTTGGTCAGGCTGCTCTAGAACTCCTGATCTCATGATCCATCCGCCTGCCTCCCAAAGTGCTGGGATTACAGGCATGAGTCACTGTGCCTGGGATTTTAATGTTAATTTTTCAAAGCTATGTGGAAATAATATTACTCTGATCTCTCTGTGTTGGTTTATGTTTTCATCTGCTTAGCATCTGCTTTCCGTGAGCCATGCCATTAATAGTCTCCCAATCACAGCCTCACCCCTTCCTCTTAAGCCACAGGTACAGAGCAATGTTAGCCAATCATCCACCTGACAATAGCAACTGGCTCAAGAAGTGAGCTCAAGAACCAAGTAGGGCATGAGGGCTTTACCTGGATAGAAATATGGACATCCAAGGGCAAAATGAAATACTCTCTCCACTAGATTGTTATGCCTGGGCTTGCAGCAACCAAGTTCTCTACCACATGGAGAGATCTGAGACATGGTTAGACAAAATGAGAAGAGCACAGACAAGCAGAAACAAGAGTTGGCCATGTGTCTTGTTCAGACTAACTTACAGTCTGAACTTACTTGCAAGGACCTCTGAAAAGCAGTCTTTCCAAGTGGGCTTAAAACTTTGGTCAAGAGAAATTGTATTTTCAGAGGCAACACAGGGCATTTCTTATAGTTCTTGCTGTTCTTCTTTATTATCGAAAACAATTTGGCTCCCTGTAACTTGTATTTTGACCAGCTCTCCACTATCATGGAATGAATACATTCTAATCTCTTATATGCGAGTCTTTTACATATTGAAAGATATCCTGTATTCCCTAAGTCTTGTTTTTTCCCCCAAGACAAAGTATCAGTTAGCTCCCATAAGAGAAACAAAGTGGACTGGCATTAAACATGACAAATCTTTTGTTCCTATGAGGATTTTCTGCCAGGTCAATGGTAATAACTAAATAGATAGCAGGATCTTAGATACAGTTTGAGTGCAGAAGTGAAGCATAAGAAAAGTATCTCATGTAAAGCAGATCTATGTACTACATATAAAATGATCTGTTTTCCAGAGCAGTATTCTTCTCTCTCTCTCTCTTTTTTTTAACTCCTGAAGAAAAGCTAGGTAGAATAAAACAATTGGCCAAAGATTTAAAATTTCAGCAAAGTTCTGTCAGTGCCTAGGAAATGTTAGAAGTCAGCAGGAAAAAAATTATTCAATATTAAATTAGAAATAACATGAAACTCATGTGTGAAAAACAATGGTATTTCAGGATGTTTAAGTTAATCGATCAGTTGGCAGAAAATCCAATTTGTTCCAAAAAAAGTTAGTATACAGAAAAGACAATGATTACACCGAGAATATCAAGATATGAAGATCAGTTGACATTTTGAAAAATGTCATTTCTATTGGTAATTTAGACCAAAATGAGAAAAGTGATTGATTGCAAGTGGTAGCTGGGGACACGCTTCTTTTGCATGACACAGTCCCAAACTGCAGGGATATGTGTCAATTCTGAAACGTACCGGGATAATTCTGTGATCTCTCACTGTTGAACTTGTGGTTTTATGCGACCTAAAAATTTCTTGTTTGGATTTTAGAAAGACAATAAAGTTCATTTCAATAACCCTGTACCTGTTTAAATTTAAAAGAGAAGAAATTTATTTATTTATTTATTTATTTATTTATTTTGAGACGGAGTTTCGCTCTTGTTACCCAGGCTGGAGTGCAATGGCGCGATCTCGGCTCACTGCAACCTCCGCCTCCTGGGTTCAGGCAATTCTCCTGCCTCAGCCTCCTGAGTAGCTGAGATTACAGGCACACGCCACTGTGCCCAACTAATTTTTTTGTATTTTTAGTAGAGACGGGGTTTCACTGTATTGACCAGGATGGTCTTGATCTCTTGACCTCATGATCCACCTGCCTCGGCCTCCCAAAGTGCTGGGATTACAGGCTTGAGCCACCGCTAAGAAATTTAAAGGCAGAAATTCTCAATTATCTGGGCTAGTAGTTTAGCCTCATAAGTAAAAGTTTACATGGTAAATCTCTAAAGTAACTTGATTAAATGTCACTACAGATTTTTTCTTGGAGCCCAGTAGATCATTTCAGTCCAATTCCCAACAATCTTTTCACTATGAATATCCCTGGGCTCTGACTTGGGCGCTGTCACATTCCAAGAACTTAAGAGGTTTTCTCTAGACTTCAGTCTGGGACTGTCGTCTCTGGTCTACTTTATATTGATACAAGGAACTCCAATGGGCATTTTCTTGGGAGTAAAATTTGTTTTGCTACAGTGGAAGAGTGTATAAACAGAGGAGTCACAGGTCTCAGCTGTGAAGTCAGTAAAATCTTGGGTTCAACTCTGAGCTCTCTAATTCACCAAGACTTTCTGAGCCCATTTCCATATTTATAAAATCAAAATCATAATATCTACTTTATAGGTTTGTTATGAGGACTCAGTTATTTTTTCCAAAATCCTAGTATGTTTTAAGTACTAAACTGGTAAACTGGTAGAAACTTCTTTTATAAATGTAAGAACTGTAGATAAAAGCTATCCAAAGGATGATAATTGTAATTAGCAAACTCAAGTGGAGACACATGACAAATGGAACAAAATATCGAAGACTTGCCTTTAAAATTCTATCTTACCAGTATTAGGATAACATTTTGCTTTAGAATAGTTTAAAAAATGTTTTGTCAGGCACTGTAGTTGTCCCTGGCAGTTGAGTAATATGAAGTCTCCTTCCCTTGAAAGAGTTATGTTTAGGAACGGGTGGGCAAATAATTTCAGAGTTGTGTGTTGCATGTTTAAATCTATTTATAAGGTATTTCAGACCATGTAGGAAGAGTTTTAGTCTTGTGCTGGATTATGAAAACAGGGTATCTATAAAGGCTTTCTGGAGGATATCAGACAGAGTTTAACTTTGTAGGAAGTGCAAGAATCAAGCAAAGAAATCCATTCTAGGTAGACTAAAAGGGTTCAACAATGGTATCGAGGCAAGTAAAAATGTGACAGAGGAACTGTAAACCCTTTTATGATAAAAGATTAAAAGATAGTTTCAGAGATTTGTTCTTTCAGACTTTAGTGTTACAAAGGATTCCCATGCTTGACCATTTTTCCCAGGGTAGAGAAAAAGAGATAAAACATTTTAATTATTAGTCAACCTACAAGATTATTTATTATTTTAAATATGTAACATCAATCCAATTGAAATTATACAAAGAATGTTTGTTGTTTTAAAATATGTTTTGGCCTGTGTAACAATGTAATACACCAGGAAACTAAAATACTATTTATGGCTAATATTAAGAAAAATGTAAAACTATCATTACTTGTATATGACAAGAATTTTTTTATGGAAAATATAAAAGGATCAAACTGTTAGAACTAAGATGTAAATTCAGTTTATCTATATGAATAGTAAAGGTGCAAAACTTGACAGGTGTTTTATATCACCAACAGTGAATATAATGTAGAAAAAAACTCCATTCATAACCAGAGCAAAAATTTAAATGTTTGGAAGTATTCTCAATAAGAATGCTTCTAAACTGAACTCATCTGAATATTTTTGCTGAGAGATTCAAAAGAAGACTTAAAAATGGAGAGACATACCAAGTCCACAGATGGGAAAATTGAATATGATAAACCAATTTTTCCTTTTATAGATTTTATGCAAATCTAGTTAAAAATCATAGTATATATTTTTGAATTCAATAATATGAATTTATGACTGACTGACAATTATCGAGAACTGTAAAGAAAAAATTTTAAGTTTAAGAACTAGTGTAGGCTCAACTATACTATTTATCATCAGTTACATGGTGTTTTTTCTAGCAGTTTTCTTTAGGAAAGTAAAAATCTGGAAAAATCATTTAATTTTTAAAAAGTCTTCATCACATTATACTTAAACAGGTATAGTTTACTTTACTTTACTTTACTATACTTTACTTTACTTAGGCTCAGAAAACGATTACGAAGATAGTTCCCATATATCTTATATCTAGTTTTCATATTATTAACATCTTAAATTAGTATTGTACATTTGTAACAATGAATGGACCCACATTGACATGTTATTAAAAACTAAAGTTCATACTTTATTCATTTTTCCTTAGTTTTTACCTAATGTCCCTTTTTCTGTTCCAGGATTCCACATTACATTTAGTTGTCATATCTCCTTGTGTTCCTCTTAGCTCTAGTGGCTTCTCAGACTTACCTTGCTTTTGAATGACCTTGAATAGGTTGAGAAATACTGGTCGGGAACTTTGTAGCATGAACCTCAACTGGGATTTGTGTGATATTTTTGTAATAATGAGACCGGGTTTATTGGTTTTGTCCACAAAGGTGGAGTATCATTTTCATCACATCATATCAAATGTGAGCTCTATCAACATGACTTATCACTCTTGCTGTCAATATATTACCAGGCTGAGGTAGTTTTTTTTTTCAGGTTTTTCTACTTTTTACAAATTTCTCCCTCCCTTTGAATACTGTATTCTTTGGAAGGAAGTCACCATGTACAGCTCATACTTAAGGAATGAGAAACATTACTTTTGAAAACAGAAATTTAGTAGCCTTAACTGCAGAAATATAAGACTGGTTAATTTCGGTATTTCTGTCATAGAGCTCATTATATAATCATTACAAATAATATTTTAAAGCTTAATTTTATGTCAGGAAAAATATTTATAATAAAATAAGTGAAAAAGGTATTGCATATGCAACATAAAACTCATTATTGCCAAAATATACATATGTAAAACAAAACTGTATGAAAATAGTGTTTATAAGGTCAATTTAAACATCCTTTTACATTTCTGATTTTCCAAATTCACTACAACTTATTTTATAATCAGAAATGTAATTTTCAAAAACGAAATGAAGATAGTTTTTCCACTAAAGGGATATGTTTACCAGATGGGCTGGACATATTTATGTTGGCTGGACAGTGTATTTACTCCTTGAAATGGGGCTAGAAGTCCACAAACAAATTTTTCTCTGTTCTCTTTGTTTTCCATAATAAGTGACCCCCTATCACACACATTCCCAGACTCACACCTAAGTAAATACATGCTTTCTTCAAGATTCTTTAACAGCATAGAAGTACAACTTTAGAAATACTAATGTTGATCTATTACTTAACTCCTAATTGAATTTTATGCTTTTGTTGATTATTCATCAATAGACATAGAATAAGGGATCTCATCAATTGAAAACTGAAAAAAAATTTTGGTTGCTAAGAAGATTAGTATGTTATCAAATTCTAGATCGACTTCTTGCTGCCACAAAATTTAATTGATCTTTTTATTTAGAGAACATTATCCATCCACATGCTGTTCTAAGAAATTATACACAATGATCCCTTAAACTCTTTATGCAGTTGTCCTGAATAGTAGCATCTGGCAAGATTATAGTGTAATATCACAACCAGAAGACTGACTTTGTACAATCCACTGATCTTAGAAAATGTTCTCAGTTTTACTTGTACTCATTTGTTTGTGTGTGTGTGTGTGTGTGCGTGTGTGTGTGTGTGTGTGTATGTGTGTTTACTTCGAATTTTATCAGAGGTGTAGTTCTGTGTATCTACCACTGTAGTCAATATAGGAACAGTTCCATCACCACATGGATATCTCATGCTGACCCTTTATTACTGTACCCGCTCCCTTCTGACCATCAGCTCCCATATCCAATACCTGGAAACCACTAATCTGTTCATTTCTATACTTCCATTATTTCAAAAATGCTATATCAATAGATTAATATAGTCTGCTACCTTTTGAAGTTAGTTTTTTTCCCCTACTCGGCCTACAGTTCCCTTGAGATTCATCCATGTAATGATGGTTTGATGGTTCCTTCCTTTTTATTGCTGGGTAGTATGCTATGAATGTACCACTGCTTGTTTGGATGGTATGAATATACCACTGCTTGTTTAAATATTAATCCACTGAAAAATGTCTGCTTCATTTTTGTTGTTTGTAGTTTTTTACTATAACAGGTAAAGGTGCTATTAACAGTTTATACAGGTTTTGATGTGAACATAATTCTTTATTTCTATAGGATAAACGCCCAAGAACGTTTCATTACATGCTTTGTGTTCAAAGATCTGCCAAATATTTTCCTTTAAGTGATCCTCCTACACATCCCATTAGAAAAAAAAATAGCAAAATATAACAGTAATGAAACTTGTTACAAATAGCCAGAATGGATATAGATACATTTTTAATTTAAATTGTATGGAAGCATGGTATGCATTTTGAAACATACGATCATAAGTGTAGTTTAATGGTTTTTCATGCACTCAGAGCAGGTTATAGAATATTACTGGAATCTCTGAAGACTGCTTAGACCCCTGCTAGTACTCTCCATAATGTACACCCCTAGGATAGCCATGTTCCTGACTTTTGACACCATGATGTGTTTTTATCCACTTTTGAACTTTACATAAACAGATTTACATAGTCTGTACTTCTGCATCTGGCTTCTTTTGTTTAACATTGTGTTTGTGAGATTAATTCATAATATAACATTTCAGGGCATGTAGTAGAGTTCATGTTGTGCAATATTTCATTGTATTAATCAATCAAATTAAGTCACCCATTCTACTGTTAACTACATCTGATTGTTTCTTGTTTCTAGATATTATAAATAATATTGCTATAAACATTCTTGCGTGTATTACCTTGTGAACCAAAGAATCATTTCTTTTAAGTGTGCCCTTATGAGGAGAATTACTGGCTCAGGTAGTATGCATATATTCAGCTTTAGTAGATGTGACCAAATAGTTTTCCAATGTGATTGTGCTAGTTTGTGCTCTCACTAGCAGTGTATGAGAGTTAACTATCCAAATATGTGTTGTAAATGGAAAACAGATTGAAGACACTAAAAAGTTTCTTAATGTCACACAACTGAAGGGAAAAGTCCCTGATTTTAACCAAGGTTTCCTAAATCCAGTAATATTTATTTTCTAATTTGCTATTATGTCAAATACTTGACTTTAATCACTGTACCTATCTCCTACCTTTTCCATAAATGAATTCCATACATTTTGTGCCTCTAATGTTCTTCTAACCCAGGAGGGACATGGTTGCCTCCCTAACTCTGCCAACTCAGCCATCTCCTCTTACTTTTTTTTTTTTTTACTTTAAAAGAACATACATTTATTGTCTCACACATTTCTTGACTTAGTTCTCAATGTCAAAAGTCTGGGGACAGGGTGGCCCAATGGAGCCCTCCAGTTAGAGTCTCATAAAGCCTAAAACAAGGTCCATGTTTCCTTCTAGACACTTGGGATGAATCCACTTCCAAGTTAATTCAGGTTGTCGACCAAGTTCACTGTCTTGCGGCTGTAGGGTAGAGGTCCCCATTTCCTTGCTGGCCGTCAGCTGGGAGCCAGTCTTTGTTCCTAGATCCTGTCCACATCCTTCCAGTAATGGCAGATAGAGTATCTCTCATGCATGGGATCCCTCTGACTTCGGCTGCAACTCTCCTTGATCATAGCCACAGAAAATTCTTTGCATTTAACAGATTCTGTGATTAGACTGAATCAACCTGAAAAATCCAGAATAATCTGCAAAGACTCTTTGCCATGTAACAGGGATTAGAGAGTATACATCTTTTGGGGGGAGGTAGGAACATTATTCTGTCTACTACATTGTATGTATCCATAGTTTCTTTCTTTTTAATTTTTTAAATTTTTCCTATATTATTGGGGTACAGGTGGTGTATGGTTACATGAGTAAATCCTTCAGTGGTGATTTGTGAGATTTTGGTGCACCCATCACCCGGGCAGTATACACTGCACCCTATTTGTAGTCTTATATCCTTCGCCCCCACCCATCCTTCCCCAGCAGTCCCCAGAGTCCATTGTTTCACTCTAATGCCTTTGAATCCTCATTGCTTGGCTCCCACATATCAGTGAGAACATACAATATTTGACTTTTCCATTCCTGATTTACTTCACTTAGAATAATAGTCTCCAATCTCATCCAGGTCATTGCAAATGCTGTTAATTCATTCTTCTTTATGGCTGAATAGCATTTCATCATATCACCAGTTTCTTTATCCACTCATTGATTGATTGATGGGCATTTGGGCCGGTTCCATGATTTTGCATTTGTGAATTGTGCTGCTAATAAACATGTGTGTGCAAGTATCTTTTTCGTATGACTTCTTTTCCTCTGGGTAGATGCCCAGTAGTGGATTGCTGGATCAAATGATGGTTCTACTAAATTTCATTTAGTTCTGCTCTGATTTTGTTTATTTCCTTTCTTCTGCTGTGTTTGGTTGTTCTTGTTTCTCTAGTTCCTTGAGCTGTGGCCTTAGAATGTCAGTTGGTGCTCTTTTGGTCTTTTTGATGTAGGCATTTAGGGCTATGAACTTTCCTCTTAGCACCACCTTTGCTGTATTCTAGAGGTTTTGATAAGTTGTGTCACTATTGTCATTAAGTTTGAAGAATTTTCAAATTTCCTTCTTGATTTCACTGTTGACCCAATGATCATTCAGGAGCAGGTTATTTAATATCCACGTATTTGCATGGTTTTGAAGATTCCTTTTGGAGTTGATTTCCAATTTTATTCCACTGTGGTCTGAGAGACCACTTAATATAATTTCAATTTTCTTAGATTTATCGAGGCTTGTTTTGTGGCCTATCATATTGTTTACCTCGGAGAAAGTTCCATGTGCTGTTGAATAGAATGTGTATTCTGCAGTTGGATAGAATGTTCCATATATATCTTTTAAGTCCATTTGTTCTAAGGTATAGTTTAAACCCATTGTTTCTTTGCTGAATTTGTCTTGATAACCTGTCTAGTGCTGCTAGTGAAGTACTGAAACCCCTACTCTTATTGTGTTGCTATCTCATTTCTTAGGTTTAATAATAATTGTTTTATAAATTTGGAAGCTCAAGTATTAGGTGCATATATGCTTAGGGTTGTGATATTTTCCTGTTCGACAAGGTCTTTAACCATTATATAATGTCTCTCTGTCTTTTCCAACTGCTGTTGCTTTAAAGTTTGTTTTCTCTGATATAGGAATAATTACCCCACCTCCGTTTTGATGTCCATTTGCATGAAAAGCCTTTTTCCACCGCTTCACTTTCAGTTTATGTGAATTCTTGTGTTAGGTGAGTCTCTTGAAGGCAGCAACTGATTGGTGAATTCGTATCCATTCTGCAGTTCTGTATATTTTAAGTGAAGCATTTAGGCCATTTACATTCAATGTTACTATTGAGATGTGAGGTACCATTACATTCATCATGCTATTTTTTGCCTGTATGCCTTGGTTTCTCATTTTTTGCTTTTGCTTTTTAAATTATATTTATGTTTTATAGGTTCTATGACATTGATGCTTTAAAGAGGTTCTCTTTTTATGTGTTTCCAGGATCTGTTTCAAGATTTAGAGCTTCTTTTAGCAGTTCTTGGAGTGGTAGCTTGGTGGTGGCAACTTCTCTCAGCATTTGTTTGAAAAAGACTGTATCTTGCCTTCATATATGATGTTTAGTTTCATTTGATACAAAAGTCTTGCCTGGTAATTGTTTTACTTGAGGAGGCTGAAGATAGGGTCCCAATCTCTTCTAGCTTGTAGGATTTCTGCTATGAAATCTGCTCTTAATCTGATAGGATTTTCTTTTTAGGTTACTTGATGCTTTTGTCTCATGGCTCTTAAGATTCTTTACTTTGTCTTACTTCAGATAACCAGAAGACAATATACCTAGGTGATGATCCTTTTGTGATGAATTTCCCACGTGTTCATTGTGCTTCTTGTGTATGGATGTCTGGGTCTCTAGTAAGGCTGGGGAAGTTTTCCTTAATTATTTCCCCAACTGTAGTTTCCAAACCTTATTAGATTTCTCTTTTTCCTCAGGAACACTGATTAATCTTAGGCTTGGTAGTTTAACATAATCCTAGGCTTCTTGGAGGTTTTGTTCATATTTTCTTATTCTTTTATCTTTGTCTTTGTTGGACTGGGTAAACTCTAAGACTTTGTTTTCAACCTCCGAATTTCTTTCTTCTGCTTGTTCAATTCTATTGCTGCTTGTTCAATTCTATTGCTGAAACTTTCCAGAGCATATTGCATTTCTGTAAGTGTATCCAGTGTTTCCTGAAATTTTGATTGTTTTTTCTTTATACTATCTATTTCCTTGAATATTTCTCCCTTCACTTCTTGTATTGTTTTTTGGGTTTCCTTGAATTGGGCTTCACCTTTCTCTGATGCCTCCCTGAGTAGCTTAATAACTAACTTCCTGAATTATTTTTCGGGTAAATCAGGGATGTCTTCTTGGTTTGGATTCATTGCTGTTGAACTAGTGTGATTTTTTTTTTTTTTTTTTTTTTTTGTGAGTGTCAAAAAGTCTTATTTTGTCATATTACTAGACTTGCTTTTCTAGTTCCTTCTCATTTGGGCAGTCTATGTCAAAGGGAAGGTCTAGGACTGCAGGCTATTGCTCAGACTCTTTTGTTCTGTAGGCTGTTCTCTTGATGTCCTACTATCTCTCTTTCCCTATGAATGTGGCTTCCTGAGAGCCGATCTCTAGAGATTGTTAACTCCCTTCTGGGTCTAGCCACCCAGCAAGTCTACCAAGCTCCGGACTGGCACTGGAGGTTGTCTGCACAGAGTCCTGTGATATGAAGTGTCTGTGGGCATCTCAGCCATGGATACCAGCACCTATTCCAGTAGAGGTGGCAGCAGGGTGAAATAGACTCTGTGAGGGTTCTTAGCTTTGGTTGTTTCATGCTTTATTTTTGTGCTGGTGGCACTTTCTAGGGAGCATCAGCTGTGGTAGTATGAAGAGGAACTGGCAGTGGATGGGGCCTTAGAACTCCCAAGAGAATATGCCCTTGATCTTAAGCTACCAAGGTGGCTAGGGAAGAACCATTGGGTCGAGGCAGGGCTAGGTGTGTCTGAGCTCAGACTCTCCTTGGGCAGGTCTCCTCTTACTTTTGATCAACTGTAATAATGTGCCATATACATCACTTCACTAAATACCTGTGTTTCCATATTTAACTTTTAACTATTCTTAGTTTAATTCGTCATCTACAATCTAGGATCTTTGAGAATTAATATATGTTTCTTTCATATAGATCCTTATCAATGCAGTTACAGATCAATTAGAGTTTGTTAAATTTAATTGATATCTAACTATCTCAAGATTAAAAGGATCAACTAAGATTTAAATGAGATAGTTAACCAATCCAAAGTGAAGTAAAAAAACACAGAAGGTTTTGAAGAAAATCCAGCATACCCACAGTCTGAGATGGGAGACATATTGAATTCCAAAATATTGAGCAGAGCTAAATTTTATTTTGTAGCATTTTAAAATTTGCCAATTTCAATAAATGTGGGCCAAATTAAAAAAAAAAATCTCATATAACAAATTAAGTGAAATATATTACTTGAAAGAAATGTAAATTAAGAGTAATAAGTTGTATTCTAAAAGTTGAATTTAGATGAGATTTGAAAAACAGATTGAGAATACTGAAATTAAATTATTCTCAATTATAAGGGCCACATAATGAAAATAGTTTTTTACCTCTGGAAAGGAGAAGGCTTTCTTGAGTTCATATCGCTTTAGAGGATACATACCACACATATCAGAGTGTTTTAGATACTTTGATATGAATTAACAAATGGAAGAAGGAAGACATAGTCTAAAGCCATTAGAAACTCAAAGAAAAGCATGGTCAATAGTTGTATTAAAAGTTTAAAGACAATTAATATAAGATGGCCTTGGCTTGAGGTTTTTAGGGCTTCTATTATGTGTATAGAATAATATCCTATATTCTTGTATACAAATAGAGCCTACAATTACAATACTTTAATTATGATATTTCATCACCAAACAATTCACTTTTCTAATCTTATTTAATCCTATGATTTTCTGTTATATAAAAGCAATTTGTATCAAGTCCACTTTGCAATGAAAAAACTGAATTTGCACCATGAGTAAGTGGTGAGATTAAATATAAAACATGTTGATCTTGGTGTGGATTATAAACAATAAATTTCTCCTTGGACTGTGACCAGTGAAAGAAAAAAAAATCACTTAAGAAGGATTTCAGTATTTGACCTGAGGTCATCTTACTTGAACATTTACATTCTCTATGTAATAATGAGGCTACTTGAATTTTTTCTGTGAAGTTTAATTTTCTTTGGTGAAATATTAAAGGCAAGTGGCTGAAGAAAACAAGCAGATAATTGTATAATAAGCATAAATAGATGCTAAACTTTTTGTGATCAAGGCAATCCAAATTATAATAATAAAAAGTTCCACTCATCAGATTGCCAAAATTAAAGGATTTATAAAACCTAATTTTTGTAAACATCAACATTAGTGGAAAGAAAATGGCTGACAAACTTTTCAAGAGTAATCAAAACATAAAATACACCTCTTTTCACTTAGCAATTTATTTCTAAAAATTTATAACTTTAAAATACCTACTGAAGTGTTTAATAATATGTATATGTGTTTGTGTTGTGTGTGTGTATATATATATGTGTATAAAGGTATGTGTATATATTTATATATAAATGATTTCATATACATATCGGTATTATTTTAAATAGAAATCAATTGGAGAAAAATGTGGAAAACCATTTTAATTTATTCTTGAATATTAAGTAGCCATTAATAATAACCACAGGCATTTATGTACTACCTTAGTGAATTCAGATTGCTAAATATAAAAAGTAAGTTGCACCAAATATGTGTATGACCTAATTTTGTATTTTGTATGTTAATAATACATAGAGTATACCTTATATAGACAAAGTATAAAAACATATGTGTGTATGTGTATATATATCACAAGATTAAAAATCTTCATATAAAATGTTTATTTATAATATACATACATTTTACTCTTGTGATATATACAAATACACACATATGTTTTTATACTTTGTATATATAAAGTATACTCTATATATTATTAATTTACAAAATAGGAAATTAGGTCATATTATACATATTTTGCTCAACCTACTTTTTATATTTAGCAATCTGAATTCACTAAGGTGAACAAAAAGGCCTCTGGTTATTATTAATGGCCATTAAATATTTATCTACTCTTGTGATATGTAATACAAGAGTAAAAATCTGGGACTGAAGGAGTGGGAGTGGTGGTAAAAATCCACTTGGATGAAAGAGACAAAAGCAGCCCTGCTGTTACATCAGGCTGGCAGGAAGGACAGGTGCATATAGAATCTGCTGCCGAGTTGCCAGGAAACATTGTTTCTCCCAAGGTCATGCAGCCTTGGCATTCATGTGGAAAATGCCACAATGACTCCTCTTTAAGTATCCTTTGCTTCTTTCTTGTGATGCCCTCAGGCCTGCCTGACCACCTTCTAGTGAAGATTCAAAATGGCAAACCCATCTTGCCTCTCAAATAGCTTCTAATGGCTGGTAAATCCCACTTCTAACCTTGCCTCAGAGACAGCAATCAGCCTAGAACCAATCCCAGCTTCCTTTAGAGCCTTCTCGGAATCCCTCAGTGGGAGTCCATGCTGATGGCTAGAGGCTCCCCCTCCCATCTGGTCACGTGGCATGTCATGGCTCCTCCAAGGTGCTTCCCTTATTGCTTTCAGTCAAGAAATTTGATTTTCTCAGGATGCTAGTTTATTTCTGCGGGTTTTTGGCCAGTTCCATTTCAACAACATGTGGATATATGTATGCAGATTAGTGCATGTATGTATAAATTATCTATTTATCTATCTATCTATCATCCTATTAGGTAAAGCAGGAAAAGTTCTGGAAGGCACCTATCACATTTAAGCAGTTATTAATCTGCCATACATGAGTAGAAAAGGATTGCTGAAAACTCTTACTGACAAATTAAATTTTCAAATTATGCTGTTTACAAGGACTATGTATTATTGTTTTTTTTTTCTTTTTTAAAGGAGAAATAAGTGAATTTAAAAAATCAGTGTGTCTCAGTAACATCTTTCTCTTTCTACACACACACACACACACACACTCACACACACACACTTACCACACTTACCCCTTTCTGGAAAGCTGAGCATATTTAGTTCAGATCCTAGAAATTAGATACAGGAAGTTATTCTTTTCATTGTTTTCAATAATCCAAATCTGCATTTTAATTTAATTTCAATTTGAAATGTATTTTTTCTCAAAGGAAAACTATTAAAATGAGTAATAAAAAGATGATGTATTTGTAACATACAAGGTATGTTCAGTGTTATTTACATATATATATTTTGTCTATATATAATATTGTATTATATACTTTCAATGCTTGACATGTATATTTGCATCTACCTATACCCTTACCTGTATCTATATTTAACAATTGTCTGCTTAAAGTAAACTGTGACTGAGAATCAGAGTGAAGGTTTATTTGACCAGGATTCATTTAAACTACTTGCAAGGTGTGGTTCTCCCACACATACCTGGCAACAAAGAACATATGGATTAAAAGGAGAATGAAACAGTGGATAGGTAATGGGCCATCTTTAGTGTTAATTAGCTTCCATTGCTGTTCCTGCTTCTCTAAAAGGGAAGACAGATGGAAATGTAATTATTGCATAAACTAATTAGTGATCTCATTTGCCAATTGTACATGATGAATAAACAGATTACAGAAAATACTCAACAGGTTGAAGCAAGGTGAGGCCAGGAGGGTGAGATGAAGAGATACTTATGGTTGGATGGGCAATAAACCATAAACTAATTATGCATTGTCTTGCATATAATTTTAACAAGGAGGGAAAAGAACGGAAATCTCAGTTGTTGTTGTTTTTTAAATAAACTTGTAAGCAAGGACACTATACTACCTCACAAGTTTGATTTAGTTCAAACAATTATTATGCCAAAATACAATTTTAAAAAGAATTAATCAAATCTATCATATAAAAACATCTACTGACATTTTGTAGAATGGTAAGTTTTCAACACTAATAGTTAATGTAAAAATCCGGTTAAAAGATTGAGAGCAGCCTGGCCAATACGGGGAATCCCCATATCTACTAAAGACACAAAAATTATCTGGGTGTGGTGGTATGCTCCTGTAATCCCAGCTACATGGGAGGCTGAGGTAGGAGAATAGCTTGAACCTGGGAGGCAGAGATTGCAATAAGCCGATATCACGCCATTGCACTCCGGCCTGGGTGACAGAGCGAGACTCTGTCTCAAAAAACAACATCAACAACACAATTTTAAAGTTGTGTCCTGTCTTTGGAATCTTTTAGTCTGAATTCATTTTCATCAAATTACTATGTACTGCATAATCATTGCATACAAGTCAGTGTTTAATGCTGTAAATGGGATTTCCCTGAACTTCACTATACAAAGTTGCAGGAACCCAAGGTCTGGAGTAAATATCATCTGCTCAAAACCACCTTCCCCTGAATATCAATTGCAGAGAGGTTAGCTGCTGAGCCTTTCTTCATAGTTAAATGAGAAAAATTTAGAAACCTGTGGAGGAAAACTCAAGATCATGAATAACTGAAAGATAGTGCATCCCAAGGGGTGCAAGTGAGTAAATAAGGCTATTATCAGAAGAGATGATTTCAGACATTCTGCTGTCAATCCTCCATCTTATTTCTCATTTTAGGGATTCCTAGCAACATGTAACCAGTAACCTGGCTATTTAATACTATGAATCCTAACTAAAAGTTGAGGCCAAAGCACATTGATTTCCAGGCCCATGACTTTTCTACGGACAGAAAGTATCAGAGTTCCCCTGTATAATCTGCTCCAATCATAATTTTAAATTACCCTATTTGGTTTGTAGAGTAAATGTTACTGTACTCATTTACAAATGAAGAAACTGAGACCACACACAAAAAAAAGGTTAATGTGGCAGATCTGGAACCATAACTCGGATGTTTAAACTTCTTTGAAAATCTAACAAAATATTAGCCTAAGCTGTCATTTTGTCAGACTAATGAAGGACTACAAACCGTATGTCAAAAATTTTAAAGTTCCACAACTGGGTGAAAATTAATTAATATCATCTATTCTATTTTAAAACAGCAGAAACAGTGGCAAACATATGTACATGCACACCATGTATAGAATATGCAGTTCAAAAATATACCTCATTTAAACTTTAATAACAGCAATGCAATTAGTTAATATTTGTTAGGCTCTTAAAGCAAGACAATAAATATGTGAAAAACTTCATATGTATTACATGTTTTAATTCTGACAACAACTACATGGCTATTATCTTTTTTACTTCACAAGTGAGGAAACTGAAGCTCAGAAAGTTTTAATTTGTCCAAGTTTATTTAATTAATAAAGAACTGCCAGTCTAATTCTGGAATAATTAAATTAACCACTCATGCCTGTGATCCTAGCACTTTGGGAGGCTGAGATGGGGGAATCATCGTAGGTCAGGAGTTTGAGACCAGCCTGGTCAACGTGGCAAAACCCTGTCTCTACTAAAAATACAAAAATTAGCCAGACCTGGTGGTGCATGCTTGTAATCACAACTACTCCAGAGGCTGAGGCAGGAGAATCCCTTGAATCCGGGAGGCAGAGTTTGCAGTGAGCTGAGATCGCACCATTGCACTCCAGCCTGGACAACAAGGAACAAACTCCATCGCAAAATTAATAAATAAAAAATAAAATAACCACTATTCTATGGTAGTTCTCCAAAGGAGAACACTGCAAGTTATTGATATATTTAAATGCATAATAGAGTGCTTCATATGGACCCTGAGGGAAACTTTAGAATGAGGTCCTAGTACAATAGTTGGCTACTTTCCTTGGGGCAACAGGAGATCAACATACAAGAAAATTCAATGGCAATGAAAACAAATGGATATTCTATCAATTTAGCCATGAAATTCTATTTAATATCTACTTTGCACTAAGCACTTTGGAGTTGCAAATATTGGTCCAATGAGAATTCTGTTGTGAATGAGCTTCAGTTTTGTTGTTGTGGTTGAAGATGTAACAGGTGTGATCATGAGCCACCTATATTGTCTTTATGTGGGTATGTTCCAGTTTACCATAGTTGCAAAATTAAGAGGATAGTGTCTATAGCTTAGGGCTCATGGAGATTTTTGTGTTTGTCAAGGTCATACTGTTTCAGAAAACAGTTATTATAAATGCACTGAAATAAGTGCATTGTTCCATTTTTAGTATCCTTAATAACAACGTTTCTCTTCAGTCCAGTCTTTGGTTTTCATATTTATATCTTTAAACCCTACTACACTTCTCTCATTTCCTTCCACATTCTTCTATGCATTTTGCTGTGAGAAAGTTGAATCAGAGAAAGGCAAGTTTAGCCTAACATGAAACTTCCCACTTAATAGAGATCAGAAAAAACAAGACATTTTTCTGTAGGTTTTCATGAGTGGACTGCAAGATTTCCTGGGGAATATCTCTTGAAATGCCACTCCAGAAGTAGTAAAATGTCTTCTATCCAGAGCTAAAACCTTGTCTCCTAAATCCTCTTAAAATTTAATGGCATAAATATATCATATTAACACCCAAACTACTACATTAAGGTAACATTATGGTTCTTGACGACTTACATTCACCATGATTTAGCAAATTCTGGGAAGGCATTTCTGTTCTTGATTGGTTTGAGCATCAGCTTATGTAGTATGTTGGGTTTACTGAAGCAAACATTCCACATGGGAAGTAATTTATATTCTCCAATAGGCACTGACAGGCTAGGTCCAACAAGGTTGTATTATATATTTCAACAATTGTCAAAAATATTTATTGAGACCCCATTTTGTGCAGATCTGTGAAGTTCATATTCTGTGGGGGCACACAAAACCAAATAAATGATGTGGACCTTTACCCTCAACAAACTTAAGAGTTTTTAGAAGGGACTCATAAATCAAGTTGAAGATTATATTAGATGACTTTTAACATTTTTTCCAACCTGAATTCTCTAAAAATCTTCCATAGTTTCCTCCATTTATGTATTCTAATTTAATTTCATCTTGCAAAAAAAAAAAAACAAAACAATTTGATATGGTTTGCCATAAGGATTCATTTAGTCTAGCAGACTAAAAAATAAGTAGGTAATTGTAACAGGAAGTTGACACAAGATAGTTACCTTAATTGGGCATTAAATTAGACTGACATACTTTTATTTATGGCAGTAATACCTGAAAGTCTTAACATTCTTTACACTGAGGGCAGTAGGAAGAAACAGAAAAAATAAGCTTTGTGAGACTTTCTCACCAAAGCCAAACTTGGTTATTGATTTGAGAAATACAGTTCAGAAACTTAAGCCATTCTGTGCAATTTGATTATGACTTAAATCAGAAAAGAAAAATGTTTTCTACAAGTAAAAAAATTCTGTAAGGATTTTAATACTGGAGGGAAGAATAGAAAATGTTTATGTCTACTTGTCATTCTGGATTTTTGTCATTTGTGTGACAGGATGCAGAACAACAGTTGGGTTAAACAGCAAAGGTTAGACTGGAGCATATCTATTTTTAAACGTTTTAAAATTTGTATCATTTTTAATTATTCTGGGTACCTAATTTTTGTATATACTTATGGGATACATGTAATATTTTGATACAAGCAAACAATGATCAAATTAGGGTAACTGGAGTATCCATATCCTCAAGCATTTATCATTTCTTTGTGTTAGAAACATTCCAATTTCACTGTTTGAATTATTTTGAAATATACAATAAACTATATTATTATACATCTATGTATGTATGTATCTGTCTAGATTAACTTAACTATAGTCATTCTATTGTGTTATACATCTATCTATCTATCTATCTATCTATCTATCTATCTATCTATCTATATCTATCTATCTATCTATCTATCTATCTATCTATCTATCTATCTATCTATCTATCTATCTGTCAAGCTACCTAGATAGGTTGACTTAACTACAGTCACTCTATTGTGTTACTGAACACTAGATCTTGTTTGTTTTTTTTTTTTTTTTTGTCTGTTTGAGGAGTCTCACTCTTGTTTCCCAGGCTGGATTGCAGTGGCGCGATCTCAGCTCACTGCAACCTCTGTCTCCAGGGTTCAAGCAATTCTCCTGCTTCATCCTCCTAGCTGGTATTTCAGGTGCCTGCCGTCACACCTGACTAATTTTTTATGTACTTTTAGTAGAGATGGGGTTTCGCCATGTTGGCCAGGCTAGTCTTGGACACCTGACCTCAGGTGATCCTCCCACCTCGATCTCCCAAAGTACTGGGATTACAGGCGTGTGCCACTGCACTCGGCCAGAATTTCATTCTTTTCTTTTCTTTTTTTGTGTGGCTGAATCGTGTTCCATTGTATATATGTACCATGTTTCATTTATCCATCTATCTAGGTGCTGCAATCAACATGGAAATGCATGTGTCTCTTTGGTATCCTGATTTTCTTTCTTTTCTATATATAACCAGATGTAGAATAGCTGGATCATTTGGTAGTTCTATTTTTAGTTACTTTAAGCAAACTTTATATGTATGTTCTTTGTAGTGACTGTACTAATTTATATTCTCAACAACAGGGTATGAGGGTTCCCCTTTCTCTACATCCTTGCCAACATCCATTATTATGTTTCTTAGATAAAATCCATTTTAACTGGAGTAAGATTATATCTCATTATGGCTTTGATTTGCATCTCTCTGTTTATTGGGGATGTTAAACATTTTTATCATATACCTGTTGGACATTTGTGTGTCATCTTTTGAGGAACAGCTCTGGATATGCCAAACCAGAAGTAGTAAAATGTCTTTTACCCAGTGTTAAAACCTTTCCCTAGAAATTGTATTTACATAGAAAATACACTGTTTTACTCAACTGTTTACATCAATATGCTGTACGAGATTTATAGAGACTCTTTTAGTCTTTGAATAATGTTGGGAAAACAAACATTTTCTGTGTTAATAACTGTCATAATAATTTTGTTATGGAGTTGGTTTTCTAAGGGGAAGATAGAGGTTCTTGCATGGGGAGCAGGAGGTGAAGAGACTCCCCGTCCACCCCTTGTGGCATCATCATCGTTAGATCATTCTCTTAATAATAAAGAGAATTATTTCAATCCTTCAAAGTAGACACTTTCTTGGCATTGATTTCTACACAAAATTTATAAATGGATGTTAACTAAAGGTAGTTTGAGGGACATAATAGAAAATGTCTTCAACAGGGATTTTGCAAAAGATATAATGTATTTTCCATATGGTTGCTTTTGTGTTTCAGTGAGCCTCAAAAAGTGCAAAAGATGAGATAACAAATTGCAGTTTTGCTAAAGAATATCTGTGCATTGCTTTTAAGTCTGAAGAAAATTCAGAAAGCCCAGATAAATGATTCCTATTAAGTCCCATAATTTGCAAGAATATATTGGGTCAACTTTTTTTTAAGTGTAAGAGAAAAAAAAACAGATTTTGTGAGTAGAGTGCTGCTAGCTGTGCTGTATAATGGGTAAGATATTTTCAGGCCGGGCGCAGTGGCTCACGCCTATAATCCCAGCACTTTAGGAGGCCGAGGCGGGTGGATCACAGGGTCAAGAGATTGAGACTATATTGGTCAACATGGTGAAACCCCGTCTTTTCTAAAAATACAAAAATTAGCTGGGCATGGTGGCTGGGCATGCCTGTAGTCCCAGCTACTCGGGAGGCTGAGGCAGGAAAATCGTTTCAACCCAGGAGGTGGAGGTTGCAGTGAGCTGAGATCGGGCCATTGCACTTCAGTCTGGGTGACAAGAGTGAAACTCTGTCTCAAAAAAAGAAAAAAAAAAAAGATATTTTCTAACCCATCTTGTTTGATCTCATTTCATCAACAGATAAGTCTGAGGAAAGTTTACACTTTTCCTCTTTCAGACACAGTTGTAGATTCAGAGAAAATCAGCCAAGATCATAACATGAATAACACCTATGTCAGAGTTTGAACTCAAACCCACATGGCTTATTAAAATCCAGATACTTTCTACACAGAGTGGTTGATTTCATAATGACAAGTTTTTCATTGTTTCACTTCATTTCAGCTCTTCTATGACATCCGCCTTTAAATGTAATACAAGTTATAATGATCTTACTTCCTCCTTATACATTGTAATCCCTTTTGAGAATAGGTCATTTGTTATTCTCCTGTTTCATTCTTTTACAATTTCCACCCCAGTAATGTGCATGTATAATAAAGCCCCTCTCCACTTGAAGGATTTGCCCTCTTTGCCAACTTTAGAAAATCAAGATAGACTTGTTAACATTTAACATTTACTTTCTGAAAACAATTTTACACAGAGAAATTGTACAGGAGCAATTATAAATCAATATGTCAACCAGTTTAAATTTAAAGTAGTTATAATTAGTTACTTTAGTGCTAGAGGAAGGACTTCATGAGATAAATACAGTACATGCCAGGTTTTGAAAATGGATTGCTGGGGAATGTGGGAATTCAATGTGTTTATTTCAGTTTCAGTTCTGAAATTATAGAAGAACTGATTTATATTTTTTTAAAAAAATTAGGGACCATCTACAAAGCTCACTTTGACAATCAGGAGAGATGTGCCACGATTAAGGTTGGTCACAACAGTTACTACTTATTGAATACCTTCTGCGTTTCAGAGGCTATGGTGTGACCTTTGAAAATCAATTTTCACTTACCCCTCAAGAGAATATGAGAAGTTGATACTTTGTCCTCATTTACAGAAAAAAATAGGGTTAAAGGCTACATTTCTCTGGCAAGAGTTTAATAATAAATGGCAATACACAATTTAGAACTAGGTCTGTGTGATTTTAAGCTTTTATCTTAGAAGGGAATGTACACTGTCAGTGAGAATTCTGGTTCTGTAGCAGACTGCCTGGATGTGAATTTCAGCACCATGTGTACAAGAGGTGTGACCTTGTCCAAATGACTCCAGCTCTTCAAGTTTTAGCTTTCTTGTTTTGGGAAGATAAACATGATTTAATATATGTTATATGCTGCCTAGCACAAATTAAAGAATCAATAAATACTACCTGTTGTAACAATAATGTCAACAATAAAATTAATGATTGTGATGAATTTATAAGCTATTTATTTGTCATTATTTTCCTAGCATTTTGTACAAATGGTGGACTACTTTTTATTTCCTTTGCATAGTACAAGGTTAAGCACATAGCGTATGCTCAATAGATGTTTGCCAAATGACTGCTGAGGTTTAAGAAAAGTACAAAACTTATTTGTATTTCATTCTCACCTCTCTAGACAGTCATACCTGCAATCTAGAAATCTGCCTATAAACTAATTTTGGGTAGAAGTTCCATAAATGCTATTGTCCTTGTTTTGAAGGAAACATTTCCAGATAGTGTAAAATTTGAAAAATCTCAGATCTTGAATATAGTGCCTCACCTTGGTTTGGAGCACATAATTTTCTTAAATTTCTATAAGAAATAAATTGAAAAGTAGTTTATTTGGTTTCGTGGATAAACTTTTCCTTCAGATGTTTAGTTGGAAAGAAGAGAAGGGTACTGGGGAGGTGAGAGACAGAGAAAAGTGAAATCATTTATAGAATTTTTTCAAAAAGTTCATTTGGCACATCCATTCAGAAGAATTGCTGTCTTTTTTTATTCATTCCTGAGCATTGGTAATAATTTTTCTTAATCCTATGTAACTTCATTAAAAAACACCAGCTTCATAAGTGCTTTCAGTAGACCTTGAATTTTGTTTTGAGAATAAAAGCAATGAAGAAGTTCAAGGTAAAGTCCGAGTATTTTTGCCAAGTATACTTATATGTTTAAGATTAAACATTCTCCTTTTAATGCTGAAGCGATTTTAAAAGGACCCTACAGACTGACCCTTGACTAATTGCAGTGCTGACAGGGAACTCTAATAAAGTAGATAACAAATGGCTGTTTGCTGGGAATAAGGACAGTTTTTTAAATATGTGGATTGCTCTTAGTATCATTCCTTGTTTCCCTGAAGAGTTCTCCAGATGTCTAAATGCTGTGTAAATTTGCTTAATGACAATTTTAGTAGACAAACCTATGTTTTTCTTATTTCCTTCTTTTCTTCCTCTATTAATCTCTCCCTCCTTTCTCATCTTACCCTTCCCCACCTATCTCCCTTTTCCCCTCTTTCTAAAAATAATAAACACTAATGAGCCCTTACTTTTCCCAAGACACTGCATGTTTTGAGTAAATGAAGATGAGGATCACATAGTGCTGTTCTCATTGGCTTTATTCCCTGGAAAAGAACACAGACAATTTCAGAGAAGGGAAATACCCTTTTCTCCCTAAAAGAAGAAAAAAAAGCAATTCTGGAGGAAAACAGCGTTCTAAGGAGAGACAGAAGACAAGAAAAATCAGCTTACCTGTTGACAGAATGCAAGACATTGCCATAAGAAATTAGAAAAACCTGAAAAGTGGAGCAAAATTATTATTGCTTTACATTGTCTTTTATAGTTTTATAGTTTTATTTTGTTTCTGTGATCATGTAGACAGACTCAATTGGAACATAATACAATTACAGTATGTTCTCTTTTTAACCTCTGTTCTCAGTATTTAACCTCTTCATGCTTTTTGACACAGTGATCACTACTTCCTTTAAACATTTTTAAAATTGACTTATGGGGCAACACACTCTCCTGTTTCCATGCTACCTTACTGTGTTGGTCAAGATTCTCCAGAGAAACAAAACTAATATAGATTTATTCTAGGAATTATTTCTGACAATTATGGAAGTTGAGAAGTCCTCTGGTCTGCCATCTGCAAGCTAGAGAACCAGAAAAATTCAGTGTTGTAATTCAGTTCATTATAAAGCTTGAGATCCTGGGGTGAGGTATGATATAAGTCCTGGTCCAACTTCAGAGTCCAAATGCCTGAGAATCACAGGCATTGAGGTGTGAGGGCAGGAAAATATGGATATCCTACTCAAATAGAGATTGGAAATTCACTCTTTCTTCATTTTGTTATGATACAGTCCTCCACAGATACAATGATAACCACCCACATTGGAAAAGGCTGATCTTCTTAACTCAGTCTACTAATACAAATGCTAATTTCTTCCAAAGACACCTTCACAAAAGCAGCCAGAATGTTTTACCAGCTATCTGGGTATCCCTTGGTCCAGTCCAGTCAAGTTGACACAAAAAATCAGTCATCACTCTTACTCTTTTCCAATCTCTTTTGCTGGATCTTCCTTATGAATTTTACATCTTAAATTTTTAAAAGTCCTAGTGATCATTTTGCAGGCCTATTTTTTCTATGTACCTTCCATAGCTTCTACACTTTCTTGGTGCTCTTATCCAGACTCAAGTTTAAAGATACTCTAGTTTGGTATATCCAGTTCAGACTTCTTTTCTGAAATCTCTCATACCTGCTTCATTTTTCCACTAAGTTTAATACTTTATAGCACACAATACAACAATTATTTTATTTCAATCTTAATCTTATTAAATGTAAGTTTGTAGAAGTAATTATGTCAATTACTCACTGCTTATCCTAATGCTTGGAATATTGCTTGTTCAGAGCAGACAATAAACATTTGGTTTTGTTTTCAGCAGCACAGGAAGAGTCAGGACTCTGTAAAACACACAAAGACAATTTCATCTTAGTCTCAGAAGTCCAAGAGTTATTCAAACACATTTCAAGGGCTATCAGTGTAATTCATAGTCACAAGGGCCACTAAGCCCATGATAAACTTGAAAGTCAAGAACTTCCTTTCTTAGATTTTTTTAAATGACTATATTGTCTAATTTAAAGTTGCTTTTGGGGAGGGCTCCCTGTGCTTTTATGAGCATCTGCTAGAATTGAGAAACTGGTCCTCCATTTCCTTTTTGCACGTTCATTTATTTCACATTTAAGAGTCACCATATGTTTAATCCACGATAACATTCTAGAATGTGAACTGAGACAGCAGATGTGTAGGCACCTCGGAGTGGCAAAGCTTTATTTTTTTTATCCTTTATGTTGCTCGGCTACTGTCATTGTATATGAGGTATAAGATGGCAATTTATACACAGACTCAGGATAGTATGTGTGGACATGAGTAATGCCCTTTCTAATTGGTCCAGAATTCATTCACTTGCTTTTGCTTTAAGAGTGCTGTTAACTAGAAAGGAGTACGTTGTGTGCACAGAGAATAGAGCAGCCCTGCCTCCAGCAGTTCAGAGTTTAGCCAGTGGGAGTCCAGATCGATTCTCAACCAGCAGCTGAACAAAGCAGAGTAGCTCCAGAGGTCAAGATACGTGAGCTGTGCTTGTGTTCCTGCTTATTTTTCTTTATTCTTTTTCTTCCTTTTTACATATATTACTATCATGAGCCATTCACCTAAAGTCTAGAAAGAATTAGCAACTAGTTCTTATACTCAATAATAATTTTAAAAAGTAAGACTTGTAAAGTAGTTTAAATAATCATTCCCAGAATGCCTGGATTTAATCTGTCACCTGAGTACCCACCCCTCCCCATCACTGCCAAAAGAAAAAGCAGAACAAACAAGAAAATAAACAGAAAACTTAAATGAATAAAGAGCTACATCACTCTGGTGTGGTTTTACTTTCTTGCTTTTAATAGCCAGTCTGTAACCCCCTCACAGCATTTTCTATACCCTTTACTTAGAAGGGAATTATTTTTAATGTTGCATATTAAAGATGGTTGTAAATGTACTCCACTGTTGATAAGTTTTAAAAGCACATTTCATACTGACTACCACAGAGTTATCTATTTGTAAATGATGGTTTAAAAAGCAAATCCTTAAATAATCCTCTTTGGAAAACTGGAAATTAATTGCCACACTATTACTAGTTAAGTGGAAATGAAGTAAGTAAGAATAGAGAAATAATTGCTGCCTTTGGGTGATTTCATGCCAGCAACCCACCCTGAGACTAAAAATTTTCTCTCAAATTGCCTTTTAAAGTTGTATCATATTGTAAAGTGTGTCTTTTAAAACGGTTAATAACATAACTTAATATGCAAAATCTTTGATCACATTCTCTTGTGTATATTTCAATGGATCCTTAGATTCTGTTTTACCAAGCATAATTACTCATCAAATTGTAATTTCTGTTTTATTGCTATTGTATACTTTTTCAGATATTCAAAATTTTGAGACAAATATTTCACTCTTAAAAAGAGAGTTTGAATGAGTTTCACTCTTAAAAAGAGAGTTTGAATGTCTTTGGTTTACTGTTGATGTGTTTTAAGGCCTATGCCATTCAATCCTTGCTCAACATCCTGTGTTACTTTGAGGATCTGACTTCAATTCCCTTGTAACAAAGCCAAACACCTACTGGTAATAACAATTGGAGCTATCTCTGTCAATTATAGCTCTGAGACAAGGGAACAAAAAGCTTTCAATAATAAAATATCTTATATCTATTCTCCTACTCAGGGAGATGTTTCCTCAGCAGAGTTAGACCATTTTTGGGTGGTGTTGTTTGAAACAGAGTCTCACTCTGTCACCCAGGCAGGAGTGTAGCGGTGTGAAATTGGCTCACAGCAATCTCTGCCTCCCGGGTTCAAGTGATTCTCATGCCTCAGCCTCCCGAGTAACTGGGATTACAGGTGTTCACCACCATGCCCAGCTAATTTTAGTATTTCTAGTAGAGATGGAATTTCACCATGTTGGCCAGGATGATCTCAAACTCCTGACCTCAGGTAATGTGACTGTCTCGGCCTCCCAAAGTGCTGAGATTACAGGTGTGAGCCACTGTGCCCAGCCTATGCCTCTTTTTGGTGTTAGTCCCTGCTAGAGGTTCTTTCCCTCTCCTGGTTTTATCACATTTACTTATTTCTTAAATGCTTCCTTCCTAGATTATAAAGTTCCTAGTTTAATGCCAAGAACTATTATAAATACTGAATTTGGCTTTCTGGGCTTATAAGACAAGCACTGAAATTCTACCTGTTGCATTCAGTGGCCAGGCCTAGGGAAAAAATAGAACATATAAAAAATTCTTCCTATATTAAGACATTGTCTATTAGATACCTTCCTCTCAGTAATAAAATAAAATAAAACATTGGCTTATTTAAAGTACATATTGATTTAAGATATATTCCGATTTCATAAATGTAAAGAAAAAAGTATGTTTTCAATAACAAAAAAATGCAGTAGTTGTTGACAAATCTTGATTCATTTTGCAACTTGAGGATACTCGATGAGATATATTTTTTCTGGCTTTCTCCTCTTTTCCTTACCATGTGAATCATTCCTTACTTTGCTATAACTGAAGCCTGGTCACTGAGTGTGGGGAGGTATGTAAGTAAAGCTTGGACAAAGCTCACTCTCCATAATGCTTCCATTTTAGAGAAAAATTGAAAATTTCAAGATTTGTTGCTCTCCATCAAATACAATTCTCAGACACTAAGAAATCATTTATGATGAAAAAGAAAAGAAGAAAGATAAAAAATAGACTTGAGAATTTGAGGTGAAGGCTATCTACCATAGAATTTACAGACTGGAACATACCTTAAAAAGAAACACTTTTATGGCCTTTGAGATTTATGATTTACTGGTACATTGAAAATAATTGACCATGAGAATTCATAGTAAGCTACTTGTATAGCACCCATTGGGTGAGCTCATTTTATTCAAACCATAAATTTCATTGAAAAAAAATGACTGAAGTTTGATGAAAAACTTTGTGCCCTCGCAGCAGAAAAGCAAAATCAAATCAAACCAAATTTGCCTAGAAAACCTGATCATCCCAGAGAAAGGTAATGTTTCAGGATCACACAGACAAATGCCCTCATGCAGATATCAAGAAATGGACACTGAAGGTACATACTAGTTTTTCAAAGTCAAACCTGCAAGCCCAGGAAATTGAAATAGAAGAAACACAAAGGAGTCCCAAGAGAGACAGGTTTATATGTAGTTTCTTCAAGTGGATTTTGAAGTTCTTTGAAAATAATGGCATAACTGCCAGGAAAAAAATACTTATCTATCAGTGCAGATTACACTGGCCATAATTTACCTTAAAGTATTCTATTACTAGATGATTGATTATTACTTGACTTTATTTCATGATAGGTTCAGGTCAAAGTGCAGATGTATGTATAGATGCATGTATAATGCTATAGAAACTGTTCTGTAAGCCTTTCTTTGTTCTTTGCATCACAACATAGCCAAATTTCCCACATTGTAAGGGAAAATAATGCCCAGGGATACTTTGTGAATTAAATATCAATCGTTTTGAATCTGGATGATGAATGGCAATGTATATGTTTAACACCATACATGTTTCTAGCCATTGAGAGCACCCCTTATAGGTGGGTGAAAAGAAAAAAAAAACTAGTTTTACTTTATCTTGGTGAAAATCTAAACATGGTTTATGAAGATTCAGACTGAAGGTTGCTGACCCTTAGATATGGGTATTTTGCTTTATCTATATTTATTATTTTTCAGTCGCTCAGCTTGGAAAAGAAATCTCCAGGAGCATGTTTATTTCTTCTTTTCTCTCTGCACTTCAGGAAACTTATCATTTGTGCCCTTTCAGAGAGAGGGAAGAAAGTCAGACTCCTTATCTAATGAACCTTATCCTGGTTACATGCAATGAATAGGATTAGGTGATGGGTTCATAGCAGCAGTGTATGCTAATATAAAATTTTGTACTATATCTACTGCATTTTGTCTTCTCAAATTTAGTCACCATTTGGATAGAAATAAGCTATATGGATTATTTAAAAAGAAAACCTGACATTAGGTTTTTGTATGTTTAGGTAGGTATTAAGCATCTTCTATGGTAAAGATCCAGCTCTATTCTGATTAAGAATCATTTTAGTAACTTTTCTTAAAGAGAGAAAGTGGTGGGGGAAACAGAGTTACATGCGTTTTTAATGATTCTCCTTGCAAAACAATCTCTAAGTCTACCAAATGGCATGTCCTTGGGAAAGGGAAAGGAAGCACTCCAAAAGAGATTGTGGTTAAAGAGCAATTGAAGTAAGCATCCCATCAAAGGAAAAATGAACTGATGAAACCTTTAGGCAGGAACACTGAATGAGAACATGAACTGTTTATGCAGATGTGCTTTCTTTTAGGAAGGCTCATGCGCCTCAGATGTGAATCCTCTTCCTTAGAAATAGCTTCTGGAGTTCAAAGATCATAAAGCTCAGAATTGATATTTATAAATGGCATTTCTCTTCATTTTCTCCATTTATCTATGCAGCCTAGCTAATAGATTGACACTCTGCTGATGAATCAGATAAAGTGTTTACTTGAGTTAAAATCATAGAGCAATGAAACTGTTTTCTTAGTAGCAAATAATTCGGATGAGAACTTTGCTTCAAAGTAATTGACTTGCAATATTTCAACCTACTCTAGTGACCAAAATATCTTTCCAAATTTTCATGTTATGGATACTGTTTGCTGGCATCCTCCATATTAAAACTATGCTAAAATTAAAGAGATGGAAACACAGTATTTTACCTGGAGTTAATTGTCACATATTTAAGATGCATAAATAATCACACATGTAAAAACATACGTTTAAATAAATGTTACGTTTTAATGAAAAAGGATCGGGGTTTTGAGTTAGAAGGTCAGGGTAAGACCTTTGTGGTCACAGTAAGACAAAAGACAGAGAGATGTCACAGATACATTATGTTGAACTTTGTACTGACATGGTTGGTATTAGGTTAGAGAAGCACATTGTCACCACATTGTGAAAGGACTTTTTATGTAATATTTTCTCACCTATAAAATTAAAGTATCACTTTTCTGTCCATACTTTATTAGACTATTCTGAGACCGGCTGGGTGTGGTGGCTGCCGCCTATAACCCCAGCACTTTGGGAGGCCAAGGCAGGTTGATCACGAGGTCAAGAAATCGAGACCATCCTGGTCAAGATGGTGAAAACCCGTCTTTACTAAAAATACAAAAATTAGCTGGGCATGGTGGTGCGCACCTGTAGTCCCAGCTACTCGGGAGGCTGAGGCAGGAAAATTGTTTCAACCCAGGAGGTGGAGGTTGCGGTGAGCCGAGATCGCACCATTGCACTCCAGCCTGAGTAACAAGAGGGAAACTCCATCTCAAAAAAAAAAAAAAAAAGAATATTCTGAGAACTTAAAGAAAAAATATATGGATAAATGCTTTATAAAATGAGAGTTATACCAATAGATCTAATACATAAAAAAAATGTAAAAACAGAACGCAATAGACTGTACAAAGAAATAGTCCATAGAAATTCAACGTAATGTAAGTTAAAGGCTTCATTAATGTGGGAAAGCTTAGATTCGGAGTTGAAAATATGGACGGGGAGGGTTGTAGAAGGTGAATGAAGAGGATGGACTGGCTAGGATAGTTGTGTGTGAGAAGCATCCCAGGACCATGAAATTTGTTTATCTCATTGAATATCAGTTAGCAGCTTGTGCAGCATGGTACAGATCTGTTCCAGCAATTTTCCTTGTCACACACATAAGCACTGAAATGCTAATTTGTTCTCTGGTTTATATTGTAGAATGTAATTTCCCATAACCATATAACCATTTGACTCTCAGTAGGGAAGTGTAAACCCTATGTACTCACTAATGAATCAACTTTGCTCATAATTGACCACTAAAAACACCATTTCTCTTTTATTGACAACTATATTTTTTGTCTATCGTCATTTACATATATCCAGCTATTTCAGATTCTAAAATAGGTGCACAAGTTGCTTTGCCCAATGTTTATTTGATTCTGACTGCGCTATTTACTAGCTACTGAACCACAACAAAATCAACTCCCTGTGTCTTGTCTTTTCTCTAAAAAATGGAGATAATGATAACTTCTTCCTTTTTGATTACTGTAAAGATTGAGACAGTTCTTTTAAATTTCTTAATATAGTGCCTGGATTACAGCAATCACTCAGAAAATGGTGTCTGTTAGTATGTATAATGCACATTCTAATGGCATTTGCTCTAAATTTACTGTAAGTAACATTCTATACAAACTCTCTAATCTATAACTAGTACACACAAGTGTGATACTAATAAACCAAGTCTCCCTAAAGCAACATCTCATCAAAGATATTCTCAATAGTCTGTTATATTGAAGGTGGATTCTTGTTAGAATGAACAACTAGAAAATTGTGAAAGTGCCTAAAAATATCGTACTGAATAGGATCTCACAGAATCTTTTGTGAATTTGTTAGAGTAGAAAGTTTCTAGACTTACTAATCTTCAAATTTGGGCTGGCTACTGTCTACTCACTATGTGTGATAAAGTGAATTCTGATAAAATGATTCTGAGGATGTGAAAAGTAAACCAAAGGGACTGAAGAACTTTGTGTGGTTTAACATAACCTTCTTACCTTATTAATTGTGACTTCAAAATAAAGATATTCAGGAAGATAATATAAAGAAATACTATTTATAATATTGGAAAGAGAGGAAGATTTTATAAGCAGGACAGGAAAAACAGAAACTTAATGGAAAATATTGGCAGGCTAATATACCTAAAAATGAAAACTTCAAATTAAATTGCAATTATATATATAATTATTCTATCTAACATATAACTAGTTCCTATAAATACATATATTTATTATATATAAAATTATATATAAATACATATGTATTTAATATCAATTATATATAATTATACATATAATTACAAATATGTTATTAAAGAAAAAAAGACTGGTTTTTACCTAACCTTGGTCAAAATCTAAACTTGGTGTTTATGAAGATTCAGTTTATGAAGGCTGCTGAATCTTCTTATAGGCATGGGTATTATGCTTTAACTATATTTATTATTTTTATGTCACTCAGCCTGGAAAAGAAATCCCCAGAAATATGTTTATTATATGATATATAATTATATATCATATAAATTATGTAACTACACTTATAAAATTATATATTAAAATATAAATATGCATAATATATATAATAAATATACATATAAAATATAAATATATATATATGAACTATTTATATATTACATGAAATAATCCTGGCATTTATTTATTTATTACATAAAATAATCCTGGCTTTGAGATACATATATTTTATTTAAGTCAGGATTATTTTATGTAATTTATAATTTCTATAAATCAGTAAACAATACAAAAATAAACCATAGATAATTTATAGAAAAAATTAAAGTGATTAATTAACATAAGAAAAGATATTTAGGCCGGGCACAGTGGCTCACGCCTGTAATCCCAGCACTTTGGGAGGCCGAGGCAGGTCGAGAGATCGAGACCATCCTGGTCAACATGGTGAAACCCCGTCTCTACTAAAACTACAAAAAATTAGCTGGGCATGGTGGCGCATGCCTGTAATCCCTGCTACTCAGAAGGCTGAGGCAGGAGAATTGCCTGAACCCAGGAGGTGGAGGTTGCAGTGAACCGAGATCGTGCCATTGCACTCCAGCCTGGGTAACAAGAGTGAAATTCCATCTCAAAAAAAAAAAAAAAAAAAAAAAAAAAAAAAAAAAGATATTTAATGTTATTAATAACAAAAACTCAAAATATTATGAGATATACTGCTTTTTAAATTGGTAAGACTTAAAAAATAAAATCCAGTGCTATAGGAAATGGCTTTTGACAATCTTGTCTGTTTTCCTCTCTTCATTCTTAAGCTAAAGTCTTGTATTTGCTACGGAGTACCAGTAAAGGTAGAAATGGGCCAATAAACAATATACAAATTGTGTCATTTTTTAAAAAAGTAATGTCTTATTAGGGATTTTTAAAGCCTCCTAAAGATGCTACCTAACAATGCTCTGAAGTCATAGACTGAGTAAAGGGATGATGGAAGTTACGGAAAAAACTTTCGAATAAAAATTTTAAAAAGCATCTTTTTTTTTATGCAAAGTGAACCTTATTTTTCTCATCGAATGCACATTTTATTACTGTTTAACAAGAAAAATCAAACACTACAGAAAAATTTGGAGAAAAAAATCATCTTCACTCCCAGCATCGAGATAAATTTCGATCTTTCTCACCTTTTATCTTTTCAAATATAATGTACTTATGTCTCTAAATAAATAAAATTAATTTTTTATATTATTTTATAACCAGTCTTTTATTTAACAATTCCCTGTGAAAGTTTTATATGTCCATAACCATATGTCTTCATAATTTTTGATGGTTGCATAGCATCCCATTATATGACCATAGCTCAACTTATTTACCTAATCTTCTATTGATGGATGTTTGAATTTATTCTCTAAAAATTAGACCTGACAGCCTTTCAAGGAAGTGAGCACTCCTTTAATGAATGATACTTAAGAGAGAACAAATGAAAGTAATGGTAAGATAGCAGTGTGACTTGTTCAACTCTGAGATTCTTTTTTACCACAAGATTCATATTCTAAGTACCAGGTTAAAATAGTGTCCTACCCACCCAACCACCACCACCAAATAATAATAATAATAATAATGTCCTGTAATCTGAGAATGTGACTATATTTGGAAATAGGAGCTTGGCAAAAGTAAATAGTTAAGATTTGATCATACTGGCATAGGGAGAGTGTTTTTTTTTTTTTTTTTTTTTTTTTTTGAGACGGAGTTTCGCACTTGTTACTCAGGCTAGAGTGCAATGGCGCGATCTCATCTCACCGCAACCTCCGCCTCCTGGGTTCAGGCAATTCTCCTGCCTCAGCCTCCTGAGTAGCTGGGATTATAGGCACGTACCACCGTGCCCAGCTAATTTTTTGTATTTTTAGTAGAGACGGGGTTTCACCATGTCAAACAGTATGATCTCGATCTCTTGACCTCGTGATCCACCCGCCTCGCCCTCCCAAAGTGCTTGGACTACAGGCATGAGCCACCGCGCCCGGCCCAGGGGGAGTTCTTAATGCATTATGACTGCTGTGCTTATAAGAAGAGGATAATACACACCTACACACAGACACATGAGGGCAGAACACCACATAAGGACAGAGGCAAACGTTAGAGTCATCTCTAAGACATGGAAAATCAGATTACAAGTAACACTAGAAATCAGGAGAAAGGCATGGAACCGATTCTACCCCAGAGCCTTTGGAGAGGGTATGGCCTTGTCAAAACCTGGATTCAGGTGTCTATCCTCCAGAACTGAGTGAACAGATTCCTGTTGTTTTGAGTCAACTGGTTTGTGGTAAGCTGTTACAGCAGCCTTAAGAAACTAGAACACTAGGTTAATTTTTTGTAGATTGACTATGAAATGTGTGTGCACAGATCTCTCCCAGAATGATACGCTTGAGGAATTCATAGCCAGGTGAGGTCAACCGTGGGAACTGAATTCTAAGCAGAAAGGAATAAAATAAGGTTTTCTAGCTACGAAATTATATTTGTTTATAGACACTGAAAATCTGGAGAAGAGTGGAGAATAGAAAAGAGGAGTACAAAATCAGGGTAGGAGCTATAGCATAGTCAATTCATGGTCATCCTAGACTTGAAGCATCTTGAGAGGTATTTCAGAAAACTTTCCTTCACGTGGAACCCTGCACCAGATAACCACAATGTAGAATTACTCTTGTTTAAACTCTTTAAAAATTACATTTTTCTCTTCTGTAAGTCAATTAGGTTGGAGCTTAATTAGGGTATCATTCTAGTTGCTAGTTTCTTGAAACTGCTTGCTATAGAGGGGTATAGCTCTAAAAGCCAATAAGCCATGCTGTTAGATGAGGTAGGGTCAAGTAAAACACTTTAAGCTAATCACATTAACTTTTAGAAAGCCATGCTTTATTGAGATATGATTGTCATGTAAAAAGTTGTACTTATTTAGTCCATACAGCTCAAATCTGGGGATAAGTATACACCTGTGAAACCATCACCACCATTAAAGCCATAGACTTATCCATCACCTCCCAAAGTTTTCCCCTACTCCCATTATTGCAATTATTATTTTTGGTAAGAATGCTTAACATAAGATCTACCTTCCTGACAAATTTTAAGTACATATAATATAGTACTGACTTTCATAACTGAAACTTTATACTCCTTGACCACCACCGCTCCATTTCCCCTGATCCCTGGAGCTTGCTTACTACCATTCTACTCTCTACTTTTAAGAGTTGGATTATTTTAGATTTTATATATAAGTGAGATCATACAGCATTTGTCTTTCTGTAGATGACTTATTTCATTTAAAGTAATATCCTTGAAAACAATCTATGTGGTTGCAATGAAAGGACATCCTTCTTTTGGAAACTGAATAATATTTCGTTGTGTACAATATTTTCTTTATACATTCATCCACTGATAAACATTTAGATATTCTTCATATCTTGACTCTTTGTTAGAACAGTTGTCCATCCATATCCATGGGTTTGTCATCCAGGGATTCAACCAACCACAGATGAAAAAAACTGCATTTGTACTAAACATGTTCAGACTTTCCTTTCTTGTCACCATTACCTAAACTATATAGTAGAACAGCTACTTACAGAGCATTTACATTGTATTAGATATTATAAACAACTTACAGATGACAAAGTATACAGGAAGATATATATATGTTTATATGCAAATGCTATACAATTTTATATCATGTACTGAGTATCTGTGGATTATGATATCTGTGGGAAGTCCTGGAAACAATACCCTATGGGTACTGATAAATGACTATATTTTATTGAGGGGTATTGGCCTGCAATGTTCTTTTCTTATGGTGTCCTGGCCTGGCTTGGTATGAGGATAATGCTGGCTTCATGAAATGAGTTTGGAAGTATTCCCCCATCTTCCCTAGTTTTTTGAAATAGGTTAAGAAGAATCCATATTTATTCTTTTCAAAATTGTAGAATTCACCAGTGAAGCCATCTGACCCTGAGCTTTCCTTTGTTGGGAAATTTTTGGTTATTGATTAAATCTCTTACTCATTATTGATTTGTTTATATTTTTTATTCCTTCCTGATTCAGTCTTGGTAGTTTATATGTTTCTAGGACTGCATCCATTTCTGCTAGGCTATCCACCTTTGTGGCATACAATTGTTACAGCAGTTTCCGATGGTCCTTTGTTTTACTGTAATGTTCCCCTTTTTCATTTATAATTTTATTCATTTGAGTCTTTGGTCTTATTTTGTTAGTCTAATTAAAGTATGTTAATTTTATCTTTACAAAAAAACAACTCTGTTATTTGGATGTTTTCTGTTTTTTAAGTTCTTATTTAATTTATTTGTTTTAATTTTTTTTTCTGCTAACTTTGGGCTTACTTTGCTCTATTTCTAGTTTCTTAAGATGCAATGTTAGGTTGTTTATTTGAGATCTTTCTTCTTTTTTAATGTAGGCATTTATTGCTTTAAACTATCCTCTTAAAACTGCTTTTGCTATATTCCATAAGCTTTGGTATAGTCTGTTTCCATTTTCATTTGTTTCAAGATTTTAAAAAATTACTTATAATTTTTTCATTGACCAATTGGTTGTTTAAGACTATTTTATTAATTTTCATATATTTGTAAATTTTCTAAAATTCATTATGTTATTTATTTCTATTTTGATGTTATTGTTGGAGAAAAATATTTGATATAATTTTAATCTTAAATTTGTTAAGGCTTGTTTTTTGCTCTAACATGGGATATATCCTGTAGGATGTTTTGCATGCACTGAAAAATAATGTGTAGTCTGTTGCTATTGTATGGAATGTTCCATATGAGTCTGTTAGATCCATTAGGTCTAAGGTGTCCAAGTTCAGTGTTTTCTTAATTTTCTGTATGAAGTGATCTGCTTATTTATAAAAGTGAAGTACAAAATTTCTCTATTATTATTGTATTGCAATCTATCTCTCCTTAAAGATTCTTTAACATTTTATGTAGATGCTCCAATATTGAGCACAGATATATTTACGATTGTTATATCGTTTGATGAATTGGCCCCTTTATCATTACATAATGTTCTTCTTAGTCTTTTTTACAGTTTTGACTTAAAGTGTATTTTGTCTGATATAAGTCTAGCCACTTCTGCTCCCTTTTGGTCTCCATTTGCATAAAATATCCTGTTTCATCCCTTTACATTTAGTATATATGTGTATATGTATACACTTTTAGTGTAAAACTGAGGTTAGTCTCTTTTAGGCAACATATAGTTGGGCCTTTTTAAAATCTGTTCATTACTTTACTTCTTCTTTTATTGGAGAATTTAAATCATTTATGTTCCAGGTAACTATTGATATGTAATAACTTAATATTGCCATTTTGTTAGTGTTTTCCTAGTAGTTATGTAGATACTTTGTTTCCTTCCTCTTCTGTCTTCTTTTGTGCTTTGATGCTTTTCTGTAGTTGTATGCTTTGAATCCTTTCTATTTTCATTTTGGTGATTCTACTAAAGATTTTTGCTTTGTGATTATCATGAGGCTTACATAGACCATCTTATAACAGCATATTTCTAGCAGATAACAATTTAACTTTGATTTCATACAAAAACTCTACATTTTTATTTTTCCCAACACGCACTTTATGTTTTTAATGGCAGAATTGCATCATTTTTAAAATGTGATCTCTTAAAAATTTATTTTAGCTATAGTTGTTATTCATAGTTTTGTCTTTTAACCCTTACACACCATCATTATAGTCCTAGCATGTTCTGAATATGGCTCTGTTTTACTTATATCACTGAGTTTTGTACATTTGTATGTTTCATATTATTAATTAGGGACACATTTGAAAAAGTAGTCATCTCTTCCCAGTCTTTGCAAACTGGTTTTGCAGAGAAAGCCCTTTACCAATCAGCCCATCTAGAGATTATGTATGGGCCAGGAGGTGGCAACCATGACTATGCCCGCTGCCAGGTTTCCCAGGTAGGCTAGCTTGGTGCCTGGGTCCATAGTGGCTTTCTTGTCACTGGGGTGCCATGGGGCAAGACTGGACTTGGCTCACAGATTCTGGTCTAACCTGGGTCCACAAGAACAGTCTAGTACTCTGGACTACCGGTGGCAGCTTGAAACCCCAGTATGTGAGGCTTGGCATTGTAACTGAGTCCACCACTGCATGGGCCTGAAATCTGCATTTATATTGAATTCAGATACTGACTTCATTATCTTTTTCCCATGAGAGAGCTCTGAGACAGAAGGAATTCTTCTTGACACTATACTGCAGGTTTGGGGGAGGGATGACTTGGATAGTGTCACTGCCCTTCCTATCTTCTTCAATACATATTTTTTTCATTATTTGTCTTACCCATGTGCTGTAATCTCTTACCATAATTCTGGAATTACAGTAAAGATATTTTTGTGTGTGAATGGTTGTCAGATCAGTTTGCCTGTGAGAAGACCTGGACTGGAAGCTCTTATTCTATTTGCTGACATCACTTTTGGATGAACCCTTCTGAGAAGCTGTGACTGACAGAGACAGGGAGTTGGGAGCTGAGACATACTAGTGGTATAATCCTTATAGAGAAAGCCCATTAACTAATATGCTCTAATTCAGGCCTTGATACTTCCCTAGGTCCACTAATTCTCAGGTTCTGTGACCCACTTTCTTATTCTTCCAATAAACATTCATTTTTTTGCTGAAGCTTCCTTGAATTGGTGTATCTCTTATCTATTATAATATAACAACCACAATGTCTCAGGAGTGAATCAGCATTTAATTACATTAATGTAGGATTATGCAAATTAGCCAAAGGTGAGATAATCTAAGTTGGACCTGACTATGGGGAGTTCATGTTTTTTCGTGTTTCTTGGTCTCCTCCTGGGCTGAGCAAGCTAGCTGGGCATATTCTTCTCAAGGAAAATGCAGAGGAACAAGAGAACAAATTGAATAAGCAAGGCTTCCTGAAGTTTAGGCTGTGAGCCAGCACGTTGGCAATTCCTATTTTTATCAGCCAAAGGAAGTCCCAGGAGCAATGCAGAGGTGGGAAAGTACACCCCATACATAGTAAAAGGGTGCTGCATTATTATATGGCAGATAACACAGATACTGTGAAGAATGAAGATCTGGGGTCACTAACACAATTAAAAGAGTTAACTTCCTATTACTCCAACTAAAGCGTTTCTTAATGAATACAGACTCAGACTCGGATCACATTCCATGTAACTTTGGCCTATTTTGTAGTTCTAGCTATCCAATATCTAAAGAAATCTTGAAAAATTTAAGAAAAACTGTGGAGTTTTTGCACTAATATATTTGTGTTGAGTGATGATTTGTCTTTCTTCTCCACTGAAATGAGGAGATGAATCTTGTTTTTCTACAAAATGTTTATTTTAAGAAAAAAGAAAGGATTATATTGCCAGTTAATCTTAGTTCTTCCCATAATTTCTTTTCGAACATTTGGAATTGGTTTGGCTAAAAGGAAAAATGAAGTCTGAAAAGGCTAGCTGGCAGTGTTCTAACCTCTTGTATAACAAACAAAACTGAAGTCCATGGCCACCCACACTGGGAGTTTGGCCTACATGATTAGTCAAAAGCCTCTCCCAGGTATTCTGTGTATTTTGTTAGAAAATCTGTGCAGGGGACAGTGAAGAAGCTGCATGTTGATATTTGGGCTTTGGGCACTATCTGTGTGGTCACTTCTTACATCTATATAAGCTTTACAATAATTATTTCTTATTATTGTTATTTGAAATGGAGTCTTGCTCTGTTGGCCAGGCTGGAGTGCAAGGGTGTGATCTTGGCTCACAGCAACCTCCACGTCCCAGGTTCAAGCCTCCCAAGTAGCTGGGACTACAGGCATGTGCCACCACGCCCGCCTGAGTTTTTGTATTTTTAGTAGAGACAGGGTTTCTCCATGTTTGTCAGGCTGCTCTTGAACTCCTGACCTCAGGTGATCCACCCACCTCAGCCTCCCAAAGTGCTGGGATTACAAGCGTGAGCCACTGTTCCCAGCCAAGATACTTATAATTTTTTGAATAAAATAACACTAAATGTTAAGGGAAAATACTAAGTACTTGTGTCTGAGAATCAGATAACATTAGGATCAAATTTTGGTTCTGCAATTTTCTGGCTGTGTAACTTTACATAACTTGACCTCCCTGAACTGAAGTTTCCTGGGAAATATAATTTATCATGTCTACTTTATGGAGTTGTTGTTTTTGAAAAATCAAGAAAAGATTATGAGCCAAACTCCTGGCACATAGGAAGCACTCAAGAAATGAACTTATTAGTAGGAAGTTTTATGTAGTCTATTAGTCAACTTTTGCTGACAACTATAAAGGTTTATTTTCTTCCTCATGTTTTATGTTGTTCAAGGGCTAAACATGGGCTTTGTTCCATATCGTTTCATGCTGGCATCCAGGGGCAAAGGAGAAGCATACTTTTTTTTGCACAAGGGCATTTCTGTAGCAAGGGAAAAATGAGAGATGGTGAAACCACATCATAACCTTTAAACTTTATACTGGGAAGTGACAAGAGTAAGTCTCATCACTTCCATTCACATTACATTGTCCAAAACTAGTCATGTGCCTAAACCTACCTCCATTTAAATAGAAAGTACAAGAATCTGTCATAGGGACAGACTCAGTAGGAAGAAACTGGATGTGAATATTTTATAAATATGCAACAAGCATCTGTGGGTTTGCCTATTTGTGAGATATCCAACATTTTATATGTGAGTGGGAAACTATACAAGAAATGAAGACTGGAAATCTGACTTCTGATTGTGCCACTGAACTAACATTGTGTTCTTTGGAAATTTATGTCTCCACTCAAACATCAAGTTATTTATTGCCCTAAAATGCAAATGGTAAAGTGAATGTATTTATTTTTGTGGATGGAGGGTAGAATTAATTTTAATATGTGAATATAGGGCATAAATTTCATTTAAAACTGTGTTACGGCAAGGGACTATCAATGAATGAATTTGTGCACAAGTAGCAAACAGAGAGAGTGTCTGCAATTGTTTATTTACTGAGCATTCACTGAGCGCTGCTCTCTGCTCCCTTGATGCATTGAATAATAAAACTGGTCAAAATCCCTACCCTCCTAGAACTAGCATTCTAGTTGGAAATATAGACAATAAAGTATATCAGGTGAATAGAGAGAGTAACAAACTTACTGGTCTGTAAAAAAGAATTAGGGGCTCAGGAGTATAAGAATAAAGAGGCAAAGACCAAGAGCTTTCTATTTAACTAGAATGATCAGTCAGAGTGAGCTCCATTGTAAAAATAACTTTTGAACAAAGATTTTAAGGAGATGAGGGGAAAGTACATTCCATATAACAGGAATAACCAGAGAAAATACTGTGTGCCTATTGTATTTGAAGAACAACAAGAAGGTCAATATGGCCGGGCACGGTGGCTCATGCCTGTAATCCCAGCACTTTGGGAGGCCGAGGTAGGTGGATCACGAGGTCAAGAGATCGAGACCATCCTGGTCAACATGGTGAAACCCCGTCTCTACTAAAAATACAAAAAATTAGCTGGGCATGGTGGCACGTGCCTGTAATCCCAGCTACTCAGGAGGCTGAGGCAGGAGAATTGCCTGAACCCAGGAGGTGGAGGTTGCAGTGAGCCGAGATCGTGCCATTTCACTCCAGCCTGGGTAACAAGAGCAATATTCTGTCTCAGAAAAAAAAGGAAGGTCAATATGGATTAAAATAAGTGCCCAACAGGACAAATATAACCATGAACTACATAATGCCATTTTGATCAATGACAAACCAGTCTACCATGGTGATTCCATAAGATATAATGAAGCTAAAAAATTCTTATCTCCTGGTGACATAGTAGCTATTCTAACATTATGGTGCAATGATTTCGTAAAACAAATTTAGTGTAGCTTACATATCAGTGTAGCTTTATTTTTTACATGCAGTACAGTGTTTATAAAATCTACAGTAGTGTACAGTAATTTCCTAGGTGTGCAAATTTACTCACCACTCTACTGACTGACTCATGCAGAACAACTTCTTGTCTTGCAAACTCCATTCATGAAAAGGGCCCTACACAGGTGTACCATATACTGTATTTTTACTGTATATTTTCTATGCTTAGATACACAAATACTTACCATTGTATTACAATTGCCTACAGTATTCAGTACACTAATGTGGTGTACAGGTTTGAACAGGTTTGTAGCCCTGGAGCAATAGGCTATACCATATGGCCTGGGTGTGCAGAAGGCTGTAACTAGATCTAGGATTGCATAAGCAAAATGGTTGCTCAGTCTTTGTGGGGGATTGGTTCCAGGACTTCCCATATGAAACCAAAATCCCACCGTTCAAGTTCCTGATATAAAATGGTATAATATTTGCATATAATCACATGTAACCTATGCACAGTTTCCTGTATGACTTAAATCATCTCTAGATTATTTATAAAGACTAATACAATGCAATACAGTATAACTATACAAATAGTTATACTGTATTGTTTAGAGAATAATTACAAGAAAAAAGTCAATACATGTTTAGTACAGACACAACTGCTCTTTAAAAAGTTATAATCCATGTTTTGTTGAATCCACGGATGCGGAATCCATAGATCCAGAGGGCTGACTGTATACACTGTGATGTTTGCACAAGACAAAATCGCCTAAGTACACATTTCTCAGAATTATCCCCTCTTTATTAAACAATGCACGACTGTAGGAGGAGATGAGTTCTAATAGATAAGGGGAGGAGGTGGTGTAGGCAAAAGGCTCAAACGGCCATTAAAAGCATTTAGCTTTTACTATCAGTGAAGTAGTACTTTGGTCTATGGAAGATTTTTGAAAAAAACCAATGATGTGATGTCACTTGCTGTTTTGATGGTCAGTTTAACTACTGCAGTGGGAATATACCAGAGGCGTGACAAGTGGGAGTAGAAACACCATTTGTGACTCTATCACGTGTCTCATACAGTGATGTTGGGGGCTTGGACCAGGGTGCTAGCAGTGAAGGTGGTAAGAAAGGGATGGAATCTGGAGGTATTTTGATGGGAAAGCCAGTAGTATTTGCTTACTGGGATTGCTAGAAGACCAAAATTGGGGAAAAAGATAGAGTTAAATTATAGTCACTTAACATTTGGACTATTTATTGCTCATGCAACTAGAAATTTTCAATAGGCAGCTGGATTTCCACCCAAGGGAGGCATGTGATGTTTCCATTCTGCAATGCTGGCAGTTCTGATATCTGGAATAGAGGGTGGTAAGACATGGATGGAATCTGGAGGTATTTTGATGGTAAAGCCAGTAGTATTTCCTTACAGTTCAGATTGCTTTAATGGGACTGCTAGAAGATCAAAATTAGGGGGAAAGATAAAGAGTAAAATTAGTCACATGACATTTGAACTATTGCACATGCAACTAGAAATTCTGAATAGGCAGTTGGATTTCAGAAGAGAGTTCTGCCCTAAAGATAAACATTTGGCAGTCATTGAAACAGAGCTTAAAATAATGAGACTGGCTATGTTAGCAAGGGAGTGACTGATAGAAAAGAAGAACAGATTTTAAGTCTTAGGCCCTGTACAGATGGTTTCCAACTTATGGTAGTTCCACTCATAATTTCTCTACTTTATGAGGGTGTGAAAGGAATAGACATTCAATAAAAACCATACTCAAGTACCTATATAATCATTCTTTATTTTTTATATTCAGTACAGTATTCAATAAATTACATGAGATATTCAACATTTTATTATAAAATAGGCTTTGTGTTAAATGATTTCACTCAATCCTAGGCCAATGTAAGTGCTCTGAGTGCATTTAAGGTAGGCTATGCTAAGCTATGATGTTTTGTAGGTTAGGTGGATTAAATGTATTTTTTCTTAAGATATTTTCATCTTATGATGGTTTCATGGAGAGAGAATCCCATTGTCAGTCAAGACACATCTGTATTGATTTTTCAGGCTCCCATAACAATGTGCCACAAATTATATGGCTTAAAACATAGGAAATTTGTTGTTATAGTTGTGGAAGCTTGAAGTCTAAAATCAATGTGTTGGCAGGGCCACACTCCCTCTAAAACCTGTAGTGTTTCACATGGCATCCCCCCTTCTGTGTCTCTCTGTGTCTTGTCTTCGCTTTAAGGACACCAGTCATATTGGATAAAGGGACTTCCCTTAATGACCATGCTTTCCAGTATGACCTTATCTTAACTAATTACCTCTGCAGTGACCCTGTTTTCAAACGACTTCACTTCACTATATCTTTTTAGAGGACATAGTTTAATCTATAACAGGGACTTTACATTTTAAGAGAAATAAGGTGTGCATTATTTTAAAATTATAAAGATACAGGCATCTTCAAGTAGTTCTTCAACAACATTTAATTTCTTTATTATGTTGACCAATACTAGAGCTTTCATTGTGCTATACATGGTATCTTATGCAAAGTTGGCATTCAGTACATATTTGTCATTTTACCTTTTAATATTTGTTTCATCTTCCAAAGGACTCCATAAATAAACCTTTGAATGGGAAGGGGAAAACAAAATCCTAGTTTGTATTACTTGCAAGAACACAGAGAGAGAGAGAGAGAGAGAGAGAGAGAGAGAGAGAGAGAGAGAGAGAGAGAGAGAGAGAGAAGCCACATTTGAACTTCTTAGCCTGTGATTAGAAAACCACTGAACTCTCAAATGAGCCTTTAAACTGAAGAGATAAAGAAATGTCATCTTAACAATGGATGAGCAGCTTAAGGATATTACACATGGCCTCCTTGCTCCTCCAGGAAGATAAAAGAAGCAATTGCTCAAGTTGCCTCAGATAACTTTTCTGCATCTAATGAGCATCCCCCCCTCTCTTGAGACAGTCTAGACAGCTGATGTGGAGTACTAAGGTCAGAGCATGGTTTGGGGGCACATCTTGTAGTAGACACTACTTGCAGACCTAGGATAATCTGCCCTTTGACTGGGAACCCAACACATGGCTGTTCCCACATTTACAAATCTCTAGTCCCTACTGTCACTTCACCCTGTCAGGATGAAGAAAAAAGGGCATTAGATTATTTTTTTTCTGTTGCCTATGCCTGAATCAGAATTTTTTATTTAATAGAGAAAGAGAAAATTATTAGAACATGAATATTTCTAGGTAGAGGTCAGTTTTAACAGGCTTTATCCCTGATCTGTACTTTTCTTCTTTCCTCCTCCTCTGCCTAACTGATCACATTGCTCTTTGTAAGAAAGGAGATTGGCTGTCGTTTGGGCTTTGGTATTGTGGCTCTAACACAGATGTTCAGTGATGTAGGCGTCAACAAGCTTCTTTCTCTTTGAATTGGGATTTACTGCCTTCTTTTTATTCCTCCTCTACGTCTGTGTGTGTTTGTGTGAATGTTTGTGTGTGTGCATGTGTGTGTGTGCACAGTTTAATGAGGTTTTGTCACCAAGGGAGGCATGTGATGTTTCTGTTCTGCAACGCTGGCAGTTCTAATATCTGAGGCTTCTCATTTAGAAGCCTTAATAAGTTATTTAAATTACCTTGTCAGGCTTAAGTCAGCAGCAAAGAGGGGAATTTTTTTTTCTTCTAAGGTGAGATTACATTTAAATGATAATAGTAAGTGCCAAAGTAATGTGAATGCACACGCCAAAAGGGGTGATGCCCTTCTTGGCTCACTGGTTTTCCAGTGGGCGCTTGTCATAATTTATCAGCTGTAATCCCCTTGTGGATTAGAGCAGAAGGACTCCCAAGATGATAAGAGAACTCAGGAAGCCTTCCTGAAGTAGGCCCTGGCAATGAGCTGACCCACATGTGTAGTTTGGGGGTTTTGTTCTGTTAGTCACTGCTGAGGTCCAGCTCAGGCCCATCAGGTGTTTTGTAAATGGCATTGACTTCTGTCTAGTTTTACCTTTCCTCTCTCTATGACCGCCCGTGTTTTCATTGTTTAAAGATGATTACCTCTTCAGGGTGGCTCCAAAGATGCTGAGATTCCTTTCCCTAAAAATAGGACGTCTGTTTTATATAAAATCCCTTTCCACCTAGCCTCACCCACATTTGCTTGTTTTCTTTAGCAAAGGCCAGATCTTAAAATAATTAGCCCAGGATGAGAAAATGGGGATGGCCAGGAATGTCAAGGAGACTTTATAGAAAAAAAACTTACCACTTAATGTTAATATTTCTTATGTTTTTAAATTATAAGATAAGCTAAGAGGCAAGGGTAGTATCCACATGATTCACTCCAACCTTATCTGCCTGCTATCTGCACATGCAGATACATTTTTGAAATTCTTAGGTTATTTCATGTATGTACACATACTGAGATATATCTGGATGTTTAAGATGATTGAGGTGGAACATCAGTTGTGAATACATTTTCTCTATTTCTGAGTGTTGAAAAGAAACACTGGAGATATGTTTTGCATATGCTAGCTATTAAAGAAGGTCAAAGTGCTTTTATTATTTTATGTGGTCAATGTGTTTACATTTTATTTTTAAAAACACTTTCTATTTACATCATCATGAGCTTTAAAATTCTATTTTTCAATTGATTACTCTTAGTGGGTTCTCAACTTTCTTTCTTACATGAGGTTCACCTTGATAGATGGTATTAGAAAACCCTCTTTGAATTGGACATTGAGGCAGCCTAAGAATAGCAACATAGGGCTTCTCAAAAAAGGATGGGGCTGGCTGTGGTGGCTCATGCCTGTTATTCCAACACTTTGTGAGGTTGAGGCAAGCAGGTTGCTTGTTCCCAAGAGTTCAAGCCTACAGTGAGTTATAATCACGCCATTGTATTCCAGCCTGGGCAGCAGAAACAGACCCTGTCTCTAAAAGGTAAAAAAAGAATGAGCATCTGACAACAGGCAAGCATCATGAAACGTGGATACTCCATCTTCCTTGCTTTGGATTTTAAAGTATCTCACTTTTAGAAAGGTCATATGTCTATGTGATTCCAATAATGTCAGAGGAGTCAAATTTCTTTTGGTCTAATTTGCAAAAGAAAATATGAAAATTATTATTTTAGGTCATCTTTAAAATGCAGTTTGAAACAGACTGTCTATCACCCAAAGTGATACAATGACTGAACATTTCTTTTAAGTAGAATCATTTACAATTTGTATCTTAAAGCGAAAAAAAGAGAAAAAAAGCCTGTACAAAATTAGTTGAAACCTCAGGATGAAAGCCACCCAAGTTCAAGGAATATCTCTGGGAGTAATTTAAGACCATGGTATTTGAGTTCAGCAACCAAGATGAATCAGTCCACACTAGGAGTGTTTGCTTCTACCTTACTGATAAATAAACTCAGTCATAGAGCTAATAGATTCAATACTGGTTTTATGGAAATTGGATTAATGATGAACAAGCATTAACATTGTTTGTATTTCAAACTTGCTTCAGATAATCTGGCATATTTCCAGACCACATTTGGAACAAATTAGCAGGGTTATCCTCTAAAATCACGTAACCTCTGGAGGCTTTTCTTTTCGAAAGCAAATGGCACTTCTCATTCAGACCACCACTTTTTTTTTTCCTGTGGCATTTGATCTCTGTGGTTTTGCCTTCAGAACCACATGAAAATCAGATACTTTAGAGATAGTTCCAAATCCTCAAAGTTTCTGATCTGGTTGGCCATGGAACAGATGCAGAGCAAGAAATTTGTGTGTGGAAGATTTATTGGAAACTGCTCTTAGGAAAAGCACCTGTGAAAGGAAGAGACGAGAGCGGGATTGGACAACAGACCTGAGGTGATCCTTCAGAATTGGCTAGAACTGAGGCAGGGGTCTGGGTGTTTGTATCCCAACAAAAGGGATCCCCAGTCATTAGAAGCTGCTTGGTCCCCAAGGAAGAGATCCCTTGGACTAAGACAAGTCCCAGGGAAAAAGAAAGGATTCAACAGGTGAGCCATCAACAGCTTAGGGAATGAATGACTCAGTCCTAATGGGTGATACAAGGCATGACACGTCATTCATTTCAGCCCTCTTTTCCAAAAAGACTGAAGTGTCCTGAGATGTCAGATATTCAATTTAGAATAGTCTAACCTTAGAAATTGAGTTGAGAAGAAGTCAGGTGAAAAGGAAAACTTTAGGAGAAATTAAATTCTGTTTTCACATTTCAGAAGTAATATCTTCTTGCAAAAGGAAGAATTTTGGCTTGATAGAACTAGTATTCATGGGGAACATAAGGCCTAGCCTAAAGAATATAGAGCCAAAGAATCCTAATGGCCAAACTGGAATTAAATTAGCCATCTTCTTCCCAAAATGCATCCATCCAAGTTGGCATCAGTATAGGAAAAATAAGAAAGGTTTAAGGAAAAAGAGAGAAATAGTAGACACCAAGCCAGAGTATGAGGAAGAAAATGAGGTGGAAAATTTTATTTGAAGAGATCTCCAAAGTCAAAAGAGATAATCTTAATAATGATCCTGACCTCTTATCATATTTGCTTTCTCTTTCCTCAAGGCTTTTGTTGGTTGGTTAGTTTGCTTTTTAACGTTCTCCCTTCTCTACTCAAATTCAGAAGTAAGATAAAATAGGGAACACAGACAGTTTTTGGATGATTAATGATAGTATGCACTCTGCATACACTGAGATTGAATCAGGAGACACAGGAACATATTTTTTTATGATCCTAATTTCTAATTTAGAATCAGTTCACAAATGATAAAAAAGTTTAGCTGAATAGGAAGTAAGTGATGATCTAATTTAATTCTATCATTTTCAGATGAAGAAACAAATTCTAGAGGGTTTATGTAAATTAACTAAGATTGAGGTGATGACTAGTGATGGGCTAGATTCAGCTACTATGGATACAGTGCATTGTTTACTTTGCCAACTTCTACACGAGGGCTTATGCCAGTTACAAGCTGTGCAACTTTAAGCATCTTTCAGAAGGTAAGATTTTCTCCCTGAGAAGTGAAGATTATAATAATATCGAACTCATAGGGTTGTTGTGAGAATTAGCTGAGTCCAGGGCAACTGATAAGCAGAAAGAAGCACATAGTGGGCACACAATAAACATCTTTTACCCTCATCCATTGTCTACCTTTTATTTCAGAGATACCTAGACTTTCCTTCCAAGATAACCAAGGATGCTCGGACCTTTTCTAATCACTTATAGAAAGTGAAAGCAACCAACTGATCACCTCTCATTCTCCCAGAGCTTTTTGGGTAAGAAACTTTCTCCTCCATCACATGAAAATTGTACCTTGGTGGCTACCACATCCCTCTTCTCCCTTCACATCTTCATGTTTTACACGTTGTTCTCAGATGAATTTCTCCAACTTAAAATGCTAATTATAAAATTTCCCTGCTAATTATAAAATGTTTCAGGGACACAGTACTACCTATAGACAAAATCCATACTCTGTAGGCTGGCATTCAGAGCTTTTCACATCTTGGCCCAATCTATTCTTCCTATCCTATTTTTCATTTTTTCTTCTTTCCTTCATTAAATGAATTATTCATAAGATACTACTCGGCCAGGCACTAAAGATATACTGAAAACCAGGATCTACTTTTCTAAAATTTTTCAAACTAGTGAAAGACCTACTCCTTCCCCAGAAGCATATAATAATTGCTTACCTACCCACTTTAAATTATGTGACTTTCTCTGTCTGCAATGCTCTGCCTAGATTCAGTCTATATACACATGACTGAATCTTGTAATCTTGTCTACATTATCTCTTTCAATTAGGACTCTGTGATTTCTTGCAGTGGACTTCCTTTTTACTTTTCCTAGAGGATATAAAAATTATTTTTTAAATTATAGTTAACCATTTGCATTTATTCATCTTTGTTAAACTGTAAGGTGCTTGAAGACAAGGTGTGTGTTTGAATGATATTTACATATTCAATAATGCCTGTCATCATTGCTCTGCAAATAGACGAACAAAAAAGAGAAAAAGAAAGAAAAGACTGTTAAATGGATATTTACATGAATTTCCTCCATTACTGGTATTGCCATTCAAAGATTTCTCACTGAAGAATTAACTTAATTGCATAAAGATAAAATAGACCTGGCAAATATTAATGAGTGTGGAAGGAAGTAGGAGTTTTGAGAGTTTCTATAGGAGCACTTTGTATTAACAAAAATTCTCTCTTTGACCAAACTCTAGGCAGTCTTTCAACTAGGCCTCGACTTTTGGACTTCTTTGTTCATTTCTGCATTGCTCAGGTTTTGCAAGAATCCTGCAAAGTCAGTTTACTGAAAATCCCTCCCACCTTTGGTCTGACCACTCTTGATATCTGTTTGCTCAGGCCTGCCTTCAGCAAAAGGCCTAATAAGTCAGTTTAACAAAGAATTACTCTACCTATTAGTAATTTTCCATCTACTAACTCCTCATCTTGCTCCTTGGTTATAAATTCTTTTTTTTTTTTAACTGTACTTGCTGTTAAGCTTGACTTCTCTCCCTTACTCTAAGACCCCATTGCAGCAACCCTCTTCGAAAAAAATCTTTCTCACCTTTTTTGACAAGTGCTGTGAACCATTTCTCTTTTAACAGTAAATTAAACTTTGCATTTGATCTGATAAATGTTCTATTGCAGGAATCTGAGTAAAATTTGACATCACCATTAATATATTAAATGTACAACCTCCACCTTTTTAAAATATTATGTAATATTATCAGTTTTCTCATTTAGTGACATCTCAAAAAATGGCTTCCAGTGTCTTTGCATTAGGGTAATATCTAGGAAGCATGACATGATTATGAGGTCAGAAAAGGAAAGTCTACTTCATAAATATAGTATAGCCACCATATCTTAGAAATTAAAGCTAAATCATAAATCCAAAAGCACAAGTGATAAAAACCCAAGGGCAGCTGAAAATTCAACCTTGCTAACTCCTTATGAGATTATTATGTCACCACATACAATAGCCAAAGCTCTTAGTTGGCAAATAGTTCAAGAGAAAACCTTTTAGTTCAGTAACAATGATGACCAAGACTTAAAAGAACAAAGAGAAAAACCATGTTTATCTGACTTAACTGTAAACTCAATACTGTAAAATGGAATTTAGATAAAAATGTATGAGTGAATGTATGATCATAACTTTAGGTGCTGTATAAGTAAGTTTAAGATCAGAAGGAGTTGTTTTGGTTTTTAATGGATCTCAATTATTTTAAAGTTATTTTCTTTAAGTCATTTCAAATAATTTTCTTTCTAAATTCTGTACCTATTCTACCTTGTGTAGCTCATGTGAACCATGTGAGACACTCTTAGCAGTTAATGGGAAAAACATCTGAGTTGCTTGAGTCCTTTTTTTTTTCTTTCTTTCTTATCACTATTCAAGAATTCTGTAGTAAGTACTTTTGCTTATCTTTAAAGCCACAGACTTGTTGGTACTACTACACAGTTGCAAAAGCAAACACTATCCGATACTTGTCAAAGCATTTCAATCTTAAACACAGTAAGGAAATTGTGAAGAAAAGCCATTCTAAACACTTAAAAATCAAACCCTTCCTTTAAAGGGTTTCTTAAGAGTGGGGAAGAGAAGCAACTTCATCGTGTTTATAATTAATAAGCTGATTACTTAAAAGACAATTGGATTTTTTAACTATAGGAAATAGTTGGGTTGCATTTTAAATTCCTCCAATGTACAACTTCACTAAAGGAAACAAGAAAAAAAAATGAGTTGGCCTAAATTCTAAGCAATGTCTGGATCTGTGCAGAGAGAAGGCTTGGTCATTTTTTTTTTTTTTTTCCTGAAGGCCATGTGGTAATAACATTAGAGTTTGCAAAGGCAGGGGTTGGGATGCTTGGAGAAAAAGAAAACATTTGCTGTATCATAAGAGGAAACCAAGCAGTCTGCTGGGGACAGGAATGAGGCTAAGGGTCAAAAGGCTTCTCCAGAATTGTTTGACCTTTAGAATGTCAATAAACTCCTCAGGATAAAAGGTGTACGTAAACATAAGACTTACTATCGTGACTTTCAATTCCCAACCTTCTATAGCTCAGAAGATCATTGTGAAAAGTGAAAGAACCAAGAGAAGGACAAAGCCTCTCCAAAGTTGCAGGACTTTGGAGGAGAATTATTTAATTAAAAATGGCTTCCAATGCCTTTGCATTAGGATAATATCTAGGAAGCATGACATGATTATGAGGTCAGAAAAAGAAAACCTTGTTCATAAATATAGTCAGAGCTTTCAAATAACAAAGATTGTGTCTGGCTACATTGAGGAAACTACATGCGAAAACAGTATGGTGAACACAAAAGGGTCTCCTTTAGCCGAACTTTGTATTAAGTGAATGTGTTGCACGTGTATTTTGTGACCTTCTAAACTTGGAGAAGTATGGTTTAATACCACACTGTGCCAGTTCATTTTTCTTCAATGCATTAATGTAAAAATTGAACTAATGTATCATGTGACATTATTTGAGCATTGATCTTTTCCCCCGTTCAACACCATAAGAGAGCTTAGTTCAATTTAGAGAAGATAAAATTTCACAGCACTTAAGGAAATTGCTAACAAATAGAAGTAGCAGAATTTAAACCAAGTTCACTAGACTTCAGACAGGGTACTCTTCAAAGAGCATGCTGGAGAACGGATCTAGAAAAATACACTTCATAGTAGATAAACAACTAGCTGTGATGGAGTATTTGTTGAAGTGTCAGAAAGTCAATGCAAACAAAGAACAAAATGGGACTATGGAAGAATTTTAGGGGTAAATTTGCCTTTAGGCAAGGCTGGATCCGGGGGCTTCTATGATATTATTAAGGCATTACTTCTGTCTTTCTCACAGTCTATGATTGTGCTGTTATTTTTGCAAGGAAACTTTTTCTGTATGGAAGGAATATGGCATCTGGCAGCCTAGATTCACATCCCCTAGTAACAGTGCCACAAAAAAAAAAAAAGAAAAGAAATTTCTCTTCCCCAGTGTCTATATATCAATACAATACATGATGCTTCAATTGCAACGGCTCATTCTTTGGCTCTGGAAGGAATGTGTAAGAAAATATCCTGGACAACCAAGCCAGTTATCAATTTCTCCAAATCCCACATACTTCATTACTTGCTCTTTGAAAATGGAGTTGGGCCCTTTAAATACATTTCCTTTGCCAGCTGGCTTTGTTAGTAGAAAGCAGGGAAGAAACACTGTAGGTGAAGGAGGCTATCTTTTCTTCTGTTTGCCAGCTCAGCAGGCTTCTGCAGTGTGCAGCTTTTCTAGCACCCAGATCTTGCCAACACATGCAGTTTCACCAGTTTTCAGCTCTTTCAGCACAGGTAACTTTTCCAGGACCCAGGCCTGCAGTGCTCAGCGGTTGGGCATTTCCCTGAGTATTCTTCTTGGTGAGTTTTACTTTATTTCATTAGGCCTCAAAATCGCTATTTGTAAATAGGTATAATGATATGACCATCTTGTAGCTTTGAGTGGATCAACTTAATTTACACAGGCAAAGGACTTAGAACACATGGAAACCCTATTTGTGTTTGCTGCTTTTAGAAAGCATGTCAGAAAAGAAAGACTTGAACTGAAATGAGGATCAAAGTCATATTAATTTGATTTTTAGAAGAGGTAACATTTTTCTTGTTGTTACTCAAAGTGATGAAATGAAATATATCAGTTATCACTTTGTCCAAATCAAATATACTTCATTACCTGTTCATGTGTAAAAGAATTTAGGCAAGCCAAGACCTACACTAAGCGCCTCCATTTGACTAAGGAAACGCAGCTAAGAATTCAAAATACAAGCTAGAAGTAGTGGGAAATAATTAAGAAATTCCTCCTTCTTCTGCCCAGTATGTCTAAGATATTTGCTTGTTTTTCCTTTTGTATGAAAAATGAATCCCAATATTTAAAATGAAAAGTCGATCAATATTTTATCATGTATTTTACCAGAGAATATCTTTGTCTAAGTGTGTTTTAAATTTTGTCAGTGTTTGGTGTTTAGTTCAACTTTTAAGTAAATTTGTCATTCAACTTGTCATCTTGGAAAGAAGTAGCTCATTTATTTTCTGCAACTTACATTTTTTTTTAAATTTTAATATGAGAGATTACTGCTGCCTAAAGACAAAAATGACAGGCTAAAAAGATGAAAAATTAATGTTACTCAAAAGAAATGACTTCTATTTTCTAAAGGCAGGATAAGTTTTCTTCCACAGCTTTGGCTGGAGAAAGCATGAGAAGATGAAATCACCCTTTATGGACACAAGGATGCCTTGCTAGATACATAGCTGAAAAGTAATGTAACTTCATACCTCATAAATCATAATCTAAAACAGCCACTATTTTAAACTGCCCATTAAATAATTAAGTTGGACTTAAGGAGCAATTCACACCTCATTTTGGAGGAACTCCAGCATAGACAGGCTAAATGTTTGTTTAGTGAATACCTTCTATCTTTACAAAGCTAATAGCTTTCAACAGTTAAGATTGTGTGCTAGTGAGTATTTTTATTTACTTGAAATCATTCAGACAATAATTTAAATTAAATAAATGAGGGACTTATAATTTCCCTTCATTAATTATGAGTTAAGGAAAAAAAAGCATTTTTCCATAGAATTACAAATTTCTAAAAAGATTGGTCAAATGTTTTGCTGCTTCTGTTTGTGGGTTCATCATCAAAATGAGAGAATTAGATGACGATGAAAACTTGGAATTATCTAGATTTGCAGACTTCAATTTTTTTCGACCATAGAGATGTTTGTTTTTGCAAATGAAATCTTATTCACAGAAGATATTTGTATATGACATAAAACTGTGGCCCTGTTGCATACTGCTGAGAAATCTGTTGTGGAAACCATTGACATACCACTACCTTACTGATTTTTTAGTTCTGGGCATCAGGGCTTGATGAGTTCCAGAGTTTTCCCACTAATTTTCTTAAATATTTCATTTCATTTCATCCATCTTAACTGCTAAGTTTGCAGAGAGGTAACTGCTTATACACTGAGCTCTCTAGAGCCAACAAAAGCCTCCCGAGAACAGGCTTTCCTTGCAATTGAGGTTCAGTGTTGATGTTCATGGCAAACATATGAGTTACTCCCTGAATACTAAAATATGCAAAAGCTCTTGACCTTTTTTAGTCGACCTTTGCATCATCCTTCGTGGGAGGGCCTGGATTTACCTTGGATGCACTTCTGTGGGAATCTCCATACCAACACTGATGAGGCCAACTGAAGCAACCACTTCAGATAATGGAGAGCTTAATGCCTCCCTCTCTACTCCAGTATTAGGCGGAGGACATTCCAGAGGGAGTGGTTAAAATGGCATAACTTTTCACTCTTTCAATACATTAATTAGTATTTGTTTCACCACTTATTTGTCATTGACCCAGCAGGCATTTTTAATATATCTTACTTGGTAGAGAATATTAAGCCAGCAGTTCTATGAATAAACTGTATGCAAACTCCACAAGAAAGAGAGCAGATCTATTCCTAAAAACACTATTTTCCCAGGCACAGAATCTGAAATGTAACAAGTACTTGATAACTATTTATTGAACAAAGAAATGCATGTTTCAAGGAGTTAGGGTCTAGGGGAGAAGTAGCAGACACACACACAAATTTATGTATTTTTTTATCCCAAGGGAAAGTCTGTGCATTCAAATCTTATGTAATCTACCAGGAACGCTGTGAATTCGGAATTATTACCACTTTACCCAGGAAGGAACTAAAATTCATTACGTTTATGTGACTTATCCACATTTACATACTAGCACAAGAACCCAAGTGGGTCTGAACAGAGAGATATGGTCTGTCTTGTTTTAGGACAGTTGTTCCTCAAATACTTTGAAGGAAATATATCATTTATAATTGAAACAAAGCAATATATAATAGAACACAAATTAACTTACCATTTTTAGAATACAACAGAAGACTTTAAATACATTTGGTACTCCTTAGTTTCCTCCAGGCTATATTCATAGATCTCCACGTCTTAGTTTCTTTCTGTGGAAATCTAATAGGCACTGACTATACTCCACTGTCTGTTGTTAAGGTAAAATGTGAAAATGTACCCTCTTGGGATTAAATCCAAGATACTCAGATCACGGAACTGAAGAGTTGCATACATGCACAACTTGCACTCCCATTAATAACTAATCCTTCAGAGTCTGTTTAGGGAACACGTGGGGAAGACTAGCCAGAGATTGTGCCTTCTGCTCTCCAGGATCTCCCATATTCAGGTCAGGATATGAGGAAAGACACTGAAATTAGGTTATGCCTTCTCAACCTACTTTGGATCCCATTGTTCTGGTTATGTTGACTGCTTCTGCAACATTTTGTTTAACAGAGTTCTGGGGGACTAGAGATGGGGCAAGTAAACAGAACAAAAGGCCATTGATATAAATTATGCACAGTGGTATGCAACACATACCTAGATGTTCCCGCAACTACAGTGATGGATTGAAACAATTTCCAGTGTTCTGTAATAAGTCATTTTTCTAAGAGGAAATCAGCAATACAGTGAGAATGGTATTGTCCTCACCCAAATCTCACCTTAAATTTTAGCTCTCATAATTCCCACATGTTGTGGGAGGGACCCAGTGGGAGATAATTGAATCATGGGGCAGTTTTCCCCACACTGTTTTCATGGTAATGAATTAAGTCTCACAACATCTGATGGTTTTATAAGGGGAAACCCCTTTCATTTTGCTCTCATTCTCTCTCTTGCTTGCTGCCAATGTAAGATGTGCCTTTCACCTTCTGCCATAGTTGTGAGGTTTCCCCAGCCATATGGAACTGCGAGTCCATTAAATCTCCTTTTCTTTGTAAATTACTCAGTCTCAGGTATGTCTTTATCAGAAGTGTGAAAACAACTAATATAGTAAATTGATACTGGTAGAGTGTGGTGCTGCTGTAAAGATACCCGAAAATGTGGAAGCAACTTTGGAACTGGGTAACAGGCATAGGTTGGAACAATTTGGAGGGCTCAGAGAACAGACAGGAAGATGTGGGAAAGTTTGGAACTTCCTGGAGACTTGTCGAATGGCTTTGAAAAAAATGCTGATAGTGATATAAACAATAAGGTCCAGGTTCAGGTGGTCTCAGATGGAGATAAGGAATTTGTTGAGAAATAGTGTAAAGGCCACTCTTGCTATGCAAAGAGACTGGCAGCGTTTTGCCCCTGCCTTAGAGACCTGTGGAACTTTGAACTTGACAATAATGATTTTAGGTATCTGGAGGAAGAAATTTTTAAGCAGCAAAGGGTTCAAGAGAAAATCGAGCATAAAAGTTTGAAAATTTTGCAGCCTGATGAAGCTGTAGAAAGGAAAAGCCCATTTCCTGTGGAGAAATTCAAGCCAGCTGCAGAAATTTGCGTAAGTAAAAAGGAGCCAAATGTTAGTCACCAAGACAGTAATAAAAATGCCTACCAGGCATGTTAGAGACCTTTGCGGCAGACCCTCCCATCACAGGCCCAGAGAACTAGAAGGAAAAAGTGGTTTCATGGGCTAGGCCCAGGCCCCTCCCTGATGTGTGCAGTCTGAGGACTAAGCTGCATCTCAGCTGCTCCAGCCATGGCTACAAAGGGCCAAGGTAAAGCTCAGGTTACTGCTTCAGATGCCTCAGGCCTTGGCAGCTTCCATGTGGTGTTGAATCTGTGGGTGCCCAGAAGTCAAGAATGGAAGGTTGGAGACCTCCACTACCTCCGCCTAGATTTCAGAAGATGTAGGGAAATATCTGGATGTCCAGGCAGAAGTTTGCTGCAGGGGTGGGTTCTTCATGGAGAATCTCTACTAGGGCAGTGCAGAAGGGAAATGTGGGGTGCAAGCCCCCACACCGAGTCCTCACTGGACCCCTCCCTAGTGAGACTGTGAGAAGAGGGCCACTGTCTTTCAGATATCAGAATGGTAGATCCACTGACTACTTGTACCGTGTTCCTAGAAAAGCCACAGACACTTAACACCAGCCCATGAAAGCAGCTAGGAGGGAGGGTATACCCTACCAAGCAACAGAGGCAGAGCTGCCAAGACCATGAGAACCCATGTTTTGCATCAGAATGACCTGGATGTGAGACGTGGAGTCAAAGGAGATCATTTTGGAGCTTTAAGTTTTGACAGCCCTTGCTGGATTTCAGAATTGCATGAGGGTTTTAGCACCTTTGTTTTGGCCATTTTATCCCATTTGGAATGGGTATATTTATCGAATACCTGTAGCCCAATTGTATCTAGGAAGTAACTAGCTTGCTTTTGATCTACAGCCTCATAAGTGGAAGTGACTTGCTTTGTCTCAGATGAAACTTTGGACTGTGGACTGTTGGGTTAATGCTGAAATGAGTTAAGGCTTTGGGGGACTGTTGAGAATGCATGTTAACTTTGAAATGTGAGACATGAGATTTGGGAGGGGCCAGGGACAAAATGTATGGTTTGGCTGTGTCCTCACCCAAATCTCGTCTTGAATTTTAGCTCCCATAATTCTCCCGTAGTGGCAGTTCCCTCCTACTGTTCTCACGGTAATGAATAAGTCTCAAAAGAGCCGATGGTTTTATAAGGGGAAACCCCTTTCACTTGGCTTTCATTCTCTCTCTTGCTTCCTGCCAGTGTAAGACATGCCTTTCACCTTCTGCCATGATTGTGAAGGCTCCCCAACCATGTGGAACAGTAAGTCCATTAAACCTCTTTTTTTTTTTTTTTTATTAATTACCCAGTCTTAGGTGGGTCTTTATCAGCTGCAAAAAAAAAACAGATTCATATAGAGCAGATCCATGACCATTTCTCTCAGTTTGTGAACGTCCATCAACTCAGCAGACCGTCCAACCTTCATTTACTTCAATGACAAACAATGTAAATCTCATGTTGAACAGGATGGAAGCCTGCCTCATAAAGGAAAGCACTATATTTGGAGCTGGTTTGTGCTGTAGGATCTTGTGTAGAGCCTCAAAATTGAAACACCCTGAACTCAGCCACAGAAAGCCTTGTGGAACAGGTTTTGTATCAGTTGAAGATGATTGATAAGAGAAGATTTATGTTTCTATTCATGTAGAAAGATACTTTTGTGTGTTGATACTGCTTATGTAAAGGTTGATGCCATGGCAGGAAAGCAAAGATTATGTATGATCTGTGCTGCCCAATATGGCAGCTATCCACCACATATGTCTATTGAGCACCTGAAATGTGATTAGTACAACATATTCAAAAGATAAGTACATGGGGTACACTGGGTTAAATACAACATGTTATTGCAATTTATTTTACCTATTTTTTTGCCTTTTAAAATGTGGTTTCTAGTGAATTTCAAATTGCACTTGTGATTCACAGTATATCTCTAGTGAACAGGGATGCTTTAAATTATAAAGTATGTGTGTGCAATTGTGGCATTTGGTAATTTAGAAGCTTAAGCCATCACTGGAGAATTGAGCTAGCCACATAATATACTTGCCAAATTTTGAATATAAAAGGGGGACTATTAGACACTATGCCAGAACAATAGGCATAAATTAGGATTTGGGGTTCCATTCTGTTCCACATAAGATAAAAATTTTGACATCCTAATCTTTCAGACAGTCCCTACCAATCTGGGGCATTTGCTTCCCATCCATAAGTCAAGATTACAATAAATGTTAACTTTCCAAACCAAGAGAACTAATTGACATCAAGGTATGATCAATTCTATTTTTTTCACTATTGTAATCCTAGCACACTGCTGAATGAATGTTTGTTAACTGAATTAGTGATTAAATGGACACAATTGGTTCATTTTCCAGGCATTTAATGAGGTGAGTTTATTTTGTTATGTTCTCCTTATTTTTGCATTTAAAAGATTTTTTTCAAGGGTTTACTTTGTTTTTAAAATTATTATGTGACTTAATAAAGTGATATTTAAAAAAAAAACAGGTCTTTCAAAAATGTTTATGTTCAGTATAATTTTTGGGGGGGATTTTGTTTCTAAGCCTATCAAGTAATAGCAATGACTTAGAAAAACTCTAAACCTTATTAATTTGTAAGTATGGTGATTCTTACGTTCTTTTAAATGTTTTAATATTGGGTATGAAATTAACATAATGACATCAAGCCTGAATTAATTTTTTAACTAAAATCACAAGGCTGTCTTTGAACTCTTGTGAAAATGTCTTGAATATTATACGTATTTAAATTATCCAGTATGCAAGTTGCTTATACTTTATCATCATCTTAGCAATTTCTATACTTGTTTCTAAATCTTCCCAGTTACTTACTGTTAAGGAAATTCATATGTCATTGTAAAGGATTTTGAGGAATTCTTTTTCAAACTAATTCTGTAATGATGGAGCTATCAGCTGGGTTGCTGACTGATTTCTTTCAACCAGCATTGGTGGGACACATTGGCCTTACAGAGTCAATGAAGTGGATCCTTCTGTGCCAAAGGGTGTTGATATCATTGTCCTCAGAGTTGTGTAGTTCACTCTTAGGATTGGTTAAAAAAATTGTGGAACCCAGTCCAAAATAAAAATATGAGATCTCTTTTCAAAACTTCCTAAAAATTTCATGACCATGACAGCAGAATGTTATTTTATTTTATGTATGTATGTACATATGTATGTATTTTAAGATGGGATCTTACACCAGGTTGGAGGGTAGTGGTATTATCTCAACTCCCTGCAACTTCCACCTCCCAGGCTCAAGCAATTCTCCCTCCTCATCCTCCTGAGTAGCTGGGGCCACAAGCACATGCCATAGTGCTTGGCTTAACTTTTGTATTTTTGGTAGAATGGGGTTTTACCACATTCTGTAGGCTGGTCTTGAACTCCTGAGCTCAATCAGCCTGCCTTGTCCTTCCAAAGTGTTAGGATTACAGGAGTGAGCCACGGCACCTGGACAACAGCAGAACTTCAAATTAATGCAATGCCCTACCAAGTATGCGGCAGTGCCCCATTAAACATGGGATCTTGTGTAACTGCATAGATACAGGCTCTGTTCATGTTCTTGTCCAGATTAATATTCTGCACCCAATGTGTTAGCTGCTTGATTAAGTTTCATATTTAATTGGCTCCTAAGTGACTCAAGTGTATTTTCACTGATCCCTAAAAACCTTTGATTATGAGAGAGTATTGATTTTGTTTTGTTTTGTTTGGGTAACATTTTCGCTGGTCGGCCACACATAATTTCCAACTATAAAGCTATCTGAGTATTATGTGTTTTTCATTTTCTTCTCACTATATGGTCCATTTCAATGCCATTTTTTTTTTCAGAGGACTGGCAACTCATTGTTTCAGGCTGTCACTGTGTCCAAAGCTCTGAAGAAAGTCTTAGAAATGGTTGACCTTGCCCTGAATTTAATTGCCTTTTTTCTTCACCTCCTTCCCTTACTGTCTCTGTTTTTTTCTTACTTTCCTTCATGCCTTTCTCCAAACGTGCATTGAATATACCCTACCTTACAAGTACCATGCAGGGTACTATAGGGAAAATTTTACTTTTGAGAGCTGATTCAAATATTTAGTATATGAAATTTTGTGGATATTTCCTTACCTTTTAACTATAACATTTCTAAAAGTTCTCAGTAAAAGAAAACACCTTTTCAAACTCCCAAAGTGGAATTTAGAATACATTCTATTCTCTCTTGATGAGTAGAACTTAATACAAAAACTTAGGCTTGCAAAATATTTAAAAACATAAGTAAATGCTTTAATGCTACCTCCTATATTTCCAAAACTAGTTTTTCAGAGAAATGGACTTTTCTTTCTTAAAGAGCAGAGTTGGACACTGTGGTATCTCCCAAGTCCAGGGAAGAAATAGCATCTCATGGTTGGACAGAAAAAAATGACTGGAGAGAATCATTATTGTCTTACTGATAATCTGCAGCAATTTGTGGAAATTGCAACAGTCATTTTGGGTAAGAAGATGGACAGTCACTTTATAAACACCAAGGCAGCAAACTTGAGTAAAATCAAATTGTCCAGACCAGCAGTCTTCAAGCCATTCTACAGGGCTGGTGGGTGGTGTTTGACCTAACTAGAGGTTGTCTGCTTAAATACTTTGGTGTGCATCAGGCAAAGGACTATTTTCCTGGGCAAAAATAATGCAAAGTTGCAATCCAGACACACTTTTCCATTCCAAATATTGCACTAGGATCTACAATATCATTAGATATTAGAATCACCCAGCTTTCACTGAAAAGCTTTAATTTTAAGTGGCCAAATACAATATCTCATTTCAAAATTGTTGGAAGAGACCTAGGCCTTATCCTAAGTTGATGTCACAGGGACTTTTTTGGAGAACTATTATATTCCAAACACAATTTATGTACACATGGTATATGATTTGAACACCGAACTTAAAACCAAGTAATGGAATTAGATCTGTTTGTCTGTCATTGCTATGTTTATTATTATTTATATGAAGATGAACTATAGGTATTGATTTTTTTTTCTTTGAGACAGAGTCTTGCTCTGTCACCCAGGCTGGCATGTAGTGGTGCAATCTTGGCTCACTCACTCTGTCTCCTGGATTCAAGTGATTCTCCTGCCCCAGCCTCCCAAATAGCTGCGATTACAGGCACCCACCAAAACACCCAACCAATTTTTGTATTTTTGGTAGAGATGGGATGTCATCATGTTGGCCAGGCTAGTCTTGCACTCCTGACCTCGTGTGATCTGCTCACCTTGGCCTCCCAAAGTGCTGGGATTACAGGCGTGAGCCACCATGCCCAGCCAGTATTTATTTTTTTTTTAACTTTCAAATCCTACTAAGGTGGGATAATATCAGGTGAGTTTATGAAGCCTATCTAGGCTTCATAGCCTCATTCTTCTTAGTAATTAGTGAGTAACTATTCTCACATGCATATTTATAGAGAGATAAACAGCTTGTTATACTACATGAGGAGGTGCAGTAAACTGACAATCTCTGTTCTTTATTTATAATCTTATTCCTCATTGGATTTTTTTTTATTTTGCTACTAAACTGAGATAACACCTTGTATAACTTAAAGAACAGTTAAATTAAAAGCAAAACTAAAATAATAAGATTGCTTTTTAAAAGTCAATTTTAGTAATTAGACTCAAGCATCTCCAATACTTAACAATTCTTACATTTGAATTGTGACAGAGTTACTACCAGATGATTTATGGTATTAGGTGTTCTCTTAAATAGAAACTCATCCATGCACTGGTGTGATTCAAGGGATGGAATCAGATTTGATCTAAAAGATTATCTTAGTAACCTTAGTAACTGAGAATAGGGCACAAATTCACGTGCAAAATGTTGGTGGAAAATGGTGATGACAGTTGTAGTTATAAGTGTTTGTCAATAGTATGTCCCATAAATTTCCATTGATCTGCTCTCACACTGTTTTTAAAACATGGAATAATTTGCATTATCTAAATAATGTAATTAATCATACTGTATTGCATCATCCTTTCAGGTAGGAAGTATAACTTATCCTATCTTTCATTCATTTGGAAAATGAATATCTTTTTCTAATTCATATTAATGTTAAAAACCAATTTAGGGAAGACATGTTGCTTTTTAAATATGTCATCAGGCTATAGCATGGTAAGTTGAGTCCACCTGTCACAGCTTGTCTGGAATACAATTGGATGAGATCTTGTAGCAAGAATGAAATTCATCTTGTCGCCATTGGAGAAGTCTATCAAAGTCTCCATTTGTTTCACTATATCCTTGTCTGATCAAATCCACTTAAATCTAAAATTTTCTAATTCCAAGGAATAACATGATGACAGGAAACAGCTGGTAAAAGGCCCCAAGATGCCTTATGCTCTTTCATGTAATTACAGGCAGTTTTCTAAGAATATTCAAAGGGATTACTTACAATTATAGTTCATTATGATATCATAGATTTTCCTCCCAGAGTGGATAGTCAAAATTTATAACATTCTGATTGTAGAGACATTATTACCAAGTTTTTTTTGCAGAAACTAATTATAAAAACATGAAAGCAGCGTACATTTAACTCTTAGTCTCATTTTTTAATGTATTCAGCAAAAAAATTATTATAAAGCTGTGATTGAATGTATGAAAATTGAAAAACTCAGAGCCTACCACCATAACACACACCCAATCAGTCAAAAGTATTTTTCTTTTCTACAAATGACCTCTCATGTTATATATTACCTCCTGTGATTTTTACATCATCCATATAGGGTGGCACTGATTGACATTTTATTTGGTAAAACTGAATCACAGCCTTTTGAAGTTATTTTCCCATGGTAACAGATATGGTCAGTAGAAATAAAGTCAGATTTTCTCCAGTGAAATTCAATTTCCTATTTTTTTTTCTTTAATTAAAAAAAAAAAGAAAAATAACGGTTGTTAAAGAGTCACCTTTGTGGTAGTAGAATGCCCTTTAGTGCTCTGCTTGAAGTGGCTTATTAGGTATTTCTGGTGAAGGAATTTTGTAAATAATTTTATTAAAATGTAGTCTCATTGTTATCTTTACAAACCACGACAAACTTATAGAAAGTTCAATGTGGAAGAAAAGACATATCACCTTACCCTGATTCAGTGTTATCTAAGACTAGATGTAGATGGACAAAATAGAATAGCCCTTTGCCTAATTGTTGTTAAGTATTTCATACTCTAATAAGATAAATGTTGCTTTTTGAAGCACTATATCTTCTATTGATATAAAAGTCACCTTTTTTAGTGTCTTAACTCATTGAGCATTGTTTGTTATTAAGTGGATATATGTAGCGTCTTGAGAAAAGGCAGAAATGTATTATGTTTTGGCACAATGTTCAATATTTGAGTGTCAGGTATTCTAGAAGCTTAGTCAATACACCCATGTAACAAATATGCATATGTACCCATGAATCTAATGTAAAAAAAATTTTTTTGAGCTACCAAAAGGATTGAATTATGTGTACCTGAATTAAGAAATAAATTCACATAAAAAACAAATGGTGAGATTGTATAATGCTTAAATGTTATCAATAACATTAGAAGAGAATATTTTAATAATACTAGAAATAGCTCTTAATCAAAGACATTTAGTTCAAAGTAACAAAGTAACTCAAAGTAGCTTAGGCTAAAAATGGAGAAAATATTAGAATGCATGGAGCTTGTCTTACACAATCATAGGTCAGGCAATATATACTGCCATTTTTAAAAGGCAAAATTCCTGACTTTCATCATTTTATATTTGCTATCTTTCCCTTATTGAACAGTTTTTCTCTGCCTCTCTGTAGACATGACTGCAAAAGACCCACTAATATTAAGCAACCGGAAAAAGCATACTGGTATTTCTGATCTTCATTTTAAAAGTACTTGAGGAAATAATATTACTGGACAAACTTAGCAGTGTTTTCTTTTCCCCATTATCTAACAGGAAATTTCAGAATTGCATATAAAGAACATGATGAATGACCATGTGTTGATCCAGTGGTACAGAGAAAAGAAATTTCCAAAGGTATTTATGGAATAGGCAGACTTCCCACAAAGTATGTATCATTACATAGTATTCTCCAAATTGCAAAATTACTCTGAGCCAATTGTCTCTTCTACTTTCAAGGAAAGTATATTTTTATTCAAGCTCAAATTTAATGCCACTGAAGACAGAAAGCGTTTTATTGCTGTTTTTCTTTGTCTCATTTATTTGTTTATTTAGTACCTTCACTTGAGAATACTAATCTGTACTACATTTAAAAAACTGTACAAAAGCCAGTCAGCAGTTAGCTCATTTAGTAAAAAATAACATTTTAATGCCAAGGAATTACAGGGCACTTTTTTAAAAAAAAGATTCAGGCAAGAATTTTTTATCCTCCAAATATTTGTTCACTCTAAGTGATGTTATCTCAGAAACGTACTAGACATGATAGATTCAATGCTCACGATTGTCATTTACACCCTGCAGATGATAAGTCATTTGCACTGGAGACAGCTAGTTAGCTCTCCAATATTGCATCTTCCCTTCATCCTGAGGAACAGGATTTGATATTGTTGGAGGTGCCAATGAGTCTACCTGAAATATTGCCTTCTGTGCCTCCCTTGCAGATAGGGATGGCCAATGATATGGGAGCACGAGATAGGGTGGTATTTCTGGGAAGACTCTTTTAAAAGAGGCCTCACTGAGGCTGCCATTCTGGTCATGCCTAAGTAACTAAATCTGAAATTGCCCTCTCACTGCCCCAGACTGTGAAACTCCCTACCCCAAATTGATAACATTACAAAATGTGTTAGTTAGCTTGTATAACATATTGGACAACAAGGGAAGCAGGTTTGTCATTTTTGAAACAGAAGACATAGGAAGTGGCTGCTTCATTTTCCCAAGCTCTCTGAATGGGGGCACTATTTTACTGTGGTGCAGAGAGTTGGAGCTCCAGTAGTATGGTAATGTCCCTGATTTGAGGGAAATAGAGATGGGAATTTCAGCCTCATGTAGTGCTTAATTGGGGGGGCCAGGATATCAGAAAAGAGAGAGCTGCAGAGAGGAGTAGACCTCCATGTCATTATGGAAGTTCAACGTAGGTCCATGGCCCAGGTCTTGGCCCCACATCAACAAAGCCTAACAGAGAACAGAATCCATGGGACTGTGAACAGACAAGAGATACTAGAGATAGTACAGGACTGAGAGGTTTTAGAATTCTAGCCCTCCAGAGTGCAGAAGGCTTGCTGAGACCTTGGGCATTTAAGGGGGTCATGCGTTTGGATGAAGAAACATTGTCTAGACTAAAATAAGAGCCACGCCCTGGAACTAAGAACAAAATCAAGATAGAACAGCTCAGCCCTACAGTATAAACCAGGCCTGACAGGACTAAAGCTGCCCGAAAGTAATTTAACTGCCTAGAGAATACAAACAAACAAAAACAAAAACAAAACCTTTTAAAGACTATTAGCATAATCCCAACTCCCTACAAACAATTATCCATAATGTACAGAACAAAATAAAAATGTTCCAAACCTGTGAAGAAGCAGAAAAATGTATCCCATAATGGCAAAATTTAAAAATGGAAGATAAAGAAAAAAATATTTAAGAAAAGACAAAATTTATTTTGAAATGGTTAGTATTATTATGAACCCCCAGCAAGATAGATAAATGAGGGAGAGAAAGAACAAATTACCAATGCTAGGGATGAAAGATATTGTTTTAGACTCTAGAAACATTAAAATGGAAATAAGGAACTCTGAATAACTTTATGGCAATCCAAAATATAGGTGAAATGAATAAAATTCTTGAAAATTAAAATCTGCTCAAATTCACAAAGACAAAAATAAAAAGCTTAAATGTACTTACAATTATTAAATACATTTAATTTGTAATTAAAAGCCTTCCAGCAAACTCCTCCAAGCTCCAGTGATGTTAGTGATAAATTTCAGCTAAGGAAAAATAATGCCAGTCTTAAACACACTTGATATGTTTGTCTCAGTGTCCCCACCCAGATCTCATCTTGCATCGTACTCCCATAATTCCCATGTGTTGTGGGAGGGACTCTGAGAGATAACTTGAATCCTGGTGGTGACTGCCCCCATCCTGTTTTCGTGGTAGTGAATAAGTCTCATGAGATCTGATGGGTTTATCAGGGGTTTCAGCTTTTGCTTCTTCTTCATTTTCTCTTGCCACTGCCATGTAGAAAGTGCCTTTTGCCTCCCACCATGATTCTGAGGCCTCCCCAGCCATGTGGAACTATGTCTAATTAAACCTCTTTTCCTTCCCAGTCTATGGTATGCCTTTATCAGCAGTGTGAAAATGGACGAATACAACACTCTTTAAGAATATTAAGGCAGAAAAATATATTTCCAGCATTTCAACAAAAGAAAACTACAAAACCAATATCCTTCATGAATATCTATACATTTGACAAAATATAGCCACAATTCCCCTACATGGAAAAACAACACATATTGCTGACAGAAATTTTTAAAGCTTTAAAGAAATTGAGATATGTGCTATATTAGTAGATTGGAAAATTTAATATTGTTAAGAGGTCTGCACCTCCCAAATTGATATCCAGATTCAGCTAAATCTTGATAAAATCCCAGCAGACTTTTGTTAAAAAAAAAAGAAAAGTAGAAGTTGATGAATTAATTCTAAAATAGAGAAATACAAAGAGCCCAAAATTTTGATAGAAAACCTAGAATAATTTTATTACTTCATGATAAGCAAAGGTTGTTTAAGAGAAACATATTAGCCTTAAAAAATTTACTTGAACATTACCAAAGTTAAAAGATATCATTAAAAAATAAGCAAATGAACAAAGGACTCATGAAAATATTTGAAACATTCATATCTAAGACTTCTCTCTAGACTATATAAATAGCCAAAGTGAATTCATACATAAATGTACAATTGCCGAATTTGCAAAAAATGTAGAAAAAACTAAAAATACCTTACAAAAAGTATATGGCTATTTAATATTCATCATCAGAAAAAGGCAAATTTAAATCACAATGGAATACAGCAGAATAAGTAAAATTTTAAGACCTGCCAATCTGAAGGTTAATAAGGATGTGGCACAATGGGAATATTGTGGGTGGGAATACAAAATAATGCTGCCACTTTGGAATATTCTGGTAGTTTTTATAAAGTTAAACATGTGGTATTTAGCAATTTCACTGTAAGGTATTTACCCAAATGTCCAGAAAAAGATTTGTTGATGAATACTTGTAACACCTTTATTTATAATGTCCCCAAGAAGAAAATAATCCAATGTCTATTATTATAATAGATTATTAGACTAACATTGTAATATGTTTATATCACGTAAAACTACTCAGTGATTTAAAAGCAATTTATTGATAATAAATGTGACAACATGGACAAATATCAAATGCATATGCACTGTATAATTTAATTTATATGAAGTTCAGAAAACAGATGAAATGAATTCTAGCGTGAGAAGAAGAGTGTTGTCTATCTCATGTAAGGATTGATAGAAAGAATGAGGGAAGTTTCTGGAGTGACAAAAATAGTCTATTTTTTATTGTAGGTGATGGTTTCACATGTGTATGCATGTTTCAAATCTCATAAAAATTGTACTTTTGAAATCTATGCATTTCATTTCAAGTAATTTTTACATCAAATAAAAAAGAAATTAAGTGGTAGGAATTTTATTTTCCATTTTGTCTCCACTTTTCTCCTTTTTTCTTCCTGGAATGCAGAGAACATACTGGATTGCTGGAGGTCCAGCAACTGTCTTGGACCTTAAGATAATGTTGAATATGTAAGCACTAAGGATAATTTAGTAGAAAAAGACAGAGAGCTTAGGCCTCCATTAGCCATGCTTTCATATTTTTAACAGTGCTTATTTCAAACATTTTTGAAATAAAATGTCTTGTTTATTATTTGGATTTTTTCTTACATGCAGCTGGGCGTATTCTTAATACTAGACAAAGAGGGAGAAAATAATATATGCAGTTGACCTTTGAATAACACAGATTTCAACAATGTGGGTCCACTTCTGCATAAATTTTCTTCCACCTCTGATGCTCCTGAGACAAGAAGACCAACTTCCCTCTTCCTCCTCCTCAACCTCCTCAATGTGAAGACAATAAGGATGAAGACCTTTATGGTGATTGACCCCACTTCGTGAATGGTAAATATATTTTCTCTTTCTCATCATTTTTTAATAGCACTTTCTTTTCTCTAGCTTATTTTATTGTAAGAATATAGTATATAATACATATAACACCCAAAATATGTGTCAATGGACTGTTTATGTTACCAGTTAAGGCTTCAGGTCAATAGCTAGCTATTTGTAGTTAAGTTTTGGGAGAGTCAAAAGTTATATGCAAATTTTTGACTGCTCAGGGAGTCAAGGCCTGGAAAATCTGCATTGAAGAGATACATATATATATCTCTTCAATGCAAAGTTGAGGATATTTGCATTGAGGATAAATTTATGCCCCCCCCCCAAAAAAAATACTAAATCTTTTGAACCAGGTTCTCCTTGACTAGCAAGCTCAATTTAATTTAAAATCTTTAAATGAAATGTTCAAATAAAATTAAGGACTCAGTAAGAAGTTTCTCAGTGGATCAAATAGATTACTTATTAAAAATAAGATATAATTCTTCAATTTTACTTATTCGTCATGGAGCATACCACAAATACTTTTGTCTTATTTTTACACTATAGGTGAACATGAGAGAGAGAGGAAAAGATGGCCTCCATTTATTAACAGGCCTTCTTCCATCACCCCCAAGTGAAGGCTGTGCCTTTATTGCCTCCATTACTTTTACTCTGTCAGGTCCAGCCACAATGAGGAATTTCAAACAATTAAGAACCTTCTGTGCCACAAAAACAAGGCCGTGGGAGTGGGGGTGTTTAGTAGAAATAGCTAGAATAATCAATGAGTAAATTTACACAAAAGAGTGCCAAAATATGAAGGCTGAAGTGTTAATAGACAACTTTTTCTCTTCAATCAAGAATTAAATACTGATCTGTAATCACAAATAGCCAGTTCTTCATACAATTCACCATGGATCCTGAATTCAAACAGTGACATCTTCACAGTGTTTATTCCTTTGATTTAAAGGGAGTTCAACATAAACAATAGCAGGCAGCATCAAGTTGGACTAAATTTCAGATAATATTTTCTAAACTAGTGCAGCTTATGCAGTTGAAGGGACCTATCAGTGGTGGATCCTACACCAAGCTAACTTCACATACGGGCGTTGCTGGCTTGTACTGTTTGAAGACCAGGATTCAAGCCCACAGAATAGTTAAATTCTATGTTCTTTCAATACTTATGTTAAATCACCTACTTAAAATAGGATATTTAGTATTACAGTAAAACATACATTATGGTAAAACAGGAATGAAAAAGATAAAAGGAAGAGAGAAGAAGGAGAAGAAAAGAGAAGACAGGAGAAAGATGGAGGACAGGAGAATAGAAGTGGAGTGGAAAGGAGAATAGGAAAGGAAAATAGAGGGGGAGGGACAGAAGGGGAAGGGAAATAAAGAAAAGAAAGGAAGAGAAAGAAATGTTTGTTAAACATACTTTGAATATTTCTTGGTATTTTTCCTGTGGCATGAAATTACCATTTAAAATTTTCATACTAAATATGGACTCATATGAGTTCTGTATTGCCACCAAGAACTCTAGGTTCCACCTCCCAATATGACCTTAAATTACAGCAGGTGAGATCTCGACCATTCTAATGGAAGATATTAAAACACATAACTAATTGAATATGGATTTTTATGTTTATTGATGGTTTAAGAAGATTGTCGGCCCAAAGTGGCTCCGGCCGGATGTCGTGGCGCTTGCGAAGGCGAGGCCAAGAGTTCAAGGCCAACCAACCTCAGCAACCTTACAACCTCTCAATGATTGGCAAAAAAAAAAAAAAAAAAAAAAAAGAAGATTGTCATTCTGCAACATTTGATATGTAGTCTCGCCCAAATAGAGGTGGACAGATGAGATGAACTCATGCATATTTTTGCCCAATCTATAAATAGGTATAGTGTTACTGATGTCTGAGATGTATATATTTGAGATAGGAGATATATATATATATAGGATGCCCGGAAAATTTGCATTGAGGATATATACATATTTATCTTCATTTTTTAATATCGGTAGTTATAAGAGATTATAAAAACAGAGAAAAATCCTCAAACATGTGAATAAGTAATAGAGATGTTTAAAAAGGTGGCATGGAAAGTTTCCATTAATACTTCAGATTTTCCCCATCAATTTAACCACAAATTTCACATCAGTTTTTGAGAGATTTTTTTAAAGGATATTTAAATTAGCTAATGTAACTAATTTATGTATTCATTCACTAGGTATATTTGGAGTGCATGCTATTATGCTAAAGTAACTATTAGAAAGAATATATTAAAACAAAAATATGTGTGGAGAAATTATTAAAGCCATCTAAATGCTCTGAATGAATTCAACTTGCTAAGTGAATTCAAATAACAATCTATAGTGTGGGGAGGATTTGCAGATGTAACCTTGTATCCTCACTGATTCTTTAGTGATTGTGGAAAACTAGAGAGGCATTAGTAAGCTAAAGACATGCAAATATATTAGTGATATTTGTGAGACAGAAACTAGTTAGATGTAAAACTATGTGTCAGAGACCCTCATACTGATCCCTTGAGAGATATTAAAAAGACATGTATGCATATTCTTAAAAGACTAATTGTAAACACATAGTGACAAAAGCTATGGATATTGGGACCAGCAGGGATTTACTAAGAATAAAACAGTCCCAAACAAATTCATTTTTAAAAAGTGTGTTAGAACAGTATAGCAAAGGAATTCTGTAGTTATAAGGTACCTCTTTTTATAAAGTCATTTACTATTTTTCACAAAATATTTTCATGGATGTGTAAAAGAAGTGAGAAAAACAACTAGAGAAATGTATAGGTTTGCCTAGACATTCCAAATAGTGCAACTGGTCAGTATCAATTGGAAGGGAAAGTTAATTATATCATAAGTCTCTTTCATCAGCAAGTCCCAGCCCTACTTATAAATTTGTTATTTACTTTGATGAGCTTCATAAAACTGTGTTGACATCCTGAACATCGAAGTGAAAGGTAACATTGTGTGAGATATTTACAATAATTTAAAGAAGTTATTGCAAGCTATAAATCAGAATCAAATATAATAAAAAGTCCTGCTGGAGTCCTTCACAATGGCTGACAAGGTGCAGAAGAGCCTGAAGAAGAACCTGAAGACGGTGTGAAGTTATTTGATGGCAAGCTCAAATTCAACCTTTGACACCATGCATTACCTTTAACATGGAACTAAAGTAAACTGAAACAATGCAGCTCATATGACAAGGTGACTAATAATCCCAATATTCCTTCTATTGATTAATGTAACTTGTAAATTTTCAGTTCAATTTGATATTCAAACTTAATTATATATTTTAAATCTTCAAGCACTATCATTTGACAAGATATGACAGGAATAGGTGAAAGACAAAAGCCAAATGTAAAGAAAATTGAAAAAAATAGAAGATGAGGGGAGTTGGAAGGAACTTGGATGAGAGTCTTTACTAGTTCAAGTGCTGTAATATAAAATAAATTAGAATGTGTTTTATATAGCATCAGTGGGTAGAAAAACGTTAATGGATATAAGAAATGCAGATTCATTGAATTTAATAATAATAATAATAAAACCCAAGGACTTAACGTAAATAGAGCTATGTAATAATTAGGTATATTGCCTCATGTGTAAGAAAATTCTCGATCTGTAATGGACTTATGCAAATTTATTTGTTTTATTATTCATTATTCAACTCCATATATTTCTAGGTCTTTTTCTAGGCACCGTGTTAAATTGTGGAGATCCACAGATTCACCTAATATTAATATCTATTAATATTCACCTAATATTATTATCTACATTCACCTAATATTAATATCTTCCCTCAAATATAGATGCATTCCTGTATTACTGTTTAACGCTTATCCTAACCTTAGTAACTTAAAACAACTATCTTAATTATTCTGTGTGTCAGGAACTCAGCCAGAACACTGCAGGGATGCTTTTCTGTATTCACCATTGTCTGGGGTTTTAGCTAGGGGACTGATAGGCCAAGGGCTGAACTCATATGAAGGCTTGCTTAATTCACATGTTTGGCTGTTAGCTGAGACTTTAGCTGGCGCTATCTGCAACATCCACACAAATCTTGTCTGTATGCCCTGGGCTTTCTTACAACATAGAATCTAGTGTGTAAGGAAAGCATCATGAGAAGGAGAGAGAATCTTGAAGTTCCGCTTTTTTGAATTACTTAGTATTGGATGAAGTTACATAGTTTCATTTATTCCTTATTTCATTGGTTGGAGCAGTTACTAACACTAGCTGAAATACTTCAGAGGAGGTTAGTTAAATTGTAATGAGTATGTGGAATTATATATATATATATTACATACTCTGTCATAGTAGACCTTCAAAATTAATTTTTTTGATCTATTTTTTTCATTTTGTATAAATCACTCATTCATTAAAGATGTATTTATCATGATTAACAATTATGTGGCAGTTTCTATACTGTGTAAATACAAAAATAAGTCAAAGCTAATTCTAATAAAGGTCCTCATTATGCAGAAAAATAAAAAATATAGGTAAAAAGTTAACTATAGTTTGATGTAATCACTGACTTTTAAATGTATTAATAAGGTAAAATAAAAATATAATGACCAAATAAAGATAGACATGTAATAAGGTCTTACTAATGAGAACTTCCAGAACATGTTTTACCAAATCATAAGTCTTTTCCTCTGAAAACAATCTCCATCTCCAAAAGAAATTCAGTGTGGTGGTAAAATACATGTGTTGAGCACTTGACACCTTGTTAATATCATGAGAGTCTACTCCTTTAGCTAAAGCTGACGGGAGCAAAGATAAACCTTGACTAAGAAAGAAGAATCAATTGGTTGGTCAGTTGTCGAATACATTGTTTCTGGCTTATGAGAATTTGCACACAGAGACAGAAGGAATTGCAAGGTGGAGCAAGATCCTAAAAGAAATGTTCATGAATTTTTGCTGAGGTTGTACTCAAAGCTTCCCTGATTTCCATCTTTCCTGAAAACAAGGTATTCACATTTTCTTTGAGATAACACAATTGTGTGTGTGTGTGTGTGTGTGTGAGAGAGAGAGAGAGAGAGAGAGAGAGATGGCTTACTGTATGTGTGTATCTGTGTGTGAATGTGTGTATTTGCCTCTGTCGGTTTTGTGTTTTTTGAAAGAAAAAAAAATTGCCTTTGATAATCCCTAGCAAAGGTTCTTCTAGTCCATTAAAAAAAAAATCTGTCTTTAGCCCTTTAGTGCTTACATGTAAGCTAATTAATATTTAAATTTAAAAATGTATGAACTATATTTTCCATTTATTATTATAGTAATATTAAAAATACTTGTTTAATATGTTTTAAATGACTGTTTATCAAACTCATTTTTTAAATAAAAAGAGTTGTTCTATATGTAGAATTGTAGGATCATGGTTATTCTAGAAAGTAAAGTAGAAATGTCTTTGACATTTACAAGAATAGCTCATTGTTTGTATATTAAGATATATATTCAATTTCTTTGGGTAGAATATTAATGCAAGTATTGACTTTGTTCAGAATAAAATTTCATTCATCAGTTCATTAAATTCAGGAAGGGAAGAGACAAGGAAGAAAAAAGATGATTCTTTTAATATTTTCAATCTGTTACTTATGGTTTAAACTTTTATGCCTTTATCCCTTTAAAATTTAAAATTTTGAATGTCAAATACTGTATCTTGCAAATCACAAGTCTTTCCTTATGAATAATATCTCTGCTTTGAGTATTTTGGAATATAGACCTAAAAATATTATGGTGTTTTTTTTTCAGTCCTCTTAAAAGAAATTCCAGAGATGAAGTTCACATGAGTATAAATAGAGCAGGCAATAAGAAAGTGCTAAGGGAAAACCTGGTTAATTCTAAATTTTGATTCACTGCAAAAATATGTATCTCCACATAGGCTATTTCAAAAACATATTCCTTTTTTATTCCTTGTCCATAAGATTAATTAACAATGACCTACTCCAAGTGATGAATTCATTCAGATTTTGCTTATAGGGTGGAGAATAAAACCCATTAATACTCACACGTGATACTATGCCTCTTTGGCCTTATAACTATAGCACATATTAACTAAGACCAATTAAATTTGTTGAGTTATTTGTAGTTTCTGCTAATAACGTATAATTTCAGAGGTTCATGACTGATAATAATTTATAACTGAACTATGGCACAAATTTTAACCAAGTATTTTGAAAGGCCAGTGAGTAATGCAGCTAATGAATGAGCCTGGCGGACTACATTGCAACCACACCCCAAGGAAGTATTGCTATTCCCTATTTTACTTTTTGTAATACCTCGTATAAAGTAACAAAACAAAGCCTTATTTTTTTAAAAACGTCTTTTAAAGGAAAGTCATTGTTAGTGCTTGTTAAAGAAATGAGAAAGAAGTCAAATACAATGATGGTTCTTAGCAAAAAAGGAGATATTTTGCATTAGGAATATTTCTCTGCCCTTAGTATTTCCTGTAAATTGGTTGGTGAATCTTGAGGCATAATCATATTGAGGTTTGATTTTTTTGGCAAGATTGTTTCATAGACGGTGTTGTGTCTTTCATCAAGCGGCACGTAATGTCTGGTTATCTCTCCTATAGAATGTTAGAACCACTGATGTTCAAAACAAGGGATTGCAAATGGTTTTATTTCTTCTTTTCATTTGTGACCAATTAGTAAAGTCATAACCGATGAGTACATGTGAGGAAGTTTCTATCAGCTATACATAGAGATATCAGTTATATCAGTTATACATAGAGTACATGTGAGGAAGTTTCTATGTATAACTGATACAAACTTCCTCACATTCAAGAATTGGTCTTTAATTGTGTGATTTGCATAGGAAAGATGTAATAAATGCTAGATTCTTTTCCTTCATTTATCACTTTCAACATAAAGAGTGTGTTCCATAGGATCATCCGAAAGGGTTCCACTATATTTTATTGGGCAGGAGTAGGTATTTCTATGAATAAATGGAATTTAAACAGAATTGGTGAGTTCAAATATGTTAAAATTACTCTCTCTACTGATACTCATTGAATTCCATTTTATACCAGTGGGAACACCTTTAAGATGACTCCAAAGCCATTTTGACATGACTTTAATAGTATCTGATAGCTTCCTTGTAATCTTTTATGAAAGATGACCCAAGATCATCTTGCATATTTCATGACCCAGGCTTAATGTTACTAATTGCTCTATAAAATCCTAGCTTGTTTTAGTTTAACATGATTTTACAAGACAATCACTAGATTCATAGTAAGGTTGTCTATTTCTACTGGTTTGATCATTATTTCTTTGTCTTTTCTGGGACTGTGCTATAGTTCACCTTGGGAATACAATAAGAAAAATCTAAATCATGAAAACTGTAGGATAAACAATCTGATTTTTTTTCAACAAATAAACTGCAAGGTAAAATAATATCATATGTAGTAAAAAAGATTTAAAGTATATATTTAAAGAATAGACAAAACCAAAACATAAAGATTCATACTTGGTGACAAAACTAAAAAGAAGAAAAAAAATGATGCTATCAAAGTCAGAAAAGTAACTTCTTTTAGGAGGAAATAATTTTGTTTTTTTGGAAGGCGACATGAGGAAGGCACGCAGGATGGCTGCCGAGGTTCTATCTCCTGATGTGTAATGGTAGAAAGGTTTCTCCTTTCTGAATTATTCATAAAGCTAAAATTTTATCATAAATGTGAATTAGTTAGGATTTTCCAATACAACCAATATGATATATATGTATACATATACACATATATGTACATACACACATGCATATGTCTGTAAACATAATTTGTTATAAGTTATTGGCCTATGTGATTATGGAGACCAAGGAATCCCACCATGTGCCATCTGCAAGCTGAAGACCAGGAATGCTGGTGGCGTAGTTACAAGGCCTGAGACCCAGAAAGCCAATGTAGATAGCAGTTCTTGGCAGAAAGCCTGAGAGCCAGGAATGGAGAGGCAAGAGATCAATGCCTCAGCTCAAGCAGTCAGGCAGAGAGGAAATTCAACCTCTCTCCAATTTTTTTTATTCAGACCCTCAACAAATAGGATGATGCCAACTCACACTGGGAAGAATAATGTGCCTTACTCAGTCTACCAATTCAAATGCCAATCTCTTTTTGAATCACCATCACAGGCACATCCATAAACATTGTTTAGCCAGATATCAGTATCCCATGGCCCAGTCAAGTTGAGTCATAAAATTAATTATCACAATGTAGTTTTACTGTTTTGTTAAATATTTAACCAAAAAAACCCAGGTAATTTTAGCAGTGAAGAATGGGTCAGATAAAACAAGACTGGAAAAATATTGATATCTGTTAGAGCTAAATATACGAAGGGGAATTATAGTATACCAAACTATATTTTTATATATGATTTTAAAATTCCAAAACAAAAAGTTTAAAAATGGTAAAAATTGTGACAGTTCTTAAGGCAAATATATACCAGCTATTCAGAAATTAAAAATCTTGAACTTGGTTGAAAGTTGGGTCTACAAACTGCTTATTATTCCTATATGGCATGTGGAGAACTAAGGAAAAAACACTTATGAAATTGTTCCAGTGATGTTTCTGCTAGTGGAAAAAATTACAATTATAGATAAATAATATAATTAAGAATATGGTTAATTGCATACAACTTAGTTTTCTTATCTAGTTTTTCTCTATTTAGCATGACTGCTTCACATTCTTATTTATAATTTATAATTCTGAAAAATATATACTTTTTCAGAGAATCTCAAGAGTGCACAGTGCAACATATTATATGGAAGATTTAATTATGTGCTGTTATTATTTCTTTTGAAATTTCTACTCCACTTTTATTCTTTTGTATGAAGAAGGAAATATTTTCAGGGGATCCTTTTATGTTCTTGTGCTAATTCTCCCTCTGGTGGACTCTTCCACATGATATTTCATATCTTAATGAGATAGTCATTTTTTTACATTAATGGGAGTTTTGCAATTGAGGATTCCCTCAATGAAGGTAATTATGATTAAACACAAGCTTTATGAAATTAAGAATTTTTCAGATATGCCTATTTATTATTTATGATTCCATTTCTTATTAAGACTCATTCTTTAATTTTAGTCTTTGCATTGACATAACATTGGCCCACTTTTTTGGTATATGACCTTTTATTTCATAGATCTTATTTGTAAAATGCTTGCAAAATATACTTTTTTTTTTTTTTTTGAACTGTGTCTTTATGTCAAAATCCTCATTGTTGAACTGGGTGTTAGTCGTCTGAGAATCAGCCTTTCTTCCTCTACTCTCAAGACTTGGTTCAAGTTAGTGTTTGTTCCTCCCTTTTAAGCATAATCTGAGCCTGATGTTCAAATTTTGTATCTCAGCCCAGAGCAACATGGAAATATTTATGTGGTACATCTATCATGGCATGTCTCTGCAATGTGGTTACTCAAGCTTTGCTGTTCATAGTATTCCACTGACATTATCTCACAGTTTTCATCCAGAGCAAAACTGTATTTGATCAACAATACCAATAATTATAACCAATGCAATTCAATATTTTTCAACTAATAGCACTTTTTAGTCCTGCTTCTTACTTTGGATTTTAATGTTCTTTTTCAAGATTAAAATAAAAAGTTTAGTAAGAGTATTCTGCCTTGTTTTTGATGCTTCTGTTTGAAATGTTTATATCATTTTTCCTCTGGTTTCTAAAAACTAATGTTCCAGATCTCTTTTCAATGTAGCAAAATAAAATTCATTCACATGTGAAACACAGTAAGTGTTTCTACGGTGGACTAACCTCTAAACATATACTTAATAAGCATGGTAAACTACTGGTTAAAATCCGTTCAAACTTAGTCCTTTCAATAGATGAAGCATTAGAATATAGAGCCTGGAAGTGTATTTTGCCTGGAAGTGTATTTTGCCATACTTAATGCTTTAGAAAGCATACAATAAAATGTATCATTAGGTACAACTTAGATGTTATCATCCCTTCACTAATATTATTAAAGGATGGGTTTGTTCTATTGTGTGTGTAGCAACCTGTTTAATGTTGACCATGGCATAAATTTAGATAGCACTGGCATGCTACAATTTTTGTGATTTCTACAAAATAATTTCTCACCCTGAATTGGTACAATTTATTTTTACAAATTAGGCACTTTAAGAGTAAATATAAAATGTAAGTATATAATCAAAAACTAAGTTGTTTTTACTCTTGTAGAATCATCTTGTAATACTACAGCAAACGCTTTGGTGCTCTTTCCTCTGTGATGTGACCCTGTTTAATTTGGACATGAACTGGGGAGAGTTAGTATCTGTGGATTCTGTGTCTGTATATCTGAGAATGTTTTCCGATCTCTGCAGCCTGCAAAGCCAGTGCAAGGGACTGTCAGTTTCCAGGGAGCTAACACTCTAGAAGCTGTCCTTCACCAATGAGAGATAGGAGCAGATACCCGTTTCTTTGCCTCTTGGTGGATAACCTATGGATTAAACTGCTTTTTTTTTTTTTTAACCAGAAGAATGTGTTTATTTTGCAAATGATTTTTAATTTTTTTAGCCACAATTTTCTCACATTTTTACATTATCAAATTATTTTTAAATGCTTTTTAAATATTAGATATAAACTTTGTTAGAAGTTAAAAGAGTAAAACGTGTTCTTTCTGTTGAATAATACTGTATTATATTTAACTTAAGAATTATTACCCTTTTGAATATCAAGAATTGAAGCTACTAGAAGTCACATTTATTTGTAGGTCCCAAAATAGTCTTGAGCTTGGAAAAGGAAAATATCTTTTGTAAACTGTAACAAAACTCTCACTTCAAAGTAAAACACCATAAAATTTACACAATTATACATGTCAATATCCTTAAAATATCCAGAAACCTACTCTATTTTTAGGAATGGCAATAAGAACAGGTTTACATTCAGAAAACTGAACTTACACCGAGACAACATAACTTGAACCCCAGTACCCTGTGCAGAAGTCTGCTCAATCTTAGAACATCATAAAAGACATTGCTAAAAACACACATTCTCAGACACCCAGTAAATGCAAAGCAGAAAAATAATTCCTGTGAAATTAGCTTTCATTGTCCATTTAAATGGAGTGTAATGTTAAAATTCCTTAGGATACCCCAAAGGCTCTTAGGATTGCTGATAACATTTCTGCGTCTGTAGTATACTTTCATGTTTTCCATCAATAGTAGTATACATTGTTGTGCAGTTCTAAACCAGTTTCAAGAAATTCTACTCAAAAACTGGTTTTAAAATGCTCTCTTACTACTTCGCAAAACTTCTTAGAGTGTCAGATTAACACAGGCCACTCCTCTACGTGGAATGGTCAGCTTTTTTTTTCCTTCCTACATTTAGAAAAATAATTTAAAAATGATACATTATGACAAAACTATTTCAAAACCAAATTGGATTAGCATGAATTTGAGTATCTAATACTTAGGAAGATGTGGAGAAATCTCAGAGCTTCCTAATGGCAAGACATTGATTCTGTGGTTGACTGGTGCCAGATTTCAAGGGATTCAGCCTCCACCCTGTGCTCATGGTGGAGTATCTGGTGAAGTTTTCTAAGGGAGGGGTTCTCTTGAGTCTGATCCCTTCCACACAGACCCTGCATGTCAGAGTCAGAGAGATGGCCCACAGAAGACCGAAGAGGTTCTATATGAGCGTCCTGCATAAACACCTCCTTCCAGTAAAAAGACCTGAGTTATTACAACTCTAGCTATGTTATGTGCCACATTGAACACAATGCTCTCAATAGATCTTCAGGCTGTGCGATCCTACTGAACACACATCACTGAAGCAGGTCCTATCTGACATTCCCTAAAAGCCACAGTGAAGCCACAGTAGCACTCACCTTTGTGAGCACAAATCCTAATCTTTTTGCCCATTTTTGCAGTTTTCTGTCTTTCTGTGGGAGAGCCAAAACAACCACTCCCGTTAGTTATGCAATTCTGGGAATTTAAAAATCGCTCTTATGAGTTATGCAATTACCACAAAAGGTCTTGTGACTTGAGTACACATTCTTCTTTGCTCAGATCCTTACTAGATTGCACTAGACTGTTGTTCTGAAGAAATCAATCAGTATAAAGTCTTATCTCCTTCTGATGTAGCACACAAAAATTCTTGGAGTCCAAACCATAAAGTCATAAATATTGTACAGTCATTTCCCTAATGATGCCCTACTTCAAAGTTGTCTATGTAGTGTTTTCTCTTGGTACAGTAAGTAAATAAAACTCTATTTGTTTATGTTATATAGTTGGTTTCTTTATTTCAGGATGTATTTTATATGCCAATATAAATTCTTCACCAAATCCTTGTTCCCATATTCTTGCCTCAGTATCTGCTTTGGGGAAACTAAAAGTAAAAAAGTATATTGAAAAATACATCCACAAAAGATTACATGTCAATTACTCTAGTACACTATATTTTTTTAGTGCTTGTGGAATGTATTCTTATTTGACAGTACTCATGATAACATGCATGTTTACAGGAGTCAACTGAAAGAAATTATGAAATCCATGACTTAATAATGGAGATATTGTTTTTCTTGAACATAAACAACCTCGATATTTGCCACTTACCATTGACTGAATTATGTGTCCCCCAAATGGATGTGCTGAAGCACTACCCCCAAAGTGACTCTATCTGGTGACAGGCTCTTTAAAAGGTAATTAAGGTTAAATGAGATCATAAGGATGGGCTCTAATCTGATAAAACGGTGGCTTTATAAGAAAAGAAACATCTTCCTCTTTTTTCCTCTTGCTCTGTCTCTCTGTCTCTTTCCACTAAATGAGGACAATGGCCATCTACAAATGAGGGGAAGAGCTCTCATCAGACCTCAGCCATGCTGGCATTCTGGTTTCAGACTTCCAGCCACCCAAACTGTGAGAAAAGAAATTTCTGTTATTTAAGACATATAGACTATGGTATTTTGTTATAGCTGACTAGTATCAAGCTGAATAATCCTGAGCTGAATAATACTCAACGTCTAGGCCTATTTCATAAAAGCATGAATAAATACTCAACTTCTAGGCCAATTTCTAGGCCCAGTTCATAAAAACATCCCATGCCTTATTGTGTTCTTTCCTTGGAAACTGTATGTGGAAGTTAACAGAATCCTGGAATCACTCCCTGAAGGAGAAATACATATTGTTCATAATCACCTGTTTTGAAATTTATGCAATGCATTGCCTTTTACTTATTAATCCACTTAGATTTTGGGGTGTATCTATTACAGTACCTAGGGTACTTCACAGTGAAATTAGTACCTATAAGTAGTGGAATATTGCCATAACTAAAAACAAAACAGTGTCCCTAACTCAGTGGTTAGGTGACAAAAAGAAAGGACATTGATTTTGAAGCCTGAAAAGATGAACAGTCATGGCATGTTGTGTCAAAACACAAGATATTAATATCTATAAGAAAAATTATTTATCTATGAGTCTATGTTCTTAGATATAGGGTTGGAAGGTGTCTTTGTTATATTGTTTTTATTTTATTTTGCTTATAGCAAGATATTACTAAAAATGCTAATCCAAAAGAGAACTGACCAGAGGTAGAGTATAGAGTGAGTCTAGAAATTTAGGGCCTCAACAGGTTGAAAAATGAATCACTTCTAGATCCCAATAGTAGGCTATAAAGACTTTGACAAATGCCTTCAATTACTTCTCAGATTTTTTTCCCCTAGAAAAACTCAAATTAAATGCATAAGGCTCTTACCTGTTATTTAAGGTAGTCTCTAGATACATATATTATAACAAATAAGATGTTCATGAAGATGAAAGAAGAAAGAAGGAAGGAAGGAAAGAAAGAAAGAGAGAGAAAGAAAGAGAAAGAAAGAAAGAAAGAAGGAAAGAAAGAAAGCAGGAAAGAAAGAAAGAAAAGAAGCAGGGAAAGAATAAAGAAAAAAGGAGAGAAGGAAAAAGGGAAGGAAGAAAGGAAGGATGGAAAGAAGGAAGAAATGAAGGAAGGGAGGAAGAGAGGGAGGAAGGGAGGGAGAAATGGAAGAAAAGATGGAGGGAAGGAGGAAGAACTCAGAAAAAATATATAGGAAAAATTTGGGTTTAGTCACTGGCATAAGTAATCAAGTAGAAACAAATAGATAGGAAGTCTGTTTTTTAAAGGTATTTCCATAAGCTCCATGAACCTGAGTTAAAGAATTAGAGAATCTACTGACTGATTCATCATTAAAACAACTTTTACATTCCCAGACTTACAGTATTGAGAAATCAACTGTGAAAACTCCAGATCACCAAAAGGAGAGACACTTATAAACACCCACCTCAGGTATAGGCATATAGGAGAATGGAGGAAAAAGAACTTTCTGGAGAGTGAGATCGTGGGCCACAAAGAACAAAAGACAAGAGTTATTTCCAGAGAGCAGGATCAGGATCTAATCAGGACCTTCCTCCACCATTAGGGCACAGGCACCTCATGATGCCTGCCTGCCACAGTTTCGTCCGTCTTACTGTGGTTTAATGGCCACTATGTGTCTCCCATAATTCTGTTTTTCAGATGGATGTATCAATTATAGTTACCGTGTCTTTTTTCTACCATTTGCCTTATAGAGTGGGAAGGTAAAGTAACTTGGTTTCTTGTATACTGGGTTGTAAGGAGTCACATCTGAGTTTGATGAAGCACTGTGTAGTTACCCAGAGGTCTGGACTTTGAGTAGAAGGTAGTGACTGGATGGGAATTTGATTTATCTCATTTGGGAAAAGGTGTGCATATAGAAGAAGGGTAAAGCTATTTGGTGACTAAGAGGGCAGACTATGCCATCGATTGGGTTGATATTCACCAAATTCATTTCCTTATTCAACTGGGAACTCAGGCACACTACATTTTCGCTTACAATTAGTTGCTTTTTTTTAGTGGTTTCTGGTCAGTAGAATATGTAAGACCAGGCCAAGGACAAGACATGTTTCTCAGACAGGATTCTGCATCATTTAATTTCATTTTCTGTACCTCACTTTAACCCCTAACTACAACCTGTTACCAGGAGAATACAAAATTAAACTATATCAAACACTCAAAGTCCTATTTCTGCACAATTTGAATTGTAGTATATGAATTTAATCCCACAGTATCTAAATATTTTGAGATATTGTGCATTAGAGAGATCTGTTTAACTCATCGACTCATTTTCCTGACCATCAAATTCTGTTTTCATATAATACTTATTAGCATCCACAGAAACAGTGTGCTCTGTGAGTATAGTTCAGAAATTGGTCTATGGTTAAGAATACTTATGATTCCGTATGAAGAGGGTAACACCTCTTTCATTAGAAGACTCTGTTAGTAAGCATGAGTGTACTAAGTCTTCCCTGCATCATGCTATTATTCTCTGAATTTGCATTTAGCTCAGGTCCAAAGGTTCCAAAGTATTCTTCTAATACAGAACCCAATTCTGAACTCTTAAAAATAGGAAGGAGATTATTATGTCACTGTTATTAACTGAATGTTTGTGTCTACCCGAAATTCATATGTTGAAACCTAATCCCCAGTGTGACAGTGTTTGGGAATGAGTCCTTTGGGAAACAATTGTGCCATGAGGGTTGAGCCGTCTTGATGAGATTAGATAAGAGACAGGAAAGAGCTAGCTTGCTCTCTTTCTGTGCTCCTTATCATGTGATGGGGCAAAGGAAAAAGATGATCATTTGCAAACTATGATGAAAGCCCTCACCAGACATCAGTCCGCTGACACCTTGATCCTGGATTTCCCTGCCTCCAGAACTGAGAAATAGATGTTTGTCATTTAAGCTGCTCAGTTTATTATATCTTCTTATTGCAACCCAAACAGACTAAGGCCGTTACCTCCATCCCTTAAGCCCTTCCCCTCCTCAGTGTTCCACTTCACACTCATGTCCCTTGCATGGTAAAATCCAAATTTCTTGTCACAAGCAGACCTTTTAGTGCTATTATCATACGTGTGTCTTCTGTTTGGGTATTCGAGAACTCCAAGTTGCAAATGAGGAAACATCTAGCCTGATCCTCAAGGCATCTGGAGGCTTCTTAGAGACAGGATTATGCTGGAGAGATTCAGAAGCAGTATCAAGGGTAGGGTCAAGTATGTATATATGTGAATATGGACACAAGACATAGGCAGGATAATGGCCTCTTCCACTTAAATGTGCAGCCTTCTCAGGGGAGTCATTCCTAGTACTTGGTTAAGATGATTTACTTTATCACACTTCCTGGTGACACAAAGAGTGTCCCACAGAAGCAGTACCTCTTTTTGTTCCCTTCCCGGGTACATTGGTGGTTACAAGCTGACAGTAGGCTCATTCTGGGGCCCAGCTATCTGAATCATGACCCATCCCTTCAGTTCTCCTTCTCCATCTCTATTTCAATTAATTCCCTCTTTAACTTCATTAACAAAAAGTTTTATTTCTTCTCACACAAAAATATTCATAAAGAGAAAGAAATTCTAGTATTTGTAATATGAATACTTACACTTTCTCTGGGTAATAATATTTTAAGAGTACTATATTTTGAAACTTTTAGTTAGGGTTCTCTAGAGTGACAGAACTAAGAAGACACACACACACACACACACATATTTAGCAGCTTATTAAGGAGTATTAATTCACATGAGCACAAGGTGCCACAACAGGCCATCTGCAAGCCGAGGAACAAGGAAACAAGTCCAACTCTCGAAGCTGAAGAACTTGGAGTCTGATGTTTGAAGGCAAAAAGCATCCAGCATGGGAGAAAGATGTAGGCTGGGAGGCTAAGCCAGTCTAGCCTTTTCACATTTTTCTGCCTCCTTTTATATTCTGGCTGCACTAGCAGCTGATTAGATGATGCCCACCCAGATTAAGTGTAGGTCTGCCTTCCCCAGCCCACTGACTCCAATGTTAATCTCCTCTGGCAACACCCTCACAGACACACCCAGGATCAATACTTTGCATCCTTCAATCCCATTAAGTTGACAGTAGTAACCATCACAGAAACAAAGGAAAGAACTCCTGTATTTGGAAACGAAGAGAAACAAGCAGAAGAAACACTTCCATCCCCACTTGGTGGCTCATTCTCTGTTTTGGGTTGAATCACACCCCCTCCTTCCACCATCAATTCCTGTGCTGAAGTCTTATCCCACAGTATTCCAGAAAGTGACTATATTTAGAGATAGTGTCTTTATAGAGGTAGTCAAATTAAAATGTCATTAGGGTGGCCCTTGATTCATTCAATATGACTGGTGTGCTTGTAAAAAAGGGAAAACTATAGACAGAAAAGCACATAGGGAGAACATCAGCTGAAGATAAAGGCAGAATTTGGAGTAGCGTTTCTACAAGGCAAGGACCACCAATGACTGCCAGCAAACCACCAGCAGCTAGAGGAGAGGCATGACACAGTTTCTTTCTCACAGCTCTCAGGAGACATCTTGATCTGGGACTTCCAGTGTTCAGAAATGTGAGACAATACATGTTTGTTGTTCAAACCACTCAGTTTGTGTTTGTTATGACAGTCCTAGGAAACTAATAAATGCTCCTGCAAGGACAGACTAAAGAACTTCTTGTCGACCCGACATCATCAATACCCACGTGACGCACACTGAGTTTTCATGTTCTGCAGCCCAGAGCTTCTGCTCTTGCATCCCACCAACCCTTCTTTCTGGGTTTATTGGTTCTCTCTCACCTTTTATTTTGATCAACATGGCTACTTTCTTCTTAACCATGATGGTGGGGAGCTACAGGTGTGGGGAGTGTTGGTCGTGGGAGAGGTCAGGGAAAGGTGGGGAATTTGGGGGAAAGGGATCATTGTCCCATTCCTGCAGGGAGACATTTATTCCCCTGTCTGCAGATTAGCTCATACTGAACTCTTGCTAAGGCCACAGTATTTTGGAGACAAAGAAAATGAATTTCACTTAGAGATGTCAGTTTGCAGCTTATAGTACAAAGCTGGAAACAGAAGACAAGATGTAAGATAAAGCTATTGACCTGAGAATCAGTGAAATCCTGAAAGTTGGTGAGAATTTATAGATAGTCTCTATATTCAGTAAAGAAGACAGCTGAGAGAAGAACTCAGTAAAACAAGAGAGGGCAAGGAGAATAAAATACAAATATAAGCTGACATTTATTACCCTCCTATTAAGTGATAGGCACTGTAACAATAATAAGATCTAACATATTCAGTGCTTATTAGATTTCAGGCACCATTTAAATACTTTTTTTTTTGAGACAGCGTCTTGCTCTGTGCCAGGCACCAGGCTGGAGTGTAGTGGTGTGATGTCAGCTCACTGCAATTTCTGCCTCCTGGGTTCAAGCAATTCTACTGCCTCAGCCTCCCGAGTAGCTGGGACTACAGGTGCATGCAACCATGCCCAGCTAATTTTTGTATTTTTTAGTAGAGACAGGGTTTCACCATGTTGGCTCTTATGATCTGCCTGCCTCGGCCTTCCAAAGTGCTGGGATTACAGGTGTGAGCCACTGTGCCCAGGCATTTAAATACTTTTGGAATATTATTTAACCATCTGGCCAAAACCATAATCGTACAAGTGCTATTTTATCCCCATTTCCCCAGTGAAGACGCTGAGGGTCTTAGCGATTACCAGTTAGGCAGTAGAGAGCTGGTATGCTCTTCCTGACCACAGAACACTGCTGGCAAGTTAATAGCTATGAGGTTATAACCAATAACAGGTGAGGTGTAGGTGAATTTATGTTTGGAGCCTCCTAAAATCTTCATAAATGCAATATGAGGTGGGTGCTGATGAATGATTCCTATTTTGAAGACTGAGGCTCAGACAGGTTAAGTATATTGTCTATAGGTACCAAAAGAGTAAATGGCAGTGTTTGGAATGCGTGTGAAAACTGGTGGAATACAAATGAGGTCTGTAGTTGTGTTGATGTCCATTTCCTGGTTTTGAGTATTGTATTACGGTTTTATAAGATATTATCTTTGAAGAGAGTTGATCAGGAGTGTATGGGACTTCTTCATATTCTTTTTGCAACTTACTGAGAGTCTTCAATTATTGCAAAAAATGTTAAAAGAAGTATAATTTTCTAAAAGTAGGAACGCAGTTGTTTCTGGTTCTGAAGTACACACACTTGTCATGAATGACAGATTTATATTTTAAAATACTCAGGAATAAGCAACAGAGCAGGACTATCAAAAGTGAAGAGAGGGGCCCAAAGTGGCTCCAGCCGGATGTCGTGGCGCTTGCGAAGGCGAGGCCAAGAGTTCAAGGCCAACCAACCTCAGCAACCTTACAAGCTCTCAATGATTGGCAAAAAAAAAAAAAAAAAAAAAAAGTGAAGAGAAACAGAGAAAGAGAGAGAGAAAGGATAAATAACAAATAAAACATATGCAAGCCTACGTGCAATGTCCCTGTGCAATTAGTCATTTTAAATGCATTCTCAGCGCATTCACAGTGATTCTCCAACGGTGGGATCAAAAATGTTTTTATACTTTGGGAAAATTCAGGCTTAGGGAAATTAAGTCATGCCACAGGTCATTAGTGTCAGTACCAAGAATAACCTTTAGGACTCTCAAAACCCTGACTCCACAGTTTCTGCCATTTCTATTACACAAAGCTGCCTGGCAGCTCAGGGGTCATGGTAGCAGACATTTCAGGGTTAGAACAGATACTCAGCATAGGCAGGCGAATGTTGCCTTTGGCTGAAAAAGTTAACAGCTCTCATAGGCAAAACACTTTCACAGCATCACAGTGGCTAAAGGCACTTCTGCAGTTTGAAAGGTCAAAAGGTGGTGAAGGTATGGGAAGATGCATTGTAATCCTTGTTTCAAAAAATGTAAAAGGCAAAAACTAGTAGATAGAGTTGAAGGAAGGGTCAAGGAAGACTGGCAAGGCAGGAGACAACAGAAAAGAATTGAACCTGTGTCTGTCTTGTAAAAGAGAGCTTATGGCTATTCAGAGTGGTAGCACCCTAGACTCTAAGCCCCTTACAGGCATCATTACTATTCAATTTCCCTTTGCATGGGGGAGCCTACTCCAGTACCAGGCACATTTACATACCAGGAACAAATACATGAATTTGGGAATGACTCTTTTAACTGCTCTAAATGTCATCACCCAATCCCAATTAATATAACCTCACAATGACCTTAAACCTTGCACAAAAAGAGCTCTGTCTTGAAGAAGCCTGCAGAAATTCAGCAGGGAGGGCTTCACTTTGAGTGCTGATCAGACTCAGCTTTGCGAGCTCTGGCAGGACCTGAAGAGAGAGCCGCACACAGCCGTTGAAGCTTTAGGTTGCCTGCTGTTTCTTCTAGACAGCTGTCAAGGCTGATAAAACCTGTCATGCTTTCCCTGGCAGTGCAGCCATTTAATAGCAAAAAGACATCACCATAGGAAGCACAGTCAAGAGGCATAACGTTTTTGGAGATGGATGGATGGATGCTTTGTTGTGCATCTCCTTACAACAACTTAAATGTTGATCCATTCCTTGGAGACGTCCTCATCTACCACCCAGGAGTTACTTTGGAGCTTATTTCCTAAAACAAGTCCAGAGTGTTTGATGGGCATTGTGCCCTTAGCACACAGAGAGATAAAAAAAAAAAAAAAAAAAAAAAACAGGAGGTCAGGTGTGGAAATGTAAGGCAGTGTATTAGGTAAGATTTAACAGCAGGGCAGTTCAGAATGCTCAAATGTACTTAAGTTTCTGGACTTGTCACAAAAGGTGTTTTATTTCCTTTGAAATGTCAAAAATAATAATAATTTCAAAAACAGCTTAAACTACAGAGCCAATGGCTAGTTTGATTAAGGTGCCTGGAAAAGTATGGAGTAAAATTAGACAATGCTGTCCTGCCAGCAAGTTCATATTGCTTTGGAATGAGAAAAATCTTGTTTATCAAAAAGTTGTGCAATTGTATGTTTTTCAAGTTTTTATTTTTCAAAGAGGACAAGGCCTAAGAAATAATTTAATGGCCTCTCATGGAAAACATCTAACATGAAAGAAGACATCTAACTAAACTTTAATTATCTTTAAACTTATTCCACTTATGAAACTTCTAATATATTTCATAATCTGGATAAGTTAAGTAAAGTTTTCAAAGTTACAAACATAGATGTTTGGAGAAATAGTTTTGAAGCCAGACACAGACATCTATTGCCAGACTGCTCTTCTCTTATTCAGCATGTTCATACACTCTTTCTCTCTCAGTTGATTTGTGTAAGTACTTTCATGCCTCCCCAACTCTTTAACTCTTCTTCAGTTTTATCATTCTATAAATAGATGTAGATCGCCTTTTATTTATATTGCTTGGGATTTACTGTGCTTCTTGAATCTAAGGATTCATGGATTTTATCAATTTTGAGAAATCATCCATTATCTTCTTAAAAGTTATATTTTCTATGTTCCCTCTCTTCTCTCCATGTGGAATTCTGATTAGATGTGACATAGCTTTTCTGATCTCTTCATTTTCATCTTTTTCATTTCTTTGACCCACTGTAAAGCATACCACATCATTTTTTCCAAGCTTGATCTTATAGTTCACTAACTTTTTCTTTAACTGTTTAATCTCAACTCCGCAAAACTTGTTTTCCTATTTGTATTTGTAATTTAGCAATGTGAACTCATGTTTGGTGGTGCTTGACATGAGAATCGTGTGAGACAAACACTGAGCTTTCTTCCTGTAGATAGAATTTGCTTTTGCTTTTCCAGTAGTGCCTTACGTTTTATTATACTGAGATTCTGAATATTCAGGAAGATTTTTTTTCCTGTCATCCAGATCACAGGTTGTGGCAGAAAACATTAATTTTCTTCAGTGGCTCATTTTGCATATAGAAGAATATTTTCTAACATTCTTTCACTCATGATTTAGTATTTCAAGGACCCTGGCTATTTGTGTGTGTGTTGTGGAGGATTGGGATATATTAGCTCTAATTCTGTATCTTGCTTAGATCCAAGGCTTCTATTAAATCTTTCATGTAAACATTAAAACTCAATCTCAATTTGCCAAAATTGACAGGTACCCTCAGAAAACTTGTAACTTCAGCCTTTGCTTGTTGTGTGTGTGTGTGTGTGTGTGTGTGTGTGTATTCTTTATTTTTGAAAACTTGAGGATTTTCTTTTTTTGTGTGACAGCTCCTGTATGATTTAATGAAAAAATATGTTTACTTGTGAACCTACACATACTTTAAAAATGAGTTCTATTAAAAATGTTTGTGCAGCATGGTGCTGGTACAAAAGCAGACAGATGGACCAATGGAACCGAACAGAGAACTCAGAAGTAAAACTACACACCTACAACCATCTTATCTTCTGAAAAAAAGCAAACAAAAAATATGGAAAACGTTCCTTTTTAATCCATGGTCCTGAGAGAACTGGCTAGTCATATGCAGAAAATTGAAACTGGACCTTTTCCTTACACTTTACACAAAAGTTAACTCAGGATGGATTGAAGACTTATGTGTAAAACCCCAAACTATAAACAAATCATAGAAGAAAGTCTAGGCCATACCATTCAGGACTTACACACAGGCAAAAATTTCATGATGAAAATGTCGAAAACAATTGTAACAAAAGCAAAAATTAACAAATGGCATCAAATTAAACTCAACAGCTTCTACACAACAAGAGAAACTATCATCAAACTGAGCCGACCACCTACAGAATGGAAGAAAATTTTTGCAATCTATCTATCTGACAAAGGTCTAATATCCAGAATCTACAAGGAACTTAAATACACTTATAAGAAAAAAAAAAAAACATTAAAAAGTGGGCAAAGGATAGGAACAGATACTTTACAAAATAAAAGATTCGTGAGGTCAACAAACATGAAAAAAAGCTCAACATCACTGATCATTAGAGAAATGCAAATCAAAACCACAATAAGATAACATCTCATGCCAGGCATAATGGTGATTATTAAAATCAAGAAACAACAGATGCTGGTGAGATTGCAGAGAAAAACGAACACTTTTATACTTTTGGTGGGAGTGCAAATTAGTTCAACCATTGTGGAAGACAGTGTGGTGATTTCTCAGAGACTCAGAAGCAGAAATACCATTTGACCCAGCAATCCCATTACTAGGTATCTATCTATCTATCTATCTATCTATCTATCTATCTATCTATCTATCTAAAGAAATATAAATTATTTTAATATAAAGATACATGCATATGTATCTTTGCAGCACTATTCACAATAGCAAAGCCATGAAATCAATCCAAATGCCCATCAACTGGATAAAGAAAATGTGGTACATATATACCATGGAATACTATACAGCCATAAAAAGAAACAAGATCATGTCCTTTGCAGGGACATGGATGGAGCTGGAAGCAGTTATCCTTAGCAAACCAACACAGAAACAGAAAAACAAACATTACATGTTCTCATTTATAAATGGGAGCTGAACTATGAGAACACATGTATCTATGGAGAGAAACAACACACACTGGGGCCTGTGGGGGTGGATGGGGAAAGGGAGAGGATCAGAAAGAATGGCTAATGCATGTGGGGCTTAATACCTAGGTGATGGGTTTATCTATGCAGCAAACCACCATAGTACACATTTACCTATGAAACAAACCTGCATATCCTATACATGTATCCTGGAACTTAAAACAAAAGTTGAAGAAAAAGTGTTTGTCTACATTTTATCCAGAACATTTAGATTATGTGTATATGTGTGAAATAGAATTTGTTGTAGAATGCTATTTCTCACAATAATAAGTTAGAGACATTATTAGAAATAGAATTTTTTTCAAGTTCTTTTTTTCAGACAGAAAAAAAAATTCTTTCAGAAGTTTTTTAATTTCCCTTTAAAAATTTTTTTGTTTTTTGGTTTTTTTGTGTGTTTGTTTTTGTTTTGTTTTTGCTCTCTTGCCAACCTGGAGTGCAATGGCACTATCTTGGCTCACTGCAATCTCCATCTCCCAGGTTCAAGTGATTCTCCTGCCTCAGCCTCCCAAGTAGCTGGGACTAAGGCATATGCCACCAAACCAGGCTAATTTTTGTATTTTTAGTAGAGATGGGGTTTCACCATGTTGGCCAGGATGGTCATGATCTCTTGACCTCACCTGTGTACCTGGAACCTTACGCAGGGTACGTGATTCGCCCACCTGGGCCTCCCAAAGTGCTGGGATTACAGGTGTGAGCCACCACACTTGGCCTCCTTCAAATATTTTAAAGAAAAAGCAAATAGAAATTTCCAAACAAGATACAAAAGAAAAACTAGAATGGCTGAGAGGAAAAGGCCAGCAGATCACTTGAAGTCAGGAGTTCCAGACCTGCCTGGCCAACATGGTGAAATCTCATCTCTACAAAAATACAAAAATTAGCCAGGCTTGTTGGCATGCACCTTTAATCCCAGCTACTCAGGAGGCTGAGGCAGGAGAATCACTTGAACCCAAGAGGCGCAGGTTGCAGTAAGCTGAGGTCGCGTCACTGCACTCCAGGCTGCGCTGCAAGTGCAAAACTCCATTTCACAAAAAAAAGGAGAAAAGAAAGAAAAAAGAAAAATACAAACAGTAGAATGAATAAGAAGTCCATTAATTTTTGTTTATCAAGAATTGACAATTGCTGTGGTAAATTTTAAACCAAAGGAATGCATAGATATTATAATTATTGAATAATTTGTTGTCATCAGAATGATGATAAAAATTTATCTAAATTATCCACATTTTTACATTTATCTTGATGTTTTAATTTAAATGTTAAAATGGTGTGTGAGATAGGTGAACTACTTTTGACCATCTTAGTGTTTATAGTACAAACCTTCCCTAGTTTTTATCTTTCCTTAGTATATGATATCTCATTTTGAGTTCAGGAAAGTGTTTTCTTTTTTTTCTTTTTTTTTTTTTCCTTCACCAAATAAGATTTCAAGGAGAAAAAAAACATAAAAACAAATCTGAAGTCTTATTAGGTTCTACATATACCTTTCCTTCAAATATCTTCTTTGTTAAAAGAATAAAACAACTAAACCAGAAACAATAATTATCTGTCCATTTCCATTTTGCAAACTGTGACTAATCTGGGATAAGTTGTGTTGTAAGAGATAAAGTATGAGAGAAATTTCCCTTGAGGCATTGAGTTAATTACCGTAATTCATTGACTGGGTGTGACATCTACCACTTCAAAAAAGACTTTTGAACCAATGCCATGTTAGAGAATTACCTTATTTTAATTTCTTTTCACCACATTGTAACATCTGTGTTTAGTACTTTTAATGGTGGAATAACAGCTTTTTCATAAATTATTCTGCTCCAAATCCAGTAGTATATGGTATTCTAGAGATTATTTGATTCTAATAATAATGAGTAAAAATTTTAGGATAGACTACATTACCCTTAACATTCCCCTTTAATCTAACCATTCATTTACGTATTCATCTAAAAACTTTTTAATACTTTCTTTAGATCAGCAAGGGTTTAAAAACAGAAGAAACTGTAAGAATTTCACTCATGGGAGTGAATGAATTTTGAATTTACAATCTAATGTTTTATACAACATATGGGAGCATTTGTATATGTCTGGGTGTTGCACTGGCACTTTATCTAATTAACCTATGATTTTGAGTTTAGAATAGGGTTTTTCTTTCTCCCCCATAAGAAGTTAGTTATTTCCTGCATATTAATCAAATTGGGATAGACTACGTCACATAGAAAATCACCCAACTAGCATACACTTTGCATGATCATTAATGCAACTTAGTGTGTGAAGCCAGTGAGTTTCGGGAACTATTTAGAAAAGGCTTATACTTGTTCTTCAGCAGCCACAGTATATACCTCATCCTCCTACTTCACAGTGTTATGTACTGTAGTGATTGGAGCAGGCCTCTTACTGAACTTCTCTGTGTTTTAGTTTATTTTTAAACGGCATAAAAATATTCTCCAGCACATAGAGTTGGGGTGAGGCTAAAGGAGTTAATGGATTCCAGTATCTGGAATGCAGTAAAAGTTAAACAAATGTTAATGATTATAACACCACCCTGTTCCATTTTATTTTCATGGTTTTCTGGCCCATTTGGCTTTCGAATTTGGGATACATATCTTTAGAATTATACAATTTAAAAAGACATAAAATAGTGGGAACAGGGAAGATGATGAATACAGAAGTGACAATAAAAAGTTGTAAATAGAATATTATGAGAACACAAAAGAGGCTCTTTCACTTCCTGCTGAGAAATTATGGTGTGTTTGATAAAAGAAGTGACAAGAAGGTACACTTTAAAGTACAGAGAGAACATTCTAGGTCTGGAAAACATTTCAAATAAAAACAATATGGCCTAATAATAGAATTCTTGGTTTCTTTTCTCTGGAAAACAATTCTTGAATGCTTTTAAGATGCTGCATTTTTGGGGATATAAAGTCGAATTAGAACGTTTCTCCACCATTTTTCAGTTCACAACACAGGAGTGTGGGGAGAGCTGGATTATACACAAATGAAGAATCATACATAACATAGTAAATGAGTGAAAATTTTAGGATAGACTACATTACCCTTAACATTCCCCTTTAATCTAACCATTCCTTTATGTATTCATCTAAAAACTTTTTAATACTTCCTTTAGATCAGCAAGTGTTCAAAAACAGAAGAAACTGTAAGAATTTCACTCATGGGAGTGAACGAATTTTGAATTTACAGTCTAATGTTTTATACAACATACGGGAGCATTTGTATATGTCAAGAGTGCTCAAGTCCTGATGGGAGAGGTCCAGTCTTAGAGGGTTCTCAAATGGAGTTGACAGGAGATCTGGGGCTTTGGAGATAAGTAGGAATTATATGGGTAAAAAACATGGAGAAAGGTAAGAACAATCCAAACAGAGAAAAGAACATTCAAAACTGTTTTAGGTTTATGAAAACTGTGATAAATTCTGCAATGAAAGTAGTTATGTGAATTATGTGAATCAGAGACAATTCCTTACATTTATATATGGCAAATTTAGACTTCATACATTATTTTACATGCTTTACTGTTTTTATTTTTTAAAGTTTTTATGGCTGCCTGAAGTGGCAGTAGAAATATTATCCTATTGTTCAGATGAGGACAATGAGGTTTAGAAAATGGTTCACTTTATTTATGAATAGTAGAAAGATTTAGAATTGTTTAAAAAAATACAGGAGGTATACACAATATGAGGAGGCTGATTTGGTCCAGATTAAATGTCATATTAACAAAATTGGATAAGAATATAAAAGAAATTTCTCCTGGGTGATATCAATGTAAATAAAATAGGAAGAGCAGCCATTTGCTTAAGGTACCAGAGATGCTTTGAACAGCTAATCAATTTCACCACCTTAGGCATCTTTTGGAACTATCTTCCCAATATTTTGCAAAAGTCTGTGGACCTTGGTAGAGCACTCATTATATACAAGGCTCAATGTTAAAATGAAAGAGGTAGAATTCACTACAAATACATATTGTTTTATAAATTCCTTCTAATGAAAACTAAAAAAAAAAAGTGCAGAATACCTTCAGAAAGCTGACCAGATTCTTTCCTTTCAATCTTCTCTCCCCCGTATATCTTACTAAATATATATATTTTTTAATTTTTCTTAAAGTTAAAAATATACTTTAAGTTAGAAAGTAAAACAATTTCTATTACCTAAACATTATCCACTCTTTTACTTGAGTATAGTTTTTAAAGCAGATTAAATACGCTTTATAAAATTTAGTTACATTATATTAAAAACATTTTAAAACATTTGGAAAAATAGTTGAATTTAAGCATCCTTCACCACCCCCCATATCTAGTAAAATAGAACTCCATCTTAATTCTTTTTCTCACATATCGTTTTATGTACTTAGAAGAAATGTCTGTTAACTTAAATGAATTTGACAAATGGATTCAGCAGATGAACAGATGCATTTAAAATATAACAGATGGGTCTCCATTTTCTTAGGTGAGGTGATCTATATCCATTTTATCAAATTACAAGGATGCAAGAATATGAGGCTCAAATGATACACAAAGAATTAGCAAATATTGATGGCATCATGCCATATATTAAGCAGACCTTAACATTTTATTAAATTTGAAATATATTTGGGGATATCTGAAATTTGTTTTGTTAGTAAGAATCATATTAAATAGGACAGAATAAGCAAGCATTCCAAAGCACTTGGAAACTCCCCAAAATTTCTGAAATTATGATCAGAAAAATTTAGATTCCATAGCCTTCTTTAAGAATGTGTAACCTTTGCAGGGTTAGGAGAGAACTATTTTAGAAAACATAAGATTAAGGAGCCTTACTCATTAGAAAATGGAGGTCAAAATGGTAAAGTAACCTGCTGAAAAGGGAACAATGGCTGAGCTAGGACTATAACCAAGGTCTTGTTAATTACTTTTGAATGTTAACCCTTTCTTTATTCATTCCTTCTACAGAATTAGTTCCCGTATAAAGGACTATCGATAGTTTAAGTAGAAATGAACAGTACATATGGAACTTTACTTACAGTACCTAGGGTACTGGAAAGCCAGTTCTCCATACCCCTTCCCTCTCTCAACATTACTTGCCAAATCATGAAATTGATAAAATAAAAAGCTTGCTTTTTATTTTTATATAGTTTTGAGGATTTTTAAGTATCTTTAAGTAATAATGTCACTATCTAAAATATAATACTAATTTCAGTTCTAGAAACTCAGTTCCAAAAGTATGACAAGCACTGATAAATAGGGGGGATTTGAAGATTTGCCACAATAACATTTTTCTGTTTAATTTAAAATTAAGTTATTTGAAGTATCTTGGGATTATAGAAAGTGTAGTTTTTATTTCTTTTTTTTTTTTATTTCTTTTTTTTTAATTGGAGATAGAGTCTCACTATGTTGCCCAGGCTGGAATGCAATGTGCAGTCTTGGCTCACTGCAACCTCCACTTCCTGGGTTCAAGCAATTCTCTTCCCTCAGCCTCCCAAGTATCTGGGATTACAGGCACCTGCCACCATGCTCAGCTAATTTTTGTATCTTTAGTAAACATGGGGTTGCACCATGTTGTTCAGGCTGGTCTCAAACTCCTGGCCACCCGCCTAAACCTCCCAAAGTGCTGGGATTACAGGTGTGGGCCCCTGCTCTCAGTCCTGAAAGTTTAGTTTTTACCATCGCCTTAAATAAAATATAGCTGTTCCTTGGATTATGGTGGGACTATATGCTAATAAACCCATCATAAGTCAAAAATATCATAAGCCAAAAATATCATAAGCCAAAAATGCATTTAGCACCCCATTAAACCCATCATAAAGTCAAAAAATTATGTTGAATCATGGTGAGTTGGGAATCATTTGTAGTTAAAATTTATAAAATATATTGGCTGGGTGCAGTGTCTGACACTCCTAAATCCCAGCACTTTAGGAGGCTGAGACAGGTGAATCACGTGAGGTCAGGAGTTCGAGACCATCCTGGCCAACATGGTGAAACCCCATCTCTACAAAAATACAAAAATTAGCTGGGTGTGTTGGCGCACATCTGAGGCAGGAGAATCATTTGAACCCGGGAGGCAAAGGTTGCAGTGAGCCAAGATCATGTCACTGCACTCCAGCCTGAGCAACAGATTGAGACTCTGTCTCAAAAAATAATAAAAAAATAAATAAAATGTACAGCCTATATGAATATTACTATCTTTACTACATAATTATCTTATCTATTTAAAAAACTTTACTTTGGAGGTTGAAACAGGGGAATATCTTGAACCTGGGAGGTGGAGGTTGCACTCCAGCCTGGCAACAGAGCAAGATTCTGTCTCAAAACAAAAACAAAAACAAAACAACAACAACAACAACAAAAAAAAACAGAATGCAGAAAGAGCCACACACAAATATGCTCAATAGATTTTTTTGACACTGGTAGAAAAGTAATTCAATGTAGAAAGGACAGCTTTTTCAACAAATGATGCTGAAATAACTGGACATTCATAAGAGGAAAAACAAACCTTGATCTAAATCTCATGTCTCATACAAAAATCAACTCAAAGTGAATCACAGATTTAAATATAAAACACAAAGCTATAAAATATTGAGGAAAAAAAAGAGCATCTTTAAAACCAAAAGTTAGGAGAAGAGTTTTTAGACTTGACACTAAAAGTATGAATTATAAAAGAAAAATGTTATAAATTTGATCTCATTAAAATTAAAAACATTTGGTTTGTGAAAGCCTGAAAAAAGAAGAAAAGACAATCTAGACACTGGGAAAAAACATTTGCAAATTACATATCTAACAAAGGTCTAGTGTCTAGAATATATAAAGAACTATCCAAACAGACATTTTTCTGAAGAGGATGTACAGATGGCAAAGAAGCACTTGAAAAGTGTTCAATATCATTAGCCATCGGGGAAATGCAAATTGAAACCACAAAGGGATATCACTACATATCTATCAGAATGATTAAAATAAAAAATAGTGACAACATCAAATCCTGGCAAAAATGCAGAGAATCTGCCACACTCGTAAATTGCTGGTAGGAAGGTAAAATGGTGCAGCCATTCTAAAAAAACTATTGCCTATTCTTTAAAAAACAAAACACCAAATTACTGTATTCCTCAGCTATTTGCACACTAGGGCATTCATTTCAGATAAATGAAAACTTATATTCACACAAAAATCTGTACAAGAATGTTCGTAGCAGCTTTATCAGAATAACTAAAAAGTTGAAAACAAAACAGATGTCCTTCATCAGGTGACTGGCCAAACTCTATCCACACCACAGAATACTACTGAGCAATAAAAAGAAGGACCTACTGAAGCACACCAATATGGATGTATCTCCAGAGAACTTTGCTGAGTGAAAATGCCACTGCCAAAATGTGACTTTCTGTACAATTCTATTGACAAAACAGTCTTAAAATGACAAAACAGAGAAATAGGAAACAGATTAATGGTTGCCAGAGCCTGGGGATAAAGTTGAGAGAGGGGAGGTGATTGTGTCACAAAAGGCAGCAGGCAGCAATGCTCGTGGTGATGAAACTGTTCTGAATGTCAACTGTGCTGCTGGATACCTGAATCTGTAAAATAAGATTGCATGCAACTAAACAAACACACACAGAGGAAGAGATGTAAAGCTGATACAATCTGGATAATATTGTCTGTTTATACTGACGTTAATGTCCTGCTGTGATAAACCCTAATCTTATAAAATGTTGCCATTGGGAGAAATGGGAAAACAAGGAATTTCCTTGTATAGTTTCTAACAACTGCACGTGTAGCTACACATGGAAAGAGTTGGGAAGAGAGTAGGAAGCAATCTAGGACCGAAAGTTTCTTTCTTAATTTTGTGCAGTTCAAAATTCTCATGGACATGTGTAATGGGGAGAATCTCTTCCAATGGTAACTTAGGGTTTTTCCTTCTTGAAATTCCATCATTTTCCTAGATTGCTTTAGCATGAGTCAACAGAAACACTGCATCTTTAGGAGTATAATGTGTATGATAGTGCTTCGGATACTTTCATGGGCCAGACCAAGAAGTACTCAAATTTGCTTCCCATTTTTTCCTATTATTTGCAGGAAGTTTCATTTTGTTTTAAGATTATAATAACACTATCTGATGAATAATAATTGTAACACCCAAAACTCAATTCCAAATGTGTGCCAACATTTGTCAAAATGTAAAACTCAAATATTTGACACAATAAAAGGAAGGATCTATTGATGCATACATCAACTTGGATGTATCTCCAGGGAATTATACTGAGAGAAAATGCCACTGTCAAAATGTGACTTCAGAAATCTCCATAAGATTTCTGAGCATTGATGTTTAATTTTGGATTAAAACACTTAATGTTATAAGGTACAGTTTTCCCTATTCCATTGAATGGAATTCCCTTTTCATTGAAGAGGGAAGCATCTTACCCCTTCTTAACTGAAAAAGAGCCATGGTAATGTAATCTTGCTGTGCCAAAGACACTGCAGATACAGGAAGTTATTGTAGCAATCGGGGAATAGTCTCTCCCACAACGGTTTTGGATACAGATCATGTAGAAGTTTGGGTCTAGAGTCATACTGCGTCTTCTCCATCTTATGGTTTTTGTTTTGTTTGGTGATATTTTGGTAATAAAAGCATAGAACCTATGAGTGGCCCAGTACCTTAGTTCCCCCTAGGAGTACCTATCATTTGAAAGTCACAAGGTGCGACTCAGTAACTTTGCCCAAAAGTGTGTCCCAAATTTTAGCATTTCGTCAAACCTTTTTTCAAAGTTTTTAGTTTCTTTACATTGGGTTAGAACAAGTTCTTTTAACTCCCAGAAGTTTCTTATCATCCACCTTCTGAAGCCTATTTCAGATAATGGAACACATTATCCTACTTCAGATAATGGAACGCAAATGCTAAAAAGAAAAGACAATATAGAAAGGAATATAAATGAACTAACAGAGTTGAAAAATACAACACGAGAACTTAGTGAAATATGCACAAGTTTGAATAGCCGAATTGATGAAGCAGAAGAAAGGATATCAGAGGTCGAAGACCAACTTAATGAAATAAAATGACAAAACAAGAATAGAGAAAAAAGGATAAAAAGGAATGAGCAAAGTCTCCAGGAAATATGGAACTATGTGAAAAGACATACTCTACGTTTGATTGGTGTACCTGAATGTGATGGAGAGAATGAATCCAAGCTGGAAAATACTCTTCAGGATATTATCTAGGAAAATTTTCCCAATCTAGCAAAGCAGGACACTATTCAACCCCAGGTAATACAGAGAACACCACAAAGATATTCCTCAAGAAGAGCAACCCCAAGGCACATAATCATTAGATTCACCAGGGTTGAAACGAAGGAGAAAATACTAAGGGCAGCCAGAGAGAAAGGTCAGGTTACCCACAAAGGGAAGCCTATTAGACTTACAGCAGATCTCTCAGTGGAAACCCTACAAGCCAGAAGAGAGTGGGGGCCGATATGCAACATCCTTAAAGAACAGAACTTTCAGCCCAGAATTTCATATCCTGCCAAACTAAGCTTCACAACTGAAGGAAAATTAAAATCTTTTATGAACAAGCAAGTACTCAGAGATTTTATTACCACCAGGCCTGCTTTACAAGAACTTCTGAAAGAAGCATTATACATAGAAAGGAACAACCAGTATTAGCCTTTCTAAAAATATACCAAAAAGTAAAGAGCATCAACATAAAGAAGAATTTACATCAACGAATGGATAAAATAGCCAGTTAACATCAAATGGCAGTAACCCTAAATTTAAATCGACTAAATCCCCCAATCAAAAGATGCAGCCAAAACCTAATGGTATGCTACATTCAGATCCATTTTATATCCAAAGATACACAAAGACTCAAAACAAAGCTTTGGAGAAAAATTTACCAACCAAATGGAGAGCAAAAATAAATAAATAAACAAAAAGCAGGAGTTGCAATTCTCACATTTGATAAAATAGATTTCAAAGCAACAAAGATACAGTGGTAAAAGGATCAATGCAACAATAAGAGCTAACGATCTTAACACCCAGATACATAAGACCCATAAAGAGATTTAGACTCGATGAGACAGAAAATTAACAAGGATATCCAGGACTTGAACACAGATCCAGAACAAGTAAACTTAATAAGTATTTATAGAGCTCTCCACTTTAAATACACAAAATATACATTCTTCACTTTAAACACACAAAATATTGATCAGCCATTATTAATACCCATTTTTAGAATAAAGCAATATTCCTGTTCTCTCTCCCTCTTTTTCTTCCTCTCCTTCTCTCCTTTTAATATATATATATATATATATATATATATATATATATATATATATATACACACACACACATATACAAGGCCTAAGCAGACAGTTTATGTGGAAAGGGATGGAAGATTTTTCTCACTATTTAGATATCTCATAGGTAAGAAAATTTTATCTCAGTAGCCAACAGTAATATCTAACAATCGCAAGGAAAAAAGCTGCTATTAGGGAGAAAAATGCCTTAAAAAAAAAACAATATCTGGTAGCTACTGTTATCTCACCTAGTCATGGTACTTGTACACTGTGACAGCTAGTCGAGGGTATCTCTGGCAAAGGAAATATTCAGGGAGACAGAAAGAACCATCGACATAAGAACTCTGTCTAATTTGACCTAATATCACCACTCCTTATACAATTTCAGTCATGTAAGAGGTGCTCAATAAAAGTAAGTTGAACAGGGTGGGTGCGTTGGCTCATGACTGCAATCTCAGCACTTCGGGAGGCCTGAATCTACCACAACAAAAATATTCTATTTATAAAGCACATCGTGAAGTTTGCATTTACATTTTGGGCCTTAGTAATCTAATATCTATATTTCTAGTGCTTATATATAATTACATGAGTTAGTGCTTTAATAATCCTTCATCATTATAAACAAATATAAAATGCTTACATCATCTGAAACTGAAATAAATCCCAACCAAAATGCTATTCAGTAAAAGCTGTAGTAATTTTATGAAATTTTAATAAATATTATTCATGTAGAATGTCTTTGCATTTCTGAAGGTTGTACTTATTATGCCAAAAATTCAGAAAATATTTCAAGACTCCAAATAAAGACTCCTAGTTAGACACGTAAGCCAACCGTTTAAGAAAACATTAATATCTATCTAATATATATAACAATTTACAATAAAACAGATCTAAAGAGAAAATTTCACCAGAAAAAATTAACTTGGTAATGCTGAATTCTTAATTTTAAGTTAGTTCCATTTCTAATTTATAATGCCACAATGAAATATAAACAAAGCAAAAATAGGTAGACATGTGAAAAAATAAACAATACTCTGTAACTGCCCACGTTTTCAATATGTACTTCACAGAGCTGAATATTACATTTTATCTAGCATGTGAATTTCTGCTTCCAAAGTGTTCGATTTCACATATGTCTCCAGGTTTCATAATTAGGAGTGTCCCAGAAGATAAGCTAAGTAGTCACATATTTAATATAATTTGAGATCTGATATTGAAAGGCACTACCCTTAAAATAAATCTTCCATCTGCCTGACAGAGTTTCTAATATCGCATTATTTTAGATCTACTCTTGACTTACAGTCATCATGTTTCAAAAATCACTGTTAAAATGCAATTAATACTGAAGGGGATTTTGTATAATATTACTATATCTCTTTAGGTCAGTGTCTACAACTTATACAATTAAGATTGGCCAAAATCTTTGAAATACCACTAAGAGATTATATTTGGCCATAAAAATTCATAAAGCAACAACTTTTAGAAATGTGAAGTACATATGAAATAATCCTAAAGATGTTAAAGAGTTTTATATAGTTTTCTTAGCCCTTATAGATAAAATATATAAAGTTAATTTAGAGAATTTAAATATCACATTAATACATTTTATTTAATATATAGGCATACCTTGGAGATATTGAGTGTTTGTTTCCAGACTGCTGCAATAAAACAAGTCATATACATTTTTTTGTTGTTTTCTAGTGCATATAAAAGTTATGTTTACACTGTAGTCTATTTATAGTGTAAATAGTCTATGAATACACTATAGTCTATTTCTAGTATACTATATTTTATAGCCAACATAGTAATATTGGCTATAAAAGCAATGGATATACTTAAATTAAAATGCTACTAATCATCTGAGCTGGTATCAGATGATTAGTAGCATTTTAATTAAATGCGTGGAGCTGTAATATTTTTGCTGGTGGAGGGTCTTTCATTGATGTTGACAGCTGCTGACTGCTTAGAGTCATTAGAGTCATTAGGGTTCTCTCTGTTCCCCTTAATGACTTTTTTTTTTTTTTTTTTTGAGAATGGTTTCTCAGTGTCACCCGGGCTGGAGTGCAGTGGCACTATCATCATCCCCTGCTGAGTAGCGGAAACTACAGGCAAATGCCATCACACCCAGTTATTTAAAAAAAAAATTGTAGAGATGATGGGGTCTCACTTTGTTGTCCAGGCTGGTCTCAAACTATGGGCTTCAAGTGGTCCCTCTCAGCCTCCCAAAACCCTGGGATTACAGGCAAGTGCCACTGCACCCAGATGGCAAATTCTTAAAATAAGGCAACAGTGAAGTTTGCCACATCAATCAACTTTCCCTGTGAATAAGATTTTCTGATGGGGGCAATATGCTGTTTGATAGCATTTTTGAAAGAATTCCAAATTCTTTCAAAATTTGGAATTCTGCCACTGATCTATCAACTAAGTAGTCACATATTTAACATAATAATAAACTCTGCCACTGACTTATCAACTAAGTTTGTGTAGTATTCTAAATTCTTTGTTGTAATTTTGGCAATGTGAACATTATCTTCACCAGTAGATTCCATCACGAGAAACCACTTTCTTTGCACATACACAAGAAGCAACTCAATCATCCAAGTTTTATCATGAGATTACAATTCAGTTCCATTTTCAGGCTCAACTTTTAATTCTATTTCTCTTGCTATTTTCACCACATGTGAAGTGACTTCCTCCACTGGAGTGTTGAACCCCTCAAAGTCATCCATGAGGGTTGAAATAATTTCTTTCAAACTCCTGCTAATGTTCATTTTTTACCTCCTTCCATTGAAATTGGCCCAACTCTCCCATAGAGCTGATGCTTATGGATTTTTTGGATAAATATAGACATGGACTATCCTAGTCTTAAATTTTGAGGCTTACATTTGTCTTATCTGAGTTCTTTCTCAGGAAACCAATCATCATGTCTCTCTTCAAAGAACTGAAACTTACCAGATCACTGCATTTGAACATAAATGCCAGAACTTTCACCTGTCATGATTGCTTAACTGTCCACTTGCAGCCTGTGACCAACTTCTCTTTCATACCCACCACTAATTCCTGTTTTCCCACACATAGTTACAACTTTTTCCCTGATATAGAAAGCCCTAATTTTGATTGGTTTGAGAGACATATTTGAGACTGATCTCCTAAGCTCAGCAGCAGCATGCCATTAAAACCTTCTCCCTCAGCAATACCCATTATCTCAGTGATTGGCGTTGTGTGTCATGAGCTGTAATACCCAGATTAAATTTCTGCCATTTCAGTAACTTTATGTATGATGAGTGTTCTTAATGGTATCTAGAATGATTAATCCTTTTCAGAAAATTTTCCATTTACTTTGCCCAGAGTTCTTAGAGGAATCACTGTCTATGGCAGATATAGCCTTATGAAATTTAATTCTTGATCTTATAGCCATATAAAATTACTCTTCAATCCATAGGCTGTACAGTAGATGTTGTGTTAGCAAAAATGAAAACCATGATGATATCCTTTGACATCTTCATCAGACCTCCTGGGTGACCAGGTGCACTGCCAATGAACAGTAATATTTTAGAAGAAATATTTTTTGGGGGCAGTAGGTCTCAACAGTGAACTTAAAATGTTAAGTAAACCATACTATAAACAGATGTGCTGTCATCCAGGATTTGTTGTTCCATATACAGAGCACAGGAAAAGTAGATTTAGTAAAATTTTATGGGCTCTAGGATTTCAGAATGGCAAATGAGTATGAGCCTCAACTTAAAATCACCAGTGGCATTAGCTCCTAGTAAGAGTCAGCCTGTTTTTTTAAGCTTTTAAGCCAGGTATTGATTTTTCTTTTTTAATTATGAAAGCTTTAGATGGCATCTACTGACAATAAAATGCTGTTTCATTTACATTGAAAATTTGTTGTTTACTGTAGCCACTTTTGTCAATGATCTTAGCTACATCTTCTGGATAATTTGCTGCAGCTTCAACATCAGCAGTGGCTGCTTCACCTTGCACTTTTATGTTATGAATATAGCTTCTTTCTGTAAGTCTCATAAATCAACCTCTGCTAGCTTTAAACATTTTTTTCCTGCAGCTTCCTCACCTCTAGACTTTATAGAATTAAAGAGAGTTATAGTCTTGCTAAAGATTAGGCTTTGGTTTAAGGGAATGTCACAGCTGGTTTTATCTTCAACCCAGACTACTAAGGTTCTCTCTATATTAGCAATAAGTCTGTTTTGCTTTCTTATTGTTCATGTATTCACTGGAGTAGCATCCTTAACTTCCTGCAATAATTTTTCCTTTGCATTCACAACTTGGCTAACTGTTTTGTGCAAGAGGCCTAGTTTTCAGGTATCTCAGATTTCAACATGCCTTCCTCATGTAACATAATCATTTCTAACTTTTGTTTAAAGTGAGAGACATGTGACTCTTGCTTTCACTTGAACATTTAAAGAAAGGCCATTGTAGGGTTATTAACTGGCGTAATTTCAATATTGTTATGTCTTAGGGTATACAGGGACCTGAGGGAAGGGAGACAGATGGGGAAAGACCTGAAAAGTGTAACAGTGAGAACATATACATTTACTGATAAAGTTCAATACTAATATCAAAGATCCCTGATTACATATCATCATAACATAATACCATAATAATAAAAACAAAGTTTGAAATATTGTGAGACTTACCAAAATATGATGCAGAGACATGAAGTAAGGAAGCACATACAGTTAGGAAAGTGGCACTAATAGACTTGCTCGATGTAGGGTTGTCCAAAACCTCAATTTTTAGAAAATGTAATATCTGTGAAATGCAATCAAATACGATAAAACAAAGCATGCCTGTATGTACAAAAACTACCCCACAAATAGAGCATAGCGGCACTCTATCAGTAAGCTATTGCTGCCTAACAACCAGGATAAAATTTCAGTACAGTTACTTCTTAGGTCTCTTTAGACCACTTGGAGCCATTGTGCTAATCTCAGCTCTACTGATTTCATGCATCTGTAGGCTGGCAAATTTAGACTGAGCTTGACTGAGATTGGCAATTTGAAACAGTTAGGTTTCAGGCAGTCAGGTCTGTTTCATAAGTCTTTCCTTCTCCCTGGACCCTCAAACCAGCCAGCACATCTTCTTCTCATGGCAATGGTAGCAGCACAAGCAGCAAATGGGAATACACAATGGAAATAGCTCACTGCCATTTTCATCTGATTTCCACTAGCCAAGTCAGACAAGGTTGAGTTCAAATGCAAGAGAACTGGTAAGGATATACCTACTTTGACCAAAGCAAGTCACATGGCCAAACTCAACACCGATGAAGTGCAAAAGTAAATTCCTCCAATGGAAGTGAGTTAGAGGTAAGAAGAGTGAATATTTTTGAACATTACTATACTACAAACACTGTTTTAGCCATATAGCATTTACACACACACACAAACACACACACACACACACACACACACACACACACACATAATAATGCCCTTGGCATTCAACTGAACCTCGATAAATATGACAAGGACAAAATTTTAGAGGTGATCTTTTCTGACTACAGAGCAATAGTCCTGGATATGATTCACAAAATTTATTCAAAATGTAAGGTCCGTCAGACTCTGTAATTGATTGCCTGTACTAAGACAGGAAAAGGGACAATCTCGAAGGATCTCCAGGTTTTCAGCAAGTTGTTAGCTGGACAATGATATAATTTGTTGAGATTAAAACAGCTCCTCACTTGCAGTTAAACTCTGTCAGATAACTATACAGAAAAACCTAACTGAACTGTCTAAAAATACATTGTACTGCTGGGAAGATTGTGTTGTATTTGTTGTAGGACAACCTCTACAAGGTTGGTTCAAATGGCAAATTCTGAAGCAATAATTTTCCATTTTAGGACTGGACACCAGTGCATGTCTATGGTAAAGTGTCACTGGTCCATAACCAACTAAACAAAGTGGCTTTTTCTTAAAGTCAAATTTACTCGATATTGAGGACCACATCTTCTTATGCAGCTCTACTTTGCAAATACTCAATTGTTAAAATGTCCTCTTTATTTATAAAATATTTGTAAGTCCAGGGAGCACTATTCCTTTGAACTTGTCAAATTTTAAGTTTTACTTGTTTCTGAAATCCAAACATCTGAGAGCATTTGTGAAGGATTTTTATATTTTTTTCCTTTTGAGCTCTCTGGCGAGGAAAGAACTGGCTGATTTTTCTCAGTATTGGAACTTTGGCATCTGCAGCCTGTACTAGATACCCAGTGACTATTTTTAATAAAAGAAATGACAGAATATCATGCTGACAAAGATGGACTGGAAGCTCACTGAATCTGTTTTCCCCTCTCCTAACAAACAGCCATCCTACCTATTCCAGTCTCCCTAGCAAATAGGTGGGATCTTAGAAAGTGCAAGCAGTAGAATGTGGTTGAAAGTGAAGTTTGACACTCTCAAAGCTGGTCCTTTAAGTTCTCCCATGCAAGACTTTTTCTTTTGAGACGGAGTCTTGCTCTGTCACCCAGCTGGAGTGCAGTAGCACGATCTTGGCTCACTGCAACCTCCGCCGCCTGGGTTCAAACGATTTTCCTGCCTCAGCCTCCTGAGTAGCTGGGACTACAGGTGCGCACCACTACGCCCGGCTATTATTTATTTATTTATTTATTTATTTATTTATTTATTGTATTTAGTAGATACAGGGTTTCACCATGTTGGCCAGGATGGTCTCGATCTCTTGACCTCGTGATCCGCCCGTCTGGGCCTCCCAAAGTGCTGGGATTACAGGCATGAGCCATGGAGCCCAGCAGACTTTTTAAAACAATTATTTATTCATTATACTTTAAGTTCTGGGGTACATGTGCAGATCAAGGATGTTTGTTACATAGGTATACACATGTCTTTCTCCTTGTGTCTGTTGGCCAGAACTGGTCAGTTTATTTCTTGGTTATAAAGTGAGCAGAGCCATGTGAGCCAGTCGCTGTATATCCTCGTTTCAGAAAATATTAAGACATTGACTCTGGTACTGATTGAGAAAGTCTCTGGTTGCTAGGACAATGAAATCAGATTTTTGTTTACGTTGAGAGACTTACTTAAGGATATATCAGTTATCTTTCAGAACTGAGACATGGTAACTCTTTCTTCCACTCCTCAGAACAATAGAGCCTCCTCAAAGCATCACTGTGAAATTCTTCTTAAGGAAGTAAATCTTATAAAGCTTTAAAACTTTTGATGTTACTTGTTAACGTATTTATTGTCTAATAATTGAGGCAAAGATTAATTTCTCTCCTGTAAATGTGCTAGGGGTAGTAATAAAAATAATTTTACACACAATTTTAAATTAATTATTACAAGTGATACATCTGCATAACTGAAAATTCTAAGTAGAAATTACAGCCTAATGATTTCTTATATCTAGCAGAAGAATTATACTCAACAAATTGTCCATTCCACCAAGATGGTGCTGAACAAAGGCACCATGTTCCCTCAGTAACTTCCCTCTGAGTTATGTAATAGTCACAAGCTTCAATCACAAATTATTAATAAACTCCATAGTAGTATGAATTTGACCCAATGTTAGCTATCTTTTCCTCTGTCTCTCTCTCCCTTTCTTTTTCTTCTGGACATTGAAGATACTTCCCCATTTTTATAGACTATCAAAGTCAACACAAAAGAAGCATTCATGAAAACTCCAACCTGTTAAAATATTGAATATAATTTACCATATATTATCTCTTCTCTCTCTTACACTCTTTTCTTTCTATTGTTGGATAGCTATAATGGTACAGGAACTTGATTAAATTGTTATATTCACTTTTCTCTCAAATAACTTACGAACCTGATTTCCACTATCCTCAGTTTGAAAGATAATCTTTGCATTTATCAGACTACAAATTCCTTAACCACTTAGATGTTAAATAAAACAAAATGTTGAAAACAATAAAAAACAAGTTGCACTGAGAAATTACTGGATAATTTTTACAGTCCAATATTCTGAAGTCAAAGACAAAAAAAAATATTTCGAATGTACCAGATGATCATGTAATAATGCTGAAAATAATGCCAGACACTTTTGGATAACTATGTTGTGGCCCTGCAGAATAAAACTATGCCATGGGCCATAATTGAGTAAATGGACTTCATGCAACATTTTTCTAGTCATAGCAGAGACTTAGAGTAACAATAATAGCTGTCACTTATTGAGGGTTTGCTATTTCAAAGTCATCTTTACCTCTATGTGCTGTAAGAATTCCTGATATAGAGATGAAAATATATGAGAGTACGTAACTTCCTCAAGGTCACTGAGGCAGTAAATTGTTCAGCCAGGATTCAAACTCCATTTCTGCTTTTTCCCATACTGCCCTGTAGAATAACTGACAAAATCATGCAATGATAAGATGGCCGAAGTGCTTAGTTGGAGCAGTGCTAATGTTTATTTGACTCTACATAGACTTCTTTCATAGCAGCATGTGCACAGTATATTTTTCTTTCAAAAAGCTTCAATTGCCCTTTATTGTAGGTCTAAGTCAGACTGGAATATAAAGTGATCTGCATTTTCATTTTCTGTAAACATTTAGGTTTCAATTTAATGTATTGGTTTACTCATTCAGCTGCTACTCTAAGCATTTGCAGTCCTGAAGCAGAGATCATGAGGCCTCAGCACTCTCCTGGTAAGTTACTCATTAATAGGAGCCAGAAAGATGGGCAGAGGTTGGGTTGGAGGCACACATAGCTGTAAGTTAGTACCACAGAATATGAGACTTGGAAAAAGTACTGAATATTCCTTTATTCAATTTTCTTACTTGGGGGAGAAAATTCAGTCACTGGAAGGTAATGCACTTTGCTCAAGACCACATCATGAGCTAGTGGTACAGTTCAGAGCATTTGACTCCTAGTGAATTTCCATTCTCTATGGAGCTATGTACTATACTGAAGCTGAGAAAAAGGCTCATTTCTCCACTTGAATTTCATGATCAGTGAGAGTCATACATGCTAGAAAAAAGATAAGAACAACTGTACGTACAATGAGCAACTTGTCCATGGTATGTGTGTTTTATTTATTATTTTTATCACAAGTTATGGCATTTTTTCATCAATAAATAATGAAAGTCCTTGCTGATGGTATTTTAGTAGCCAAACCTTAGGAAGTCTTGATATAACATCACATGGAGATTTGCACAGAAGTTTATTCTTACAGGATGCTCTGCGTTGTGATGTGACTATGATGAAGGTGACTTTAATACAGGGATTGACAGATTGAATCCTTAGTGTGTCAGTGTAATTCTTAATAACACTGTATTCTGTGAGGTCTTCATGAGTTCAGTTTGCTGATTAAATGAATCAAAAAATTTACTTCATAATGTTTTTTATCCCTCAGATAATCTGGATAGTTAGAGTTCTGTTAACTTTAGTATATTGCCTTTTAATTTTTTTTTCAAAGACATACATACAAACTCAAACTCACATGTAGCTTTTGAGGATTAATTACAAGGTATGTCAGGTGAAGCAATTGCAATGTTTCACTCTGGGGTGATGAAACATACCTAGCATGTTATTTTATTAGTTTTTTCCCGCATTCAAATCCTTCTTCTATCAAACACCATATCCTTAAAAAGGAAGAAAATTTATTTTACCTTTCCTTATATCCATTAATAAAACAGCTCTCATAATGATAATTTTTTACATCATCACTTTGCATTCATAAGAAGCATAAAATCTGAAAAAGAAAAAGAAAGAAAAAGAGAGGAGTCGGTATCATATATTAAGTAGATTTTAGTAGAATTCACTAACATTACTGATCATTTTTCTCTTCCTATGAGACATAAGAGAGGAAATATTGAGTGAATGAACTGCAGCCAGCAGCAGTTTCTCATGAAATTGTTAGTCAGTGTCAGCACATGTAACTGACAAAAGCATCTGGATGAAAGATTGAGTAATTATTTTTTTTGTGTTAATGGTCCTTTATTTGTGTTTTTTTATGCACATGTTTGTTAACAGTAATTGCCTCTCCTCTAGTGTTCATTTTTAATGAGTCCCTTAAAAAATGGAGCACTAACTACTGTAGGATTTATTCTCATTTTGTTTGCCATAGCAAGAACAGTGGACAAAATAGGACTTCATTTCCTTAAAGGGAACGCTAAAATGATGCATCAGTTAGTATAAGAAAAAAAAAAAGAACAAACTAATACTTTTGGAAGGATGTGTATGGGATTTCAAAAATAGAAAAGCAGTCAAGTCCCTGGCCTATTTGTGTGTGAAGTCTCACTAATTCAAGGCAATTCAGCCTGATAAATCAAATTTTTTTTTTTACTGTGTTATTGTTAAAATTTTGGTGTTAGGGTGTTCACAGAAGAGTACAAAATAAGTTGCATATAGTGCTAAATAGATTGCATTTCTTTATAGACTGCAATATTCAGAATTTTCCCCTTCCACTCTGTTATGTTAGCAGATAATGTTTTGGTCTTCTTTGCATCATCAGTATTATATATAGATTTGTGTTGGTAATAGATACTCAGTGTGTATTTATTGAATAAATAACTAACTACTACTAGCTTTTGGACTGGGCAAAGAGAATGATTCCAGCTCCCAAATCAACAAAGCATATTTGACAAAACATGTCTAAAATATAAGCAATTAAATGTATCCCGGATATTTTTTATAACATAGAAAATGCATATTTGTTTTCTGTACACACATGTTTTAATTTCCTGGGGCTGCTGTAACAAATTCCCACAAATCACTTGGCTTAAAATAACAGAAGTTTATTCTCTTAAAATTTTAAAGGCCAGAAATCTGAAATCAAAGTGTTAGCAGGGCCACCCTGAGGCTCTAGGGCAGAATCCTTCCTTGCCCTGTCGTAGTTTCTGGTGTTTCTGTCAATCCTTGGTGTTTCTTGACTTGCAGCTGCAGCACCCCAATTTCTGCTTCTGTCTTCACACAGCTGTCTTTCCTTTGTATCTGTCCCCATGTCTCTGTTTTCTCTCATATGGATACCAGTCATTGGATTAGGAACAAACCAGTATGACATCATATCAACTCTATCTTCAAATACTCTCTTTCCAAATAATATATCACATTCTGAGGTTCCTAGTGGACATTAATTTTGAAGGGAAGGGCATTATTCAACCCAGTACACCCTAGATGAATTTATACCTTGGCCATATCACTTATTGTGAGACTCTGGGCAAGATATTTAATACCTGTAAACCTGAGTTCCTTTATATGTATAAGAAGGACAATGATGTTACTGTGTACCTCATGGACCTGTAGTGAGGACTACTTGCACTAATATATGTAAAGATTTCACCACAGCTCCTGACGTGTCAAGTGTGCTCTGATAAACAACACTTCTGAAGTGGATAAAGTAGAAAATTTAATAGGATTTTTAATAATAATGTCCCTCAGTTCAGGACAGTGACAAAATGCTAAGGCAAAAATTCCTATATATGGTTTTATGAAAACCTGCCCACTGGGGCACTGTCTAGTGGAACTGTGAGAAGAGGATCATGGTCCTTCAGACCCCAGAATGGTAGATCCACCTACAGTTTACACCCATTTACCTGAAAAAGCCAGAGGCACTCAACACCAGCCTGTGAAAGACTATACCCTGCAAAGACACATGGGCTGTGGGAGCCCACCTCCTCATCAGTGTGATCTGGGTGTGAGGCATAGAGTCAAAGGAGATAGTTTTAGAACTTTAGGGTTTAACAACTGCCTTGTTGGATTTCTGACTTGCATGCGGCCTGTAGCTCCTTTATTTTGGCAAATTTCTCCCATTTGGAACAGACGTATTTACACAATACCTGTACCTCCATTGTATCTAGGAAGTAACCAACTTCCTTTTGATTTTACAGGCTCATAGGTGAAAGGAACACACCTTGTCTGAGATGAGACTTTGGACCTGGACTTTCGAGTTAATGCTGGAGTGAGCTAAGACTTTGGGGCACTGTTGAAAAGGCATGAGTGTGTTTTGAAATATGAGGACATAAGATTTGGGAGGGTCCAGGGCAGGAATAATGTGGTTTGGCTCTATTCCCACTCAAAGCTCATCTTGAATTGTAGCTTCCAGAATCCCCGTATGTGGTAGGAAGGATCCCATGGGAGATAATCAAATCATGGGGGCAGTTACTTCCATGCTACTGTTCTTATGATAGTGAGTGAGTTCTAACAAAATCTGATGGTTTTATAAGGGACTTTTCCCCCTTTGCTTAGTACTTCTCATTGCTGCTGCCATGTGAAGAAGGACATGATTGCTTCCCCTTCTGCCATCATTGTAAGTTTCCTGAGGCCTCCCCAGCCATGCTGGCCTGTGAGTCAATTAAACCTCTTTCCTTAATAAATTACCCAGTCTTGGATATGTCTTTATTAGCAGCATGAGAACAGACTAATTCAGATAATATCAACAATTTTGTGAAAGATTACTTTATACATGATTCTAAACATGTTCCAAACATTTTGCCTAATCATTACAACCTTCTTACGGACATGCTATTAATTTCCCCATGTTTTCTAAAGATTAAAATTGAGGCAAAAAGAAGTGAAATCAGTTGATGATCTGCCAATTAGCGTGTGGTAGAATAACATGTTGACATTAAGCAGTCTGACACTCTTGCCCGTGATTTTGCCCTGTAATGTTCTTAGTTTGTTAGTAAAATAACAATATTTTTGTACTTTCTGGATTGTGGGGTATCCAGTCACTCACTTCATTAGTGAGTGCTATAACTAAGGAACAGATGGCATTCAGTCAGAAGTGAATATGAGGGCCTTAGATAAATGGCTTAAATTATTCTGTCAACACCTCTTATGGAATGCTTATTTTGTGTCTACATTGCATCAGGCATTCAGTAAACAGGGCTCTTCTGAGACTTGTTTTTTATGATGGTTAAGTGGTTTAGGAGACCACCATGCCTTTAGGAGACCTACCCCATGACTGAAAACCAGATGGCATTCTCAGCACAGAGACACACTAAAATCGAGAAAGGAAGCAAAGTCCTTGAAGTGATGCAAATAACAAAATATCTTCAAAATTATATATAGGAATCAAAACTTGAATTGGATATCAAATAATCTGGTTGTTTTGAATATATAAATTGAATATTTTATTGCATATGCTACTTTATGGGCTGGGTTAAAAAATGGTCATGACTGTCAGGATTTTTTCCCCTATTATCTCCTCACTCACCTTTAAACATATTGATTGACAAAATCTAAGATAAAACTAGTAGTCAGTATTCAAATAGTTAACATGTTTTGACTCAGGCTATGTTATGAACCAAAAAATAATTTTTAACTGATAAAAATGACTCATCCGTAATAACATGATTTAATAAATATGTCTCCCTATTTAAGTTAAAATATTTCAGCTAAAATTAGCAGCACATCTTCTTCTCTTACCGTGTCTTAGAATGAAATAAACCACAGGAGAGATAAGTTTCCTTTGTCCGATTTAATTGCTTTTTGGGAGATGCACCCGTAAAGCTACCTAACTCCAATGGATAAGCTGTAGAGATAGGAGTGAATGTATCATGAAAGGAAGAAATTAACACTGATGATGTAAACAACTTGCAGTCCCAAGAATACTTCAAACAACATTTTAACCCCTTGTAAGATCCCCCAAGAGTAAATAAAGCAACTAAAAAGGGATACTCACCCATCATGTTCTTAATATTAATAAGATCATTAACATCACATTTTTTGCCTGCACCAACCTTTCCTTATTCTGTGGTATCAAGAGAGAGAGAGAAAATTTGTGATATTTTAATTTTTTTTCCTTTACATCTAGTAAGTGGGATGGTACATGTGTATGTGCCCTTAATTGCTTTAATAATTTGAGGAAAAAAGATATGCCGGAAGAGGTTCTCTGAAAATTTAGTTATCCCAGAAGCAATTGTCTAAACAATTGGATGAGGAAGAGAGAATAAGGAAAATCTTTAACTGAAAAATATTCACTGCATTCCTTCTATGAACGACTTCCTATTCAATGTTCTGGGTAGACAAGGATGAAGACTTAGTTTTTGTCCTCAAGAATTCAATCAGCATAAGGAATTGAAGACAGAAGCAAAACATTTATGACAAGTTTGTGTGGTATTAAGTAGCCAGGATGCGATGGAACAAGGGATATGGAACATGAGAGGTTGGAAACTATATTGGAGCCGAATTCTAGAAAAACTTCTTATAAAACTAAGGCGTTAATGCTCTTTTTTGTTTGTTTCTTTTCTATATTCAAAAAAGTAACAAAGTCATAAATCTATATGAAAAGATTTACGTTTCTTATATTATATAAAAATAATTCACATATAAATAAATATATTTCTATAATATTTATATATAAATATATATTTTAAAAAAAGATGATAGAAGAAAGAAATTTTATGGAGATTATGAAAGATAAATTGATTAACCTTGCCCATTGATTTACATTTTTTTTTTTACTTTAATGAAAACGATATGTTTTAAATTGTGTTTTTTCTTTTATGCTTTTGGAATGTTTTTAGGCTTACCGTTTTCTACTGTCTTTAACTTTATTTTAGGGTTCAAGCAAAAGAATTCTAAGCTGTGAGTGATAATAAGAAATTTGGCCTATATCCCACTTCGTGGGAATTCTGGGTCTCTGTAACTTACATATGTTTAATCAGTGCTGGAATGAGTCAACAGAGGATGGATTCAAGGCTGTGATATGGTCCTGAAACTAGGGCACATATTGGTAGTGTCTTCCTTTAGTAAGCAGCCAGCTCTGGGAATTTTCTTTCTGCAGTGCTATTTTAATGTGTAAAACCACCACACAAAACATGTGCAACAATCATAATCCTGCTAATCTGGATTTTTCCATTCCTCTTGTAATTTTCAGAGTAAGTCCCAAGTTAAACAAGGTTGGCCAGCCACTGAGCACATTCCGCGGAACAGAGATAGGACAAGGGTACTCTCCTTTCAGTGTACAACTCAAGAGTGCTTTACAGAGATTGTGCTTTTTAACATTTGTAAAACAGCAATTGCCCATTGATTGTGGTTGTGGTCCCAGTTGAAACTTTGCTGGAAAAAGTTTCATAGCATTGCATTATATAGCAAAAATGAAAGGTGAAAAGAGGGGCTGAGATCTGTGCTTCTGACTACCTGAGGTGAATACTTAGTTGTTTTCTTTTTTTAAAAAAAATCTAATATATCTAGGACTACTACTTTTATAAAATATAATAAAAGTTACTAGAAAATGAATAAGACATGTAAAACGTAAGACTCCAATTTTTATTATCAGTTCAACAGGCATATTTGTTCTCTGTTAAGCTTCTGTTAAGGTTCCTAAATGCCTACTCAAAATTTCTGTACTTATCTCTCTATATTTCAGAGGAAGACTCTAGTCATTGGACCACATTTGGAGTAGCACTGGCTTCGAGGAGTCTGAAAGCAGTCAGGAAATCCCAGAGCAAATGATACAGTTTTAAAGAAAGCTATATATAACACCTTGCTTCGTCAGGGTTACCACTGTTTCTCTGCACTAAGTTGCTTTCTGATTTATGTAAAAGAAGATAATTGTCCTCCAGGCAGTAAGATAGTAGTTGTTGATGAAACTTAGAAGTGAAAAAGCCATTCATATTTAATTCATATTTGTGTGTGTGTGTGTGTGTGTGTGTGTATGCAGAACTATATTGAATGATAGCCCATACTCTGGGGGAAACTGGGATTTTCATGAAGTTTTCAAAAGTAACATCAAAAGATACACGTTCTCTGAAATACTGGCAATTACATCTACTTGTTTCCAAATCCATGTTTGTGAAACCTACAAATATAAAATGGAAGCCATCTTAGGTAGTTTCACTGAGTGATATTATTTCATCATTAGAATGTTTTCTTTCTCTTTCAGCAGCCAGTCTTTTCCCCTGATACACTCTTTCTCTGCCTCTTTTAAGTTTATATTTCTTATTATTAAGTGATGAAGAACAGGCTGATGATCATTTCAACCTCCATTTCCCCTTACTTCTTCTATAGCAATAAAATCCCTATTTTTATTTTTTTCTGAACAAATGACTACACATTCCCAATTGTCTTTTGTAGTCACATGTAATCTTGAAACTAACTGTAGACAACATAATGTGAACAGGTGTCAAGACCAGGTTCTGGGAACCAGGAAATGAGATTTAAAAGACTGATGAAAATAAAAATTTGCTTTATTTTCTTATTTTTTAAAATCTCTACCCAATTTCTAGATGGTACAAGGAACTCCACACATCTATAGTCCTAGGAGCAGGGATCACATATGGGTGGAACCAAATATTAGATGAGTAAGTATCTCTAACATTCCTGAAATACCACTTCATTTTCCCACTATTTCAGACAGATTTCCACAAAAAATTTTGATGTTGAAAGAAAGTAAACTCCTGCCTTGTTTAATCGACTATTACACAGAACCAAACTTTATCTTAATTGATAAGAGTGATAATGCAAGCATGTTACAAGTACATGTTTGTGCTTTCCAACAAGATGGCCACTAGCCATATGTGGCTCTTCAAATTTAAGTTACCTAAAAATAAATTAATGTAAAATGTAGTTTCTGAGATACTTTAGCCACATGTTCTGTGCTCCATAAGCCCCTGTGGCTATTCTGTTGGACACTGAAGAAATTGTAGAACATTTCAATGCAGAAATTTCTATTGGACAGCACTGATTTAGAAGACAAGGCCTAGGTTAGTCTTCATTATAACTAAATAGATATATAATAAAAGTTTTGTACTTCTTTATCTTAAAAATATCCTGTATATTGAGTTAACTATATAAATCAACTAAACCCACAAAGAGAATAAAATATGTATAATAAACTTGGAAACAATTAAATGTTTGCAAGATATCACAAGAAATAACATAACTGTTCCTGACATGGATAGGAACTTATTTCAGGGCTTAATCCAGGACCTGGAATAAACAATTCTGAGGTCTTCCATCCCCCACAATTTTCACACTGATGTGAAAGGGGATTTAAAGGATGCCCATAGGGAAAAGGTAAAGAAGTGGAGATGAAGAAGAAGTGGAGACTAGCCCAATAGTCTCCCAATGTCTTAACTCATATTTTGGTCGACTCTTGGATAGTAAAATAAAGTTGTGAAGGACAAATGCATTAAGCTATCTTTGGTATAATAAGATACATAAGAACTTACAGTATTTGTGGTAATGTTTTTTCCTTACCTTTCTTTTAAAATTTCTCTTTTATATATACCCTATGCCTTATTCCTACAATAAGGGCTTAAAACACCTAAACATTGCAACATGGTGGAACTTCCAGAAGTTTTGACTATCACATAAGTTCCATTTGCAAGAGTGTAATATATTTTCACCAAGAGCAAATGTAACATAACAACAAAACACTAAGAAATTATTTAATTTTAAGTCAGAGTGTAACAGATGCTGGTATGGTGGTAAAGAGAACATTTATAAACTGTTGGTAGGAGCGAAAATTAGTTCAACCATTGTGGAGAGCAGTATAGCTATTCCTCAAAGAAATAAAAGAGAACTACCATTCGACCCTGCAATCTCATTACTGGCTATATATCCAAAGGAATATGTATTAGTCTGTTTTCATCCTGCTGATAAAGACATACCCGAGACTGGGCAATTTACAAAAGAAAGAAGTTCAATGAACTTACAGTGCCACATGGCTAGGGAGGCCTAACAATCATGGTGGAAAGTGAAAGGCACATCTCACATGGCAGCAGACAAGAGAAGAGAGCTTGTGCAGGGAATCTCCCATTTTGAAAACCATCAGATCTTGTGAGACTTATTCACTATCACAAGAACAGCATGGGAAAGACCTGTCCCCATGATTCAATTAGCTCTCACATGGTCCCTTCCATAACTTGTGGGAATTCATGATGAGATCTGGGTGAGAACACAAACTGTATCATTCTACCCCTGGCCCTTCAAATCTCATGTCCTCATATTTCAAATAAATCATGCCAGCCCAATAGTTTCCCAATGTCTTAACTCATTTCTGCTTTAACTCAAAAGTCCACAGTCTAACATATCATCTGAGACAAAGCAAGTCCCTTCAAACAAGGAGCCTGTAAAATCAAAAGCAAGTTAGTTACTTTCTGGAAAAAATGGAAGTAAAGGCATTGGGCAAATACAGCCATTCCAAATGACAGAAATTGGCCAAAACAATGGGGCTGCAGGCCCCATACAAGTCCAAAATCCAGTGGGGCAGTAAAAATATAAAATTCCAAAATGACCTTTTGTGACTCCATGTCTCACATCGAGGTCACACTGATGCAATAGATAAGCCCCCACAGCCTTGGGAAGAGTATAAATCATTCTATCAAAAGACACATTATACATATGTTTATTGTAGCACTATTAACAATAGCGAAGACATAGAATAAACATAAATGTCCATCAATGACAAATTGGATTTTCAAAATGTAGTACATACACACCACGGAATACTATGCAGCCATACCAAAAGAGATCATATCCTTTATGGAAACATAGAGGGAACTGAAGACCATCATGTTTAGAAAACTAATGTAGGAGGTGAAAATCAAATGTTCTCACTTTTAAGTGGGAGCTAAATAATGAGAACATATGGTCACAAAGAGGGGAACAATAGACACTGTGGCTTACTTGAAGGTGAAGGGTGGAAAGAGGGAGAGGATCAGAAGCAAAAACCTGTTATGTACTAGGTCCTGGGTGACAAAATAATCTGCATAAATACTGTGACATTAATTTCCCTATATAACATACCTGCACTTGTACCCGAAATCTCAAATTAAAAAAAATTGTTATTAAAGAGAAATTATTTAATTTTTAAAAAGCCATCAGCATGCTACTTTTGTTTGTTTTTTGTTTTTTTCTCAGAGAAGACATCTTGGAAACTGCTCCTTTTTTTTTTTGAGATGGAGTTTCACTCTTGTTGCCCAGGCTGGGGTGCAATGGCGCAATCTGGGCTCACTGAAACCTCCACCTCCCAAGTTCACATGGTTCTCCTCCCTCAGCTTCCTGAGTAGCTGGGATTACTGGCATGTGCCACCACTCCTGGCTAATTTTGTATTTCTAGTAGAGATGGATTTCTCCATGTTCATCAGGCTGGTCTCAAACTCCTGACTTCAAGTGACCCTCCCGCCTTGGCCTCTTAAAGTATTGGGATTATAGGCATGAGCCACTGTGCACTTTATTCTTAAATATATAAGCATACTTTTTTCCATGAGGCCTAAGTTAAAAAAAAATAAAACATCATAGGTTATTTTACTATACAATGCAATTTTGCATCTTTGAAAATTGAAGACTTGTCTATTTAGTGAACTAATTTTTTTCCCATTCTTTCCTCCTTATTGCAAGAGCAATCATGCCAAACCTCATTCATGTGAAAATGTGTTTAAAATGAATTAAAATATTACTAGCTATATAGTGGAATTCAGTATGCAGGAAATTCTTACTAAGGCGTGTATTTGTGATTTGAGTTCAAAATATTTTTTTCATGCCCTCTTCCCTAGTAAAGGGGAATGTTTTAATTAGCTGTGCATGCTCTTTGTTGCTATATCTTAGCATGAGACCACACCGAACAGCCTAGAAAGCCATCAGCAATGTGATGGAAATCACATAGAGATGGGAAGACTTGAATTCGACACCTGGCTTCTAGTAAGGGTGGAACAAGTTTAAGTGAATTAACCTTCATGAGACTCCATAAAATGAAGTCTGGATTATTTATCTCCTAGTGGCATTGTGAAAATGAAGTGAAATATCTTATGGATTACATCTGGAACACAAGAATTCAAACACAAAAAGAAACATGAATCATCATGCAGAGATGGATTGGAGCAAAAGAGGGAAAACAGCTATGATCAAAGGCATGTGTTTGAGATTTTTTCTCCTGGTGTGAACTTCCAGCCCAGAATTAACCTAGAGGGTCTTTTGAGAAACAGGAGACCTAGAAGAACTCACAAGGGAAAAAAGAGGTTCCATGTCCCACAACACTTTAGAAAGTTTGAAACAAACTTTAAAATATTATTTAAACCTAAATTTATTAGACTGAGTTATCTTTCTATACCAAAAACGTCTAATAAAATAAAAATTTATTATTAATAAGAGTTTTGTAAAACATGATTTGGAAACACATCTATTTTCCAGGTTCTTATAAATGAATTTCTAACACTTATTTGAAAGACTGCACAATTAGAAATTAAAGAGGTAGTGACTCATTAATTAAAGATACTATTTTCCCTAAAATTATTCTTAAAGAAGGACCTGAGAATAAAAGTTTTAAAAGTTTGGTGAGACTACCTCATATATATACAAGGGATATATAAATTGTTCACACCACATACATACATAAAAATATGTGTATATATACATAAATACACACACATACTCTATTAATTCACTATACATAGTTTCTTATTTTAAAAATAATTCAAGGTAGCTCAAACTTGCTTTACAATGGTTTATTTATCTTCTGCACAATATACTCATTGAAAATAATAGCTAACACATTTGAAGAATGTGTTGTAACTGTGCTAAATGCTCTACATATAAGCTTATATTTAATCCTCAAAGCAATCCTAGGAGGCAGGTTCATCTGTTCTCTTTTACAGATTTGAAAAGGGGAGCTTTGGAGAAGTTCAATAGCTTGCACAAAATCGAATGTATTAGAGGTGAATAATGCAGACACATTCTAAAGTTACCCCTAATGAGTCAGACCGTTTCACAATTTTCTCTCCTAGAGTATGGGTGGAACTTGTGGTTTGCTTCTAACCAATGGCATATGGCAATATTGAAGGGGTTTTGCCAATTTAATTCAGGTCTTTGACAAGTCTATTTTGAGTTAATTTAAAAGGCAGATTTTCTTGGGTGGACCCAGTCTGATCAAGTGAAAGCTTTTAAACAAGGGACTGGAAACTTTCCTTTAGCAAGCAGTTTGCCTGCAGAACTTGAAGAAGCAAGCTATGAACTCCATAGCCACAAAGACCGAACCTGCCAACAACCTAAATGACCTTGGAAGAAGACACTGAGCTTTAGGTGACAATGCATCTGTCTAATGCTTGATTGCAGCCTTGTGAAACCATGAGCAGAGAACTCAGCTATGCTGTGCCTGGACTCCTGAACCACTGAAACTGGGAGACAATAAACATATGGTATTCCACCACGAAGTTAGTGGTATTTTATTACATAGCAGTAGAAGACTAATACAGTGATGAAGATGAGTTTTGAACTCCAGAAGTCTGTCTTTAAAGTTTGCATTCATAGTGACATTCACTGACATCCCAGCCTTTCAAAGATGCAGCTTGGTATCTGCTGTCCTATAGACACACAGCTGTCCAGCTATGTACTCTGTGGTCCAGGTGTGATATGGTTTGGCTCTTTGTCCCCATCCAAATCTCAAGTTGTCCCCAACCAAATTCATCATGTTGAAATCTCATGTGGAATCCAACATTTCTCGAGTGTTGAGTATGGGGCCTGGTGGGAGGTGACTGGGTCAGTGGATGGGGTTTCTAATGGTTTAGCACTGTCTCCCAAGTGCTGTTTCATGATAGAGTTCTCACGAGATCTGGTTGTTTGAAAGTGTGTACCACCTCTCCCTTTGGTCTCTCCTCCTCCTTCTCCAGCCATATAGGACATGCCAGTTTCCTCTACAGCTTCCGCCATGATTGTAAGTTTCCTGAGGCCTCCCCAACCATGCTTCCTGTGCAGCCAATGGGAAGTGAGCCAATCAAACCTCTTTTCTGTACAATTTACCCATTCTCAGGTAGTTCTTTATAGAGATCTATAAACTCATAGATCAACACATGGTGTCTATGAGTTTAGGAATGAAAACAAGGCTGGTTGTTGTCCTCTACTTCATATTTAGAACTCTTCAGGGAAATTGGTGGATAGGACCAGATGTAGATTCAAAGTAGCAACATTTATTTTTTGGAAGTGGTACTATCCTTACTTGAATGATCTTGGAAAATTCACATGTTGCCCTCTCCCTCAGTTTTCTTTGTGACATTGGGAATATTTTATTCAATTTCCAACTTAAAAAAAAATCTATTCATTGTACCACACAATAATGACTGTGAAAATATTTTTTCTCAAATAGTAAGCATTTATAAAATATTAGCTTACACACCTAAAACACATTTCAAAACTCATTTAATGAGGCCCTACTCAGTACCGAGTGTTATTAATCTTCGCAGATTCCTTAAATATTGATTTCTCCTCTTTCTTTTAACAAGCTGGAATGAAAGTTAGTGAATTGTATGACTTGCCTCTGACCATAAGACAAGAACAAAGAAGTACTGATTTATTGGGCTGTTAGATAAATCTGGCTTCTTCTGGATCTTTAATTCTGTATTCATAAGCTGAACATATTCAATACATTAAGGAACGAAGAAAAATGTCAGATGATTTCAATTGTGTGTTTTTGTATTCTACTAGATGATTTTATTTCAAATACAACTATCAGAAAAACAAGACAGTGGTTATTTGTGTTTATTCTTGGTTCTCATTTAGAGAGATGTGTTTTTAAATGAAATATAATTTTAAATGTATCTCTTCAATCCTCCACCCCTTATAAATGTCTTGCTGCATCTACTAAGAATTTGGGAATAAGAATCTTCGTTTGTCAGCCTTCCTTTCTAAGCATACATTGCAAAGAACTGCTAATTTCATTTTCTTTCTGTTTAGTTTCATTTCTTCCTTCTTAGGATTTCTGTTTAAAAAAGCTTTTAGCAGTCTTTGCTCACATATGGTACATATGCTTGTGAAATAGGCAAACCAGCTTGAGTAAAACATGAATAAAAATAAACCACACAGAACCAAACTACAAACTTTTTGGGAGGTCCTCAGTAGTGTTGCATTTTTTTTCTGCACATGTCAAGGATTCCTGTTTGGAACCAGGAATGGAATCCTCTGAAATACTCAAATACAGTAAGAAAGATGGCATTGTTCTTTGGATCAAAGAATTAAATGAGATCTATGAGTTCTGAAAAGTTCTTCATCTTATGAGATTTGCAGACTCTTTTTCTGAACAAAATCATCAGCAAAAGATGGAAATTACCGGATGTGCTTACTTTAAGATAAACTTGACAACTTCATTTTGACATATTATAAAAAGACAGACACTAAACATAGCAGGCCGCAGAGTAAAGAGTAAAGCCTCCAAACCCAAATATTTAAAACCCAGCTACTCAAGAAGCCATAGATATAAAGTGTAGTTTTCTATTGAAATCCCTTTGGCATTATCTTCCTGCTGAATGTTTTCAAAACACACTGAGCAGTCTATATCCCTAAGGATTGCTTTTCTCTAGTTGATTTATATGTTTACACACGTTTAACTACTCATTGTATTGTCTATTAAAGAGAAAATTCATACCAGGCATATGGGTCTGGGTCCAGGTTGCTTATCAAACTGGTTCAAGATGTGGGTGGGGGGCTTTAGTGTCTGGAAATATTTTAGCCTGTGTTCAAAGATGGAGGGAAAAGAACAAAAGAAAGGAGGAGAGAATTTATGCTGAGTGACTTCTCTGCTCTAAACTTGCCAATGCAGTTTTTGAGGTCTGACAACATCTCTCTTTACTGCTTGGATCAGAATCAATTAGGAAGTCAATGGAAGAATATTAGGTATGTACAAGGCAGGTAGGAAACACAGAGAAACTGGAGTTTGTTGTCTGTTTACAATTTTGATGTTGTGATAAGACAAGAATTTAATAACACAGAAGTCATCCATGTGAGTGTTTTAGTTCATTTTCTGTTGCTTATAAAAGAACACCTAGGGGCCAGGCATGGTGGCCTATGCCTATAATCCCAGCACATTGGGGGCAGAGGCAGGCAGATCACCTGAAGTCAGGAATTCAAGAGCAGCCTAACCAACATGGTGAAACCCCATTTCTACTAAAAATACAAAAATTAGCTGGACATGATGTCATGTGCCTGTAATCCCAGCTACTCAGGAGGCTGAAGCAGAAGAATTGCTTGAACCTGGGAGGCAGCGATTGTAGTGAGCCTTGCCCAGGCTGGAGTGCAGTGAGATTGTGCCATTGCACTCCATCCTGGGCGACAGAGTGAGACTCCTTCTCAAAAAAAAAAAAAAAAAAAAAAAAAAAAAAAAAAAAAACCCACACCTAAATCTAGTTAATTTATAAAGAAAATACAATTATGTCTTTCTGTTTTGGAGACTGGGAAGTCCAAAGTTGAGAGGTGCATCTTGTGACAGCCCACTTGCTGGTGGAAACTCTGCAAAGTCCCAAGGTAGTACAAGGCAGCACATGGTGAGGGAACTGAGCATACTAATGTGCCAGTTCAGGTCACTGCTCCTCTTTCTATAAAGCCACTGTTTCCCTCTCATGTTAACCTGTTAATTAATTAGCCTGTTAATTCATGAATGGATTGGCCCAATCCTGAGAACAGAAACCTCACCATCTAATTGTCTCTTAAAGGCTCCACCTCTGAACACTGCCACATTGGGGATTAAATTTCAACATGAGTTTTTGAGGGGATATTTAAAGCATAGCAATGAGAGATGTCACCTTTAACTATTGCTTTACAATTATAGTCATGATAGAGCCTTCGAAGAGGAAATGGGACATTACCTGTCAGTGTAGGGGCTTTCAATTTAAGAGGATGAGGGGGCGAGGAAGTCATGCCAAGTCCTGAGAACAATGTAAATAAATGGGAGAAAAGACAAGTTGCAGGCTGAGTATGGCAGGATAACACCTATCACCAGGATTCTGGTTTATCAAATACAGGGATCGCAAACTCGGATTCCTGGTGGGGTGAAATGGTAACGTAAATGAGAAGAGCAAGCTGGGGAATATACTTTCCTCAAGGTTCTCAGTTTTTAGAAATTTTGCTTGTTTTTAAAGAAAGTGAAATATTCTTCACTTCCACAAGAAAAACAAATCTTCCTGTTTCTTTCTCTTCTTCCTCTCCTCTCTGCAAAGTAGGCTCACAGTATTATTTCTCCTTTAAAACAAACAAACAAACAAAACCAAAAGCAGCAGGGCAGACACGTAGATAAGCCACCATGGATACTCGAACTCCCATCATGGGACAATATGAAGCATAAGGAGCCAGCCTGCCTGGGTTCCTTCTCTGTCTATGTGAGAAGCTGCAAGTCTTTTTGAAACACTGTGCAGGCCAAACAATGCACATCTATAAGCAAGAATGCCCTCATCAGCCACCACAGTGCAACTTCTGATGGAGAAAAGAAGGGTGCCATATGATTGCAAAGATGAGAACTTTTAGGAAGTTAAAAGAATTAGACTTCAGGTTCAGTATGTGGTTCAAGATTCCAGCTCCTTCCTACACAGAGCCCAGATTTGATTCATTTGGTAAAAGCTAAATCTATTCCATTTGCATAGCATGTTCTCTAAAACATTTTCAATTGGAACTGATTTTGTGTTTGAGAGTGAAAGAAGAATGTATTCTGGCAAGCTGATGTTTCCGTCTGTGTGGAGCTGCCTTTCCAGGGGGTTGACAAACACCCATCTTGGCCCTTCAGCAATTTTCTATGTTCTGAATGGGCTTCAGGAGCATAGATCACTTTTATTGCAGCGTGCAATATGTTCGATAATAAACTTTTAAGCTCTATTTATTGGGCTACACATACAAAGCCATTGCTTTCTTGGCTAACACCCATACCTTATCTAATGGGAAAGATAAAGAGTGATTTCGGTAAGAAACTTTAAAGGGCATTTGATACTTGGAAGAAAAGAGTAATCAAACCACCTAATATTTATTTTCTCCTGTGTGCCTGGCATTATAATATTGATTGATACTGCCTTCTACCCATCTCATACATAAGCATGTTGTCTCTTAGTGTGTGTTGTAAGCTTTAAATAATTGTTTCCTGGGCATTAGAGAAATAGATTTTACTGCCTGAGTAAAAAATATCTGATAATTACAAGAGATTTCAGAAGGACAGTGAAAGAAGGGAAAAAAACCTTCTAATATTGCAATATTTGAAGCTGACTAATGATTACTAGATAACTTAGGAGCGATTGGCCTCATTTAAATATAGATCTGACAAATGAGGAGTATATTTTAATGCTAGATAGGAGGTAAAATGCATATAATGCTTCATTATTTCCAATACATTTTCACCTTCACTACATTATTTGATATATGAAACAGCACTACGAGTCCTGGTGGGAAAGTGGGATGTGTCTGTGTGTCTATACAAAGAGAGGTTCAGGAATTATTATCTCCATCTCACAAATGTGGTCATTTAGCTGAGTTTGAATGATGAACATGCAATTCAACAGCTAGTTAGTAGCAGAACTGAATCTTCCCAATGATTTATATCACAATAATACATGTTTTTGCATCTCCAGTATACATTAACTGCATGTCCTATTGTGTCATTACGTATCTGCCAATGGTTTACATAGAATTATACACATTCCCTTGCTGATCTAAAATGATCTTTAGAGATTAATTGGTTCAAGATGTACAGAGACAAGGAAGTGAAGCCTAAGGTTTTTGTTGTTTGATTGGGGGGCAGACACGTTTCCTCTCATTCAGAAAATGAGAAATGAGAAAGCATCTGTTCCTGGTAGCTATTTGTAGCCATCTTGAAGCCACGCATGGTCTGCTTTGAAATAAAACTGTACTCTTGCAGGCTGAAAAAATATTGCCATTGAGAACAACAGGCTAAGTACATATGTAAACCAGATCAAGCTTTGCATGGCCTTTTGTTTTTTTTTCTTTTTAATTCAATATGTTAAGAAGGAAAATTAACTCTTTATATAACATACGTTAATCTGGGTTGTGGTTTCTATTATTTATGACCAAAATAACCCCGAGTGTTGCACAAAAGCTACATCTGCAGAAACCAAATTTCATACCCTTGCTTTGATTAGAGAAAACCTTTAGAGGTATCTGCAAGCATTATGGGTAACTTTGGTTAGGCTATGCCCAAATTCTTTTGAAACCTTGACGCAGAAAGAAGAAGCACATGCATGTGAAAGGGTTTTTGGGCCAGGCACCATCGCTCATGCCTGTAATCCCAGCACTTTGGGAGACCAAGGCAGGTGCATCACCTGAGGTCAGGATTTTGAGACCAGCCTGGCCAACATACTTAAAAATAAAATCCCATCTGTACTAAAAATAAAAAAATATATTAGCCAGGCGTGGTGGTAGGCCCCTGTTATCCCAGCTATTCCAGAGACTAAGGCAGGAGAATCTCTTGAACATGGGAGGCAGAGGTTGCAGTGAGCTGAGATCGCACCAATACACTCCAGCCTAGGCAAAAAGAGCAAAACTCTGTCTCAAAAAAAAAAAAAAAAAAAGGAAGTGTTTTTGGATTCTAGGTTAAAGAAGTAGTTGGGGTTCATATATCAGATTGTGTGGAACATCGAATTGGAGAGGGAAACATTTTCTTTGCTGCTTCTCATAGCCCAGCACTGGTATCATTTCAGGAGTCTGAGCTTTGTGAGCAATGAGACTCAGTGCCCCTGGCATAGACACTGGTTCACTATGTGGCATCATATGCCGGGGCAAAGGTGAGACTCTTCCAAGTGACTTTGAGAGCAGTTGCCATCAGCCCAGTGAGGTGGGCAGCTGGCAGTTGGACAGAAATTACATTAAAACTTTGACATGGGAGAGTAGTAGACATATTTGTTTGTGAGAATTAAAAAAAAAAATTTTTGGTGAGATTTTTTGTGGGGAGTTGTCAAGAACTATGAAGAACCTGAGATTTTATCTTGCTTGCAAGCTAAGATGCTAGTATAGCATGGCTTTTTGAATGCTTGCAGAATTCAGTAGACTGCAGGGTAAAAGACATAGTAGTTTATTACTCAGAGCAAAACAATCATGAGCACAAATTAAACTTGCCCCCACATACCCTAAGGACAATGTACAGGAGTCTACATAGACACTACTCACACAGTGGATTAGCATCACATCTGGGTAATTCTGGCCTTAGGGTACCCATGTATTTTATAGAGAGCAGTAAACACCAGAGCCTCTGCCCTGGAGGTCCATAGTACTTCTATCATCTAAGGCTATCTGGTGTCCAAACATCCCTGAAAATTTAGTCCGAAGCAAAAGGGGAGTTAGTGTCTTTGATGGTTAATTTTAAGTGCCAACTTGACTGGATTAAAAGATACCTGAGGCCGGGCGCAGTGGCTCAAGCCTGTAATCACAGCACTTTGGGAGGCCGAGGCGAGTGGATCACGAGGTCAAGAGATCGAGACCATCCTGGTCAATATGGTGAAACCGGTCTCTATTAAAAATACAAAAAATTAGCTGGGCATGGTGGCACGTGCCTGTTATCCCAGCTACTCAGGAGGCTGAGGCAGGAGAATTGCCTGAACCCAGGAAGCGGAGGTTGCAGTGAGCCGAGATCATGCCATTGCACTCCAGCCTGGGTAACAAGAGCAAACTCCGTCTCAAAAAAAAAAAAAAGATACCTGATAACTGATAAAGTATTATTCCTGGGTGTGTCTGTGAGGGCATTTCTGGAGGAAATTGGCCTATGAATTGGTGGACTTAGTGTGAAAGATCCACCCTCAATGTGGGGAGCACTATCCAATCAGCTGGGGCCCTGGAGAGAATAAAAAGCAGAGGAAAGGCAAATATGCTCTTTCTTCTGAAGCTGGGTCACCCTTCTTCTGCCCGTGGACATTAGGACTCCAGATTTTCTAGTCTTTGGACTCCAGGATTTGCATCAGCAATTCCCCTGAGGTCTTGTGCCTTTGGTCTTACACTGAGAGTTATACCAGTTGCTTCCTTGACTTGTGAGGCTTTTGGAGTTGGACTGAACTATGTCACTGTATTCCCTGGGTCTCCAGCTCACAGACAGCCTATCATGGGACCCCTTAACCTCCATAATCACATGAGCTAATTCCTTTAATAAATCACCTCTATCCCTTATCTATCTATCTATCTATCTATCTATCCATCCATCCTATTGGTTCTGTATCTTTAAAGAATCCTGAAAAATACATTTTCCCTGCTTGACATATGTGAAGAATTTCATGGAGAGACTCAGAGCACTGTCTCCCAGAAGGACATCACATTATTGTTTGACAATCCCACATTCAGTTGGTGGATATTAAATTCTTACAGTATACACATTAAAAAATAACTTGCTCATTATAACAAAGTATAAAATAAATAATCATGCGTCCATGTCAATATAAATGAATAAACAAATTTATACATGGAGGAGAGAAAAGAAATCTCCCATATAGAAGAATTCAAAATAATTTATGTAAATACTCTGTCTTCAAAGAGGGGGAGCATAATTCTGTTCTCTGTAAGTGTGGGCTAAACACAGTGACTTCCTTCAGAAGTATACAAATATTAGGGTGAGGCAGGCGAAGAAGAGAAAATTTATTGCAGAGAAAAATGACAAACACTACATCATCCAGGTGATTACACCCAACAACAGTCATATCATGTTGATACTGTGTATTCTTAATATGCTATGATAACAATGACACTTAACTTCTGAGGGCTTTCTCCAAATAACTCATAACCCCAGTCTTATCAGGAGAAAAACATGAGAAAAATTCCAGTGTGGAGTACTATGCAAAATACTTGCCACTGCTCCTCAAAACACTCAGTCCTTAATATGGTTTGGCTCTGTGTCCTCACCCAAATCTCAGATCAAATTGTAATTCCTATGTGTCGAAGGAGGGGCCTGGTGGGAGGTGATTGAATCATTAGGGCAGACATCCTCCCTTGCTGTTCTCTTGAAGTGAGTAAGTTCTCATGAGATCTGGTTGTTTTAAAAGTGTGTAGCATGTCCCCCTTCGCTCTCTCTCTCTCCTGCTGCCGTGAGACGGTACTTGTTTCCCCTTGGCCCTCCCAGCCGTACCTGTTGTACAGGCTGCAGAACTGTGAGCCAAATCTCTTTTCTTTAGAAACTACTCAGTCTTAGGTAGTTCTTTATAAAAATGTGAGCATAGACTAATATAGTCCTCAAAAACAACAAAAAAGCCTATGAAATTGCCATAGCCAGGAAGAATATAAGTAGACATGACTACTAAATATAATCTGATATTTTGGCTGAAAACCTAGAACAGAAAAAATACATTAGGTTAGAGTTAAGAAAATCTAAAAAAAAAAAACAAGTTTCTCCTTGACTTTCAATGGGTTATTTTCTGATAAACCCATTTTTGTTGAAAATATTGTAAGTCTAAAATGTATTTAATACATATAACCTAACACCTTACATTAGCTTACCATTAGACAAAATCATATCACACAAAGCTTATTTCATGATGGATTGCTGAATATCTCATGTAATGTATTGAATACTGTACTGAAATGAAAAACAGAATGATTAAAAAGGCACTCTAAGTGTGATTTGTAGTGGACGTGTATCAATTTGGCACCATAATAAAGTGAAAACATCTAGGTCAAACTACATGGTAAGTCAGGGACCACGCACATGAAAGTTTGTTAATGACAATACATTAATATTATTTATTAATTGTAACAAATATAATAAAATGTTAATCATGGGGAAAATTGGACACAGAGTATATGAACATTCTGTAGTAGTAGCTCAAGTTTTCTACAAATCTAAAACTGTTCTGAAAAATAAAATATGTTGAAAAATAATGAGTCCTCTTATGTCTCAGAAATTCGATTTCTAGGTATATAATAAATAGAAATATGTGTATATATTCATATAATAAATGTACAGCAATGTTTATAGCATTACTGTTTTAATGCCTTTATTTAGAAAATAATCCTAAAATCTTTAAATTGTATAATGAATATATACTCACTATAGTATAGTGACAGTGAAACTCTATGCACTGATAAGAATCAACAGACTTCAACTACACACAGCAACATAGAGAAACCTAACTGTGCAAAGGAAACATCTTTTAAAAGTGCATACTATGATTCTTTTTTTATGAAATCAAAATTACTACAACTAACCTATAGTATTACAGGAGAGTAGACAGGAGAGTGTGTTTACCCTTGAGGGGAAGTGACTGGGTCAAGACATGGGCGTCTTGTGTCTGTAGGTGCTGGTAGTGTTCCCTTCTTTGATATGGGTGCTGTTTACAAGAGTATTCCTTTTATGTACTTCAGTAAATGTCTGTTTTTAAAAAAAATGTTTGTATCATATTCACAGGATGTTGAAGCATGGTTACACCCAGTACATGATGAATATTGAAGTATTCATAAATGTCCTGACATGAAATGCTTTTAGACCAGGTGGCCCTAACCCTCAGGCCATAGACCTGTTGGGAACTGTTAGCAACTAGGCCTTACAGCAAGAGATGAGTGGTGGGCAAGGGAGCGAAGCTTCGTATGTATTTACAGCAGGTGTCTATCACTTGCATTACCCCGGAGCTCCACCTCTTGTCAGATCAGGGATGGCATTAGATCTCACAGGATTGCAAACCCTATTGTTACCTGTGCATGTGAGGCATCTAGGTTGTGTGCTCCTTGTGAGAACTGAGGCCTGATGGTTTGTCACTATCTCTCATCACACCTAGATGAGACTGTATTAGTCTGTTCTCATGTTGCTAAGACATACACAGGCTGGGTAATTTAAAAAGGAAAGAGGTGTAATTGACTCATAGTTCAGCATGGATGTGGAGGCCTCAGGAAACTTACAGTCATAGTGGAAGGGGAAGCAAATATATTCTTCTTCACATGGCATTTGCAAAAGGAAGTGAAGAGCAAAACTGGGGAGAAGCCCCTTATAAAGCCATCAGATTTTGTGAGAACTCACTCACTATCATAAGAAGAGCATGGAAGTTGCTGTCCCAATTATTCAGTTACCTCCCACCGATCCCTCCCATGACACATCTGGATTATGGGAACTACAATACAAGAAAAGATTTAGGTGGCACACAGCCAAACAATATCAGAGACCATCTAGTTAAAGATAAACAAGCTCAGAGCTTCCACTGATTTCACATTGTGGTTAGTTGTATAATTATTTTACTATATATTACAATGTAATAACAATAGAAATAAAGCACACAATAAATGTAATGTGTTTAAATAATCCCAAAACATTCCCCTTGCCCCTCTGGTCTGTGGAAAAATCATCTTCCATGAAACCGGTCTCTGGAGCCAAAAAGGATAGGCACCACTGTTTTAGACAACTAAGTTATCCAATGACATGTGATAAAGTAAAAGGTCACAGATGAAGAAACTAAAACACAAACGAAAGAGGGTAAGCCTTGGGAATAACATGGGATGTGTTATTGTGTTTTTGGAATTGAAATCCTATTTTTAGCTTTAGTTCTCTAAAATGAGGGGTGGAATATGACAGCAAATAGAATAACAGAAAGAAGCTACAAATAATTGTAGTTATTGATACAGGGTTGGATAAGCTTAAAGAGAGTAAACAAATACGTTGTATCTTTCTTAAGAGAGGAAAATAGTAGCATGGAAGCATCTCCTCTCATAAATGTAAGAAGATCCCCTCGTAACAACCAACTGGCATATTGCCATCAATCAATCCATGTGACTTTATTTTTAGCATACTTATAATAAGAAAACCAGTATTTATTCAGAGAGGCAGGATGAAACATAAACTTTAGGGCAACATTGCCTTAAAGATTGCCTTAAACCCAGGCCCCATTATTTAGTGGCCTTGGGCACGTGCTTCACTTCTTCCTAAAAAACAAATAATATCTATGTAATAATGTGTTTATGAGGATTAAATATAAGCTTTTTAAATATTATCTATGATTATATATCAAACCCTGCAAACTAATTCATTCAATCATCGAACAAACATACAAAGAAGTCTTTTTTTTTTTTTTTTTTTTTTGAGACGGAGTTTCATTCTTGTTACCCAGGCTGGAGTGCAATGGCGGGATCTCGGCTCACCGCAACCTCCGCCTCCTGGATTCAGGCAATTCTCCTGCCTCAGCCTCCCGAGTAGCTAGAACTACAGGCACACGCCACCATGCCCAGCTAATTTTTTGTATTTTTAGTAGAAACGGGGTTTCACCATGTTGACCAGGATGGTCTTGATCTCTTGACTTCGTGATCCACCCGCCTCAGCCTCCCAAAGTGCTGGGAAGACATTTTTACGTCTATCAGAAGAAATTGAGACTTAGAGTCCTTAAGTGATTTGCTTTTAAATAGTGGAACAAATTTCAAATTCAAATATATACCCTTCCCTTTCCCTGGCCTCCCAACCCCTCCAAAATGCTTTCATCCACTAAATTAGGTTCTTTCATTCAGGATATAAATCAGTCTGTCATTTTAAAGATCCCTGAAACCATCATTATGTTGTTCTTTTGAGAACATATCTCCTATTATTTTTTGAGAGGTCATACATGTTAGCTCATTTAATTTCTTATTCAGGTAAATGAAATTATTATTTTTCATCTTCTCCTCTTTGTAGTGATGAGAGCCAATGATCATTAGCTACAATGTAAAAGGCTTTTTGTTATGTGAAAAGCAGTTATTAATTTTAGAGAAGATAACAAACTAAGTCTAAAATTTCACATATATAAGAGCAAATTATAGGGCTTTTGGCCATGCAATCTCGTGCTCCCTGAATGGTCTCTGACATCTCTGCTTCTCATTTTATAATCTTCCAAATAATTAGTCATCTTATTATATTTAGCCAGGGATAATCTTGAAGATACACCAATTACATATTTATAAAATACATTTTTGACTATTGGGTGAATTAACTTTTGACAGAGTAGTGCCTTTTCCCTGCATCTTTTTATTCGAGTTGCAACAGATATATGAAACTTCAGGAAGTATGCCGAAATTCAGATTTTATTTTTACTTGCTAGTTTCGACCAAAACAAAACAAACAAGCAAGCAAACAAACAAACAAACAAAAAAAACAAACAAGAAATTTCTTATGCCTTTCATTGAAGGAAAAAACAGAGGTTGAAATTACAAATTTCCATGATCAAAGTCAAATTTTAAATTTCTACAAGCTTAGATTTTGACACAAGAATTTTGAAGAAAAATCACTTGAGTGCATTCATTTGCATTGTTACATGCTTATAAAGAAAACTTCAGTCTTTTTTATTTTCACTTATATAAGTAAATTCCATAATTTGATGTCAATACACCAGGGTCTTTTTTGTTGTTGTTAGTTTACCTTGTAAGATGACTCACATTTCTATCACTACCTTGATAGTACAATATGCAACTAACCTTAACTACTCACCCCTTGTTTCAAAATGTTTATACTGCTATTTTTATTTAAATATAGAGGTCTGGAATGTTTGTAATAAATCCTGAATATCTCCAGTCAGGAGGGGTGCTTGGTACTGCTACATGGAATAATCTCTAAGATTATTCCATGGATAATCTCTAAGATAATCTTTAAGATAAGGACTCAGCCTATTAACAAACCAGGCTATCAGTTGTAAACCTTATACTTAGGAACAGTGGAGAAACAGAGGCAGATTTTGTCTTACGAAAACTGTAAAACAGCTTAGAGTCAGTGCTGACCTTGAGCAAATTAAGGTTTTCTGCCCTTATTCTAACTGATCTATAAAAAATAAGATAAATCCTCATAGAAAAACGTAACATCTTGAGATTCTACAAGTTACTATATGTAATATCTGGCATTCGATAAAAAATTACTGAGAATATAAAAGATAAAGACCAAGAGTAAAATAAAAAGACAGATGACCCAGTTATTGGAGTTATCAAATATAAAGTTTAAAATAACTTAATTAATATCTTCAAGAAAATAGACAATGGATATGTTTTCCCGAGAGAATTAAAACCAGTGAAAGAGAATTGAATGTTGAAATCTAGAAGAATTATAGTGATTAACGTTCAAAATTTAATATATGAATTGAATGATAATTTTCAGACATTATTTTCAGACATTATTAGACAAACAGAAGATGAGGAAGTTGAATATCTGCAGTCCAAAGCATAGAGAGCAGAAAAAATAATAACTGTGTAAAATTACATAATAGATAATATGGGTTGGTAAAAAAAAGTATGTAATATATTTGTATTTGCAGTTCCAGATGCGTAGGAGAGAAAAAATGAGAGGCAGAAGCAATATTTTAAAAAAAAGAATTTTCCAAAACTGAAGACATTATAAATTTAGTAATTTATAAATTTTATTTTTAAACCTAACCAGATTAAATATGAACATATTCACACCCAAAGGCATTAGAGAAATACTGCTGACTTCCAATGTCAAATAGCCATAGGAAGCAAAGATTGATTTATTCCCTCAAATCAGTACCAATCTGACATCTAACATTTCAATGAAAACAGTGAAGAGTAGAAGAGAGAAGCATTAATCTTATTAAACAAGTCAATGGGATTATCATTATTATTAATCTCTAAGATGATGCAATAAAATAATTTTAAAGTGGCAACAAAATAAATACAATTTTAGATGTAAGAAAGGTAACAGAATTTGTCATCAGTGTACTCATGCTAGTGTAAATACTAAAAGAATTTTTTTAAACTCAGACAAAGAAAAATGATCTGAGATAGAAAAATAGTAAGACGTGAAGGAATAAAAAGCAGTGATAAAGGTAAATGTGTGAACATTTAGAAGAATAATACTTTTGGTAATTATAATAATAATAATTATGAGGTGATGAAGGAGGATGTCCTATAAACTACACATTGTGGGCATTTTTGTGTGGTAATTAATAAGCTGATTTTAACATATACATGGAAATGAAAAGATCACCAGTGTAATAATATCACCAATGTAATATTAAAGAATAACAAAGTTGAAAGACTTTTCAGCTATTCAGACTTACTACAGTGCCATGGAAATTAAGAACACATAGTATTGAAGCAAGGGAAGATATACAGATCAATGGAAAAGTATAGGGTCAAGGAACAGATTCAGATGTATATAATCACATTATTTATGAAAAAGGCTTTCCTGAAGTGCTCCAGGGAAGGGATTTTTCTTTCTTTTAAGTAAACAAGACTGAGTCAATCAGAACATTAAAAGTCCATGTGAGAAAGAGTGAATCTTGACCTTTAATTTATACTAAAGCAAGAAAACTCTTGACTGTTACTTTGTACTTAAGAAGAAAACAAGAGAACATCCTCATGACACTGGGTAGCAAACATTTCTTAAACAGGACATTCAGAAGTACCATCCATAAAGGAATAAATGACAAATATGGACTACATTAAGATGAAGAACTCGTGTTTATCAAAAATACTGTTATGACAATAAAAGTCAGGCATGGGAGAAGGAAGCTGCTTTACATGCATCCTACAAGGACTTTGACCTAAAATATATGAATTTACCTATTAATAAAACAATAGCCAACTGCCTCCTCTCATCACAAAAATGAGTTAAATGTCTTAAAGACAGTTTACAAAAGATGTTACATACATGCCACCAGGCATATGAAAAAATAATATCATTATCATCAAAGGAATGCAAATTAAACTCACAATAAAGTATCACCACACAACCCACAGAACAGCTGAAATGAGAAAAGACTGACCAAAACACGTCTTCCTGGAAGGTGGATAACTGGAATGTTCATAAACTGTTGTTGGCCTGTCATTTAGTAAAAACACCTTGGAATATTGTTTGGCAGAATCTTCTAAAGCTAAAAATACATATGTTCACTTTTCTACTATTTCCATTCCTAATTATATACTCAAAAAAATCTGAACACAAATGATTAACCAAAGTCATGCATAGGACATGCACAGTAGCATTATTTGTAATAGCCTCCAACTGGAAGCTACTCAAAAACACTACTAACAGTCAAATGGATAAATATATTCTAGTATATTCCTACAGCAGAATGTTGGTATATTCCTACATATTTAATAGGGAGAATGAACATCCTAACTGCTACACAAAAGAAATAAATGAATTTCCCAAATACAGTATTGAACAAAGGAAACAATATATGAAAGATGACATACTGTATTATTTTGTTTATATAAAGGTAAAAATAGCTGAAATGATCTATGAATTTAGAAGTAAGGATAGTGATTACCCTAAATGTAGTCACTGGGAGGAAACATCAAGAATGCTTCCAGCATGAGATAATGCTATCTTTCTTGACCCTGGTGATGGTTACATGACATCTGTCAATTTTGTGATAGGAAGAGCTGTGTAATGTTCTACACATACCCTAACTTTCAATCAAAAGTTTTTTAAAAAATTCATATTAAACAATTTGCCATGAATCCGCTGCAGTAGACTTCATATTTCTGCCAATTCCAGTAATCAAAGACGGGAGAGTGGTGTCTTGAGATCAAATAATGACAGACAAGTTCAGAAATGAGGCCTCTGTGACTGAGAATCCATTTGAGGCAGTGAATGGTGCTAATTGCTCCTTGGAGCCTTAGGAAACTTAAAGGCCACTGAAAAGTCTGTAATTAACATGATAGAAGTCCCACTGGTGGTAGGATCAGGGCACCAGTCAGAGTTGCTCAGAGATGCCACTCAAGCTTCCTTCCAGATGCCAGTTTCCCTAGACACTTACAGGAAGCAGAGGATGGGGAAAGAGAATTGTTTTCTTTACCAAGGAGACTATCCTTGTGGAAATCTTAGCACAGGGCCTTCCATGCCCTTGATTGCTGACAATGAATGGGCTTGTCCGGACATACACTCTGCCACCTGGAAGTCTGTCACTCTTATGAGTAACAGACTCAGACAGATAGAAAGCTGAGTGTCATTTCATCAGCCTTACTAGATGAACTGCCACCTTGGTTGAGAACATGGCAGCAATTTAATGGACTCACAGGAACAAAAATGTAATTACCGCTGTTGGAATTTGTCCTGACATGTGGTTGACATTCCCATTCTTGTGCAAAGTGACAGAGGAGAATTTTTCCTGCTCCAGACAGGAGAAGGAAACTGGTCAATGTTTTAGAAAACTTAGAATAGATAAGCCTTTAACACTAATGTAGGCAGGCTCAAATCTGGATGAATCCATCCATTCTATTTATTATATATCTTTGTTTTCTTTTTTTTTTTTAATTTTTATTGCATTATAGGTTTTGGGGTACATGTGCAGAACGTGCAAGATAGTTGCATAGGTACACACATGGCAGTGTGTTTTGCTGCCTTCCTCCCCCTCACCCACACTTGGCATTCATCCCCAGGCTATCCCTCCCCAGCCCCCCCCACTGTCCCTCCCCCATTCCCCCCAGTAGACCCCAGTGTATAGTATATCTTTGTTTTCTCATCCCCACAAGCAGATCTTGTCTTTCTTTTCTTTGAGGTGAAGCAGCATGCTGAGTTAGGATAAATTAATAGACTAAAACAAAACATAGCAAAAGCCTGGTTTCAACATGTAACTGACTCCCTAAATTGAATCATTATTTTTTTCGGGTACAAAATGACAGAAATAATTTCAACTACAAAAGATGATACATAAATGAACTCATCTTATAATGCTTGTGAGTACAAATGAGATACTAAATATGGAAATATCTTTAAACTGTTAACTAGTATTAAAACACCAGTAATTAATAACATAAAAGCTGATTTCTTAATTCATGTCTACTTAAGGTGTGATTGCTCTTTTCATTTTGTATACTAGGTGTCTGTGAAATGTCCTATACTCTAAAGGAAAAAATAATTCCAATATATATCTCATATTACTTGAGGACACTTTTTCTTGAATTCATCACACAGCACTTTTTATTGTTATCTGCTACATAAGTAATTCTCAGTAGATTTTAGGTGTCAGTTGTTAAATGAAAGTCTAAGTTAAATATTAAACTTTTATTAGACAGTGGTTTGTTGGGCTGTAATATTAACAATGAAAACTGAAATTAAATATCTACTTTGGAAAATAGTGTTATGAGAAATTAGGATTATAGAATACGTTTTACTTGTTCATAGGGTTGAATTCATTGATTGGGTTATTGCAGAGACTGTATTTTTTTTTAATGTTCTGTGTCTTATCAAATAAAAAAATTTTCTAAGGAAGGTTGTCACATGATTATAAAGTAATTTTTTATGTTCAACTATTATGAGGAATTGGATGAATTTTGAAATGACAGTATTATGTTTTATTGTGCTTTAACATGATGGTGAGAATTAATCTATCTTATTACTACTTTCCTATTTTGCTTTTCTTATGTATGAAATGAACCTGCTCCCCAACTATCATTGAAAGACAAATTCCGGCTATCTAGCTAAATGGTAAAAATTTGTACCCCAGGAACAGAGGAGTTCTGGTGATTTGAAAAAGGTTAAAAATAATCACTTTTAGTTTTAGCACCATACATCTCATCAGTACAGAGAAGTTGACTGACATCTAACCTTAGCTTATGATTAAATGCTGTCCAAGTCACAAGAACCATCCCTCCTTTCCTTCCTCCCTCCCTCCCTCACTCCCTCCCCCCTTCCTCCCTTTCTTCCTTCTTCTTTTCCTGTCTTCCTTCTTTACTTCCTTTCTTCCTCCCTCTCTCCCTTCCTCCCTTTTGCTTTTTTTCTAACAGTACATGTGTATTGATTATATTGGATATAATAAAATATAATCCCTACCCTTCTCCATCTGTACTGTGTTCCTGGAAGTATTATTTTTTTCATTCATTCACTCAGCTAATCACTATAGGTGTTGTCAACTGGATCTCCTAGCTTCTAGTTTGCAGTTGGGAATTGTCAGTGGAAAGCTCTAGTAGTAATTGGACAGTGGGAGGAGAGTGAAGTAATAAAGTTGGGGATATTGTTCCGTGTTCACAACCTGCTGTGTCACAGGTTGGCATCAACTGTGTTTCCAGTCAATGATGACCAAGGTACCTATTAGTTACCTATCCTATAGCTCCATCACTCTGTCAGGGTTTCAATGATTACTTGTCTTTTCTCCTTCAAACCTGGAAGTGGTATTAGTTTCCAGCTCTTGTTTATTCTGGAATGCTGTACAATCATTCTTAAGAAATTCTTTTCTTATACACATTTTTCTCTATAATACCAAATGAGTATACCATCTCATTTCTCTTGAAACTCTAACCCATCATATTAATACATCAAGCATTATGGGAGATCTTAATAAGAGACTTCGCTAGATAATTTGCAGTTCATATATAAAGTGTTGAGGAAAACTGCTGCGAGTATTATTGAACTCAAATACATTAATGAGTTCAAAGAAAGGGGAGTTAATGAATCTAGGAATCAAAAAAAACTTTATCCTTCAGATCTCTGAATAATAATCTTTTCTTAAGAAAGTCTTTCCTGACCTTTAAATGGAAAACCCAACTATCACATATTCTCATGACAGAGGATTTGTAATTTGTAGCAGCAATTGAGATTTTACATGGGTCTATTTGATTATTCAATTGACATTGGTTTTATCATTAGATAATAAGCTCTCTGGAGGCAGAGACCATGTTTGCTTTTTTTCATAAAATTCTAACTCTAGCACCTAGCACTACAACATAGGACATAGTAGGCACACAATACTTTACTTGTTGATTAAATGAGTGAATGAATGTAAAAAATAAAATAGACATGGTGAACAATTTTAGCAAATGTAAACCAGGTTTAGTGATGGTTTATCACATATCCTGAATGCATGAGCGCACTGTAACATTAAGTATCTCTTTGGCAATCTTTCTCCAAAGAAACAGAGAAAGATATATCTTTTCTATGAAGTTCTTCTAAGGAGTAGATGGATCAATATTTAGTGACTTTTGGTCCTTATCCAAAACATAATTACAGAATCATTAAATGATAAGACTTTCAGGTCAAATGTTGAGTCACATGATTGATTTCACTGTGGAGTCCTAACGACAACCATAGATCTCTGCTTTAGTTGATGACAGGTGACATTCTCTAGGGATGATTCAGTTTAAAACATTTGCTGCCAGAAGTTTGAGCTCCCTGGGGATGTGGTTGTTTATGGTCTAGGCAGGCAACGATTCTCAAATGTTTGTGCATCTGAATCACCTGTTGGGTTGTTAAACGCAAATTGATTGTCTTCACCTCCAGAGTGTCTGATTCAGTAGATCAAGGGTTGGGGATGCAACAAGAATTGGCATTTCTAATACATCCCCATGTGATGATACTGGTACTGCTGGTCTGGGGACTAAATATGAGAAACGCTGCATTTAAGGATGCTTTATTCTCAGACCTCCAAAGTTTATATTTCAGTACAAATTATGTCACTACTAATAACTTTTCTTTTTAACAATTTCTCTATTTTTACTTTAATCTGCTATGTCTATCTTGAATATTCAAATGCAGAAAACATTTATGGCAAGCCTACTCAATGGTGGCACCATTCTAGGAGCCGCATATTCATTAATTTAATGAAGCAAGCAAACCCAAGAAAAAATTTTCTGCCCTCATAGAGCTTATATGCAGTGTTTATAGGTAGAAATGTTAAATATATATTTTGTATTTAATTTGAAAAGCATTCCCAGGACAGATATTGTAGTTATAGCAATCTTATTCTATACAATTAATTTAATTTAAACTAATGTTTATTAGAAAAAGGAGGACATACATTTAAACTAAGTAAACGTATTTTCTGTCCTGAAAAGAATCTCATGGTAGACTAAGATATATAATGCATTTGTTAAATATTTCTTTGAATTTTATTCAAATGCTCCTTTTTCTGTGAATATTGAGCAATATTACAGTAATGGTTGTAGTTTTTCTGACTCAAATTAAAATGTTATCCCAAACTGAAATATTTGATATTTTAAAATCAGGTATTTTTAAATACCTGAGGTTTTTACATCAACATAGGAAATACATGGCTAGAAATATTGCCATTTGTCTTGTTGAAAACCTGTATTAAACAGTAGTTTCTGCATTTGTTTCTAGTGTGGTTAAAGCTGATGAGATCCAGAAAATAATCTTGATATTTTTGTTCACACCAACTTATTTGCTCTTTTTTCCACAGGTAGACAAATCCTTATATTTCTGCACATATATTTAGTTTGTAGGGTATTATATCAACATCATTATAAAATATCAGTAAAAATAGTTTTAGGAGTATTGATCATCCAGATGACTTAGAAATCTGCTCGATTTTTAAAATTTATTAAAGCATAATCTTGCTTATCTTACAGTAGTATCAAATTTAGTAACGTGGTTTTTAAAAGCCTATAAATTGTTCCATTACCATGTAATTTGTAGATGGAATAGAATAAGACAGCTGTGTGGCACAGTATTAGAATAAAGAAGCAAACGGTGTTTGGGACATGAAGGACTTTCTGTATATCCTTCGCTAAAAAATTGAAACTGTGGCATTAGAATCTGAGAGCCAGAATTCATATATCTGTTCTACCATTAACTAACCAAGTGACCTTGGACATTTCCCATAACCTCTCAGATTTTCTTTTCTTATCTGAAAAATTGGTTTAATAAGAACACTTTAAAGGATACTTTGAGTTAAATCAAGTAAAACTTCTTAGGCAGACTCCATCACATAGTGTAATAAGTGTTAGCTGTACACATGTTGATGGATATTAATAACAGACAAACAACTACGTCTGTTGATGGAGTTTGAAAAAGAATGAACAAGAGGCAAAAATAGTTCACTGAAATGTTTCCTATTGGTATGTCCCCCTGTGTGTAATGAACCACTAGAGACATGCTCCAAAGAGCAGTGTTTCTGGATCAAACAAACTGAGGAAACACTGGATTTTCTATCACTTTTCTGATACATATTTGCATATCAATATCCTTGAGAAGTTCTGCAAAATATTTCAAAACGTCTCCCAATCCTTTTAAAACTTCCGAAATATAGATCTCATGTGATATCAATTGTGTCCTATAGAACTTTTGTAAAAACACTTTGCAGAATGCTAGCCATACATTTTTACTTTACTGGGCTAATGTGCTGGTAATAGGAAAAGAAAGACAAGTTAGTAGTCAAAGAAAATTAGGGAGAGACTACACAGGAATTTTACAAGCGGAAGGACCATCCTAAAGTGGTAAGCATTACGTCAGTGTGACTTTGATTTAAACAGCAATGGCAGCTTAAAACAATGTAAAAACTAAAGAACAGACAATTTTATAAGCAATGGCATGTGTCTGATATGGTGGGAAATAATAGTGTCAGCACATTCCACATGGGTAATTGGTTTTCATTGTGCATATTCCCAGCAAATTGGGCCTTTTGCTCCTAATTTAAACACCCATTTTTGCCTAATTATGTTGTGTATTTACATCTCACATTATCTTTGTTAACACGTGGAAATTCAGCTGGTGACCTAGCAGGAAGTCCCTTGGAGCCATAACTCTTAATTACCTTCCCTGGAGCCAGAATGGTTTGAATTGAGAGGTAGTCACAATTGGTTACAGGAAAAGTGCTGCAAAAAAACACACAGATGTACAAGCCTTGGTGGTTTTGATCTATACATTTTTGCTCAGTATTTTTTAGTAGTCAGTAGCACAGGCTTTACATTCAAATAAGATAGGTTCAAGTACACGCTGTACTATTAACAAGATGGTATGAGCTTAATAAGTTACTTAATTGTTAAGTGCCTCAGTTTGTTGAATGCTAAAATAGAGAAATAACAATAATACCTAATCCTGTAGGAATTCAGAAAAAAAAGATGTGAGAATATGTATAAATCCTCTGAAATACAGAGCATGATCACTAAAGATGACATTATTTTATAAGTATTAATTATAATTATTTCCTTGTGTTTAGTGAGAAGTGATTAAATATTGGCTGCCCCCAAATTATAAGTATTTATAATGAATAGTATTCAGTCATACAAAGCAAGCCATTAATTTCTGTCCTTATTTAAATTATTTGTCTATTTGATGTTTTATATTCTCATTACACATCAGCTTTTGTTTCATATTTAATGTTAAAATATTAATTTGCTTCTTGGTGTGCTAACTGTTCTTTTTTTTTTTTTTTTTTTTTGAGACAGAGTCTTTACTCTGTCACCAGGCTGCAATATAGTGGTAGGGTCCCGGCTCACTGCAACATCTCCTCCCAGGTTCAAAGGATTCTCCTGCCTCAACCTCACGAGTAACTAGGATTACAAGCAGTAGCCACCACACCTGGCTAATTTTTGTATTTTTAGTAGAGACAGGGTTTCACCATGTTGGCCAAGCTGGTCTTGAACTGCTGATCTCAGGTGATCCCCCTGCCTCCACCTCCCAAAGTGCTGAGATTACAAATGTAAGCCACTTTGCCCGTCCTCTAACTACATTCTTAAATATTTGTTCAATGTGTTAGTGATTTTTATCATTATTAAACAAAATAATTGGAATAAAAACCAACACCAGCTATTTCATGATTATTTAAATTTAGTACACTTCAGCAATGACACTGCTTTTATTGACAGCATGAGAAATGGTTAGTCAATAAAAGATTTAAGACTGAGAAATGTGTCTTTTATGATGGAATTCAAATGATCTAATGTAGGTAAAAACTAAATATTTAGGTCCCATTTCATGTAATAAAAGAGCTGGTGTTCTAATATTGATTTTATATGACTCTTTTAACATAAATACCCTAATGACAGCTACAGGTTATTAACTCTATTTTGTTGATTAAAAATTGTTCTAATGACTACATACATTATACCAATGACATCTCATGAAAATTGTAGAATAAGTATCATTATCCCCAATTTTCAGATGAGAAAACTGAGGTAAAAGAAAAGTGGGAATTGTCTCAACCTAGTACTTCTTTCTCTGTCTTTCTTTGGGAGACAGAAGATGCATCATTACTAGAAACGAGCATTTCAGGACTTAGGCAGGGCTAATTATAGCCCCCCATTTTCCAGGAATTTTTTTTTAATGGATAGTCATTTGTCTTCAGCTAGATCAGGGCCATTTCCATGAATGTCTTGGGCGTCAGTTGGTAGGGATTGATTTTTTCCCACGTTTCGGATTGCAAGTTCTGTGTTTATACAAATGAAGTGATTCATGGCATGTTTCTTTTGTGTTGCGAAAGCCTATATGTACTAAAAGTGAATGAATTTGAGAGAGAGAAAAGAAAGAAATAGATACTGTGAAGCCCTTGAATTATGACATTTCTAAATTCAGCTTAAACTCTGCCTTTTTGTGTTTCTATCGTGTCACCCACTATGTTTTAGTTTTTATTTTTAAGGTAATTAAGTCAGGTTTCTGCAATTTGCGATTAGAAGAGTTGCTCCTATTTAAATCAAGAAGGTTAGATATATTATCCAAAATAACGTGGCTGATTAGTAGTAAAAGCAAGAATCAAACCTAGGTCAGTTAGTGCAAAAGCCCATTCTTTGAACACTGGAGACTTTATCATAGTTTGACAAATAAAAATCCAGCAATCATTTTTAAAATTGGGTTATTTGTTTTCTTGCAACTGAATTGTTTGAGTTTCTTATGTAATTTGGATATTTACCCCTTGTCTGATATAAAGTTTGTGAATATTTTCTCTTAATCTATAGGCTGTTTCTTCACTCTTGAATTGTTTTCTTTACCATGGAGGAACTTTCATTTTTTTTCTCTCTAAATGTTCCATCAAATTAAAAACAGGTGCTCCATTAATTTACTAATATGAAATTTATTTGATCTAAACTTCATAAGGGTTTCATTCTGTTTGTATTTTCATTGGTACACTATAGTTGTGCATAACTTGGAAGTACCTGAGATATTTTGATACTTTTATACAATGTGAAATTATCAAGACTGGGTAACTGGGATATCTATCACCTCCAGCATTTGTCTTTTCTTTGTATGGGCAACATTACAATCCTTCTCTTCTAACTATTTTTAATTATACAATAAACAATTGTTAAGTGTAATTTACTTACCCTACTATTGAATACTGTAACTTAATGTGAGCTATTTATTTTTATTTTTCCATAAGTTATTGGGTTACAGTTGGTGTTTGGTTACATGTGTAAGTTCTTTAGTAGTGATTTGTGAGATTTTGGTACACCTATCACCTGAGCAGTAAACACTGAACTGTATTTGTTGTCTTTTATCCCTCACCACTGCCACTCTTCCCCCAAATCCCCAAAGTCCATTTCATCATTGTTATGTCTTTGTGTACTCATAGCTTAGCTCCCACATATCAGTGAGAACATACAATGTTTGGTTTTCCATTCCTGAGTTACTTCACTTAGAATAATCATCTCCAATCTCATCCAGGTCATTGTAAATGCTGTTAATTCATTCTTTTTTATGGCTGAGTAGTATTCCAGTAGATGTTGGTGTGGATGCAGTGATAAGGGAACACTTCTACACTGCTGGTGGGAATGTAAACTCGTACAGCCACTATGGAAAACAGTCTGGAGATTCCTTAAAGAGCTAAAAGTGGAACTATAATTCGATTCAGCATTCCCACTGTTGGGTGTCTACCTCCTAGAGGAAAATAAGTCATTATATGAAAAAGATACTTGCATACACATTATTTATAGCAGCACGATTCACAATTGCAAAATAATGGAGCCAACCCAAATGCCCATTAGTCAATGAATGGATAAAGAAACTGTAATACACACACACACACACACACACACACACACACACACAATGGAATACAATTGACTCTACTTCTAGGTATCTATTCAAAGGATTTGAAATCAGTATGTTCAAGAGATATTTGCTCCCATGTTCACTGCAGCATTGTTCACAATTACCAAGATATAGAATCAACCTAACTGTCCATCAGTGGATGAATGGATAAATAAAATGTTGCTCATATATGCAATGGAATATCATTCAGCCTTTAAAAAGAAGGAAATTCTGTCATTCGTAACAAGGTGAATAAACTCAGGAGACATTGTACTAAATTAAATAAGTCAGGCACAGAAAGACAAATACGACATGATCTCACTTATATGTAGAATCCCAAACAATCAAATTCAAAGAATCAGAAACTAGGATGATATTTACCAGAGACTAGAGGATGACAGGGAAGTTGAGAGATATTGGTTAAAGCATATCAGATTTCAGTTACATAGGATGAATACATTGGTTGTGCTCTAATTGCACAGCATGGTGACTATAGTTAATAATAATATATTATGTATTTCAAAATTGCTAAGCACAAATTTCAAATGTTCTCATTATAAAAAAAAGTATTCAATATATGAATTAGCTCAATCTAACCATTCCCCATCATATACATATATCATAACATCACATTGTACTCCATAAATACATACAATTATAATTTGTCAATTAACACTAAAATGGATTTTAAAATATCGATAATTAGTGTGAGAGTGAGAGGAACATCTTTTAATAATTCTTGGACATTTTTCTAATTCCTTGTAGTAAAAAGTCAATAAATTGATAAAATGTAATCCTAAATTCTCATTATCAGCAACTACTTTCACAGTAAGGCCTTTTAAAACAATTAAAATTGATATTCATAGCAGATTATTGAATAAAAAAGACAGCTTTTCCTAACCAGATCATCAATTGTGATTCTAAAACAGAGATATCATGTTCACATAGTGTTAAATTTGATTCTTAGAGATTACAGTCCTAGACTGGTGGTCTCCAAGAGCACGTTGCCCAAACAGAAGCCAAACAGTTGGCATGGTCCAAGGTAGACAGATAAACAGCTGAAGCTTCTTTAAGTTGTTGAAAATAATGTACCAACAACTCAACTGAGTTGCTGATGACAACGCAATGATGGAACTGGATAGCCTGTAATAACATTTTGATTTCGTGGGGAATGTCTTTTCTACATTGGAGCTAATAATAAGCTATGACTATTGACATAGAGAGGTAGAAGTTTTCCTGGTGTTTTGACTCTGGATGTTATTTATATATTACTAAGTCTGGTAATTTATATGAACAATGATACCCCATGCTGACCACCCTTATAAGAACCTCGAATAAATGCCATTTGGTAAGTAAAATACCGTTTTTTTTTTCAGTTGCCAAAAGTACAAGCAGTCTGCAGTTGCTGGAGTTGACTATTTCCCCAGGGCGAGGTGTTATGATTCCCCACACTGTCTTAGAAGGTCCACCACTGCCAGAATATTTCATGGGGTGCTCTTACAGATCATCCAACATGAGCTGATATATCATTTTAACTGCAGTTCTGGGAAACACAAATGGAGATGTTGGGTTGGAAATATACGAGGTGTACTGAACAGGGGGTGTTTTGATTGTGAATGCAGAGGATCTCAAGAAAATATGTACTCCTCTGAAACTGTTTCCGTATGTTTCCTGATGCACAGATTCCACTACAGGAGACGTAGTGTTATCTTGATTAATGCCTTCATCGTAAATACATGATAAATGAGACCTTACATCCACTCTGGCCCTCTCTCACTGTAACAAGATCAAAGTAACTATATTTCATTCTACTATGAAGGTATTTTTTTAATGTTGTGTAATGCAGAAAGGTGACCTACTCTTATAGCAGCTCTACTTTTATGCATGCCTACAAAGAAAGAAGAAAATAATTTCTAAGTTTAAGATCTCTTTTGTGCTCTAAGAGATAATCCTATTTTTTTTTTTTTTTACATAATGTGAGGATGTTACAGAAGATAACATTCTTTTCCTTTTTGTATTTATTCATGCTATATTTTGGAAAAAGAAAATAAAGGTGATGTTTATCATTTGTTTCAAATAAAATTTTGTCTAAATGTTTGTTCTTTGGAGTTCTTTAAAGGATTTTTTGGCATTTAATTATGATAGAAATTTCCCATTATTTTCTATTTAAAGCAATTTTTCAGTGAGCATCCTATATACCTGTTTACCTGTAAATTAAATTATTAGAAGTGAAGATGCTAATGTTTAAAATTAAGTACTTAATTATCTCAATTACATTCTAATGTATTAAAGAAAAAAATTTTATATAAAATTTTTTTTATATAAAAAAAGTTTTATTTTCACCTAAAACTGAAAATATAAAATTTAACAGGTTTTATTCCTTTAGACAATTTGGCATTTATTTTTGCTTGGTAAGGCTAATCCTAAACAATGATTACCAAAAAAGAAAAATAATAACTCCAACAGTATTATTTTCCATTTGTAGCAATGTTTTTACACGTGCATTTTTATTTCATAGAAAATTGATTTCTGCCTAAGAAAGGCTGAAAAGGAAGCAAGTTTAATTTTTTCTTCAAATGTTTAGCTTATTTTCCCAGCACCATTTATTTCATTCTCCAGAGAATGGAAGTGTTAAATTGAGAAAAGTTTCTTAAGCACACAGAGCATCAGTTAGTTATCTCTTCAATAAATTTATTGTTGTCTTTTCAGTGGACAGTACAAAATAGCTAACAAAATAGTCCATGTGAAAACAACTCATAACCACAGACAGCTATTTAACATTTTATTAAAGATTTGAAACTACTGTTTCAACTTGCCAGGACTTTTCTATTGTGTATGCTAATTAATTTCCTAAAACAAAAATTTATTTCAGTAAAAGCTATAGTTTTCCTTAAAGGAAAAAATTTGCATACACAAATTTCTTATGTCCTAAAGGATGATTTTCTATGCAACAATTATTGACAAACTTCTGGTAACTACTGTCATGGGAATACTAAGATGATGCTGTTGACACATCATGTGATAGGCATGGGCTTTGACTTCATTTGCTATGTGATGGAAAAGGATTTTCTTTGAATCATTTTCCCTTGTGACCCATACCTTGGAATTGAAAGCCAGAACACAGTAGATGTTCAAGGCATTCTAATTGATTGAATTCACATGACTGGGTTTGGCAATTCAATCCCTGTCTGTAACAAAGAAAATTGCTAAATAATTACCATTGTGATACGGTCTAACATCCTGAGATTAGACACCAGTTCTCAATTTTATTAGAGCTACACCTTAATTAACAATATTTAGCAAGCAATAAACAGTTTATGAAGTTTGTTCAACTAGGTATTGATATTAGTTCACGTGAATTTAAAAATGTTAAAATGCAGCAGATTTTTGCTGTTGTTGTTTTTTGAGACAAAATTTTGCTCTGTCGCCCAGGCTGGAGTGCAGTGGTGTGATCTTAGCTCACTGCAACTTTTGCCTCCTGGGTTCAAGGAATTCTTCTGCCTCAGCTTCCTGAGTAGTTGGGACTACAGGCACGTGCCACCACACCTGGTTAATTTTTGTATTTTTGGTAGAGATGGGGTTTTCACCATATTGGGCAGGCTTTTCTCAAATTCCTGACCTCATGATCCTCCCATCTAGGCCTCCCAAAGTACTGGGATTACAGGCATGAGCCACCGTGCTGGTCAAATGCAGCAGATTTAGTGGCATTCACAATCCTTGCATGTACCTAGACTTGGCTGCCATAAAGAAGCATTCTTTGCAATGTCTTAGGGGAATTGGGGAGAGAAATTCTGCAGAACTAAACAGGCAGGCAGCCCACTGGGACACATGCTGTTGTAATGGCTATCGTGCCAGCGCACAGTATTGAAGGGCATAAATAAAATGTGATAGAAAGAGAAGGGAAAGAGAAAAACTCTATTTCCATTGGGACATATAAAGTATAGTGATAATATTCTAACAACAGTTATATAGATTTTCGTCAAAATCTATTTTTAAAGTGGAAGATTAGAGTTGAATTTTGTTCAAAAATGAAGGTTATGTTCCTTATCAGTTTTTGAAATAGATGACAGATTAATAGCTAAATACCTCTCATTTTAAATATGAAACCAAAACTTGAGGATGATAAACTAAGTGTGATATGGAATGTTAAGAAACATGGCTTTGGTCTGATAATATCAAACTGGAATAGTGGTGAGCTACGGTTTAAAAGCTGTGTCCCATCCAAAATTCATGTGTTGAAACATAATACGGAATGTGAGAGTTCTAAGAGGTGGGGCCTTTGGGGAAGTGATTAAGTCATGAAGACTACATATGAGGCTACACCCTCATGACTTAATCACTTCACCCTGGATTAATATAATTATAATAGAGGCTTCAAACAGTTGCTTCACTTTATCTTGCTTTCTTTCCCTTCTACTTTTTGTAATGTGCAGATGAAGTAACACCCAATTATGGCTAAAGGCCAAAGGTACCATCTTACATGGTGGCAGACAAGAGAGAATGAGAGTGAAGTGAAAGTGGAAACCCTTTATAAAACCATCAATGATCAATGATGCTTCACTGGACATTAACCTGTTGGTGCCTTTATCCTGGACTTCTCAGCCCACACATGTTACAGTAGGTAGATAAGTATGGCAGGCAGCTCCTCCCAATATGATCAAGCAGTTGTTAACTGTCTCTCTAAAATGATAACTGGTCACAGCCAGTGTTGGAGAAAGGCAGTCTCTAAATAGACAGAAACATCTGAAACTGGTGATCAGCGCCCTTCTCATAAGATTTCAGGAGTTGGGTGAGTGGGCTCACACATATGCACTGAGACAAAATGGTGGAGTTTAACTGGTATAGGACCTTCTAGGAACATTCGACTGGTAAGGGAAGAATGCCCAAAGTGAGCATGAGCACAACTCCAGGAAACACACTGTGCATGCAGCCCCTCCCAAGTGTTAGAAGGCCACTGCACATACAAACAGCCCACCCCAAGGGAAGAATCAGGGGAGAAGGGACGCAAGACCCTAGAGTATGCCAACTGTATTAATCCATTCTCACACTGTTGATAAAGACATATCCAAGACTGGGTAATTTATAAAGATAAGGAGGTTTGATAACACACAGTTCCACATAGCTGAAGAGGCCTCACAATCATGGCAGAAGGCAGAAGGCATATCTCTCATGGTGGCAGAAAAGACAGAATGAGAGCCAAGCGAAAGTGGAAACCCCTTTTAAAGCCATCATATCTCATGAAACTTATTCACTATCATGAGAACAGTGTGGGGGAACTGCCCTCATGATTCAGTTATCTCCCTTTGGGTCCGTTCCACAACCCATGGGAATTATGGAAGCTACAATTCAAGATGAGATTTTGGTGGAGACACAGCCAAACCGTATCACCAACAGGTAAAATCCTAAGTCAAAGGTCAAACCAGGCACCTGATCTCTCAAGTCACCTGCTTGGCCCTCTTCCAAATGTACTTCTTTAGATTCCTGCTCTAAAGCTTTTTAATAAACTTTCACTCCTGCTCTAAAACTTGCCTCAGTCTCTTATTCTGCCTTATGACCCTCAGTGAAATTCTTTTTGTTTCTTGGAGGAGGCAAGAATTAGGTTGCTGCAGACCTGTGCAGATTCGTCTGGTAATTCAGACAGTGAGAAAACACATTTTTAATATTGATAAATTACCTCATTTCAAGTATTCTGTTATAGCAGCACAAACAGGCTAAGGCAACATGTTACAGGCTGAATTGTGCTCCCCAATATTTACATGTTAAAGTACTAACGCACGCCCCCAACCCCAGAATATGGCTATATTTAGGGATAGGGATAGGGTGTTTGAAGAGATTATTAAAGTAAAATGATGTAATATGGTGGGCACTAATCCAATATGAACTGGTGATCTTATAAGAGGAGATTAGGACACAGGCACACACAGAAGAAAGACCATGTGAAGACACAGGGAGAAGACAGACATCTACAAGAGTGGACCCATGATAAATCAACCCTGCCAACACCTTACTCATGGATGTCTAGCCTCCAGAACTGTGAGAAAATAAATTTCTGTTGTGTAAGCCACCCAGTCTGTGGTACTTTGTCAAAGAAACCCTAGCAAATTAATACAATGAGATTCGTGCATAATTTTCTTCAGTTTTTTTAATTCTTCAGAACATGTTTCCTCTCAAATTCAGTTTTGTAAAGGAAATTCTTCTACAAAGGTAAATGTGTGGAAAGGTGTTTTTTATTGATTATCACAGTGATCAGGATTATCTGTTTTTTTTTTTTTTTTTGACCAGTTCAGCACTGTTCTTATAGTTTTTAAGAAAAGAAAATAGCTCACAGCAGTCAGATCTATGAGGTACACAGGCCCAGAGACACATGAGTATGGGACTTGTAATGTACTTCCCCATACACTTGGGGCAATTGTTTAAGGTCAGTTTGTTCCTGACTTGCTGACTCACCTGTTATTTGTGTCACAAATCCCAGAAAAGTGAAGAGCATGTTCCTGGAATTTGTGACACAAATAACAGTATATAGACAATAAATAGCTTATGTTATTTTAATGTAAATTATTGGTAAACAATGCAGAAACCACCTCTTCTTTTCTTTTAAAAATCTGGTCGGGTGCAGTGGCTCATGCCTGTAATCTCAGCACTTTGGGAGGCTGAGGTGGGTGGGTCATCTGAGGTCAGGAGTTCAAGACCAACCTGGCCAAAATGGTGAAACCCTATCTCTACTAAAATTAAAAAAAAAAAAAAAAAAAAAAATAGCTGGGCATGGTGATCGGTGCCTGTAATCCCAGCTACTTGGGAGGCTGAGGCAGAAGAATCACTTGAACCTGGAAGGTTGAGATTGCAGTGGGCCGAAATCATGCCACTACACTGCAGCCTGGGTGACAAAAGGAAATCTCCATCTAAAAAAATAATCACCTGTAACTGCCTCTAATGGAAACATATATTCAGGGAAACTTGAATCTAGGCTCCTGGGGTGCAATCCTCAAGATTGGTACCAATAAACAAAAAAAAATTAATGTAAGTAGTCCTATTTATATTAATTTTGGCCAACCTTCTTCTTTTCAGGACAAGATACCTTATTATTTGCTTCTTATGACAACTCTACAATATATGTATTAGTAATTCATGAATTTATGACGAAAAGAGGCAAAGATAGCTTAAGCAATTTGCCATATTCACATAGCTTATAAATTACTGAGCCAAAAATTGAAACTAGATATCTCTTACTCCGAAACATTTCTTTTCATCACTTTGCAATCTTTGCCTGTGCCTATCTTCTACAAAAAGATTGGCAATGAGTAGTTCAAACGGTAGACTCTCAATAGCTTTACTAGAAATAATATTATTTCAGTTAATTATAGTTGTTAGGGCTCTGACAATGATATCCCAAAATATGAAACTTCAGCATGCTGAGTACTTGAATTCAAGGAAATTAAGAGGCCTCAGAAATAAACCTAAACCAAGGTCTCTCTCTGACCTTTCCCCAGCCCTCTGTCTCTCTGTTCCTCTTTTTTTTTATTCCCCCTAAAGCATTGGACAGGTCTATCTCTGGAATTTTCTTATCTGACTAAGAAAACTTCTTCCAAAAAGAAAGTAATTGTCTTAAAACTCTGTCCCTAGGAATCTCATCAGATACCCAGGAAAGATTAATCAACCAGGAAAAGAATGGTTTGAAAGTCAAAGATAACACCCAGATTTTTCAACTATTCTTCTAAAGGTAGTTCTGAAAGCTTACCTGGGAAACTTTGTCTGCATGATTAGACAATCTTTGTTCATAATGAAGTTCCACCCTCATCTTTCTGCCACCTCCCCAGAGCTCAAAGGAACTTTGTTCCAGGCCATTGTCCTATAAGCTCATTCATTTCCCCTGAAAATTATTTACTTTTAAACCCTCCTTTCCACCTACACTATGACAAAGAGTACATAAGCATCTGGACCTTGTTGGATTATTGGGTAATCATTTTGCAGCAACTCCCTCAATTTATTTAACTTGCATAGATTAAATACATTCGTATGTCTTTTTTCTCCTATTAGTCTGTCTACTTTCACTCATTTCATCAAAGCTCCAGAGAGGCCAGAAGAGAAGATTGGTTTCCACCCCTACAAAGTATTCAAGCTTTTTTTCCTATCATGTTTAGAATCTAATATATTGGTAATAGAAGAGGAAAGAAGAACTCAAGTTTAGAACTAGAGGGTTCTAAAGGAAAGCCATTCTGGGTAGTAAGTTAATAACATAATTCACTCAATAAATATTGATGGAGCATTTCTTCAGTCTGAAGCATTGCCCTACGAGCTGAAGATAGGCATAAACCTGAATTCAGAGTTTAGAGCATGATGGGATAACATAGACAAATTAAAGTATCAATTATAAAATTTTTAATGCTACAAGTGCATAAATGGCTTGGGGACTTAAACATAGCTTACAGTTCAGATTTTGAGGTAAGATTTCTATGCAAAAGGAGAGAATCTCAATAAAATAGAGGGAATTAAAATAGATGGATTTGGGGAGACTAAAAATAAGGAAAAAATATGAGTAGAAATCTCTGGTTATATCTCATTTCTGACCATAATTTGAATTTTCACAGAAGAAATGATACATATATATTCTTAGTTATAGAGATTAGAGTCCTTCCTGGTAATACCACATATATTTATTTTTCTTTAGGATAATGTATAAGAATTCCTAGGCTTTGGCCAAATATTGTGCCGATATTTTAGACTTGTCTTATAAAGCCTTGGTTTTTCTGAAGCTGTTGATCATTGAACATGTGTCACAGTAGTTTCTTAGGGCTGCGATGACACATGGACACAACTGGATGAAAACAACAAAAATTTATTCTGTTCCAGAGGCTAGAAGTCTGGACTAAGAGTCAGTAGGGTTGTTTCCTACTGGAGTTTGGGGACAACCTATTCAATGCTTCTCTCCTAGCTCCTGGTGGTTGTGGGTAGTTCTTGCCAACCATTGGTTTGTAGGTACATCACAACAATCTTTGCCATAATGTTTGCCAGGTATTCTTTCCTGTGTCTTTTCTCTTCTTCCAATCAGGACACCAATCATATTGGATTAAGGCCCACGCTAATGGCTTCATGTTAACTTGATTACATCTACAAAAGCCCTATTTTTAAATAAGGTCTCATTTCAGGTATTGATATTAGAACAACTTTTTTGGGGCACACAATTCAACCCATAATATATGTCTCTACAGAAAGTATCTTCTTTGGCATCCATGAAGATTGTATCAGTTATTTATAGCCAGAATAATACCGTGCAACAAATAATCACAAAACCTCATAACATGCAATCCTAAATATGGATTTTGGTTTACAGATCTGAAGATTGGCCATTTCTGGTGACCTGAGCTGAGCTCTGTGGTCTCACTCTCACTTAGACTCCTGAGGTCAGCTGCAGGTGAACTAGTTTTCCTTGCTGACTCTGATTGGACTCTCTCACATGTTTGAATGGTGACTGGAACATCTGAGCTGATTGGTTCTGCTACAGTTATCTAATCTTTGAACAGGCTAGGCTGAGGGGAAAGAAGAAAGGTGGAAACACAGTGCTTATTCAAGCCTCTGCTCGTGTGAAATTTGTTATTATCCCATTGGCCAGAGCAAGTCACATGGCTAAACCCAGAGTGAGAGTAAAGGACACCACAAAAAAACATAGAGAGACTTGTAAAGAGACCAGGCAACCTTGGGACCGTTAGTTCAACTAATTTATAATGTGCTAGACTGATTTCCCTCCTATTAGTCTGTCTACTTAAAGACATACGAATGTATTTAATCTATGCAAATAATGTGTTATTTCTGTCATTTACTCTGTTTCTCATTTTAAAAATTCATCTTTACATTTCTTTACATTTTTTCTCACAAATGAGCTCCCCCAACCCACTAAGATAACCTTTCAATTATCCTCTACTTTTCTCTCTATATCCACTCAGATATTTTATATATATTTTCTTTTTTTTAGAAATATTTAATTTTCTTAGTACACACCAAACAACACCTTGGATGTCCTAAAATGAATTTATGTCTCCTCTGCTCTTCTTCTCTTAATAACTATCCATTCATTGCCCATGAAATTACAATTACTTGTCCTGAACAGAATTTTTAAAGTCTTTTCTCTTTTGGCATTTCCTTTAAAAAATATTCTTTCTGTAAAATATATTTTAGATTTATCCCTTTTCTTCTATTCTTACCACGTCAAATAGGCTCATAATTTAACACTTGAATTATTTGTTTTTCACAATCTATTACATATGCTTTCATCAAATTACCTTAGCTCAAGTATTATTTTCACTTCGATACATCCTTTCCAAAGTTACAACGACAAAGCGAATCTGTTTTTCACTTTGCTGCTTAATCCTTCTGGCTCTTTGCCAGCTTGGTCCCATCCAGCCTTTTCAGCTTTATTTGTTATTGTTTTCTTGTAAGAGTTACAGCTTCCTAAGGGCAAGACTTTGTCTCTGTTATTGCTACGGAATAGCATAGTATCTTGCCAAGCAAGATATAGGGTACAATGTATATGTTGAACAGAATTAGAGTCACATACTCCCCTGTTTTCTAATCAAAATGATATCTTCCCCTTCACTTCTCTCTTTGACTTTTGCCAGTACCAGCCTAGAATGCCACTTTCTTACAATTATAAAATTCCCCTCAAAGGGATGTAGAGCAGAAAGAAAAGTCTCTTCTCAGTATGCTCATAATTTGTAGGGAAGAAGTGTTTATATGAATAAACAAGTGCGTATAATAAAATATAGTAATTGCCAGGACAGAAATATTCATTGAAAGCTATGGAAATGTAGAAAAGGATACATAAACCAGCATGGATTGAACAAGCAAGTCTTTTTGAAGAGTGAGAGTAGAATTCTTCAGGCAGAGAATGCAGAAAGCAGAGCAGGGAGGTGTGGATTGAGTTGGCCATGAAGAAAACAACAAACAGTATATCACTGAAGTGTTCAAGTTGTTGAATGCTGAAATAGAGATTGGTAGGGAATTCAGTGGATGTGAACCATGTCTTGGAGGGTTTTTATGCCATACGAAAGAACTTGAACTTAATACATTTTGAGATGCTTGAAGGCAATTTTTAAGCAGGAGAATAACAGGTACAAGTTCATCATTTCAATCCTGGAATCCTGGAACAATCCTTAAAACATTAAGTCCCAGGTCCCAGTATTTATATGGCACTTACAACCTCCAAGCTCTGAGACTCATTCTCTTAATCTTCCTTTTAAACGTTATAAGTAATCCGAGAAACATTTCTCGGTTAATATATTCACGCCTTAATGGTTGACTTAGTCGGCCTCGTTCTTTTTCCCCAGGGTTCTCAAATGATGGTTTTCCACAGACAAAACATTAGTGAGAAGGGTGAAACAAAAGCGAGCCTTTCTAATTATATGGCAAAAATGTGAAAGAAATTTTTTTTTGACAAATGCTAATGAGACAGCCAGGCGGGACGAGGGCTCCTGGCAAAACTCCAACCGGCCTACACACTGGAGTGGAGACACGGAAGTCAGCCCCGTTTTCAGCGGGGAGGAACCTGGCCCCTCCTCTTTCTGTGTGGAACCTGGATTCAAAGGGCGAGGTAGGAAGCACATCAACATTAACTCTGGCCTTGCAGAGTCCCTGTTCCCCCTTTTATCCTTTTCATCCAATAAAAGCCTCCTTTCCTCATGCTTCAAGCCATCTGTGAGCCTCAATTTTTGTGGCTATGGGATGGACAAGGATCCCATCTTTTTTTTTTTGAGACGGAGTCTAACTCTGTCGCCAGGCTGCACTGCAGTGGTGCAATCTCGGCTCACTGCAACCTCCGCCTGGGTTCAAGCAATTCTTCCGCCTCAGCCTCCCGAGTATCTGGGACCCCAGGCGCGTGCCACCAGACCTGGCTAATTTTTGTATTTTTAGTAGAGATGGGGTTTCACCATGGCCAGGATGGTCTCCATCTCTTGACCTCGTGATCCGCCCACCTCGGCCTCCCAAAGTGCTGGGATTACAGGCATAAGCCACCGTGCCCAGCAAGGATCCCATCTTTAGCTACACAAAGGCAAAGTCCAGCAACACTAACTTTTGATAGCGTTCAGATCTGTCAGATATATAATGATGCAGCCTTAGAAGGCTAAATGAATAAAAATTGATGAGGTCATTTGGAGTATTTAGAGAATGAAGATACCTCAATAAAATTATATTCAAGATCATTTATTTCTAAAAATAATTGCAAATAAATGGATATAGTTTTGTCTAAGAATAGCCCAATAGATAAAATAGATTTTTCCACCTTGGGGAGAAATAGAGTAATTTTTGCTTTTATTTTAGTCTGTAAAAATATAGGACAACACTTAAACTCAACATGAAGTGCAGGCATGGAAATTAGAAAGTTGGAGAAGAATCTGTAGCACAAGCATAGATTTATTTGAAAGGCTAAATTAATTTTCACATGCTTATGTATGAAGTTGCCTAACTATTCCATTATGTGTTAATAATAAAATAACCCATATGTGCAAAATGTATATATCACACCAAGACAAAATGTTTAAAATGCCAAGTAAATACCACAACAAATGTATGGAAAATGCTTTACTGATGGTTTCACTTTGCAAAGTCTTTTGATTTTTTTTTTCTCTGTTATTATTCTTTCACAGCAGCACAGAATGGAAGAATTCTGTTTTTTATAGAGGAATCTTGTTTTGGTACAATTTTACATTTATTCAGTTTATATTTAACTGAAAATTTAAGACATTGTGCTTTGTAATTTTTAAAAATAAGTATTTAAAACCATGTAGAGCTGTGAGGCTGATTCTCAGAGCAGCATGGCTTTGAGAGAAACTTAAGCGCTGGTGCCAAGTCTTCTTTCCTTGTTCTACTTTAAACTTTTTCTTGTTTAATCTTCATTGTTTAGGAAAAAATTTCAGACATTGATTATCAGTTTCCATTGTTGATTTAATGCTTTTCTTTTTGGCAAATACTCATTTATCAATATTTCTATGTGTGTCTGAGAAGGATTTCATTTTGCATGAATTCAATCATCTATCTAATAAAAATGCACATTACTTCTAGACCCAATTTTTCAACATGATAATATTCTTTTGTTTATGTAAACTCGGCGGGGCATTAGAAATGACTTTTGTTTCTTGACTCTTCATTTGGTTCACCTACATTATTAACTAGTTCTATTTTTCTTAATATTTTGTTAGCTCTTTTCCATATCCATTTCTCCAATGTCTTGAAAATGACAAGGATTTGAGGGTGATTATTATTCATGATGCTTCTTAGCTTTATACCAGTCTCACTTTTGTCACTGTTGTCCTGAACGTCTTTTTAATACTCAAGAGAAGGTTGGTGTTCAAGTTGAATTTAAGCCATCTCTGTGGAATCCTTAGCAATCTTAGCAATAGCAGTTTGTTCTCCATCATCCATAGATAAACTACAGCTCTAGAATAGTCACTCTGCAAAGATAACCACTGACATTTTCTCAACTTAAACTGTGCTAAGGGGTAGAGTTTGCTCTTTGGAAAAGTTGTTTTTAAGATAGTGCTTTATGGAAATCTGTAGGCCTACAGCTTTGTCCAGAGCTCTTGACTATACCTGTATACATTTTTCTGGTGCCTACACCTTACTCCTTAGGCACTGTAGTGTGATGGTAAAGAACATAGGCTGTAGACTCAGGCACATCTTACTTCTAACATTAGTTCTCCCACTGGATGATTAAATTACCTAATTTTTCTAAGGTGAAGAAATGCTTTCCACCAATAAAGAAAATCAAGGTGGTGGTGATTTCGAAGGCAAAGATTGAAGAGAAGAAGGTTGGACAGTGAGATGAGACAAGGATTTGTCTTTCTCTGGTGCCACTTGCTTACCCTGGAAAAGTTGCCTTAAAGGTGAAAAGCTGAGAAGTTGCATTGGAAGTCTCGGAGGGAAATCCAGGCAAAAACATTGGTATCCAGGGCCCACTAATGGTGGAAGGAACTTAATAAATAATCTCTACTTTGAGGTGAAATCATGAAGGAATACATCCTAGAAGTGAGGGTAAGTGAAAGAGAAGGCAGAATAACATTTTCAGGGACTGAGGCTGACTTAGCCTGACCACTTGTCAGAAGCAAAGTTTAATCATCTTTGAGCTATTATAACATACAGAACCTTAAATTATCTCCATAATTTTTCAGTGTCCAATATTTAATAGTAATAGTAATAATAGTAATTTAAAAAACCCAACAGGGCCAACCCTCGGTGGGGTGAGTGATACTGCTTTTGAGCAGGAAGGTGATGTTCTTATTTAGGCCAAGATGAAGACCCCAAAAAGAGAAGAGCAGCTACTGGATAAAGGAGCAGAAAGGCAATGTGTTAACAGGGGTGTCAGACTTTGTGAGTAACTTGTTTGGAATGGCTTTCACATTTGTATTGTCGGGGTCCAGGAACTTAGATAGTCTCTTAGATAGTCACACATAAGATTGAGTGGTTGGTAATCAGTGCCATACAAGCATGTTCAAATGATGACTGTAGCATCACATCTACCAGTCCCTGACTTTGCACTATCTGACATCATCTATTTTGTTGAACTAGCTGAAAGCTGTGAAGAGTATGCCAGGTATGACCATGTCACCCAGGAAAGAAGTCAAAGGCCTACAAAGACTTTAAAGCTAATCTAAATGCTTCCTTTAAAGCTTGTGCAGCTCTCCTTTCATTATCATAAACAAGCACCCTCTCTAAACCTTGCCACTGGCTGCTTCTTTTTACCCTCATATTTATCCCCTTCAGACACAAGAAAAGGCATTTGAATTTACAGGGAATAGTTTACTTCCTAACACCATTGGTTGAAGCTTCCAGTAGTGTAAACCATCCCAGCTGGGGGCACAATGAGCATACCTGTGTTTTGGGCAGAAGACAAGAATGTCCAGAGGCCATGGAGGATCATAGAGAAGGTTGTCAAGGTCACGTAAGCAGCAGGGGTCTTCAAATGGCTTCTCTTTAGCACCCCCTCTTCTGGTTACACTGGTGGGTAAGAAAATCAACATTCCTATACATGGAAACACATTCTCTCTCTGAGTCAGCATTGCTTCGCAAAGGGGCAGCAGCATGGCTGTCACCACAGCAGGCACTTTGGACATGCCAGCAACCAAGTCAGCATACTCTAGACAGATGAACCCAGCACTGACAGGGCAGCCTCCACAGATATAGGAGCAAAAGGAGCCAGTAGGGGCATGGGGACACTTTTGCTATGTCCTCAGGAAGTCTTAACATGACTATAGCAAGTGGAGCAAGCATGTTCCTGTCTTCACTGGGTAGTTCCAGCTTATTAGCAAAAGCTGCCACTCTCTCCCTAGAACACAGGATGCATGTGGTCATTGCAGGAGCTGAGACTGGGTGCAAGCATGTTGCAGAAACAGCTAGAGAACCAGAAGTGGGACTCCCTCATATCAACCTTGCAAAGTGAAGGCTATGTAAGTGAATGGGATGGAAGCCAGAGAGTTTCTCTTTTAGTCTGTTTTCACACTGCTGATAAAGACATACCCAAGACTGGGTCATTTATAAAGAAGAGGTTTAATGGATTCACAGTTCCATGTGGTTGGGGGAGGCCTCACAATAATGGTGGAAGGTGAAAGGGACTTCTAAACAAGGTGATGGCAAGAGAGTATGAGAGCCAAGTGAAAGGGGTTTCCCCTTATAAAACTACCAGATCTCTTGAGACTTATTTGCTACCATGAGAACAGTATGGGGTAAGACCTGCCTCCATAATTCAATTACCTCTCACTGGGTCCCTCCCACAACATGTGGGAATTATGGGAGCTACAATTCAAGCTGAGATTTGGGTGGGAACACAATCAAACCGTGTCAGTCCTCCAGTGTAATCACATTGGGAAAAAGCTTCCACTAAAAGACATTCCCATTATCATGAGACAGGGAGGACAAGTCAACTCTAACATACTGCTCCTGTTATTTGATAGCCCACCATGGAATTATTAACAGTGAAAAAGGAAAGTCCAGAGCAGCCTAGTGCGCAGAGAACATAGCTCCTCCTAACAAAAATGCCAAGCTCAGTCCCTTGCAAAGGAGCCTAGGTTATCTCAAATTTGAGGAGAAACCAATTATAACTAGCTTAGGGTCTTCAGTTTAAGAGCCTGAGCAGAATTAGCTCCTTCTATATAAAATTCAATATTCAATACATAACCATTGGGTCTAGATTCTATGATTGTAAGACCTCATTGTTGAACATCAAAACCTGTCCTACTACAAAAGCAATGGCCCTAGATTCTGAAAGTAAGAACTTAGACTGAATTGAATCATTGCTTAAAAAAAACAAACCTCAATGTCTATCCCACTGCATAAAATGTTGCCCCAGCTTTTACAAAGACAAGACCCAGAAGTACTGGATTTTTCTCAGTAAACCACACAGCCAGATCTACCACACAAACACTAATCCAATGTCCTGAAAGGTAGAGATCCAGCAGGATTTGCTCTTTCTTAAAGAACCCTAAAGTCCAAAGTGCTGTGTCTGGTACAGAGGTGGATATTATGTCTGAAACTGTAGAGGAGAGCAGCATGGAGGCCATTATGCAACTAACAGAGTATAGAGAATGGCTAGACATCACTGGGGCCATAATACCTGAGACCAAGGTGATTCTAATCTTTGATACTTAGCAATAAACAAAGGGCCGGAGGATGAAAGCCAGGCTATTTCTAATTTAGTCCTCCTACTTTCAAATAAATCTTTCTGAATTTACGTGTTTCAGAGGTAGTGTAGACTCCATCATAAATTCTGTCACATCAACCAAGCTGCAGTTGGAGACTCCAGTCTAGAGTCAGGAGAGACCAACTTCACATTCATCTTCAACTGAGCCAGTAGCCTTTCCTTAATATGTCAGTCATGGGTTCTCCAAGCTGTGACCAGAAGTGACATTCTGAGTGGGCTAAGAAGCACTACTGTCCTCTTCTCCTCTTCTATTTCTTTTTGAGATAACCTAGACATAGATATAAAGTCTGTTCCATAAACTAAGCAAGAACAGAACTCATGCTCTTTCAAGATATTCAAGGGAGGGAAGATGGGTAAAGCAGCATTTGTGGGTAATCAGAATAGGAAGAGCTCTCATCTAGACTTAGCAACTCCACTTCTAGGTGTATATTCTGGAGAAAGTCTAATGTGTTTCCAGAGGCAACTCTGAGGATATTTGTATAAAAAATAATCTATAAGAATAAAACACTGGAAATAGTCTCAAATGTCCATCAACTTACCAAATGGAGAATTGATAACTTAGATAATATATATACACATGTACATATATGTGTGCATCATATACACATGTACATATATATGCATGTTGTATACACACACATATATATGTAAGTGTGTATATATTATATATTTTAAATTATCAAAGGCTTCACTGTTCATGGTTTCAGGCACACAGTCAATCGTGGTTCAAAAGTATTAAATGAAAAACTCCAGAAATAAATAATTGATAAGTTTTAAATTGTGCACTTTTCTAAGTAGTGTGATAAATTATCATGCCATTCTGTTCATTCTGACTAAGAATATGAACCACCTCTTAGTCTAGTTTACCTACACTGTTGACATTCCCCACTCATTAATAACTTAGTAACCATGTTGGTCATCAGATCAACTGTCATGGTATTGTAGTACTCGTGTTTGAGTAACTCTTATTTGGTTTAATAATGGCTTCAAAATACAAGAATAGTGATGCTGGCATATTGCTATAATAGTTCTATTTTATTATTAGGTATTGCTGTTAATTTTGTGACATACCTAATTTATACAATAAACTTAATTATGGGTATGTATGTATGGAAAAAAAACACGTCGCATACATAGGGTTTGGTACTATCTGTGGTTTTATCATCCACTGAGAGGCCTTGGAATGTATCCCAATAGATAAATGGGGACTACTGTATGCATCATAAGTTATCATACATATGGTAAATAGGTATTTGGGTAGATAGATTGATAGACAAATATTATACAACAGTGACAATCATAAATCTTGATGTGGAGGAATCTCATGAACAGTTGAGTAAAAAATAGTCAGAGAAGATGTTCCATAATTTGATGTATAGAATATTTCAAAAACAAGCCTAAACAAATTATTTGGTATACATACTTGGCAAAATTAGAGATAAACAAGTTTCTCTGTGGTGAAAAGGTGGGTGATATTATCCGGGAAGTAGACACAAGAGCTTCAATAGTGTTAGGAATTGTTCTCTCATAAACATGGTGGTCAATTCATAGGTATTTATTTTTGAATATTTTGCACACATTAACAGTTTTTAATCAAGACTTTCTGAAGTGGTGTAGCTAGCATTGTCATGGAAATGTTTATTTCAAAAAATTTGTTTTAGTACAATTTTACTTTTTATGTATTTTTCACACATTATGTTTTCAAGTCAAGAGAGTCTGAAGAATATAGTTTGCATTGTCACAGAAATATTTATTTAACCAATTGTTTTAGTACAATTGTACTTTTTATATGAGAGTGATATGTTTATGAGAGTGATATGTCAAAAACCTAAGTTGACAGATTTTTTATCAATAAGATTAAAATAAAAATTTGAAGTGACAAAAAAATGAATAAGAAGGCATTGAAAGAACTAACTTGGGTGAAAACCTAGGGAAAGGAGAAAGTATGAGGGAGTCGAAATATAACAAAAATATAAATAAGGATATAGACAGCAAGTTGAGTATTTTGGCTGAAAGCTAATGAACATAGAAAATAAATGAATGTAAATTCTGGAAATTAAAAATAAAATAATAAAAAATTAAGAACAGCTGTATGTAGTGTTACTAGACAAAATTTAGAACACCAAGTGAAATTTGATTTTCAGATAAACACCAAAGCAGTATTTTAGACTGATCCGTGTGTTACTTGGGATATGCTTGAGCTAAAAAAACTTTCCTATGCAATATTTTGAACATATTCATATCAAAACGTATATATTATCTGAAATTAAAATTTAACTTGAAATTTTCTCCTTTTATCTGCTAACTCCAGGAACCTTAATACGTCTTATTATGTATTAAGATTCTTAGAGTATTATGTATTAAGACTCCTTAATAAGTTTTATTACATATTCCTTAATACTTTTTATTATGTATTAAAATATGTTTTAAGGTAGATTTAACATAGATAAAAAGAAAAGAAAATAGATCATACAAAAATTTGCCAAGTGAACATGGAGATTTTAAAGGAAGAGAATGACATGAGAGTGCATAAAAAAAGAAGACATATGAGATGATTTGATGTGCATAGCTCATGTTCAGAAGTAAAGGGAAGAAAGAAAAGAGCATCACAATGTCTGAAGTGATAATCACTGAGAACTAGGAAAGATTCACCTTCAGATTCAAGAAGCCCTATGAAACCCAGTGGTATAGATGAAAGAAAACTACACTTGACATATCTAGTAAAACTGCTAAAAATGAAAGCCAAAGAGGAAAGTATTGAAAGCATCCAGGAAATAACAAAGCAAAACAAAACAAAAAAACAATGTGTTCAAAGAGCAGTTAGACTATCAGCTGACGTCCAGATAGAATTGGTGCAAACTAGAAAAAATGAGATATCCTGAATGTGAGGGAAAGAAGTAACAATGTATTCATCTGTATCTAGCATAAATACAATTTTAGAATAAAGGTAAATTGGGGACATTTCACACTGTAAAAACCAGAGGACTGGAAATCAGCAGACTCACGCTGGAATAATTATTAAGGAGGTGCTCTAGGAAGAACGAATATGATTCCAGATAGAAAGTCAGAGATACAGGAGACAATAAGTGGCAATAGAAAAAGCTAAACAGGTTTAAAATTTTAAAGAAATGTTGCTATATAAGAAAATGTGAAGTTTGCAAAATATGAAGTATTAAATTCAAAGTGAAACTGAACACAAAGTTATAGGATCTACAAGGCTTTTACTGTTAGGAAAGAAAGTAAAAGGAGCAAGTAGTATTTATTTTTGAAAAGACAAGGATGGCCTGTAATCACTAGAGTAACTTTTAAAGTAATGGCCCATGAATATAAAACTATCAATTTAATATATGTGCAGAATCGAGTCATCGTCATCTTTACCATTTTCATTAGCCATACAGTTAATTCTAGAGAATATGAACAAGGAAGGAAAAAGCACATAGGACAGGCAGAAACAATTGAAAAAATTATATATATATAAATATATATATATAAATTTATATATATATAAATTTATTAACATACTCTTTAAGAAACATATTTAAAATATTAATTATTAAAAATTGAAAGTAAATAAAAACAACATACCATGTACACACTAACAAAAGTATAACTATATTAATATTAGTTTATAATGTTATTTCTAAAGAAAACATTATTAAGATTTGTGAATACAACTTTATGATCATAAAAATCCAAACTACCCAGAACACCTAGTAATTTCAAATTTGTGTAGCTATAACAACCTCAAAATGGTTAAAGCAAAAATTGACAGATCTAAAATAAATAACAGAAAAAAGCCAAATCCACAATCACTGTGGGAGATCTTTCAGTTATTGATAGAATGAGCAAGCAAAAATCATTAAGGATAAAGAAGAGTTCAATGATAGAAGTAATGAATTTTACCTGATTGGCATAAATACGTTTGCCATATACAGACCCCAAGGAAAGTGGGATTACATATTCTTTCCAAATATGAATAGAACATTTACAAAATTGACTATATTCTTGGACCTGAGCATGTTTTAATGAATTTCACAGAGCTGAAATTATACAAAGTATGTTCCCTGATCACAGGGTTAAGGTAAAATAAGAAACAAAAAGATGATTGAAAAATTCACTTTTGGAAATTAAGATATATACTTCCAAATTATAAATAGAGCAAGAAGAACTCATAATGGAAATTAGGAAATAGATAAGGACCAAATGATAACGAGATACCAAATCAAATGAAAGGCAGCCAATATTACACTGAGAGATAAATATATAAACTTAATTTCATAAAATAGAAAATGAAATAAAGGCTGAAAATCAATGAGCAAATTACCCATCTCAAGAAGGCACATGAATAACACCAATTCAAATCGAGACTGCAACTACTGCCAGACTCAATTACTGAATTTCAATATTCAGTTGTGTAACTACGGGATTCTTAAGCAATTATTTCACCAATTCATCTGAAATCGTGAATCTGGCAAAGCTCTGTGGGTACCTGATTGGCAAAATTCTAAAATGACCTTCAACATCCTACCCTCAGTGAATACAGCCTCCAATTGCTAACAGGTCAGTTAAAGTAGGTTTCCATCACAAAAAATAACTACCTGCTTCCACTCCACCCTCCAGACAGATGGTAGAAAATTATACACTAATTTCAACACATTCTGTTTATGTATTGTCTGAACAATTCAGCAACTCCTTTTGTCAATATCTGTAATTTATAAATGTCAATCTCTAGTAGAAGATGCATTGTCAAAAAATACACAATACATATTAATGTATTTTTAATTCTAATATAGTTCAACATACTTCAAAATTTAGTGTTTTGTTTAGTTAAGTTCTGATGGACTTATCTTCCACTCTGTCCAAAAGGTGCAGTATTTGGCTCTCTTTTCCACATGGTGAATATAAATATGATTTATTGACACCTACTTTGAAAAAGGCATTGTGACAGGCACCAAGAACAGAACTGGGCAATGAGAACCAAAATGCATTTAACCAATGAAGGCCATTTCCTAAGGACTTTGGAGCATAATGAAATTAGTTATAAATTGATTCCAACAGAATGGAGGAACAACTGTGTTATTAATTGGATCGCAAAGACTCACTTTGAGGTTTGACAGCTATCTTGGCTTGGTTTCCGTTTTCAGCCTTGGCATTGCAAACCCTGTGAAATCTTAATAGATTTTTCTCAACCCTGGAAAGAAAAGAAAGTAATTGAACAGAATGTAACAATTTGAAAAAGAATGCAAACCCCTTGAGAGATAAGAGGTATTGACTCCGATATTGCTTCATTCTGAAAAATTTGTTTGCATCTGCAAAACATGAATAGCTAGCTCCTTTATTTCATATCACACCCTGGAAAAATTCTCTCTGGAGATGTGATTCCTTTCTTGCATTCTCATCTGTTTGTCTCCCCTTGGGATGCTTGGTCTGTTTTCTTCAGGTTATTCTATAATCTTGGTTAGAAACATTTCTGTCATGGTGATATTCAGCATGTCACCTTGAATGGGGAGTGAAAGTAGTATATATTGATAGCTAGTTAACAGTTAAGCATTGCTTTAAACACATAACTCACATCACAGCTATTATGTTTGTTTATTAATACTTTTATTTTTCTTGTTGGCATAGCAAAAAATCATTTGAGCACTTATTGCGTATTGTATGTACATCATCTTAATTCTTACTCGAATCATAGAAGTCAGAGAGTTATTTGTTTTTAATCACTACAGAGGGAGAGACTGAGACTCAGAGAGATTAGGTATCCTGCACAAGGCACACAGTCAATAAGGATATCTGGGTTCCAGCCAAGTTGGTGATACCAATCTCCAACTTAGCCATTTTATCTCTTTTGTGTGTGTGTGTGTGTGTGTGTGTGTGTGCATGCATGTGCATGTGCACATGCACCAGAATTTCTGGACTTGAATCCTGGCTTATCAGGATAATTAGCAGTGTGACTGGCAAATTATCCTAAGATTTCTGATTCACTTTCTTCATCTGAAAATTTGGGATAATTATGATATCTACCTCATGGAGTTGTAAGATCAATGAAGGACAATCACAGAATGGAGTTGTCTATCTGTTAAGTGCTATAAAGGAGTTGCCACATGATTTTTCAAGGAGTCTATCAGAATGGAAGTTCTATCTAACAACAACTCATAGTTTTTCTGTTAGTGTTTTATTGCTTCACCATTTCCCACCTTTATTCTCCCTACCATGTTGATGAGCATGTAGTTGGGGGGCTAATGATCTAAACTCCCTGTGCAGAATGGAAGCCAAAATAGGTGTGAGTATGACCTATGTGATTGTCAGACCATGAGGTGCAAAGTTATGGACAGGGAAGCCCACTGTATCTAGAAACTAGCTGTAACAACACAAGAGCCCGGTTTTTCTTATGTGCGCCATATTGGCACATCTCCTTCAGTTAAAATGCAATGTCTTTGGGGGAGTGCAATAGTTTAGGAAGAAGCCATAAACTCAAGCACCTGCAGGTACCAAACATCAGGAAAGTAACTAGAATGAGTCAAGTAAGCTGGTATTGGAGAACATGTTGGTCCATGTTACATGAAAGCTTCTGAGAACTTCTGCTGAGCTTCATGAAACATGTGTCTTTCTCCAGAAATTACAAAAATATAGTTATCCCTAGTTATCCCTCGGTGTCCATGGGAAGTTGGTTTCAGATCTGCTCCTGGGGACAAAAATCCATAGATGCTCAAGTCCCTGATATAAAATGGTATGTAGCATTTGCATATTACCTATGTACCTCCTTTTCTGCTGTCATTTTTATTTTACTTATAATACCTAATACAATGTGAGTGCTGTGTATATATTTGTTATGCTGTATTGTTTATAAAATAATGATGAAAAAAGTTTCTACATATTCAGACACAACCATCCATTTCTTTTCTTGAACATATTTGATACGTGGTTGGTTGAATCTATGGACATGGTACTATGACTGTACTCATACTTATTTAAGAAGCACTTACATGTTTTTTTCACAAACTGTTCTATTAATTTACCTGATTTTCACAACAATCCTATGTGATAATTACTACCAATATTTTCATCTTATAGATGAGGAAATGGAGGCAAGGGGAGTCCCAGGTATTACTGGGACCCATGTTGGTAGCTTTAAGGACTAGAGTAGTGAAGATATGGAGGGTCTTGAGCTGGTCATTTTAAACAAAAATCATAGCTTGCCTTAGAGTGGACAATTCCTTAAATTCAACACCAGGCAGTGTTTCCATTTTCATTTCTAAAGATAGAAAAACTGAGGTTCAAAGAGATTAAGTGTCTTGTCCAAAGTCTTAAAACATCTTATTTCTAACGGGCCACATCAGCCCTTTTCTAAATTTAAGATCCTCATTGATTCATTAAACCTTATCATGTCTTACTTTAGTATCATGAGAAGATAAAATGAGTGAAGTTGTGATTAAGTTTTTTTTAAATAAACAAATGTAATACCAGAACCTCTGCCTTTCAATTTCAGTGTGAAATTGTGAAATCTTTTTGTTCCCTGAAAGAATCAAACACTATGTATTTCCCCAGATTTTTATTCAGTGGTCACTTGCTAAGATCTCTTTGGAGAAAATTATATGTATTTTTAAAATAATCTGTATTCCAGGACAAAATGTTTCCTGGAGGTCATTGGGACAACATACACACACACACACAAAATACAATAAGCATAGGTCTTTAAAGATGTGTATCTGTCATATCATATTTATAAGGTGAGACTCTGTCTTCTCTTCTTAGGTCTTCTATCTTCTGTTTCTGGCAGATGAGACTGACTCACTGTGACAGACAATTTAGAGCAATGTGAGGCTGAGGCTCTGCAATCTTTCACACGTCTTCTATTGGCTTCCCCAAAGAAGCTTTGCCTATTAACATGTCTGGCAGGGTTTGGACTTGGTGCTCAGCTAGACTGCAGAAGACTCATACCGGCTGACAAGCATGGGAAGGGCAGGTTCTGCTGCTTCACTAAGATGACTCAGATTGCCTGTGGAGTAAAGTGGCTCTCGGGAGTGATGAAAGTTGTTTCTTTGAACCAAAGCTAGACATTCTCTGGGAATGTACAATGTTTTATAGCAATGTCTCCCAAATTTATAAAGACAATGATATCTTTATGTGTCATCAATTCCAGGATATTTTTACCTGCTGTTATGAAAGGATGCAGACAACCCAAATTATATCCCGGCCCTATTATATACTAGTTGTGTGGTCTTGGACGTTACTAGAAATACACACGCCTTATTTTCTTCCAGTAAAAGGAAGAAAGGCACTAGTATAGAGAGGAATACGAAGACTCAGGAGGTCACTTTTAGTGGCTAATAGCTCTGTGTTTAGATTTAGACAAGCATAGGTTTGAATCCTGACTCAACTGGATGATCTTAGACAATGAACCAGTTTTTTTTTTTCAGTTAGTTTCCACATTTTTGGAACAGAAGTAGTATCTATCTGGAAGTTATACAAATTAAAAAACAAGAATGCATATAAAATACATAGCAGGGTGCCAGGCACACAGTAAGTCACTGAATAAATGTTTGTTGTTTGTTAGATTACTATCACCACCCATCTCCTATTCTTACTTAGTAGTAAGACGTACTGTAAGTACTTCAGAGTTTAGCTCAGAAAAATTCTTTCTAAGGACAAAATTATTTTATCAAGTAGCCTCCTGATATTCTGGGCTTTATTGCTAAAATTGAGTAATTTAAATTGTGAATAGCACAAAAAAGGGAGAAGTCACATGGAAAGAAGAGAGCTAAAGATTGGAGTAAAACAGAATAGTTATATATGAAATGTTAGGGAGAGAAGAAATACAGAAAGGGAGCAAGCAGTACTCAAAGTGAGCGTACAAGTAAGAACAAGAATCAAAATCCCCCAGATATGGCTATAAAACCAACGTTCAATTTCAGTGTTAGCCAGGGTATCTTGTTGATGTTTGCTTGTTTCAGGGGAAAAGACTTTAAGTCTCTCTCTTACATTGTAAAGTTTGGAACATAAATAATTGCAGTTTTGCCATTACTTTTCATTGCAAAAACCACAATACTTTTGCACCAAACTAATAAAGTCCTTGTAGTTGGTGCATTGCTCAATGTTTTTTTTGTTTGTTTGTTTGTTTGTTTTTGAGATGGAGTTTCGCTCTTGTTACCCAGGCTGGAGTGCAATGGCACGATCTCGGCTCACCGCAACCTCCGCCTCCTGGGTTCAGGCAATTCTCCTGCTTCAGCCTCCCGAGTAGCTGGGATTACAGGCACGCGCCACTGTGCCCAGCTAAATTTTGTATTTTTAGTAGAGATGGGGTTTCAACCATGTTGACCAGGATGGTCTCGATCTCTTGACCTCATGATTCACCCGCCTCGGCCTCCCAAGGTGCTCGGATTACAGGCGTGAGCCACCGCATCCGGCCTGCTCAATGTTAAGAACAAAAGCAGAACACTATACAAAGTAGTAATAATGAATCCATGTCATGGCAATTGGTGAAGGTCATGGGATGGGACCTAGTCTTCCTAGTCTGAAGGGCCTTAAGTGACATAACAGAAATATGTGCTCAGGAATCTAGGAGGAATGTGTACCAGGGAACCCAAGAAGTTAAACCCACAGGTAGAATAAGATTATGGTTAAAGTAAGCAATCACTAGAAGTAAGAGTGAATTTAAAAATCTCAGGTTGCTTTATTATTGACTCCTCTTCTTTTGACCTCTCATTTCAGAATCACAGCCTGAAAATGTTATACTAACATAAAGAGGTGAAATTGATGGAGTGTAAAGGGAACTATGGGCTGGCCATGCTACCATAATTTTCTCTTGCTGTCATTTTTTTCCCCTGAATTAAGTGATTTTGACCTTGAACAAATTGCTTAGCCCCTTTGAATATAAGTGTCTTTACCTATAAAACTGGGGATATTATACTTTCCATACAAGGTTTCTGTCAGATTTAAGTGAAATGACATATTTTCTACACTTCACTCAGAATCTGTGTACATATTATAAACTCAGTAAATCAGTATCTACCCTTAAGTAAAAAATAAACAAAAAGTTTGATACAGCTAAATTGGGGTAGAGACTTAGAGGTCGATTTCTTTAGGTATGTAATGCCTAAATTGGGGTAGATATTTTACTTAAGAGACTTAGAGGTCAATTTCTTCAGGTATGTAATGCCTGTGCATGTCCTTTCCTGTCATTTTAAAGAAAGGAACTCCATTCGTGTGAGTTTTTGAGTGGTGCTGAATGGCATCATACAGTATAGTAACTGCCAAGTTGATAACCAGTTAATCAAATGGCACATGTTTATTGAACATAAACTATGAGCTGGCACAGGTAAGGAACTGTGCCCACAAAGAAAAATCAAGCTAAATGCTTATTCTCAAGGGCTGAAAATGCAATGACAATAAGCAACTAAAACCACGCACACAAACGCACACACTGTGAGAATGTTTTATTGTAGTGGCTTTTGGCATGCAAAAGGCAGAGTCATTATTTAAACATTTTCTTCACAGATAAATGTGTTCTATCTGTTGATACCATTAAAACTTAGGGCCTTTCTGCACTGGGAAAGAGTGCCAGTTACTGGAAGAAACTTTCTGTTGGAATTTTATAAGCATTTTATATCCCCAGTCAGTTTTAGTTTCCAAGTGTCATAAAGTAACATTTATCAAAAGCTTAAATGTCCTTTCCTGTCATTTTAAAGGAAGAAAAATTTTGTCTCAAGTACATTATTTAACTATAATGAAAGTTTTAAAATATCTGCAAAGGACTGAAAATAATTTTATGATGTAATAGCTACTGCAAGTAAAAGATTGATATATCTAATCATAGTTTAAACTCATCAATAGATGTATTTGTAAATTGTGTACTTATAGTTAATTACCTACTGTATATTTAAAATGCTACCCCAAAGCTCATGTTAAATCATGCTTTTGTCGCATTCATTGTGATTCAATGTAACTTTCAACAAAATAAAATTCTGAATGAAACAAGGGAGAATTGTTCCTTAGAACATTACTCCCACCAACGATCAGAAGATGTGATATTATTTCTTATAGATTAATTATTTTTTTTTCCAATATACCTCAGCAAGTAACTGATATTCTTGGTAATAACTCAAGAACCAGAGTCCTAGGGAACTCCAGTTTCTTAGAGACATCTGTCTGTGTTAGTATTTTCTAAAAGTTCAACAATACCAGGCATCATCAGGAAGGAAGAGCCACATCAAACAGAATTACAAATTTTCAGTTGTATGAAATAACAGTGTTCAAATGGAGAAGGTCTTGACTTTTCTCCTTGAAAGCTATATAATTCTGTTAAGGTCAATTTGTTTCTGAGACTATGTCTGCAGCTTTCCATTTCTGCCTTTACAAAAAGAAGATAATTATATGCACAGGCATTTTTGTGTGAATCCATATACATATCATAAAATGGATTTGGGAAAGATAGCCAGTGATGATAAAATAATTTGGGATAGGCAACTACATGAAGTAATAACTTTTTAAAAGGGGGAAATATTCCTTTGCATTCTACCATTGTACATCAATGACAGAGCAGTGGAGGTGGGGAGGGAGCCAAATCTAAAAACTTCACATCACACTAGGTAGCTCTTAATGATACTATGGTGATATGGTTTGGCTCTGTGTCCCCACCCAAATCTCACCTTGAATTGTAATAATTTGCAAATGTTATAGGAGGGACCTGGTGGGAGGCAATTGAATCATGGGGGTGAGTTTTCTCCCATTCTGTTCTTATGATAGTGAATAAGTCTCATGAGATCTGATGGTTTCATAAAGGGGAGTTCCCCTGCACATGCCCCCTTGCCTGCCACCATGTAAGACGTGTCTTTGCTTTTCCTTCATCTTCCACTATGATTGTGAGGCCTCCCCAGTCATGTAGAACTGTGAGTCCATTAAGCCTCTTCCCTTAATAAATTACTCCATTTGGAGTATGCCTTTATTAGTAGCATGAGAATGGACTAATACATAAGGTTTTCATCAAGCTTTAGAAAGAATTAAAAATAATAAAATTATTAGTCCTTAGCCTCCTCCATTATACATTTTCTCCCATGTTCCTATTTCATCGTACCTACCTGTCTCTTTATATATACAAGATAAAAATTCTACCTATAGGCTGATTGAATTCACCTTCTCAAATTCCAATCCCAGGATTTTCTCTCCAAGATTGATTTTAGATGCCCAGCTCTTGTACTATATCACCTGTGCATTGCCTAGTCTTACCTGCAGAACAAAGAAAGGATTTGTAGGGATTGGATCCTGCCCTTCATATAAATGTCCCTCTGCTTCCTTCAGTGAGCAAAAAATTCAACTACATTGTAATTCAAAAACCACTCAATTTCCAATTAACATATTCTACTCTAGATTTAACAATTTCTATAATAATTGCATTTGAACAGGTTTTTCTCAATCCTCATAATTCCCTAATTGATAACAAGTACTAGAACTTTTTACCTGTTTTGCCCACCCCAGCCCGGTCTGAAGAACAGTGTCAACCAATTGAAAGGGACTTCTCAAAATTGAGTATCTACTTATATGTCATAGTAAACACAGTCCTATGCAGTAAAGAAATGGTAGAAATAAAGGATCACTCTTACGTCTAAAAAATGATAAGTATAATGTAAGAGATAACTGCAACTTACATGAACTTTGAGTCAGAAGAAATCATGTTTGAATTATACATGAAGACCTACTAGTTTTGTGTCCATAAGCACATTCTTGACCTTACAAAGCCACAGCTTTGGAATGAGATAAAACAAAAATACTACATACCTTTCAGCTTTTTTACAAATTTATATATGAAAAACCAAAGAGCTGGCTGACTGATACACAGTATATATTTAGTGAACATTCATTTCTCTTTTCTTTTCTCTCTATTTTATCTAGAAAGTAAGAAGCTTATGTAACTTATTATACCTAGAAGAGCAAAGGCTCAAATTAAGAATAAACTTTGATAACAAGAGATACCTCTTATAAACTGTCAATCTCTATTTCTTTAATATTTTTCTCTGTAAGTTTTACAGATGTTACTTTTCCACATGAAGCTTAACAGGAGACTCAAATACAGTTTATTTTCCCTCATTTCTCTATGCCTTTCTGGTCACTAATTTCCCTCAGATAAAGTGAGGCTTTCTCTCCAGACAGGCTAGCAGAGCCAATGTCTCAATATTACTCTGGTTCTCTCCTGAATTTTTGCAAGGGCGTGCATGGGCCAATAGACAGCAGCCACCCCTGAAAGGCTCAGGTGAGTAATGAGGCTCAGAGTTACAGATCAGAGGCTGTGCTGTCAGGAGGAACAGACCTTTTCTGGCACCGCATGAGCCCTCTGCAGTCAGTTCTAGAAATGTCATGGGTACCATTTTCTTATGTTAAGGACTACTAACTTTTATTTCAAATTCCAGCAGTAATAAAATGCATTTTAAAGTTAAGAGTAACCCTTAAAGAAGTGGGTCTTTTTTTCATAAGTTGTACTTTTGATCACATTCCGTCAATCACATTTTAAGTTCAGTAACCTCAAAAGAATACTTCCATTACTCAAGTCCTTTCTCCATGTCTATGGACATAAGATACACTAGGAAAGGATGTGAGTGAAGATACAGGTGGGTAACTCCTTTGTGCATTGTGATAGGCACTGGAATAAATCCAGCTCTCTTCCAGGAGCTGCCTGAAAAATGAGAGGAATGCAGTCTAAAACAGAATTACAGTGCAAGATGTTGAGTGTATTGTTTGAGATGTGGGGTGTCAGGAAAAGCTCTTCTAACTATTCAACTTTTGAGAACTACCTTGAAGAGTGATTAGGGACTTTCCATCTTAAGAAAACAGGTGACATACGGCAAAAGGAAAATCATGTCTATAGAAGAATAAAAGACAAAAAAAAATCGAAGATTTAAACAAGTGGAATAAATCAGCTGTCACCACAGCAGAGAATGAAACTACATAGAATGAGATGGAAAGGTAAGTGACAAAATATGACAATATAAAACATTCCCAGGGAAGAACAGTTTATAGCCTTTCATAAAACTTGTGGATTTCCTATAGAAAAACAAGTAAGAGAGTAACAAGAATATACTTTGCAATATAATGGATAATTTTAAATGCAATGCGGAAGATTTGATATTAAAAGCAGAATCAGGCATGAGTGTTTGCAGTAGTCTAAGAGCAACATGGTGCATATTTACACCAGACCAGTGGTTCTCAATGGAGGGAGATCACTCTCACCTATACAAAGGGAATGTCTGGCAATGTCTGGAGACATGTTTGCTTGTCACAACTGGGAAGTTGATACTAGCTTCTAGATAGAGGCAGTTAGTGCTGCTAAACATTCTGCAATATACAAGAAAGATTTTCACAAGAAAAATGTAACTAGTCCAAAATGTCAATAGTCCCTAGTAGAGAAAGCTTTGTCTGGGAATAGTCTATGACAGATGGGACAGAGAAGAAGACTGAATCTGACGAACAATTTTGAAGAAATTTGAAGATTATTATAGAATGTAAGGAAAAGGAAAAAGTTAAGAATCTCTAAAAATTTGTTAAAGATGTCCTTAACAAATCAGATCATTTTGAATATAATAAAATAGGATGACATTATATTATCTGATTAGGATCTCCAGTAATTTGTTACCTATAAGAGACTGAAGGCTAGAAATAGATTTTTGAGTCAATGTCTTTTAAGTTATGCTTGAGACCAAGTAATGAATCAGATATTTAAATATGAGCATATAGGGCTTGTAATCACAGATATGCATCAGAAACATCTGGTTCCACTCTGGGATATTCTAAATTGGTAGACTAGAAAGTAAGTTCCAAGAATATGTCTGTTTAAATATACTCTCTGAGAAGATAAGCAATACATGTTAATGGCTCTCTGTATGAAGGCAGGAAGTAGTATAGAGGAACAGAATATGATAACACTTAACCTGTGATGATAACTAGTTTTACATCATTCAGTTGAGAATCATGAAAATATTTTATATAATTACAAAAACAAAACTAAAATAGTAGTTTCTAAAAGTCTAAGCCAAGTTAAACCCCACACCTACCTACTTTTTGAGTTGGTAACTTTACTGTGTATATAACTATTTGTGTCCAATTGAACTGTGGTTTTGGTAATCACATTGGTGATCACAGTGCTACTCTGAGACTGATGTATATGCATTATGAGCTAATGTAAATACATAATTATTCTTATGTCTGGGACTTGGGAAATGTAAAAATATAAGATATAGATAAATAATTTGTTGGTTAAGTAAAAATTTTGTCTCAGTCATGATGATTTAGCTTTACAAAATTACATACTTCCTAACTTTCTTGAGAAATATTTTTAAAAACCAGCAGCAATTAGCATTACCAGTACCAAGTTATTTATTTTTATTTATTTATTTATTTTGAGAAAGAGTCTTGCTCTGTCACCCAGGCTGGAGTGCAGTGGCATGATCTCATCTCACTGCAACCTTGCCTCCCTGGTTTAAGCAATTCTCCTGCCTCAGTCTCCCGAGTAGCTGGGATTACAAGTGCATGCCACCACATCTGGCTAATTTTTTTGTATTTTTAGTGGAGACGGGGTTTCACCATGTTGGTCAGACTGGTCTTGAATTTCTGAACTCAGTCAATCTGCCTGCCTCAGCCTGCCAGAGTGCTAGGATTACAGGTGTGAGCCACCGTGCCTGGCCTAGTACCAAATTATTGGTATCTCAATACCATTCACCAAAAAAAGGAAACAAGACCTCCTGCACAAATGGCTGCATCCACATCTGTTTCTTAATCCCACTTTTTAAAAGATAAGTACAAAACAGCATAAACATAACACCTTAGATGTTATCTAAAAATGGTGATAGGTCACCAATTTATTATTTTAGAAATTCATAATAAAGGGAAAGAGATCTTAAATCAGACATTTATTTTTATTTTTTTTAAATTGCATTTTAGGTTTTGGGATACATGTGCAGAACATGCAAGATAGTTGCATAGGTACACATGTGGCAGTGTGCTTTGCTGCCTTCCTCCCCTTCACCCACATCTGGCATTTCTCCCCATGCTATCCCTCCCCAGCTCCCCTCCCCCGACTTTCCATCCCCTATTCCCACCAATAGACCCCAGTGTGTAGTGCTCCCTTCCCTGTGTCCATGTGTTATCATTGTTCATCACCCACTTATGAGTGAGAATATGTGGTATTTCACTTTCTGTTCTTGTGTCAGTTTGCTGAGAATAATGACAAAATGCTAAGAATTTGGTTCTCCAGATTCATCCATGTCCCTACAAAGGACAAGAACTCATCATTTTTGATTGCTGCATAATATTACATGGTGTATATGTGCCACATTTTCCCAGTCTAGTCTGTCATTGATGGACATTTGGGTTGGTTCCAGGTCTTTGCTATTGTAAACAGCTACCATTGTCTTTCTTCACAGAACTGAAGAAAACCACCTTAAACTTCATATGGAACCAAAAGAGAGCCCGCATAGCCAAGTCAATTCTAAGCAAAAAGAACACAGCAGGAGGCATCACACTACTGGACTTCAAACTATACTACAAGGCTATAGTAATCAAAACAGCATGGTACTGGTACCAAAACAGAGATATAGACCAATGGAACAGAACAGAGGCATCGGAGGGAACACAACATATTTGCAACGATACAATCTTTAATAAACCTGACAAAAACAAGCAATGGGGAAAGGATTCCCTGTTTAATAAATGGTGTTGGGACAACTGGCTAGCTATGTGCAGAAAGCAGAAACTGGACCCCTTCCTAACACCTTACACTAAAATTAACTCCAGATGGATTAAAGACTTAAACATAAGACCTGGCACCATAAAAACCCTAGAAGAAAATCTAGGCAAAACCATTCAGGACATAGGAGTAGGCAAGGACTTCATGACCAAAACACCAAAAGCATTGGCATCAAAAGCCAAAATAGACAAATGGGACCTAATCAAACTCCCGAGCTTCTGCACGGCAAAAGAAACAGTCACTAGAGTGAATCAGCAACCAACAGAATGGGAAAAAAATTTTGCAGTTTACCCATCTGACAAAGGGCTGATATCCAGAATTTACAAAGAACTCAAACAGATTTACAAGAAAAAAACAAACAAGCCCATTCAAAAATGGGCAAAGGATATGAACAGACACTTTACAAAAGAAGACATACATGAGGCCAACAAACATATGAAAAAATGCTCATCATCACTGGTCATTAGAGAGATGCAAATCAAAACTACATTGTGATACCATCTCATGCCAGTTAGAATGGTGATCATTAAAAAATCTGGAGACAATAGATGCTGGAGAGAATGTGGAGAAATAGGAACACTTTTACACTGCTGGTGGGAGTGTAAATTAGTTCAACCATTGTGGAAGACAGTGTGGCAATTCCTCAAGGACCTAGAAATAGAAATTCCATTTGACCCAGCAATCCCATTACTGGGTATATATCAAAAAACCTATAAATCGTTCTATTATAAGGACACATGCCCATGAATGTTCATTGCAGCACTGTTTACAAATCAGACATTTAACCTTACCTTTCCCATATGTGTTGAACCCCAGAATGACAAATCAGTTGGATGAAGGAATTTTATTTAAAAGAAATAGTCCAGCCAATAAAGGAAGAAGGGAGGTTAGAATTAGACCATCATCATTTTGCAACTCTTATTGACATAATGATCTAGGCAATTATCTTTAGTTACTGCTAACATCACCAAAAGGAAAAGCACCAAACATGGCAGGCCTTCTGACCTTCAAAATCTCAAACTTGAAACTAGTGGAGCATCTAGATTTACTTTCAGAAACACGGGAAACAAAATAATGTATAATAACATCTTGGGAAGATAATCAGCAAAACCCAGATTGTGGGAAACAAGAGAAACAACCCAATTTCAGCAACAGCTTAATAGTAAAGGGCAGGGAGCTGGAAAGAGAGTGAGACCCAGAGAGAGGGAAAGGGAAGAGAGAGAGAAAAATTCTTTTTCTTTCTTTTTCTTTTTTTTTTTTTTTTTTTAATGAGATGGAATTTAGCTCTCATTGCCCAAGCTGGAGTGCAGTGGCATGATCTCGGCTCCCTGCAGCCTCTGCCTCCTGTGTTCAAATGATTCTTCTGCTTCAGCCTCCTAAGTAGCTGGGATTACAGGCACCTGCCACCACACCCATAGCTCAAGCCTGTAATTCCAGTACTCTGGGAGGCCAATGCAGGTAGATCATCTGAGGTCAGGGGTTCGAGACCAGCCTGGCCAACATGGTGAAACCCCATCTCTACTAAAAATATATATATTTTTTTAATTCTTAAAAATATATAGGGATGTCAACCACCAACTAGAATACATAGATTTTATTCTAATTTTTATTCAATCAAGTGAGCTGTAAAATAATGGTTAATAATATAGTCAAGTTAATTTTAAAACTAGTTGATGATGTCAAAGAGTTAATGCTAAATTTAGGTGTGATAATGGTGTGTGATTATATTTTAATTTTTCCTTTTTGAAAGTATTCCTAGATATATTTTTTGGAGTAAACAATTATTAAATATCTTAGATATTTGGGGGATTAGAAAGTGAGTTGAAGGTTAGAAGAAACAAATTTCACCATGAACTGAATTATGGTAACAGCATATTGGGGGAGTAGAGCTTATTTTAACTTTTTTAAATACTTTTGTATATGCTTGAAGCTGCTCAATAATTTTCTGTTGCTTCTCAAGTGATTATACTTATGGAAGTGACTACTGGTGCATAGTAACAACACTAAGATGTAAGAACACAGATTCGAAGAATTTATTGTGGCAGGATTAACATCAGTAGCTGACTTTTCGCCTGAACTTAAGTGCAATTCCAGAAGGCACTGGGGGAGCCTCTGAAAAGGTAGAGTTCCTGTCTCTACACACATCAGAGTTAAAAGCAGACTTATCCAGATGTGGAAAGTAGAAAAGTTCCTCTTTAAAGTTTCCTTTCTTGTTAAAGAATAAGTCATAAGCATGCTAATAACTCATTGTTAAGCCCTACCCTATGTAGCTGTTAAAAATTCCATCCTTACAGGCCCATAGTATAGTCTATGACCTTGTACTTTAACCAAGATATCTGAACTGGACATGCTCACAGGCATGTCCCAGCCTGCAGCCTGTGCCCCTTTCCTGTTTAGAAAAGTTCTAAGTTGTTAGCCAACCAATTTTCAGTTTAGATTACGAGGTCTGGTTCCAGCCAAAGGAGATCAGAGACAGCAGTAAGGATGACCCCAAATGCATAAGGGATAAATATGTCTGCTTTTCCTTTGTTCATTGTACTCTTGTGTCAAGATGGCTATCAAGGATATCCTTGCTGCAGTCCAGGAAGTAAAAACTGTTTGCTGAGAGTCTTTGTCTCAGTGCTGGTTTTTCTTTGCTGCACTGAGCATCTGTTTCCAACACCAGACAATTCAGTTATGTACTGCTTTCATTATTAAATAAATTACTATATGTGTGTACTTATGTTGATGTGTGTGTGCATGTGTCTACCTGTGACAAGACCCCTCTCCTGAATTGGGCCTGTCCAACTGTCCCTATGAAGCACTGTCCAATGTGTCTGATACTTCCAGTTTCTAAGGACACCATGTAGAATAATCTATTTGGTAAAATAGCCCAAGGGTGGAAACATCAAGGTGATTTATGACCTGGTGAGATAACTTGTCCTGTTCACTACTCCATCTTATTTTTTCTTTGAAGCTCCAGGAAATGTCATTAATTTAGGGCTAAATCTACAGTATCCCAGTTTTAATTCTGAGCCTCAGTTTCAAAACTGATCAAATACAAATGCAATTGCTGAACAACCTGATATGACTATGAGACATTTTAAGAGTAGTTTGAAATAACTATACATTTAATAATATGGCAGAGATAACTAGAAAACAAAAACATGAAATGTTAGTGATGTTGCTGGGTGATTCAGCTTGTCTAATTTTTAGTTCCTTAGTGCAGGCTTCTCTGAACTCCACTGTGTAATAAATATTTACAGTCTTGGGCTTCATTGTGTACACTGTCCTAAGTGTGTGCCCTCAATTTAACAGTTCTGAATCAGTAAGTGTGCCCCATTCTCTCCTAAACAGAGGACAACGTGTACATTGCTTAAGGTTATGCTTTTCAGGACTCAAGAGTCTATTTAAACACATATTGAATACTGGATGCCTTAATAAAGATGTCTTGAATTACCTTGAAATAATTGAACCATTCAGAAGATGCTAGGCTTTTCCACATGGCATTGAAGTCTATGTTATAACAGTTACCTCATGTGATGGAGGCACCATGTGACCATGGACAAATGGTTTATAAAACCCAGAGAAGTTAAGGGTTGTCAGATCCTGACTGTGCCCATTGTATGTCAGTAATTGGCACTTGGTATTTGATTTAATGGAAGCTGAGGAATAAAGAATGTTTCTATAGGCATGGCTGTTATGCTAATTTCTACTATACCATTCTCTATCTTCCTAAATTACATGTGGAAACCTCTGTTTTCTATTATAGAATGACTTTCACTCTCTCTGCTTTCTGCACACATTCTCCAATCTCTCAGTGGCCTCATTAAATACAACTACTGTAAATTATAAATTATAGGGTCTCTGGTTAACTAGTTTGTCCTGTTCTGATCTGAAGAGGCAAATTCCATTGTATATACTGGGCAAAATATATGCCTGTCATCAGTCTTCTTTACAGATCATTTATTGGTGAAATTTGCTAACTCCAATTATATGTGTCTTGGAGAGATCCTATATGTGTGCATTTTAAAACACCTTGTTCTATTCCCTCAATTTTGAGCTAAGAAAAGGTGCTCTTTACTTCTATAAAATACCCATTGATAATAATAAAGTCAGAGAGTCTGGAAGGAGCTATTTTCATCACATTCAGCTCTTCAAGTTATACAAGCCTCCACAGGTAAGACTAGTGGAAAATAATCATTAGAAACATCCTATGGGAACTGAAATTCCAAAGCAAGGGCTAATTAGCCATCCTTAGAGTATTACCTATTGTTCTATTGCTAACTTAGTCTTGGAGAGATTCCAAAACTTGAAGATCTAGGATACAAATTTATTCTCTTATTAATATTTACAGTAATTGCAGTCCATGGCACAGTTAGATGTTAACTATATTCTTCCCTGACTGTAAAGTGTGTGAATGTGTGTGTGAATGTGTGTGTGTGTGTGTGTGTGTGTAATTGAATAAGGGCAAAGAAGATTAAAAAAAAGGAAAAAAACAAAAAACCTTGACTGTCTCTGTAATCTCAAACCAAATGCCCCTTTTGAGTTTCTTAACACCAAATTAAATCTTCTGTTCTTTGTTTTCTTGATCTAAATAGAACCAGCAGCCAAAGGCGATGAAAATCTGCAAGATAAATTATTCTGGTTTCCAGTGAGGTTGTGGATACTATAAAACTCACAAGAGAGACAGGTTCTGCATACCACACGTTCTGGAGAACATGAAAGAATTAGGGCTTTCTCAGAAAATTTGGAAGTGCCTAGATTACCGTTTGAATGCCTATTGAATCACTTCAAATCCTTGAAAAGGCAATTTTGAATGAGGTTGAAGGAGGATAATAATTAATAATGTAGTCCATAGCTTCAACTGGAGCGATTTAAGCATTGAATAAACCAACACACAGTTTAAGCTAGCTCATTAGTAAAAGGGACAACTGAAAATTGAAGAAAAAAGTTAGAGCAACATGGTTTTTTTTTGGCTACACTACACCAGTCAGAAGCGTCTTCAATAACAGCTAAAATAGATAGCTGTCTTTGAGTATAATTTGAGAGGAAGTTGGAAAGCTACAAGGCCCCAAAATAGCTCTACTATGATCTTGCCATTTATGCCAAATTCTGGGATTTAACAATTTTTGAAAGAAGCAGCCTGTAACATTTATTACAATTGAATTTATCAAATCCTATTGAAACCAAAATTAGTTTGAGAATGAGTAGAAATATTTTGAACACCTAAAGAGCTGAAAAGAGAGAGAGAAAGAGAGCAATCAAGAAGATGTGATTGGCAACTTACCTAAAGTGAAAGAATAGGCAGGATCAGGAGACCAAGAAGCCACCAAAACTGCAAAGATTCTGGCACCAGTATCACACTTAATCCTTAAAAAACAACAACTGTTAAATATAGGAAATTCCAAACGCCAACAACGTTCCATTTCGTTTTTTGAACTAATTCACTGAGCTTACTATATTGTGTCTTCTGCCCATGCTTTGCCTTCCAATCAGGTAATCCACAACAGGTGAATATTTTGACAGGTGAACTGCACTGAAAGGGGTCATGGACAAGTCCTAAATATCTCCTGCTTTACAATTTCACCAACAGACTCCAGTTTCAAGTAAAAAGAGACTCCTAGTGATATAGAGACCCAAAGCATGTAAAGGTACTGTACCCAAAAAAAAAAAAAAAAAAAAAAGTTTTGCCTTTATGTAATGTAAGAGGAATCAGACGAAGTCCTAAGCCTCAGTCTCCCCATCCTTCTATATTAAGTATCTGACATTCCATGGGTCCCTTCTGCTGGAGATATTAGGCAAACCTGGGTAGTATTAATGAGGGCAGGAAGAGTCTGACTACTGAGAAACCTTTTGGCATACTAGTCTGTTTACATGCTGCCAATAAAGACATACCTGAGACTGGGTAACTTATAAAGAAAAAGAAGTTTAATGGCTGAGGAGGCCTCAGCATCATGGCAGAAGGTGAAAGTCCTGTCTTACATGGCAGCAAGCAAGAGAGAGAATGAGAGCCAAACAAAAGGGGTTTCCACGTATAAAGCAATCAGATCTCATGAGCCTTATTCACTACCATGGGAACAGTATGGGGGGAAACTCCCCCATGATTCATTTATCTACCACCAGGTTCCTCCCACAACACATGAGAATTACAGGAGGAACAATTCAAGTCACAGTGGGTGGGGACACAGTTAAACCATATCTCTTGGTAAACTCCAAGTGCAAACACTACACCGCTTCAGAACCAATAATCCCCAAACTTGCCTAGACCTTATAATCACTCAAGAGAGCTCTGCTCTGGATCTGTCGAGTCAGAATTTCCTCCACAGAAATTCTGGTCAGGCTCTTTTAAATAAATTCTTTAGAGGATTCTTCTGCTCAGCCTGGTGCTTTTCTGCGGCCTGACAGTTGGGAGCCACTGTTCTTTATTCTGTAGTTTGTTCTGGGTCTTTTATGTCTCAAGTCATAAATCATATTCCCATGAGCACTTTCAGCAACTTTTAGACTCTATTCTTTCATTTCTTCTAAATTCTCATTTCCTCAATGCCCTTTGCCTGTCGTAGGGATCTTATTCCCAACCCACACACATTTTCTGCGGCTTTCAAGTGTATTTTATAAAAAGGACTCAATACTCACTAGTTAACTGAAGCTGAATCCCCCACTAGCACCACAAATGCCTCTCCAGCAAAGCCCATGGGGTTACTGCTACCAAGTTTTAAACAGAAGGTCAAATATCATGTCAGAAAATCAGAAGCTAGTGATATCTGTCTGTAAGATTCATGGCAGAACAGTATTGGGTGAGGAGATCTAGGCTCCAATTCAAGCTTTTGTACTGATTTGTCGAACAACTTGAATAAGTTATTTAATCTCTCAGATTCTAAATGTCTTCATTTGCCACTTGAAAGCTTTCTCATTTGCTTTATCTGCGTCTAAGGGGTCCTTGAGGGTTAAATTAGTAGTGCTGCGCAATTGTAAGGTACTGTCATTAGGCCAAGAAAAAGCTTCTAAAATCCACTTTTTTAACCTTTAGGTCAAAATTTTTCCTTGCTGCTTTGCCAGCTTCCAACTCTCAGTGCTCCTTCTCATATGCGAAGATGGAGAAGGATGCTGCTGAATTATGTTATCCTTAAGAACCTGGGTCATGGAAAGGAAATAACACAATTTCTACTTCTTTCTCCTTGTTTTAGTTTCCTAGGACTATTGTAATAAATGAGCACAAATTGGTGGCTTAAAACAACTTGAATGTTTTCTCTCACAGTGCTGCAAGACAGCAGTCTGAAATCTGGGGGTTGACCCAGTCGCACTCCCTCCAAAGCGGCTCAGGCTAAATCCTTCCTTTTCTTCTCTAGTTTGCAGTGGCTGTCAGCCATGCTTTATGTTCTTTGATTTGGGGCAGCTTAATTCAAATTTCTGCCCTCATCTTTACATGGCTGTCTTCTGTCTATGTGTATTTGTATCCACATTCCTCTCCTCTTATAAAGACCCCAGTCATTGGATTAGGGTTGGTCTTAATCCCTTGTGACCTCATCTTAACTTGCTTACATCAGCAAAGATCCTACTTGGAAATGAAGTTATGAAGCAAGAGAATAGGGTCTGGAAGCAGAGAACCTAAGGGCTTCCTAGAACTACATCTAAGGGAAAAACCCCAACTTTCTAAGTCCAACTGAATGACTTTGCAACTACTTCAGCTATGATAGGAACATCCTCCTCATTTGCATAGGATGCACAACAAGTAAATAACTTCGTAAACTTGCTTGATCTACTTCATTTGCATAGGGTATACACCAAGCAAATAACTTTATAACTTCACTTCAGCATCTTCATTTACATAGGTGTACACCAAGTAACCAATGTGAAACCCGTAGAGGGCATTTAAACCCCAGAAAATACTGTAACTGAGCTCTTGAGCCGCTTGCTCAGGTCCACTCCCACCCTATGGAGTGTGCTTTCATTTTTCAATAAATCTCTGCTTCTGTTGCTTCATTCTTTACTTGCTTTGCTTGTTCGTTTTGTCCAATTCTTTGATCAAAACGCCAAGAACCTGGACACCATCCACTGGTGACAGTTATGCAAGCAGATTTCAGGTGGACATGATTTAGAGAGACTATTCAACCCAATACATTTCTGTGGATTGTTATTTTCTCTTTTCTTGACCATCCTTTATAACTGATTTTTCAAAGCAAAACTTTGAATTTCTCATTAGTAAGCATACAAATTAGGAAGCATCATCCATCTCTTTTATTTTAGTATAAAAATGAATCATGGCAGAAAACTAGAACTAGAGGGTTTAAATCTACATTGAAAGAAGCAATCAGCTGCTATTGGAGGGGATGGAAAAGCCTTAGCACTACTGAAGGGTGTGTGGAAACACAACTGTTGAAATTTACAACCATGAAAGCCGGGGGATAATTTCTACCCACATTAAAATATTTGAATAAAGATCATGAGACAAGGTGAAATTATAAAGTTATCTGGTGAATATCACCTGTGGAGACAGGAAATCTAAATCAACTCATCTAAAAATAAATCTATATATGAATAAAACAGTTTTTATAGCTCTAACAGATATATATATATATATATATATATAATTATTATAATAGTATATGTGTGTATATTTTATATATATTAAAGATGTATATGATATATAATATATGGATATATTATATGTAAGTATATATTTCTTACACACACACACACACACACACACACACACAAATTACCTTAAGTTCAGTTTCTTTTTCTTATATACAGAACCAGACTGGAGTGTAATGGTGTGATCTGGGCTCACTCCAACTTCCACCTCCCAGGTTCAAGCAATTCTCCTGCCTCAGCCTCTGGAGTAGCTGGGATTACAGGCACCCACCAGCACTCCTGGCTAATTTTGTGTATTTTTAGTAGAGATGGGGTTTCACTATGTTGGCCAGGCTGCTCTCGAACTGCTGACCTCAAGTGATCCACTCGCCTCAGCCTCCCAAAGTGCTGGAATGCTAAAACCATATTTTTAGTGACAATATAATGGCAGAGTCTATTGTTACATTGGAAAACCCCTCCTTACCTATAGCTTTTTAGTTTCAGTTCCTGGAGTTTTAATGTGTGTGGTATATGTTTCTCTATTTCATTGTAAAATATGCTATAACAGGTAGAAGAAATTGGTGGTATGAAGTATTAGTTTGAATTGCATGAAATTGATTACATTCAACAATTTTTATCTACCAGAAAGTTAAATTCATATTGTTCAAATCAATATAAATAAATAAATAAACTAAAATAAGAAAATAATACCTCTCAGGGGAAATTCACCACAAACAAATTTGCCACATGTCCTTTTCTAATAGTGTACTAGAGTGCTTTATTAATACGTGGAAAAGGCATTCAACATTAGTTAATTCATTGAATACTTATTGAATATTTTTAAAGTTCAGAACATCAGGAGATGTATAGAACATGTAAAACAGGTTTTTATGCCCTCAAATCACTTGGAATCCAATTGGAGTGAAAGCCAACATAGCCAAAAAATCATTTTAACATTCAGATGACATTTACAGAGCCTTCGACTGCTGTACTAGGCTCTGAGAGGCCATAGTGAGCAAAATATAAAACATCATCCCTGTTCTCATATTCTGGAAGTTCAGACTGACCTTAGTTACATAAACTCAAAATTTATCCACCAAGATCAATACTTCAAAAAAATGCAGTGTTAAAGGAACTTAAAAAAGTTCTCATATAATTCTTCACACTTCAACTAACTGAAGGTTGGGTAAGAATTAATTAGATTAAGCTGTGTTATGGATATGGACAGGAAGTAGGAAAATATTGGATGGAAGAGAGCAGCACTCCTGGTGAGGGCTCCACCCTCAAGCCTAGACCTGTGGCCCAAAGTGAGAACTATCCCTGTTTTCCTACATGAATCCTGCCTTTTGGCCCACCCCACCTCTTATCCTGTCCCCATAAGAATCCCAAACCTCAGACTCAGTAGACACACACACACACACGCACACACACACACGCACACACACACAAAAGAGAGAAGTGTCTTCAACGTCAAGAGGAGTAGCAGCAGCTGGACGTAAAAGACTATGGTCAGGGAGGTGTCAGCCAGGGATGGCCAGACTACAGGATAAGATGATCTTCCCACTCTGCCCCCTTTACAGCTCCCCTTCCCACTAGAGCCACTTCCACAACTAATAAAGTCCTCCATATTCACCACCTTCCAATTCATTCATGTGACCTGATTCTTCCTAGATGCCTGACAAGAACTCCGGTACCAAGAGAGCAGGATATAAAAGGCTGTCACCCTGCCCCTCCACTGAGCTGGTTAACTCTTAACCATCTGTGGATGCTAAAAGAGGACTGATTGTAACACACGCCCTCTGGGGCTCGGAGGGGTCACAGACACCACCTCCCAGATGGCAGAGCTAAAAGAGCATTGTAACATGATTGGATGTTGCCCCGGGGCCCTCACAGAGCCTGCTTCCACCAGATAGGAGCCATTGGCTGGTTCCAACATTTGTTAGCTTGGGTTCCCACACACATCCACTGGTGTGCTACCTGCCAAAAGAGATTGAGCGCAGAGGCTGGGTAAACGAGCCACCTGCTTCACAAGTCCTGTAAAAGGATCAAGGGAACTGTCCTGTTTCATTACTGTTGGTGGTGGGGATTTCTGTAAAGGGGAAGTGCTCCCTCTGGGAACTGTAAGAAGCAGAGTGTGGCTGAAGGGAGGGATGCAAGATGGCAATATCAGCAAACCCAGGTAAAGGAGGGCCTGGAAGTTTTCCTTAAGGATGTTGGTCTTTCTCATAAAATCTCCCAGAAACCATTAAATACTCATGCAGAAATTGGAAATCCAATTTGCATTTTAAAGATGCCTCCCAGCAGCATGGAAGCAAAAGTGGATTAGAGGATAGATGGAAGGCAGGATACAGGCTAGAGGTTTTTGCAGGAAACTCAGATAAAGGTGGAGGCAGTAGGAGTGAGGGTGATCGCGATAGCAGGGACATGCATAGAGCATTGCTGAACCACAGAGCAGAGGGATATTTCCCAGCGTGACTGTGTATAGAAAGTAGGCTCAAAATCGTGTCCCAAAAGAGTTGCAAAAGTTAAATGAAACTCTCACTGATCTGCAAATTCCTGTTATGCTACCACTTTGAATGGTGCAATGAGATTGAAGGAGAAGTTGAGATTAGGCAAGCATTCACATTCTTCCCCCAACTGTGTGTATTTACAAGTTATTTTATCATTCTGGGCCTCAGTTCCCTAATTTGAAATATGAAAACATAATGCATTTTCTACTTCATAGGGATAATGTTTTAATCACATAACAAATGAAAAAGAAATTTGATCAAGGAATGAATATTGTAAAAATGTAAGTTATTAAATTTTTGACATAACTGTTGACAGCCTATCTTTCTAAAATATGGGAGGAAGGGAGAGAGTGAACTGAGTATTGCTTCTATGATCAGAGAAAAAGATATTATTGTCTCCCTTTTCATTTTCTAACTTTAGAGGTTTTAATTCTGAACCTTTTGTAGAAAGCTCTATACCCTGTGGGTGCTAAATAATTACTTGTCAACTGACCTGTTATTAAATGTTACTTTTAATCACCTTGAAGGGAGAATTTAAAGTAGGCCACAGAAGGACAGTCTTGATAACTTAATGGATCTTAAAATTTCTCTGAGTCTGCTGTATTACATTTGAATTCATAAGCTCTGGCACCTTAATTTCTTTAGAAAGAAGCTAGTGCTCTGCGAGCTTTTTCTACAATAAAAAGTTTTGAAAAAAATATCTTTCAAAGGAACAATTATTTCTTTCCAAGGGAACAATTACTACTTTCACAGGGTGACCTTTACTTCAAACCCCTCTGGTTGGTAAAACTTCATAAGTTTTAGGGGGAAATAAGTTCTGCAGAACAGTGTCCGTATCACCCTTTCCAAACAAAAGACAGAAAAGAGATAATTTGAAAAAATGATACAAGAAAAACCCAGATTTCAAGGCCAGATCTTACAGAGTCTCTGCACATAGAACATTTAGTCTCACCAATTCACGCGAAAGGGAGATTCTGTTTTACAGTGGTTCTCTGAGTACTAAAGTCTCCAGGTAACTGATACTGCAGTTCTCGGAACTGTGTGATGAGCTAGGTTGAGTCAGGTGATATATCCTTCTGCTTATAATGAAACTTCCTGTTTAAAAGAAGAACAATGATTTGTAGCCTTTGGTTTAATGGGGTCTCATGTACTTGGCTTCCAAAAAACCAATGACTGGGTAAAATCGGAAACAGCTCATCAACCATTTAGATGCTTGCTTTTCCTAGTACCAAACTCAGGATGACTTGTCATCATCTGATATGAATGCATTTTGTAGATTCTGGCAGCTTCCAAATATCAGACACATATATACAGTTTTCAAAGATCTTGTCATTAAGATCAGGTGTTTGTAATTGGACAGAAGTGGAGGCGATACCTGGATAACCACCTACACCAGCAATACAATTTTACTTAAATTCTCTAAAACTCAGTTTCTTCATCTGAGAGGTGGGGATATTAATGATGTCAAACCCGTATGTTTATTGGCAGAATTTAAAAAGCAAAGCTTTCTGGGCACATGGAAGCACCCAGTACATGTGGGCTATTGTTCTGGGTCCCCTCTCTTTGTCTTGTGGATGGCTGTCTTCCAGTGTCTTCGTATAGCCTTTCCCCTGCCTCCACCTGTGTCCTAACCTCCTTTTATAAGGAGTAGACTAGGCCCACCCATATTACCATCACTGTCTTTCTTAATTACCCCTTTAAATTCCTATCTCCAAACAATAGTCACATTCTGGAGTTTAGGGTTTTCATGCAGGAATTTTGAAGGAACACAATTCAACCTGTAACAAAGTTTCATAAGACCAAAATTAAGGTGTTAGTTGATACTGCTAGTCTCTTGGGGTCCTTTTTGAAAGTCATTGGTTGTGGACAGAATTCATTTTGGATTAAACTAAGTTGTTAGAAACAAGAAGATAATACAATATAATGTTAGATAGATATAGATACAATGTGTATAAAAATGTAACATATATAATGTATAAACATAATGTTATATGTATATAAAATATATCCATCTCTGAAATATACCTTTTTAGACAATTTGGAATATTTTATTATTATTCTTTTTGTTGAATGGAGTTTCACTCCATTTCCCAGGCTGCTTTAAACTATAGGGCTTAGGCAATCCTCCTTAGCCTCCCAAATAGCTGAGACTGAAGGTATGTGCCACCATATCCACTTTAGAAACTTAAAAAAAAAAAAAAAAAAAAAAAAATTCTTTTTAATTAAGAAGGTACTAGGATGATTTGTAGAATAAGACAGAATTCAGACTCTGGAATTAATCATATATATATTTTAGATCACACGTTTTCATAACCACAAAATAAGTATTCAATGGACTTTGACACTAATCTCTCTGGGTTCTCCTCTCTATTGAATTTTTATATCTCTTAATCAGTCTGGCCAAAACATAAATAAATAAATAATGATCTTTATCTTGTTGCAGCACCCACTATTCTTCTGTTTGGAGTAGCGACGTTAAATGGCATTATGTCAGTAAGCCTTTCTCTGAAATTGTACACTTCCTCAATAATTATCAAGTATTTATATCGGTTCTTAGTTACAGAATTTTTGCATTGCATTCTGCTATGTGATGTAAAAATGCTTTTAAACTCAATAAGTACTCAATGAAAGAAAAGTGTATGTGACAGTACAGGTCTCTCTCTCTTTCTACGTTTCTATTAATTTTTGTTCTTCCTGTTGAATGCACACTCCATGTTTCCAATTCTGTTGTGTCTGGCTTGATTAGAAATCCTCACATACTGAGCTAAAGAGAGACACCACTTCCTATTTGTGATTGGGCAAATGCAAAGAAAAATGATCATTTCTTGAGATTAATAGTAAATCTTTCCTGTTCACTGCTCTCTAGACCCATAGCTTCTCAGATCAAGAGCAACTGTTTAGCAACTGTATTCTCTTTAAATTGATGAGGTTGATCAGGTGGTATTTCTTATGATACGTGAATATATTACTGAATTAAACTGTGATTGAGTTAAAATAATGTTAAGAAAACCTCTACTAGTAGACTTCTTAGTTCTCAGTATCCTTCCTTAGTCTGCTCATTCTCTAGTCTACTCAAATTTCTTTTTCATTTCTTCCTGATTTTTTGTTCATTTCTTTTGATTATACATTCAATCATGTTCCTATTACACATTTTGAGAAAATCTGAGTGTAAGTTAATGTTATCGCAAACAATTTCAAACAGTATGAATTTGAAATCTAGACTGCAAATGTATTAGATGCATTTAAGCTTTAATACAGAAATGTTTTTAATCTATATTCACTAAGTGGAATTAGCTTTAATCTTGTTTATATGACAAAGTTTATAAGACGTCATTGTTTTCAGTGAGGCTCCTGCCCTAGGCCTTAGCACCTAAGTTTGACTCCAGATCAAACCAAAACGGAGCAACTTTTGCGAAGTGTCATGTAATCAAACTGAATTTTGAAATGAGCTTGTTTTTGAAAAAGCAGATTCCAGTGAATCTGAGTCAGCATAATTAGGCACTTCCCTTTGTTTTAAGCCTATAAGGAAAGTAACTTAGAAAGAACCAATTTGCTTGTTCCTGTTTCTGTTTTCTTTAGTGACTTTCTGGCTATAAAATTAAACTTTTCTGCTCAACTCATTGTAATACTCATTCTACTTTGTAGAAAGAGCTGTTGCTCAATTCCAGAATCACAAATAAAAGTCAACCAAATCTTTAAATCGATTTGTGATTTTGTCTTTTGATAGTCGATGTAACTAGTTAGTCCTAAGAAATGTGTGCATGTCTACATTAATTTTCAATAATTTTGAGAAGTAACTACACAGATTTTGTTTATTCAGCTAGAAACTTGTAATATACTTTCTGCAGAAAAATGTCAAATCAAGAGCTATAACTTTATTAGTACATAGCAATAAATTCTTTATATCAGATTCTTGTTTAAAACTACAATGTAAAAAATGCAAGCTTAGAGGTGTGGAAAACTAAGTGGATTTGATACACTTTAGTTTTTTTTAAAAAAGTTTATTATTTTAATGTAACATTTTACAACATTCCATGGGCCACCTGCATCAGAGTCACTTAAGCTGATTACTTTTTGTTCAGTTTTATTTTCTTAACTCAGATATATGTGGCCTCTGACATAGTGAATCAGAATTCTGTGGGAGAGACCCTTACTGAAGAATTTTCAGTGAGTTCATTAAGTCATTCAGCAAACATCTCAGTGTCTACTATGTAACATCCATTGTTATAGGACCAGTGAGACAACTACGACTGCTACCTGTCACAGAAAACTATATTCTATTTGATGGGAGACAAGCAAAGAACAAGTTAATTTAAAAATAATTATGATGTTTGATGTGGTAAGTGCTATTGATAAAAATAAAGCACCTCAAAGGATTAGGGACTCCAATTAGGAAGAGGAGGAGAAGGAGATTTCAATTTCAAATGAAATAATAAAGTCATGTATCATAGAGACAAGGCATGAAGGAGGAGAGTGAGAAATTCAGTAAGCTATATAAAGAGAAGAACTTTCCAGGCATAAGGAATGGGAGTTGGGATGAGAGAAGCCTAATATCTGAATAAGAGCAAGAATACTAGGGTAGCTGAAGTGAGCTGAATACAGCAGAGACAGTATTGCTGGGCCCATAGAGAGTGAATTTTGCAGACATACTGCCTGGTGACAACCACTCACTTGCTGTGTGACCTCTGGCAAGTTTCATAATTGCTCCATATCTCAAATACTTCATCTATAAAAAGGGAACAATAATGTATCTACCTTATTGGGTTGTTATGATGTTTAATATTTTTAACTGCTTGGTACTCATAAAAATATAGAATAACAGAAGATGAGTTCCAAAAGGTAAGAGGTATCCAATTTGTAGAATATTTAATTTATCTCTGAGTTGAGAAACCAATATAGGTTTGAGTTGAGAAATGGTGAGAACCAACATACATATTAAGTAGAACAAATGTTTGTATTTTGTTTTACTATTAAGGAATTCCTTGGAAAGAACACCTTGAACTTTAGATCCAACATGTCATTTATTTTATTGTTATGGCCTTCAACAGCTGAACAGCAAAAATTTCCTGTGTTTAAAACACCCTCAGGTATTTCCAAGTTTAGTGTATGCTCTAGCACCTGTTATTCTGGTCATGAATAGTAGAGCACCACTCATACTTTCCCTGTTGCCACAACCTAACACAAATCTATTATTTCCAGAGTTCTTGACCTGCACTTTCTTGTCCATATTACAAGATATATATGTTTGTCCAGCTTGTCTCACTGTGTTACTTGAATGTCAGCTGAGATAAAATATACATTAGCTCATTGAAAATGGTAAAACTCTGTAAAAGCAAATGTTTAATAACTCATGGTGTTCCGACCTTTTTAAGTTTTATAGCACTGGGCCAATTACAGCAGGCCCCCAAATTACGATAGTTCGACTTACAATTTTTTATAAAGACAAGTTTTCACTCCATTGCCCAGGCTGCATTTACGATTGTTTTGACATTAAGAGGATGTGAAAGAAATACACATTCAGTTGGTGCTATTCCTTTCTGTTTGTTAGTTTTCCTTCTAACAGTCAGGCTTCTCTCTTTCAGGTCTGCTGGAGTTTGCTGGAGGTACACTCCAGACCCTGTTTGCCTGGGTATCACCAGCAGAGGCTACAGAACAGCAAAGATTGCTGCCTGTTCCTTCCTCTGGAAGCTTTTTCCAGAGGGGCACTTGCCAGATGTCAGTTGGAGCTCTCCTGTATGAGGTATCTGTCAACCCCTGCTGGGAGGTGTCTCCCAAGCAGGAGGCATGGGGGTCAGGGACCCGCTTGAGGAGGCAGTCAGTCCCTTAGCAGAGCTTAAGCACTTTGCTGGGAGTTCCACTGCTCTCTTCTGAGCCAGCAGGCAGGAACGTTTAAGTCTGTTGAAGCTGTGCCACAGCTGCCTCTTCCCCAGGTACTCTGTTCCAGATGGGAGTTTTATCTTTAAGTCCCTGACTCGAGTTGCTGCCTTTCCTTCAGAGATGCCCTGCCCAGGGATGAGAAATCTAGAGAAGCAGTCAGGCTATAGCAGCTTTGCCAAGCTGTGGTGGGCTCCACCCAGTCCAAACTTCCCCTGTGGCTTTGTTTACACTGTGAGGGGCAAAGCACCTACTCAAGCCTCAGTAATGCCAGATGCCCCTCCCCTCACGAAGCTTAAGTATTCTAGGCCAACTTCAGACTACTGAGCTGGCAGCAAGAATTTTAAGCCAGTGGATCTTAGCTTGCTGGGCTCCATGGGAGTGGGATCTGCTGAGCTAGACCACTTGGCTCCCTTGCTTCAGTCTCCTTTCCAGAAGAGAATGGTTCTGTCTTGCTGGTGTTTCAGGCACCACTAGAGTATGAAAGAAAAAAAAAAAAAACTCGTGTAGCTAGCTTGGTGTCTGACCAAATGACTGCCTAGTTTTGTGCTTGAAACACAGGACCCTGGTGATGTAGGCACCTGAACGAATCTCTTGGTCTGCAAGTTGCAAAGACCATGAGAAAAGCATAGTATCTGGTCTGGACTGCAGTTTCTCATGGCAGGGTCCTTCACAACTTCCCTTGACTAGGGGAGGTAGTTCCCCAACCCCTTGTGTTTTCTGGGTGAGGTGATACACTTTCTTGCTTCAGCTAGCTCTCCATGGGCTGCACTCAATGTCTAACTAGTCTCAATGAGATGAGCTGCGTGCCTCAGTTGTAAATGCAGAAATCATAGGGCTTTTGTGTTGATCTCGCTGGAGCTACAGGCCAAAGCTCTTTCTATTCAGCCATTTTCTTTTCTTTTCTTTTCTTTTTTTGAGATGGAGTTTCACTCTTGTCACCCAAACTGGAATGCAATGGCATGATCTTGGCTCTCTGGAATCTCTACCTCCTCGATTCAAGAGATACTCCTGCCTCAGCCTCCTGAGTAGCTGTGATTAAAGGTGTGCATCATCATGCCTGGCTAATTTTGTGTTTTTAGTAGAGATGGAGTTTCACCATCTTTTGTGTGAGTCAGGCTGGTCTCACACAAAACCCCATCTGAAGGTCACCAGCATCAAAGACCAAAGGTAGATAAATCCATGAAGATGAGGAAAAACCAGTGCAAAAAAGCTGAAAATTCCAAAAAACAGATTGCTTCTTTTCCTCCAAAATATCACAACTCCTTGCCAGCAAGGGAATGAAACTGGATGGAGAATGATTTTGACAAATTGAGAGAAGTAGGCTTCAGAAGGTGTGTAATAAACTCCTCCAAGCTACAGGAGCATGTTCTATCCCAATGCAAGGAAGCTAAGAACCTTGAAAAAGGTTAGAGGAATTGCTGTTGAGAATAACTAGTTTAGAGAAGAACATAAATGACCTGATGGAGCTGAAAAACATAGCACAAGGATTTAGTGAAGCATGCACAAGAACTTAGTGAAGCATACACAAGTATCAATAGCCAGATTGATCAAGCAGAAGAAAGGATATCAGAGATTGAAGATCAACTTAATGAAATAAAGTGTGAATACAAGATTAGAAAAAAAAATGAAAAAGATCAAACAAAACTTTCAAGAAATATGAGACTATGTTAAAAGACCAAACCTACATTTGATTGGTGTACCTGAAAGTTATGGGGAGAATGGAACCAAGTTGGAAAACACTCTTCAGGATATTATCCAGGAGAACTAACCAAACCTAGCAAGGCCGGCCAACATTCAAATTCAGGAACTACAGAGAACACCACAAAGATACTCCTCAGGAAGAGCAACCTGAATACACGTAATCATCAGATTTGTCAAGGTTAAAATGAAGGAAAAAATGTTAAGGGCAGCCAGAGAGAAAGGTCAGGTTACCCACAAAGAGAAGCTTACTGGGCTATTGGTGGATCTGTCTGCAGAAACCCTACAAGCCAGAAGAGAGTGGGGATCAATATGCCACATTCTTAAAGAAAAGAATTTTCAACCCAGAATTTCATATCCAGCAAAACTAAGCTTCATAAGTGAAGGAGAAATAAAATCCATTACAAACAAGCAAATGCTGAGAGATTTTATCAACACCAGTCCTGCCTTACAAGGGATCCTAAAGGAAGCACTAAATATGGAAAGGGAAAACTGATAACCAGCTACTGCAAAGACACAGCAAATGGTAATTTGTAAAGACCATCCACACTATGAAGAAATTGCATCAACTAATGGGCAAAATAACCAGCTAGCATCATAATGACAGGATCAAATTCACAAAGAACAATATTAACCTTAAATGTAAATGGGCTATATGCCCCAATTAAAAGGTACAGACTGGCAAATTGGATAAAGAGTCAAGACTCCTGAGTGTGCTGTATTCAGGAGACCCATCTCACTTGCAAAGACACACATAGGCTCAAAATAAAGGGATGGAGGAATATTTACCAAGCAAAGGAAAGCAAAATAAAGTGGGTTGCAATCCTAGTCTCTGATAAAACAGACTTTAAACCAACAATTTTCAAAAAAGACAAAGAAGGGCATTATATAATGGTAAAGGAATCAATGTAACAAGAAGAGCTAACTATCCTAAATACATATGCACCCAATACAGGAGGATCCAGATTCATAAAGCAAGTTCTTAGAGACCTACAAAGAGACTTAGACTCCCACACAATAATAGTGGGAGACTTTATCACCCCACTGTTAATATTAGACAGATCAATGAGACAGAAAATTAACAAGGATATTCAGGACTTGATCTCAGCTCTGGACCAAGTGGACATAATAGACATCTATATAACTCTCCATTTCAAATCAACAGAATACACATTCTTCTCAGCTCATCACAGTTATTCTAAAATTAACCACATAATTGAAAGTAAAACACTCGTCAGCAAATGCAGAAGAATGGAAGTCATGACAAACAGTGTATCAGACCACAGTGCAATCAAGTTAGAACTCAGGATTGAGAAACTCACTCAAAACCACACAACTACATGGAAACCGAACAGTCCGTTCCTAAATGACTGCTAGGTAAATGATGAAATTAAGGCAGAAATAAGTAAGTTCTTTGAAACCAATGAGAAGAAAGACACAACATACCAGAGTCTCTGGGACACAGCTAAACCAGTGTTTAGAGGGAAATTTAAAGCACTAAAAGCCCACAGGAGAAAGTGGAAAAGATCTTAAGTCGACATCCTAACATCACAACTAAAAGAACTAGAGAAACAAGAGCAAACAAACTCAAAAGCTAGCAGAAGACAAGAAATTACTAAGATCAGAGCAGAACTGAAGAAGATAAAGACATGAAAAACCCTTTAAAAAATCAATGCTTCAGGAACTGTTTTTTGTAAAAAAAATAAATAAATAAATAGACTGCTAGCCAGACTAATAAAGAAGAAAGAAGAATCAAATGGACACAATTAAAAAGTAATAAAGGGGAGATCACCACTGATCCCACAGAAATACAAACTACCATCAGAGAATACTACAAACACCTCTACGCCAAAACACCTTTATTGGAAAATCTAGAAGAAATGGATAAATTCCTGGAAATATACAACCTCTCAAGACTGAACCAAGAAGAAGTCAAATCCCTGAGTAGACCAATAACAAGTTCTAAAATTGAGGCAGTAATTAATAGCCTACAACCAAAAGAAGCCCAGGACCAGATGAATTCACAGCCAAATTCTACAAGAGGTACAAAAAGGAGCTGATACCTTTCCTTCTGAAACTATTCCAAACAATAGAAAAAGAGGGACTCCCCTCTAACTCATTTTATGAGGCCAGTATTATCCTTATATCAAAACAGAGACACAACAAAAAAAAAGAAAATTTCAGGCCAATATCCCTCATGAGCATTAATGTGAAAATCCCCAATAAAATATGGGCAAACCGAATCCAACAGCACATCAAAAGGCTTATTCACCACAATCAAGTTGGTTTCGTACCTGGGATGCAAAGCTGGTTCAACATATGCAAATCAATAAAGGCAATTCATCACATAAACAGAACCAATTTCAAAAATCACATGATTATCTCAACAGGTGCAGAGGGCCTTCAATAAATTTCAATGCATGCTAAAACCTCTCAATAAACTAGGTATTGATGGAGCATATCTCAAAATAATAAGAGCTGTTTTTGACAAACCCACAGCCAATATCACACTGAATAAAGCTGGAAGCATTTCCTTTGAAAACTGTCACAAGACAAGGATGCCCTCTCTCACCACTCCTATTCAACATAGTACTGGAAGTTCTGGTCAGAGCAATCAGGCAAGAGAAAGAAACAAAGGGCATTCAAATAGGAAGAGAGAAAGTCAAATTGTCTGTTTACAGATGATCTGATTGTATATTAAGAAAACCCTATCATCTCAGCCCAAAATCTCCTTAAACAGATAAGCAACTTTAGCAAAGTACCAGCATACAAAATTAATGTGCAAAAATTACAAACATTCCTATACAACAATAATAGACAGAAAGCCAAATTATGAGTGAACTCCCATTCACAACTGCTACAAATAGAATAAAATACCTAGGAATACAACTTAAAAGGGATGTGAAGGACCTCTTCAAGGTGAACTACAAATCACTGCTCAAGGAAATAAGAGAGGACAATAAACAAATGGAAATAGGACATAAACAAATGAAAAAGCACTCCATGCTCATGGATAGGAAGAATCAATATCGTGAAAATGACCATACTGCCTAAAGTAGTTTGTAGATTCAATGCTATCCCCATCAAGTTACCATTAAATTTCTTCACAGAACTAGAAAAAACTACTTTAATTTCATATGGAACCAAAAAGAGCCTATATAGCCAAGACAATCTTAAGCAAAAAGAATAAAGCTGGAGGCATCACGCTACTTAACTTCGGACTATACTATAAGGCATCACGCTACCTGACTTCAAAGTATACTACAAGCATTTCAGGGCCTCTGATTAACCAAAACAGCATGGTACTGGTACCAAAACAGATATACAGACCAATGGAACAGAACGGAATCCTCATAAATAGAACCCGAAGTACCATTTAACCCAGCAATCCCATTGCTGGGTATACACCCAAAGGATTATAAATCAATCCACTGAAAAGACACATGCACACATATATTTATTGCAGCACTATTCACAACAGCAAAGACTTTGAACCATCACAAATGCCCATCAATTAAAGACTGGATAAAGAAAATGTGGCACATACATAGCATGGAATACTATGCAGCCATAAAAAAGGATGAGTTTATGTCCTTTGCTGGGATATGGGTGAAGCTGGAAACCATCATTCTCAGCAAACTAACACAGGAAGAGAAAACCAAACATGGCATACTCCCACTCATAAATGGGAACTGAACAATGAGAACACATAGACATAGGGAGGGGAACATCGCACACTGGAGCCTGTTGGGGGTGGGGGGCTAGGGGAAAGATAACATTAGGAGAAATACCTAATGTAGATGATATGTTGATGGGTGCAGCAAACCACCATGGCACATGTATACCTATGTAACCAACCTGCATATTCTGCACATATATTCCAGTACTTAAGGTCTAATTTTAAAAAAAGAAACAGAGAAAGAAAAACACATTCAGTAGAAACTGTTTCCAATACACATACAATTATTTAATTTTTTTATACTTTCTGTATTCAATAAATTTCATAAAATACTAAACTTATTTTATAAAGTAGTTTTTGTGTTAGATGAGTTTGTCCAACTACAGGTTAATGTAAGTGTTCCGACCATGTTTAAAGTAGCAAAACTAAGCTACGATTTTTGGTAGGTTAGGTCTATTAAATGCATTTTTAACTTACAGTATTTTCAGCTCACAATGTGTTTATCAAGATGTCATTGTGTTGTAAGTCATGTAAAACCTCTACTTTTATGTCACTTTTTAAAGTTGAAACAGAAAAGCTCTGCTTATCATTTCACATACATGTAGCTAAGTTACCACTTAATCTATCATTGTTAGAAGTAGTCTATTTTTTTCTGGAATATTAAAGAGTTAGACTGGTCCAATCACAAGGTATTTAAGCAATGCCTGTTACACTTTATTTCCTCAACTGTGTCTGCCTCTGTCAAGCTGGCTGGCTGTTCTTCCAGATTTGCAGTTTGCAAAAGTATTCATTCCTGCTTTCAGTCATTTCCCCTCTCACTTTCAAAGAAGAACGAGGACAATTTCCTATTGTCCTATTGTAAATTCATCTATTTCCTACTTGCACTTTTGAAATTCTTTAATTGTGTCACTCACTGTGCCAAATTCTCTTTTGATTTTCATTTTACGAGTTACTAGGGTTGCCATTTTGGATTTTAAGTACCTAAACCAGTAGCACCCAGATTCCTAGACAACTATAGAACCGAGTTTGCCTGAAGCAAAGGCAAGCACAGCGTCAGGGATAGGTATAGCAAGCCCTAAAATTGCAGATGGCTGCAAATAAAACTATTTGACCACGAACTCATGCTCACTGGCACAAATTTATTTGCTAGTTTGGGGATGAGGATGAGATTGGGACTGGAAACAAGTTAAGCATGTGGGTGATGTTTAGATAATACTCAGGATCTCTGAGTCTCAGGATTAAGGTTGGAGAATGAGCATACAATAAAATCATGTCAATGTTTAGCATAGGAGAATAAGTATGTGATTGTACACATTTAATTTAGTATTCTCAGATCTTTTTACCTTGACTATTCATTGAGAACTGGGTTATATTCTCTCACCGAAAATGGATGTCCCCTCTGTTTAGTTACTAATTTCCCACAGGCCATTCTTTATGCTGTTTTTAATTCTTTTATTTATTTTTTGTCTCTCATCAAAGGGCAATACAACTATGGTTAAAAACAGCAAGTGCTAGGAATTGCCAGCTGGATGCTCTACTTCTAGGCAATGACAATAAGAAGAGGCTGATGAACAAAAGCTCACGTTGCTGATGAGAAGCAATTAAGGGGGCAAATAAGGACAAGCGTTCCATTTGAGACAGACAGGCACACAGAAAACAAGAACGAGAGAGAGAGAGAGAGAGAGAGAGAGAGAGAGAGAGAGAGAGAGTGAGAGAGAGAGTACAAGAGAAAAAGAGAAAGAGAGAGAGATCACCAGGGCATTCAGACTTCACAATGCTCTTCTGTTTTCTTCCTTTCAAGTGCCTATAGATGCCAGGATTCCTGACATACTCAATGGAATTTTCCCCAGATCAATCCCAACCTTCTAAAAATATCCAAGCCTAAAATAATGATGATGTCAAACACAGAAGTGGTACTTAGCCCCGGGGATAAGAGGCCAGCATGGCCATGGAGCTGCATAGCAGCTTGTTAGAATGATGTCAGTAGTGGCATGATGGGGCCTGGAGACAATGTCTGTGGGAATTCCAACAGCAGGCTTCAACCCTTCTATCACATGGCACTTGCATATAAACTCATGAAACAACCCAGAAACTATGTCTGTGCTCACAAATATCACTGCAATGGTTATTGAAATTGTACTTTCAAAATAGAATGTCTCCAAATTACTTGGTATCTCCACTCTTAATGAATTTAGCATTAATTTTTAGAATCACTCCTCTCAGGTTTCATCAAGTTCCCATAAGCAAATAGTGATCCTTTGGTGGAAAACAATACTACTTTTACTTGCTGACCAAACCTGAAAAAGTCTTGTTATTTACAATATCAATATCAGCAATGGGGAGGCAGTAAATACAAGGCTCAGGACAGCAAGCTCTAGGAGTCAGGAAGGCCCAGGTTCAAATTCCAACTCCATGCTTTACTGAATGTAACTCAGCCAAGCTACTTGACCTTAGTAAGCTTCAGTTTTCTCAATGATAAGAAAAGATAAACATAATATCTAAATAAGAGAGTTCTTCTTAGAAATTAATGAGGGGAAAAAGAAGCACATAGAGTGACTGGCAAATAGTAAAGACTCAGAAAACTTACGTGTTATCATGAATTCTTACACTAAAGCATTCCTAAGCAAAACAATTAAATGCTGAGTGCATTCGAATGGAGTGTTTCTTTCATCCATTATTATAAAATTAAAAACATAAACAAGTAAAAACTAAGATAAACTTTTCTTTCTCTTTTGGATGTTTTATTTTAATTGATAACTAAAGCATTGCTCAAGACTAATTATATTCTTGATTTTAACTCTAGTTTAGTTGATGATGAAAGAGAAAAGAATTGCAGCACCCGGGATGGGAAGGATAAAATGGTTTATTATTTGGTGGAAGAAAAAGAATAGTATAAAGTTATTTATAGTCACCAGTGAATAATTGCACAACTTTGAATCAGAAAGGATTGATTGGAAAGCAAGTTTTGAGATTTAATGAAGTAGAAAAACGCTAATTGCTGTAAGCACCCTGAGTTTACCCTCGCTGTTACCATCAGGTCATTTTTCATGTATCTGTGTGTGCCTTTGCTTTCTGGTTTAGAAAATTATGCTGCTTTCCATTATTTACAAGGCATGGTTATTATCTAAAACCTACTTTACAAGTACTGACACTCTGAGGGTTTTGCAAAGTAAGAGAGTTTGCAATGATTGGGAAAGCAAAGTAATTTCAAAGACAGTTTCTACTACAATGTAGATGTCAACATTATGCCAAATATACCCATTAACTGAAAATCCCGCTTTTGAATCAGCCTACTCAGGCTTGTGGCTTCGTCTGCATATGTGAATGTGTTTGTGTTCACTGCCAAGTATGCTTTGAGTTGGTGAACGCAGATGCCACAATGAAGGCTGAAATACTAGGTTTCTTTTTTTAAAAGTTACATCCTGAATTTCTGCCTGTTTCCCCTGTGTGTTTTATTCCTAATTAAAATGTTCATATAAAAGGAAAGATGATTATGTGATTCCTTTACTGGCTGCAACTAAAGATTATGCTGGTAGTCAGCTGGTGCACACCTCTGCTGGGCTTTGTATGCCTTTTAATGAACTTACACATTTCAAACAGGAAATACTAACAAGGCTCTTTGTTTCATTAACTACTGTCAAAAGAATGCACAAGAAAACAAGAAAGCTCATTTCTGAATTTGCTTGTCTAATTCATGTTACTGCAGATGGGGGCTGAGAGGACCTTTGAAAATGAGGTACTCTTTGGAAATGAGCGAACTGAACCTGGATTGCTCCCATCCACATGCACCCTCTCCCCAAAACATACTAGTTCACATAACAAAAGAATATCTCTGTTCAAACGCTGAGTCAATAAAAGCAAATATTCTTCATAACACACAAAAAAATTCCTTGGACCAGCTCTTTCATATACTTAACTTTAAGACTGAGCATGTTGGGATTGCACTTTTTTTAAGATCACCAGAAGGAAACATAAAACTTAACTGTCATCTGTATTTATGGAAATAAGAATATGCCACTTGTCACCAATTCCCCACCAGTCCCAATAATTATGTTTTGGAAAGTGCTTCTATTATTATCTATTGCTGTGTAATGAACTCCAGGACTCTGTGACCTAAAACAACAGTTATTTTATTTGTCCATGATTCTTTGGGCCAGGAGGGTAGACAGAGCTCAACCAGGTGGTTCATCTGCTTGTATGGCATCACTTGGATGGTTAAAAGTTCCAACATGGCTTAATTCACACACCTAGCAGATGGTGCTGGTGACGGACTGGCATTTCAGTCTGTATTCTCCTTCACATGGCTCTTTGTCTTTTTCACAGCATGATAACTGGGTTTCAAGAAGGAGAAATCCATGAATTACGAGAGTAGATACTTCCCTTCAAACTAAGGAGCCAAAGAGTCCATGGAATCAAAATGTACAGATACTCAAATTCAAAGACTCAAAGTAATGTATTATTTGTCTTAAAGGCTGGTTTTAATGGAGGAAATACATTGTCCAAAAATATCTTTTAAATTTCAGTATGTATACATTCTCCCCCTGAGATAGACTTTGAGGATGAGCTCACACACATTAGGCTTAGAATGTTACCATCTTTCTGTAACATTGAGATGAGAAACAGCAGAGCTAAAAAAAAAGGGAGGTGTGGTGAGAAATTGTCTGACCAAGTATATGGCATGTGCCCAAAACAGAAAAAAACAATTCTCTTTGATCTTGTCTGGCAACTTGGTACCTGTGCATATTAGTCTACATAAAATCAGATAAGTCTGAGTATTTTGCTTAGTACAGGTTTGACAAGCCAAGATGCTGCTAAAGATTCTTAGTGTTGATTCTACTATTACATCCAAATAGCATGACTAAACCTAGCAGAATCTAGGATATACTTTAAAAGATCCTCAACTCCCCTTCCTTCCTCCCCCTAAAAAATATGTGCATTCCATCTGTCTTATTTTTAAAGACCAAAGGCATCCCTGGAAGGTTATGAAGTCTCTTTTATTTTTCCTTTTTAACTGGTGGGGAAATAAGCTGGTGTTAAGTGATTTGCTCAGATTTAACAATTAGAGAGAGAATTTAGTTGAAACTCCCATCTCCTGTCTTTTCACAAAGTCATTTTTGTCTTCCTCCTACCATTGGCATATACACACCACAATTATTATATGCAATTAACTAAATTCCCAAGAGAACAAAAACTTATTTTTAATTAATTGATGATGCCAAGTTCAAGACATGTTAATGATGTTAATTACTAACCTTGCAGTAATACTTCTTAAGTCAGAGGTAAGGAGCTCTTTGTCTTGATGATAATTATAGCAAAGATCACTGAGGCTAGAAATACTGAGTTTAAAAACAATCTCTATTCATTCATTTTGTATCCTCCCTTTCACTGAACATTCAGCCTTAGTGTTAGGAAGAAAATGCAAGGAGATGAATGTAGATACTGGTAAGCTGGAGAGCTCCTGCCCATTTACAGGACTCTCATCTTCTGTGAATTGTCATGTGATCATAGGAGCTTAGTGTTGCAAGAGCTTTTGATATGTCAAGAAAAAACCAGGAATACAGATTTTTTTTTCCATTCACACTCCATATTTTTTAAACACTAGCAATAATTTTGATAGAAAACGGTGTGGGGGCCAGTTCTCTGTGGGTGAAATAATAAAAGCAGAAAAACAAACTGGATACAAACATTTACAAGGGTATATGAAATACCATGCATGAGGTTTGAGCTTCTCAAATAGTTTTTGCTTCTTTTATTTAGGTTAAGACAAGATAGAAGAAATATTTTTATTGTTCCTTTTTATTGCTTCCTATGCACCAAAGCAAAATTCACGTGGAGACATAATATGTAAACTCAGATGTACAACATCCACATATAAAGACAAATAACATGCGTGGTTTCTGTGGTGTAGATTTCATAGTGTGGTAGATTTTAGAAATGACTATAAGTCCTTCCAGCTCTAAATGTGTGCATCTACATCCATTTGACACTTCTCCCATCATGAGGTAAAGTCTATTTCCCTGCCCTTGAATCTGGGATTGACCATATGACTTGTTTGGTTATTGAGACATCTGCAAAAGTAGCAGAAGCAGAGACTCTCCGAAGTGTTTTGTGTACTGGGGCTCACTGGTCTTGCTATTCTGTGAAACTCTTCTGCCATCAGATGAATAAGCTCAGGCTGCCTTGCCAGAGGAAGAGAGACCACATGACAGGAGCATCTAGATATTGCAGCTGGCCCAGTGTCCCCAGGTGAGCCAGCTAAACTGCTGCTTTATGCCATTTGAGCCAACTCAGACCAGAAGAGCCACCAGGCTGACCCATGGAATTAAGAGAAATAACAAGCATATGCAGGTTAAAGCTATTTTCAGTCATATACTATTGAGGGAAGAGAGTAGGCTTTAATGAGGAATAGTTTTTCATTTCTTAGCTGTGCAATATGGAGAAGGGACTTGAATTCCCCTAGGTTTTAGTTTACCCAGTGAAATTCTACATAATATATGTGAGTTAAATGACACACATGTATATCAATACTAGCTATCCCTCTATTTATTTATCCATTATTCATCTGTTCACCTATCCATCTTTGTATCTATGTATCCATCCATCTATCCATCCATCCGGCCATCCATCCATCTGTCCATCTATCCATCCATCCTTCTATTTACTCATTTATTCATCTATGCATATATTGATGTATTAGTGTATCTATTTATCCATCCATCTATCTATCCATCTTATCCCATGGAACTTGCTCAATAAATATATGACCATTCTCCTCTGCTTTTTAAAAAGTACTTTATAAGTAATGTTATTAATATAACCATGGTTTCTGCTTCCAAGGCACTTTCAGAGGTTTTTAAAAACCTCACTCTTCGCAACAAACTTGCTTGGTGTATACAGTGTTCTTGGAGCAAATTAAGAAATATCAAAACTGAAGCCCAGAGAGTTATAGGAGTTAGTTTGACAAAAAAAGCTAATGATGCTGGAAACATTTAAAAACAAGTGTATTGACTTGTGCTTATTGAAGAATGCTGTTTTCTCTCTAGCACTTAAGTGAAACAGTGACATAATTTTGGGTGAATTATTTATTCCAGAGTCAGACCTCCAGTGAAAATATTATAATTTTTTAAAAATAGTTTTATATGTCAATTTTTAAATTTGCCAAAAGGCATATTTTCACAGATATTTGATATGAATACAACGAAAGACAAAGTGAAGATCTAAGGATATGATGCTAATTAAAATTGTAATATATTCCAGGAGTAATTTTTACTATATCTTTTCTCCATTTTTTATCTATACAGTTAGCTAAGGATACATTTAATATTATTAAGAGAGGAAACAAAAAATACTGTTAAGCCTTTGGAAAATAGTTATTTCTTTTTTCCATTTTAAAACTAGTCATGATATATAGCAAAGGTGTTATTCGTCTCACTCTTGATCCTTTGTGAGGTTTGGTAGTCTCACCTTTCAAACACTGCTTCCATTTTACCTTCCATTTGTCTTATCTCCCCTTTGCAACTCCATTACTCTGTGTGTCATTTTATTTTCTTGTTCTCTCCCACTTCCCAGTTTATCTCATGCCACTCCCTAAATATGAAAAATAGCTCTGATCATCTTAACAAATCTTTTTCCTTCTTTGGTAGTAAAAACACTAAGACAAACAAAAAAATAAAATGCTAAGTGTGTCTTTTTTGTATGCACAAGTTCCATATCAAGCTTATTGACCACTCTGCTCACCTGCTTAAATTATGACAAATGTCCTCTTACCTTTCATATCTGTCTCTGACTGTAGACATTTTGGAACCCAGAGTTAATTTTTTAAATTTTTATTGCATTATAGGTTTTGGGGTACTTATGCAGAATGTGCAAGGTAGTTGCATAGGTACACACATGGCAGTGTGTTTTGCTGCCTTCCTCCCCTTCACCCACACTTGGCATTTCTCCCCAGGCTATCCCTCCCCAGCACCCCCCCACTATCCCTCCCTCATTCCCCCCAATAGACCCCAGTGTGTAGTAGACCCCCTCCCTGTGTCCATGTGTTCTCATTTTTCTCACCCGCCTATGAGTGAGAATATGCTGTATTTCTTTTTCTGTTCTTGTGTCAGTTTGCTGAGAATGATGTTCTCCAGATTCATCCATGTCCTTACAAAGGACACAAACTCATCATTTTTGATTGCTGCATAATATTCCATGGTGTATATGTGCCCCATTTTCCCAGTCCAGTCTATCACCGATGGGCATTTGGGTTGGTTCCAGGTCTTTGCTGTTGTAAACAGTGCTGCAGTGAACATTCGTGTGCATGTGTCCTTACAGTAGAACTATTTATAGTCCTTTGGATATATACCCAGTAATGGGATTGCTGGGTCAAATGGAATTTCTATTTCTAGGTCCTTGAGGAATCGCCACACTGTCTTCCACAATGGTTGAACTAATTTACACTCCCACCAACAGTGTAAGAGTGTTCCTATTTCTCCACATCCTCTCCAGCATCTGCTGTCTCCAGATTTTTTAATGATCGCCATTCTAACTGGCGTGAGATGGTATCTCAATGTGGTTTTGATTTGCATCTCTCTAATGACCAGTGATGATGAGCATTTTTTCATGTGTTTGTCGGCCTCATGTATGTCTTCTTTTGTAAAGTGTCTGTTCATATCCTTTCCCCATTTTTGAATGGGCTTGTTTGTTTTTTTCCTGTAAATCTGTTTGAGTTCTTTGTAAATTCTGGATATCAGCCCTTTGTCAGATGCGTAAACTGCAAAGATTTTTTTCCCATTCTGGTGGTTGCCGATTCACTCTAGTGACTGTTTCTTTTGCTGTGCAGACGCTCTGGAGTTTGATTAGGTCCCATTTGTCTATTTTGGCTTTTGTTGCCAATGCTTTTGGTGTTTTGGTCATGAAGTCCTTGCCTACTCCTATGTCCTGAATGGTTTTGCCTAGATTTTCTTCTAGGGTTTTTATGGTGTCAGGTCTTATGTTTAAGTCTTTAATGCATCTGGAGTTAATTTTAGTGTAAGGTGTCAGGAAGGGGTCCAGTTTCTGCTTTCTGCACATGGCTAGCCAGTTTTCCCAACACCATTTATTAAACAGGGAATCCTTTCCCCATTGCTTGTTTTTGTCTGGTTTATCAAAGATTATATGGTTGTAGATATGTTGTGTTGCCTCCGATGCCTCTGTTCTGTTCCATTGGTCTATATCTCTGTTTTGGTACCAGTACCATGCTGTTTTGATTACTGTAGCCTTGTAGTATAATTTGAAGTCTGGTAGTGTGATGCCTCCCGCTGTGTTCTTTTTGCTTAGAATTGACTTGGCTATGCCGGCTCTCTTTTGGTTCCATATGAAGTTCATGGTGGTTTTTTCCAGTTCTGTGAAGAAATTCACTGGTAGTTTGATGGGGATAGCATTGATTATGTAAATTACTTTGGGCAGTATAGCCATTTTCACGATATTGATTCTTCCTAACCATGAACATGGAATGTTTCTCCATCTGTTTGTGTCCTCTCTTATTTCGTTGAGCAGTGGTTTGTAGTTTTCCTTAAAGAGGTCCCTTACGTTCCTTGTGAGTTGTATTCCTAGGTATTTTATTTTCTTTGTAGCAATTGTGAATGGCAGTTCATTCTTGATTTGGTTCTCTTTAAGTCTGTTATTTGTGTATAGAAATGCTTGTGATTCTTGCACATTGATTTTATATCCTGAGACTTTGCTGAAGTTGCTTATCAGTTTCAGGAGTTTTTGGGCTGAGGTGATGTGGTCTTCTAGGTATACTATCATGTCGTCTGCAAATAGAGACAATTTGGCTTCCATCTTTCCTATTTGAATACCCTTTATTTCTTTTTCTTGCCTGATTGCTCTGGCTAGAACTTCCAGTACTATGTTGAATAGGAGTGGTGAGAGAGGGCATCCTTGTCTAGTGCCGGATTTCAAAGGGAATGCTTCCAGTTTTTGCCCGTTAAGTATGATATTGGCTGTTGGTTTGTCGTAAATAGCTTTTATTACTTTGAGATATGTTCCATCAATACCAAGTTTATTGAGGGTTTTTAGCATAAAGGGCTGTTGAATTTTGTCAAATGCCTTCTCTGTGTCAATTGAGATAATCATGTGGTTTTTGTTTATGCTTCTGTTTATGTGGTGAATTACATTTATAGACTTGCGTATGTTGAACCAGCCTTGCATCCCCGGGATGAATCCTACTTGATCATGATGGATAAGTTTTTTAATGTGCTGTTGCAATCGGTTTGCCAGTATTTTATTGAAGATTTTTGCATCAATGTTCATCATGGATATTGGCCTGAAGCTTTCTTTTCTTGTTGAGTCTCTGCCGGGTTTTGGTATCAGGATGATGTTGGTCTCATAAAATGATTTGGGAAGGGTTCCCTCTTTTTGAATTATTTGAAATAGTTTCAGAAGGAACGGTACCAGATCCTCTTTGTGTGTCTGGTAGAATTCGACTGTGAACCCATCTGGACCTGGGCTTTTTTTGTGTGGTAGGCTCTTAATTGCTGCCTCAACTTCAGACCTTGTTATTGGTCTATTCATAGTTTTGGTTTTCTCCTGGTTTAGGTTTGGGAGGACACAGGCGTCCAGGAATTTATCCATTTTTTCCTGGTTTACTAGTTTATGTGCATAGAGTTGTTTGTAGTATTCTCTGATGATGGTTTGAATTTCTGTGGAATCTGTGGTGATTTCCCCATTGTTGTTTTTTATTGCATCTATTTGGTTGTTCTCTCTTTTCTTTTTTATCAGTCTGGCTAGTGGTCTATTTTGTTGATCTTTTCGAAAAGCCAGCTCTTGGATTTATTGATTTTTTGAAGGGCTTTTTGTGTCTCTATTTCCTTCAGTTCTGCTCTGATCTAGTTATTTCTTGTCTTTGGCTAGGTTTTGAGCTTTTTTGATCTTGCTCCTCTAGCTCTTTCAATTTTGATGATAGGGTGTCCATTTTGGATCTCTCTACTCTTCTCATGTGGGCATTTATTGCTATATATTTTCCTCTACAGACTGCTTTAAATGTGTCCCAGAGATTCTGGTATGTTGTGTCTTCGTTCTCTTTGGTTTCGAAGAACTTCTTTATTTCTGCCTTCATTTCATTGTTTATCCAATCAACATTCAAGAGCCAGTTGTTCAGTTTCCATGAAGCTGTGTGGTTCTGAGTTAGTTTCTGAATTCTGAGTTCTAACTTGATTGCACTATGGTCTGAGAGACTATTATGATTTCAGTTGTTTTGCATTTGCCGAGGAGTGCTTTACTTCCAATTATGTGGTCAATATTGGAGTAGGTGTGATGTGGTGCTGAGAAGAATGTATATTCTGTGGATCTGGGGTGGAGAGTTCTGTAAATGTCTATCAGGTTTGCTTGTTCCAGGTCTGTGTTCCCGTCCTGGATATCCTTGTTAATTTTCTGTCTGGTTGATCTGTCTGTTATTGACTGTGGAGTGTTAAAGTCTCCCACTATTATTGTGTGGGAGTCTAAGTCTCTTTGTAAGTCATTAAGAACTTGCCTTATATATCTGGGTGCTCCTACATTGGGTCCATATATATTTAGAATCGTTAGCTCTTCTTGTTGTATCGATCCTTTTACCATTATGTAATGACCTTCTTTGTCCTTTTTGATCTTTGTTGCTTTAAAGTCTATTTTATCAGAGATGAGAATTGCAACTCCTGCTTTTTTTTGCTCTCCATTTGCTTGGTAAATCTTCCTCCATCCCTTTATTTTGAGCCTTTGTGTATCCTTGCATGTGAGGTGGGTTTCCTGGATACAGCACACCGATGGGTTTTGGTTTTTTATCCAATTTGCCAGTCTGTGTCTTTTGATTGGTGCATTTAGCCCATTTACATTTAGGGTTAATGTTGTTATGTGTGAATTTGATACTGCCATTTTGATGCTAGCTGGCTGTTTTGCCCATTGGTTCATGTAGATTCTTCATTTTGTTGATGCTCTTTAGCATTTGGTATGCTTTTAGGATGGCTGGTACTGGTTGTTTCTTTCTATGTGTAGTGCCTCTTTCAGGAGCTCTTGTAAAGCAGGCCTAGTGGTGACAAAATCTCTGAGTACTTCCTGTTCATGAAGGATTTTATTTTTCCTTCACTTATGAAGCTCAGTTTGGCTGGATATGAAATTCTGGGCTGAAAGTTCTTTTCTTTAAGGATGTTGAATATTGGCCCCCACTCTCTTCTGGCTTGTAGGGTCTCTGCCGAGAGATCTGCTGTGAGTCTGATGGGCTTCCCTTTGTGGGTGACCCGACCTTGCTCTCTGGCTGCCCTTAGTATTTTCTCCTTCATTTCAACTCTGGTGAATCTGACGATTATGTGCCTTGGGGTTGCTCTTCTTGCGGAGTATCTTTGTGGTGTTCTCTGTATTTCCTGGAGTTGAGTATTGGCCTGTCTTGCTAGGTTGGGGAAATTTTCCTGGATAATATCCTGAAGAGTGTTTTCCAGCTTGGATTCATTCTCTTCATCACATTCTGGTACACCTATCAAGCGTAGGTTGGGTCTCTTCACATAGTCCCACATTTCTTGGAGATTTTGTTCATTCCTTTTTGCGCTTTTTTCTTTAATCTTGGTTTCTCATTTTATTTCATTGAGTTGATCTTTGACTTCTGATATCCTTTCTTCTGCTTGGTCAATTCGGCTGTTGAAACTTGTGCATGCTTCACGAAGTTCTCGTGTTGTGTTTTTCAGCTCCTTCAATTCATTCATATTCCTCTCTAAGTTGTCCATTCTTGTTATCATTTCCTCAAATCTTTTTCAAATATTTTTTCAAGGTTCTTAGTTTCTTTGCACTGATTTAGAACATGTTCTTTTAGCTCCCTGAAGTTTCTCATTATCCACTTTCTGAAGTCTGATTAGGTCATTTCGTCACACTCATTCTCTGTCCAGCTTTGTAACCTTGCTGGTGAGGAGTTTTGGTCCTTTGTTGGAGGTGAGGTGTTTTGGTTTCGGGTGTTTTCCTCCTTTTTGCGCTGGTTTCTTCCCATCTTTATGGATTTATTCACCTGTCGTCTTAGTAGTTGCTGATTTTTCAATTGGGTCTCTGAGTGGATGCCCAGATTGTTGATGATGACGTATTTTTGTTACTTAGTTTTCCTTCTAATGGTCTAGCCCCTCTGCTGTACAAGTGCTGAAGTCCACTCCAGGCCCTGCTTGTCTGGGGTACACCTGTAGCAGCTGCGGAACAGTGAGGGATGCTACCAGTTTCTTCTTCTGCTATCTTTGTTCCAGAATGATGACCACCAAATGTCAGTCTGATTAGTCCTTTTTCGGGGTGACTCTTTGGATATACAGGGGTCAGGGAGCTGCTTGAGGAGACGGTCTGTGCTTTATAGGAGCTCCAGTGCTGAGCTGTGAGCTCCATTGTTCATTCAGGGATGTTGGGAGGATATGTTTATGTCTGCTGCAACAGAACTCATAAACCCCCCCTTTTTTTTCCCCTTAGATGCTCTGTCTCAGGGAGTTGGGGCTTTCTTTATGAGTATCTGTTACACTGTCCTGCCCCACTAGGTGGCAGTCTATTCACTATTTGCCTGCTGGGGCTCCACCCAGCTAGCGCGGGTCCACCCTGCTGCCGTGGGCTCTGTTCTGCTGTGGTGCGCTCCACCCTCTTGGTGGAGTCTCTCTGTTATGGCAGGTTGCCTCAGCAACGGCAGGCTGCGTCAGCCCTGGGCGGTACTTCAGTAGGGGCGAATTGCATCCGTAGTGGCGGACGCCCCTCCCCCACCGGGCTGCACCGTCCTAGATGCCGGCAACAAAATTCTCAGCCCCGAGAGAGCCTCCAGTCGCCGCCCTGCTTGTCCCTGTGAGGGTGGGACCCGCTGAGCTCGATCACTCAGCTCCCTGCCTCAGAGTCTGTCCTCTCTCTCTCTCTCTCTCTTCCTCTCCCCAAGCTGAACGGTCGACTCTCTCATTGGCGCCCCAGTAGCCTGCCGATAGGGCACTGGGATCTGTGCGATCTCCCATGCCGCTGCCCACTGCACTGGCTCAGATCACATTTCCCAGGAATATCCTGGTCTGGCTCATTGTCCAAGTCCTGTTCAATCAGATGGACATGCCAATCTGCCCTTCTAAATCTCAGATTGCTGGTTTAACAGGGCACCCAGACCAGTGAGTTTTGTGCCGTGTGCTGCTGTGCTGTGGCACCGGCCTGGCCCAACCGGCCGCGCGAGCTGGCTGTGCAAGCGTCCTGTGTCTCTCCCACACCTGGGACTTTGTTCTGTGGGCAAAAAAGGACCATCTGAGAATGCGGCTAAAACTCACCCTCTGCGCCTTCACTGAGAGCTGCAATCCTGAGTCACCTCTACAATGCCATCTTGTGAAAATCCAGAGTTAATTTTTTTTAATGATTATTTGTTGTATAATATTCTAGCATTGTGGTTTATGATTTATTTTTAATAAATGTACTTTCAGTTGGTAAAGTACCTTTTTTGTCTTTCTTCATTCTTCCTCTCCAGGACACGTGGGAGTTTCTTATTATCACTCACATCTGGTCTTCAAGATTTAAAATTCAAACTATAAACTTGCTTTAAAAAACACACATGCATGCAAACAGAGCTGTCTGTAGGTTTCTTTTGATCCCACTGTAAAAGAAGTTACATGTCATTTTCTTGATTTGAGGCTTTTCCAAGTGAGGGAACTAACAGATCCTGGACTTCTCACCCTCATCCTTTTCATCTTTCCTCCTTAGGGCACAGCATGTGTGAATATTGTGGGCAAAAAGACATTCTTTCATGCATTCAAAATTATGTTGCATTTTGGTGGAAAATAATTTAGACAAACTGAGGTGTCCGTTTGCTTTTTGGGGCATCTTGTTAGAGACATCAAACTTGAGCCTGTTTCCAATTTGCTTTTCCTGCTGAGTGGTGTTTAGGGGAAGAGAGGGAATCATTATGTGAATTTATAATGTGATCAAACTAATTTCAGCTTCATTTTAGTGGCAGGTGAAGGGTCTACATTTATGAACATATCACCGTGTACCATAGATAGACCTAAACAATTCAAGTTTTTCAGGGAGTCAGTATCAAATAGCATGCATTTCTCCTCACTTATGAGCAAGAAATAAAGTTAGAACTACCAAACTCTATGTGGAGGAGATTAACACAAGTTAAATTAGGCTTGTCAAATCTCACAAACCCAGCATAGAGACAGGAAGAGAAAAATGCCAATAGTGTTCACATTTTGCTTAAAAGATAATTTCAATTTCTTCATATGCATTTTTTCCCACAGATGCAAAAGCACAGCAAAGCAGGAGTCCATATTTAAAATTTGCCCTCAATGATTTTTGAAGCCATGTATGTTGATTAATTTATTGAAAATTTATTTGCTTTAAAAGAAAACTAAATCGTGATAGACCACACACATTTCTGTAGTTGGATAAATTACAAAACAGATTTCATTAATTTATAGGGCCCCTCAAATTTTGCTTTGTAATTCTTGTCTTATTAAGTGGAATAACTCAGTTGTAAGTAAATGCACTTGTTATATTTTAGAAGATGGTTTGGTATATTTTGGATGTCTAAGGCTAAGACAGCCTTTCAGATCTTGACTTACAGGTTAACAAAAAGTGTCCATTCTACACCTTATGCATAAAAGTTTTTTCTTTTTTGAAAACTAATACAAAAATGAAAAATATATAAATATCAGATTTACTGAAGATGTTTTCCCTCGTTTTGTTCCAAATCCCGCATTTTATTTATAGTATAATCAAGAGCTCTTGAATGGCAAATTCAATAGTAAATTGAACAAAATGATAAATATAAGAATGACAAATTAAAAGATTTTATAAATGGCAACAAATCTTGAATTTATGATTGTAAATGGTAATACTGGATTTCTCAAAAGTTTTCACTTGCAGTGGGTCTTTCAAATGTGATTATTTCTGCTTCATTTTTCTCTCTCTACCGGAAGGTTTGCATTACATTACATATGAATGAGTTGGCTTAGTCTAAGAAGGCCTTACAAGAGGATCACGTTGGGGTGAATTATAAGAGTAAGAAGCATGAGTTTCTGAAGTGGTGAGTTTCACATGCAGGATAGAGTCATGTCTAGAATGGACACTTTTTGTTAACCTCTAAGTCAAGATCTGGGAACCTGTCTCAACCTTAGGCAGCCAAAATATCCCAAAAGATAAGAGTGAGGAACATGTCAGTTCTGCTGCAGGTGATCAATAAAAACACTGGAACAGGTAGACATGTAGGTTAGTATTGACTGTAACAACAACAAACAACAACAATGGGCAACAATAAAACCTCCCCACATAAAAGAATATAATGGAGAGAGATAATCTGAATTAGCTCGACATACACTGTTACTTACATTCTTAAAATGTAGTAATTCTGCTTTTAAGTATACATAGCAAAATAGAGTCATTATCACCCATTTCTTTCTTTCTTTTTTTTTTTTTTTGAGACGGAGTTTCACTCTTGTTACCCAGGCTGGAGTGCAATGGTGTGATCTCGGCTCACCGCAACCTCCGCCTCCTGGGTTCAGGCAATTCTCCTGCCTCAGCCCCCCGAGTAGCTGGGAATTATCACCCATTTCAATATCCTTGGGAAATTTATTACAGTGTGTAGATAAGGATGATCTATAAGTAGAATACTGAAAGCATATATTTGATATTATTAAGCAGGTGTAAAAAAAAAAAAGACATTTTCAGTAGTGAGAATAAAACATTCACATACTCGAGAGAAAAGGCTGGTTGCCTTTGGACCATAACAATAGAAAATCACCAGAATTGAGAATTTACTGATTTTTAAATCCTAATCAATTGTGGTGACTTCACAAAGTTCATCATGCTTCCAAAGGCCCATGTCTTGAAAGTCAGCCTATCAACAGCAGCTTACTCCAGGAACCGCATTCCTGAGGATCTGAAAGATTGAAAATTCTTCTCCAATTGTGCTATGTAAGCGTCTTGCTCCATTAAGAGAAAATTTTATACACAAGCCTGGATCTCCCTTAGATATCAAGTACTATATTTCAGATTTCCCTTTCAGATGTTGAATTGTGGTCTTTTCTTTTCACTGTAGGTAGAGGTTTCTCTAACAATTTTAGTTATTGAGTAAAGACTAATAGAAAATATACTTTATAAAATACCCAATGGGGAAATCCATTCTTTCAAGAAACTCTTACTTGTAATTGTGAAAACAAACAAACAAACAAACAAACAAAACTAATGAATGCTTTCAAAATGCTCAGACATCCAAGCTGACAGTTCAGTGATAGGGATGCAGTTAACATTATAAAAGCACATAGGAAGGAAATTTAAATAAAATTGAATGTGAAGGAAATCAGAAAGGGTGTGCTTTCAGCTCACTCAGTAATAAAAATAATAAAAGCAAGTGGAAAGATGGCTATTTCACAGGATGAGTAACTAAACCAGACGGGGAATTACACTCAGTTCAATGATGTTCTGGTATAAAAGGTGAGATTCAGAGAACTGTGAAAAATAAACTTACAAAGGTAGGCAGGGACTAGATTATTAAAAGTCTGTTGCCATCTGAAGAGACTTAGCATTTTGGAAGTGGGAAGCCATTGATATCCCTTAGAGACCTTTTCAGGTGTTCTCCTCATCACTCTGGTACTCTGTAAAGAAGACAAAGCAGGGAACAAGGAAAGTGTAAATGTCTGTGCTGAAGTGAGACCAGTGGGGCCTAAAGCGGGACAGAAACAGGATGGTGAAAGCAATAGAGATGTTGGAGAACTTATCGTTAAGTAATATCAGGAGACAGGACTGGACATAGAGGGAAAGAATGGGGAAGCAGTCACTGCCCAACAGGGAGGATAATGGGGCTTTCAAATGTAATGGAGATGAGAGGTCATGAGCCAATAATAGATTTTACTGCATAAACCTTAAAACTAGAAATCAATATTCAATTCTCTTTACCTGATATTTCTAAATTTGCCTCACTAACTACTTAATTTTTGTAGTATCTTTGTTAAAGTCTTCCAAAAATTCCATTATTAAGTCCTTTGGAAAAGAAATATTTTACTTTGCTATATAAAATGTGAGACAAAGCCGGGCACAGTGGCTCAAGCCTGTAATCCCAGCATTTTGGGAGGCTGAGGTGGGCGGATCACAAGGTCTTGATCTCAAGACCAACCCGGCTAACAGGATGAAACCCTGTCTCTACTAAAAATATAAAAATTAGCCGGGCATAGTGGTGGGCACCTATAGTCCTAGCTACTCGAAGGCTGAGGCAGGCGAATTGCTTGAACCCAGGATGTGCAGATTCCGGTAATCTGAGATCGCACCACTGCACGTCAGCCTGGAAGACAGAGCAAGACTCGGTCTCAAAAAAAAAAAAAAGTAAGACAAATATAGAAAACATTTGACAAATTGGCAAATATATAGTGTTAGTCTGTTCTCATACTGCAATAAAGACCTGCCTGATACTAGACATTTTGTAAAGGAAAGAGGTTTAATTGACTCTGCACTGCTGGACATGCCTCAGGAAACTTACAATCATGATAGAAGGAAAAGGAGAAGCACACAACTTCCTCACATGGCAGCAGGAGGGAGTGAGTGCCAGCAGGAGAAATTCCAGACACTTAAAATACCATCGGATCTGGTGAGAAAGCACTAATTATCATGAGAACAGCATAGAAAAACTGCCCCCATGATCTAGTCCCTTCCCACTGGGTCCCTTACATGACATGGGGACTACAACTCAAGATGAGATTTGGGACAGAGCCAAACCATATCACATATAAATTGTAAAAATTCTTATTACAAATGTTTGACCATCAGATTTGGTTTGGCATAAGCTATTACCAATGTTTCTGTGCCTACTTGGTCTCTGATATATAGGTGCCATTTTGGTATTCTTTTGCACCATGTATCCTGACTATGAGGTGACTACTTTTTACCCCAACAGAGGTCTTTTAGTAAGTGATTTTATGGTTGGCATTTTTACAGATTAAAAAGCAGACCAGCTGGAGGTCACACTGAATTAAAGTTTGCTTAGTATCAAGGACAACAGCTCAGAAATCATCAATACAGGAAAACACAGGTGTTTAAACAGAAAAAGATCAGCTTACTTCTCATTCAGCCAATGGGGAAAATGTTTCTTTGTCATGTTTTCTTGAGGGAAAAACAAAATCACATTTTGTAGGGTCTGATAGTGTTAATAGGCTTTCATCGTTTTTGCCTGTTTTTTTTTTTTTTAACTTGCATATGCAAATAAAGGAAATTGTGAAAATATGAATGTTGTGAGAAATGTATACACAACTTTATTACATAAAACATCTTGCACTATGAATGAAGCCATACACAACCAAGTGAGTGCATGAGTGAGCCCATTATTTTAATTATATAACTAAATATAGAGAGGCCAAAGAAAAGCTTTTATTAGTAAAGGATGGTTTTAAAAACAATCATATTTGCCTCAAGTTTAACACTTTGAAATCATGCTTTAAGATATTCAGGGAACATTAATTATTTATTACATTCAGGTATGCACATAAATATTTGGTGAATGCATTTAAATATATATGCACACATAGATACATGAGTATATATGAACATGCATATATGTATATATATTTTAAATTTATGATTTATCACTGGAGATATAAAATTGTCACCATTATTTTTTACATAGACTATGGCCTCTAGGTTTCAGAGGAATATAGCAGACATTTTCTCATCTGTTGGAGATGAATTCCATGTTTGGGTAGTATAATGAAAAGCAGACTTCTCCCAAACAGCCAGAAAACCCAAACTTTTGAATTTTTTTTTTTTTTTGAGATGAGTTTTGCTCTGTCACCAGGCTGGAGTGTAGTGGCATGATCTCAGCTCACAGCAACCTCTGCCTCCCGGGGTTTTCCTGCCTCAGCCTCCCAAGTAGTTGGGACTACAAAAGCGTGCCACCACGTACAGCTAATTTTTGCATTTTTAGTAGAGACAGGGTTTCATCATGTTGACCAGGATGGTCTCAATCTCTTGACCTCGTGATCTGCCCACCTTGGCCTCCCAAAGTGCTGAGATTATAGCCACTGTGCTCAGCCCACTTTGTAAGTTTTTATAGCTTTATCAGCCTACCCTATACAAAACTTGAATTCTTGAAATAAAAAATAGAACACTTTATTTTGTCTATAATTGAACATTTGCTAACACTAGTGCAGATCTGAGCTGACGACGTATTCTGCTTGTGCCACATTTCTTTTCTCATTGCATTGTTCGGCCTTCTAAAGAAGCAGTTTGTACCTTAAATAAATCTTCCAATTAATTGTGTTTTATTAATTTTTTTCCATCTCTAACCACTAACTCTGCTGGTGTTTGGAATGGAATATGTTCTCAATACATATTGGTTTGAGGGTGCATGGATGGATGGGTAGATGGATGGATAAATGGAAGTAAGGATGGATGAATGAATGGATACACGGAATGAGTGAACTTGTTCTACCAGAAGCACCACATAATCTCCCATTTCATCAGCTTTGGTGGGAAGTGGTTAGGCATAAAACTCAAAGAAAGAGAGCACCAGCCAGGTGTGAAAGCTCATGCCTGTAATCCCAGCACTGTGGGAGGCTGAGACCACAGATCACCTGAGGTCAGGAGTTCAAGATCAGCCCGGCCACATGGTGAAACCCCATCTTTACCAAAAATGCAAAAATTTTCCTGGAGTGGTGACACACGCCTGTAATCCTAGCCACTGGGGAGGCTGAGGCAGGAGAATTACTGGAACAGAGGGCAAAATCAATCACAACAACATTTGGGTTTCTGTAAAATCGATTTGGTATAAATCATTTGACTACCAGTCTGCATTTCCTTTGAATTGCTAAGTACCACCCACTCTACTGATTTAGAACAGTTTCCTATACATGAGATCAGCATATGGAAATTAAAATATCAATGACTAAAGTGACATATGGCTTAATCTTTGCTTTAAGTGAAATCTTATCAGGCGTGAAAATCTTTAACTGCAGAAAGAATGCGTCCTGACAGCATGAACTTTAGGGTTTTTTCTTTTCCTAACAGCGTTATTGGCTTATCATTAGTTTAATCAGAGACAGACTAAAATGTGTTTGTTTTGCACTCTCATTGCAGCTGACTTGCTAAAACTAGAAGAGCAGATTGGAAACATAATATGCAGTGACATTCTGAGACTAATGCCTAATTCTGTCCACCTGTTACCAGGTAAGTGCATCCAAGCAGCTTCTTGAGCTGTTTAAAAAGCCCTCTTAAGGAACAGAAAAGAAAAAAAAAAAAACGTTTTTCAAATATGGAAAACCATTCTCCTCTCCAGAAAAGTCCTTTTTGGCCTCTTTCAATCACCCCTTTTACAAGAGAGTCTCCTCTTTCCCAACTTTCTTTTACCCACGTTCTCAAAATCTTAGGTCAAGAGGTGAAAAAGTAAAAGTCGTTTTCTGTTTTTCTGGCTTCCACTGCTTTTTTTTATACCCACTCTCCACGCCTACTTTTTCTTTTTCAAGGGTTGTCACTAACATCATCACTACTGCCATTTCAGCACTTAATGTTTTTGATGACTAAATATGGAAAAGGCATGTGATTTCCTTTATAGGTTTATTATTTTCCAGTGATTAAATCAGAGGTGAAAGGAGTAAATGTAATTTTAAAAATCATTATGGAGTCCTTATCCAGATGTCCTGTTGGCTTCTGATCTTCCGACCTGTTATTCTGAGTCCTGGGTAGTTCATGTCTCCAAACTAAGTATAAAATACATTATTGGGTGCATCATAATTAGTGCCATGCCACTGTTAGTTGTGACTAATTGCACTTATTTAACCATAATATCAATATACCCTCTGCTATAGGAGAAGAAAATTGCCCTATACCTCACGAAAATATACGGCTGAATTAGTCATGGAGTCTGATTTATCTTTTATAAAAATTAGCAATCGTTGTCTTTGAAACAGTAGAAGCTCACTCTAAGTTTGTTATGCAACTCTTGAGTTAAGGAGGGATGGGAGAGCAAAGAATTTCCCTACATATGTTAAAGAGCAAAACTGAAGACACATAATGAACCAAAGAATTTACAGTTTTTGGATTTAGCTTATGATTTATAAACTTAGTTTACAACAAATTCAGAATAAAGAAAATGTAATCCTATTTATGAAATTTTACTCACTCTTTTTGGCATGATAACCCTTATTTTTGAGTTGACTAATTTTGATAAAATTTCATCTGCTATATATACATTTTCCAAAAGTATCATGCTATTTTTGATATTTAGTTCAGCTAATGGGGCATTTTGAAACAAAATAGAAAGTGTAAACATTCCTAAAATCTAGCAAATCAGAAATAGTTGCTATTAAAAATTTAATCAGCTGCCTTTAGTTTTTTTCTAATAGAGGCTGAATTTCTCTATACACAAATTTGAGATCATGTTTTTCAAGTAATTTTTTTTTTTTTTTTTTTTTTTGAGACAAGGCCTTGCTCTGTCACCCAGGCTGGAGTTCAGTGGCAAGATCATAGTTCCCTGCGCCTTAAATTTCAGAGTTCATGTGGTTCTCCCACCTCAGCTCCTGGTAGCTTGGGCTATAGGTTCGTACCACCATGCCCAGCTAATTAAAAACAAGAAAATTAATAGAGATGAGATGTTGCTATGTTGCCCAGACTGGTCTCAAACTTCCCACTTCAAGTAATCCTCCCGCCTTGGCTTCACAAAGTGCTGGGATTATAGGTGTGAGCTACTGCACCCAATTTCAACTAATTTTTATTCTACATTTTCAGTGATATTTATATTACCAATATTTTTTCTTTTTATAAAATCTACTTAACTTCATGTTATTTGTGGCAACATATTTTATTGCATAGATGTACTCTAATTAATTTTAATTTTCTCTTGAGCATTTAGATTGTTTCATACTTTTAACATTATAGTAACATTGAATTAGACATTATATGTGAGTGTGTCTGTGTGTGTATGGTGGGTGTGTGTCAGTATCACACATATATATTTATGTATTTTGGATAATTTAAGAAAATTTCCTATTAAAGGTAATTTGGTGAAGAGTATGAAATTTTCAATTTATGTTGATAATACTGTTGTATTTTTTTTCAAAAGGTCTTAATCTTTTTTCGTACCTATTTCAGTAGTTTATAAAAATAATTCATAAAAGTGGTGGTTTTATAACTTCAGACACCAGTAAGTATTATTATTAGTTTGTTGTTAAAATATGGCATTTCCTTTGGGTTAAGTTTGTATTTATTTGATTACATATAACTTTGAAGATATTTGCATGTTCTTTTAGTCCCTTTTATTATCCTATTACTTGTTGGTTCATATGTTCTTTGTTTTAAGCATTTATTTGATACATTCTACCCATTAAATTAAAGATTATGGCCGGGCGCGGTGGCTCATGCCTGTAACCCCAGCACTTTGGGAGGCCGAGGAAGGCAGATCATGAGGTCAAGCTATTGAGACCATCCTGGCCAACATGGTAAAACCTCATCTCTACTAAAAATACAAAAATTAACTTGACATGGTGGCACATGCCTGTAGTCCCATTTACTCGAAAGGCTGACCTGGGAGAATTGCTTGAACCCGAGAGGTGGAGGTTGCCGTGAGCTGAGATCACGCTGCTGTACTCCAGCCTGGGCAAGAGAGAGGCTCCATCTCAAAAAATACACACACACACACACACACACACACACACACACACACACACACATAAATTTACAGATTTTTAAATTCTGTCACTATAAAACAATACAATAAAATGATGCATTATATTTGCTGAAAATGTACCTTGAAAATTCTGTTGAGTAATTTTGTTTCTAAATTCATTTAAAAATATGCTTTAAAAGCCATGATAAGCTTTGAATTAATGTTCTTCAATTTCTTAATGCTTTCTACTGTCAGTACATGTATGAATGATTTTAAAATTTACCCAAGGTATTTAGAATCATCTAGGTATACCCTATTTCTAAGCAAAATGGGGGCTAATGCAATTTCAGGTCAAAGACCAGTAAACACCTGAAAAATTAATAGAATTTCTTTCTCTTAACCTAGGTCAGATATATCCCCAGGCCATAAAGGTGAAAGGCTAATGTTAACTCAATTACTATGCTAGGATATCCTAGTTTACAGTCTAGTAAGATTTGAACATTTTCAGTTAAACCGACACACTTGACATTAACTTATGAGAGCTCTTCACTTTTCTTCTGCTAAAAGTAGCTGTTTATTTTCCACTGCGGTCAAGATCCCAAAATAAGAAGCTAAATTTCTTTTATAATTTGAGTCTCTTCTCTTTACTAGTGATAAAAATTTAATTTGTTCGGTTTGTAAAGAATGGACATATAATAAACTCTTGAATAAACAAATCTTAATATAAATATTTTAGGCACATCCCTCACAAGATTTCTTTTAAGAAGAGTTTCATAAAATTATATTTGGCAACCTCACCCTTTAACTCATTACAACATAAGCTCTATAACTGAATAGTAGCTCTATCTCCACTCAATAGAAGAATTAATTCCACTGTCATTTGAGTTCATTTTGTTTTTTTAACATCCTCCCAACCATCATAACAAAAAGGTAGGTTTGAAATTCAGTATGTAAAAATTAAATAAGCCATTGGATTTAAGGCAGTGACTAGTACATAGTTAAGTGTATATAATAAATAATAATTAATTACAATTTTGTTGATAATGTTTATACTTAAGCAAATAGATGCCCTGAAATTTTGTACATATCACACGTCTTATGATTAGTGTGTCATATCTTTTATTGTTTCATTGCATGTCTACAAATAGAATTGTGAGAATACAGAAATTACACACATAAGAATCCTAGAAATGGCCGACACAGTGACTCATGCCTGTAATCCCAGCACTTTGAGAGGCCAAGGCAGGCAGATCATTTGAGGTTAGGAATTCGAGACCAGGCTGGCCAACATGATGAAACCCTGTCTCTACAAAAAAATAGCTAGGCATAGTGGCATACCTGTAATCCTAGCTACTCAGAAGGCTGAGGCAGGAGAATCGCTTGAACCCAGGAGGCAGAGGTTGCAGTGAGCAGAGATCACACAACTGTACTCCAGCCTCTGGGTGACACAGTGAGACTCTTTCTCAAAATGAAGAAATGAAGAAGAAAAAGAAGAAGGAGAACAAGAGAAGAAGAGGAAGAATCCTAGAACCTTTCTTGCCTGCTTTTTAACCGTACCTCACTTTGAAGGGTTCAGCAGAGAGAACAGTATTTTAAACAGCAAATGATAGAATGTTAGATTTAAAATATATGTGTCTGATTTAGCTACCAAGAGATAAGATAATCAACTGTTTATTCACAATTTTTAAAAGCATGGAAAATGACCAAGAGCCTAGTAACCAAAAGTCCTGTCCGTTTAGTTCCCTGACCACCCATTGTTAATCTATACGACACCAAATACACTAGATTTCCCACTGTTAACTTGGCACCACCACCACTTCTTGGAGGGAAGGAAATTGTTTCCCATATTCCTCTTCCTCGTATACTTCCAACTTGCAAAATGCCCATAAGAGGAGCTCATGCTAAACTTGAAAGGTAGAAGTGAAAGAAAGTCATTATTTCCTTGAGGTGATCATAGCCAGGCTCGTAAGCAAAGAATCACAGAAGCTTCCAGCAAGCTCTTGAGAACCACACACTTTGGTGCTTTAGGCTGAAATTATTAGTGTCAGCTCCTATGACCACTGATGGCAATTCTATGACCTTCAGTGATAATTTTCCTGGACTTTACTCCCTCAGCTCTCAAAAGGATCATGTAAGCCCTAATTAACATCAAAACCTTTATATCTGGAATATCATAACAGCTTATTTTCCTTATCAAATCCTGAGCAAATAAAATGAACAAATTCTATGCACAATTTTAACATGTTTTTGACTTAGGTCCCATTTGCATTTACAAAGCAGTTTGAATAATTTTACATTTTTGACAGTATAATGAATTCTAAATGAAAGCCATGCCAATTCTGTCGCATTATTTTGAAATTAGTTACTTTACCTGCTAATACGATAAACACCGATGGTCTAGAGTAAATATATTGACCCCAGGTGATTTTATTTTATTTTGCTTAGACTGAATTTTACTCTGGTTGCCTAGGCTGGAGTGCAATGGAGTGATCTCAGCTCACTGCAACCTCCACCTCCCAGGTTCAAGCAATTCTCCTGACTCAGCCTCCTGAGTAGCTAGGATTACAAGTGTGTGTCATCATGCCTGGCCAATTTTGTATTTTTAGTAGAGACAGGGTTTCTCCATGTTGGTCAAGCTGGTCTCGAACTCCCAACCTCGGGTGATCCATCTACCTCAGCCTCCCAAAATGCTCGTATTAGAGGCGTGAGCCACCGCACCCAGCCTATTTCTTTTCAATAATATTATTTTCATCTATATACATACAAGATGCCAGATCAGTAAGATTTGATGGGCTACACAATGGGTTGAAGAGTGTTTCCCCAATATTCATGTCCACGTAAAACCTCAGAATGTAAGTTTATTTGGAAATAGTGCCTTTGCATATGTGATTAAATAAGACAACAAGATACTGGATTAAGAGAGGCACTAAATTCGATGACTAGTGTCCTTATTCAAGAAGACATAGAGAGAAGAAGGCCATGTGAAGATATGGGCAGATATTAGAGTGACTTGACTATTACTGGAGGAATTTCAAGGATTGCTGGGAACCAACAATAAGGTAGGAAGAGAAAAGAAAGGCATCTTTCTTGGAGACTTCAGAGGGATCACAGTCTTACCAACACTTTGATTTCAGGCTTAAAGCCTCAAGAGCTATGAGTGAAAAATTTACTGTTGTTTTAAGCCACTTAGTTTGTAATGATTTGGTACAGCAGCCTTAGAAAACTCGTACAGATTATTTTAAATAAACTCAAGAGATATATTTCATGACATGTTAAAGATTTTGAGTAAAAACAAAAAGCCTTTTAACTGTTAACCATATAAATAAATCTAATGATATCAAATAATAAAGCAAACAAAAAACCTCACATAAATATAAATGCAAATATATTAAATATATTAGCAATCTAAGCAATCTAATATGGCTAATATTGAATTAACGCTAATTTAGTAAATGCAGTAATTTAGTGAATACCTATATTAACTCTTTAAGTGTTATTAATTCTAGCAAATAGGATTTATTCTACAGATTCTCTAATATATGTAAAGTGTATTAATATCTACTATATTACAAAGGTGATAGGAAAAAAATGTATCCTCTTAGTACTAAAAAGTAATTAAACATAAAAATTATTTCTTATTTAACTTAGAATTTTAATTTATAAATGTATGAATAAAAGTAAATTTATTTAATTTAATTTTATTTACTTATTTATATTATTCATTTATGTAGCAGGTGGAATTCTTTAAATGACAAAGGTTATTCATATTAATCACCACTGTTATTTTATATAGAGAATAAGAATTGCAAATAAGTAAACTTATTTTATCATTATTTATTAATTTTATGGCCTTACTTGAAAAAAACTGAAATGACCAACTTATAAATATTGTCATTAGAGATTTGAGTGATAGTTGGTTGTAAAATTTATTTCAAAAAGTAAGTTCTTTTGCTACAGAGCAGCCAGAACAAAGTCAAAATTAATACAGAAAATAAGTTGGTCATAATAACAACTCAAAGTAAAAACAGCTAGGAATAATCTAAATGAAAAAAATGCAATATATAACTGTGCTCCATAATAAAAGAGTTGGATAAGTAGAATTATCAACAATGTTTCTGGATCTAAAAAATCATAGTAAAAATATATCCCTTTTTTTTCAAATTAATGGATAAATTTAGCTTATTTTCACTTTTTTTATAGTTAAGAAATAAGGCTGGGCACAGTGACTCATACCTGTGATCCCAACCGTTTGGGAGGCCAAGGCAGGAGGATTTCTTGAGGCCAGGAGTTCAAGACCAATCTGGGCAATGTAGGGAGACCCTGTTTCTTCCAAAAAAAATTTAAAAAAAAAAATTAGCCATGTGTGGTGTCACCCACCTGTAGACTCAACTACTTGAGAGGCTTAGGCAAGAGGATCACCTGAGCCCAGGAGTTTGAGGTTACAGTGTGCTATGGTCATACCACTGCACTCCAGCCTGAGGCAAAGAGGGAGATCTTGTCTCTAAAACTAAAATTTAACAGAAAAATAAAAATTTAATTTTCAGAAAAAAGAATCATTGGCAAATTTGCTCTACTACATATTGAATTATAAAGATTGATGAGTGAGAAAATAAAGTTAAAACAACAAAGAATTATTAGTAAAATTATGAATATAATGTAGTTGATCACTTCGGATCAGTGTGGAAGGGATAAATTATTTGAAAAACCAGAATTCTCCCCACATCATATGCTATAATACATTTCTAATGGAACAAAAATTTAAATGCAAAAAAAATTTTTTTAAGTGCTAGAAGAAAATGTAACTAACATTTGTATATTTCAGAACTGTAAAAATCTTGTGTCTGACAGTAAAATCAGTGATTGTTGAAAGATGCATCCATGTAATATATAATTAAATTTTCATGATCAATTTAAAAGAGAGAGAGAAAACAGAAACAGCTACCATCAGCAAGGCAATGAAGTAAATTACAAATGCAAAGATGTGTCTATCAAAAAGAGTGTAACTCTGAATATCCAAAAATAAAAGTTTGAATGAAAATAATACTTTTCTATAAAGGAACATTTTCTTGACAATAATATTTTAGAAATTAAAAAGCACACTTGAGAACCATATGTATAATATGTTTTTCTTTTTATAATTAAAAGTTAAATTAGATAGATGTGCATGGGAAAGAGTATAGAAATATGCAAATATGTAGATTACATATTCTTATATAATAGGATAGTAACATTATAATTAGTGTGTTCTCTATGTTTAGCTTTTTTTTCTGTTTTTCTATCATAAACATGCATGTATTGGGTAATAAAAACACTAGATGCTACGGTAAAGAAGTTTATGTAGACTCAGGTTTATGACATTAAATTGTCCATGATATATTAAATTTTAAATGATAATTACACAACATTCTATATAGCCTAATTCTAAGATGTAGGAAAAAAAATCTGGAGTACATAAACCAAAAGTTGTCTCTAAAAGGCAGATTTATAAATAGTTTATTCTGGTTTTGTAATCTATATTTTTTAAGTTTCAATAATAAATAACAAATAATAAAGTTATGTTATTTTTAAAATATGATCAAATGCTTATTAGGCTAAACAGCTGTTAAATAATTGAAATAGCCTATTTCTGTTCAAAGAGACTTCATGTTACATTCCATTTTTCAATGCATCTAGTAAGAATTTCAGCTACTGTATTAACATTATTTCTATTTTTCCATAATCTATTTTTCTTTCATGTATAAGTCAGATCCCAGTTCCACAGGCAGAGATATGGGAATAACCCAGCAGCCTGTTAGAAATGCAGATTCTCCAGCCCCACCTCAGACCCAATGAATCAGAGACTTCATGTCGGCCAGAGCCTCAGCTAACTTGGGAGAACATTAGTTTGTGACAGACTGAGCTGTATCTGTCGAGACTACTAAAATATCACCTCTTTACTAATGCTTGCTCTGACAACCTCAGGAAAAAAATAGCAAAACTCATTCCTCTATTTGCTTCTCCTGAATCATTTTCATCATTGTACATATTATTATCTGATCTTACGGCTTATATTTATTAGTTATTGTATACTTATTTGATTTTTTTTTTTAGTTATCTACTTTCTCTGATTTTAGGGCAATTTAGCAAGTTGGCTTTTCAGGCAGTTAAGGTTTCAGAATAGCAAGATTGAGTCAAAGTCACCCGAGGCAGGTGAATCACGAGGTCAAGAGATCGAGACCATCCTGGTCAACATGGTGAAACCCCGTCTCTACTAAAGATACAAAACATTAGCTGGGCACGGTGGTGCGTGCCTGTAATCCCAGCTACTCAGGAGGCTGAGGCAGGAGAATTGCCTGAACCCAGGAGGCGGAGGTTGCGGTGAGCCGAGATCGCGCCATTGCACTCCAGCCTGGGTAACAAGAGCGAAACTCCGTCTCAAAAAAAAAAAAAAGTCACAAATAGAGCTCTGTCTACACGCCGCCCAGGATGCCGGAAGGAAAGACCAAGGGGAAGAAGGTGGCCCCGGCCCCTGATTTCGTGAAGCAGGAGGCCGAGAAAGTGGCGAATCCTGTGTTTCAAAAAAGGCCGAAGAATTTTGGCATTGGCCAGGACAGCCAACCGAAAAGAGACCTCACCCGATTTGTGAAATGGCCCCGCTATGCCTGGTTGCAGCGACAAAGAACCATCCTTTATAAGCGGCTGAAAGTGCCTCCTGCCATTAACCAGTTCACCCACGCCCTGGACCTCCAAATAGCTATTGAGACGCTAAAGCTGGCCCAGAACTATAGGCCACAGATGCAGCAAGAGAAGAAGCAGAGGCTGTTGGCCCCGGCCGAGAAGTAAGCTGCTGGCAAAGGGGACGTCCCCACTAAGAGACCACCTGTCCTTCGAGCAGAAGTTAACACTGTCACTGCCTTGGTGGAGAAAAAGAAAGCTGAGCTGGTGGTGATTGGTCACGACACGGATCCCATTGAGCTGGCTGTCTTCTTGCCTTCCCTCTGCGGGAAAATTGGAGTCCCTTACTGTATCATCAAGGGGAAGGCAAGACTGGGACATCTAGTCCACAGGAAGACCTGCACGACTGTGGCATTCACCCAGGTTAATGGGGAAGACAAAGGCACTTTGGCTAAGCTGGTGAAAGCTACCCGGAGAAACTACAGTGACAGATATGAGGAGATACGCCGTCAGTGGGGAGGCAACGTCCTGGGTCCCAAGTCTGTGGCTCACATCGCCAAGCCTGGAAAAAGCAAAGGTGGAAGAGCTTGAAATGTACATTATAGTTTTCTGTAAATAAAAATAATTTAAGTGATTAAAAAAAATCAAAGTCACAAATAAAAATAGGATCAATATTGATGCAGCACATACTCTTTAAATTATGACTGCATCATGTATACACACAGTGCACAAATCAGTCCAAAATTCCTGCACACATGAAACTTTCATTCTAGTCAGAGGATATAGGTGATACACAAAACAAATGTTTGGTATCTTGCATGGTGAGAAGTGCCAAGGAAAACATACTAGATGAGTGAAACTGGGATTGTTGGGTTAAGCTAACACTGTTATTAGGAAAGGTCTCGCTGAGAATGTGGCATCAGCTCCCACTAATTTATATCCTACTATGTACAAGGTGCTACACTAGACACACTAGAGGCATGGAAAACAACGAATAAATATGAGAAATTATGAAATACAAGAAATGTTGTGGCTGTGGTTTGTATCAACCTGTAGGAAGCATTCATAACTAGCAGAGGAAGGGTTCAAGCTAGTGGAAAGTATTTGGAATAGCTTATGTGGAGTCACCTGGATGTAGGGACTCTACCCTTGCTGCTTCACAACACTCTGCCACATATGAATTGTGCCCTCCTTTGTGCAGTTGATGGCAGCTCCACTACTTGATCCCCTGAATGTCACAGTTCAGGGCCTGACGCGTAAAGGACAATGAATGAATGCCTGATGAAAGATCAGAGAATGAACGGGTGGAGAGGTGAGAAAAGAACACAGAAAATAACAGTGTTTCCTTGAGATTGGAGAATGGAAAAGTAGCCACAGCAGTATCCCCAGGAGAATGAGAGAATATAGGATGCTGGAGACAACATTGTTGAAATGGCTGGGCTTAGGGTTCTGGCGCTCTGAAAGTGTGCGTGGTCCCCAAAATGGGTTGATGAGCTTGGAAAATCAGAAAGTACCACGAGAATTGAAGTCTTTATAGAAGTAGAAGAGCAAACTCATTCAGGTCAGAGCAGACAGATAAGTAGAAATACAGGGAGCTGTGGTCAAGAAGAAGAATGGCAGTGTTTGATTATATTTCTCTATTACTTGTTTATGATAATGGCCTAAATGCATATCAGATGTTGACCATTCACAGCCAAAATAAACATGGAGTCTTGGGCAGGGAAAGCCATATAAAATGTTGCTAAAATCAGAATCTCATTAAAGACACTTCTGAGAAAATCTAACTTCTAAAGAGGGACTTGATTAGTTTATATATTCTGGAACAGCATGAGAAGGGAAATGATGTGAGTTTTCTGCCCTTCATGTCAGAAACTGACTGCAGTGTTGTGATTACAGACTTACTAGCTCCCATGTCAGTATGACACTCACCATCCCCACAAACACAATGGGATCTAATTTAACGCAGTTTTTGATGAGGCCATGTAACTGGAAACAGAGTCTTATTGCTTACAGAAAAAGAAAGGGCTTGCTAACTGGATGGATAAACCCAGCAATATTCCCAAATGGCTTTATGTCTTCTTTACAGGCTGGTGAATCATAAAAAAAAAAAAAAAAGTTTCTTCTTCTTGAAATTAAGAGACATGTAGGTAAATTTATCAGGAAAATAAAAAGTCATTGAATTCATTGACTACTACAATTTGTACTTCATCCAGATGGCACTCTAAGGCACCAGCATTCCTCCATCAAGTCAAATCTCCTCCTTGGTTATATTTTATTAGTTACATTTAACAGGGCTTTCTCCTTCTTCTTCCTCTTCTTCTTCTTCTTCCTATTCTTCTTCTTCTTCCTATTCTTCATCATCATCTTCCTCTTTTTTAATGGCAACAGTATCCTTGACAAGATGTACTTACAAATTTTCAAGTTCTTTTCCTCTGAATATAGTAACGCCTTTGTCTGAATGGCCATGCAGGGATTTCTTACAAAATGGGAATTTTTGTGGTCTAAGCAGAAAGAGTATATTCTCCTGATTAGTACTTGTTGACTGCTTGCTGCCTGGCTGGGAGCCTGGGTCACAACTCCTGAGTTGTGGTCTCCAGTCTGTTCACAAGGACTGTATAACCTTGCTTAAATTATGTTATCTCTTGGCATTTTGTTGGTAAAATGGGTTTAATCAGCTTTCCCGACAGGAATGTTGTAAGGGTTAATTAATAACTGTTAAGTGTGCTGAGATTCTCAGTTTAAAGGATTAGGGAAGTGTCAAGTTTGTGTGTTATTATGGTATTATTTTTCTTTGTTTGAAAGGAAATGCCACTTCTGTGTAATTTGCTGTAAAGGTAAAATAAGCCACTTTAATCAATATGCAATCAAGCCCTCATTCATTGAGGACACGGGTGTATGTATACAGTTAGTAAGAGGACTTGGGTTAGCTGACACAAGGGCAGAAATCTGAAAATTAGGCATTGGATACAAAGAAAGCCCAGAAAATGAGAGTTGGAGGGATCAGGTTCTAAGTGCCCAGGAGATTCATGTTACATACGTAATGTAGTCTGTTGTTAGCAAAGGGTGGGGAAAAGAAGAGAGAAAAAGCACGTTACCTTAGCAACCAATACTCAAAACAAAAAAAATTATATCACCAAAAATTTTTTGAAGTGATTGTACATATGGTTCAAAAACTAAATGTAAAAAATATTTTACTAGACTCCCAAGGGGATTTTAAACATATGAAATTATTAAAGACTTACATAATAACTTAAAAGTATACATGTCTGAATGTTATTTAACTTGTATAGATAGGTACTATTTTTATCTTAGGGTATGACCATTATGATAATAGCTGATTAATCTTAATTTTCCAAAAAAAAGTTAGTTATATCTGAAAATTTTATCTAGAAACATACATAAATTGCAGTAATTTTTAAGACACAATTTTTATAATAAGTATATGACTAAATAGATCAATATGTATGGTTGCTAATGAATAATCATTTGGTATAAATGTTTAAAGTATGAAAGTTAATTAAAGTGTGTGATATTTATTTATTTATTTTTGAGAGAAGGAAAGAAAGAAAAAAAGGAGTAAAGGAGAGGAAGAAACAGGAAGAAAAAGAGGGAGAGAGAACGGAAATGTTGCTTTATTCTAAAAGAAATGGGTATTAATAATGGCCAATCAATATTTCATTTAAACCCATGAGTGGGTGTGATGTGGTGTATATTTTGTGTGTTTAAAATGGAGAGCTCTATAAATATTTATTAAGTTTACTTGTTCCGGATCTGAGTTCGAGTCCTGGATATCCTTATTAATTTTCTGTCTCATTGAGTCTAAGTCTCTATGTATCTGGGTGTTAGGATCGTTAGCTCTTATTGTTGCATCGATCCTTTTACCACTATATCTTTGTTGCTTTAAAATCTATTTTATCAGATACGAGAATTGCAACTCCTGTGTTTTATTTATTTATTTATTTTTGCTTTCCATTTGGTTGGTAAATCTTTCTCCATCGCTTTGTTTTGAGTCTTTGTGTGTCCTTGCATGTGAAATGGATCTGGATGTAGCATACCGTTAGGTTTTGGCTGTATCTTTTGATTAGGGGATTTAGTCAATTTAAATTTAGGATTACTGCCATTTGATGTTAACTGGCTGTTTTATCCATTCGTTGATGTAAGTTCTTCTTTATGTTGATGCTCCTTACTTTTTGGTATATTTTTAGAAAGGCTAATACTGGTTGTTTCTTTCTATGTGTAATGCTTCTTTCAGAAGCTCTTGTAAAGCAGGCCTGGTGGTAATAAAATCTCTGAGTACTTGCTTGTTCATAAAAGATTTTATTTTTCCTTCAGTTGTGAAGCTTAGTTTGGCAGGATAGGAAATTCTGGGCTGAAAGTTCTGTTCTTTAAGGATGTTGAATATTGGCCCCCACTCGCTTCTGGCTTGTAGAGTTTCTGCTGAGAGATCTGCTGTAAGTCTGATAGGCTTCCCTTTGTGGGTAACCTGACCTTTCTTTCTGGCTGCCCTTAGAATTTTCTCCTTCATTTCAACCCTGGTGAATCTAACGCTTATGTGCCTTGGGGTTGCTCTTCTTGAGGAATATCTTTGTGGTGTTCTCTGTATTACCTGGGGTTGAATGTTGTCCTGCTTTGCTAGTTTAGGGAAATTTTCCTGAATAATATCCTGAAGAATATTTTCCAGCTTGGATTCATTCTCTCCGTCGCATTCAGGTACACCTATCAAACGTAAATTTGGTCTTTTCACATAGTCCCACATTTCTTGGAGACTTGGCTCATTCCTTTTTATCCTTTTTTCTCTATTCTTGTCTTCTCATTTTATTTCATTAAGTTGGATTTCGACCTCTGATATTCTTTCTTCTGCTTGAACAATTCGAGTGTTTAAACCTGTACATATTTCTCAGAGTTCCTGTACTGTATTCTTCAGTTCCATTAATTCACTTATATTAATTAAGTGTGTGATATTTAATTGACTACAGACAGGAATTTCTTTAACAATTTCCTATCATAATGACCATAATAATTTGTATCTAAAGATATTCAAGATCTTTGTGATAATCAATAATAATATGGAGTTGATCAAAATTCCAGAAGGTTTACAACTTTCCCTGGACACAGAGATTTAACTTCATAATCATTTCACCCCAGAACAGAAAGGTCTAGAATCTCCATTTTGAAAACTGCAGGGATTTTTAATCATAAAGGATGCTGGATTTTGTCTAATGCTTTTTCTGCTTCTATTGAGATGATCATGTGATTTTTGTTCTTAATTCGTTTATGTGGTGTATCACATTTACTGACTTGTGTATGGTAACCACCCCTGATTCCTTGGTATGAAACCCACTTGATCATGGTGGACTATCTTTTTGATATGTGGTTGAATTCAGTTAGCTAGTATTTTGTTAAGGATTTTAGCATCTATGTTCATCAAGGATATTGGTTGTAGTTTTCCCTTTTGGTTATGTGCTTTCCTAGTTTTTGTATTAGGGTGATGCTGGCTTCATAGAATAAATTAGGAAGGGTTCCCTCTTTCTCTATCTTAAGAAATAGTGTCAATAGGATTGGTACCATTTCTTCTTTGAATGTCTAGTAGAATTTTACTATAAATCTTTCTGATTCTGGACCTTTTTGTTGATAATTTTTAAATTACCATTTCAATATCACTGCTTGTTTTTGGTCTGTTTAAGGCATCTAATTCTTCCTGATTTAAGCCAGGAGGGTTGTATTTTTCCAGGAATGTATCCATCTCTTCTAGGTTTTCTAGTTTATGTGCATAAAGGTGTTCATAATAGCCCTGAATTATCTTTTGTATTTTTGTGGTGTTAGTTTTAATGTCTCCTGATTCATTTCTTATTGAGGTTACTTGTGATTTTCTCTCTTCTTTTCTTGGTTATGCAGCATAGAAGGGACACAACTCAATGTAATAAAAGCCATCTATGATAACCCAGAACAAACCTAATACTTGATGGGGAAAAGTTGAAAGCATTCCCTCTGAGAACTGAAACAAGACAAGGATGTCCACTCTCATCATTCCTCTTTAACATAATACTGGAAGTCCTAAACAGAGCAATTAGATGACAGGAAAAAATAAAGAGCATTCAAATCAGTCAAACTAATTTGAGGAAGTCAATCTCTCATCATTTTCTGATGATATGATTGTTTGCCTAGAAAACCCTAAATACTTCTCTAGAAAGATCCTGGAGCTGATAAAAGAATTCAACAAAGTTTCTGGATTCAAAATTAATTTACACAAATCAGTAGCTCTTCTATACACCAAAAAAAAGACCAAATGGAGAATCAAATCAAGAACTCAACTCCGTTTACAATAGCTGAAAAAAAAATCCTCAGGAATATACCTAATCAAGGAGGTGAAAGACCTCTACAAGGAAAGTTACAAAACACTGCTGAAAAAAATCATAATTGACACAAGCAAATGAAAATTCATCCCATGCTCTGGAATGGGTAGAACCGGTATTGTGAAAATGACCATACAGTCAAAAGCAATCTACAAATTCAATGAAATCTCCATCAAATACCACCATTATTCTTCACAGAATTAGAAAAAAACAATTCTAAAACACATATCAACCAAAATAAACCCATATAGCCAAAGCAAGACTAAGTAAAAAGAACAAATCTAGAGGTGTCGTATTACCTGATTTCAAACTATACTATAATAAGGCCATAGTTACCAAAACAGCATGGTACTAGTGTAAATATAGGCACATAGATCAATGGAATAGAATGGAGAACCCGCACATAAAGCCAAATACAGCCAAGTGATCTTTGACAAAGCAAGCAAAAACATCAAGCGGGGAAAGGACACTCTTTTCAACAAATGGTTCTGGGATAATTGGTTAGCCACAGGTAGGAAGAATGAAACTTGATCCTAATCTTTCAGCTTATAAAAAATTAACTCAAGATGGATTAAGGATTTAAACCTAAGACATTAAACTATAAAAATTCTAGAAGATAACATTGGAAAAATGCTTCTAGACATTTTGTTTAGGCAAAGATTTCATGACCAAGAACCCAAAAGCAAATGCAATAAAAACAAAGATAAATAGCTGTGACTTAATTAAACTAAAGTGCTTTTACACAGCTAAAGGAACAGTCAGTAGAGTAAATAGGTAACCCACAGAGTGGGAAAAAATATTCACAATCTGTACATCTGACAAAGGACTACTTTCCAGACTTACAAAAAAACTCAAACAAATCCGGAAGAAAAAACAAACAATCCCATCAAAATATGGGCTAAGGACATGAGTAGACAATTCTCAAAAGAAGATATACAAATTGCCAAGAAACATATGTAAAAATTCTAAACATCACTAATGATCAGGGAAATGCAAATCAAAACTACAATGTGATACCACTTTACTCCTGCAAGAATGGCCATAATCCAAAAATAGTAGATGTTGGCATGAATGCAGTGATCAGGGAACACTTCTACACTGCTGGAGGAAATGTAAACTAGTACAACCATGTTGGAAAACAGTATGGAGATTTCTTAAAGAACTAATAGTAGAACCACTGTTTGATCCGCAATCCCACTCCTGGGTATCTAGCCAGAGGAAAATAAGTCATTATACATAAAGGATACTTGCACATGAATGTTTATGCAGCATAATTTGCAATCAGAAAATCACAGACCCAACCCAAATGGCATCAATCAATGAGTGGATAAAGAAACTGTGATATATATATATATATATATATATATATATATATATATATATATATATATGATGGAATACTACTCAGCCATAAAAAGGAATGAATTAATGGCATTCACAACTACCTGGAGGAGATTGCAGACTATTACTCTAAGGAATGGAAAAACCAAACATCATATGTTTTCTTTGATATGTGGGAACTAAGCTATGAGGATGCAAAGGCATATAAACGATATAATGGGCTTTGGGGTCTTGGGTGGAAGGGTGAGAGGTGGGCAAGGGATAGAAGACTACAAATAGGGTGCACTGTATACTGCTTCAGTGATTGGTGCACCAAAATCTCACAAATCACCGCTACGAAACTTACTCATGTAACCAAACACCATCTGTACCCCCCAATAACCTATGAATTTTTTTAAAAAAGATCTGCGGGAATAAATTTTCTATCTAACCAGTTTGCCAACTTATTTTGGTGGAGGATCCATCTTCATGTCTCACTTGAATAAATGCAAAGGCTCCCTAAAGATCTCTGTTTACTCTTTTGCAGTTAGACTATTGTGCACAGAAGCCAGATAATTCCTTTTGAAATGTAAGTCAGTTCATGCTACAGTTCTGTTCAAAACTCACTGGTAACCTCTGTTATAGAATTTAACTGGGGTCATTTGTATAGTAAGATCAGATTCCACACCAAGGTTTTGCAGCAATAGAAAGGGAAGCATTTATTTGCAGGGCACCAAGCAAGAAAGGCCAGGCTGCTAATGCTGGTCCTGAGTTCTCTGAAGGTTTGAAGGTAAGGATTTTGAAAGGCAGGGGTAAATTTCAGGAAAACAGATGTTATACACAAAATTTTAAAGCAATACATGGAAGTTACACACTGCTTTTGGTTTAAAGGGTGTAATATCTTGAAGTGAAGGCTTATATGTCATGGATAGATTCAAAGACCTTCTGATTAGCAGTTGGATAGGAAGGAAAGCTTTGTTAAAAACTGGGGTGAAGGGGCGGAAGGCAGCAAAACACACTGCCACGTGTGTACCTATGCAACTATCTTGCATGTTCTGCACATGTACCCCAAAACCTAAAACGCAATAAAAAATAAAAAAATTTAAAAAAACCTGGGGTCAACAGAAAAGAATGTTATCTCTGGCTCATGAGTGTGACTATCTCAAGGCCCCATAGGAAGAAATTTAGAATAAAGGATGGTGGCAGCATAAGTTCAGTCTTCAGTAATTCCCTCTTAACTGAGGTCTATCTGCCAGTGTATCCATTCAGTGAGTATCTGGGTTTCTGAAAAAACAACTCAGGGACATATGTTAAGTTGTTACCTTTAGTTTCTGTAGGGGGCCAAACATCTCTTGACTCTTAACTTCCTTGGCTATTGTTTTAGGCTACTGTTTCTCTTGCTTATCTCAGGGATAGGTAGATGTCTGGAATTTTCTTTGAAGGAATTCAAGAATTTCCTTTATTTCCAGGGTTGCAAGCCACTAAAATAAAGGGTCCCTGGTCCATCTCACTTCCAGTCACACTGAGAACAAATCCATCAGGGTCCACCTGGGAGCATCTTCGGCTGCTTCTCTGCCCTGATCTACCACTTTTCTCGTCACTTACACCATTCTAGCCCTCCTGCTTTGCTTGCTGTCCATCAGAAGCACTGTTTGCTCTTCCCTAAGACACTGTTGTTTTCTGTTCCTTTTGCATGGCTTCTTGCCTCACTTCATTCAGTTTAGTGCCCAACCTTTACTTGAGAGAGCTGCTCTGGGCACCCTGTGTGTAGTAACACCACTGTATCATTTTGCTATTACCTTATTCTACTTTTAATTTTCTCTATAATGCTTTTATCACCTGCCATACTATCTACTCATCTCTCTTGGAGAGCAGGGCCTCTTTTCTTTACTTCTTCAGGGCATAGAAAAGTACCCGGCACACAGTAGCTTAGTAAGTACTTGTTGGATTTGAATACACATTGAGATATTGTTACTTTCCAAAAATTTTCATAAAATCTTAGTTGTTAACAGCTGATATTATTTATTGACTATTCCTCAAGTAAATAGAATTCTATAAACTGAGAAAAAGATACTCAAGCAATGAATGGCATTCCCCAAATATATACATTTTATATGTTACAAAACTTTCTCAAAAGCATTTAAGATTTTCATAAAATTGTGGCAGCCTATCCTGCCGAGCATTTTGGTTGTTATGACAACCAAAAAATTATTTCATCATATTCGCCTATTCATGAAAAATTCCCATGAATGTATTTTTCTAAGAACAGGCCTAATGATAGAGTGTAGATGTTAAAATCTGAAGATACTGCTTCAATGAGAAAAAAATTTAACACTGAAAACCAAAATACCACTCCTACACAGAATCTTCTACAAGTAAAGTATTTGAGAGTAATAATCATGGAAACATTTTAGAATCATAATATGTATAAGAATTAGAGAAAATTATTGATATCACCTAACTCAATCCACTCATCTTGCAAAGTAGAGACCCAAGTTCAGCTTCATTTTGACTTGCCTTGGCCAAATAGCCAGTATATAGAAACATCAGGACTGGAACTCAGGTTTCCCTGCATCTTCTAGCCTTATGCGTTTCAGTGACATCATCATGTCTCCAAGTCATACCTCTCTGTCGCTTGCTCTCTCCCTCTCTGTCTCTCTCTGTGTGTGTAGGTGAAACAGCCAGTCCTCTAAAGTATAAGATGATTTGCATTTTTACTCTATACATTTAACATGTTTAACTAAAATGGGAAACATGTGCATTGTCTTTGAAATTGAATAGATATTTATGTGTGTGAGTGTATATATACATATATACACACATACATATATCATGTGTGTATATACTTATGTGTATATATGTATACACATCATATATGTAATATGCAAACATATATTGTGTGTATATCTGTATATTCTTTCCTATATATATTTTAAAATAGAATAGTTTATTCAATTACATTATAAAATAGAATAGTTTATCCAGTTAAATGTGTAATTGTATATAATGTGAAATACCAAATAATGTTAGCTATATTGTAGTATATAAAATTTAAAGTATGCATTTTCTGAACATATTAGCAAAAATTTTATATAGGCTCCAAAATTTATTCACACTAAAAGTTCTCACAATTCTTTCAATCCAAAGTAATATATATGAAATCAGCTATTATATCTTTTAAGACAAAATTTCAAGGGATATTTTTCCCTTTGTGTTCTATATATATGTTGCAAAATATATTTATTTAATAAAATATAAATGCTTTGGATTCAATGTGCTAGGAATGAAGAATTTTAAGAAGATTCAAAAGAGACCAATAATTTTAAGAAGGGAAAGATTTTGGAAAGCTTTTGAGAATAAAGGATTGGAATATCTTGTGGTTTAAAAACAATGCAAAGAAAATTTTAACATAAAGGATTTATCATCTGAGCATTCTCAAGCAGAACACACATACACATGCATATACACACAGAAGATATAATATTTAGCATATATTGTGAATAAATAAGTCCACGAGGTATAATCTAAAGGTCGTTGCTTTGGTATAAGAGTGAAGTGCAGTCCATATTGCCCTAAGGTGAGCACACGGGCAGCTTCAAGTTACAAAGCACCGGTCTTGCATAGCAATCATTGCAGTAACAAATATAAAGCTTGCCTGACTTTGTTCTGATGACTATCTGGATAACACCTTATAAAGTTTCAGCTCTTCAGGTCATGGAATTGTGGCTCACTTTGTATACAGATGTGATTCTTGATGCTTTGACTGTAATTCCAGGAATACATCACAATTCAGACCCTTATTATGCCTCCCACTTGAGGAAAGTTGGAAGGAAACTTAGTTCACAAAAAATAATTCTAGGACCCTCAACTTGAATTTACCTTGTCTGTAAGTTTGATTCTAATGGAAAGCCATGAATACTGCCGAAGACAAGAGATTTACGGAATTTATTACGTTCACCATGAATTTCTGTAGAGAAACGTGGGCTGTATGTGCCTTAAAAAAAGCAGTCCTTTTCTGGCATGTCTAAAATTAGATTACCATGAATTTAGCATTCCCAAATTAAAGTTCTTACTTGTGATAGGGCATAGCAATTCTTTAAAACTTCAACATTTTATTAAGGGGCATCTGTTTGGAAATTCTCCAGAGCTGAAGCTTCTGTTTTATATAGCTGCAAGTTATATACATGAGGGCCTTGTATCCCTGAAGCACTTAGTGTGAAGACATCACAGGTAGGTCCAGAGCTCAATTCTGCACCACAGAAAGCAATCCTTTGGCCTGGTTGTGAACGTGAGTTGTTATTGATCTTCAGGCTGACATTTTTTAATGCAGAAGATACGTTTTGGGAAGAATGATAATTTGGCATATAAGTTTCTTAGGAGTTAATTTTGCTTGATTTTTTTCAATTTGATTAACGTGATACCATTTTATGGTTCCTGAAAAAATAAAGGAAAGCTTATTACCATTTATCTGAATATTTGAAATCCTGATTATCCTTCAAAGTTAATCTAAAATGCTACCTACTTTATGTAATCTGACCTTGATACTCCTTTTAGTGATAGCAACTTCCTCCTTTATTTTCTTTTTTTGCCCATGAGAAGACATGATATAAGGTAATTTACATATATATATATAAACATACACACATTGTATATATACATATTTATACATACATATATAAATGCATATATATATATGTTTGCCAATCACACTGTGAATTGATTCAGGGTAGACTTCATGCCCTATTTATATTTTATCTCCAGCATCTAGCCTGGAGTCACCACTTAATAAGTGTTTGTTGAAGGTTCACATGAATAGACATTGTAATTGGTTGGTTTCTTACTCATCTGTCTTCAATGTATGTATGCTCAGATTACTTCATAAGTCAGTTGGTAATTAAAAGCAGTTTATGAAACCTTCAGAAATGTGTTATGATTAGCATCATCATCATCTTTGCCATCAACTATATATATGTCAATTAAACACCTACTCTTTCTAACTCTGGGTGGTATATGCATTGCTGAAAAGTTGTGTGTATAACTGACTTGCATCATCAAATAATAGTCTGCTATTTGAGCTGCAAAACACAAATAGCTGTTTAGAGGACCTCTTTGGTTCATTTCTTTAACCTAAGAGTCATGTAAAATTATGAAAATAAGTGGCATATTTTGGTTACAAGAGCAGAGAACTGGAGTTTTGCAGTTACAGCCTTAATGATCCACTATTTGTTTGACTTTGATAAATGATTTTATGTCTCTCACTTATTAACTGTAATACAGGAAGTTGAGATGGTTGATTTCTGTGCTAGGAAGTATAATCACCCCAAAGATGTCTTTACCCTAATTCCTGGAACCTATGAATATGTTCCCTTATGGGTAGAAGGGACTTTGTAAGTGCAATTAAAGTTACGGACCTTGATTTGGTGATGTTATCCTGCATTATCCAGATGATCCCAAACTAATTACATGATTTCTTTTTTTTTTTTTTTTTAGGCAGAGTTTTGCTCTTATTACCCAGGCTGGAGTGCAATGGCGCGATCTCGGCTAACTGCAACCTCCGCCTCCTGGGTTCAGGCAGTTCTCCTGCCTCAGCCTCCTGAGTAGCTGGGATTACAGGCATGCGCCACCATGCCCAGCTAATTTTTTGTATTTTTAGTAGAGACGGGGTTTCACCATGTTGACCAGGATGGTCTAGATCTCTTGACCTTGATCCACCCGCCTCGGCCTCCCAAAGTGCTGGGATTACAGGCTTGAGCCACCGCGCCCGGCCACATGATTTCTTAAAAGCAGAGAACCAACCTTCCCTGACTTTTATCACAAAGGTAGATGTAACTGTGGAAGAATGATCAGAGAGTTTTGAAGACAGAAGAATGAGCTTACAGTAAAGGAATGGGGATTGTTTCTAGAAGCTGGAACAAGCAAGAAAATGAATTATCTGCTAGAGCCTCCAGAATGAAATGCAGCCTTATCAACATTTTTATTTTAGTTCAAGGTGACCTATATTGGACTTCTGACTTATAGAAATGTAAAGTAATAAATTTGTGTGGTTTTTAGCCACTAAATTTGTGACAATTTTTCACAGTAGCAATAAAAAACTGACAAAATGTCTCATTGTCTTTGGTCTTGAAAATCCTCTAATTCTCTATTTTAAAATATTTTATGTTTAAATCCCAATTATCTTCTATTAGGGTTGTTTAAAAGTGAGGTGCATTCATACCAGGGATTTCTGTCTTCCAAATTCATGTATTTGATATACTTCAGAAAACCTTTCAATTCACTTCGTGAACAAAGGAATTTGTAACTAACTCCTATCTTCCTTTTACACAATAGAAATCAAAGCCTGCAAGAGCTCATGCCATTTACTTTAGTCAAAATCTGAATGATGCATTGCATAAGTAACAACATAATAGAGCCTTCATATTGTAATCTGGATAGATGTCTGCTGTGCTTTGAAAATCAAATATTGTTCCCTTTGACGTTTTGACAAGTAATTTCGACAACAATATACATTTGGCTAACTCATGAATGTAGTACTTCTCGTCCTCTGGATTGTGCGGGGTTTGCACTATGCTAAGAATGACAACAATTATGGAACTGACTTACATCTGCCAAGTGAACAGATGGTCTTGTAGTTGAGAAGAACAATGGTGAAGAAAGAAAAGACAAAGGCGTGGGAGTGGGGGGAGCTGATAGGGTGGATGAAACTCTTGCAGTCCAAAATAGCACTAATAAAACTAAAGAAGAAGGCAGACAAAGGCATGTTATAATTTGTTATTGAAAGGTATAGAAAAAGAGGAGAAAGGTCTTGCTTGTTTCACACTCTCTCATACTGTTAGTGAATCTAAGCCAAGTGCACTTGAGACCTGTAAGTGGTGAAATCATAATGTTGACATTCTTCTTTATGCAAATAGTTATTTGAAATTATCACCAGCATAAATTTGATGTAAGATGAAATTTTTCCTTTAACAATCTATGTTTTCCCCCCTTTAAAAAGCTTATCTGGGGAGCAGACAATACAAATAACAGGAGCAAAAACTTAGATAGACAATAGAAAACTTTACAATGAAAAGTAGGTCTTTCTTAAATATATTGACTTCTATTTTGTTATAATTTGAACTTTTCATGAAGTGTTAAGTTTATGTGTGAATATCCATTATCATATTATTCTCTAAAATAATATAGTATTATACTATGCTTCTGGAGCTAGAGGTGTTAGCTCAAAGATCCTATTTTAAATACTGCTATGTGTCTTGAATTTTTATTTTTGTAGGATTGTTTTCCTTGAATTTATTTGTCACATTTTACCTTTATATATTTCAGATTTTTATATTTAATATATGCCATACCGCATATAAGTTTATGGACTATTATACATTGAATAAATATTATATGGATTCGATTTATATATTTTTACCAACCAGTGATATAATTTCATGTTAATCTACACCTGGTGGCATGAGAAGACAGCAAACAAGTCCAAATTGTGTTAATAACAAAGATCTAAAATTAAAACAATTTGTTCTCTGAAAGGATTTTCTAAATGCAATAAACACCACCTTAAAACATGAACTTTGTGACAACTATTCTGGCCTTTCCATCTGGGCGTCGGAGGCTTATGTCTTGTTTCTTATCTTTATTTGTGTAAATGAGAAGGGTGGAAAAGTAACAACAATTGACAAGTTATTTTATAGCTCTAGAATCCACGTTACCGTAATTAGCCCAGTCAACTGCAAAGTGCCTGAGTTTACTGTTCAGTTCCAATATTATCTATCTACTTTTATTTTCTTCTCTTTGCTTTATTTGGATACTACTATATTTTAAAGTAAAAAACTGATCATAAAATTATGCTCCTTAGGTGAAAAACTATTTTCCTTTTGCCACAATATACTAACAGATTGATTACTTTACAGGTTTTTGCTGTTGTTGTTGTTTAAACAGAGGCTGTTTTGTTCTTTTTGCAATCATGAAAGAATGTCTTAAAATTCATTACTCATTTTTTTTCCCTCTGGAAAATTCAAGTTACTTTAAAACTGACTCAGTCATTTTCCAACAATATCTAGCCTTTTTATTATAAAAGAATCAAACTATTATCTGACAAAGAATGGATATTACAGTTGCTGTGCCAAATTATGATTTGGGTAAAGGCTCAAATACACGTCAGAGGAAAGTGACTGCATTTAACAGTCCCAGTCCTGTCTTTCTTGACTTTTTCTTCCATGTGTAGCATTCCTTCCTACCCTCTGGTAAACCTCAATCTAACTGCTATTATACTTTTCCCTTCAGATAAGTCCTGATGTCAGTTATAAATTATTGAGAATTTTTAAAATATTGTCTTAGTCCAAGGCATTCTTCTAAGCATTACACCTCTATTTAACTTACTGAGTTTTGTCATTAGAACACTCCTAAGATAATAGTTTTATTATTATAGCCTCTGTTTTGCAGATGAAAAGCCAAGGCATAGAGAAATCTATGCCTTTGCAAAACTAGCACATTAATGAGTTGTGCTTTAACTCAGGTATCCTGAATCTCTACTAATGTTCCATAAGGAGCAGAATTAGCTTGAATGACATTGACCTGCGACTCCAGGTTGCATTATAAATTGGTGACTGAGGTATTAATTAAATTTCTTTAGTTACATAATAAAAATCTTTTTTTCCTACTTTAAAGAATTACAAGCATCATTGAGCTCACAGGAAGGTAAGCAATGGCTCTTGTGATTTCTTGATATTATATCCTTTATATAGCTATGTCACATATACATTGTATGTATATATACATTGTCAGTCTTGGGTATATTTTCTATTAATTTCCCATTGCAATTGGTTCCCGAGATAGACAATCAAGTGGCCACATTTGATTCACTCATCACTGCTACCTTCATCCATGCTTTAACTCATTCAGCAGATATATACCAAATGCTAGCTGCTCCCTAAGCACTGTGGTTGCTTCTGGTTTAACTGTTTGCAAAGAGAAATATGATAGGATTTTGCCCTAAGGTATCTCACAGTATTTGGAAACGCTAGGCACACAAATAGCTTGTTAGAGAGTAATGTGATGAGTGTCCACAATGGATACATAAACAGACTGCTATAGGACCATCAAAAAAGAAGAAAGTAGCTCCATTAGTTATGTTGGAGATTTAATAAAGACTTTACATAGAAAAAAATAACAATTCTGACAGGATATGTATAATTCTATCACATAAAAAAAGAAACATATCAAGCATTCTCAGAATATAAAAGGGCCAAGTACATCTAGAAATTGTTGAAAAAAATATTACAATGGCTGAGACACAGAATGCTCAGAGTAAAGTCTGGGGTTGTTGATGTGAGATGTGAGATGCAGCCAGTAAGAAAGTCCAAAGTCCAACCTGTGTAAGGCCTTTGACTGCCTTAGGGACTAAACTAACCCTTGTATAACGGGCATGGTATGATTGCCCTAGCTCCAAGCTGGGTTAAAAGAAAAGGAATTGTGTGAAAAATGGGAAGTAAATTAAGATATCAGGTGCTAGTAATGAAGGGGTCATGGAAGTAAAGAGCAGAAAAGAACTCTGAGAACTTTTTAGGGCTAGAATTAACAGAAAAGAATGTGAAGTATGAGGCAGTAGTAGAAGTACAAGGTGATGCTCTTGAAGGGGGTGGAAAATGCAGGGAAAAAGGAACTGTGAAAGGAGTTGAGAATGTGATCCATTTCTAACATGTTCAACTTTAGGTGCTCATAGGTATTCTATGCAGAGGAGCATAACTCATTTGATTTTGGAAGACAAAAGCAAAAATGGAGAATGGAAATATACATGGGAGGAGTTATCATAAACTGGTGATAATTGAAGCCAATGGAAATTGATGATTGTACAGAAAATAGTATGGAGATGGAAAGGCAAAGAAAGCTGAGGACCTGCTAGAACTTAAGTGACAAATTTATTTTACATGTGATGAGAAATATTTCATGAAATTCTTGATGGATTTAAATAATAAAATTTCTTTTATTTCACATATATTGAAGTTTCTTTTTTAGTACCAAAATATTAAATTGGCTATATAAGAGCTTGAATATTTATTTTCCTTTGTATAAAGGAAACAAGTTCTCTGAACTTGTTCTTTGAAGCAGGGGCTCTATGAATGTAAATTGTATATGATTTAAAAACTCTCAGTTTTCAGAATGGATCAAGAGTGGAGAGCATATTCTAAAATCAGCTTCCAATATTGGAGAGAATCATGGACTAGGAATTGGGATTTTGTTCTGCCTTTGCCTGCAACTCACTTAGTGAGGCTGACAAATTATAGAAACTCTTCGAATCATTATATGGGATGTAAAATGATGTGAGCAACCACAGTGATGCTTCAGATGTCTTCTGACTCCATATTTGTATTAAAATCTTTCCCGCTTTGAAATTTTGCTGTGCATTCTCAAATGTCCTTTCTTGTAAACTTGACCTTGATAAACCTATTACAATGTTCCAACCCTAAAAAGAGTAATTTAGCATTGTCTTCAACAGTGAGGTTTCCAAGATCTTCATTTGTGGTCTAGATTTTTAAATTAAAAGACAAGTTAAAAGCACAGATCAAACTCCTACTGGTACTCAACACATAAAGCAATACACAGCCCAGAATTTACCATTAAGGTTTTTACATTAATTAGGACAATTTCTGTATACTCTCCTGAATGGCTCAGCAATAACCAAAGGCCAAAACTCTTCTCTAATCATGACAGAGTTATGTAAAAAAGTACTTCTTTTTTACTATACGGCAGCACCACTCTACCTTCACTGTGGTGCTTATATGTAGCCACTTAATTTTACCCAATTTTATTACTTGTCTATACGATGAATGTAAGTTAACCCACTGTAGTTTTGGGTCATTTGAAAAATGAACTTTTAAAAACTGTTGTTAAAAGTTAATAAGAAAAGAATTCTTCAAGCATTTATTCCACTGTTTATTTTGCTTTAGATGAATATGAAAAATATCAATATTTTTACTTATATTGACATTCAACAAGGCTAAACAGAGCCTGAACCTTATAAAGCCCTCTAGCATTTCGATGACAGTGATCATAACCAGGTGTGGTAGAGAATTCTAAAGATCTCTACCATATAACATTTATAACACTGTGGATAGGATCTAAAACTGCAAAAATTCCCAAGATGAGCCAATTATGAGTGACATTTATAGGTCTTTGCTTTCAAAAATCATCCTAAAATAAATATTGCAGTATTAGCCAAATTTAAATTGATTCTTGATCTCTCTGAAATCAGAAATTGTGTCTCAATGTCTATGTATCTCTACAATCTAGCTTCATGAGCAAAACTATTATAGGGATTTATTAAAATTTTCTAAATGATGGAATAAATATGTTAATGTCAAATAGGAATACTTGAGTCTTTGTAGATATATCTATTCACTCAATATAGTTTTTTTGGTGTACCTACTTATGCCAGGCATTATCATATGTACATGAGACAGACACAGCCTGCTATCCGTGGTGCTTTTGGCATAAGGAGTTATAAAAAGCATTAAAGAGGTAATTTGTAACCAAGTATAATATTAGAGTGTTGAGAAAGCACATGCTGTTTTGACAGTCTGTAGCAAGGGAAAGTTACTTCATGCAGTTAGTTACTTAGATACTGCTTTAACCAAATACATAGGATTAAATTGCTAGACATTCTTGGAGACTCAGAAAGCCATGTGGTGCAAGTGCCTTCACTGGCTACATTGTAATGACACCTTCTCTTCAACATCAGAGTACTATGTTCTAATGGACCAGAGTGATTACATTTAAAATGTTATTAATGTGCTTATCAAGTAAAACCTGAAAAACATAACATTTTACTTCAAATATCATTGCATGTCTATAGAAGTAGGGTGAACATTTTGGATAATAGAAAGATGTAATATAGTCAGCAAAGACCTTGAAATTTCCAAGTTAAAAGTGTTATATGCCATATATTTCATTCTTTCGAAATAGGCTGAACAGAGGGAAAGCCTTTGACTAGTTGGGCTTTGGGAATTCACATGCAGAATTAAGTTCAATATGGGATATATCTCGTTCAGGAGAAATAATACTCTCTACAGTCCTATGACATTTTGGCTTCATCACCTAGTGATTCCAAGTTAGTAACCTAGGCCTTGAAAAGAAATTTAATAATGTAAGAAGCCCCTAGTTATAAGCAAAAGACAAGCCACCATCCAGAATCTTAAATAGGTATTTTACTAAATGATAAAGAACATAGTTAGCAGAAGCAGGTGTGGATTCGTTTTGGTCATTTAGCTTGGCCACAGGTTCAAAAGAAGCCTCAAAGCAATTTGTTTTTGTTTATTTTGCTTTGCTTTGCTTTTATGTTTTAATTCTTACATTGTTCTTAACATCGCTGTGGCTTGGAGTAAAAGGCAAATCTCTCCTCAAAAATCTAGGTATTTATTTTAAAAAAGCATTTTAAAAATTTATGTTGGTATAATCTGTTTTATGTTTATACCTTTTTACTTAAAAATTATTTCTAATAATTAAGTGGAGAAAGAATGGCTTTTTTCAACAAATTGTGTTAGAGCAATTTTATATTTATTTGCAAACCAAAAATGAACTTCAATTCGTATCTGATCCTGTATTAAACAGAAACTCGAAATGGATCAAACACCTAAATATAAAATATAAAATTATAAAGCTTCTAAAAACCACTGGAGATAGCTTTTGGGATCTTAAATTAAGAAAAAGTTTAATGGCTAGTACAAGTCAAATGTATACAAGAAAAACATAAACTTTATTAAAATTTAAAACTTCTGGTCTTCCAGAAACAATAAAGAGAGTAAAAAGACAAGACACAGATTGGGGGAAAATGTTTGAAATCATGTATCTAATGTGAGACTTGAATACAAAATACATAATTAATTTCCAAAACTTAACAAAAAACATTTTTTTTGTAAATGGATCAAAAGTTTCTGCAGACACTTCTACCAGAGAAGATATATGGATGGCAAATATAAACATGACAAGTTTCAACATCATTTGTTGGTAGAAAAATGTAAATTGAAGCCATAAGGATATCTCACTATGAATGTGGCATTAAAATAGCTAAAATGAAAGACTAGCCATATCAAGTCTTGGTAAGAATGTGGAGGTACTGTACTAGGACTCACACACTGCTGATGGGAAGGTAAAATCAGAAAATTGTTTTTGCAGATTTCTAAAATTTACATGCATACCTAACATATGACCCATCCATTCTACACCTAGATATTTACCCAAGAATAAAGAAAGCATATGACCAAACAGTAATATGTACACATATTCAAAATGGCTTTCTTTGTAATAACCCAAACCTGGAAACAACCCAAATGTCAATCATGAATTAATAAACAGAATCTGGTATATTCCGTATGATAGAATACCACTTACATTAAAAGGAATGAACTATGGATTCATACCACAACATGAATAAGTCTTAAAATGATTATGTTGAATGAAAGAAAACAGGAAAAGAGGAGCACTTAGTATATGACTGCATTTATATATCTTTCAAGAATATAAAACAAATACTGACAGAAAATAAATCAGGGATTATGCCAGAAAGAGAGGAGCTAGAGATAAGTATTCTAAAAGAGCAAGGTAAAACTTTTTGGGATTTTAGATAAGTGTATTATTTTGTTTGTGGTGGGGGTTTCAAACTTATAAAGTTCTGCAATCTAACTGTATGCAGTTTACATATGTCAATCTTACTGCAATAGAGTTAAAGAAAGAGAAAGAGTTTTGTAACTCTCTAAGTTACAGGGGCTAGTAGCCATATCTTCCTCCTATAATTCTACAATGCTATGACTAAAGCTTTTGGACTTTTTATGGTTAATCAAGAATAAAATCATGGTGACAATAAAATTTAAAAATTAAATATTTTTGCAGTATATACAGCATGTAATTATTACAAAGGGAACTGAGTGAAATTGTAATTGGCTTTCCCTTTTAAAAATTATTTATGAATATTAGATTAATTCAAATTTAGAAGTGGCTTTTCATCAAGGGAGGACTTCATATTTACATGTGTACCTTTTTTAAAATGTACAAGCCTCAACTCCCATTTCATACCCATTGATGTGGAAGAAGGAAGACAAATCCTGGAAAAGCCACAATAATGATTCTGATATGAACTGCCAGTAAATAAACACCCATTCAGAAGAAGGAAATTAAAGGGAAACATGTTTTCTTAACTAGGTAATGGAAGGACCACAATCACATTGTCAGCTTTCATTCTGATGTTAGAATAAATAACAAAACCTTGGCCATGGGACAGATTATGCTCTGGTTGATCCAAAAACTGGTGTATCGAGAAAGTGGCATCTCAGTCAGGTGAGAGGAAGAATGTAAGCTATAAAAAAGCCTTGACAACAACAGAAACCAGGGACTATAAAGGAGGGAGTAAAGGGAGAGGGGGAAAAAGTGTTGAAAAACTAACTACTGGGAACTGTGCTCAGTACCTGGGGGACGGGATCATTTGTAAACCAGACTTCAGCATGGTGCAATACAGCCAGGTGGCATATCTGCACAGGTCCCTCCTGAATCTAAAATAATTTTTTTTAAAAAAAACAGCATTTGATATTTCATACTTTTACCACAATTTGCTGTTACATCTTTCTGGTAACCTGATGTCACTGATTTAAGTATTTGAGTGTTTTATATTGGCGTTAAGGAACTTCCCATTTTTATATAGACATGGAATCACTGGGTCAGGTTGACTTGAATCATTGAAGGCTCTGCTCTGCTTGCAAACTTCAGTAGCCCTGGAGTTGTGGGACTGAGCAATGCAGACCCACAATGTACTTTCTGATGTGGAGAAAGTACAGACATTTGTAGAGCTTGAGGAGATTTTGTATGCTTTATCTGTGATAGTGTTTATGTTCTACAGGGCTTATAACTTGATTAATAGTCGAAACCCAACACTCTATGGTAAATATTTTATTTTAAATATATTTTTGTTTATTGCTTCCAACAATCCTGTGTGATAAATATTATTATCCTGTTGTATACCTGTGGACACGGAAGCACAGAGAAGGCAGAGAGCTTGATGAAGGAAATGTATATTTAAAAAGGTGAGTCAAAAGTTTTGGTTAGTATTGATTTAATGTCAAGGCTCTACCGTACTTGCTTGAAGTTTGAAAAGTATTTGGCCACAAGCCTAGGCTTACAGTTAAGGTCTTTTGATTCTAAAACTTGGGTATCTGAAGGAGGTGCTAGCCTTTCTCTCAGACTGGACCTGATCTGATGTGCTTTGAGGATTGTTGTCCTAAGGCTCTTTGTAACCAATGTATTGACTCAGCAGAAAGATTACTCAGCTGCAGGAGTTCCAATATTCTAAGACATTAAGTCTTTCTGGAATTCCTGGCATATAATAGGGCTATAAAGGGCACAGAAGACAAAACTTAGGTGATGTTAAAATGGAGGCAGGAATGGCTCTATTCTGACACTGACACGTGAAGAGACTTTGGGGAAGAGCAAATATAACAGGGCAACCCTTACTCTCATGCAATCTGCTCTCATAAGACTTTACCTTGGAAAGAGTGAGAGGAAGAAAAATAAGAAAAAAAGGAAGAAGGAGAAGAAAGGAGGAATACCTTGTCATTATTAAAGTATGGTCTTATTTCTTTGAGGGAAATGTATCTCTTTGTAAATGTCAAGTGTTTAATGACTGATGGTGTAGGTTCATAGCTAATAGTGACTTTGTTTCTGGTATAAGAACTCTAAGGACAAACTCTATCTAGGCTTCTGTAAAATGTGATCTAAAGATGTCAAGAGGAGGAGGAGGAAAGAGGAAGGAGGAAGGGGAAAGGGGAAAAATGGAGGGGAGGAAGAAGGAAGGAGGAAGAAGAAGAAGGAAGATGAAACAGCAGCAGCAGCCACCACCTCTGGATTCTTGAACATCTGGCTATGTGTAGTTGTATTCATTAACATTCTTCTTTCCTTGCGATTACAGAAACGTTGCCTTATTTCTTTGAAGAAAATGTATCTGTTTCTAAATGTCAAGTGTTTAATGGCTGACGGTGTAGTTTCATGGTTAATGGTGACTTTGTTTCTGGTATCAGAGCTCTGAGGACAAACTCTATACTGCAATAAAATGTGGTCTAAAGATGCCATGTGTTTCTCACTGCTCTGATTAACTGCTCATTTGGATAGCTGATTATGGCATTGTCCAGAATATTAATCAGGAGCCATTTAAACAATGCCTCTGATTTGGCTTAGGAACATGTGACCAAGAAGGAGGACAAATGTGTCAAATACCCACTGGTAATCAAACTTCCATGATTATTACAAAAAGCTCATCAGTTTGTCTTGACAGTATCCCAAACATCAGGTTTCTGGAGTTTAAGGAAACTAGGTTACTTATTTTAGCAAGTTCTGTGTCATGTGTATTCATTCCCAAGATGAGTTGGCATTCTGTGTTCTGCCACAAAGAGAAGTCTCTTGCAGAAATAGTTCATGATTAGGGCAGCATTTGTGTGAGAAAATAATGATGAGATGACTATATAGCAATTTCTTTAACTTCTCCAGTAGCAGCAAAATTCCTCTAGGTAGATTGTGCCTTGACTCCTGTTTCAGTTATAAATTTCTATGTACAAAAACAATCCAAAATACAGTGGCGTAAGGCAACGCCTATGAATTCTCTCAAAATATTGGGTGAGCTCGGAATTTTGTTTGCTGTTCTCTTCTGTTACTTGTATGTCTGATTTCAGTTAGTATATCTCTTTGAAGTTGGGCTCAGTTAGGGTGTTGGGATGGCTGAACATCTCTTTCATTGTGGTCTCAATGTTTTTCTTCCCACATGAACATTAATCAACCTAGATCAGATATTAACATGGTGGCAAAGTTCAACAGGGGAGTATCCTAAAAGGACTAGACTCCTAGATGCTTAACTTGTATCACACATTACATAGACCTGTTAGCCAACACAAGGTCACCTGGCAAGGCAAGAGTCAATATAGAATGAGATTATGCAAGGTATGAATATCAGGAAGCATGTTTCATTGTAGCCCACCATGTACTAGACTAGCATATTTTCTGAGTGCTAATGCAAAAAAATCATTACATTGAGGGTATGAAAAATAAGGTGGAGATAGAAAAGAAAAATGGAGAAAAGCATAGGGAAAATGGGAGACAAGATTTAAGAATTAAAAATCAATATAGTTGTTGGAAAAGTCTATAGTTTCAACAAAACTTGTGTCACAGAATAAACGATGTACCAATAACTTTGTAGAAATGTACGTAATTGCATATATACCCCAGATGTGTGCAATGATTTTTATGTTAGATATTTATTATAATCTGATTGAATTTACAGTAGAGGAAGGTGGTTAGAGGAATAGTCTCTGGATTCAGACTGCATGGATTTGAATCTAGACTTTGCTACTTGCTAACTGTGGACTTGAGCTGGTTACCAAATCTTTTTGACATTGGTTTTCTCTTATACAATATGAGCTTAATCATAGTGCCTATTTTATGATGGTGTGGTGAGGATTAAATTGGTTAATAGTGGTAAAGTGCTTGGAATGGTGCCGGGCACAGAGTAAGGGCTATATAGTTTCTCATTATCATCATCATCAACAGAAGAAGAAGAAGAATCGAAAGTAGAGCCTCAGTGACCTCCAGGAACACTGAGTGACCATGCAAAGGTACCTCCCAGGACCCCTTGTGCCCATTAATCTCTCATAGCAACTGGGATTGTAGGTGAGTTGTTGCTCGGATACTGAGCTGCACAAATGTGTGCTTTGAGTCCACTGAGTTTATTTGAACAATTAAGCTGGATTGGTCCAGGATTGGATTGACTCTGATGATTAACTGAATTGGATCAAGTTAGAGGCGTCAGGTAGTTTGGTAACTTTTTGATAATAGGTTTGTCTGAATCCAAAGAGTCTGGGACTCCACCTGATGGGGACTCTAGCTAATTTTATGTATAATAATTATGGGCCTATAACTTGTATACTTTTAGAAAAATGAGTTAACTTTACTACAGAAGACTTGAATTTAAAATAGCCACAATGGGGAAGTTTTAATTTAGATAAAATTGTTTACTTGTGGGCCAAATTAGAAAATAAGGGATCAACGAGCCTGCAAAAGCAATGGGATGTGATTTTGACGGGTATGCAGAGGCATCTAAGAGATGAAATGAATCAATATGAGCTTGCCTTTTTAAAAGGTTGGTTACAGAAGGCAAGTTTAAAAATCTTGAAAGTTTTTTTTCCACAAGTATTTGTTAAAACTTTTAGCAATCTGGGTAGGAAATCTTGTTCCATTGGCCAGAAAAATAATTTTGATTCAGATAGTTTTAAATAAATTAGTAAGTTTGTCTTATTGCAATTGGTGCATGGACAAAATTTCAGAATGAAAGCTGTAAAATCTCTTTCTGTCCATATGTTTATGTATGTCTGTCTGTATGATATGTATAGATACATATATGTATATGTGATATTTGTCTATCTTCCCATTATACTGTCAAATTAAATTACAAAGGAGCTCTGTTTAGGGGTCTTTAAGAAAAATAAGGTTTATATGAATGAAGTATTCTATCAAAAAATAGGAACTAACCCAAATGTATTTCAAATTCATGTGACTTGGGTAGTCTTTGATTAAAAAAAAAATTGTTGGCTTTATTAAAATAGATATGTCTTCAGAGTTTTCAACATTAAATGTAATACACACACACAATTTTTCCTACCTATGTTTACTGGTAAAATAAGCTTATGTTATCTCTATATTAAAAAGAATTCATCAGCAAAATAAGAATAATGATAAAAATATAATGGCTGGCTGTTTCAGATTTTATCAATATCAGAAATCCAAGCATAATTATCACAAATAAGTGAATTATATTAATGTAAGATAAACTTTCCGTGTAAGAGATGTCCTTCCTAAACCAGAAGCATTTTACATTTTAATAATTGAGAATGGGTAGTTGAGGCCAAGAAAAATCTGTACAAATAATTTAATTCTCAGACCTAGCCCCCACCACCAAGAAAAAAAAGTAAACAAGATAGAGATAACATTTTTCCTCCTTTATTACAGAAACAGTAAAGATATTTGGGACTACTAGTAAGCATGCTCTCTGCTGCATTAAGAAATTTGTACTGTGAGAAAGCACATGCTTCTATAAATTATAATTCATAAATTTTGCCAATCTATAGATTGCTAATGCGATGGACAGTTGACACTTGGTTGCTTACTGGTGTTCAGTGAAAATTAAGATCACTAAGGGTTAAACATTATAATTAATGTATGTAACTAAAATCACTAGAAATAATAAGAACTTTTTACAAATATACATGGAAGGTAAGATGTGCTTTTGTGAGAAAAAGTGATATGATATGAAGATGTTTTATTGTTTTAAGGTAAAAAGCACAATTTTTGTTCTAAAGTAGAATGATTAGTCATTTCCAAATGAGAAGGGGAAAGCATAAGACAAAAACTAAACGGATGCGAAAGCCGTGGAAAGTTTGTGGAAGATGAATCTTCTGAAAGGAATTTTATGTTTGATCAATCTGGCTAAGATTAGAAGGAAATTATGAAATCTTATAAAAGATGAGTATCAGTATCAAGAATGTACTGATATAAACCAGAAGTTTGTCCTCTCTATTACAACAACAGAGTTTTATTGGAGTTACTGGTCTTCCCTTGATAGGAAATTTTGAAAAGTTATTTTTTAAACTTCTGAGTAATTTGGATAGGAAATAAAGATCTGCTGGTTTACCTAAGTAATTTTCTATGGTTAATGATGTCTCCATTAGGTTTTGATCATGGAAAAAAGTTGAATTACCTTTTTAAAATGTGTTAAGGTTTTTCTACAGCCAGGTCACATTCTGTATTAACCTTTAAGACCCTTTAATTATTACTTTGATTAAATGAATAACTGTTGTTCATAGTGACCTTAGATTCTTTTTTGATCAAATATTTTAAGTCTTTTATATTTTTTATGAATTTCTTCAAATCAAACTGAAGTGTTTTTTTCTTTTTTTTTTTTTTTCACTGCTGGAAAGCGTTTATTTTCTGTTGCCCTTGCCTGCAGTGCCATTGCCAGGAGCTGGGCTGGAGGGGCTGGATGCGGGGCCCTCCTAGAGGCCCCTGTCCAGCCAGGTCTTGTGGGCTCTGGATCTTGGTTCAGTGATTGGCGCACTTGTTGGCAGGTGGCAGGGCACTGGGCAGGTGGGTGGCAGGAGCAGCTGGGGTCAGCACAGCGGCCTGGACTGCCTGCCCCTCCCCTGCCCGCGCTGGGCAGCAGAGCGGGATGAACTCCAGCACAGCCTGTGTTTGCTGAGCTGACCTAGAACTAACTTTGGAATTTTCCATATAGGTCCATAGGACACCTCAAAAAGATATCTCTCCTTACAAAAACAGATATATTGAGATAATGTGGCTTATTTAGTATATTAAATTATATGGAAAGCATTGTCAAATAATAAGTAATGGTAAATCTTCTTTGAGTTACATTTGTATATATGTGACAATATGTATTTTAGAAATTACATGAAATTAACAGAAATCAAATAGTCCTGGTATAATGCTATCAGTCATAATTCTAGTAGTTATCATGTAATGTTATATGCAACAAAAATAGCCAAATTTCCTTGTCAATTTGTGTAACTGTTGTAATGAACTTTCACCAGATCTTTAATCATGGCCATTTCAAGTCTTGTAATTCACAGATGGTTAACTGTTTACTTTGGTACCTTCCTGAGCAATGATAAGCTTAAAGAGTTTCATCTTCAAGGCGATTGATGGAAAGGATTCTGACAAATACAGGTTTCTGATAATTTGAGATCATGCCACTGAACTCAGTAAGAATCTCAAGAACTCTAACAAAAAAACTCACTGGTTTTTAAAATTGTTAACCCAACATCAAGCAGAATAAAACTTAATTAAATAAAAAGAAAACTATTTGGCATGTTTTCATGCTAAGTCAGCCAGTACTGACATTGTTAAGATATGTACTTTGAGTAAACTTCCTAGGATTTATTCAAGTCAAATTACCTATGATAATCTACTTAATAAACTGTGTAATTCACCTTGAAAAACAAAATTGTATCTGAATTGTAAAAACAAAATTGGTTTTTGAAAAGATGTAAACTCAGTGTTAAGCTTGGGCCAAAACAACCATCTGATTCTTCCTGTGTTCTTGAAGCTTCCATTATTAAAAGTTCAGCGCTCTACAACTCATTGTGGAATGAGAAAAATAATCCAAACTATGGAAAAAAATATTGGTGGGTCACTGTTATAGAATTGCTAAAATTGTTTACAACTAATGTTTGGTTTTTCAAACTATAGTCCTGGGAAGACAATCAAAACTTCAGGCGGTGTGTTTTCACCACCTGATGGACCATATGAATGTTTATAGATGGACTTCATTCAGTTACCACCCTCAATGGGGTATCAGTATGTTCTTATAATAGCTTTCATGTTTTCAGCTTGGTTAAAAGCTTTCCCATGTATTCAAGCTGATGCTATGATGATAACTAGAAAGCTATTAGAAAATGTGTTTCCAGCAACCAAGGAACCCATTTTACTGGAAAATTATAAGCCAGTTAAATAAAGTCTTACAAATACAATGGCACTATTATTGTCTCTATCACTATCTGTCTTCTAGAAAGCCCATCAAATTTACTTCCACCAGAAAACATAGATTGACCATTTATAAAATAAACACTGGAAAATCTATGCTTCTAGTAATAGAACCCCTCCCCCCATGTATCACCCACTATTTTAAACTCTGACATGATTGACTAATACAGGACATTAATGCATTATGCTAAAGTGTGTTTTCACCAGGTAAAGAAAAATTTCTGTGATTTTTTTTAGCTTGTGTCAACCAGATCTTTCATGACCTAGAACCCAGAGATTGGGTCTTTTGAAAATGACTCCAGAGAGAGATTGCCCTTAAACTCCATTGGAAAAGACGGTGCCAGATTCTTCTCACCCCCACTCTGTGGTAAAAGTTCAGGAACTTGTACCTTGGGTCTGAATATTACAACTTGAAAAGGCCATTAAGACTCCTGTAACTGTATCCTTGTTATAGACCTTAAAGTAAATTTGACCAGAGAATTTTTTTTTTTCCGGAAGCAGACAGCGTTCTAGACATGGACAACTTTCCCAAGATTGCAGATCAAGACTTCTTTACCATCATGCAAGCCTTATTTTTTCTCCCTATTTCCTCCTGTCCTAATTCCTTCTCTATCCTTACAGAAAAATCCATGAGACCATAAGTTGTGGATAGCTTTAGTAAAGACTTAAGCTGTAGCAAGAAACCAGAGACATTTTTAGGTTTGTGGGCTAATGCTCAAAATTGAGGAAAAGAGTTTCGCTAATGCCAGTGCCTCTCAGTGTTCCCCAGAGGAAGAGTGGAAAGCTGTCCTTGTTATTCTATACATCACTGCTACTTGGTTTCCTATACTTGATGGAAACAATACCCAGAGCTTTCCAATTAATATCCTAATTGCTACCAAATAGAGAAAATTGTCTTAATGATGCCTACAAAATGTATGGTTAGAATAACAAAACCATGAAGGAAGTGTAGAGTCATCCAACTACTTGATATTGTAAATTGTAAGTTCCATATCAAAACCAAAGAATTCCATTATGATAGACAGAAAGTAAGGTCAGTGCCCAATGGTTTGGTCAGCATCTTAATATTCAGAAGCTGACCAAAAGAGATGAATTGTAAAATTTCTTTAAATGCAGCCTAAAGCTGCTTTCATATGTAGCATTCTGTAACCTAACTTAATAAGTAAACAAACTGCAGCAAAACTTAAGAGCATATTATTGTGACAAGTAAACTAGGCTCAAACAGTTATAGCAGTCAAACTTTTAGCCAATTACAAGCTGCAAAATGCTCAGATATGTTCAAATAAGGCAAATGTCAAGCTATAACCAATGAGTATATTTCCATATGTCACTTCCGTTTCCTCTCAATAAATACTGCCTGACCATGTTGCTGAGTGAAGCACTCTGAATTTTTATGGATTCAAGTTGTTGCCCAATTCATGACTTATCTTTTTGGTTGAATAAACTCTGCTAAATGTAATTTGTCTAATTTTTTAAATATATGGAACTACTAAAACTCTCATATATTGCTAGTGGGATTGTAAATGAAAATCAGCTTGACAGCTTCTTATCAACATGCAGTTACCATGTCACCTATGACTTTTATCCTTATGTATTCACTTAAGTACTTAAAAAATATGTATCTCAAAACACTTGCCCACAATTATTCACAACAGGTTTATTCAGAATAGTGACAAGCTGCAAACAACCCAAATACACATCAACAGGTGAATGAAGAAACAGTATGTGTTGTATTCACACAGTAGAATGTTACTTGATGGCACAGAGGACCAAGTACTGACAGATACCACAACACAGCTGTGTCTCAGAAGCATTGTGCTAAATAAAATTCAGACAAAAAGACCACTTACTGTGTATGATTCCATTCATATAAAAATCTAGAATAGGCAATATTAGTCTTTAGTGACAAAAAAGCAGATCATCAATTTTCTGGGGCAGGAACTGTGCTTCCTGACTGCAAAGAATCAGAAGGAATCTCTCTGGGACCATGAAATAGTCTTTGTTATAGTGATAGTTAACACATGTGCACAGATTTGTCCAAGAAGATAATTTCTGTAATCCTAGCACTTTGGGAGCCCAAGGTGGGTGGATCACCTGAGGTCAGGGGTTCGAGACCAGCCTGCCCAGTGTGGCAAAACCTGTCTCTACTAAAATCACAAAAATTAGATGGGCATGGTGGCACATGCCTGTAATCCCAGCTACTTGGGAGGCTAAAGCAGGAAAATCACCTGAACCCAAGAGGTTGCAGTGAGCAGAGATCACACTGCACTCCAGCCTGGGTGACAGAGTAAGACTCTGTCTCAAAAAAAAAGAAGATAATTTAAACATAAAATAAAATAACATGGCTTATAAAAATGCTAAAATATCCTAAACTGAAATTGCATTCCCAAACTCTTAAATTTTCCTGTGGTGTGCCATTAACTAAGATGAGTCTCCCCCATTACTTTATTGGCTATGGTTTTTAATGTTTCTGAATGAGTGAACCTATCTGTTTCTCTATCCTCCTCCACCTCCCAGTTCTGCTTTACATTTTTGACATTAACTAGGCCTTACCTAGGTATCTCCTTCAATAAATTGTATTGTCCTACTTAGTGAAGGACAAAAAATACTCATTTAGATCTCTATTGGCCAATTCAACTCTGACAATCAACGTGGTAACCCATATTACTGTCCTTCTGATATCTAGTACTTCCTACTAAGAAGAATGTTACATCTCCGTATTTTCATTTAATTATCAGTCTTTACTTACCCTGCCAGAACCTGAGAAGTGCAAATAAAGAGTGTTGTTAAGTAAAATTTTTAATTTTTTCAATATCAGAAATTAGTATAATTCATATGTAATTTGTAATTTATTAATACTTGTTATATCCTTCTACATGTTTTTGTTTGATGGAAATATTTTAGGTTAAGTGAAAAAGTAATGAAATATATCACTTATTTTCTAGTTGGCATTTTTAAATAATAATTATTACATTAGGAGAAAAGTAAGCAACACATTTAAAGTCAGCATTCTAAGTAAACCTCAAATTTAAAAAAAAAAAAAACACTACATAAAATAAACCTTAAATTCTCATTGACACTTATAAAGTTCATAAGGACTGCAATGTAAACTCCCAACTGGTTTACACATACAACGTTTGATATTTATAGATAGATCAAGAGAACGGAGGCATTATTTCAATGTGTCAATATTATTTTTGTCATGGGACAGAAAAAACCTTTAAAAATTATAAGAATAGTTTCAACCACAAGGCAATATTTTTGCTATTTTATCTATCTCTGTGCTGAGAATTGTTTCACACAATTGATGGAAAGAGAAATCTATTGCTGTAGAAAAAGCAAACGATCCCTCCAGGCACAGTGGCTCATGCCTGTATTCCCAGTAATTTGGGAGGCGGTCGCCGGCAGATCTCCTGAGATTAGAAGTTTGAGAGCAGCCTGATCAACATAGTGAAACCCTGTCTCTACTAAAAATACAAAAAATTAGCCAGAAGTGGTGGTCCATGCTTGTAGTCCCAGCTACTCAGAAGGCTGAGGCAAAAGAATTGCTTGAACCCGGGAGGCAGAGGTTGCAGGGAGCTGAGATCACACCACTGCATTCTAGCCTGGAAGAAAGAGTGAGACTCCATTTCAAAATAAAAGATAGAAAAGAGAAAGCAAATTATCAAATTTAAAAGAAAAATTAATAAAAGTAAGTGAAAAGAAAGACATATGATTACAGGTTGCCAGAGCTCAGGGAGAGACAAATTTATAGATGGGATCTATGTGAGGACTGTTAACATTCTTTGATTATAAAAATGGGAAAAGCAAGGAGGAAAATATATGTTTTCCTTCCCACTGTTTCTAAAGGTACATATGGGGAAAGCTTATCTGGATTATTTTAAATAAATATATCTATAATAGAAAAAAATGAATATACAAAGGAAGAACATACCACTGATAAAATAATGAACTTACAGACAGAACAAAATAACCAGCTCTCTTCATTGATAAATGCAGAAAATTTCATAGGTAATTGACAATCTATTTTATAAGGCTTTTTTCAAGCTAACAAAATACAATAGGATGATGTGGAGTGTCTAGTTTGATATACAGTATACTATAATTTTAAAAGCAATTCTATTATTAAAAAATTCATTTGCTGTAATAGCAAATACATTCTTAAAGGAAAAACAAATATGCATTAAAATGTTTCCACAGGGCCTTACTCTTCTAATGGAAATGCAAAATACAATAACAAGAAATGTTTGCTAATTAAAAGCCATTTTTTAAGTGTTCATTTTTTTTTCTGTTTAAAACAGTGGGAAGAGAAAAGCGATCAAACAATATTTTTAAAAGCAGAAACTTTTTAAAAAGATGCCATATTTAAGAAATGCTACTGCTGACTTGATGTTCAATTCTTTTTTAATTTTTGTTTTCAAAGAGAAATTGAATCACATTAGCATAAATATTAATATACAAATTAAAGATAAAATGCTAAGGCACTAGCTTGGCTTTTTTGGTGTTTAATTAAAGAAGGTGTAACTCACACTACAAAATGATGATTAAAGTTTCTGGACAGATTCAGAGTAGGGCTGTGAAATGGCTCTAGAGCTTATATTAGTTTTTTAAAAGATCTCCAAATTTCACTAGCTCCCAATGCTTCATCTTTTTATTTCTTTTTTAAAAAATTGCAGCTTAGAATTTAGTTTCTTCTTAATGAAGAAGATTCTGGTTGTACTGAGTGTGGTTTTCATACTGATTTTGTTACCAGCTTGCTTGAAATCATTCCTTATGTTAAATCAAACTAAATTGTGCCCGAGAAAGCCTCTGTACTCCCATCCTTGAATCCTTACATGTGAACTGTAACTTAACTTAGTAAACTGAAAACCTACTTTAGGAGTGTGCTTCTGCAATAATAGCAGAGTCTCAGCTAATTCCAGCTGTCATACTTCAGTTACTCACAGCAGCCAGCCAACTGCTCAAACCATGTTCAAAGAAGGCAAATGTCAAGCTGTATCCAGACCAGGCATTTCTGTACCTCACTTCCGTTTTCTGTACCTCACTTCTGTTTTCTGTAGTCACTTTCCTTTAACTGTTCTTAAATTTGCTGCAACCATGCGGGATCCCTGGAATCTCTCTGAATCTGCTGTTATTCTAGAGGCTGCCCAGTTTGTGAATAGTTGTGTTTTGTTTGTTTGCTTGTTTGTTCCCTTTCTTAATTAATCTCCATTTATTTAATCTAACATTTTTCTTTTAATATTTACAAAACCACAGGGAAACTGGGGCTTGGGTTAATTGTTTATAAATTTGAGATGATAACTATCCATCTCACATATAGGATAAGTAATAGTAATGCTAGTATTCTTAGAATGAATAAATTTGCATTTTTAAGTCAAAGTTCAGTCAGGAAAATGGGAACCATCCTAAGTATTTTAAGAGAAAGATTTTAAAAAGAATATAAGAGGATTGAGGCTTGCTGAAAGCTAGAGGATCAAAGGTCAAGAAAGCTTTCAATGGTCTTCAGGAGGCCAAAGAGTTTCAGGAATCAGCAGAGGCTAGTGGGTTTGATCTCAAATGCCTGTAAGAGCAGAACCAGTTGCTCTGCAGAAGGACATCTGGAATCCCTTAGCCAACCCTCTGTTTTGTTCTAAGCTCATCAGCCAGCCTGCATCTCCCTTGGGAGCAATGATGGTTTCTGTGTCTTTTCTGACCAATCACCTAGAAGAAACTCTCATTGGCAGAATCTAACCCTGAACTGCCAAGGATTTGGGGAAATGTATTTTTGAGATTTCCTGAACTGTGTCCCCTCCAAGAGAGGGAGGAGAATAGATTGAGAAATAATTGTGCTATATTAATAGTGAACAATATGTCATACTGCATTAGTCCATTCTTGCACAGCTATAAAGAATTACCTGAGACTGGGTAATTTATGAAGAAAAGAGGTTTCATTGAGTCACAGTTGCATAGGTCATAAATAAAGCATGGCTAGGAGGTCTCAGGAAACACACAATCATGACAGAAGGAGAAAGGGAAGCAAGCACATCTTACTATGACAGAACAGGAGAGAGACAGAATGAGGGAGAAAGTGCCACACACTTTCAAACAACAAGATCTCCTGAGAACTCACTCACTATAATGAGAACAGAAAGGAGAAAGTCTGCCCCCAAGATTCAGTCACTTCCCACCAGGCTCCTTTTCTAATATGTGGGAATTACAATTCAACATGAGATTTGGTTGGGGACCCAAAGCCTAACCATACCATTTCACCCCAGCCCCTCCCAAATCGCACATCCTCACATTTCAAAAATGATCATGCCTTCCCTAGAGCCTCCCAAAGTCTTAATTCATTTCAGCATTAACTCAAAAGTCAAAGTCAAAAATTAAATTTGAGACAAGGCAAGCCCCTTCTGCCTGGGAGCCTGTAAAATCAAAGGCAAGTTACTTACTTTCAAGACACAATGGGGGTATAGGTATTGAATAAATTCCCCTATTTCAAATAAGAGAAATTTGCCAAGACAAAGAGTCTACAGGCCTCATGCAAGTCCAAAATCCTGTGGGGAAGTCATTAAATCTTAAAGCTCCTAAGTAATCTCCTTTGATTATGTCTCACATCCAGGTCATGCTAATGCAAAATGTGGGTTCCCATGGCCTTGGGCACCTCTGCCCCTGTGGTTTTTCAGAGTTCAGCCAACCTCCCAGCTGCTTTCACAGGCCAGCATTGAGTATCTGCAGGTTTTCCAGGTACATGGTACAAGCAGTGGATTTACCATTCTAGGGTGTGGAGGATGACGGCCCTCTTCTCATAGCTCCACTAGGCAGTACCCCAATGGGGACTTTGTTTGGGTGCTACAACTCCACATTTATCCTTCACACTTCTCTTGGTTTTTCATGAGGATTCTGCCCATGTAGCAGACTTCTGCCTAGACATCCAGGCATTTCCATGTATCCTGTGAAATTTAGGTGGAGGTTCTCAAACTTCCACTCTTGCCTTCTGTGAACCCACAGGCCCAGTACCACATGTAATCCACCAAGGCTTAAGGCTTTTACCCTCTGAAGCAATGGCCTGAACTGTACCTTGGCCTCTTTTAGCCATAGTGGAGCTGGAATGGCTGGGACACAGGGTGCCATGTCTCAAGGCTTCACAGAGCAGCTGTGCCCCAGGCCTGCATCGTGAAACCACTTTTACCTCATAGGGATCCAGACTTGTGATAGGTGAGTTTCTGCAAAGATCTCTGACCTTCCCTGGAGGTATTTTCCCCATTGTCTTGGCTATTACCATTAGACTCTTATGCAAATTTCTGCAACCACCTTGAATTTCTCCCCAGAATATGGATATGTTTTTCCTACACATGATTAGTGTGCAAATGTCCCAAACTTTTATGCTTTGCTTCCCTTCTAAACATAAGTTCCAATTTCTGACCATCTCTTTGTGGACACAGATAACTGTATGCTGTTAGGAGCAACCAGTCCACATTTTGAGTGCTTCACTTCTTAAATTTTTATTTTTATTTTTGCCAGATAACCTAAATCCTCTCTCTCAAGTTCAAAGTTCCACAGATTCCTAGAGCAGGGGCACAATGTTTCTTTGCTAAAGAATAACAAAAGTGACATTTACTACAGTTCCCAATAAATTTATTTTCTCCATCTAAGACCACCTCAGCCTTGACTTCATTTTCCATATCACTATCAGTATTTTGGTCAAAACCAACCAGTCTCTGGGAAGCTCCAAACTCCCACATCTTTCTTTCTTCTAAGCCCTCCAAACTCTTGCAACCTCTGCCTGATACCCAGTTCCAACGTCACTTCCACATTTTCAGTTACCTTTATAGCAATGTCCACTCTCCTGGCACCAATTTTCTGTATTAATTTGTTCTCACATTGCTATAAAGTACTAACTAAGACTGGGTAACTTGAGAAAAAAATAAGTCTAATTTACTCATAGTTCCATAGCCTGTACAGAAAATATGGCTAGGAAACCTCAGGAAACTTAAAATCACGATGGAAGTTGAAGGAGAAGCAAGCATCTTACTACAGTGCAGCAGGAGGGAGAGAGAGTCCGGGGGATGTTCCACACACTGATAAGACAACCAGATCTTGTGACAACTTACTATCACAAGAACAAAAGGAAAGTCCACCCCCATGATTCATTCACCTCCCACCAGGCATCTTCAACATGTAGGGATTACAACTGGACTTGAAATTTTAATAGGGACACAGAGCCAAACCATATCACACATAAATATTAAACTAAATTATAAATTAACAGTAGTGTTTCTAGAAAGCACACATCAGCATAAAAAGGATTCATGGGGACTTTGCTTTCCAAAATCACGCTGAATGAAGAAATAAAAAACTATGCTAACTTTGCTTAAAAATGGATTTATCTTCTGAGAATTTCTGTGTCTAATATATTCTGTTGTTCTGCCTTATATTCAGGAGTGATTGAGTTCATAGATAAATACTTCTGAAAATAATATGCCTTGGTAGAAGTGTGCAGCAAAGTATGAATGGAGACAGAGGAGCTTGGTGACTTAATGCATTTTTACAAACTTCTAGAAAATCAGGCAGGTTCTTGGGTGTAAATTCATGGTGATTAGTAGGTCACAATTTGAAATCTGAACCCATAGGTTCTGACTGATGCCAGTCATAAGTCTGTGAGCTTACAAGAACTTTTGGTTCACTTTGATTAAGAAAACAAACAAACAAATAAACCATTAGTGAATATGGGTTGCAAACTTAGATTGCCTCAGACACTCAAATACATGTTAAGATCCCAAACTCTAGAGCCAGGATATCCTAATTTAAAGCCCAGTTTAAAAAAAAAATAGTAACATGACATGAGTAAATTTCTTAGGATTTGTATACCTTAATTTTCTCTCCATTCAATGGAATAAAAACATCAACTACCTCATAAGATCGTTGTGAGAGTTAAACAGATTAATATATCCTATGTCCTTAGAACAAGATTTTAGCTAATTGCTGAATATATTGTCTTTTTTATACTTATTACATTTAAGAGAGCATTCTAGGGGTTATATTTACTATTTGCTGGACTGTTATCCCATAATACAGCATGATAAAAATGCAATCCAGATTGAATTTGTCTCCAAATATCCTGTATCAGGCACTATGCTATGTCTTTAACATCATCTCATTTTTTTAATGCTCCTCCACACCTATTTTTCTCCTGACCTCACTTTTACATGAGCATTGTGGTTAAGAAACACATACTCTGGAGCCAGAATACCATTTGTGATCCCAACCTCATCACTTGATAGCTATGAGACTCTATGTAAGTTTCTTAACATCTCTGTTTCCATTTCTTCATTTATAAAACAGAGTTAATATTGCACCACTTTCTTTGTGTTAAAGGTTAAATATAGAACACTTAAAAGAAGAATTGAGCATAATTTTTACTCAATTTTTACTACTGCTATTAATGTTGTCTTCAAAGTGATTCATATAATCTCATAGACCTATAGATTTCTTTATAATTCCTAGCAATCAAAAGCAGTTGGCTCAGATTTTATGCACTTCCTTACTGACCCATGTGTGTGTGTATCCAAGAACATGATTGCCTTCCTAGAATTTTGCAAAGGCTCATTATGAAAAGTCTGTAGAACACAAACAAAATTTAATGCATACATGTAAATATGGACACAGATATATATATGTACACATTTACCAGTAGCCTGTATATTTTAGTAAAACTTGAAATGCACACTTACAGTGTTTAAAGTTTGATACTACTTTTGCTAATTACAACTGAGAATATGAAGTCTTCAGCTTGTTTTTGCTTCCCTTTGCTTAAAACTCTATCTACATGAATGTTCTTCCTACACCATTAAATATACACACAGAAAAAATATAAAATGCAATATACCTAGAGATGATTTAAATATTTTTTGTATTGTAAGGAATGAGATTTCTAGTCTGAAAGTAATATTTAAATGAGCTTTGAGAATTCTATGTATAATTTCCTGGATTCCTTTCTTTATGGATGAATGTAACCAATCACCTTGCTCAGGCTTTAAACTCTATTTTTTCAGCTTCAGCTGTTTAGTTAAGCATTAAGCTGTTTATAGCCAGGAATCCCCAACATAAGAGGGTGTTTTCCTCAATCCAATAATAATAATTTTAAAAACACACTCATTACACTAATTAATGTGACTTTTGTAATAAAAATTCTAAATCCTGGAGTGATGCCTTTAACTTAAAAGAAGTAATATTTTTTCCTCACCACATATATTGTGTACTGATTCTTTAAACTTGCTACACAGTCTAATTTGATTGATAAATTTTTTTTGGTTAAAGAAAATAAAAGAAAAAATATAAGTCATCTCTTCATCTTGGGAGTCTTTGATAAGCATTTTTCTTTCCTTGTATACAGCCTTGAATAGTATTTAAGTACTTCTGAACCACTTGAATCATTATACTTATTAATTCATGTACTGGGCAATAAATCTTCCATAATTTGTATAACTTTATTAATGGATACAGGAAATATATTTTATTAACAAAAATTCACCCTGGATATAAGACAATATTAAATATACAGTATATCAATTGAGTAAAATCGATTGACTGGGCTGTTAAGAATATGATGATCTAACAACAAGGACTGTGTCTGTCATTAACTTTTGAAACTAACATTGTGCCTATCATTCACATAATCAGGAAACATTTACATAAGATGGTTTCTAGCTAGGAATAAATATTAAAAATGAATACTGACAGGGCACAGTGGCTCATGCATATAATCCCAGCACTTTGGGAGGCTGAGGCCATTGGATCACCTGAGGTCAAGAGTTTGAGACCAGCCTGGCCAACATGGTGAAACCCTGTCTATACCAAAAATACAAAATTAGCCAGTTGTGGCAGCACACACCTGTTACCCCAGCTACTTGGGAGGCCGAGGCAGGAGAATCCCTTGAACCTGGGAGGCAGAGGTTGCAGTGAGCTGAGATAGTGCCATTGCGCTCCAGCCTGGGCAGCAAGAGTGAAACACCTTTTCAAAAAAAAAAAAAAAAAAACTGAATGCAACCTTTACAGTCCCAATCCTCATGAAATGGAACTTAGAATCTAATGCTGGAAATAGATGCTTAAAAATTAAACATATATATGTGATATATATATGTATGTTTGATTTTCACATATGTATGTTTGATTTTTAACAAAAATAGATAGATAATATGGATAAAAATAGATATAGATACTATCTTAACATAGATTGCCATAACAAAATACAATTATATCTTACAGTTCTTGAGGCTGGGAAATTCAAGTTAAGGTTCAGGCCAATTAGGTTCCTAATGTGGGCTCCCTTTCTGGCTTGCAGATGGCTGCCTTTTTGCTGTGTACTACATTGTGGAAAAAAAGAAAAAAAAAAAGCTCTCAGGTACCTCTTATTATAGAGGCAGTAATCCCATCATGATAGCCTCACCCTCATGATCTTATTTAAACTTAATTAATTGCAAAGGTCCCATCTCCTAATACCATCACATTAGGGGTTACGGCTTCAACATATAAATTTTGGTGGCAGGGTGAGGGGGAGGTGCTAAATTCAGTTTAGAGCAGATACAAGGGGACATTTAGATTAAGTTGTAAAAAGCCCTCATTGATGATCATTATAGTTAGCAACCTTAAGCAAGGAAGTACCATAATTTAACTTGGTGTAATTTACTTATTTAAAAGGTTACCCTGGTGGGGAATTGTTCAAGGGCATACATTTGGAAATGGAAATGAGATAGTAAGCACTGCCATGGTTCAGGTGGCCACAGTTAGTGGATGAAACTCATATTGTAACTGTGGTGACAAAGAACAGCCGATAGATTTAGTCAGATCTCAGAAAGAGAATTAGCATGCCCTGATGATGAGTTGGATTTGGAGATTACAGTACAGAAATTTGCAAATACTCATTATGAAAAGTTTGTAGAACACAAACAAAAATAAATGCATACATATAAATACAGACACACATACATGTGTGTGTATATGTATGTGTGTGTCTGTGTGTGTTTTCTAGTAGCCTGCATTTAACTCAATCCCAGCTTTCTGTGACCAATACCTTGATAGATGAAAATGGTGTTATTGAGATGACTACATAAGAGGAAAAGAGGTTTTATGGGGTCTGCTTGGGAGTTCGGTTCTGGATGTGTAAAATTTAAGGCGTCACTGAGAAATGCAAGTAGAGGAAACAAAGAAGCAGTTGGAGATATAAAACAGACGACAGAGGAAAGTTCTAGACTGAGTTTACAAATTTTGGGATCATGACCAGACAAGGTGACTTACACCTATAATCCCAGTACTTTGGAAGGAGAGGCAGAAGCGTTGCTTGAGGCCAGGAGTTCAAGACCAGCCAGGGCAACATAATAAGATTCTGTCTCTACAAAATAAAAATGAATAAAATAATACCTGGTCATGGTGGTCACATTTATCATCTTAGCTAGTCTTGAGGCTAAAAAGGGAGGATCTCTTGAGCCCAGGAGTTAGATGTCACAGTGGGCTGTGATCACATCATTGCACTCCAGCCTAGGTGACAGCAACACCCTGTCTCAAAAAAAAAAAAAAAAGGAAAATTAGAGGATCATTAAATAAAGGCATTATGTAAAGCTATGAGAATGGATAAGTTGTTCCAAGGATGTAAAAAGATAAAGGAAGGAAGTCCAGGCCTAAAACAAGAAAAACTCCAAAACTGAAAGCTAAGGAGAAGGAAGATGGTGCAAAGTGAGACTATGAAATAAATGAGCAGATGAGAGTCTCAAGAGGAGGTTACAGAAGATGTCAGAGAGGTCAAACCAAGAGGTTGTATAGGAAGAAGGGAGTGGCAAAAACATGAATTTATCTAAAACACAGGTATATTCATGTCACTCTTAAGAGTGACAAGGACCAGAAAATACTCATTTAGCAACTTGAATTCAGTGGTGGCCTTAACAAATTCCATTTCAGTGCAGTGAGGGCTGCATACTCTAGACTGGAGTGGAGTAGGGTGTAAAAGGGAGTTGAGGAAGCACAAGCAGAGTCTAACGTATTAATTTCAGACAATTGGGTTAAGAAGGAAGTAGAGAAGAAAAAGAACAATTTCTGTAGAGGCACAAAACTATTTCTGTAGAGGCAAATGGAGTCAAAGGACTGGGATTTCATAATAAAAGACTGCATCGTTTGTGGTCTGATAACAATGATCCAAGAGAGAGGAAGAGATAATCGACACAGGAAAGAAAAGAAATTTTGCCAGAACAACATTTTTGAGAATGTTATTCAGGGTACACATTAACAGAGTCTACTGGCCTGGAAAGAAAGATAATTCTTTTCTTTCAACACAAGGAAGTAAATGGGTGTTGATTTTGTAGTGGGAAGTTAAGAGAACTCCCATTTAATGGTGACTGTTTCCTCAAGACAGGCTCATCAGCTGAGCTCAAGCAGTGGAGGCAGGATGGGGAATTTGTGGATCAATGAGAAGGTGTGAATAATCATTGGAGAAAGAGTCCAGTGCAGACTGACAGGCTGCAGTGTGTTCAAAGGCAGCTAATAACACCAGTCATCCAGGATCTTTCTTTTATAGCATTTAGCTGAGTTCAGGCTGAAAGAAAATGCATATATTAATTTTTCCAGGGTCTAGGATATAAGCTAAGAGACAACTGAGTTAAAATATTTGCAAGTTATTATAATAATGAATTTCGGAGCCTGAGCTAGATTTGAAAGAAATAAGGTAAGAGGAAAGATTTGGATGGAGTGAACATCATGAGTCAATGGACTAAAGATCTTGGTGCTTTCTCGCCTAATTAATTAACTGCCCTTGAAGTCTCATATCAAGTGTTTTATTTTCTAATTTAATTAAATATCTAATGAAGTAGTTGGGGGTACCCTGTATTGGACACAGCGATGTGTTGCCCAGATCATCTAAAGGAAGGACTTGACATCCAACTGTAGAGAATGTGGTCATCAGATGGCTTCCAATTGTTGGCAACTTCATATTCTGCTCAGTTGTGGACAGCTGCTTTGTGCAAAGTCATATCCATTCTAGGTTCAGTCTGAATACGAGACAGAGAAGTGAAGGTACAGAAGTCTGCCATTCGACTCAGTGGGGGACATCCTGTTGGACACTTACTCCAGAATTCCTGACCCACGTGGCTTTCTGAAGTCTATGTGATATATCAATTTTTTCTGTTCATTCATATTTTCTTCCTCTATGAACTAAATTTTTTCTCCCTCAAATTGATATGTTGAAGCCCTAAGCCCCAGTGTGACTGTATTTGGAAAAGGGGTCTTTTGGGAGGTAATCCAGGTTCAATGAGCTTATGAAGGTGAAACATTAATACGACAGAACCGGCACTGTTATGAGATGAGGAAGAGGGAGACATCAGAGATCTCTCTTTCTTCATGCATGTAGTAATGAAAGGCCATATAAGCATTACAGCCGAAGTACCAAACTACAATCTATTAAACAAAGGTCTCACCAGAAATCAACCCTAATGGCACCTTAATCTTGAACTTCTTGCTGCTAGAACTCTGACAAAATAGATTTCTGTTGTGCAAGCTGCCAAGTTTCTGGTATTTTGTTATGGCAGCCCAGACAGACAGATACACTCTCCATTCTTTTTATAGATGCTGAATCCTAATAAACATTTTGCATCCCAACTTTCATTTAGAGAACCAGAACTTTTACTCACTCCTGAATAGCATCATCAGGCTAGGCTGAGGCATTGCAGTTTCTTTTAGCACCCTCTCCTAGTTCTGCCATGATGAATAACTATTAGATGATTTGTCCCACCTAGGCTGTGGACTCCTTGATGGTAGGAAATGCATGGGCACAGAATGACAACTATTAACATTTTTTGAATAGTTAAATGGCCTTGACATAACCATGCCATCAGCTTGCAACAGATTTTCCCATTCACATCCACCTCTAAATTTTTGAACTTTGAAAGCTGAGTTTTGCTAGTCACTGACTATCTGACCCTTTTCATACTCTACTCCAGGTACCTATATGCACCTTCATGTAAAGTTATGCTAGCTTTCTATGCTATGTAAGATGGTAAAGTGATCCCGATTTAAAATTTTTGCTAACTGTTTTAGTCTTGCTTTGTTTTTTCTAATTCCCAATATTCAATATTATCTTCTTCCATTGGTGCATCTAGCACTGTAAACTAAAGGAAATTTCTTCTAATGTGGAACAAAACACCATTTTACATGTTTGGTGAGGAAATTTTCTATTCAGATGCCCCAAGTTGCTCCTTCAGTCTCTTCCTATGTTGAACAGACATAACTTGGTCCTTAGGTTTGGAATAGAGTTAAATCCCACAGATTAACAACTGTGAAACTGCTGAGTTATGTCTTAGTTTTGTAAGAAAGTCATTGTCAGTTTAGAGAGTTTGGTAGCATAAGGTCTGATAGGCATGTAGTACCCATGAGAAAAAATAAATATAGCAAATTTTTCTAATCCATTTTATTTTAATAAGAGGGAGGAATGGAGTATCTCGTGCCATCTGTCTTGTTTCCATGTATTCCTAGAAAGTTGGCTAAGTATAACATGCTAACTAATGCTGAAAGGAAATGCTTAGAGTATGTTTACACATCTTTAATCTCTTCACTGACCAGAAGTTCATACAACAGGATTACATTTTTCTTTCTCTGCAAATGAGCATGCAGGATTTTCTTCAGCTCCTGCAAGAGTAAGCTTTATATCAATTTTGACCACATGCAGGAAAGACCACATGTCGTTTTTTAATCATTTGTATTATCTGATCGTGTAAATGTGTTTTCACCTTGAGGGGTGGAAAAACAATATCAACAGGTTGTCGACATTCATTTCCTGTTTTCTTGCCCTTTAAGTTAGTATAAAAAAACAAAAATAATTCACATGTTTTTGCTGCCATTCTTGCTGCATATGGCACGCTCTTCATGTAACCTTCAGCTACCTACAGTTCTTCACTTTTCCTTAAGCATTTGTCCCTCTCAATGCGAGAGGAAGTGATAGACCACTAATGTCAGTTTAATGCCAATGACTAAGAATCCCACTGGAATACAGCTTTGGAATTTTAGCTCTTCAGAGTCATTTAAAAGTTCCATTCAGATGTTTGATTATTTTTAGTATGTTCCAAGAGGTGATGTGGTTTACTGTTAGTGTGTCATTTCTTTTCAAAATAAATTATGATGCCACTAGAATTTTCTTAGGAAGAAGAAGAAGAAAAAATCACCAGGGCAACTAGAAAAATACTCTTACTGGTCTTTCCCTACCTTAGGTTTTTCTTGTACAAACAGCATTTTCTTTGTTCATAAGAAAATTGCTATAGAAAGAGGCAAGATGAAATAAGAGAGAGAAGCAGAGAGAAGGGGGAAGAGAGATGAACATGGAGGGACAGAGCAAAGGAGAGAAAGAAAAAATAACAACCTAACATCTTTCTTACAACCTCCTTACCAAACACTGAACAAATTTTTATTTTGGCTTGATGTCCAACTATCAGCTCCTTTATCTTATAAAATATTTATATTTTGTACTTAAAGCAAACAAAGTAGAATATCACTAAGGTAAGAGTAACATGCATCTGTTTGTTTGTAAGGGGTCTATAGCCCATGTGAAAAAAGATTACTAACTCTACTTTCTTTGCCCAAATTTACTTTAGTGCCTGCTACAACTAAGATGTTAAAATATATTTGCCTAATGAATGAATGATGAATTGAAATTGCGTGAGCTTCCGTGTTTAGTGAATCTCAACATGTCATGACCAACAGACTTTATTCAAATACAAACTTCTGCAAACAAAATCAGCAGTGTAATGAAGGTGTGCCTTTTCACAACCCAAAACATTACTGTTACAATCACTGCTTGGCGTTTATTAATGCACTAGGTAATGCATTACAGAATTGGTTTTTGAGTGGAAGTTCTTAGTGTTCTACAGGCAAGGGGCTGGCTAAAGTAAAAGGAACAAGCCTCACCAATCATAATGTGTCTATTCTTTTATAATGAAAAAAATACTCAGTCTTGTAACTAAATAATTTCCACTTTACTTTTGCTGCCAAAAGGCAAACACTGCGGGTTGAAAGAGCCATTCCTGTGAATCAGACTCACTAAAAGAATGATGGTTTTTCAGAGTGTTGTCCTGTTTTTGACTTCTGAGTCGCTGTGAATATATTACAATAAAAAACCAAATCAAATCAAACAACAAAACCCCAGCCATATCTTGTTTTCTGATGCTTCAATTACGCTTCTTTGCAAGGATCTATACACCATATTTGAGCTGGTACTAGACTTTTTTTCTAATCCAAAGCACGTTTAAGAAGTTTCAGAATACCTCTAAAACCATGTCTTTGTGGTCCACACATTGACTCTAGTCAGAAATCTCTGAACTCTTAATATATAATTTTTGATCGCTAGAAAATCTTGACTACTTTTCATATATATACATTGTTTCTGAGACACTAGAGGGATAATAATTAATTCTCCTAACAGATAAACAGAGTCCATCTAATGCAGGTTTTGCATTATATTGAAGCACTATAATGTAGCATTTTTATTATAGAAGACCAACACGAATCCATCTTAAAACTAATCAAGTTGTATTATATAGTATTACTATTAATAATACATAGGATTAACTTATAAGCAGTAATGTCTTAAAATAGGAATTAATCTTATTAAATTACTGATAGGTAGATATATCTGCAAATACTTCTCCCTTTACTATTCACCTTTAGCTGAAAAAAAAAACTAAGACTGATTTCTGCATATTTCTTTCTTTATATTCATTTAAAAACACTTAAATACAGATATTTGACTTAGAATGTACACTTTGAGGTAAGTTTTTGCAATCAACCCAGTGCAAGCTTGCAAAGCTTTGGATGAATACCTGTAAAGATATCTCTATAAAGGTATTTTTCAGATGAGAGTAACACAAATCAATAGACTGAGTTACGCAGATTACCATCCACAATGTAGGTGGATCTCGTCTCTCAGTAGAAGGCCTTAAGAGGAAAAGACTGAGGTCCCCTAAGGAAGAAGGAATTCTGCTCTCCAGATCTCAATCCCTTAAAATCAATCCTTCTTTCTTTCTCTCTGCTATTAGCATTTCTCTGGAAAGCTCTGACTTACACAGCATGGTCTCTGCATTCAAGGAACTCACAATCCAGCAGGAAGTAAGCCACATACAAACAGACATGTGCACATCCACACTCTCACCTACAATATTGAAGAGACAAGTGATCTGCATGCTCATGCATCATAAAAAAATAACATGACAGAAAGCCTGACTCTGAATATCTTTTCTAATATTGAATGGGGAAGCACATGTGTATGATTAGCAGCACATATGCTTTCCCAGTCTTCTCACTCAAGGTTCATAAAAAATTTACTTGTGAGAAAGTGACAGAAAAATTATCAGAGAATGTATTACATATATAGTGTATTTGTATGGCAGATCAGCTTGAATATCTCAATTTCTTGCAAAACTATCAGCAAAGAGATAGCAAAAAAAGTGGTGTCTTTTTAAACAAAACAGAGTATAATCTAAACATTCATTTTTTTAAAAAAGGGAACCCTACTGAATATAAAACACTACAGTTTAGGGGAGGTTCAAGATCATTAGAATATTGGGATCTAGTTTAGGACCTAAGCATATATAGAATTATTGCAAATTCTAATATAATGGATATTATTTTTATAAAAAGTAAGATGGTGTTTTTGAGGAAGAATGAATCTCAACCACATTCTCCAAAATAAATCATATTCCATTTGACAAGACTACTCTATTTTTTAGAATTTGGAAGACTCTTCACTCTTACTGAAAGACAACCAAGAATTGCCCTGGGTATTTTCCAGCTTATGAACTGTATATTTCCTGTCTTAATTTTTAAAAAGAAGTAAAAAGGATTCCTAACAGAAAAAAAATAGCTTTCTCTTAACTCTTGCCCCCAAAGTCTGGAAGACTCAGAAAAAGCAGTTGTTGTGCTGAATGATCTGATAGAATAAAAGGTAAATATTTTAACATGACAGGTTGGCATTGTTTCAATAGGAGGTGAAATTATTTTCTAAATTGGTAATATAATGACTTGTCAGGTTTTCACTTCAAAGTCCTTGTCCTAAGACGGATTTGTCTCAACCTAGGTCAGTGATATGGAAATGATTTGAATCTCTTCTTCTCTAAGAAATTGGATTGTTTCCTTTTTTTTTTTTTTTTCTATTTTAGAGGGTACATAATATTTGTTTAAAAGTGATTCTTGGTGGGGGGAGCTGGGGAGGGATAGCTTGGGGAGAAATGCCAAATGTGGGTGAAGCGGAGGAAGGCAGCAAAACACACTGCCATGTGTGTACCTATGCAACTATCTTGCACGTTCTGCACATGTACCCCAAAACCTAAAATGCAATAAAAAAATTTTTTTTCAAGTTAAAAAAAATTAAAAAAAATAATAAAAGTGATTCCTGCCTATGGTAACCTTTAAAATTCAATTAAGATAGCTAATATTCTGGATCAAACACAGGATTAAACATTTGCTTGCTGATTTTTAAATTGGTTTGTTGTATGACCTGGAGTTGGTCACATATTCTCAGATAAAGATCATGAAACAAAAGTCGATTGTTGCATTAAGTTGTTAAACATTAGTCGTTGAGTGTCTGGGAACATTCCTTGTTGGATTACTCATGAGAGATATAGTAAATGTTGATATTAATTAAAATGTGGAAATCAAAATTTTATTTTCAAAAGATGTTGATGTATAGTAAATGATAAGAAATTATAACTTTGCTAGTGATTATTGTTATTCTGTCAAATAAATTCAATGTTACACACCACTCTCCTATAATAAACAAAGTAAAGTAATGCGTAGGACTTTCATAATCCTAGTATATACATAATATAACAGTACTCTGGGAAATATTATCAGGTTTCCAGAGTAAGTCATTTGTTTTCAAATCACCATATTACATTACCCCTGGGAACTTCATTTTAAAACACAAGTTTTTAAGCTTCATGTTCTCACCATGTCTGGTCAAATCAATGTAGAAACAACTGGTAGAGGTAAAGAAATAACACAGAAGTAAGTTCATTAAAAAAATTGCTTATGAAGCCATGATTTCTATTTTTAAACAAGAGAGAAAAATATGTTCGTCCGGATTTGCAAATAAGATAGAGATATGGATAAGCTGATAGAAGAACTTTTCTTCTAATTCTCCTTCTGTCTCTTTCACCTCCTCTTGCTCCTGCTCCTGCTTCTGCTTCTGCTTCTGCTTCTGCTCATGCTTCTGCTTCTGACTTTTTGAGAACTATTTAACAATTTAATACTGGTATTTTAACCCAGAAAGAAATTACATTCTATTTTTCCTAAAATTCCTATCAATAAATTCATTTGTATATTGGTATAGTCTGAACATTTATGTCCCAAAATTCCTATTTTTAAACTTAAATCCCCATTGTGATGGCATTTGGAGGTGAGGACTTTGGGAGGTTAATTTGGTTTATATGAAGTCATGAGGACCCCCACAATAGGATTACCAGTCTTATAAAACGATGAAGGTGCCAAAGTTCTCTCTCTTCACCACATGATAATATAATAAAAGGGCAGCTGTCTGTGAATTAGTAGGAGGACCCTTACGCAGAACCTGACCGTTCTGGTATCCTCATTGTGGACTTCCAGTATTCAGAGCTGTGAGATATAAATGCTTGGTTTTCAAGCTACCCGGTCTATGGCATCTGTAATAGTAGACTGACCAAACTAAGATATATGCTTACTATAAAAATATTTTTAAAAATCATGATACCCCACATAAACTTTGAAATAAAATAAGCAATTATTCAATCCCAACTGCACCACTCAATAGTTTGGCAAATTATAATCTCTGAGAGCTTCACTTTCCTACTTGTAAATTGGGAATAATATGTTCTCCTTCATAAGTTTGTGATGAAGCCAAAGGGTAATAACTCATATTTTCTGAGGAATAAATGAAAATAAAAATATGAAATACATATAACTTTATATGAAAAATCATTTTGACTTTCATTGCTATACATTATTTCATTAATATGCATTTCATGATCTTTGTATGTATAGAAATATTTAGAAGTCAAATGTTAGGCCAGGTACAGTGGCTCATGCGTGTAATGCAAGCATTTTGGGAGGCCAAGGTGAGTGGATCATCTGAAGTTGGGAGTTTGAGACCAACCTCATCAACATGGAGAAACCCTCTCTCTACTAAAAACACGAAAAATTAGCCAGGCGTGGTGGTGCATGCCTGTAATCCCAGCTACTCAGGAAGCTGAGGCAGGAGAATCACTTGAATCCAGGAGGCTGAGTTTGCAGTGAACTAAGATCATGCCATTGCGCTCCACCCTGGGCAACAAGAGTGAAACTCCATCTCTAAAAAAAAAAAAAAAAAAAAAAGAAGAAGCAAAATGTTTCCTTTATTACTTAAAAACATTTAGAATATAAGGTGATAGATTACAGTGTTGTATTCTGATTAGTCCATGGTAAATTAGAAAATAAACCATAATAAAGTAACCAAATAATTTATTAATTACTTAATCATGTAATATCTATTAGGTCCATGTAGTCTATAGTACAGATTAAGTCCAAAATTTCTTCTTTGATTTTCTGTGTGGATGATCTGTCCAATGATGAAAGTGGGATGTTGAAGTTTACAACTATTTTTATATTGGGGACTATGTCTCCCTTTACTTCCAATAATATTTGATTTATGTATTTTCCAATGTTGAATGCATATATATTTATAATTGTTGCATCCTCCTGCTGAATTTCTCTCTTTATGATTATATAATAATGTTCTTTGTTTCTTTTTCTTATTTTTATCTTGAAATCTGTTTTATCTGATATGTGTATAGCTATTATTCCTGCACTTTTTTAGCTTCTATTTGCATGCAATCTTTTCTTGCATCCCTTTATTTTTATTCTATGGGTATCTCTACAGGTGAAGTGTGTTTCTTATAAGTAACCAATCCTTGGGTCTTGTTTTTTTTTTTTTTTTTTTTTTTTTTTGCTTGTTTTGTTTATTTGTGTGTTTCCATGTATATCCACTCTATGCCTTTTGAGTGGAGATTTATTTTAGTCCATTTACATTCAATGTTATTACTGATAAGTAAGTACCTACTATTGCAATTTAGTTATTTGTTTTCCAGTTGTTTTGTGGCCTTCTCTTTCTTTATTTTTCTCTCCCTGTCTTTGTTTTTTTTGTGAAAGTGATTTTCTCTGTGATATGTTTTATTTCCTTCTTTATGTATTTTCCTATATCTGTTGTATATTTTTGGATTTGAGGTTACCATAAGGCTTACAAATCACATAAAACATTTTTGTAAACTGATGACAACTTAACTCAGATTGCAAGAACAAACTAAAACAAGCAATGAATAACTCTACACTTTAAATTTATTTTCCCCACTTTTAACATTTTTCTTTACCTATATATGTTTTATTATACACTCAATGGCTTAAAAAGTTGTAGTTATTATTTTTGATAGGTTTATCTTTCAGTCTTCCTACTTAAGATATGATTAATTTATCTACAACGATTATAGTGCTATAATAGTCTGTATTTTTCAGTGTACTTATTGTTACCAGTAAGTATTGGTAACAATACTTCAGATGCTTTCTTGTTACCCATTAACTTGCTTTTCTTTCTGGTTGAAGAGCTCTCTTCAGCATTTCTTTTAGGACCGGTCTGGTATTAACAAAAATCCCTCAGCTTTTGTTTGTCCAGAAAAGTCTTTATATCTCCTTTATGTTTGAAGGATATTTTTACTGAATATACTATTCTAGGATAAAAGGTTTTTTCCTTTAGTACTTTAAATATATCATACCACTCTCTCCTGACCTGTAAGGTTTCCACTGAGAGGTTTACTGCCAGATGTATTGAAACTCCTTTATACATTACTTTTTTTTCTTCAATCTTCTTCTGCTGCCTTTCAGATCCCTTCATTTTTGACCTTTGAGAGTTTGGTTATTAAATGTTTTCATTAGTGTTAAATCCACTTAGTGTTCTATAACTTTCTTGTACTTGAATATTGATATATTTCTCTAAGTTTGGAAAGTTCTCTGTTACTATTCCTTTGAATAAACTTCTACTCTGAATTCTCTACTTCCTATTTAAGGCCAATAACTTTTAGACTTGCCCTTTTGAGGTTACTTTCTAGATCCCGTAGGCATGCCTTATTATTATTACTTTTTAATCCTCTGGTTGTGTATTTTCAAAAATAGCCTATCTTTGGGCTCACTAATTCTTCCTTCTGTTTAATCAGTTCTGCTGTTTAGAGACTCTGATGTATTTTTTGGTTATCACTTAAATTTTCAGCTCCAGTATTTCTAATTTTTCCTAAATTATTTCAATCTTTTTGTTACATTTATCTGATATAATTCTGAATTTGTTCTCTGTGTTATCTTGGATTTTGTTGAGCTTCCTCAAAGCAGCTATTTTGAACACTGTTTCAAATCTCTGTCACTCCAAAATTGGATACTAGTTTGTTTGGTGAGTTCATGTTCTCCTCGATGATCTTGGTGCTAGTGGATAGTCATTGATATCTGAGAATTGGAGAATTGGGAATGTATTCCAATTTTTGCACTCTGGGCTTGTTCTTACCTGTCTTTCTTGAGATGGCTTTCCATGTATTCAAAGGGAATTAAGTGTTGCAATATAAGTCTTTGGTCATTGCAGGTGTATGTACGTTGGGGCCACCCTAAGCCTAGTAGTTCTGTGACTTTTATAGACTCACGAAAGTATCATCTTGGTTGTCTTGGATAACGTCTGGGAGAATTTCCTGGATTAGCAACCAGAGTTTCTTGTATTCTTTCCTGCTTTCCCCAAAACAAAGAAAGTCTCTCTTTCTCTGTCCTGAGCTGCCTGAAGTTGGGGATGTGGTGACACAAAAACTCCTGTGGCTACCAACCCAGAACTATGCTGGATCACTCCTGAAGTCAGCACAGTGCTAGGTCTCACTCAAGGCCAGGTGACTATTTTCTGGCTACTGCTAATGTTTATTCAAAGCTCAAGCCTTTTTGATCAGCAGCTGATGAATCTCACCAGAACTGAGTCACTACCTTCAGTGCAACAGGTTCCCTTTTGGCCTGACATGGGTCTATAAACGCCTTTCTGGAGCTAGGGTCTGGGATCAGGGGTTTTAGAAGTCTACTTGGTGTTTTATTTGATGGGGATGGAGCTGGTACCAGGTTGCAAAACAAAGTCCTCTGTACTTTGGCCTCTCCTTTCCTCAAGCAGAAAGACTTTCTCACCATGGCCACCACCTCCGTAGGCCTATGGTGGCTACTGCCTGGCTACCACTGATCTTTATTCAAGCTCAACGGCTCTTTTGTCAGCAGAGGCTGAGTCTGGGCAGGCTTGGGTCTCTCTCTTCAGGACAGCAGGTTCCTTTCTGGCCCAGATCAGGTCTAGAAATACCCTTCAGGAGCTAAGGCCTAGAATCAAGGACTTGAGGAATTTGCTTGGTACTTTATCTTAATGTGACTGAGCTGGTACCCAAGCTGCAAGACAAAGTCCTCTTTACTCTTCCCTCTCCTTTCTTTAAGCAGAAAGAGGATCTTTGCATGTGCACCACAGCTGGGAATGTGCTGGGTCACTTAAGGCCAGCAAGGTACTATGTCTGACCCAAGGCCTGTGGCAATTGCTGCCGGGCTACAACTGACGTATATTCAAGGGCCAAGGTTTTATTAATCAGCTGCAGTAAATTTTTCCAGGGACTGCATTTTTTTCCTTTATGGCAGTCGGTTCCCTTGGGACCCAGAGTGACAAAAAATTTCATTTTGGTGCTATGGCCTGGAATGAGGGCTTCAGAATTCTTCTTGGTGCTTTATTTTACTGTGGCTGAGATGGTATTCATGTTGCAAGACAAAGTCCTCTTTACACTTCTTTCTCCTTCCAGAGCTGTGAACTTCACTGCCTAAAATTGAGGAAGGGGTCATGCAAGCACTCCTGCAGACAGCTGTTGCAGTTGCTGTCTCCCTGGGTGATGTGTACCCCAAGTCCACTGGCCCCATGCCCAGCATAGCACCAGGATTTGGGCAGGAATTGCAGTCAGTGTGGTCCAGTCTGCCTTTTGAGTTTATTTAGGACTCCGGAGTGCTTTAGCCCTTAGTGACAAGTCTAACTGGAACTGAGGTTCTGACCACTGGGATAAATGACTCTCCTTTGGCTAGGGTTGGTCTAAATGCTCCCTTCCTGGTTGCTGGCTGTACTCTGCCCTGTGTTGCTTTCCACTGTGACAGGGGAGCACTGAGTTCCAATGCAAAGTCTTACAATCACTTTGCTTCCCCATCCCCAAGCACACAGATTCTCTCTCACCACGCTATGTCCTGCGGGGGCACTATTGCTGGAGGGTTTTAGTAAGCTATCTGGCTCTGCCACCTCTCCCTAAATATTGACTCTTAATTTGCAGTTTGCTTCTTAATTTCTTTTACAGAGCGTTTTAAGTTTAGAAAAATTTAATTTTAATGAAACTGTAGTTATCCTTGTATGCAATTGTGTTATACTTTTGATATCAGACTAATAACATCTTTTCTTACTTCACAATTGTAAAGACATAATTATATATTTTTCTTAGTATTTTAAATGTCTTTAATATTTCATCTTTTTTCTTTTATCTACTTAAAGAAGGCGTTGGGAGATTAAATTCAACTTATTTCATATATAAGCAATTTTGCTCACATTATCATTTGAATAATCCATATTTTCTTTCTGCTTCAGTCACATTTTTCCATGTGGGCACTGGTTTCTGATAATGCTACTTGATACCCATGGGTCAATCTATACACATTTTAACTACCGATTTTTTTTTTTTAAGTTTTACTATTTGCTTTGCCATGTTTTCCACATTTTTCTACTTCAAAATAAATTTACCTATTCAAAGCCTTTTGCTCTTTAATATAAATATTACAGTCTATTTATGAAGTTCTATAAAAATCTCTTTGCATTTTCAATTGCATTTTATTGAAATCATAGAGTAATTGGTATAAAAGATCTTTGCACCATCAAGTCTTTCTGTACTTAATGTAAGTTTCTTCATGTTATATTTAATATAATCCACAATAATTGGACTTCATTTTTTATGTAATTAAAATGTTATATTTTTTCTGTAAATGTGTAGGTAATTTTGTGGATTTATCTTAGCTATTTTTATTGCTTTTTGTGTTGATTGATTGATTGATTGAGATAGAGTATTGCTCGGTTGCCCAGGCTGGAGTGCAGTGGTGCAATCTCTGCTAACTGCAGCCTCTGACCCCTCGTTATTCCAGTTATTCTCCTGGCTCAGCCTCCTGGGTAGCTGGGATTACAGGTGTACACCATCATGCCTGGCTAATTTTTATATTTTTATTAGAGACGGGGTTTTGCCATGTTGACCAGACTGTTCTTGAACTCCTGACCTCAGGTGATCTGCCAGCCTTGTCCTACCAAAGTGCTGGGATTACAGGCATGAGCCACCATGCCCGGCCTGCAAATAATTTTTTAAATTATATTTTGTGGCTCAAGCCTGTAATCCCAGCACTTTGGGAGGCCGAGGCGGGTGGATCACGAGGTCAAGAGATCGAGGCCATCCTGGTCAACATGGTGAAACCCCGTCTCTACTAAAAATACAAAAAATCAGCTGGGCATGGTGGCACGTGCCTGTAATCCCAACTACTCAGGAGGCTGAGGCAGGAGAATTGCCTGAACCCAGGAGGCGGAGGTTGCCATGAGCCGAGATTGCGCCATTGCACTCCAGCCTGGGTAACAAGAGTGAAACTCTGTCTCAAATAAATAAATAAATAAATAAATTATATTTTATATTTTTTTTAGTATAGAGGAATGTGATTACTTTTAATATTTAACTTTTATATAGAAATTATGTTAAACTCTACTTGCAACAGTTTCTCAATCCCTCATACATAATTCTGAAATTTAAAAAAACTAAACATTCAGAGAATCTTTAAAGTAAATCTGGCACCAGAACTTATTCCGAAGCCAAATCTCATCTGAACAGATGTGAGGCTATTTACAGTCTTTATCTTAATTACTGTGAATATTCATAAGTTTCATTGACAAAATTAATGTGTTTGATTATGTGATACTGCTCCCAATCTGCTAAGAACGTTACATAATGTACAGTTATGCACCTTGTTGCCTTTCGAAAACTCAGTATTTCTGAATTCTGAAACACCTGTGGGCCTAAGTATTTCAGTTAAGGGTTTTAGGGGGTTGAGGATTTATTATTATTATTATTATTTTTGCAGATCCTCTTGGATAGGTTTTGACAACCTTCATCAAGTTAAAAATTGCTTTCTATTCCTTTTTAGATCATTCTTTAGAAATAGATATTGAAGTTTTACAAATGATTTTCTTTTCATTTTCTGAGATAATCATAGACTTCCTCCTTTAAACTCTTAATATGTTACTCTATATTAACTGATTTTGAGAAGCGAGATAATTCTTAGATTTAAGTGACTAATTCAACATGGTAAATATGTATTACATTTTGTATATTATTTCAAATTCAGTTTGCTAATGCTACCTTAACTATTTTTTTTTTTCTACACTATCTTACCCTGATTTTGTTGTCAATATGGTAAGATTGTCATAAAATAAATGAAGGCAACTGCTCTTTTTTTTTCTTTTCTTTTAGGAAGACTGTATAAACGATTATGAAAACGAGCTAATTTCAAAAATGATCTAGATTGAGGTGGGTGTTTTTTCTTCCTCTCTTTTAGTAGGTATATATTTAACTACTGACTCAAACTTTCAACGGTAGCCTCTTTGGGACTGATTGCTTTTTTAAAGTTACTTTTGCTAAGTTACATATTTCTGAGATATTATGCATTTTATCTAACTTTTGCAGTGCTTGGGCATAAAGTCATTCATGATAGTCTTATATTCTTAGTGTACATTGTATGTGTAGTAATATACTTTTTCATTTTTATATATTTTTTTCCATTTTCAATCTTTTGTCTTCAATGCTCTTACTATTAAAGCATCAACTTTACTGGTCTTTTCAAAGAACAAGCTTGAGGAATTTTGCATATTATTTCTCTTTTTTCTACTTCATTAATTTTTGTTCTTATCCTTTTTACTTTCTGATAGTTTCTTTGGAATGACAACATTTAAAAAAGTTTATGTTGTTCAAGTTTTTCTGTGGTGTTACTAATTTGTGACTTTAAAATTTCAACTTTAAGGATGAATTTACCAAAACAATTTTGTTTTGTTAATATTTGTTGTATATATTTAGGTTATGTTATTCAATGAATTCAAATTTAGCATTTATTTACTCCCGTTAAATATTGCATTTTACATTTACACATTAATCTTATTGATATTTTTAACTTTAAAATTAATTCAATTTTAAAATTTAAGAGACTTTTTAATTTTAAAATATGCTTTGAACAATAATGCAGCCATTTCCATTTTTCTTTGTTAGACAGCATTTACAGTGTTTAGTTTCTTTTTGCATTCTAGTAGCATCAACCATTTCTTGTCATTCTAAGTGAGCATATTTTGAGCAATCAATAGCAAGATTGTATATTTTAAAACTACATTGTATTGTCTGTTACCAAATGTCACTTATTTTTATTTGGTTTATTACACACAATCTGGTTTTATGCTTTATAATTCTATGCTTTCATTATTACATTTTTTTCTTCTTTTTCATTGGATTGATTAAGTGAGCCAATGAAATTATCTTTATTTCCCATTTTTATTATCTGCTGTCTTTGAGATTATATGTCCTATTTATTACATAGTAGTTACCGTTAAAATTAGTTGACCAGGTAATATGTTAATATTTATTCTCTTTCAGGTTTTTCAGAGAACTGAGACTGTTGCAACTCCAAAGACTTGACTCCTTTCATTTTATTCTTTTGTTATTATTTGTTTCATACTTCCTAAATCGTTATTGCTATTATTTCCATAGTAAATACTTAAAATAGCTTTCTGTTTTAGAGTTATAGAAAAATTATGAAGATAAGGCTGAGAGTTTTTTATATGCCACTCCCTGTTTATTCTGCTGTTAACATCCTGCATTTTATGTATAAATATATGACATTTGTTCTAATAAGTGAACACATATTTGCATGTTACTATTAATTCATGTTTATACTTTATTCATATTTCATTCTATTTTACCTAATGTCCTTTCTGTATTCCTGGATTCTGTTCAGTATATTATATTGCATTCGGTTTCCATGTTTCCTTAGACTCTTTTTAGCCATGTCAATTGCTTTGGCTTTTCTCATTTTTGGTGACCTTGACAGTTTTGAGACATGCTGGCCAGTTACTTTGTAAAATGTTTCCCAAATGAGACCTCTCTGATTTGTTTTTTTTCTCACAATTCGACTGGGACTATGAGTTTTGGGGATGAAAATGACACAAGTGAAGTTCTGCTCATCCCATCATATGGAGGGTATACACTATCAAAATAATTTGTCACTCTTGATGTTAACTTTGGTCACCTAAATAAGGTAATGTTTTTCCTCTGAAAAGTTACCTTTTCCACCTTCTGTTTTCTACACTGTACTCTACGGAAGTAAGTCAATGTGTATAACCCTCACACAAAAAATAGGGAATTATGCTCTTGCTTTTTGAGAGTAGAATAGCTATATAAATTATTTGAAAGTCTTCTGAGAGAAGATTTGTCTCTTTTCCCTGAATTACACACTTCCTCATTTTTTTTCTTTTTAGGGAGTCTTGCTCTGTCGCACAGGCTGGAGTTCAGTGGCGTGATCTCAGCTCACTGCAACCTCTGCCACCCAGGTTCAAGCAATTCTCCTGCCTCAACCTCCCGAGTAGCTGTGACCACCAGCAGGCACCATCATTCCTGGCTAATTTTTATATTTTAAGTAGATACCAAGTTTCATGATACTGTCCAGGTTGGTCTCAAACTCTTGATCTCAGATGATCCACCTGCCTCAGCCTCCCAGCATTATTCATTTATTGGTGTGTATTTCTTTTTTAGAACTTGGTTACTTTTTCTCACTGCAAGACACTCTGGGATCATCTTGCCCTTTCCTTTCACAGTCCTAGAATCAGTTATTTCTCCAAAAGTCTCTGATTACTTTTTCTATAGAATGCTCTAAAAAACCAAGATCTGGATGCAGTGTGTGCTCATTGCTACTAAGATATTCTTGGCTTCTATGTCCTGTCAGCTGGCAGAGCAGATAAATATTTGTGTGTATAATAGCCTGCATATCTACACATAATTCTATAAGTAACTATCTCTACACATATAAATTCATTTAAACATGAATTAATCCTGATGTCTCCAACTCTAGTGTATTACCACATGGATCATTCTAGTCTTTGTCCCTGGATTATCTGTAAACTTGCATTTTGTCAAAAAGAAGTCTGGCTCCACAATCTGCCTTCTATTTACAGGACTTTCAATGTCAGTAGATATGAGTAGCAGTATCAGAATTAACCCACATCATCATGAGAAACACCTTTATCCATTAGAATACAATGTTTATGTATAGTTTCTTTTGCTTTTTTAATCCTGAACACCCTACTTATTTCCAAATTTACTTAGGTCAACAACTTTTCTCCAAATAGCCTTTAGTGAGGTTGTTTCATACATTTGTAATACAGTTAGATTGTTTTGTCACGTTCTACAGTGTATCCTGGTATATCATAACCTTATAAATATACATTTTTAAAAATTCATATGCATTAGACTTCATTCTTTGAGCTGTGAAGTTTTATTGGTTTTAACAAATGGTGTCATGTACCTATCATTACAGTATTAGGTTTCACAGACCTAAAAAAAATTTCCATCTGTTTCACATCTTCAGCTCTCATTTCCTATCCCTGAACCTCTCACAACCATTGATATTTTTACTGGCCCCATAGTTTTGCTTTTTCCGGAATGTCATGTAATTGGAAGAGTAGCCTTTTGAGGCTGGCTTCTTGACTCACTAACAGCATTTAAGATTCATCTATGTCAGTTTGTGACTTGTTAGCACATTTATTTGTTCTGCTGAATGATATTACATTGTGTGGATGCATCACTGTTGCTTTATGCATTCATCTGTTGAAGGACATTTTATTTGCTTTCAGTTTTTGGCAGTAATAAATAAAGATGCTAAAACACTTGTGTCCAGGTTTTTGTGTGGACATACATTTTCAAATTAGTTGGGTAAATACCAAGGAGCACAATTGCTGGATGACATGAAAAGAATATGTTTTGCTTTGTAAAAAAAACTGTTAAACTGTCTTCCACAGTGGCTGTACCAGTTTTCATTCCTACCAACAGTAAGTGAGAATTTCCATTGCATTACGTTCTAGCCAGCAATGTGTGTTGTTGATTTTTTAATTTTAGCCATTCTCATATGTATATATCATCTACTTGTGGTTTAATTAGTAATTCTTCAATGACAAATGATGTCGAATGTCTATTTATATGCTTATTTGCAATCTACGGACCTTCTTGGGTGAGAAATCTGTATAGATCTTTTGCCTTTTTTTAAATTGGGTTGTTTTATTATTAGTGGGTTCTAAGCATTCTTTGTATATTTCAGATGTAAGGCCTTTATCAGATGTATGTTTGCAAATATTTTCTTTCAGCAGCTTTTTTTTCTATTTTTTAAATTAACAATGTATTTGCAGAGCAGAAGTTTTTTTTATTTTAATGAAGTCCAACTTATTAATTTATTTGTTCATGGATTATGCTATTGACGGTTTGTAAGAGCTTATCATCAAACTCAAACTCCCATAGATTTTCTCCTATGTTTACTTCTTCAAGTTTTATAGTTTTATATCATAGTTTTTTTAACTATATGATCCACTTTGAGTTGATTTTTATAAAAAGTGTTAGATCTTTGTATTATTTTTATCATTACTTTGCATATGGAATCCAGTTTTTCCAGTACTAATGGTAAAAATGACTGTAATTTTTCTATTGAATTGTCATTATTCTTTTGTCAAAAGCCAGTTGCCTATGATTGAGTGGGTCTATTTTTGGATGTTATTCTGTTCTGTTGATGTTGGTCCTTTCAATCAATATCATGCTGTCTAATAACTGTATTTTTATACAATGTCTAGAAATTGGGTCGTCTGAGAAACTTTGCTTTTTGGTATTATGTTAGCTGTTCTAGTTTTTTTTGTCTTTCCACATAAATTTTAGAATATATTTCTTAATATCTACTAAATTCTGTGCTGAGAGATTTTATTAAATCTACAGATCAATTTGGAAAGAATTCCCATTTTAGTAATATTGAGTCATGTAATCCATCAATGTGAAATGTTTCCATTTATTTAGATTTTTTTTAAAATGTATTGTTCATATATAGATTTTATACATGTTTAGTTAGATTTATACCTCAGTATTTTATTTTAGGTAAAAATGAAAGGGTGCAGAGGGCTATTGTAAATGGTATTGTTTATTTAATTTCCAATTTCAATTATTCATTATTGACATACAGTAAAACAATCAACTTGTGTATATTAACTTTGTCTCGTGTGACGCTGCTTATATTAGCCCTAGGTTGTTTGTGTGTGTGTATGTCCATTCCTTAGTTGGAATTTTCTCCAAGAAAAATCATGTTATCTTTGAATAAGGATAGTTAAACAATTTTTTTCTCCTTTACCAATATGTATATATTTTCCCTTTCCAATATGTATATCTTTTATTTTCTTTGTCATCTTATCGTATTGGCTAGGACTTCCAGTATGATGTTGAATAGTAATGGTAAGAGATGACATTATTGCCTTGATCCCAGTTTTAGGGCAAAACATAACAGTTTCTTACCATTAAGTATAACCACCCAGCCCCCTTCTCTGCAAAGTCATGAAGTATCTTTCTGGGACCTTCATTGTAAAACTGATGGAATTCCTGAAGGTAAAACCCACAAAAGTAGCTAGATTCTTCTAAGACCAAAATCATAGGGAGTTTCCTCATCCTTATGCTAGTTCACAATCTTCCTCTAGCAATTAATCAAAATTAACATTCAAATGGTAATTCCTAACCATATATGGCAATAGTGGTTTCTGGTCCAGATGAGTAAAGCTTGGCTCTTACTTTGAGCATTAGTTTCTCTGTCCAGGTTTGGGTGGTAGGTCGTTTTGCAGTCTCAGCTCCCTGATGAATCCATGATTGAATTTTGGTTTGTTCAGCTTTTGCATGATTTTAAGACAGGAGTCCTTTCAAGCTCTACATGTCAAAACTGAAACTAGAAGTCTGTTTTGTTTTTTGTTTTTATTAAATTTACCAGTACATTTAATAAGTTTTTAGAATTCATTCCTGTTCTTGGTATTTTATTCTAGTTTAATTTTCTTTTTTTGAAGTTCATTATTAATAAGTTAGTTTAACAAGGTTTTTTTAGTCATAGTCACTCAATTGAACTTTGTGAAACATACCTTTACTTCACTGTGATTCTGAATGACAGTTTAGTCAGGCTGAATTCTATATAAAAGTTATGTGCAGTGAGAATTTTCAAGATATTTTCTGACTCCCTTTTGGCTTCCGCTATTGCTATGAGAAGTCTGCTATCAGACTAATTGATATATATTGTAAGTTAATCTACTTTATTCTCTCTGCGGTTTCCCAGATCTTCTCTTTTTACTTAGTGTTCTACCCTTTCTCTAGAATGTTTTAAAAGATATATCAGTCTCATTTATTTTGTTTTCTCTTCTTAAATCTATTGGGTTCGTATTCTTAGTCAATTCTGGGAGAAAATGACCTATAGTTTTAATATAGTCGAATATCAATTTTAACTTCATTTAAAAAATGAAGAATCTTAGGATCTGGGAGATTAAACACTTTGTATAAGGTCACAAAGCTAGTAAATAAAAGTCTTACAACTTGAATCCCATGTAACTTGAAGCCATGTTTCTTTAGATGACAATGTTAAATATACATAGTTTGTGGATAAATAATGGAATCTGGAAAATTCAAATAAATCTGAAATAAATCGTGTCACTGAATCTTGATTATTCTCTTTTGTTTATGCTATTATTGATGTTTTACATAATTGAACATTCTTCTGATTTTGTAAAAAAAATGACTAGATGTTTCCTTAAGGTTTTGCAGCATTCATTAGAGTGATAGTCTCATAGTTCGTATTCAAAATATCTGTCATATTTAATTACAGAGTAAAAAAATACATTTATATGGATAATGAATATACGTAATCTTTCGACTTTGCTGCAATAATGTTTTATACTTTTCTCCCAGTTTTTAGAATTAAGAATTTCTGAAAAGTGAATAAGTGATAAAAAGTCCCCAGAAGAGTATACAGTACTCTTCTTAAAGAATCTTTAACTATATCCTGTTGTTTCATCAAGTATCTCTAGCTGGATCTCCATCTGAGTTCCAAAAACATCAATTCCTCTGACTGCTCTACTCTAAGGCCTAAAAAAGTATAAGAACTCCTCAGTATCATCTTAGTTTTTCTAACTACAAAATGTGCAAAGTAAAGTAATTTTCCAAATACATTAAAAAGCTGTACAACTTTGTATACAGGTAGAAGGAGGCTTGTTGAGACTGATATCAGATGACTGTTTACCTGACATCTTTTTATTTGCTTGAGAGAAATAGAACAGTTAAATAAATTTTTTTTTAAGTATGGCACTTAAAGTTTTTTAATGAGTGAAAATATCTACTTTTATAGGAGCCGTATATAGTGGTTCATGCAGAACTTGCCAACCTCTATCTGCTATTTGGATCCCATTTTACAGTTGAGGAATCATGAAGAGATGGAGGAAAGTTAATGAAGATGCAAAAGGCCACACAGCAGGCTAATGTCAAAATCTAAAATACATTCACAAATTTCTAGACATTCTAAATCTACCCTGAACCTTCTGTTCCTCTGCTTCCACTTAACATAGAAAAATATATGCAAATATATGCTTGTGCTGATATAGTATAAATCATATCTAACACATGTCTAACATGTATCATTCTTATATACTTTGAGGTCATTTACTTCTAGAAATAATTAAAATTAAAACTGAACAGTGTTTATCTCTTCTGCACCCATCGTTGAGTAATAAATGGTGTACTTTCCAAATAAGTGTGTGTGTGCATGTGTGTAAGAGTGTGTATTTATATAGACATACATTCTGTAAAATCCATGTAAATGTATTTACCATAGGGCCCTTGCTGGGCTGATGGTTTGCCAATGTATCCTTTAGTTACTTAGCTATCCCCAGGGATAGCATTTGGAATAAAATCTGTCTTTTGAATAGAGATGTAAGTGAAACCAAGTTCTTTGATAGGACTCTTGACTGAAAAGACTTTGACAGAAACCTCCCATTAGAATCCAATTATGTTAAACTGTGAAATGTTAAAAGCACTTCATCACAATGTGTAGTGCTTTCTCCCTCTGCCTCAATGCAATCTGGTACTTGCCTCACCTTGAGTCTTTTGTAATGGGTGCCCAGAGGAACTGTATTATGGAACAGGCAAGACTCAAAAGTATTCTTCTCAGTTCTTTAAAAATTAAGTCCCAGCCTCCTTAATAGGCATTCTGACAAGGTGTAGTATATGTTCCCTGGGTAATCAATCAGGTTTGCATAGAAACCGTAAAGGAGCTCGCCAGGTTCCTGGAGTGAGTGGTTTCTTATGAACAGCCTCATTGTTCTTACAATTAAGGCCAAGGAGACCCTGGAAGGAGGGTTTCTGTGGACATCTGAGGGTGAAGTGTGAGAGGAAGGAGCTTTGGAATGTAAACAATAGCCATCCTTTGAAATCCTAAGAGGACCCACTTGCAATGCGAAGGATGTTAATATCTGATAAAAGCAAAACAAGCAAGTAAACTTAAAATTGCTGCTGTTACACCATGCTGTTTCAGTATGTTACTAGTCAGAAGATTATAAACTCACCAACTTCACCTTTGGACTACATCCAAGCAGGCTGTCACAAAACATAAACAGCTGGACTCTTTTATCTGATAGATACAATTAGAAATGAAGTTGGCTTTAAAAAACACTATTCCAAATTATGACTTGCAGATTTTTTTATCTTAACTGTGTGCTTAAGGAAAATACACATTTAAGATTTCATGTCTCCTCATTCCATTAACATAATTTAAGTTTTACTTCTGTACTTCGGAGGCTGAGTGGGAGCATCTCCTGAGGCCAGGAGTTCGATACTAGTTTGGGCAACTAAAAAAATAACTGTACCTAAAAAAATTAAAGATTAGCCAGGCAGGCATGATGGCACACACTTGTGGTCCCAGCTACTCAGGAGGCTGAAACATGAGGATGACGTGAGCCTAGGAGTTTGAAGCTGCCATGAGCTATGATCCTGCCACTTCATTCTAGCCTGAGTGACAGAGTGAGATCCACCTCTAAAAAATTAATAATAATAATAACAAATTTTTGCTTTTATGCCTCAGGGCAAATGACAGGTACATACCTACAAAGAGTTTAATTTAACTTAACCATATAAGTCTGTAGCTATACAGGGAAATATACAACTTAAAGTAGCTGTATCTAGAGAGCAGGTAAGAAAAATGGAATTTGAATGGATTAAATTTTTGTAAGAAAAAATCATGTATTACCTGTGTAATTAAAGATAATATAAAGTAGAAAAAATAATATAGAGTAATATAGTCTCTTTCATAAAGAGATGAATTTTTGTTGTAATTCTATCCAGTAAATTACATCAAAATATAATAACAGTCGAAGGGGTTATAATTTCCAATAGGATAATATTATAGTTGTGATTTTTGATCAATGATGATGCACTCATCCAAAACAGTTGCATGTATATATTTTAAGTACTTAGCAAGTACAATACTTGAGCTTTGTTTGACCTACTAAATCATTTACTCATTCATTTAGATAGTTAGTGGCAGTTCAATAACTGAGAATTGATAAAATACTTTGCACAGTGTTTACAAGCTAAAAAAAATTAGCCTACCTGGAAATTTCCAGAATAGTATTGAGACTGCATCCTATATGGGCCATGATGTAATGGCATCAAATTTATAACGTTCAAATGGAAATGGTATTACATATAATATTACACAGATTAGAAGACGACACTAAGGATACCTAACACAGATTAACAGGAGGGCTAAAGTGAATAAAGATTATATGGCCATAGAAATAAATGGAGGATTAATATATTCACCCCTTGAAATGCATTTATTAAGTTTCTAACTATGGACCAAATATTGTGTTATGTTGCAGAGATTGTATTAATAGGTGAGTAAACCACTGGTCTTTCAATTTAGGAAATGTATGTAGAAGGATGCACACATGTTAAAAATACATGGGCATAAAAATTATAGGTGCTATTATAACCGGATTAGCTGCAATTGAATTCCCCAGAACTTATGTTCTTGGCCTCTCCAACTCGGAAGCATGGGGAAGGGGTCCTCTGTGTCGCTGTGTGTGCCACAGCTCAGATAGAACTCATGAACCCAAAGAGTGTGCGGTAGTATGGTAGTATGATAGTATGGGTTATTAGGAAGAGCGGAAGGACCGCTGCCACCCGGTGAAGGTGAAAGGGCCCCGGGAGGGGCTTCCGCTGCAGGCTTGGGCGGCTGGAGCTTTTACCCCTGAGTTATTCCCTCCCTATTCTTGTTCTCGTCCGATGAGAGGGTTTTTTCCAAACCTTCTCTAAATTAATTGGTCTTTGAATCCTTTACCAGATTGGTTACTGCTTTAAAACAGAGTCAGTGAGCCTCTGCCTCCAAGGGCCAGAGGCAGGAAAAGTCCCTACCGTCAAAGCCCTTAAGAGCCAATGGCAGGAAAACTAGAAACAAAGTCCCTAGCGGCCAGAGATAGGAAAACTCCTGCTCTTGAAACAAAGCCCCTAGCCGACCTGTGAAGTTTCTCTAACACGGTTCCTCACTATAAAGACAGAGGTACAGGGCAAAGTGAAACACAGAGAAGGAAGTGATTTATTTTGCCTAGATGAATCAGTCTAAGTTTCATTTAGCTGATACTTACATTGGATCTTGACAGGTAAGTATGAATTTGCCAGTGAGACTATCATGGCTGGGCAGTGGCAGAAAGATGCCCTCTGGGCGAAGGAAGATCACAATATGCCTGAGAGCAATGAGGCATAGAAAGAATGTGTTGCTGAATGTAGTCTCCATGAGATAAGCAGAATACAAGATATTAGCTATATAATATTTTATGTAATTAGGTTCGGTTTAAATCAATGAGATTTAGTATGTAAACTTATATTAAAACCTATGTTGAATTCAAATTGCTTTCCCCATCCCCAGTTAGGATGGGGAAAACAAATAATGTGAAATATATGTGAGTTCATAACAAAAGGTCAGATTACTATGGTAACTCTGCTATTTGTCACTAAAACAAAATTTTAAAAAGTGTCACCATGCCCAGAAATTTTAATCAGTGTACAGCAAAAAAAAAAAAAAAAAAAAAAAAAAAACAAAACAAACAAACAAAAAAAAACATTATATGGAATGAATTTTTACCTGGCATATAACGAGAACTTATGTCATGGCTGAAAAATAATGCTGCCTAAGCATTAAGCATTTAGTTGAAACAATTAAATTTTATTCTACTAGGTTTAGTGTTTTAACTTGGTTTCATATTTGTTTAGAGTGAGAATCACGAACTAGGGGAGATAAAGTTGGCAAATGTATTAATTAGCAATTGTTAAACAATCAAAATTCAGTGCTTTCAGATGACAATGGTTTAGTTTTTCTTAAGAACATGGCTGGATGATCCTTCTCCTGGTCTCACTTGGGGTCACTAATGTGATGGCATTTTACTGGGGGAAGAGAGAGAGAATAAGCTGCAACTGTCAGTAGGCACATTGGTTCTGTTTCTTATGGTCTTTCCATGTAGCTAGCTAGCTGGGCTTCCTCACAGCCTGAAAAGTCTCAAGACAGTACTCTGAGAGGACTACCTGCATTTCAAAACATGAAAACAGAAACTAAAAAATGTGTAAAGATGAGCTTTGGAAGTCACACAGTCTCACATCTGCTGCATCTAAGGGTTGAAGCTGGCCAGAGGGACAGACCAAATTCAAAGGGAGACAGGGATGAGAATATCACTTTTTTTCATGAAAGTAGTAAAGTTTCATTGTCGGAAGCATGCAAAATGTAAGATATCATTATGGTCATTGTTAAAAACAGTCTACTACTACCACTGTCAGTAGAATGAGGTAGCTAAACTTTTTAAATGCAGTTTAAATCAAATTAGACAGAGTATGTATTCTCCAGTTATCTGATCTATCACACTCTCTTGTCTTATACTAAGACTCTCCCATTATTCATCCTCAAAAGGATTAGTTTTCTACCCATAGTTTAGAGAATACTGATTTAGTTATTAGAATTCAGAGTGATAGAAATGGCGTATCAGATTGTCCATGAACTCGTCATTTTAAAGAATCCAAGGAAAAATTATCTGCTTTTATCAACCAGAGCCTAATTCAAGTATTTAAAACTTTTGACTAGAGACAAATTAGACAAGAAGTTGATTATTTCTGCAAGATGAAATTTGTCTGGTTAATATCATCTTTTAAAACATGGGCATATGTGAATATTTTAAATAAGGGTTAGTAGACCTGAAAATATAGACTAACTGGTTGGAATATAAAGTTAATTATGACAGCAAGAGACTGAGCAATGAAGGTCTAGATCCAGCGAAACTTCCATTTACTTTGTAAAAGTTTTATCTGACAGCTGGAGCAGTAAGTGAGAGAATGAGATGAGAGAAAAAGACGTTCAATGTATCATCGCATTATCTCACAATTAAAGCTGCATGGATGGGTCGCCGAGAACACAGAAAGTTGGCCTAGACTAAACTCATGGTCTTGAAACATGAGTTTGATTCATTTCTGTGTTTTCCTATTGGAAATGATATTGTTCTATTTTGTCTGTTTGTAGAACTAGTCAAATTAAGCTTGAAATTCTATGAGAGAAATCTGGCTCAGAAGTGTTTTGTAAATATTATGACAAGTCCCTGTAGCTATATTTGCAAAAAACAAAACATTTAAATGTTAGAAAGAGTGGATGACTGGCTCAGTGACGTTGATGACTTTAAATTTAGCATATATGTTTTCACATATAATTTTGGAGCAATCAGGTTGTTCGTGTGCCAAGATTGCTATCAAAGCTGTTTGATAATATCATGACCTTGACTTTATAAAATTCTGGAGGGACATACATCTGCACTTTCCAAGAGATAATTTCTAAGATCGACACGGCCAAGGATCCTCTGGTATTGGTTTCCAACAAAGTTGTTTTGTACACATTTTATAACACATAAGTTTTAAAGATAATCTCCATTTCAAATATCAATTCATAAGATGATGATACATCGAGATTTTGTATCATAATATTATTCATTTCCTGGTTTTATATTATTAAACATGTGGGAACAACATATTACAGTCTCAAGGATCCAGCATTTGACAATTTTGAAATGAAATCCTAAGATCCTTTCTCTAATATGACCCAATAAAACTGTGATCTAAAATAGTGATTGTGAGTTTTATTCAGTCATTAAAATTGATGGTTGGAACAGACTTACTATTCACTAACTTTAATATTGCTTTTAATCTAAGAACGCCATAATATTCTTGCCTCTTATTCTATACTTCTATTTACATGATTACAATACTGTTATTTGTTCTTTATACATAGAAATAATTCTTCAGTATGAACTACTATAATGTAAAGTCCAAACACATTAGCATAAAAACACTTATTTGGACTGTGACCAGTATAGTGTAATGTTTAATGCTTTGTAATTATTTTTTTTTAATTCTTGCTAATTTTATCTTTGAATTTATTCTTGTAAGCTAAGTCCCATATGATAATGGAGCATGTGCCAAAGACTGGGACAGTAGGCTCATATATGGTCCATCACCCTGCCATCTGTGGGACAGATTCTTAGCCTCTCCTCCCCACATCCACCTGGTGAACTCTGCCACCTGTGGTGTGGAATGATGACTGGGTTGCAGCATCAGAGCAAGGCTTGAAGTTTACTGCCTTTATTTTAGGCCCTGTGTAGTGTCCTGGGTGTGGGTACAGGGAAAGTAGAAAATGGTAGGGGTCAAACAGACTTTCCATGGCACTTAGGGCAGAGCAAGACTGTGACTCTCCCATCTGGGCTGGCAGCACAAATGACTTGGCAGATGACTCTCTCTGTGGGGATCTTCACCCACTAGGGATCCAGGTATGCAGTGCACCCAGCTTATCCAGGCAGCCAGAGAGTTTTAACTCCCTGGGTGGATGGGACAGCAGGCCCAGTGGGAAAGGGAGGTTCACCCCTTCTCAACCCACTATCATACATACACTCCCAGCAAAGGCCCTGCATTTTCATTTTGCATTGAGCTTTGCAAATTATGTAGCTGATTCTGACCATTCTTTAGCCTCTGCCTACTCTCTAACTATACTGAAATATTATACTTGGAGTTTCTCAAATATACCATGTCTGTACACTTGTGGTGTTCTTTTACCTGTAAAATTTTAACCCACATGAATACCTTGAAAAATCCTATTCATTCTTAAAATACTGCAATCATAAATTTATCTCTGATAAAATTGCACCCCACACATTTATTCCACCAAAGAGATTTACCTAATACCTCCATGTTGCTCCAAATTAACTAGTGAACACTGCTTCCCTGACATTTAGCATATTGATTTGTAAGTTATGCCATTTCCCTTATACTGAAGGGCAAGGGCTGTTTTCCTGTAATCTCGTAATCTAGCACATGCCAGTCAAATAACAAATATTTGTTGAAAACAGACATTTATCCTGAATTACAATAGTATATATTACTTATAATAATTCAATTATATATTGATACATTTTCAATAATACATGTCTCTTAGTAATAATTGTGAATAGGTATCAAGTCTATGTAATTTGAAATATGGTTTCTTGAGAGCAGTATTTTTCCATTCTTAAGGAACATTTCATAAATGAATATACATACACACACACTCACACAAATATATACACAAATATAAATAGTAGGAATGTTAAATACTTTGACTTGCAGAGGACTAGTAGAGAAAAGTGCCAATTTATCCATTGCTTTTATTCATTTTATTTTAAATTTAACTGTTAGCATAAACAGAAACTAATCCTGAAAACTGCATGTAAATTTAGGCAACTAACTTACATAATGGTAAGGACAGACTTGTGAAATGAGTTGTGAATTCATTTGCTCTTTTTAGCCTTGGCTATATTTTAAGAGAGCTACTCTATTTTTAATAGTTACATGCAAGCATTATCCCTTTCTTAAATTTATGACTAATATATCGTTATTGAATTCTCACGTTTTAGACATGCGATTTCCAAAGTTCAGTTATTTGAGGAATGCATTCACAATTTTTGCCACGTGTGTGCCACCTATATGATCACTTATTTAACATATTGCAATATGTGTTATATGTAGATTGTCCTATTTTTAACTTATTTGTTTTAAAAGGAATAAAGATAACACTATCAAAAGTGTAAAACCTGTATCATTTCCTAGAAATTGGAGATAAGAGTAAATATAATCTCAATGTAAACACAATGTGCTATATTTAAAAATAAAAAATGAAATGCAAATGATTATATGTAAATTGGTTGTTTTCAAAAGGAAAACAATTTATACCTAAAACAAACACTTGAATGAGAGAAACTTTTTGTAATCAGTTGGTACTTACGATAATACTAAATATTGCTTAGCATTTTAAATCATGTGTAGTTCTACATTAGTGAATCTGTCAATTTTTTGAGCTCTTGCTGTGTGCCAACCCCATTATAGTCATCAATAAGATAACTTTGTTTTTTAGTTTGAGATTATTCATCATGCAGAATTCCAAATCACTTGTTTATATAGCTTGCAAGATGGAGAGAAGGTTCTGAGTTCTCCATTCTGCTTGTTCTTCAGAAGACACAGCTGGGTTAATTCAGCAGCTTCCCATTCGGTGAGCCTGCTTGACTAAATTCAGACAAATAACACGTGGCCAAACTGATACAGACTGATTTTAGGCCTGCCTTGATTTTTAGAAACATCTTCAATGATCATCTACAATTATCTCTGAAAACTCCAGAAGCCACCTGTTCCAAAAACGGCAGCTGATGCTGGCGAAGAGCTGTCTAAAATACGGCATGTAAATCAGTCAATCAATCAATCACTGAACTTTTGTTTTCATAAGCCATTGAGATTTTTGTGGTATAATTATTAAAGAGGCCTATCCTGGGCTATTCCAATATAGGCAGAAAGGCACATAATATTTAAAAGCCTTCTCTGCTGTGATTAGAGTGTGGCAATTAATTCACAGCCAAAATGACATAAGTGAATGTTGTTCAACAAATGTTGTTTCAGGAAAGCAAATGTGATTGCCAGATCATATTCTTCTGGATGCCAAACTATTTATTAATGCTACTATATGATGGAAAAGGGTTTCTTACTTGCTAAGGAGCTTCCGTAAGTTTTAGAAAATTCATATGAAGAACATTACTTATGTTTTCAAGTGCGTATTCATAGTATCTTGAAAATATTCAAGTGTGTCAATAATGAGACAGCAGGGCTTCCATTTTTATAATTTTTGTTAATTGAATACATGACTGAAATTTGAGGACCTACCCACAGACCCTGGCTTTATTATATCTAAAATAATAACAAAGTAATAGTCACACAACTCCAACTTATTAAGCTCCACACATGTGAAATGCTTTTAATGTCCACTTACTTGGTTCTCATCATAAATAATTCACATTTACAAGGTACCTACTATGATTATTCCCATTATACAGCCTAGGAACATCACTCCTATTATATGAATAGTAGGTAAAATGGCCCAGTTACAGAGCTGCACTCTGTGTGTGTGTGTGCGCATGTGCGTGTGCGTGTGTCTGTGTGTGTGTGACAGAGTCTTCCTCTGTTGCCAGGCTGGAGTGCAGTAGTGCGATCTCAGCTCACTGCAACCTCCGCCTCCTGGATTCAAGTGATTCTCCTGACTCGACCTCCAGTGTATCTGGGACCACTGGCATGCACTACCACACTTGGCTAATTTTTGTATTTTCAGTAGAGATAAGGTTTCACCATATTGTCCAGGCCAGACTCAAACTCCTGATCTCAGGTGATCCGCCCACCTCCACCTCCCAAAATGCTGGGATTACAGGCATGAGCCACTGTGCCCAAGCTGCACTCTTGACACAGCTGTTCTTCAAATCGAGAGTGTTGAATCTAATTCTGAGCCTGTAGCTGAGCAGCAGTTTCTGGGTATCTCTGCACAAACCCTCACTATAAAAATGCCCCATTTGACATGTTTATGATTTCATGTGCTCAGTTATGAGATATAGCCTCTAATTATTCATCTTCAGTAAATTAACTAGAATTAATCTTTTGCCAAATAAACTTATCATTCCTCTATGGATTTTGGATTATTTTTCATTTATAATATAGTGCAGTTTTTCAACCAGTTCTGATTATGTGATCTATCCAAAATGATCTCAGAGAGATTAGATCTCGAGCTGGCAAGTAAGCTCAGCTGTTTAAAGCAGAGTACCAAAGAGGCAAACAGTAAGAGATCAATCTCTTTAGTCTATGCAGAGTCCAAGAATGCACTCCTAAACTCAGAGAAATTTCCTATTTTACAAAGATGTGAGAGTGGCAATAGCTATTAAGAAAAATTGTGGGGAGCATAGATATAGAGGCAAAATATGCAAATAAGAAATTTCATGTATATTCTATTATAAAAAACTAGTCATAATTTTATGTCATTTTCTATGGTTTTATCTTCACATTTAAATAAATTAATAGTAGAATTAATTCCTGCTTTTGTAAAAATCAAGGGTATAAAAGTAGAGAACTTACGTAATAAGAAATTCTGCCAAGTATAATCCTACCACTAGAAGTAGGTAGCCATTGCTAACACTGTTGATATGTAACACATATATTATATTACTGATATAATTTTATACTGTTTATATGTTATTGTATATTGCTCATAATGTTTTTAACTTAAAAAGTTTTTTCCTAGTAAGATGTTTATTATGAGCACCTACCAAAGCAGTATGTATACATTTATTTTATTCTTTCTATAAACAGTTTTGATTTCTATTATATTGACACATCATGATTTATTAAACCTATTTACCATTTGCTTTCATGTTTTTTCTATCACAGAAAGAATGTTTCAGTGAATAGATTTTTATATACATATTTTGGATCTTATAATATCTGAAGAAAGGATCCTTTGAAGTGGAACTTCTTGGTAAAAGAAAATATACCCTTTACATTTTGACATATACTGCCAAAGCAGACCATAATTTTAGATTCAGCCAAATTAATTTCAGTGGTGTCTCATGCCAGTGATTCTGCCTTCAGTGTGCTAGTGTAGGCAGCCAGCTGTGGATTGAAGAGTTTGCTGAGTCAATTGGTATAAATTTGGATCCAAGGCTGGCCTATGATAGCTGACATCAGAAGACTGGAACGCATTATTACATTTTAAATGAAGGAATTCAAAGACCTCAGGAGCGATGAATGTTAGGCTGCTCTACCTTATATACCCTGTCCATTGGCCTCGAAATTACATTACTCACAGTATTTTCTCTTCTTCACTGTCACAAGCAATTGTCAAAGAAGCCCCTGACACACTGGAATTGACTCTTTGACAATTCTTTTCAATTCTTTTTTTTTTTTTCAAGCCAGGAATGCTGGTGGGGAAGATAATGACTTAATGGCAGGATCAACAGATTTGAGAGGAATCAAAAGGTTCTTGGGCCAGAAGAAGCACATAAATGGCACAAGTAAAGTGGATGTGATCACTTAGCATCAAGATAAAAATAATGTAATAATCTTGGTTCAAAGAGTAGCCAGACATACAGAGACTTCTGGCACTCCCATTTGGACTGTAGTATTATCAGTGGTAAAGAATATATTAAGTAGAGTTCTACTCTGAGGTCTATGTTTGTTTTGTCTTTTTTTTTTAATTGAGAAAGTTTCCAGGCTTGAAAACAGGTCCTCCAGTTCAACCTCAGGATGCTAGTCACTGTATCCTCATTGTTTCTGGATGTAAGTTAATGTATTGTTCTAGAACCTTTGAATACAAGCAATCTCAAGAGCAGTTGTGAAAGCAATGGCATCCAATCTTACAAGAACAATACATGAAACTTTCTTGTGGCCTTTTCTGGTGTGACATGTAATCTTTTATCTTTGTATCTGTTCTTGGGATGTTAAAGAAAAAATTATTCAATAATTCTTGTTAAAACATGGTTAAAAAGACTTTATTCAGGACTGTCACAATATGTACAAAAATCACTGTGATGAGGGAGGGAGATTAGGCTCAATGCCAAATACAGCATGGGCAGGTGAGAATTGATAGCCAAGGAGAAGAATTGGTGTTTGTGGATAGAAAATCACTTAGAGGAAACATCAGAGATCAGGAGATTCTGGCTAAACTGCCCTAACAGGATTATTGCTGAAGAAAGGCCAGGGTGATCAAACTTTACCTGGGGATTGGTGGAGAATAAGGTATCTTATTAGGTATCAGGGGTAATTGACATTGAGCATAGGAGGCTCTTGCTAAATTGACTTAGTAAGGATTGCTAAAACAGAATTTTACAAAGTGAAGATAGGCCCTGGGAAGTTGCAGAATCCTGACCAAAGTTTGGCCAAGCAAAGAATCTTTGTCAGGAGGAAGAAAAATAAACTATCTACTCATGATTGTGACAACACAGTGTCTGTGGCCAGAATACAACTGTAATCTGACTGAGGCAAGGATCAGTTCATACATAAAGTGCTTGTTATGATTAACATTTGTCCTAAGTTCATCTAACATAGATGATTTCTTCAATTTGTGGACTTATACATTGAAGAAATCATCTAAGTTAGGTGAACTTAGTCTCAATTTTATTTAAATATGCTTTAGTTTTTATTTTCTTATTCTGCTTGCTTTGGATTTAGGGTGTTTTTTTCCCTTTTCTGAAGAGAAAATACTTAGATTATTAATTTGAGATATTTCTTCTTAATGTAGATGTTTACTGCTATAAATTTCCATCTAAGCACTGCCTTAACTGCATAAGTTTTAATATATCTTCATTTTCATTTATCTCAAAGTATTTCCTATATTTTTTATTTATTCTTTGACCCATTGGTTATGTAGCAACGTGTTACTTAATATCCAGATATTTATCCAGACATTTGTGAAACTCACAAATTTCTGCTATTGATTTTTATTTTAATTCCATTATTATTGAGAACATACTTTGTAAAATTTGTGAAGGCAAAGTATCGTGGGTCCCCAAAATCACTCAGCTAAAATGAAAATTCAGACTGGAAACTACTCTGGGCAAACCTGCCTCCCATTCTGTTCAAAGTCATCTTTCTGCTCACTGAGATGGTTACACATTCTGATTGCCTCCTTTGGAAAGGCTTATCAGAAACTCAAAAGAATGCAACCATTTGTCTCTCACATACCTGTGACCTGGAAGACACCTCCCTGCCTCAGCTTGTCCCCACCTTTCTGAACTGAAACATTGTACTTCTTACATGTATTGATTGATGTCTCATGCCTTCCTAAAGTGTACAAAACCAAGCTGTGTTCTGGCCACATTAGGAACATGTTGTCAGAACTTCCTGAGGCGGTATCACCAGTGCGCATCCTCAATGTTGGCAAAATAAACTTTCTAAATTAACTGAGACCAGTCTCAAATTTTCGGGGCTCACAGATTTCATATGTTTTCAGGCTTAGGGTATGGACTATTATGGAGAATGTTACAGGTGTGCTGGAGAATATGTATTCTGCCTCTATTGGCTGGAGTATTTACAGATATGTTTCCATAGTCTAGTTGGTTTATAATGTTCATGCCTTCTATTTCCTTGATGATCTTCCACTCCATTCTACCCATTATTAAAAGGGGCTAATATCCAGAATCTACAAAGAACTAAAAGAGATTTACAAGAAAAAACAAACCCATTCAAAAGTGGGGGAAGGATATGAACAGACACTTTACAAAAGAAGACATACATGAGGCCAACATACATATGAAAAAATGCTCATCATCACTGGCCATTAGAGAAATGCAAATCAAAACTACATTGAGATACCATCTCATGCCAGTTAGAATGGCGATCATTAAAAAAATCTGGAGACAATAGATGCTGGAGAGGATGTGAAGAAACAGGAACACTTTTACACAGTTGGTGGGAATGTAAATTAGTTCAACCATTGTGGAAGACAGTGTGGCGATTCCTCAAGGACCTAGAAATAGAAATTCCATTTGATCCAGCAATCCCATTACTGGGTATATATCCAAAGGATTATAAATCGTTCTACTATAAGGACACATGCACACGAATGTTCACTGTAGCACTGTTTACAATAGCAAAGACATGGAATCAACCCAAATGCCCATCTATGATAGGCTGCACAGGGAAAATGTGGCACATATACACCATGGAATATTATGTAACCAACAAAAATGATGAGTTTGTGTCCTTTGTAGGGACATGGATGAACCTGGAGACCATCATTCTCAGCAAACTGACACAAGAACGGAAAATCAAACACCACATGTTCTCACTCATAGGCTGGTGTTGAAGAATGAGAACACATGAACACAAGGAGGGGAGCATCACACACTGAGGTCTTGGGGGGAGTCTAGGGGAGGGACAGTGAGGGGTGGGGAGTTGGAGAGGGATAACAAGGGGCAAAATGCCAGATATAGGTGATGGGGAGGAAGGCAGAAAACCACATTGCCATGTGTGTACCTATGCAACAATCCTGCATGTTCTTCACATGTACTCCCAAACCTAAAATGCAATAAAACATATATATAAAACAGTAGGGTATTTACATCTCTAGTCTCTAACTATTGTTGAGTTGTCTATCTCTCCATTGATTTCTGCTAGTCTTGTTTCAAGTATTCTGGATTTCTGTTGTTAGAAAGGGAATTCATTTCTACCTTTCCTAGAACACATGTCCTATGGAAATCCACATGGATCTCACATTTTTTAGGCCTATTCTCAAATATCACCCACCCTACTGGGAGATCCTTTCATGATTAGCTTTACACAAAGTGAAAGACCAACAACCCCACAAACATGACCCAAGCTGTCATGCATGCCCAACTTCTTTAATATGTTTTACTTTTATCTATAAAACTTAAAGCTTCCTTAAAATACATAATGGCATTTTATTTTTTTTGACTACCCTTCCGCCCAAAATTATAAGCTGCACATCAAGTATTTTGTTTTGTTGATTTTTAAATATCTGGCAGCTAGGTCAATGCTTTGAACTTTAGCTTACAGTAGGTAATCATTAAATATTAACTGAACAAATTGAATCAATGAATTAGAGTATTGATCAGCACACATATTCTGTAAAGTGTCAACTTATAAATATTTCAGGCTTTCAGGTTGTAAGATCCTTGTCACTGCTACTCAGTCCTGCCAATACATTTTGGGAAAGTTGTCATAGAGGATACATAAATAAATGAGCATGGCTGTATTCCAATAAAACTTTATTTACAAAAACAGTCAGTGGGAAGGGTTTGGCCCACTATTTGAAATTTGCCAACCCCTGAATTAGAAGAAAACCTCAGTAACTGACAATGATTCTAGTAACCAAACTGTGGCATCGTCTCTATTTCATCAACTGGACATGATTGTTATTCTCTATTGTGAAAGAGCTAATTACATTCTAATTGTGCCTACCAGCATTGGCTTATGTTGTACACTAACAGCTTTGAATCGCTGTTTTAGGAACATAGACATATACACCTTAGCATGCATGAATTTAATTTTCATCATACAAATGTTTATTGATCACCTATATGCTTGATACTCTCTCCTAGGTAGGTGGAAACATGTATTAGACATATTTGTTTGTGGTGTTTTAAATAAGATTTAAGATTTTTATTTAATCTATGGCCCCTTTGAAGGCCATGTGCTGATGTCATAGTTTGGGCAGTGATCCATGTTATCTTGCTTCCCTGGTGGGAGCTGGCTAGATCATGAGGAATAAATAATGGACAGAAACCCATAATGTGTGAGACTAAACTTAAAAAAAGATGAGCTGAGGCATAATGTTTACTCTTAGACAAATTATCACTTGGAGGCATAGAGATAAAGAAAAAACATAATTGAAGTCTGAGTCCTATTAATAGTGAACTGCTAGAAGGAAGATTTGCCAACTTCTATTGGGGGGATCCCCAGAGCTACTTTGGTCCAGAACCACACTTCAGCCCCAGCCCCTTGTAGGCATGGCCCTATTACTTATTTACAATAAACCTTTAATAGGGTTCCATGCAATTAAACGACACAAAACTAGAATACTCCTCAGACTGAATTTTATTATCTAGAATGGCCTGTACTTTAGTTGAAAGTTTAAACTGTCTGGAGTAAGCATTTTCTGCTATTTATCCTTACAGTTGTATTATTCATTTGCCTATTTTCAGCACAGGCAAGTGAAGAAATATTTATGTCAATTATGTTAACTTAGAGAAGAGGTATCATTTAGGTTTTATTTTTTCGGAAGTATATTATTTCATTTCACTAAAGAGATATTCAGAATTTAAAACAGTTATTTCCCAAGGGAAAAAAATTTGGTTCAATATCATTTCCACACTGAAGAAGATATAAGGTGAGAAATGATACCTCAGTGTCATCCATGAATCCTACATGGCTTCATGTCTGGAAGCATTGGCGGATTTAGTAAAACAGTTGAAAGGAGGGAAAAATCTCACACGATTGTTAACTCTTGACAATAACTCTTCTAAACACAGCTATTGAATTTTATTCTCTAGGTTGCTTTTAGAGTTTTGCCTATCCAAAGAGGTTTTCGTGTAGTCCTATTTTGTGCTTGAAATTATGATGATTTCTCTGTTTGTATCTTATTCTTACACTTACAGATGGATGCATGAGATAAAATGAGTAATTTGGACCCAAATGATATAGAGCTCTGTAAGTCACAATGTGGGTTGATTTTTATTCTGAGATGAAAAGAAATAGAGTACAGGAATGACAGGTCCTTTTAAGAAGATCACTGTGGCTGCCATATTGAAATGATCTGAAGGTTCAAAGATGCAGGCTGTTATAATCATCAGTATAATGGTTTGTGCCAGAGTGGTAGTAGTGGAAGGTTGTTAGAAATGGTTAGAATTGGAATATGTATTGAAAATAGAACCAATGGATTTTGCAAATGAGTCATGTGAGACAGAAACAAGTCTTTTGCTTTTAGTTAATTTTTTCCCCTAAGTATATTGATCAAATTCTTTCATTCTTTAATGTATCTTCATGCATATATAAATAGATATAATTAGTTTTGCAATTTATTTTTCAAAACGTATCATACCATACACTCTATGGTGGACATTTATTTACTCATTTTATTAAATAATATTATTGGAGCCCTTTTTGTATCTACATATTTAATTAGTCCTCACTAAGAAAATTAAGTTGTTTTCATCCTTTTGCTACTAAGCCTAACGCTCTAATGATTAACCTCACACATGAATCACTTCTCTATGTATGTATGTCTGTTAGGCAGATCCCCTGAAGCAAGATTGCTGGGTCAAAGCATAAACGGGTATTTGTAATTTGAAGAATTAATCCTCAAATTCAATATTTGAAAAAGCTTTTTGAAAAGTTGCTATTCTTTTTATTTTTTAAAATAATGTTTCTGAAAGATCTGTGTAGCTAAGTGATTTGGATAGGTATGATTCATTTGTATGTTTACTCTGAAAAGGCACAAAGAAAAACCTTGTGGAGCTCAACACCAGAAATTTACTGACTTTTCTGGTTGAATATTTTAATATTTATTTCCCTCTTGTTTTTATTTGTGCTTCTATAATATTATCATTTTATTGAATATTATTCTGTTAAAATCTTATATAACAAGATAATATGAACTCTAACATCAGCCAGCCAGGGTTTGAAACTGGGCTTCATTCCTCTGTGACCTTGGGGAATTTATTCAAACTCTCTGTGACCTATTTCTTCATTGGTAAAATATGAATAATAACCATCGTATCTCTTTGGGGTTTTATGAAGTTAAGTAATTTAAAATATTTAAAAGCATTTAGAGCAATAGTTGATACAAATGAACACTACTCAAGTGCTGGAGAGTGTTAGAAGTCACCTCATCAATTTTGTAAAAAAAATGTGGATACAGTAATAATATTACCTTATTATACACATTTAATTTCATGGACACAGGGAATTACAGATAAAAAAGATTTAAAAATTAGTCAATTAGGTTCATTCTCTTTAATTTACAAATAACTTCCTTACATGCAAAACATTCTAATAAAACAAATTGGAAGCTAAAATGTGTTTTTGGATGATGTCCTGACTTTAATGAGACAACTGGATAGTAACTTCTTTGAGATAGAATAGGCACAACCCCCTGTTGGTGTAAATAATTTAAAATGAAGAAAATAAAAGGGTAAAATGCTATTACATCGTTATTAAAATTTTTATATGAAATTGTCATATATTTTAATTTAATTAACAGATGGCATTGACATCACTAAGGGCCATCTGATATAAACATTTCTCAGTGTTATAGTAATACAAAGCTTATTACTCAGTGGTTAAGAAATTTGACAGAGAATCAGTTGAAATTTTAAACAAGAGAACAACCCTCCTTCCCAAAATGATTTAAGAAACTCACTTTATTTCAAAAACTGACAGGACAGGTAGCAGTGGAGAGTAGATGTAATTTGGAGTGTGAAGGGAATCATAAGGGCAGGGAGGTGCTAGTGATGCTTCATTGCTTAATCTGAATGCTCATTACATGAGTTTCTTCAGTTTATTAAAATTTACTAAGATGAACATTCATGACATGTGACCATTTAAAAAGATTAGAATAGATGTAGCAGGTGTCAATTCCTGCCCTTGTGAGAGCTCACAGTTCCTCAGAGGAAACTCTGGGGGCACACTGGGCAGTGATTGAAAATCTTCCAGGTGGTGATTTGTGACTTTACACTCCAACTTTGATCAGAACAACTTTTTATTTATCTGTTTAATATGTGGGAATTCTGTTTCTTAAGGTTCCTCAACAAAGTACCATAAACCAGGTGACTTTAGAACAACAATTTCTTGCCTCACAGTTCTGCAGGCTGGAAATCTAGAATCAAGGTGTCTACAGAGCCGTGGTCCCTCTGAAGACTCTAAAGAAAAATCCTTCCTTGCTCTTTCCAGCTCATGGTAGTCCCAGGTGTTCGCTCTCTTGCAGCTGCAGCACTTAGATGTTTGCTTCCATTGTTCTGTGGTGTTCTTCCCTCCAACCCACAGCCCAATGTCTGACTCTTTGTCTAAATTTCCCTCTTCTTATAAGAACATCAGTCATCTTTTCAAAAAACCAGCTCTTGGATTTATTGATTTTTTGAAGGGTTTTTCGTGTCTCTATCTCCTTCAGTTCTGCTCTGATCTTAGTTATTTCTTGTCTTCTGCTAGGTTTTGAGTTTGTTTGATCTTGCTCCTCTAGCTCTTTCAATTTTGACAATAGGGTGTCAATTTTGGATCTCTCCACTCTTCTCATGTGGGCACTTATTGCTATATATTTTCCTCTAGATACTGCTTTAAATGTGTCCCAGAGATTCTGGTATGTTGTGTCTTCGTTCTCACTGGTTTCGAAGAACTTGTTTATTTCTGCCTTCATTTCATTGTTTATCCAATCAACATTCAAGAGCCAGTTGTTCAGTTTCCATGAAGCTGTGCGGTTCTGAGTTAGTTTCTTAATTCTGAGTTCTAACTTGATTGCACTGTGGTCTGAGAGACTGTTTGCTATGATGTCAGCTGTTTTGCATTTGCTGAGGAGTGATTTACTTCCAATTGTGTGGTCAATTTTAGAGTAGGTGTGATGTGGTGCTGAGAAGAATGTATATTCTGTGGATTTGGGGTGGAGAGTTCTGTAAATCTCTATCAGGTTTGCTTGTTCCAGGTTTGAGTTCAAGCCCTGGATATCCTTGTTAATTTTCTGTCTGGTTGATCTGTCTAATATTGACAGTGGAGTGTTAAAGTCTCCCACTGTTAGTGTGTGGGAGTCTAAGTCTCTTTGTAAGTCGTTAAGAACTTGCCTTATATATCTGGGTGCTCCTGTATTGGGTCCATATATATTTAGGATCGTTAGCTCTTGTTGTATCGATCTTTTTACCATTATGTAATGTCCTTCTTTGTCTCTTTTGATCTTTGTTGCTTTAAAGTCTATGTTATTGGAGATGAGAATTGCAACTCCTGCTTTTTTTGCTCTCCATTTGCTTGGTAAATCTTCCTAATTCCCTTTATTTTGAGCCTTTGTGTATCCTTGCATGTGAGATGGGTTTCCTGGATACAGCACACCGATGGGTTTTGGCTTTTTATCCAATTTGCCACTCTGTGTCTTTTGATTGGTGCATTTAGTTCATTTACATTTAGGGTTAATATTGTTATGTGTGAATTTGATACTGCCAGTTTGATGCTAACTGGCTGTTTTGCCCATTGGTTGATGAAGATTCTTCATTTTGTTGATACTCTTTAGCATTTGGTATGTTTTTGGAATGGCTGGTACTGGTTGTTCCTTTCTATGTGTATGCCTCTTTCAGGAGCTCTTGTAAAGCAGGCCTGGTGGTGACAAAAATCTCTGAGTACTTGCTTGTTTGCAAAGGATTTTATTTTTTCCTTCACTTATGAAGCTCAGTTTGGCTGGATATGAAATTCTGGGTTGAAAGTTCTCATGTAAATTAGTTCAACCATTGTGGAAGACAGTGTGGCAAGTCCTCAAGGACGTAGAAATAGAAATTCCATTTGACCTAGCAATCCCATTACTGGGTATCTATCCAAAGGACTATAAATCGTTCTACTATAAGGACACATGCATACGAATGTTCATTGCAGCACTGTTTACAATAGCAAAGACCTGGAACCAACCCAAATGCCCACTGATGATAGACTGGTCTGGGAAAATGTGGCACATATACACTATGGAATATTATGCAACAATCAAAAATGATGAGTTTGTGTCCTTTGTAGGGACATGGATGAATCTGGAGAACATCATTCTCAGCAAACTGACACAAGAACAGAAAATGAAACACCGCATATTCTCACTCATAGGCGGGTGATGAACAATGAGAACACATGGACACAGGGAAGGCAGTACTACACACTGGGGTCTATTGGGGGGAATAAGGGAGGGACAGCGGTGTGGGAGCTGGGGAGGGATAGCATGGGGAGAAATGCCAAATGTGGATGAAGGGGCAGAAGGCAGCAAAACACACTGTCATGTGTGCACCTATACAACTATCTTGCATGTTCTGCACATGTACCCCAAAACCTAAAATGCAATAAAAAATAAAAAAATTTTTAAAAAAAGAACATCAGTCATATTTCACTAAGTGCCCACTCTATTTCAATATCACCTCATCTCAACTTGATTACATTTCACCAAGACCCTGTTACCAAATAAAGTCACAGCTGCAGGTACTGAGAGTCAGAACTTTTCATTTAGGGGTATGTAATTCAACCCATAACAGCATCCAAGGCTAAAATAAGCTTTCAAAGTAACTGAATTGAAAAATCCATTCCCCCAAACCCATAGAGTCTTGAGAGTTTTTTTAATTTAGTTTGAATAGTTAAATGGACTAGGTGTAGCTGAATGTGCCTACCCCTCCAGCCTTAATGAAAAATAGATCTACCTTGGAATATGTTGGATCAAGGTGCAAAATCAGCTGTCCCTTTGTGCTTGAAGCCTTCTATATAACAAAACAAAACATAACAAAACTCAATGCACTTCCCAAGAAGTGAGGGCAGGCAGATGGTTTCTTCTTCTTTCATTCCCTCAATCTTCCCTCTGTGCTGGACTGGACATCTTAGTCCTTTTATCTAGAAACATAGCTGGGTTTGATCTTCTAGGTGTGAAACTTTACCTCTAAACTTTTAGAAATCCATGTTTTCACCACTGCAAGATGCACCCAATGTTTTGCTAGCTCAAGTTGAAATCTGGTTGAGTGACACACTTATTATTTATGTATAAATCAACAATGTGCTCCTCTTTGCTGCTCACACCCTTAACATGATTTAATATTTCAACACTGTACAGAGAATTATAGATTTCATTTCTTCTTGAACCACATAATTCACTTTCACATATTAGATCACAAATGATTGGAAAACAGATTCTAATTGGCAGGTAGCCATTTATGTTAAATCTAGTAGCAAGTGTTAAGCTCTGACACTTTCCCCTTGAAAAGGCTTTTGAAACAAAATTAAAATTCATCATTCAGAGTTGAATGTTTTACGCTGCTGGGAGCTAATTACCACGCGCATCTCAGAAGTGTGTGCTTCTCTCTCTTCCAGGCCACTTGTCTTAAACTGTAGGCTCTGGGTTTTACAATTTGTGCTAAATCCCCAGTTGCCAAATGGGATAAGGGCTGTTTGCACAAATTGTATTCTCAGGAGACTCTGGTTTGATGCAGGTGAATGGAATTGGCTGCACCTGCTCATTTTCAGCCCTGGCAGGATTCATTCCTAGGGGAGTGGGATTAACAGCTGTCAACTCTGAGGTCTGCCTGGGAGAAGAGAGTGGGACATCATCAAAAAAATTTTTAAAAATGGAAATTTGTTCAGTCAAAAAGTTTTGAAGAGAACAAAGTTGGCCATTGCTGGGCCAACTCTTTAGTTAAGTAAGTTAGGAAATACTGAGGAAGTCCTGGCAAAACCCAACAACTCTTATTTCTTGCACCTCTGCCCAGTGTGCCATCACCTCCTAGTCTGGGCAAATCATGGAGTGATGATTGCTTTTGCCTCTTGAGCCTTAAGTGGGCACATTGCCTCAGTTATTCAAGTTATTTTTTGTTTTGTTTTGTAAAAAACATCTCTCTGGAATTTTTTACACTGCTTCTTAAGTTTCTAGAGACAGCTAATGTTCTGACTGCACTTCAGCCATCCTCTTTGTACTTCTTGGTTGCCTCTTTCTATCTGAGGTTGAACCATTATTTGCCTTACATTATGGCTACTCTTGACTTGACCTTGCATGCTGGGTCCTGTTTATCTTTTGTTCTTAATGAGTTTCCATATTACTTTATGTCAATTCTAAACTACTCACATTTTTATTTTATTTACCCCACTTCATTTAACCACTGGCTTCTGAGTTTTCCTCTTATTCTTTTGCTTATCCTCTAGCCCGAGAAAGTCAAATGTTTGATACTTGTGTTGCTACTGCCATACCTCCTCCTGCATCATGGGCATTGCTCATCTGTCTACCTCACTGTTCCTTTCTGACCTGGCCTGAGCCATAGTACTCCTCTTAAGATGCTTTTACAGGCAACTCCTGCCGATTTATCAGAGTTGGCACTTGCAATGGGAGCAATTTGATATCACTGCCTTTGTCTGGGCTTGTAGCCAGGCTCCAGGTTCTCACCCTAGATCCGTAGTGCTCATCCCCAAGTGGATAACCTCAATAAATACTGGTTAGATGAGTAAAATAATAAATATATGAAAAGGCCAGAATTCCTGTACTGGTTATGTAAACTTCAATAGTAGCATTCAAAGTGCAGTTCTATGACTTACTGTTGTGCAGCTTTGAGAAAGTTTTCTGCACAATGGGGATAATGACAATAGTATCTGCTTTATAGGATTATTGTGAGACTATGACTACAATCTGATGATATCTGTATAGCTCTGAACACATTGACTGGCATGTAATAGTGCTTACCATTAACTGTTCATTAGTATCATTACTTTTATCAATTAATTGCTATGTTCACTAAAGCCATCTTTTTGTAGGGTTACTTTACAATGATGATTTATTTTTGATATTTCAGTACTATCTTTTTATATACTTAGGAATAGTGTGTTTGCCAAATATGCAGCTTTGTCTTTATAACTGAGGAGCCACTTTGGCACTTTTTTTTTTTTTGATACAGAGTCTTGCTGTCACCAGGCTCCAGGCTGGAGTGCAGTGGCACAATCTCAGCTCACTGCAATCTCTGCCTCCTGGGTTCAAGCAATTCTCCTGCCTCAGCCTCCAGAGTAGCTGAGACTACAGGTGCATGCCACCAAGCCCAGCTAATTTTTGTATTTTTTAGTAGAGATGAGGTTTCACCATGTTGGCCAGGATGGTCTTGATCTCTTGACATCATGATCCACCTGCCTCGGCCTCCCAAAGTGCTGGGATTACAGGCATGAGCCACTGCGCCAGGCCCAGTTTGGCACTTTCAAATGCCCAATAGGGAGAAAACTTTCTGAATGAAGAAAGGCATATTCGTTATCTGGATTGGTTTGGTTTTCCTTTTCAAATAGACTTGGTCTTGCCCTACAAAATTATTTACTACTGATATTTTTGTATGGAAAGCTTTGGTTAATGTTAGCAGTTGATCATTTGAAACCACCTGACACCTGGGGCTGTTTGTACAGGCATGATTTTACAAGCATACACAAATATACAAGCATCTTTCTGATACAAGTACATGTTTTGGGATGTGCAGTTAACAGGAGAGCTCTCTTTTCTCTCTGATTTGAAATTAACTAGGCAAATGGGTCTTTTTTATACATACAGAATAGTAAATATGATGGGAATGGTTATAAACCTGACAGCAATACTTGGCTTTTGTGTCACATCATTGAACCGTCCAAGGGAACACACTCATGTAGAGTCCTGAATTGAAAGATAACGTTGTCAAGATAATGAAGCTGTATTTAATGATCACTTAACTGGAAGTTTTATATAAAATACAAATTGAAACTTATACAAAAGGGGTAGAGGCATTAAAGGTCAGAAGCTGCAGCTATTTCTACCATGAATGTAAAAACCACATCTCTTCTTTAGATGACATATTATGTTGGTGCAAGGGATGACAATTAGTGATACTAATGATGGATTTTTTCCTGAGCTGTGACTCATTTATTGTTGAAAGTAAACAGAGAAATGAAAAAATATTAAAGTTGGTATGTCTGCAGCACTGTTTACAATAGCATCATACAAATTATTATTATTTAATTTTGCCTATAAATTCTGATTCTTTATTTCTTTTTTCCTGCTTTTCATTGGGAACAAAAATATCAGAAAAAAAGAATGATGCACTCTTATAAAGTACTTCCTGTCAAATGGAATTTTTCAAGCTTTCTACAGAATTTTAAGATCTGCTTGATGAGTCTTTCACTATTTCTCTTAGGTGATTACTGATAATTTCAGTTTCTTATGCTAATTTTTCCTCAAAATTTAGCCTATGGACGTATTTTTTAAGTATTTGCTTATTGTTTCTATTTTTATTCCACCCTTTCCTGGAAGCACAGTTTTACCACATCGACTATTTCCTTGCGTTCTTTTTGTTTTTAATTGCATTTTAGGTTTTGGGGTCCATGTGAAGGACATGCAGGGTTGTTGTGTAGGTACACACATGGCAATGTGAAAAAGCCTTCCTCCTCATCACCTGTATCTGGCATTTCTCCCCATGCTATCTCTCCCCAACTCCCCACCCCGCACTGTCCCTCCCCTATTTATCCCCAACAGACCCCAGTGTGTGATGTTCCCCTTCCTGTGTCCATGTGTTCTCATTGTTCAACACCCACCTATGAGTGAGAACATGTGGTGTTTGATTTTCCGTTCTTGTGTCAGTTTGCTGAGAATGATGGTTTCCAGGTTTATCCATGTCCCTACAAAAGACACAAACTCATTGTTTTTTATGGCTGCATATTATTCCATGGTGCATATGTGCCACATTTTCCCTGTGCAGCCTATCATCAATGGGCATTTGGGTTGGTTCCAGGTCTTTGCCATTGTAAACAGTGCTGCAGTGAACATTCTTGTTCATGTGTCCTTATAGTAGAACGATTTATAATCCTTTGGATATATACCCAGTAATGGGATTGCTGGATCAAATGGAATTTCTATTTCTAGGTCCTTGAGGAATCACCACACTGTCTTCCACAATGGTTGAACTAATTTATACTCCCACCAGCAGTGTAAAAGTGTTCCTATTTCTCCACATCCTCTCCAGCATCTGTTGTCTCCAGATTTTTTTTTTGTTGTTGAAAATGCAGTCAGGTCTGTGAACCTTCAGCTGCTTCTTTATTTCAGCCACTGCTCTCCACACATCTGGTGAGATTTTCAGGATTTTGTGACTTTTTTTTTTTTAATTTTTATTGCATTATAGGTTCTGGAGTACATGTGCAGAACGTGCAAGATAGTTGCATAGGTACACACATGGCAGTGTGTTTTGCTGCCTTCCTCCCCTTCACCCACACTTGGCATTCATCCCCAGGCTATCCCTCCCCAGCCCTCCCCCCGCTGTCCCTTCCCCATTCCCCCCAATAGACCCCAGTGTATAGTAGACCGCCTCTCTGTGTCCATGTGTTCTCATTTTTCTCACCCACCTATGAGTGAGTATATGCGGTATTTCTTTTTCTGTTCTTGTGTCAGTTTGCTGAGAATGATGTTCTCCAGATTCATCCATGTCCTTACAAAGGACACAAACTCATCATTTTTGATTGCTGCATAATATTCCATGGTGTATATGTGCCACATTTTCCCAGTCCAGTCTATCATCATTGGGCATTTGGGTTGGTTCCAGTTCTTTGCTATTGTAAACAGTGCTGCAATGAACATTCGTGTGCATGTGTCCTTATAGTAGAACGATTTATAGTCCTTTGGATATATACCCAGTAATGGGATTGCTGGGTTAAATGGAATTTCTATTTCTAGGTCCTTGAGGAATCGCCACACTTTCTTCCACAATGGTTGAACTAATTTACACTCCCACCAACAGTGTAAGAGTGTTCCTATTTCTCCACATCCTCTCCAGCATCTGCTGTCTCCAGATTTTTTAATGATCGCCATTCTAATTGGTATGAGATGGTATCTCAATGTAGTTTTGATTTGCATTTCTCTAATGACCAGTGATGATGAGCATTTTTTCATATGTTTGTTGGCCTCATGTATGTCTTCTTTTGTAAAATTTCTGTTTATATCATTCACCCACTTTTGAATGGGCTTGTTTGTTTTTTTCTTGTAAATCTGTTTTAGTTCTTTGCAGATTCTGGATATCAACCCTTTGTCAGATGCGTAGACTGCAAAAAGTTTTTCCCATTCTGTTGGTTGCTGATTCACTCTAATGACTGTTTCTTTTGCTGTGCAGAAGCTATGGAGTTTGATTACATCCTATTTGTTTATTTTAGCTTTTGTTGCCAATGCTTTTGGTGTTTTGGTCATAAAGTCCTTGCCTACGCCTGTGTCCTGAATGGTTTTGCCTATATTTTCTTCTAGGGTTTTTATGGTGTTAGGTCTTATGTTTAATTCTTAAATCAAACTGGAGTTAATTTTCATGTAAGGTGTCAGGAAGGGGTCCAGTTTCTGCTTTCTGCACATGGTTAGCCAGTTTTCTCAATACCATTTATTAAACAGGGTATCCTTTCCCCATTGCTTGTTTTTGTCAGGTTTGTCAAAAGAACAACTACTCCATACAGGTCTGACCTTGGGGAAACATTCTTTTTGAGGTAACTTGCTCTTTGGTATTAACTGCAATATAGAATTTGACAAAAAGCTATCTAAAGAAATACAAGAATTATTTAAATGGCCTGAAAGCTCAGGTTCAGCTATAAGCTTCTATAAAATAATAAGGAAGAATTATGTTTTTAGGGAATACAGTTTCAATAAGATTTCAGTGCTAAATGTAACTGAAATTAAAACTGTGAAAATAATATGACACCAATAGAAACATGTATCCGTCAAGATTGCTATTCTGATATCATTATCCTTTCAGTTACATGGGCTATAGCTCCAATATCCCTTATGTAAACCAAACACGTTTGGTTAAACATGTTTGTATGGCTATTTTGTGCAGTTAAAACTCAATAAAGTAAGTTTTTAACTGTGTGAAATAAAAATATCTGTATATCATAAAGCAAACGCTATTGATAAAAATCTAAAATAATAGATAAACATGCTTTATCTATCTAGGTGTAAGAAAGAAGCAAATTTATAAATTTCTCAAAAATCAGCCATCTTTCTAGTATTTCTCCAGAGACTGATGGAGACTAATACCTAGTTGAGGCCTGAGATTGATGACTTTATTTACCCAGTTGGTGACTTTAATCGATGGGGATGTAACTGGTAAATGAATTTTCCTTCTAATGGTTATGGATTTTTGCAGTGAAACAAAATATTTCACCTTGATAACAGGCAAAAAAATGCAAAAGATACATTGTTTCTTGAATTATTAATTTTTTCAAAAACTGACATAATATAGTTGTTTAGACAACATGGAAAAAGGTTGTTATCATATACCACATCCAGGATAAATCAGAATTATAAACAAAATAATCCAGAAATTGTTTAAGTGAATATTTTACACCTGGAGATTTGAGGAACATGCCATAAATTCCATAGACACAACAGAATCCCTAAACCCTTCTCCACCTCACTGATTAGCAAGACGAAGGAGACTCTCCACTCTGTTCCTGACCAATATTCATCATAGAAGTAATATTAATAGATTATGAAATATTTTTAGAGCATCTAGGCATTTCATCTCTTATCATTAAGTTGTGGCTTTACCAATAAACAGTTATTTGTTTAATCAATGTATATCATAAATATTATGTACAAAAATACTAGTCTAGGTTCTGATGATATAGAAGCTAAGCAAATAAACACACAGGTAAAAATTTTTGTTTTTGATACATTCTATTTTGAAGAGAGAGAGATAATAATTTGGAAATATAAAAGATACAGTAATTCAGACAGTATCAGTTTTTATTTCTGTGTAACAAATCATCACAGTCTTAATGGCTTAAAGAATCAATCATCTTATTTGCTTCTGATTCTGTGAACTAGAAATTTGGGTGGGCTCAGCTGTGTGGTTCTTCTGTTCATTTCCCCTGAAGTCAGTAATGCAACCTGTAGTCATCTCATGGCTCAAACTGAACTGTGTGGTATAAGGTAATCTGACTCACATGTCTTGCTTTTGATTTAGCTGTTGTCTTCTGGTCTAGGGGGCCTTATTTTGGAAAGCGTGCTTGGTCTTTGTAAGACTTCTCATTCTCCAGTAGTCTTCTTCACATGGTATAAACCCAAGGCAGCATTCCAAGAGAGAAAAAGTAAAACTGGGAAGGCTTTTGAGGAGTAAGCACAGGAGTTCCCAAAAGTTCACCTCTACAATGTTCTTTTGGTCAAAACAATTTATGAGGCTAGATCATATTCAGTGAATGGAGAAATACACTTCCCCATTGGTGAAAAGAAAAGTGCCATTGATAATGAGCACGCATACAAGGATAGGATAGACTAATGTTGCCATTTTTTGGTAACCCTTCAATCATTGATAGCAATAAACATCATGGAGAAAATGAAGCACGAAAGAAGATAGCAGATGCCATATTAAGGGGAAGGAATCCTAGTAAATAAGAAGTGATGTGTGGAAAACTTGAGAAATAGAGGAGTGAGGCACATAGCTATTTTGGGGAACTTATTACATGCAGAGGAAACAGCAAAGGTCATAAAAGAGACAGGCACTTGGACTGTTCAGAGAAGGAGGAGGTGTCCTACCTAGTTAAAGAGGAGTGATACAGAGGAAAAGTAGGAGAGGATGAAATCAAGTCATAGATATGTATCACAAAAAGGGTTTTCCCCTTTACTCAGCACAATGTGGGAAGACCTTGGAAGATTTTCAGGAGATCAGTGAAGCAATTTATTACAGTTTTAAATATTCATCCTAGTTGCTGTGTTGAAAGTAGATTATTGGGAATAAGGCCAGAAACAGAGAGATTAGTTAGGAAACTTTTCCATTAATCCAGATAAGAAATTCTTGTTTCTCAGACCAGGATCATAAATAGTGGAGGAGTAAAATGTGGTTATATTCTGAATACATTAAGGTAGTGCCAATGAGAAATGATGACAAATTGGATACAAGCTATGAGAAAGTGAAGGCAAAGATGATTCCAAAAATTTTTGGCATAAACAATAGGAAAGCTGGAGTTGCTCTTTTATGAGATAGAGAAGATTGAGGAAAAGGGAGGTGGAAATATATTTAGAGTTTGTGGTCAGATGTTGTCTTAGCCTGGATTCTCCAGAAAATAAAACTGCACCAATGTTGTAAAGACAAGTAATTCATGGAGAGTTTGATCAGAAAACAATAGTGGAGACAGAAAAAAGCAGGGAAAACTCAATACTTTACTTAATCGGCCACCTGTAAAGATCACTTGTTTCTTAATCTGAGAGATGGCTTGAAATTTATCTAAGGGTGATATGGTCTGGGAGAGGAAAGAGTAAGCAAATACCCATGGGCTGCCATTCCCTTTTGGCATTGAGGTTTTACCATTTGGGTTTCTGGGCTTCTAAATGTGGATGCATGATTACTGAGTGGGTCTGGGTTTCCATAAAAGTCCTGTTATTACATCAGTCCTATTATTACCCCTTTGTGGTAAGAAGCCACCCTTTTCACAACTTAGATACTTTTGTTTCTTCCTTAAATTCACTGTGCATTAGAAGCCCCTTCAAGGTTGCAATCTCTGCAAATACTTAATCTTAAAGGGTTAGTGAAGAAATATCCTTCTCATGATGGAGCTGATCTTAAGTCATGATTATATTCTTCATCATCCATTTTCCTTTAATTTTAAGTTTCTTTCAACCTAGATCATGATTTCATTTGATGTGGATTGCTTACTTGAAAGACTAATTGAGATCTTCATCATGAAGGATCTGAAAGCTTAGTTGGTCTGCGCCTATTGGACCATGGACCATGCAACTACCCATTCACCACTGTTACAAGGAACATAAAAAATTACATCCCTGGCTTTTAGACATAGCCATTCTCGGTTCCATATGCAACAGCAACACTGTCTTCTCTGGTAAACAGGATTGATTTCTCCCATCAGCATAAAGAAACTTTTCTTTGTTTGTGGGCTCACTGAAAAGAGGAACCCAAATGTTCAGAAATAGTTTTAATTTCAAGTTCAATGGGACACTTACTATGTCTCATGGTGAAAGCATTTCATGGAAATGCATTTGTATAGCCCAGTGGAACTCAAGATGGAGAAAGAAAGCATAAATTTCACTGTATGCCACTGAGAGTCACAGTGTAAAAGGTCAATCTTAGACCTTTCAGTTGCTTCCTGGACATGCGTATTCTCATTATAGGGCCTGAGCATCATTTGCGGTTCATTTGCTCAGTGTATACACTGCACTGTGGACAATGCACTCTTTCCACAGAATACTGTCACTGAGCTGATGTCTTAACTGAGACTCAAAAGCCATTTTGCTGTTCTATTGAGCTGTTTATTTCTTGGTGTTGAAATAGAAGATAAAATAAGAGAAAAGCCGTAGAAAAGAATAAAATTCAAGCATTTCATCCATATGAACTTTCCAGAATCACCCATAAATATCACTGGAGCATGTTGCATAGTAGAGCTGTAAGGTCTCTCTGGATAATGAATTATGATGCCTACATTTTGTTCTCATTCTTTTTCCAAGCATCTCCATAATCTTAAAGAAGGGATTTCATTTCTGTTACAAGATTCTTAATCTGCAAACTGAGAAGGTTGGGCTTATAATTAATTGCCAAAGTTTCTCCAAACCTTAACATAGGATGCCTCTATGTTTAGTAAACACAATTTAAGTAAACATTGCTGAGCATCTATGTTAGTGCATACATTATGCTAAGGGTTTTATATGCATTTTTTATGTTGTCCAAAAAGTCTTTGAGTCTTAGAGATCAACAATCTTCTTAGTGTACAAATAAAAACATTGAGCAGCACATATTTAATTACATGCTCATAATCATATATCCAAATAATTTTTGAGCTAGGGTTTGAGTTTGTATTTGTATTTAGAACCTTTACTTTTAATTGCAATGCTATATTAACCCAAGATTTCTGGAAATTCTATTGTTAATAATAAAATAATATTTCTTTATATGTGAAAAATGAGTTACTTCACATCATTTGTCACTACTGTTACATTTATGAGAAGAAAATGTTAAAAAGCCTTTAGTTAAAAAAGAATGCAATTGGAATTTAACGTGATGCTATTTTCTATTTTCAGGGACTTCTCTAGAAGTGGTCTGTTCTACTTCCTTTACCTGTATTAATGAGCCCAGCTATTTTTCTCTCCTTTTTAGGCTTCAGATTATCATAATATAAAAACACGGTTATGTCATGATGCTTTACTCTTCTAGGAGGTTACACTTCTCCCTGAACACAAAGGACTGTTCATAGAACCAGTGTTCTCCACTTTGCCTCCCTGGAATAAATGTATGCATATGTTTATATAGTGAGAAAGATTCTAGAAGGTAAATTTGATATTCCTTTTCCAGCAGCCTTTCCTTGCTTTTAATAGCTTCCAACATAATTAATAGGCCTTCATGCACCTCAAAAATATTTTACTTCCTTTGGGTACCCAATAGTTTCAGTTCCTAGCCTGGGTCATATAGAAACAGACTTGCTCACATGCCTTATGAATACTTTTTTCTTTTCATTCCTAGATTCCAAGGCAGTTCCAGTTATCCGTTCATTGATGTCCTCTACTTTGGTTAGTTTAAAAAATCAATCTTACAGTGTACTACATAGAACTTAGTGTCTCTGGGTGGAATTTTACTGTTTTCTTTGTGTTCCTAACTTTCTCATAGCCATTCCTGTAAGAGATATTTTTCTGATCTGACATGTGTTTCAGCCTCTCCTAATTTAATGTTATCAAAAAATGTTATTAACATGCAATTTGCACCCTGTTGCAGATCATTATCACTAAACCTGAAGAAGTCCACTCAATATTTTCCCAGAAGGCTCCAGCACCTATTAATCATAACTCTTTACTTATGATTTTTAAGTTCATTTTAATTAAAGTGACTACATATTCCCTGAACCAATCTAAGTAGAATTTACTAGGAAAGCTGCAGAATCCTTTTCCTTCCAAGGTCTTACACTATTTTAAAGATAATCATTATAAATAGTTTCTACTGTTTGTATATATTGCTTACCATATCAATTATAAACTCTGTTGCATGTCATTGAAGGTATCCTACAATTTCTTATTTTTCCTTGATATGGTACTTATATTTTAAACTAAGATTTATAAAATACCCAGGACTATCAACTTCTCCTCTCCCATAGGAGTAGCTCTGGCAATCCTTTCAAATATCTAATTCTGAAAATTGCTTTGGCTAATGTTTCTCACTTGAAATGCCCTCTTCCTTACTTTTAGCCAGCACTTTCCTTTTTCTTTCTTTTTAAAATGTATTTGAGCTTTGAATTATTTGTTCTTCAATTTTGCGTTTTGTATATATTCACACACATTCAAACACACATACAAATGCACACACACACATATATATATATATATATTTTTCTTACTCAGTTCAAAATATCATTGACTACCTGGCTCATACAACAGAAATTTACTTCTCAGAGTTCTGGAGCCTGGAAAGCCCATAAATCAAGGGATCTGCAGATTTGGTGTCCGGTGAGAGCCCTCCTCCTGGTTCATAGATGTCTGACTTATTGCTGTGCCTTCACATGGCAGATCTTTCATAGACTTTGGTCTAAGTTCAGTACTCAGTTCCTTTTCTTTCTCTGAGCCTCGATATTTCTTACAGAAGGAGAGACTAGGCCTAAACAATTGACTGCTTTCAGTTTTCTGTTATGTGATTGATGCATTCATAATATTAGGACTCTGAAATAATAACCTCAGATGCAGACCTAAAAGCAAAGTTTTTCTCTGGCCTTCTCCTGCTTTCCTATCTCTCAGCCTCATTTTCCTCCAAGGTTAGCCATAGAAACTAGAATCCCTCTTCCCCAAGGCAGGTCATAGAAATCAGAACTCTTTTTTCCCAAAGCCAGCTATAAAACCTAAAATTAATACGCAAAGGTTCTCTCCACTGGCCATAAAGAAATGATCTGCCCACCTTGTTTGGCTATAGGTCATAAGACCACATTCCAGGCCGGGTGCGGTGGCTCAAGCCTGTAATCCCAGCACTTTGGGAGGCCAAGGTGGGTGGATCATGAGGTCAAGAGATCGAGACCATCCTGGTCAATATGGTGAAACCCTGTCTCTATTAAAACATACAAAAAATTAGCTGGGCATGGTGGCATGTGCCTGTAATCCCAGCTACTCAGGAGGCTGAGGAGGGAGAATTGCTTGAACCCAGGAGGGGGAGGTTGCGGTGAGCCGAGATCATGCCATTGCACTCTAGCCTGGGTAACAAGAGCGAAACTCTGTACCCCACAAAAAAAAAACATTCCAGAAAGGTCCTGCAGGAAGGAATGCATGTTCAGAGAGGGAAGAGGAACCTAGACAAACAGGCCTTGCTGTGTTTCTCCAGTCAATCTGTTAGCATTAAATCATACTTCTATATGGGTATCTATACTTTGTTGATTCTAAGCATGAAATGGACAATTCTGTTGGTAGCTTTGGGTCTTCCTTTCGAAGGCTTCTATATATACATTAAATACATGTGTATGCATGTGCCATCTCTCCAATTAATCTGCCTTTGTGAGTTGAGTTTTGAGTGAATCGTCAGAGGCAAAGGGAAAACTTTCCCATGGCCTCTATGATAACTTTAGCTCCCAATATTTTTAAATTTGAAATGACATGCATACTCACTGAAAGTAACTCTACCAATGTCAGTCAAATTTAGTCCTTCTTTTATGCCTTCTTACTCCATCCCTGCCCTGCCACATATCAGCAAGTTTCTGTAACCAAAAATTGCCTTTGACAACTTAAACTGAGAGTAAATGATGTTGCATATTTTAAAATCCACTTTGTCTAAAATTGCCCTTAATTTTATAGAAAAATACCTTATTTAAACCTCCATATAAAATATTATTTCATGATTCCCAAATAAATAAAGTTCTTTTTAAACAAAATTTTCAGTTAAGTATATTGATACTGTAGAAAACCAGACTCATACTTGGAAATGTCATTCTTCTAAGGTCTTAATCCTAGGGTAATTTTATCTACTGATCTTTATGTGTTATCTTCTGTCTCCATAAGTAATCCATCTCCCTGCTCTAACTTCAATGACATTAGTATAACTGCTAATAGCACAATCATCATTTTTATTATGTGACACTTATCTAAGATTGGATTATTATAGATTGTGAACAATTCAAAGAAACAGGCACATATTTGATAATGTTCAGGACAGCAGGGTGCTATTCTGTTTAAATCCTTTTTAACATAAAGAACTAAATAAATGATAACTAACCATGGTAACTAAAGAGCTCAATGAAATCCCACTGTGTGGAGGGACATAAACAGTTAATTTGCTCTATAAACATTTACAAATTAGGCAAAAATGTGTCTAGTAGTACAAATAAGAAAAGATCCGAGGAGGGAGGCAAGATGGCGTCGTAGAGGTGACTCAGGATTGCAGCTCTCGGTGAAGGCGCAGAGGGTGAGTCCTAGCCGCATTCTCGGATGTTCCTTTTATGCCCACAGAGCGTTGAAAGTCCCAGGTGTGGGAGAGACACGGGACGCTAGCAGCCGGCTAACGCAACCGGCTCCCGCCGCCTCTTCGGCCGGCGCCACAGCGGGACCCGGCGCGGAACTCACTGGTCTGGGTGCCCTGTTAAACCGGCAATCTGAGATTTGGAAGGGCAGATTGGCATGTCCATCTGATTGAACAGGACTTGGACAATGAGCCAGACCAGGAGTTTCCTGGGAAGCGTGATCTGAGCCGGGGTAGTGGGCAGCGGCACGGGAGATCGCACGGATCCCAGTGCCCTATCGGCAGGCTCCTGGGGCGCCAGTGAGAGAGTCGACCTTTCAGCTTGGGGAGAGGAAGAGAGAGAGAGAGAGAGAGGACGGACTCTGAGGCAGGGAGCAGGGTGATCGGGCTCGGCGGGTCCCACGCTCACGGGGACAAGCAGGGCGGCGACTGGAGGCGCTTGGGGCTGAGAGTTTTGTTGCCGGCATTTAGGACGGTGCAGCCCGGTCAGGGAGGGGCGTCCACCATTCCTGACAAAGTGCACCCCCACTTAAGTACCGCCCAGGACTGACGCAGCCTGCCGTTGCCGAGGCAACCTGCCATAACAGAGAGAGTCCGCCGGGCCGCAACAGGGCGGACCCGCCTTAGGAGGTCAGAGCCCCGGCAGGCAAATAGTGAATAGACTGCCACCTAGTGGGGCAGGACAGTGCAACAGATACTCATAAAGAAAGCCCCAACTCCCTGAGAGAGAGCATCTAAGGGTGAAAAAAAAAAAAAAAAAAAAGAGTGGTGTTTTATGAGTTCTATTGCAGCAGACATAACCTCCCAACAACCCTGAATGAACAACGGAGCTCACAGCTCAGCACTGGAGCTCCTATAAAGCACAGACTGTCTCCTCAAGCAGCTCCCTGACCTCTGTATATCCAAGGAGTCACCCCAGAAAAGGACTAATCAGACTGACATTTGGCTGGCATCATTCTGGAACAAGGGCAGCAGAAAAAGAAACTGATATCATCCCTCACTGTTCTGCAGCTGCTGCAGGTATACCCCAGACAAGCAGGGCCTGGAGTGGACCTCAGCACTCATACAGCAGAGAGGATAGATCATTAGAGGGAAAACTAAGTAACAGAAATACTTCATCATCAACAATCTCAGTGTCCACACAGAGACCCAATTGAAAAATCAGCCACTACTAAGACAACAGGCGGATAAATCCATAAAGATGGGAAGAAACCAGCACAAAAAGGAGGAAAGCACCCGAAACCAAAACACCTCACCTCCAAAAAAGGACCAAACTCCTCACCAGCAAGGGAACAAAGCTGGACGGAGAATGAATGTGACGAAATGACGGAATCAGACTTCAGAAAGTGGATAATGAGAAACTTCAGTGAGCTAAAGGAACATGTTCTAAACCAGTGCAAAGAAACTAAGAACCTTGAAAAAAGATTTGAAAAAAGATTCGAGGAATTGATAACGAGAATGGACAACTTAGAGAGGAATATGAATGAATTGAAGGAGCTGAAAAACTCAACACGAGAACTTCGCGAAGCATGCACAAGTATCAACAGCCGAATTGACCAAGCAGAAGAAAGAATATCAGAAGTTGAAGATCAACTCAATGAAATAAAACGAGAAACCAAGATTAAAGAAAAAAGCACAAAAAGGAATGAACAAAATCTCCAAGAAATGTGGGACTATGTGAAGAGACCCAACCTACGTTTGATAGGTGTACCAGAATGTGACGAAGAGAATGAATCCAAGCTGGAAAACACTCTTCAGGATATTATCCAGGAAAATTTCCCCAACCTAGCAAGACAGGTCAATACTCAACTCCAGGAAATACAGAGAACACCACAAAGATACTCTGCAAGAAGAGCAACCCCAAGGCACATAATCGTCAGATTCACCAGGGTTGAAACGAAGGAGAAAATACTAAGGGCAGCCAGAGAGAAAGGTCGGGTCACCCACAAAGGGAAGCCCATCAGACTCACAGCAGATCTCTCAGCAGAGACTCTACAAGCCAGAAGAGAGTGGGGGCCAATATTCAACATCCTTAAAGAAAAGAGCTTTCAACCCAGAATTTCATATCCAGCGAAACTGAGCTTCATAAGTGAAGGAAAAATAAAATCCTTCACGAACAAGCAAGTACTCAGAGATTTTGTCACCACTAGGCCTGCTTTACAAGAGCTCCTGAAAGAGGCACTACACATAGAAAGAAACAACCAGTTCCAGCCATCCTAAAAGCATACCAAGTGCTAAAGACCATCAACAAAATGAAGAATGTACATGAACCAACGGGCAAAACAGCCAGCTAGCATCAAAATGGCAGTATCAAATTCACACATAACAATATTAACCCTGAATGTAAATGGGCTAAATGCACCAATCAAAAGACACAGACTGGCAAATTGGATAAAAAACCAAAACCCATCGGTGTGCTGTATCCAGGAAACCCACCTCACATGCAAAGATACACAAAGGCTCAAAATAAAGGGATGGAGGAAGATTTACCAAGCAAATGGAGAGCAAAAAAAAGCAGGAGTTGCAATTCTCATCTCTGATAAAATAGACTTTAAAGTAACAAAGATCAAAAGGGACAAAGAAGGTCATTACATAATGGTAAAAGGATCAATACAACAAGAAGAGATAACGATTCTAAATATATATGGACCCAATGTAGGAGCACCCAGATATATAAGGCAAGTTCTTAATGACTTAAAAAGGGACTTAGACTCCCACACAATAATAGTGGGAGACTTTAACACTCCACTGTCAATAGCAGACAGATCAACCAGACAGAAAATTAACGAGGATATCCAGGACTTGAACTCAGACCTGGAACAAGCAAACCTGATAGACATTTACAGAACTCTCCACCCCAAATCCACAGAATATACATTCTTCTCAGCACCACATCACACCTACTCCAAAATTGACCACATAATTGGAAGTAAAGCACTCCTCAGCAAATGCAAAACAACGGAAATCATAACAAACAGTCTCTCAGACCATAGTGCAATCAAGTTGGAACTCAGAATTCAGAAAATAACTCAGAACCGCACAGCTTCATGGAAACTGAACAATTGGCTCTTGAATGTTGATTGGATAAACAATGAAATGAAGGCAGAAATAAAGAAGTTCTTTGAAACCAATGAGAATGAAGACACAACGTGCCAGAATCTCTGGGACACATTTAAAGCAGTCTGTAGAGGAAAATATATAGCAATAAGTGCCCACATGAGAAGAGTGGAGAGATCCAAAATTGACACCCTATCGTCAAAATTGAAAGAGCTAGAGGAGCAAGATCAAAAAAGCTCAAAACCTAGCCGAAGACAAGAAATAACTAAGATCAGAGCAGAACTGAAGGAGATAGAGACAAGAAAAACCCTTCAAAAAATCAATAAATCTAAGAGCTGGTTTTTCGAAAAGATCAACAAAATAGACAGACCACTAGCCAGACTGATAAAAAAGAAGAGAGAGAACAACCAAATAGATGCAATAAAAAACGATAAAGGGGAAATCACCACAGATTCCACAGAAATTCAAACCATCATCAGAGAATACTACAAACAACTCTATGCACATAAACCAGTAAATCAGGAAGAAATGGATAAATTCCTGGATGCCTGTGTCCTCCCAAGCCTAAACCAGGAGGAAGCCGAAACTATGAATAGACCAATAACAAGGTCTGAAGTTGAGGCAGCAATTAAGAGCCTACCACACAAAAAAAGCCCAGGTCCAGATGGGTTCACAGCCGAATTCTACCAGACACACAAAGAGGATCTGGTACCATTCCTTCTGAAACTATTCCAAATAATCCAAAAAGAGGGAACCCTTCCCAAATCATTTTATGAGACCAACATCATCCTGATACCAAAACCTGGCAGAGACTCAACAAGAAAAGAAAACTTCAGGCCAATATCCATGATGAACATAGATGCAAAAATCTTCAATAAAATACTGGCAAACCGATTGCAACAGCACATTAAAAAACTTATCCATCATGATCAAGTAGGATTTATCCCGGGGATGCAAGGCTGGTTCAACATACGCAAGTCTATAAATGTAATTCACCACATAAACAGAAGCAAAAACAAAAACCACATGATTATCTCAATTGATGCAGAGAAGGCATTTGACAAAATTCAACAGCCCTTTATGCTAAAAACCCTCAATAAACTTGGTATTGATGGAACATATCTCAAAGTAATAAAAGCTATTTATGACAAACCAACAGCCAATATCATACTTAATGGGCAAAAACTGGAAGCATTCCCTTTGAAATCTGGCACTAGACAAGGATGCCCTCTCTCACCACTTCTATTCAACATAGTACTGGAAGTTCTAGCCAGAGCAATCAGACAAGAAAAAGAAATAAAGGGTATTCAAATAGGAAAGGTGGAAGCCAAATTGTCTCTATTTGCAGACGACATGATAGTATACCTAGAAGACCCCATCACCTCAGCCCAAAAGCTCCTGCAACTGATAAGCAACTTCAGCAAAGTCTCAGGATATAAAATCAATGTGCAAAAATCACAAGCATTCCTATACACCAATAACAGACTTAAAGAGAACCAAATCAAGAACGAACTGCCATTCACAATTGCTACAAAGAAAATAAAATACCTAGGAATACAACTCACTAGGAATGTAAGGGACCTCTTTAAGGAAAACTACAAACAACTGCTCAATGAAATAAGAGAGGACACAAACAGATGGAGAAACATTCCATGTTCGTGGTTAGGAAGAATCAATATCGTGAAAATGGCTATACTGCCCAAAGTAATTTACACAATCAATGCTATCCCCATCAAACTACCATTGAATTTCTTCACAGAACTGGAAAAAACCACCATGAATTTCATATGGAACCAAAAAAGAGCCCGCATAGCCAAGTCAATTCTAAGCAAAAAGAACACAGCGGGAGGCATCACGCTACCAGACTTCAAACTATACTACAAGGCTACAGTAATCAAAACAGCATGGTACTGGTACCAAAACAGAGATATAGACCAATGGAACAGAACAGAGGCATCGGAGGCAACACAACACATCTACAACCATATTATCTTTGATAAACCAGACAAAAACAGGCAATGGGGAAAGGATTCCCTATTTAATAAATGGTGTTGGGAAAACTGGCTAGCCATGTGCAGAAAGCAGAAATTGGACCCCTTCCTGACACCTTACACTAAAATTAACTCCAGATGGATTAAAGACTTAAACGTAAGACCCGACACCATAAAAACCCTAGAAGAAAATCTAGGCAAAACCATTCAGGACATAGGAGTAGGCAAGGACTTCATGAACAAAACTCCCAAAGCATTGGCAACAAAAGCCAAAATAGACAAATGGGACCTAATCAAACTCCACAGCTTCTGCACAGCAAAACAAACAGTCACTAGAGTGAATCGGCAACCATCAGAATGGGAAAAAATCTTTGCAGTTTACGCATCCGACAAAGGGCTGATATCCAGAATTTACAAAGAACTCAAACAGATTTACAGGAAAAAAACAAACAAGCCCATTCAAAAATGGGCAAAGGATATGAACAGAAACTTTACGAAAGCAGACATACATGAGGCCAGCAAACATATGAAAAAGTGCTCATCGTCATTGGTCATTAGAGAGATGCAAATCAAAACCACATTGAGATACCATCTCACACCAGTTAGAATGGCGATCATTAAAAAATCTGGAGACAGCAGATGCTGGAGAGGATGTGGAGAAATAGGAACACTCTTACACTGTTGGTGGGAGTGTAAATTAGTTCAACCATTGTGGAAGACAGTGTGGCGATTCCTCAGGGACCTAGAAATAGAAATTCCATTTGACCCAGCAATCCCATTACTGGGTATCTATCCAAAGGATTATAAATCGTTCTACTATAAGGACACATGCACACGAATGTTCATTGCAGCACTGTTTACAATAGCAAAGACCTGGAACCAACCCAAATGCCCAACGATGATAGACTGGACTGGGAAAATGTGGCACATATACACCATGGAATATTATGCAGCAATCAAAAATGATGAGTTTGTGTCCTTTGTAGGGACATGGATGAATCTGGAGAACATCATTCTCAGCAAACTGACACAAGAACAGAAAAAGAAATACCGCATATACTCGCTCATAGGTGGGTGAGAAAAATGAGAACATGTGGACACAGAGAGGCGGTCTACTATACACTGGGGACTGTTGGGGGGAATGGGGGAGGGACAGCGGGGGGGGCTGGGGGGGATAGCCTGGGGATGAATACCAAGTGTGGGTGAAGGGGAGGAAAGCAGCAAAGCACACTGCCATGTGTGTACCTATGCAACTATCTTGCTCGTTCTGCACATGTACCCCCAAACCTATAATGCAATAAAAAAAATAAATAAATAAATAAAAAAAAAAAAAATAAATAAAAAATAAAAAAAAAAAAAAAAAAAAAAAAAAAAAAGAAAAGATCCAATATTTTAGCTCAGTATTCAGCCACATCAAACATTTCTAAAGTCACTCATTTGAGCCCAGTAGTATGTTGGGGTATTGAATACACAGCTGTTCCCTGGCTCTAAGGAATTTGTAGTTTGTTTATTGATTCATTCATTTAATTTGTTAGTCAAAGTCAATCAACAAACACTGAGAGATTCATAGCCTCAGTTTCAGAGAAGTGTGCCTTGTGCTGCTAAAGAAGGATATGCTGATCCCTTAAACTTAAATGTGAGCATTTATGTCATTGTAGCATGATTGGTATGGCAAGTAAGAATGATTTTCCAAGTACATGACCACTTGCTAAGACAGGGTCACCTTGAATCCTTTTTAAATGAAGTGTGTTTGCTTTGCTGAGCCCTTGAAAATTAAGCCCTGTGTTTCACAGTAATCATGAGAAGTACACATTTCTCTGAATAAAAGAGTGAGAGAATGTATTCCCCAATGACTAAGTGGGAAGAAGAGAATGAAGTAGGGATGGGGGCAGAAATAGAAGAAAGACGGAGCTGGAGGAGACATGGAAGCTATAGAAGACTGAGAAGAGTTCATCACAAACTCTCTTCATGACTCCTTCAAGTTAACTTTTTTTTTAATGCTATAAAACTCACAAACACATAGTGGGATTGACCGTGGTTGGAATGTGACCAAAAGCTGAGTTCATTTTCTTAGATGGCACATAAAATGATTCACAGAAGCAGGTCATGGAAAGCTGTGGCTAAGAAGAGAGAACCTGGTAGAGATTAGACCCCTGGGACTGAGCATAGGTTTGCAGGAGGCATTATGGACTTCCAGAGCTCAAGTTGTTGTGATTTAGGCCAAGATCAATTTCTATGTGTTAGAAGGTCAAGGTCTCCTTCTTCTAAGTATGACTCTTGGAGATTACATCTACCCACCCCCGTGCACATGTGCACATACATGTATTTCCACCTATGTATATGTACATAGCCTTTATTATATTCTTTGCATTCTATATATTATATTCCATATGTCCTAAAACAACTCAGAATTGATTATTTATAAGTTTTAAATCCTGAAGAAGGAGAATCAGAGGCTTATGTGCAAATGCTTCCCAGATGTGGCAGCCTTGAAAAATGAATAGGATTTGACCATGAGGAATTTATAGAAAGGGCATTTCAAATGGAAAAAAAAAAAATCATGTGAGCAAAGGCTAGAAGTTCATTGTTCCCCTGTGACAAAACACCATAAAATTTAACTAGAGGAAGTATATTTTGCCTCTATGAGTGACTTGCCTTGGTTTTAGGCTACTCTTTGCATATTAAGTTTGGGGATTTTAGGATTGGGACATGATCAAGCTCTCAACTACATTCAGTTGCTTAGAAAAAGAGATAATCTGGATTTAACTTAAGTATAAATTAATACTAGATTCTCTAAATGATAAGAGTTTTACATCATCTAGAACAGGGGTCTCAAACCTCTGGCCCACAGACTGGTACTGGTCTGTGACCTGTTAGAAACTGGGTTACCCAGCAGCAGGTGAGCAGCAGCGAGATGAGCTCCGCCTCCTGTCAGATCAACTGCAGCATCAGATTCTCATAGGAGCCAGAACCCTATTATGAACTGTGCATGTGAGGGATCTAGGTTGTGGGCTCCTTATACATATCTAATGCCTGATGATCTGTCACTGTCTCTCATCATCCCCAGATTGGACCCTCTAGTTACAGGAAAACAAGTTCAGGACTCCCACTGATTCTACATTCTACATGTCTAATAATAACAGAAATAACTTGCACAATAAGTAAAATGTGCTTGAGTCATCACAAAAACCTCCCCTCCACACACCAATCCTTGAAAAAACTGTCTTCCACAAAACTGATTCCTGGTGCCAAAATGCTTGGGAACTGCTGATCAAGAGAATCCCAAAACTTTTAATACACTCTGTCTCTAGCTGTTACAGTTTCTCTCCTAGCAGACTGGGATAGGCAAACAGAACTGAATTGACAATATCAGATCTTGATAGAAAATAGGCCTGCAAATAGGCCACATTCTTGTGAGGAAATGTAACAAAGTAATCTGAATTAATTTCTTCGTCTTTTTCCCTGTTTGTATAGAAGCTCATGATATTCCTAAACTGTGAATAATAGACATATAAATTAATGTGCCAGCAGACTGTATTTGCTAACTATATATATAAACTTTTTAATGTTGGAGAAATATATATTGATCAATTGATTCTTAAATGAAATTATTTCTATTTTGAGCATATTTCCAAATTTTGAGACTAATGAACTAACACTTACTGAAATTTACCATGTACCAGACATTGTGTTAAGCATTTTATATGTATTACAACAGCTCCTAATTCTACCATCCTTGTAAATTTCTTAATTAAGTCCTGAAAGATAAAATACTAAAATAATGCCACCTGTGTTAGTGGGTAACATTTTTTGACCACTTCTATGTTGTATTTTTTCAAACATTTTATCACTTATATTTTAAATTTTTGTTTTATTTATTGTAAATATTTTTAAAACTACATTTTAAAAAACTTTACATTGTAAGTTTTATTTATTTATTTTTGGGACAAAGCCTTGCTCGTCACGCAGGCTAGAGTACAGTGGCACAAACACAGCTCACTGCAGCCTCAACCTCCTGGGCTCAATTAATCTTCCCACCTTATCCTACTGGGTAGCTGGGATCACAGGTGCACACCACCGTGGCTGGCTAATTGTTTTCATATTATTTGTAGAGACAGGGTTTTGCTATTTTGCCCAGGCTGGACTCACACTCCTGGGCTCAAGAAATTCACCCACTTTGGCCTCCCAAAGTGCTGGGATTACAGGCGTAAGCCACCACACTCAGCCTATCATTTATTTTTTAAGATAACTTCATGATGTACATTTTCTATTTCATTTTTAAATAAGTAATTGAGAAGTAGAAAGGTCAAAAAATTTGCTCCAACTCACCTGTCTACTAAGTAATGAAGGAGAATTGAAACCCAGGTAAATTCATCTTAGAAACCATTCATCTTAGAAACTTTGAGCAGTAAACTATTTCTGTAAAGTTTTAGATAGTAAATATTTCAGCTGTATAGACCGGATTGTTTCTGCCACGGGAACTCAAGTTGGCTATTGTAACACAGGAGCAGCTACAGACAGTATGTAAAAGAATGAGTGTGGCTGTGCTTCAGTAAAATGTTATTTGTAAAAACAAGCAGTGAGCCAGATTTGGCTCATGGACTACAGTTTATCAGCTCCTGCTCCACAAGAGTAAAAACACATGCTAATGCATGGCATCATTTATACAGGTCCTAAATTGTATTGCAGCACTACAAAAATATTGTTTTAAAAGAGGGCCAACACAAGCCCCTTTCCACCATTATACTTTATGACAACCACTATGTTTCCTTAGAAAGCATATTTTTAAGTCACATCTTGAATATATGGAATACAGTATAGAAAATCCCATTTTAAAAACCAGATCCATAACACCTAGCTCACTTGTTTATTTCTAAGCAATTTGTTCCATACATTGGCTGAACAAACAGTAATATTACTAAATCAACAAACATTTATTGAAGTCATAACAGCCATTGGAATAGCTACTGAGTATAGAAAGTTGAGTAAGGAATGACCTTGACTTTAGGGAGTCGAAAATTTGTAGATTAGAAAAGATATGAAAGCAACCCTGTTATAATTCAGTGGGATGAGTACAATAATACCTGTAAAATCATGGAATTTCTAAGAAAAGAAAAAATACATTTGACGGAAAAAGTCTTTGAGTTTTTTTATGCAAAGGTGGTATTTGAACTGATATATTTTGGAGGAGATTTCCAGATAAAGGAGGCATCCTAGCCAGAAGCAATGGTGTATGAAAATGTACTGAACCACCATTGTGTGGGGATGTTTGGGGAACAGTGAGAAATGCTGCTGAATGAGAATATCTCTGGGTCAAGATGGAGGAGTTAAGATGGAGAAGTGGCAAGAGATAGGTTGCAGAAAGTATTCACGTTAAAAATTTAGGGATTTTTTTTAAAAGCAGAAAAGAGGTGATAAAGCAGGCAGTGACTTAATCACAATTGTTTTTCAACTTAAAGAGCTAGTTTTTCAAATGCTTTATGGTGAGGTTTTGAGGAATATGTTTAGATAATTTCTTCTCCTAGATGGGCAAATTAGTTCAGGTCTCTACTGTTTCTTACTATGCTGCCATCCCAGCCTTCTAAATGTTCCCACTCTCTCCACTTTTACTGTCTCCATGGTTTGCCTTTTCCAGAATGTCATTTAGTGGGACTTTCAGTATGTAGTATTTTCAGAATGGCTTCTTTTACTTAGTAATATACATTTAAGAGTCTTCCATATGTTTTCATGGTTTGATAACTCATGTCTTATTAGTGTTTAATAACATTCCATGGTCTGATATACCACAGTTGATATATCCATTTATTTATTGAAGGATATTTTTGTTGCTTCCTTTTTTGAAATTATGATAAAAACACTAAAAACATCTGTGTGCAAGTGTTTATGTGACATGTGTTTTCAATTCATTTGGGTAAACATCTAGGAGCAATATTGCTAGATGACATGGTAAGAGTATGCTTAGTTTTATAAAGTAAATTGCCAGGCCAGGCACAGTGGCTCATACTTAAAATCCCAGCTCTTTAGGAGGCTGAGGTCAGAGGATTGTTTGAAGACAGGAGCTTGAGACCAGCCTGGGCAATAGAGGGAGATCCCATCTTCCCATCTTTAAAAAATAAAATGAAAGTATTAGCCAGTGTGATGGAGCATGCCTGTGGTCCCACCTACTTGGAGGCTGAGGTGAGAGGATCACTTCAGCCTGGGAGGTCAAGGCTGCAGTAAGCCATGATTCCACCACTGTACTCCAGCCTGAGCAACAGAATATGACGCTGTCTCAGAAAAAAAAAAAAAAGCAAAAAATTGGATCTTGGTGATTCTAATAGATTGTTTAGGTGCATCTCATTGTACTTTAATTTTCAATTTTGTAGTGTCATATGATCTTGAACTTTTTCAAATGCTCATTTGCCATCTTTATATCATCTTTGGTGCCTGTTTACATATATTGCTCATTTTTAAATTGGGCTTCTCCCCAATTATTCTGCTTCAGTGAATTTTCTGATTTGCACTGAAATCTGACCTTATTGCTGTATTGCCTCCATGAGTAAAACCTTTCAATGGCTGTCCACTGCTCTTAGGAATAGACACCAACAATAGGCAGGTGCTCACATCACCTGCCTCAGCTGGGACCAACCACATGCCGCTTCTCTTTGTCCCTAAGACACAGGCTATCTTTATTCTACATTTGTACATTTATGGCAGCTTCAGGATCTTCTTAGAGCCTGTGTACTTTGCCTCAACAGGTACCTATCTTTCTGCTAAATAACTTGTCATAAAAATTTCAGCTTAGCTTCCTTTCTCAATGAGGCGTTTCTTAACCTTAACAAATTAAGCTGGTTCCTTTCCTATAAAATTGGCTTATTTCCCTTGTCTTTTGTAATATTTATCAAGATTATATTTAAATAAATGCTTAATTAATTGCTTGCTGAGATATAGTTCTTTCTAGGGAATAGATATTATCATTTTTGTAGTTATGCTATTACCTGGGCATAGTATTGTACCTTGCCTGTAGTAGGAATTCATATTTGCTCAGCTGAACTAATGAATATGCTTAGATAAACTTGAGTTGTATTCTAACTCTTCCAATTCTTACCTGAAACATCTTAGGTAAGTCTTTTGGTCAAGATTAGTTTTAGTTTCTTACCCCAAAGATATGACAGATAATAATTCCCATTTGACAGATTTGTTTTTTAAGGATTAAATGAGATACATTAATTTCAGTGCTTCGTAATCTGTAAGGCAATATGCACATGATTTATTTTTATGATTGAACACTTACTTTCAAAATCGTCTATCAAAATGAAGCTTAAAATGATTAATACACAGATTAATACTTGGTGACTGATAAATCTGCCTTATGGATACCTTCAAATCCATTCTGTTTATTCTTAGTATAAAGTGTTTAGACTAAAATAATCCTGAAATCAGCTTCTTTGCAAGTTGTGATTCTTATAACACAGCTTTGGGCCTTGTCGGCTTTTCTCATCATCTGTATTCTGCAGGCTCTGGGTGATAATCATTTTATAGATTTAGGATAACAGTTTCATATTATTCATTTTTAACTGATTGCTCACTTCAGCAGAGTAATCATTTTAGAATCTGTTAATGATCCCCTTTGATGACTTTTATAGACACAGCACCACATATTATGTATCTGTAATGTATAAATATCTGGGATTGTTTTTAATTGTGAGAAGAGGTTTGTCCAAAGAAATCAAGGAAAGCACAAAACCACAATCAGTGTCATATAAAAGGTACAAATTAACATCAAGAAACATTATTACCTTGCAATTGCAATCTGTCATATGTATGTAGATAATATGCTTCTTTAATGTGAGTACAGAAATTTTTTTCTGAAAGCAGATGCTTCCTCCTGCCATGTGGAATGCGTCTGTATGCGCCTGAGTCTTGCTTCTTTGTGGCAGCCAAGATAAATAAAGCAAAACCGTCTCCTGAAAAGCACTGGCAGAATATCTGCAGACCATCAATCTTCATCCACCCTCATTTTGCAGGCAGTATATATGCCACTTTCCGCATTTATGTGTAGGGATATTCTTTCCAACTTTTTTCTTCTTTCCTCATTCACCCATGCTCAACTGTGGTTCTTCCTTGCATAATTCTATTTGATAGATATAGTATCTTACCATACAATGAGTCAAAGTTGTCAATAGCAGTTAATATTTTACCTGACTGTGTGACTTTACATTATCCTATAAATGTACTAAGAAATCGGTCCCTCTTGACTCATTGCTAGAAGCCATAGTTTTGCATATTTCTATTCTATTATTTCTTGACTGTCTCTTCCTTTCCAAAACACTCCTCTTTGTCTATCTTAATTCTCAACTTCATCAATTCATCACCTTGTTTTATAAGTCCTTATCATCAGTTTAATTTTTCCCTTCACAATTTTATATGGCATTTGCCGGTGTTTACACAACGCTCAATGAATTAGGTAGTAAAATTTCGTTTAAAATATTTAACCTGTATTTGTATGAAAATCAATTATTGCTTTTTCAACCAGTTGTTTGGAAACTATGGAAGCACATTTGTTTTTCCCTTGGGGATGGGGTCAACAGAAATAACACATGGATTCCAACCCCCTGACTCTTTCACATAATTGATTTTTTCTTCGGATTTCAAATTCCTTTCCTCTGTTTTCATTCCTAATCAGTGGCATCTTGAACTTAAGGTATGAGAGCTTTACCTAAATTTAATAGTTCAGAATCCTAAATTCAGTATGGAAACATACTGCTGATTTTTAGTATCTGTTTAGAAGCTGCGAAGAGTGACTGTCTCAAGCTTTCTGAAATTGCAGAACAGCTATTCTTACGTTATGAGCCTTTGTAACTCACCCACCAGTGAAGTAATAGGTCTAAAAAAGACAGTCTTAAAGCAATCAAAACTGTAAATTGTAGAGTTAAGACACTTCAGATACCCGCAAGGTGTCCAAAGCCTGATGTCATTTTTTTGACTGCTTCTTGAAAGGGCAGTAACACAAAGTATAAAATAACTTAGTGACATTAAACCTACAGAATGAGAGGATGTGAAGATTTTTTTACTTGTATTCTTTCTTGAACTATTTTACAGTTTAGAAATGGCTCAAGTGGGTTCTAATTTTGCAGCGCGTGATTTAGTTATGTTTTATTTTGGAGTGCTACATAGCCATTAAAAGGCTATGAAATGTAGACTTTGAGAGTTTTTACTTCAAGCAATTCATAAAGGGAAAAGTTCTTGGCTATTTAAGAAAATAGGTTTTACTCTATATGAACTCTTACAAATTTGTAAAAATATAAAACCGAATCATTTAGAGTGTGGTTTCTAGCTTTAGGGAAATAAATTTAAAAAGTTCTCAAACAGCAAATTGTAAATGGAAAATTTTAATCTTTTGAAAAGCTTACGTAGATCTTTTACTTAAAATATTTTCTTAAGAGAATACTGCCCATGAACGTTCATGAGAATCTTACACTCAACATTTTTATCCTTGTAAAATTGTTTTGCCTTTATCACTCATCAGTAACCCCTCCATCATCCATTCATATTTGTTCATTCATTTACAATTTATTTTTCACGTACTAAATTAACAACATTTACTGTAAAGTTATTTGGTACCTACTCATTTTTGCAGTTTTACTGATAAATCTTTGTGTTTCTCAGAAATGACTGTCATGCTTTCTTTCTTTTCTGTATATCCTGCATTTTATTAATCTCGAGTTTGGATTTAAAATGTACATATATATATATATATACATTTTATTCCTTGAATTCATTGTATTTGACAGCTACAATACATATATATTTAATATTGATATGCAATATATGTATAACATATGCCTAAAATTTTATATATGTGTATGTGTGTATTTTTTTCTTCATTTCAGTAATGCCACCCTAGTCAAGGATATAATTTCATCTTCTTGTACATGATTACTTCCATTTTATTGATGAAAAACCGAGATACAGAAATGATAAATAAGTTTTCCAAGGCAGAGGAACTCTGAGCCCTATACAGAGAAATGCAGATTTCAGGCCAGGTGCAGTGGCTCACGCCTGTAATCCCAGCACTTCTGGAGGCCGAGGCAGGTGGATCACCTGTGGTCAGGTGTTTGAGACCAACCTGACCAACATGGTGAACCCATCTCTACTAAAAATACAAAAATTAGCTGGGCATAGTAATGGGTGCCTGTAATTCCAGTTAGCTGGGAGGCTGAGGTAGGAGAATCGCTTGAACCCAGGAGGCAGAGGTTACAGTAAGGCAATATCATGCCATTGCACTTCAGCCTGGGCAACAGAGTGAGACTCCATCTCAAAAAAAAAAAAAAAAAAGAAAGAAAGAAAGAAAAAGAAAAAAATGTAGATTTCAGCTTCTGTTTGAAATGAAATAACTAATGTGATGTTAAAAGCCATGTTACATATGAAGGATAAATGTTTTGGTCTTTAAAAAGATAAATATTTTCAGTCTCTACAGTATAACAACTTAGCTTAACTTAACTACTTAACTAATACAAGTGTCTGCCTCACAGTCTAGAAGAACAGTGATTACCATGCAGTAAGAGCACAATAAATAATTACTTTCAATATAATTTCTGCAAAATCAAACTTTACCTTTTATTGTTTAGGTTCACTAAATACTACTTTCATTATCCAGCCTTCCTTATTGCTATCTATAAGAAAATAATATTCCCATCCAGGACTGTAATACATTATCTGACTTTAACAATATTTTAGCTTTAAATATATATTACATAGTTTTCTCTTCTTATACCACATCATTAAAATCTAATTTCCATGCAGTAAGAGATCATGTCTTATTGTCTTGTATCATCCTTAATTCTTACAATAATGATGATTATATTTTATGCATTGAATAATTACTTAAAGAAAAAGAATGAAAATCATCTTTCAGATTTAAGGATATAAAGGGATATTTATGCCAGTTTCGCTCTTATTTCAGAGGCTGTGTTTCCATGGCCTACAACTGAAGAGAATGTTGTTTTCTGCTTCATGGAAGTAGGAAAACAAAGTCCTGTTGAGCCAAGAGACCTTGCCTCATTCATAAGGTAAGTGACTCAGAGCCACTCAGCAATTCAAAAGGCTATTACTTCACATGTGTACCTCAAAATATGTAAAATCTCTATAAATTATAGACTTTTGCATTACTTCATCATATTTGAACCACAGATATGATATCTAAGAATACCCATGATTTATTATGACTGTTTTTGCTCATCTAACAGAAGAGGCCTCCCCTACACTCAGGGCAAAGCCTGGTGAGCACAGCAGTTTGTTTCTGGACAAATATGCTCAACCGCATTCTCCTGAGATTTACTTCATGCCTTGCCAAGAGCCCATCATTCCAATCCCCAGTTTATGCTTGGACTAGAAATCTAAATCCGATTCTTCAAAAACATCTGTTCAGCCAGCTGTTCACTATTCTAATAGTCAGTATTAATCCAAAGCAAATCTAAAATACCACCTTGCCCTTATAATTTCAAGTTTGCTGCCCAAGGTTTCATAATCCCCTGTGATACTTTCTGATTTTTCTAGATATTCACTCATTTATCTTTCATTGATTCACTTAAGTATTAATTGAATTCAATATTTACTGATCCCCCTAAGAAATTCAGGCATGGAACCAAGAACCATGTAAGATTGGTGAATGCTCTAACAGCGAATTTGCTTCAGGTCTGGTTATCCCTTCCCATCTAAGCTTGTGAGTGTCTATTGCATATAGCAATTTTGCTAAACCTTCCATGTCCCAAAGTTTATGGCTACCTAGAATCAATGCATAACCCATTTTGCATGGTAGGTAATGTGGTTTATATCTGCATCCCTACTCAAATTTCACGTAGAATTTTAATCCTCAATGTTGGTGGAAGGGTGATTGAATCAAGGCGGTAGTTTTTCATAAATGATTTAGCACCATCCCCTTGGTATTATTCTCGTGATACTGAATGAGTTCTCATGAGATCTGGTTGTTTAGAAATGTATTGAACCTCCTTCCTCCCTCTCTGTCTTGCTTCTACTTTCTACCATGTGGCATGCCTGCTCTCCCTTTGCCTTCCACCTGAAGGAAGCTTTCTGAAACCTCCCCAGAAACAGAAGTCACTATGCTTGCCATACAGCCTGCAGAACCATAAGCTAATTAAACCTCTTTGTTTGTAAATTACCCAGTCTCAGATACTTCTTTATAGCACTGCGACTTTGGACTAATACAGTAGATTAAGAGATACATGAAGCTATCCCTAAATTTTCAATTTAATGTAACTGACCTGGGATTCATTTTTATTTTCTATAGTTAGTAGCACCTTTTTTCTTATTGTTGGGGCATGTAATTTTCTATTATTGGCAAGAATTGTCCCTGACAAACAACTCACTAATAATAGAAAAATTTTTATGCCTAATTTGCAGTAGGGCCTACTCCACTAATGCAGAATTTTGGCATTTCTTCATAATGTCATCTCCCTCCTTGTTACTCATCCTTAAATTTCTAATTCGTGTTGCTCTCAGCTGCCTGTTTTCAATGGGTATTATTTTATACCTATTCTGCAACATCAATGGAGTCTAGATGCTGCAGCCACTTTCCCTACCCAGTCTGTCTATACAAGCAGTTCCAAGGTGAGTGCACCTGGACACAGTGCTCTGTAGCACAAAATCTGCTGCCTTCGATCTGCCACATGCATTAAAACAGGGACACAGAAACCTGCGACCCCACTAAGCTGTGACTCAGGTAACTTGGATCTCTAACTGTGCTTTCATGTTTACTACCCAGATGCAGAAATTATGCACTATTTAGCATTTTGCAAAACTATTTAACTTATTTTATATCTTAATTCTGATGAACAAGAAGTTATTTTCATTCATTTTGTTCTCAATGTTTTACTCCCTAATGTTTTTACATTATAAACATAAAATATTCATGAGTAAAAGGGTGGAAATATAATGAATGATTAAGCTCTACCTGAAAGGAAGAGAAAAAGTTTTCCTGACAAAAATATGTAAAAATAGTTGAATAAAAATTTTGATTTTTTTACTAAAATCAAATTATCAAATTTCTCTGCAGTGAGGCTATCTAGAAATTCAATTTTTTTATTATTAAGCTATAAGATTGGACAGACATTTATCTCAGCAATTTTGACTCAAACATGAGCAGTAATTTTAGGATTTTAGTGGGTGATTTATCACAATCTATGGCTGTCTTTTCTATGATGCTAAAGAAAGACTTGTTTCTTATTGCCTTTGATTATTTTCTATTCTTAATGATATTTAGTTGAATGTCTATTCAACTTAAATTTCTGAAAAGATGAAAGTTAGGGAGAGCCAAATTTGAAGAAAACATCAAGGTATTTCTGCCAATCTCAATACCAAACTCATAAAACACTTCACAGAGGTATCTTATGCATTTCATTCTTTAAGTGCAATCATTTTTATTATCTTAACTTGAAAATTAACCTATCATTGTTAATTGAAAATTATTATATTGTTGGGTGTTCACACCAGTTGTAGGAAAACAATGAAAAAGGCATTTCTGTCAGTCAGTAGATCATAGAGAATACCCTCTGTCTGAACTGTAAACCATCGATTGCTAACCTAGTTTATGATAAGAATCACCTGGTTCTAGATCCTTGAGGAATCTTCACATTGTCTTCCACAATGATTGAACTAATTTACACTCCCACCAGCAGTGTAAAAGCATTCCTATGTCCCCACATCCTCTCCAGCATCTGTTGTTTTCTGACTTTTTAATGATCGACATTCTAACTGGAGTAAGATATTATCTCACTATGGTTTTGATTTGCATTTCTCTAATGACCAGTGATGATGAGCTTTTTTAAAAAAATATGTTTGTTGGCTGCATAAATGTCTTATTTTGAGAAGTGTCTGTTCATATCCTTTGCCCACTTTTTGATTTAAGTTTCTTGTAAATTCTGGATATCAGCCCTTTGGCAGATAGATAGACTGCAAAAATGTTCTCCCATTCTGTAGGTTGCCTGTTCACTCTAATGATAGTTTATTTTGCTGTGCAGAAGTTCTTTAGTTTAATTAGATCTCATCTGTCAATTTTGGCTTCTGTTGTCATTGCTTTTGGTGTTTTAGTCAAAAAGTCTTTGCCCATGCCTATATCCAGAATGGTATTGCCCAGGTTTTCTTCTAGGGTTTTTATGGTTTTAGGTCTTACATTTAAGTCTTTAATCCATCTTGAGTTACTTTTTGCATAAGATGTAAGGAAGGGGTCCAGTTTCAGTTTTCTGCATATAGCCAGCCAGTTTTCCCAACACCACTGATTAAATAGGAAATCCTTTTCCCATTGCTTGTTTTTGTCATGGTTGTCAAAAATCAGATGGTTGTAGTTATGTGGTGTTATTGCTGAGAACAGAACTCTGTTCTGTTCCATTGGTCTATGTATCTGTTTTGGTACCAGTGCCATGCTGTTTTGATTACTGTAGCCTTGTATTGTAGTTTGAAGTTTGGTAGCATGGTGCCTCCTGCTTTGTTCTTTTTGCTTAGGATTGTCTTGGCTATATAGGCTATTTTTTGGTTTCATATAAAATTTAAAGTAGTTTTTTCTAATTCTGTGAAGAAAGTCAATGATAGCTTGAAGGAGATAGCATTGGATCTATAAATTACTTTTGGGTAGTACAGCCATTTTCACAATATTGATTCTTCCTATCCATAAGCATGAACTGTTTTTCTATTTGCTTGTGTCCTCTCTTACTTCCTTGAACAGTGGTTTATAGCAATCCAGTTACTGGGTATATACCCAAAAGAATATAAATCATTCAACTATAAAGACACATGCACACATATGTTTATTGCAGCACTATTAACAATAGCAAAGACTTGGAACCAACACAAATGTCCATAAATTATAGATTGGATAAAGAAAATGTGGCACATATACACCATGGAATACTGTGCAGCCATAAAAAAGCATGAGGTCATGTCTTTTGCAGGATGTGGATGAAGCTGGAAACCATCATTCTCAGCAAAATAACACAGGAACAGAAAACCGCACTGTATGTTCTCACTCAAAAGTAGGAGCTGAACAATGAGAACACATGGACACAGGGAGGGAAACATTACACACCAGGGCCTGTCAGGGATGGAAGTTTAGGGGAGGGAGAGCATTAGGAGAAATGCCTAATATAGATGACATGTTGATGGGTGTAGCAAACCACCATGGCACGTGTATCCCTACGTAACAAACCTGCCCGTTCTGTACATGTATCCTCAAAATTAAAGTATAATAATAATAATAATAATGAATCACCTAAAAATTTTTAACCACATAGATGCATTTATGTAAACAACCAAGCCTCCATTGATAGGTCTTAGAATTTTGGCTAAACTCCTGTAGTGGATATTTTTTTCCACTGGCCCAGCCAGCATATCTTCCTTTCTATACTTACCACTCTCAACAAACCTTTAATTCTTAGAACAGCAACAACTTTTTTTAAAAAAACTATTGTGCAAACACAATCTTATTGCTGCAATAGGAGCTGATTTCTCGTTTGAGTTCCACTCTTTGGCCACAGTTGGCCTATTCAGGTAGAGTCAACTAGCCTAAGGTATCCCCTGCCTGCCTCTCCAATTTAGTTCAAGGATCACCAACCGACTTGAATTTTGCAATTCAAGTTTTTTCTCTCAGAAAATTTCAAACCAGGACATGACAAAGTATTTTCTCTGCCGATAACAGCAGCTGGAGTAGGATATAAAGAACAGCAGATGTTGTGGCTCTGTTTCTCCCCTGTGAAGTGGAAGTTTTGCATTGAGAAAGATGTAAGCTGAGGGCAAGAGGAGAACAAAGAGAAAGATGCTGGGAGGAACAGATTTGTGAAAGTGGTAATGTTACTGATTATCCTTATTCTTGAGTACCAACTAGATCCAATATCTTTTGGAGATGGCTGGTTCATCCTTTGTCTGAATATATTGAGCTAATTAATTTGAATCTGCATAAACTATTTTTAGTTCAATTGTAGTTACTTACATACTGGTGATTCAAATATCCTTCAATATTTCAGCATCATTGTTTTAAAATATCCTTGTCTCTGACTGAAGAAAATGTTAGAGGACATCAACCAAATTCTAAATTGTGATTTCTCTCTCTCATTTCTTTTTTACTTCTTTCACACAGCTCATACCTTATGTACTAGAAAGTTTCCACCTGTACATCAAGCTGTAGAGCAAATTCCAACTTTTGGTGGAAGGCATCTAACTAGCTTTTGTCATTTTCCATATTATCCCATGCATGTAAGCAAACTACTCCTGTTATTTTGCTAAACCTAACTCATTTTGTTCTATAAAATTACCCTGTATTTATTAACACAACCATTCAAGTAACTGTGATGCTTCTTTGGCTTCTGGATCTTAGTCACTGTATTTAATTGCTTCACACTCATATTCGTTGCTAGCAATGGCTGATCTTTTTCCTGGCATCAGCTCTCCATGCATAGAGATTCGGAACTTTCTACTAAGGTATGCTTGGTGTTGTGACCGCCCACATTCCAACTGACAATATAGCTGGCTGGCTGCCTCCTTGACTTGTTGAAATCATGGATCTTGGACTCTCAGTTCCATTTTTAGAAGCGTCAACAAGCATCTGTGATTAAATTATGGAGCTCTCTTCTCTTCCTTTATGTTGCCAAAAGTTTTACTGGACTCAGGTTTAAGATTGACTCTAATCTTTTTCTGAGACTTTTCCTCTGCCTGAAGGCCAGAGAGATGAGTTATCCCCCAGGAACCTACCCCAAGCTGATAGGCATGATCAACTTTTTGCACATAGTTTCAACCCTCTTACTTTTGAGAATAATTGGCTATACATTTTAAATTATCAGATGTGTCTGTGCTGAAGTCATAAAAGACAGGGGACCAATTTCCTAAGATGGCTAAAATAAGCAAAAGTTAGCTGTCTTTGAATTCAGCTAAAAGACAGTATCTAAAAATATACCTTCATAAAGAATTCTATAAAGAGGCTAAAAATACAAATATATTGTGATGTTCTTTTAACCCATTGTTGCAAATATCAAACTTATATTATCCTGTTTTGATAGTACAAAGTTGAACTTGGAAATATGTTAACAATTATTTTGAGAGCAAGGATAAAAAAATAACAATCGTGGTTTGTGATCTGTTAAGGATGTGGTCTGTGGGTAACCTGAAATAAAACTTTCAACCTAATTCAAGCACAATGCTTCTCTAGCTCCATGTTTACAGGGATCCTTATTTCCCCAGAATCCCTCAGTTCTCCTTTTACAGAATCTTGCATCTAGGATATGCTGGTCTCCCAGAGAAACAACAGTAAATGTACACAGTAGGGCACTTCCTCTGATCTGTGTCAGCTCTAACACACTTAGAGGAAACAATAGACTTTCACTATAAATTTCCATTTTTCTGTGGGCCCATTAAAATAATTATGCACATTTAATGTGTAAACATACAGTTACTTTACTCAAAATGTTCACGGATTTGTAGGGAAAACAGTATCTAAACAGATATTTGGTTTATAAAGTGGTAAATGCAGCAATAGTGTGGACATTTTTCTGAAGACTGAATGAACAACTTCATGTTGGATGGTTGCAGGGAAGGAGTTGTGGCTTCAGCGTATCAAGGAAGTCTTCTCAGAGCTAGTAAAGCCTAACAGATGATTCTGAAGGATGATGAATGCAGACTTCAAGTAAAAGGAAATATTCTGAGTGCATGGGCAATGATAACTCCTGATTCAGTATGGTTGGTTCCAGAAATCTTAAGTAGTTGGCTATTGCTAAGGACTAAAAGATGATGCATTGTCTTTGTCAGTTTGGGCCAGTATAACACGGTATTAAAGAGTAGCTTAAAAGAAAATTTATTTCTCAAAGTTCTGCAGGTTAGAAGTCTGAAAAACAGGGTATCAGTAAAGTCAGATGTTGGTAATGGTCCTCTTCCTGGCTTAGATGTTGCCACCTTCTTGCTCTGTCTGCACATGGCAGAAACAGCTAGCCAACTCTCTGGTCTGTTTTTAAAAGGGCACTAATCTTATTCATAAAGACTCCACCCTTATGACTTACTTTCCAAAGGCAATGACCTCCAAATACTAACACACTGGAATTAGGGTTTCAACATACAAACTTTACAGGGAGACAAACATTCAGCTCACTGCAGTATATTGGTGCATGAAGTGGGCCAGGGAAAGTGAATAAAATCAGGTCATTAGAACTTTGTCATATCCTAAACCAAGGGTCTTAGATATTTACCCACAAGGCATTTACGAGCTAGTGAAGGAACTTAGCGATAGAGTGATGTGTCAATATTTAAAAAATATCACTCTTGGGAGCTCATTAAGTGGGTAAATCCTCCTCAGCTGATGACAACTAGTTCAAACAAAAGGCTAATTCAAGTTAATTCACTTAAACTGTCAGTTAAGTACCATATTTTTAATGGAACATTTTATAGTAGTTATCTTTTAAAAAAAGCAATATATAAACACATTTATTTTATTATATATTAAATCATTGTTTTTTTAGCTATGTAGTAATTCTTATAATTAACAAAACTGTAAACCTTAATACTTTTGCTATACATTTTTCATATGAAATTATGTGATAACGTATTTCAAGCCCTGAAATTTACATTTGACTAATATTACTAACTTCAGGAGGGTCAATTTTGTAAGTATACCTGAGGTTTTATTCTTTTTATCATCTGTTTCCAATATTTTCACATCACTTTCATAAACTTCATTAATTTCATCTTCTAAAATTGCAAAAGGACTTAGGCCTCACCAATTCTCATCTGAAATGGCTTTGTGTGTGATTTGTAGTCTCACTTCTTATTCACATAAGACTTCTTATTAAATTAGGAAAAAGAAAAGCAACCCTTTCTGAAGAGAAAATTTTCATAATAAATGCATAACTCTGATAATCACATGGACAATACCACTCCTACAATTATGCAACACATGACCTACCCAACTCATTGTGACTGTCTGAATATTTGAAATATTCTTCAAGAATATTTTCATCTGCTCTATGAAATCACTTTTCTTTTGGAATATAAACAACATCATTTTGGAATCAATTTACACGGTATTTGTATAGTATCTCTACATATTCGCAACTATTTTAAATATGCAAAAACTAATTATTCAAAAGGATAATGTAAAGTACAGTCTAAGACACTAGGTTTTTTGTTTGGGTTTTTTTTTTTTTTTTTTTTTGAGACAGATTTTCACTCTTGTCGACCAGGCTGAAGTGAAATGGTATGACCTTGGCTCCACCTCCCTGGTCCAAGTGTTTCTGTTGCCTCAGCCTCCCGAGTAGCTGGGATTACAGGCATGTGCCACCACCCCAGGATAATTTTTGTATTTTTAGTAGATACGGGGTTTTATCATGTTGGCCAGGCTGGTCTCTAACTTCGGACCTCAGGATACTCATCCACCTCAGCATCTCAACCTGCTGGGATTATAGGAATGAGCCACCACAGTAGACCAAGACACTAGTTTTAAGCAGAGAGCAACACTGAGAGTAAATCGTTTTTGTAAGTGATTAATCAATTTATAATCTCTTGATGACAACTTTGGCTGCTCTACCCAATCTCTTAAAATCAAGGAGTGGCATAGTATATATACACTTATATAATGAAGATGCTATTAAAGGAATAGAAAGAAAAGGGCATACTAAAAACAAAAGCCCACCACAAATATGGAATATACAACTTATAGGGGTTTGTTGGTTGGTAAATGTGCTAGGAGAAGAAAGGAATGTCACATGTGGAGGTCAGATTTGATAAAAGAAAAAGTAGACAAAATAAATTTGAAAGAGTTTATTTGAGCAATGAACAATTTGTGAATTAGGCAGCACTCAGAACCAGAAGAGGCTCAGAGAGTTCAGCTCAATAGTGTTTTTATAGGCTGAAAATGGAAGCAAGGCTGAGAAAGTTAAGGTTATAGTAGGAATTTGGGTGAAGTCTGATCAATTGTCTGCCTGTGATTTGCTGAAGCGTGGCTGTCCACTATACCCTCCTGAGTTAGGTTACAGTTTGTTACATAGGAACTCAAAATACAGAAATAGTCTCAGGGCAAAGGTCTCTTGCTTATTTAATTTAACAGAGGTTGCAGATATTTCTTGGTCACCCCTTGACATGAGTTAAAATAGCAAGTGGTGGGTCACGGAAAGGAGAGACTGACTGCCCTCTCTACGTCCCCCAGGGCAGAGAGCATCAGTCCTGCAGCAGGAGAGACAGAAACCCCACAAGCCATGTGCTGCTGTGTGGACTCATGGAGCCACAAGGTAGAACTGGGCCACTGGGAGCTGGTAAGGGCCTGTGCTGAGCCATGAGTATCTCATAATCTGAAGGTGCACAACATTAAGTAGTACAAAAAAGACACAATAATAGATTGGGAGAAACACTACAAAAGAAAGGAAAAAAATATGTATACTTTAGTAGCTTTACTGGCATATATTATTTTCCTTTTCTTTAAACAAGAGCTTTCGTTCTTCATTTTGACCTGGGCTTTGCAGATTTTCAGGTCAGCACATGAAATATCCAAGATGGGCTGAGCCACCCCTTCTCTCTTCCCATTTGCATAACTCGCCAATTTGGACAGTCATGGAGTGAGTGCTGATGGAGTAGATTGAGGCCTGGAATATTTTTCAGAGATTCCTTCACATGCAATCAGAGTGGCAGAGGAGAAAAGTGTTCCTGCTCACGAGTCATAATTAACCTGCAGCAGCTATTTCCGACTGAGAAAATAGGAGCTGTGTAGTGATGAGAACTTGTATATGACCAAGGTAGAGCTGCAGCACTTCATTTGTTTCCTTTTTCATAGGAGCAGGAAGAGTGTGGGGGATGTTTTAAAAATAGCTCTTTTCCCTCCTCTGAGGCATTTAAATTGCCCTCTGCACATACCTATGATTACTCTTTCACATAGGCGTACTCTAGGGTGTTGGCAATGAGGGATAGGATTGGGAAGGTGGGTGTCTGTACTTGGTGTTGTAAAGCAACCCATGAGGATGCCCCTAAGCCTTTGGGATCTGAAAAGATCCTATCCAATAGTACTTCCATAATAGCATTTGTAAAGTTAAACCGAGTCTCAGTGGTTGAGTTTGTTTCACACTTGGGCAAAAAGGGGCAACGATTTAGGAAAAGCTGCCTTTTGTTCAGATTGACCTGGCAAAAGCAGCATACACCCAAGAGGTCACAAGCACCAGCACTACAGACAATGAGTTAAGCCATCAACAAGAATCTTCTCTGTGTGGAAGAGAGTCTGTAGCCTGGTTAGAGACCCATGAAAAACAGAAGGCTGGAGCTTTACGCATCAATACCCTTTTCTCATCGACTCTGTTTTCTGGGAGGACTTCAGGCATTTGGAGCTACTCGACCTCACAGTGGGGAAAGGGGCAGGATTGAGTTTTCAGTCTGGCCTCAGTGGGCATGTCAACTCCTGCTTTAGCAGCCGGGGAGTGATTACAATGACTGAGAGTACTACTGGGGAACTTGGGAATTCCTGGAAAGCCAAGATCCTGGTGGGGAGGAGGGGAGGCAATAGTAAAACACGCAAGGCTTGGAGCTAGAGCAATTGGAGATTCATATAAAGGTGACTCAGGGGTTGCTCAAGCCTGCAGTGTGCCCATTACTCATTCTTTGGCAATATACCTGGAATTCAGCACTCTTGTGCTCTCTGGGCTTCTTCCTCTTATATTCACAGTGATTGGCTATACTTCCTTTTCCTAATTTAACTAGCAGGTCCGCCTTTGGGAAAATGGTGTTAAAGAGAGAAATCTGTAAAATGACATATCACTTGGTGTGATTTTACGTCTTTTAGGAGGTTTTGGAAACAGCAGCTATCTGTCCCCTTGTGTTTAACTCAATTCTCCAAGCAACAAAATCTTGGACAAAAACCACTAACACTCTTCAAATGGCTCACTTTCAAAAGAGCCTAGGAATTTTATTCCTTTGACCAACTGAGGAGAGAAAGAATGCCACAGCACTCAGCAGGGCAATTCAACTTTCACCAGCTGAGACAGAGTTAAGCTTTTAGAATTGTTGCCCCCTAAAGGAAAATAAAACACAAGGAGAAGGAATTAAGATGATCTTGCATCATTAAACAGTCATGTGCATTACTGAAAGATGTTGCTTTCTTATTGGGGCTATTAAGTATCATTTGAATAATGACTCCAGAGAGCTAAAGGCCAGAGCAAAGACAAAAAGAAACATGAATCTATCAGGAATAATAAAAAAAAAAAAATCAGAACCGGGAACAATGGATGCTTCCTCAAATAAATGTTAAAATCATATTTGTGCTTATGTATATGTACATCAGGCATCTAAAGCAGAGGAATCATCTCTCATATAAAATCGCTATTATAATTTAATGATATTCTGTAGCCTTTATGAACACTTCTCGTGTTCAGCAATAATTTATATCAGAGTGTCCAACTTTAATTTTAGTCAAATCTAGAGATTTGTACACACTCATAATAAAATACACTGAAAGATTGGTCTGGAAACTGTTGCACTTAGCTGGGAGTGCATGTTTCCTTTTCAAATTGAAGGGAATAGCATTGATGGATTAGGATTTCTGTGGCATAGCAAAAATGAGAATGGGGCTGACAAAGCAATGTGGTTTGTAAAATATTTCACCTTTCCATTAGAGGAGAATTGACTCCCGAGTTAGCACCAAATGGTGGGAGTGGGTGTAGGTGTGACTTATGTATTTTGTTTATGACACAACCTGTATTTTATGATAGTGTATGTCTTGGATTTAGAGGTAGTTCATAGCTCTTTAGTTTAAAGAATGTGCTAATCATGTAAATTTTTGATTACGAGGAATGTGGTATGTAAAATTATTACTCAGCTCTTTCTGAACACCTTGGGAGACAAGAAACCAAGGCATATGCTCATGAAAAGGTAGAAGGTGGGCTGCCCTTTGAACTATGAGTTAATAACAATGTTGTAAATTAGCATTGGAAATTTTGAGGGAAAAATAATGTAATTTGTCATAGTAATACCCAAGATGCTTTATTGCCATCAATCAATCATCTAACATGTAGGTTCCCAAGTACTAACTGTAAGAGGAATACCCAAGAAAAACATGTGAGGGGCCAGAAGTCTGACACCTGTACTAAAAGCAGGCTGTCTCTGAAAAGTTTATACAGGAACTAAAGGTTCAGAAGTCATTTGGAAACAGTCTATTCATGTTAATTGCTGGCATCCAAGGTCACAAAATGTAAGTGTGCTATCTAGGATAACATCTGTGGTGAAATCTATCTTGAGGTTCATTAGGTAAATTTAAAGTTAATAATCTACTACTTGTCACTTTACAAGAACTTCTGAAGTTTTCTCCTTTCAATTATGGCCCCTCCAAGTGATAGAAACTGTAGTTTTGATTTTTTAAAAAACAAACATTTGGTCTAGGCCAAGGTTTCTTCTTCTTTTAGGGGGAATCTGGAGTCAGATTTACATTTTTGTATAGACTTTTAAAAACAGATAACTTTCAACAGTACTAAGTCTATTCATAGCTTCACTATTTCTACTACAAAGTTGTCTAATTGTAGGTGGAGGTGTGAGAGAAAGAGAAAGGAGAGAAAGAGAGAAAAGAAATAAGAAAATACCAGAAAATCAGGATGATAAAAATATCATGAAAACTACCAGTTGTTCTATAAAGTTTGATACTAATGTAATTGCGCAGTATTGATTACCTTCCCAAATACTCCAAAAAATTTCAGAAATTAAAAAAAAAAATTTCTCCCTGCAGGGTTATTTTTTAGCTGAAATTGCAGAGGATTCTTAATATAAAAAAAGTTTCACAAAATACAAAATATGTTGATGCTATGAGAGTCTTATTAGATGAACCATTTTTATTATTAGAATAATTAGGTTCCTAAAAACCCCAGATTGAGAAATCAAAGAAATTCTTTAAGCCTGAGAAACAATGTTCATCATTCTATCCAGGGGAAACAATACCTGAGCCATTTTTACTAATTGTCTAATACTTTATGTGTTTGGGTTAGTTCCACAAATGTTTTGCATAAAGAAGAGGTTGAAAAATGACAAGTCTGCTATTATGGAAGTTCAAGTTATATTGTTTCACAGTTTTTTAAACTTTAAAATCTTAGTTCTATGACTGTTATTTATTTACTTGAATCAGAAAATTTTAGTCCCTTCAGTCTCAGTAAAGTTAAATATAACACCATGGAAAGTAAAACAAAACTCCTGCCTCACTATACAAACAAATATCGGATCTAAGCATCAAACTTAGACTTCTTAACTTTTAGTTTGAATTAATAGATAAAAATGCCTTAACTTTGGCTTGGCTATTAGGCATAGAATTGTTTCTGCGCATTCAAGTAATTGACTTAAAACCTTAAACAAACCTCTTTACCTGAGACAGTTATCTAATTGCACCAACTATCTGCCTTCATCCTGCCTGCTGCATGAGTTCAATAGACTTCCATGCGGCATTGTGGCTTCTCTGCATTTTGTTTGTTTGTTTTCCTGTGATAACCAACCAGATGATGAGAAAGGTACATAGCTCTGAGCTCACAAAATTATACCGTCATAAATATTTGCTTCCAGTTTGGGGTGCAAGTTAAGCTTATTTTGAGCCAAGCTGGAACTCAGTTCAGATGTCTAGCTTTTGTTTGTGGCCTGTTCTCAGTACCCCAGTGACAGATCAAGTCCCTTGTGCACCTGGTGAATTATGCAACATTAGAGCTTGGTAGGGAGATGAAAGGTAATTTTTTTTAACATAGCTGGTACTCAAGGTATTGTTTGAAATAAGAGGATTGTAACATTAATCCAGGTCAATATACATTTTAAATAAAACTGCAGATGCTGTTCTTCATACGTGTCCAATTAAGCAATGTTATCCACTGCTCAAATTTTGTTTCTTCTATTTGTTGTGGGAAATGACTGTGTTACAAAATGTGCAGTTCCTTGTAGAATGTTGACTTTTTTTTTTTTTTTGAGATGGAATCTTGCTCTGCCCCCAGGTTGGAGTACAATGGCATAGTCTAGGCTCACCACAACCTCCACCTCCTCGGTCAAGGGATTCTCCTGCCTCAGCCTCCCAAGTAGCTGGAACTACAGGTGCGTGCCACCATACCCAGCCAATTTTTGTATTTTTAGTAGAGACAGAATTTCACCATGTTGGCCAAGCTGGTCTTGAACTCCTGACCTCAGGTGATCCAACTGCCTCAGCCTCCCAAAGTGCTGGGATTACAGGCGTGAGCCACTGCGCTGGCTGAATGTTGGTTTTTAAAACATTTTCTTCTCTTCTCTGTGAATCAAAATCTAAAATTACAAATTACCTCGGCAGCCTATGCATTTCAGGTTTTTATTAGGGTCTCAAAAATCTTCCTCATTTGAAATGTAGCCAACTGAGTTAAAAGTTTTAATCATGGAGAATTTAGAAAAGAACTGGAGAAATTTTCCTTGCAGACAAATCTGACAGTCTTTAGCCAGTGTTAGATATGGTGCTGTAGTCATGTGGCCTTCTAGGGCCAAGTCCCAAGAATATGTCATAGTTTTGTTAGAACATGAACAATACCCAGAACAGAAAAAGTAAAAGAAGCTTTTCATTAAAGCCAACTTGCCCTGGATTTCTAGGTTCACTCATTTGCATGGAATGATGGCTGCTGTCATAGTTTTTAATAGTCGCCTGGTTTCTCTGTCTGCTGGGAGGTGATCACCTTCAGCTGCTACACACTCCTTAGATTTGGTTGGCTTTGTCAGCTTGTCATGGTCACTCTTGATCTCTAATGTCTGAGGCACCTGCCTTCAACTGACCCTCTCTATAAGCATTGACTCTTGCTCTGTCTTGCCCTTTGCTCTCTTAATAGTCACATCAACTTCATTTTTCCCAATTCAACACATATGAAGGATGAATCAGATGCTGACAGTGATTCTTAGTCAATGTTCGCGGGTTAATTTGTTCCTCACAGGAGCCTCTGTTCACTTCACACCCTAATGTTATCCCTCCCCAGCCCCCACCCCCTGCTATCACTCCCCTAGCTCCCCACCCTGCAACAGGTCCCAGTGTGTGATGTTCACCTCCCTGTGTCCATGTGTTCTCATTGTTCAACAGCCACTTATGAGTGAGAACATGCAGTGTTTGGTTTTCTTTTCTCTGTCATTTGCTGAGAATAATGGTTTCCAGCTTCATCCATGTCCCTGCAAAGGACATGAACTCATCCTTTTTTATGGCTGCATAGTATTCCATGGTATATATGTGCCACCTTTTCTTTATCCAGTCTATCATTGATGGGCATTTGGGTTGGTTCCAAGTCTTTGCTATTGTAAACAATACTACAATGAACACATGTGTACATGTGTCTTTATAAGAGAATGATTTATCATCCTTTGGGTATATACCCAGAAGGGGGATTGCTGAATCAAATAGAATTTCTATTTCTAGATCCTTGAGGAATCGTTACACTGTCTTCCAAAATGGTTGAACTAATTTACACTCCTACCAACAGTGTAAAACTCTTCCTATTTCTCCACATTCTCTCTAGCATTTGTTGCCTACAGATTTTTTAATGATCATCATTCCAACTGGCATGACATGGTATCTCAATGTGGTTTTGATGTGCATTTCTCTAATGACCAGTGATGAAAGCTTTTTATCATATGATTGTTGGCTGCATAAATATCTTCTTTTGAAAAGTATCTGTTCGTATTCTTCACCTACTTTTTGATGGGGTTGTTAGTTTTTTCTTGTAAATTTAAGTTCTTTGTAGATTCTGGATATTAGCCCTTTTACTTTAAGTTCTGGGGTACATGTGCAGACCATGCAGGATTGTTACATAGGTATACACATGCCATGGTTGTTTGCTGCATCCATCCCCATCATCTACATCAGGTATTTCTTTTAATGTTGTCCATCCCCAATCCCCCCACCCTCTGCTATCCCTCCCTTAGTTCCCCCACCCACCAGTGTGTGATGTTCTCCTCCCTGTGTCCATGTGTTCTCACTGTTCAACACCCACTTATGAGTGAGAACATGCAGTGTTTGGTTTTGTATTCTTGTGTCACTTTGCTGAGAATGATGGTTTCCAGCTTCATCAATGTCCCTGCAAAGGACATGAACTCATCCTTTTTTATGGCTGCATAGTATTCCATGATGTATATGTGCCACATTTTCTTTATTCAGTCTATCATTTATGGGCATTTGGGTTGGTTCCAAGTCTTTGCTATTGTAAACTGTGCCGCAGTGAACTTACGTGTGCATGTGTTCTTATAATAGAAAAATTTATAATCCTTTGGGTATATACCCAGTAATGGGATTGCTGGGTCAAATGGTATTTCTATTTCTAGATCCTTGAGGAATCTCCACACTCTCTTCCACAATGGTTGAACTAATTTACATTCTCACCAATAGTCTAAAAGTGTTCCTATGTCTCCACATCCTCTTCAGCATCTGTTGTCTCCAGATTTTTTAATGCTCATCATTCTAACTGGTATGAGATGGTATCTCAATGTGGTTTTGATTTGCATTTTCCTAATTACCAGTGATGATGAGCTTTCTTTCATATGCTTGTTGGCTACATAAATGTCTTCTTTTGAAATGTATCTGTTCATATCCTTCACCCACTTTTTGATGGGGTTGTTTTTTTTCTTGTAAATTTTTTTAAGTTCTTTGTAGATTCTGTGTATTAGCCCTTTGTTAGATGGGTAGATTGCAACATTTTTTCCCCATTCTCTTGGTTGCCAGTTCACTCTATTGATTATTTTGCTGTGCAGAAGCTCTTAAGTTTAATTAGATCCAATTTGTCTATTTTGGTTTTTGTTGCCATTGCTTTTGGTGTTTTAGTGATGAAGTACTTGCCTATGTCTATGTCCTGAATGATATTGCCTAGGTTTTCTTCTAGTGTTTTATGGTGTTCAGTCTTATATTAGATCTTTAATCCATCTGGAATTAATTTATTTGTATAAGATGTAAGGAAAGGGTCCAGTTTCAGCTTTTTGCATATGATTAGCCAGTTTTCCCAACATCATTTATTAAACAGGGAATACTATTCCTCATTGCTTGTTTTTGTCAGATTTGTCAAAGATCATATGGTTGTAGATATGTGGTGTTGCCTCTGAGGCCTCTGTTCTGTTCCATTAGTCTATATCTCTCTTTTGGTACGAGTACCATGCTGTTTTGATTACTGTAGCCTTGTATTGTAGTTTGAAGTCAGGTAGCATGATGCCTCCAGCTTTGTTTTTTTTTTTGTTTTGTTTTGTTTTGTTTTGTTTTTTGCTTAGGATTGCCTTGGCTATGCAAGATCTTTTTAGGTTCCATATATAAAGTTTAAGGTGTTTTTTTCCAGTTCTGTGAAGAAGGTCAATGGCAGCTTGATGGGGATAGCATTCAATATATATATTACTTTGCGCAGTATGGCCATTTCCACAATGTTGATTCTTCCTAACCATGAACATAGAATGTTTTTCCATCTGTTTGTGTCCTCTCTTATTTCCGTAAGCAGTGGTTTGTAGTTCCCTTGAAGAGGTCCCATCAGAGATTACTACAAACACCTCTATACATATAAGCCAGTAAATCTTGAAAAAATGGATGAATTCCTGGACACTTATACCCTCCCAAGATTAAACCAGGAAGAAGTTAAATCCCTGAATAGACCAATAACAAGGTCTGAAGTTGAGGCAACAATTAATATAGCCTGCCAACCATAAAAAGCCCAGGACCAGATGAGTTCACAGCCAAATGCTACCAGAGGTATAAAGAGGAGCTGGTACCATTCCTTCTGAAACTATTCCAAACAATACAGAAAGATGAAATTCTTCCTAACTCATTTTATAAGACCAACATCATCTTGATATCAAAACCTGGCAGAGATACAACTAAAAGAGAAAATTTCAGGCCAATATCCATGACGAACATTGATATGAAAATCTTCAATAAAATATTGGCAAATGGAATCCAACAGCACATCAAAAAGCTTATCTATCATGATCAAGTCAGCTTCATCCCTTGAATGCAAGGCTGGTTTAACAAATGCAAATCTATATAAGTAATCCATCACATAAACAGAACCAAAGACAAAAAACACATGATTATCTCAGTAGATGCAGAGAAGGCCTTCAACAAAATTCAATATCCCTTTATGCTAAAACTCTTAATAAACTAGGCATAGATGGAACATATATCAAAATAATGAAAACTATTTATGACAAACCCACAGCCAATATTATACTGAATGGGCAAACACTGGAAGTATTTCCTTTGAAAACTAGCACATGACAAGGATGCCCCCTCTCACCACTCCTATTCCATATAGTATTGGAAGTTCTCGCCAGAGCAATCAGGCAAGAAAAAGAAATAAAGGTATTCAATTAGGAAAGAGAAAGTCATATTATTTATTTTTTAACAATAAGTATATTTGAGAACTAACTACATTCCATTTTATTCATCCAGTTCTACATTTCTACCAAACAATATGGCTTCAAAGAATTTCTTTTTCCTCTTATGATAAATAATTTTTTTTGTCCTGTAACTACTCCTTTTGGTGACTTACACACTGATATGTAAATGTGAACTCCCTTCCCAATTTCTATAAGCACACCATGCAAGAAGGGGTATTTACATCTTAATAATGTATGATGTAAGAACCTAACCCTGAATACATTTTTGATCTTTGAATTTTAAATACATCAATAATATTTACTTTGATGTGAATGTATTTTTCACAAAAATATCAAGGTTTAGAATCACCAGTTGGTTAAATCACCATTTTAATTATTTTTCTAATTATTTATTGAGTTCCTGCAGTGTTCAGGATATGTCAGCTTATGTTTAAGACTCAGCTGGTATGCAGTCATCAAAGAGTAATTTGAGAGCAACATTTATACATTTGATCTTGTGCATAGTTTTCTGATTACATGCTTATATGATGCTACTGAATCAACCACAGCACAGTGATGTAATTGACATATGTGCTTGTAATTAACATCATCCATTTATGAAACCCACATCTATTGAGAATCTACAATGTGCAGAGAGTACGGTGTTAGGCTCTGGGAACATGCAAATGAAGAACTCATGATCTTTTTGAAGGAAGGAAATAATATTTTGTGATAACAATTACAATCCAATGTGATGCATAGATTAAATATTAAGTCCAGTGAAGACAAAGTTAAGAATGTCTAACTTAGTTTGGGTTGGAAGGTAGAAATGGCCCAAGAAAATTCGCTTGGGAAGGCATAAATCAAACCTTTAAATGTGAGTAAAATGTACTCAGTAAAATGGGCTAGAACAGGCATTTGGACAAAACAAATACACTGTGAGAATTAACTGAGCTAGAGAACACTGAGGCATCAGAGTAAGAAAACTACAACATCATATAGTAATTTACCTTATACAGTATTCCTTCCTTATCCACAGTTTTCAGGTAACTATAATCAACAATGGTCCAAAAATATTAAATAGAAAATTTCAGGAATAAACAATTCATGTTTAAATTGCATGCTGTTCTGAGTAACTTGATGAAAACTTGCATTTCGCTCCACCCTTCATGGGATGTGAATTTTCCCTTTGTCCAACATCTCCATGCTCCATAGGCAACCAGGCCATCAGTCACTTAGTAGCTGTCTCTGTCATCTGATCGACTATTGTGGTATTGCAGTGCTTCTGTTCAAGTCACTCCCACTTTACTTAACAATGTGTCCAAAATGCAAGAGTAGGCGTGCTGGCATATTATTAAAAGTGTTCTATTTTATCATTCACTATTGTTGTTAATATCTTACTGTGCCTAATTTATGAATTAAAATTTTATCATAGGTATGTATGTATAGAACAAAACATACTATACATAGGGTCTAGTACTATCCTCATTTTCAGGCATCTACTGGGGTTCTTGCCTTCCCCATTTGCAGATAAGGGGAGACCACTTTATTAATTAGAGAATAAAGTCAATGTGTATATTATCAAAAGAAATACGATTATGTATTTTTGGTGTTTATTTTTGTGGGTTATTGAGTCTGTTTGCTGGATATAGTCCTGTGTCGTGGATGATGCTCTCAGGGGCCTTATAGACTGGGTGAGGCTAGGGATTTACATTAGAAAGACAAGTGTCAATTAAAATTATATTGCAGAGGCATAATCTGATATTCTGATTTCCTTACTTGTGTGCAGATTTAAAGAGCTGGATGTCTTTCCTTTGAAAATGACTGTATTATATTATAATAGAAGAGCTGAAAAATTTCTGCACACTTCTTTTTTTTTGAAACAGCGTCTTGCTCTATTGCCCAGGCTGCAGTGCAGTGGCACAATCTCAGCTAACTGCAATCTCCGCCTCCCAGGTTCAAGAAGTTCTCCTGCTTCAGCTTCCCGAATAGCTGGGGTCTACAGGCGCACACCACCGTGCCTGGCTAATTTTTGTACTTTTTGGTGGAGGTGGGGTTTTACCATGTTGACCAGGCTGGTCTCGAACTCTCGACTTCAAGTGATCCTCCTGCCTCGGCTTCCCAGAGTTCTGGGATCACAAGCATTAACCACAACCTCCTGACACTACACTTTTAATTTGTTAAAAATAGTATATATTTGATATTCACTTGCTATTGATTACAAATTGACTAGCTTGTTCTCAAAGACATACACTTTACTCAATAGGCTTCTGAAGGGTTTACTGTGTGTTAGGCAATGGAAGTGCAAAGATAAATGAAGTATATTCTTGACATTTAGCAGCTTACAATCAAATCAGGAGAATGAACAATCTCTACTTTGACTCCTCACTAAAGCTGTAATAAAGGAAGCATAAGGTGCCGTGTGGCAAAGGAGAGCAACTAGTGCTTGCAGAAGAGCAATGAACTTCATGAAATGGGGCCATTTGATCTGGGATTGAAACATGAGTAGGAGTTTATCAAGAGAATTCCAGGCACAGGAAGTGTAAAGGGGGATAAGGAGGTTAATTTTGATATCCACTTGTAGTTTGGGCTAGCCAAAATGAAGAATACAGCAGATACTAGCAAAAGTGGACCATGGCGTTCACTCACTTTATGAAGGACTTTATACACCATTAATATTTGTATTATACGATAGCACCTACAAAATATTACTGTACTAACGGTGTCATATGCTTTACATTCTGTGCTTATTTGGTTTTATTTTTTTCTTCTAATTACTTAAATTTCAAAGATATTTTCACATAATTGTTCATTCTAAAGCATGCTAATACGAAATACTGTGTTTATTTATTTATATTTGAGAAAGCCCTTTCCACATGCACTCCTCTGTAGCTCTTCACCGTCTTTCCTCATTAACCTAAGCCTTCCTCCAGACTGTGGAACCTCTCCTATACCAAATTGCCTTCCTGTCTCCAATCCACAGGGCAGTGCCTCCTGTACTACAATGATGTCCCAGAGCCCCTGTACCTGTGCCCAAATGGTGCCCACTGTCCCACCTGGTTTCAAGATCCTACCTGCTTCACTGGCACCATGGACGCCTTCGTAAATATCGTGAGGCACAAGGGCACCAGGACCTTCTGGAGAAGCCTCCCCGTCACCCTGGTGATGACTGTGCCAGCTACCACCATCTACTTCACTGCTTACCACCAAATCAAGTCCTTCCTGTGTGGTCGATCCCTGACCTCTGACCTCTTTGCACCCATGGTGGCTGGCACACTGACCTGCCTGGGACAGCCCCGTGGAGCTCATGAGGACAAAGCTGCAGGCTCAGCACGTGTCATACCGGGAGCCGGGTGACTGTGTTCGAACTGCGGTGGCTCAGGGTGGCTGGTGCTGTCTGTGGCTGGGCTGGGGCCCCACTGCCCTTTCAGATGCACCCTTCTCAGCCCTGTACTGGTTCAGCTATGAGCTGGTGAAGAGCTGGCTGAATGGGCTCATGCCAAAGGACCAGAGTTCTGTGGGCATGAGCTTTGTGGCTGGTGGCATCTCAGGGAAGGTGGCTACTGTGCTGACTCTACCCTTTGACTTGGTGAAGACCCAAGGCCAGGTCACACTGGGAGCAATGGAGGCTATGAGAGTGAAGTCCCTGCATGTGGACTCCACCTGGCTGCTGCTGCGGAGGATCCGGGCGAGTTGGGCACCAGGGGATGCCTTGCAGGCTTCTTTCCTCCGATCATCAAGGCTGCCCCCTCTTGTACCATCACAATCAGCACCTACGAGTTCGGCTAAAGGTTTTTCCAGAGGCTCAGCCAGGACCAGCTTCTGGGCGGCTGAAAGGGGCAAGGAGGCAAGGACCCCATCTCTCCACGGAGGGAGAGAGGGCAGGAGGAGACCTAGCCAAGAGCCTTTTCCTCAGCACTGAGGGAGGGGGCTTGTTTCCCTTCCCTCCCAGTGACAAGCCCCAGGGCAGGGCTGCCACTCTGGGTGGCCCAGGTCTTCCTCAGATCCTCAGATGCAGATTCTTCCTGCTGATTCTGTCAAGGGGATCATCACTTTTCCGCTCCCCAAGTTCAAGACCAAACCTTCAGGTGCCCCCTTCCTGTTTCCCTGTGTTTGCTGTAGCTGGGCCTGTCTCCAGAAGCCAAGAAACCCTCAGCCTGGCATAATCTCCCTGACCCCTGTTAATTCCTTAAGTCAAAAGATGATGAACTTAAAAAAAAAAAAAAAAAAAAAAAAATCACCGTGAAATCACACATGCCTGTAAAGTCACCATGGATCCACACTGCCTTTTAAATTGTCATTCTCCTTTATATGTGCATAAATGAGACACAAACAGGTGCACCTGGAGATCCCTGGGCTTCCATGAAGGGGCTATGGTCTCAGTGAATCTGGGAATTCATTTCAGGAAGACAGTCTTTTCATAACCCCAAACCCAGTGAAATACACTCACTAAAGATGATCACATTTGGCAATGGACAATAAAATGTAATCCACAAAGTTTCACATTTGAACAAAATGATACCTTTGTATTACTTTCTCACATATTTTCCTTTCAGCGAATCTTAATACATGTCACTATGAGAGAGGACAGATAGTAAAATTGTTACAAGTACTCTCCAAAAGTATATACATACTAAAAGTTGTCTGCTTGTATATATAGTACATAGCACACATACACACTCATACACAATTTTTATAAATGTGTAAACACATATTTTATGATATGATGGTTAATACATTAAACACTTCAAAGAGCTTTGATTTTATAATATACTTTTTCATCATCCATTTTCATATTTAATATATATTAAAATTATTATTATCATTACATGAGATGATCCATGACATTTCTGATGTTAAAAAAATCTACTTATGCTAGGCGCAATGGCTCACGCCTGTAATCCCAGCACTTTGGGAGACCGAGGCCGGCAGATCAAGAGGTCAAGAGATCGAGACCATCCTGGCCAACATGGTGAAACCCCATCTCTACCAAAGAATACAAAAATTAACTGGGCATGGTGGCGTGCGCCTGTAGTCCCAGCAACTCGAGAGGCTGAGGCAGGCAAATTTCTTGAACCCGGGAGGCAGAGATTGCAGTGAGCCGAGAGTGCGCCACTGCACTCCAGCCTGGTGCCTGGTGACAGAGCAAGACTCTGTCACAAAGAAAAAAAAAAGTCCACTTAATCTCACAGGTTTACAAAATTATCATTTTAAATGACTTTCTTCTTTATTTGCTGAAAGAATTAGTGGCATCAATTTAAATCTTCTCCTTTGTTTAAAAATGACATTCTGATGTTTCAGAACTAGAAAAAAAATTTTGATTTTTCCAAGAAGCCTATTGTATAAGATAAAGGCACAGGAAGGCATTTTTAATATCTCCTTGAATTTAATACAAGAATGAAGAAAAAGTCTTTTATGTGATGTGGAACATGGTTTAAAATTCTCCCTTATCTCTTATCCTGACATTCTTTCCAAAGCAAAATAGAAAGCTGCCACTTTGGCCATTTTTGCCTCTCCACCACCATGCTCAGGATCAAAATCAAGAGTCACTTTCTTTCTTATAGCTGCATCTTCATGAGGACTATACTAAATATATATTGCAAAATCTAGAACAAAACTTGTTTCAACACCATGCACTTGAGAATGTATAGTAAATATAGATTTCTCATGATTTAGCAATTAAAATGACTTTTAAATCATTTTGAAAAATAGGTCTTAGAAGTTAACCCTGGTACAGATATTAATTTCAAAGCAAAGCTCCTGGTTTATTTTTACCCTCTAAAAAAGCACACACTTTTTGGTCATTCAAGTATTTTTTATGATTAGGATCCAGCATATACAACAGGCAAATAGTATTCATCAAGATTTTTCTTTTATGAAATGTCAGATTTTCCTATGGGAATATAGTGTTTGCTTTGGGTTAAACTTTATCTAGTCTTAGAGATATTGGAACATTCAACTAAGCCTCAAGCGAGAGGTGGTTAACATGAGGAGTAGATAAACCCAGCTGTATAAAATAAAGCCCTTGACCTAGAATAGCTCAGATTTCTGTGAATAAACAAATAGTCATATCATAATACTGTCTAGTAAGTGCTGTTCCAGAGATACAATAAATTAGGTAAAAATGATCAAAGTGGGGGCTGCACTCCCCCAGCCTTTCTTGGAATAATGCTTTTGAATGAACCAAATGAAAAGATGAGATTCTGCACTGGTTCCCAGATTATAAAAAGAATCCCCCATTGCAGTGTCTCTGTGTAGTTAGAAAGCACAGACATCCTAGTTTCTATTACTTTCTGACTTCTGGTTCTAATGGGCCATCTGGTTCACAATTCTTCTGTAAGTAACTTAATGCTTTGTGTAATTAAGAGGGCATATGCTTCTTGTACAAAAATCACTGTTAGATCTCCTTTGCATGGCAGAAACCAACATGGACTCAGTCCTGATACCAGCTTTAATCTGCTGCCAATAAACTTTAAAGTTACTTAATAACATTCAGAGAAAATGATGATGTGTCTTACAGTTACCAAGATAAACATAGGTGTTATTCTACATTATTCTGAGACTCTCTACTCAGGGGAACTTAGCACCTTGCCATTCACCATACCCATTTTCTACCAACACACTTTTATGGTGACCATTTGACCAGATCTCAAGCAAAGCTAAAACTCTCTTTAGAATCTTTTTATTCTTTCTGCATTCTACTTACTTTATAACAACATTCCAGCTCACTGAATTTTACCATCTCAGTGGGAAATAATCTTTTTTTCTATTAACCTAGTCTCTGCAAAGTAAGAACTGCAGGTGTATGGTCAAAGAAATGTGAGTCATCTTTATAATTTTATACATGAAGGGGACAATGTATATCACTATTTTCCATGTTCTGAGAATGGACTTTGTTTGATCTTGATTCAAAATAGCTATAGAATTAAGCTCTTTATCTTGAATCCTTTTTCTGGTTTAAGTTGCTGGAAGCATGGTCTAATTTCTTTCCTTTATTCTGTTCAACGCATGTTAGAGACATCAGAGAACACTGATTTTTTACTCAAGGAGTAATTATCAGAGACTTTGGCTGGAAGTCAGTTTGTGGGCTTCTGCTCATACCAAAATTCACTATAGGCACTGGGAATTTTGAAACTTAAAACTACTTAGTATCAAAAGCAATGTGATGTATGAGTTCATGACTTAACTTTTATCTATTCTTTAGAGGCATGTATTAGATTGCAGTAATAATCATAATTATTCTGTACTTCTCATATCCATGGCTTTGCTATGTAACATTATAATAACCTCCACCCATGATTAGAGAGAACTTCTCTATCTGGACTTGGCAATGTAATTTACTTCTGCCCAATAAAGGAAGCTGAAGGAATAGTGCTCCAATTCTGAGCCTAGGCTTCAAGAGAACTCACATGTCTGTAATTGAGTTACTATGCTTCTGTCATAGCCAGAAAAGGACATTCCTGGCAGCCTGTCATTCCTGGGAGAGAGAGGAAAGACATGTGCAGGACAGCCAACCCACATTTAGATGAGAAACTCGGCTAAGATGCACTGTACTCTATAGATGCATGAGAAATACAAGTTTATTGTCCAATACTATTGAGGTTTAAGGTGACTCGTTTAGCAGCCAAGAGCAATTAGTCTGCATTTGGACTGCTCTAAATAGAAATCCAGTGCCAGAGGTGGCTATTCATTTTTTCATAAATCCCTATTGAAATCTACTACAAAAGTTTTGTTAGTTAGCATATCATTTGTTAGAAATAACTTTTTATGCATAAAATGAGTGGTGTTCAAAATATGTCACTGGTCCTACTACAAAAATGATTTGGGTCATACCACACAGATAATCTACCCAAGCAGGCTAATGCCTTTGGAATCAGCATGTTATCCTTTCTTCATGTAGAACTATGTCTCCTGTCCTGATTCTAGGACTGACTAGATTACAATAAAATAATAAATAAAAATGAATAAATGACCACATGATACATTTTGAGTCTGCTTGCTAATAAACATTTGCCTTCTTGGAAAATTGTCCTCAGACCTGATTTCATGATGAAATATAGAGATAGTCATTCATACTTTGTACTAAATACTTCTGGCTCTCCAGCTTCTATGGCACATTGCATTTTTAACCATTTCATGTTTGTTGTTAAGATGTTGGGAGAGCCACTTCTTGAGTGGGTTTTTAATTGCTGCTACAAAATCTTCTAGGACTCTTTCCCTTTGTCTTCTGCTGTGGTCATGGGCAATGTTTGATTTAACTGCTGTCTGTTACTCTGGATCGCAGAGTGAGGACAACAAGGACAAGGTCAGAAATCTCAGCGTCCTCTAAACGGACCACCAAAGCCTTTATTATTTTAGCCTCTGAGACTTGGGAATTGCTTCTTTCTCAGCATCCCCAAGGATCTCACACCATTTGGTAAGAAGGCTGTCAGGAAGAAGAGATACAGCTGATCTAGCATTCACTTTTCTCTAGTCACCTCCAGTGAATAACAGCAGTGGAATTTGGAAGCTACTGGATGGACAATTTGGCAAAGGTGATGTTGATCTATTTCTATACCAATAACTAAATGCAGCTGTCTCTTCCCAGATGAAAAATACTTATTGAATCTTTTTCTAGACTGAGAATCTGCTGATAGGGTGCTAATTCTTTCTCAGTCAATAAGTAGATTGTCTTGAATAAAATGTCTGATTTCTCATGACTGGATTCTGCTCTGAAAGTGGAGAGAATATTTGGTTTAGAAGCTTCATAGTGTTTAGGAATAATGACAGGGGAAAATTTTGGGGGGAAAGTTAAGATAGTTAAATAAACTTAGGATATTTTTATTGTAATTTTATTTCAGCAAATAGTCTGGGCCAATCCTGGTGATAGTCTTTGCACCCCAGCTGGAAAAATTCCCTAGCTCTCAGGAAGTGGTGAGTCTCAAAAGCTTTTCACCTCAGGGCTGTGGAGACAGGAGACTGGAGGATTTATGAAACATATGCATAATGCATTTCAATATGCTTTTCATGTAAGCAATCTCATTTAGTTTTTCTGCAATACTCTGCCTTAAGTATTATTCTTCCTATGAAAGATTCTTTATAAGTAATTGAAGGTTAGGTTAGATAAATTGGCCAAGACCACACAAGGAGAAAAAGTTAATAGAACTTTAACCTGCTCTTTATTATCCATGTGTCATGTCTTCCTTCTGCTACAAGCTGCCTTATCTTCCTCCTCACTAGACTCTCCCTTGAGGCACAGGGGATAATATACACTTAGTCTACTTTGGGCATATGTGGACATTCACCCTACCTCATCAAGCACAAGTATGCAAGTTATATACAGTATGTTTTGCCCTACAATTATTTCCACCTGAAGATATTTAGTCCTTCTCTGGTCCCTCTCATTGGTCTACTTTTCTTTCTCATTCTTTAGGTTTGCTTCTTGCTATTTCATATGGTTTGGCTGTTTGTTCCCACCCAAATCTCATGTTGAATTGTAATCCCCAATGTTGATGGAGGAACCTTGTATTAGCCAGGGTTCTCTAAAGGGACAGAACTAATAGGGTCAATCAATATATGAAGGATAATTTTTTAGGGGAATTGACTCACACGATCACAAGGTGAAGTCCCACAATAGACTGTCTATAAGCTGAGGAGCCGGGAAGCCAGTCCAACACCCAAAACCTCAAAAGTAGGAAAGCCAAGTTCCAAAACCTCAAAATTATGGAAACCAAGAGCCCCTGGCAAATCACTCTTGTAAGTCTAAGAGTCCAAAAGCTGAGGAAGTTGGAGTCTGATGTTGGAGGGCAGTAAGCATCAGCACGGGAGAAAGATGGAGGCCAGAAGACTCAGCCAGTGTAGTCCTTCCACATTCCTCTGCCTGCTTTTTCCTAGCCAGGCTGGCAGCTGATTAGATGGTTCCCACCCAAATTGACAGTGGGTCTGCCCAGTTCACTGACTCAAATGTTAATATCTTTTGGCAACATCCTCATGGAAACACCCAGGAACAATACTTTGACCTTCAGTCCAATGAAGATGACACTCAGTATTAACTATCACAGACCTGTGAGAGGTGATTGGCTTATGGGAGGAGATTTTCCCTTGCTGTTCTTGTGATAATCAGTGAGTTCTCACAAGATCAGGTTGTTTACAAGCATGTAGCACTTCCCCCTTCACTCTCTCTCCCTTCTTCTGCCATGTGAAGAAGCTACCTGCTTCCCCTTGGCCTCTCCACCACCATTGTAAGTTTCCTGAGGTCTCCCCAACCATGCTTTCTGTACAGCCTATGGAACTGTGAGTCAATTAAACCTATTTTCTTTATAAATTACTCAGTCTCAGGTAGTTGTTTCTAGCAGTGTGAGAATGGAATAAATATACTACCTTTTCCCTTTCTATCTTTTCCCGCTTTCCCTGTACTTTCTCCATTTAGCACAGTTTCTTTAGGGAATTGGTGAGAAGAAAATGAGTTAGAATTAGATCATTGGGTAAGTAAGTGTGAGAAGAAAGCTGAAGCTTTTCAGTTTTTCTTCTCTTCTGACCAAACAAAATGAACTAAGTATGATTGAAGGTAGCTTTGTGTTATTTCTAAAGGCCAAGTGATTAAACATCTGATAAGTGTACTTTCTTAAAATGCAATTCAAATAGAGCAGAACTTATCCCTTATCTCTTTATAAACAGCTCCTAATTATGAAAGAAATGAGCAAAGAAGGTGTTAGTCTAGTCTCACACACTAGAAACTGATAGGATTATACAGTATATCCTACCATGAATATTTGTGAAATGTAGACATTTTAAGCCCTGGCTACTTAGGTAACATTTATCACTACATTTACATGAGATTTACATTAAACTTCAATCCCCAACAAATATAGTCAGAAGATATGTTCATATTCCTTAGCATACCTTTTGCAGGAAAAAAAATCACAATTTATTTCACTGATTTAAAATAGGTCAAGAAGTGGGAAGTTCCAGATTTAGTTTAATCAGAACCTAAATAATGTCAGCAAGGATCAAAGAGTTCTGTTTTGTCTTGTTTTTTTTTTTTTTTTTTTCTTTTCTCTGCTTTAATATCTATCTATAGTCCAGCATTCAAGATAGCTACCAGAGTTCCATGCATCATACCTAGGCACAGCAATGTAGTGCAACAAAAGAGACCATTCTTTCAATTGATTAACTTTTTAAGAGTGAGGCAACCTCTCCCAGGAGCACCCTCTACAGAAACCTTATTGACCTGTATTACACTCCATCCTCATGCTTAAACAAAATAGATTGAATCTGACTCATTCTTGAGGTTGGATAGGGCCAGCCTTTCTTATAGAGGTGTATGTAAACTACATCAGATTCTGTAAATAAGAAAGCAGGACAAGCAAACTGTGTAGTCAAGCAAAAATGACTGCTACAGCATTTGAATTTGATTATATATTACAATTTTTTTCTATTGCCATTCTTGCCAAAACTTATGAGTTGGTTTTCCAATAAAGTTGTTTTGTTATTATGTTGGTGAGAAAATAATAGATTCCCAGATGAGAACACTGGGTGGAGTTTGCAAACTCTCCTGATGTCTGTGTGAGTTTTCTCTAGCTACTCTGTTTTCCTCCCACAACCCAAAGATATGCATGTTGGATTCACTGGTGTGTGTAAATGGTTTTAGTCTGAGTGAGTGTGTGTATATGATTGCACCCTGCAAGGCAATGGAGTCCCATGAGGGTCAGTTCTCCCCTTGTGCCCTGAGCTGCTGAGATGGGCTCTGGCTCCCTGAGACTTTGAAATAAAATGAGTGGGGTGAAAATTGAAAAAAATGAATGGGCACATGACCAGAAGTATACCACAGAAACTTAACTCTCTATCAGTTAGCTATAGTAAATTGGTTTTGGTATACATCATTTTGCTTAAAGTCACAGTTTCCAAAAACATGTTGATGATGTTAACTGAGGACTTACTGTATAGATTTAGTATTTGTTTACATAACAGGAAAACAAAGAGATGATTTCTATATTGCATGCTTCTTGACCTTTTTTTTGTTCTCTCTCATTATCTAAAATATTTTCGACTTTAATTTAGAGACAACATCTTCTTCCATTTTGCAGCTCACACATAGCAATTTTATCATCATCATACGTTTAACTTGTTCCAGATTGATTAGTCATGGGTATGTATTGCCAAGAACAGTGTGTTATATAGAGAAAAATTACTTCAGGCAAGAAGCATATGCTTATGTGTGTGTGTTGTAATGGAGAAGTGAAGACCCAATTTTTTGCAGTCTAAAGAACAACGTTCAGAACATGTTCAAGTTGCTGTAGGAAACCTTGAAAGGAAGAAAACCTTAGTCAAGAGTGAAATGCACCATATGTCCTCCAGTACTAGGCACAACAGGGAGTCAGCCTAATAGCTATCTTAATGCACCCTGCTATGTGCAGGTATTGGAGGACATATGGGATATTTCACTCTGAACTGTGAATTTCCTGAAACAGCTTTAATATTCTTTTAACGTAGTTTGTGTGGACCATTAAATGTAAGCAGAGATGCTTAAAGTAAAGGGGGAAACTTTCTCTCACCCACAGTAATCCAAGGATGTTTATATGTCATTAATGTGTGCTTTTAAATATTGAATTTTTATATATTGAAATGTTATCTGCTCACTCCCTCTTGTTTTTCTCTCCCCTTTTCCCATAAGTTTATTATTTTCCTCTCTTCATTTCTCAGTCCTAGTGCCTTTTCCACTTTTCCTATTTTCCTAGTTACCAAAGGGCACTATTGAAGAAAGGAGTGAAAAAAATTTCAGGTTGTTTTTAAAGTGACAGTTTGCATATTAAAACTGGTTATGTATATTTTATTTTTAAAATATTGAATAAAATTTGGATCTCAATCTCCAGTTTGGTATTTCAAACATATTAGCTAAAGAAATCAGCTGTGTCCATAATCTCCTGAGGAGTCAGGTTTTTTTTTTTTCCTCCCCTCAGGGACATTTTATACTTGTTCTGAATTCAGCACAGCCAGTTCTGATTTGCAACATGTGACTTAGACACCGTTTAGAATGCTTAGATTCAAACAAAACATATCCCAATTGGGAGAGTGAGAAAAAAAAATCAGTATGAGCGTGAGTGGAAAGTAAATTATGATTAAAAAAAACACATCAATCAATAGTCAAGAATATGTATGAAAGATATACTTTCAGAAAGACATATTTGATATGAAGTTGATTTGGCATAGATGTGACTGCTAAAGAGACAGCTCACCTAAAAATCAATGAATATGATTAATACCCCAAATAAGACCCAAATGACACTATCTTATAGAACTTTTATTTCTCAAGGCTGTTGGAAAAAAAAATAAAATCTACAGCACTAAAGGACTCAAATAATTGCTGCTTTAATAATAGATCAAAGTTAAAAAAGAAAATGCTAATATGTAATAGACCACAAACACTATGCAATCAGATGACATTTTATTATACTTTCAGTAATAATAAATTATTATTGTGGTAAATAATATAACTACTGCTTTATTTTATATATAAAATGTGTCATTTAACTATCTGAAGAATACACTTCTGTGGCATTAAATATATTCACAGTGTTGTGCAATCATTACCACTATCCACCTAGACAACTGTTGCATAAACTTCAACTGAAACTCAGTACCCAATAAACACTAACTTTCCATTTGCCTTTATTTCTAGCCCCTACTGGAAACCATTCTGCTTTATTTCTCTATGGATTTAACTATGCTAGGAACCTCATATAAGTGGAATCATGCAGTATTCGTCCTTCCGTGACTGGCTTATTTTATTTAGCATAACGACCTCAAAGTTCATCTTTGTTGTAGCACATGTTCAAATTTCCTTCCTTTTAAATGCTGAATGATATTTCTTTGTATGAATACATTACATTTTGTTTAATCATTCATCTACTGATGGATAGATGCTTACTTTCAAATTTGACTATCATGAAAAATGCTGCTATGAACATGGGTGTACAAAAAAATTTTCCAAGTTTCGACTGTCACTTGCTTTGGGTATGTAGCCAGAGGCAGAAATGCTAGATAACATGGTAATTCTACATTTCTGTTTCTAAGGAATCTTTGTACTGTTTTTTTTCCTCAGCCACAATATTTTTCATTCTTATCAATAATGCACAAAACTTTCACTTTCTCATTTTAAATGAATTTACCTGACTTAAACATACATGTTTCTTTCTTTCAAAATACATTTTTTTATATTTTTCTTGGCTGTGTACTGAGTAAGAGATGGCCTTTATTTCTCTTTAAAGATGTAGAAACTGAAATGCACACACAAAGCTGTTGCAGCCAATAGTTGTTAACAAGGCCACCTGCTCCCAAGTCAGATGTCTAGGTTTCTGGTAATAAATAAAGTTAGGTAAGAGCAGATTAGGCTAAAAATTTTCCCAGCCTTTTCTTTTTCTTTTTTTTTTTTTTTTTGGTGAGAAGGGCCATTACACTCTAGTATATGTCCTAACAAATGTTTAACATTAAGCAAATAGCTTCCTTAGAGAATGAGACAACATTAAAACTATATCGACTCCACTTGGAATGTATGATAATATAAGAAAAGTTTACTTTTGCTCAGTTTCTGATAAGAGGATTAACCAAGTAAAACTAAGTAAATAAAATATGATATAGTCATCTACTTGAGAAGATGTGCTACTTAGTTGGCATAAGTATTTCTGAAAGTTTGTATAAGATCTTTATGATAAACAAATTTCTATATGTTGCTTATAATAGGATCGTTATCAGTATTCATTATGCTGTATTTTGCTGTATTAGATAATATTTCAATGTGTGTTATATTTCAACATTAATGCACCTTTTTAAAATTAATCTATTCAGATTTGTTTTTCAATTTGCATCAAGATTCCAGTCCCTTACCAAACTGATGGTCTTTTGTGCATATGTAGCAAAGGGAAGCAACTAAAGATCCGGAAATCTAACCACTGGCTTTTCAACTTCATTCTCTCCTAGGTAGTGGCACTCACTTTGGGGAAAATGATTAAACCTTTTAACTCTTTATTAGCTATTAATATCTACAAAATGAAAGTGTATGTCTAGAGCAGTGCTTCTCAAACTTTAACACGCACATAAATCACCTGGGACTGTGTTGATAATGTAGATTCTGACTCAGCAGTTCTGGGATTCTGCATTCCTAAAAAGCTTTCTGGTTAAGATAGTGTTCTTGGCCCACATTGAGCAGAAGGGCTAATCTTCTTTTCATATTCCCTACCTACACCATAGGAGCACATGGTGAAATTTTTTAAAATACCAAAACCTGAGTCCTACTCAAAACAGTTGAATGAAGCTCTTGATGTATGGTCCAGATACCACATTTTAAAAGTCTGAAGCTAGGACTGAGAACAACTGTACCAGATAATAATTGATTTCTGTTCAAGCTCTACGGTGACCTTCCTAGACAAGACATATTTTGTAAAATCATGTGTTCGACTGCAAAATGTGACAACCTGTCATCTAAAGGAGATTGATAAGAAAACAAATAATTTTTCAGATAGTGAATTTATGTGAGTGCTAAGTATCTTTCACTGAAAGTAGAAAAACAAGAAAATCGAAAAATGTAATTGAATACCACCAAAAGTACCAAAAGGAAAATAAGAATCTGCTTTAAAAAAAATAATATGGCTTCATGCAAAGTTTGTAACATGAAGCAAAGTAAAGGCGAAGGGTCAAGGTCACATTTAATTAATTATGGGAAAGCCACATGTAATTAACAGCTGGGCGGGATAAATATCCATGTCTGTGTACTTATAAAGGTGAAATGGATCTGTTCAAGAGTGGGCCTCTGATCACAGAAAAATGTTCAGTTTTTCTTAGTTGAGCTAACCAATCCTCTGGTCCCATGGGGCAAAGAATATCTTTAAATGACCAAAATTATAATGAAAACCACCACTCCCTTTGCTGTACTCTCTGCTCAACCCCTTCTTTAGTTTTCTTCTTGCCATTTATCACCTTCTGATATATCATGGTACAAATTTCCTTCGTTTACATTCAAATATAGTAGCAACAACTTTTGTCTAAGTTCCTTTCAGAATTTGAGGTGCCTACAGCAATGACTAACACAAAATATCGGTGTTGGGTAAATAATTAAAAGAAAACAAGTTAGAGTAGAATAACAAAATTTGGTACAGAAAAATAAGAAGTGGGAGACAAAGAATATAATCTAAGACGATCTAAGAATCCACTCCGAGTCTTCCTACTGGCTTCCTACTGGAATCTTATATTGTTTTATATGAAAGCTTGACTTTATAAACTATTGTGTCTGAAATAATTTTAAGATATTTATATCACAATGATATAATTTAAAACTTTTAAAAATCTAAAATTGTTTAAGCAAAATATTTTATATAGTTTATGAGGTACTTAATAAATGATTAAAATCCTTAACTGATTTCAACTGTGGAAAATTACTTTTGTATCTTAATAAGATGAACGGAAAAGCTTTCAAACGATGAAATTTTTTTTCTTCTCAGAGAACTCAATAATTGTATAATTAGATATTATTCTATCCTTTCAGAATGCTGTTAATTCTAATATGAAAAATAAAAACAGATTTTTATTATAATAACATTAGAAGAATTAGCAATCATGAGAACCCAACAATGGGCTATAAAAGAGTATGTTTTGATAAAAGAGTGACACTTTTGCCATGTTCTTTCAGTATAATATATGGTGCTTTACCATCAGGTGTGACCCAAAGAGAAGTGAGGCGAAAGGAGACACAGGCAGCCATGGTGTGGTTTACAAACCATGGTGTGGTTTACATTTATTTTCTGGTTTAATTGGATCTTCATTAGCCTAAAATCTTCAAAAGCAATTTACAGGGGTGGATCCACTTAACTGACATTTTTTTTATACTTACTGATATTCTATTCTATTGGCTTTGTTTTTCTTTTTATCTTCTATTCTTTAATGTATGCACAGGAGGGAGGAGTATCTGACTACAGCAGTTGAATTCAGATGCTAGAAAATTATATTCTGTGGTATCTATGATAATGCTTGATAAAATTAATTTTGTCAGTATGTTTTGATAATTATAGAATTCTAATTCTTTTATTTTTAAATTTCTGTGTAACTTTTTTTATTTTTAATTTTTGTAGTAGTTGTAATTTTAGCTTTCTTTCTACTGAGCTGTACCATTATTCTGACTTTCTCCTCCCTATTCCAAATTAACATCGTTTTGGCTTCAGAAACCGAAATCAACAAGTATCTTTTGTTTCTTAGAATACTGCTGACACAAGATAGTAGAGTTAATTTGTGTTAACAGACACTTGAATTAAATTGTGAATTTTAGGGAAAATATATTCTTATTTGTGTTTAATAATGTGGTTAAATCAATGGAAGAAAGGAAGTGACCACTTGCAAAGAGAGACCTATTTCCTCTCCATTAAGTTTAACTGCAAACATTTCAGACATAATGAATCACTGCCGACCATAGGCCACTTCTTCGTCATTCTGTGGTCATTGTGGTTGCTTGTGGGTGTAAGTGTTGTATCTTCAATTAGTTGTTTCAAGAAAATTGTAAGTGTACTTGTGAATACTGTAGGAGCTCTTTGCCAGTTGCTCATGAAATTGGAAAGGAAAAAAAAGCTCAAATAACTTTTTAGAACCTTTCAGCCTACAAAAATCTAAAACTTTTATGTCATCGAAGTTAAAAACTGATCTCTTTATTTTTGCTTCTCCATCTTTGTCAGGCAAAACAATCTGAAAAGCTGTTTATGAGAAACTTTAAAATGTACTTTGGGCAAACCACCATAACTCTATTTTAAAATTGTTTTGCAAAGCCCTGGGCAGTTCAAAGAGCCAAACAAACAAATAATGTAAAATTACTTTAGTTGTTCTCAAGCTTATAAGCATCAGAATAAAATGAAACAGGCTGCTTTAAGTGGGTTGTAGAGATGTGGAAAAGATGCCAAAACAAGACAGAATTTACCAGTCATTAGAAAAGAGAGGGAAAGTCATGGGAAGTGAAGTCACAGAGTCACGCTCATGAAAATGAACGTATTTTCTGAAAGGAAATATTTTAATTGATGTTAGTAACTAGAGTCTAAAGGCAAAACTGAAACAAGGCGAATTAAAATGTGAAATGCCTAGAATAAATTTTCTTTGTTACTGGATATCAGTAAAGAATTCAGATTAGTGTCTATTTGAACTTGAATTTAGTGTTTAAACTAAGAAGATAGAAATAATACGGGTTGGGAAGTGGAACTTATTTGTCATATTTCATTATGAACAGAAATAACTGCTAATTCTAGAATATACATAGTTTTAAGAATACGATATCTATACAGTCCTAGATTAAAAAAATGAAGTGGCAGAGTAAAAGAAAAAAAAGTCAAAACACAAACAGAAACACCCAGATACATTGCTGTATGCACAGGTATGTATATAAAAGCAAAAAAAAAAAAAAAGGAAAATAATAAAGCATATAAAAAAAATTAAGTGATTACTTAGCTGATATGAGGTAGGCTAGACCTGGAGAGAACTTCTCTTACATAATTTTAGCTTTTTACCAGCAATCATGTACTGATTTTTTAACAATTTTTAGCAAAGTCTAAAAAGACAAAAGGGAAAAAAATTTAGGTCTTTGACATGGAAAATGCAAAGCCAAAAAGAGATTAGTATTTTCAAGCTTCAAAGCAGGTAGGGTGAGCAGAGGCAACAAATAGGAGAGCCAAAGCTGTGAACTTCACAAGCAAGTCTCCTTCATGGCCTTTGAATTTTCTTTTTCATTTGCTTTCTTCCACATAGTCACATGGCTTAAAGCTCTCCCCACAGATATTTACAGAACGGATTTGCTTCACTTCATTTTTGTCCGCGTAAAATGTCACCTGATTGACAGTCTTACTCCATTTTCTAAAACGTTGCCTGCCACCTTCCCCTCACTCCGTTACTCCTTAACCTGAATTAGTTTCCTTCATAGCACTTATCAGAATCTGACACTGGTTTATGTATTAGTTCATTACATGTCTCCAACATTAGAATGGAAACTGTGAGAACAGGGGGTTTGGCTTTTTCTCCATCTTTTCTATCACCTACAACAGTGCTGGGTACAGAGTAGTACTTAAAAGATACGTATTAAATAAGAGAAGGAATTTTACTGATGATGTCTTAGACATGCTATTAGGAGCAACAACCAAATAAGAAGGAGTCTAAAGTAGATTGACAAACTACAATAAAAACAACTTTTAAAAGTTAACTATGGCCAGGCACAGTGGTTCACATCTATAATCCCAGCACTTTGGGAAGCCAAGGCAAGTGGATCACTTGGGTTTGAGACCAACTTGGGCAACACAGCAAAACCGCCTCTCTAGAAAAAACACAAAAATTAGTCAGATATGATGGCATAAGCTTATAGTCCCAGTTACTTGGGAGGCTGAGGAAAGAGGATTGCTTGAGCTCAGGAGGTTGAGACTGCAGGGAGCTATGATGATGCCACTGCACTCCAACCTGGATGACGGAGTGAGACCCTGTCTCAAAAAAAAAAAAAGTTAATTTTAACTAATCCACTTAAAGGGATCTTTACATTGTATCTTGCATTTTATATTTCAGTGAGATTTATAGTCTCTCTAGATAGTTAATGAAGAATTTTAAATTGGAAATCGGTGTAGCAGAATTGTGGCTTAATATAAAGTCTGAACTATCTCTTTGTGGAAAGGCATCTCTTGACTTGTATGGTGGTCTCTAATTTATCATCATTTCAACATAAGGCTTCTAAAAGAATCTGTGAAGAAACAAAAATGACCTGAAAATACTGTAAAAGCTCCAAAACAACCTATGTAGAAATGCAATATATTAAAAATAACTCTTCATTCACAATGTTGAACTTTTATTTTCCATGTTCCCAAATTTTCTCCTTAATTATTTACTGGGCATCCCTTTAAGCAAAGAAGAACAAACATATTTAAATGTGTGGAAAATATACTTTCGAAAAAGCAATAGTTACAGTGTTTATGTCATATTGGGGAAAATCTTGAGTTTTGTATTTGATTTTATATACCAAACCAAAATCAATATGAAATTCTGTTCATAATTGTTCAAAATTGTCCACAATGCAAATTTCCTCTTCATTATAATCACCTGGTGGTATTACATGTGCCAGCTTTTAAGTCAAACAACACTTGTTTTGAATACAATAAAAGGTGAAAATAGAATTTTTCACAACTAAAATGAAAATGCAAATATTGGGGAGGATAATTTATTATTATACCCATAATACCCATAATACAAGAAAACCCATGAGATACTGGTGCTTTATTGGTTTTCTTTACAGATTTTCTCATCAACCCCCCCCCCCGCCATAATTAATCTGGCTTTGTTGTTGGTTAATTGAGAGATTGGATTTACATATAAAAGTCGCAAAACATGGTTTTAAAAAGGATTTATGTGTAAAAGTTGTATAACATGATTTTAAGAAGTAGCAAATGAAATAGTGAATCTAAATTATAAAATACTTCAAATAAGCATATGAGACAGCAGCATTATTATTATTATAAATGCTCAATACCAAAAGTAGATTAAAATATAACTGTAGTAAAGAAAGAATGAATGCACAGGTAAATATTAATCTTTGAATACTTAATATTATAATAAAGTTGTATTACTTTGAATAGATAAAAATGTTTCTAATCTGATGGAGTGTGTGTGTGTGTGTGTGTGTGTGTGTGTGTGTGTATGGATGTGTATTAATAACCATAGAGAATATAGTATAATCATTATCTGATGACTTAGAATCTCAGAATCACTCAAGGCAGTCTGGGACCCCCCACATCCTCACAGTGTTGAAATGTGTCTAAAAATTTGGAATTATTCATAAGAATGCAGCTTCCTTCGTGTCCACCCAGGGATGCCAAAAAATAAAAAAATAAAAAAAGAATGCAGCTTCCAGAACCTCAGAGCCTAGAATTCTGGGTATTAAAAGCATTTCTCAGCCAGGCGTGGTGGCTCATAATCCCAACACTTTGGGAAGCCAAGGAGGGCAGATCACCTGAGGTCAGGAGTTCGAGACCAGCCTGGCCAACATGGTGAAACCTCGTCTCTACTAAAAATACAGAAATTAGCTGAGTGTGGTGGTGTGCACCTGTAATTCCAGGAGAATCACTTGAACCCAAGAGGCAGAGGTTGCAGTGAGCCTCACACCATTATACTCCATCCTGAGCAACAGAGCAAGACTCTGTCTCAAAAAAAAAAAAGTGTTTCTCTAATCATTCTTACATACCCCAGATTTTGATAACTATTCTTTGGCAATATTGTGAAAGATGCAATAATTCAATCATTATAATAATGGTAAAAGTATTAGCACTGGTAGCTAACATTTCAAACATGCTCTTTATTTACCATCATTCTGCTCATGTTACATGTATTAACTTCTTTATTAGATTCAATTGCACCATGAAGTAGATATTGCTTCAAATTCCATTTTGCTATTAAATAATGTGTAGTACAGAGAGGTTAAGTAATCTTTCCAATGTAACACAGCATGTAAGTGGCAGAGCCTAGGGCTAACGTAGAACAAAGGGAGCCTGATTTTTTTAATTTGCCATATTAGCCCTTTCAGAATTCCTTCATGTCTAACCCATGACAAATATTGTGGGTCAGAGGCGAACACAACACAACCCATTCTCAAACAACCTTCAGGACCAGAGGGAAGACAGACAAACTCTGAGACAAACTGCAAGTTTGATACAGAAATAAGATGATCAGAGAGGGGAGGTAAACTCTTAATGTCTATAGGGAAATTTTACACCCAGCAGGTGACTGAAACTTAAAGATTGGGTGAGAGTGGCAGATAAGATGATAGCAATATTCCACACAGTACCAGTCATGTCTACAAAATCACAGACTGTGGCAAGTTTAGAAAAAAATATTTAAAAATGGTACAAATTTATTGTGTAGGAAGGGGACAGATAGAGCAAGGTGATGCTGGAGAGGTAAGTTGGGGAAATCATGAAGGAAAGGGCTTCACTGGAGGTGACTGTTGCGGTCTTTCTGCTCCTTCTTTCTGCTCCTTATCTCAGCTAGGTCTGAGCTCTTGTCTCACAACCAAGAGAAATCAGGTGCGCAGACACCAGAGAGTGAGTGGAGTAGAATTTATTAAGCAAAAGGAACGCTTTCAGCAAGAGGGAAAGCGGTGGGAGGTTCCCCTGCCTGAAGGTGGGAAAGTTCCCTTGTGAGGCTGGGTCCACAGCCTCTTATGGACTCAGAATGGGGAGTGCATGGTGATTGGTTTGTGAGTATGCAAAAAAGGTTAAAGCAAAGACACCATTCAAAGGTCAGCAAGACAGTAGAGAAAAACCAATCAGGAAATGGTAGATATATTTAAAATAAGTGAAGGGTGGGGATCCATCAGAGGAAAACATGCAAAATGGGAAGACAAATTTTCAACCTGGTTTGAGAATTTAACTTGTAGTTCGCCTTGCAAGCTTTAAACTCTCTCTGACTTGGAGGTGGGGTTTCACCTGGGACCCATCCCCATTTGCCTAGACATTTGGCTGCCTCCCGCCATGCTCACGACCAGCCTGCAGGCTACAGTTGTACAGACAAAAATACCCCCTTGAGTTGTGCAGGGAAAACCTGCACTAATGTATTCAGTTGGGGAGTAATCATGGGAGGCAGTTAAAGAGTTAAATAATAAGATTAGATTTACTACAAGTTTAAACCGCTGTGCTGTGATGCACACACTCAAAAATCATAACCTACCTAAACGTGGTTGAATTTGAGATTGAATGTGGTCAAGTGTGATTTGGTCTAGTGACAGATAATTTGTTTTCCAAAATGAGCCATTTTAAGTATACGTTATAAAAAGAACTGGAAAATAGCCCTCTGCCATAAAGTTCCAGGTTCACCTAGACTCTTTGCTAAGTTTCTTTAAAATGTTGTACCTTTATCAACTTGGAGGCAATGAAACTACCAAAGAAAAAAGTGACAATCTCAAGAGAAATAGTCATCAAAAACAATATGGATGTCTATATTAACTTGAGGCATGGTGGACACAGTGCACTTCTTGAATCTTGCTGTATGTAGTACATTTTGCTCAATTACTTGAGAAACAGATGTGGGAAAGACCATAGTAAGTGAAACAAGCTCAGGTCTGAATACTCCAAACAATTGGGTTGGTGGACAGAGTAGCTCTGCTGCAAGCAGAAGATCATTGGTAACAACTGCTTGCTTGGAAGGCATTTTTGAGCAATCTCCAAAGCAGGTTTCATTCCAAATGATACTGCAAAGTAGGCAGGAGCAAAGTGCAAACTTCTTAAGAAACTAGAAAAGTGTTAATGGAAGAGCAAATGAGCTCAACATTTCAAACCAGTTGAGTAAGGAAGAAAAATGTATGTAGGTCTCTGGGGAAGCAAACTTTGGAGAGCACTGAGAGAATGATTATAGATGGATTGATAGGAAAAGAGAATAGAAAAGGTTAGACTAGGTTAAAGAAAAGAAAAAAGAATAGGAGGAAAAGAGAAGGAAGGGAGTGAATAAAAAGAAGAAAGCATTTGGATGCTGTGAAAATGCAAATAATCAGAACTGTTTCTGACTTAATGAAATTGCTATCTAAAAAATGCTAGCCAAGATTCAACCACATACTGATTTGAGGCCAAATCTTTCTTTCATTTATAACAATTTAACAAATTCCATGAACCTTATTATAATTATGATTCATTAACCTTTTATACAAAAAGTCACATTATTTATTCAAGGTATGGCTCTAATTATCTAATATTTTCATATTTTGCAAGGCTTGGGGTAGGTAGGATATTCATGTACAGATAAATGTGAAATAGGAGAAATCTGCATCTACTTGCAAAAATATGCTTTAATGTGCTTCCTTAAAAATAAATCTTTAAAATTGCATGTTCCTGGAATAGGGATAGATTTTGTGTGTTGATTTGGTTGTTTTACTTTTGTCATGACATCATTGATTTAGATAAAGAATAGTAATAATATTGTATTTGTTTGCATTGGGAATTGTCAACACTGAGATAAGTGTTAATAAATATTTTTTAACTTACTGTAAATTTTGGCTGGAGAATCGGTGGAATGTTTGAGTTTAACCTTGGCCTTAAGCTCTTTTCAGAACTACAGAATTGATTTTGTAAGAATAGTTTATAAAAATATCCAAAGTATCTAGGTGAGGAAGCAGAAAAGTGCCTGAAGAGTTTTAGTGTTAGCTAGTGCAATGTAAAGTAGTGAAGAATAAAACAGTTAAACTGTATGCAGAAAGAAAGGCTGATGGGATACTGTTTCCCATTCTTGGCTCATACTTGATGCTTGTAGCATTTGTCTTGCAGGGTGATTATCCTGCTGCCAAGAGTCTTTCTTTTCCCTATATTGTCCTTATCTATCATTGCTTAATTTGACCTAGCCCAATGTATTGAGTGAATCAAGAAATGTTTTTAAATTGAGCAAAATTGTTCCCAAGTCACTTTGGTGCAATCCATAATTTTGTCAGTGGGACCACAAAACATGAAACATTGAAAGGAAGGACACTGAAAAGGAAATCAAGCATTATCCTGCCTCAAGGAACAGGTTATGTTTGTGTGTGTGTGTGTGTGTGTGTGTGTGTGTGTGTGTGTGTATAACCTGTGTGTATATATATATAACCTGTTTTATATATATATATATACACACACACACATATATATATTTTTACAGGTTTTATATATATATTAAATATATATATTTAATGTATATATGTACAGATATATATTAAACATATGTATTACAGGTGAGATATATATATATATATATAACAGGTTTTATATATATATATATATATATATATATATATATATATATGTAAGAATGTGTGTGATTGTGATCTCTGTGTTTCAAGAAAATATAAAGATATACAAAGCAAGCATGCAATAGATGAGACGGAAGCAAGGATACTGCGCTATAAAATTAGACTATAAAGATTCTGCAAAGGAGACAGTGAAAAACATATAATACAATCTTCTGGTTGGAGATTAAAAGATCAATTATCATAATAATATTCCTAATTGTTCTGTGTGGACTTTTAAATAAGGTGTAGTTGTTCACATTTACATTCCCCAGCAAGCCTGTGAGACAGAAAACATAACGGTGTTTCTACTTCTAAGAGAAAGGAATTGAGCCTCAGAGAGATTGCCAAACTAGCCAAGGTCAGGGTGAGTGTCTGTTCTTCAACACAGAGTCAGTCCTCTGAGTTCACACACTTTAAAAATCAGTCTGAAAACAAATTTAAGCCTTCATTTAAAATGGGAGTGTGTGACATTAAGTATAAATAAATAAGAAATACTAGTTCACATGGTAACATACATTTTGCATGAGATGAGGAAATATAAATGGGTTTGAAAAGGATTGGATGATTTTTTTCAATATCCACTCATAAAATCTGGTGCTGGTTTTAACTTTCAAGTTGATCTGAGGAAGACCCACTGGGCCTCCCAGGAAGGTTCCCCTTGAGCTCCTGTCAATACCAATGCTTCTCAAACAACCTGCAAATCCTTTGATGTGGAAAATTTTAAGCTATTATTAAGGTTCTGTTTGTGGTAAGATACATCAAATGAGTCACGAAGTATGCTCAGAAAAGAATATGGGGTAAGAAGGTTGAAGTGGAATATAGGTTAAAATTCTATGAGCTCTTCCAACAATTTTTCTGGGAATGTAAGATAATAATTACAATGGAATTATCATGGAAATATATACCATATTCCCCATCAAGTGGTTGTGACTGATGTATGAAAGAAACATTCTTTTCTTGAAACCACAGAAAAAAATCCATGACAAATCTGACATATGCCCCAGTACAGCCAAAGCATATGATTTTTCTTGATAGAATCATAGAAATAAGATCACATATTTTGGGAGTATCTTCTAAGAGATTTAAATATAAAGTAGTGTGTGAGGAAAGGCAATTAGAACTCAATCCAATTCGTGTGACACGTAGTAGCTCTATGGTTACTGCTAAACCATTTTAGAATACAATGCTCTGATATGCCCAGTGAAGATTTATTAGAAACAGAAAATACACTGTTGTAACCACTGGTACTTTAAGTACTTAGTGATAAAGTAGCCAGAGATAGAGGGAGTAGAATTAATTCACAAACAGTTGGCTTTGTCTGTGTATCATCTGCGGCTAGCCTTTTAAGCCAGCAGACACGCGGCTGGACCTGGACACAAGCAACCATAAGCTCAAATGTCCAGATCCTTTTCATTTCTAAAACAGAGTTGTTCAGACTGTTGATCACAGTGCTATAGAAGTTTACACAAGCAGTTTTGGGAGAATTCTCTCTCTCTCTCTCTCTCTCTCTCTCTCTCGACAGAGTCTTGCTCTGTTGCCCAGACAGTACAACCTGGGCTCACTACAACCTCTGTCTCCCAGGTTCAAGAGATTATTGTGCCTCAACCTCCAGAGTAGCTGGGATTATAGATGCCCACCACCAAGCCCGGCTAATTTTTGCCTTTTTTAGTAAAGACAGCTTTCAACCTGCTGAGAAGGCTGGTCTCGAAATCCTGACCTCAAGTGATCTGCCCACATCGGCCTCCCAAGATTCTAGAATTACAGGTATGAGCCACCGTGCCCAGCCTTGTCTATAGACACTTTTTTAAATGAAATAGATATAAAAAGAACAGGCAATGCGCAAATGTGTCTTGTGAACTAAGGGTAAATATACAGTACAATAGTCTCCCTCTATCTGAGATTTGCTTTTCACCATTTCAGTTATCCAAGATCCACCATGCTCTGAAAATATTAAATGAAAAATTCCATAAGCAAACAATTCATAAGTTTTAAATTGCCATTTGAGTAACATGATGAAATCTGACACTGCCTTGCTCTCTGGACCTGGGTTGTCCAGCATCTCCACCTATATGTGCTACCAGCCTATTAGTCATTTAGCAGGTGTTTTAGATAACATGTCCACTGTCACAGCATCACAGTGCTTGTGTTCAAATAATTCTTATTTCACTTAATGACCTCAAAGAGCAAGAGTAGTTATGCTGCCAATTGGGATATGTCAAAGAGAAGTCATGAAGTGCTGTCTTTACGTGACAATGTGAGAGTTTTTTACTTACTAAGGAAAGAAAAGAAAAATCCTATGCTGAGATTGTTAAGATTATGGTGAAAATGAATCTTCTGTTCATGAAATTGTGAAGAAGGAAGAAGAATTTATGCATAGTAGGGTGCAGTACTATTTGTGGTTTCAGGCATTCATTGGGGGTCTTGGAGTGTACCCCCAGATGATAAGGGGGACTACTGTAGTTTTCTGAAAATGTTTGTTTGAATTAACATTTGTGTGGAGGAGGAAAACGTTGGATAATGGTGAGTCATGGAGATTTGTGTACAGTTTTGGAAAGTAAAATGTATTTCTAAATGTGAGTAGAAACTTAAGAATAACACTGCCCTAGGCAATGATGCTAATGGCATTATGGAAAAGTTGACAGAAAACTCCCACTGTGGCTGCCCTATACCTTTGGGTTTCCCCAGTGTTACTTTTGGGACTCCAATTTAGGAGCATGTCTCCTTCTACCTTCCATGTCAGCAGAGCCAACCTTAACTTCCTATCCTCCTATGTGCAGACTTTATTCAGGCTCCAGGCAGCGGAGCTTTCTAACTTATCTCTTTGTTGCTCAGCCCATTACACTGCTCACAAATTAATTTTTCTGAAACCCCTCCATGCTCAGAACTCTCCAGTTGTTTTCCATATGGTCAAGATGAATTTTAAACTCTTTAGTATGGAATATAAAAACTTTTGGATCAATTGGTCCTTACTAGTGTTTTTCAGCCTCATTGTTATCGAAACCCCTAAGATCCAGGATAACAAAACCACTCATCAGACCTAGGATGTAGGGGACTATTTCCCACCTCTGTGCTTAGGCCCAGTGGCTGTCCTTGTCTACTGTTTATTTCTCTCTTTATAAACTGATAAACTTTTAGTTTGTTCCCAAGTCTGTATTCACATGTCACCATCTCTGAGGAAGCTTCACCGATATTCTCTAGCCCAAGCATCAGTAAGATGATTCATCTTTTTGGCCTTCACGATCCTTTACTAGGTTGTCTCTCCCGTTATATTGTATATAACCTTTTATTCCAAGTGTTCAGTACAGTATGTGAAACATAGTAGAATATTCATCTGTATTTGTTGAATGAGTAAATATCAATAATCATGGATATAATACATATAAAATTATGAATATTTGATGGATACATTTATTTAATTGTTCTGCTTTTTCCTAAAACTAATAAATATTAATTTATGTACCAACAGTGCAATATTGAAAATGTATTTGCACATGATATAATAAAACCTTCATTTAGTACACATGATGCTTTAAGCCCTGTAAATAAGTGCTTGCCTAAGCTGTTCTTGATGAGTTATTATTTTAGTCTACACAACGGTAAAGAGAAATGATTTGTTTGTATATTTATAAATAGTTTCTGTGTCATGTGTTTTTGGATTTTTTTGGTGAAAAGAGGGATAAGCAATGCAGTGACAAACACAATAGAGAGAAAGGGAAATAATGAGATTCTTAAAAGAAGGCAGATATGTTCTAAATATATTTTTACCAATAATTTGGGCTGAAAAGATATTTGATATCTTCTATACAGTATAGAAAGTTTCATCAATTCAGTCATATATCGTAAAGGATGAGAAATACAAACACAAATTGTTCTTTTAACTTAAAAAAATAGAAAAAACTAAATTAAAATGAGCACTATGCTTTTTAAATTTCAATAAAAGGAGAATGATTACCAAAATTAAATGAACATTTTGACCTTTGGTTATTTTGTAGAGTTTTGGTCGTCTTCTTTATAGATTAATATATAATTTTTTTTATCCTTTTAGCATGCACCATAAATTAGATCACTTTTCTTGGCATGTAGTGTTTCAGTCACACTACTGCTATAATAGTTAATCAAAGGGGGATTGAATCCCTGTCTTACTAATGTAATCATATATAGATATTTCACACTAATGTTGGCAAGTGTGATCTGAAATACTGGACATATGTGTAACATAAAAGATTAAGCTGACATCTGTGTTTCCAATAGTGTGGCTACCAAAGACACAAAGAATTAGGGAATGACAAGGCTGGAAGTCAAAGTACAGTGTTAAGAACAGGTTTGGGAATTAAGGCAATGACTAGATTTTATGAAATCTTTTTTTGTAGACCCCATTGGGCTTGACAGTAATTCACAGGTATTTTTATTTATTATTTTTAAGGAAGGAATATAATATATATCAGCTCTTGCTTTGGGTACTTTTTTTAAATAATCCTGTAAAGTGTATACTCTTAAAATTTTTTATTGTCCATGAAATTTGTTTATGACTCAAGAAATATATGCATATTCCTCATTTTTCACCCTGTATTCAAAATACTATTTCCTCAACTAAAATATGAACTCCTTATAGGCGGGAATATACCCTTAGACTGACTATAGGGTTTCCTTTCTAGGCCTCTGTTGTAGAAGACCCTATTCTGGCCCTGCTCCATGTCTGCCCTTTCTTATGAAGCAGAAAGTTTATGGGGCTATAGGGATATGCCCCCTGGGCATAAGGGACCCGTGCCGCACCCTTTTGCTTCCTAGACTATGCCTCTACTGACTGAAAATGAGCATAAATTCCCAAATCTAGAATTTAAGGTCTGGGCATTATCTAGCCCCTGACTCCTTTCCTGGTACCCTCTACCAAGACAAGTGGTTGGGTACTTGTTTTATTTTATACTCTGAACATGTCCAGCTCATCTTTGCCTCAGAATGTGGCACCCAGATGTTTTGTTTGCTTCCAGTGCTGGAATCTCTGTTTTGAAGACTGGGTTCTTCCCTTTGGCCAGGTCTCCACTGAAACATCGACTCCTCAAAGAGTATTTCTCAGATCAACTGTGGCAAAGGGATTCTTTTATTAATATTTGTTTTTGTGTATGTCTGTATGTGTTTGTGTGTGTCCATGTGGAATGCAAATTTCACTAGAGCACAGTTTTGTCCTCTTTATTACTGTCTTGTCCTCTGTAAACTTTTGGTGCCCAGAATGGCAACTAGAACATGAGACATACTCAATAAGTATTTGATGAATCAATGGTTATTAGATGAATTATCAGTATAATCTACATGTTCAATAAATGTATAATGTTTGAAGAAATAAAGCAATGAATTAATAGTTGAATGAAGGGTTATTTTATTCTCCTGACTTCCAAAACATACAGACATTTTACTATTACACAGTACTCATGCTCATGCAATAAACCCTACTGGCCCCTACAAAGGCAAGAGAGTTGGCTGTACACTGTATATATGGCAGTAAATTCTTTATCTTCCTGGCTTTGCATTATGACATGACACATCCTCCCACCAATAAGTGGAGACTATCTCTCCTGACTTTTCATCTCCATCAGTCATGCTGCCATGCTGCCTACTTTGGCCAATGAGTCATTGGCAAACATACCAGCAAAAAAACTTTTCTTTTCTTGCTGCTCTGGAAACCACTGAGGCCACCATGTGAAAAGATCAGACACTCTACTCAATGGTAAAAAACATGTGGCTCTATCCCCACATTAACTGAGGTAACTGGCTACCAACTACCATCTGTATAGGAATGACACAATCCTAGATCACCCAGCCTTTAGTCAACCCACCAAATAACTACAGATATATGATTGAGATCAGAAGCTAGCAGCTGAGCTGGCTCAGTTGAGATATCATCTAACCAACTCAAAAAATTATGAATCAAATACATGATGATTGCTACTTTTGGTCCCTAAGTATTGGTGCAATTTGTTATATGGCAAAAGTAAACTGACACTGAGGCACTACAGAAAAAAATAAAACAGGTCCTGTTATAACTGTGTTTTCATAAATTTAGGTAGCTTTTTAAAGTGTCAATATTGCACTCAAATACAAAAAAAGTCATTTTGCAATGGCTGCTTTTAAAGGCCTCATTAATAAAATGTCTTACTTGTTTGACAGAAAAAGAAAAACTAGAATTTACCATATATAATTGAATTTGATAATGAATCATTTTTATATACCTCAAAGGTATATTTGAGTGACTAAGAGAAAATAAGTTCCATGTTGATTAGTTAGAGGTTGAATTAAAATAGATGAAAGCCTAACTTTCTCTTAAATGCTGGCATCACAGGATTTGCCATGATTGTATTAAGTTTGAAAGAACAGCAGTGAGATTGCAGTTTTAGAATGTTCTGCTTAACCCACAGTTCAAATATAGTTTGATATTATGATACTAAATTTATGGGTGAAGATCAAATCATCTTAACGTCATTGGATAGCATGTTTTAATACATACATTAACAAACACCATATTATTCTGCTTAAAAATCATTGAAAGTTTTGCTGAGAAAAGTTTTGGCCTCCAAGCATATTTTAATGAATGATTTCAATACCACACTAAATCTGATACGTGAATTTGAATTGCTAATATTATAAAAATTTGCTGCCCATACTGCTACTGTCGATGCTCACTTCTGCTAAAGCAGATGTCTATTATCCATCTTGCCACATACACATTAAACTGCTAATCTAAGGGATAAAAAAAACTGAATAGCCTATTTCTCTTGTTGTTATTGTTACATTGAAGAATCCCTAAGATGTAATGGTGAGGCAGACTTTTATCATCATAAAATTTTTTTATATTGGTATGTATTCAGTTCTAACATTCCTCTAGCTCACTAGGGTACTTTGAACTGTTTTGCCAATGGCAATATGTTCAATCTGTAGTATTATGTTCTCCCAATCAGAAAATCATGTATGCTATTCCTATGTCTCATATAAGCATCCTGTCCAGGCCATTGCAAAGTACCATCTGCCATATAGGCACTATCATTCGAATGAAGATGTTTCTGATCACTTAGTAGGAAACAAATGGTGGACAAAATCACCATGACACAAAAAGGATGAATGTTGAGAAACATTAAGTTTACCCTGCCACCATGGCTCCCTTGTGGAAATTACTTTTAGTTTGTGATTAGTGGTGGGCAGGTAATAGCTGCCTACTTGGTATATTCTGAAGTTATGTAGAACACCTGTGGATTAATAAGAATCACCTGTCAAAGAGCAAATAAATACGTGGATGAATCTCTGCTCAAGGCCTTCAGTCCTGGAATGCTGCAAGCCCCACAGGCTCTCAGGCTGTTCGTCCCCAGAGTAGATCCACTCTGTTGGCTGTCTGGGTGTCTGCCTCTCACTGTCTCTCAATACTTTCAGCCCGCCTGGGTGGGAGTCTCCCAGCTGAGCTGGTTCTCATTAGATGAAGAGATTGGGAATAGAATCCGTCTGTCCCTTCTGAGTCAGGTATGGACTTTCAAATAGACAAAGAGCCACGTGTGGTGGCATATTCCTGTAGTCTCAGCTGAGGCAAGAGAATAGCTTGGGACCAAAAGTTAAGGATGTAGTGCACTATGATCATGACTGTAAATACAGAGATCCTGTCACTAAAAAAATAAAAGCTTCCGCATATATCCAAATGTACATATCACCCAAATAAAACTGTTTTAGAGTAAGATATTTTTCTCCTCTCAAAAAATAATATTTTAGACTGAAAATATTGGGAAGGACTCATTCAGTCTTGGCCATATATTCTGAACCTTTACCAAACATTTTAAATATTCCTACTGTGGTGGTTTTTAAATGAATCCAAAAAGTCTTTGATACTTCTTTTCTCAAGAGATACAACTTTATTCTAAATGTGGACTGAATTTAGTAACTAACTTTTAGTGAAGAGACACTAGTAGATGTGATGATGTATTGCATCTGAGACAGAGTCCTAAAAGGCATTTTGCCTTCCTTCTTGCTCTGTCTTGGCTAAAGCACTTTTGGAGAAGCCAACTTCCATATTATGATGATGTTGGAGCAGTCCTATGGATAGGTCCACATGGCAAGAAGAAAAGAAAGTCTCCTGACAACAGCCATGTTAATGAACCATATTGAAAGCTTATCTTCTAGCCCCACCCATGCCTTTAGATGACTGAAGCCTTGACCAGAATATTGAGTACAATTTAAGAAAGAACCTGAGTCATAATCACTCAGCTAAGTGGCTCCTGAACTCTTGACTCACAAAAAAGAGTGCGATAAGAAATGTTTATTTTTTTTTAACTGTTAAGTGTTGGGGTAATCTGTTAGCAAGAGATAACTAGTACATCCACTGAAACAATCAATTAATTCAATAAAGACATTAAATAATCTTTTTTTAAAAAATGTTGATTTTCAATATCTTTGCTCCCTTCAAAATGGGTAGTTTGGCTGAAATGTTTTCTGCCTTTCATAAAATCTGGTAAGGTTATCTTAGGAAGAATTATCAAAAAAAATTGGGCAACTAGGAAAAGTACTTTATGTATAAAAATGTATGCATAAACTAAAATTATAAAAAGAATCGAATTAAAAAGTTAGAGTTAGGGATATGTGTATAATTATGAATAAGTATGTATGCAGTAGAGTTACCTGATCTAGGATGCTCTTACTACAAACTTACAGGCACATAAGCATCTTTTCCCCTGTATATTTATATCTGTACTAGCATATGAGGTACTTTTTCTTTGAAAGCTTGAAAGAGGAAATAGTTTGTAATTGGGGGATGTGTTAGGGTTTGAGAAAGAAGGAGGAGGGGGAGAGAGAGAGAAAAAAAGAGAGAGGGAATGAGAGATTGTGAGAAATTGGCTGAGAAGTCCCACAATTGGCCATGTGTTAAGTTGTAGATCTAGAAAATCCAGTGTCAGTCCAAATCAAAAGTTCAATTCCAAAGGTCTAAGAACCAGGGAAGCCAGTGGTTTAAATCCCAGTCCAATCCCAGAGGTAGATACAAAGAGTTATTCCTGTCAACTATGACTTGGGGAAAATGGGTAAAAGTCCATCCTCCTACATATTTTGTTCTGTTCAGGTCCTAAATGGATTTAACAATGTCTGCCCACCTGGAGAAAGACAATCTACTTTGCTGAGTAAAGCTATTCAAATGCTGATCTCATCCAGAAACACTCTCACAAACAAACCCAGAGAAGACATTTAACCAGATATTCCTTGATCCAGTCAAGACGACACATAGAATCAACTATAACAGAGGATGATGCTAATAGTGAAAGACTAAGTAAAATATAAGAAATTGTGTATTCCATGGTCAGCCCCCAAGGTTAGATTTGATTTCCTATGGTAGAGAAGAAAGGGCCAGACCTAGGCTGATAATCACCTTGTGCCCAGAGTCCCATAAAATATTAAACTGAATGAGAGAAAAAAAATCATTCTCCCATCTTTCCTACAAATCATCAGTACTTGGTAGAACATAAATTACCATCCTTAGGAAAAAAGAAATTTAGAGGTCACATAATGAACAGTGGCAGGAAGGCTCCAACATTTGGAGTCACAGACACTGCAGGGGAATGAAAGACACAAGAGCAAGAGGAGGGAAACAGGGCAGGCCCTATGTGGTGACTGCAGTCAACAAGTTGCTCATGTAAGACCCTCCTTTGAGAATATCCAGAAAAACTGATGTATTCTTAAATGATTAATCTCTCAGTAGCTAGAAATCCTGTGGGTGAGAAAGTGCAATTATTTATGGTCACAGTCCAGGAGGTCTTGGATATGCATTAAAGTTTATAAATAAGCCTCCAACTTCAAAGTGTTTCTTTCCTCCCTCCCTTCCTCCCTTCTTTCCTTCTTATATTTGTTTTCCTTTATTCTTCCTTATATCTAACCTGCCTTCTTTTTTGTTCTACCATTCTTTTATAATCTACATTGTTGGATTACTTTATCTCTAGCATCTGGATGCACTGGCTAAGAGTTAGGACTCTGATTCAGGTTGGATTTAGTGATGTGGGCTTCTTGCCACACATACATACACATACACAACCTGCTTCATGTTAGATGCCTCAGCCTATTTTCTAACCCTACTAGGGGTTCTTTTCACCATACTCCACGGTCTATCACACACCCCTGGAATCTAGAAAATTTAGTAATCATCTTATGTCATTCCAGATTTTAGTTTCTGGGGTTTTGAGTGTTACCTTGAAGACTTTCTGTTGCAGCAGGTTGAAACTTGGCATACATTTTGACAGCCAGATGCGATATTTCTTCCTGATTGCTTGGCTCATAGTCACTTTAATAATGAATTGTTTTCCCAAGTAAAACTCAGTGGAGGTGCAACATCTGGTTTCTAGTGAAAAAGCTGACTTAATTTACTCAAATCCCTGGTGTGATTTACAAAGCTCCAAAGAAGGTGGAATACTTTGACACGTTGTAGAATACTGACTGACTATGTCTATATTGGCAAGGGTTTTCTAAATGGCTCATTTAAGGCAATCAGGGAATCTTTTATTTGGTACCACCCTAACAGCCAAAAAGTTTACATTTCTAAATGAAAACCTTTTTCTGCAGCTGAAAACATTTCCAAGAAAAAGTAAATGCTTTGTTCATTAAAGGCAAAGACTAAGTTTTCTTTTGAATGGTGGTGATGGTAAAATATTTTCCAAATATTGCCAAACACTACGAGAAAAATGTAAGCATTCGATAAATACCTGGCTTCAAGTACAATCATTAGTAGAATTTTAAACAAGTTCAGATTTTCAGACAGGCTACCAATTTTCACAGTGGAATAGTTGGGTATTTAAAAACACACCTAAATACAATGGTAAATTAAATGCTGATGTGAGCAAAATTATCGGGGTAATTGACACCAGCCTTCACATGTATGCACAATGCACAATTTTTATAATATACCGACAAAAATTAATCCAGTGCCTCAATTGGTGACATTTATAAAAATTTTATTTCTGTTTGAGATGGTAAACTCAGATTTGGAGATAATATACAGCTAATTTGCGTTTTCTGCTCACTCATAGCATGGTAGGTACTATCAAGGAAAAAGCCAAAACTTGGTTTTGAGCTATGAAAATGTCTTTGCCATAATCAGCATTTTTTTTTCTTGTGGTCTGATTGATATATGAAAGAAAACAGGTGATTACCAACATACTTTTTTGGCTGTTGAATTTGTCATAACAAAATCAGTGAAGTTATAATGAGCTAAAATAATAAAATTAAATTTTCTACAGCAAACAAAATAGTAAGTATAATTCCCTACAAAAATAAATAGGTTTAAGTGATGTATAACAGTAAATTTTGTAGTGAAGCTAGAAAGTCACACAAAAGCTTCTTATAAACTTTATAATTTTAGGACTAAATAAGTATAAAGCTGGCATGAAGTAATCTTCATGACATCAAGGCTAATTACATTCTTAGCGACATCAAGGTATCAACTAGTAAATATGTTTCAGATTTTGCACTTATACATACATATATTTATATTTCAATAAGGGTACTCCTTTCTCATAGTTTTGTGTCCCTTTAAAACTTGCATCTTTGGTTTTAGCTTTTAAAATTAAGAATGGATTAAGAATTAAACATAATTTTCCAATTCTATATCTATTATAAATTATGATAAGAGCTGTCATGTAAATTATGTCATGAAACTTTACAACCTCCCTAACCCATAATATTATTGTTTATTTGTAACAGACGAAGCAAGCCAGAATCCATGCAGTTAAACTGAAAGTCTAAAAAAAGCAAGAATTCTTGTTCTTTCTAATTATTTACATTGACTCTAATAACAACGTGTATTTTTATCTGACTTCCTATCAAATGTAATAACATTCCGCTCAACACTACAACAAACCTGTATTTTATGCTGATGATATGGTTTGGATCCATGTCGCCATCCAAGTCTTATGTTCAGTGGTAATCCCTGGTGTTAGAGGTGGGTTCTGGAGGGAGGTGATGTGATCATGGCGGTGGATCCTTTGTGAATGGTAAAGCACCATCTTTTCAGTGCTATTTATATGATAAAGTTCTCACAATATCTGGTTGTTTAAAAGCGTGTGGCACCTCCCCACCTCCTGCTCAGGCCACGTAAGATGCACCTGCTTCCCCTTTGCCTTCCACCATGATTTAAAGTTTCCTGTGGTCTCCCCAGAAGCCGATCAGATGCTAGTATCATGCTTCCTGTACAGCCTGCAAAATTGTGAGGCTATTAAATCTCCTTTTTATGTAAATTACCCAATCTTGGGTATTTCTTTATAGCAATGCAAGAACAAACTAGTACACTCTATTACTATTTTGAGACTTACATTTAAAAACATTTAAAATACAGTACAATTACTTGTCTTATAAGACATTTGTCATTACTGAAGTTCACAAATATAGACATTTTGGGCATTTCTTAAATACACACTAAAAGTTAGGTTGTGGGGTCAAATGACAAGACACACCAGATGACATTGCTAATTTTTACACATTGCTTATGGACAAACACAGCTTATATCCTAGAAATACTTGTTAAAATTAGATAATGTACATGGTAGCTTCATAAAGTAACTGCTAAATTCTTTCTCTAGAAAACCTCTGGTTTTCCACTTAAGATCTTTAACTAATTAGATGAGATTCACCAAAAAAAAAAATATATATATATATATATATATATATATATATATATATATATATATATGTGTGGTGGTAGGTGCCTGTAATCCCTCCCTACTTGGAGGCTGAGGCAGGAGAATTGCTTGAACCCAGGAAGCAGAGGCTGCATTGAACTGAGATCATACTACTGCAGTCCAGCCTGGGAAACAGAGTGAAACTCTGTCTCAAAAAAAAAAAATTGTAATGGGGAATATATTACCAGTATGGCAACCTTCTGCTGTAGTCACTTGCAGTCTTCTAATGGGTGGTTCAATGTGCTGTTCAAACAAATAACTTCAAATTTCAAGTCATTTTGTTTTAGACAAAGTCTGGCTCTATTGCCCAGGCTGCAGTGCAGTAGCACTATCTCCACTCATTGCCAAGTCTTTTATTAAATACCTCCTTGTAATCTAGACCTAACAGCCATTAAATCTCTATTATCCTATCTTTCTCACTCTCTATTTCTTATGAAGTATGATTAAATTAATTAATCTAACACATAGTTTAAAAACTGCCTTATATAAAATATGTAAGGAGTTGAGAGGCAGGGTCAGGACACCTGGAGCATTTATTTGACATTAATATTTCTGCCAATCAAACTGTTAAGTCTATGAGATGCCAGACAACTAATGTGCTGTTTCTCTTAGGTAACATATTTAGTAGATTACTGTTTCATCAGTTCATTTCCTTGTTACTAGAGAAGTTACATTACTTTGTAGATATTTTTTCCAATCTCACTTGGAATTCTCCTGCATTTTGTCTTTGTTTCTTTATATCTGGATCAAATGCTGTTTGGCTTCATCATACTAAAGTTTTGGAATCATTTACATGCAGTCAGATATTTGGGACAGAGTTAGTCATCAAACATGAAGGTTGATGAAATTTGTTAAAAGATTTGAATAATTTTGTTTATTTTTAAAGATGAAATTAAGCAGTAGAAAGTCAGATTTCATTAATATTAAATAGCTATTCTCAGCATGATAAGTTGCAGGTTAAAAGCAAGAAATCAGCCTCATATTTGCCTATTTCAAAATGACAGACTTGTGATTGTGGGAGCTGCTTGTCCCTGCATGGGAAATAAATTGCCCAGTGTCAGAAATGTCCTGATAGGTCCAAAACAGTGCATTTCATATAGATGATCTTTTCCTCATATTGCTGAAAAAATCAGGCTGAGAGAGGTTAATGATGTGCTCTCGAGCACATGGCTGGATAAGTACCAGGATAAGGCTTAAGCTTCCATTTCTTAGCTCCACCTCACAGGCTTTTGGCCTCATCTTGCAGTATATCAGGGTTTTACTATAACTGGCTTCTCCTCCTGCTGCACAGCCATCATCTTCCTCTTGTTAGATGCTCATCAAGAAAAGTCATGCTGTTAGTACAGGCCAAAAAAAAAACCAGACACTAAAAGAGAATAGAATAAAGACATTGATGCTGATCAGGCTCTGAGAAGTCTTGTACATCCCATCTTTGCTCAAAATAATGCAGAGTCTAAAAGTGGGATGAAGCTCAAGGTGTTTCTAAGGAATTGGAATTTTGTCTGAGCATGGAAGAATGTATAGTTACTTGATTTTGGTGGTGCTTCAGCGAATTTAAATAGACCATGCCAGAGATTACACAGGGGAGCTGTCAATAGAAATACACATTTTATGATTATGTAAGTAATTCCTGACCCTTGAGCAAAATTTAAAAATGAAAAAATATTTCAAAAGAAAACAAAATCGTCTTTAACCTTTATAAAGAGACACCATTGAAAATATTTTGGATGTATGTCCAAGTGCATTTTTCCTCATACAATCGAACCCTATTTTCATAGTTTCCTATTTTTCTTTTCACATTTTATTGTGAGCATATTTCCAGCTTACTAAAATGAGTTAGCCGATACACATTATGAGGATGCAATATTATCATATGGTATATGAACACTCTGTTTATTTATTACCCTTCTGTCAACAGTTAGATTGTTCCACATTTGTTGTAAATAAAATTGTAATGAACATGTGGATTATAAAATTTTAACAGTTAAAACATAATGCTTTAATATGCAAGATATTTTTTAAATTATTTGTTACTTTTTTGTATTTGCCATTTAACTTGACACAATCAGGAGCAAAGCAAATACTATTTTTGTAAGTCCAGTTTTTAGACTAGTTGATGGAAAACTATCAATACTAGGCAATATTTCACTGAATTAAAATAAAAGCTGCTGGGTTCTGTAATGATGAAACAGCAAGTGTGCTTTGAGGCCAACGTTTTTCAATATTCAATTGTAGGCCCAGAAAAATTGTCTAATGCTGATTAGAAATACTTCAGCATGATTAAGGCTGATCTCTTCAGAAATAACCTCTGCTTTTTAGTTAAAATGTGACTGGAAACAAATCCCTTCATGGATCTTTTTCTGGAAGTCTTGCTTTTCCCTTTAGGCATGATGTTAGTCATTATGGTGCAGTTTTGATTATGTGCACAATATTCATATTTATGTAGTCACTGACACCTCATCCTGTCATGATTTGAATGCAGATGAGTGAGTAAGTAATGATGGTGATTTATTATGGTAAAATTAAATGTATGACTTAAATTCATCTAAAGGAAAATCTTTACTGTGAAGACGGGTGTTATATTTAAGACCATTTATAATCTTCATATCTGTTTTATTGTTTCTTTCTGCATTTTTTCAAAACCAAAGAAATTTTGATCCTTATAAATATGGGAACTTAAATGGAGACAATTCTATGAAGTCATTCTCTTAAAACTAACAGGAATGGGAAAGAAGGGAATATCATTGTTTTTATTTACACATAATATATTGATTAGTTGGCTTGTGTAATTTACCATGACTTAAAACTGTATCAGTCATTTAAATATTTCAATACCAAGATATTAATAAATTATATGATGCCTTTATTGATTCACGCAGTGCAGATGTAGGTATCAGCATTACTAGTCATCTTTGGGGCTGTTTTCATAGCACAGATCAGAGTAACAGGATCATGATGGCAAATTGATGTTATAATAAAAACCATATTGCACATATGCCTTCTTTTTATTAGAATGAAACTACTGGATTTTGCTTTATTTAACTAAAATTTATCCTGATTTGTTAAATATTTTCAAGTACTATGTGCTGAACTAAATAAGTTCAAGTCCCCAACATTTTAGGCAAAATAAAGTAATAGTTCATATTTAATATTATAGGATAATATATTTTTTTCAGACTTACACAATCTCTGTTATTCTTTATATACCTAATTGATATATTTTGTATTCTCTTATAGGGAATCATGTTATATAGAATCAATTTTGTCATATTCCTCAGTTTATGCTTTATACACTGGGCATTGTACTTTCCAGTTTCACATAAAATACTTATCAATCCATTATAAAGAATTCTGTTGTATATTGATCAAGCAATCTGAAGTCACAGTATTTCTTATGTATGCTATAAATTCGAGATTAAAACTTTTTTAGAGATTCATTGCTTCCAGAAAAACATTCCCACAGATGGAGGCTTGTTAATTATTCTTACTGTTCTGCTTCTTTAGTGAACATCAAGTGGGATGTTAATTTGCCATTTGGGAAGGTTTTATTGAAGGTTTATAATGAGACATTTCTAAAATAATGGCATTACTCTGTGTTCTAGCGTTGGACATAGAATAAGAGGACCCCCATTCTGGCCCTATCAACAGTACTCTATGGACATATAGCTTTGTATAAATTTTGTGACTTCTAAGAGACTTTTCTCTCATTTATGAGATGAACAACAATGCTAGCTACCTTGTTATTGAGGTTAATAAAGAATGTTATGTTTTATAGGCTGTAGCACACTGGGCATATGCAGTGGTATTAATGCCTTAATTGTTGACATGAAAGTACCACTAACTGCATTCTAATTATGAATATTTGTATTTCTGTTAAAAGTAGCAAGTGCCTAAAAATGTGTAATATAGGACTTTACTGTATATGTTATTTTGCTAAAGCTGCCAAAATACACCCTAGGTTCAATGGCTTAAACAACAGATAATATTTTCTCACAGTCCTAGAAGCTGGAATCAAGGTGTTGGCAGGATGGACTTAATCTTGAGGCCTCTCTCCTTGGCTTGTAGATGACTGTCATCTCCCTTTTTCTTCACATGGTCTTGTCTGACTTCCTTTAAGGACATCACTTACAGGGACTGGATAAGGCCCCACCCTAATGATCTCATTTAACATTAATTACCTCTTTAAAGATCCTAGCTCCAGATGCATTTACATTCTAAGGTAATGGAGGGTTAGGACCTCAGCATATGAATTTAGAGGAGAAACTATTCCGGAAACAACACTGTATACTAACGTTTTCCAAATTGTAGTCTGCTGAGCACTTGTATCCAGATGTACTTTAGTGATAGGTTACACTGGTGAAACAAGTTGGGAGAACGCTAAATGATATACCAAGACGTTTGTGTTTGGTTGAGATTGTGGGTCTTTTTACAAGATAAACAATGGTAATTTCCAGGAGGATATTATAGGAGCTAGGCTTTCCTATATTTATTTGACCAAGGAATCTGATTTCGTGGTTTAGAAAAGGCTGTTGCATATGCATAGTAACTCTTTTCTTTTTAAAAAAGATAGTAATACAAATCTGACACACTGGAAACATACACCTTAGGGTGGGCTCAATTATAGATGGGATAAGTAACTATCTCTACCATATTTGTGTGGAGAAGCAAAAAAAAAAAAAAAAAATGTCCTTCACTTTATTAGAAGCCAAATAAATGTAGCATTTTTCTGATACAAGCAATTACCATGAATTGCCATTATATTTTACTTAAGACAGCTGTTTCTGTCTAGGCTTTTGTGTCTCAGAAAGATAAAATGCTTTTATGTTAATGGTTATGTTTTATACTTTTATTTTAATAAATCAATTATTAACTCTTGAGAATGGTCTAATAACATACTAATTTCCCTTTTTCTTAATGAGATCTCGAGGGAATGGAATGAAGGAAGTTACAATTAAATAGAAAGGAACATAAAAAAAGACAGAACAGTTGTTCTCAATCCACACTCTGCATGTAAGTCATGTGATAAGACTTTAAACATGAAAATGGCCTGGCCCTATCCCTAACATTTCTGATTCAAATGATTGAGTGAAGGACAGGGGTGTTTTGAAGCTCTAATCATGATTCTAGTATGCAGCCCAGAATAAAACCATGGTTCATAGGAGAGAGGCTAAGTAAGAAGTGTACCAAATCTATTAGGGAGAGTTCCAAAAACATTAGGTATCAAAGTAGGATGACAAAAACAAAACGAAACAAAAGGAATTGCTAATGGCACTAGAAAATGAAATACAAAATTCAAAGGTCTTATTAATCAAATTCCCTGAATCAGTGAGTGAAAATGAAGTAATAAGAAGGCATTGCAAAGAGCTAAAATAAATGTTATCTTGCACAACTGAAACTCTATACCCATTAAATAATGAAAGTCTCAGAATATAAAATCAATGTGCAAGATCACTAACATTCCTATACACCCAACAACAGTAAATTCAAGAGCCAAATCTGGAACAGAATCCTATTCACAATTGCCACAAAAATAATAAAACACATAGGAATACAACTAGCCAAGGAGGTAAAGTATGTCTACAAGGAGAACTACAAAACACTACTCAAATATATTAGAAATAACACACACAAAAATGAAAAATACTCTATGCTCATAGACAGGAAGAATCAATATCATGAAAATTGCCCTTCTGCCCAAAACAATTTATAGATTCAGTGCTTTTCCTATTAAACTACCATTGAGATTCTTCACATACTAGAAAATAAACTATTTTAAAATTCATCTAGAACAAAAAAAAGGGCCTGAATTAGCCAAGACAATTCTAAGCAAAAAGAACAAAGCTGGAGGTACCATGCTACCTGACTTCGAACTATACTACAGAGCTACAGTAACCAAAAAGCATGGTACTGGTACAAAACCTCACACAGAGGCCAAAGTAACAGAATAGAGAACCCAGAAATAAGTCTGTACACAAAAAAACTGTCTGATCTTTGACAAATCTGACAAAAACAAGCAATGGGAAAAGAATTTTCTATTCAATACATGTTGCTGGGATAACTGGATAGCCTTATATAGAAGATTAAAATTGGACCACTTCCTCATACCATATATTAATACACAAATTAACTCAAGAAAAACTAAAGGCTTATACATAAAACCCAAAACTATAAAAACCATGGAAGACAACTTAGGCAATATCATTCATAGGAATATAAGGAAGGGCAAAGATTTTATGACAAAGACATCAAAAGCAATTGCAACAAAAGCAAAAAAATGACTAATGGTATTTAAACTAATGAGCTTCTGCACAGCAAAGGTAAGTATCCAACGAATGAACAGACAACACAGAGAAGGGGAGAAAATTTTTGCAAACAATGTATCTGACAAAGGTCTAATACCCAGCATCTATAAGAAACTTAAACAAAGTTATAAGAAGAATAACCCTATTAAAAAGTAGGCAAGGACATGAACGGACACTTTTCAAATGAAGACATACATGCAGCCAACAATCAAATAAAAAATGCTCAACATTGCTGATTATTAGAGAAATACAAATCAAACACACAATGAGAGAACATCTCATGCCAGTCAGAATGGCTATTCTTAAAAAGTCAAAATATAACAGATGCTGGAGAGGTTGTGGAGAAAAAGGAATACTAATACACTATTGGTGAGAGTATAAACTAGTTCAACCATTATGGAAGACAGTCTGAAGTTTCTTCAAAGACTAAAGACAGAAATATCATGTGACCCAGCAATTCTATTACTGGATATATACCCAGAAGAATATAAATTGTTCTTTTATAAAGACACATGCACATGGATGTTCATTGCAACACTACTCACAATAGAGAAGACATGGAATCAACCTAATTGCCCATCACAGATAGACTGCATAAGGAAGCGTGGTATGTATACACCATGGAATACTATGCAGCCATAAAAAGAATGAGATAATATTTCTTGCAGGAACATGGATGGAGCTGAAGGCCATTATCCTTAGCAAACTAACACAGTAACAGAAAACTGAATATTACATGTTCTCACTTATAAGTGGCAGCTAATTGATGACAAAACATGGACTTATGGAGGGGAACACCACACACTGGGGCCTACCTAAGAGTGGAAGATTGGAAGAGGGAGAGTATCAGGAAAAATAACTAACGGGTACTAGGTGTAATACCTGGGTAACTAAAACAGAAAAAATGGCAAAATATTAACAGACTCCAAAAGTATACAGTTTAATCACTCCTTTGGATTAAAGTATCTGGGAAATTAACTTATACTTAGGTAGCTAGATTTTATTCCAATGATGCCTAGTACTTTACTTTTTTCTTAACACTTCTTATAATTAGCTTATTTTAACTCAACACTAACTGTATTGTATGCATTTCCCAGGTAAGGAATTTGAAGCTAAGTGATTTATGTGATTGTTAATCATACCCAGACCTTGACAGAAGACCAAGATAATTTCTATTATTCTGTTATGACTAGCTCAAAAAGCAAAATCCCTAAAACTATTGCTATATATGTGTGTCTATCCACACACACACACACACACACACACACACACACACACACACACATTTACACATACATATACATGGAGAGAGAGAGAGACAGACAGACAGACAGAGGGAGAGAGTTCATTTCAGAAACTGAACTTCAGTATTACATAAAATATATTTCATATATCTATGTCAGAGTAACTACGCAAATATAATCCAAATTGGATTTTCAGAAAACTATAAAAAATGTTGCAAAACTTATACATATTAATTCACTGATAATCTGAGAATCATTTTTTACTTTTCTCTTAAGGTAAGGAAGAAAAGAATAAAAGTAAAAATAAAGATCAACTGATATCCTACTATTTTCATATCAGGCACTTCCATATATGTCATCAATTTCATAGTCACTACTTTTTGAGATACAGTACCCCCATTTTACAGATGAGGAAACGGAGGGTGAGAGGGAGTTTAGTTAGCAAGTATTAATTTGTTAAATTTGGATTTAAAATTCTAATTTCAAAATCCTTGCTTCATTCATATTTGGAAATGGGTGAATTCTACTGAATAAACAGAGTTGGAATGAAAGAAAAATATCCTTAAAATATTTTATTACATTTATGCATTTTGCAAAGTCTGAAATCAATGATTCTTAAAAAAGAGAAAAAAAAAGTTAAAAAGATAAAATGTACCTCACATGATGATTCAGAACTCGGATTTTAGCACAGCAGTTTTCTTCTGATATTTCCCATTGTATCTTGCTTTAGAATACATGATCCTTAAAATGTTTTATTTATATTTTAAAGGCAGGTATGTGAGCTCCTTATTTTTGTTCTGTATCTCACAAAGCAGCATTGCCTTAAATTATATCAGAAGACTTTAGATTTCTTCTATTTGTTTTATAATTAAATAATGAGGAAAATAAACCCAGATTTTTGGAGTTTTCCCAATTATTACTTTGAAGAAAATATTCTTTCAACCTTCAGCTGAAGGGAAGTAGATACAGAGCAGGCTTCCTTCTGTCCCTGTGCCCCCATTACAATTTGGACTTGACCTTGGCTGACTCATTTTAGGGCACAAGAACAAATGTGTAGGACCATTTGATGAAAGGCAGAGTACTGTGATAAAGTCCACATGGGATAGAGATGGAAGGAGAGCTGACATTTGTACCGAACAATGATGATTAATAAAAACAGAATTGCTCCACTCCCTTCTTATGTTTTATTCTGTGTAAATATTCAAGGCTAGCACCAATAATCTTCTTAAATTTATTGTCTATTGACAGAAATATTGCAGATGCTTTCAACACAAATGTAATTCATTACAGGGAAATTCTTATTATCCTTATGAAATGCTACATTATCAAAGAAATAAAGCTTAAAGAACATGTAACCTGAGATTTAATTTTATGGTGTAACCTCAGGGTAAGGTTGCAGGAATTAGTACAATGTTGAAGGTTAAGCTGAGAATCATTTTTCACAGATGACTGTCAAGGACTGTGCCGGAGATATATTTAGAGAGGGTTAGACTGTGAATTCTTTGTATCTTTAAACAAACACAATTAAAACATCTTTATTAAATTTGGATATTTGTGTGGAAGATGGAGATCTGAGTATAAACGAGAAGAGGAAATGACATTCTGAATTTTTTGACTTTCTAGAATGTGAGACTTGGTGAAATGTTCCCTATTTTGTTGAACTCATGATTAAGTCTGAATTTCTGCTGCCATGACTACCTTTCAAAAGTTCATTGTAAAACCATTAGCTAGGTAAGGACAGAAACTGGCTCACATTTTCTCACTGAGTCATTCTGTCCACTTAATTTAGTACCACTTCTGGGTTGGGTGTGCTCTGGTGGACATTAGTACTTGGTACAGTGAAGCTCATTCTTTGTGCCCACTCCCATAGATTTTTCTACATGCCTCTCTCCCAGATCTCCAGTCTTGCTCTTCTAGCCAGGTCACTGACAAATCAGCTAAGCCATTTGAGCTATCTCAACAACATATTAGACACCAATAAATCAATAAATCAATGAGCTACCTGTTCTTGTTTTATGACCTGCTCTCTCTACTTCTTTTGAACCAGCACCCTTAGGATCCACTTGTAAGATTACCCTCTGGGTTTCTTTGCATACATGCTGGCCAGTCCTATAGCTCCTTCGGCAAATAATTGCCTTCATATAACAGCTACTCCCCAGTTGAGTTTGTTGCGGTATCATTCTGATTATGGGAACACTCCCCAGGATGTGAGATACTGACAGATAGTGTGAGCATTGTCCTGTTATGTGTTGGTCCCTTTGAGGCCTTTGCATAATCATCAAGCAAAAGGGAGGACTCTATTCCAATAAGGGTGAGTGAGCCACTTCTGCAACCCAGATTTGGAGGAGATTGGAGATGCAAGGTTCTTAAATACGGACAATTTTCCTTCTCCAGTATCTCCATTTCTATTCTGAGGCTTCTTTCCTTCTCTATCAGCACCATAGGTTTGCCATATGAGGCTTCCCTAAGCTCATAATTGAACACTTCTGATGTTTAGCTGAACCCATCCTTTAGCTGTCTGATCTTCAGCTGTGTCTTTTCATCACCTCTTGGAGAGAAATCCTTTATAAGTGCTTCTAAGGAGTCTATCTCTCACACTGTGCTTTTCCTTGTTGTTATATCCAAGCCTATTATTTTTTTTTTCATGGAATCCATAGTGTTTAGCTCTAGCTACACAATCCCATAATCACTATGCTTTCTATTTCTAAATAGAAATAGTAATAGAGGTGAAAGCACCTCCCATTATACCAAATTACCGTACTAGCTAGTGCTTTTCCTTTCACCTGTCCCCATCCCAGCGCACCACATGTAAAAATCCTATCGATTACACAGTTATAGCAAATTAGGGACCATTAGACTATCAAAACTCCAACCATCATCAGGGATGTGCTCATAATTCCCATCCATCAAGAGAGAACTCAAATCCATAATCCCATCTATAATGTCTGCTACCTAGGACCATCCTATCAAATATGTTAGGAGTAGAGTCTGAATCGGTGAATCTTATTTAAATGATTCCAGTTTCTCTAGGAGTAGAGGCTGAATCAGTGAATCTTATTTAAATGATTCATAACAGCAGTGCCCTCCAGAAAGGGAAATGAGGGAAGCAGAATAGAACACAGGAAAAAGTGAAACCATAACAATGTGGTCTTGGCAGGAGGTCAGTTTTAGTATGATAGTAAGAGAAAATTATCAACGCGGGAGTACAAATAACACCACAAAATCAGTCTCACATTTTGTTCCCTCTAGGTATCAGCACAATCTTTCAGAAAAGGTCTAATTAGTAAATGTTTTTGGCTCTTCATTCTATTTTGTGTCTGTTGCAATTGCTCTGCCATTGCTGTGTGAAACACAACCTGTAAACAAGTGAGCATGGCTGTGTTTCCATGAAACTTCATTCATAAAAACTAGTAGCGGACTGGATTTGAGCTACAAGCTAGTTGTTGCTTGCTGTAATCTGCTGTAGGAAAAACTGGCTTCCATCTGGCTGAAGAACATCTCTAAACAAGAGTGTAACTGAGTTGTTATTGGCCAACATTCCCAGCAGATGATGGGTAATGGTACACTGGCAGTGAAGGGGATCTGAGTAAGGCACCATCAGAATCCACTGTATGAGGAGAATCAGGTGACTTCTGGGAGGCAGTGACAACTGAATTGATTCTTGAAGAATAACTAAATAAGAGAAAACATGAGCAAAGACATAAAGACGGGTTATAGTGCCATGTATGCAAAGAACTACAGTCAGTTTAGAATTAAATGTGAATGGTAGAAGATGAAGCTTGAGAGAGAGATCAATAGGCTTTAAAGGGCATTATATATTATTCTAGATATTTACCTTATAGAAAAAGAAGAGGCACTGGGAATTTAAAGTAGAGAGGTGGGATGATTTTGGCAGTGAGGATGCAGGAGCCACAATCTTTTGTTGCTAACCCCATCTATTTATATAGAAATTTTTAATCATTTACTATCCATAGTAATTAATAAGACTTGTTTGTTTCCATTCCCTTTCAGAGCCAATGTGTGAAGACATAGATCCAGACTTCATGTTGCCTGCCGACGGATGGTGGCATATATCCTCAAAGTGACTTTCCAACAGTGAAGTGAGATTTGCATCTTTAATCAATATCCTTTTTCCCCCCACTCTGGCCTCCTTTGGAATAGCAGCAGATGTTTGAAAGGTGTTTCTCTAGATGTCAGGGTAAACTTTATGAGCATGACATGTAGGCATTTGCTATTGCTAAATGAAGCCAACTGGTCTAGACATAACTCACACCTTGGTCTATTTAGTTCCATGCATTGGCCAATAACCAAATTCATTTGGTACCAAATCTCAGGAAACCATCTGTTCATTTCAGAGGTTGCTGTACTATAAACATCCTCCTGTGATCTTTGTGAAAAACAAAATACCATCAAAGACACCTCCACCCTTTCTTTTTGTAGCTTCACTGCCTACACCTGTCATTCTTAACTATTAAGACCAACACTGACTGAGTAGTTACTAATAGCCTTTTAAGAATACTCTTCTGTGTTGTATATGTAGGGTGGTTTAGAGTGGCAAAATCCCAAAGGAAGGGAGAACAAAGAATAGCTGTATTGGTGTCTCAGTTTAAGGCAATAGTTGTTTGAACCAGGCCAGTCTTAGTGAGAGAATACTTAAGTCAAATCTCCAGCAAATAGATCATGCAGGTAACAATGGTGGCCTTGGAAAAGTAAGTCAAAGTGTATATTTTTTTCTCCTTTTTTAGATTTTCCCAATATCTACACATTTTTATTTATGTAATTTATTAATGCAATTATTATCTTGGTCAATATAAGACCAACTTATCAGGGAATTGAGTGATCATATATAATAGAATTCACTTCAATAAATATTTTTAGGCTGATATCTATCAGGATTATCAGTTGTCTAGTTTTTTAAAAGTCTATATGCACAAACATGTGGCAGTCATGTGCCCTAAAAAGTTATTAACATGCTCTAACATTTATGTAATACCTCTACTCCAGGAAAATGACTTCAGTTCTTTCTTTTGTATACTACAATAGGAAAAAAATATTAGCTGTTCTTTCAGAGCCTGAACAAATATATGTACTGTAAAATTCTGATGTATAATCACAACCTGCTATACACATATCAGTCCCCAAACCACCAAACTGTTATTGTTTCTAAAATAAGCATTGACAATCTCTCCTTGAAGTAGGACAGTACAGTAATATATTCGGAGGAAAGTGTTTTCAGTGACCAGGATCAAAGCATTCTCTAGGAGTTATGATTGAACACTACTTGTGAATTTGTATTGAGTAGCAAGGTCTCGAAGACCAAGTCAGAAAACTTATATAGAGGATATAATAAGTTAAAAAAATTATAAAATGTAACTAAAATTATATATATATATATACACATATATATATATATACATATATATATATATATACATATATATATATGTATATATATATATATATAGTACTGCTATTTAGTGATCAATGCAGGAAAGAAAAAAAAAATTGTTACTCTCATCTCTTAATTCAGCATTTGGTAATTTGAACTCTACTTCAGATTGAAAATCAAGGCAACACTCTTAACTCATTGTCAAAAATGAAAAGACCTGCATACACACAAAGCAGCAATCTCAATTCTTCCCCCAATACTCAGGTGGATTCCAGTCTTGAATAGCAACTGATTGTTAACTTATAAGAAAGCATAATAAATTTGGAGCATACAGATAACTTCATAGTTCTTATTCATAGGCAATCTTCCTTCTTAGCCCCCACCAATGTCCTAAGTTCATGGTCTTAAATTGCTTCTAAGAATATGTCATGCTTTCTCTCTGCCAAGCAACTAACTTACAGAGCCTATAGTGCTTGGTTTGGTGTTCTTTTATAACCTATTGTAATAGGATCAGTAACTTCTTTCCCTTTTTACCTATTTATATATTTCGTTTCCATATGGAGTTATTTGGGTTTTAATATACATGTATTATATAACACAGAATTAGTTATTGCTTTTGCCTATGTTTTCGATAAAATTGAGAGCATGTGAAATAGGTTTAGAAAGCATATGTGGCAGTGTAAGCCCAAATAAGAGAAATGAAAGTAGTTGTAGAAACACTATTTTAACAAAATTGTCTAAGAGGTTATCTGATGTTTGAGGTAGTGATACCTAAAAAAGTGAGAGGGTAGTCTGAGTCATTACTTAGCTAGAAGTTATATCAAATTTAAGTGAGATGATAAAGAAAGGAAAGAGTTAATACTTTATTTCCTGACATTTGCTTCATAGGGTCAACATTTTTTAGCTATCAGTTTTCTTTAAATTATTTATCATTGTTTTATTTTTCTACTCAGGAACTAGGTGAAAACTATATTTTAGTAAATAAATTTTTTCAAACTCTTGCTCTGTCATATGACATTCTTCTTCCCAGGTCTTCCCCAGAAAAATGTTAGCATACATTAATTCCAAGTATAAGCCTACTGCCTTTTCTCCAGACGGATATGGAACTTGTATTAGTTTGTTTTCATGCTGCTGATAAAGACATACCCGAGACTGGGCAATTTACAAAGGAAATAGTTTGAGAACTCACAGCTCCACGTGGCTGGGGAAGCCTTACAATCATGGCCGAAGACAAGAAGGAGCAAGTTACATCTCACGTGGATGGCAGCAGGCAAAGAGATTTTGTGAAGGAAAACTCCCCCTTATAATCACCATCAGATCTCGTGAGACTTACCATCACAAGAACAGCACAGGAAAGACTTGTCCCCTACCCCATGATTCAATTATCTCCCACCAGGTGCCTCTCACAACACATGGGAATTCAGGAAAAAATTTGGGTGGGGATACAGCCCAAGAATATCATTCCATCCCTGGGCCCTCCCAAATCTCATGTCCTCACATTTCAAAGCCAATCATGCTTTCCCAACAGTCCCCTATAGTCTTAACTCATTTCAGCATTGACTCAAAAGTTTATAGTCCAAAGTCTCATCTAAGACAAGTTCCTTCCATCTATGAACTGTAAAATCAAAAGCAAGTTAATTACTTCCTAGATACAATGGGAATACAGGTAGTGGGTATATACACTCATTCCAAATGGGAGACATTGGCCAAAACAAAGGGGCTACAGGCCCCATGCAAGTCTGAAATCCAGTGGGGTAGTCAAATCTTAAATCTCCTTTGACTCCATGCCTCACATCCAGGACACGCTGATGAAAGAGGTGAGTTCCCATGGTCTTGGGCAGCTGTGCCCCTGTGGCTTTGCAGGGTATAGTCTCCCTCCCAGCTGCTTTCATGGGCTGGCGTTGAGTGTCTACAGCTTTCTCAGGTGCACAGTGCCAGCTGTTAGTGGATCTACCATTCTGGGGTCTGGAGGATGGCTTCTCTCTTCTCACAGATCCACTAGGTAGGGACTCTGCATGGGGGCTTCAACTCTACATTTCCCTTCTTCACTGACTTAGCAGAGGTTCTCCATGAAAGCCCTGACCCTGCAGCAAACTTTTGCCTGGGCATCCAGATGTTTCCATACATCTGCTGAAATCTAGGCAGAGGTTTCCAAACCTCAATCTTGACTTCTATGCATACACAGGCACAAGATAACATGGAAGCCGCCAACGCTTGGGGCTTCCACCCTCTGAATCAACAGCCCAAGCTATACCTTGGCCCCTTTTAGTTATGGTTGAAGTGGCTAGGACACAGGGCACCAAGTCCCTAGACTGCATACAGCACGAGGACCCTAGGCCTGGCCCATGAAACCATTATTTTCCTAGGCTTCTGGGCCTTTGATGTGAGGGGCTACTGTGAAGGCCTCTGACATGCCCTGGAAATATTTTCCCCATTGTCTTGGGGATTAACATTTGGCTCCTCATTACGTATGCAAAATTCTGCAGCTGGCTTCAATTTCTCCTCAGAAAATGGGTTTTTCTTTTCTGTCACATTGTCAGGCCACAGATTTTCTAAACATTTATGCTCTGTTTCCTTATGAAACTGAATGCCTCTGATGGCACCCAAGTCACTTATTGAATGCTTTGCTGCTTAGAAATTTCTTCCACCAGATACCCTAAATCACCTCTCTTAAATTCAAAGTTCCACAGATCTCTAGGGCAGGGGCAAAATGTCACCAGTTTTTTTGCGAAAACAAAACAAGAGTCACCTTTGCTCCAGTTCCCAACAAGTTCATCATCTCCATCTGAGACCACTTTAGCCTGGACTTTATTGTCCATATTGCTTTCAGGATTTTGGTCAAAGCTATTCAGCAAGTCTCTACGAAGTTTCTCACATTTTCTTGACTTCTTCAGAGTCTTCCATACTGTTCAAACCCCTGCCTGTTACGTAGTTTCAAAATCACTTCCACATTTTTGGGTATTTTTTCAGCAGTGTCCCATTCTACTGGTACCAATTTACTGTATTAGTTCATTTTCATGCTGCCAATGAAGACATACCCAAGACTGGGCAATTTACAAACATAAAAGGTTTAATGAAGAACTCACAGTTCCACGTAGCTTGGGAAGCCTCACAATCATGGCAAAAGACAAGGAGGAACAACTCATATCTTAAGTGTATGGTGGCAGGCAAAGAGAGCTTGAGCAGGAAAACTCCCCCTTATAACAACCATCAGATCTTGTGAGATTTACTCACTATCACAAGAATAGCATGGAAAAGACCTGCCTCCATGATTCAATGCACCAGGTCCCTCGCACATCATGTGGGAATTCAAGATGAGATTTGAGCAGGCACATAGCCAAATCATATCAGATCTTCTAAATCTTTAATTGAAAAAATAGGTTTTATTGTTGCAGTCATTATTAGAAAAACTCCTGGATGGCCCATCTTAAAGTCAAAGCTTTGATGCTGCAACTAGAAAAGAAGTAATATCACTTCTCACCAAATATATAACAAAAAAAAAAGTAAGTCAGAGGCCAGCTTCAAAGGTGTGTCAACATGCAGAGAGACAGATTTCTATATGCAGAATTTTTGGATCTAGACTGGAAAGTGCATCATTGCCTGCCTGCTCTGAAGGGAACAAGGTCAATGATAATGTAGCAGATGATTAGCTTAGATAAGATCAGGCTTTAGAGTCCATATTTTGGATAAGCTAATAAGCTTTTAATCCTCTCCCTCCCAAGTGTCTGTCTGGATAGTATTATATGATATGCATAAGGGATTTGTTTGTCTATCTATCTGCCTATCTATCTATCATCAATCAATCATCTATCTTTCTGTTTTATTTATTTATTTATTTATTTATTTATTTATTTATTTATTTATCTGATAAGAAGGATGACTCTTGTCTTTGAAGGGTAGAGGAGGTGATACAAAAGAATGGCATGAGATCACTTTTCCACTGGCCTGAAAGGCTAGTTTTATGCCTGTGGAGAGATAATTGTTTAGTTTGTATTCAGGAATTCAAAAAATTCCTGAATAAATTTACAAAATTGAGGATGCCACGGTGTTTGAGATAGTTTAGGAGGAAATATTTCTTTTTAAACACCCATCCCTGCTATTGACCAGAAAGAAACTTACTTGGTGATGGCACCCTGAACATTCTAAGTCTGCCATTAACATTATTTTTATCAATGACAGTGTTAGTGCAGTCAATGAATAGTTGTCTAACTAAGATTCTTAAGACATAACATACTCAGTGACTTGCAGAAATAAATGAGGGAGATTTGCAGGTTGGAAATGAGCCCCATCAGGGCTAAGACTTATCCTGTCAGACCTTAATATGCACACGGCCTATTTATACCTACAGGTTGGTAAGACCTGGGGAAATATGGGTTACAAAAATTATGACAATGAGCTGTCTTACAGAACAAAACATTTTATGAAGAGAAAGGCCATTCTTCAATTGAAAGTCTCTCATTTACGAACTTATTTGTTTTTGTTTTCTTGATTTCCTGCATATTTCTTCTTTTCTATCATGATCTGGTCTGGCTACTCCCTTTTAACAGTTTCCCCAAATGTAATTCATTTTACTTTTTAAAGTGTCTTTTTCTTTAATAAATGAGGCAAGAGCAAACAATGAAATAGGTAAACAGAGATATACCAACACACTTAAAAACAATAGCACCAACTTCATGATGTGTTCCTGTTTATTTAGACTTCAATGTTGTGTCTCTTCATACTGACACTCAATTCTACTGCTTGTGTTTCTTTCAATTACTTCTTAAGACCCAGACTGACAAAGAGAAGGAAGAAAAGACATATGACTCCTATTAAAACTCAGTCCATTATCCCAGAGTAATCTCTACAAAAAAATAATAGGGGCTGAGTGCTGTGGCTCACCCCTGTAATCTGAACACTTTGGGAGGCCGAGGTGGGTGGATCACAAGGTCAGGAGTTTGAGACCAGCCTGGCCAATATGGTAAAACCCTGTCTCTACTAAAAATACAAAAAAAAAAAAAAAAAAAAAAAAGTAGACAGGCATGGTGGCACATGCCTGCAATCCCAGCTACTCAAAAGGCTGAGGCAGGAGAATTGCGGAGGTTGTAGTGGGTTGAGATCATGCCACTGCACTCCATCCTGGGCCACAGAGCGAGACTCCATCTCAAAAAAAAAAAGTAATGGGAAAGAATATTAGTCCATTTTAATCCATATTTTAGTTTAATTCTAACTACAGCTCCTTACGTGCTTTATAAGTGGCCTCCCCATAGACCTATATATTCAAAGACAAGGCCCCTAAATATGAAAATACGTGATTGCTGTGCAAATATTAAATCAGGATGAATAATTTAAGACTTAGCATGCTGCTTTTGAAAAGTTGCCAGTGATAGGTCAGGTACTCCTTCCTAATTAAAATATTGATTGGAATATCATATCTACTTATGAATTTTATGACAAAAGTAACAACAAGAATGTGGTTTTCTGAATTTAGTTAATAATATTAAGTCTGTTTAGTCTGAAACAGATAAAAGCTGAGACATACTTTAATAGTAGTCCTTAAGTATAACTTATCTTTTTCTTCTAGTAGAAATAACTGTTTTTTTTTCTTTATAAACACTTTACAAAACTGTTGCAAACCTGATGAATTACATATTGAACATCTAGATAATACTTGAAAACTTTTAGTTGCCTTAGCTGGAGGTCTTAAAGACATATATGAATACTTTATATTGCCTTTTTATATGAAACAAATTGTCTTTCTCATTCTGTTTCTAGTATTCCCAATTGTATTATTGTATATCTGGCAATATTATTTGGCAATTTTATAGACACACGTGTGTGTGTGTGTGTGTGTGTGTGTGTGTGTGTGTGTATTTGAGCAGTGCTTTTCAAAAGAAGTTTTGATGACAATGGAAATATTTCGTATATGCGTTATCCAGGGTGGTAGCCACTTAGCGACATCTGGCTATGGAGCATTTGAAATATGGTTAGTTCAGGTAAAAAATAAAATTTTTATTCTTATTTTATTTTAACTAAATTCAATGTAAATAGCTACACATGGCTAGTAGCTACCACATTGAAGATTGCAGCTTTACAGCATGAATTTAGATTTTGATTACCTGTAAGTGTCATTGACATAACTGGTTTTATTCAAGTGATATTTAAACTTTAACTTTGGAATAGAAAGCAAGCAGAATTAACCTTTAGTGTCAGGTTCTAAACTCTCCTATAACACAGATTCACGAATACATTTTGTCCATAAGGAATATCAGCAGTTTCCTTCCTATTTTTAGATTCAAAGTGAAGAACTTAACTGTCTATGGAAAATTACAAATTCTAGTACGTTCTGAAGTTTATTGAAGGGAGTAAGAATTCCAGGTGCTGTTTAAAATGAAAAAATAAAGCTTACCTAATTCTTTGCCCATTAGTTTGGAATGTGGAATGGTGAGGTTTATGGAACAGCTCTCCCTCTTCAGCTGTAGAGATGATCCCCTTTCCCCAGCTGTTAGAGAAATCACTCCCCTCCACTCATGTTATAAGCACAATCCATTGGCTGAGCATGATTCACTTCTCCTGAGATATAGAATGATTCTAAAGCATCTGCTTTATATTTTTGTTTCTGTTTCTGGAAAAGTTGTACTCAGAGAACCAGAGAGACTAACCCAGGATAGAGCTAGAATAGAGAAATCAAAGAGCATTTTTCACATTCCAGTAGGGAATGTGTTCATCCCTTTCTACCCTTTCCACACATATATCTTTCATATGGTGGTGGGAAAATTGATCCAGGATTCACTTTCAAAACATTGCATTCCTTACTCAAGAAGCTGATTCTTTTCTTATGCTTTAAAAGTCCTGAAATTTTACCCTGTGGTGTTAGAAGTTAGTCACTGTTCATTGGAATGTACTCCAGAGCTTAATGATTAGAATTTTGTGTTTTCTTTCTGTCATCCTGGGCTTAGAGCAAAGTACCCTGGATAAATGTTGACTCAGCTATATCCACTCCTTAAATTAAAGTGCTTTACTTTCTGTATCCCAACTTTTTAAAGCAAATACAGGAAACAACACGAGTGAAACAATTTCTGAATGTGCCATGGTTTCAAAATCAATAGCACTTAATTGCCAAACAGGTTCTTTAAACTTTAATGAAGAATGGATTAGTTGGTAGAATGGGAGAAATTCAAGCCTATCACCAGTTACAGTAAAGAGTCCTTGTAATATTCCTTGAAACCTGTTAAGTAACGTTTTTTGGTGTCCAGTGTTTTAATATACCACATTTTTACATGAGAGGTATCTAAATTATTTCAAAGGAAAAGGCTGTGTTTTCATGATCACATACAACTCATTACATTGGAAATTTACAGACATTGCTGCAGTCAATTCTTCTACCAGAGACTGTTGAAAAGGAAATTAGATTGCATTTTGAATAAGCTGAACCTCAATGACACTTTATCTCCCTGATATCATCTCTCATTGTCTAAAAACTACTTAAACTCTAGCACCAGACACACAATGAAAATTAACATTTATATAGTAAACACTAACATAATTCTATAAGGAAACTCCTGCCTATACAATCTTAGAACAGATTTAGTTGCATAAACAAATTAGCCTACAGTCAACAATAGTTATTGTGCATTTTTAAATAACTAGGGGAGTATATTTGGGATGTTTGTAACACAAAAAAATGATAAATGTTTGAAGTGATGGAAATTCAGCTTACCTTGATATGATTATTATGCATTGTATGCATCAAAGTATCTCATATAGCCTACAATTAAGATATACTTGTAAGAATTAAAGATTAAAAAAGAAAAAATCCTGAAAACCAGGTATGAGTTCAATATTCTATTGTTTACGTTTGAATCTAATTTAAATTTTTAAATTTTTTATCTCCAAAATGCCAGCCAACTACATATATATAAATATATATATGCATAATTATTTTATGCATGTACTTGATGAAATAAGGACATCACATTAAATTAACAGAACTCCCCTATAGTTAATTTATGATCACCCCAGACATAATCTGATTTATTCAAAGGAATTTCTGTAAGTGAAGTTTTCACAAACAAGTAAAGAAAGAGTTGTCATTTCTGGCTCTGCTCATATGATTTCCATTTATTTATTCATCGAACTGATATTTAAATGCCACATTCTACAAGGCAGATACTCTCCTTATATTGTGAAAAAGGAGACAAACATATCTAATCTCATGTATATTCCATTCTAAGGGAAGGTATAAACAATTATATAAATAAAATCTGTAACATATCAGTCGAGATTTCTGCCATGAAGAAAAATAGAGCAAGGTAGAAGGTAAGCGTATCATTAGAGTGGTGGTGGGCAGCTGCAATTTTAAATATGGTAACCAAAAAACTCCTCCTTGTGAAAGTGGCATTTAGGATGTGAATAAAGAGAGGATGGAAGTCTTCCAGACATCTAAAGAGAGACTATTCCAGACAGAAAATGGCAATTGCAAAGCTCTTGAATGGAAGTCTGATATGGTTACAGAACAGCAAGAGGACCAATGTGGCTGGAGTTGACTGAGCAAGAAAGATGGGATTAGGTGGTGATGTCCCAGAGATGAATAGTTTATAGGTAGAGGGCAGAGGTTATGCTTAGAGAGCCTTTGGTCTTTAATCTGAGCCAGATGTTGAGACATGGAAGGATTTTGAGCAGAGTAGAGCCGTGACTTTACTTCTGTTCTAGTAAACTAGCTTTAAATGCTGCACTAGTAATAGGCGGTTAGAGAACCAAGGCAGAAACCACTGCAGTAAAAAACTAACAAGAGATAACAGTTTTTTGAACCCACATTATAGTCTATAAAACTTGTGAAATTCTGGATATATTTGAAAATAGAGAAAACTTAAGTAGCAGATACATTTAAAGTGGGATATTAGCCACCGAGCTAATCTAATGTTTTTCTGACCTTTATCTATGCAATGCTTCTCAGACTGTCAAGTGGAGATGATAGGTAGGAATTTAAATATACGAATCTGTAGTCAGAGAAGAATTCTAGGCTGGAGATTTAAATTGGGAGTCATCCATTTATTTTAATCCATGAGATTAAATAGATTACGAGCTAGTGCTTGTAGGTACCAAAGAGGGAAGTATCAAGAGTGATCCCTGGGTGGCTCAAACTTTTAAAACATCAGGAAATCCAGAACACAAAAACAAATGCAACAGATAAGGAACAATCAGCTCAGTAGCGTGTATTGAGCTGAAGGGAAGTGAAGAAGGTGTTTCAAAAGAGGGGAATGATCAACTGTGTTAAATCCACTGATAAATCAAGTACTGAGGATTGAGAACCAACCTTTAAAATTAGCAGCTCATTAGAGAAACTTGCAATTGCAGGCTTGGTAAAGTCTGGTGTTGAAAGTTCATTAGAATATTAAACGGAGCAGAAAAATTGGATGGTAGCTGTAGTGGCTTGCTGGATCAGGAGGTTTTGGAGTTTAACAGTGAGAAAAAGAGTAGAATGGCTGAAGGAAATTTCTAAAAATATTAAAACTTAACATCTCATGCATAAATGGATGGGTTGGGCTTAGATAAGAGCAAGTACAGAGCATGCATGATCACAGGAGGGAAAGCCAATGCATGGGCCTCAAATCCAATGGAAGGAGCTGAGAACAATGTTCTGTTTGCTTATTTTTTCTCAGTGAAGATGGAATTACATTTATCAGCTAATGAAAACAAGAGCAGGAGCTGGAAATTTGAAAAAAAAAATAATTATGCAAGGCAAAATCTTTAGGATGTTGCTTGGATTTCCCCTACAAATGAATTTCAAGAAACGCTATTGATTCCTCTTAAATGTTTTGAAGTTTAACATACTTTGAAAATTTAGCATTAGAAGTTTAAATGTGGCAAAAGAAAATTTTTGACATCATATGAACATGTATAAAGTTTTATCACTTTAAAAATACATTCAATGGAATCTGAATAATATAGCTATTCCAAATTCTTCACTCACCACTTAAAAATAGTGTATATTTTATGTTTATAATAAATGTTAACATTTCTGATAGAGAAAATATTATAAATACTATGTGTAAATAATCTTTTCTCTATCAGAAATGTTAACATCATTTCCTTTTCTCTTTGAAATGAAATTCCGAAAGTTTAACCTAAGGAGATATTCTAAGGCTTGAAGATATTTTGTTTCTCATGCTCTTACACTTTTCTATAACAAAACTAAGTAAACAAATATAAATGTTTTCAAAAATCTTACTGTGCTATAACTCAAGAGTATAAACATTCCCCTGGAATGAAAGAACTTTTATAGTATTCCTATTCAATTGTTAAATGGAACAATAAATTATATAATTATGGTATATAGTTATACTTTATTACATAGCTATCAAACAGTATATTACAAGAGGTAAAAATCACAAGAGGTTTATTGGGGGTAAAGTGGGGATGGGGCTAATAGCTAACACCTGTGAAAACTAAAAGGGAGAAGAAGGAGCATTGGGTAGGAGAGCCTCAGACCACAGTGTATATCTGACAAAGTGTTGCCAACCCAATGGGAATAGAGTAAAAATTTCCCATGAGAGAAAGCCTGCACTGAGCAGCAAAGGCCAAAGCCCCAGTAATCAACCCTTTCTCATAGGCTGAGGGCTGCCCAGGATAAGCATGGTCTTTGCTGACCATAAAGCATCAGCTCCTGAAGGCACTGGCTGACCAACAGCTGCAAGTTGTGCAGCTCGACAGCAAATTCCTCCACGAGAGAGAGTCAAGCAGCACTTTTCCATCACTACTGCAGACATACAAGCTAAAATATTACCGAAAATATGTTTTCAATAAAATGGACAGGCTTTTTGTTTCAAAGTCAATGTACTATTTGTGGATAAATATTACTTTATTATTGGAATGATTTAGATTTCAATATCCATCACATGTTTATGCTTGTAAACTTTAAGAAACCATGCTCACATAAATAAGTGTATTTGTACCTCCTTTCAAATATATATCAAACATCAAATAATTTCAAATAACTGAGAATTACATCTAAAAATCCATCTGTTGACAACTCCATTAGGCTTTCCTTTAATTTTGTTGTAATTAAAATGATAAGAAAAAAATCCATGTTGCAATTTCTTTTTCCCAAATCATTAGCGTCATTTGCTTTCTCAGTGTCTAGGAAAGAATCTAAAAATGTTTCACCAAGATTTATCAAATAACAATTAATTAGGTATGTTTTTTCTTTTCCTCTAGACTTACCCTAGTGAACGTAAATCATCAGAAAAAAATTGAAAATTTCAAAATACTTCTATTGTAGTCACCCATTTACTAACTTAATAACTTTCTTTTCTTTTCATTTTTGTGTTTTTGTTTTTAAGAGAGATACTCTGTCACTCAGGCACTAGAGTACAGTAGCGTGATCACTGCCACTCCTTTAGTTCCACTGAAGTCTGGAACTCCTGGGATCAAGCCATCCTTCTGTGTCTGCCTTGACCTCCCAAGTAGCTGGGACTACAGGTGCAGGCCACCACACCTGGCTTACAGTAAACTTTCAATACAATGTTTTTTTTTAAAACGTGCATTTTAAATATATTTTCATCAAAACTTTATAGCTATAGCTTTAGCTCATTTAGTTTATGAAACATAATCATGGAATCTAATTGGAAATAAAAGTTTGCATTTCCTAACCAAGTATTTAACTCTGACATATCTTTTTCAGGAAAATTTGACTTCATTTTTTAATTCAAACAATACCTTTTTTTTTTTTTTTTTAGATGGAGTCTTGCTCTGTCGCCCAGGCTGGAGTGCAGTGGTACAATCTTGACTCACTGCAACCTCTGACTCCTGGGTTCAAGCAAGTCTCCTGCCTCAGCCTCCTGAGTAGCTGAGATTACATGCATGAGCTACCACACTCAGCTAATTTTTGTATTCTTAGTAGAGATGGGGTTTCACCATGTTGGCCAGACTGGTCTCAAACTCTTGGCCTTGTGATCCGCCTGCCTTGGCCTCTCGAAGTGCTAGGATTACGGGCATGAGACACCACGCCTGGTTCTCAAACAGTACTTTTAATGCATATTCTTGTGACACCCATTATTTCACTCTGAGTTCTAGTTCTATGAAAAATAAATAAAAAGCATAGGTGCTTGCCATAAATTTATTCTCTGGAGGAACAAGACACTGCCACCTTCAATTTCTTAAAAAACTGTCTAATTCATTCTCAAGAGACTGTCCCTCAGGAGCAATTGTCTTTGACAACCGCAAGGAGGGAAAGAGGTGAGGTAGTGAAATAAGCATTGCCAGTGCTTTTACCACAATATTTATAACACATTACTGTCTGATTTTAGAATATGTCACTGTTAGCCAAAGTTTACTGTTTCTAACACTATATATTGTCCTTAGAATAATGTCAAAAAGATCAACACATGTATCCCAACAAGGTACCTTGGTCATAGGAGGCTCCTTGTGACCAAAGTTTTAAATTCTAAAATCGTCACTTAGTTTGATGTCCACAGTTTTATCTATGGAGTAAAGCACCATGGTAAGATTGAGAACAGTTGTGAGAGGGACCTTTTATCAAGTGATAGAGAATACATGTGAGATGGAATAGGAAAGGAAAACCTGCCTACTACTTACATGATAACCACGTCCTTAGATCGTTTTAAGGAAGAGTATACATGGAAGATATGTATCCATAATTTTTCTGTTTAGATCTATCAATGTCATGGCAAAGTTTTGGGTACTATTTGGGATGCATATTGGTCTAGAAGACAGGGCGAATGAGTATTTTAGAGTCCTTTTCCTCAGTTCACAAGGGTTTTATGTGCCCCCCATCACACCTCCCAACAAGGATATGTTTGGCAATTTCTACAGACACTTTGGTTTTGAAAGCCAGGGATGTTACCAAACATCCTACAGTGCACAGGACAATCCCAACAACAAAGAATTATCCAAAATGTCAATCGTACCAAGATTGAGAAACCATATTTTAAAGCCTCATCAATGGAAGTGGGACCCAAATACCAGCCTCATCAATAGCACCTGGAAATGTGTCAGAAATGCAAAATGTGCAGTCCCATATTATCCATGCTCATATTAAAGTTTGTAGACTTTACTAGGCAAATACAGCAGGATTTCCAGTGGCAGCAACAGTCCACGTTGCACCCATGTCCATTGTACAATGATAAATTTTTTTTATACTCTTAAAAATTTTATTTTCCTTCTTTCAGATTTTTAGAAAATGTGACCAAAATATTTTTGTATTAACTAAAGAAAAGCCTGTTCTCATGAATCTTTAAACAGCAGTAATAAATTTGTTATAAAATAAAGCCCTTTTGAAAGGACAAATTACATTTAAGATAAAGACATCCATTATAACAGAAAAATAGTAACCTTTTGTTGGCTTTTCATTTAAAGACCACATTGAATTTAAATGTTTTAGGCTACTCAAAAAGACAAAACACATCTGCTAACACATCTGCCTCATATCTAATTTACATGTAAACATTGCTACTATCCCCATTTTGTTTTGGGTGGTTTGTTTTCTCACAATTCAACACAAGTTCTCATGCTACAATACTTTTTTTTTTGGCTTTTTAATGTAGAATCTTTCAACTAAGGCAGATGAAGAGGGATAAAGCACATAACAATTATCAAACTAAAATATTGCACAAATCATAAGATAAAATGCTAGTTAAAGCTAAATCTATAATAACTGATTTAACCCTCTTCCAAACTATTATCTGCTGATAAAAGTCATCAGGACTATTTCAGGTTAATACAATGGCAATTGAATAAGTATAATTTCTTTTCAATAAAATGAGCTCTGTATTCTTTGAAGGTATTAGTATCTCAGTTTTTTTCCAGAAATGTCTAATGCCCTCAAGAGGCCTTTAGTTTTTAAGAAAATTTGGTATAGTAGAGAATATTAAATTTCAGTGAAAACTATGATGTCCTGAAAAAAGTTGAATCAGTTCCAATTATTGAAAGTTTTCCTTCTTGCTTAAATGCTATAGCTACCAATATTAAAGCTTAATTTCTTTAACAGAATTCCATGGGGATAAAGTAAATGTTAAATCCGTTTAGAAATTTTTTTTGTAAAAATATTCCACACCATAAAATTTTAAAAACTCATTTAAAATTTTCTTTATTATCTACCTGATCATATTCTTATTCAAGACCTTCATTCATCAACTTACGCCTTAGTTGTCATAATAAATTGATAACTGCTTTCTCTAACTTTGGGTCCTTCTACTGCCAACTCTTTTGTGTACCTTAGCATGACTTGAAACATGATAGTACTCTTCTAAGAACACATGTGTACCATTCCTTAAATCGATATAAGGACGTACCTGCCATGTAGGCTTCTCTCTGACTCTCAAAGTTCTCCACTGTGTAGCTGCAACATATTCATCTAGCTTAATTCACGTTAACTGTCCCCATCACGTTAACATGCCATCTGGTTTTGTACCCCATACATATCATATCAATTTATCTATAACTTTGTTCCTAGTCTTCCCACCATCCCTTACTCTAGAATACTCTGGCTTCTTCCATTAGTTGGTCTAAGTCATAGTTATCACTAAAAGGCTGGCTCATAGCCCATGTTCCCCATGAAATCTTGGCTCACAATAGCATTCACCTTTTGTAACCTTTTTTAGCAGTAAATATATTACCAAATATACTGCATAATGGAATAAAAGCGTTTTTTTACTATTTCATTTTGTTAATCAGTATGGTACAACTACAGTTAAGTGTATAACCTCTAGTTACATCTACTGTAAAATATTTTTATCAATCATTAACCTAGCAAAACCCTAAAACAAATTAATTTTTATGCATTAATTTTTATTATTTTTGTGAATGTACTAAACTGATAGGTTCATTATGAGTAATAATAACTTGCTGTATGAAAGGTGTTTGTCAGAGTAAGCAGTTAACACAAATTTGATATCTATCATTATCATCATCACTATCAGTATAATCATCATCGTTGTCTCTCTAATAGAATATAATCTTATCAAATGCAGAGGTCGATTTTTATACTTGCCCTGGAGTTTTATGGACACAAATGCTGAGCACATTGTGGGTCCCAATGAATATTCAATTATTGATTTATTTTATTCTTATTTGTTTCTACTGCCTAGTCTGCTCTGAAATTGTCCTATTCTACTCACCTCATATTAGGTCCCATTATTTTGTATCATAAAATTTCCGATATTTGCTTTCCCTTGAGGACAATGGGCATATTTATTAGAAAAAATATTATAAGCAGGACACTCTGCATATATCTCATTAGGTCAGGTCTTCTACAGATATCAGTCTCAAGCATCATTTTAATCCCTGTAGAACAAAATCTGTTTGCAACAAGCTTCAGAGCACTGCAACACTTTATTCTTGGCATATTTTATTTTAGGATTATAATAAGTATTGTAACTAGTTCTCTAGGGATTTGTTTAACTAAATAATGCAGACAAATTAATTGTCAGTATTTGCCTTGACTGATTTTCACCTTGTTCTATAAAATGAAGAGAATATTACCTTGTTTTAGATTTAAAGGAACTTCTTAGAGGCTATCTGGTGCAACTCTAGCCCTTTACAGGTGTAGAAGCTGATTATATAATTTATTTTTCTGAGTCTCAAATTCACCCAATGGCTTTTGACTCCAGAGTATGTTTATTCTGATTGATTTCCAAGTTATATACTGGTGCAGCAAAATAGTTTAACAACTAAATTTATAATTCCTCTTGACCACATATTATTCTCTGAATTTGATTAAGTCTCAAAAGGTAACCCAATTGTCAGTGTTATAGCTCCTTTATGCTATGGTTTGTTTTTGCCTAAGCTGGTTGATGAGCCAGCTGGCATGGTGAAATATGCATACAAGAAATTTTATGTGACAGAAAAACAAAATACATTATAGAAGGCAAACTGTCTGAAACTCATAATAACTCCCCAGATAAGAAAGAATGGATCTCCCCCTCCTTAGACACACACACACACACACACACACACACACACACACACACACACACACAAAGTTGGAATAAAGACTGTTGTAGAAATCAGTGAAGGTTGGTATTCTAGTTAGTTAGGTTATTGTTATAGTAGGGGAAAAAGCTTATATATAACTTGAATAAAATGATGGAGGCTAATAAAGAGAAGTTTTTGAATGTATATGTGAGCAAATAAAGCAAACAACTGTAATTAGAAACCAGGAATCTGTTATTGCCAATCATCATTGAGGACTGATTATAGTTTTGGAAAAGGAAATGAACTCATGTAATTCTAGGGACATCGCCAAAATAAATTAAGGATCTTCACTTCAAGGTTCATCAAGAATGTGATTCTTCCCTTCATCCTCAGTACCAAAATTTGTGTTAGTCAGGATTTTACAGAGAACAGAACAAATAGGATATATGCATGTGTATGTGTGTATAAGTATATATGATTTATTTCAATAAATCGGCTCATGTGATTTTGGAAGTTTGGCAATTCCAAAACCTGATGGTGTAGGCTGGCAAGCTGGAGTTTTAGAGTCCACAGGCCAGCTGAGGTAGAATTTCCTTTGGCCTGGGGAGGTAGCCTATTGTTCTATGTAAGCCTTCATCTGATTAGTTGAGGCTGACCCACATTATGAAGGGTAATCTTGACTCAGAATCCAGGGATTTAAATGAAAATCTCATCTAAAAGCACCTTCACGGAAATATTCAGAATAATGTTTGACTATTTATATCTTGGCACTGTCATCAAGCCAAGTTGACACATAAAATTAACCATCACAGAAACAAACCAATGTAATTCCAGAAGCACTGTCAAAAGAAACTGAAGATCTTCACTTCAGGGTTCATCAAGAATGTGATTTGGACCTTCTGATTACTTCTGCTCCCTGCCCCTGCATAATGTGCATATTGTTTTATTTTTCAGTCATTTTATTTTTCTCTTGTACACATTTTTTTTTTCTTATCATGATGATCTTAATAAGAATTAGAAAAATGATGCAATTTTAAGTAAATGAACTATATAATTTATCACCTAGTAGTGGGGTCAGTTTTGAAAAGAAGGGACCTGTCCACCTGTGTGCTTATCATGGCTAAAAATGTGGCCAGCAGAGGTCTGACTGAACTCAATGGCCTGCTGCACCCATACCCCAAGATCCCATAGACTCATCTTATTTCCTCATGGTTTCTAAGTCCTCATAACTGGCTTATCAGGCCATCCCATGACTGTGTAGCTACTCACCCCTCCTTTCTTGTTAGCTTCAGTTTCTACCACTAGTTGTTCCACTGTCTGTATTTTTAGGTCAAAATCCTTTACCATTTAAAGTTTTGTCATAGCATTGGCTGCTTAGTGTGAACTAGGTCAGAAGCCAGGAGTGGAGTCACTTATTTTTTCTGAAGAAGATATTTAGGTCTATAACTAAATTTCCCATAACAAAAGTTGTAACGTCAATACTGATCCATATAAAATACATGGAACTTCTTTGGGACTGCTTTAGTAAAGAAGAGAAAAAATCCTCTTCACTTGCTTGAGAAATTTTCTTAAACCTAACCAAAAATATTATTTTTCTGTATTTATAGGGACCATATTCATCTTCCCAGTATTGTTTCAATTTTAGTAGATGTGCTATCAAAGCAAGCACAGAAGACTTTCTTGAGATTCCAGATGCCAGAACAAATCGAAGTCAAATAAAAAATGTACATTTAAATTGATAAAAAGTGTGAGTCCTCGGTTAACTTCAGAGCCTTTTATTACGAGGAGATTCTGCTTTGGCATACAGTAACTAGAGCTGTTCCTTTAGTGAAGATATAACTAGGAGAGTCCCTAAATGGACTGTGCACTGCCAGGAGATGTGAATAATTTAGTAGTTCTAGAGATAGATGTAGAAAAATAATTACTTTTTGTTAATCCATCAGTCATAACACAATACTTCTGATACCAGGTGTGTAGATTTCTTCCCCAGATGTGTGTGTTATTTTCACCCCACACAACACAAGCAATTTTCCTGCAATGATTCCTTTCACCAGCAAGATGTTCTCTAATTGAATTATAGCATCACATCCCACAGCGTGAAGAGCTCAGTCTCATACGAATGCCCCCACTTCAGATGCCAGTTGTAAGCATGGGTTATGACATATGCTTCTAACCAGCCAGATTTGATTAATTTGCTAGATTGGCTCATGGAACTCAAGGAAACACTTACCTTTACTGGTTTATTGTAAAGGATATTACAAAGATACGGATGAAGAGCCAGATGGAAGAGATGCATAGGGAGAGGTATGGGAGAAAGGGCTCAGAGTTTCTGTGTCCTCTCCAGGAGCACCACCTTCCAGGAACATGTTCTGCCATTCAAAAGCTCTGTGAACTCAGTCTTTCGGGGTTTCATGGACACTCCATTAAGTAGGCACAGTGGATTAAATCATTGGTCATTGGTTTACTTGTTCAAACTTCAGCCCCTCTCCCCTCCCACAAATTTGTGGAATGGACTGAAAGTTCCAACCTTCTAATCACATGGTTGGTTCCCCGGGCAGACAGCCCACATTATGAGGTCATCTAGGGGCTCCAGTTCCTAGTCATCTCATTAGCATACAAAAGACTCTCATCACTCCAGAGGATCTAAGCATTTTTGGAACTATATGCCAGGAAATGGAGATAAAGACCAAATATGTATTTCAAAATATTGCATTAGTAAAATAAATAAAACTTATTTCCTGGGATATCAGGAAACATAAATGATAACTTGAATCAAGTTAGCATACAATTCTAGACAGTCCAGCATCAGTTATAAGTAAGTCATATGATACACTGTTGTTTAGGGCTAAAGCACTATTTAAGTGGATTTTTGAAAATACAATTACATCTTCCTTTTACTGAAATTCTACTTTTTATATATTTACTTTCATTCCAGATGATATTCATCACTGTGTGCCAGATGGATAATAAACAGTGTTAAAAAGTAAACTGAGACACAATAAAATGGTAAGGAGTTTATTTGAGTAAGAAGCAATTCATGAGTTGGGGCAGCTCCAAACCAGAAGTGGTTCAGGAGTACCACCAAGGGAATGCAAGCAGCAGGCTTTTATAGGATGGACACAGAAGTAAAGCAAAGAGAATATTTGATTGGTTACAGTTATAAAATTGCCTTATTTGGTCTGCCCCATTGAAATGTCCTGATTATATGGTTGTTGGCTACTTCTGATTGGTTGAGTTTATGTTCTGTTCTCCTTTAATACAGGCATTTACAAGAAAAAAACTCAAGTTAAGTTTTGCTTATGTTTGCAAGTCAAGCAATGTTTAGGTCACTTATGAAACCTAACTGTTTTTGTCTGCTCAGGAATTCTTCAAACCTGGTCTCTGCTTTAATTTACTTTAACAACAGTAGTATGTTATTATCACTTACACCCTTTCTTATCCTCAAAACTACTTAAAAATGTTGGACGTATTCCCATTTTATAGAGGAAGGAAATGAAAATCTGCTAATTAAATTCTCGCAACGTGGAAATAATTTCCAGGCCCAAATCTAACTTTCAATTTATGTTATTTCACTAAATTATGTCACTCTCTTTTTTCCATGTATTTAGAATTAAAAAAAAGAAAACGTTAAAAAATTTTTGATCAGTTGACACTTGTGGCATAGAGGGTGCATCGATTGCAGATTTTGGATCATAGAATTACTTACCTTTCAATTTCCCTTCCAAGTAGGAAAAAAAATACTTCATTTACTCTCCTACCATTATCAGGTACTTCAAGTCTAAAGGAGTGTGTTTAACATGCATTTGCTGAATAAAACATTTGATTGGCTGTCCGCTGTTCACAAGGACCTTGAAGAAAGTTAGTTGGTGGAAAATGCCTTAAATGAATTCAGGAACTTCAATATGAAGGAAGGATGCAAAAAAAAATAATAATAATAATGAGAATAACGCTCTAAAGGCTTTTCTAAGACTGCCTAGGCTTTTCCATTTGTGTGCTATATAAGATTTTACTAGAATGTTCAAAATTAAACCACATTAAAGCAATCAAAGCACTCTTAGAATTTACTCCATAATAATGATTGAAACTTGAAGATACAGCTGGTTTTGGTTAAAAACTGGCTCTTGAAAATTATTTGAAGTAAATGAAATGTTTAAAAAAATCTTTTTTTTAATTGTCCGTATTTTAGAACATTAACATAATGTGTGATCAAGTGGGACATGTGACACACAATAAATTGCTATAGTTTTAAAATTCAGTATCCCTTTGAATACAAGGATATTGAAATGTCTGACAATTGGGTAAAGCTGTTTTATATCAATCAATTATTGCCAGACCTTGCTTTCCATATGCCAGCACTTTTCTTTCTCATTTTGCTCCTGGTTATACAGGCAGCCAAATTATATATAATGCCTTAATCCCCACCCCCATCCCCACTTCTACTCCTTCTTTCATTCAGTAGGTTTTGTTTACCAAATTCCAGTTCTAATATGAAAGAAGTTTAGACACATTATACCATGAATAGACTGGCTTTGAAGACAGGCCCTAAGCTGAATTGACCCACACCTCTTTTTCCAGCCCAATATACGTCTAAACTGCTCTAAGATACGCTAAACCGAAGATGTCAGTGGATTACAATGGAGTAAACCAAGAATATTATCTTAACCTTGAATATGCAATTAATGCCAGATTAGTTAGTCCATTTTGTTATTGGTAAGTCATGATTCAGATAATATAGCAAAATACAACAGGGACTCAATGTCCTTATACTAATGATTATCATTATGAATATTAAAAAAATAGCAACACCTAAATTACAACTTGGAAGTATTTTCAAATTCTCAAGGACAAGAAAGAATGAAGAAATAAACCATTATACCTATTCTATATCATCTTTTTGGACTGGCTGCAAAAGGAGCTGTAACTTGCCAAAGGCAAATCCTTTCTTTTGGAATTTGTATTTTCTCATTTCTTTTACTGCAAGCCCCCTTTTCTTTCCCCACCACATTATGCATTCGTTACTCAGAATTCTTATGTTTAGTTATCTGAGATCTCTGTCAAATGGATCAGTTATGTCTTCTTTCCTGAAAGACCCTTCAGGTATTCCTAATTTCTTGGTGGAAATGTTCTGTTCTTTATGTTTTCTTGCTCATATTCACACTGACCTTTGTCCAACAATCCTCCTTTCTTCACCCCTTAATTCTACAACTGAGGTGCTCTTGACCTATGAGCTTTCACTCTGTGGTTATGACATACCTTTTGCCCTGAGAGGTCAACTTGTTGGCTAACTGCTCTAATGCATTGAACAAAACTGTCAATAATAGTTTATTTCCCTTTTCCTGATATTGAGACATGTAAAAATCTTGGTAAAAACAGACCCTATTTTTTGTTGTTGCTTTTTTGTTTGTATGTTTCTTGGTTTGTTTTTGTAATTTGTCTTTTGCCACACAGTCTTCCAATCTCCCAAAGTCAACCAATGACAACTGTTATATATTTACACCCTATGAATTTATTTGTTATTGGTTCACATTATTATAAAAATTTGTACCATCACTGAAAAAAATTGGCATAATTTCAGCTTAGTTCTCTATTTATAATTCTGTTCATATTAGCACAAAAATTTATATCATCACTTAAAGAAAATTGGCATAATTTCAGCTTAGTTCTCTATTTATAATTCCTTACCTTATCAAGAAAATCATATTTTCTCAACGTGCTCAAACATGCTGAAAATATGTAAGAAGATGGAATTCCTATCACTTTTTTAAGTTAGAAGATGACATGAAATGCTGTTACAGGTTAGACAGCATTTCAATCTTTCAGCACTTTAGTTTATGCTATAATATTTGCTTAATTCTTGAATGATGTATGAATATGACCTCTCTTTCTCTCTCTCTGCCTCTTTATCTGTGCGTGTGTTTCTGTAAAGACTGTATGCAAAATTCTTTTGATCTCTAAAGATACCCTACTTTCAGGAACATTTTTTATTTCTGAAAAACAAAATCCCACAGGAAATGCATCATTTTGTCTAAGCTGTTATATGCCCTAATAAACAGTGGAAAATTAAGTTACTTCTTGAAGTATTTATGGCTATCTAGACACGTCAAAATACAAAGAAACATAGAAATGTTAGTTTTTCAAAATTTAGTCTCTGAATGTTTTGTCATCAAGTAAAGTGGAATTCTTCTCTTTAAAAAAGTTGACAGTCTTCATACTCATATACTCAATTCTCTCATAGTTTTAACATTTTTTTCTCTTGCTTGTAAAGTTGTGTGAAACCAAGCCGAGGTGTAAACAGTAGGTAGAGGAAGCAGAGAAAGACTGACTTAGAGTCAAGCTAATAATAGGGTTTTTTTATGTTTGGGGTTTTAAACGAAGAAAAAAGTCATTATTTTATTAGAAGAATAGGTTAATGTGTAAAATATTAAAAACATGACTTAGTAACTATAAGAAATTAGAGGCTTCTTTTTGCTTTTAGGTTTTATAACCAATTTAATATATAATTTTATGCCTAAAAAATAATAAATTCTCTGCTATCACTAACACTGTAAAACAGGAATGTTAATTACATTTTTGTGCTTTCAATTCTACAAAATAGTAATTCTCTCTGCTCTGAAGATATGCCAAGACCATAAGAATCTAAATGCCATGGAACACCTGCAAACCAGGCAAGAAGAAAACAAAGAATTCCAAAAGTCAGAATTTTCTTCATTTGCCTTTTTGCTGTGAAGTCTATGTAAGTACTATCAGTTTATTCCTTTAAATGGCAACATTTTAAAATACAGACATATTAAAATCATTTAAACCTTCATAGTTTGACTAGAAAAGGCCACAGCTGAGCTAATATTAAACGCCAGTAAATGTAGAATAAATGATAGAAGTATCTGTGTATGTATCATGTATATGTCCTGATCTTTCTTGACATTGTTGTTTGAAACAAATGGTTTAACTCATGCGTGGTGGTAGAAAAGAGTTAAGTAGTATTTTTGTGGACAATGCTGGAAAGAGAATTTGGTTTAAATACCATAACTGTGAGGCTAATAGCAGTAGAAAGAATTGAAGCTAAATCTCAATGTGTGCATGTGTGTGTGCACAAACACACACACAGAAAATAGAAGGGAAGCAGAGGGGATTTCTTTTTCTTATTAGAATCATTTTCTTCGATACATTTTATCCCTTCTTTCATTCTGAAAGCCTTGGTGAAAGATAACTTTTCCCTTCTGGAGGGCAATAGTTGACCAGACTGTAAAAATAGAAGCACAAGGAATCCTAGCTGTAAATCAGAAAGATATGGGAGCCAATTAAATCAAAGTGATCCATGAACCTGAAAAGAAGATGATAATGATGAAATAAATTTGTAATATTCTAAGCAGTTTGCAAGTAAATTAACCTATGCAGGCCAGATAATTCCTCAGCAAAATCTGGGATAATAATGTTAAAGTCAGTATGTAGGAAAAGTGTGTGGTACACAATAGATGTTCAGGAATTGATCCCTATAATGACAATAACAATTACCCTTATCCGCTGTAGTAGTAATAACAATATACTATAAATATACTTATATTTCTATCTCACTTTTTCTTCCAGAGAGGTCTTAGGAATGCGTATTTTTTTCTTATTATTTTGCAAGTAAAAAACTAAGATGTTTGAACTTTGATTAGGAAGTTAATAATATTGAGACAGTTAAAATGACTTGGACAAAAATTATAAGTTTATAGATTAAAATAATTTAGATTATTTAATACAAATTATAAATCATGTAGATTAATAAGTAAATATTATTTATAATGTATTAATAAGTAAATAAGTCAATATGATAGGACTCTATATCCCATCTCTTTCTGTCTCTCCCCTTCTCTGCCTGTGATCAATGGGGCTATTTATTATAAGGTGATGAGCTCAATTTTGAGTACATTAGACCATTGCTACTTAGAATGTGAGTCTCATTCCAACATCTTCAGTATAAGAAGGAGCATGTTAGGAAAGCATAATCTCAGGCTGACCCCAAACCTACAAAATCGAAGTCTCCACTTTACAAGATCCGTTGATAATCTATATAGGCACATATATAGTGCTGTCTTAGAGCACTAGTTCTCAGACCTAGCTGTACTCAAGTGTATTAGTCAGAGTTAATATATATATATATATATATATATATATATATATATGGAGTGAGTGAGATGTATTACAAGGGATTGACTCATGCAATTATGGAGATCTGCAGTCTATAAACTAGACACCCAGGAAAGCTGGTAGTGTAGTTCTAAGTCTTGAGAGCATAGAGTTATATAGATTTCATATTGAATCTGCAGGCTTGGGACCAGGAGTGCTGAGAGCAGACGATCAACTTCCCAGCTCAATTCGTCAGGCAGAGAGTGAATTCAAACTTCCTTCACCTTTTTGTTCTGCTCAGCCCCTGGCTAGATTACATGATACCCAATCACATTGGAAAGGGCTATCTACTTTACTGAGTCCACCAACTCAAATGGTAATTGCATTAGTCTGGGTTCTCTAGAGAGACAGTACAAACAAGACAGCTAGATGTAGATAGATAGATTCAAGGGTATTTATTAGGGAAATTGATTCATATGATTATGGAGGCTGAAAGATCCTATGACAGGCTGTCTGCAAGCTGGCAATCTAGATGCTGGTTATGTGGTTCAGTCCAAGTGTGAAAGCCAAGGAAACCAATGACATAACTCTCAATCTAAGGCTAAAAGCCTGAGAACCTAGGAGCTGCAGAATGGAGGCCAGGACACTGTACAAATCTGTTAAAGCAAACTAAATATGGCCTGAGAAGGACTCCATAATTCTATATTTGAGTCCTTGAAGAAAAACTGTAACCTAGCTTAATAGGCAGACAAGATTAAAAACATAATTTACTGTAATCCCAGCATTTTGGGAAGCCCAGGTAGGCAGAACACATGAGGTCAGGATTTGGAAACCAGCCTGGCCAACACGGCAAAAACCCCATCTCTACCAATAACACAAAAAAATAGCCAGGAATGGTAGTGGACACCTGTAATCACAGCTACTCGGGAGGCTGCAGCAGGAGAATCACTTGAACCTGGGAGTGGAGGTTTAGTGAGCTGAGATAGTGCCACTGTACTCCAGCCTGGGTGACAGAGTGAAACTGTGCCTTCACAACAACAGTCAACCCCAAAATTTAGGATTATGCACATGTAAGAATAGCTGATTCTTGGCCAATCCCAGTGGCCATACTTCAACCACTCATAGAGTGCTAAGTGTTCAAATTGTTTTTAAATAAGGCTAATGTCAGCCTGTAACCAATCCAGCTGTTTCTGCACCTCACTCTTTATTTCTATATGTCACTTCCCTTATTTTCTATAAATTTGTACTGACCATGAGGCATCCCTGGAGTCCCTCTGAATCTGCTTTGATTAAACTCCTTTAAATTTAATTCAACTGAAGATTTTTATTTTAATAAGTCCCAAAGTCTAAAGGTTGGAGAACCTGGAGTTCATATGTACAAAGGCAGGAGAAGAAGGGTGTCCTAGCTTTAGAAAACAAAGAATTCCCCTTTCCTCTGCCTTTTTGTTCTATCTGGACACTCAGCCAGATGGATGGTGCATATTGAGGGCAGATCTTCCCTACTCAGTTCACCAAATCTCCTCCAGTAGCACTCTTAGAAACATACCATTGAATAGTGCTTTACCAGCTATCTATGTGGTCCTTAATCCAGTCAAGTTGGCAGCTAAAATTAACCATTACACTAATTTTATCATGAACTGCCCTACGACACGCCCAGAAATAATCAGACTTCTGGGTATCCTGTGGCCTAGTCAGACTGACAGATAAAAATAATTATCACATCAAATAATTTTTTCTAATCCCACATCTGCCTTTGACTGAATAGATAAGAACTTATGAAGGTGGGCCAAAGCATCAGTATATTTCCTGTGAGTGAGTGTGAGTGTGTGTGTGTGTGTGTGTGTGTGTGTGTTTGTGTTTTCCTTTAATCCCCTGGTGATTGTATGTGCAGCTTATGGTCTTTGCAAGTGGGTGAATTAAAAGAAAGTGTAAACATGGAAATGATACAGAACACATTCAAAACAGCTGTCTAGATAGCCAACTTCCATGATTAAAATAGGACAGAAAAGCATAAAATGGAACAAGTATTTGCTTTACACAGAGTAACAGCGATTACAGGACTTTGCACGGCTGAGAACTGCTTCTGTCTACTTCATTTCCTAGCATTCTCATTAGGTACAGCACACTCCTAGTATAAATGTTTCTCTAACCCAACACCCTCCTGCTCAGATCTTCAGTCTCCTTTGCAGATAAGAGGACCTTTTTTCTTTTTCAGGTATCCCGCACAAATCCCAAATAACCCAGTGACTTTCTGTTACTCTAAGCCTCACCTTAAAAGAGGCCATCTCTGCTCATCGTACCAGTTATAGCAAGTTTTACAGGCTTATAAAGAGTTTTTCTGTTTCTTCAGAATGTCTTTCAATATTTTAATCATACACTTATTCATATGATGGCTTCCCTTTCATAAAAATTACCAACAGGGCACAGACAATGCCTTCTATGTTCAGAGCACATTTACAAGTAAGAATTGGACTCTATCTTACTAAAATATGAAAATATTAAACTAATATATAAACTCAAGAGCATTCAGTGATGTATTTTCTAATAAAATAAATTAGAAAATTATCTAAATTTTTACCAGTAGTGGGACAGTTAAATTATGGTACTAAACTCAATGGAATCCAAGGCAACCATTAAAATGAAAAAATATATATGAACATGGAAAGATAACTATGATATATATATATATATACACATATATATATATATATGTATACGTATATATATATATGTATATATATATGTATGTGTGTGTGTGTGTATACTTTTTTAAAAAGCAACTTGCTGAAAAATTTGCAAAGTATGATTCTAGTTTATGTTTAAATGACATATGTTTTACATATATAAAAGTATAAACACACATATACAGGCATACACATATGTATACCTTCTCTCAAGCATGGTGGTTTACTTTCTGTTCCTCATATCTGCCAACACCATTTGTAAGGGTCTTTGTGGTTGTTGCCTAAAGCAAAAGATTTTTACTTCCCTTTTATTGGTTAACCTCTGATTTTCCTCCAGATCTCAGCTCATTGTTGAAATCAATAATACAGAAATACCTTGCCTGATACACCTAATTAGCACACAATCCTCTTATTACCATTCCTTGTATCATGAGTAGCTCTCCTTTGTCACATTTATCCCAATCACAACTTTACAATCACTCTCATGACTCCTGGAGTGTAGTCATCACTCTGCCTAGGGGAATCTCTGGAAGGCTGCAGTGTGTGCTCATGTTTCACCCTTTTATCTTGAGAGCCTAGCTCACGTCAAGCACTCTGTAGAAGCAAAAACTATTATTTGAATAAAGCATGAAGTAATGAATTCTCATTCTCCATTCCACATATGGGGATAGCTAGTATCTGGCTATACAACTTACTCTGGTTATTCAGCTAATAAATACCAAGCCAGAATTTAGACCAAACTCGATCTCATTCTAAAGCTTGTGATCTGAACCAACAATAAATGACCAAGTTAAAGTTTCCAAATCAGATTTTACTGAAGTATAAATGCTAACAATCAGGAAACATTTAAGAAAGCACTTTCTCTTTCTTTCTCATGGACACTACTGGGAGGAGTATCACTATGATGAGTACTGGGAGAGGAATGAGAGGGAGAGTGAGAATCTTCTAATAGATGGTTAAATAACAACCTGTTTTAGTTAATTCAGGCTGCTGCGACAGAGTACCATAGACTGTGTGGTTTAAACAACATAACCCTATTTCTCACAGTTCTAGAGACTGAGGAATCTGATATTTGGTGAGGTTGCATTTCCTCATTTGCAGATGGCTGTCTCCTCCTTGTATCCTCACGTGGCAGAGAGCTAAGAGTGAGAGCAAGCTCTTGGGTCTCTTTTTATAAGGGCACTAATCCTATTCACGAGGGCTCCATCTTTATTACCTAATTATCTCCCAAGGCCCCATCTTTTAATATCCTCACACTGGGAATTAGAATATCGACATGTAAATTTGAGGCAGACATAAACATTCAGCCCGTAATACAATCTTTGGGATTTCTTTCATTGATAACCTACATAAGTTTATAGTGGTTCCATTATGATCTTGTAATTTGCCAAACCCCATAGTTCTGATAAAATTCTTTCTACTATTATTGCCATGCTAATGCTTTGTTTGGGGGAAAGACAGCATTCTCACCTACCTCTTGAATTAAAGCATGTTCATTTCCACTGATAAGCAGTAATGACCTCAACTTTAAAAAACTGAGACCTCAGTCAAAATTGAAAAATCATTCGGCTTGAAATTGAAACAAAATTAGATTATAAAGGTGCTAACATTTAGGTCTTCTTTAGAATATTTAAAATTAAAATCTTAAGCCTGATCTATAAACACATAATGTGTCAGGGTAGGTAATAGTATGGAGAGGTAAAAGCAGACAATGAAAACCGAAGCAGCATTCTACTGTATTCTGAGGCTGACTGAAATACCACATTTCATAAAAAAAAAAAAAAAAAAAAAAGAGTATAGCAGTACTATCAAGATTTTCACAAATACGCTTGTCCTCTAACCCACCCAAAAAAATTGGCTAAGAGAATATCTCATTAAAGTCTGAATGTAAAACCATTTGAGAAAATGTTTTTAAAATGCTATATTTTAAATTATTTATATTCACATATATGAAATTATATTAACATTACATGAATTATATGCATATCATATGAATTAAGGGAACACTACATTAATTATATAAATAAATTAAATTGTTTGCAAGGCCTAGAGTCTTTTCTTTTGTATTTTCTCAGTGTGGTGAAACTTTCTTCCAAAAAAGAAATTTCACCCCCATGGGTGAGTCTATCAGTTTGTCTATTCATTCACACATATGCATATCCTCTCTTTCTCTGCCCCTCATATACAGAAGAGACAGGGAGAGAGATGATAGTTTATCTATCTGCACAAACATATATTTGTGTGTGTGTGTGTGTGTGTGTGTGTGTGTGTGTGTGTGTGTGTGTGGTTGTTTATGTATGTGTACATATATAAGGATTTCCTTAAAAAGTCATTATTATCCGGTGGAAGAGAATTCCATGTTGAAAAGAGGCTTCAACTCTGCTTTTGCTTGCCTCTGACTCACAGCTACAATACTACCCAGGATAAATCACCCATCTTCAGTTTTGCCTCTTTCCTTGCTTTCTTCATCTGACAATTGAGTGCAAGGGATGAGGTAACTGTTCAGTTCTGCTATTCTCTACTTACTTTCCTTTTTTGGTCTCTCACCACAGAGCACATTTAAATAATCTTTTTTTTTTTTTTTTTCCTGAGCTTTGAATTGCTCTAAATCCTACAAGAAGCAGCTTTGCTTATAATTAGCTAAGATTTTTATTCTGTGTCTAAGAAACCAAAGACCAGAGAGATACCCAGCTGTCTTTTGTACATCAAATATCTCTTATTAGCATGACATTTTGATGAGTTAAAGTAGAAATGAATCAAAGGTAGACTTTGTACTCCTTAAAATTCACATGGGATGAATCCTAAAACAGATATGTTTTAGTTTGCTATTCTTAAAACATTTGAAAAAATAATATGACATCTGTCAAATATCAAATGGAGCAGCTTGTTTTCAGGGGCATATGTATGTACAGACAGACCTGCATTTACATTTATACATATTACAATAAAATCACAAAATAAACTCTTTACCAGAAGTATTAGAAATTCTATGTCCAGAGACTATTTGATTTTTTAAAGTAGTCACCATAGGAAGCTCTAAACTTATTCCAATCAGGTTGTCATCATGCACAAAACAGCTCAGGAATTTCTTTTGAGAATTGCTTACAGTGTTTTCTTTTGAATATTCTCAGTGGTGGTAAAACTTTGTTACAGAAAATCAATTCCATCCCTAAAGGTTAGTCCAAATACTATTTGAATTGGTGTGAAATTTGGCATTATGCCTTTCTGCTTAGTCCTCATTGAAGAACATATTCCTGGCAGCAGAAGCACCTCATTATAAAGCTTTTTCAGCTTTAAGATGGGCCTGTGGCAGGGATCCCAAATGCCATGTTCCAATAAGCCCCATTTGGCACAATGGTAAAAAAAAAATGAAATACACTTCTGTGCTTTAAATCTAAAACAGGAATGCAGTAGAATGTGGGAAGTAGTTAATTTAGATTTGGAAAGCAAACTCATCAATCACCCATTAGATAAATGCTACATTTACTTTGGGTCTGTCAATAAAAACATCAATTAACATTACCAGGTCCTCTCTGTAGAAATACAACTGGATGAGATTTTCCTTTGAAACTAGTGAGAATTCAGTTTTCTCACTTGTTGCCTAATTAAAACCTCTTTATTTTAAGAAAAATACTAATTAATAATATGAATGAATCCTGTCATATTTAAACATATCTTCCTATTTTTAGTGTGCCAAAAATGTAATGCATCATTTTCCATTCCTATTCATATTTACATGTTCTTATTACTATTACTCTGCTCCTTTTTTATTTTAAATTATTTTATTTTAATATAGTAGGGAAATAGTAGATTTTTAAAATAATTTCAGGTTTTACCTTGGAATCACAGGAGACATGGACAGGTATGTTACCTTGTTATATTGCATAATACTGACAATTGCTCCCATCATCCAGGTACTAAGCACAGTACTCAGTAGTTACCCAATGGTTAGAAAAAACATTGCCTCTCTCCCTAACCCCCCAGGAAGCCACAGTGTCTATTGTTGCCATCTTTATGTACATAAGAACACATTGTTTAGCTCCCACTTATAAGTGAGAACATGTGGTATTTGGTTTTCTATTCCTGTGCTAATTCACTTTCGATAATGGTCTCTAATGATATACATGTTGCTGCAAATGACATGATTTCACTTCTTTTATGTCTGCATAATATTCCACGGTGTATATGTAGCACATTTTCTTTATCCAAACCATATTGATGAGCACCCAGGTTAATTCCGTGTCTTTGCTATGTGAAAAGTGCTGCAATGTACATATGGATATGTCTTTTTTTTTTTTGAGACGGAGTTTTGCTCTTGTTGCCCAGGCTAGAGTGAAATAGCATAATATTGGCTCACTGCAACCTCCACCTCCCAGTTTCATGAGATTCTCCTGCCTCAGCCTCCTAAGTAGCTGGAATTACAGGCATGCACCATACGCCCAGATACTTTTGGTATTTTTAGTACAAACATGGTTTCACCATGTGAGCCAGGCTGGTCTTGAATTCCTGACATCAGGTGATCCACCGGCCTTGGCCTCCTAAAGTGCTGGGATTACAGACCTGAGCCACCACTCCCAGCCTGGGTATGCATTTTTGGTAGAATGATTTATTTTCTTTGGGTAAATACCCAAAAATAAAATTGCTGAGTCAAATGGTAGTTTAAAAGAAGACTACCATTTGTTTTAAACATTAGTTTTGTTCTTTGAGAAATTTCCAAACTGCTTTCCACTGCTGCGGGCCTAATTTACATTCCCAAGTGTTCTCTTTTCTCCACAGCCTGGCCACCATCTCTGTTTTCTTGACGTTTTAATGATAGCCATTCGGACTGCTGTGAAATGGTATCTCACTGTGGTTTTCCTTTGTATTTTTCTGGTGATTAGTGATGTAGATAATTTTTTTCGTATGTTTCTTGGCCACTTGCATGTCATCTTTTAGGAAGTGTCTGTTCATGTCTTTGACCCATTCTTTAATAAGGCTGTTGATATAAGGCTTGTTCAATTGTTTAAGTTCCTTATAGATTCTGGATATTCAATCTTTGCCAGATGTATAGCTTGTGAATATTTTCTCTCATTCTGTCAGAGAGAATGTTGTTTTTTCACTCTGTTGTTAGTTCCTTTGTTGTGAAGAAAGGAAACTAACTTTTTGGTTTAATCAGGTCCCAGTTGTCCATTTTTTTTTAATACAATGACTTATAAGGAGTTAGCTATAAATTCTTTCCCAAGGCTGATGTACAGAATGGTGTCTTCTAGGTTTTCTTCTAAGTTTCTTACAGTTTGAGGTCTTACATTTAAATCTTTGATCAATCTTGAGTAAATTTTTGTGTATGGTAAAACGTAGGGGTTCAGTTTCATTCTTTGTATGCTTGGCCAGCTATCCCAGAATCATTTATTAAATAGGAAAATCTTTTCTCCATTGATTACTTTTGTTGAGTTTGTCAAAACTCAAATGCCTGTAGGTGTGCAGCTTTATTTCTTGGTTCTCTATTCTGTTTCACTGGTCTATGTATCTGTTTTATACCAGTATCATGCTGTCCTGCCTACTGTAGCCTAATAATATAGTTTTAAGTTAGGTAATGTGATGTCTCTGGCTTTCTTCTTTTTCTTAGAATTGCTTTGGATATGTGAGCTTCACTGGTCATATATGAATTTTAAAAGAGTTTTTTCTAATTCTGTGAAAAATGACATTGGTAGCCTGATAGGAATACCATTAAAGATATACATTGCTATGGCCATTTTAACAATATTAATTCTCCTAATCAATAAGCATGAAATGTTTATCCATTTGTTTGTGTCATGCATTATTTCTTTCAGCAGTGTTTTGTAGTTCTCTTTGTAGGGATCTTTTACTGCCTTGGTTAGATGCATTCTTAGTTTTTTGTTTTGTTTTGTTTTACAGCTATTGTAAATGGGGTTGCATTCTTGAGTTTGCTCTCAGCTATAATGTTACAGATGCATAGAAATGCAACTAAATGCAAATGCATCTTAAAACATTACTTGCATTGCTTATAAGTTTCAGGAGCTTTTTGGTGAAGTCTTTGGGGTTTTTTAAGTATAAAATCATCATCATCAGTGAAAAGAGATTGTTTGTGTTCTTCTTTTTTTTACTTGAATGCCTTTTATTTCTTTCTCTTGCCTGACTGCTCCGGCAAGGACTTCCAGTACCACGTTGAATAGAAATGGTGAGTGAGCGTTCTTTTCTTCTTCTAGTTTGCAAGGGGTATGCCTCCAGTTTTTACCCATTTAGTAGGATATTGGCTGTGGGTTTGCCATAGATGGCTCTTATTATTTTGAGGTATGTTCCTTTGATGTCTAGTTTCTTAAAGGATTTTATCATGAGGGGATGCTGAATTTTATTGAAAGCTTTTTCTGCACCTACTAAGATGTTCATATGACTTTTGCTTTCAACTCTGTTTATGTGGTAAATCACATTTATTGATTTTCATGTGTTAAAGCAACCTTGTATCCCAGGAATAAAGCCTACTTCAGCATGGTGAATTAACTTTTTGATGTGCTTCTGGATTAAGTTTGCTAGTATTTTGTTGAGGATTTTGCATCTATGCTCATCATGGATATTGACCTTTTTTTTTTTTCATTGTGTTGTTGCCACATTTTTGTATCAAGGCAATGATGGTGCTGACTGAATACAATAAGTTAGGGAGAAGTTCTTCTTCCTTGATCTTTTTGGAATAATTTTAGTAAGATTGGTACCATCATTTCTTTGTTCATCTGGTGGAATTCATCAGTGAATCCATCTGGTCCAGAGGTTTTTTTCTTTAACGTGGTTGGTTATTACTGATTTAACTTCAGAACTTGATATTGTTCTATTCAGCATTTGATTTTTTATCTGATTCAATCCTGGGAGATTGTTCATTTCCAGGAATTTATTCATTTATTTTATATTTTGTAGTTTATGTGCATAGAGGTGTTCATAACACTTTCTGAAGATCATTTGTATTTCTGTGGGATCAGTTGTAATGTCACCTTTGTCATTTCTGATTGTGCTTATTAGATCTTCTTTTTTTTATTCCTTTGTTAATCTAGCTAACAGTCTATCGATCTTGTTTATCCTTTGAAAAAACCAACACTGGTTTCCTTGATTCTTTATATAAATTTTTGGGTCTCAGTCTTGTTTATGTCTTTTCTGATTTTAGTTATCTCTTTTCTGCAGCAAGTTTTGCAGTTAGTTTGCTCTTGGTTTTCTAGTTCCTCTAGATGTGATGTTAGATCATAAATTTGAGAACATTTTAACTTTTTCAGATAGATGTTTAGTGCTACAAACTCTTCTCTTAATATTGCTTTTTGCTGTATTCCGGCGATTTTGGCATGTTGTGTCTCTGTTTTCATTTAATTCAAATCATGTTTTGATTTCTATCTTAATTTTATTGTTTACCCAAAAGTCATTTGGGAGAAAGTTGTTTAATCTCCATGTAACTGTGTGATTTTGAGAGATCTTGGTATTGATTTCTATTTTTATTCCAGTGTGGCCTGAGAGTATGGTTGCCATTATTTTAATTTTTCTGAATTTCTTGAGACTTGATTTATGGCTTAGTATGTGGTAGATTTTAGAGTGTGTTCCATGTGCAAATCAGAAGAATGTATATTCTCTGGTTGATGAGTGCTGTATTCTGTAGATGTCTATTAGGCATAATTGGCCAAGTGTCAAATTTTAGTTCGGAATTTGTTAGTTTTCTGCCTTGATGATCTGCATAATACTGTCAGTGGAGTGTTGAAGTTTCCTAGAATTATCATTTAGATGTCTAATTTTTCATAGGTCTAGAAGTACATGCTTTCTGTATTTGTCTGCTCCAAGGTTGGTTGTGTATATATTTAGTGTAGTTAAGGCTTCTTGTTGAATTGAACCCCTTATCATCACGTATGCCCATTTTATTTTATTTTTTTACTATTGTTGGTTTAAAGTCTATTTTACCTTATAGAAAGATAGTGGCCCCCGTTCTTTTTTGTTTTCTATTTCCATGATAGTTCTTTTTTCACCATCTCTTTGTCTTGAGTCTATAGACATAGTTATGTATGTGATAACTCACTTGACAGCATATAGTTGGATCTTCTATTTTTATCCAGCTTGCCACTATGTGCCTTTTAACCAAGGCATTTAGACAATTTACATTCAAGGCCAATATTGATATGTAAGGTTTCAGTTCCATTGTGAAGTTGTTAAATCATTGCTTTGTAGTTTCTATTCTATTTGTAGTGTCTATTCTGCAGGTTCTGTGGGCTATGTACTTTAAGGGTGTTTTTGTGGTAACAGATATTATTTTTCTGTTCCCATGTTTAGAACTCCCTTAAGGATTTCTTATAAAGTTGGCCTAAAGTAACAAATTTCCATAGTGCTTTTTTGTCTGGAAATGGTTTTATTTCTTCTTTTCATATGAAACTTAATTTGGTGGATATAAAATTATCAACTGGAATTTCTTTTATTTAACTCTTTTCCTGTTTACCCCAAGAACTCTTGCCAGCAGTGCTTGCAGCTGCAGCATTTACCCTGAGAAAACCTTGCCACAAAATATCTTGCTTTTATTATTATTTTCACATCACTTTAGTATATCGACTTCGGAAACAAAATACATCTTCTATTTATAGCATTCTGTATTCAGTAGTGGTATTTTCATTTACAAAATATAATAATTCTCAAATACTGAAAATGTCAAATCCTAGAAAACATAGGATCTCTATACATGATGTTAACATTGTTCTCAAACAGTTGTTGGCCAAAGATTCAATTAATAAATCTGATTTTTTTGACATGGTTGATTCTAATGGTTCAGACAATTCTGATGTTGATTCTGTTTAGAAATAACTCTAAGAGCAGTATTTATATTTTATTATCAAATAGAAAATCAGTTTGCTTCAGCCCAAGGAATATGTTTATGTAAAATTAAATAATCACTGGCAGAGAGCTGCACATTTTTTTTTTCTTTTTTCTAAATGGGAAAAGGTTAAGAATCCTGATAATTGACCCCCAATCTCTCTTGGCTTGTAAGATTTCTGCTGAAAATTTACTATTAGCCAGATGGGATTCCTTATGTACATGATCTGATCTTTTTCACTAGCTGCCTTCAATATATACATTTTTAATTTTTAGCATTGACTTTGGGCCATCTGGTGACTACATGCCTTGGAGATTTTCATTTTGTATAGCATCTTTCAGGTGTTCTCTGGATTTCTTGTATCTGTATGTCTACCTCTCTAGTAACATTAGGAATATTTTCTTAACTTATTCTCTCAAATATGTCTTTTAGGTTTTTTCTTTATCTTTGTCTTTCTCAGGAATACCAATCATTAGTAGGTTTGGTCACTTTACATAATCTCATATTTCTTAAAGACACTGTTCATTTTTAAAAATGCTTTTGTCTTTGCCCTTATCTGACTAGATTAGTTCAAAAGATTGGTCTTCAAGCTCTGAAATTCTTTCTTCTGCTTAGTGAAGTCTACTTATAAAGCTTTCAATTGCATTTTGAAATTCCTTAAGTGAGTTTTTCAGGTTCGAAAGCTCTGATTGATCTCTTTTAAAGATGCTTATCTCATCCTTTATTTCCTGGATTGCTTTAGTAGTTTCTTTATGTTGATTTTCAACCTTGTTCTTGGATATCATTGAGCTTCCTTGCAATACATGCTTTGAATTCTTACTTGTTATTTCTGATTTTTTCATTTTGGTTAGGGACCATTGCTAGAGAGCTGGTGTGATCCTTTGGTGATATCACTGCAATCAGATTGTTCATGGTGACAGAATATTTGAAACTGTTTTCTTCTCTTTTGGAGACATTGGCACTTCCAATTTTTCTAATTATTCTCATGTGGGTATTTTTTTTTCTTCTTATCTTTTTCTCTATAATGTTATTGTCTTTTTCTATTTTCCTTTTACCTTTCCCCCATTCCCTAGCAGGTGTGACTCTAAAGAATGCTGGTTTGTTCTTTGGCTTTGCTTCTATAGCTCTAAGCACTTCTGTGGGCAGGTGTGTGTGTGTGTGTGTATGTGTGTGTGTGTGTGTGTGCGTGTTTTAAATTGGGCTGTGCAGTTTGATCTATAGGTCAGTAGATGGAGCTTATGAGTAAAAGCTAATTGTGGCTAACATTCCTGGAAGTACACTTGATCCTTGTTTCCTGGGAGAAACTTTCTGTTGCTTCAGGCAGTGGACTTAGTTCATGGTGTTCACAATGGTCTGAACTCCCTCCTTAGACCCACGAAAGAACACAGGGAAAGATGGGCAGGGCTGGCCTGGGCAGGTTCACCTACAGGTCCCCCAATGGCAGGCACAAGCACCTTCACTGAGGGAGAATCTATTAGGTAGCCACCAGCACCTAGAGTGTGTCTAGGCATGGAACGAACACCTTGGCCCCAGGTTCTCAGTATGGGGATGCCAGGCAGTCTAAACTCCTAATCCAGGAGACTGGGCACTCTAGATGCCTAGAGATCTGCCTGTGCATGGAACAGAGAAGACCCCCCTGTACAAGGATCTCTGCACGGGAGGGATGGGCAGCTCACACTGCTGTTCCAGGTAAGCAGGTACTCCAAATGTCTGAAGATCTGCTTGGGTGTGAAGTGCAGAGGGTGCCCTGAATTAAAGTCTCTGCACATCAGGGGTAGGCTGATTCAGGCTGCTGAACCAAGAAAGCAGATGCTCTGAATGCCTAGAGATATGACTGGGCCTCAAATGAAGAGGGGCCCCTGCCACCAGGATCTCTGCAGAGGGAATGTGGGACAGCTTAGGCTGCCAATTCAGGCAAGCAGGTGCTTTTAATGCCAGGGTGTTAAATGGAGGGGGACCCCATGCACCATGATCTATGAAAAGGAAGGATGGTGCTGTTCAGGCTGCTGATCTAGATGAACAAGTGCTCAAAATACCTGGTGATCTGCTTGGGCATGGAGCAAAAAGGGCCCAAATGCACTGTGGTCTATGCCTAGGAAAGGTTGGGTGACTCAGGCTGTTAGTCCATGTGAGTGGATAATCCAAATGCCTGGAGATATGCCTATGTGTGGTGTGGAGAGGGCCACATTGCACCATAATGTATGCACAGGAAGGGTTGGGGAAGTGAGGCTGTTTATCTAAGTAAGGGGGTGCTCTGAATACTTAAAGATTCACCTTGGGGTGGAGCAGAGAGGGCCCCACTCTACCACAATCTGTGTCTATGAAGGGTAGGGTGGCTCAAGCTGCTGGTCCAGGCAAGCAGGTGCTCCAGATGTTTGAATTTCTCTCTGGGGCTGGAGCAGAGAGTGTCTTGTTGCAACATGATCTCTGGGGAGCAGGATGGAGCACCTAGCAATGACACATGCAGCCCAGTTCTAGATCACCAAGCTGGCCCTGGCTGCAGGTCTCATTGTCTAGAAGAAACTATAGCCTTAGCAGCTCTCTTCCTGCCCTAAGCCTGTGATACGGGAGATCACGGTCCCAGTACTTATTGCTAAGGCATTTTTCACAGTTCTGGCTGCAGAAGCCCCTACACTGCTCCAGAGCAGGCACTTCAATCTCCAGCCCAAGACTGGACCTACTTACATAGCCACATTTCCAGGTCATGAAAGAATGGCTGATTTTGTATGTGCTTATATTAAAAATGGCATCTGGGTCTTAGTCCCAGGTCTGGGAAAATGCCTGCAGCTTTTCTTTATTTTATCCCTTCCTAGCAACTCCAAGTCTCTCCCCAGGTTAGTTCCATTGTTTGGGGGAAAGAAAGTGCTCTCCCTCAGCCTGTGACTCACCTCCCTCCCTTTGTAACTTGCCTTCCACTGGGGTTGCTCAGATCCTCAGTGGAAAAGTGAGTCACAGAGGGAGGCTCTCTGTCTCTGTCATGTACTAGAATTTCACTCACTTTTATTATCCAGATACAATACGAGAGCTCATTGCTTACATTCTCCTCCCCAGCATCAGGAGATGTCCTTCACAATTACAGTGGATTCTCCTTTTCCTTTTACAATTACAGTTCACAAAGTAGACTCTCGGGCACTCTCTTGCTGTTTCTAAATGGCTGAGACAGGCTAAAAGCCTCTAATCCACCACCTTGGGAAATAAACAAACAAACTAATGAAAAGGAAAAACCCTTAGTTTCTATTAAAGGCAGCAATTATTCCATTCAACTAGAGAAGAAAAATCAGTCATCAATGATTTCATCTTTCACCATTAATTTCATCTTTCTTGTACTGATGTCTAATCAGTTCTTAAATGTCCTTGATTGGACCTCAACAGCAGTAGCAATTCCGTTCTCACTTCAACGTTTCCATTTTCTAGTATGGAAAGATGACCTTTGGCCCAGATTATTATAATGCAACTGCTGATTGCTACCTAACATGGTTCTCCAATTCCAAGCTATTTGTATTTTCTAACCTAAAACAATGTTTGAACATTTTTATTTCTTTGTTTTAACAAAGTGTTATAATATGTAATGTATTAGTTTGTTTTGAAGTTTCTGATAAAGACATACCTGAGACTGGGAAGAAAAGGTGGTTTAATTTGACATACAGTTCCACAAGGCTGGGGAGTCTCATAATGATGGCGGAGGGCTAAAGGCACTTCTTACATGCTGGCAGCAAGAGAGATTGAGGAAGAAGCAAAAGCAGAAACCCCTGATAAGCCCATCAGATCTTGTGAGACTTATTCACTACCATGAGACTAGCACAGGAAAGACCAGCCCCCAATTATTCAATTTCCTCCCACTAGGTCCCTCCCACAAGACATGGGAATTCTAGGAGATACAATTCAAGTTGAGATTTGGTTGGAACACTCCCAAACCATATCATTCCTCCCCTGGTCCCTCCAAATCTCATGTCCTCATGTTTAGAAACCAACCATGTTATCCCAATAGTCCCCCAAAGTCTTAATTCACCATTAACCCAAAAGTCCACATTCCAAAGTCTCATCTGAGATAAGGCAAGTCCCATCTGACTATGAGCCTATAAAAATCAAAAGCAAACTAGTTACTTCCTAGATACAATTGGGGTACAGGTATTGGATAAATACAGCTATTCCAAATGGGAGACATTGGCCAAAACAAAGAAGTTACAGAGCCCATACACGTCCGAAATTCAGCAGGACAGTCAAACTTTAAAGCTCTGAAATGATCTCCTTTGACTCCAGGTCTCACATCCAGGTTACGCTAATCCAAGAGGTGGGTTCCCATGGTCGTGGGCAGCTCTCCCCCGTGGCTCTGCAGGGTACAGCCTCCTTCACAGCTGCTGTCACGGGCTGGCATTGAGTGTCTATGGCTTTTCCAGGCCCACATTTCAAGCTGTCAGTGGATCTACTATTCTGGGGTCTGAAAGACAGAGGTCCTCTTCTCACAGCTCCATTAAGTGATGCCCCAGCAGGGACTCTGTGTATGGGCTCTGATCTCAGATTTCCCTTCTGCACAGCCCTAGCAGAAGTTCTCCAGAAGGACCTCGCCCCTGATGCAAACTTTTGCCTGGGGATCCAGGCATTTCCATACATTCTCTGAAATCTAGTTGAATGTTTTCAAACCTCAATTATTAGCCTTTGTGCACCCGCAGGCTCAACACCATGTGGAAGCCACCAAGACTTGTGGCTTTCACCCTCTGAAGCCACAGCCTCAGCTCTACATTGGCTCCTTTCAGCCATGACTGGAGTGGCTCAGACACAGGGCACCAAGTCCCTAAGCTGTACAAAGCCCAGGGACCCTGGGCCTGGCCAACAAAACCACTTTTCTTCTCCTGGGCCACCAGGCTTGTAATGGAAGGAGTCTCTGTGAAGGTATCTGACATGGCCTGGAGACATTTTCTCCATTGTGTGGGAATAAATACTAAGCTTTTTGCTGCTTATGCAAATTTCTGCAGCCAGGTTGAATTTCTCTCCAGAAAATGGGTTTTTCTTTTCCATCACATAGTCTGACTGCAAATTTTCTGAACTTTTATGCTGTTTCCCTTTTAAGACGGAATGCCTTTAACAGCACCCAAATCACTTCTTGAATGTTTTGCTGCATAGAAATTTCTTCCTCTAGATACCCTAAATCATCTCTCTCAAGGTCAAAGTTGCACAAATCTCTAGGGCAGAGGCAAACTGATGCCAGTCTCTTTGCTAAAACAAGAGTCACCTTTATTCCAGTTCCCAATAAGTTCCTCATCTCTGAGACCATGTTAGTCTGGATTTTATTGTCCATATCGCTATCAGAATTTCAGGTAAAGCTATTCAATAAGTCTCTAGAAGTTTCAAACTTTCCCACATTTTCTTTCTTCTTCTGAGCCCTTCAAACTATTCCAACCCCTGCCTAATACCCAGTTCCAAAGTCACTTACACATTTTGGGGTATGTTTTCAGCTTCACTCCACTCTACTGGTACCAATTTACTGAATTAGTTGGTTTTCACACTACTGATAAAGTTATACCGGAGACTGGGAAGAAAAGGTGGGTTTAATTTGACTTATAGTTCCACATGGCCAAAGAGGTTTCATAATCAGGGAGGAGGGTGAAAGGCAGTTCTTACATGGTGGCAGCAAGAGAGAATGATGAAGAGACCAAAGCGGAAACCCCTGATAAACCCATTAGCTCTTGTGAGATTTATTTACTATCATGAAAATAGCACAGGAAAGACCATCCCACCATTATTCAATTTCCTCCCCCTGGGTCACTCCAACAAGATGTGGGAATTCTAGGACATACAATTCAAGTTGAGATTTGGTGAGGACACAGCCAAACCATATCATGTAATTTCTCATTGAGAAAAACCCCCCCAAAACAGAAAACCTCAACTCTCCATGCCTGCTTGAATGTAAACTCACCCTGATATTCAAACACATACAGGCATTGACCACTGCTTCCAAGTTTACTTACTATTATTTGCCTTTAAATATTATATGCTCATGTTAAACTGTCCTCAGGTATTCCTGCTTCCATGGTTTTTCTTGTGATTTTTTCAGCCTGCAAACATGGTCATCATATTCCATGTTTATATTTTTCTTTCTTTATCAGTTGTGATGCTTTATCTTTTAATAAAATTTCTCTTCCTTGCTTATTTGGAGGTTCTCTCCTCATGTTATGTGTAGAGCAAGTCACTTTTCCTCTACTTTTACTCAACATATTGCATTTTTCTATTTTTTATATTATGTTTTATCTTCCCTGGTATATTGACAGCTTGTTGAGGGCAGGAAAAATTCACTATTCATTGCCTTGCACAGTCTAGATTCTCAATAAATAACTGCTTTATTGAAGCTAAGTAGATAGATATGATATTCATAATGTTTATATTCTCAGAAAGTTTCTCAAACAGATGATAGTTGCTATAGAAATTCAGAAAATGTAGAGAATCATAACCATACCCCTTCCACGCAAAGGCAGTGAAAAGGAAGCCCAGAATCCAAAGCTTCCATTCAATTTCCCAAACTGCACATAGCATTCACATCACCCAAACAAACAGCGTAATATCTCAAAGCATCAGCCTTCTCCTCTGAAAATGAAGATAATATTGTCTACAATGTGTACTTAGTCACCATATTTATTCCCAGGATATTTGTAAAAATTTAGACCATATGAGATAGCATCCAGCAGCAACTTATATACTTTAAGACATTGTACAAATGGAAATCTTTAAGAAAACTAGCAGATAACAAATACTCATCTCTTCTAACTTGTAATTTCATCATTGCCAACCAATCTCCTATTAATAAATTTTTCTTATGTGATACTAACCATAGAGGTCAACATCTCTTTTCACTGTCTTTTGTTCCTCCCACTTTCTTGGTACCCTATGTGTCATTGGTAGTGTTTTATAATATCACAAAACTTGAAATGTCATTAATTATCATTTAAAAAATGAGACTAAGTGGGAAATTATTTTATTTCAGATGAGTGTGCTCACTTAATATTCATTATTTTTTCCTAATCACTGTGAGCTGAAAACACTACCCAGATGTCACTGGATAGCAATCACTAAAGCATGAATTTTATTTGAAGCTATGTTTTTAAACAGAATGTAATTTTTTGTATATTTTTTAAAATTTAGCTGTGAACAAAATGGAACTAATAAATAGAAAAAAAAAAGATGAAAAGATTAGATAATTAAAAACAGTAAAGAAAAATGAATATTGCTTTTTCATTCAGATAATATCATTCCTTATTAGATATTTAGGGGACACACTCTCAAAAAGGCAAAACAGGCTGGGCACAGTGGCTCATACCTGTAATCCCAGCACTTTGGGAGGCTGAGGCAGGTGGATAACCTGAGGTCAGGAGTTTGAGACCAGCTCGGACAACATGGTAAAACCCAGTCTCTACTAAAAATATAAAAAGTAGCCAGTCCTGGTGGTGGGCATCTGTAGTCTTAGTTACTCTGGGGTGCTGATGCAGGAGAATCTCTTGAACCTAGAAGGTGGAGGTTGCAGTGAGCCAAAATCACGCCACTACACTTTAGTCAAAAAAAAAAAAAAAAAAAAAAAAGGCAAAACATCAATACCTTAAAATGAATCATATCTGAGAGAAAGGCATATGCAGCCTTTTAAGGAAAGTCAGTCTATGTGGGAAGTCTAGTTGTACAAATCTTGTCCAACATCCTTCCCTGAAGTTTCATCCATCTAGTAGCAAGAAGCTCTTAATTTTGTATTCATTTATCACATGCAGGCAACCAGGATCTTTTTGTTTTTCTTCTACTTTCAGTTTTAAATTTGGACAAGAATTTTCCAAATTTTTGAAAGTTAAAAAAGAATATAAACTTTTAAAATTAAAAAAACTCTAGTAAAATACATACTAAGAATATTTTGCTTACTCTAAAAATCCCTGAATTGTCATTGATATTCGTATGTACTCCCAGTTCTTGACTCCTATCTCTATATGAAAATATTCTTCTCTCACCCTCCCTTTTGTGTCTTTGAGAGGGAATCTCTTATGCTCACATTTTTATCCACCTACTCTTACATGTAAAGGGATTAAATAGAAAACACCATCCAGCTAGCACAGAGATGTTATGTATAAAAATATCATTAATGAAGAGAGTCATGTGCATTTTCATTTTATCCTCTCAATAATACTACAGTGAATATATATGGAATATTCATTATTATCCTCTGGCAAAGAGTTTAATAATCTCTTGCCACAAATTTCAATTAGTATCCAGAAAATAAGCAGAAAGAAGAAAAAAGTATATATACTGTATATAAATGTGTATATATATATATATATATATATATATATATACATGTATATGTGTGTGTATATATATATATACATGTATATGTGTGTGTATATATATACACACAATTATATACATGTATATGTGTGTGTGTGTATATATATATACACACAATTATATACAGTATTTCTACACACACACACACACAAATATATCATCCACTGGGGCAGTTCTTCTATCACTTAACAACTTTGTCATAAAAGCCAACCTTTATAAATTCCTTTAAGTTTGTCTTTGCCACAAAAAGATTCTCCTGAACTTAATAGGTCCAAAATATGGTATTTGTTGGGTCATGCTTTTGCTTCTTTGAGAGTAATTTTTTTCATTAAATATTTCTTATTTGAATGAATTATTCAAAGATTGGTCTAAATATGTAATAAGATTTACTCATAATAACGTCCTGAGACTTCATACAAGTATGTCTTGATTGTTAAGTTTATGTGTAAGGCAGTGTCATGGCACCAGAATGGCTGTTACTCAAGCTGAATTTCCATCATTCCATGCCTGTTGCTAAATGACACCAATCAAAATGGCATTTTAAACCTGCAACCTATTTTATTCATGTATTCATTAAAGTAAATATGTTTTTGATTATTTATCTAATCAAACAAGGGAGGCTGGAAGTAAAGGACCCTGGACAAATGCAATGAGACAATGAGTATATATGTGGAAGGACAGAAAGAACAGCCATTATATCAGTAAAGTCTCTGTCCAGAAAGTACAAAATCCTCTTAGTATTTTCAACATCTTGGCTTTTGCAGTGTAATCCTATTCTGACCAATAAGACATGATAAAAATTCTAAAGGGGCTTCTGAAGAAATTCCTGTCTGCCACTCCTACCCCTGTATGAAAGAGAAAGAGAGAGAGAGAGAGATGCAAAAGGATGTCCCCAGCACTCCTCAGCTTTCTTCTTCACTTGGACATAATTTTCTGTAAATAGGTTATGAAATGCTGATGCTAGGATGGAACCATGAATAGAGGTAGAGAGATCCAAGAGACCCTGGCATCACTGGGATCATGAACGTGCCTGGAACAGTCTATCTGCAGCTATCTTGTGATATGAGAAAAATATGCTATTTGTAACTAAGCCACTTTTATAATCAGGAATTCTGTTATTGTCACCAAATATATCCCAACTCTTTTAAAGATAAACTGAGTAATATATAGCCCAGTCCTTTAAAATTATTTTGACCTATTTTGTTGTCAAATAAAAGTTAAAGAAATATCTTACTTTCTCTCTTTTCATCTGGTATATATAATATGCAATATATATATTATATATTTAACATATAATATACACCATTTTGTTTTGCAAATACTCTGTTAATCATTGCATTAGAAGCTGGAGATGATAAGGGGGAGAAGGAATATTATGAAAATGATATTGATAAGAGAAAATTCAAGCAGGCAAAATATGGGCAGGGACTTGATAGAGTATGGACATTTAGAAAAAGATTCTAAAAACAAGCCCATTCAAAAATGGGCAAAGGATATGAACAGACAGTTTACAAAAGAAGACATACATGACGCCAACAAACACATGAAAAAATGCTCATCATCACTGGTCATTAGAGAGATGCAAATCAAAACCACATTGAGATACCATCTCATGCCGGTTAGAATGGCGATCATTAAAAAATCGGGAGACAACAGATGCTGGAGAGGATGTGGAGAAATAGGAACACTCTTACACTGTTGGTGGGAGTGTAAATTAGTTCAACCATTGTGGAAGACAGTGTGGCGATTCCTCAAGGACCTAGAAATAGAAATTCCATTTAACCCAGCAATCCCATTACTGGGTATATATCCAAAGGACTATAAATCGTTCTACTATAAGGACACATGCACACGAATGTTCATTGCAGCACTGTTTACAATAGCAAAGACCTGGAACCAACCCAAATGCCCATCGATGATAGACTGGACTGGGAAAATATGGCACATATACACCATGGAATATTATGCAGCAATCAAAAATGATGAGTTTGTGTCCTTTGTAAGGACATGGATGAATCTGGAGAACATCATTCTCAGCAAACTGACACAAGAACAGAAAAGGAAATACCGCATATTCTCACTCATAGGCGGGTGAGAAAAATGAGAACACATGGACACAGGGAGGGGTCTATTGGGGGGAATGGGGGAGGGACAATGTGGGGGGAGCTGGGGAGGGATAGCCTGGGGAGAAATGCCAAGTGTGGGTGAAGGGGAGGAAGGCAGCAAAACACACTGCCATGTGTGTACCTATGCAACTGTCTTGCACGTTCTGCACATGTACCCCAAAACCTAAAATGCAATAAAAATTAAAAAAAAAAAAAAGAAATCCTTGGCTTTCAGGTGAATCTTCATGTACTGTGAAGTAGTGTATAAAAATTCAAGGGGATAACATATAAAAAGTAAAGTATGATTGCATATAATATGAGCCCCACATGTTTCCATCATTCCATTTAATTTACAATAAAAATTAAATAAAGTAAAAAAAAAAAAAAAAAGAAAAATATTCTAAAGAGATTAATTTCAGAAACTAAGCACAGAACAGCACATACTTATCTTCCTAGAATGGGAACCAGCATTACCAAGCCTACCCCTACTTACTGGACTTCCCATCATCATCCCATCTTTCGTAAACATAGCAGACAGTCAAGAATCGAGATGCATTAGATAAAAGGTTACATATAAAAGGCAGAGCCTAAGTAAACACAAAAGAAAGAAACCCAAAGGGGCAAACAGTTTATGAGAAAAAAAGTCAAAAAATTGCCAAATTGTACCTATAAAAAGTAGTCAACAGGGTACAGAGAAGATCATTATGAAATAAATATAAGGAGACTATGAGATTTCAAAATATAATAGGAGAAACATGAAACTTTTGAGAATTTTTGGAAGGTAAAGTTGAAGAAATCTAGAAAGCCGAGTGTAGAAGCACAAAAAGAGATAAATATTAGACTTAAAAACCCAAAAGCAAAAACTATCAAGTATACTACTGCAAGAGATCCAAGTTTAGAGTGCAAGAAAATCATCAAAACAAAGATCAGCAAATGGAATTGAAATATATACAAATGGCTAATAAAGGAATGCAAAGATGCTCCAAATCACTAATCATTAGGAAAATGCAAATCAAAACCACAGTGAGGTAGCAGCTCACTCTCATTTAAATGGCTGTTATTAAAAACAAAAAGACAACACAAATAACCAACCAACCAAAAAAAAAAAAAAAAAAAACAGAAAATAACAATAACAGAAAATAATAGAGTGAAGAAATTGAAAACCTATGTACTCTTTTGAGGGAAGGTGTTGTCTTTCCAGAGTCCACAAGTGGGTGTAGTTTTAAGGGCAAGAACTTCCCAGCACCCTGCCTCCCTCCCATCTCTCTCCATCCGGGAGATTTAATGGTTTATGTTTGAATTTTGCAGGCACGGGAAGAAACTAAAGGTCAATCACTCCAGTGGAAGTTCTAAAGAACTCTTTTCATTGGCCAGGGGTCTTGGAAAAGGTGAGGGTTCCTCCCAGGTTAGAAGTCCCCTTCTTCCACACCCCTTCAGACTCCATGTTTGGGTCCCCTTCCACAAACACCCCCTTTGTGGAAACCGTCTTTCTCTCCCTTGGATTTCCCTCCGGAGTCCCCTTCCACACTCTCTCGTGGAAGCCTGTCTTCCCCTCCTAAACTCCATCTCTCTATTCCCTTCCACTCAGCGTGGAAGCTGCTTTCCTCTCCTGGATTCCATCTTTCCGGATTCTCTCACTCAGTGTGAGAGTTAGCTGTTTCTTTCTCTCCTTCTCCTGTTTCTCCCTCTCTTTAAATAAATCACTTTCTACAAACACTTTTGAGTCCGGCATTTACTGCACACTGCGCTGTGGTCCCCTCTCTCATTCTTGAGTGGGCAGGAGACCAAGAACCTGGAGAAACATCCTCTCAAGGGAGCTGAGGGCACCCTAAACCCCTGTACCCCAATATTACATTTTGGCGAGCCAGCCAGGAGAGGGGTACACCAGAAAGAGGGGTACAGCCCTGAAAGGAGTACAGCCAGAGAAGAAAACTTCAAAATTGTGAGTAAAACCAGCCCCATCTGTCCTGTGTCTTTAAGAACACCTGAGGCAGCCGCAGCCAGTCAGGGCTACAGGGAACTGGAGCAGGTTGCTAAGCCTCTGCGGTTGGCCAGAAGTAAAAGCGCAGTTTTTTTACCTTGAAGCTCTCTCTCTGCTTTTCTTCGCCTTCTCTATCCTTCAGACAGTATCTCTGGGACCAAAACCTAAGGGAGCCTCTAGGGCAGAGCAGGCGAGCACTGGTCCCGCTCCTTTCGCTCCTTGACAGCCGGGAACAGCCCAACCCCAGAGGCGGAACCCAGTGCGCAGCCGCGGGCTGGAGAAAACAGCAGGGAGGGGCGAGGTACAACTGGCAGACTCTGTGGGGACTGAGGAGCCGGTATCTTGGTGCACAGCTCCGACAGGCCTCTCCAGCATTCCCCAGTCCCAGGCAGCAAGGTAAAAGGCTCCCCAGGGCGTTTGGCTGCTGGCCACAGGTCCCTGAGTGGGCAGTAGCTCCGGAAGTGGCCCAGGTATGCAGGTGGCTCTAGCAAGGTCAACATGGCGACCTAAAGCTGTCGCGGCGAGGGAACTCATGGCGGCCCAGCAGCGGCTGCAAACAGGGCTTTTAAACTGATGCTGCAAGCGGCTTTTTCCTCTGCTTGTGCGGCTCTGAAGGAAAGGAAGCAGCAGCAGTGGCTGCTGGCTGTCAGCCCCGCCCGGCTTTTAGGCGCCACGGTCCCTCAGGGTGCAGCATTCTCATTTAAAATAGGGCTTAAGAGGGCCGGGCGCGGTGGCTCACGCCTGTAATCCCAGCACTTTGGACGGTCGAGAAGGGTGGATCACGAGGTCAAGATCGAGACCATCCTCATCAACATGGTGAAACCCCGTCTCTACTAAAAATACAAAAATTAGCTGGGCACAGTGGCGCGTGCCTGTAATCCCAGCTACTCAGGAGGCTGAGGCAGGAGAGTTGCCTGAACCCAGGAGGCGGAGGTTGCGGTGAGCCGAGATTGCGCCATTGCACTCCAGCCTGGGTAACAAGAGCGAAACTCCGTCTCTAAAAAAAAAAAAAAAAAAAAAATAGGACTCAAGAAAGCTTTCTGCTTTCCCTTAATGCAAGTAGCCTGTTTCCATAGTTGGTTAAGGTGTAAGGCCTGCAACTGCAAGTTTGGTGGTTCAAAATCCTGTTGGAGGCAGTTCTGAATTAGTGAAGTCTTTTGGGGGAAATTCAGAAGCTGAAGACTCTGGGACTTTGTATTTGGTGTGTAATTTGTCTTGCTTAGGATTGGCTCTCTCTACAGCAGAACTTTTCCATCTGGAAGATCATAGTTAAACCGGTTCCAGTCCCCAAATAGTCAATGGCAGGTCTCACAACCTTAAGAGCATTTTCCTACAATGGAAAATGGGTTAGGGGAGAGGAGTCCGGGGTCCTGAGGGTATTGTTCTGGCTTCAGCCACGCCCTGCCTGCCTTCTTTAGACTGTGTGCTCTAATGTGGACTTTTGCTGGCAAATATTCGTACCTATTTCCTGAGACTCACTGGCCTCATCGGGGCTCGTTTGTACATGACGATCCAAACCAATAGCTCCTCTCATTCCATGCCTATATGGTAGTCACTGGAGGTCGTGCCGGCAGTGAGTGGTCCTATGACGCTGGTTGGTCGTGATTAGAATCCAGTACATAGGTGGCCCTCTGATAAGATGGATCACATATCTTGGGCACACAAAATTTCAGGGTACTGACTGAAAGACATTTCATTTCAGTACCCATTTTACCTGGGGGATGCCTCAGGTCGAAGCGGCTATAATTTCTTTAACCAGGGGTGTGGACATCCCTTGTATTCGATTTCAGATCAAAGAAATTGGTGCTTCTATTCCCAAGCTCAAGTCTCCATTAAAATGTATACTGGAAAATTGGGACCAATTTAGCACACAGTCTTTAAAGAAGAAGTCGCTTATTTTTCTCTGCCAAACAGTGTGGCCAGGTTACCCTCTGCTGAATGGAAAACCTAACCCCCAAAAGGAAGGGAAAAAAACCCAACAGTTTTCCTTGAGTGATTGCAGGAGGCTTAAGGAAGTACATCTCTCTGTCACCAGACTCCATTGAGGGTCAGTTAAAACTAAAGGACAAGTTTATTACTTATTCAGCAGCAGATATCAGGAGGAAGCTCCAGAAGCTGGCTTTGGGACCAGAGCAGAGCCTAGAATCATTCATTACTGAACCCGGCAACCTCGGTGTTTTATACTAGAGACCAGGAGGAACAGGCTGAAAGAAAAGGAGAGCTCAGCCTTAGTCATGGCTTTCGGTCAAGCAGACCCTAGAGGTTCAAATGAGGGAAAGGCTTAGGTTAGCCGCCAGTCTGGCAGAACTTGTTACCAGTGCAGTCTGAAGGGACATTTTATAAGAAATTGTCCCCAGAGAAATGGACCATCGTCTTGTCTGTGCACGCTGTGCAAAGGGAATCATTGGAAAGCACACTGCCCCAGGGGATGAAGGTTCTCAAGGCCTGAGGTGTCTGACCAGATGACCCAATGGCAGGACTGAGGGTTTCTGGAGCAAGTACCAGCACAAGTCATCACCCTCACAGAGCCCCGGGTAAAGCTGACCATAGAAGTCCAAGAAGTTAAACTTCTGCACACTGCATGGCCTTCTCAGTATTTCTCTTCTGCCCTGGAGACTTGGTGCTTGTTAATTCTCTCCCCTCAGACTCTCCCTCTCTATGCTCCTCCTGGGAAGGACTACTTTCAGTTATTCTGTTTACCCCAACTGCAGTTAAGGTAGTAGAAATTAACTCATGAATTCATCACAAAAGCCTTGAATACCTCCTAAGGAAAATCATAAACCCTCCACTCCACAGCCTGAAGTTCCAAAAGACAACCCTTCATTATCCCTGTGAGCCATTAGATGATCTATATATGCTTTTCCAACAAGATCCTCAGGGAAGTAACCACTCATGTCTCGTTTGTATCCTGGAGTTAATAGAACTATAACCCTCAACTTTGCTATCTCTCGAGTAATGAGTATCCTTTTCATAGTGGGAAGGGAACCTGCCTCTTTCTAGGAAAACTGCTGCTATTTTGTAAATCAAACCATAAGGTCACAAATAATCCTGTCACTGGAACCCCAGATGTCCTTGGCTCGTGGGCTCTATCGTGGACCTCTAGATCAACCTGCACCCCTGAAAAGCTCCCCTCTGGAGGAAACCTCAACTGCAGGGCCCCTTCTATGCCCATTTCAGCAGGAAGTAGTTAAAGAGGATCAACACCTGTGTTCCAACAGAAGTTGGGCTTTCCTGTTCAGAGGGAGGGAATGAGGGATCATGTTCTCTTTCCAGGGCCCACAAGGGGGTGTAGTTTTAAGAGCAAGAATTTCCCAGCACCATGTCCCCCTCCCATCTCTCTCCATCCAGGAGATTTAATGGTTTATGTTTGAATCTTGCAGGCACGGGAAGAAACTAAGAGTCAATCACTCCAGTGGAAGTTCTAAGGAACTCCTTTCATTGGCCAGGAGTTTTGGAGAAGTGGAGTGTTCCTCCCAGGTTAGAAGTCCCCTTCTTCCACACCCCTTCAGACTCCATGTTTGGGTCCCCTTCCACAAACACTCCCTTTGTGGCAGCCATCTTTTTCTCCCTTGGATTTCCCCTCTGGAGTTCCCTTCTACACTCTCATGGAAGCATGTCTTCCCTCCTAAACTCCATCTTTCTCTCTCTATTCCCTTCCACTCAGTGTGGAAGCTGCTTTCCTCTCCTGGATTCCATCTTTCTGGATTCTCTCACTCAATGTGTGAGTTAGCTGTTTCTTTCTCCTATTTCTCTCTCTCTTTAAATGAATCACTTTCTACAAACACTTTTGAGTCTGGCATTTACTGCACACTGTGCTGTGGTCCCCTCTCTCGTTCTTGAGAAGGCAGGAGACCAAGAATCTGGAAAAATGTTCTCTCAGGGGAGCTAAGGGCACCCAGAACCCCTGTACCCCAATATTACACTTTGTAGAAAACTAAAACGGTTCAGCTGCTAAAAAACATAGTATGGTGGTTCCTCAAAAATTAAAAATAGAATTGTCATTTGATTGAGCAATTTCACTTCTGAATATATATCCAAAAGAATTGAAAGCATCATCTCAATGAGTTGTTTGTACATCCATGTTCATAATAGCATTATTCACAATAGCCAGAAGGTGGAAGCAACCCAAATGTCTACCAACAGATGAATGGATAACAAATGTGTTGTATATACACCGATGAATACTGTTCTCTCTTAAAAGTAATTCTGACACGTGCTGTAACATGGATGAACCCTGAGGACCTTATGCTAAGTGAAATAAGCCAGTTACAAAAAGACAACTGCTACATAATTGCACCTATATGCAGTACCTGGAATAGTCAGATTCATAGTGACAGAAAATAAAATGGTGGTTGCCAAGGGCTGTGGGGAAGGATTAGAGAGTTGTTTACTTAATAAAGAGTTTCAGTTTTAGAATTGAGTGCATGACAATATGAATATACTCAGCACTACTGAAGTGTATATTTAAATATGGTAAAATTGTAAATTTTATATTATGTGTACTTTATCATTTAAATTCTTTTAAAGAAAAAAGAAAAAGTTGTCAAAAAATTAATTCAAGTAACGTCTAAGACTTGAAGGTCATGAATTTTCAGACTGAAAGAGATCAATGAATGCTCAGACCAATGGATGGATATCAACATAAGTCAAGATACTCATTGTGAAATTTTATAGCACTTGGTTCAAAGAAAATAAAATTCTTGGCTTTCAGAGATTGAGGAAGTCACACATAAAGATAAGAAATATTAATGATTCTGATGTTCATATGCAACACTGAAAGCTAGAAATTGAACAAACCTTCCAATATCCAAGGGAAAAGTTGTTCTTGCAGATAAAGACTCTAATAATTAACCTGTTGTAGTACATTCTTTTGCAGAAAGCTGTTAGGGGATGTGCTCTACCAAAAAGAGGAAATAAATCAAGGAAGAGAATAAATTCACCAAATAGAGTAAATAGAAGATTTTTAAATAAGCACAGAATTGAAGAGTCTCACATGGATTACCAAGAAGGCCAAAGCCGAAAGGGTGACCCTGGAGAAGGGCCTGGGAAGGTCTCAATGCAGTCAGCACCAAAGATTGGGATGGATTTTTTTTTTCAAAGTGAAACCAATAGTAACCCCAGTGTGGTAGAGCGTATTAAGAAAAGATCTAGATAACCGAAGGGGAGTTTGGCATAAGCATGCAAAAATCAATCAAGAAAATAATAATAAAACACTGCATAGGGATAGATAGGTGTCATGCATATTCCATGTCTCAGTGGTGAGTGATAGTTACATCTTCATAATGAAAACAACGTTTTCTAATCCAAAATTTTAAGATTATTACACTGAAAGGCGTGGAAGAGGAAAGTGCATATATTATAACTGGGAAGGTTTCAACTTCCATAGTGGAAACCCAACAGATTGAATTGAATTGAGAAGAAAAAGGAAGAGAGACGGAGAGAGAAATAGTGAGACAGAGAGAAAGAGATACATAGAGAGAGAAAGGTAGTCACATTGGTACATGTTTTGCAAATACAGGAGAATACACCAAAACAATCATAAAAGAAGGTGCTGCCTGTAAGGAATGAGATGTGGAGAAAGAGAAGCAGTGCCAACTCTGTTCTGAACAAGCCTTGAGGTATCATTTACCATGTTAAATTATTTGTACAAATACTTTTAATACAAATAAAAATATATAAAATATTATAATATTTAAAAAGTTTAAGAAAAAGACAGGTACTAAGTCTCATGGCAACTGATAAGATGATTGCTTTTCAGTGAAAGGAAAAAAATTATTTTTAACACAAAAATAGGAAAGCAAAATGTGGAAAAACCTTCAGATGAAATTTTTAGAACACATTTTTTAGGGGATACACCCTTATATTCATTCCATCATGGAGTCGCATTTCTTATCTTGAATTTTGCATGACCATCCAGTGCTGAAAAGTAATTGAGGTATTAATGGAGCTTCAGTCCTATAACTTGTGCAGCATGAAGAAGCCAACGTGTGAACCAATGAAAGATGTTCCCTGGACACTCAGCTTCAGAAAATTAGTGAAAAAGAGCCTGCATGAGAATTCCAGAAAGTACAGTGCAATGGAGAAACTATTATATATTTTATTTCAGTAAAATGGTCATTTTTATCCAGAAACATTTCTCTTTCTTTCTCTTTCTCTTTCTGCTTTCATTCCTCTCCTTCTTCCTTTCCCACTCTGCCTCTGTCTCTTTTTTTCTCTCTGCTCCCTCCACCCAATATATAAAAAGTATTTGAGTCTCTGGTATGCTTAAGTTGGCAAATTGTTGAGCTCAGCAAAACTGTGTTAAGAAGTGTTGAAATATTTATCCTCAAATTGGTTCAGCTTGTAAGCAATAAGAGCAGATGAATGGTTCCTGGAATGTGTAGTACATCATTACAGGGCTTACCCATGCATCATTTATTGCTGGTAGATTCTTTATAATGTACTCTCATGAAGGCAGAAAGAGGTATTGAAGGAGAGGTCCACCAAATAGTACTTCCAGATGGATAGAATGTCCCTGCCAGGGGATACACAAAGGCCTAAGGACAGAGGACTCTGTCATTTTTATTTCTACTTCTGCACTTTTATAAAGATATTAAAAGTCCAAACAAGCCTTTTTATTTGCTCTTCTCATACCCCATTATTTCATCAGTAATGTTCAGTGTATTCTACTTATTCTGGTAAAGTATTGTCTCTTTAATTTCTAGGAACTTTGGAATAGGAGTCATGTGGGATAAGAATCTAACTGGTTTGAAAAATTCAAAAATGTAATCTTTTGCCTGATGTTGAATTTAAATGTGGTATTCCAAGTAAAACATCATGGCCCCCAATGCAAAAAAAATAAAATTGATGCTGTTGACATGTTACAAATGTTTGAGATTTCCCACATGTGGGGAAGGGAGATGGATTGGAATTTCTGGGAGGAAAGGTGAACTATAAAAGATTAATAACATAAGGCAACCAACATCTCTACGATTCTGTCTTTCATTAACATTTATTAACATTAATATAATTAGTAATGGAATGTGTAACGAAAACAGCATGACATCAGCAAAGATGAGACCAAATATGCATCTTTGATTTTTCTCTTACTATCATTAAGATCTTGAGAAAATATTATTTTTGTGAATTTTTGTTACCTTATCTTTAAAATAATGATAATAATGCTTACTTGTAAATCTGTGCAGGAATTATACTCAATAGAAAAGTAGAAATGCTGATACGGTTTGGTTATGCTGCCACTCAAATCATCTTGAATTGTAATCTCCACAATCCCCACATGTCTATGGAGGTGATTGGATCATGGTGGCAGTTCTCCCAGGCTGTTCTCATGAATGTGAGTTCTCACAAGATCTGATGGTTTCCTAAGGGGCTCCTCCCCCTTCACTACTCACTCTTATCTCTCCTGCTGCCATGTGAAGAAGGTCCTTGCTTCCCCTTTGCCTTCTGCCATGATTGTGAGTTTCCTGATGCATCCCTAGCCATGGTGAACTGCGAGTCAGTTACACTTCTTTCCTTTATAAATTACCCTGTCTTGGGCAGTTCTTTATAGAAGTGTGAAGACAGACTAATATAGATGCAATATCCACATTAGAAACTACAACATAATCAATAAATATTAGTTACAACTACTGTATTTTCTTCCAGAAGGGGAAATAAAGAAGGTAAGTTTAAAGCATTGTCTGTGACTGGCAGTAGCAAAACAAAGTGAGTTAATGGAGCCTTTAAAGGAAAAGAGACATGCCACCAGTTTCAAATCCAAGGGCAGAAGCTAGAAGGTTACTAAAGATCCACATGGAAAAATTCACGAATCTATCTGTGATCATCCTTAGATTCCTTCTGTTTTTCAAAGGGATAAATGAGTCTCTTTCTAAGATGTAATAGATATCTAGAAACCAAAGGAAGAGTCACCAACTAAAAGGAGAGTGATATCGCAGACAAAATATGTTATTTGAATTTAGGAGACTCTCTCAAGATTTTCACAGTAATTAAAAGTCAGGTGTGGTTTGTGGTGACTCATATATTAAGATGGCAATTGCTAAGGAAATGAGAGCTAAGTCTCAACCAATGGCTAGGACTACATTTCAGAAGTCCATTCCTGTGGAATGGAAATTAGGTCAAGATTTCTAGAATTGGTGGTCAGTTATTATCTGTGGAAGAAGTCTAGGCACAAGAACTGCAATAACATGAACTAAAGTTGGGTAAGGCTATGAGGTTAGGATGAAGGAGATGGTGAGGAGTAAGGAAATCTCTCAATGGAGGATTCTCTACACCAGGGTTATGCTTCAATATTATCGATACTTGAGCACAGCAATAGCCCATGCTGTACTTATTGATGTCCTGCAGCAGTGGGAAAGTTTAAATAACAATGTCAGTTAAAATATATATAAAAAAGAACAGGACATTTTAAAGGAAATTTGTGCCTAAATTTGTATGACAAAAGGACAGTGTTATTGAACTATTTTTCAGGGAATCTGGGCATGTGTCTGTTTGATTATCTAGCTAATTATCAGTGTGTTCCTACTAACCAAACAGTAACTGTTGTCTACTCTATTTTTCTGAATAGATCAAGTTTCCTGCATGAGTACACTGGTAATTGTGAGGAAATAGGCATAAGCTAAAAACTAAATTGCTAATTCCATGTTTTTTTCAGCCTCTTCTTTTTTAAGGAAAGATTTGTGGTAACAAATAGGTTTGACCAACTTGAAAATGACTCTTTTATATTTGTCTTGATAATTATTTCAACAGAAAACTTTTCATTTAGAATTTTTTCAGTAAACAAGGGTGGCCACCTCAAGAATTTTGTTAGTTTGTTTCATAAGTAAGTTGTATGTAATTTTTTTTATAACACACACTCCCCCCACACACACATGCTAATTTGCAAATGAGTGTGTGAAACTTTAATATTTTGTTTATATGTAATTTATAAAGCAGTCAATATACGATGAATGCTAAAGTTAAAAAAAAGTGTGATTACTCTTACATTAGCATTAATGATGTGCATTAAAACGAGAAAACATTTATGGAACACAAATTTCAAAGTGCAGGAAAAGCTGGGCAACAGTTTTATGTTGTTTTTCATTTTAGATGTGTTTTTAAAAATGTATTGTGAAGAATGTGTTTGCATCTATAATGGTTTCTTTGCTATGCTGCACAATTGAATCATTCTCTACTGATCAATAAGTCAAGAAAATAATAATTGAAATTGAATATTTGGATAAATTAATCTAGTTCATTAAAAAAGACCAGTCATCGCCATCAAAATAGTTAATCTGGAAGTCCTTAAATAAATGCAGCATGGTAAGCTTTCTTATTCAAATCAGAATACCATCATACATCCTTTATTGTTAAAACCTAGATTTTTCTTTTTTCTCTCAGGTTGTTTCTCCATAGCCTGAGTAAATTAGATCATTGATTACATATATCTAAGGTATAGTCACTTTTTATGCAATCAGCAAACTGGAATTTAACCTGATAGACAAGATTTTTTCACAACAGGATACTCAGTAATTGACATTCAATAACTGGTAAGAGATGAAATTGTAAATCATATTTTTTCCTTTATCAAAGAAGAGTCTATTTTACAGGAGCTTGTTGGATAACAGAAGCTTATTTTTCTTCTGCATTTTGTGATATTCATTGACTGTTAGAGAGTAAGGCATGCAAAACTTTAATGATATTTTAGTGTGACTTGTTATTTATGTTACGTTAACCCAAAGAACTACAGTCATATGGATGCTTTAAGATCACAAAGGTCAAATTCTAGAGGGCTGAATTCAGTGTTTATGTAACTTAACTATGTATAAATGTTCGATACAAATGTAGAAGAAATAGTACAGTATATGATTTCTACTTAACTTGCATATTAAAAAAATTTCTGAAAAGCTAATTTTATTCTAGACCCAGATAGTAGCTACTGATACAATGATAATTAGGCTATAATATATCTAGAGTTTTAACCCATCAGGACATGGGTATATAAGTAACCTGGATAAAGGCCATTTTATTTTAATTTTGTTTATTTGAATTACTGAAAAAAAATTCACATATGGGGATTTTTCTTTCTGTTTCTTTTTCACCTTCCACCTTCCTCATATAATTCTGAGAGGCAATGGAGGTCACACATATGATAATTGGTGTCTGATTAATTCTGTTAGACTCTATTTTTTTTCAGTAGTATATGTACTTATCTTACAATTGAATGACATAAACTCTTTGAATATATACAATTCATTTTAATCTTGTAGTCACAGATTCTATGTAAAATGGCATATTTGAATCTTCGATAGTTTAGAATTCCATAAGGTTCAATTTAAATGAAAAACAAAAATAACTACAAATTCAATGTTTGAAAATGGCTTTGAATATATTCGGATTTTATCTATAATGTGTTTATAAAGCATAAGCATAAGAAAACAGCCATGTCTGGATACATAGTTACTTAACTTCCGCTCTGATACTTCTTCTCCTGTTTGAATTCCTTGGTTTCACCTCATGGTCATGGGACAGCAATTCTAAATATTTTTATCTGCCCTAAGAATAAAAATAGTTTAAATTTTTTCTCTTTCAAATTATAAAAGAATGTTCTCTAAAATGCAAATATGAAGAATTTCTGTGCCCAGAAGACAAACTCATGCCAACATTATGAGTTCATTATCATTAGCAGAAAAACTAGATTGGTATATGTGAATGTATCATCTTTTATGTATAAACTTATAGGGTCAGTGACTTTAACGTTATGATAAGTATGAAAATAGCCCAAAAGGGAAAATTAATTTTTCAACTGATAAAATATATATAGATAGGAAAACTGGCAAAAAAAAAAAATCATGTGAGGAAGACCATTATCAAATAGTCATAGGAGAATATGATTTACGGAATTGTCTCTTGTGTCTCAACTCCACAGAGATGCTCTGAAAAATAAATTTGTGACTGCATAACTGTAGACATATCTACATAATGGAATCTAAAATCAATTAATTTTTCATATTCTGACATGATTTCAAACAGTTAAGTTATGCTTACCTAAGGTCAAAACTTTAGTTTGTTTCTAGGCACTAAATAAAAGCAATAACTAATAACTATATTGCAAGACTACTTTTGGATATTGAAGACTGAGAAAGCGGAAAGTAGAGGCAATATATCTCTATTTACTGTATACTATAAATCAGTTCTTTTGCATATTTTTGCTAATAAGCTATTGCTGGCCACTGGATATGATAGATTCCTGTGTATTCCACAGGGGCAGTTCTGCAAATCTATCCCAAAGTCCAAGGAAGCTGAGGGACCAGAAAAAGAGGCTGACATATTCACTTACTTGGAAATAAACCTTTAATAGGGACTTACAAACAGAAGCCATGTCTGTATCTAGGGCTGCAATGAGATAAGATGGTGGATCCCATGCCAGTATCCCCAGAACCAGGGCTTATATATATGATAGAGAAAGGGTGATTCAGACTGGATGTGCAGGACAATTGAAATATAATAACATCAAGCTTGTTTGACCAAAGGCAGGATTTATGGTAAATGTGTGCTCTTACATAAGGAACACCAGATAAACTGGAAGTCTTAGATGCTGTCTCAGAACTGCGGTCCCTCAGAAGACAACATGGTGGATTAGTATATGAGATGGAGTTGCTTTGGCTTCCATGCTGTGAGTGGGTTATGACAACTAGGATATGTTCTGCCTTCTGAGCTTCATTACATACCTCCCTTGGGAACCTAGAGAAAGATGGGGGCTGCACCTATATGTCTAAAGTTCTTCAGTTATAGGTATAAGACAATGAGAGGCTACTGTAGTTCTACAATTGGCATTAAAAAATAATAAAAACATTAACATATCACTAACTAATCTTGAAGATGAAACTTTTCTGTTAATAATGTACTGTCCTGGATGAGTAGTGGTAAAAATTCATTCATCTATGAGGATAATTGTAATATTAAAGACCACAGTTAGGACTCAGTATTTTGTAAATACAGCTAAAGAGATGTTTACCATGGAAATCCGGGCTTTGAAATATATTTCTCCACTAACCTTAAAGTACTGTACAAGAAAGGAGTTAACATATATCACCTCTTGGTCAAAGACATATTTTATGGAAAGTAAACTTCGAAAAGACAAAACTGGAATCCTCCCACATGATGTAGTTCAGCCTTTGCAAAAACAGGTAAGAAAAAAATCTATTCCAAAGAATTTATGATAAGTAAATATTATTAGAAACTACAAATGAATTAAATAAAACTACTGTTAAGAAAATAAATAGGTAACATTATTTCTGGAAAAAAAATAGAGTGCCTTATTCATGCCTTTAGTAGTTTGAAATCTTAGAGACATCAAACATTAAATAAAATGGTAATAGCATCTTTACTATCATTTTAACTCTGCATATCTGTTGCTGATACACATATATATCTATATATAAATGATTTATAAATCAGTGATATAGATATATATGTGTATCAGCAACAGATATGTGTATATACAGATATATATCAATGATGTATATCAGAGATAGATTTATCTATCTGTATCACTGAGGGTCTATTTTATTCCATTTAATGTGACACCAATCTATACTTTCGATTACAAAAATTGTATTTTACCTGTCAGTGCTACTACCTTGTTTTTTCCTTCTTGGAGGTTCTAATTACATAGTTAAAAATAAATCAGACCCAGACCAAATTCGTCTGCTCAGTTCTTGTAGCTTAGTGTTTCTCAAAGTGTTATCTCTCGAAAAGCAGTGTCAACACCACTTAAGAACTCATTACAAATGCCAGTTTTCATCTCCACCTGACACCTACTGAATCAGAAACCCCAAGGAGAGAATCCAGGAACAAGAACCCTGAGCAATTCTGATGCTGTGTGATCTATTTTGATAGTGTGAGAACCACTGCTGCAGGTCAGTATCACAGGTCCTTAACTGTCAAAACTGAAATGACTCCTTCACTTTCAAGTGAATTACCAATGCCATTGTGTGAATATCTCAAATCGCTAGACACCCCTTTTCTTCCTCAACATTATGTTCATTTTTTTTTTTGCTCTTTCCTTCAGCTAATTCTGAAAAATGAAACCATACTACTATATTAATGCCCACTTATATTCATATGTTACCCTTGTAAAAATTATTCACATTTAAATTTGAGGCCCGTGGAAACATCATAGTTTAGTACTGAGTACTTATCCATGAATGGTAGACTTTTTTATTTTGTCAACTTTTATTTTAAGTTCAGGGGTACATGTACAGTATGTGCAGGTTTGTGACATAGGTAAACGTGTGCCTTGGTGATTTGCTGCACAGATCATCCTGTCACCTATGTATTAAACCCAGCATCCTTTAGCTATTTTTCCTGATGCTGTCCTTCCCCACATTCCCCAGCCCCAACAGGTCCAAGTGTGTGTTGTTCCCTCTCATGTGTCCATGTATTCTCGTCATTCAGCTCCCACTTATAAGTGAGAACATGCAGTGTCTGGTTTCCTATTCCTGCATTAGTCTGCTGAGGATAATGGCTTCCAGTTCCTTCTATGTCCCTGCAAAGGACATAATCTCATTCCTTTTTATGGCTGACTAGTATTGCATGGTGTATGTGTACCACATTTTCTTTATCCAGTCTATCACTGATAGTCATTTGGGTTGATTCCATGTCTTTGCTTATTGTCAACAGTGCTGCAATGAACATACACATACATGTATCTTTATAATAGAATGACTTTTTTTATTTATTTGGGTATATATCCAGTAATGAGATAACTGAGTCAAATGTTATTTCCGCCTCTAGATCTTTGAGGAAGTGCCACACTGTCTACCACAATTTAATAATTGGCTGAACTAATTTACATTCCCACCAACAGTGTAAAGCATTCCTTTTTTACTGCAACCTCATCTGCATCTGTTTTTGAACTTTTTAATAATTGCCATTCTACTGGCTTGAGATGATATCTTACTGTGGTTTTGATTTGCAGTTTTCTAATCATCGGTGATATTGAACTTTTCTGCATATTTGTTGGCTACATGTATGTCTTCTTTTGAGAAGTGTCTGTTCATGTCTTTTACCCACTTTTTAATGAGTTTTTTTTTTTCTTGTAAATTTGTTTCGGTTCTTTCTAGATTCTGGATGTTAGACCTTTGTCATATTGATAGATTGCAAAAGTTTTCTCTCATTCTGTAGGCTGCCTGTTCACTCTGAGGATAGTTTCTTTTGCTGTGCAGAAGCTCTTTAATTTAATTAGATACAGTTTGTCAGTGTTTGCTTTTGTCGTAATTGTTTTTGGCATTTTCATCATAAAATCCTCGCCCATGATGATGTCCTGAATGGTATTGCCCAGATCTTCTTCTAGGGTTTTTATGTTATATAGTGATATCTTTAATCCATTTTGAGTTAATTTTTGTATAAGGTGTAAGGAATAGGTCCAGTTCTGCATATGGCTAGCCAGTTCTCCCAGCATCATTTATTAAATAGGGAATTCTTTCCCCATTGTTTGTTTTTGTTAGATTTGGAATGGTAGACTTTTTAACATCATTACATGTTTCAATTACTCTGTAATTATATTATGGGTCAGATGTACACAACCTACTCAGTCATACATACTACTTTTTTGTCAGTTCATGACACATGTGAATATAAGGAAATGTTTTTCAAATTGAATAATTCAGTAATATATCAAGAAATGTAAGATAAATGTGGTGTGTCATCTTAGAAACTATTATACCTAAAATTTTGAAGGAGACAGAGGAGGCACTACAGTTAAAATAAAGCAGACACCAATATATACTGTCAAGGATGTCAAAGTTTTTATTTTTGAGGAAAATATAAGCCTTTCTAGAAATATCAGAGCAGGTCTCTGGGTTTAGACTCTTCTCTCTCATCAAGTGTAATTAAATGGAAAAGTCCTTAGAAGTCCTTATAGGGTTGACTATATATTCTCTAAGGCCTCTTTTAATTCAGGCCATAAAATTTCATTTTACAGAAGTTTTGACTGTGTTGAATGGCCAGCAGAGGCTTAAGAGAAAAGGTGCCATAAAGAATTTAGCACTTAGGAACAGGAGTTGAGAGTGAGACTTCATGAAATATCTCTTTCTGTTGAATACATTAAGATCTATACTGTGTGTTGTTCCCACAGAGGAAGCACTTCATAGAGATCTCAGAAGACTCCTCTAAGGAGGAAAGAAATACTTCCATCATTATTTTTTCTTTGAAATTTATTCTGTAAAATGCAGCAAATTAAAGTGGAAAAGATTCCAATGAATTTGCAAACAAAAAAATCAAAATGAGGAGAAAAAAGAAAGCAAATATATTCCCAAGCTCCCCTCTGCTGTTGACCCAAATGGTTCACCTTTTCAAAATGTAGGTGATACTCTGTGGCTGATTATTTTGGTGATCAATCTTGACAAGAATAACTTAGTGATTAGGCGTAGTTTCTCTGAATAGCAAAAGATGCTCAGAATTTCAGCTGTTGGCTGCCTCTCTTTTAAACAGTTATAATTTAACCTGGATATTAGGTGCAAATAAATAGGTATCTAATTTTCAATCAGCTAATGAGCTAGTAACTTGTTTTGTTTGCCTTGAAATTACCTGAGTGTAAACAATTAAGGCCAAGGTGTGCCCAGTGCCAGGAACTTAAAAATATATATAAAGCAAGACTGAGAGATTTGAATGATTCTAGAGCTCTATTGCTGAGTATTTTTACACTTAGAGAATGAGAAAAGGTTCAGGAATTCCTATATGTGGTAATGAAGGACTACTCAGAAAGCATTTAACTAAAGGTGCTGTTTCTGTTTTCTATTACTGCAGTAACAAAATCACAAACATAGAGGCTTCAAAAATACATTTATTATCATATAGTTCTGAAGGGTAGAAGTCTAATATAGATATCAGTGAGCTAAAATTAAGATATTGACAGGACTGCATTTCTCTCAGGAAGTTTTAGGGGGAAATCACTTTTCTTATCATTTCCAGCTTTTAGGAATTGTCCACATTCCTTGGCTCATTATTTTTTCCTTAATCCTTAAAACCATCAATGATGTCTGTCTTTCTCTAATCATGCTTTGCATTTCTTCTGATTGTCTTCTTCTGCCTCTGTTTCTAAGGAACTTTGTAACTATATTGGACACATCTAAATAATGCAGGATAATCTCCCCATCATAAGGTCACTACCCTTAGTCATAGCTCTAAGGTCCCTTTAGCCATCTAATATAGCATATTTACAGATTTCACAGATTAGAATATGGATGTCTTCTAGGGAATCCTTGCCTTTTTCAAAGGTATTACAAATGGATGATATTGTCTTAATGTACATTGCCTATAAGCAATTAGAGAGATTTGAGGAAGGCTAGTTTATCAGTTATTTCAAGTGTACACATTTGCTGAGCATCTAGCGGGTAGTTGGCATTATGGTAGATGTTGGATATCAAACAATTAATGAAATATGGGTGGTGATAGCCTGTCTTACCTGTACTTCTTTTAAAAGAAGACAAACATAACAATAGTACATTTTATGATGTATAGTATAAAGATAAATAGCAGAGTCTTCTGATTCATAACAAATGGTAGTTTAGACTTGAGTTTAAAGTAGAGCCTCTGAGGAAGTAACGTTTAAACTAGAACAGGCTTGCAGTAGAAGCAGAAAAGGCAAATGCCCTGCATTATAATGAGTGTTTGAGGAAATGAAAGCCAACTCAGATTACTACTGGAGTTGGAGTAGAGAGAGAAAAAGTGGTGCAAGGTAGGATTAATAGGTTGTCCTGTTGCCGATCTTGAATTGCATTGTAAATCAAAGAATGATATTGAAGAATTTTAAGAAGGAGCAAGCTAGGAGCTGATTTATCTCCTTAAAAAAGTACACTGAAAACGGGCAAGAGATACAACCATTAGGAGATAATTTAGTGATTTAGAACAGAGAGTCAGGATTTACTCTCAAATGTATGATTTTGACAACTAAGTTACCAAACATTTAATATACTAAAATTGATTTTTCCCATTTGCGGATTCTGGATGACCTTAGAGCAATTATTTACAATTTTGAGAGGTCAAAGGCTACTAGAACAAAATACCAGACAGGGTAATTTACAAACAATAGACATTTTACTTCTCACAGTTCTGGAAAATTAAAATCCAACATCAAGGCACCAGCAGATTCAGTGTCTAGTAAGAGCTGGCTCCTCATAGATGGCAGCTTCCTTGTGTCCTCACATAACGTAAGGTCAAAAGAGATGAAACACTGTCCTCACATCTTAAAGGCCCCACATCTTAAAACTCTTCTATGAGTTGAATGATGTGGAAGAGCATAAACATTCAACTCATAGAAGAGTTCAAGTTGAAAAATTCAAAGAAAAAATTTTATGTACAATTTTGAGGGTTAGCAAATACTCAACACCGTTTCATCTATTAGATTAAAAAATTCTGTTTTATGGATCTTCAGCAACTCCACCTTTTTTTCTCTAAGCTAAACTACATATAAGATATACTTATTTTGTGTTCAAAAACCTTATCTTATTAAAAATTTCTCCTCTAATTCTACTGTTCATCATTGTAGAACCATGTTGCATCCCAGATAAGCATGCATCTTTATGTATTTGTGTTTTAATGTCTTTTCCCCTTACACTTCGTCTCTTCCTATGACATTTCTATCCGCTCAAAACTTACCTCTGATAGTCCTGCATCCACAAAGCCTTCTCTCTTCCTGTGAGTTAGCATTAAGGATTTCTTTGTTTGGTGGGGCAGCGGGAGCTTATTAGGGTGTTTGTTATCCTGGGTGCCTCTCCAAATAGAAGATAGGTTTACTGAGTACAAGAATACAGTCTGGCACCTTTGATTCTCCATTACAACCAGCAAAAAATAAGCCTTAATATTTAACATATTAAATATGACAATAAAATTGATTTCTTACATTTTTCCATGGATAATAATAGACCTTCCACAGAAATATATTTATTTAGTTGGAATATTCACTCATTTGTTTAACAGGATATTTGTTTAGTAGGATATTTACTTAATAGATTGCAAAGAGTGGTATTCTCTCTTAATTAAGAGATATCATTTAGCTTCAAATATAAATCATTGAAAAGGGGTCTTCAGTGGAGAAAGATGATCCCATGGAAGTGTGTCCAGTTGCACTGAGCACTAAGAGCTAGCATCAGGCATCCAGAATTTAACTAACCTGGTTAAAATTATGACAATTTCAGTATATACGGTATATTTTGACTTAAATTTAAAGGCTGATGATTAACTTCAAAATTCCCTACAAATTGTCTCATTAAGTATCTGTACTACCAAGACTAAAATATTAAATTATGTCATGAATGCATAAAATATATGTAGATACTAGTATTCGTTTAATCACTTACTACCTTAAAATCCATACAAATTTGTTATAGAAAGTCAAAATTTATCAAAAGCTTAATGATAATCCACGTTCACTTAATAAATGGTAAATATATTTTCTCATCCTTATTATTTTCTTAATAACTTTTTTTAGTTTACTAAGAATACAGTATATAATACATATAACATATAAAATATGTGTTTATTGACTGCTTATGTTATTTCTGGTCAACAGTAGTCTATTGGTTGTTAAGTTTTTAGTGAGAAAAGTTATGTGTATATTTTTGACTTCTCATGGAGTAAATGCTTCTAACTCCTGGGTTGTTCAAGGGTCAAACATAAATATTTTTTAAAACATAGCTAATATGCTTTATGAATTTGCATTTATGTTTTTTAACTGGTAAAAACACAGTCTGATTTCTTCAATACACATTTAATAATGAATGATAAATCTTTTAAGGCCTGAGATTTAAAAAAAAAAACTAACTCCCCCGCCATCACTACTTGGATTATGAAATAGACTCTAGCAATAACAAGACTTGCCAATTTTCTATCCTGGAATAAGTGAAAATTCTTTGACTTGAGCACAGACTGCTATTTGCTAACATTGCTAATGTTTTACTGCTTTAAAACATCTCTTTGACCTTCAACTACATGTCTTTTGTCAAATAGTACATACCTTTTAATATTCAAGCTCATAAGAAAAGTTAAGGAACCCGTATACTGTGGTTCCTCAGTCCCCGCCCCCAGAGTTAACAGTACACTTGTAACTGCTAATGAGAATCAAGTTCTTTATTATAATCATTATTATTACATGTTTTTTCTTTTTTGAAACAGTGTCTCACTCTGTTGCCCAGGCTGGAATACAGTGACATGATCTCGGCTCACTTCAAACTCTGCCTCCTGGGTTCAAGTGATCCTCCTGCCTCAGCCTCCCAAGTAGCTGGGACTACAGGCATGTGCCACTATGCCCAGCTAATTTTTGTATTTTTAGTAGAATGTGGTTTTACCATGTTGGCCAGGCTGGTCTTGAACTCCTGACCTCAAGTGGTTCCCCAACCTCAGCCTCCCAAATTTCAAGCTCTTTATTCATATGACTCAAGATCTGATCAAGCAGAAGAAAAGCCTTCTGCACATACCCACCAGGGCCACACCTGAGGTTTCTGGTTTCACTGTGGCTGGTATAAGCTTAGAGGCATTTACTGAAAAGTTATCAGTGTTTCAGAGAGTCCCTGGGAGGCTGGAGAAGCCAACTCAGAGATCGATAAAAACCAATCAAGCTCTGAAAAACGAAAGAGCAGCAGAACTGTCTGTCTTGACTCCAGCTTCCTGGCTGCTGCAAAGAATAAGCTCTGAAGAATAGGGTCTCATTGCATTCACAATACAAACACTGCAGGTATTGTGAAGGTATTCCTCTGAAGGCATGGAGGAATAAGACCTAGTTGCTCTTACCACTCTCCATCAAGAAAGCATGCCAACCAAGTAAAGGCAACTTCCCCAAAGGAGATCAAGGTGCTTAGGAGGAAGGTGATGTTCTGGACAGCAAAAGAAATAACATTTTTACTACTGCTTAATATAATGAAAAATATGATATATTATATTTACTCTTGATCTATAAAACATAGTTTTCTGCTTTTCCTTGCCTTCCTATTATTAGTTTATACTCCAATAATTGTGAGAGAGAGAGAGAAAAAGAGAAAGAGGAGAGAGAGTGTGTGTGTGTGTGGGGGGGGTGCTTTATTCTTTACCCAAAGATTGAGGGGAAAAAAAGAACAATTTATGATTAAGCGTCTACATAAGTTGTCTGCCTATATATACCAAAGAAGTTCAGAGAAGGGGGTCATCAAAAGAGGTAAGAAGGAAATATCTTATGAAGAGAAAACAAATACCAAAAACACATAGAGTACACTATAAACTACATTGCATATTATCAGTGTGACTATTTTTGTTAATGACAAATGAATTTACTTTGTTTTTAACCACAGGTTCTGTATCTTTCAAATAGGGATATCAATCTAAACTAACTTATGAGTTTAAGTTATATAATATACAATATGCTCTACAGAGTATCTGACATACAACAGGTGCTCAAAAATATGCGCTGCTGTTCTTAATATTAAGCAAAATGTGTCATTATTATTAGTAGTAGTATGGTTTAGGTAAAGAAGTCGAAATTCAGAAAAGTTTCTTAATGGCTGGCTTTAAAATAGCCCCAAAATAATCCACTGAGTGCACCACTGCACTGATGATAATTGGCACTGTGGGAAATTGCAAACAGGAAACCTAAAGCTTATTATGGTGTGTTGTTTCTCAGTGCTGAACATTAAAAATGCTGAGCTCTCTAATCTGGAATAAAGACAATTTGACCTCGAATTTTTATTGCAATCTTTGTTACAGCTGCTCAAAATATCTTTTCCATAGCAGCTACACAAAGAACTGTTCTTCTGTTTGTAGTTAGGCTGGAATAGATAGCATTACTTCTCAGCCAACAAATTTCATGTTTTGTGAGTTGTTGCCAAATGTATTCAGATCCAATGCTTCAAATTAAGAAACTGGAAAAGAAATTTAGTAGAGAATAAAAATGGCACCTTCTCTTCGTTAGTTCTTTGGAATGCCACAGTTCACTTTAATGAGAAAAAAACTTATTTTGATGAAAATTAAGGGACATTTCATAAGAACATTTAAATACAACTTCCATTGAGTTTGGAATGGGAGTGTCAAAGGAAGATTTAAAAAAAAAATCTTTGTGAAAGAGATTATCATTTTGGAAGCAATAATAAACTGATTTTTTTAATTGAGAAAAAATTCTTCATCTTGAAATATTTTCAACATGTTATGATCTTCATTGTCCCCTTAACTTTACCTGAAAAAGATCTCCAGTTACCAGATTATATTAGCCCAACTTTTTCTCTGCAATGCTGAATATTTCATTAAGTACCTACTGAGTGCAGTGCTTGGAGGAAGAGGAGGGGGCACATACAAAATATAAAAAACCTTAATCCACATTCTTTCTTAAAAATGAGTTCTGAGTACTATGGAGTATTTTCCAGAGGTTTCCAGGTTAAGAATTCATGAGATTTACAGGCATCTTCAATTCATCACAAATCAGTAATACAAAATAGAATTTATTCTTTAGTTCTATATATTAAAATAAAATAGATTTTTTTTATCTGCAGTAAATCATGACAATTTAAAACACAGTTTGCTTCAGTTAATTGCTTGGTAAATTTAATTGAGGAAGTTATATTATAGATAGCATTATTTTCCTAGAAATTATTCTCATCATAGAAACACAACTAATTGAAAATTAAGTTGTATTTCTATTGAAAATAAAAAGATTTTTGTAGAAAAGTTTAATATTAATTTTGTTTCTCTTTCATTTTATATAACTTAGCATAGAATTTACCCACTATTATTCATATTCAAAATTGTGAATTTCTATTTTTAATTCAAGAAGCTAAACAAAGATGGACAGGGACTGTTTTTGATTATAGATAATGCAAAGAATCAAAGAACATGTGGAATTTAATGTCCTCTAGAAAAGAGCTTTGTTATAAAAACTAACTCCTGTGTTGCCAATATGATGATAATAAGTTTGAATTCTGAAAGGGTAATTTGAAATTTATGTTTATTCTAAAAATTTAATTTTGATTAAAATGTTTGAGAACATTGTCCTTCCTATAATAATAAGAATCTTTTTTTTTTTTTTTTTTTTTTTTTTTTTAGAAGGAGTTTCGCTCTTGTTACCCAGGCTGGAGTGCAATGGCGCGATCTCGGCTCACTGCAACCTCCGCCTCCTGGGTTCAGGCAATTCTTCTGCCTCAGCCACCTGAGTAGCTGGGATTACAGGCACTCGCCACCATGCCCAGCTAATTTTTTTTGTATTTTTAGTAGAGACGGGGTTTCACCATGTTGACCAGGTTGGTCTCAATCTCTTGGCCTCGTGATCCACCTGCCTCGGCCTCCCAAAGTGCTGGGATTACAGGCTTGAGCCACCGCACCCGGCCAAGAATCTTTTAAGGACACCTATTGGTATTTCTCAAAAGAGAAGGTGGTAATAAAGCCTTTTCAGACACTTTTGAAATATCAAGACTAAAATATTTCTAAACTTTTTTCTTGTGAGATTTATTTCTGATATTCTAAATTTCTGTTGAGTTTCCAAAGTCCAAAAATTGTGTTCACACAGCACCATGAAATCAGAGCAAAAGCTAAGCACCAGCAAAAATCCAATGCTTAGTGTTGATGGCAATAGAAATGAGGGAAAGGTCCAATGTGTGAATTATCCAACACTGACATTATAAGAAAGTAGAAGTTTGTAGCATGTGACTTAATTATACCTACTACATTCTTTCACCTTTATCAGTACTTTTTAAAAAGAATGTATTTTCTCACTATCGTAGAAAGGTATACAATTAGATCATTATACTTTTCATTCTAAAGTTGTTTTATGAATTTTTTTAAATGTTAATATTAAATTTCTCTAGTGATTTTTTAAATTAAAAAAAAAAACTGTGGTATAAGATAATCTATTAAAGAGAGCATGGAGAATAGAGTAACACACATATGCATAAATCATGTTTTATTCCTTATTAGATGTGTGGCCTTGAAGACACCTGTTAGCCCATTCTAACTCTCTGTATTCTCCACACTAACCAATACTTAGAATTGTGAGGATTCATTGACATAAAGGCTATAAAGCATTTAGCAGAGAACATATAATAAGCACTACAAAATGTTAGGTGATATTCTCCTTGCTCCATATTGCAAGAAGGCAAATCAAGATAATGTTTTTTGCAAGCTTTAAGTTACAGGAGAACAGTGGTTGTGAATCATATAGCAATTTAGGTGAATCCTCTATGGAATCAAAGGCAATTCTATCAGGGGATAAGATAATAATATACAATAATATAAATACAACCAGTTTTTTTCTGAGTAATCTTTATCAAAAAAGCAATTTCCAAACAAATGTCTTGTTTGGATAATAAGTTTTTTAAAAAGATAAAATGTCTTAAGAACTGTTAAGAATGTTTTGCTTGTTTTGTATTATCATACTTGTTATCAGTTTTTTCCATTCTTGGTCTCTGATGAAACCTGAATGACTAGAAATCGAAGAAATGGATACTCAAAATATTTCTTGTTGACTAGCAGCATTATATCACCTGTGGGGTTGTTACAATGCTTATCTTCAGCTAGAGTCTCAGACCCACCAAATCAGAATTTCGAGAGGTGTATCCCAGAAGTCAGTCTTTCAAGAAATGTTTGTTATCCATGCAAAGGTCTAGAAAGCTATGGTCTAAGTAATAGCTTTTGAAAATAAATGCTAGTTTAAAATAGTCTAAGAAGAGTACTTAGACTGGACACCCAAGGAATAATCCATGAATCAAAATATTAATAAATTAATATCATTATTAATAAATTGACTTCAACAAAATAAAAATATTCTGCTCCATGAAAGCCCACGTGAAGAAGAAAAAAAGACAAGCTACACATTGGGAGAAAATGTTAGGAAAAAGACTAGTATCTAAGAAATCTCAGAATTCAACATATAAGAAACCTATTCGGAAAATTGACAGAATACTGAATAGACCTTTCACCAAAATGATAAACAGATGAAAAGCATGCTCACAGAAATATATTGAACATCATTAACCACCAGGGATATGTACATTAAAAAAAACACAATGACATCATTACATACTTTTAAAATGGCTTAAATTAAAGAAAAATAGTGATACTACACAATGCTGTAAAGGATAAGGAAAATCTGATTCATTCACATTTTCTTGATGGGAATGTAAAATGATACAGCCACTCCAGAAATTTGGCAATTTCTTATAAAATTAAACACACAATTACCATGAGACTCAGTAACTGTACTCTTTGGTGTTTATCCCAGATGAAAAAAAACCTGTGTTATATAATACATATACAAAGATGCCCATAGCAGCTTAATTTGTAATAAGCAAAAGCTGGAAATAGCCTTGATGTCCTTCAGCAGATACAAACATTCCATGTAAGACTACTAAGAAATATAAAGAGAATCTACTGATAGTTTGATACAGGTGACAATTTAGATTAAATTCTAGAGAGTTATACAGAGTGAAAAAAAGTTACTCTCCAAAGATATATACTGCAAGATACCATTTATATGAAATTTTTTAAATGACATTTTAGAAGTAAAGGATTCATTAGTGATATGAGGAATCCTGGTGTTGGAATTGTTCATGACTTGGTAGTGAATTAATAAACATCCAAATATGATAAAATTGTATAGAAGGAAATACATATATACATATACAAGTGAATGCAAGTAAAGCTGGGGAAATCTGAATAGGATCAGTGGATTGTATCAATGCCAACATCATGGTTATGTCAGCTGTGTGCATCTTTCTGTGTGAATCTATAACTGTCTTAATAATTCAATTAAAAAATTTAAAGTCTTTCTTATTACTTCTTAATTATCTCAAAGGATTCTTCTTTATCACAAAAATTATATCAACATAAATGGCATATAGATTGTGTTTTAGGCATCTCATCAATTTATTGAAATTTTCTTCATGTTTCTATGGCAATTACTATTACATAATTGATCATAGAGAACTAAAAATTTATCAAACCCTTTTATGCAAGTCAGACATCTAAACTGTGAATCTTTTCAGATAACATCATAGTACTCCACTCACTTTCATAGCTGCAGAATCATTATGGAAATCCTCACCTTAAATTGTGGTTGAGCTCATCTAATATAATTTCAAGTTGATTAGTTCTAGCAATTGAGGCAGTCCTCTGGATCGGTGTCTGTAAAATTGTTAAGTAGGTAAACCATGCTCAACTATTGATCATAAATCATCAAGAAAAGAATTTAATGTTATACATAGAAAAATGATTCCTAGATTCCAGAACAGAATTATTAACCTATATTTCCCTAGTAATCTATGAATTTTATTTTCATGTTATTGCATTTTTTTTTTGCTTATAATGGCATAAAAACTGATATCAATGAATAATTCATTTATAAATATATAAGCTGAACATTCATCACTTCTAAAAATTACTAAGGAAAAGTCACTAAGAAAATAAGGAAAAAAGTGATATAAGAATCAAAGTATATATTTTATATATGAAAGATGCCTGATTTTCTCTATTAATCATGCATAGCAACTGCAAAAAGATAGAAGGTAGTTTAAATAATAGAGTACAATAATTAGATATATTTTGTCTTTCTTTTATATATTTTATATTTCCTTTTTTTAAAAAAGAGTGCTTTGTGCATGACAATTTTCTTGTTATTCAGCCAGACTTGCTAAAGATAATGATTTCCAAGTGTAGATGGATTAAAAATTGATTCTTAATTTTAAAAGAACATATAATATTGAAATCTAAGGAACACACTTTTTTCACAATGTTGGTAGAAATGGTTGAGAAGTCATTTGGCCATCCCATAAAACAGTATTTATTCAGATACAATGAGACTTAACAGTTCATTTTTTTAAACAACCCAAACTGATTTCTTCTATTTTCTGGCTAATGTTAAGTATAATTTTGATGTCAGTTAATGTTTTGTCTTCAGAATGATTTTGCTTGGTTTGCTATTGCATGTAACTCATAGGTCACAAAAGCCATGGACCCTGAAGCATGATAAAAGGCAGAAGAAGGATGCTATGTTTCCACTTAAAATTTCTTTTCTGCTGATTTTAAAAGTGCTAGATTCCCTGAAAGGCATACTGTCTCAAAGAATAAATGGTTTTGCGTGTTTTCCTTGACATTATGACTACTTAATCCTTTTGCCTTGCATATGGATCAGATAAGAGGATGCAAGATTGGTGACTGATTTTATATTTTTTAATTGGCACAAGTTATCACTTGGATAGTCAGCAGAAAAAAACATAATACATGATGCAACAAATAAACTAAAAAGTCACTGTACAAATGCCAGAACATTTTATAATATTTGAGATATTGAATTAATCTTGTGTCAAAGTATTTGCTATAAAAATCTTTCATCAATATTGTGAGATAGGACATTGTGAAAGATTACATGCTAAAAAAAACTTGATATATACAAATAACTTGTTTTGTAATGATGAAGATGTATGAATAGAAAAATGTTATTGGCATCTTCTACTATTTTCAGTGATACTACCTTCAGTATAAATGGTGACTGTCAGTCCCACTGAGAGGTTGAGACTGAGTTTAGCTCACTTTTTCCTTAAAAATTATTGTGGGTATTAGGAGAGTCATGTAAATTATGTCCAATGCAAAACTGAGCTGTCAGAGGGGGATATAACACCTAAAGTTCTCTGTAAGATGATTCTTTATCTTAAAAGATAATTTCAATAATCATGTGGCGATACATTTTATATTTTATTCATAAAAACCAGTTTCCTCTGAATGTATTACAGAATCTTTTTCCAAGTATGTTCAAACTCTTAAGAAAAACATCAGGGCTTTCAGGCTGATGTTTAGTTTAAAAAAAAAAAATGCAAACTAGTGAGATGAATTTATTGGAGCAGTTCTCTTATATTCACTTGGCTCCAGAATGACTGAAGTTAATGCAGACTATGTTAAATGTAATGTTCTTTTGGTTACGGACCAAAGAGAATATGAAGATAAACTGGAATTCATCATATTGAAGACGGTGTTTACATTTTTCCCTTTCTGTACTGAATTTAGGCTCTTCTTCTTGGGCTACTTTTAGCATTCTCCCAGGACTGAAAAAGTATCTGACTGAACTATCCACATGTCATTCCTCCATCCTTCCCTAAAATCCATGGCATCAATCAAACCCACAACTTTGACCTTAGACAAGTCATTAGCAAACCTAACTGCATATTTTACTTAGGCCTGAAGTACCTCCCCATTGATGGATTGTATGATAATCTCACCAATACCCATTTGAACTCTATCTCATTGTAGCAAAGTTACCATATTACGATATGGATACCAACATCAGGGGTGACTCTGTACTTCAGCAGCCAGGTTGAAGCCAAGTAGGGCATAATATTTTTCAATTACGGTAAATGTTCTGGACCTAATCCTAGTTTAAGACATTTCAGAGTGTCCTGGGATGTTTTCTTCTTTATGTGAGAAAGCCACATGATGAGATGACCTCTTTTTCTCCAATTACTTTTGTGCAGAGATGGAGTTTCAGAATTGTTGCAACCATTTTGCTTAACAAGGAACCAAACAGACTTAATGGAAGTTAAAATAAACTGCAGAAAAAGGAGATGGAGTTCCTAAACTGAATCAACTCCAAAGTCTTCCCTACCTCTGGACTTCCCATTACCAAAACAGTCCCTTTTTGTTTAAAAGATTTGTGTTAAGTGGTCTGTTACTTGTAGCCAAAATCTTTCCAATGTACAGACCTCTCTGCCCATTCTTCAAAATTCAACTAAATTAGATCACTTTATAATAATAATCAGTGATGTTTATGGAGTTTTTACTAGATACCAGATGCTGTTTTCTGCACTGTACTTTGCATGGATTTACATATTAATCCTCTTGACAACTTTGTGAAAGCATCCTATTATTCTAAAATTTGCAAGTTTTCAGAAAGATTAAGTAACGTTCTCAAGAGTCTATAAATAGTAGAAAGAATAAGCAATAACCTAGTCGTATTACTCCAGAAGTGTCATTCTCAACCATGACATAACATTGCATCATTTTAGGCTAACACTCATATCAGTGCCCTATAAACTCTTCTTTTAGGATTATTTTGCATTTATTGTCTTAATTGCACAATTAGTGCCTGATATTAAATCATTCTCAGCTAACCTATTTTATACCTATTATTTTATATGTGTGTTTCCCTTTTTGATAGATTTTCTTTGGAATGGATACTGGTTTGCAGTACTCTCACATTTTATAATATTTTTCAAACACAAGGAATCCAGTATGCATAGCAATATTGATACAATCTTAAAATCATAGGAAGTTAAGTAATATAGTCATCACATTGCAATATACTTGAACTAAGGATTGTTATTAGGACAACTACTTTCCCTCCTACCTCCCTTCATTCTGTTGCTGAACACTCCCTTACTTTCCATATGTATGTAATTGGGAATCATAAGAGGGGAATTCTTCAACATTTTTATCTCACCACACTTTCAACTAAATTCCATCACCCTAATGTGTGCTCTCATTAATTTTGCATAAGGCCTGTTCTATAATTACTTTGCTTCCATCTCCTCTTAAGTGCAAGATGATCTTGGATCATTGGCTCTTTGATGTTTTTCACTTACACATATATAATAGATGCTTTAGAATTTTATAAATATATGGAATATAAGTGTTATGATTTATGAATATAATATAAAATAATTAAATCAAACTAGTTATCATATCCATAATCTCAAAGCCTTAATATTATTTGTGGTGAGAACATAGGAATTTACTCTCCTAGTAATGTACAGACAGTTTTCAATGTCTAATTTTTCAGTTTTATGATGTGTTTATCAGGACATAACTGAAATGTAAGTTGAAGAGCTCCTTACAATTTACAATGAGATAATAATTTCTATTGAATGTCCACTGTTCTCACACCATTGTAAAGTCAAAAAATTGTAAATCAAACGTCCATAAGTTGGAGGCTATCTACTATGCTGCCCTCTTTAAAATAATTTGGAAATATTCCCTCCTTTTCAATTTTTTGAGACTTTGGAAAAAAAAAGGTTGGGTGCGGTGGCTCAAGCCTGTAATCCCAGCACTTTGGGAGGCCGAGGCGGGTGGATCACGAGGTCAAGATATTGAGAACATCCTGGTCAACATGGTGAAACTCCGTCTCTACTAAAGATACAAAAAATTAGCTGGGCATGGTGGCGCATGCCTGTAATCCCAGCTACTCAGGAGGCTGAGGCAGGAGAATTGCCTGAACCCAGGAGGCAGAGGTTGCGGTGAGCCGAGATTGCGCCATTGCACTCCAGCCTGGGTAACAAGAGCAAAACTCCGACTCAAAAAAAAAAAAAAAAAAGAACTGGTATGAGTTTTTCTTTCAATGGTTGACAAAATTCAGCCATAAAATTATTAGATCGTGGACTTTTCTTTGATGGGAGACTTTTCATTATTTAATCAAAATCTTTGCTGTTTATTGGTTGGTTCAAATTTGCTATTTCTTCAAGATTCAGTTTTAGTAGGTTGTATGGGTCGAGAAATTTATTTCTTCTGTGTCTTCCAATTCAGTTGTAGTATGTCCTCATTCATTTCTGACTGAAACAAAATTTACAAATTTTTAGATAAACTAAGAAAAAGAGAGAAGGCTTAAATTATTTACTTATCTTTTTCAAAAAAATAAGTTTTTCTTTTTTAATGTTTTGTATTATTTTTATTGTTTCTCTTTATTCTTTGATCTTTATTATCTCCTATATTCAGCTATATTTTGGCTTAATTTTTTATTTTCTAGTTATTTTCTTATTCATTTAATCACTTTATGTCTTTTTATTAGATAATTTAATCATTTATATTAAAAGTAACTAATATTTCTCCCACATACTTTGTTTTTATTTCATAATTACATTATATCATAATTTGTATTCCTTTAAAATTTATTTTAGCTATATTTATTACCAATAGTTTTATCTTTTAATCCTTGTACTATAAATAGGCTTGCCTTATACAACATTATTATAGTACCAGGACATTCTTAAATGGCTCAATTTTACTTATACCATTGAGTTTTGTACATTTGTGTGTTTCATGTTACTAATAAGCAGCTTTTTTTCAGTTTAAAGAACTCTCTACTTTGTCAAAGATCAGATGGTTATAGGTGTATGGCTTTATTTCTTAGTTCTCTAACCTATTTTATTGGTATATATGTCTGTTTTTGTACCACTATCATACTGTTTTGGTTACTGTGGCCCTTAAGTATATTTGCGGTTGGGTAGTGTGTCAGCTTTGTTGAAGACCAGGTGGTTATAGATGTGTGACTCTGTTTCTGGGCTCTCTATTCTGTTCAATGGTTCACATGTTCACATTTATACACTACCATGCTGTTTTTGTTATGGTAGCCTAAAGTATAGGTTGAAGGCAGGTAGTTTGATGCTTCCAGATTTGTCGTTTTGCTTAGGATTGCTTTAACTGACTCTTTTTGGTTTCATATGAATTTGAGAATAGGTCATTCTAATTCTGTGAAGAATGTCATTGGCAGTTTGATAGCAACTTCATTAAATATGTAAATTGCTTTGGAATGTGTAGTTATTTTAACAATATTGATTCTTCCTATTCATGAGTGTGGAATGTTATTCCACTTGTTTGTGTCATCTCTGATTTCCTTCAGCAGACTTTTGTATTTCTTATTGTAGAGATCTTTCACCTCTCTAGTTAACTATATTCCTAAATATTTTATTTTTGTGTGCGGCTGTTGTGAATAGGATTGCATTCTTAATCTGGCTCTCAGCATGGACATTGTTGCTGTATAGAAATGCTATTGTTTTTGTACATTGGTTTTGTATCCTTGAGTTTTTAGTGAAGTTGTTTATCAAATCTAGGAGATTCTTGGCAGAGATTATGCAGTTTTCTAGGTATAAAATCATAACCAAGAAAATGAGGAAAGGACTCTCTTTCAATAAATGTTCTTGAGATAATAGACTAGCTATATGCAGAAGACTGAAAATAAACTCCTTTCTTCATCATATACAAAAATCAAATTAAGATGAATTAAAGACATAATTGTAAAACTTAGAAATATAATGACCCTAGAGAACCTAGGAAATACCATTCTAGACATATGCTCTGGCAAAGATTTTATGAAAAAGTGTCCAAAAGTAATTGCAACAACAACAAAAAAAAATTGATAAAAGAGACCTGATTAAAAATCTTCCACACAGTAAAATAAACTATCAACATAGTAAACAGACAACCTGGATAATGTGAGAAAATATTTGCAAACTATGTATCTGACAAAGGTCTAATATTTAGAATTTATAAGAACTTAAACCAATTAACAAGTAAAAAATAAATGAACAACCCAATTAAAATGTGAGCAAAAGACATGAACAGACAGTTTCTAAAGAAGAAACATGTGGCCAACAAGCATATGAAAGAAAAGGCTCAATATCACTGATCACTAGAGAAATACAAATCAAAACCATGGTGAGCTACCATCTCACACCAGTCAGAATGGCTATTACTAAAAGACTAAAAAGTAACAGATACTGGTGAGGATGAGTAGAAAGGGACAACTTATATACTGTTGGTGGAAGTGTAAATTAGTTCATCCATTCTGGAAAGCATTATGGTGTTTCCTCAAAGAGCTAATAACAGAATAATCATTTGACCCAACAATCCCATTAGTGGGTATATACCCAGAGGAATATAAATAATTTTACCATAAAGACACATGTATGCAAATGTTCACTGCAGCACTGTTTACAATAGCAAAGACATCTATGTAAATTCCCATCAAAAGTAGACTGGAAAAAAGAGAATGTGGTGCATATATACCATGAAATATTTTGCAGCTATAAAAAAGAAGGAGCTCATATCCTTTGCAGCAACATAAATGGAGCAGAAGGCAGTTATCCTAAGCATATTAATTCAGGAACAGAAACCAAATACTGCATGCTTTCACTTATAATTGGGAGTGAAAACTTGAGTATACATGGATACAAAAAAGAGAACAATAGATACTGGGGCTTGAGTGTGGAGGGTAGGAGAAAGAGGAAGATTGAAAAACTACCTACTAAGTACTATGCTTATTACCTGGGTGATGAAATAATCTGTACACCAAACCCGCATGACACACAGTTTATCTGTGAAACAAACTTGCATATGCACCTGCCTGAATCTAAAATAAATGTTGGGGGAAAAAAGAACTCTCTTTATTAATTTTTGTAAAGCAGGTCCAGTGGTGATTAACTCACATAGGTGTTGTTGTTGTTGTTGTTGTTATTGCCTGGGAAAGTTTTTATTTCTCATCCATTTCTGAAACTCACTGTTGATTGAAAAATTATTTCTCATTAAAACTTTTCCCTTTTTTATTTTAAGCACTGTGAATATATTATACAACTCTCTCCTGGCCTGCTGTGTGCGTGTGTTTTTTTCCTATGTAATCTACTCATAGTCATACTGATACTTGTTTCTATGCAATGTGTTTCTTTTCTCTTGTTGCTCTCAAAATGGTTTCTTTGTCTTGGATTTTTGATAGTTTGAATATGTGCCTACAAACACTTCTCTTTCAGTTGAATGTGATTGGAAATCCTTGTGTTTACCATACTGGGACATTGACATCTATTCTCAAATTAGAAAATTTTTCTGTCATTTTATTTAAATGTGCTTTATGGCTTTTTGTCTTTGTCTTTTCCTTCTAGAACTCCTATTATTTGAGTATTTGGTCCCTCAATTGTATCCCATAATTCCCATAAACTTTCTTAATTTTTAAAAAGTATTTTATCTTTTTGCCCCTTTGACTGGACAGTTACAAATGTGTGTGTCTTCCAGCTCACTATTCTTTTTTCTTGATTGAGTTTCCTATTGAACATTTTATTGATTTTTTTTCAGTTAATTCATTGTGTTGAGTTTCTGTTTCTGTTTCTTTTTATTGTTTCTATTTTGTTGCCGATATTTATGAAACTTTTTACATATTCTTTTGCAAATTTCATTTATTTTCTGAAGTATATTATAGTTTGCTGCATCATTTTATAAGTATTATTCTGAATTCTAGGTCAGTCATTTTATAGATCTCTATTTCTTTGGGTTCCATTATTGGAGGTTTATTAGTTTCTTTAGAAACTAATGATGATTCCTTAATTCATTGTAATCTGTTACAATTCAATGCATCCTTTGTTGCATTATTTTCTGCACATTTGAGAAGATAGCCTCTCCTTCTGGCCTTTATACATGTTCCCTAGCAAGAACAGACCTTCACTATTTGGTTTAGCCTGCAATTCTTGAACGGCCAGCTGAAGATAACCCCAGCTCAGCAGAATTTGTTGTGAATTCTCTGGTTTATAGGCTGCTACCTTTGCACTTATGTCAGGTGAGGCTGCTGGCAGGTCTCCACTATCAGATAGAGCAGCTTGTTGCATACTATGAGGGCTTCTAGCCAGGTCAGTCACAAGATGTATTCTAGGATTGGACAATTCCACTCTGGGATCTTCAACTGGGCAGGACTATAGGCTGAGCTTTAAGATTAGATGAAATTACTACTAGGAAAGGTAGGATAGAGGCTATGCTCCTTAGAAATGCATAAGTGAGGATTGCCTCCCTGTCAAGTGAAGCCATGGTATGGGCTTTTGGCTGAGTTGAGTGACTGTTCAGCTTTTTTGGTAGAGGAGGGTTAGCCTCTATAATTTTCCAAAATCTTTGGTGAGGTGGGAGTATCATGGCCTAGGCAGGGTTATAGAGCAGGTTTTTTGGCTAAGTAGAACTACTGCTTGACTTCCTGGGTCAAGCCAGTCTAGCCCACATCCTTCTTCAAGATGCATGAGAGTAGAAGTCTCTCTTCCTGAACAGTCACTGGGAAAGTTTAATGGCTGAATAATGGAGATACCTCTTGACTTTCCAGGTCAAGCCAGGGTAGTTTCATTGCTTCTCTGAAATAAATAGGAGGAAGGAGTTTAGTCTCCCTGTCTGGTTGAGTTGAGACTAGAGAGAACTTCCTTGGAAGCATTTTGAAATGCTAGGGACACTGAATTACTGCCTCTCATTCTCTTAGAAATTGTGGTACAGAAAAATCCTCTCTATCTGATGTTCTGCCAACTTGTGGGATGGGGAACAGTGCAGTTGGAGTAAGATTGTTCTTTTGAGCATTTTAATTCAGATTTCATCGAGTTCTACAGACCACATGAGTATATCAGGCTTTTTTCCAAGTGCTGGGGTTTTATAAAAGATGTTCTAACTGTGGATAGTTGCTAGTTGAACTTTCTGCAGTGAGATTGGAGCCTGAGATTTCTCATTCTGTCATCTCGCTGATGTCATTCTTTTCTCTCTCTCTCTCTCTCTCTCTCTAGATAGATAGATAGATAGATAGATAGATAGATAGATAGATAGATAGATATAGATATAGATATAGATTTATATAGATATATATATATAGAGAGAGAATATATATATTCAACTTATTTCTCTACTGGTTCCTTCATCCTGTAAACTGTGCTCAAATCCCATCTGGGGAATAACTAAAAGAGATACTGTGTTCCACACCTCACCCCCACTCAGCTTCTTTCATATAGTTCATCTCTTTTGATAGCCAAGTTCTTTGAAAATGCCTTCCTTCTCATTTTCTATTCATGTTTTTTATCATATTTTTTTATTCCCACTCTAGGGAAACTAAATCCGTGTTGCAAAAGTCATTACAGTGGCCTTTTAAATGCCTGGACTTTATGCTTCATTTTTCCCATTAGGTATTTCCTTCCGTAGCTTTCTTCTTTCTGAGCTTCACATTCTTCTCTTGTTGACTTCCTAACTTCCTATTAATGTACTTTTAGATATTTGCTTATGAGATTCTCTTTCTCTATCAATACTTCAGATACTAATATTTCTCATGCTTGTAGCTGAAAATTTTTCTTATTCTAATTTTTAAAATTTTGTTGATAATTCTAAATGTTTTTTGTTTGTTTTTGCTTTTGTTTTTAGTTTCTGAAGAGTAGAAGTCCTTTTCAGGAATTATTCCCTGCTCGATATCTGAAATGTCAACATTAGTACTAGGCTTTTGAGCAAAATATACTGACTTCTATAAGAATAAAACATAGCTTCTCTTACTTATCTTTCAATAAGAATAATAGTCAAACAATATGTGCTATGTGTGGTCAATGTTAGAAAGTTGAGAAAGACTATAGAATTATGAGGACATCAGGGACAACTCTCATCTACTTAGCAATTTTGTTGATGAATGCTAACTAAACAAAATAATAAATGTTTCTACCATTAATGTCTCAGGCTAAGGGGAGTTTTTAATACTTACTTTAAGTTATATCCTCCTAATACTGAAACCACTAAAATGAAAATTTTAAAAATTCAGTGTAGTGTAAAACATCATGCTATAAATGTTCTAATGATTGGAAAAAGGGAAAGAGCTTTAAAAGATTTATGGGAGTCCATGTTGCTGTGTTGTGGTATAATATATGCTATGCCTTTAGACTTTGGCTCTTAAAATGATTATTACCTCTGAAGGAAGAATTTTAAAAACTTCAGAGAGCAAGGAAGAAGGGAGGAAAGGAAGTAAGGGAAGGAAAGAAGCAGCAAAAAATAAAAGGAAGACATAAAGGAAAAAGGGAGAAAAAAGAGAGAAAGAAGAAAAAAATTAAAACTATATATGGAATTCTATTAGTGTTCTCTATTTAAAAGCCCATAGGGGATAAAAGAAAGAGGGAAAGAAATCTTACTGGTTATTAATGGAATAACAAAGGGAGTCTCCTAATAAGTGTTGCTGTATTGTTTATTTTACAAGGGAGCCCATATTACCTCTAAGTCTCCTTTCCCATGGTCTACATTGTCTAACCTTGCATTACATTTAATCAAATTTGATGAGCTGCATAACAAAGGAGGAATTCCAGATAGTATTTATCCTCATTCTTTTATTCCCTGGGCAGATACAAAACAGGGAAGAGACAAAACATGAGGCTGAGGAATGAAGACATTTCAGAATAGGACATTGACCTCTAAAACAAACTGGTTCCATGTGAAAGTATTCATGTTAATAAAAAGGTTAGCATCATTAATTCCATGATCTCTTGTTTTGACAGCCAAGATGAATCTGTCTGTTTTCTTAAACATTTTATCCTCTTTCCTGAATAGAGATCACATCTACAATCATGGCAGTGAGTCAATTAATACATTTTCTTGAAAGGATATGTAAAATAACGACCAATGGAAAAATTGAGAATGGGTTTCCAGGCATTAATAATAACATAAATCTTTATAATTGTTTTACAAATGTTTGCAGAAATTTCCTCCCAATCTTTATCTATATTTATACTTATTTTGAAAGTCACTGGGAAATGAGCTGATACAATCATTGTAGAGTATCATGCAAAGTAAAGAGAGCTACGTTAAAAATTGAGCTGTATTTTCTTCATGACCCAGTCTAAATAGTAAAAATTCCTTCTGAATTGATTGCAAACTCAAATCAGCGTGTTTTTATTCTAGTGCCCTCCAGATACAGAGAGCCAATAAACTTTTACATTGTCTAGCTAACCCAACTCTATAAAATAATGAGCATTAATAATAATTTTTTTCAATGACTTATTAGATCCAGAAACTAAGAAGCTAGGTCCCAAAGTACAGAAATAGGTGGTAAAGAAGGGATAGGTTGCTAATTAGGTCTTTTTTTTTCAGTGTGTCCATATCTGGTCTAGGGACTGAGAGACATAAATAAGGAAAGTATGTGTGCAAGTGCATGAGTGTGTCCATATCTGGTCTAGGGACTGAGAGACATAAATAAGGAAAGTATGTGTGCAAGTGCGTGAGTAAAAAGTTTTTTAGAAGGATACACCAAGAATAGTTAGATATATACGACAGAAAGAGACAAGAGATGAGTATATAAAAAGAAAATTCATGCATTTTCTTATTTAACATAAATTCAATGTTTGTGTACAGACATTTACACCATGAAAAAAATTCTAAGTGCATGCCAACTCTTAAATTTCAGCCCCAGATTGTCAACCACTAGCTTAATCAGAGAAAAACTGTTTTTGTTTTTGTTTTTTTCACATTTAGGGCAGATCCTCTTAATTGACTACACACAAGACTTTCCAACATTCTCTCTTTTACTCCCTTCGTAAAAGGAGCTGGGAAGCCAAATAATTATTTTCCCAGGGAACTTTTACATTATAGTAGCTGTTTAACCCAATCTCAATCTCTGCATAATAAGCAGAATGATGCTGATTGAGGAGGAGTTGGTTTAAAAAAAAAAAAAATGCTTCCCTGGTAACAAAGTACCTGGCAGATTTTTTGTATTTGGCCATTCTTTTTGCCTTCATGATAGGTGGCATATTCATACGGGTCACATGCCCATAGAACCACAGGGAGAGAGGCAAGAAGAGAAAAACCAATATGCCTAGAGTGACAAAGTGGGAAGACAGAAGTAGCTTACCTCTCTAATTTAATGCTTGAGTGCCCCCAAAAATTCCCCTAAAACCTAATCTCAGATTACTTATGGACACAAAATACTATTTGTTTAAACCACAGTAGTCTGGCTTTCTTATTCGTGCAGTTCAGTATACGTCTATGTGATTCAAGTTCTCTTCCAAAAAAAGTATTTTTTGTGTTTTATAAATTATAAACATATTTGATTTTATTAATCTAAAACTACAAATATGATATGCTTTTTTGAAAAGATTGTCAAAATGATCACATTAAAAAACCTAGGATAGTTTAAAACATATAAAAATCTCTTTTTAATGTAAATAAACCATTTTATCTGACTGATTCTATCTTCAAAACCTTGGCGGAGTTTCTGGGTTTTGTTTTTTTATTAATCTCTATTATCACACATATCACTTGTTTTATCAACTCTGTAGCGTCTCTGTATGAGTCTACCTGCCTTCCTAACATTCCCTATAGTGATAATAAAAGGACACTGCATGATTCATAAATTGTGCCTCTAGAAAAGGCATGTAGAATAAAAAATATGTAATACCATTTTGTCATGCAGTAAATCATTTAAAAATTATATTTTTATGACTTAGCATTTGCCAGACATCTACAATTATATAGTGTCAGATCCACGGCCAATCCAACTTTTTTCGCTGCTCTCTTGCCAAATCAAAGAAGTATAGATCAACACAATAAAAAGAAAACCCACAAAAGAATGTGAAACTTGAGTTTCAGCTCTGTACAATCTACTATCAAAGTAACTTTAAATAATTTTATCTCTTTTCAATTCCCTCACATATTGTTCTTTTACAGCTAAATAACAATTTTAAAAATTCACTTTAAAACTTGTTATATATTAAATGTTTAGTATAGATGGATAGCTTTCTTTCCTTTTCTAATATATGCATTTGTTTTTGTTGTCGATGTTATAAAATAATACATATTTTCCTCCATAAATGCTTCTTTATGGTAACAGAAAAGATTAGTTCATTTTGGTAAAGCAAAAGAATACTCACAGCTGCCTCATGCCTGATGTAATAACATTTTTAGACCCCAGAAGACAAAACAGAAATTGTGAATATTTCCTAATTATATAATAGTTATTAATAAAATTGATTATTAACTGTATGCTTGGCCCTCTGTTATTATAAGTGGATTATTATTTTTTGCTAGAACCTGTCAAAAGCCCAGTGAATTAGCTGTCATTTTGTCTTATACATTATACAAATGAAGGCCTGGAAATTCTCACTTATAGGTGGGTGTTGAACAATGAGAACATGTGGACACAGGGAAGGAGCACTACATACTGGAGTCTGTTGTGGGGGCACTGGGAAAGGACAGCAGCGGGCAGGGAGGTTAGGGACAAATAACAAAGGGAGAAACGCCAGGTATAGGTGACTGGGGAGGGAGGCCGTGGCAACAAACCACATTGCCATGCATGTACCTATGCAACAATCCTGCATGTTCTGCACATGTACCCCAGAACTTAAAGTGCAATTATATATATGTGTGTGTGTGTATACACATATATATATATATAAAAAATTGCTAGAGAGTCTTGAGAGTTCCTGTTATTTTATGGCTTTTGACCTGTTACACGTTCTTAACACCTCTTATGGCAGAATATAAATAGAAATTGTAGATTAGACTGTAGAGTCATAGCGAGTTCATTAAAATCCAGAATCCATCAGACTCCACCACTAATGAGTTGTTGTACTTTGGGCAGGTTTTAAAATTTTCTGAATTTCCAGGCCTTCATTTGTATAATGTATAAGACAAAATGACAGCTAATTCACTGGGCTTTTGACAGGTTCTAGCAAAAAATAATAATCCACTTATAATAACAGAGGGCCAAGCATACAGTTAATAATCAATTTTATTAATAACTATTATATAATTAGGAAATATTCACAATTTCTGTTTCTCTAATGACTGGTGATGATGAACATGTTTTCATATGTTTGTTGACCTCATAAATGTCTTCTTTTGAAAAGCATCTGTTCATATCCTTCACCCACTTTTGAATGGGTTTGTTTGTTTTTTTGTTGTTGTAAATCTGCTTTAGTTCTTTGTAGATTCTGGATATTAGCCCTTTGTCAGATGGGTAGGTTACAAAAATGTTTTCCCAATCTGTTGGTTGTCAGTTCACTCTAATGATTGTTTCTTTTGCTGCACAGAAGCTCTGGAGTTTAATTGGATCCCATTTGTCTATTTTGGCTTTTGTTGCCATTGCTTTTGGTGTTTAGTCATGAAGTCCTTGCCTATGCCTATGTCCTGAATGGTTTTGCCTAGGTTTTCTTCTAGGGTTTTTATGGTGTTAGGTCTTATGTTTAAGTCTTTAATTCATCTGGAGTTAATTTTAGTGTAAGGGTTCCAGTTCCTGCTTTCTGCATGTGCCTAGCCAGTTTGGCCAACACAATTTACTAAACGGAATTCTTTCCCCATTGCTTGTTTTTGTTTTTTGTCAAAGATCAGATTGTTGTAGTTGTGTGGCGTTGCCTCTGAGGCCTCTATTCTGTTCCCTTGGTCTATATCTTTGTTTTGGTACTAGTACCAAGCTGTTTTGATTGCTGTAGCCTTGTAGTATAGTTTGAAGTCAGGTAGCGTGATGCCGCCAACTTTGTTCTTTTTGCTTAGGATTGTCTTGGCTATACAGGCTCTCTTTGGGTTCCATATGAAGTTTAAGGTGGTTTTATCCAGTTCTGTGAAGAGGATTATAGGTAGCTTGATAGGGATAGCATTGAATATGTTAATTACTTTGGGCAGTATGGCCATTTTCACAATATTGATTCTTCCTAACCATTAGCATGGAATGTTTTTCCATCTGTTTGTCCTCTCTTATTTTCTTGAGCAGTGGTTCCTAGCTCTCCTTGAAGAGGTACTTTACATCTTTGTTAGCTGTATTCCTAGGTATTTTATTCTCTTCGTAGCAATTGTGAATGAGAATTTGCTCTTGATTTGGTTCTCTTCTAGTCTGTTATTGGTGTATAGAAATGCTTATGATTTCTGCACATTGATTTTGTACCCTGAGATTTTGCCGAAGTTGCTTATCATTTTAAGGAGATTTTGGGCTGAGACTATGGGGTCTTCTAAATATACAATCATGTCATCTGCAAATAGAGACAATTTGACTTCCTCCTTTCCTAATGAATACCTTTATTTCTTTTTCTTGCCTAATTGCTCTGGCTAGACATTCCAATACTATGTTGAATAGGAGTGGTGAGAGAGGGCATCATTGTATAGTGCCAGATTTCAAAGGGAATGCTTCCAGTGTTTGCCCATTCAGTATAATATTGGCTGTAGGTTTGTCATAAATAGTTTTTATTATTTTGAGATATGTTCCATCGATACCTAGTTTATATTGAGAGTTTTTAGCATGAAGGGCTGTTGAATTTTGTCAAAGGCCTTTTCTGCATCATCGAGATGATCATGTAGTTTTTGTCTTTGGTTCTGTTGACGGGGTGGATTACATTTATAGACTTGCATATATTAAACCAGCCTTGCATCCCCGGGAATAAGCCTATTTGGTTGTGATGGATAAGCTTTTTGATATGCTATTGCAATCAGTTTGCCAGTATTTTATTGAACACTTTTGCATCTATGTTCATCATGGATATTGGAGTGAAGTTTTCCTTTTTGTTGTTGAGTCTCTGCCCTGTTTTGATATCAGGATGATGTTGGTCTCATCGAATGATCTGGGAGGGATTCCATCTTTTTGTATTGTTTGGAATAGTTTCAGAAGGAGCAGTACCAGCTCCTCTTTGCATGTTTGGTAGAATTCAGTTGTGAATACATCTGGACCTGGGCTTTTTTAAGGTGATAGGCTCTTTATTGCTGCCTCAACTTCAGACCTTGCTTTTGGTCTATTCAGGGTTTCAACTTCTTCCTGATTTAGGCTTGGGAGGATGCAAGTGTCCAGGAATTTATCTGTTACTTCCAGGTTTACTGGTTTATGTGCATGGAGTTGTTTGTAGAAATCTCTGATGGTAGTTTGTATTTCTTTGGAATTGGTTGTGATTTGATTCTTCTCTCTTTTCTTTTTTATTAATCTGGCTAGGGGCCTGTCTATTTTGTTAACCTTTTCAAAAAAACAGCTCTTGGATTTACTAATTTTCTGAAGTCCTTTTTGTGTCTCTATCTCCTTCAGTTCTTCTCTGATGTTAGTTATTTCTTATCTTCTGCTAGCTTTTGAAGTTTTTTGATCTTGCTTCTCTAGCTGTTTCAAATTTGATGATATGGTGTCAGTTTTGATTTTTCCTCGCTTCTCATGTGGGCATTTATTTCTATAAATTTTCCTCTAGACACTGATTTAAATGTGTCCTAGAGATTCTGGTATATTGTGTCTTCATTCTTGTTGGTTTTGAAGAACATCTTTATTTCTGCCTTCATTTCACTGTTTATCCAGTCAACATTCAAGAGCCAGTTGTTCAATTTCCATGAAGTTGTGCAGTTCTGAGTTATTTTCTTGTTCCCGAGTTCTAATTTGATTGCACTGTGATCTGAGAGACTGTTTGTTATGATTTCCCTTCTTTTCTATTTGCTGAGTAGTGCTTTACTTCCAATTATGTGGACAATTTTAGAGTAGGTGTGATGTGGTGCTGAGAAGAATGTATATTCTGTGGATTTGGGGTGGAGAGTTCTGTAGATGTCTATTAGGTTTGCTTGGTCCATATCTGAGTTCAAGTCCTGGATATCCTTTTTAATTTTCTGTCTCATTGATCTGTCTAATATTGACAATGGAGTGTTAAAGTCTCCCACTATTATTGTGTGGGGGTCCAAGTCTCTTTGTAGGTCATTAAGAACTTGCTTTAGCTACTATATTGGTTGCATATATATTTCGAATGTTTAGCTCTTCTTGTTACATTGATCCTTTTACCATTATGTAATGTCCTGCTTTGTCTCTTTTGATCTTTGTTGCTTTAAAGTCTATTTTATCAGAGACTAGGATTGCAACTTCTGCATTTTTTTCTGCTCTCCATTTGCTTGGTAAATCTTCCTCCATCCCTTTTGAGCCTATGTGTGTCCTTGCACATGAGATGGATTTCCTGGATACAGCACACCAATGGTTTTTGACTTTTTATCCAATTTTCCAGTCTGTGTCTTTTGACTGGGGCAGTTAGCCCATTTACATTTAAGGTTAATATTGTTATGTGTGAATTTGATTCTTCTGTTTGTATGCTAGCTGGTTTTCTTGCCTGTTAGTTCATGCAGTTTCTTCATTGTGTCAATGCTCTTTACCATTTGGTACATTTTTGGAGTGACTGTTACTGGTTATTACTTTCTATGTTTAGTGCTTCTTTCAGGAGATCTTGTAAGGCAGGCCTGGTGGTGATGAAATCTCTCAGCAATTGCTTGTTTGTGAAGGATTTTATTTCTCCTTCACTTATGAAGCTTAGTTTGGCTGGATATGAGATTCTAGGTTGAAAGTTCTTTTCTTTAAGGATGTTGAATATTGGCCCCCACTCTCTTCTGGCTTGTAGGATTTCTAATGAGAGATCTGCTGTGAGTTTGATGGGCTTCGCTTTGTGGGTAACCTGCCCTTTCTCTCTGGCTTCCCCTTGCACTTTTTCCTTCATTTCAACCCTGGTGAATCTGATGATTATGTGCCTGGGCGTTGCTCTTCTTGAGGAATATCTTTGCTGTGTTCTCTGTATTTCCTGGACTTGACTATTGACCTGGCTTGTTAGGTTGGGGAAATTCTCCTGGATAATATCCCGAAGAGTGTTTTCCAGCTTGGATTCATTCCCTTTATCACATTCAGGTATACCTATCAAACAAAGATTAGGTCTTTTCACATAATCCCATATTTCTTAGAGGCTTTATTCATTTCTTTTCACACTTTTTTTCTCTAATCTTGCCTTCTCATCTTATTTCATTGAGTAGATCTTCAAACTCTGATATTCTTTCTTCTGCTTGGTCAATTTGGCTATTGAAATGTGTATGCTTTGCAAAGTTCTCTTGTGTTTTTCAGCTCCATCAGGTCATTTATATTCTTCTCTAAGCTGTTTATTCTCATTAGCATTTTATCTAGCCTTTTTTCAAGGTTTTTAGTTTCTTTGCATTGGGTTAAAACATGTTCTTTTAGCTCAGGGAAGTTTGTTATTACCCACCTTCTGAAGCTTGTTTCTATTGATTCATCAGACTCATTTTCCATCCAACGTTGTTCCCTTGCTGGTGAGGAGTTGTGATCCCTTAGAGGAGGAGAGAAGTTCTGGTTTTGGGTATTTTCATCCTTTTCGTGCTGGTTTCTTCCCATCTTGGTGGATTTCTCTGCTTGTAGTCTTTGTAGTTGGTGACTTTCAGATGAGGTCTCTGAGTGGAGGTCTTTTTGTTGCTGTTGAAGTTATTTCCTTCTGTTTTTAAGTTTTCCTTGTAACAGGCCCCTCTGCTATAGGACTGCTGGAGGTCCTCTCCAGACCCTGCTTGCCTGGGGATCACCCACAGTGGCTGCAGAACAGTAAGGGTTTATGCCTGTTTCTTCTTCTGTTATCTTTTTTTTTTTTTTTTTTTTTTTTTTTTTTGCCAATCATTGAGAGCTTGTAAGGTTGCTGAGGTTGGTTGGCCTTGAACTCTTGGCCTCGCCTTCGCAAGCGCCACAACATCTGGCCGGAGCCACTTTGGGCCCCTCTTCTGTTATCTTCATCCCAGAAGGATACCCACCAGATGTCAGCCTGAGCTCTCCTTTATGAGGTGTCTCTTTGGATATAAGGCGGTTGGGGGAGCTGCTTGAGGAGACAGTCTGTCCCTTATAGGAGCTCAAGTGCTGAGCTGTGAGCTCCATTGTTCCATTCAGAGCTGCTGGGCAGATATGTTTAAGTCTGCTTCAGCAGAACTCATAACTGCCTTTTTTCCCATGTTCTCTGTCCTGGGAAGGTGGGGCTTTATTTATAAGCTCCTGATGTGCTGCTGCCTTTTTTTCATAGCCTAATCACAGTCTGCCAGCAGAGGCATTGCTGAGCTGCCATGAGATCTGCTCAGCTGCCATGTGAACTTCCTTGTGGTTTTGTTTATGGAGGTATAGTTAGAACTGCCTCGGTAATGACAGTCTGCCTCAGTAATGGCGGACTGCCTCGGTAGTGGGGGACTGCCATGGCAATGGCGGACACTCTTCCCCCCATAGAGCTAGATCGTCCCAGGTCCAGCTGAGCTTGCTGTGAAACTCAATCCAGAGCATTTCAGATTGCTGGTCTTTGTGGGGGTGGGACCCACTGAGCCAGATCACCTGGCTCCCTGTTGCAGCCCACTCTTTTTCAGTTGAATGGGCAGCTCTGTCAGGCGTTCCTGGTGCCAGTTGAAACGGCCACCCAGATTTGTGTGAGTATTTGTGTGGAAACCCGCTGCACAGGCTGAAACAGCCATGCTGGAAACTTGTGGCACTTTTCAGCCCAGGAATCTCCTGGTCTGTGGGTAGTAATAACTCGTTTGGAAATGTGGTGATCACTCACCCTCTGCATTGTTCTCGCTGGGACTGCACTCCAGAGCTGTTTCTATTCTGCCATCCCTCACAATTGTTATTTTTTAACTGAAATTTCCCAATTTAAAATTATCTTTCCCCTCTTAGATTTTACAAGTAGGGGATTACTTCAAAAATTATCTGTTATTATCTATAAGGTACATAGTTTGATTTTATTTTAAGGAGCATGTTGCAATGCTAAAAATATGACATTTGGCTGGGCATGATGGCTCACGCCTGTTATCCCATCAGTCTGGGAGGCCAAGGTAGATGGATCACCTGAGGTCAGGAGTACAAGACCAGCCTGACCAACGTGACAATATCCTGTATTTACTAAAACACAAAAATTAGCCAGGCATGGTGGCCCACATATGTAGTCCTATCTAATCTGGGAGGCTAAGGCAGGAGAATCGCTTGAACCCAGTGGGGGCAGAGGTTTCAGTGAGCTGAAATTGTGCCAGTGCACTACAATCTGGACAACAAAGCAAGATTCCACCACATAAATAAATAAATACATAAATATATACAAATACATATATGTGTGTGTGTGTGTGTGTGTGTATACATATATATACACATATGTGTGTATATATATATATACATATATACATATATACATATGTGTGTATATATATATATATATATATCTTCTCAAAATTTTGATAGATATAAAATCCAGAATTTGTCTTTTATTTCAGAAGCTTGTGTGTTGTGTCAGCACACAGAACTAGATCAGCAGACCAACTTAAATGAAGCCAAAAAAACTAATTATCTGAATTATACTCTGCTGACTTCTAAAAACTATTTCATGTCCTATACTCAATAATTTTTATGTAACAAAATAAAAAAATGTAAATAAATTACCTAGTCTGTTTATTCATATCCTTAGGAGATGAATGTAAGCAGATCTAAAGTTTTACTTAACTTTGAATGTATTTTTTTATGAAATAAGTGAATTGTGAAGAGGCTGTTTGAAGTAAGCCTTATAAATCACCTGAACATTCCACTATTGGCATGTCTTGGAGTCATTATGTATAATTGGTTAATGGTATATTTATTCTCACATTATTGGATCAGCTCCAGGGATAATCACTGATGAGTTTCAAAACTCCAGGAGGATTTCTATGCAGAGGTAAATGAATTAAAACACAAGATAAAACTAATTACTTTTATTTAAATTCAATTTTGGGGTTACTTGTTCTGTCTTGGGGGTTTTCCAGCAGTTTTCAGAAGTGATAAATTTTCTTTAGTTTGCTAACTTTCATTTCCTTAGAGCTAAGAGATTAAATCATTGGGATGAATATTAGAAAGGAAGTAATGTAAACTAAATTTTGTGGTAGAATTTCCCACCTTAGTTCTTCATGCTTTCTTTTTGATGTTTCTCTTAACTAGGCATTTGAAAACTTGATAAATAAGATAAAAGAACCAGTTTCAATGCTAAAATTACTTAAAGGTGTTAGGAGTTCCAGAAATTAAACACCATAATCAAAAAGGACTCACATATACTTTGCTGAAAGCATCTATAGGACTGGACAGGACTCAGAGAATGTGAGTCATGAAGAGCTATAATTTTCATGTAAAGCAACTGGATGTAGTTAAGTAATAAAAATTTAGGGTTTTTCCTCTCCATATGCTTGGCTGTGTTTGAATATTTTTTAAATGTCTGATATTATACATACACAACCTATTTCCTTTGACATGAGGCTATATTGCCACAAAAGTGGGAATATCACTGAGATAGGCTTATAAATTAAGAATTATACTTAAGGCATGCTTCTTGAGATAAATAGTACCTTTCATTAAATATGACTTGGGTTAAGAAAAGGGGTGCAGTGAGTAATTAATTGCATAAAGCAGTGGTGAATATGTCAATTAAAATAGATTTTGCTACATGTAAAGAGCTATCTAAATAAATGTCATTGAACAAGAAGTGAGTTCTCTCATGAAACAAGTCTGCAGCATGGTGTTGCCAAACTGGTGTGATTGCTCTATCATCATTAGGCATAAAGGATCCTTCTATTTTTCTCTTTTTTTCTTCATCTCACTTACCTACTGAAGCAATTAATATCACTGACTAAATGGGTGGAGGAGAAGAAAGATGATGACAAAGAATCAGTAATACAAATAACTGTCCCTGTGTTGTAGAAGCCAGAAAAACTTAAACTTCCAGATCTCAAGAAGCTTAGCAAAAAGTCAGAGTAAGTTCTAACTGATGAACTAAAGAGAGATTTTTAGAACCTCAAGAAGCTCTGGGTGCCTGGAGAATTCAATGTCAGCGGAACTCAGATGAACTCTGAATTTTCTAACTTCTAATTTCTTCATCACTATAAAATAAAAGTTTAGATTTCATTGTCATTCGTGTTTAGGAGCTACCTAGTGACTCTCTACCTTGATGTGTACTATAAGCTGCTCGTTGAATAGAAAATTGCAACAAAATGGCAGTTTTCTAAAAAAAAAAAAAATGCTGTCTTGAGATCATACCACCGCTAAATAATGAAAATTGTTTGATTTTTCTTTCTTTCTGTCAAAAATATTTAAAGCCAATGAAATACATGTTTTTAAAATGTGTGTACCATATGAGGATGACTTATCAGCATGCCATCTTTAAAATGCCCAAATATGTGAAAATCAGATATAGTTCAGAGGTGTAACTTCAAGAATGTTACAGCTCTTTGAATCCTATGTAAATTGCTCTTCTCTCTTTATGATTTCAGTAGAGATTTTTTCTAATAAAAGCCAATTTTTGACAAGTTACCAGTTCTTGGATCTTTTAGTTTTTTTTATTCATGGTCCTACTTTGAGGCCTGATGAGCCAAGACTATTATCTGCAAGCCTTACTATCACATATTTTTACATTGGATAGTGGCAGAGAAGTGATTCAGAAGTGGTTCTTGCGGAAATGGGCAGATATTAAAAGGCCATGACCAATCCCTATTCAGATACATTACATGCTTATTATCTATTGAAATCACTGCTGCCCTTCAGGTTGGGGGATGAGAAGGATGGATTAAAGAGAAGTATATGAAAGCACCAGAACTAGTTTGCCTGTTAATATTCATATTCCCTTAACATAATCTTGGAAAAGAAATGATTGAAACAGATAGTAAGATATGATAACATTTCATTCTTATCATATCTTTTCAGAAAGAATCTTTTTGGAAAGATTCTTAAGTTTTAGGATAGAAATTAACTATTGACCATAAAAAGTAGAATTAAATTCAGGTGAGTATGATTCAGTAGGTATAGGATGAAGCTTGAAGAGTTACATTTACAACAACATCAGAGGTGATTTAAATATACAGAGTTATTGGAACACTCTTTTAAAGACATTGATCTGTAGCATTGAAATATGTCTCATGAGCTGGATGTAGGAATTCGTTATGCTTGTATTTTGATTAAAAAAAATTTATTTTATTTTTAATTAATTATTATAAATATTTGCTTAGGCTGGTGATTGTGTACATAACTATACTGGTTTGTGGGATATAAAAGAATCTTCAGCTGGGCACAGTGGCTTACACCTGTAATCCCAGCACTTTGGGAAGCTGAGGCAAGTAGATCACAAGGTCAGGAGATCAAGACCATCCTGGATAATACAGTGAAACCCCATCTCTACTAAAAATACAAAAAACTAGCTGGGCACAGTGGCACGCAACTGTAGTACCAGATACCTGGGAGGCTGAGGCAGGATAATCTCTTGAACCTGGGAGGTGGAGGTTGCAGTGAGCAGAGATTGCACCACTGCACTCCAGCCTAGGAAACAAAGTGAGAGACAGAGTCTCACTCTGTCGCCCAGGCTGGAGTGCAATGGTGTGGTCTCGGCTCACTGCAGCCTCTGCCTCCCAGGTTTCAAGTGATTCTCCTGCTAAAGCCTCTTGAGTAGCTGGTATTACAGACGCCCATCACCACACCCAGCTAATTTTTGTATTTTTAGTAGAGACAGGGGTTTCACCATGTTGGCCAGGCTAGTCTCTAATTCCTGACCTTGTGATCCATCTGCCTGGGCTTCCCAAAGTGCTGGGATTACAGGTGTGAGCCGCTGCACGTGGCCAAATCTGTGATTTATCAAATGAATGCAAGTTTCTATCCAAGCTGTTTGACATACAAGCTAAATGGCCTTTGATAAGTTATTTTACTTTCTCTGGATTGCATCCCCATTGGTTAAAATATGGCTAATATTTATTTTGATGGATTATTATAGCAACTAAATTAGATTTTGCATGTAAAATAATTATGTACAGTGAAACTTAGCTTAATATATAATACTTGCATCTCATGGTTTATTTTTAGTTTTATGTTAAATTTTTTATAAATTTGATAGCATTGTCTTCATTGCATTTTCTGCTAGGTTTACAGCATTGCTGGCTTTCCATATATACAGATGCAAAAAAAAAATGTATTTTTAAATAAGTGTGTTTATTTTTAATGTCAATTTAAAGAAATATAATTTGTAAATAGTAGTATAGAAGAGACTTAGATATTGAAAAATATTTTAAACTGGACCCAAGGTTGAGAAAGTACCATATGATACGCTGCCAGTTATGCATTTTTATTCCTTAATAATTCACAGATTTTTTATTGTTGGATTCAGAAATCATAACTGCAGAATAAGAGTGATGGAAGGAAAGTGTCATTATTCACTTCATAAGGAGAAAACCCTGGTAAGTGACATATGTATTCCTTCTTCAATATACCGTTCCTTTCATGGAGTCCTCTGCTAGATGCTAACATTCACCACAAGGCAATGAGGCCATAACAAACTGTACAAATGGAGTCAAATCAGAAACACAGGTGAAGCAGAAATATTCCTGTTTGTCCAGTCTCTCATTAGAGGCATGAAAAAAAATCATTTTTTACTAATGAGGTAAAAGCATCAAGATTGATCATTTATTAATGATTAACATGGCATTCCTGTATATACTGAAGGGCATAGTGTCTTTCTCTGACAGGAATGTGTATGGAAGATGGCATCTAAAATATAAACTATGACTTCTGCTTTACGAATTTATTCAGAATCTTTCATAGAGGAGGCATAATGAGGTCAGAGATTAATAGCACTATTGTTTTAAAATGATACTTGTAATATTGGGAGGAAGTTCAAACTGAAAAGAAAAAAAATATATTAAAAAGAACAACAGTTGCTTTCTAAGTTGCCAGACATGTTCACATGCAAGGAACAAAGCAAAACAACACAGCACACTTGCAGTAATATTAATTCCTAGCAAACTCAGAAATATATATATTTCCATCTCTTTCTCCCTCTTTCACATATGCACGTACTCACATCCCTGATGCACCAACCTTGAGAAAAGTATTTCAGAAGATGCTCACCGAAGTTCTGTCTACCTGGAAATTTCCCAAATAGTAACTGTTTTATGGAATCGTCATAGCTGCTGGGTTTCATGAGAGTTTTCTCATGTCCTTCTGAAAATAACTGTGGGAAAACAATTCTTGTAACATGCAGTCTGAAATGTTTTTAGTCCTAATTAAAATGATCAACGATTTGTGTGATTTAGAATTCTTAGAAATCTTTGCTTGACAAGTGCTTTAAAAGAAACATATCTTGGGTTTGACACAGTCTATCCATAGGAGATGAAGTTTATAAAATGTTTAATTCATTTTTGTTGATTTACTACCATAGAATGTTTATCAGAGAATAAAAAATAAAATAACTCGTGTCAGAAAAATTAGTTATATCATTAAGAACAGGCCATATTTTATATTTACATGTTTGTGTGTGGCCTTGTTATAGCATAAGCTGTAAAACTAGTTACTGCTCCCATCAGGGAGGGTCAATTTGCAAATTCACAAATCATTAATGTTGCACTTCTGTTGCATAAGATGTTAATTTGTTGGTTTAAATAAAACCTCTAATCTGAAGTACAGGTATTGGTGTATGGCAGTATTACCACTCGCAGCAACTGACAGAACATAAGATTTATGAACTATTGAGGTATTTACCAGATAATTCTTCATTAGCAATTATGAAGTGTCATGAAATCAGAAGCAGTGCCTTAAATAAAAATGAATGTGGGGACTTTATATTAGACCTCTCAATTAGGTGCTAACTTGATAATACATCATGTGAATTCTTTTCATATAAACATTAGCCATTATTAAATGCTTCTTTGTGACTTATCTTCTGTACCTTTTTGGGGGACACAGGGTCAGACTTATAATTGTGCAGATACCTTATCATGACTTTACAGATAACCTGCCTTATCTTCAAGATCACTAACTCGAGCTACCCAATGTTCACCTACTACACAAAAAAGGACCAAAACAAGAAAAAAATAATGGCACTTTGAGTAGATACTCTACGAGAAAACACTGAATTGATCAAAGAAGACATGAAAACCCTCTGAAGCATGGAACCTTGAAATCGCAGCATAGAGAGGTAAGAAAAACACCTGGCCAGGATTGGCTTCAAATGCACAGGTAACAAAAGCAAAACTAGACAAATTAGATTAAATGAAACTAAAAAGCCTCTGCATAACAGAAAGCTTAGAGTAAAGAGACATCTTGCAGAATGGTGAAAAATATTTGCAAACTATTCATCCAGTAGGATGTTAATATTCAGAATATATTAGGAACTGAAAGAACTCAATAGCAAAATAAAATAAAGAATCTGATTAAATAATAGTCAAATGATCTGAATAGAGATGTCTCAAAAGATGGCACAATTGTCAACAATTATCCAAAAAAGTATGTTTACTATCCCTAATTATAAGAGAAATGCACTGGTCATTAGAGAAATGCAAATCAAAACTACATTGAGATACTATCTCACGCCAGTTAGAATGGTAATCATTAAAAAATCTGGAGACAACAGATGCTGGAGAGGATGTGGAGAAATAGGAACACTTTTACACTGCTGGTGGGAGTGTAAATTACTTCAACCATTGTGAAAGACAGTGTGGCGATTCCTCAAGGACCTAGAAATAGAAATTCCATTTGTCCCAGCAATCCCATTACTGGGTGTATATCCAAAGGACTATAAATCATTCTACTATAAGGACACATGCACACGAATGTTCATTGCAGCACTCTTTACAATAGCAAAGACCTGGAACCAACCCAAATGCTCATCGATGATAGACTGGACTTGGAAAATGTGGCACATATACACCATGGAATATTATGCAGCAATCAAAAATGGTGAGTTTGTGTCCTTTGTAGGGACATGGATGAACCTGGAGACTATCATTCTCAGCAAATTGACACAAGAACAGAAAATGAAATACCACATGTTCTCACTCATATGTGGGTGTTGAACAATGAGAACACATGGACACAGGGAGGGGAGCACTACACACTGGGGTCTATTGGGGGGAATAGGGGAGGGACAGTGGGGAGTGGGGAGTTGGGAAGAGATAGCATGGGAAGAAATGCCAGATATAGGTGAAGGGGAGGAAGGCAGCACATCACACTGCCACGTGTGTACCTATGCAACTATCTTGCATGTTCTTCACATGTACCCCAAAACCTAAAATGCAATTAAAAAAAAAAAGAAATGCAATTCAAAACCATGAAATGATATTCAGCTTCAGTTGGAATGGCTAGTATCAAAAGTACAAAAAATAATCAATGCTGTTGAGAATAAGGAGATAAAGGAACTCTTATACATTGTTGGTGGAAATGTAAATTAATGTAGTCAATATGGAAAACCATATGAAGCCTGCTCAAAAAATAAAAACAGGCTGGGCACAGTGGCTTATGCCTTTAATCCCAACACTTTGGGAGGTCAAGGGCAGGGGACCACTTGAGGTCGAGTTCGAGACCAGCCTCATCAACAAGGTAAAACCCTGTCTCAACTAAAAATACAAAAGTTAGATTGGTATGGTGGCAGAGGTCTGTAATCCGAGCTACTCAGAAGGCTGAGGCATGAGAATCTCTTGAACCCTTCAGGCAAACTTTCCAGTGAGCTGAGATTTTGCCAACACACTCCAGCCTGGAAAACAGACAGAGACTCTCTCTCAAGAAAAACAAATAAGAAAAATTTAAAACAGAACTACTGTATAATACAGTAATCCCACTACTGGGCAAAAAAGAAAGGAAGTAAGTATGTGAAAGATTTATCTTCATTCTCATATTTATTTCAGCACTATTAATTTTAACCAAGATATGAAATCAATCAAAATTTCCATCAATAGATGAATGAATAAAGAAAATGTGGTAGAAATACACAGTGGAATATGATTCAGCCCTGAAAAAACACCCTGTCATTCATAGCCATATGGCTGAGCCTGGAGGACAGTGTGCTAAATGAAGTATGCCAGGTGTGGAAATGATAAATAGCTCTTATTCTCACTCACATGTGGAATCTAAAGAGGTAGCTCTCATAGAAGTAGAGAGTAGAATAGTTGTTACTTGGTATGCCAGGCATGAAAATAATAAATAGCCCTTATTCACATTCATATGTGGAATTTAAAGAAGTAAATCTTATGGAAGTAGAGAGTAAAATAGTGGTTACTAGAGGCAGGGACATATAGGGGAAGGGGATTATACAGAGCTAGGTTAACAGATATAATATTACAACTAGATCAGAGGAATAAGTTCTGGTGTTCTATAGCACTGTGGAGTGACTCTAGTTAACAATAATTGACTGTGTATATTAAAATAGCCAAAAGTGAAGGTTTTGTTTATTCCCAACAACAAAAAAATGGTACATACTGGAGGTGATGGATATGCTTACCTTAATTTGATTATTATCACACAATATCATTTAAAAATATCACAATCTACCCTATAAATATGTATAATTATTACATGTCAATTAAAACTAATAAAAATAATAACATTTCTAGATGTTTTTAACTTAAAGCATACAGAGTAGATAGTACAGGACTTGGAGTTGTACTCATGTCCCATGATGTCATTCTTTAATGAACCTCTCTCTCACAATTGGTTGTAATATATAAATTAAATAATTTATAGAAAATACTTTATATGTATCAGGAACAGAGGAGGGAATGATACCAGTAGGTCCCCTTTCATTTTTTTAAACAAAGGTCTGGTGTTAGTGTTTTCTCACCCTGCTACTAAGCATAAATAAAGACATGCCTTTCTCTCTGCCTCTCTGTCTCCCTTTTTCTCTTTGTAAAGTAAATGTTCCCTGTGTTTTTGTGTATGTAGACACCAAAAATGTGCACAAAATTATATGATATATTTCATCTAAATTATAAAGCCTCTATGATTCTGCTTTCTAATATGATCACTGGTTGACTTATACCACATTGTCTCTAAAGGTCCTTATAGTTCTAAAAGTCTGTTATGGAAACTAGTTGGGAAAATGGTGGATAGGAAGTAGGACTAACTCCCAGCAACCACTCAGTTAAACAGAGCAGTGTGTGAAGACTCACATCGTGAACTTTTGCTCGAACAACTACTGCAGGAATATACCAGGAAAGCCTAGACAATCTACAGACCCTTTGAAGAAACTAGATCACTGCTGCAGACTCCATGGGACAGTGGAGGAAGTGTGAATCCATTTGCTTTCTCAGCTGGGAGGCTTGTAGCCTGGGGCACGTTCTCAGCCCTGCTCATAAGCTGTCTAGAAATAAACTTGATGCTGTCAGTGGGACAAGGCGAGAATGAGACTAGCCTGTGGGCTGTAGGCTGCATGGGAGCTGGGTGAGGCCTGTGGCTGCCAACTTTCCCCCACTTCCTTGGCAAAAGGTGTGGCACAGCACAGACAACCATAATCCCCAAGGAATATAACTCTACTGGCCTGGGAACCATACCTCCATTCCCCACAGCAGCTGCAGAAAGCCCAGCTCAAGGAGATCGTGATCTCAGTTATGACTAACCTGGCCCCCACCCTAGCTGATCACCCCTATAAATCCACAGTGAATATGCTCTTGAAAGTGCCACCTCCTGGCCAACAAACACAAAACCAGTGTACTGAACAAAAATAAAACCAAGGACCTTCCCAGAGTCCACTTTACTCCCCTGCTACCTCCACTGAATCAGGTGCTGGTAACCATGGCTGAGAGACCTGAAGATAGATAATATCACAGGTCTCTTTGCATCATTCCCCAGTACCAGCCTGGAGCCTGGTAGCTTTGCTGGTTGGATAGAACCCGAAAAAAAAAAAAAATCACTGCAGTTTGTCTCTCAGGAAGCCCCATCTCTTGGGGAGAGGGGAGAAAACCACATCAAGCGAGCACCCCAGTGGGACAAAACAATCTGAGCAGCAGCCCTTGAGTCCCAGATTCTTTCTCTGGCATGGTGTACACAAATGAGAAGGAACCAGAAATGCTGTTCTGGTAAGCTTATAAAACAGGGTTCTTTAACACCACTAAAAGATTACACTAACTCACCAACAATGGATCAAAACCAAGACAAAATCTCTGAATTGTAAGAAAATGAAATCAGAAGGTTGATTTTTAAGCCAATCAAGGAGGCACCAGAGAATGGTGAAGTCAAACTTAAACAAAAAATGATACAGGATATGAATGGAAAAATTTCCAGTGAAATAGATGGCATAAATAAAGAAACAATCACAACTTTGGGAAATCAAGGACACACTTAGAGAAATGCCAAATGTCCTGGAAAATCTAAGTAATAGACTCAAACAGAAGAGAGAACTTTGGAGCTCAAAGACAAGGCTTTTGAATTAACCCAATCTGACAAAGACAAAGAAAAAAGAATTAAGAAAAAAATGAGCAAAGTCTCCAAGAAGTTTGGGATTATACTAAACAACCAAACCTAAGAATAATTGATGTTCCTGAGGAAAAAGAGAAATCTAAAAGTTTGGAAAACATACTTGAGAGAATAATCAAGTAAAACTTCTGTGGCATTGTTAGAGATCTAGACATTCAAATACACAAAGCTCAAAGAACACCTGAAAAATTCATTACAAACAGATCATTGCCTAGGCATATAGTCATCATGTTATCTAAAGTCAAGATGAAGGAAATAATCTTAAGAGCTGTGAGGCCAAAGTATCAAGTAACCTATAAAGAAAAATCTAACAGATTAATGGCAGATTTCTCAGTAGAAACCCTACAAGCTAGAAGGGGTTGAGGTCCTACTTTTAGCCTCCTTAAACAAAACAATTATCAGCCAAGAACTTTGTATCCAGCAAAACTAAACTTCATAAATGAAGGAAAGATACCATCTTTTTCAGAAAAACAAATGCTGAGAGAATTCACCACCTCAAAGCCAGCACTACAAGAACTGCTTAAAGAAACATTAAATCTTGAAAAAAAAAAAAACCCCTCAAAATGCACAAAAATAAAATCTCCTTAAAGCATAAATTTCACAGGACCTATAAAACAATAATACAATGAAAAATTTTTAAAGGTATTCAGAAAATAAATAGCCTATTGAATAAAATAGTATCTCACATCTCAATACTAACATTGAATGTCAATAACCTGAATGCTTCACCTAAAAGACACAGAATGGCAGAATGGAGAAGAACTTACCAGCCAAGTATCTGCTGTGTTCAGGAGACTCACTTGACACATAAAGACTCACATAAACTTAAACTAAAGGGGTTGGAAAAGATATCCTATTCAAATGGACACCAAAAGCCAAGAAGGAGTAGCTATTTTTATATAACACAAAACAAACTTTAAAGCAAAAGTGGTTAAAAAAGACAAAGAGGGACATTATATAATGATAAAAGGACTAGTCCAAAGGAAAATATCACAATCCTAAGTATATATGCACCTAACACTGGAGCTTCCAAATTTATATAACAATTATTGCTAAACCTAAGAACTGAAATAGACAGCAACACAATAATAGTGGAAACTTTAATACTACACTGATAGCACTAGACAGGTCATCAAGATAGAAAGTCCACAAAAAAACAGTGAACCTAAACTGTACAACAAATGAACTTAACAGATATTTAGAAAACATTGTACCCAACAACTGTAGAATATACATTCTATTTGTCAGTGCATAGAACATTCTCCAAGATAGACTATAATCTTCAAGATAAACTACAAAACAAATCTCAGAAAATTTAAGAAAATCAAAAGTATATCAAATACTCTCTCAGATCACAGTGGAATAAAATTGAAAATCAAAAGGAACCTTCAAAACAATGCATAAATATGGACATTAAATAACCTGCTCCTTAATATCTTTCAGTCAACAATAAAATCAAGATGAAAATTTAAAATGTCTCTGAACTGAATAATAATAGTCATACAACCTATCAAAAACTCTGGTATACAGCAAAAGTGGCTCGAAGAGGAAAGCTTATGAAAGTAGGGCCAACATCAAAGTCTCAAAGAGCGTGAATAGACAGACAATCTAAGGTCACACTTTATGGAAATGGAGAAACAATAACAAACTAAACACAAACCCAGCAGAAGAAAAGAAATAATCAAGATCAGAGCAGAACTAAAGGAAACTGAAACAAACAACAACAACAACAAAAATTCAAAAGATAAATGAAATAGCTGATTTTTTAAAAAAGATAAATAAAATTGATAGAACATTAGTGGGATTTATTAAGAAAAGAAGATCTGAGAATATCCAAATAAGCACAATTAGAAACAAAATGGGAATATTACAACTGACACCACAGAAATACAAAAAATCATACCAGGCTACTATGAACATCTTTACACATGTACACTAGAAAACCCAGAGAAGATGGATAAATTGCTGAAAATATACAACCCTCCTAGGTTAAACCAGGAAGAAGTGGAAACTCTGAACACACCACTAACAAGCAGCAAGATTAAAATTGTAAGAAAAAAGTTAACAATAAAAAAAAGGCCAGGACCAGAAAGATCCACAACTGAATTCTATCAGATATTCAAAGAACTAATACCAATCCTATTCACACTATTCCACAAGATGGAGAAAGAAGCAATTCTCTCAAAATCATTGTATGAAACCATTATCACTCTAATACTAAAACCAGGTAAAAATATAATGAGGAAAGAAAACTGCAGACTAGTATCGCTAATGAACATAGATGCAAAAGTCTTGAACAAAATATCAGCTAACTGAATCCAACAGCATATTAAAAAGATAATGCATCATAATCACATCAGTTTCATACCAGGGATGCAGGGATGGTGTAACATCCTCAAGTCAATAAATGTGATACACCACATAAACAGATTTTTTTTTAATCACATGATTATCTCAATAGATGCAGAAAAAGCATTTCACAAAATCCAGTGTCTCTTTATGATTAAAACATCAGAAGAATCAGCATAGAAGGAGCATACAATGAGGCAATAAAGGCCATCTAAGCTAAATCCACAGCCAACATTATATTGAATGGGGAAAAGTTGAAAGTATTTCCCCTGAGAACAGAAACAAGACAAGGATTCTCACTCTCACCACTTTTAGTCAACATAGTACTGGAGTCCTAGCTAGAGCAATCAGGCAATAATAAGAAATAGAGGCCATCCAAAAAGGTAATAGGAAGTCAAACTGTTACCGTTTGCTGATGACATGGTTGTATACCTAGAAAACCCTAAAGACTCATCCACAAAGCTTCTAGAACTTATAAACGAGTTCAGCAGAGTTTGAGGATACAAAATTAATATAGCAAATAAGTAACCCTTCTCTACACCAACAGCAACCAAGCCGAGAATCAAATCAAGAACTCAACTTGTTTTACAAGAGCAGAAAAAATAAAACCTTAGGAATATACTTAACTAAGGATGTGAAAGATCCCTATAAGGCAAAACACTGCTGAAATAAACCATAGATGATGCAACAAATGGAAACACATCCCATGCACATGGATAGGTAGAATCAAAATTGTGAAAGAGAGCATACTGCCAAAAGCAATCTATAAATTCAATGCAATTTTCATCAAAATACCACTATCATCCTGAAATAAAAAATTAGAAAAAAAAAAAATCCTAAAATTTATATGGAATCAGAAAGGAAATCACATAGCCAAAGAAAGACTAAGCAAAAAGAACAAATTTGGAGACATTACATTACCTGACTTCAAACTATACCATAAAGCCACAGTTACCAAAACGGCATGGTACTGGTATAAAAATAGGCACATGGACCATTGGAACAGAATAGAGAACCCAGAAAAAAACCCAAATGCCAATGCCAACTGATCTTCAACAAAGCAAACAAAAATATAAAGTGGGGAAAGGACACCCTATTCAACAAATGGTGCTGACATAATTGTCGAGCCACATATAGAAGAATGAAACTGGAGCCTCATCTCTCACGCTATACAAAAAGCAACTCAAGACGGATCAAAGACTTAAATCTAGCACCTGAAACCATAAAAATTCTAGAAAATAACATTGGGAAAAGCCTTCTAGACATTGAAAAAGACTTCATGACCAAGTAACCAAAAGCAAGTGTGATAAAAACAAAGATAAATAGATGGAACTTAATTAAACTAAAATGGTTTTGCACAACAGAAAAAGAATAATAATCAGCAGAGTAAACAGACAACCCACAGAATGGGAGAAAATCTTCATGATCTATACATCCAACATTGGATTAATACCCAAAATCAACAAGAAACCGCAAATCAGCAAGATCAAAATGAACAATCCTATCAACATGTGGCTAAGAATATGAATAGACAACTATCAAAAGATGATATACAATTGGCCAACAAACATGAAACAATGCTCAACATCAATAATTATCAGAAAAATGCAAATTAAAAGCATAATGTGAAAACACCTCACTCCTGCAAGAATGGCCACAATCAAACAATAAAAATATAATAGATGATAATGTTGGTGTGGTAAAAAGAAAATACTTTTAAACTGTTAGGATGAATGTAAACTATTACAACTACATGGAAACAGTGTGGACATTCCTTAAAGAGCTAAAAGTAGATCTACCATTTGATCCAGCAATCCCACTCCTGGGTATCTACCCAGAGGAAAAGAAGTCATTATATGGAAAAAATACTTGTACACACATATTTATAGCAGCACAATTTGCAATTGCAAAAATATAAAACCAGCCCAAATGCCCATCAACCAAGAAGTGGATAAAGATACACACATACACACACACACACACACACACACACACACACACACACACACACACACCATGAAATATTACTCAGCTAAAAAGGAATGAAATAATGGCATTTACAGTAACCTGGATGACATTGGATGCCATTATTTTAAGTGAAGTAACTCAGGATTAAAAACCCAAACATCATGTTCACACTCATAAGCGGGAGCTAAGATAGAAGGATGCAAAGATGTAAGAATGATACAGTTGACTTTGGGGACTTGGGGAAAAGATGGAAGGGGGCCGATGGGTAAAAACTACCGCTGGGTACACTGTACACTGCTCAAATGATGGGTGCACCAAAATCTCAGAAATCACCACTGAAGAACTTATTTATGTAAACAAACACAACCTGTTCCACAAAACACTATTGAAATAAAAAGTAGTATGTTATGATTATAAAGGGAAAACTTTATCAATGTGTTGAAAAATAGAGAAAACAAAAATAAGGTTCAGGTAGGTAGTGTAAACAAGGTAGAAGGTGGAGAAGTGAAAGTAAATAAGGTGAATCAACTTCACAGGAGCTTGAAATTTATATGGTTTCTTCAATTCTGCATTAATAATATATGAAACTTATGCATTTGAAATTTTTGAATGCATTCATCCATGCGTAAGGGAATTAATGATTGGATGGATGGAAAAATTCCACAGAATAAATTGAGGCAAAATTGTGAAAATGGTGACTGAGAACATGACCTGTGGAATGATTAAGACCTGAGTTTAAAATCTAACCTTAGTAAATTATCAGCTATGGGATTCTAGACAAGTTACAACTCCTTGAGCCAAACTTCCACCACATAATACCTTTAGGTAATGGGATTACTATTTTCCCCATGTTTCAGAGGAGGGCAATTAGATTCAGAGAATGGAAAAATGCACTTCGCCACTTGCTAAAGGGGCTGCAAGGTCAATGGATCATATAGGGATGGGAGGAATTGGGAGAAATTGTAGTATTTCAATCTACCACATTCTATTTAATAGCTACTCACCACTAAAATTAGCACTAAATCCCATTTAAAATCTGCTATTCTTTACCTTTAGTGTCATCCATGAATGTAGTGACTTGCTCATGATAGTTGTTAATTATACCTGGATGAATAAACAATTTTCACTAAAGAGAAATAATCTAAATTCATCAGGTAGTTCTTCCCTTAGAATTTACACTTGTAATTAACATACTTATTTTAATTAACTGTATTTAAAGTACAACATGTCTTCTATTTTGGGGGGTACATAGGAACACTGTCATGTAGAGAAAACACTAATTTCATTAAATAGACTTGAAATTTACTCTCTGACAAGTCATTTAAATTCACTGTATCTGGTTCCACAATAAAATTGGGAAACTAGTCTGATTTTCTTACCCACCAGTCAGATGAGACAACATGTGACAGAATGCAATATCAATTATAAAGTGAGACAAAGTATCTTAGTAATAACTAACCAAAGGATACCTTTGGACTTAATTGTTAATTTCATTTTCATTTAAAATGAAACCTTGTTTATTTAGTTATCTATCTCTGTGTGCATTTTATAGTATTGTAATATAAAACAATGACCTTTCGATTAACTGCATTAAAAATGTAAAGCCAGTACACTCAGAGGCAGTTTGGGTAGTATATACTCAGCCATTTTAATAGCATAAATTTCTCTGAGTCTTCTAAATTTTTTTATTATTTTTGGACTTAAACGGAAGTATCACTTTAACTTAATGATTCTCAAAGGAGTGATTTTGCCATCCATAGTACATTTGGCAGTGTCTAGAAATACTTTTAATTGTCACAATTCAGAAGGCATGTGTACTTGTATCTTATGATTAGAGACCAGAGATGCTGCTAGCTAAACATTCTAAAATGTACATTACAGCTTCTCAATCTCCCCAAGAGGAATTATTTAACCCAATATGTCAATAACCAAGTTTGAGAAAGCCTGTTTTAACTGAATAAAGAATTTACTGAGATGTTACTATTTTATTATGAAGGTAGCTAATGATGTGAATTATGATGGCAGCAGTACAAAGAATGTAGAGGGGGCTCCTTTTCTTTTCCCATTCTTTAGAAGTGGCCACCTTCCCACAAAGGATGGGAAGGTGAAGAGCAACCCAGATCTCTATGCACTTCCTGAACCCCTATCCTTCTGGCGTTTCCCTGTGCTTCCTATGCTGGCTCATCATCTCAGTGGTCCTCCTTGTTCATCTTTATGCCAGCATTTTTCTATTGTTATATCCTTGGAGCATTATCTGAGCTACTGACTGGGTCTTTACGATTGATGAGGTACCATCAGCCGTTTCAGTTTTTATCAAGGGAGCAGACGTGAGGGGGAGTTGCATTCTGGCATGTGTTTGGGAGGTGTTTGTTTTGACTGTCTGATGGCTGCATACCAGCCTGAGGGAGTCACAAATGTCACTGGTGTGCGATGGTATAATTTTCCTGCTGCTCCAAAGAGTCTTCTGTGTTAATCTCCTGGCATGTCTGGTAACTTTCAAAATAGAAGTAAAAAGGCAATTCCATGGAGCAGTGAAAAAAGATTCAAAGTCTCCATTTGTCTTTGTAAAGGACAGAGAAAATTGCTAGCATGCAGTTGGTCATTTTCATTATTGAGAACATAGAGTAGCTCAGTTTTCACCAGGGCTAATTGATTTTCACAGCTGGTGCAGGAAAGTCTAAGAAAGATATGAGACTTGAAAAGTCCCTTTGTGCTGAGTCTGAAGTTCACGAGTTCTGCAGGGACTTCAAATTTGGGCTTCAATAAGACATGCTGAAGTCATCTGAAATAACTTTGGGTACCAGCTGGAAAAGAATCACTTGTTTCTGTAGGCATGGTAGATTTGGCCTGCCATATGGCATCACAACAAATTCATCATTTTCCTCCTTACATGAAATATCACTATGTTAAATTGCACAAATCTGGTTTTCACCCCTGGTACCAAATAATTCCCCCACCTAACATGACATGTTAGAAGATATCGATGTATATCTTTCCTTTGCTTTATGGTTGACAGAGGACACTATCTACTAATGATAAGTAGTCTATATCATAGATGTTTAGTATTCCTTATTATGAAAAGATGGAAAGACAGTAGCAATCCGAGGCAGGGCTCCCATGCAGGAGCACAAAGCAGGGATGTAGGTATTAGTACTGAGATGGAACAGGAGGATTTGGTCACAGGGAATTATGTCAGAGTCCCAGTGGAATGAACATGCTTATGGAGAGAGGCACCACAGTACAGTAAAAGGCATGGACATTGGATCAGATAATTCTGGCTTCCAAGCCAGATGCTGCCACTGGGAAGTAAAGGGATCTTGGATGAGTTCCATTTCCTTATTGTAATGTTGTGACATCTAAAATGTATGTAAAAGGGCCAGCATGACGGCACTTCATGCTCTCTTCTTCCCTTTCTTCTTGCATTGGTGAAATTAGTTTCAAGGTCAGAGTCTTGCTGAGCAAAGTATACTGATGTTGAGTCTGGAATCACAGTGCAATCTTTTTGTATTTTCAGCAACAGCAGAACAGGATATTCTGCTGTTGTATATTTTGGGATGTGAAAGCAGGGCTATTTTATCTAAAGAATATCTATGAAACATATGAAGTTAAAGTAAAATAAATCATTAAATCCAATAAAGATTATACAGGAAGCAGCAACCAACAAATATTTGGGTGAAGTAGACTTAAATAAAGCCCATGGAACTAGGTACTCTTTACTCAACTTATTCTGATTCTCTATTAAAAAAGAGTTATGACAACTACTTAGGAAAAAAACAAATCAACTGTTTCTAGTGACATGTGAGCATTGCATATTATTCACCTCATAAAGAAAACAAGCTTAGTTATATAATGTTTTATTACATGGCCATATTCATAAAATTACCTAGATACTGGACTTTTAAAATTTATGGGTATATTTGCAGAGTAGGAACTTTATAGAATTGCTCAGCAGTCAGACTTTTTAAATATTAATTGTGATTCCTATTAAACTATATTGATGTACAGATGTGCTTATTTAGCATTATAAGATTTAAAATGCTCCCTTACTTTGGTGTCTTTTAAATTCAGCCTTTCTATTATCATCTTAAAAAATATTTTAATAATTCAGAAAAAAATTGCAGATTCCCAGGCAAGATGGCTGAATAGGGATAGCTCTGGTCTGCAGCTCCCAGTGAGACCAACACAGAAGGTGGGTGATTTCTGCATTTCCAACTGAGAAACCCGGTTCATCTCGTTGGGACTGGTTACACAGTGGGTGCAGCCTATGGAGGGCCAGTGCAGGGCATTGCCTCATCCAGGAAGTGCAAGGGGTCAGGGAACTCCCTACCCTAGCAATAAAAATGATAGATGCAATAAAAAATGATAAAGGGGGTATCACCACCAATCCCACAGAAATACAAACTACTGGCAGAGAATACTATAAACACCTCTACATAAACAAACTAGAAAATCTAGAAGAAATTGATAACTTTCTGGACACATACACTGTCTCAAGACTAAACAAAGATAAAATTGAATCCCTAAATAGACCAATATCAAGTTCTGAAATTAAGGCAGAAATTAATAGCCTACCAAAAAGAGTCCAGGACCAGATGGATTCACAGCTGAATTCTACCAGAGGTACAAAGAGGAGCTGGTACCATTCCTTCTGAAACTATTTCAAACAATAAGTAAAAAAGAAATCCTCCCTAACTCATTTTATGAGGCCAGCATCATCCTGATATCAAAACCTGACAGAGACACAATGACAAAAAAATTTCAGTCTAATATCCCTGATGAACATTGATGCAAAAATCCTCAATAAAATAATGGCAAACTGAATCCAGCAGCACATCAAAAAGCTTATCCACCATAAGCTTCATCCCTGGGATACAAGGCTAGTTTAACATACGTGAATCAAACGTAATTCATTACATAAACAGAACCAACGACAAAAAACACAATTGTTTCAATAGATGCAGAGGGGGCCTTCAACAAAATTCAACAGCTGTTCATGCTAAAACTCTCAATAAACCAGGTATTGATGGAATGTATCTCAAAATAATAAGAGCTATATGACAGACCCACAGTCAATATCATACTGAAAGGGCAAACACTCGAAGCATTCCCTTTGAAAACTGGCACAAGACAAGGATGCTGTCTCTCACCACTCCTATTCAACATTGTATTGGAAGTTTTGTCCAGGGCAATCAGGCAAGAAAAAGAAATAAAGGTATTCAATTAAGAAAAGAGGAAGTCAAATTGTCTCTCTTTGAAGATGACGTGATTGTATATTTAGAAAACACCATCGTCTCAGTCCAAAATTTCCTTAAGCTGATAAGCAACTTCAGCAAAGTCTCAGGATACAAAATCAATGTGCAAAAATCACAAGCACCAGAAAACCTATAATGCAATAAAAATTTTAAAAATCAAAAAAAAAAGATTGCACATATAAAAAGACATTTAAAGAAAAATGTTAATGGAAATAAAAACAGGTGGTATATTAAAAAAATAAAAAATCACAAGCATTTCTATACACCAACAAAATACAAACAGAGAGTCAAATCATGAGTAAACTCCCACCAGAATTGCTATGAAGAGAATAAAATAGCTAGAGTACCACTTACAAGGGATGTAAAGGACCTCTTAAAGGAGAACTACAAACTACTGCTCAAGGAAAGGAGAGGGGAAACAAATGAATGGAAAAACATTCCATGTGGATGAATAGGAAGGATCAATATTGTGAAAATGGCCATACTACCCAAAGTTATTTATAGATTCTATGCTATTCCCATCAAGCTACCATTGACTTTCTTCACAGAATTGGAAAATATGACTTTAAGTTTCATATGGAACCAAAAAAAAAAAAAAGACCCCACATAGCCAAGGCAATTATAAGCAAAAGAACAAAGCTGGAGGCATCACCCTACCTGACTTCAAACTATACATCAAGGCTTTAGTAACAAAAACAGCATGGTACTGTACCAAAACAGATATATAGACCAATGGAACAGAACAGAGACCTCATAAATAATGTCACATATCTACAACCATCTGATCTTTGACAAATCTGACAAAAACAAGCAATGGGGAAAGAACTCCCTATTTAATAAATGGTGTTGGGAAAACTGGCTAGCTATATGTAAAAGCTGAAACTGGACCCCTTCCTTAAACTTGATACAAAAGTTAACTCAAGATGGATTAAAGACTTCAATGTAAGACCTAAAACCCTAAAAACTCTACAAGAAAATCTAGGCAATATTATTCAGGACATAGGCATGACAAAGACTTCCTGACTAAAACACCAAAGCAATTGCAACAAAAGCCAAAATAGACTAATGGGATCGATTTAAACTAAAGAGCTTCTGCACAGTAAAACAGAAACAAAAACAAAAAAACTCTCACCAGAGTGAACAGGCAACCTACAGAACGGGAGAAAATTTTTGCAATCTATCCATCTGACAAAGGACTAATATCCAGAATCTACAAAGAACTTAAACAAATGTAAAGAAAAAGAAAACAACCCCATCAAAAAGTGGGTGAAGGATATGAACAAACACTTCACAAAAGGTGACATTTATGTGGTGAACAAATGTATGTAAAAAAGCTCATCATCCACCAGTCATTAGAGAAATGCAAATCAAAACCACAGTGAGATACCATCTCACACCACTTAGAATGGTGCTCATTAAAAAGTTAGGAAACAACAGATGCTGGAGAGGATGTGGAGAAATAGTAACACTTTTACACTGTTGGGAGTGTAAATTATTTCAAACCATTGTGGATTGCAATGTGGTGATTCCTCAAGGATCTAGAACTAGTAATATAATTTAACAAAGCAATTTTATTACTAGATATATACCCAAAAGATTATAAATCATTCTACTATAAAGACACATGCACATGGCACTGTTCACAGTGTGGTACTACTCACAATAGCAAAGACTTGGAACCAACCTAAATACCATCAATAATAGACTGGATAAAGAATATGTGGCACATATACACCATGAATTATTATGTAGCTGTAAGAAAAAAAAAAGGATGAGTTCACATCCTTTGCAGGGGCATGGATGAAGATGAAACCATCATTCACAGCAAACTAACAAAAGAACAGAAAACCAAACACCATATGTACTTACTCATAAGTGGGAGTTGAACAATGAGGACACATGGACACAGGGAGGGGAATATCATACACTGGGGCCTGTAGGGGGGTGGGAGGCTAGGGGAGGGATAGCATTAGGTGGGAAATACCTAATGTAGGTGGAGGGTTGTTTGCTACACATTCTGCACATACACCCCAGAACTTAAATTAAAAAAAAAATTTTTTTAAGTCAGGAAACAGATACTGGAGATGATGTGGAGAAGTAGTAATGCTTTTACACTGTTGGTGGGAGTGTGAATTAGTTCGATTATTCTGGAAGATAGTGTGGTGATTTCTCAAGAATCTAGAACTAGAAATAATATTTGACCCAGCAATCCCATTACTGAGTATATACCCAAAGGATTATAAATCATTCTACTGTAAAGACACATGCACATGTATGCTTACTGCAGCACTGTTCACAATAGCTAAGACTTGAAGCCAACCAAAATACCCACTAATGTTAGACTGGAAAAGGAAAATATAGTATGTATATACATCATGGAATATTATGCAGACATAAAAAAGAATGAATTCATGTCCTTTGCAGGGACATAGATGAAGCTGGAAACCATCATTCTCAGCAAACAGGAACAGAAAGGCAAATATGGCATGTTCTCACTCATAAGTGGGAGTTGAACAATGAGAATATATGGGCACAGGGAGGGGAACAACACACACCAGGGCCTGTCAGAGGTTGGGGGGCAAGGGAAGGTATACCATTAGGATAAATATCTAATGTAGATGATGTGTTGATAGATGCAGTAAACAACCATGGCACATATATACCTATGTAACAAACTTGCATGTTCTATACATGTATCCCAGAACTAAAAGTATAATAAAAAAAGAAAAAGGAAAAAAATGCATACTAAATTTGGATATATTGTGCTGTTATTGCTTCTTAGAGCGAATTGACAAGTGAAAGCCTTCAAAATAGCATGGTGTGGCAAAAATTTGTAACAATTGCTTTTTTTATCCATCTATTATAATCTTTCTGATTTTTTGGTATGTTTTGATTTATCACTTTTGGTTTTCCTTATTCACAATTAAATTCTTAATATAAGAATCACTAACATGTTATTTATAAATGATTTAAAAGTTGAACTGCTTAATTTATTCAAGATACCAGTTTGATATTTCTAAGTATAAACTCAAATACTCTCACTTCCATTTGGCTTTTTAAAAATGAAAGAATATTGATATAGTTTGGATCTGTGTCCTCATGAAATCTCATGTTGAATTGTAATCCCCAGGGTTGGAGGTGAGGACTGGTGGGAGGTGATTGGATCATGAGAGTGTATTTCTCATGAATGATTTAGCACCATCCCTTTAGTGCTATTCTTGTGATAGTGAGAGAGTTCATTCAACATCTGTTTGTTTAACAGTGTGTGGCACCTTCTCCCTCTCTTGCTCTTGATCCTTCTTGTACCATGTAATATGCCTGCTCCTCTTTTGCTTTCTGCCATAATTATAGCTTCCTGAGGGCTCCCCAGAAGCCAAGCAAATGTCAGCAACATGCATCCTATAAAGCCTGCAGAATTAATAAATTACCCATCTTCTCTTTATAAATTACCCCATCTCAGATATTCCTTTATATCAATGCAAGAATGGCCTAACACAAACATATACTTGATAAACAGCCAAAAAGTAAAAACCCAAACCAGACCTATTCAGGTTATGTGATTAGACTCTCTAATCTTAATGGTAAATATCTGAATTAGTAAGTTAATACAATTTGTCAGTGTAAATATTTTTTGAAATGCATAGAAATCTATCCTTGAGGTGCTGGTAATTATACTCATTTCACTATGGAAATATTCATTTGATTTTATAATTTAGTCAACTTATTTTTTATCCCTTTTTTAGAGAAATGTGTATATTTTAAATAGAAAATATATGAAGATACTATTATGTTCTTGACGTTTTCTTTTTGATAAATGCCAAGCCCATTGGAAACTCTTTAGGCTGAAAATTCTTGGGTAGGATGCATTCTATAGTACATTTGCAATCTGTCATTCCTTATCTTTCGAAAGCAGGAAACAAAATGGTTTCTGGACATGAATAGGATTGCAACCTAAAATGACTGGTCGAGATTTTATCCTGAATCTCAGCTCAAATGTTTCCCATTGGGAGTCGGTACTTCTGGAGGAAAGCATGTACATCCTATTAATGAACCAAGTATCTTTTAACAATCACAAACCTTGCTCTTTAAAGATCCCTGAATAAACTCCTGACTGAAAATACTGGTCATTCCACATTTACAATATTTATCAACAAATTTCAAAAACAATACAAGCTAATTAAGTTATATGTCTCTCCCATTACAACTCTTAAACTGTTGCCCATAGCAATATGGTTTACAATGAGCATTTTCATTCTATGATGTTTATATTCAGATCTAGATGCCAGATTTGAAGAGGCTTTCACAAGCAATTATCATGTTTGTTTTAAATTTATCCTCCCTGTTTTGACTTTTTTTTTTGACCCAAAACAGAGTTATAAGAGATTTTAACTAACAAAACAATAATGTGAGAGACCAACTTTTTTTTTCCCACTGACATTTACTTTCTGCTTATTTGTTGATTCATTTATTCAATAAATACATGTTGAGTGCCTGCCATGTTCTAGGTAGCAAACAGAATTAAGTTCCTTATTTTCATGTTACTTACTTTCTTAAGGAGGCCTTACAGACAAAAAATATTAAAAATCATATATAAGTAAATTGTTTTGTTATAGGTGGATAGTTATTATTAATGATAAAAGAGAAAGTAGAGCAGAGTAAAGAATATCAAGAGTGGTGGGCTAGTGAAGGAGGGAGAGGTGACATTATTCAATAATATGTTCAGAGCAGGAATTTTAAAAAGTAGTATATGAGGAAATTGGCCAAGCAAATATGTGGCAGAATTGAGTCCCAGGATAAGAGAGAACTAAGTGCCAAATCCCTGAGGCTAAATCTGCCTTTAACTTTCATTAACTTTCGTTAATTTACTCCATAATCATTCACCATCTACCTAAGAGATTGTAATTCTGTACAGTTGACCTCAAGAAAAGGAAGGGTATTTTATAAAGATAGAGTAAAATGTTTAATTCCAGATACTAAAAAAGTTAGAAAATATGAAAAAGGCAGAGTGACATTGAGGTAAGATAACTGAACTGATAATGATATAAACAAATGTAGAAGCTACTCTTTCCTACTACCTGCAAGATTTTCATGTGGCCTCAGTCCTCTGAAACTCCAATCAGTAAAATAAGGAGTTAAAGAAAATCATGTTCACAATATCTCATTTCACTGCTATATTCCTCAGTATCTAAGACAATAAAAATTTTTGAAATGAAATGTGGATTGATCTGTTGTGTAAGATCCTTCATAATTTGGCCCCAAACCAATTTTATTTATTCTATTAAAAAATCCCCAAAATCTTCACATAATTTTCTCCCTTATGGCAATAAATTAAAACTTTTACTTTGTTTTTTCTCTTCTGTAAAATAAAGATGATGTTGATAATATTACCTACTTCGAAGAGTTTTTATAAGATTTAAATATTAAATAATGATGTATTCCATTTACATTCTTAAAAATGTTTCTGGTGCCTAGTCAATGTTATGTACACTTTGACTGTCAATACTCTTTGCATTTCTTTGTAACTCTTCTAGAAAAATAATTAGGTAAACATTTGAGGGTGGTGTTCCTATCTCTTTTATTCAACTCTTCACAATTTGAAGCCAGTTTCTCTATCAGGATTACATGATATAAGCCCTTGAAAGAAGCAGAGTGTCAATCTTGTGAGGAGGCAAATAGTATACATGGATACATCATTCAGAAACCCACTGACATACCAGTTCAAGAGTGTGCTGTGGAATAAAGCCCAGCGCATCTATCCATTCATCCCACAAAGGTTCAGAAAATAGGAGTTATCAAGAATATGACTAATGCAGAGATTGATGGTGCTGAAACAGGGGTAGTGTTAAGTCATTCATCTTTTTACATTCAGAGTAAATATTCCCAAATGCTCCTTGTCATATCATTGTTAAGACCACCTTAATTGAGTGTTATTCTACAGTATTCAAGTCTTTATTTAACAAATAAAGCCTTATCTCAAGCTCTCACTATGTTTCCACTTGCTAATGTATAGTCAGTCATGGTAAGAAAACACAAGAAACCGTGTGGGAAAAGGGCTGAGCATCAGAATTGCACTAGGTTCAGTTGGCCACATTGCATCTTTATGACACAGCACTACAAAAAAGGTGCAGACAATAAGTATTTCTGAAATAAAATGTAAATTGATATGTTATGTAAGATCCTTCATAATCTGGCCTCAGTCCAATTTTATTTATTCTAACAAACACCCTGGATCCCAAAATAATCTTTCCACAATTTCCTTCCTTATGTTCTCTTAGGCACCATTCCTTAGTGCCATTCTAGTTCTTATTTAAAAAGGCCCAGCTGTGGAAATGTGAGGAGTAAAACAATTCTTTCTCAAAGAAAGTCCTATATCTTTCCTGATCCTACAAAGCAAGACACCAACATACTAACCTAATACTCACCTAATACAGTGAAAAACACTGGGTTGTGACTTTGTAACTAACCAGTCATTCAACATCTACTTATTAAAAACAACACACATTCAGCCTTATGTATGCTCGTTGGGAGAGGGAAAACTAATGTGTTTATTTTTTCCCCATTTACTAATACCACAACACATTTTAAAATGTAATATTTGCAGCTTATGAGAAACACAGATTTAAGAAAATGAGGACATGAGAATAAAAAATGAAGCAAACCAGTTGGTAAGAGTCATAAAATCATGTTATATAGCTCTTAGCAGAAACTGGTGATGAACTGCTAATTCAATTTTTCTAGCAGCCAGAAGAGCAAACAGCCAGAGAAAAGAAAACTTAGAGATGTCATGGTAACCACAGTTGTGAAGACAATACTGAGAACATGATTACGGGATTTCTTTTCATGGGATGATCTGCCTCATGAGGGCAACCATTTTATTGACTTCTGTAGTCCCAGTCCCAAATATCATATTTGTTGAATGCAAGTAGGCACTCAATAAGTGCATATTGAATTAGCACATTATTATTTTAAAATTTGAAACATTTCACATTAAATCGCATTTATTATGTCTTTAAAGTAAAAAAAATCTGTAAAAGAAAATCAAGTAGTATGTAATCAGAACTCTCTCAAAACATCAATTATACATCTTTAGCATTGTTGCTTCTGTCACAAAATGAATATTTGCATAAGTGGCACAAGATTAATAAAATGGTATTAATTGAACTGTAGAGCATTAGATTTATTATGTATAAGATTTTAAAGAAATATCTCAAAGACCGTAATGTCTTAACCTGAGTCATAACTAGTGATTTTGGGAGGATGACATTTTTATTTCTAATAGATGAGTCTTGCTCTTCTTAACTTCTTCTAAGTCATATCAAAATCATTTTAATTCCACTAATGCTAATGAGGTTCCAGGAACAAATCTTGTTCAATTTTGTTATTAGAATATAACATTTTTATTTTTATTTTTATTTCTGAGATGGAATCTCACTCTGGTTGCCCAGGCTAGAGTACAATGATGTGATCTCGGCTCCCAGCAACCTCCACCTCCCAGGTTCAAGTGATTCTTGTAATTAACCAGTCATTCAACATCTGTTTATTAAAAACAAATGCCTCAGCCTTCTGCGTAGCTGGCATTACAGGCATGCACCACCATGCCAAGCTATTTTTGTATCTTTAGTAGAAACAGGGTTTCTTCATGTTGGTCAGGCTGGTCTTGAACTCCCAGCCTCAGGTGATCCGCCCTTCTTGGACTCCCAAAGTGCTGGGATTACAGGCATGAGCCACCGCACTGGGCCTAGAATATAACATTCTAATAATTGTGTTTAATTTGAAAAAAATATCATTCATCACCTTCTTACTTTCTCTGATGAACCTAATGTCAGCAAAGTAATATCTCTTCAAGCACTCAATATGAAGGTTATAGAATTTTCTAGAGCCTACTATTCTATTCTCCTTTTATCCTGGAAATAGTTGGATAGATACATCTTGCCAGTTTGATAATTTATATTAAAGCTCATCAAGAAATCCAGAAATGGCCAAAATCACACTACTATAATATAGGTAAGCTTACAGAAACTCAACATCCAAATCCCCTGCCAATAGACCTCCAATGAGGGTCCTTTTACTCTAAGTAGAGTTAACTGGATATTGCTGGGTTACTTAAAACTTCCTCTTTTGGATGAATATAGGGATGCTGGCATCTGGAATGCATTATAAAAGTTCACACAACAAGCATACTGGAGAGAGGCAAAGAGGCCTCTGCCTACCTCTTTCCTGCTTTCCCTGACCAAACATCTGAGAATGTTGATCTTCCGGGGGAAAAAAAATTCTGATCAAGACCTACTCACTAAAATTGATAAAATGCTCCATTACCTCAGGATCAAAAAGAAGTCAAGACAAAATTATACCTAAGGGGACCAGGAGAGCCCATCGAAGCCCATTAACAGGCAGACAAGTGACAGATCAGGAAGCAGTTGCAGAGCCATCAACCTAACAGCCTGTGAAATCTACCCTGGACCCATGCTCTGCCACCCGGAGAATATCATCTCTAGGTGAAAGCACCTGGGACTTGTCAGTCATCCAGGCCCAGAGAATTAAGAGTTATATTATAATTGTCTCCATTTCATAGCCTTAGTTTCCAATGAACTGGAAAAGTACTAGTCTCAAAAACAATTTGCTTTTTGAAGGACTCCAGCACAGAAACACTGATGTAACTTTTTATAGTTGTTAAGATGGAAATGCAGAACAAATTGTATTGAATCTTACTAACAAAAATATATTTTATTTTTAATGATTATTTCAACAGTGTTATCCAATGTTATTCAAATAATTGTCCTCATATTGCCAGACAATTATACCACTGTAGGGTCATTTTCTATATACAAAGTTGGTTTTTACATTACTTTTCTGATTTAACAATACATTTGGTTTAAATCATAAACCGGCAATTCAACAACCTTTGAATCTTAAAGAATAGTAGGTATTTGACATATTGAAAAAGTTCAAGATTATTAAAGAGCAAAACAGTTCATTTTGTTTTTGTTGGTGGTGTGTTTCTCCACCACACATTGTTAATTTGTTATAAATGCTTTCATTTTTAAGTGTCTTTATTCTAACAGTGACATATCTGATGACAGATCTTCAAAACAAATAGCACAGTTTATTAAGATATTAACAAGTTCATCATTAAACAAATCCTCTTTTAATAAGGATGGAAATCATCCCCAGGATAGAGGTCTAAACAACTAAGTACTGAATATGATACAAGGTGGCAAATTTGTACCATGGAAGTTGCCCTTCATAGAGAAGAAGGCTGTTCGAACTGTCAGGGGGTGACAGGGAGGCATTTAATTAGTGATAAATTATAGCTTACAATTCCATAGCACTTCACACCTAGAAAATATTTTTTCATTTGCTATTAGAATGTCACAATAAGTCTATGAGATAGGTAAGCATGCTTTTATTATCTTCATATCTAGGTTCTTTCTTTATATGCAAACTCTAGTTCATAGGAATAAGAGACATTACCTTTGAGCACAATTACATCACACTACTAGTCAGTAGTGAGCCTGGGATTTGTGTCAGACGGTGTTGTTCCAAAGTCTCAGTTTTGTTGTTGTTATTGTTGTTGTTTTAGTAAACCTTATTAAGTACAGCAGAGTTACCACTGTTGCCACCCAGAAGGTAATTGTCTATTGCCTAATGTGTTTGCATAACTTTCTCATCAAAAGCTTAGCTATTGGTACTATTTATGAGTTTTACATAGCAATGTTAAATATTTAAACTGTATTCTAATCTACCTTATTTTTAAGTAGAAATACCACACAACAGTATCAATTCCTAGGAGGGGAGCATCCTGTATTTGTTACCAATTCCAGGGGAGGACTGTAAATAACTTGCCAGTTTCTGCTTAAATGTCTAAGTCTGACAGGAGGTTTTGCACAAACCCAGCTGCCAGAGTATGAACCCAGTAAGAGAAGAGACTTGCACAAAAGTTAGGCAAAGAAATTCTGTTACAAATAATCAGCAAGAACCAACACAAGACTAGGATTCATAGCAAACTGTTACCCCCAAGGCTTAGGAAAGTAACCCAGTGTGGAAAGAGCCTTGTCTGTGCCCAATGTCTTCCAACAGCTGAGTGAAATTATTCTATTCTGGTTTTTGTTGTTGTTGTTGTTGTATTTTTTTTTATTTTTTATTTTTTGTTTTGTTTTTTGTTTTGTTTTGTTTTGAGACAGAGTCTTACTCTGTTGCTAGGCTGGAGTGCAGTGGTGTAGTTTCACCTAACTGCAGCCACCACCTCCCGAGTTCAAGAGATTCTCCTGCCTCAGCCTCCCAAGTAGTTGGGACTACAGGCATGTGCCATTATGCCCAGCTAATTTTTGTATTTTTAGTAGAGACGGAGATTTCACCATGTTGGCCAGGATGGTCTCGATCTCTTGACCTTGTGATCTGCCCACCTGGGCCTCCCAAAATGCTGGAATTACATGTGTGAGCCACTGCTCCCGGCCTTCTACTCTGGGTTTTATACCTCAGGCGATGCTTGGGCCACTAGGCTGATGTATCACAGTACATTCTTTTTTTTTTTTTTTTTTTTTTTTTTTTTTTTAAGGAGGGATGAGTACAGAACAAGGCTGTTCTAGACAGTTCTTCCTTTACTTAGAATGTTGCATCTTCAGTGCCTTCTGCCTGAAAATTGCAAGAAAGAGGGTATGGGAGACCAAAATATACCACCAAATATGAACAGTTGTTGAGCTGAAGGCATTTAAGAAACAGCAAATACCGAAAAGCCTCATTCTTCTCCTATTTGCTAAGAGCAGGAAATAGATTTAAAAAGACAAAAGATATTCTGCCCTTCTTTTAATTAGAAGAATAAAAATTAATCACTGAAGATAACTTTAGTCGCTTATCATCTGAAGATGATAGCAGAAAAATCTACTTAATAAACTTGTGAACACGGTGAAACTCCATCTCTACTAAAAAGGCAAAAATCAGCCAGGCATTGTAGTGTAGGCTTGTAGTCCCAGCTACCTGGGAGGCTGAGGCAGGAGAATCTCTGGAACTTGGGAGGTGGAGGTTGCAGTGAGCCAAGATGGCACCACTGCACTCCAGCCTGGGCTACAGAGCGAGACTCAAATTCAAAAATAAAAAAGGCAGCTTAAAGTGCACTCTTGGTACAGGTAAAGTTTTCTTCAAGGATTTGTCACCTCTCTTTTTTTGTGTCCAAGACAAATTTTAGTATTAGCCAAATTTGCCTTTCATATATCTTTATCTTCTTTCCTCACACATGTACAATGTGATAACTCCACTAATTCTGCCTTTATTCTCAAAGGTGGCAGAATGATTATGCTACCATTATACTGGTGTTCCAAAGTACAAAAGTCCCTTCAATTCTTCCTGAGTGCAGCCAGCTGACATTTCCTGACTCCAGTCATACAAACATGATTTAACTGTCTTGTGTTTTGCTTTCTCAAATCCTATTGTCCTCACTTCATTATCCATTTATTCTCAGTCTGGACAAAAATTTCTTAAACTACATCTTTATAGCAGCATTTTCCAAATACACTTTTTTTCCTCAATTAATATTTATCATGTTTTTCTGATATATGGCATAGGTTGATTGTATCTACAAATAATATAAAAAATACTCACTGAGTCTTGAGAAGTATGTAAATCAAGCATAAGTAACATTGCTTGGGTGGTAGGAGAAGAGGGAAAAGGAAGGGGAGGCTGAGAACACTGAAACCCTATCCTTCAAATAATAAATGGAGGATTTCCTCTCTTCCACAGAACCACCCTTTCTTTCCCACCTTATTTCCTTGCAGCTAATAAACCCTAATGAGATAGCAGTGCTTCTGCAAGTCCGTGTTATACAGCTGTTCTTTCTCACTTTGACTTCTCCAGTTACTGACTTACCTCTCTCATTACATGTGCTCACTCTACCCCTCCTCACATCACCTTTTATCACTCATTCTCATCCCTATGATACACCTTTGTCTCTCTCTCTCTCTCTCTACATCTATCTCTTGCTCTCACCCAAAGATAAAGCAAGCAGAACATGTGAACTCCATTTTTATCACCCAAGAAAACACTGCCACATGAATGATTGATAGATAGATAGATAGATAGATAGATAGATAGATAGATAGATAGATAGATAGACAGACAGACAGACTGACTAAGAGATTGTCATAATCCTTCTAAAGTTTGAAAGCTGGAGCACAGCATGGGACCTATTGACCCTATTGAATTCTAAGAATGGTATAATAATTTCAGGATTTTTTCTTTCTTTTTTCCCCCAACATGAAAATAGTTGGTGTAACTGCTTTGAAAAATAATGATGTCTTCTTAGAGGTGTTCTCTTTGAAAATCTGTACTCAGATTTACAAAACTGTTCCTGTCTCAAGGAAACTTCTGGCAGCTTTTTTGATAAAAAGAAAAAAAAAGTACAATGTGAAACTTCCTCAACCAAAGGCAGAACAGTGACTTCAGGTCTCTACTTTGAGATGCTTTCTAAAGAATAGCAAGACCTGGGAGAAATTTAATATAGACTCATAATTTGCAACAAAGTTTTTGCTAGTTTGAAACCATAAGGTTCAAAATAACAGGAAACAGCATACTGCTATCTAAGTTTTAAAACTCTTATTTAATTAGAATTTAATCTATCTGTTTATAATTCATTGACTCTGTACTCTTCAAAGTATTGTTTGCTGAGGGTGATAGTGAATCCAAAAAGACTTCAAAGCCATTTTTTTAAACTAGAAATTTAAGGGTTGCCAAGAATAAAAACATTCTACACCACACAAATTCTTATTTTGCTCCTAGCTAGAACTTTGGAAGGTATAATTCTGCTTTAAGAATGCCATAACCAATGTATTTATTCAGGCTGCTTTCCCTGTGTGGTTGATGGCATTGTTTATGTGGATTAGAAAACTTTCTGCTTCTTTCCAGTAAGTATAACCCAAAAGAAGTAAAATGCAATTTCATCACTTTTAACATTTTGAAGATGGAGTTAGGTCTGGCCTTTCTTAGTGGACAGAATTTATTTTGTTCTCCCTTCAAAGAAAGCATTTGGCAGGAGCTAACATACAGAAAAGACAAAAAAAGACAGACATTAAACACTAAAGATATGAACTGAATGGTTAGAGGGTAGTTTGCAGATCTTGCTGACAAGAGGTACACATGTTAGTGGGAAACAGCAGAGAGGTTTTAGATTAGCTATATAATGAAGGAGATATTCTCAGAGGGTAGTAGAAAGGGCCTTGCAAATGTTTTCCCCTTTTTTCCAAAATATGATCTGATTGGAGTCCTTGGACAAGGGTTCTCAAAGTTCAGGGAACTGATTATCTCAGGATATCCTATTGTTTTCTGATGCAAGAACATCTAATGATCATGAAACTGAAGAAAACATTTGTCAATTTGAATGATGCACAAATCAGGATGAGAGAATACATTTATATTAAAAATACATAATTATGTCTTACTTCTGATCCTTTCATAGAGCATTACTTTCTATACTTTGAGAATTTTTGCTTCCTAATCTTTTTTTTAATAATAATTTTTTTATTGCATTTTAGGTTTTGGGGTACATGTGCAGAACATGCAAGATAGTTGCATAGGTACACACATGGCAGTGTGTTTTGCTGCCTTCTGCCCCTTCTGACATTTGGCAGGCATCATTCTGGGACAAAGACAGCAGAAGAAGAAACTGGTAGCATCCCTCACTGTTCCACAGCTGCTACAGGTGTACCCGAGGCAAGCAGGGCCTGGAGTGGACCTCAGCAGTCTTAGGTCCTCAGCAGTGGACCTCTAGCAGAGGGGTAGACGGTTAGAATGAAAACTAAGAAACAGAAATACTTCATTATCAACAATCTGGGCGTCCACTCAGAGACCCAATCGAAAAGTCAGCAACTACTCAGAGGACAGGTGGATAAATCCACAAAGATGGGAAGAAACCAGCCCATAAAGGAGGAAAACACCAGAAACCAGAACACCTTGCCTCCTACAAAGGACCAAAACTCCTCACCAGCAAGGGAACAAAGCTGGACGGAGAATGAGTGTGATGAAATGACAGAATCAGACTTCAGAAGGTGGGTAATGAGAAACTTCCGTGAGCTAAAAGAACATGTTCTAAATCAATGCAAAGAAACTAAGAACCTTGAAAAAAGATTTGAGGAAATGATAACGAGAATGGACAACTTAGAGAGGAATATGAATGAATTGAAGGAGCTGAAAAACACAACACAAGAACTTCGCGAAGCATGCACAAGTTTCAACAGCTGAATTGACCAAGCAGAAGAAAGGATATCAGAAGTCGAAGATCAACTCAATGAAATAAAACGAGAAGCCAAGATTAGAGAAAAAAGCTTAAAAAGAAATGAACAAAGTCTCCAAGAAATGTGGGACTATGTGAAGAGACCTAATCTACGTTTGATAGGTGTACCAGAATGTGACGAAGAGAATTAATCCAAGCTGGAAAATACTCTTCAGGATATTATCCAGGAAAATTTCCCCAACCAAGCAAGGCAGGCCAATATCCAAGTCCAGGAAATACAGAGAACACCATAAAGATATTCCTCAAGAAGAGCAACCCCAAGGCACATAATCATCAGATTCACCAGGTTGAAATGAAGAAGAAAACACTAAGGGCAGCCAGAGAGAAAGGTCGGGTCACCCACAAAGGGAAGCCCATCAGACTCACAGCAGATCTCTTGGCAGAAATTCTACAAGCCAGAAGAGAGTGGGGGCCAATATTCAACATCCCTAAAGAAAAGAACTTTCAACCCAGAATTTCATATCCAGCCAAACTGAGCTTCACAAGTGAAGGAAAAATAAAATCCTTTGCAAACAAGCAAGTACTCAGAGATTTTGTCACCAGCAGGCCTGCTTTACAAGAGCTCCTGAAAGAGGCACTACACATAGAAAGGAACAACCAGTACCAGCCATTCCAAAAACATACCAAATGCTAAAGAGCATCAACAAAATGAAGAATCTGCATCAACTAACGGGCAAAACAGCCAGCTAGCATCAAAATGACAGTATCAAATTCACACATAACAATATTAACCCTAAATGTAAATGGGCTAAATGCACCAATCAAAAGACACAGACTGGCAAATTGGATAAAAAGCCAAAACCCATCGGTGTGCTGTATCCAGGAAACCCATCTCACATGCAAGGATACACAAAGGCTCAAAATAAAGGGATGGAGGACGATTTACCAAGCAAATGGAGAGCAAAAAAAAAGCAGGAGTTGCAATTCTTGTCTCCGATAAAATAGACTTTAAAGCTTCCTAATCTTAAATCAGCCCTTATTCTGTGGCAACAGAAGTTTCTGTTTCCCTAAAGATAATTAGTCCAGGTAGACTTCAGTACTTAAGACCTTGGCAACATTGAAATTACTTTAGACATTTGCAGTAAATTTCTTGTCCATATGGTATTTCCTGAAAGCTACAGTGATCTCAGATAAATAAGAATTTAATTTTGTCTAAATCACAATCTTCATTACAATGAACAATGTCCTGGCATCAGCCCTTGCTCTTATCAAATTAAATTTTACATGATAATCAGGGGGTTATTTTTCTATTTAAAACAGCTTTTTTTGAGATAAAACTTACCTATCATAAAATTCAGTTTTAAAGTTACATTTTAATGTTTTTTAGTATATTAACAGTGTTCTGCAATGATAACCATTATGAAATTTTAAAATATTTTCATCACCCTCAAAAGAAACATAATCATTAGTAGTCACTCTCCATTTCCTTTTTCCTCCAAGCTCTAGTAACCACTAATCTACTTTCTGACTTTATCTATTTGCCCATTTTGGATTTTTAACTTAAATAGAATCATATAATATGTGGTCTGTTGTGATTAGCTTTTTTCTTTAGCTTAATGTTTTCAGTTGATCTATGTGGTAGCTTATAGCACTTCACTCCTTTCTATTACTGAATATTACTCTGTTGCATAGAAATAGCACATTTTGTTTAGCTATTCATTAGATGGGTATTTAGGTTGTTTTTACTTTTTGGCTATTATGAATAATGCTGCTATGAACACTTGTTTACAAGTTTTTGTGTGAATATTCATTTTCATTTCTCTAGGGTAGCAATTTACAAGAAAAATTGCTGGGTAATGTAGTAACTATATGTTCAGTATGTTGAGGAGCTGCCAAACTATTTTCTGAAGAGATCGCACCACTTTCCATCAGCAATATGAGAGTTCTAATCTCTCCACATTCATGTGGCACTTGTTAGTGTCCCATTTTTTAATTACAGCCACTCCAGTGGATGTGAAGTGGGATCTTATTGTAGTTTTAGTTTATATTTCCTAATAACTAATTATTTTAAGCATCTCTTCATGTGCTTATTGTCATTTGTTTATCTTCTTTGAAGAACTATCTATTCAAATTATTGTCTTTTTTTAAATTGTATATTTGTCTTCTCATTGTGTAGTAGAAACTATTTATATTTTCTTGATAATAGAACATAATAATATAGATGATTTCAAATGTTGTCTCTCATCATGTGTGTTCTTTTCAATTTGTTTTTCTGACAGTGTGCTTTGAAACACAAAAGTTTCAATTTTGATAGGACCAAATTTGTAAATTTTTTTCTTTTGTTGCTATGATTTTTGCATTCATATGAACTAAACCATTGTCTTAGCCAAGGTCATAAGGATTTACTCCTATGTTTGCTTTTAAGACTTATATAGTATTAGCTCTTACAGTTAGGTCTACAATTTTTTTTTGAATAAATTTTTGTCTACCATATAAAGGAGGAGTATAACCTCATTCCTTTTCATGTGGCTGTCTAGTTGTACAGCATTATTTGTTAGTAAGACCATGTTTAGAGATACAGCATACAAAATATCTGGGACACAGTTATAGCCAAGTTAAAAAGAAAGTTTATGGTGCTACATGCCCAGATCAAAAAGTTAGAAAAATCTAAAATTACTAACCTGACACCACACCTAGAGGAACTAGAAAAACAAGAGCAAATCAACCCCGAAGCTAGCAAAAGACAAGAAATTATCAAATCAGAACTTAACTGAGAGAAATTGAGATGAAAAGTAGCATGCAAAAAATAAACAGAACCAAATGTGGGCTTTTTAGACCACTAGCTAGACTAATAAAAAAAAGAGAAGATCCAAATAAAAACAATCAGAAATGGCAAGGGGGACATTACCACCAACTCCACCGAAGTAAAACAAACCTTCAGACACTATTATGAACACCTCCATGTACCCAAACTAAAAAGCTACAAGAAATTGATAAATTATTAGAAATGTACAACTTCTCAAGACTGATCCAGAAAGAAGCTGGAACCCTGACTAGACCAATAATGAGACCCCAAATTGAATTAATAATAATAAAAAATCCTACTAGCCTGAAAAAGCCCAAGACTGATGGATTCACAGCTAAATTCTACCATATGTGTAAAGAAGAGACAGTGCATTCCTACTGAAACTATCAAAAATTTGAGGAGAAGGAACTCTCTAACTTATTCTATGACGCCATCACTATTCTGATACTAAAACCTGACAGAAACACAACAGAAAAAGAAAATTTTAGGCCAATATCTCTGATGAACATAGATTTGAAATTTCTCAACAAAATGCCAGCAAAGCAAATCCAGCAGCACATTAAAACTCTAATCCACCACAATCAAGTAGCTTTATTCATGGCAGGGTTGGTTCAACATATACAGATCAATAAATGTTATTCATCACATAAACAGAACTAAAAACCAAAAACATATAATTTACCTCAATAGGTAAAGAAAGACTTTTGATAAAACAACATTCCTTCATCTTAAAAGCTCTCGGCCGGGTGCGGTGGCTCATGCCTGTAATCCCAGCACTTTGGGAGGCCAAGGCGGGTGGATCACGAGGTCAAGAGATCGAGACCATCCTGGTCAACATGGTGAAACCCCGTCTCTACTAAAAATACAAAAAATTAGCTGGGCGTGGTGGCGCGTGTCTGTAATCCCAGCTACTAGGGAGGCTGAGGCAGGAGAATTGTCTGAACCCAGGAGGCGGAGGTTGCGGTGAGCCGAGATCACGCCATTGCACTCCAGCCTGGGTAACAAGAGCAAAACTCTGTCTCAAAAAAAAAAAAAAAAAAAAGACATCTAGAAATATGGTTAACCAAGAAGTGAAAGGCCTCTATAATGATAATTACAAGAGAATGCTACAAGAAATCAGAGATGACACAAACAAATGGAAAAACATTCCATGCTCATGGATAGAAAGAATCAATATTGTTAAAATGACCATATTTCTCAAAACAATTACAGATTTAATATTATTCTTATCAAATAATGAACAGCATTCTTCACAGAATTAGAAAAACTATTCTAAAATTCATAGGAAACCAATAAAGAGCCTAAATAGCCACAGCAATTTCAAACAAAAGGGAACAAAGCTAGAGACATCACATAACCTAACTTCAACCTATACTCAAGACTACAGTAATCAATACAAGCATACTGGGGGAAAAAAACATATAAACCAATGAAACAGAATAAAAAGCCCAGAAATAAAGTTGCACAACTGTAACCATCAAGTCTGACAAAGCTGACATAAGCAAGCAATAGAGAAAGAATTCTCTACTCAATGAACATTGCTGGAATAACAGGCCAGCCAAATGTAGAAGATTGAAACCGGGTGCCTTCCTGACACCATATAAAAAAATCAACTCAGGTTGAATTAAGGCCTTAAATATAAAATCTTATACTAAAAACCCTTAAAGAAAATCTACACAATACTATTCTGGACATAGGTCCTAGTAAAGATTTTGTGATGATGACACCAAAAGCAACTGCCACAAAAAACAAAAGTTGAGAAACAGGACCCAATTAAACTAAAGAGCTAACTATCAACAGAGCAAACAGGCAACCTACAGAAGGTCCTAAAAGTTCACCAATTTCGTATTTTGTGAGAAAATATTTGCAATCTATGCATCTGACAAAGGTCTAATCTCTAGAATTTATTAGCAACTTAAACAAATTTGCAAGCAAAAACCAAACAACCCAATTAAAAAGTGGGCAAAGTTCATGAAGAGACACTTTTCAAAAGAAGACATACAAGCAGCCAACAAGCATATAAAAAATGCTCACCATCACTGATTTTTAGATAATTGCAAATGAAAACCACGAGATGCAATCTCATACCAGTCAGAATGGCTATAATTAGAAAGTCAAAATACAAATATAACAGATGCTGGTGAGGTTGAAGAGAAAATAGAATGCTTATATGCTGCAAATAGGAATGTAAATTAGTTCAGGGATTGTGGAAAGCAGTTTCGTCATTTCTCAAACAACTTAAAATAGAATTACCTTTAACCCAGCAATCCCATTATTGTTCCAAGAAGACACATACATATGTATATTCATCACAGCATTGTTCACAACAGCAAAGACATGAAATCATCTAAATGCCCATCAACAGTACATTGGACAAAGAAAATGTTGCACATATATAGCATGAAGTACTACACAGTCATAAAAAGAAATAAGATTATGTCCTGCGCAACAACATGGGTGGAGCCAGTGGCCAATATTCTAAGAGAAATAATACAGGAACAGAAAACCAAATACTGTATGTTCTCACGTTCAGTGGGAGCTAAACATTGACTACACATGAACATGGAGAAGGGAAAAGTAGACACAGAGATCTACTTGACAGATGAGGGTGGGAGGAGCATGAGCATCAATACACTATTACATAGTATGTTATTTCCTGGATAATAAAATAATCTGTATGCTAAATCACTCTTACATGCAATTTACCTATATTAACAAACTCTGAAAACTGTAGCCCTGAAACTAAAATAAGAGTTAAGAAAAAAAGACCATGAGACGCTGTTGTCAAAAGTCCATTGGCCAAAAATGTGTGGGTTTATTTCTGTACTCTCAATTCTGTTCCATTTATTTATATGTGTGTTTTTCTGCTAATACCATGCTTACTTAACTATTATAGCTTTATAGTGAGTTTTTGATTTGGAAAGAATGATTCCTGCAACTTTGATTTTGTTCCTTTTTTAAAAAATTGTTGGCTATTCTGGGTCTTTTGCAATACTATGTGAATTTTAGAATTAACTTGTCTATTTCTGCAAGAAAATACACTGCAAAATATGAAATAGATTTTTTTTTAACCTGTAGCCAATTTTTAGGAGTATTGCCTTCTAAACAATATTAAATTTTCTCTTTCAGAGGATGCTTAACCTTTTAAATAAGTTTTTTTTTTAGTTTCTTTCAATATGTTTTGTAGTGCTTAGTATAGGAATTCTGCAACTTTTTTTGTTGAATTTATTCATAAGCATTTTATCAACTTTACTGTTATTTGATTTTTTCATAACTTTGTATGTTATTGTTTTTAGTATAAAGAAAATAGATTTTACTAAGTATTAATTACCTTTATTAAAGGTAACATATTAACTTCATATCATGCAAATTTATTGAAACCATTTAGTAGCTATAATAATTTTTTGTTGATTCCTTAAGATTTTCTACATATAGTCATGTTACCTGAGAAGAGAAATAATTTTTTACTTGTTATTTTCTATAATGTCTGGCTTTTCTTTCTTTTTCTTGCCTAAATCTCTTAGCTAAAGTCTCCAGTGCAATTTTGAATAGAAATTCTAAAAATGAACATCTTTGTCTTATTCCTGAGCTTAGGGAGAAACCTGTAAATCTTTCATTATTAAATACAATACAATCTGTGGGCTTTCATAAATATCCTTTATCTTATTGATGATAATTTATTTCTACCTTTTTTACTTTTTCTTATATTATGAAAGCATGCAAAAATTAATCATGTGTTATATCTCCTTTTTTTCTTGGTTATTCAAACCAAAAATTGACCAATTTTATTGATACTTTCAAAAAACTAACTTTTAGGGTTTGCAAATTTTCTTTGTTGTTTTTCTCATATTCATTTTATTTATTCCTGCTAATATTTTTACTATTTTCTTCTTTCTACTTGCTTTGGGTTCTATTACCATTTCTGGAATTAATTAACTATTCAAACAGATCTCTCCAGAGAACTTTTAAAGAATAAACGATGAATAAATGAAGACTGACTACTTACAAATCTCATTACTAATCCTCTTGTACCAATTCCTTTTATGGTAATGCTGGGTGGCAGGAAAAGTTAACAATAACATAGTAAACAATTAAAATCGAAGAGGATGAATGTCATAATATTTAGTAGGTGGTATGCTGTGAAGGTTTGCAAAACAGCAAAGAATTAGGTCTTACAGGGTCTTTTATTTTTAACTAGATATCTGTACTCTAAAAAGACCTATCTATTTTGGATATCATGAACTGAGCATCTTATTCCTGCTGCTTTCTGATCTTCACTGTGCCCCTCTCACCATCAGAAATATTTTATTTCAGATCTAGATTTTCTTTTAATAGCTTCCCTTCACTTTGTTTCTAGCTTCTGCCAAATGGAAGCAAATGTCAGAGCAATACCTAGTATAGAAAGAAGGAAAAGTAGACCAATCAACCACAATAGATTGTAAAGCTGAGAAGAATTTGAATTAGATTTTTACTGATAGTCAATGCTAAGAAATACAAATAAAAAAATTTTAAAAACTTTGAAAATTTTCTATTATGTGATTTATTATGTCTTTAAAATATCTAGGAATATAATGGTAATTCATGGTTCTGTAAATAAACACTTTTTTTTGAACAGGAAATAGTAATAGAAAATAAAAACAACAAAGTTTTTTTTAAAACAAAAGCAAATCTTAACAAATATATTAGTACTTGGCTCAAGAAAGTGCCTAGAAATAAAGTTATTGAATCTATATGGTTCTTTTGGTAAATAAGTAATTATATAGATAAATATACACACACATATAAATCCATAACATAAATGACATAAAACATAAATTATTGTATTATACCCTTCATGTCGCTGTGATAAAATACTATAGACTTGGTAATTTATAAACAACAGAAATTCATTGCTTACAGTTCTGGGGCTGGAATTCCAAGGTCAAGGGAACTGCAGGTTGACAGGTTGATGATGACCCAATCTCTGCTCCCAAGATAGCACCCTATAGCTGTGTCCTCCAAAGGAGACAAATGCTGCTTCCTCATGTGGAAGAATAGACACAAGAGGAAACCCCCTCAAGCCCTTTTATAAGACATCAATCTCAATGCAGATGAAGTCCTCATGGCCTTATCACCTCCTAAAAGGCCTCACCTCTTTATACTGTTAAGTTGAGAATTGAGTTTCAATGTGAATTTTGGAAAGGACACATAAATACTCATATTATAGCAGTGGTCAAGTGGCCAAATGAACTGAAAACATTTTTCCTGACTCATATTTATTGCAATACTTACAACATTTTCCAATCCATATATTCTCCACAAAGATTTATCCAGACATATGAGAAAATAATCTCCTAAAATGATGTAAAATAAATATTATAAACTACATTTTAATAGGCTGCTGAATTATTTTTTTCTTAACTATAAAATATTATATAGTTTTATTATAAATTCCTTGAAAATCAATACCCTTGAAACTAGTCATCAAAATGAGGGTATAAATAGCTCTAGGGAAGAAGGTATGTGGAAGCAGAACTGCATAGCACTGGATTTATTATAGCGGGAATGATAGGAGAAAGGTATCTGTTAATTTCTTATGGAAACACTCTGAGAAGGATGAGCCATCAAGGGGAGACTGTCTCTAAGTAAAATCAGAAGGCATAATGTTGATATTCTTAATAAATAAATTTGATGAGCAGTCCCAGATAATAGAGATATGTAGTCAGAGGATTATAAAAGAGTTGATAGTAAATTTATTTTGTCTTATTAGCATAAAAAATCATTATTTTCATGTTAATTATTAGAATATGCCCATTACCTAAAGTAAAGGATAGTTTTATTTTTCTGTAGCTAATATGTGCTCTTATTTGAATTTTCAATCTGCTTTACTAATGCCTGAATAAATACTATTTTACCATGTGCAATTTGTTTTAAGTATTACTGTTAGAAAGAATCTAAAACAGAAAAATTAAAAATCTAAGTTTTAGAACATCTAATATTAAAGGACTTTAAAGAAAAATAAATAAATAAAACAAAATATACAACAAAAATTCTCAGCAAACTGACACAAGAACAGAGAATGAAATACCACATGTTCTCACTCATAGGTGGGTGTTGAACAATGAGAACACATGGACACAGGGAGGGGAGCACTAGACACTGGGGTCTTTTGGGGGGATAGGGGAGGGACAGCGGGGGGTGGGGAGTTGGGGAGGGATAGCATGGGGAGAAATACCAGATATAGGTGAAGGGGAGGAAGGCAGCAAATCACACTGAGACGTGTGTCCATATGCAACTATCTTGCATGTTCTTCACATGTACCCCCAAATCTAAAAGGCAATTAAAAAAAGAAAAAAAATTGGAAAGAAAAGTTGAAATTTTAGTGTATAGTAAATTCATCAGTATGGGCAGGCTTCATCAGTCACAAAACTCAATTAAAGTAGAAGAGAAAATGAGTGATTTTTAAACATTCCCATTGCTCCTCGTTTTGCTCTTCCCTACTATCTCATAGTTCCCCTTCCTTCATGTCTCCCTCCTTTTGATGAACATGGTAGTATTTTGATGCCATTAACATATTTATAGTCTGAGTATTCATACCTTAAGCTTCATTTTACACCTATAAATTGTGGAGAGAAGTGATAGAACTTTCTCATGGAAGAGGCAGCAGGCTTAGAAAGATCATTTTCAACATTTTATTCTTTAAACAACATTTTGTATGAAATGTTATCTTTCTTTTCAAAACAATTTGGTTTCCAGTGAGTGTCCTGGGCCAATTTTAATATTAGCTAATGGAAGAAAAACGATTGGTAAGTGAAAAATTACATCAGTTTTACTGAGAAATAGGACAAAATCTTATCCTTTCTAAAGCTCCTAAGTGCAAAATTAGGGAATATAATAGACTTGAATGCAACCAGCCTCCAGCTCAAACTGGATACACTTGTACATTACCAGATGAATTTTAAGGCCAGGCCTACAGTCTCAAAGTGAGGTCAAATTGAAAATTTTGAACATGGTTAATATTCTGAGCCTAGGTAACTTATTCATGGTTACATGTATGTGAACATTTTCTGAATGCATGAATGAGCTACTTAACTATTGATCTGAGATCAAACACGATAAACATGAGCATTTTTTTCCCCTTTGTCAATAGGTTATGAGTGACTAATTTAATAGGAATTATTTTACTTAATCCTACATTAGTGAGGCATTAAAACATTGATTATTAGAATTTATCTTGTACTGATATATATTTCAGTTGGCAGAGAGAGTTTCAAAACTGAGAAGCACCATATAATCTTTAATGATTTTCTATGTGGACCAACAGGATACTTCATAATTACATAATACTAGAATTTGGCTTTAACTCAGCTAAATTAATAATTAAGTTTACTCTTATATTTTATATATTACACAAATTTTAATACATTAAAAACAAGGAGAAATGTCAAGAAATTTTGCAACAATAAACTTTCAAATACTTTTTTGAAATATATCTTTGAGTACAGTTAAACAGTCCTATTTATTCAAATCTTGCTAGATTTTGTATTAGGAAACTCCCAAATACCAGAATAACCAAATGTTTTAATCAGTTTTGACTTTATTCCAATCATTTATAAAGATAAACTGCAAAAACACACACACACACACACACACACACACACACACACACACACACAAAATACATATATATACATACACACTAAAGCTATCAGATCATAGAAAAAAAACCTGTATTATCTACATTTCACCAATAGTGTCAAGCAATTTTTTTTTCTTTTTTTTTTGAGATAGGGTCTCGTTCTGTTTCCCAGGATAGAGTACAGTGGCACGATCATGGTTCATAGCAGCCTTGACCTCCAGGGCCCAAGTGATCCTCCCACCTCAGCCTCCTGAGTAGCTGGGACCACAGGTGTGTGCCACCACTCCCAGTTAATTTTTTTGTGAAGATGGAGTTTTGTCATGTTGCCCCCAGGCTAGTGTCAAACTCTTTAGCTCAAGCAGTTCTCCCACCTTAGCCTCCGGAAGTGCTGTGTTTACAGAAATAAGCCACCATGCTCAGCCAACAAGCACTTTTGAAAATGTTTTAATAATTGTTATTATATGAACCTGAGGGACTTTCTTGAGTGAAACTATCCTAATAAAGATTTTATGAAAGAATTTAGTAATGTGCATTGAAGAGTACCCTGCTACATTCATGTTTCAGAGTTTAAGTCATCCTGTTTGGTGATGTGGCTTGGAAAACAGGAAACAAGCATAATTTTCACTCATGGCTTTTTTTCTGATGTTTAAGGTTTAGAAGACCAGAGCATATGAGTATCCTTTGCACATGGCTACATCAAAAAATCTAAGAATAATGGGAGTGAACTTTACTAACCAAGTCAGTTTAAAATGTCTTCGAGATAGAAAGATGCATTCTAATTTGGGAATAAAGTCTGTATCTGAGTACCCAACTTTAATGCAATACAATTCTAAGTTTGATGAGTTTTAAGTATAATCTAGTCCAACCTCTTCATGCTCTTTTTGAACAAACAGATCTATAGAGTGGATTCATAATTGACCTTTAGCCACACAGCAATTCATTGGCAGCACTGGTCAATGTCTCATTGGCCCTGTTTGCCATGAAGCTATGGAAGGCCTGAGAGTCAACAGGTAAGAATTGAGTTCAGGACTTGACCAAAGAGTAAAGTTGCAAGGGCTTTTTGTTTGTCTGTTTTATCCAGGAGCTAGGTTCTAAATTCAGTTTATAAGAATTAAATTACGTAATGTCAAAATTAGCCTAGAAAATTCTTTTCAGTCATCCAGAATGAACGGCATTCATTAATAAATCTAATTTGGCCAGTTTTCCTTCCCGCATTGAAAGAGGTCACGATATCTTTGGTAAATATAAGATGAAGTAATTGATAAGGGTTTAAAAAACACTGTACAAAAAATGCAAGCTTTTTTCTATGATTGGTGCATTATTTTGTATGATTGGTGCATTATTTTGTTGACTATTGTTGACTTCATTTTTTTCCATCTCTAATTTCTTTTATTTTTAATAAACTAGTTTTTAAGCTTACTTTCTAAAGAAGAATGTATTCCTATTAAAAACATAGTGATACCCAGGTATTAATTAAAATAGTAGGGGTTTCATGAATGACTAACACTGTAGGCGTTGATCTTTATCATCTCTGTATGCCCCATTACACCAAGTAAATGGAGCAACCCAATGTATGTTTATTATGTGATTAATATAATATTGACTTAATTGTTAAATGGTGGTTATTGACAGTAGGTTAAAAATTTCCCCTCAATCTTATTGCATTTAATTATTTAAATTATTTTCACCCCATTTATATTTCTATTTAAATCTCTTCCCTATAAAGTCAGAGAAAACACATTTTATTTTAAGAATATTAATGTTTGCACACAAAGACACACATACAAACACATTTATACATTCACATACATATGTACATATGAATAGAACAAACTTTCACTAAGCTGTTTAATTTCACATTGTAAACCATTGATTGTGACCTCAAATTTATTAGGTCATAGGTATGATAGAATTACAAATAAACAATAGGAAGATGAAAGCCAGAAGACAGATGTAAACAGTTAGATGGCATCCGACATGTCAATTACAGTAGTGAAATGTAGTTATTATGTGAAGTATTGCAAATCAGGATTATTCTTTCCCCCAAAACAGAAACCAAACAATTTTTTTTCCATTTGTAGCAAAAACCTGTTTGTACATCAAAATATAAAAGTGCTGTACAAAATGTGGCAATTTAGTAGCCATCTAGTACCAGCAATATAGAACCAGCGATGGGCAGAGTATGGCACACTGAACACTGCAGTGACTGATACGATACTCATAAAAAGTAATATCCATGTTACAGTCAATTACCAGTTATTTTGTGTTGTTACTCAGAAAAACCTTTGTTTTCCAAATATAGGGCAGACATTTAAGTTTGGATTCTAGGGATTGTGTTTCAGTGTTCAAAATGTTTAAGAGGCACTCACTCTGGCAGCCAAATCATCAGGTGGGAAAATCCATAATTAGATTAAGGTTGTTTTTAAAAGCTGACAGACAGTTGCTTTCATTAAGTTATACTGTTGTCACTGAGCAAGTTAGAAGGAATGCGCCATGCTCTCAATTCCAAATTAAGAGCACTTTGTTAATTAGCTGACGTCCAAGAGACAGTTAACACTCAAAATTCTCTCAGCCCCAAGGAAGGGGACTGATTATCTTTTATACCTTGATTTAGGTAGGGGAGAGGAGTACCTAGCTGAAGCAGAATTTTACAGAAGCAGAAAAGTAGGTTAGAGGGGAAGGGGCTGTAGGCAGAGGTGGTTTACATACAATTACCAAGAAGAGGGGTGATCAGACTCCTCTACACAGTGATCAAAGGGAAACTTTTTTCTTACAGTAGGAGCGGGGGAGGTATGCCAAGCAGGATGTGGTTACCAATGTTACATGTGTTAAGAACAGTATACTTCAATGTCTCTAAGTGCAGAATGACCCAATGATGCACCCAAAGGGGCTGCCAGGTTGGAGTTTGCAGCTAAAATGGAGTCAGTTATGCTAGCCCAGGGTAGGCAATTACAATACCCCACCCAGTGAAGCTCAAAATTGAGAACAATTCTTTCACTCACCTGATATGAAACTTTCTTCACCGAGTTCTCACTAGCTGGAGCCTGTTAAAAACCACACCAGAAAAATTCTCTTATCACAGATCAGTCATTCCTTTAATGAGGCTGAGCAAATCATTGAGCTAATTTAGCAAATTCACATATTTTATAGTTGTATTCTTACAATATAAATGGACTAAATAAATACTGCCTAGTCCTTGGCAGACCATATTCTCTGCTCCTGTTTTCAGAATTCTTTTTCCCTCAGATTTGCAAAGCCTACAGTAAATGCATCACAGTTTAAATGGTGCGATGTGTTTACACAGAAGTGTAAAGCACTTCCACAGATTAAAGATGAGATACAGATCATTGCCCAGGACAACATCCCTGCTTCTATGTGGAGGCTCTAGTGGCATTCAAATAGTTGCTCAGAGTGTTTCCTCCTGTGAGGTCTCTTTATCGTATCTATTTGAACAGAGTTTTCATGTATTACACACTCATTTTGACTAGAAATTAGAAAACAAAAGTAGCAAACAGTAATTTTTTTGGAAATAAGTAAAAGAAAAACAGAGTATCAATTCAGGAGAGAAAAAAAGAGGTACCTTATAGCAGTAGTAATGCTTGGCAAATAAATGTTAATCTGAGTTGTAGGAGATCGGTTAGGGTGGTGGGAGAAGCTATAGGGAAATGTGCAAACCTTCTTGAAAGATCAGAAGGTTTTGCAAAGCTTTAGGGGAGAATAAACTGAAGGCAGCTGTTTTCCTACCCTGAGGCAAAGGGTGAGGAGTAGGTACAAGAGAATGTACGGAAGTTTATCTAAATAGGCTTGTTTACCATGTTGTTCAGAAACTGACCTTTGACCATCCATTTGTGTGACTGCTCCCTGTAAGGAGGAATAATAATGTTAATTACCTGCAGATTGTGTTTGCTCCAGGCTTTTGGCATTATGTTCATGCTAAATAAAAGCAAGCAGCTCCAGCTTATCGGGACTGCTGCTCACTCTTCAACAGTCCCCTAGCCAATCTTACACTGCATACCTGTGTCTGAGTACTCCTTTCATCCATCACTGGGCCAGGGTCTGCTGGACAGATACAGCACTGAATAGCTTACTAACTGTTTAGGCTATCTAAAATGATTCCTTAAGAGGAAAAAAGGTAAAACAGAGACAGACTCCTTGGAGAGTATCAATTTATTGATAATGGAAAACAAAAAGCATAGATGTAGATGTGATGAATAAAAGGAAATTATATTATGACTCTTCATTGAATTGAAGGTGATTTCGAGAGTGGATCAGCAGTTGAGCCTAAAGGATAAATTCAGCACAGGTCTTCTTCTGCAAGGCAGTGGATCTGAGTAGAAAACAATTGATGTTCGGCCAGGCGCAGTGGCTCACCGCTGTAATCCCAGCACTTTGGGAGGCCAAGGTGGGTGGATCACAAGGTCAAGAGATCAAGACCATCCTGGTCAACATGGTGAAACCCCATCTCTACTAAAAAATACAAAAAATTAGCTGGGCATGGTGGCGCATATCTGTAATCCCAGCTACTCAGGAGGCTGAGGCAGGAGAATTGCCTGAACCCAGGAGGCGGAGGTTGCGGTGAGCCGAGATCGAGTCATTGCACTCCAGCCTGGGTAACAAGAGCAAAACTCCAACTAAAAAAAAAAAAAAGTAAAGAAAACTATTGATGTTCTTAAAAATAAGCTGGACTCATTCATTTCTTATTCTTTAATTCTAGTTCATTTTGCCATCTGTGGTTTTACTGTCATTTCATTTAATGCTGATGTTATTAAATATAGGGGAAAGATTACACACATCTTAGGTCACATAAATTTCTTTACTCCATAATTAGATCAGTTGGATTTTACTCTATTCCCCAAATACAACAAAGAGTATATATATTTAACTTAAAAATGACTTGTGTATGTCATCCTAAAAGGATTGCAGCCCCAAATTAGATTGAATGCACACTGAGACATGGAAATTAAGTCGTAATAGTAAAGAAACAAATTTGTCTACATAAAAGAATTAGTTTGCCTTACTTTTTCTTTTCAATTGAGTTAACACAACTTTTGAGGAATGTTATGGAGAATACATGGTTGTGATTTCCGATGTCACTTATTGATAATAACCACTGAACCAGGACAATGTGGCTCTCTGAAATAACTATCATGTTTGCTATCACCAGGAGTTAGGATGGTATCTTACAGCTAGAACTTTTAGATATTGTCAGTTTTCCAAAGCAACAAGCAAACTCATTCTCATTTCTTATTTGTTGGAAATTGTTGCCATTTCTAACCAGCCCACACTTGGTATAGTCAGAATAACATTCTACCTGTCTTTTCTCTTAAATCCTTGTTTCATTTGCTTCTTTGTTAAACAAGTTTGTCTTAGTTCCTTGTTTTTGTGTTTTTTCAACCTTCTTACTAACTTCATAACATTAAGACCCAGGATATTAATGTATGACATAGAGATTTTGACATATGCTTGCTCTTCACAATTGTATTCCAATTGCCAAATCGAATTTGATGCCTAGCCACCTACCTCCAAAGCCCACCGGGCAACAGGCACATTGCAAACCAGAAGGACCAGTACCAGGCTAAAACATGATTCTCAGACTTGCAATTTGCAGCCAACCAGGGACATAAATAGCACATCCCTTTGGGTTTCAGAAAATAAGGACACATCCCATATGCAATTAGAATAGCTCCTTACATTTAGGAAACACTTTTTTTTTTTTTTTAAGGAGAGAAAGAGAGGAAGAAAGAGGAAGAAAAAGAAGGAGAGAGAACAGGAATATTGCTTTATTCTAAAAATGGGTATTAATAATGGCTGATCAATATTTTGTGTATTTAAAGTGGAGAATGTATATTTTGTGTATCTAAAGTGGAGAGCTCTATAAATACTTATTAAGTTTGCTTGTTCCAGATCTGAGTTCAAGTTCTTGATATCCTTATTAATTTTCTATCTCATTGAGTCTAAATCTCTTTATGGGCCTTATGTATCTAGGTGTTAGGATCCTTAGCTCTTATTATTGCATTGATCCTTTTACCACTGTATCTTTGTTGCTTTGAAATCTGTTTTATCAAATGCGAGAATTGCAACTCTTGCTTTTTATTTATTTACTTATTTTTGCTCTCCATTTGGTTGGTAAATCTTTCTCCAACCCTTTGTTTTGAGTCTTTGTGTATCTTTGGATATAAAATGGGTCTGGATGTAGTATACCATTAGGTTTTGGCTGTATCTTTTCTTTGGGGGATTTAGTCAATTTAAATTTAGGGTTACTGCCATTTGATGTTAACTGGCTATTTTATCCATTCATTAATGTAAATTCTTCTTTATATTGATGCTGTTTACTTTTTGGTATATTTTTAGAAAGGCTAATACTGGTTGTTCCTTTCTGTGTGTAATGCTTCTTTCAGAAGTTTTTGTAAAGCAGGCCTGGTGGTAATAAAATCTCTGAGTACTTGCTTGTTCATAAAAGATTTTATTTTTCCTTCAGTTGTGAAGCTTAGTTTGGCAGGATATGAAATTCTGGGCTGAAAGTTCTGTTCTTTATGGATGTTGAATATCGGCCCCCACTCTCTTCTGGCTTGTAGGGTTTCTGCTGAGAGATCTACTGTAAGTCTAAAAGGCTTCTCTTTGTGGGTAACCTGACCTTTCTCTCTGGCTGCCCTTAGTATTTTCTCCTAGGTCATACGTTTACTGATAAAATAATTACTGTTGCTAATGGGATGGAGGTCCCTAATGGTTTAGAATGAATTATATTTTCTAGCCCTGGATCCAGATATAGAATCAGAATCTCTAAAACCAGAAAGACATTTAAATAAAAATTGCATAAGATTTCTCACTGAGATAATGATGAGTTACATATATCACAAACACTCTGTGGTTAAACACAAAAAAGAAACTTACGTGACCTCTTTTTAACAATTTTTTAAAAGCTTTGAAGAAAAATAACAGACAAATCACCATGCTAAAACCTGATGGAAATACAGAACTTAGAGGCTTAAAATCAATATTCAAAACAACTTTTGCCCAGATGTCATTGCTGATCAGGAAGAAACAATTGATAAATTGAATGTATTTTTTTTTTTTTTAGCAGACAGGCAGGTTGAAAGAAAACAAATCCCAGAGTTGAATACAGCAAATTTAGCGACTTCTTTCCTTTCACTTGTATAGGCTTGCAAACTTTAAGCCTTGAAGTTGTATTTAGATGATCCTAATGTAGTAGTGAACCCAGGCATCAAACAGAAATTAACTGAAATTAATTCCAGAGGAATAAGGCATAATTATAGGACTAAAATTGTTCTAATAATTGTTATAGTTTACTACAAAAAAGAAATCACTGCCCTTTAACACACATTTGGGGAAGCATTTGTATATATCATTTTCTGATCACTGGTCACTGTTCAGTCATCTGCCCAAACAAGATTATAAGATTTTATGCATGTCCAGAAGTAAAATGAAATAAACTTCAAAACAGTCAAATGCTGAATTTATAAAGAAACAAATTTTGACAAGCAACCAAGAGAAATAATAATAGAAATAGGCAGGAGTGCAGAGATGACAAAATGAGCAGGTAAGGATATTAATTATGTTCAAGAATTTTAAAGAAAGCATGTTTATGAAGAAGCAGTAAACATATTTGTATTCACCCACTCTCAGCCTCTGGTAATCACCTTTCTACTTTTTGTACCCCATAAATATATACAATTATAATTTGTCAATTTACAATAAATATTAGTGGAAAGTAAAAATTTTGGGGTAAATACTACATTATCTAAAATTTTAAAATTACCATTTTGGGCTTAATAACTTATTAAACATTGCCAAAGAAAAGATAAGTAAATCAAAGATAAGCAAATAAAATGTGTCCAAATTGAAAAGAATAAATATATAAATTAAAAAAATGGAAAGGTCCTCATTTACTTGAAGGACAATATCAAGTAGTTTAACATATGCATAATTGTAATTTAAAAAGAAAGAAAAAGAGATGTGGATAAAAATACTTAATGAAATAAAATATATTTTTCCAAATGCAATAAAAACTATAAATATATCTATAAAATAATTATCATGAATGTGAATTTTAAAAAAAGGAAAGAAGCCACCAAAGGTTATAAAAATTACATTGATAGACATTGAAATTTTTTAAAATCTCAAAAAAGTTCAAAAATAATATATATCATCTACATAAAATAAAGCTAAAAATTTACTGATGACTTTTGAAAAGAAACACTGTAAGACAGGAGACAATGGAACAACAAATTAGAAGGTTAGCTCAACAAAAATTCACTAAAAATATAAACGATACATATTCATTCAATCAAATAAATATTAAGTTTTTTAAACCTGAAACTAAACAAAATATGGACACACAAAGCATGTGGATATATATGATTTTGACACCAAATATATTTGTAGAGCCCTATACCAAACAAGTGAATAATACACATATTGTTGGTGTGCTCATAAAATAGTCACAAAACAGATAATATTCTCCACCATAAAATAAGTATCAATAAATTTTGAAAAAGAGAAATAATAGAAAATTAAGTTAAAAACAATAATGGAACACGTGGATAATCCATAAATATTCACAAGGTAAATAACACAATTGTTTATAACTTCTAGGATAGAAAATAAATCACACAAAAAAACGACAAACTATGTTGAAAGATTTTTAAATAAATACTCTGAAGAGTAAAATTTGCAGGATACAATTCAAAGCATTTCTTGGAGAGAAATGCATTTTATATATTTAGATTAGAAAAGAAGGAAGCTTCAAAAAACAATAATCTATGCTCTACTTTAAGAAGCTAGGAAAGGAAGAGCAAATCAAACCTGCAGTATGTAGAAGGGAGAAAATGGAAACAGAAGAGCAGAAATTTAAAGTAATTGGGCAAACAATCAAGAAAATCAATGAAACCAAACCCTGATTTCTAAGGCCAATAAATTGCATAAACTTCCAGCAAGACTGATCAAGAAAAAATAAGGGATGACACTAATTATGAAGATTGGGCCTATATTAAATAATGGGCAAACTACATATGCCACAACCAGACATTATAGGGACAATAATTATATCTTATGGAGAAGTTCAGGACCAAAATACTGACCACATGGATGAAATTGATAAATTTTTTGAAAGCCATATTAAAAAAACTGCATAAGAAGAAATGACCTAGTGATAGCCCCTACCATTTAATACTGTATAAACTGTCCTCTCACTTTGGAAAGAAACGGTTATAAAAGTCTAAAAACATATTCAGAGTAGAAAACAGCACATTCTAAGATAGTCATTCCTGTTTATTTGTTTTTTTTTTAATCACCAACTTTTGGAGAAACTTGGGCACATTATTTAATCTTTCTGGGCCTTGGTTTAATTATTTGTAAAATGAAAAAACTTTATCAATGCTTTTAGTTTGAGGTTTTTTTTAGATGCAGATTATTGGGACCATTCCTTGTCAGCTGAATTATAACTATTGCAAAAGAGGTTCAGAAGTCTGTAGTTTTAAGAAGCCCCCTGTGTGAGAACAGTCAAATGCATAATATGTATAGATCCTCACGAGTTCAAAGTTCTGTGATTCCATGAGAATCTGCAAAAAGTTATGGAAAACATAAAGCAAAAGAAACAATAAAGATGGTACATTCATTCCATAGAACAAGTTTGAATTGACCTAATTTAAACATCCTTTGATCTTCTTTTATTCAAATTGAATGACTCACCTTCAGATTTGCATCAAAACTTAAAACCATATGTCTTAAAGCTGAAGGGCTTTAGTGTCTTAAATAGTGTTACCACTGTGGGAACTAAATTTCTAATTGGTGACTGACTTACATTTGTGATTATAGGAATTTCTTCTATAGGTCATTTACTAGTTGAGGTTCATGACATTTCTTTTGCTTTTCTTAGAACATTTTCTTAATAGGACATATTTATTACTAATTTATCCAAAGTAAAATTAAGTTTCAGATTCCCACCATGTTATAGCCAAACACCCCTTAAGAATAAATAATGAATGGAGATTCAGAAGAACAAAACAAGCCATCATTATAGGTTTGGAAAGTTAAGTAGAGCACAAATTAGCAATGGTTCCTGTAATGATGGCCAAATGTCTGATTGTTCCCAGCAGTCAGAGAAGCCAATTCTTATGCAGGTTTTCAGATTCTTTGGGGTTAAATTGTCAGACTTAGCAAAATAGTATTCATGTATAGGACAATATCCATCTACCAGGGAAGATCAATGTCAGTGACCTGCAGATTAAAGCATAAAAACATGGATATTTCACTGGGGGTAACTGTGGACCAATAATGATTTTGGTGTATTGCAATGAGAGTTTTTGAGTCATTTCCACTCAGTTTAAATGAAATGTGTAAGTTTAAATTGTTAATGATAGTTGAAGGTATTAAAGTATTTCTCTAAGACTACCAGACTCACACACTTTTAAACCAATACCTTAAATTACATGAGATCTTTGATATCTTTGTCAAAAAGTATCGATTTTATTATACATACTTCCTGAAATTCCTTTGCATGTTAAAACAGGAAGATATTTTTCAACCTTCCTAAGTTGTCTTTTGGTCCAGTTTAATAAAAAAGCACATAATCTTTATCTGTGCAGGGAAGAAGTTTAAACTTCCCTCTGAAGGTTTGATTAATGGAGTTTGCTGAAATAAACTGATAATTAATAGATTAAAAAGAGAAAAGACATACAAATATATTAACATGCACATGTGCATGGGAGACACATCAAACATAAGGCTGGAAGAAGGGCCAGATGGCTGAAGCTTAAACAGCCCCTCTTCATAAGGGAAAGGAAGATGGGAAAAGATAGGCAATTTTGAGGTAATACATTATTTTTAGGAGAGTTGATTGGGCCCAAACAATTGTTTGTAAAGGATTATTTATAAAGTTAAATTAGATTTAAGGAATAAACAATAGCTTGTGACAAAATATGTCCATGTGCAATGACATTTCTTTGCCTTCATTCCTGAGATATGAGTTTAATCCTCTCTGGTTAATAAAATTTCAGGGTGGGGAACAAAGGTAATTCCTTGCTTCTGGAGGAGCATCAGAGAAGAAAACTTCAGAGATAGAGTTCCATCCGGCGTTTGTTGGGTAGGAGAGGAAGAAACAAAAGAAGGTCAGAAAGTTCTTGGTTCTAAGCTTGCTTTTAAGGGCTTTTAATTTCCTTTAGATCAAAGTGCTGAACAGATCAAGCTCCATACTTTGGGGGATTGTCTGAGCTCTAATATCGTTTACATATTTGAATGCAAATCACTGTCGCATAACTCCCTCAACCATTGGCAAAATACTATACAAACCTGCATTATATACCTTCGTCTCCACTGGTTCATTGAAGCAGAAGTTGTCCTTCTGATAAGAAGCTTTGGATTTTTTCTCTACATAGTCTAGCAGGTTTTTTTTTAATTGTTAATTAATTTATTAAACGAATAAATACCGAGGGCCAACTCTATGCCAGGCATCGTGTTAGGTGGTAAGAGTCAAAAAAAAAAAAAAAAAAAAAGAGAGACACTCTTATAATCCTCATGATATTTATTAAGATTAAGATGTTCTTATTATGACACAGACTAAAGTAAATGCTGAAAATTCCCATTCCAACCATGATAGAGTTGTCAGGATTGAACAAACCCATGCACCATGAATAACTAGAAAACCAGATAAGATTTTTAGACATTTGGACATCAAGTAGTTCAAAAATACAATACTTAGAAGGAGGAAAACAAAGATGATAATCTCTACAATCACTCTGGTTTTCTGCCTACAAGCCCTTTCCAGACCACACCAGAGAGAAGGAAATCCCAAGTAAAGCATATTATATTCGTCATGCTGATAAAGACTGGAGGTCAAGGAGGTGGAAATGGCTAGAATTTGTAGACCTAAGTACTGTAAAAGAAGGAGCTACAAGGAAAAAGGGCTTCAAACATCTATGTAGGAGTTTTCTTGAGAATTTGGCTATACAAATATGTGTAGAGTGAAAAAACATTTTGCAAAAACCTAAAGTTCAACAAATCTAGAATGAAAGGTAGGGTATGCAGGGCAGGGGAGTGAATCAGATAAGAGAGAAGGAAGAAAGGTCAGAGAGGTAGAGCCAGGTCATATATGTATTCATTTGCTTCCTTTCTGTACTATTCTGTAAGCAAGATAACGTTGCCTAAATTTGATTTGATGTATTAGTCCACTCTCACACTACTATAAAGAAATACCTGCGACTGGGTAATTTAGAAAAGAAAGAGATTTAATTGACCTACAGTTCTGCATGGCTGGGGAGGCCTCAGGAAACTTACAATCATGGTGGAAGGCAAAAAAGAAGCAAAAACCTTCTTCACATGGTGGCAGGAGAAAGAAGAAAAAGAGGGAGAAAGCGCCAGAGACTTATCAAACAATCAGATCTCCTGAGAACTCATTCTGTCCATCTGAGAACAGCATGGGGGAGCTGCACTCATGATCCAGTCACCTCCCACCAGGTCCCTCCTTTGACATGTGGGGATTACCATTCAAGAGGTTATTTGAAAGGGGACACAGAAGCAAACCATATCAGATGTGCACTGAAAAAAAATTAAGAAATTTCAAGCAGTATTAGCCAAACAGACGTTTCTGGACACCATTGATACCATGGAATATTATTATTTATGTTTTTAAAACTGAGCTCTTTTTTGAAGAAAGCTGTATATGACTATATCACAACTTCACCTAAGAGCATAAAAGAGCATAGTACTCAATTTTTCCTGGATTAATTCGAGAAAGAAATCTTTTTTTCTAAATACCTTTGAACATTATCTTGGGCAATGTTTTTATCGCGGCTGAAATGAACTACAACAGTCTGGAGATAGGCATAACTTTTAGAAAATATTGCTTGAAATATTTCAAGCAATGTTGTTAGGGGTTATAAAAAGGAATAATAGTGGGGTTGAATAGGCTGAGATATATCCAGAAGGGCAAAATAGACAAAACTTGATGTTGGATATGATTAGTTGGAAAATGGCGGAGTAAAATTATTCTTGACTTCTAGCTATGTTGTTTCTCTTTGTCATTTATCATTGCATAGCAATCTACTATTGAAGTTATTGGCTTGAAACAACATGGATTTGTTATCTCACATATTCTGTAAAATAGGAATCCATGAACAACTTAGATGGGTCCACTGGTTTCAGATTTTCTCAAGCCTACTACCATCAAAGTGTCAGCTGAAGCTGCAATGTCGTCTGAAGGGTCAACAGAGGAAAGATCTGCTTTCAAGCCGACCTACATCTTTATTTTTGGAATTCAGTTCTTTGTAGGCTGCTGGAGTAAAGGTCTACTTACTCCCTGGCTATGCTACAGAGGCCACTCTCAGTTATTTTTTCACCTTGAGTTCTCCATAGGACAACTTGCTTCATCAGAACGATCAAGCAGAAAGAACAAGCAAAAGAAAGATTGCTAACAAGACGGAAGTCACGATCTTGTATTACTTAATTTTGGAAGTGATATCCAATCACATTTATTATATTCAATTTGTTGAAAGCAAGTCACTAGGTCCAGCCCACACTGAAGAGAATGCAAACTTTCTTTTAGACAGGAGGAAGAAATTCAAGAGATCCACTGTACATCACAATGACTATTGTTAATAACAATACATTGTATACTTGACAAGATATAAGACAGTAGTTTTAAGTGTTCTTGCCACAAAAAAATGATATGTATGCCAGGTGGTACATATTTTAAGTATCTTTATTTAGCCCTTCCACGATGTCTACATATATCAAAACATCATGTCAAATGCCATAAATTCAAGAAAGTTTTACTTGTAAATTTAAAAGCAAATTTAACTTTTCAACTAAAAAATTAAAAAGTGAAAGGAATTACAGGGGCACAAATTATAGTAGATGTAAATTGTTACAGGCCATTTTAGAAGGCTGTCATATTATCTTATGGTAAGTATGAAAATAAATTTCTGGAGCTTTTCTCTTAGACAGGGATGATGGTTAATTAAAAACAACAACAAATAAGAACCCCCACCCAACCAAAAAACCTCTCTATCTTTAAAGTGTACGAAACATTATTTTATCTTATTTTTAAAAAAAAAAGTCTAAAGATTATTAGGGGCTGGGCACAGTGGCTAACACCTGTAATCCTAGCAGTTTGGAAGGCTGAAGCAGGCAGATTACTTGAGGTCAGGAGTTTGAGACCAGCCTGGCCAACATGGTGAAAGCCTGTCTCCACTAAAAATACAAAACTTAGCCAGGCATGGTGGTGGGTGCCTGTAATCATAGCTACTCAGGAGGCTGAGGCCTGAGAATCACTTGAACCCAGGAGGCAGAAGTCAGTGAGCCAAGATTGAGTCACTGCATTCCAGCCTGGGTGATAAAGCAGCTCAGTCTTGGAAAAAAAAAAAAAAGATTATTAGAGAGCTTCCTTGTTAAACTACATGATGCATCAAAGCATTTTTGTAACTTGAGGCATCTACGAGCTAAACTGCAAAGTGATCTGTGCATTCAAATGTGAATGTTTTACAAAGTATTTAACTCACACAACGCAAAATACATCTAGAAACAAATACAATTAAAAATTAAACTGTTTATTCCAAAAACAGCTTTTATTTTTACTAAAAGTATTATTGAAGCAAAACTTAGACTATTATGTGTTTTTTTTCCAGCATTGTAGCACAATACCCAATATCATGCTTTTTTGTCCTTTCTCTTTCTGATGTTTTACACATGGTGTGGGAAATCATGTGTTCCTGATTACGGACTTATTGTTTGCTAAATTGCTGTGGCCTTTCAAATTCTTCACACCCCTTTGTCTTATTATCCCCGCCTCTTAATGTTACAAATACACACATACACTCGTTTTTCAGCTAAAAGATTACTCAGTCCCCTATGAGATCACACACAAGGCAGTTTAAAAATATGTAAACATACATATGTGGAGTTTGGTCTACATTTCAACTTTATAACTCTAGCCACAGTAATATTAGGTGGGCTTAGTGATTTAACCTAAGCATTTGAGAGTTACCTAACTTAAGACTGAACGACTGGTATATGGAAATCAGAATTATTGGTTATATCTTGAACAAAGGTTGACTGATTCTCTTACTTACAAAAATATAAAGATGCATTACATGGAGCACTGTACTTCTTGAAATAAAACAGGCTTGCCTAGATCTAGTCGAGTAAAGTAAAATAACTAATTTTGGGTGTGTTTGTGTGAGAGAAAGAGATGGGGAGAGAGAGAGGGAAAGAGAAACAGAAGAGGGACAGAGAGAGAGGCAGAGAGAGATACCAAATTTGGGAGTCAAAGTAGCACACTTGCAATAATAATAATTTGGAAAACCAAGAGCACTGCTATTTAATATCAGTCTTAGATAATTTATTCAACAAACCTGAAGTACAATTTCAATATCTATATAAAGACAGTCATAATAGTATTTATAATATTTATCTAATGAAGTTCTTGAGAGCTTTAAATGTGATGGTAACAGATAGCAGTGACTACTAGATTGAAAAAGCAGAGGAATATGATGGTCAGAACAAGGGAAGAGGCTTATTTACTCTGAAATGTCAGGGAAAAACTCTATGAGGCAGTAACATTACAGTTTAGACTTGAATTGGAAAGGAGACAGACTAGCAAAGATATGAAAAAGAATATTCTAAGAGAAAGTCATCAAGAAATTGCAAAGGACCTAAGGTAGGAACAAACTTCATGTGTTCAGCTAAAAGAAAAAGACCTGTGTGGCTGCAGCTTTCCAAGCTGATGATTAGAAATATTAGGGGAGGATATCTAGTCAACCCAGGGAGTAGTCACATAAAGTCCTTATTGGTCATACAAGAGGCTTAAATTTTATTCTATGGGTGACTGGAAGCAATTATGATTTGTTAGTAGGGCAAGCATGTGGCATAACTTATGTTCTAAAAGAGAAAGAGAGCAAGCTTACTCTGGATACTCCACGTAAAATAGATTATACAGGAGTTAAAAATAAATCAGGAAGTATTGAGATGATATAGGTAGTTCAGGCTAGAGATGATAAGTGTTTTATAATGGAGAAAAAAGGCAATGGAATGATATGGAGAAATTCAGAATACATTTTTGAGATCAATCCAAGGAAACTCTTTATAGACTTATATTCACAGGAGAGAGAAAAAGAAATCAAATATGAATGCTAGTTCATTGGAGTAAGCATCTGGATGTATGAAAAAGAATGGCAAAGGGTATAATTGTGGATAGGGTCTTGGCAATGTCAAAATTTTAAGAAAGCGATTAAATATCCTATATAGATGGCAGTGTAAGTGGGATTTATTATACTGGACTTCAGTGGCCCATGGCAAGAGATATCATGGGAATTACTGAAATATAGATTAAATGAGTGTGTTAATATTTATAAAGGACTGACAATGTCTAACAAATAGGACACATTATCTAATTGTGGAAGTTGCTCTGCTGTTATGATTGCTGCTATTGATGACATATAAAATGTGGAAAGAAAGGAGGACTGAAGACCAGTTATAAATGATTCCAATTTTAATATGATATTGTTAAAGTCCTGTATTCAGAATTGAAACAGAAAAGAAAGCACTAACTTTAAAAGGCTTACAAAGAAAAGAAAGTAAATTAAGGGGAAAAATTAAAGCATACGCTGTCTTTAAATGTAAGAGGGATCATGGCCTAAAAAGTAGAAAGCAGGTCTCGATGTCGAAGGCTGTGAATACAGAAAGCATGATGATAAAAATTGGCTTTTAGATGTGGCAGCCTGAAGGTTGCTGAGAACCTCCATGAATAAGAATGCTTTAAATGGAAACTTGCTGGGATCAAGAGGAAGAGAAATGGGAAAGAAAAGCAGAATAGCAATAATAAACAATGGTCTGAAAGATTTTATTAGGAGAGATAAGAGATAATGGCATTGATGGGCATATACATAGAGGTTTTGTCACTGTTTATTTTTAAAATGGTAAATTGTAAGCATATTTATGTACCACTGGGAATGAACCAAGGGAAATGGAGAAAATCATTATTTAGGTGAGAGGGGAAATAACAGTAATAAGACCTTGAGAAAACTAAAAGTAATGGAATCCAGAGTTCCAATGAAAAGTTTGGACATTGATCTAATTGTTGAAATATAATTTCTTGTAATAGAGGGAAATCATTTCTCCCCCATTTTCCCATTTTCTAAACGGGAGATGAATGCAGGCAAGATTGCAGGGTAGAAAAAATGTAGAAGTGATTTCTTCCAATTCCTTCTAATTGTGGGGAGGAGAGATGGGTGCTTCAGACTTTAGAAGAGATTGAAAGGTGTAAAATATTATTTGGTATGAACCTGAGAAAGGAGTGGAATGAGATTGCCCAGCAATGTCAATTGTTTATTTGATATTTGAGGTGTTGAGTTTGAACTGTAATTGGTAAGCTCCATTTGATGGTCTCTTTAGTCCTTGGTGTTGCTTGTGTACAGGTATGGAGAAGGAGATACTTAACTTGAAGTAAATTGTTTCTGGGTAAATGCAACAGAGGTAGAAAAAGATGAACCCAGTGGCTCATGTCTACAATCCCAGCACTTTGGGAGGCCAAAGAGGGAGGATTGCTTGAGGCCAAGTGTTTGAGACTAGCCTGGACAAAAAGTAAGATTGTGTTTCTACAAAAATAAAAAATAAAATTAGCTAAGCACAGTGGTATGAGGCTCTAGTCCTAGCTACTTGGAAGACTGAGGCAGGAGGATCCCTGGAGCCCAAGAGTTCAAGGTTACTGTAAGCTACAACTGCATTCCATCCACTGCACTCCAGCCTGGATGACAAAGTGAAACACACTGTCTGTGGGAAAAAGAAAAAAAGACAAAGGCAAGGAATTTAAGAATATTATAAAAGTCATTATTACTGATCATAACACACCACAAAATCTAAAATGAGTACACAAGAGATTAATGACTTTAAGATGATATTTTTTGAAAACACTAGCACAGACCAATGGAGAGAATTTCTCAATGAGACAGAAGGATTGTTGAAGCAGATAGAAAAGTGGAAGAAAAGAGTGTTGTCAGAAAGTTCAATATTTAGACCTGATATTTCAGAAGTAATATAGTGATGACAAGATCAGTGTTATGACCCTGAGAATGGTCAAATTAAGGTGGAATAACAGAACATTGGACATGATGAGGTTTAGAATATTTAGGCATTGGATGTTATGTGGATTATTCAGAGCATCTGATAATTTAAGTCACCAAGAATGGGGACGGTCATAAACATGGAGTGTAAATCAAGGGCTCAGTGTTAAAATCCTTAACGAGTAACAAGCTGCATCAAGCATGATAATAAAATAGTAAATATAATATAAGTAAACATTTAGCACCATAGTTTGAGAAACAGCTGACATAAATAAGTAATATTAAGAATAAAAAAAGGAACAGAAACTCTAAGGAGCTTCTTTCATCTACACACCTCTGTAAAGTATTGTTCATTAATTATTATTAGTGAATTGAATCTCTGTACTTCAGTGAAATTCTGCCTTTCATTTGATAACTAGGTTAGATATTCCTACTAGCTTATTTCCCAATTACATTGTTATATTACATTATAATTTCCTACTTATCCCTATTTAAACTAGACCATAAGAGATAAAATCAAACTATTGTGGTTTTTTTCTTTTTCTTTTTTTTTTTTTGAGACGGAGTCTTGCTCTGTTGGCTTAACATTGGCAAACAGGGAGGATACTGAAATCTTTCTTCTCTGTGCAGCAATGCATTCTATTGCATCTATAAACACATCTATATTAACAGTCATCTGTTTAGTAAATGACACTTTATATAAAGCTATGACATTTACTTGGTGAGCTGCATGATGCTACACAATTCTAAGGTTTTGAGACCTTGGGATCATCTGTTTTCAAATTGCCACAATTCTGTGATTCAAAACCATACAGAAGACTACCTTTTATTTTTTATTTTTTATTAAGAGAGTATATTTGAGCTTTACATATTGGAGAAAGAGAGTGGCTAATCTTCTATCCAGATAAACAATGCAAAACAACTCTGGAGATTTTTCTGAAAAATCGAAAAAGCAATTATCTAATTTCCTGAAACATTATGAGCAGATTTGTCAGTAAAAACCTTTTAACCAGTCTCAAGAGTAGAACTCATGAAAGGCTATTCTTCTTGTACCCTGTATATGGGTGTAATATTGCAAGATGCACTAGTCATAGAGTGAACTTTTAAAATTATTTTTGCTGTTTTGTAATTTTACTAAATCCAAAGATGGCCAATTTTCATATTTGTTGTATAATTTATAAATTTATTATAACAATTTTCTAGCAGATGGAGTTTTTAAGCAATAGATACATTAAGACTATTTTCCACAAAACAGCAAATTGTATACTATTGAGATGGTATACAATTGTAGGTATTCCTTAGGGATTGGTTTCAGGAACCCCAATGGATACCAAAATGCACAGAAGCTCAAGTCCTCTTGTAAAATGCTGTACTATTTGCATATAGTCTACAATATCTTCCCATATACTTTAAATCATCTCTAGATTAATTATAATACCTAATTAAATGTAAATGCTATAAATAGTTATAACAATATTGTTTAAGAAATTGGGAAAAGACAAGAAGTCTGTATATGTTTAGTATAGATACAACTATTCTTTTTTAAAAAAATTTTTCACATATGACTAGTTGAATCCACAGACTGAGAACACATACGACAAAGGGCCAATTGTATATTGTTTTGCCTCTATTTGTAAATGAGGAATGAACTTTAACAAGATTTAAAAATCCAGAAAATCTGAATTTTTTAAACAATTATTTCAAATTACAAAAAAATGATCCTTTGATGTACCTATTGATGAGTATCTTTAAATTGTGTTTGTGCATTGGCCAAAAATTAGTTCACATTGCAATCATATAGTCACATGCAGTCACATTTTTTAGTGTATAAAAATTATATTGACAAGCTCTTTATGTAAATCTACAATTTTTACTGTAATATTAATTACTGTGCTATAACTAATTCTCACTTAATAAATCATAAAGTATTATAAGTAATAAGTTCAAAATTAAACACACAACAATCCACTAATTATATTATAGCAAGGTTTTAGTGGATTAAATAGTTTCATTAGTATGTAATTACTGTAATAATTTTTCATGAAAGCAGATATTATTTTAAATGTTTTCATATTTTATCTTAGTATAATAAACATTATTTCTGAAATAATCATCAAAGACAAAAAAATAGAAAGCTGTTAAAGATAAAAATAAAATGTTTTGAATTGGTGAATAAAGTTTTTGAGGAAACAGGCAAAATGCAAGAAAATAGAAAAGGACTTTAGGGCTACTAATTTGGACATTCTATAGTAAAAGATACTTCACTGAGAAAGCAAAATAGAATATAAACATACTCTCTAAATTCATGTAAATCATAATAAAGGAAATTAAAAAAAAGAAAAGAAAATATTGCAAAGAATTCATTAAATAAAAACTTTGTTTCTGATTCAAATAAATTGACATAATATTTGAAATATGAATATTTAATTATTGATCACTTTTATTGAAAATTATACACATCAGCTAGGTGCAGTGGCTCACACTGTAATTCCAGCACTTTGGGAGGCCAAGGCTGGCAGATCACTTGAGGCCAGGAGTTCAAGACCAGCCTGACCAACATGGCAAAACACTGTCTTTACTAAAAATATAAAAAATTAGCTGGGCATAGGGGCAGGCACCTGTAATCCCAGCTAACTTGGGAGGCTGAGGCACATGAGTGGCTTGAACTTGGGAGACAGAGGTTGCATTAAGCAAAGATCTGCCACTGCACTCCAGCCTGAGCAGTAGAGCAAGACTCTGCTTTGAAAAAAGAAAAGAAGAAAAAGAAAAGAAAAAAAGAAAATAATCTACCTCAATAATATTATTTTAATTGTCTGAAACTTGATGTACATAGACAACTCATATTTCTCACATATGTAAAAAAAAATCAAATCCTAACTACTTTGTTCTATTTCAAATAATTTTTGTTAAAGTGAACATGTTTCAGGAATAGAGTGGAGTTAATGAAAAAAGTAGAATGAATGCAAAGTTTAGCCAATTTATCATATAGTTATTATAAATCAAATTAAATTAAGCGTATATTAATACATGTAAGTAAATTAAAATGTATATCATCAATACATTTACATATTCAAAATTGAGTATTATCATTTTAAATACTAGTTTCATACCTGTGCTTTAAAACAAAAAGTATATAAAAATAAGAAAAATTATTTCTTTTTTAAGCATAACACTTTGCTTGCATTTTAATTTTTTTTCCAGTTTTACAAATGAGAAACTGAAAGATCTAAGAAGTATAATGACTTTTCTAAATTACCCATATGTTTAAGGGGTCGATCCTTGATTAGAGCTCAAGTTTCTGAGGCTTAGTTTGGTATTCTTTCTCTATTACATCACTCTTTATGTTTGTAAGTACATACCTAAGGATAGTCATGAAGAAGAAGTAAGGTTTATTTTAAAATGAAATTTAAATGTCTATTAAAACGTTAGTAAAAATATTTAAATGTTTTCATCGGTTGCTTAATAAATACAGAATATTTTTGGGGAACATGTGAAAATAGTTATATTTTTATACTACTGATTTTTTTTTAACTTTTTTTTTTAAGTTCAGGCTGTTTTTAATGCATAATCTACATGATTCTGTTTTTCACAGAGTCATGTCCAACATGAGACAATAATTCCAGAAATAATATGGTTACATTTTTTTCATTTGTAAGAAACCATAACATTATAATTTGATAATATTCTTACAGAATTTTATGCAGAAAATAAACATGATAATAGAAAGTATGTCCATTATTTAGGGCACTGACATACAACTCCTGACATACAAAATCAAATTATCAAAATAAGGACTGATGCAATGAAATAAATCATATTGAATTAAATAAGAAAGTCACAATATTAATCACAGCAATCCTTGGTATGAATCATACAGAACAGATCATTAATTTGCACATTATATATGTGAACATATTGGGGAAATTTTTATTTAGCTTTCTTGAAGAAGACATAAACATAAACTGTTAGTATACTATTTACACAGACATAGAATACAAACCTAAATTCAAGTAAGTTATCTTTCCCAACCTCATTTGGTAAATCAGTAAAATTTTGTTAATCAAACCTAACAAAACAAACTTTAACAGGAGAAAAAAAAAAGGTAGACCAAGCACATTCATGAGATTCACACTCTAAAGAAAATTGGCAGAACAAATTCAGAAATGTGTATATAATATAATATACTGTGAACAAGTTAGTTTTGTACAAGTACAATGGTTTCTGTAAGGTTTATTGCCAAGTTTAAAATGAGGAAACTGAGGCCAGTATAAGAAAATGAAAATCTAATTTATTCAGCTCCTGGGGGAGGTTCCATGGTCCTGGGGAAAGGAGCCAGGGAAGTCACACCAACTTCCTGGGGCGTGGGGTTTTTATGGCTAGAAGGAACGAGCAACAGCTGGGTGCTCTGATTAACTCCAGGGAGTGGGATTAAGACGGGGCAGGCTGCTATTGGTTAGCGGGTTGTTGGGCGGGTTTTCCAGTGGGAGAGCCAGCCAGGAGCCTTGCATCAGCTGGAGCCTCTCAGGGCTGAGCTAGGTGCCAAGTGCAGAGCCTGGTGCCGGGTGCAGAGGTGTGTGTGTCCAACCTCCCAGTGAGGCAACTGGCCTTACAGTTTCTCTCTGTTGTACTTATTACTCTGCAACATAATTCAATTTAAAATATGTATTTCTAGTCTTTTCCTACAGTTACATTATGAATTCTGTTAAAACATATCTGTCTTGTTTACAGCTTAAGTCCCATATCTACACAGGATTTTATATAGTAGTTTATCAGTACGTTGAATAAATTAATTCCATAAATGAATGTAAATTAACTTTATAAAAGTCTACAAATAGAGTTGGCCAAATTGAGTGATTAAAGGGAAAAAAACACATAAGAATCTAAATACAGAAATAAACTCCAGATGTATTAAAAATTTAAACATAAGAAATAACACCATAAAAACTCTAGAAGAAAACCTAGGCAACACGATTCAGTACATAGGCATAGGCAAGGACTTCATGACTAAAACACCAAAAGCAACAGCAGCAATAGCCAAAATAGAAAAATGGGATCTAATTAAACTTAAGAGCTTCTGCACAGCAAAAGAAGCAATCACTAGAGTGAACTGGCAACCAACAGAATGGGAAAAGATTTTTGCAATCTTCCCATCTGACAAAGGGCTAATATCCAGAATCTACAAAGAACTAAAGCAGGTTTATGAGAAAAAAAAACAAACAAATCCATTCAAAAGTGGACAAAGGATATGAACAAACACATTTCAAAAGAAGACATATATGAGGCCAACAAACATATGGAAAAGTGCTCATCACCACTGGTCATTAGGGAAATGCAAATCAAAACTACATTGAGATACCATCTCATGCCACTTAGAATGGCCATCATTAAAAAATCTGGAGACAACAGATGCTGGAGAGGATGTGGAAAAATAGCAACACTTTTACACTGTTGGTGGGAGTATAAATTAGTTCAACCATTGTGGAAAACAGTATGGTAATTCCTCAAGGACCTAGAAATAGAAATTCCATTTGACCCAGCAATTCCATTACTGGGTATATATCCAAAGGATTATAAATCGTTCTACTATAAAGACACATGCACACATATGTTCATTGTAGTGCTGTTTACAATAGCAAAGACCTGAAATCAACCCAAATGCCCATCAATCATAGACTGGACAAAGAAAATGTGGCACATAGCACCATGGAATACTATGCAGCATAATGAGTTTGTGTCCTTTATAGAGACATGGATGAATCTAGAAACCATCATTCTCAGCAAACTGACACAGGAACAGAAAACCAAACACCGCAGGTTCTCACTCATAGGTGGGTGATGAACAGTGAGAACACTTGGGCACAGGGAAGGGAACAACACTCACTGGGCTAGGTTAGGGGGTAGAGGGGAGGGGAGGGGAGGAGAGGGACAGTGGGAGGAGGGGGATGGGGAGGAATAATACCTGGTGAAATGCCTGATGTAGGCAACCTGGGGTGGGGGGTGATGGAGACAGCAAACCACCATGGCATATATGTACCTATGCAATAATCCTGCAGGATGCAGGATGTGCACATGTACCCCAGAGCCCAAAGTACAATAAAAAAAATTAATTAATTGATTAATTAATTAATTTCATTGACATCCTCAAAAATAATAAATGATCTAGTTCATAAAATTCTATACTTATTTGTGCTAAAAACAAACCAATATAAAGATGGAGAATGTTTTTAAACAGATTAAGGGCATCTACCAAAAGCCAAATTTCGCACATAGTGGTAAAATAGTAGACTTTTTCTTTAGAATTGGAAATTAGAAAAATGTGTTCACTATTTATGCCTATTCAGCATTTTATTCAACATTCTAAACATTGCAAGGGGTATTATTACTGTCTACACAAAACCAGAGAGGATATTCACATAATTTTATTGAGAATTAATAACAGAGTTGATTAAACATCTCTAGAGAAGCAACACAAGGAAAACCTAATTTCAGAAATTACCTTTAACATTTGCTGCCTATATTTGTAGGTTCTTCTCTAAAAAATTAATGCCCAGACCAATGTTGTGGGGAGCTTTTTCCCTATCTCTTCTTTTATTAGTTTTATAGTTTCCAGTCCTATGTGTAAGTCTTTCATTCAGTTTGAATTGATTCTTGTATATGATGTGAGTTAAGGGTCCAATTTCATTCTTTTTCATGTGGATATTCAGTTTTCTCAATGCCGTTTATTGAAGAGATTGTCCTTTTCCCATTGTGTGTTCTTGGCACCTTCATTGAAAATAAATTGACTGCACATGTATGAATTCATTTTTGGGTCCTCCATTCGGTTTCATTTGTCTACATGCCTGTCTTTCTGTGAGTACTGTGTTGTTTTCGTTACAATGGTTTTATAATATATTTTGAGGTCAGGTATTGTGATGCCTCCAGCTTCATTATTTTTGTTTAAGACCGTCTTAGTTAATCAGTATCTTTTGTGGTTCCATAAGACTTTGAGAATTGTTTTCTCTATTTCTATACAAAAAATCAAATTTTAATAGTGATTTTATTGAATCTGTAAATTGCTTTGAATAGCATAAACATTTAACAATATTAATTTTTCCATACATAAACAAAAATTATTATATCTTTCCATTTTTTTGTGTCTTCTTCAATTTCTGGAATTACATCTAACTAAAAAGCTTCTACACAGCCAAGCAAACAAGCAACAGGGTGAAAAAACAACTACAAAATGGGGAAAACTATTTGCTAACCATACATCTGATAAGGAGGTTAATATACAAAATATCAAAAATTTCAAGAAACAAAGAACTCAGTAGCAAGAAAACAAATAGCCCTATTCAAAACAGGTGGAGAATCTGAATAGACATTTCTCAAAAGATGCAAGCAAATGGCTAACAGGTATATGATAGAATGTTCAACATCACTAATCATCAGAAAAAGGGAAATGAAGTACACAAATATCAACTCATACCTGTTAGAAAGTCTGTTTTCAAAAAGATGAAAGATAACATATGTTGGAAATAATGTGCAGAAAAGGGAATGCTTGCACATCATTGCTGGGAATGTGAATTATTATGAGATACCATGGAAAACAGTATAAACGTGTCTCAAAAATTAAAAATAAAACTACAGATTGAACATATCTAATATAAAAATTCAATATTTAAAATCTTCCAAAATTGAAAAGATTTTGAGGATAGACATGACACAACAAGTGGAAAATTCCATGCCTGATCTAAGGTGACAGGTCATGATCAAAGAGAAAATGAACAACATACAGTTTATTCAGCATCCCCAAGAAGGAAAATAAAAACCCTCATTTCCATTCACCTTCAGTATATATTTTTTCCATGCATTCCCAGATTTCACATCATGAGCACACCCACAAAGGGTAATAAAATGGCACATGTATAGCCCAAACAGGTCAACAGCAGGCTTCCATTGATGTCCCAAATGAAACCGAGAACTATCTGCATTACTCATGTTTTTTTCCCTCATTCTCCGCTTTGTGGTGTAAAGATAGTGTTGAAAATGTAAAGATGGTCTGTCACAACTGTGGATAACAGTGATAATAAAAAGAGGAACCATTTATGTTTACCTATAGAACAGAAAGTCTGTTGAAGAAACTTGAGTGGTATAAGAGTAAAATGTCTTCTAGATGGGGTATGGGGTTCAAAAACCTGAAGAAACAGGATAAACTATAGAAGTTCTATGCTGAAAGTAATAAACAAAAATTGATGAAAAATAGGAAAACTCTACATAAGGCTAATAATGAATATCTCAGTGATGTATTAAAAGGATAGATCAGTCAGCATTGCAGTGAACATGTGTTACCTAATGGTGGGTGGATTGTGAAATAAGGAAATCTTCAATACAATGAACTGAAAATTGAAGGGAACTATGATTATTCAATAGGCTGGTTGCAGAAGTTTAAGAAAATATATAGCATTAAATTTTTAGAAATTGGTGGTGATAAAGCATCTGCTGATCATGAAGCAGTGGATAAATTCATTCATAAGTTTACCAAGGTCATCACTGATGAAAATCTGATGTGTATTAGCCGATTTTCATGCTACTGATAAAGATATACCCAAGCCTGTGCCATTTATGAAAGAAAGAGGTTTAATGGAACTTCCAGTTTCACAAGGCTGGGAAGACCTCAGAATCATGGCAGGAGGTGAAAGGCACATGTCAGTGGCAAGAGAAAATGAGCAAGATGCAAAAGCAGAAACCCCTGATAAACCATCAGATCTTGTGTGAATTATTCACTACAATGAGAACAATGTGGGAAACTGCCCCCATGATTCAAATTATCTCCCACTGGGTTCCTCCACAACACATGGGAATTATGGGAGTATAATTCAAGATAAACTTTAGGTAGGGACACAGAGTCAAGCCATATCATGATGCCAAAACAAGTAAATAAGGTCAGTGAAAAGTCACTGTTTTGGTATTATTGTTCCAGAAGGACACTAACTACAGGTGATGAGGTAGTCCCTACAGAAATTAGGATGCAAAGGACAGAGCAACTGTGTTGAGATGTGCTAATGCAGTAGGCATGTAAGTATAAAACCACTGTGATAGACAAAAGCTTGTATCCTCACTGTTTCCAAGGAGGGAATTTTGTATCAGTTCATTATTATGCAAACAAAAAGACATGCATCATCAGAAACATTTTTTATGCCTGATTTCACATTTTGTACTAGTGGCTCAATTGATTTCACAAACGTTTTGCACTAGTGGCTCATGCTCACTGAAGGAAAGGAGGACTGGATGACGACTCCAAGATTTTATTATTCCTTGACAAATGTTCTCAACTTCCAGCTGAAATCCTCCTTTAAAATAATGTTTATCATTGAATACACATAGACTTAAAGATGGAAAAAAGACACTGTGGACTACTAGACCAGGGAGGGAAGAAGGGAAATATGGGCTAAAAATCTACCTATTTGGTCCTATGCTCACTACTTGGAGGATGGGATCATTTGCACCCCAAACCTCAGTATGGCATTATATACCTGAGAAACAAAACTTCACATGTACCCCTTACTCCAAAATAAAAGTTGAAGTTATAAAAAAATTTATATTTATGCCAGGTACTGTCCTCTGAATTTGACTTCATTAATTCGGCAATGTTACCAGGGTATCATTAGATTAATAAAGAGTAAATATAAAAGGACTTTCTGGAACAGCACACTAGCAACATTGAACAGAGGGATGAGTGTGAAAGATTTTCAAAAGAATTTTAGTGTGAATATGTTGTTGCTGACACTTGGAACACAGTAACTAAAGACAAAATTGTGCATGCCTGACACAACCTCTAGCCTGTGACTATGTTCAGTAATCATGACAAAGAAGGTGGTAACTTTGAAAAACTCTGTGTGTCAAGTGAGAAAAATAATGATGTTTAATCTCCTTACACATACGAAAAGAAAAGTCTAACTTCAGAGCCTTTCAGTAAGTTAGAAGAAGTGGCTATCAAAAGTGGCATTTACATTAATAATGAGGCTCTCGTTGTTCATTCAGTGACAGTGGTGAAACAGTATATTAGTCTGTTTTCATACTGTTATAAAGAAATAGCTGAGACTCAGTAATTTAGAGAGAAAAGAAGTTTGATTGACTCACAGTTTCACATGGCTGGGGAGGCCTCAGGAAATTTATAATCATGGCAGAAGGGGCAGCAAACATGTCCTTCTTCACAAGGCAGCAGGAAAGAGAAATGCAGAGTGAAAGGGAAAGAGCCCTTTATAAAATTATCAGATACTGCGAGTACTCACTCACTATCACAAGAATAGCATGGGGGAACAACCCCATGATCCAATAACCTCCCATGAGGTCTCTCTCTTGACACATGGAGATTACAATTTGGATTACAATTCAAGATGAGATTTGAGTGTGGACACAGAACCAGACCATATCAAACAGCCAAAATGGCTCTGAAACTAGGTGATCATAAAGTGACTATAAAGGTGACATTAACATTGCAGAGCAATTGTGCCTAGACCACATGGTGAAAATGTTCTGTGGGCTTATTGAAGAACGAGCACAGTGTACATTCATAACAAAACAACAAACTCTCTGAGTTTATAACATCAAAGAGACTTACAAGACAAGAAGTGTTGTTCATGAGGTAGATGTCTCTGGAAGAAACATTTTTAAAAGCCATTCATCAGAATGGCTCCTTAATCCTAGAGGAGCTACTTCTTGGTCTTTCAACTGCTTCTGATATTTCTTCTTACCTGTAACAGTAAATACAGTGTACAGTAACTTTTTAATAAAAATGCAGCATCATAGGTAGAAACTGAAAATATATATTAACAGTTGTTTGTTGATGCTGTTGCTTAAAAATGGACACAGGTTTTCTAGTGATGCTACTGTGTTGCTTTGTTACCCTGAACACATTGTTTTTAAACTGTATTAATGCTATTCTATATATTTTACTGTTAAGTATTTATGTGTAAATAAGTGTAAGAAAATTATTGCATATCAGTAGTGCAGTCATCCCTTGGTATACCTGAAGAACTGGTTTCAGGAGCCCCCATGTATATAAAAAGCTCACACAAACACAAGATCTGCTGTTGGTCTTGCAGAGCCTACAAATACAAGAAGTTTGTCCTCATCCTTCAGGTACACTATTTTCACATCCATCAAATATTCTATTTTCAATCTCCCATTGGTTGCAAAATATCTGACATACAAAGTCATCTTTAGGCTATGCATACAAGATGTGTGTATATATATATGACATGACATATATGTATGTGACATGAATTTAGTGTCTAGACTTGTGTCCCACTCTGAAGATATCTCATTATATATGAACAAATATTCCAAAATCCAAAAAAATCTGAAGTTCACAATACTTCCGGTTTCAAGAAATTCAAATAAGGATTCTCAACCTGTACCATATGATTCAGAAATTCCACTGTTGGGTATATAACCAAAGGAAATTAAATATGTATGTTAAAGAGATATCCGCACTCTCAAGTTCATCACAACATTATTCACAGTTGCCCAAATATAGAATCAACCTAAATATTCATCAGAATATAGAAAGAATAAAGAAAATGTGGGGTATACACACATATATACATAAATACACACACACACACACACACACACACACACACACACACATACATATATACACATGGCTGGGAATACCTCAGAATCATGGCAGGAGGTAAAAGGCACATGTCAGTGGCAAGAGAAAATGAGCAAGATGCAAAATGCAAAAACAGCATGATGCAGAAGCAGAAACCCCTGATAAGCCAAATCATGATGGCTTATCACTGGGTCCCTCCACTACATATGGAAATTATGGGAGTACAATTCAAGATGAAATTTGGATGGGGACACAGAGCCAAGCCATATCATGAGGTATCACACACACACACACACACACATATATATATGTATGTGTGTGTGTATATGTGAAGGTATATATACACATACATATATGCGTATATGTGTGTATGCATGTATATGTATACATATCTGTATATATATGTGTGTGTAAGTATCTACTTATAGATCTATATAAAATGAAATACTAGTCAGCCTTAAAAAAAGGGAAATCCTGTCATTTGCAACAACCTGGATAAACTTGAAGGATATTATTTATGGTAAGTAAAATAAGCCAGAGACAGAAGGACCAACACTGCATAATTTCACTGATAAGTGGCATCAAAAAAAGTTGAATCCTAAAAGTAGAAACTAGACTAGTGTTTACCAAGGGCGGGTGGAATGAGAGAGTTGTGAAGATGTTGATCAAAAGAAACAAAAATGTAAGTAGGAGTAATAATTTTAAGAAATCGATTGTACAGGGTGGTAACTACTGTTAATAACAATGTATTGTATTCTTAACAAGTGCTAAGATAGAAGAGTCTGAGTGTTCTCCCTACAAAAAAGTATGTGAGGTAATACACATGCTAATTAGCTTGATTTAGCTAGTCTGCATTTTATACATATTTTAAAACAATATGTTGTACATGATAAATATATACAATTTTTGTTTGTTAATTACAAGGAAATGGTAAAGGAAAAAGAAAAAACAAAATTAGGTTTCTGAGTATTATGGCTGAAGAACCAGGAATGTTCAACTTGTTCCTTGGTATCGTCACTGCTTCAATCTGTGAGTTTGTCCTGGAAGTCTGACACACCAAATATAAAACTCAGAAAGCACTACTAATTTGTTGCTGTGATAATGCTCTATAACCAAGGCAACTGTATAATGTATTATCCAAAGTGGAATATCCAAACCGAGAGTAAAACAGAGTGCTAAAATAATAAAAATGATATACTTTGAAGTGTTTGAATTTTTTAAAAATATGTATCCATGTACCTTAGAGTAAATTTTTTAAAGTTTTCTTGTAGTAGTATATGAATATTAAACACTCAAGGGGAATTATTATTCTTGTTACATACCCATTTAATTAAACAATTCTTGACTCTTATCTACACTAATACTATTCACTTGTATTTTCATACAATATTATTTTTCAAACTCCCCCCAAAATTTACCTTTAGCAAAATAAATAAATGGATAGAATAAATCTAACATGTAGAAAATGACTCATAAAAATATGCAAAAGTATTGTTGAAAGTGGTACGAGAATATGTATATGCAAAAATATATTTAACAAACAGAAAAAAATTATACTTATGGGAAAGAGAGTATCAAAATTCAAAAGATGTTAATGCTTCCAAACTGATTTAAGACTCTAACATTCAATACAAATTCCAAAAGGGAGCTTGACAGAACTTGACACAAGGAAATTCCACCATGTATTTGTAAAAGTAAATGGACCATTAAGAACCACTAGGCTCTTTTTCTTTTCTTTTCTTTCTTTTCTCTTTTCTTTTCCTTCCTTGCTTCCTCCCTTCCTTCCTTTCTTTCTTCCTTCCTTCCTTCCTCTCTCTCTCTTTCCTTCTTTTATTAATTTTGCTCTATTGCCCAGGCCAGAGTGCAGTGATACAATTAATTTTGCTCTATCTGCCCAGGCCAGAGTGCAGTGATACAATCTCTGCTCCCTGCAACCTCCACCTCCCCGGTCCAAGCAATTTACCAGTCTCAGCCTCCCGAGTAGCTGGGATTATAGGCTCCTGCCACCATGCCTGGCTAATTTTTTTGTTTGCATTTTTAATAAAGATGGGGTTTCACCTTGTTGGCCAGGCTGGTTTTGATCTCCTGACCTCAAGTGATCTGCCCACCTCAGCCTCCCAAAGTGCTCACAGATGTAAGCCATGGCACCTGACCCCAGTACGCGCCTGGCCCCAAATAGCATTATGTTTGTTACAAATAAACAAAGATGAGAGGAATTCACAATTACTTGCAAAGCACCTTATAAAACCATGATAATACAATGTCTTTGTTTTATTATTTGCTCTCTTCAGGCCTGTGCCTATGCCTGAAAAAAGCAGACAATTCACAGAAAAAGGAGTCAAGGAACAGAACCTAGATGGATGGAAATTCGTAACGACTGCAGCAGCACAGCCAAATGATGGCGATGAACTCATTGATTCATAGTGATTGGATAACTAGTGTTTCATTAGAGGAAATGATGCTATATCCTATTTCAAGAAAAAGATCACAAACTTAATGATTAAAGCCAAGTTTTACAGAACACTTACCATGAGCCAGGAGTTGTGCTAATCCATTTATCTATTTTAATTTTCAAGTTTATTCTTTGATTTAGTACTGTTTTAGCTTCCGTTTAAAAACTGTAACAGTACCCAAAGAAAGCTCAGGTGTGTCAGAACCAGGATCAAAACATTGCCTCCCCTCTTCCAAACCCAATCATTCAAACTCCTGACTGGTTTTAATATTTTTTTTCATCAGGTAATATTAAAAATAAGAACCAGACCAAACCAACCAGATCAAAGCAATAAATACATTATAAGGATATTTCTAATTATACAAATTATTATGATTATATTTCAAAATAAATATAAACTTCAAAGTCAGCATGTCCAGAATTTAAATTAAATGTGAACAATAGTGAATATTATAAGGTGAAGTAAATGGGAAACCAATAAGATAAGGAATATTTTATTTTTTTAATCTAATTTTTAAAAGATCTCATAAACACCTGAGTCACATTCAAAGGAAATTTAATAATATATCATTTAATGTTTTCATTTTATTAAGATCTATATAGCTTTTTATTAATAGATGGGTAAAGTCTAAATGTACATATTTTAATACTGGGAAACTTGCAAAAAGAAACTAACAATATACAAACAACCAAAAACTAAATCCCATTTTATTGTAATGGAAAATTGGCTAAATTTGGCTTTTTATCTTATAAGCAAACTTTTCTCAGATAAATTTTATAAAGCTTGTTTGTTATAAGAGACTATTAATAGCAAAACCTGGAAAATGTTGCCTATTATTAGCTCAAACTGTTGTATTTACCTGTTATCCTTATATCACTGCCAGAATAGTCTGTCAGTGTTTCCATTTTATTTAGAAATCGGCCACAGCACTTTGCTTTGGGCTAAAGCCTGGCATGTGAGTCTAAAGTCAATTTTCTTTTTCCTTAAATAAATTCTGAAATACTTTCAGCTAAGCCATTTTAGTTAGAATAGAACATAAATAAATGTAACTGACTCCAGATGCTTTTGGTGCCCACTAAGAAACAACAGAAAATACGTATTTGCTTAAAAAGTAGAAAGTAAATCTGAAAGCCATAACGAATATGTGTCCTTACTCCATATGAACCGGATGTCTTAATTTAAATTTGTGCTCTCCTTTAAATTATTCAGAAACTACATGAAATTCAGCTCTCTCTGTACATTTTTAGCAACCCAAAATCTTTGGATACTTTATATAACATTTATGTAATTCATGATTTTGAGTAAAATCTATATACCAATCCTACTTGAATTTGAGTAATGCAGCATTATATATGCATAAAATTGGAAGACCCAAAAGCCATCCTTTGCCCAATAAATCTGGTAAAGATTAGTCCCATCCTCTGCGCTTTCAAATCTATCATAGAACCATTGCTCTGTGTTGACTCAGCCTTGGAGAAAGGCACCCGGCAGGTTGGCAGGATAAAAGCTTTCCTGTTTATTCAACAATGTGCCTCCGTAGGGTGTTTAGTGGTAATCAGACTGGCAGTCCTTAAATGGTGCATAAATATTTCATTTTCCAAATCCACCAAACACGGCTGGCAAACTGGAAAAAGTGAGATGGACCACCAGCAGATCTCAGGCTCACCCTGAAATATGTGAGAGGTAACTGAGACAGCCCGTTTAGGTATCATCCGGAACATTTATTTGTCTGTTTTCTCGGCACTGTGGCACCCCTCAATATTCCGGAAGAATTACTCTAATCAAAGCATTTAGTAGTTGCTAAATGGGTTAGTAGTGTCACAGCATTTAGTAGTTGGATATACACAGAGGAGCACCCCAACATTTCATCAGTGTAGAGGTTCTGGGATAGGAGGATCTCCAAGCCTTCTGGAAATAGCTATCTTTAATGTCCTGTTCAGCTTTCCATAGAAATCACAGACAGAAGCAACACATTATTTGATACTCAAAGCATTGACCCAGCTTCCAAAACATTCTTTTGTTGTTGTTGTTCATGCCCAATCAGGTAGCCTTACCCAGGAAAGAAAGAAAATAAGTTTAATGTGGAACTGGACCTATAAGAACATTAAATTCAGGGTTAAATAACCTAACCATGTTCTCCCTCCTTCCCTTTCTTGGGAAACCCAGCTTCTAAACTCAACTTCCACCGCTGTAAAATATGAATAACAACAGTATCTTATTTCCTTTATAGAATTTTGAACTTCAAGTAAGAGATTGTAGCTAAAATACATGATAGAATTGTAAGACATCCCACAAGTAAAAAAGTTATTTTTAACAGAAAATAAAATTAGATAATAGATATTAAGAAAACTACTAATATTACTCATATTAATTTGATAAGATGGTATAATGAAACAAGAAGATACAAATATCATCCCTACTATGAACTACCTGTGTGGTCCCAGGAAAAACTTGAGCTCTGTGAGTCCGAAATTTCTTATCTGGAAAAGTGGATAACATCCCTCACCCCAACAGGGTTGTTGTGTGAAATAGTAAATGAGATGAGTGCTCAGAGAAGAATGACAGTGAATGGTAGAATAATTTTTTAGGATTAAAGCCAATATTCATGTATTAATTTTAAGAACAAATTTCTCAGATAGGCTTGAATGCAGCTGTCTAAATCTTAACCCAATGGACACTTACGTTTTGTCACGTAACAGGAAGTCCAAAAATAGGCAGACAAGAGGCGTGATGTGGCCACTTGATGGTATTAGCATAATAGATTTTTCCATCTTTTCATCAGGCTTCGTGGTGGTATGTGGCTTTCATTCTCCTAGTCATGTGATGATTTTCCCGTTTTCAGGTGTTGCATCCACATTTTAGGCAGAAAGAAGATAAAGAGCAAATGGCAAAAAGCTGCTGCCAACTGAATCTCTTCCTTTTCATCATTGAAACAATGACATTTTTGAATATTCATAGGAGATGCTTTTGTTTGTACCCCAATGGCTAGAACTGAGCCAACTGGGTACTTTCAGTTTCTAGGTCATCTGAGAAGGTGAATATTTCATCAGGGCACATTATTACCAAGATAATATTAAGTTTTTTTGAAAAAAGGAAGTAGGAAAGATTGGTTATTGAGTAGACTTTCATCAGAGTCAGCCACATGCTCAAAAGTTAGAGAAATGCCTTTGTTATCTTGAATTTTTCAACTTTCCAAATGGCAGACTCCCTAAATAAGTGGTAGCCTCCCCAAAGACAGACACTATCTTTGTCACTGTTCTTCCCAGTACCAGAGCATACTACATAAGTTGGTATGTGCTATAGAATCAAAACAAACATTATTTTTTAAATAGTCTGAATTTAAAGGATAAAATATCTGTAAATTAAATTTTTAGTGAATTGCCCAAGTTCAAAATAATTTCTTCTATCTCCCAGCTCCATGAAAATCTCCATAAGTTGTTAAACTGTTCTCAGAGATATCACAGGTGAGGCAAGCCACTTGTATTTTATCAGAAACTTCTCTATGGAAAGGTCTTGTGACTGAGTAATTCTACAAACAGAAAATGGTATTACAGTGGCACTTCTATAACTATAGACCTTATTAGGCATCAAAGTGTTTCTCTATAGCTCTCCAAAGTATAATTATTTGTGGATTTATTTTTGGCCTTTATAAATGTCTACGAGAACATAGCCCTATTAAACTTCTTTCTTTCCCTTACAACTTAGCCCAATGAACCAGAAAAATACCTCACCTAGAGGATTATTTATCAGAAATGCTCTTGCTTCTAGGCTGTTTCTATGACTGATGGCATTTGTGTGATATACAGTTAAGAGGATCATAAAGATGTTCATAATCAGACTTCTAATGGTTAGAAGCCCAGATAATAGGAAGGTATTGAAGAAAGGCTTATTAATTGGACTGTTTACAAAATGATGTCTTTAAGTAGGAATTTGAAAAGCGTATGCAGACATGCTCATATAATTTATCTCTAATGAATAATATAATTTTCCCTGCCTGTATCTAGTGACACTCATGTAAACTCAGCCTTTTGGAAAGGGGGTCACAAGATTAGGTCTTTTTCTCCTTTTGAAGATTTTAGAAAATAACCTTATTTTGTGACATTGAATTTCTGTCAGGTTTTTTTTTTTTTTTTTTTTTTTTTTTTTTGAGACAGAGGTTCACTCTTGTTACCCAGGCTGGAGTGCAATGGCGCGATCTCGGCTCACCACAACCTCCATCTCCTGGGTTCAGGCAATTCTCCTGCCTCAGCCTCCTGTGTAGCTGGGATTACAGGCACATGCCACCATGCCCAGCTAATTTTTTGTATTTTTAGTAGAGATGGGGTTTCACCATGTTGACCAGGATGGTCTCGATCTCTTGACCTCCTGATCCACTCGCCTCAGCCTCCCAAAGTGCTGGATTACAGGCGTGATCTGTCAGTCTTTTGCTATAAAACCTACTTCTAGGGAAATCATTCAAGCTAACATTCTTTAACATGTTGTTTTTTGGAATCAAAGAGCAACTACAACTTCCAACTGTTATTCACACAGACAGACAAACACATATACTCATATACATATATATATATATGTATGTATGTATATGAGTACGTATATGAGTATATGTATGAGATTTTGTAACTTGGGCCTCGGTGATTCAATTCAGCTGAGGCCAACTTTACATCCTCAACATAATTCTTTTCAATTTGGGAATTTGCTACCCACCCCATCCATTAGCGTCTCAGATTTTAGACACATTTCACACGATTTCTACCCTTAGTAAATTTATTCATGAGGCTTACAAGACATCTTGGCTTATTATACACCCAGACTGATTAAATAGGTTCACAAAATGAGATGATTGAAGAAAAGGGCCTTATAATTACAGAGTACTGTGCTTAAACCCAACTCAGAGGTTACTTTGCACATTTATTCATTTAGCCTCTTATCATTCCCCCAAAGAGCATGTAGCATTTTTTCCCAATAATTTAACAATACAGTACCATGAAGATGTTATATAATCACATCCAATTCATGCATGTTTCATTTGTATGTAAGATGATTCCAAAATTTACATTTCTGTATGTAACATCACATTTGAATTACCTTTGTAAGTTCTCTAAACCACTCTTTAAAACCCATTAAATTCAACTCACTAAATGCCAGTGGCATACTGAGTGCAGAAAAAAAGAAACTTAGCAGTTTTTCGTGTTTTCTTTTTTTCCCTTATTGCCCCTATGTCCAATGCATTGGCCAGTTCTGTTCGCCCTTCCCATAAAGCCTCTCTGAAGCCATTCACTGTTAACCATTTCACAGCCACTGTGATCATCTCCAAATGGGGCTTCCCACTTTTTTCTTACTTTCCTTAATTTCATTTCCTACATAGACTCCAGGGTAATCTTTTAAATATACTAATCTAATAGAGTTCAAAAGTGTCAGTTGATTTTTTTGTTCTATTATTTTTTTTTGTAAAAAGTAGCAACCTATTTCAAAACTAATACAGAATATCCAAAGTCACCTTTAAAAAGAACAAGGTTGAAGGATGTATATACTTCTTATAAGTTCAAGACTTATTAGGAAGGTAGATTGATTAAGGCAATGTAGACAAACAGGTGGATTAATACAACGGAAAAATAGTTCAAAGATAGATTTACTTAATTGTTTGGTTTTCTGACTTTTTTTTCAAGAGATTTTTTCCTTCCTTTAGCTGTATTTGAAGACTTTGCTTATTCTCTGGTGTTTCCCAGTTTCATTATGCATCTAGGTATGAATTCCTTTTTTTTTTTTCTTTTTTGAGACACACTCTTGCTCTGTCGTTCAGGCTGGATTGCAGTGGCAGGATCTCAGCCTCCCTGCAACCTCTGCCTGAGTTCAAGCAATTCTCCTGTCTCAGCTTCACTAGTAGCTGGGACTACAGGCATATGTCACCACACCTGGATAATTTTTTTTCTATTTTTAGTAGACACGGGGTCTCACTGTGTTAGCCAGGATGGTCTCAAACTTCTGACCTTGTGACCTGCCTGCCTCAGCCTCCCAAAGTGCTGGGATTACAGGCGTGAGCCACCATGCCTGGCCCCATTTGTTTTTCTTTTTCATAATAGAGGCACTGTCTATAAAGTCTGGGTGAATTATTCCATTAGCTATAAAGTATTTTCTGCATTTTTATCTTTAAAAGTTACTTCTATTATTTTTATTTTCTCTTCTTAAAATTCCAATTAAATATACATGTGTGAGTGGTTAACGTCAGGCCTTAGTTAATGGAGCCCTTTTGAAAATTTCCTTCTGGTCCCACAGCACTGCTACTTTGCAAAGAGTTAAAACAATGATGAATGTGGATCCTCCACAAGGATTCTGGGAGTCCCGCATTGGCATACAGGCCAGGGACTGGGTAGCTAGAGTAACATTCAAGGTTGATGGGAAATAGAGGCTGCAGCTACTATGTAGCTCCCACATACCTTAGGACTTGAATAGCTTTTGTGTCTTTTGATTAGCTGAAACTTTTCTACTTACTGCATCTTCTGTCTGTTATTCTTCTATAAAGTTAAGTAACCATAATACTAGATTACAGCCTATTTTATTTTCTTTGGTATAATTGCCACTTCCACCTGAAAGGTACATGGATGTGCTTTGGTCAAGAATTAGGCCAAGGCAGACATCCAGGCCGGCACAACTCAGTGGGATAGGTGCACAGGGGCACGCCTCCACTTGTTATATAACCTGTTTGTGTAAGCTCATACTTGGCTCAATGCCACTGTTGTTTGGAAAGGTACAACTGCCCTGCTGATGCTGTACAGGTACTCTTGTGCGGATGCTTGTGCCCAGAAAGAGAGAGAGAAGAGAGAGCCAAAGCTACCCATCTTGCCAGTGGACAGGAGGGAGCCAGGACACAGCTCTGCTCGCTTGTGCCCAGAGTGAGAAAGAGTTAAGCTGAAGGAGAGCTAACCCCACAGCTGTGCGTTAGGGATCAGACGGAGCAAGCAGCCCAGACAGAGCAGACAGTGTTGATGAGAGAGCTGCTGAATAAAGCTACATTTCACCTGCCTACGCCACCCCCCCCGGCCCCCGTCAAGTGTTCTTTTAGCTATTGGCCCATCCGCCCACTCCCCTCAAACCTCAGCATGGGCTGGAACCTAACTGTGAACCTGACAGTTGGCATAGTCATGAACCTAACACCAACCTGAAAAAGCAACTGTATAAAGTATGTTTTACAACTTTTAGTTCTACTCTCTCTAATACTTCTTAACTCTTTAAAGTCTTTTTCTCAAACACACACACACACACACACACACACACACACACACACGTGTAGAGAGAGAGAGGTAGGAGGGTGGGGGGGTCTTTCTCTGTTCCCCAGGCTGGAGTACAGTGGCATGATCATGGCTCACTGCAGCTTCGAGCTATCAGCTCAAGTGATCCTCCCACCCTGAGCCTCACAAGTAGCTGAGACCACAGGTCAACACCTCTACATCTGGGTAATTTTTTAATTTTTTTGTAGAGACCAGTTCGCTCTGTGTTGTCCAGGCTTGTATCAAACTTTTGGCTACAAGAAATCCTCTCACCCCAGTTTCCCAAAGTGCTAGGATTACAGGAGTGAACCACTGCTCCCAGCACATCTTTCTCATATTTTTATGTTCTGTATTCTTATCCCTCTCCTGCATTTTGAATGAGTTTCCTATCCATAAATTTTCTCTTCAGCTGAATCTCATTTTAACACATTTTTTAAAGGTTGTTGTCTTTACATTTATCATTTTCATTTCAAAATGTTGTTCGGTTCTTTTGCATGATTGCTTGGTCACTTGTACAGTTATATCTTCACTTCAATAAATAATTCATGTATAATTATGTTGTAGTTTGATCATTTCAATATTTGAAATCCCTGAATCTCAAATTGACTTTGTATTCTTGCTCCTGTTACAGCAACTAAATCCCTGAGGGTTTGGTGATCTTCATTTATGAGCTCATATTTGTTAGATTTTAATCTTTGATGCTCCTCAGGCCCTAGATTATGGAGATTTTCTTCAAGTTATGTTTTGCTTTTTTGCGGGGGAAGGTGGTAATGTTACTGAATTGGGATCACCTGATTATCATTAGAGGGTCCCCAGATAAATGCAGCAATCTCAGGTTCAGCTCACAGACTTTGAGACTGATCCAAGGCTTAACTTCCAGGATTGAAATCTTTATCTTTTCTATTTGTACATCACTCGTAGCTATTGCAGGTGAGGGGCAGCAGGGGTGAATATGGGGACAGGGAAGACTGAGATTTATGTATTATGAGTCTAGCAATAAAGCTTTTAAAAATCTGAGATTTCATTCTTTGGTAAGGGCACAGGCTTTCAGAGGATTTCTTCTATATACTAATAAGAGCCGATGACACTATCTATTTTCCTATTCACTATAATTTATCCTCACCACTGAGATGTAAGTTATATAAAAGTAGGGGATCTTGTAGGGTGTTTCATTTTTGTTCTAACAATGTGTACCCAGCACCTAGTACACTCTGCCCAACTGCAAATGAAATGTTTTCTGAATTTCATCCTAACTGTTCCCCAAATGGAGCATTAGTCTCTTCCGATTTTGACACATTTTCTAATGTAACTTCAACTTTTATTTTAGATTCAGAGGTACATAAGTAGATTCATTACATGACTATATTGTGTGATGCTAAGATTTGGGGTATGATTAATCTTGTAACCCAGTGAGCATAGTACTCAGTAGTTTTTCAACCTTTGTCCACCTTTTCTCTCCTCCTTCTAGTAGTTTCCAGTATCTATTGTTGCCATTTTTATGTCCATGAGTATTCAATGTTTACCTCCCACTTAGAAGTGAGATCATGCAGTTTTGATTTTTTGTTCCTGTGTAAGTTTGCTTAGGACAATGGCCTCTAGCTGCATCTATATTGCTGAGAAGGAAAACTTTTGTTCTTTTTTATGGCTATGTACTATATCATGGTGTATATTTATCATATTTTCTTTATTAAATCCACCACTGATGGGCAACTAGGTTGATTTCATTGCTCTGCTATTGCAAATAAGGCTGTAATAAACATATGCGTGCATGTTTCTTTTTAGTAAAATGATGTGTTTTCCTTTGGATATACACCCAGTAATGGAATTGCTGGGTTCAATAGTAATTCTAAGTTATTTGAGAAATCTCCAAACTGCTTTCCACAGTGGCTGAACTAATTTACATTTCCACGAAAGTGTATAAATGTTCCATTTTCTTCACAGCCTCACCAGAATGCTACATATTGACTTTTTAGCAACAGCCATCTGACTGGCATGAAATGGTATTTCATTGTAGTGTTGATTCACATTTCTCTGATTAGTGATGTTGTGCATTTTTTCCTATGTTTGTTAGCTGCACATATATCTTCTTTTGTGAAGTGTCTGTTTACTTTTTTTGGCCCACTTTTTAATGGGCTTATGTGTTTCTTGTTCGATTATTTAAGTTCCTTATAGATTCTGCATACTAGACCATAGCTTGCAAATATTTTTTTCCCATTCTGTAGGTTGTCTGTTTACTCTGTTGCCGGTTTCTTTTGCTATGCAGAAGCTCTTTGGTTTAATTCAGTTCCACTTGTCAACTTTTGTTTTTGTTGCAATCACTATTGAGGACTCAGCCATAAATTATCTTCTGAGGCTAATGTCCAGAATGGTGTTTTCTAGGTTTTCTTCTAGAATTCTTATAGTTTGAGGTCTTATATTTAAATCTCAAGTCCATCTTGAGTTAATTTTTGCATATGGTGATAAGTAGGGGTTCAGTTTTATTCTTCTCATGTAGCTAGTCAGCTATCTCAGTACCATTTACTGAATAGAAAGTCCTTTTCCCATTGCATATTTTTATCAACTTTCTCAAATGCCAGATGGTTGCAGGTGTGTGGCTTTATTTCTGGGTTCTCTATTCTGTTCCATTTGTCTATGTGTCTGTTTTTGTACCAGTTCCATGCTGTTTTGGTTACTGTAGCCTAATAGTAGAGTTTGAAGTCAGGTAACATGATGCCTTCAGCTTTGTTTTTTGTTTTTGCTTTTTGCTCAGGATACATTTGGCTATTTAGACTCTTTTTTGATTCCATATGAATTTTAGAGTATTTTTTTCTAATTCTGTGAAAAATGATGTTGGTAGTTTGATAGGAGTAGTACTGAATCTGTAGGTTGCTGTGAGTAGTGTGACCATTTAACAATATTTAACTGACTTTACTTAACTGACTCTACTCCGCAGTAGAGATGGAAAATACCAGTTAAATTGGAGAATTTTATGCCCTTAATAGATAGAATGTCAAAGTCCCTTTGTTAGTTTTTCAGATTTGGGAATGCTTTATACCTAATATCAACATTATTAGTAGTGATAAAATGTCCAGAATATACTGTACAAACTCATTTAAAATATTACACTTTAATGACAGAGATCTAAGATGGCCGATTACTAGCAGCTCAGGATTGTAGCTCCCAGTGAAAGCACAGAGAACAAGAGGACTCCACACTTTCAGATGAATTTTTGTTGCTCACGGACCAGGATATGTGCAACAGAGGAGCCCCACGGGTCACCAGCGTGACTCTTGTGGCCCGTGTGGCAGTTCTCCTTGCAGAGTAATCGGGACTGGGTTCCCTTCTGGTCGACGTTTGGAGCTCCAGGAAGGCAGAGTCACCCATTCAGCTGATTGCAAAAGGGACTCAAGAGGGAAGACAGACTGGAGATTCCCGGGCAGAAAAGCACCGTGAAGCTTAATGCCACTGTTTTAGCCGGCGCAGTGGGTTGCACAGATTCCAGCACTGGGAACCAACAACTTTGACATCCACTCAGAGACCTAATTTGAAAGTCGGTAATTACAAAGATGACAGGTGGATAAATTTACAATGATGGGATGAAACTAGTGTAGAAAGGCTGAGAATACCTAAAATCAGAATGCTTCTCCCTCTACAGGTGATCACAGTTCCTCATCAACAGAGGAACAAGGCCTGATGGAGAACAAGTGCATTCCATTAACAGAATTAGGCTTCAGAAGGTGGATAATAAGAAACTTCTGTGAGTTAAAAGAACATGTTCTAGCCCAACATAAAGAAACTAAGAACCTTGAAAAAAGATTTGATGAAATCCTAAAGAGAATAGACAATCTAGAGAGGAATATAAGTGAATTAATGAAACTGAAGACTACAATACAAGAACTCCGTGAAGTATGTACAGGTTTTAACAGTTGAATTGATCAAGCAAAAGAAAGGATATCAGAGGTCGAAGACCACCTTAATGGAATGAAACCAGAAAACAAGATTAGAGAAGAAAGAGTAAAAAGGAAAGAGCAAAGTCTCCAAGAAATATGGGACTATGTGAAAAGACCTAATTTACATTTCACAGGTGTACCTGAATGTCATGAAGAGAATCAATCCAAGCTGAAAAATATTCTTCAGGATATTATTCAAGAAAACTTTCATAACCTAGTAAGGCAGGACAATACTCAACTTTGGGTAATACAGAGAACACCACAAAGATATTCCTCAAGTAGAGCAACCTCAAGACACATAATCATTAGATTCACCAGGGTTGAAATAAAGGAGAAAATTCTAAGGCCAACTAGAAAGAAAGGTCAGGTTACCCATAAAGGGAAGCCTGTCAGACTCACAGCAGAAACCCTACAAACTAGAAGAGAGTGGGGGTCAATATTCAATATGCTCAAAGAAAAGAATTTTGAACCCAGAATCTCATATCCAGCCAAATTAAGCTTCATAAATGAAGGAAAAATAAATTTTTTTGCAAACAAGCAAGGACTCAGATTTCATCACCACAAGGCCTGCTTTACAAGAGCTTCTGAAAGAAGCATTACACACAGAAAGGAACAACCAGTATCAGTCATCCCAAACACTTACCAAAAGGTAAAGAGTATCTTCATAATGAAGAATCTATATCAACGAATGGGCAAAATAGCCAGATAGCATTAAATGACAATATTAAACTCACAAATATCAATATTAATCCTAAATTTAAATGTATTAAATACCCTAATCAAAGACACAGACAGGCAAATTGAATAAAAAGTCAAAACCCATTGGTACGCTGTATCCAGATCCATCTCATAAGCAAGGACACACAAAGACTCAAAATAACGGATTGGAGGAAGACTAACCAATCAAATGGAAAGCAAAAAAATAAAAAATAACGTCTCTGACAAAATAGACTTTAATAGTAACAAAGACTAAAAGAAACAAAGAAGGACATTACATAATGGTAAAAGGATCAATGCAACAACAGGAGTCAATGATCATAAATATATATGCACCCAATATGGGAACACCCAGATACATAAGACAAGTTCTTAATGACTTATAAAGAGACTCGGACTCCCACACAATAATAGCGGGAGACTTTGACACCACATTGTTAACATTTAATGGATCAACGAGATAGAAAATTAACAGGGGCATCTATGATTAGAACTCAGACCTGGAACAAGTAAACTCAGTGAATATTTATAGAATTCTTCACCCCAGGTCCACAGAACATACATTTTTCTCAGTATCACATTACACCTATTTTGAAAGTGACCACATAATTGAAAGTAAATCACTCTTCAGCATTTGCATAGCATTTCACAGACTTAAATGAAATATTGGTTGGCTGTTTGTTTGCTATTTTCTTCCCTTATTCCTTCCTGTCTCTGCTGTTAAGCACAATTATCGGCATAAAAGAGGTTTTTAATACCTATTTTTAGATTGCATTCCAGCCTGGGCAATAGAGCAAGACTCCTGTTCTCTCTCTCCCTTTCTCCTTCTCTTTCTTTCTTTCATAAAAAAAAAATTACACTTTATAAATACAAATAATTTGTAGTCATATAAAATGTAGTAAAATAATTCTTGCACATACACTAGCAAAGCAGAAATGTTTAAAACAATTATCATTTATTGAGCACCTACTCTATGCCAGGCGACATATTAAGCAGTGGAGATTTTGGTACTGAACATGAGCAGTTCTTCCATCACAGGGCTGATGGCTTATTTTTGGCAAATATGTTATATTTCATAGTCAGTGATGGGCCATGATGAGAAAGAAGGTTTAATGAATAGAATGCTAAAGTAGATAACAACTTGAGAAACAATCTGTGTTTTTAAAGAGGATACAGTATTTTGATACTTTATTTCTACATATTTCATTTTCAATCTTTCTGATCTCCTTATTTTATGGAAATCAGTAGTAAAACTCTTATGATGATGAACTTTATTTCAAACACATATGGGCAGATATGCATTATGAAATTGAATATTAGAGTTCAGTATTTTTGTCTTTATTCCATTAATTTTATTCACACTTAGCCTCCCCGAGATCCTTTTAATTGTTTGGCAAGAAATTGTATTGGTCCTGATAAATAATAGTTGATCATTATTTATGTTATGATAAACATAATGTACACAATGCACACCAATGTACCAAGCAGTAATATTTTTGCATATATTCCTAATGTGCTTCATTAATGGTCTCCAGTCAGTATTTTTAAGCATTGGCTTGCTCTGAATATTTAAACCACATTCTACATAGAAATGGTCTACTGCTGATATAAAGTGAGATGGGCAATACATACTAAGTATCAGTCTTTTATTGAATTGTTAACCAAAGCCAGCTGGTTAGAATCTCAGAATTCTGTACCTTAGTTAAAATATTTTATATGTGACTTGAACTGGTTTGGGTATTTGTCAATATAGATACTAGTTGGCTTTTTTTTTGTTTGTTTGTTTTCTCTTTTCATTTCTTGCCTTCTGACTCCCTCCCTTCCTTCTTGCTTCCCTCCCTCCCTCCCTTTTTCCTTCCTTCCTTCCTTCCCTCCCTCCCACGCCTTCCTTCCTTCCTTCTCTTTTCTGTCTCATTATCTTCTTTTCTTCTCTGTAGATTACAGTACTTGCCAATGGTTGGTTTCTGTTAGCTTTTTCTCACAACCTCACTACAGAAGAACCTAACCAAATTTTGCTTCACGTGGCAATTTTTATTAGGCAAACAGGCAAAGAAGTAACCATGCAAGTGTTCAGTAAGGTTAAATTATCTCTAGGGCTATGATATTCAGTTTGGAGCACCCATTTTTGCATAAGAAGTTCTTTTGAGATAAACCCAATACTTCTAGAGAGAGGACTTAGTCAACCCTACACCATTCAAAGCTCTTCACTTTCTGACTGAATATATGAACTCCTTAAGAGTTCGCCTCAGGCACCATACTGACAAGTGAGAAGTGAAGAGCTTAATCCATTTTAATTTTCTGTTCATGCAAGACTTTCCTAAAATATGCTATCCTTCCTAACATAGGCCAAAATATGCTGTACTCTCTAGTATCTCCAGTAAACAATGCATGCAAATATAGAATATTGAGGCTGGGTGCAGTAACTCATGCCTGTAATCCCAGCACTTTGGGAGGCCAAAGCAGGCGGATCCTCTGAAGTCAGCAGTTCATGACCAGCCTGGCCAACGTAATGAAACATCATCTCTACTAAAAATACAACAAGAAAAAAATTAGTCAGACGTGGTGGTGGGTACCTGTATTCCAGCTACTCAGGAAGCTGATGCTGAACAATCACTTGAACCCAGGAGAAAGAGGTTTCAGTGAGCTTGGATTGTGCTATTGCACTCCAGCCTGGGCAACAAGAGCAAAACTCCATCAGAAAAAAAAAGGACTTTCTAAACATACTATCAAATACTAGGATTTCCATATCGACTTTAATGTCTTCTACATTAAAAATATGCTGAAAATTCATTCTCTATTAGAAAAATCATATTAGACAATACATAAATGATATGACCAAAAATTAGACATCTAAAAACTACTTATTAGTCAGGATCTAGCAAGAAAATGGAAAATACTTGGATATCAGGACTAGAATAGAGAGATTTGGTTAGCCATGTGATAGAATTGCTGAAGAATCTACAGAAGATAGTGCGGCAACAGCAGGACACCATTCCTGGGCTGGGAGATGAGAAAGCATTTCCGGAACCTGGACGTGGAGGCCACCTCTGGCCTTTTACATGGAAGCTGGAACCATGGAGGAGATATAACCCTTGGTGGAAGAGCCACCTGAGGAGAACAGGAAAGGGAGAAATACTCTTTAATATCTAATTTCAAATCTGATGATTGCCCTGTCAATTTTAGCACTAGTGCTGTGAACACAGATTCCTGTCCTTTCTGATTGGTAGAGTATTGTGTACAATGTCTATCACCACCCACCTTGTAACACTAACCAAACAGACTTGATCTTCCTTTGAAAAATGTAAAATCTCCTTTAAAAGTTTTCATATTTCTACTGCATTTTCTCTTAAAATTTAACTCACATTGGTTAAGAATCCAGAGTGATTCATCTCTCTCTTAATTAAAAATGAAGTATTTCAGTTGATAAAAATATGTAATTTTCTAAATTATAATTTGTATTTTTAAACCAGGGTGTTCAAGAGCAACACTTGGCACTTATGAAATGCTTTACTCTGTGCTGAAAAGAACTTGAAATAACACTTAAATATAGAAGAGACACATTTGCAAGGCTCTCAAGTCACTTTATGAACATTGACATCATGTACTTGTCATCACATAGAGGTACATGGAAATACACAAACAAGCTAAGAGTCTGAGGCTCAGCTTTAAAGGATTGGTCTTTCAATAAAAAGATATAATTTTGGCTTAAGAAGTCAGATATTTAGAAAATAAATGGAAAAGAGAAGAAAATTGTTGATTGTTTCTATTATTAATCTCTAGATTTACAGTAATCCTGACAAGTATATATTACTAAACTCTGCTTCAATTAGTCATAGAAATGATTTTAAATATAAAGGAATGAAGAATTTATAACTGAGGATGCAATCATAATCCTTAGCCATGACAAAAGTTTCACATGCTGATTTATATAAATTGAGACAAATTCACATGCATAATACTGGAATCTTAAAGCACCTCTAAGAACAGCACAATTTGACTTACTAGAAATTTTATATTAATGAAATCTTGTACCTTAGTGATATTTTTATTGCCAAGCAACTCACTAGGTTTTGAACAGTAAATAGGTCAGTCTAGAAAAATACTTTGGAGATTTTTCCTCTCATGATTGATCACTGTACAATACGTTTATTTTGTGTTTCAAGACAGGAAGATGTGTTATTTTTAATTCTAAACACAGTAGAAATGCTACTGTGTCCTTATCATTTGTGTCTCAGTTGGTCTTACCATTGTTGGTTATAATTACTTTTAACTGCTTGAGCTTGAGAGTTTTTATGTTAGAGATGCAATAAATCTGGTTCAACCTTTCTGTAGATGTTACCGCTTGGATTATTCAATGCATGTAAAGGTTAGCTCTAGTAAAACTGGGTTTATTGTCTGTCTACACCTCTGCTATATTATTCAGTGAGTCCCAATTTATGAGACGTTTAAGATACATAATGAATCCAGATTCAAATGAAGCAGAAAAAAAGTGAAGAATATGTAAACTTTATTATGGAAGCAGTCAGGAAAGTAAGAATTGAAACTCTGGGTGGTCTCTTAGAACACATCAAGTATTTTCAATACAGAGGACCACACAGAGAATGAGAAAAACTAAAGGATTTTATTATATTGTTAACAATTTTTTTCAACAAAATTTTTCCAATTGTTAAAATTTATTACCGTGTGTGTGTGTGTGTGTGTGTGTGTGCGTGCGTGTGTGTGTGTGTCTTAGAACTTCTGTGTTGGGAAGTCCCTGGGATTCTTATCAGCAGAAACAAATAAAATACAAAGGGAAAAAAAAGTTTAAACTCCTTGGAAAATTTGAGGTTAGGGAGGATAATTGCATCTGTAACAAATATTCTCCTAGCTTTCTATTTTCATTAGATACTCAAGTTTAAATAAATTCTTATTTTCCTCTTTTGATCTCCCTTTTCTTCAACCTCTACAGGAAGTCACTGCTGTCTGGGGCTGTATCCTTCACAGTATGTGTTCTACCTACTGCTTCTGTGGATTCTCTCCAAAACCAGTTCACAGCCACTTGAAAGGTAATTTAATAAAGCCCATCTTGCCAATAATGTTCAGATTTTCTTCAACACAATTTAATAATCATCCAGAAATTTGTGTTCAATGCTCTCTATAATATTGTCTCATGTACATTACCACATGCTATTCCACCATTTCCTCACCATCTTGTTGTGGCTTTTGTAGTTCAGTGAGTGGAAGGAAATGGAGCTCAACAGCTTTTCCCTGTGACCTTTGCACAGAGCTTTGTTTGGGGCTGCCAGGCTCCCTCCGCCCACTCAGCCCAGCAGGCTGCACTTAACTCACACTACTGGTCTCAATCCCATGCCTGCCATGGCTCCACATTAAGCCGGTGGCTGGACTGGGTATGCCACAAGTGGCTCCCATGTTGGGCGCCAGCAACCAGACAAAAGGGACATGGTGGTGCCCAAAAACTTGAAGATGCCAGAAACCACGAAGCCTGAAGGGATGTTACAGCTTTTGCTAGGAGAGACCCAAGGTGTGAAGCCCCAGGAAATGTTACAGCTCTCTCTTGTTCCTGCCACTGACATCTCAACAAATTGGGGCATGTTATAGCTCACTTGTTCCTGCCACCCACAGCTTAGTGAGTTCCAGGTTCTTGTTCTGCAACCCCAAGGAATAAGGTATGCAGATACTGGAGCTTGAATAGGGTGGGGAAGAATTTTATTGAGCAACAGAAGGAAAGCTCACAGCAGAGAGGGTACCTGAGGGTGGGTAGCCCTCTGTGTGGCTGAGGCTGGTGTTTTTATGGACTCAGAATGGGGGAGGGCATGCTGATTGGTCCATGGATGGGCTTTGGAAAAAGCACCATTCAGTTAGTTAAAAGGCGTCATCCAGAAGGAACCAATCAAGAGAGAGAAGATAAGATGGGGAAAGTTCTCACTCTGATCATGAGCTCTCTCCAGATCTAGTAGGTTGGTTTTCAGGCTTTACCATTCTTTGTCTTGAAGGTCAGGTTTCACTGAGGACCAGTCCCTGTCTGCTTAGGAATTTGTCTCCTGTCACTATCAATCTCAGGTACACTATCACTGCTCTCCATTCCCACAGGGTAATTTCTTTGATGAAAACAGTGTGGCTTCGCGTCAGGTTTGTACAATGACACACAGTTTTACAGCTTAAAATGTGATTTTTCACATCACATATTTAATTCTCACAGTAAGTCTCCATACAATAATACTATGGTTGTAATTATTTTTCATTTTGAATACAAGAAATCTTGCACTCAGTAAGACTAAGCAGTATGCCAAAAGTTTACCTATTAATAAAAAAATACATATTTGATTTTTTTTCAGAGACCTGAAAGCTTTTTAATCCAAATAAGATGCAAAAATATTCAAGTGCAAGCATACAACAAATCCCTTCAACTTGCTAGAAGGACTCAAAGATCATGATCTTCTTTTAATTAACACCTCATCCCAAATATTTAAAGTAAGTACTTATATTTTATAGGCCCCTAAATAAGTTACTATAAAATGAAAGAAACAATAACAATGATTTCATAAGTAGAATTGTTCATTCTAGTTCACTCTAACCTAAAAACAAGCAAGTAAAAATATAAATGGTTTGTTTATATATTAACTCATTATATATTATGTTGTAGTCTATTTCTATTCCTTTCACATAAACTGCAGGAGTCAGAAAACTGTGATGGAGGGCTTTTTTCTTCTTTTATTTTTCTTTCTGACCACCTGTTTTGGTCCTCATTGCATTGTATGACACACATATTTTTTGTTAGGTATTACCCTGTGATCAGAAAAAATGCTAATGAAATATGGCAGAAGCAGCCTAAGGCCTGTTTCTCATCTGAAATGTGCTGGATTGCAGACTCTTATTTATCCTGATGAATTGACAGTAGAACTCCAGAGAGGTAGTTCAATTTTCTGCCCTAGACAGATACTGTGAATATTAACCCCTCAAAATTGTTTTCCTGAAGGATGGCACATATCATGGCTTTACAAGATAAACACACCCACCCTCCCCTCTCTTTTTTAGGCTTTTAATTCTTTTGTTGTTGTTGTTGTTGCTTTTTTCAATGAAAGAAAAATATTTTAAATCTGCCTTTCTCTTTGCAATTATAAAGAGGTGATGCATTCAGAATGCAGTGCTGTATCAAGAAGTAGTTCTTGTCATCTTGTCATTCAAATATGATAACACAATCAATCCATAAAGAACTGTAGAAGGACCTAGGTCTGGGAATGATTGTGGGCATTTGTTATCATTTTCCTTTTAAATTATCAGTAGGGAAAGTTCCTTGACTAAGCAGCTCCAAGTTACTATTTTAATATGCTGTGCTAGGGTCTCCCAGTGACCTCCAAGCACGTGATGGTGCCGTGTTGACACCAAACGAGAGAGCACTAACTTAAGCTGCAGGAGTGCCACATTCAGTGCTCTCAGATGGCACATTGCCAACTGCCTTTCACAAAATTTGATCCCCGTCACAAAATGCCTACAGTAGAAACATTACGCACTGCAGAGTGAGATTATAACTAAGCAATAAATGCAGATAGTATTTTCTTTACAAGTCCCCAGATTTTAATCCTATTGAGTTAGAACAGCATCATGAAAAATGCCACAGGCCTAAAAAGCTAAAAAGGATGAGCTGATTGCTCATAAAAATTATCCAGAAGTGAGGGTCTTCCTTTATCCAGCGCTTTTAAACTATTTATTATTCCTGTATTAAATGTTGCTTTATGGAGGGAAAGAAAAGCAGGAAGATGGTTACTTCCAAAGATTCATGGTAATTGGGGCTGAACTAAAACATAAGGACACAATGGGCATATGAATAATTTAGTATTATGGAAAAGCTACTGATGTATCTATGCTTTAAAATTATATTAATTATTTGGTTAACATTTATTTAAACAACTGAATGTTTGGGGAAGTTTTGCTGAAAGTGGTATGGCAAAACTCACTCTATTAGGTTAAGTTCAGTTCTGGCCTGAAAATCATCTGCCCATTAGCCAGACCCTTCCACCCCCAGGTCTTCTCTGACATAAATTTTGGGGATCTCATTTCTTTTTCAAAGGATCTGTCAGTATTTTATCCTCAAATGCATACAATTTTCTCCATAGAATTTCTGGTAAATATAATTTTTGCATTTGTATTTAGTATTTTTCCAATAATATTTTAGTATTGAAGTGATATACTTAGGTCCTCACCTAGTGGGACCTGGAAAGTACCCTGATGCTTCTACCATCACTTCCACAACTACCACCCAAACCACAACCATTACCACATTACCATGAGGGCAACGCAGTCACTGACATCCCCATCACCATCAGAATCACTGCCATGCTAGCACCATATGAATTGTTAGTTTAAGTTCAGCCTAAAACTACCTCTTTACATTTTTTTTCAGTCTTGCTCTTTTGCCCAGGCTGGAGTGCAGTGGTGCAATGTCAACTCACCGCAACCTCCACCTCCTGGGTTCAAGCAATTCTCCTTTCTTAGTCTCCTAAATAGCTGGGATTACAGGTGCACACCACCATGGCTGGCTAATTTTTTTGTGTATTTTTAGTAGAGACAGAGTTTCACCATGTTGATCAAGCTGGTGTCGAACTCTTGACCTTGTGATCCACCCTTCTTGGCCTCCCAAAGTGCTGGGATTACATGCGTGAGCCACTGCACCTGGCCCTCTTTACATATTTTAAGTTTAGCTTAAAGGTTTCTCTTGACAGAGTGACTGTAATCTAACTATATGTACAAACAGATTGCAGCCCAGTTTTCTGGCAGCCACCAAGTTTCAGCCAATCAAGGGTGGCCAACTGTTTAAACTATGTTCACATAGGCAAATGCTGAGAAATAGCCAATCAAGCTGTTTTTGTGCCTTGTTTCCCTTTTTCTGTTCATAAACTTTCTTCCACCAGACAGCTGTGCTAGAGCGTCTTTGAATCTATTCCGGTTCAGGGGCTGCCAGATTCATGAATCATTCTTTGCTCAATTAAACTGTCAAATTTAATTTGTCCAAGGTGTTTTTTCTTTTCAAACAGCATCTATAAAACAAGTTGCAAACAAAATTGTATAGATAAGTGCTTCTCGAACTTCAATGAGCAATGATTATCAGAGTATCTTATTAAAACACAAATTCTGATTTATTAGATTCAGATCAAGAGTCTGCATTTATAACATGCTTCCAGAGAATGCCAGTGCTGCTGTTATACAGACCAATCTTTGAAGGGCAAGGCTTGTGCTTGATTTTATACAAAGATAATCACGAAGACTGTGATTATCTATGAGTAACCAACAACTGTATTAGAAATCTCTCTTAAACATATCTAGTGTGTATCAATGTTAACTTACACACAAGATCAATTAGAGGTAATGAATCCTATCCTTTAAATAGCAAATCAATTAATGTTTAAAATATGAGTCTCTTAAAAATATGTTAACCTAAAATCATTCATGGACACAGCTTTTTGCTTAAGGTGGTATACTTAAGTAAAACAAGAACACGTACCAATAAAGACAACAATGTATAAGGGGTATAGACATAAGAATTACATAAAAATATTAAATTAATCCAGGAATCTATCATCAGACAAATATATTTCAAAAATAGATAGAAATTATGCACATTACATTTGGAGAGGTCTTAGGAAGACTAGCTTGAGATTTTGCCAGTTTATTTAAGTTCTAGTGTCTTGAATTTGAGTCCCTAAACACTGTTTCATAACTTCTCTTTGAGACAAGTAGTTTTTACATAGAAGTAAGTCTAGGAGAGAGCTTGACGTAGATTTGAGATTTTGGCTGCTGATGTCTGAGATGCAGCATTCTATGTTTTTTCTTTTTCTTTTTTTCTTTTTTTTTTGGGGGGGGGGACGGAGTCTTGCTCTGTTGCCCAGGTTGAAGTGTGATGCACTAACTTTTATACTGTAATTTTTCCCTCCTGCCCTTTCAAACATACAGAACTCAACAATATTCCTCAATGAATTTGTGAGTTAGAACTCAAAGGTTCTAGCTATTTTATTGATCTAATTGTGATGTAGATGAGGATGAGCAAATATGTGTAATTCTTATAGTGGAACATCTTATTCTTATTAGCCCTCTAAGCTTCCTATTCATTTTCATCCCCTACCATGGCAATCTATAATTTTCTTTTACCTAATTATTTCAATTTCTGCACCTACTTGCAAAGTTCATTTACACAATTATGAAGATACATTATCTCCATCCTGTTTCTAGCTCTTATTTGTGAATGGACAACTCTCAGATGTAGTTACTAAGCCTTTAGACCTCTGTGTTTCACATATTCTTCACTATTTGTGGCATGAACCTGAATTACAATTTCTGAATGGTCGGTAGCCTTCACTTCCTAGCTGCAGGCAGAACAAATGTGCTTGTTCCCAAAAGAGGTAATCAGAAGTTATCCTCCTCCTGGGACAAAAGAAAATCAAGTAAGATTATTTAGTTCTGTTTTAAGTGCCAGTGAGCTGGTTCAGACAAGAGAAGCATGCTGTGAGGTTTCCATCTAACTCTTCCAACAGATGTGTTCAATCCCAGTACATTTCAGCACATTTAGATGTAAAAATAGAGACTAATTTTTTTTGCGTAAACAGTGCTTTGTATGCCATGAATAATCATTTGCATACAATTGTACATTTCAAGTGTATTGTGTGTTTTTAATAAAGAAAGAACACAAAGATCACATGATTCAAATGGAGATTATTTTTCATCTAATTGTATCTAATGTGTTGCTGGCAATCTTATAGCAAATGAATACTTGTCAAAGCTAAGCAAGGTTGCAAGAATTTCCCTGGCATCTTTGTAAATATGACAACTGTCTCAATTATTAAATGAGAGGATGCTCTGGCTTTAGTGATTATAGCTGTGCATCAGGTAGAAGATTAATAAAAAGTGAGTTTATCATTATTGAGTAATAATAAGGTGGGCCTGTTTGTTTCATTTTCATATACATGATGATCTTATTATGAAGATTGTGTCTCTTATATCTACGTTTTATGAAAAAATCCTATTCTTAATATTAGGCATTATTTGGATTAAATTGCTGTGTCATATATGCAAGTAGTATTTGTAGTCAGTTTCTGTAGCTTGAATAAAAAGATAATTTCTAGCCCCTTGAATACTTTATAGATGACATAATTTTTAAATAATGTTTTGATCTTTTTTGTTAATTATAAAAAACACTGAGTTCCAGGTGCTCCTTAAGTAACAAGAGGAAAGGAAAGATCTGCACACTCAGAACACATGCTAAAAGAAGCCAAGCCAACAATCAGACCATTATTTCATTTCTACTCCACACTGTGCACTTAGCCCACGCTCCTACAACCAAATGCTTCATGGTGTTTCTATGGCAAGGAATGTGTCAAGATTTGGGAATGAAAAAGACATAAATCCAAATAAATAAAAATCACAGTTTTAATTTACTTACGGATTTATGGTTTTGTTTATTGTTTCAATAAGGTTCAAGCATGAGACCTTTCCACTGGTTTGCTGTCATGTTCTTCCCAAGTCTGCTTAAGCCTGATTTAAGAAGATGTCTACATACAATGTTTGCTTATCTCTCTATGGTAAGATCGTGGTTATCTTTGAGTTGTTATTGAAAAGCATTATACAATTTTAATATTTACTTGACTGTCTATCTATACCCACATTGTATATATATGTTTATCTACATATATGTCTATATATCCAATGTATTGTTTACTTCTTATCTTTCCTTCATGATCACTAATTGCCTCTAAGAAATATAAATAAAACACTACTATTGGTGAATGTATTTTCGGATAAAACTTGGTACTCACAGTATCTTTGACAAAAAAAATCTTTGCACTGTTCCCTATTTACTCATCTTCAATATACTCCATTTGTTTTTATGAACAAATACGTGGCTTCTCTTGATTTAAAGTTTGCCTGCTTTTTTTGATTTTGTAATAGCCTACCCACATCTCAACAATTGTTTGCCCCTTTACAGAAAAAAAAAATATTATTAGCATTTACAAACAGCTGTCACAATATTACATATTTATTTGTGAACTTGCTTTTCTTCCTTCTCACAACATGAGTTCTACAAGTCCAGAGACTTTGCCCAGCATGTTTACTACTTTTGAACCAGGGCATATATATCTATGGAATGATTTATTAACAGAATAAATACCTACATGCAGCCATTCAACAAATATTTTTGAGCAATTGCTATCTAGCAGCTTTGTCTTAGACCCTACAGATAAAAAGGTAAGGAGAGAAAAGTCATGTTAGTCCCCTTCAACTCTAATGGGGCTAATGGGGAAAACAGATGACTGCACAGGTAGTTTGAAATGCAATGTTATAAGTGGTTTAACGGAGGAAGAACAAAGTAAAAAAAAATTATAGGAGGGACTCTTTACCTATTAAGGGTGGATTGATATTGATGCTCTGGTGGAAGATAGACCTTAAAAAGACCTGAAAGATAAGGAGGAAAGAGAGTGATGGAAATGGGGTTTTCCAGACAGAGGAAACAAACTTTAAAGACATATGAAGATGGGAGTTGCATGATGATGTTATAAGCAAGTGCCCAGTGGATAAGGGAAGTGAAAATTCATCCAGACTGACAGGACCATTGTGATGTCTGCAGCAGTTAAAAGCTCTTGAAGGGGCATTCAATGCTCTTCTTGGAGGTCAAGGCTTTTCATATGTCGTAAAAGGCCTCCAGGATGCTTTATGCAGATGTTTTCCAGATCTGGGAACAGGATGACTTTAGACAACTTGAAAGGCCATTAAATGTACAACAAACAGAAATAAACATTGTTTCAGAGTGAATTTAGCCTACCTCTTGAAATTTCCTACATTAGAAGGTCACAGAATCAAATTTGATGTCTGGACAATTTAAAGATCTGAGTAGTTTATTTCATTACTCATTAATAATGTTTGCATTTTTGTTTTAAGAGTAATCATTTATCATATTTCAGTGAAATAAACCAATTGCCACTAAAATGAAGAGTTCCCTGCCCTCAGCTCATGATGCAATTGATATTAAGGGTTAGAAAATAATTGAAGCAATGATGTTGGCAATAGAAAACCTAACAATCTGCGGCTTCCACTCTCAACTAAAACAAATTCTGGTGAAGATGTTTCTGGGTTTTGTTGTTGTTGTTGCTAGTTTTGTTTTTCTTAGCAACAAGAAAATGTACCTCTTTCTGGTGCACAATAAGTAATTCTCTTAAGATGTGTTTGCTTATCTGAGTACTGTATCTGCCTTTCCTCCTGCTTAGATCTCACTCATCTATTCAGATAACATTGACCGTTCACTAAGGACCCATTAGATACCAGACAAAGAATGAAGCAGTGAAAGGGTAGCCAATTAGTAAGACACAATTCCAAACAGAAAGATGTTTCAAAATTATATTATACTATGTTCCCTTTACAAAGATTTACAATGCACATTATTTTCATAATAATTCTGAGTTTATAGTAATGTACTATTTTTAACTGTGTTTAACCACCATGCTTTATTAAATTGCAGAATTATTTCTCAAGTGACACCTGTTTAATTTCTATGGAATGCTAGAATTTGAAAAACAAATTTAAAAAAAAATCTATTCTGATGGGATAGTATACCAGCCTTCATTATTTTTTAGAGAATTTATCAGTATCTTGAGGATAGAGATAGAAGACCTCTATCTGTTTATTGTTCTTTCTCATTGGAAATGAAGAGAAACGTTCTTTACATTATTCTTGATGATATTTTCAATTGAATACGGCTTGTGTGTGACAGATTGAAGAAATAAAAAAGAAGTTTATTTAAATTCATTTAAATGAGGGTAGTGTGACAAATTACTGTTTTCTATTTTCATAGCAATGACATTAGTATGATTTCTTGAACTCATGTAGCCATTTACTTCTTAATATTTGTGAAACAACCTTGTTTTGCCATTCATAGACAAAATATTCTTAGTAAGATGCTGAATGATGATTCCCCTTAATGTAGCATCTTTTACTCCCTAACAAGCTAGTTGTTCCAACCTTAGTAGTCACCTTGGCTCTTGAACCATAACTTAGCAAGGCCACTTAGGTTTCAGTACTTTTATTTTTGCTTCTCTGTCATTAAAATGTAGGTCCTGTTTATTCTTGAGAGGTTGGGGAGATGAATAAAAAACAAAAAAACCTAATTTAAAACATGTGCAAAAGACTTGCAAAGACGTTTTTCTAAAGATGTACAAATGACCAATAAGCATATAAAAGGATCCTCAACATCATTAATCATTAGGGAAATGCAAATCAAAATCACAATGAGATACCACTTTACACCAATTAGGGTGGCTATTAGCAAACAAAAACAGAAAATCACATGTTGGTGGAGAAATTGCAACCAGTACTCATTACTGATAGAAATGTAAGATGATGCATCCACTATGGAAAACAGTATTGTACTTCCTTAAAAAGTAAATACAGAACTAGCATATAATCCAGCATATCCACTTCTAAGCATATGTCAAAAATTTGAAAGTAAGACCATTCAAAATGTTACTTGAATACTCACATTTGTAGCACCATTATTCACACTAACCAAAAGGCAGGAGCAACACAAGTGTCCATAGATGGTTGAATAGATAAATAAAATGTGTTATATATATGTCATGAAATGTTATTCAGTCTTACAGAAAAGGAAGTTCTGACACATGCTATTATATGGATGAAACATGAAGACATTATGCTAAGTGAAAAGGATTAAAAATTAACTTAAAAATGATTAAAATGGTAATTTTTATTTCACATTTTTTCCTCAATAAAGAATGAATGAAGTAATGAATGAATGAATTAATTAATAATTTAGGCTTTGTGTTGCCTATTTCACTTTTAAGGGACATGGAAATAATCTATAAAAGAAGAGGAAAAAAGAACACTGCAATGTTGTTGTTCTCAGGCAGCAGGAAATAAAATAGCACGGAATGTGCCCTCAGAAATTTTATTAAATGATAACGGATTATCTAAAACTAATGATAACTGGCTGGTCATGGTGGCTCACGCCTGTGGTCCCAGCACTTTGGAAGACCAAGGTGGGCAGATCACTTGACGTCAGGAGTTCAAGACCAGCCTGAGCCTGCCAACATGATGAAACCCCGTCATTACTAAAAATAAAAAAATCAGACAGGCATGGTGGCAGACAACTGTAATTCCAGCTACTTGGGAGACTGAGGCAGGAGAATCACTTGCATCCAGGAAGTGGAGGTTGCAGTGAGCCATGATCGTGCCACTGCACTCCAGCCCTGGAAACTTAGTGAGATTCTGTCTCAAATATAAAATAAAATAAAAATCATTAAAATAATTGCAACAACAAATAAAAAAGACAGTATTACTTAATTTTATTTATATATTGTTCCTAAGAGAGCTCTGAACCTGAAATGTGCTTTCTCTTTTGGGGAATTTCCAATAACCAGCTGAGATATTTTGTGAGTGGTCATCAAAACATTAAGAGACACCTTGATCATTTGATGATCCAGATTTTTTAGTACGATTCGATGCTTGTTCATGCACCATATAAATGCCGTTCCTCTCACTCCAGTGACAACTGGCTCACTTATACAAAAACTGATTTTGTCTAGCTTTCTCTTTTTATAAATATTTTATAAATATTGATTAATAAAACAGAAAACTGTAGCCAGGAAACTTCAGTAACTAAGTACCTTAAAGTTGTCTGGCCAGAAATGGCAAAACCTGAGATCACATTCTCGTTTTTCTGATTAGTAATATCATTTTTTTTTTTTTACCATATCAGTTAACTCAGGCCTTAAGTAAGCCATTGTTTTTGGCTATAAAAGTGTCCTGCTTGTCCTACAGTATCTGTGACTCAAAGTACAAATTGAAGCAGTTTAAATAAATTAACTGACGTTACTTTAGGGAGGTAACATGTGTCTCAACTACTTGCTTTTAAATATTTTAAAAGAAGTCTTTGAAATCTTTCATATTGTGAGACAAAGAATACTGCCAACACCTTGTCTCTTTGTTCCTATAAAGAGATTTTCACAATGCGCCTATTCGTCTAGCTAAAATGAATCATTCAGTTCAGAGTAACTATACATATGAAGAAACTAAAAGACATTTAGTAGTGCTTTATTAAATCTACTGAAAACATTGTCATTTTTAATGACAAAGTTGAGAAGACAGTATTTAAAGTACAGTACCAGTCTTTTATATGCTTGGGACTTCAAGAGAGTTGTGAAAGTCGCTGATAATGTATCTCAGGGGTGAATTACTAGTATCTCATGCCAGTTCAGCAGAGTAACACTCTGGAAATGTCCCATTCAGTTGGGTTTCTCTCTCTTCTGCTTTTTGGGTAGCTTGCTTTTGTCTGAGTCCCTTCTTTTTCCACAGGTTTCATCTAGTAGTCTGTGGGCTTGTCTGGGATTCATCAGAAGAATTCATCATTCTTTACTTTTCTTTCCGAGGTTTCTTGTCCTTAGATGTTTCTCTGAAGGCAGACAAAGAACTGAACCTCTGATTAGCTAGTTAAGAGCAAACGGAGCAGTTACAGAGAGCAGGGTGCTGAGGGGGACCCTGCCAAACCCCCCCATCCCCTGTGACTCTTGGGTGTAGGGAATCCTGGCTTTGTTTCTCTTCCCGGAGGTCTAGCTGTTGCATGGGTTGGAATAAGGTTCCAGGGCAACTGAAGGCATCTGACCAAGGCCACACCTTAGCCGTGCCTGAAGGCCCCTTAACTGGCTCCAGTCCACGACCACCCACTAGGGTTTCAGCCAAGACCCCTGGACTTTTCTACGCCATTTTCCCTCCTTCTTTCATGGATTGTAGTAGCTCCTATCTCTTATTTTATAATGTTAAGAGTGTTGTTGCAGACTAAAAAGATATTACTGGGTAGGATGAGTACTCCGCCCAGTCATCAAAAATGTAATTTATAACGATGTGGTTTTCATCTATTCTGAGAAACAGGGAGTATGCAGCAGTTAAGAGACTTTTTTTCCCCCCTGTTGAAAAAACAATTTGCATAGAGCAAGAGCCTTTTTCCCCTAGGCACCATTCCCTCCCTACACTAAAGCAGTTTTTTTTTCTCTTTTTTCCACCATGTCAGGATTTCACATAGCCCTGCAAATACTGGGGGTTTTTCAACATGAGAAGTGTTTTTTTTTTTTTTTCTTCTAGGAAGCATCTCACTAGGCTAGGTCTCCAATTCATGGGACTTCTTTTGCCTCCTTTGTTTGAGAAGGGCCTGGTTTCACAGCTTCTCTTTAGCACTCTGTTTATAGTAGGGAAGCAATGGAGGAGCAGCCCCATAGGCTGCTGGCTGTAAATTTGGCAAGGGCTCTCTGAGACTTAATTTAAATGAACTCCTGCACAACCCTGAGGTACCATTTACCACAAACTCAATTTCAAGATTCGGTTGAAACCCTAGAAAGGAAAACTAGATGTGAGTTATCCAAAGACAGGCAACAATGGCAGTCAAGGGGCAGAGCACAGGTGGGCAGGACTAATTCCTGCTTATTAGGCCCCCTCCTTCATGGAAGGAGGCCATACTTATATTCATGGCGTAGACGAGGTCTACAGACTTCAAAGGTTACTGACAGCAGAGGTAATAGGGAGCAGGTAGGGGAGTATGAATGATTCCTACCATCTAGGCCCCACTGCTCTATGGGTGAAGGTCACACTGGAATCCATGGGCAGTACCTGAGTAGGTTGCTGGGACTTGGGGATAAAACGATGGAAGATGAAAAGGGGATTCCCTTTCTTTCTGTCCCTCATACATCCTGTGTTTTCACTGAAAGAGAGAAAGGAACTAAGAGACGCATCTTTTCCTTGCTATCAGATGGGTAACCAACTATCTTCAGTCTAGATTCCTCTGGAGTGTATCCTGAATCATTGGGACTGCTTTGACCCTCAGACTCTGGAGAAAAAAACAATACCTCATAGCTCTTTGAACATGAGTTTGGCCAAATTGTAATTTGCGGAAGTGACTGGCTTGGCCTCAGGAAGGCATTTGACACTATCCTGCAGCTGGACGTTTGCTGCAAATTGGAGAGCAGATGGTAGGTCACCAATGTTCAGGCTTTCTTTGCCTTGCAGAGTAACTCAGACCTTTGCCGACATTGTGGGATTAATCCAGCCCTCATATTGGCCATCTAAGGAGAGGCTGCAAGGGGCAATGCCAACTAGAGAAGCCCCAGAGCCACCTCCAGCAGGAGAGCCAACTCCTGTTGCCCCTGCTACTGCACGTCCACCCCATCCTTCCTATCCAGTTTCTCTCTCTCACTTTCCCTCTTCTAAAAGTCCTCATTTTAGACAGATCCCAGTCTTACTCCTGCCCCTAAAACAGATGTCTGGTGAATATGGCCCCAGTAAGGTGCAGGCCCCCTTCGTTTACTGAACTTAAGCCAAATTACTGGCATTTGGCAAATTTTCACCTGACCCTGACAGGTATAGAGAGGCTTTCCAGAATTTAACTCAAGTATTTGAACTTTCCTGGAAAGAAGTTATGTTACCTTTGAATCAAACTCTGACTGACACTGATAATCAGGCTACCTTGCAAGTGGCAGAGAGATTTGGGGATGAGCTTTGTATCTCATATAGCGTCAGGGAAGAAGATGAGCCTTATCCAATTGGAAGAGTAGCAGTACCATTAGAGGACCCTAAATGGGATCCTGATGATGAAATGGAATGGAATAGGAAACACATTCAGCTGTGTATAATGGAGAACTTACAAAGGACTAGAACTAAGCATCTCAACCCCTCCAAACTATGCATGATAGTCCCGGGATTTAATGAAAATCCCACTGCTTTCTGGGAAAGACTAAGAGGGGCCTTGGTAAAGCACACCTGTCAATCTCCGACAACTAATCCTAAATGATAAATTTGTTACTCAGGCAGCCCTTGATATCAGGAGGAAGATGCAGAAACAGGTCATGAGACATGATAGTATGTAATAGTCTGTTCTAACTCTGCTATGAAGAAACAATCAAGACTGGGTAATTTATAAAGTAAAGAGTTTTCATTGACTCACAGCCCTGCATGGCCAGGGAGGCCTCAGAAAACATACAATTATGGTGGAAGGCACCTCTTCACAGGGTGGCAGGAGAGAGAATGAGTGACCAGGGAAAAGAGAGGCCCCTTATAAAACCACCAGATCTCATGAATACTCAGTCATTATCACAAGCATGGGATGGGGGAAACTGCCTCATGATTCAATTATCTCCACCTGGGCCCTCCCATGAGATATGGGGATTATGGATTCAAGATGAGATTTGGTTGGGAACACAGTCAAACCATATTATTCTGCCCCTGGTCCCTCCCAGATCTCATGTTCTTTCAATTCAAAACACAATTATGCCCTTCCAACAGTCCCCCAAATTCTTACCTCATTCCAGCATTAACTCAAAGTTCAAATCCAAAGACTCATCTAAGAAAAGGCAAGTCCCTTTTACCTGTGAGCCTGTAAAATCAAAAGTAAATTAGCTACTTCTTAGATACAATGAAGACACAGCATTGGGTAAATATACCCATTTAAAATGGGAGAAATTAGGCCGGGTGCGGTGGCTCAAGCCTGTAATCCCAGCACTTTGGGAGGCTGAGGCGGGTGGATCATGAGGTCAAGATATCGAGACCATCCCGGTTAACATGGTGAAACCCTGTCTCTACTAAAGATACAAAAAATTAGCTGGGCATGGTGGCGTGTGCCTGTAATCCCAGCTACTCAGGAGGTTGAGGCAGGAGAATTGCCTGAACCCAGGAGGCGGAGGTTGTGGTGAGCTGAGATTGTGCCATTTGCACTCCAGCCTGGGTAACAAGACCGAAACTCTGTCTCAAAAAAAAAAAAAAAAAAAAAAAAAGGGAGAAATTACCAAAACAAAGAGGCTACAGGTGCCATGCAAGTCTGAAATACAATAGGGCAGTCAATAAAACTTAAAGTTTCAAAATGATCTTCTTTGCCTCCATATCTCACATCCAGGGCATGCTGATGCAAGAGATAAGCCCCCATGTTCCTGGAAAGTTCTGGCCCTGTGACTTAGTGGTATACAGCCTCCTCCCGGCTGCTTTCACAAGCTGGCACTAAGTATCTGTGACGTTTTCAGATCTACAGTGCAAGCTGTCAGTGGATCTGTAATTCTGGGGTCTGGAGGATGGTGGCTCTCTTCTTACAGCTCCACTAAGCAGTGCCCCAGTGGGGACATTGTGTGGGAGCTGTAACCCCACATTTTTCTTCTGCACTGCCCTAGCAGAGGTTCCACATGAGGTTCCACATGAGGGCTCTGTCCCTGCAGCAAACTTCTGTCTGTGCACCCGGGCATTTCCAAAAATCCTCTGAAATCTAGGCAGAGGTTCCCAAACCTCAGTTCTTGACTTTTGTGCACTTGAAGGCCCAACACCACATGTAAGCACCAAGGCCTGGGGCTTGCAGCTTGTGAAGCAACAGCCTGAGTTGACTGTTGACCCCTTTTAGCCACAGCTGGAGCTGAAGCAGCTGGGATGCAGGGCACCAGGTTTTGAGGCTGCACTAGGCAGGGGTCCCTCGGCTAGGCCCACAAAACCATTTTTGCCTCCTAGACCTCAAGACCTGTGATAGGAGGTGCTGCTGCAAAGGTCTCTGTCATACACTGGAGATGTTTCCTCATTGTCTTGGTGATTAACATTTGGCTCATTGTAACTTATGTGAATTTCTGTAGCAGGCTTGAATTTCTCCCTAGAAAATGGGTTTTTATTTTCTATCTCACAGTCAGGCTACATATTTTCCAAACTTTTATGCTATGCTTCCCCTTGAATGCTTTGCAACTTAGAAATTTCTTCCACCAGACATCCTGAGTCATCTCTCTCAAGTTCAAAGTTTCACAAATCTCTAGGGCAGGGGCAAAATGTTGCAGTCTCCTTGCACAGCAAGAGTCACTTTTACCCCTGTTCCCAACAATGTCTCCATCTGAGACCACCTCAGCCTGAGCTTCATTGTTCAAACCATTCAATAAATCTTCAGGGAGTTTCAAACTTTTCCACGTTTCTGTCTTTTTCTGAGCCCTACAAGCTATTCCAACCTCCACCTGTTACTTAGTTCCAAAGTTGCTTTCACATTTTTAGTATCTTTACAGCATCACCCTACTCTTTGAGTTACCAATTTACCACTATATTAATCTATTCTCATGCTGCCATGAAGAAATACCTGTGACTGGGTAATTTATAAAGGAAACAGTTTTGATTGACTCACAGTTTTACATGGCCAGGGAGGCCTCAGGAAACTTACAATCATGGTAGAAGTCCTCTTCACAGGGTGGCAGGGGAAAGAATGAGTTCCTAGCAAAGGAAGAAGCCCCTTATAAAACCATCAGATTTTGTGAGATAGTTCTCACAAGAACAGAATGGTGTAAACGACCCCCATGATTCAATTATCTCGACCTGGTCTCTCCCATGATGTGGGGATTATGGAAACTACAATTCAAGATGAAATTTGGGTGCAAACTCAGCAAAACCATATCATAGTACTTTAGAGAGCCTCCTGAAAGTGGCAACTTTGGCATTTTACAACAGAGATAGGGAGGAGGCCCAGGAGAGAAAGAAGTACACTAGAAAAAGGTAGAGGCATTATGGTTACCTTTCAGGCCTGCAAACCCCAGAATCGCCAGGATGTACCTGTTAACTGCTATGAATGTGGCAAGTCAGGACATTTTACAAAGGACTGTCCAGACAGCATGAGGAAGCCACCTCTGCCCTGTCTAATCTGAAATGGGGACCACCAGAGAGTGGACTGTCTGTGGAGATGCAGGTCACAAATCCTATGGGTCCCAGGCCCCTCTTCCCCACTTTGGTGGTCCAGACCACCATTACCATACAGGAGCTCTGGGTGAGTCTGAATATCAGAGGTAGGAAAGTGAACCTCTTTCTGGACACTGAAGCAGGACTTTCAGTTCTCCTCTCCCCGTCCTCTCTTATGACCGTGAGTGGTGTCTCAGAAAGGCTTTTAACCTGATATTTTTCCTAATTTCTTAGTTGTAGCTGGAGAGACCTCTTGTTTACCCACGGCTTTATAATCATGCCTGAAAGCCCAAATTCTCTGCTGGGCAGGGATACTCTGGTCCGTATGGGAACCACCATCCTGATGACTCCAGGACGAATTATTTGTCTCCCCCTAGTGGACACAAATATTAACCCGGTAGTTAGGAAAACTCAAGGGAAAATTGGCTGAACCACAACTGCCAAGCCAGTCTGGATCCACCTTTACCAGAGACATAACCAGAGACGATATCCCCTGAAACCAGAAGTTAGGAAAGGACTAACTTCTTTTCATAACCAGAGACAATCTCCCCTGAAACAAGAAGTTAGAAAAGGACTAGAAAGGACTGAAAGTTAGGAAAGGACTTGATAACTTGAGTATTCAAGGTCTCCTCAAACCCTGCAACAGCCCTTTTAATACCCCAGTATTGGGGGTATGAGAACCCGATGAGGAATAGAAACTGGTCCAGGATTTCTGCCTTGTTAATGCAGCTGTGGTTTCAATTCACCTGGTGATGTCCAATCTGGATAGCTTGCTGTTATGGTTTGGCTGGGTCCCCATCCAAATCTCATCTTGAATTTAACTCCCACAATTCCCATGTGTCATGGGAGGAACCTGGTGGGAAGTGATTGAATTATAGCAGCAAGTCTTTCTTGCACTGTTCTCATGATAGTGAATGAGTCTCATGAGACCTGATACTGTTACAAAACAGGAGTTTGCCTACACAAGTTCTCACTTTGCCTGCTGCCATCTACGTAAGATGTGACTTGCGCTTCCTTGCCTTCCACCATGATTGTGAGGCTTCCACAGCCATGTGGAACTGTAAGTCCAATTAAACCTTTTTCTTTTGTAAATTGACCAGTCTTGGGTATGTCTTTATCAGCATTGTTAAAACAAACTAATATACCTGCTAAGTCAAATTCCTGAGGAAACTAAGTGGTTCATAGTCCTGGACCTAAAGAACACCTTTTTCTACGTACTGTTGCACTCTGACTTCTAATATTTGTTTGCATTTGAGAATCCATCCAAACAGACTACCCAGCTAACCTGGAAGGTGTTACCTCAGAGATTCCAAAGTAGCCCCCACCTGTTTGGGCAGACATTGTCCAAAGACCTCTCTGAGTTTCTTTATTCTCAGGTTAAAGTTTTACAATATGTAGATGACATTCTCCTCTGTGCCACAATTGAGGAAATATCTCAGGAGGGCAGTAAGGCTCTTAATTATCTGGCTAACAGAATATATAAGGTCTCAAAATCTAAGGCTCAGCTTTGTCAGACTTCAGTGAAATATCTAGATCTAGTCTTGACAGACAGGACCAGGACTTTGAATAAATAAAAGATTAAACCAATCTTCTCCTTTCCCCTCCCCAAAGCCTTCAAGCAACTAAGGGGATTATTGAGCATTAGAGGATTCTGCAGACTACGGATACCTGGATGTGGTAAAATAGCTCAACCCTTATATCACCTAATAAAGAAGACTCAGGCAGCTAAAACTCACTTCCTTATTTGAGAACCAAAGGGTAAAAACACATTGGACCAAAAAAAACAAGGCTTGCTTGAGTCACCAGCCCTTAGTCTTCCCACAGGGAAAATGTTTAATCTTCATGTGTCAGAAAGGAAGGGAATGACCCTGGGAGTTCTAACCCAGGCCCAAGGTCCAGCCCTGCAACCTGTAGGCACCTAAGCAAGGAACTTGATTTAGTAGCTAAAGAATGGCTGGCCTGCCTCCAGGAAGTTGTAGCAGTAGCCTTGCTGGTACCAGAGGCTACTAAATTAATTGTGGGAAATATGCATTTATACCCCACATAATGTGTCAGGACTGCTGTGTTACAAGGGGAGCCTCTAGTTAATGAGCAACCACTTTCTCAAATATCAAGCTCTGCTATTAGAGGGATCTTCAGTCCAGTTAAGAACCTGTTCTTCTTCAAGTCTAGCCACCTTCCTCCCAGAGGAAGCTGGGGAGCTTGAACATGACTACAAACAGATAATAATGTAAACCTATGTGGCCATAGATGACCTCAAGGAGATCCCCTAAGAGAACCAAGCAGGGTACGCAATAGTTACCCTAAATGATGTGGTTGAGAATGCATCTCTCTCCTTGGGCACAAAGCCTCAACTAACTGAGCTAATTGCCCTTGTGGGGGCCCTTGAACTAAAAAGGTAAAGCAGTTAACATTTATACTTATTCAAAGTGTGCTTTCCTGGTCCTCCATGCCCATGCCACTATCTGGAAAGAGAGGAGCTTCTTCAGAGCTAATTGGTCTCCCATTAAATACCATCAGGAAATTAATAGACTGTTATCCTCAGTTTTTCTCCCATGGGAAGTGGCAGTACTACATTGTAAAGGCTACCAAAAGGAATGGATGAAATGGCTCAAGGAAATAGGTTGGCAGACCAAGCAGATAAGTCAGCAGAGAGAAGACCTCAGATGTCTGACCCACTTGAAATCCCTCTACTCAGGGAGGGCTCCATAAGATAAATAAAACCTCAATAGAAACCTCTGCAGAAATAGAATAGGCCACCTCTTGGGGATACATCTTTCAGTCCTCAGGATGGTAACAGTTGGAGGATGGCAAGCTTCATCTACCAGCTGCCAGACAATGGAAAGTTCTTGAAATCTTTTACCACACCTTCCACCTAAGTAAGGATAAAACCTATCAATTTGCCCAGAGGTTATTCTTAGGTAAAAATCTACTACAGGTGATCAAACAGGTTGATAATGCTTGAAAGATTTGCATTAAAAGTAATCACTTCAATCAATGGCTTCTCCCCACTGGAATCCAATGAATGGGAGGCTACCTGGGGGAAGACTGGCAAACAGATTTCACCCATTTTCCAAAGACAGGGGACATCCAGTATCTACTGGTATGGGCAGCTACGTTCACTAACTGAGTAGAAGCATTTTCATGTCAGACAGAGAAAACCCCTGAGGTGTTAAAAGTACTAATTAAGGAGTTGATTCATCACTTTGGACTCTCAGTACCTACAAAGGAATGATGGCCCCTTGTTCAAAGTGGCTGTCACCAAGGGGTTTCAAAGGCACGAGGCATACAATACCATTTTCATTGTGCCTAGAGACCACAATCCTCAGGGAAAGGTAGATAAGACAAATGATGATATCAAAAACACCTGAGAAAACTGTCTCAAGAAACTCATTTCCCCTGAATTACTCTTCTTCCCTCAGCCCTACTACATTTTAGAAATACTCCTTCAAAGCTGAGTTTAAGTCCCTCTGAAATGATGTAAGAACAACCCTTTCTCACCAATGATTTCTTGCTAAACCAAGAGACCTCGGACTTAATTACACATATAACTTATTTGATCTGCTTCCAACAGGAACTGAAACAACTGTCAGAGGCCCATTCCCATGAACCAGGGCCACCTCTATTTAACCCAGAGGATCTAGTACTGATAAAAGCACTCCCTTTTCTTTCTCCCTCTCTAGGTCCAGATTGAAGGGGCCCTTACACTGTAATTCTTCCTACTTCTACAGCAGAAAAGGTTACTAGAATTGATTATTAAATTCATTATACTTGAGTAAAGGCCTGGGAAGCTGATATGGTTACCACCATCAACCCAGAAGAGCATCCGAAGTACCAATGTGAAGAAATTGGGGAACTCGAGCTACAAATCACAAAAGATAAGTGTTAATAATTAATCTTCCACAGATAGCCTCTTTATAGTCTTGCCTCTGCTTGCTGTTCTTACCTTCATTCTGTTTCTCACCATGAAGCATCTTTGCCAAGGACTGCTTAATCCTGAATACCAATAGGAATATCTATTCCCCTAAACAGTTCTCTCTCCTAAAGTTTAATTGCTCCCATACAGGATTCAATTTCTTTCACCAGGGTGAAACAGCTGTGCCCACAATACTGTTTTCAAAATGATTAGTATATTTTACTTCTTATTTCTGTTATGTTCAGCACTAGATTATTTCCCTTTCAATTCCTTTTTGTCTACATAACATATATATCCACATGATTCCACACATTTGGTCCATTTATACTTTACTTTGTAAAATTTGGTTTTTTTCTAACCTAGAGGTCATCAAACTTCAAAGCATCATGCAAGTGGAGCCTTGGAAGAGGACTCTGTTTCACTGGGGACCCTTAGATAGGTCTTAGAGGGAAATCTGACTGCCATTTTCCCCAAAACAGTGCCCCCTGTCAGCAAGAAGCAGTGAAGGTTGGATATCATTCCTATCCTAATGACAATTAGATGTATCTCTAGAGGGGGAATTGATAGCAGCGGGAGGCAGAGACATGCCTAGACAGATAGGGGCAGGTCCCCAGTAAAACCTCATCTTCAAGCCAAAGACAGTTTAAAGCCCAAAGTCCAAGCTACAAGTCAAATCCACAAATTGGATTGAGGATCCGTCTTCAGTTTGGTGTGCTTTCCTTTGACTGATTCCCCACCTTCACCTATTTCATGTATACGTACTGATATGGTTTCACTCTGCCTTCACCCAAATATTATCTTGAATTGTAGCTCCCATAATTTCCCCATGATGCGAGAGACACCTGGGGAGAAAATACAATCATGAGGGCAGTTTCCCCATACAGTTCTCATGGTAAGTGAATAACTCTCATGAGATCTGATAGGTTTATGAGGGGTTTTACCTTTTGCTTGTTTCTCATTCTCTCTTGCCTGCTACCATAGAAGATGTGCCTTTTACTTTCTGCCATGATTGTGAGGCCTCCCTAGTCACATGGAACTGTGAGTTCATTAAACCTCTTTTTTGCTATAAATTATCCAGTCTCAAGTATCCTTATCAGCGGTGTGAGAATGGATTAATATGCCTACATTTCCCCAATTGTCTTTACACCACCATGCCCACCTTTGACTGGTGCCTTTGTTTTAACCTTTTTTTCATATGTGCAAACCAATCAGCATGCACTCCCCCTTCCTGTGCCTATAAAAACCCTGGACTCAGCCATACTGTGGGGAGATGAACTGACTTTGGGAGAGAGACAACCTGACATTCCCATCCCTCCTCTGCTGAGAGCTGTTTCATCACCGAATACTATTCTCCACCTTCATCACCCTTCAGTTGTCAGTGTGACCTTATTTTTCTTGGACTTGGGACAGGAGCTTGGGACCCACCGAATGTGGATAACTAGAAAGGCTGTAACCTTGCCCTCTGTTCTCACTGGGCCAGAGTGGAGTAAGGAGCTGATTGAGCTGTTAGCATGCCACCATTGATCCAGCTGTGGATGGTGAACTAAAAGAGCTAATTAGCACAGCGTAACACCCACGGTGGGGCTTTGGGATCACAGGCATCCTTGCCTGGGGCTGCCACATTCTCCATGGGACATGTCTGGTCTGGCTGTGAGCCCCACCAGAACCTACTCCTCTGTCAGTGCTTGGAGTGGCTGGCTGGAGCCTGCACTCACTTGCTCACTTGTTCCCTCCCACCAGGGGCTAAGCACACAGTTGTGATGACCATCGAAGCCGTGGGCCAGAGCACGAGCCAGACAAATGCTGAGTAGACTTGGTGTCCCCTGTTTTGAGCCAAGTAAAGTGGCTGAGAAAAATCCTGCATCAGTAGCTTAGTCTCATCAAGAGCTAATTTAGAATCTAGTATAGCGCCTGGACGACCATAAACATTCATTTCACGTTGGTTGAAAACAAATAATTTTCCTTTTTCCAGAGCAATATTTGGGCTACCCTTTCATGGTCAATGGGTTCTTTTGAAGGGCCAATAGCATTATTATGCTGACAAATGTTTAACAGGAACTCCAGGACTAAAAAATACTTACAATTTGTGGTGTTGATTGTTTCCTTGATTGCAGTAAGTACTCCCACCCTGACAGATTACAAGCTACCAAAAGTCTGTCAATCAGCTCATAATACTGAAAATTTAACAGTTGGCAACCTGGTGTGTGCCAGCTCCATTACAAGCCAGCTCCAGCACACTATGGGAAAAGGCACTGATATTTTAAAACTCAGAAACCTGGAAAAGGTGGATGGAAAATCACTTGTTTCTGACATTGAGACTCAAAGTTATGCTCATTTATCTTCTCTTCTGGAAATTTTAAATTCCCTGAATTCAAGGAGCTTTAATTTTTACTTAGTTCTGCCTCCTTTTTTTTGTAAGCTAGTACAGTCCCTAGGAAAACACCACACTTAAAAATAAATATACTTTGGTAATTTTCTGTTTTCTTTTCTCTTTATTATTAATTTTATGATCACAGCCCAGATGCATGCCAGGAGTGTACAAAAAATAATCACTAGCATTTATTGAGTACTTATCATATTCAAGGCCTTGTATGTGAGCTGTGTATACATTGTTTCATTCCATTCTGCCAATAATCTCATAAGGTTGGTACCTGCATTTCTATTTTCCAAATTAGATACTGAGAGTCAACGGTTTTGAGAAAATAAAGATTTAAACTGAGTTAGGCATTTGAGGCCACATATTTCAACCCCTACGTTTCACTTCCTTATGGCAGTTTGTGTCTTGGACAGTAAAACTACGATTTTGCATTTGCAGTGTTTGTAGTCCACAGCACGCTTCCGCGTGCTATATTTTCACAGAAACTCATTAAGGTGTGGTAATGCAGACAGGGTATTCTTTTCATTGAGTGGTGAAAATAGAGCACACCACATTAAAAAATGGTTCTCCTAGTCTCCAAATAATAATAATAATAGAAAAAGAACAACACACCTAACAGTCATTGTAGGTCCCAAGAGCTACAAGAAAATCCAGAAATCATCTAGTCCATTGCTCTTATTTCAGAGAGAAGTTCTTTACTCTCATGCAAAGAACAGTATGCTTTACTTCTAAGACCTCACTTCCTTGGAATCTGTTTCTTTTAGCTATCTATCATTTATCAGTTCATCTCACTGGAAGTTTTGTTACAAATACAATTCTAAAGCAGACATTTTAAAATCTAAAGCCTGTGTTTTTGAAGCTTATGTAAATAGAAATGAGAAAACATTGTCATGGCAGTATAAAGTAGGGCTTGACTTTTGTAGATCTTATGATTACATTTTATTATTTTGCCTATATAGCTTTTAGCTTTAGCTTTAGCTTTTGATAATGAATACATTCTAGGACTATCAGGTCAATCTTTGTGTGTACTTTTTTATGAGAAATTGTGAAACAAACACATTTAAATTGTTGCCAGTGCTCAGAAATTGAAAATAAATAAATAAAAACTATTTGGATGACAATAATCAAACAAACAGGAGGGAAGGCTTGCAATTATCTATGGGATTTAGAGAATCAAAATGTATTTGGATGAGGAGACCAGTAGCCTCATGAATATCCTTGCTGTAGAAACGTCAAATTTGACTTAACGCTTTATATGAATGATTTTTTAAAAACATACTCAGGCCTACTGGTTGACTCGAAAGGTACAGCACAATGTAAAAACTCAATTTTTTGTTTGATTATTTGAGAAATTCACTTGTTTTAGTTTGCTTGCTTGCTTTTTTGTTATATTGAGTCGCTTTTCTTGCTTGTGGCAATATTTCCCAGGATAAAATGTAATCACCTTCTCTATGCTCTTGGAAGGAGACACCAGCCTAGGTTATTTCCAAAGTCGGATTCTCAGCCTCCTTCTCCTGTGTAAAAGGGAACAGCAGTTTTCTATTTCTTTTGGCTCCACGTAGTTTTGCTTTATTTTGTTGCTGTTACATGTGTTTTATTATGAGCGAACAGCCTCCTCCTCATGACCATTCATGTGAGTTGTAATAGGGTTACTACTACTACTACTAAAAATAATAATTATTGAGTAGAGAGGAAAAGAGAAAATACGAGAAGGAAACTGAATGAGATGGGAAAAGGAAGAAAAGGATAGAGGATTCTGTTTAAGTTAGTATTTAAAGGCCAAAGCTACTCCTCTTCTATCCATTTGTTGGGGGGAAACCTTAGTTTTTAGACGTTGCCAGCTGGGTTGCAGGTACTTTCTTTTCTAGGATAGCATGAGGACTTTCCATTCACCCTTTGGGGCATAATGCTGCCAGTCACTCAGAACCAAAACTATGACCTATTATGCTCAGTCTGCCCGTATGTCCCCAATGTCCTTCAGTGTGTTCCATAATCCTATACACCAAAGAAAAAAAGAACTGGCAATTTTGACAACTGTGTTATTTTTTAAAACCAAACATAATTTTTTTAAGGATGAGGAGTAATATATTTGGACAAATTATATGATTCAGTTCCACACCTTGAAATCTCCAAATTCCAGATAGGAGGAGAATCACCTTTCAAGTTTCTAAAGACTAGTCTTAGATAAACCATATTAAATAATAATGAATAATGCACATTTATTTGACAATGAAGACAAAATAAATCCAAGGGAGGTTAATAAGTAATTAGCAACAGCAACTATCAGGAACCCCAAAATATACTGAATTGCAAATCACAATAGAAGGAATTACCATAAAAATTGACTTCAAAGAATAGTAAGATTCCGCCCCCACACTAATGAATATAAGAGGAGTAGCTTTAGCCTTAAAATATTAACTTAATGGCTGACTGTTGATTCCTAAGGTGAATAGGTAAGGAATTCCTTGGAAATTTGCCTAATAATATTCTTTGAAGTCAATTTTTATGGCAATTCCTTCTACTATGATTTGCAATTCAGTATATTTTGTCAAATAAATGTGCATTATCCATAATTATTTAATATGGTTTATCTAAGACTAATCTTTAGAAACTTGAAAGGTGATTCTCCTCCTATTTGGAACTTGGAGATTTCAAGGTGTGGAACTGAATAATATAATTCATCCAAGTATGTGTTATGAAAATTTCTGTATTCATCAAAAGTAATCAGTGTAACTATTGATACTGCATGCTATTTTGGGATGCTCTTTGTCAAAACTTTGTCGAGGAAGTGAATGTATTTCAATGTTACAATATTGAGGGCATAAAATACAGACTATATTCACATATTAAAGAAAGAGAATTTACTGTATCAACTACTTCTGAACACATCTTTCATACACATCTTACTTTTGACATGATCAAAGGAAAATTGCTATCATATACTGGAAATGTATGCATAACTTCAAAAAGTATATTGATCAAATTATTAAATTAAATCGGATGTTTGACATCATGTACAGAAATAATTTTTTGACTGACAGAATATTCTATTTTCAACTTGCTGTGGGGCATTATATGCTTTAAACTTGAAGAAAAAGTAAAAAGGATTTTTAAACGTTGATAACTCACTGTATTTTCACAGCATTCACCAAAAGACTTCTGAAAGTTAGAATAAAAATTAGGTTTCGCTTTTTTAATTGCATTTAATAATGATGATGATGATGATGAAGATAATATCTTCTATTTTTTGAGTATCTACTATTTGTCTTATTCTACACAATTTATCTACATTTAAATAATTTGGGTGTAGTAAGTAGAAAAATGAGAATAAAGAACTATAGAGACAATAATTTTTTGTAAAAAAATAAAAAACTTTTAATAACAGAATTGAATAAGCAAACATTAAGCCAAATCTACAAATTCTCAAATCTCCACCCAAAGCAACTTCAGTAGAAAGAGAAAGAAAAAGGAGAGGAAAGACGTGAAAGCAAAAGTTAGGTTGGTACTAGCTTTGATCTCTTTATGAGTAGTCAGAGTAGGATGGCAAGACAGCCTCAGAATGGCAGACAAGGACCTACAGTACAAGCTGTAGATGAGAGTAGGGACTTTTGCAGCAGGAGAGAGAGTTAAAAGGGGCAGACAGTTATTTGGCTAATGTTAGAGTAATGTCTTCAAAAGGATAAGCACAGGGAAGCATGGTCATGGTGTCACCCTTTGCTGAGCCTGCATGTTTCCTTGGGTCTCTGGGAGATAGAGATAGAAAAAACAATCAGATGAAACACAGAGTGGCCAACACAGATGATATTTTAGAGTGTCTACAGGTAGAACTATTGGCAGAGGGCCTGTAATCAGCAATGTTAAGAAATCCTCAAGTATTGGCAAATAAACCAGACACATAGAAATGATACAAGTAGATACCAATTTAAATAACACTTGGAGACGTGCAGAAATGGGCACACAGTACTTCTGAAATACAGACATCCTCCTTTTTTGTGCTACTGTTTTCACAGTTCTGTTGTGAACTGGGGAAAGGAAATGCTATATTAATATATTTTTGTGTCTCCCTGTTAGAATGCAGGCTGGTGACCTGGGTACACCTTTGATATTAGAATTTGAAGATACTTCATTGATTGGGTGCTGTTGATTGACTAGCTGATTTATTTTTGCATTCCTTTCTTTCAACAGCTGTTTATTGAGAAACCATTATGTACCAAACACTGACTTAGACCCTGGAGATAGAGATAAATAAGACAGATAGGGTCTTTCTGCTCTCATGAAACTTATATATTAGTGAGATGCAATAAAAAAGAAACAGACAAATGTGCTGATCATTGCACAAAGAATTCTAATTGGCTATAGTAGGAAGGCACTGAGTAATTTATGATACGAATTTAAATGACAACAAAAAGTTACCAAACTGATGTGGTGAAGCAACATTTTATTCAGAGACTTTAAAGCCCATTGTGAAGGTTTTAAGGTAAAAGTGAGTTTGACTAACTAAAATCTAAAATAAAGCCACAATATTGGATCATTTAATCAACACAACGGAAAGTGGAAGGGAATGACATCTGAGATACAGGCTCCATGAGACGAAATACAAATTTGGGGTTTTATTTGACCCCAAATTTGCAGTAGTAAAACACTGGCATATTTTTAGGTAGAAAACCTACTGGTTTCCTTTTCAAAAATTGCTTTTATTTTTTTAATTTAAGAGACAAAGTCTCTATGTTGCCCAGGCTTGAGTTTAGTGGCATGATTACAGCTCACTGTAACCTCAAGCTCCTGAGCTAAAGCAATCTTCCCACCTTGGCCTCCTAAGCAAATGGAACTACAGGTGCATGCTATCATTCCTGGCTCTAGTTTATGGTTCTAAAAGAATACTCTAGAAAATAAATGCAGAAAAATTTATAGAGAGTAGAGATAAGAGTGAGATCAATGAAATTTATTAAGAGACCATTATAGTACTTAAGAGTGTGAAAATAAGTAATAGCAGTGATGATGGAGAGAAGAACATGAGTATAAGATGTGATTCTGAGACAGGAACAAGAGGATTTGTTGAGGTCTGTTGGATATGGAGGGAGAAGAAAGAAAGATTTTTGGCTTGTACATTTGGTTAATAGAGTAACCTAGAGAGAAGCAGAAGTGTGGTCTCCAGAGAATACAACTGCAGAGAATGTATCAGAAGTGATGTTTCAATCATTTTAGTGTGAGGCACTGTTTTAAAATACAAGTAGAGAAGTCAACTAGACATTTGGATATTCAAATTTGAACTTTCAGGAAAAGCTTAAGTTCATATATATATGCAATAAAAAAGTTATAATACCAAATGTAGCCTTTAAAATGCTTATTACAATGAAATCGCCAAGCAACTAGCATATCACCTTGCACATAGTAGGGGCTCAGAAAGCATTTCTTAAATGTATTGCTATAAGGAAGGTATAATGCTAATGGCAGGAGATAGAGCATATAATAGGAAATAGATTGAGCCAAGCGTGGTGGCACACACCTGTAGTCCTCACTACTCCGGAGGCTGAGGCAGGAGGATCAGCCTGAGGAGTTCCAAACTGCTGTGAGCTGTGATTGCACACTAAATTAACTCCAGCCTGGACAACACAGTAAGATCCTGTCTCAAATAAATGAATATTGAATAAATTGAGACATGGCGAGTTCATTTTCTATGGCCACTGTAACACAATATGACAAATTATGGGGATTTCAACAACAGAAATTTATTCTCTCCTACTTCTGAAGACTAGAAGTCTGAGGTTAGTATCACTGGCTGAAATCAAAGTGTCAGGCTATGTTCTCTCTGGAGACTTTGAAAAGAATTATTTTCTTCCTCTTTCAGGTTCTGGTGGCTGCTGTCATTCCATGGCTTATAGCTTCATCACTCCAATCTTCAAAGGAGACAGTATTTTTGAATCTTTGATCTATCTACATGTCACCTTTTTCTCTGTGTCTATATCAAATCTCCCTCTGCCTCCCTTATATTAACAATACATGTGATTGCATTTAGAGCTCACCTGGATAATACTCTCAACTCAAGATCTTTAATCAGATCTGCAATGACATACTCCCTTACCCACTTGGCTTAGGAGATGGATACTGGGGACTATTTTTTAGTCTATCATAGACGGTATTGAATTTGACAATTTTATAAACTTCAAAATAAGGAAATGTAATTATAGTTAAAATAGAACACTGTGTAAAGTATCATAGAAGCATGAAAGTAAAACAAATCAATTCTGGATATTACAAAAAAAAAATACTTCTTGCCCTGAGTTTTAAAGGAGGACTAAGAATTTCCAAGTTTAAGAGTGGGAGAATGGAACTCCAGGCATAGCGAAATGCATGAAGAGAGACAAGGAGCAGTGAGTGTTTGGTGTAAGCAGCAGAATAATAAATGAGTGAATACTTTAACCACAACTCTGAAGAAGGGATTTTTGTCGAATCTCTATTATTGTTCTGTCTTCAGAGGATATAAATTAATATTTGTAAAAGTCAAAACTTAGGTCATCCTTTGGGAAACAAGATGGGCATACCTGGAACAAAGAGAGTGCAATTACAATATAATCAATATGTAATTATATGCTAACTTTTGTAATATTTACTTAACCTTCAGGAGTAGAACAGAATAATCAGGAAACAGATTTATTCTGGGGGGAGGTGAATATGGATATTAAACATGGGTAGATCTTGAGTATATGGAGAAGGTAGAAAGTGCAGGTAGTTTAAGGAGAAGAAAGAACATGAGTTCACACAGAAATGAGAACTGTGAGGGAAAATGAGACCAACAGCATATTAAAGTTCACTGAAGGGTAATAAGAAATTAGAGGGAGCAGCAGTGGCTCAGGCCAGTTGTCCTGGTGCTTGAGGAGGCAAGGCTTTGCGTTCGAGGCCAACCTGGGCAACATAAGAACCTCTTATTAATTAAGAAAAAAAGAAATTAGATAAACTAAGAGGCAGTCCTACTATTGAAGGATTTAAGAACATAGAGAAGGTGCTTCCTCAAATAGAATAGACCATCTTGACACTTAGATTTCCCCTGTGCAGTTTAGACTATGTATTGTCATGCATAAAGGAGCAATGACTGAAACAAAACAAGTTTTGGCAGCCTGTCAAATGGTGAATTCTCTGAGAGCACAGTACATGCTTTATACTTTTTAGTTTTTCCCCATTCTGGAGGTAGGAAGTACTGTAGAAAACCATTATTGAAAAGACAGAGATTGACACAAAGATTTAGTGGAAGACAGAGAGAAATTTCTCTGTTGACTAGTCTCTAGCATTGCACAGAATGAACAGAGTGTGTGAAAAGCTAGTAGGAGCTTAATTTAAATAATTGGTCCACATTATAGCCCGATCATCTTGTCTGTGGTGATTTTTATTGACAAGCAATGAGCTGAGACAGACAGAATGGGGAGACTCTAGCATAGTGAGGCTGATTTTTACCTAACACACACACACACACACACACACACATTTGCACACACACATGCTCACATACACTCCTCTCTTGGCCTCTGTCATCTGGATCATAAGTGTAATATCTTCAGCCTGTCTGCCCTAATAGATTTGATTAGGTAATGTTTATGAATTGCTTTGAGAAACATGAAAATTATCCTACTAATAAAAAATAAATTTCCTGACAGGACATTTGATTTGAAATGCTTGAACCTTTTCTATGTACACTTGAGGGGTTATCGTAAGCAAATGGTACAATTTCAGTACTCAGGAAAGAAAAGGTAGAGCTGACCTTGTGTATCCCTCTGTATATTGGTCTTTGTTGATTTTACAAATATTTTAGCATTGATTACAACACAAGCAATGTGCAAGGATATGGCTTTTAATTTTGTTCTGCTTTCAATTATGGATGGAAATAGCCTATAACCTCTGTGCATGCATTCATTCATTTATGAAAACGTGCACAATTTTTCCTGCCTGCCTTTGTTCTAAACACATTTTCACCGAGGGTATGCCACGCTTCAGATACTGTATCAGACTCCAGGAATACATGATTCAAAAGGAAGGGTCTCTTCTTTTGACATCACAATATCATATGAAAATGGGTGCAAAATCCCAGAAATATCTGTGTAATAAAAATACAATGCAGCAAAATAGATAATAGAAGTCATTTAGGGAATTTTGAATTGCCTAGTTCTATACAGGGAGTCAGGACAGCCCTCATCAAGGAAATATGAGTAACTACAGAATGAGAAAGGAGATTTTTCCAGGAGAATGGAATAATAAAGAGATTTCTAATCAAATAATGAGAAAAAAGCTCAGATGCCTGAGAGAATAAGGCATGTTTGAAAATCTCTGTCCTTGAGATGGTAGGAGAGTAGAATACCTGGTGAAAAGGCCATAGGAAATGAAAGAACGTGTAGAAAATTGGGATGTGTAGAAAACTGAACTTTGTGAACGTGGCTTTATGGGGAATCAACAACATATTTTAAGCAGGGGAGAGTAATAGGGTCAGATTTACATTTCAAAGTAACTTTGCTGAACAAGATGAATAAACATCAATGAAAAAGGATTCTTATAAATATGGGTTAATAATAATAAAATATTTCCAGAACACGTATTCTATGCCATGGCAATTAGAATTCGGAAGCACTTGTCCTTGGTCTAATACTGATTTCTTCCGCACCCAAGTATCAGCAGCTGGTGGATAGAATTGGGTTTAGGACGTCTTCTGTATTTTTGATTCTGGAAAGAGTCTGGTCACTCTGGGTCTCGATTTGTTACTAGGTAGTGTGTCTATTCTATTACTCTTAATGTGGTAACTCAGGAACCAGCAGGCTTGGGTGGGCAGGTCAGGACTCAGTAGAGCCTGAGAATAGTACTTACAGGAGGAGAGACCAAGGGAAAGTAATTACTATAATACTTGACCTTTCAAAATACCATAAGTAGCAGTGGATGCTCCAGTTGTTGTCTGAACTAGTAACAAGCTACCTGTCCCCTACCAGGCTAAATACCCATTTGAAGAGAACCCCTACCAAGGAGAAAAGTGAGGGATTTATGTCTGCTGAGTTAATGCAGGACACAGTTGTTTAGAAGTCCAGGATTCAATGTCAAAGAAGAGAAAAATACGTATAATCCTAAAAGAAACTAACATATATTCATAAGTATAAGACTGGTTAACACTTAAATTGTTAAAACTGAAATGCTCTGGGTAAGGAGAAATGACAAGTGTCTTCCTGAATACAGCTCTGGACATACTTTAATAACACAGCTTCATTCACACCCTGTCCAGGTCAATTTTCTCCTGATAATAAGGCCTCATTCAAGATCTTCAGGGCACTCTTGTTAATCTTCAATTAGACTTTTATTTGTGAGATTCAAGTCTGTTTCTCTTACTGTAAGAACAATGGTATATGTTAGTTTCTGTTTTCTGTTATGTCCACAGGGCATCCTGGAAATAGTAGACACTCAATAAATGAATAAAATTACCACTTACAGAAGACCTATTGTATGACATATCAGTGATTGTCAAATTTTAACAGTCATTCGAATCTCCTGATGACTTTATTAAGAGGCAGGTTTTGATTCAGTGCTTTAGGGGTGGGCTGGAGTAAGATTCTACAGTTCTCCAACAAACTCCTAAGTGATGTCGATGCTGCTGGACCACAGGCCACACTTTGAGAAGGAAGGGGTTGACATTTATAGGAAAACATTCGAAAGCTGGGAAGCTTAGTGACTCATCCAGTTCGCCCAACAGGTTAGGAGGAAACCCTGGATTCTAAGTCCGACCCTGAGACTCAGGCTTGCCCTGAGTTCTCAATTGTGCTGTTTGTTATTGTCAACAACAGTCATTCTTAAAAGTGACCACACAATTCCCCTTTTCCAGAATTGTGCCTGCTCTTCTTGAGTCACGAAAATATTGCAAAAGAAACTTGCATTGTCTGCCGCTGACTCAGGAGAAATGCAAGGTATCATGAACAGATGATTGTTACCATTTTAGAGATAGTACATTACAGGATGGCTTTAATTTTTCTAGACTTTAAATAAATTAAATAGCTCCATCAGGCATAAATTCAAGTTGGAATTCTCTGAGCACAACATAGATCCTTGGACTGTGATGAAAGGTAAAGTTACTTCCTTTACCCATCATAGCAAAAGATACCTCAGCAACAGCACCCAGAAGCAAGAAGAAGGAGGAATGGTGAGAACAGAGATGAGAGTTTGGAAATGAGGGCAAATTGCTCAGGACTGATACTTTCAAATATGACGATTTTAATGGATGCTAATTATATATCGGTCTCTGAAATCAGTAATAAACACTGGAAGAAAATATAACAATTTAACCTCATCAGAAATCCCTCTAGCCTTCTTGCAGCAGTTTGTGTGAGTGTACATATGTGTCTGTGCATGTGTGTGTGTGACTCATACTAGAACATGGCTGTCATAATGTACCATATGTCTTTTGGTTTCTACCGGGTGGGTTTTACAAGAAAGAATAGGCAGGGTTTCATTTTTCCCAGCTGTAAAGATGCAAAAACTTTAAATTAAAAATAACCTTTCAGCTGATTCCTTGCATAATTGCTATCTTGTTTTGCTAATACTGTGGCTGAATTGTAACTTGCTGAAGCCTTAGGGATTTGCATGCTGGTTATCCTCTGAATTTGCATTGACATGGTTTTCAGTCAAGTGCATAACTAAATCCTGTGGCCATGAGCAATGCTGGCAGTATTTGCATTGAAAATCAGCAGGAGATTAGAGGAAGAATGGCTCTGTGCAGCCTCTCTAAATAGATTCAATGATGAAAATTTTGGGTCTCTCAAAATGCCGTTCACTTCCATTAAGTGACTGTGGCTGCTGAGCCTCTACTCACGTCAAAAGACCAAAACAAGAGACAGTGAGGGGAAAACAGAAGAGAGCTTCCACAATATAACACGTATTCTGAAACGACCATTTGCCAGCATTTTTTAAAAAATGTATATTTTGGAGGAAGTTTAAGGACATACTTGCTGAAAATAAATTTTCTGATGCAAAAACAAAAAAACATCATTTTGTTTTCTTGTCAGGAGCAAAATGTGCAAAGGCTAGGATGAGCTTAGCTTCTTCCATGATGTCCTCAAACAGGCTTGGGAAATACTTTAAAGGCAGCCAGTGAGACACTGTGTAAAGTAAAAGTAACTGAACTTTTTTATAAGCTGGGACTTGTTCTTTTTATACATTGCTTCTATTTTGCGATTTGCATCTAGTGAGCTTATACTCAGTGCTAAACAAGAACAAAAACTTTGACCTCAAACCAAATGAGTTGTTAAACTCAGACTGTGATTTTAACAACCGCTTTTACTTGGCACCACAAACTCTTCCCATTTGAGAGCTCCTCCAGTTGAAAGTGAAAACATTTGGGAGTGTTTTCAGATTAATCCATTGAAGGAAACTAAGTTCCTAAGAAGTTTAGGGACATTTCCAAAGCTACGTATTAGCCACGAGCTAGCATTTGTAAATCAACTTGCTGCCCACAAGAACATGGAAGAGATGATAATTTTTTAATGAAAGGATTATATGAAAATGATGGCATGACATTGATGAGGATTCCTATTTTCTTGTGCTTACTTTCCTCATGATTGTTAACACGTTGTGAGAACTGGGTTAGGAGTGCAGGATTCCAGAAAATTACTCTATTGTTGGGATGGAGCCGGAGTTCAGGTGCAGTTAGACAGTAAACACAAAAAAAAGACAGGCAGTTCTTGCTCTCACTTAGAGAAACACATTTAAATTGATTTGTGGACCAGGTATGAAAGCACGTTCTTGTCACCCACGCTTGATGCCTCTGGTTGCTGTTCTAGGTCATAAAGCAGCAAGAATGGCTAAGCCCCCAGAGTCAAAGCAACTGTGGGCAGTTCCTGGAGATCCCAGATATGATTAAACAGGAAAAGTCAGAACCCTTAAGGTCTGTATAAATTTGTAATATAAACAGATTAGGGAGCTTGGGATATCTCAATAACTCTAGACAAATAATGTTTGCATGAAGAAAGAAAGGGTTTTTGCAAAAAGTTATGTCACTACAATAATGCTTATTGTGATAATAAAGCTTATTCTGTTATGGAGTCATGGTACAAAAAAATACACACAATTAAAAAGGATAAAATAACAATATAAAATACCATAAAGTAGCACCTTAGTAAGCTACAGAAAAAGAATAAAATGGCTTAAGACTTCAGAAGGCCGAGGAAGATTTAGAACATTCTTTTGCAGCAAAGTTCAAACTGCTATAATAGAGTTCAATTGCCTATTCATGCTTCCTCTTTCAATTTTCTGGTTCTTCATTGGTTTCTGGACAAGTCTGAAGAAGAAAAAAAACATACCACCATTTTTTAAAGAGAAGAAAGCACATTCTCCTTTCTTTATGATTGACTTGCCTCATCATTTCACATTTTTGTTTTCACCAGCGGCCACGGATTTGCTCTGGAGGACTAAGCTGATAGTATAAACCTGTGGTTCTCATAAGTATCCCCAGACTGCAGTATCGGCATCACATGGAAACTTCTCAAAAAGGCACTTCAGAAACTGTGGGGACAGAACCCAGGAGTCTACTTCATAAAGCCTTTCAGGTGATTCAGGTGGGTTCTAAAGTTTGAGAGCTATGGTTATAAACTAAGGCTCCTAAAGATTTTATAATCATGGGAGTTTTCAGTTTATGTTTTTCTTTAAAAAAAAAAAAAAAAAAAAAAAACAAACACCGGCCGGGCGCTGTGGCTCAAGCCTGTAATCCCAGCACTTTGGGAGGCTGAGGCAGGTGGATCACGAGATCAGGAGATGGAGACCATTCTGGTCAGCATGGTGAAACCCCGTCTCTACTAAAAATACAAAAAATTAGCTGGGCATGGTGGCGCGTGCCTGTAATCCCAGCTACTCAGGAGGCTGAGGCAGGAGAATTGCCTGAACCCAGGAGGCGGAGGTTGCGGTGAGCCGAGATCGCGCCATTGCACTCCAGCCTGGGTAACAAAAGCAAAACGCCGCCTCAAAAAACAAAACAAAACAAAACACCAACAACAAGCTATATCAAATTCATTAAAGTAAATGATAGTTGATATTCTAAAACTGAAGCTAGGAGGTGTTTTCCTTATGAAGAAGAAAAGGCATGCCATTTAAATAGTTTAAAATAATTATTTTGCTAGAAATTAAATAACTTCTAGGCTAGCCTAATAGTTGTTCTTTATAAATATTTGAAAATGTTTGCCCTGATTTATATGGAACTAGATATTTTTCATAAAATGCTTTTATTACATAAAGAATATATTCAATAAAAATAAATTTAATAAAATGAAAATTGATTTAGAAGCTAGTCTCCCAAATTTCAATTTATTTAAAATATACCAGCCTTTCCTCACTCTGTTCATAAGTTCTGGTTGTCTGGAAGCAAAGGTGCATTGTCGTTAACTATTGAAGGAATGTCATAAAGTATTGAGCACGCTAAAGGTTCAGTATGAAAGTATTCGACAAAAATAATGTTTTCACTTTGTTTTACTGGTGTTTCTCTGCATGTTTTATTCTTTCCTGAGCAGATATATGCATAGATGTATGGATGATATATACATATTTACCTGTTTTTTTAATATACAAAATGCTCAACACATATGGAAATATTTTAACTTCATTTTGATGTAACCATCATTCAAACATAAAATATAGCTGATGGAGTAAAACTCTACAAACAAGTATCTACAGAATAAAATAGTTTTCTAATATCATGCACAATTTTTGAAGTGAATAGATTGAGGTAATAACTTCTCCCTTTCCTTGTTTAGAGTTTAGCTGCCACAGTGAGATCTTGTATGAGAGCTAGTAATGGAGGCATTGTGGGAAAGAAGCATTCATTAGGAGACATTCAGTACATCAGGTATTTTTCAGTAAATTTTCTTTTGTTATAAAATTCCCCGTACTGTTTAACAAACTTAACAGGTTAAAGTGATTTGGATCTGCATTGTTTTAGTTTTCTCTATGTTCATTTAACACAACCATCCATTGATGTCATAAATATATAGTCAGTAGTCCATGTTGGATATAGATAAAAGCCTATATATCCATTCAAGTGGGATTGCAGGCAAAACAACAATGAAAGCTTTATTCTTGGAAAATATAAATATTTTGCTATGTGTGAGTGTGTATGTGTCAAATATATGGCATGTATATAACATATATATTTACATGATTTTTTACAATTAAGTTGCTTTTTATTTTCAAGAGCTTCTGAAAGACTTTTCTATTAAAAGCTAAAGCAGATGGGTTTTATTAAACTACCCAGACACTACTTTCTCTAATCATCTGCCTTGCCCAATCTGAGGGGAAAAGGGCAGACATATGAGGAATCTATTCCTCTCTAACCCTCTCTGCTAGGCATCTGCTAAGACCTCATTCATCACTGTGAAAGCTGTGAATGGATAGCTATGCAATACCCCAAGGTCTCATTGGGAGGGGTGCTGTAAAGCCTAACCTCTCCTCTGGTAAAGCAAAAGCAGCATGTCCTTTTGTCAAACTGTCAGCAAACACTTCACTCTTGATACAGTTTTCTCAACCCAACCTTCTGCTATGTTAACTGGCCGCAAATGTTTCATTCTCAAGAAAACCCCCAATGGTTGTGTTGATGTGGTTCTCACAAATGAGTACTTTTGCCTCTGTGGTAGCTAAGAGTGTGTAGGAGTTGTTTGCCTACGGAGGGGGTCACATTATTTAGCAAACAAAATGACTTTCAAATTTGGTTGTCAAATTATACTATTAGGCCAAGTGGAGTACACGGCTGCTTAATAAAATCAGCCCCAAATATCTTCCTTATTTACCTTTCTAAGAATGATAGACAATTATTCAATCATTTACAGTATCCTAGAACTGCTACTCTCCTGGCAGACTTGAGGAGTAATGATTGTAATATAAGCAGCCAGACACTAGTCCCTCTCTCCCACTTCGCTCCTCAAATGGGACTGAATGCTAATCTACTGTTAACTGTATGGCCCATACTTACTTTCAATAATGAAGACCATAACTTTTCAATCAAATGAAATTAAGGCTGGAATTATCATCCACTTGTTAATTCAGTGTGAAATATCTCAGTCACTTTGCTTTTAGAGGTGGCACGAAAATTGTGAAAGACAGACAATGGTGTTTGTTACGCAGGGTGCGAAGTGGTCCATTAAGCCAGGGAAACTGCTTCCAAGCAACTGTATTCACCCTGACTCCCTTCATAATCCCAGCTCCTAGTTGTTTAAAGATTAAGATGCTTGAAAAATTATCATGCACAGAGACACATGAAATCCATAAGGAATGATGTCACATGTCAGTTGTCTATAATCTAACACCCTTTTATCTCTGTCATGATTACTTAATGCACATGTCCTGATTCCGTTCAATGGCTTTGATTGCTGGCCATCCACACACAATGAAATGACTGTCCTATATGGAATTAATGAAAGACTGCTATGCTTTAATTACTAAATCAAATCCTGTCTCATCTGTGAGCTCTTTCTCCATTATTTCACTGAGATGGTACTGTAGATGTTATGTCCCTAGAATTTATAGGATGGTTCCTAAGCCATGCTGGTCAGAACTCTATGTCATTCTATCTTCTGGGTAATAGAAAGAAACAGGGACAACAAGCAATTGGAAGCCTAAATCTTGCTCACCTTCTTCAACTGGCATGACAACACTTTATTTATTTATTTTTCTTTGTTTAGATGATGCTTATGTCTATATGCCACAGGTTTCAGAAAATTATAAATCTAAAATAAAATGAATCAAAACAAACATTTCTCCCCCTAGCTACATTATCAATGCCCAAAAGTAATATTTTTCAAAAGTCCTTTTACTCCACAAAACTACTTTGTCTATAATCCGGTGAATGGATAAATAACATGCTGTTATGTGGCTTCATATTATGCTTGGTGTAAGAAAGAGTAAATTTTAAAAAAAAAAATTGATACTGTGGGATAACAGAAAGATAGTAAAGGTAAAAATTAGAAAAGCTAGCTCAAGCCTGTAACTAATTTGCTGTGCTAGTTCTAGATATGGGGTGAGATAATCCTACTGATGGTGAAGTTCTAATAAAATCGGTAATAATTATGGTAATGCCAAAGTCAATCACTGCTTCATGAAGGCAGTAATATTATGGTTAGGAACTTGGGCTTTAAATCTAGACTGCCCAAGTTAAAATCCTGGCTATGATTTGCATGTTTGATCTTGGAAAAATTACATGATTTTCCTAAGCCTCAGCATCCCTATATGTAAAATGAAAATAAAAATTGGACCTCTCTTGTGGCATTGTTGTTAGATGAATTAATTCATGTATAACCTGCAGAATCACCAGAAGAATTAAATAAGGAAATTCTCTAAACAACATACAGCACTAGGCAGGAAAGATGTAACTCAAGTTCTCTTAATGTTTATAATTTTCTGCATCAAGAAAATACAGATAAGGAAAACTCAGTGCAACTTTTTCAGCTACACAGCATTTCAGAATTCTTAGAAGAGTACCATAATTATCATACTTTATATGGTTTTGCATTAAAACATAAAGTCAAAATCATGATTATTATTATCAATATTAACAAAAATGGCTGTAGCAGGATCTACCCTGACTGCTTAACCAGAAGTAAGGCATACCTATTTGTATTTCTGGGCCATTCAGTAAAAGTTCCTATTATGACATATTTTTTATTACTATATTGTCTTTTTCTACTTGAGTTAAGTGTCCTCAGCATAGGCTTTCAGGGAAAAAAATCCATCCAGGTTTAGCTGGAATTTTTTGTTTTAGTACTCACAGTTCTATGCCCATGTACCCATGAGGTCTGAGCAAACCAGAAAAGTTGATTGGTTCCTTTTAGGTCTCTTTCTCTATCCCCAAAATGTCTGGGATAGTTTCTTACATGTAAACAATGTTCAGGTAACATCTATTAAATTAAAATAAATTTAGTTGGACTCCATCAAAATCCACCTATCAGTTCACTATGCACCAGGTATTTTCCTTGACTGAATAACCAAGGAAAATGTCCTGTGCTTATGTAATTGAAAAATTGCCAAGTGAATTGATATAAGTTTAGGAAAGTTGAAAATTAAAAAAGAAAGTAAATCCTATAGTTCAATAAAAGTAAACTGTCCAGAAAATTTTAATATACAGTAATTAAATTTCTTACTCATCTATTGGAACACATGGGAGAGGTTGATATTAACTAGCCAAGTAGTAATATATTAAATTAAGAATCTCTAATGGGCATTAACTTTTATTTTAATATGGCAGTAATTGTATGTTTAATAAATACTAACAGCTTATTAAAATGTAGTGATGGGCCATAGGATAAAGATTTATAAAATATCTTTCTTATTTAAAGATTAAAAATGTTTTAATAAATGATACTTGTTGAAAAATCATACATGATTAAAGGAAGACATTAAATATTTCTGTCTTAAAATATCTTTCTTATTTAAAGATTAAAAATGTTTTAATAAATGATACTTGTTGAAAATCATACATGATTAAAGGAAGACATTAAGTATTTCTGTCTTAAGAAAAGCATGGGTAATGACCTCTACTAATTATTAGTGCTATTGCATACTAAGAGAGTTTGCTTCGTTAATCATCTTTTGAAATTCCGTCAATGACTGCTTGGCCTTAGCAGTCCCTTGAGAACTAATGTAAACTTGAGACTTTCACACTTCACACTCTGAGCTTTAGCGATAGCGCATCAAAGGGGTAGAGGTTCATAAGTCATAGTTTTTGCTCCAGTCCCTGTTAGAAATATCAACAGAACACACTTTCTGAAGAGTTTTAAGTACTTCTAATCACTCTTGGAAGCAGGAAGGGCAAAGGTATTGTGGAAAAAAAAAGTAAAGAAACAACATCGAACTTCAAAATAAAAAGAAGAAGAAAGAAAAATGCTTGTTTTGCATTTGACTAAGGTTAGGATTTCTTTTTTCCTCCTGCTTACTCATTTAACCACTCCACGATCCTTGTGAGGACACACAGTCAGATAGACTTGTCCTTGTGCACTTCTGTACTCTGGGTGACTTTTCTAGGATCAGAGTTCCCACTGACTTCAAAGACGGGAAAGGCTGTGGAAGAAATCCGCAGGGTGCTGAGGGAAAAAGGCTGAGTACAAAGCATGCAGTTTAATCATCTGAAATATTGCATTGTTTCTTCATCATCATCTGATGGCTCAATTAAGTTCTATCTTTAGTATTATATAGCAGATCTATTGTTTTCTCTAGGTGAAATGGAAACATCTGTATATACTCAAACATCTAAACCTCCACTAAAAATAGTAGTTCTGAATATTTTGTTTATATTAATGGCAAACCAGAAAGACATTAGGGATATGGCCCCCTTTCTGCTTTATGGGTCCAAATAATACTGAAAATGCCTGGGCAGGATTCTTAACTTTGATGGAAACTAATTAGGTCTAATGAGAAGCCTACAACAGGTTCACATTCATTTGACCAGCATTTATTTGATACAGAGATCTGATTGGTTGAAAAAGAGGAGGAGGCCATAGAAATGGAGAAAGTCAGGATAAGGTTTGGTGAAGCATCAAGAGACTGCCATCGTAATAGTTTTATCACATTAACATTCTTTCATATGTAAATTTGCTTGCAATCTTTATCCCATCCCTCCTACCTTTCTATCTCCAATTACTTTACAGTTGGCCTACATTTAAAGGTAGAAAAGACTAAATATATGCATTTTTTCTTAAAATGCCTCATTCAAAGTGAATTACTCAAAATGTCTATGTATTTTATATCACATTTTTTCATTAAAAAACAGTTGTCATCTTAACTTGCTCTTTTCGGGTCCCACATCTTATTTCAACTTTTATTGTTGTTTCTCTACTGGATACATGTTGACCATTTAAAAACCCTACTGTCAAACACCATTTCACAATATAATTTCTAATATTTCCACTAACAGGTCTACATCTCCATGTGAATTCTTTACCTGAACATCACATTTATGTTCTCCTTCCTTCCAAAAATCTAATAATGAGCCTTGCAACTGTGTGACTAATTTCTTCCAGAACTTGTCATTACCCAGCACTCACACTAAATGTTATACTATTGGTACCTGAGAAGCTCTACATTTACCATCTAGTAACTGATACTTATCTTCCTCACCAGAGTAGAGACTTAGTTGTCATGGTCTGATCTCTGATGATTGTAACACAGATCCCATAAGAAGCCCTTATTCTTGATACAACAAGTTAATAAGTGCTAATTGAGAGACTGTAACATAGAGTAAGCAGTAAGCCTATAATCCTGACTTTTCTCCTGCACCTGCCCCTGTATTCTGATTACAAAAACCAGGAGTCCTATAAAATGCAGTATATTGTATGCTGTACCCAAAGGATAAGCCAACTTAGCTAGTGGGAGCCACTGTGGGTTAAATCTGGCCACATCCATTCCTTTCCTCTTGTTTATGACTGCTTTCACCTGAAACAGCACCATTGAGTAGTTCCAACAGAGACTATATCATGATCCACAAGCGTTAAAATATGTACTATATGGCTTAAGAAAAAGTTGCCAACATCTTCTCTAGCTAAAAAGCAATGATAAATCCTAAGATCAAGTTTCTATCTCAGTTTACTATTTCCTGTCCTTTCCTTTCCCTGTAAAATATGGTGGTCAATCCAGAAGAAATCTCAAGGTCTCCTTTAACTTTCTCTTTAATTTAGAGCAGGGTTTCTGAATTTGGGGTTCATGACTGAGATTTTCTTGTGAGGCTATCTTTTTCTTTTTGACTCTTGTATGTGTATCTGTTTTCTGGAGCAGCCTAGATTGAGTGGTTAAGAATATCGTTTAGATTCAGATGGTTCTGGTATTTGAATTCTAGCTTTAATACTTTGGCTGTGTGAAATATTATGCACATTACTAAGACTTTCTAAATTTCAATTTTTGCAAAAAAAAAAAAAAAAAAATGAAGCTGTTGACGTCAACTTGAAAAGACTGTGAGGATAAAAAATAAATACGATATTGTATATAAATTTCATAATGCACATAAAATGTACTCACTAACAGCTCCTTGTCGTTAGTTGAGAAACCTGTTAAATACATAATAACAGAACAAGCTTACTTGCCACTCTTGTCCCTGAATCAAACTCAAGCTAAGAAAATCTAACCATTGTAATGAGACCAAATAAAGTCTTACTGACTCATTTAAGAATGAAATGAACACTGTCTTTACTTTCATGTACACTAGAATAATGAGGTTCAGTAGAATGAGTTGAATAAAATGTAGCTTCAAAGAACGTATATCAACTCAAATGTCTGGCTTTTTTTCTGAGTAGCCACAAGTAAATTCTGTTAATTTCTGTGACCATATAAACCAGTATCAGAGCATTAACATTTTAAAAAAATTTATTTGTATATGGCTATGATGATTTCACTTTGACAGAAAGTAGACAAAACGGAATAGTCTGTTGGTTCAATGGCGATTCAAAGAAAATAAATCAATCAAATACATTTTCTAGAAATCTGCTGAATTATCTTAAGCATTATAAAACATATATATGTGTATTTTTATATATATAAACATTGAAAACATATGAATTTAAATAGCATTTTTTTGACCAGAGATTAAAACTGAAATGATAAATTTAGTTTTAGAAAACATATCTGCTTATTTTACATTGTTTCCAATCTGAAGTGGTACCAGCAGTGTTGGGAATGACAGTACATATGTCATGACTATTTGAATTTCAGAAAGCCTTTGGTTAAATTCTGCATAATTGGTTCCTGCTTAAGATAGACCCTGCAAGAATCCAGGAGGAGACATGGGAGTAGATAAAGAATGAGTGGAAGAAACAAAAAACAGACACTCCTGGTAAGAGAAACCATGTCCATTCTCGGGGGGAAGTATTAAGAGGGTCCCACATGGAGCAGGGCTTAGATCTTGGCTGCCTTTTATCTGAATAACTGATTCAGACAGGGGGATCAGATTTAAGTGGTTACATTTGCAGATGCTGATTGGAAGACAGTGAATGCAGAGACAGTTGCCAGAGAAATTCGGAAGGCACGGATGTATTTTATTATAGCACAGGGGACCAGCACATGGCATTTAATAGTCATAAACACGTTACACTCAGAATTTATTTACATAAAAATGCAAGGGAAAGAAACATGAGGTAGATTCTTAAAATATAGACACATATGACACAGCATCAAATAAATATCTATAGAAGCCTGGATTTGAGGTTTTTCATACTTAACACTCCAGGGTCTTAATACAAGAACCAATTATGTTAAGCTATTTATGTTAAAATGATATTACTTTGAGGATAAGTGGAAAATTAAGATACAGTTTAGACTTTTTTACATCTTACATGTAAGTTCAAAGTGCTATAAACAAAGCAACAATGCCATTCTCATTTGACTATCCCTCTACAAGTCAATATGAAAAATAAAATAAGAGAGAAAGCACACATTCAATGCAGTGACATAGTCACAAGTCTGTAAATATAAATATTGGGGAATAATATGGATCTGAAAAGTTTGAAAACGTGACTGACAACTGAATGAATGAATGCTGAGCTGCTGCTAGAATGTTCTTTGTCTTCACTTTGTCAATTTAGAAGTAAGCTAACAGAAATTACCCATTCTTCCAAAATAGTCGCACATACAAGTGTCATCACTGTAATTTCAATTTAGAGAAAGCAAGTTCATCATTTCCATTACCAGCTTTCAAAATCAATGAGAAAATGCAAGTAACAGGAAGTAAATGATACTCTTAAAATACACAATTATAGTATATGAACAATCAGATGATTCACAATGATTTTAAAAAGAAAACGCACATATTGTAGCACACAATGCTATTTATGCTCTTGCTTAAGTGATTATTCAAAATACTCCAGGGTAATGACACAATCCTTGCTTGTCACTGTGATTGATCATCTAAGTATGAAGAACAGAATGAAGAAAGTCATTAGACAAACGTGTTCAAATCAAGACCTTGAAACAGAGAGTTGAATTTTTAAACTGTTCAGCTGATGCTCATAAAAATAACCAGAAATGATAAGAGAAAAAAACTTGAGATCAGATTAAAGGTCTGGAATTATTTTCACAAACATTGGTTCACTTCAGAAACGTTCCTATATATTTCAGCTTGTTAAACATATTTTCTCCGTAATTTTGAGCGAACAATATTACAGACAATAATCAAATTCCCTAGATTCTCTACATGGAGCAATAAGACCAGACCTAGATAGCAAATAGGTTTTATCTTTTTTTCTGTTTCTCAGGAATGTGTTAGAAACATTTCAAGGTTATTTTTAGGCTCCTTAGTAAAATAACGTCTTGGATAATTATCACTGTTTCTTGGAGGGAATGTTGGTAGGCTCTTTGTTATCTTGGAGTTAAGTGTACAACTTTTAAATTTTCAATTTCTCCTTTTATTACTATTTGTTAGAGAAGAACTGGAGTAAGTGTTATTTCTCTGTAGGATTATTGGCTTGTATTGACTCAAAAATTTAACTGTCCCAGCTCCTCCTAGTCTCATGTATTTTCAGAAATACCACTTTTCATTGAAAAACTAGAGTTCTGTGAATTTTTAATGTTCACAGGTGATATTTATCTTTTCTCTTTATGTTTCTCTTATTTCAAGGAAAGCAAATGTTGATCTGTCTCTGATATTAACTGTAACACATATGTGATGAGAGATATAAAATTAAAAACATACAGTAATAAGAGTTAACACTTATTGATGACTTGGTTGTTTCTCAGGTACTGTGGAACTGTCTTATGTCCTTTAACTTATTTATATGCAACAGGTCTTGAAAGACAACACTTATTGTCGCCATTTTACTGGTGAGGAAATAGAATCTTAATGAAGTTACGTCACTCGTCTAAGGCAAGATCTGGTCTAGGACTTAATCCAAACTGGGCATGATTTTTTTCAGAGTCTACATTAAGAAAGACAATAAAAATCAAGTATACCTGAATTAAAGAATATTTACTAAGTGCTTATTTTGGAATAGGCATTATTTTCAGCACTGGGAAAAACATAGTGAATATAAGAATTGCTATAATGTGCAACATATTTTTCAATTTACAATAATCAGTGTTTGCAAGTCTGAGCAGATAGACTGCAGTGGATGGTCAAAATCATTTACCAAGAAGAATGAGAATGGCTATCACATGGTTTCTTTTGTTATATGCAGTTTTCTGAAATGAAGACAAAGTATATCAAGGCATAATGTACTAGGTATGAGTCCTCCCAAAAGTTATAATTTTTATGAGGATTCAGAAAATTAAACAGATATAGAATGGGTACTATGCTACCAGAAATGTCCTTGACCTACAGTTTCCTAGAGAAGGTTGCTTTATCTCCAACCTGAAGTCTAAGAAGTCCATGCACCCTGAGGATGCTAGACCTGTTAAAGCAGATTATAGAGGCTCTGAGGTCCTATTTGATTTTCTCTGGCTTTAAATGATGTCTCTATTACATCATGAAGAAACTAAAGTACAAATACCTGGATCAATACCCCATAAAAATGGTGGATTCTCGAATAGACTGAAATGTATTAGAGATCACACAACCCTAGGGTTTAAAGTTGCTTACATGAGCTTTCCTCTTTCCCATACTCTGAAAGGAAGATTTTACAACAGAAAGTCTAAATAAGGGAGAAATCCAGATGTTAAGTAACATTTCATACATCTTTCAGTAAAAGAGGGGTAAGCCCTTAATAAGGCAACATTGCTTTTATTTCAGCTTTTAAAATTTTGTTTAGCCTAATACAGCTCCATATAAAATCTCAGTATCTGTATGCAATCTATAAACAGGACAGGATATTTTATCCTGTATTGTCTTAAAAGTCCTGCTAGCTTTTATTGATTCTTCTTTCATGGCTATTTTGCATTTAGAATTCTTCTTCTCATGTGGCTGTAGGTCTGATGTACTAAAACAGCACTTGATGTATTACTGTGAGATCTAAGAGCGTTTGCGTGCCTACCCTGTCCTTGCTTCCTTCCTTGGAATTTCTCTTGTGGTTTCTACAGTGATAAAATGAAGAACATTTGTGAAAATTTTCAGAAAGATGATCAATTTGCAAAAAGATCCAGGTATTTGCTTTAGACATCAATGCAAACTTTGTAGATTTTTTTCTTAACGAAAAAGAATTGAGCCATTTCTTTTCACTGAATCTATATAAGAAGTTATCCTAATGGTGTTTTTCTTTCTAATTCTTCTCCATTGGAAGCTCCAGTTGCCTTAATTTGGCATCAGACCTTTCCAATTTGCCCAATAAAATTTACACATTGCTGACAAATGCAAGCGGGGGTTGCTTTTTATTTGTTGGTTTTTTGCTTCCGATTTAGTTCAATAAATTTTAGCCTGTTCTGCTCTCTACACAGGCCATGCTGGTAATCTAAATCTAGGTAAATAAATTATATGCCTAGATTATTTAATAAAATCTTAATAATAATACTATAGGTAATCTTCTCAAGCCCCACAACCAATGAGCGGCAGAGCAAATTTGAAGCCAAGATCTCTCTGATTTCAAAAATCCCTATCCTGACTATACCACTGCTCAAATTCTACCAGTTGATGAAATTTCATCCTGCAGAGCTCACTCTTTCTACTCAGCTAAGTGCAAACATGGGCATAGAGGGAGGTTTGTAAAGGCATGAATATATAAACAAACAAAAGATATAGTTTGTATTCTCACTGATGTACAAATAATACATCAGTATTGCTTACAAATGACTGTAAGGTAGGACAGAGAAAGTGGTAACAACAAGTAATGTATTTCTAACAAGCATAGTTTACTCAAGTCCCACAATCTGTATCATGTTAGAGACTTATGATTCATATGTTACAGGAAAATACAGTTGACCCTTGAACAATGCAGGAGTTAGAGGTAGCAACTCCTAACAGCTGGAATCCTTGTATAACTATTGACCCTCCCAAAAAACTTAGCTACTAACAGCCTACTCTTAACTGGAAGCCTTACCAACAACATAAATAGCTGGATAACTCTATTTTATATGTTATTATATAGTGGATTCTTACAATGCAGTAAGCTAGATCAAATAAAATGTTATTAAAATATAATCAGGAATAGAAAATATATTTCCTAATCATCAAGTGGAAGTGGATAATCAGAAATGTCTTCATTTTCATTATCTTTCATGTTGAGTAGGTTAAGGAGGAGGAGGAATAAGAGAGGCTAGTCTTGCTGCTTTAGGGGTGACAGAGGCAGAAGAAAATCTGTATAAATGTGGACACATGCAGTTCAACCCTAAGTTATTTAAGGGTCAACTTACTAGAAGGTCAGCCATGAATAATTATTAGTGAGTCAAATAGTTTAAAATAGGATTTACCGTGTGTCTACATGTTAGGATTATAGAATTTCAGAATTAAAATCCATAATAGATTTGTTCTGTTCCAATTCCTTCATTGTAATGTTGGAGGGGCTGTGACTAGAAGAGGCCCAAAGCTGAAGAATGGTAAAATATCATTATCTATAACCACAGGACAGGCTGTTCACTCTTAATAAAATGTGCTTTTTATTGACCAAACTTTCCTTCTCCATCCCTGACACACTCACACACACAAGGCCACACACACATTCACACACACATCAACGTCACACTTTTCTTCATATTCACACATCATGAAAACACTCCCTGACATGACAGATTTGAAGATTTAAATAAGCAATATTTTCCTTTTTTTTTTTTTTTGGAGATGGAGTCTCGCTCTGTCACCCAGGCTGGTGTGAAGTGGTGCAATCTCAGCTCACTGCAACCTCTGCCTCCTGGGTTCAAGCCATTTTCCTGCCTCAGCCTCCCTAGTAGCTGGGACTACAGGCATGTGCCGCTATGCCCAGCTAATTTTTGTATTTTTAGTAGAGATGGGGTTTCACTATGTTGGCCAGGGTGGTCTCAGTCTCCTGACCTCGTAATCCACCCACCTTGGCCTCCCAAAGTGCTGGGATCACAGACGTGGCCACCACACCCAGCCTAAATAAGCAATATTTTCTAAATGGCTTAGAAAGAGCAAGGAAATTTTATGAGATCAACGCAGAAAACAAACCACAGCAAAGAGCTAAAAGCTCTTCCAGAGAAAAGAAACATACTCCTGTGAGGGTTTCGGTAGAACTCTCCTGCTTCCTTCGGATTAATTCTTTGACACAACTTCCATAAAAATATGGGTCTATGAGTATCTCTGTTAGCATAGAGGTTTGCAGATTGAGAACTCAGCTGTGGATTTCTGGCATCTACTCGAAGCAGCCTAATGACCTTGTTCTCATTTAGGTCATTGTTAATCAATTGGAAAGATAGGGTGGCACTCAGTTAGTGTGTGGACAGTATGGTTGTAAAAAAAGGAATAAAGAGCTGCCATAGTCTATTTGGTGTTGCCATAAACAAATACCTGAGGTTGGGTAATTTATACAGAAGAGAGGTTTATCTGGTTCATGGATCTGCAGGCTGTACAAGAAGCATGACATTGGCATCTGCATCTGGTGAAGGCTTCAGGTTCTCATGGCAGAAGCTAAAGAGGGGCCACCATGATCAAAGATCACATGGCAAGACATATCAGGCTGTTTTCAACTACCAGCTTTCATGAGAACATAACAGAGCAAGAATTCAGTCACCCTTAATGGATGACATTAATCTATTCATGAGAAATCCTCTCCCATGAAACAAACCGTTCCTATTGGATCCCATGTCCAACACTGTGATCAAATTCCAACATGAAGCTTGGAGAGGACGAAGAAACCATAGCGGCAACATTTGGTAAGTACAAGAAACCAGAAAATGCATTTGTATCAACTCACTGACAAAATGTTCTACCCTTCTCAGTACTCCTAGGTAGGTGTTGGTGTCCAGCACTCTGTGGTGTCACATACCAGATGCCCTGTTCTGTTTAAATTCAAAATAAATGCAATCTTTGGTTCATAGATTTCTAATTTTTACATGTAAAAATAGGACAATGATAAATGAATGATAGCAATAGAAGCAAAGATGCTTTCTGTCTTTTGGAAGCTAATCAAAAGAGAAAGACATTTCAGATATTGTTTATTGCTCTATATGATGTGATATGTATGCCAAGATCTCTGTCCAATAAAATTAAATTCTTGTTCTTTGTAAAAAGAATTAATATCATGCTCAATCTGGGATCTACTTAATACCTAGTAGCTATGCAAAGTCTGGTTAGAGGAATACAATAACTTCCTCCTTAAGAAGTCATAAACGTGAACATGCAATTCAGAGAGGCTCTCACTGCCAGGCTGTCCTCAAAGAGGCCAGAATAAAAATTCTCTCCTAATAGGATGTCTCTTTCTTTCTCTTTCTTCCTTCCTTCCTTCCTTCCTTCCTTCCTTCCTTCCTTCCTTCCTTCCTTTCTTTTCTTTTCTTTTCTTTTCTTTTCTTTTCTTTTCTTTTCTTTTCTTTTTTTTCTTTTCTTTTCTTTCCTTTTCTTTCCTTTTTTTTTTGAGACAGTCTTGCTCTGTTGCCAGGCACCAGGCTGGAGTGCAATGGCGCTATCTCGGCTCACTGCAACCTCCGCCTCCCGGGTTCAAGCAATTCTCCTGCCTCAGCCTCCCGAGTAGCTGGGACTACGGGCGCATGCCACCACGCCCAGCTAATTTTTGTATTTTTTAGTAAAGATGGGGTTTCACCATGTTGACCAGAATGGTCTCCATCTCCTGACCTCGTGATCCGCCCACCTCAGCGTCCCAAAGTGCTGGGATTACAGGTGAGGATGTCTTTTTCTTAAAACACACATATATAAATGAGCTGCTACTCAGAGGGATTTAGGATTAAGAAATATTTGCTATATGATATATTGGTATTCATTGATTTAATAATTTATTTAATAGACATTTAATATATGCCAAGCATGGAGATAGCATGTACTTTCATAAGAAATAAGAAGGCCGGGCGTGGTGGCTCACGCCTGTAATCCCAGCACTTTGGGAGGCCGAGGCGGGTGGATCACAAGGTCAATAGATTGAGACCATCCTGGTCAACATGGTGAAACCCCGTCTCTATTAAAAAATACAAAAAATTAGCTGGGCATGGTGGTGCATGCCTGTAATCCCAGCTACTCAGGAGGCTGAGACAGGAGAATTGCCCGAACCCAGGAGGTGGAGGTTGCGGTGAGCCGAGATCGTGCCGTTGCACTCCAGCCTGGGTAAAATAAATAAATAAATAAATAAAAATAGGAAATTCTGCTACCTACTCTTAGGGCAATGACAATCAGAATAAAAGACATATCAATAAACAAATAGTCCATTGTGACTTTACCTTAGGAATGTGCACAAAATTACACAGAAGGATAGAAATTGTTATCAAGATATCAAAAACTCTCTTGTTTCCTTTCTTTGCACTACAGAAGATGTATATGTATATAGATAGAAAGTATTTCTATCTACATATTTCACATCTCAAATGAACTGTATAAAGATGCTAAATTTAGCAGTCACATTATTATATACACTCCAAGAAGTCATTATTATCTCTTTTGAGGTTTTGCTTCTTTCTCCAAATAATTATTTTAGTTTTTCTTTCTCTTCTTTTATATTGACTATCCTTTTTCAGCAGAGTTACAATGTTAAATTTGCTTTTCCTTTGGGAGACAGCTAAGCAAAACTTAACATGTTTTATATACTCATGATATTCTGAATTTTTACTTTATAATGGCTTTTAAACAGTAAAGGACTAATGAATTTGTATTTTACTTATTTAGACTTTAGTTATCCACAATTTTTTATTTCCTAGAGAAAGAGTCATATCCCAAAAAAATAAATATGTTTTTCAAAAATTTAGAGGAATATGAGAAGATGACAGGATTTTAGGAGGTTTTTATATCCTGAATTTATGTATCAGTGTCTGCAGAAGGAAGTGAGACTTGTTAGAATAATGATATTCTGTCATTACGGAAGTCTGAGTTTGTTAACCTTTGTTTTATAAACTGTTGGGTTAAAGCAGAAATATATGTACATATACATACATACCATATATTCATTCCTATGTACATAAATTTTTCAGCAACAAAGTCTGAAACAAAATGAGATTTAGCAAAGATGTTACTTGCCCTGTAGATCTGAAAATTTCTATGTAAGAAACTTAACTTCAGAATTTGCCTAGCTGTCTACCTATCTTACCTACTTACCTATCTACCTACCTACTTATCTACCTACCTACCTACTTACCTGACAACCTACCTGCCTACCTTACCTACCTATCTACCTATCTAACTACCTATCTACCTAGCTAGTCTACCTACCTATTTACCTACCTACCTACCTACCTACCTACCTATTTACCTATCTAATCTACCTCCCTATCTACCTACATATCTACCTATCTAATCTACCTATCAACCTACAACCTACCTACCTATCTACCTCCTTATCCACCTGTCTATCTACCTACCTATCTACCTACTTATCTACCTAACTGCCTACTTATGTATCTACCTATCTGCCTATCTATCTACAGAGCACACCTACCTACATATCTACTTATCTAATCTACCTACCTATCTATCTTCCTACCTATGTACCTCCCTATCTGCCTACCAACCTACCAGTCTATCTATCTATCTATCTATCTATCTATCTATCTATCTATCTATCTATCTATCTATCTATCTATCTATCTATCTATCTATCTACTTCTCTAATCTACCTTCTTATCTACCTATTTACCTACCTACCTATTAATCTACCTACCTATCTGCCCATCTGTCTACCTACTTATCTACCTATCTATCTACCTACCTATCAACCTATCTACCAATCTATCTACTTTGTCTCTATTATTCTTCTACCTCCAATTATGATTTGAGGGTGTGTCTTCCAATCTTTACCTCTGAAATAGAAAGAAAATGCTTCTTTGTTTTGAATTAAGAATCAAAAGACTCTCTGATGGTATTTGATTGTCTTCTTTGCATTGAAAGTGTCATCTTTACATCAAAGGTTCTACAAAATTTGAATATATGCCTTGCATATTATTTAGAGAATCAAAATTTTAATAAGGCCTCGAAGCAGAAGGGTAAGTATCAGACTGCAGCTCCCAAATGAGTTAGTTCTCCATATGGCAGTGGCTTCTCATAGCATTGAAAGTCAGTTAGAAAATAAACTTTGTCTCATATAAAAAGGGGAGTCTGGGCTGGACTGCATGTGTGTGTGTGTGTGTGTGTGTGTGTGTGTATGTGTACGCATGTGTGTATTTGATAAAAACCAATATTGATTATTATCACTCTCAGGCACATAGGCAAACACTTAGCAGAAAATAGTCAATGAGTTCTTATTTTAAGATAGTATGAGAATTTTTATTTCAAACATCACTTTATTGAGTTTCTCTTAGGTTATCCAGTTCACATATAGAAGAGCCAGAATTTGGATGTATGCTTGTTTTTATCATTGTATCCACTTTGATTTATAGTATTTGTTGTAAAACTATATTAATTTCTTTTTATGAAACCTAAAAAAACTGCCAAATGCACAGAACACACATAATATTTTAAATATGTAACAGGAAAAAGGTACAATTACTTTTCAAATATTTTGTATATAAATATGTGCCTGTGCTTAGATTGGTGTTTAGTTTGTTTTTCTATTATGTTTGTTCTTTTTCCTTTGATTTAAAACTTCATGGAAAGATTTAAAGAGCAAAACTGACTCTAAAAATCCTAAAACCACTATATAGAATCTGACCATGAGGTAATTGCCTAGGGTGGAGATAAAAGTAACTTAAAATAAGTGTGGATGGCATAAAGAAAATGTATTTTCTAGGATATACTATTTTCTAGGATAGTGTTTATATATGCTAATGAGAAATTAGAGCATATGGCATAGAAGTAATAATACAGCGTGTGGCCAAGGGTAATTTATAAAAATTAAGTAATAGAGAAGCTAATTTACAGGCTTCACTTTAATTTCAGGCTATCATAGTGAAAAGAGACACTCAACTAGGACCCATTTTGGAAAACATGTATGATTTAACAAGCCAATGAAAAATCTGCCTGAGAATTCAGCTAGATAAAAATTGTAATAATGTATATAATGTAGGCAGGCTGATTACAGTCTTGTCTCTGCAGTGGTGGATTCCAGAAGACAATAGGAAAGGTCTATAATGTTTAAATGGGGAAAATGACCCCTTATTTACAGGAAAAGAGTAACCATCTTGTTATACTTTTTTAAATGAAAAGATTCAACAGAAACATCTCATGGAAACCTAAGGAAGTTACACATTTCCAAATTGGATATATGTATAGAACTAAGAAAACGGTGTGCTTAATTCTCCTGTATGCATATCAGCTGTTTTCTTCCTTTTCTGTACCAGGAGGTTTCTATTTCACAGTTATAGTTTTTGTTTTTCAACAACTTTGGAGGGACTGTCACCATGCTTTGGCATGGTTCTGACATGAGATTCTCCTCTTCTGTCAGCGTTTGCGGCAGCTAACAGCAATAGCTGCCTGTAGTCTTTTTTTCTTGGAGTCCTGGAGAGAAAATATGCTTGGTCACTGGCCAGGTGGTGGCAAACATTCACCTTGGTCTAATTACCTAAGGAGTAAAGAAGAAGACAGAGGGGCCTGACCGTTCGGATTCTCCCTACAGAGTTGGGAGGTAAGATACATTAAAAAATATATATATACTTAGCATATAAATATTATTATGAGCTTAGTTTACATTCTGCAGAACTGCAGCACTCATCTTTGCTTGATGAGAAAGGTTTCAGGAAATATGTCTGAGATCCCTGTAAACGTGTTGAATTCTCTAGGTCACTAAGTGAGGAGTATGTATAACAACACTGAAATGTTAAAATTGTGACATAAGAAGATTATTTTTAGGCGTTTAAATCAGTTAATGACCGAGATAAGTATTAAAAAATAAAGCAGTATAAATCTCATTGGTTGTATCTATGATAATTCTTTAATAACAAGATATGTTATACAGTTAGTATATTAATAGAATAGTATTATTAATAAAATAATATTCCGTGTTTCAAATAGCTGGTTTTAATAATAAAGATAAAAACATGTTAAAGGGAAATATTATGCTGCATGCAAGTTAAATGTTTCCATTCTATTTTTATTTTTTTTAAGTTATTGTAAACACATAAAAGTTGGACATATTTTGGGAATATGTGATATTTTGAAATAAGCCTTTTTTTTTTTTTTTTTTGAGATGGAATTTTGCTCTTGTTGTCCAGGCTGGAGTGCAATGGCATGATCTCAGCTCACTGCAACCTCCACCTCCCGGGTTCAAGCAATTCTCTTGTCTCAGCTTCCTGAGTAGCTGGGATTACAGGCATGCACCAACACACCCGGCTAATTTTGTTATTTTAGGAGAGACAGGATTTCTCCATCTTGGTCGGGCTGGTCTCAAACTCCCAACCTCAGGTGATCTGCCACCTCAGCCTCCCAAAGTTCTGGGATTACAGGCGTGAGCCACTGTGCCCTGCCAGAAAGAAGCCAATTTTTAAAATTATTTTTATGACAGAGAACATACATATAAAAAATTATGAACATCTATTATTTTTGCTTACCTCTTTTACTTGTGAGAGCAAATGGGATTTATTTCCTCTAATATCTTTTTACTGTCTCATAGATCTCATATTCTTACATCTTGAAAAAGACAGAGGACCCATATTAATTCAGTAAAACTCAACCTTTCACGTTTTTTTTTCTGTCTGTTAAAGAGAAGCTCTCTGTGTTTTGGACTTCAGGTTGGTAGGATGTGTGATCAACATATTGTCAGTTTGATCTGATCAACATGTAGTGATGTTACCTAGAAATTATGCTAACATTTCAAGTTAGAGATGAAAAGACATTGATTCCTGTTGACATAAATTAAGCCTCTGAATTTAACCATGCTTGTGAATAAAATGGTTGGGAGGTAAGAATTAGAATTTTTTGAAGCCAATTTGATTTGTATTTCTAGCATATACAGCAATATGCATTCTAATATTTATAACAGTGTTTCTCAAAATAATACCAAAATTCTTCTGGATAATTTTCTCTTTTTTTCACATTAGTTCTGCCTAGGTAGGTCATCCTTGTTCCCATTATTTAGTTTAATTTAATTCCCTTATTTCCCTTTCAATAAGTTGTGAGATTCTTTCCCGATAAATTTTTGTTTGACACAGTAATTTTTCCGAAAGTCTTTCTTTTCAGAAATAAATCATATTGGTGAGATTTCTGTAACAAAATTAAAGTGGCTGGTTTTCATGAAGTTATGGCACTTTAATGCTGACAGGAAAAATTTTAGAAGACCAGAATCATGCAGATGAGGTGTGCAAGTTTCTGTCACTTTGTCATCAGTTCTCTCCCAGTGCAAAACATAAAGGGATCTATCCCTTTACTTCAAATAAGTTGGGAGCAATTTGCCAGTCACCACTGCCTTCTTTCAGAAACCCTTTGGGTAGCAGGTTGGGTCTTTCTTGGAGGATAGCTTACAACAAATAATTGGGAAAAATTCAATCCTGCATTTCTTAGGTAGCAGTATCTGGTACATGTCAATTTCAAATTAAAAAACTCAATCCTGCATTTCTTAGGTAGCAGTACATCTGGTACATCTGCTCTAGTCTGCCCCGGGGAAAAGCATGCAAGCAATATATAATAAAAACAGGGTGGGCGTTTTTATTATATAAAATGCCCTTCATACCAGCACTTTGGGAGGTTGAGGTGTGTGAATCACCTGAGGTCAGGAGTTCGAGACCAGCTTGGCCAACATGATGAAACACTGTCTCTACTATAAATATAAACATTAGCCAGGCGTGGTGGTGCACGGCTGTAGACCCAGTTACTCAGGAGGCTGAGGCAGGAGAATCACCTGAACCCAGGAGGTGGAGGTTGCAATTAGCCAAGATTGTGCCACTACACTCTGGCCTGGGCGACAGACTGAGACTCTGTGTCAAAAAATAAAAATATAAAATAAATAAAAATAATACAATACAATAAAATAAACTTTCAGCAGATATTGCAAAGCCTGAGAAACACATGAAATTCCCCTTATTCTACACCTGTAAACTTATGTTGATGAATGAGTAATACACAGGGAAATGAGAGGAAAAATTAGGGTCAGTAATTTCCTTTCAAGACTTATTTTCTTATTCTTATTTATAGGATTGATCTGAGTTTGTATTCTTTCTGTGTCAACTAAGATATTAACAACAAAGAGAACATATTACACAAATCAGACTGTAGAAACAAATAAAGCAAAGACACAAATGACACAATTCATAAAGCATTCAGTATGACAAAAAAAAGGATAAGTACTGGCATCCCTCTTAACATACACTGCTTTTTCAATTGAAAACCAAAGTCAATTATATGTTTCTAACAAAAAAATATGCCTAAGACAATATCACAAAAAAATAATAAGGGTGGAATGTAGGGGAGGAGATAGAATAGGATTGCCGAATGGAAGCCTCCAACAATTGACCTTCCCTGCACGAACATCGAACTGAACAACTATCTACATCAAAGAAAAAGCACCTTTGTAAGAACCAGAACTCAGGGGAGTAATCCCAATGTCTTATTTTTACATAAGGAAAGAGGCACTGAAGAGGGTAAAAAAGACAGTCATGAGTTATTGACACCCCTCTTCTTTATTCCTGTGCAGTGATCATGTGGCATGAAGAGACAGACTGTGTGCTTGAAGGAGGGACAGCTCAGCGATTGTGGAACTTTGCATTGGAACTCACTGCTACCCTGTCACAGAGGAAAGCAATGTAGGGCAGATCTCAGCCAGTGCCCACAGGGGGAGCATTTAGACCACTATTAGCCAGAGGCAAATCCTCCATTCCAGTGGTTGGAACCTGAGTTCCAGCAAGCCTTGCCACTGTAGGCCAAAAGTGCTCTGGGGTCCTAGATCAACTTGAAAGGCAGTTTAGGCCACAAGGAGTGCAACTCCTGGTCAAACCCTGTTGCTATACTGGGCTTACAGCCAGTGGACTTGGGGTACGTGCAACCTAGTGAGACACCAGCCAAGGTAGCCAAGGGAATGCAGTATAGCTTAAAGGTCCAGGAGAGAATCTTTCCCTACGCTTGTGGAGAGGAGAGAGAAGAGTAAAGAGAATTTTATTTTGCAACTTGGATGCCAGCTCAGCCATAGCAAAATAGAGCACCCAGCAGAGTCCTGAGGCCCCCGTGCCAGGCTCTAGCTCACAGACATTTCTAAACACACCCTGGGCCAGAAAGAATCCCACTGCCTTAAAGGAAAGCACCCAGACCTGGGAGGATCCATCACCTGCTGGCTGAAGCAGAGTCCTTCTGCCTGAAGGTTTAGTAGTAGCACAATGGTAGCTAGGCAACACTCACCAGGTACCTTGAGTGAGACTCAGAACCATGATGGATTCAGGTATAATCCAACACATCCATAGCTATGGTGGCTATGGGGGAAGAAAACTTCTGCTTGAGAAAAGGGAAGGGAAAATAAAGGGGACTTTGTCTTGCAGTTTAGGTACCAGTTCATCCACAGAGGGCAGAGCACCAAGCAGGCTCCTGGGGTACTTAATTCTATGTCTTGGCTCTTGGATGCCATTTCTAGACCTATCCTAGGCAGATTGGAGCCCACTGCCATGAAAGGAGATTATCGACATGCGCCGTAAGCTGACTGAAGAGCCCTTGGGCTTGAATGAATATCAGTGATAGCCAGGCAGTACTTGCTGCAGGACTGGGACAGTGGTGGCAATAGGGACAAACTCCTCTGATAAAGCAAAGTGGAGGGGAGAGCAGTAATGACTCTGTCTTGCAGCTTGGTTACTAGCTCAGCCGCAGAATAGAGTACCAGATAGATTACTAAGGTTCTCATCTTAGATAGTATCTCCAAACCTCACCACCCTCAGGGGAGAGATACAAGCCTGGCGAGAGTTGCCACCTGCTGATTGTAGGCGCTTTGGGACTTAGTAAAGATAGGTGGTAGCCAGGCAGTAGTCACTGTGGGCCTTGAGCAAGATGCACAGCTGTGCTGACTTCGGGTCTGATCCAGGGCTGTCCCAGTGGTGGCAGCCACAGGGGTGCTTGTGTCACTTTTCTCCCAGCTTGAGGCAGCTCAGAGAGAGACAGAGAGAGAGACAGAGAGAGAGAGAGACAGAGAGAGAGAGAGAGAAGGAGGGAGAGAGAGATAGAGAGAGAGAGAGAGATTCTATTTCTCTGGGAGAAAGTAAGGAAAGTGAACAAGAATCTCAGCCTGGTATCCAGAAAAATTTCCCAGATTTTAGCCAACATCACCAAGGCAGTACTCCTACAAATCTGCAATAGCCACAAAGCATCATTACTGCTCCTAAGGTGTCCCCTAAAGTAGATACAGCTGCAGTCACCAGAGACTTAGATAACTACACCCAAATCCCTTCAAATGCCTGGAAAGCCTTGCCAAGAACGATGGATACAAACAAGCTGAGACTGAACAGACTACAAGAAATACCTAAGCATTCAAGGCCCAGACACTGACACACATCCTCAGACATTAAGACCATCCCAGAAAACATGACCTCAAACAAATGACCTAAGTCGTGTACCAGTGACCATTCCCAGAGAGACAGAGATATCTGAACTTTCAGAGTATTCAAAATAACTGTATTGAGGAAGCTCAACTAAATCCAGTATAACAGAAAAGGAGTTAAGAATCCTATCAGATAAATTTAACAAAGAAATTAAAATAATTAAAAAAGAACCAGGAAAAAATTCTAGAGCTGAAAATGCAATGAACATACTGAAAAATGCAATAGAGTCTCATAGCAGAACTGATCGAGCAGAAGAAGGTATTACTGAGTTTGGAGACAGGCTACTAAAAATACACAGTCAGAGGAGACAAAAGTAAAAAGAATAGAGAAGAAAGAGGTACGACAACAAGTTATGGAAATTAGCCTCAACAAGACAAATCTAACAGTTTTCTTAAAGAGAAAATAGAAAAAGATTGGGGTACAAAGTTTATTCAAAGGGATAATAATAGAGACCTTCCCAGACCTAGAGAAAGATATCAATATTCATATGCAAGAAGGTTATAGAACACAAAGCAGATTTAACCCAAAGACAACCACTTTAGGGCATGTGATTATCAAACTCCCAAAAGTCAAGGACAAAGAAAAAAAAGGATTCTAAAACTAGCAAGGGAATAAAGGTTATAGAACACAAAGCAGATTTAACCCAAAGACAACCACCTTAGGGCATGTGATTATCAAACTCCCAAAAGTCAAGGACAAAAAAAAAAAAAGGATTCTAAAACTAGCAAGGGAATATAAATAACATACAAAATATGCTATGTTATAAAATATGTTTTGTTGCAAAATATGGCAGCTGAGTGGAAACCTTCTCAGTGGAAACCTTAAAGGCAAAGAGGGAGTGGCATGAGATATTCAAAATACTTCAGGAAAACAACTTTTACCCTAGACTAGTACATCCAGAGGAAATATCTTTTAAACATGAAAGTAAAATAAAAACTTTACCGGATAAACAAAAGCTGAGATACTTCAACATCACACCTGTCCTACAAGAAATGTTACAATGAGTTATTCAATCTGCAAGAAATGGCATATGGCATTAATAAGCAATAAGAAATCATCTGAAAGTACAAAACTTATTGGTAATAGTAAGTAAACAGAAGATCACAGAATATTATAACACTGTAATTATGGTGTGTAACCACTAACATTTTAAGTAAAAAGATGAACTTGTCAAAAATAATAACTGTAAAATATTTTAAGAAGTAGACAGTGTAATAAGATATAAATGGAAACAACAAAAAGTTAAAAATTGGAGGAATGAAGTTAAAGTGTAGAATTTTTCTTACTTTTTCCTTGTTTGCTTCTGCAATCAGTTGTTGTCAGTTAAAAATAATGCATTATTAGACATTAATTGAAAGTCTCATGGTAAAATTAAATGAAAAAGCATACAACAGATACACAAAAAATAAAATTCAAGAAATAAAGTAATACCACCTGAGAAAATCATCTTCACCAAAAGTTTTGGAAGACAAGAAGGAAAGAAAGAAGAAAAAAACAAAAACAACCAGAAAACAAATAATATAGTGGGAATGAGTCCTCATCAATAATAATATTGAATGTAAATGAACTAAACTCTCCAATCAAAAGACAAAGTGGCTGATTGGACAAAAAATAAGACCCCATGCTCTGTTACTACAGGAAACACACTTCCCTATAAAGATAGAAATAGACTGAAAATAAGATAATGGAAAAAGATATTTCATGCAAATAGAAACCAGAAAATAGCAGGAGTAGCTTTACTTATATCAAAGTAGGCTTCAAGACAAAAACCATAAAAAGAGATAAAGAAGGTCATTATATAATGATAAAGCAGTCAATTCAGCAAGAGAATATAATCCTAGTGAGTATAGACGCACATAACACTGAACACTGGTGCATCCAGATATATAATGCAAATATATTAGAAAAAACAAGAGAGAGACTCCAATACAATAATAGCTGGAACCTTCAATACCTCGCTTTCAGCATTGACTAAATCATGCAAACAGAAAATCAACAAACAAACATCTAACTTAATCCATACTATAGACTAAACGGACCTAGCAGATATTTATATAACATTTCATCCAGTGGTTGCATAATACACATTCTTCTCCTCAGCATATGGATCATTCCCAAGGACAGACCATATGTCAAGCCACAAAATAAGTCTTAAAAAATTCTAAAGAATTGAAATCATATCAAGTATCTTCTTTGAACACAATGAAATAAAACTCGAAATCAATAATGAGAGGAACTTTGGAAACTGTACAAACATATGGAAATTCAACAATGTGCTCCCGAATGACCAGAGAGTCAAGGAAGGAATTAAGAAAAAAAAAATTAAAAATTATTTTGAAACATACAAAAATTGCAACCCAACATACCAAAACCTGCTATATACAGCAAAAGCAGTAGTAAGAGGAAAGTTTATAGAAATAAGCACCTACATCAAAAAGGTAGAAAAACTTCAAATATACAACCCAATAATGAATGCATCCTAAAGAACTAGAAAAGCAAGAGCAAACCAAACCCAAAATTAGTAGAAGAAAAGAAATAATAAAGAGCAGGGCAGAAATAGATGAAATTTAAACAAAAAAGAGCAATAGAAAAGATCAACAAAATGAAAAGTTGGTTTTTCAAAAAAAGATAAATTTAAACAACTCAATAGGAAAAAAATTGAATTATCTAATTAAAAACAGACAAAAGATCTGAACAGACATTTCCTAAAAGAAGACATACAAATGGCAAGGAGGTGTATAAAAAGTGCTCAACATCATTGATCATCAGGGAAATGCATTTCAGAACTAAAATGAGATGTCAGCTTACTAGTTAAAATGGCTTGTATCCAAAAGACAGGCAATAAGGAATGCTGGTGAAGATGTGTTCAAAGGGGCTTTTCTACACTGTTGGTGGGAATGTAAATTAGTACACTTACTATGGTGAACAGTTTGGAGGTTTCTTTAAAAACTGAAAACAGAGCTACCATATGATTCAGCAATCCAACTGCTAGGGTATATATCCAAAAGAGAGGAAATCAATAGATCGAAGAGATATCTGCACTTCCATGTTTATTACAGCACTCTTCACAATAGTCAAGATTTTGAATCAATCACCATGTCCATCAACAGACAAATGAACAAAGAAAATGTAGTACATATACACAATGGAGTAATATTCAGCCACAGAAAGTATAAGATCCTGTCATTTGCTAAAACATGGATGGTACTGGAAGACATCATGTTAAGTGTAATAAGACAGGCGCAGAAAGGCAAACTTCCCATGTTCTTATTTATGGGAGCTAAAACATTAAAACAATTGAATTCATGAAGATAGTCAAATAAATGATAGTCAACAGAGGCTTGGGGAGTAATTTGGTATGAGTGGGAATGGTTAAGGGGTAAAAAATATATAGTTAAACAGAATGGAAAAGGTAGTATTTGGTAGCACAACAGAATGAGTACAGTCAGCAATCATTTATTGTATATTTTAAAATACGAATTTGTAACACAAACTCTTCATAACACAAAGAAAGGAAAAATGCTTGAAGTGATGAATACCCCATTTACCTTGATGTGACTATTTGTTTATTTATTTATTTATTTATTTTTTAGATGGATTTTCGCTGTTCTTACCCAGACTGGAGTGCAATGGCACAATCTCGGCTCACCTCAACCTCCACCTTCTGGGTTCAAGCAATTCTCCTGCCTCAGCCTCCCGAGTAGCTGGGACTACAGGCGTGCACCACCATGCCCAACTAATTTTTGTATTTTTAGTAGAGACGGGGTTTCACCTCATTGACCAGGATGGTCTTAATGTGATTATTATGCATTGTATTCCTGTTTAAAAATATTTCATGTACCCCATAAATATATTCATCTAGTTTGTACCCACAAAAATTTAAAATATAATAATAAAATAAAAAGAATGGCTGAAGTCATATTACGCAAAAGCAAGCAAGGTAAGGATGGTTATGGTAGGAATAGTAAGTCTGTACAAAGTAGAAATCAAGGCAGAAATCGTTAAAGAAACAAAGAGAGCTTATTGCAATTTCATAATGCATAATTCATCATTAATATGTAACTGTCAAAACCTTTATGAATCAAATATTATAGCACCAACATGTTATGATTTAGTTTTAAAGCCAAAAATGAAATAAAATAAAGATAGAAAAGATAAAAGTAGCAGACATAATACACATCTTTTTTTTTTCTTTTTAACCAATATGATGTTGGATGTTGGTTTAAAAGTGTACATATAAATATGTTTTTTAAACACAAATAATACATGAATTTTAAAAAATGTGCAGAGAAGTACTATTTATATAATAATAGAAGAGCATGGAGTTAACCCCAGTGCCCATCAATGATGGATTGGATAAAGAAAATGCATTACACATACACTGTAAAATACTATGCAGACACAAAAAAGAATGAAATTACATCTTTTGCAACAAGGATGCAGCTGAAGACCATTATCCTAAGTGAACCAAGGGAATCAGAAAACCAAATACCAAATTAACAGAAATAACATTATTCAGATACAAAATTAAAATGTGATAATATGCATTTTGACAGAATTTCCAGAAATCAAGGTTAAAAATGAGGGAGTAATTTTACTACCAACAAAATAAAAACCTCCAAGATGGAGAAATGGGGAAGCCATAATTTCAAATAACTTAGAAGCATGTATATAGTAATTTATATAATATTGAAATAATTGAGGTAAATTGTAAAGATTTTTTTTTCCACTCAGGCTGGAGTGCAGTGGCCTGATCACAGCTCTGCTCACCGCAGCCTTGACCTCCCAGGCTCAATCAATCTTCCCACCTCAGACTCCCAAGTAGCCAGGACTAAAGGCCCAGTTAACTTTTTAGGATTTTCATGGAAACAGGGATTCACCATGTTGCCCAGGCTGGTCTCAAACGCCTGGGCTCAAGTGATCATCCTGCTACCTCTATCTCCCAGAGTTCTGGAATTGCAAGCATGAGCCTCCACACCTGACCTAAATTGTAAATTTATACTATGTTTTCTGTTATCACATTAAACTTATATTTGCAACCTCCTGAGTTTGTAAAATGCTTTCATTTATATTTGCCATTAAAACCAACACAATAAAATGGTAATTATGTCTCTCTCTTCACCATCCACAGATGAGAAAAAACAAATTCCTAGAGTTTCACTGATTGTCTTGTGTTCACACAGTCCACAAATCGTAGATCTGAGGCTTGAATCATTTGTCTATTTTTTTAACAAGTGTTGTTAAATTACATCATAGTCATCTCATTTTTATTTTTTATATTTATTATATATAATGTACACGAATTAACACAGATCAACATAAATTCAATATATACAAATTAAACCAGAGTATGAAGGGAAATTAAAATCTGCTTAGGAAGTAAAGGGTGTTTTCAACCTTAAAGTGTGTGTGTGTGTGTGTGTGTGTGTGTGTGTGTGTGTGTGTGTGTGTGTTTATCAGCCTTGCCAGAGGTTTCTGAACCTGTTCAGTTTTATTTTTCTATTTTATTTCTTTTCTTTTCGAAACCAAACTTTGACTTTGATACTTTTCTATTGTGCCTTTTTCCCTGTTTTCTGTTGATTTGTGTTTTCCAAGAAGAGATGTTTAAATATCTGGTACTTGTGAATAGGACCCTATTTGGTTATAGGCCCTTTGTGGCTGTAATTAGACTTAAGATGACACATGCTGGAGTAGAGTGTGCTCTTAATCCAAAATAGCAGGTATACTAATAAGAGGAGGAAAGACCCAGAGATGGTCGCAGAGGGAGGACCGTCATGTGATGATAGAGGGAGATTAGAATTAATGTGACTGCAAAATGAGAAATGGCCAAGGATGACCAGCAATAACCAGAAGCAATAGGAAAGACAGCATGAAAAAGATTTCTCCCTCTGAGCCCCGACAAAGGGACAAATTCTGCCAGCACTGTGATTCTGGACTTCTTCCTCAAACAACATCCTGTTGTTTTAAGCTACATATTTTGTAGTGATTTGTTATGGCAATGCTAGGAAACTAACACACCCTCATTCTTTCTTTGGGTTTAATTTGCTACTCTATTTTCATTTTTGAGGTGGATTCTTAGATGATGGATATATTGCTTTTCTTCTATGTGAAAATACCTGCTAGGCTGGGCACAGTGGCCCACACCTGTAATCCCAACACTTTGGGATGCTGATGTGGTCAAATCACTTCAGGTGAGGAGTTCAAAACCAGCCTGGCCAACATGATGAAACCCCTTCTCTACCAAAAAATACAACAAATTAGCCAGGCATTGTGGTGCACTCCTGTAGTCCCAGCTACTTGGGAGGCTGAGGTGAGAGAATCACTTGATCTTGGGAGGCAGAGGTTGCAGTGAGCAAAATCAGGCCACTGCACTCCAAACTTGGGTGACAGAGTGAGAGCCTGTCTCAAAAAAAAAAGGCCTTTTAGGTTACACATTTCTTGACAAACATGGGGTTAGTTGCATGTTCATTGCTATCCAGTTTAATATTTGCTACTTTCCTTTTGTCCCAGGTGTTATGTAGACTTGTGCTGTGATGTGAATGCTTTCTATTTATCTTGTTTTATTGAGTTCTGGTTTAATTCCTTCATGGTCAGAGACGTTCTAAATTTTATTTATGTATTTATTTATTTGTTTATTTTTTGAGGCAGGGTCTCACTCTGTCACCCAAGTTGGAGTGCAGTGGCATGATCACAGTACACTGCAGCCTTGAACTCCTGGACTCAGGTGATCCTCCCACCTCAGCCTCCTGGGTAGCTGGGACTACAGGCCTGATCCATCATACCTGGATAATGTTTTGTATTTTTGTAGAAATGGGGGTCTCCCTGTGTTGCTCAGGCTGATCTTGAACCCCTGGGCTCAAGTGATCTTCCAGACTGGGCCTCCCAAAGTGCTAGGCTTACAAGTGTGAGACACCACACCTGGCTATTTTTAATTTTTTGGAGTTTCCTTGAGAACTGTTTTATGGCTCAGCATGTGATCAACGTTAGTGAAGTTTTAGGGATATTTGAAATAATATATAATCTATTGATTTAGGGCATAGCAGTTTTAGGTAAAATATGTTAATCAGATTATTTCTATCTTCATTCTTACTATTTTCTTTCTGTTTTATCAACTCATACATTACATTTATCGAAGTTCTCTTATTAGGTGCACGCACGTTGGTTGATTGACACCTTAATCATTATGAAAACTTTTTTTCCTAGCAATTATCTTGCCTTAAATTCTACATTCTTTGATATTGAATAGTATAGTCATTTAACTTCCTTTGGTTGTTATTTGCTTTGTAGTACATACTTTTTTCCCTTTCCTTTTGACGTTCCCATATAATTATATGTAAAGTATGTCAGTATGTGCTACAGTTCAGATGTTCATTTTTCTAAATCCAGTGTAACCATCTTTGTTTCCTTTTTATTGTAATATTTATTCTAACCATATCTATGTATGATGATTATGTATTTCATATTCAAAAAGTAATTAGTTAAAAACATAAAACTCTTCAAAACTTGTAAATCTGAGGTGTTCTTCAGGTAATATTATTAATTTCCTGGGAAATGAATAATATGGCAAAAATTTTGATTTTATAAATGTTTGCAGGATTAAATACATCTAAATTTACCATTTCTCTGCAAAAAGTAAATTATATGTCATATCATAGTTAAAACAATAGGGGATTTAGGGACTTCTTCCAATGATGCCAGCACACTCATCCACATTTGTAAGGCAAGAAGAATGGCATGCATTTTCTTGTTTGAATTCTTCAAATGTACTATTGGATTCTGCCTATTTAATTCTTCTTTGGTATATTGTGCTCACAGCAAGTTTGATGTTATAAAATATCATTTTATTCTTCAGCCTCTTTAACGTCAAGCAAAAAATTATTCTTTCAACTCTCTCTCTTATGTGATAATAGAAGGAAACTAGAAGGCAGAAATTAGAAAAGCAATGGATACAACATTAAAAGTGTGCTACTGAAAGAAGAACATATAATATTGCCAAAAAGGAAGGAATCAAGTATGTGTCAATAAATGTGAGCTCATTTTAAGGCTCTCAAAAGCCCTATTTGACAAAATTAATCTATTCATCCCTTAATTTTGGAAATATATTGTTGTGCTTTTTAAAACAAATTTACAGGTTATATTAATATAATAATCTTTTCTAGCTTGTGATAAAGTTCATAAAAACAAAAATAATTGTATATAGCAATCATCTACTGTAATAGAAGAACTGGTATAGATAACTCACATATATACTATTTAATCTTCACAGCAATCTCATTGAAGTTGTTTAATTATACCTATTTTATGTGTATAGAGTTAAGTTTACAGAGGCTAAATAAATTGTCAAAGGTCCAGAATTGAAAAATGTGGAAGTCATCATTTGAAATAATTGGTTTGTCTGTTTTTCTTAAAAAAAATTTCCCTTTATTTCAACTCTTGGTAGCTACTCCACAGGTCACAGGTGATAATCAATGTTCTATTCAGACTTTGAGAAATACAGGAAACACAAGGGTTTTTTTATTTTTGTTGTTGAGATACAGTCTTCCTCCACTGCACAGGCTGGAGTGAAGTGTTGTGATCTCAGTTCATTACAACCTCTGTCTCCTGAGGTCAAGTGATCCTCCCATCTCAGCCTTCTGAGTAACTGGGACTACAGGTGCACCACACCACCACAACTGGCTAATTTTTCTATTTTTTTAAATAGAGGTAAGGCTTCACCATGTTGCCTAGGCTGGTCTCGACCTCTTGATCTCAAGTGATCCAACTGTCATGGCCTTCCAAAGTTCTGGGATTACAGGCATGAGCCACTGCACCTGACCACAAGATAGCATGGTTAGGGAAAAATGTGGGAGTAAGGAAAAGTAGAGTAGGTTAAGTAAGTGGTTCTGGAAAGTAGTAAAAAAAAAAAAGGCAACACTAGGATAAAAAAAGAATAGTATAAAAAGAAAAATTCTACTTTATTCTCAATTCTGCTTGTAGGTGAATCTAGCTAAGACGAAGATAGAAGCAGGAAGAATATATTCTCATGAAAGGAAGTTGTTAAGAGTCCATTGAAAGCACAAGTGTGTTTATTATGAAAAATAATTGGCATTTCAAATGAGATGAAAATCAGGTATTAGTTTCTTTGTTTTTCATCAACTATTTGTTGAGCACTTACTAGATGCAGGGACTCATCTCAATAAGTGGTAGGGATGCAATTGTGACTACTACAGTGAAGGAGCCTGGTTTCTCAAACTTAGATACTAGCAGTGGATACCAGCATGAAAATGGCCAAGTCAATCAGTGGACCGAGTGTCTTGATGGAGAATTTAAAGCTATCCAAAACCTGGCAACCAGTGAAGACTTTGTGGGCAAAGTAATCATGCACAGAACATTTAAAAGATAAATAAGAATAAGCCCGACACTGGACAAAAGAGAGGATAATTGAAGAAAACAGGCCAGAGGAGAGTATTCTGAGTAAAAGGAAAGGACTTCGCTACAGACCAAAAGAAAGAGAAAATGTGGAGTGTATTCACAGATCTAAATGTTCTTCCCAGTGATCAAGAGAATCAGTGTTCAATCAAAAGCAGAAAATTCAAGAAGAGTGTTTCTCCGAGTGCACATCAAATTTTAGTTATTTCATTTCCCCCCTGATTTTCTGCACTATTATATATATAAATAACTTACTCCTCCACTTCCCATTCCCCAAATTTTTTGTAAATAAATAAGAACTCTGTTTCAAATATGCTTTTTATGTAACTTGAGAAGTTTTGATATTTTAGGCCAAATTTAGATTTTGCTAAATGGGGTAGGAAATTGGTTATAATAAAAGCAAACAAGACATTTTATGATTATGCATAAGCCAAAGCAGGTTTGTTTTAGGGAGTAGAATAAACAATCAGTGGTAAACACTAGAAAAATTAATCCTTTTTATTTTTATTGTTCAAGGAGAATCGTCTAGAAACGACCAAAGTAACCACTATGAACAGCATATAAAAGTAGTTTTATTAGCTAGTTTATTTCTAATCTATACAAGAATATTGTGAGGCAAAACTCTATGAATACTAGCATACCTTTTCAGTATAATTGGCCTAGTATCACCGACTTAATTTCATAATTACTTTTCACTTATATTGAAGCTGGTTAATCCATACATGGTTTTAGCCCAGATTTTGGTAACATTCCTAGCCTATATAAATCTTATATGAATCACACTTAAAAGTACCAAATAAAGAGTTAAGTTACAAGATGCTTGGTTTGGTTTGGTTTTCTTTGTGTATAGTTGTGTGCATGTGTGTAAATAACCATTTTATTATTTTGAGACTTTAAAGTGTTCACTTACATTTCATAAAAGTATCAAAAATTAGGAATGAAATTTATTCTTAATTTTGGATACTTTTATGAAATGTAAAATAAAATAAAAATAAAAATGTAGAATAAAATAAAATAAAAATCTCCTAACTATTTTATTTCAATCAAGAAAATTTAAGTATGTCAGAAAGTAGATTTTTAGGGAAAAAATACAGATCCTTTGGGTTTTGGTTTAAATTATATAAGTGTAACTTATCATATTGAGCTGTTAATTGTACATTAACTTTTTTATTTGCAAACTTTTATGTTTTACCTTCTTTACTCAAGTAGAATTACTTGCTATAAAGTGACTAAATAAAAATTTAAGATGCCAAATTCATCAGTTTCTCTTAATTGACATTAAGGACCATGTCTTGGTAATGCTTGAAATACCCACAGCACAGAGCTTAGTGATTTTAGTATAGCAGAAACTCTAGGAATATATGAATGGTTTCATTGATTCACCTATGAATTTTTCTTCTTATATTTTTCACAAATATAAGAAGTAGACGGTAGGAAAGGGAAAGAACATGAAAAGTCACAACAGCACGAAGAGAGGAACTGAGGCTAGAAAATATCACATTTCAGCTCCAACACCTCTCTATCCACATCCTCTATCCCTTATGTGACTTGGAGAAATGTCTAGAAGGTTCTCATAGCTCAGATGAATCTTAGAAGACTGGTAAGATATAGCCAGGAGAAGAAAATGGAGATGCCATCCAGGAAGAGGAAGATGAGTGAACTGAGGTAGATGTGGGTTTCTCCATAGACCAGACTGCTCATTGTTGAAAAATAAATAAGAGGGAGGAGTAATGCAAGTTAGAAGTGGTGAGATTATCTAGGATATTCCTTATAGTGTTCAGGAGAAGCAGTCTTCTCTACATTCCCCTCTCACACTCCTGTAAGACCTAGCCTCTTCTCCCCTCTCTAGTAGTTGTTTTGGTTTTACATTCTAAACATTTCTTAGATTTATTTGTTGCTCTCAAGTCTCAGACCATCACCTTTGGTCAAAGCATATCAGATGATACTAGATCACACCACCATATATCCTCATAGTACCTTCCTCTTCCTTGAGCCATATCTGTCAATTAGTTTTGGAATCCCTGATCAGCTTCACCAAGCCTTCCAATAGCCCAGCCTAGATCTGTCTTGACCACCGACATATCCCTTTTGGCAAGCACTGTTCCTCACACAGAGTGGGTGATGAATAAAAACTGAAGGAGTGAATGAAATCCTTACCTAAACCTTTGCAACAGTCTCCCATCTGCTCTCTTTGACTTCAGTTATTCTGTTTCTTCCATCCACCATTCTGCAACAACAGCATATAAGGGAAAGACTCCTGCCTTATACATAAATATTTTATATTCATACAGAAATTTGAATGCTTATTCACAAATATTTACTTAAGAAAGATTTCTGAGTAGGCACCCACACAACAAGATATTCTGAAATGAGTGCTAAATTTTTAGGTTCTTTCAAGGAGTTATATTTCTAATTTCTATATTTCTCTTTGTAAGGAGCTTTTGAAGTATGCCCCCAAAAGTTTGAACTGAATTTGTTCCTAAATGTATTTTATTTTCTTTTTTATGTGACTCATGGTGATTTGAATTAGGGAAATGATATACAGATATTGATTGCCCTCTTAAATGTACTTAACTTTCAAAGATTTCTGGCAATAGTAATTTTTTTCTTTTCTTTAGCTTGAAGGGAAAAAGCACACATACACATTCCTTCTGTCTCTGAAAAGACAGATGTCAACAAATAGATTACCTAATGAAAACAAAAGGATTTATTTCTCCTCTAGCATATTTATCCAAGGGCAAATTATTGGAAAATGTATGACTCAGGGGATCCTGCACCAAGTACATTTTGAATTCTAATCCTGACCACGTCACTGACTTAAATATGGGTCTTATTTCTCATGTGCCTTAATCTCTACGGCTGTGAAATTAGAACAACAATTTCATCCTCACATTCAGTGCTTTGAAAGCTTAAGGAAACATCAAAGAAGACACTTATAATTGTACAAAGTGTCAGAATAGAAAAACAGTCTACACAATGAATAAAGTTTCAGGATCCTCATAAGGATTTCATTGACAAAAGAAGCACAAAGCAGACATTCATCATGGTGTGCTGAGTGCAGTGGCTATGGTAGGTGGACGTACGAGCAGTAAATGAGCCATCACCTCCTCATTTTCCTCTTAAAGGGACCCATTGCTTAGTTGAGCAAATGGACATATACAGATTCCTCGTAGATTCGAGAAACATTTGTAGAGTACGCCCTATGTGCCAGACACTGCTCTAACCACTGGCCATGTGGCATTGAGACAAAACAGAAACAAGTAATCTCTGCTGTTGATGGAGCTTCAATTCTAATGAGAAAAAAAAATGTATGGAAATACAATAGAGTATGAAAATGTTAGACTCGTGGTTAGAGAAGGCCTCACTTAGATACCTTTTTTTTAATGATTTATTTATTTTTTTCTTTTTCTGAGATACCTGTTGTCAGGTTGGAGTTCAGTGGCACAATCACAGCTCATTCCAGCCTCAATATCCGAGACTAAAGCAATCCTCCCACCTCAGCTTCCCAAATAGCTGGGACTACAGGCATGCACCACCATGCCCAGCTACTTTTTTAAACTTCATAGAGATGGGGTTTCACTATTTTGCGCAGGCTGGTCTTGAACTCCTGGGGTCCAGGATTCTGCTCACATTCACCTTTCAAAGTACTGGGATTATAGGCATGAACCACTACACCCAGTTAGATGTCTTTTAAATAAATACTTGAAGGAAGTAAGGGAGTCAATGACACAGCTTTTTTTTTTTTTTTTTTGAGATGGAGTTTTGCTTTTGTTGTCCAAGCTGGAGTACAATGGCGTGATCTCAGCTCACTGCAACCTCTGCCTCCCAGGTTCAAGCGATTCTCCAGTCTCAGCCTCCTGAAGAGCTAGGATTACAGGCACGTGCTACCACTCCTGGCTAATTTTGTAGTTTTAGCAGAGACGAGGTTTCTCCATGTTGGTCAGGCTGGTCTCGAACTCCCAACCTCAGGTGATCTGTCCATCTCGGCCTCCCAAAGTGCTGGGATTACAGGCATGAGCCACTGCACCCAGTGACACAGCTCTTTGAGGGAAAGAAAGTTTAAGGCACAAATGACAGCATGTGTGAGTGCCTTGAGTGAACAAGGGTTTCTTGTCTGAGAACAGCAAGGAAGCCAATGTACCTAGAGTCTAGGACTAAAAACAGTAGCATATGAAAGGCATTTTGCAAAGACAGATTATGGTTGTGATAGGGAAGGTTTTCTATAACACTTAAATGAGTGTCTTTATTTTCTAAATGCCCTGGTCTGACAAGTCTGTAATTACAAAATATGCCCCCATTTTGTATTTATACCAAAGTAACATAGTACTTGTCACCTTTCTCTCTGTCAGAATATCCAGATGACAATCAGATACTCAATTCTTCTGTGTTGTAAGGCCATTTTTGACATCCTGAGAAATATGTCTCACACATCCCCTGCCACTATTCGGTTAGCTACAGTCTCACTGAACCATTTGTCCTGCCTTAGCTTGCTTTTCTAATCTTATCCCAGTCTCCATCTGGAATGTCACTATGTGAATATTCACTGCTGAACCTCACAATGGAGAACATAAGTGCACATGTGGAGAGCATGGGTGACATGTGGGTGAGGATGAAGAGCTATCTATTCTCTCTGGAACATAAGATCAAAGCTGTGCATACACCAGTGGTGTTAGGCTGCTCTTACACTGCTGTAATGAAATACCCGAAATTGGGTAATTTGTAATAAAAGAGATTTAATTGGCTCATGGTTGTGCAGCCTGTACAAGAAGCACAGCAAGCATGGTGGCTCATGCCTGTATTCTCAGCATTTTGGGAGGCCAAGGTGGACGATTCACTTGAGCTCAGGAGCCCGAGACCAGCCTGGGCAACATAGTGACACCCTGTCTTTGCTACAAAAATAGGAAAATTAGCCAGGTGTGGTGGTACATAATTATGGTCCCAGCTATGTGGGAGGCTGAGATGGGATGATTGCTTGAGCCCTAGAAATGGAGGTTGCTGTGAGCCAAGATTGCACCACTACACTCCTCTAGCCTGACTGTCAGAGGGAGACTCTGTCTTTCAAAAAAAAAAAAAAAAGCAGCAGCAGCATAGCAGCATCTACTTCTGTGGAGGGCCCAGAAAGCTTCCAATCACAGCAGAAAGCAAATGGGAGAGAAGGCACGTCACATGGGAAGAATGGGAGCAGAAGAGAGTATAGCAGGGAGGTCCCACACAATTTCAAATGACCAGACCTCATGTAAGCTCAGAACAAGAGCTCACTTATCACCAAATGGATGGCCCAAGCCATTCATGAGGGACCTGCCCCGTGATCCAAACACCTCCCACCAGGCCCTACCTCCAAAACCGAAAGTTACATCTCAACAGGGGATTTGGGTGGGTACAGAAACCCAAACTGTATTCTTGTTCCACCTTGTCCCCCTCTCCAAATTTCATGTCATTCTCACACTGCAAAACACAATCGTGTCTTTCCAACATTTCTCCAAAGTCTTAAATCATTTCAGCATTAACCCAAAGTCTCATTTTAGACAAAGACTTTCATATATAAACCTGTAAAATCAAAAGCAAATTATTTACTTCCAAGCTACAGTGGGAGTTCAGGCATTGGGTGAACAGAAACATTTCTGCTCCAAAAGGGAGAAATTGGCTATCAGAAAGGGGTTACAGGTCCCACAAAAGTTTGAAATACAGCAGGACAGTCCTTAAATCTTAGAGCTCCAAAACAATCTCGTTCGACTTCAAGTCCAACATCTTGTGCACTCTGGTGTGAAGGATGGACTCCCAAGGTCTTGGGCAGCTCCAACCCTGTGGCTTTGAGAGTACAGCCCTCACAGCTGCTCTCCTCAGTTGGAGCCCAGTGCCTGTGGCTTTTCCTGCCAGTGGTTCAAGATGCCTTTGAACCTACCATTCTCAGGTCTGGAGGATGGTGACCCCTTCTCACAGCTCTACTAGGAAGGGCCTTACTGGGGACTCTGTATGGGGCTGCTGATCCTCTCCACCCTGCCTCTGCACAATTCACCTCCACCCTGCCTCTGCTCTCTGTGAGGGCTCTGCTTTCACAACAGGCTCCCTTCTGGCTGGACACCTAGGCTTTCCATACACACTCTGAAATCTAGGTGCAAGACAAGTCCCCTTAACTCTTGCACCCTGTGCACCTGCAGGCTTAATACCACTTGGAAGCTGCCAAGGCTTACGGCTTGCATTCTCCAAAGTGGCAGCTCACGCTATACCTGGACCCCTTTAAACCCGTGCTAGAAGTGGAGAACCATGATGTAGGGAGCAGTGTTCCAAGGCTGCACAGGGCAGTGGGGTCCTGGTCCTGGCTCAGGAAGCCATCTTTTCCCTCAAGGCTTCTGAGTCTGTGATGGGAGTTCTTGCCTGGGAGAGCTCTGAAATGTCTTTTTCCCATTTCCCATTGTCTTGGATATCAGCACTTCGCCCTCTTTAGTTACACAAATATCCCTAGCAAGTGGCTGCTCCACACAGCTTGAACTCCTTTCCCTAAAAGGCTTTTTCTTTCTTTGCCACATGGTCTGGTTGAAAATTTTTCAGTTTTACTCTGCTTCCTGGTTATATATAACTTCCAACTTTAAGTCATTTCTTTGTTCTACATCTGACCATAGGCTGTTAAGGCAGCCACAGCACTGTTGAACACTGCTGCTTAGAAATTTCTTCTGTTAGATATCCTAAATCATCACACTAAAGTTAAAACTTCCACAGAGCTCTAGGGCATAAATGGAATGCAGCCAATCTCTTTGCTCCAGCATAACACGTGTGATATCTGCTTTAGTTCTCAATGAGTTCTTCATTTCCATCTGAGACCTCATCACTGTCCATATTTCTATCAGCATTTTGGGCACAGTCATTTAACAGTTTCAAAAAAGTTCCAAACTTTCCCTAATATTTCTGTCTTCTTCTGAGCCCCACAAACTCTTCCAACCTGTGCCTGTTACTTGGTTCCAAAACTGCCTCCAAACTTTCAGGTACCATTATTACAATGCCCCACTCACTCCTCAGTACCAATGTTGTGCATTTGGCCATTCTCGTACTGCTATAAAGTAATACCTGTATCAGAGGCATGTGAACCAGAGCAACTCCATCTTAATAGGAGCTAAGTAAAATGAAGCTGAAACGTACTGGGCTGCATTCCTAGATGGTTGAGGCATTCTAAGTCACAGGGTGAGATAGTAGGTCAGCACAAAGTACAGGTCATAAAGACCTTGCTTATAAAACAGGTTACAGTAAAGAAGCCAGCTAAAACCCACTAATGCCAACATGGCCATGAATGTGACCTCTGGTCATCCTCACTGCTGCACTCCTACCAGTGCCATGGCAGTTGTGTTTAGTTTGTTTCTGCAATTAAGACCAACCCTGCTTATTTCTGTGAACCAACCAGTGGACTCTGGCTGCTACTCCGAAGAAACAAGAGGGCTGGGTAATATAAAAATCTGGATCAATATTCTAATTCTGGGCATGTTGGAATTACCTGGCAACCCTTTATCAGCTTGGTTCCAGCAGATACTCCATTCATGGAAAAATTTTTAATTTAGTTTACTTGGGAAAATTTTACTTTACTTTTGTGAAATATATTGCTGTTGTGCTCCTTGAGTAGGAGTGCAAGACAAGTTCATTCAATGTTTTCTTGAACTAAATATTTGTTATCTTCCAGATATCACCTTTCATTGGAACTCAAGAATTATGAATGGGCCTCACCATACAAATGCATCTTGACTGGGTTCCTCTCTACCCAGAATGTGACAGGCCCTAATAGTTAGCAGGAATATTATCACCCCTATTCAGCTTGCAGAAGTTATAGAGGATGGACCTTTGTCTCTCTGCCACCATTAGGATTAAGTTTCTCTTAGAAAAGGCAGGAGGGGAAATGTAAGAGGTGTATAAACCAGAGCAGCTGCATCTTGAATAGGAGCTGGGTAAAATGAGGCTGAAACCTACTGGGCTGTATTCCCAGATGACTAAGGCATTCTAAGTCACAGAGTGAGATAGGAGGTCAATGCAACATACAGGTCATAAAGACCTTGCTGATAAAACAGGTTGCAGCAAAGAACCTGGCTAAAACCCACTAAAACCAAGATGGCCACAAGAGCGACTTCTGGTGGTCCTCACTGCTACACTCCCACCAGTGCCATGACAGTTTACAAATGCCGTGGCAACATTAGGAAATTACCCTATACAGTCTAGAAAGGGGAGTCATGAATAATCCACCCCTTGTTTGGCATACCATCAAGAAATAACCATAAAAATGAGCAACCAGCAGCACTTAGTGCTGCTCTGTCTATGGAGTTATCATTCTTCTTCTTCTTTTTTTTACTTTCTTAATAAACTGGCTTTCACTTTACTCTGCAGACTCTCCCTGAAATCTTTCTTGCCTGAGATCCAAGAACCCTCTCTGGATCAGGATCCCTTTCCTGTAACACCTGAAACAGGGCAATTTGTAAGAAAAGATATTTAATTGGCTCATGATTCTGTAGGTTGTGCAGGAAGTGTTGCGGCATCTGTTTCTGGGGAGGTCTCAGGAAGTCTCCAATCATGGCGGGAGCAAAGGGAGAGCAGGCACATCATATGGCAAGAATAGGAACAAGAAAGGAGGGGAGGTGCCATACACAACTGGATCTTGTGTGAATGTAGAGCAAGGCTCACTTATCACCAAGGAGATGGCCCAAATCATTCATGAGGGATCCATCTCCATAATCCAAATATCTCCCACCAGGCCCACATCCAACATTGAGGATCACATTTCAACACGAAATTTTGATGGGGACAAATATCCAAATTACATCACCAGTGCCTTACACATTTTCTCAGGAGTCATTCAAGCGAATATGATCCTAACCTCCCTTCTTTTCCATAGGAGTTCAAAACTAAGACTTTGCAGTAGGGTGGGTAATTTTCCTTCCTGGCTTTGCTTTATTCAACCCACCTTCACCAGTTGTAAACAAAAGCTCCCAGGTGTATTAGAATTGTCATAGATGACATCATGGGCAGGGAGAAGGAGAAAGAGTAAATTTTTTGTTTGTTTATTTGTTTGCAATGGAGTCTCCCTCTGTCACCCAGGTGCCTCTGGGGTTCAAGCAATTCTCCTGCCTCAGCCTCCTGAGTAGCTGGGACTACAGGTGCATGCCACCACACCCAGCTAATTTTTTTGTATTTTTAGTAGAGACAGAGTTTCACCATGTTGACCAGGCTGGTGTCAATCTTTTGACCTTGTGATATGCCCATTTCAGCCTCCCAAAATGCTGGGATTACAGGCGTGAGCCATCTCACCCGGCCAAGAGTGAGTTTTAATTGTTCTAATGCTATCGGTCAATCTCAAAATCTCTGCATAACCAAAGTAATTAGAAGATAATTAGACTGCCTTCCAAACAGAGAAAACAGTATGTGTAAAAACATTTTGTTATTAAGATATAGACATTATTTAAGAAATGGCATTTGGGCTGTGACCAAAATATAAGAAATGTAGAATGAATCACTAGAGAGAAAGCCATAAAGGGAGTCTGGAATCATAGTACAGAGACATTCAAGTGATTGGATTCTTCGTGTAGGTAATAAGTGGCTGTAACAAGCAACAGAAACGAACATATTTAGTTTTTTAGAAAAGTGCTGCTGCTGCACAATGTCCTCAGGTGGAAGGAACAGGGGAGACATTGAAATCAAAAGGAGCAGACGGAAGGTTACTGCAAAAGTTTAGGTAAGATTTTCCTTCCTTCAATCAATATTTATTCATCACTCACTCTGTGTGAGAAGCTGCGCTCGCCAACTGGGATAACATGGTGAGCAAGACAGATGCAGAGAGAGCCCTGAAAAGGTTGGAAGAAACTGACCAGTAATCCCAGTAAGATGGGATAAACATTTTCAAGGAAAAGTAAGATGCTATGAGGCCCTGTGGCAACATGATGTAACAGTCTGAGGATATCTTGACCAAAGGCATTGATCTCAGAATTGAGAGAAATATATTAAAGAGATGTTTAGAATGTAGATTCAACACAACTTCTAGAAAGGGGAGAGAAATGACAGTAATGAGTCACCCAATTCTGCTGCATCTGCTGCATCACTTTTCATTTAATTACAAATTGCTCTCATTCTCGAATTTTTTAGATATTTTAGAGGACAAAGAGATGTCTGCTAAAATTAGAAATCTCTGTCCCAGGGGTTTCGATACAACATGTGTTCAAACTTCTTTTATAACATATTTCTCAGTAAAATCAGGTTCTACACAGAGAGTCTTAAGACTTGGGATGAATTTATATAAGCAACAAATATATTTTGAGCACTTATGTTCTAAGAATTGGCTCACAGGGAACCAGATAGATACACATCTTTGTTCTCATGGAAATTACTTTCTAGGAGGGAGGGAAGCACAATAACAATAAGAATTTATTTGTACTTTTTTGTCATTTTAAATATGATGAGGAAAATAGAGAAGGATAATGGGAAATCTGGGACATGAAGGACTGTATTTTAAATAGAATAATTGTCTTATTGAGAATTTGGAATAAAAGCAAAACCATAAAGGCGGTAGAGGGGTGTTTCACTGAGGTGTATGAGGGACAGCTATCAGATGGATGGAAGGCTCATGGAGTCAGCCTCCTGGATTCAGGAAATGAGGAGGAAGCCAGCAAACTGGAGCCATAAGACTGAGTGCAGTGTGTGCAGGATCACTGATCATGTAGGATCTTAGAAGCCTAGTGCAGACTTTGGATTTAACTTTGACTGATACTGGGAGCCATTTGAGAATTTTTGGAAGAGGAGTGATGTGATGAGATTCAGTTTGAAAAGCATCGCTATGGCTGCTGGGTTGAATATAGTCTGCAGGGGCAAGAGTGATAAAAGGCTGATTAATGAGGAGAAATTTTAATTACCTAAAGGCACTATTTTCTTAGACTTCACAGGCCTGGGATTCAGAAGTCTTAACATTGTGGATTTTTAAGTAACTTGCCATTTGTTATTAACATCAAACCTATGAAGCCTGGAATTAATGCTATAATGATATGGAGAAGCAGATACTTCATAAGCAGCTAAGAATCTAGGAAAACACATCAGAGTACATAAATAAACTAGATGTCATTAAAACTCTACAAATGAGATGAAAAGTTATTTCTGGTTGCTCATCTGCTTCTACGTCTATTTCCTACTCTAGTATATTATAGAATGATAAGAGAAAATATAACAATAACTTGGAGTCAACTGATCTGATTTTTTCTTTAGCCAGTGTTTGTTACTTCATCATTTAGGTACTATCTAAACCAAATTTTTTTTCTGTTGAAAATTAAGATTTTTTTTTTTTTCATTTTGAAGCTTCTGTGATTCTGGAATATAAGACAAATTCTAGAGAAAAATTACAAAACATGATAGTCTGGATTTATTAAATTTGTTACATAGAAATACAAATATTTGATTTTAGCATTACAATTTGTTAAGCATTTTGGGAATAGAAGTTGCATTTGCTTTTCAAACAGAAAGAATATAAAATATAGTTTATAGGTATAACACATAGTGGGTGATTAACAAATACCTGTTCTGTTTACTTTCCTCCAATATAGAACTTTAAAAATCAGTTGTCATATCGAAATCTGCAAGGCTTTCTTACTATTCCCCAAGCCTCTATTTTCTTATGTCAGTTGTAATTTTTTCTTTTCCAAAATATTTTATGAATTCCTAAGTGCATTGTTTAGAATTAGGTCTGGACACAGATTATAAGACATCTCCAAAGAACAGCACCTAAACAAAATAGAAATTTACTTTTCTTTCACATTGATAAAATCAGCACTGTCATGTTGTTGATGAAATAAAAAGCTCAAACTTCTTTATTCTTGTTGCTTTGTTGTGTGTAGCTTCCATTTCCATTTTAACCTCATTGTACAAAACAGCTACTGGAGCTCCAGCCATTTCTTCTAATTTCAAGCCATCAGGAAGTATGATGAAATAAAGAATAAGAGGCACATCAATTTTCTCATTAAAAAGGTCTCCACATGACACTTTTTTTTATAACCATTTGACTAGAACTTGGTGACTTCATTTAACTGCAAAAGAAGCAAGCAAATGACCTAGTTTCTTAGCAGCTATGCACCTAGTCATAAATCAGAAGTTGTACTAATCACTAAAAGAAAAGAATGGATACTGGGGCACAACCCAATGATCTGTGCCAAAATAAGTAATCCATATTTTAATTTTATCTCTCTTTGCTTTTGCCGTTGATTGCAGCAACTGGTCATCTGATGGATTTATCAGCCAGTGTGTAACTGGAAAGGTCCCTTAAATACCTACCTGAAATTTACAGGGAAGCTTACTGAGCTCTGTGTAGGCTCCTTGTGGACGCTTTGCTGTAAGGTGAAAGCAGAGTAGTTCTTGCGGGAAAAGACATCACACAACAGAACCAAATGCACCAGGCCAAGCCCAGGCTAGAATGCAGAAGGGAAACTGTGACTGGACATATTAGTTGTTGAATTGCAAAGGAAATCTTGAATAACAATCACATCTAGTGACACTAGAACTATGACACTAGAATTCTTGGATGCAGATATTGATAGTGTTAGCTAATTTACTAATTAATCATTTTTGACCATGTACTGGTGTTAGACACTTTGCAGACACAAAAGTGAATGACAAACTCCTTGGTGGGGAAAAGATAAGTATATCAATCATTGACATCACTCAGTGATCAATGCTGTGGGACAGAACAGGGTGTGGCATGACGGTGACATGGAGAAGAAACACCTACCTCAGATGTGGGAGGACAGTGATGCATTCAGAGGATTTACCTTCCAGATAAGATGAGGATGGCAATTTACAGGGAATGAGCATCAGCTAGCCAGGCAGAGGATGGAGAAGCCACGGAGCAGCACGTGGAAACATGTGAGAAGAATAAAAGAGCACAGGGTATTTCTGGTGCTAAAAGAACAGTTAGGCGAGGCTGTGGGACTGGGAGCTTCAAGCAGGGGCAGGGAGAGGGAGAGGATCCAGTACAGAAGCAAAGATACAGAGACCATGAAGGTCCTTGCTTTTCACGTTAAGGAATCTGGACTTCGTCTTCGATGCTATGGAGACATTTTAAGTGCAGACTCAATTGCATAAAGTTTAACCTGACAGTATTGAAAGAGTGGAATGAGAACGACGCCTGGGAGATATGAGCTGGGAACAGCTGCTTAGGGGTAAAGAAGCCTCAGCACAAGCCAAGTAAAGGGTGATGAGATTTTGAGTCATAGTGAGGTTAGGGTTTATAGAGGAATGGACTACACAGGGTTTCCAGAAAATTTGCAATAAAATGGTTCTTCAAATGATCATATGAATTTAAAAATGGTGACCAAAGCTTGAAATTAAGAAATATGTTTAATTTGATTAAAACAGTATTCTTCAAATTATCATTGACTGTTTCCCCCATCTCCTCTTCTTCCCTTCTTTTTCCCTCCCCTCTTCCCTTCTGTTCCCACTTCCTCTTCCTCATCTTCTTCTTTTTCTTCTCCTCCTCCTTCACTTTTAATATTTTTTATTTCTATTTTTTCTTGAGACAGGGTTTCACTTTATCTCCCAGGCTGGAATGCAGTTGGTGGCTACAGCTTACTGTAGACTTCACCTCTTGGGCTCAAGTGATTCTCTTGCCTCAGCCTCCTATGTAGCTGGGACTACAAGTATGTGTACCATGCCTGGTAATTTCTTTTTTTTTTTTTTTTTTTGTAGAGACAAAGTCTCACTACGTTGCCCAGGCTGGTTTCAAACTCCTGGGCTCAAGCAATTCTCCCTCCTCAGCTTCCTGAGTAGCTGGAGCTACAGGCACATGCCACCATGCCTGGTTAATTTTTTAATGTTTTGCAGAGACAAGGTCTCACTTTGGGGCCCAGGCTGATTTTGAACACCTGACCTCAAACAATCCTCCTGCCTCCCAAAGTGCTGGAATCACAGACATGAGCCACTGTGTTGGGCTTTTAAAATTTAAATAACACCTATTAGCAAAATTCATATTTCTTGGAATACAATAAGATGAATATCTATAAATGAGGGTTATTTAGGAGTTCAAATCTTCAGGACTTGATGACTCTCCAGTATTGAGAATACTGTGATGAGCAACAGTGACGCTTTTTAACAGAAAAATAAGAATACAAAAGGTAGATTTGGTTGTGATGCCTTAATTAGAACTCAATTTTTAACCTGCTGAATTTAAGATATGTGAACAATATATAACTGGATATACCTGAGTCCATTTGGGTGTTCAAAATATTTTATTTCAATTTCGAGGACTAGTTTCATGAAATCTATTTACCTCTGTCTACCTGACAAACATACATATGGATATATGTATTTATTTGAGGCACATTCCACATGTATGAATTAGAAATTATTTAACATGTATATGTAAAAGGTCAGCTTCTCCAAGAATTGTTTTCTGTTTGTCTGCCTGTGTACAAACAAACACACACACACACAAACACACACAATTTTAATGAAAGTAATGTTTTTTAAAATTTAAAGTTGAATAAAGAAAAAACTTTTGTATCTTCAATAAGTTAAATTGGTAAAATTCATGTAATAAACTTTAGGGAAATATTTTGCACAGGTAAAAATTTAAAAAAAAATGCCATTTATTACAATTCACATCACTCAGAAGGAGCCAGTAATCTGTCAGTGTGATGTCAACCATGAGAACTTCCAATTCTGAATAGTAATCTTTCGAGAAAGATAAAAGTAATGGAAATATTGGTTCAAAATGGAAATGCCCTTAAAATGCTGAAACATTAATGAGATGTATATCATAGAAAAGAAGGTTTCACCTGAGTAATCCCAAGTGAACAGGTCAAATTGCTTATGCAGACTAAATGCAACTTTACAGCTTTTCTTGGAAAAATAATTATACATATTTGTTTAGGAACCTACCTAACTCAGTACTATAACTCAATGTAGAATCATATATATTTTAAAGTCTTGAAGATAAGGAGAAATAAGAAAAGGTGAATAGCCACTGAGAATAAATTTACTTGGTAATCCAGAAAGAGAAACCCTTAAAGATTTCAGGCTTGGAAGTTGAAGTTTTAAGTATCTGATGCTCTTTAAAGCCCCTCCATTCCCCGCTTCCTGCCTGTTCTTGGGTTCTTCCAGGATCATTCCATATGTTCCAGCTAGAGGAAGAGTTAACTAGCTATGAAAGAAAATCTTTGAAGACTGTTAGCACAGAAATGAGGCTTCCACACTGATATATTTGGAACAATTGAAAACAAATACTAAATAGGTGTTCTTTGAAGAGAAAGTGGGCAGTTGTGTGAAACGCTTTATTTTTGGATAAAGTTCTGAAGTATTTGTCTTTATTTTCTATTAATAGAGAACCTATACATTATTATAAAACCCAAAACATTAGGATAAATGCTATTTTATTGGTTATTAAAGTCATATTAGCTATTCTATGATATTTTCTACATCTAAGTATAATTAAGTTTGTAAAATAGTAACTTTTATTTGCAGCACTAATAAAAATGCATATTTTGGGGGGTAAATTCATAGACCTAATCATAGCTAAAGTGAAATACCAGAAAGCACCCTACGTCCACAGACAGAGACATGAATTCTAATCACAGCTTTGTCACTCACCAAACAGTCAAATGCACCATCATTTGTCAGCCAAATTATGAAATGTCCCTGAGATGTTTTTCTCATCTACAGAGTAGAGCATATAGCCAGAGAGAGATTTTCCAATCTGTGCAGAAGGAATACCTAAGATGGTTTAGAAAAATGTGCGTTTCCAGAAAACTCCCTTCACTAATTCAGATGAGCTCAGAAATCTTTTTTCTAAATTGTGGCTTAATAAATAACCAAATTTAAAAGATACTAGAAAAGTTGTCAAATCTCTCCTTTCCAAATTTCATAGTGTTACCAGAAAGGTGTTCCCATTCAAACATCAAGAGAGGGTTCTTAGACCTCATGCAAGAAAGAATTTGGGGCGAGTCAATAAAGTGAAAGCAAGTTTATTAGGACAGGGAAGGAATAAAAGAATTGGTACTCCATAGGCAGAGCAGCAGCATATGCTTCTCAACTGAGTATACTTCCAGTTATTTCTTGATTATATGTTGAAGAAGGAGTGGATTATTCATGAGATTTCCAGGAAAGAGTGGGCAATTCCCCAAACTGAGAGTTCCTCCTCTTTTTAGACCATATAGGGTAACTTTCTGATGTTGCTGTGACATTTGTAAACTGTCATGGCACTGGTGGGAGTGTCTTTTAGCATATAAACGCATTGTAATTAGCACATGATGAGCAGTGAGGATGACCAGAGGTTACTTTCATCGCCATCTTGGTTTCAATGGGTTTTGACTGGCTTCTTTACTGCAAGCTGTTTTATCAGCAGAGTCTTTGTGATCTGTATCTTGTGCTGACCTCCTGTCTCATACTGTGACTAAGAATGTCTAACCTCCTGGGAATGCAGCCCAGTAGTTCTCAGCCTCATTTTACCCAGCCCTTATTCAAGATGGAGTTGCTCTGATTCAAACACCTTTGACAATAGTGATGGTTTAAAATACCATTTAGCATTTGGAAGAGTGGAATAGGTAAACAAGGAATTATTTTGTAGCTTCCTGCTTAATACTTTTTACAAAATAGGTTGAAATTGCCTTAGAATTTATCTGCAAATGTTTACTGCTAGTCGTAGTGGTTAACACAGAACTGATTAGGAGGTGAAAGGTCCTGCTTGTCACTTGTTCTGGAAGCACCATGCCACCAACAAGGAGCACACACAAATGTCTTGCATCCAATCACCTTTGAACCTGACAGCCAGTATTGTACCATGCGCAGTTGTAAAGATATAAATTATTAGAGCCTTGACTGAGAATAGTTTGGCAATATGCTAAAAGATTTAAAATGTGCACATTCATTGAGCAAGTAATTCCACTTTGAATTTAAACTAAGAAAATAACCAGGCCGGAACGCAATGAACAGATATAATGAATTGAAGTTGTTTATTATAGCAAAAAATAGTTGGGATTAAACAAAATGTACAATACAAGATTTAAATCAGTGTTTTCTACATAACCTGGGGAGCTTGTTCAAAATAAAGATTCTTAAGACACATTGCTGGAGATCACCATATAGTAAATCCAGGATACGGCTTACGATTGTATATTTTTAAACACTCCTCTAGGTGAATTTCGTGATCTAATAAATTTTGGAGTCATTATATCTATTGAATGATGTTAAGAAATAAAATTCTCTATAACAATTAAATGATGCTGTTTAGTTTTATATTGTCATGAAAAGCTATCAAGATATATAATAACTTTTTCAAAAATGGTTAAATTACACCAGTATCCCTAGCACCTGTTTTTGTTAAATAAGGTATGTTTTTATTGGAAACGTCTGGAAAGGGTTAGTAGTGTCCTCTCATGGGGATGGGGGAGGCATTTTGATGTTTTTGTTTTGTTTTGTTTTGTTTTTCCCATTTACCTCTCTCAATTGAATTTTTCAAGTAACTAACATTCATTGCTCATGTCTTTTTAAAAGTAAAAAGGAAGATGAGAACAAAAGAATGGCAGTGCTGAGCTGCAGTTCTGGGTTGGCTGTTGTGTTTGGAGGACAGGTGTTAATTTTGAGTCTCATTAAATGCAGGATAATGAGACAGTGAGCAAAGGTGCCGGAGACTTCACCTCTTTCCCAGGAGTTGGCTGCAGGCAGCTCCTGCTCTGATTCTTCCATTTACGTTTGCGAGTTCTCCTGTAAGGTCAGCTCTGGATTTATCTGAAAATGCTTTTCCAGAAGCAGTTGGAAAGTGGGGTTCACCTTTATCAAAATAATAAGGTTCAGCTTGCTTTCCACTAACTTAGTACATTTTAGTAAGGATTTTAAGTTTAGGTCAATTTAATTCCTGTATGGCAGTATCTAAAAATATATTTACCTAGCCCTTTGCCATTTAAGTCTGTTTGCATTTGTTTGGACCAGAGCTGAGACACAGACTAGCGAGCCTCACTTAGCCCTACGCAAAATGACCCTAATTACACAGATTCAAAAGAATTGGGTTTATAGTCAATTTCAACGGAACATTTCTTTCCTCAAGAAAGAATAGAAAGAAGCTTATTTGCATTAAAAAGAAAGGCTTTGGTGGATTTTACTTTCTACAGCCCATTTTTTTAAAACATACAGAGTGATGGCCAAGAAAACGTAAAGATGAGTGAAACTCTTCTGAAATGCATCTCTTATAAAACAAAATATTTTGGCAAGTTGCTTTTAGGGAGCAGAGATTAACTACATACTCTTTTGTGAAACGCTTTGAAGATAAAAGCATTTTCTAAAAGCTTAGCATTATTATTCTAATTATTATTATTTTTTAAGCATTCATTTAAAGAAAAAACCCACTATACATATTAACCAGCTTAGTAGCAAGCTTTTATTTCCTTCTTTTTAATACAAAAATGTAGGTGACTCAGTCTTGAAACATGTCCTTGCTTTCCACGTGGAATTCAGTTGTAGCTTAGTATTTTATATAACTTGTGGGCTTGAGAACAAAACTGAGTACAGCTTCTATGGTAAATTTACAGTGTGTTAGTTACTGCCCAAGTTTGTTGAAATATCTCAACTCATATTCTCTGAAAGCTTAACACTTTTTAACCTTATGGTTCATTTAGGATTGGAGTCAATATCCACATGAATAAGTTTATCTCTTAACATCAATTTTTAGGTGAATAAAATAATTAAGGGTCAAGGGGCATTAGTTTTAATGGAAAGAAATAGAGTCGATATGAATCTAATCTTCTTTTCCTCTCTTGTAGTCAGACTAGCACACAGCTTTCTTCAAGCACATTTCTTCTCTCTGCAACTGAGGTTGTTCCAAAAAATGATTTTCAGGCATCAAACAACTAGAAAAATGTACATTGCCATATTAACTACAATTACTATGACAAATATAATCATTGGTCCTAAAATCACTACACAAATACTGTGACCCTTGCAGAGATTAATTATGGCTATAAATCAATGGGGGGAGAGGGTGTTGGTGAAATTAATCCATGCCAGGATATTTTCACAAATTACTGGAGTAGCGTCAACTACAGTAATCCCACCAAAGAACTGGGCTAGCCTTTTGAAGAATTCATGACTTCATTTCTTAGGTAAAATTAGAAAGAATACATTGTTTTGCTCATAGTGGACACCTAAAGAAAGTCCATTTCAATAAGCTACGGAAGATCAAAACAACTTAATGATATTCCAGTGACCTGGCCTATAAAATGGTGATACAATGGGCTGGGCATGATGGCCCATGCCTGTATCCTAGCACTTTGGGAGGCGGAGGTCAGTGGATCACAACTTCAAGAGATCGAGACCATCCTGCCAAACGTGGTGAAACCCCATCTCTACTAAAATACAAAAAATTAGCCAAGCATGGTGGTGCATGTCTCTAGTTCCAGCTACTCAGGAGGCAGAGGCAGAGGAATCACTTGAACACGGGAGGCAGAGGTCGCAGTAAGCCAAAATCATGTCACTGCAAGCCAGCCTGGTGACAGAGCAAGACTGTCTAAAAAAAATTGTGATACACTGAAACATTATGTTTGCTCTACTAGGAGCTCTCATATCAAGAATTGTATACGTTACCTCTGCTAGGATGCATTTCTGTGCATATCTCATGTGAGTAGGACTAGTTTTATGATATTAATTTAAAAAAATCAGTTTTACTGACAGTCAAATAGAAAAACAAAGGGAAAAGGAAAATCTAGTATTTTCAAAATCAGAAAGGATGGCCAGAGGTGAAATGCCTGGAGAAACAGACCATTACCTAGGTAGAGCAGTACTAAACATAGAAATACCACATATTCTTTTTCAATATTTATTTAGTATATGTTTACTGGTGCCAGCCTTATGCTAGGACAGCACCAGGAATTGAAAGTTTGAATCCTGTATATATAGTTAAGCTCATAAGAGGGACACACACACGCACACACACACACGTGTACGCATGTATAAATATACTATATATCACATTTTAGAATTGAGACAGAATCACATTGCTAGGAGTGTACTAAAATAAGAGTTACTAACTCTTCAGTGGGTTGAGGAAGGCTTTAAGGAGTTAAAAATTTTAGATGACTTTTACAATCTGCATAAGAGGTATTTTAAAACTTTCATTTGATGCCTTTTTTTATGCATACAGAAAACAGCAAAGATTACTTGATGAATTTATAGAAAATGTACCCAACTGTGTAAATACTACCATAATCAGAATAGTAAACATTACCAGCACTCCAGGGGCCTCAAGAGTTCCTGTATATAAATGTTCCATTTCTCCCGAAAGATAGCTCCTATTCTGACTTCAACATTTGACAGGTGGAGAAAAGAGATTGATGGACAGTAAAAGAATCTAGGCAGAGAAAATGCCTCATTCCCATATCAATAGATAAGAAATGGAGATAGCATATACTGGAAATAGTGGCCATGTAATTCACGTGGGGTGGGGTAGGATAATTTATGGGCCTAAGAAGAGTTTGGAAAAATATTAATGCTGTGCTTAGCATTTTATTTTCTTTCTAGTTTATCATACAGTGAAATAGACTAATTTGTTTGGTGTAAAGTTCTGTGAGATTTGGTACATGTATAGAGTCATATAACCACTGTTGCAGTTAGTATTTAAAGCAGTTTCATCACTTTCCTATACTTTCCTTACACTATCACTTTAGAGTCATGCCTTCCCCTGGTCTACAACTCTTATGTCAATGGTAAGTTCTTCATTACTGTATTTTGACCTTTCCAAGAATGACACATGAGAAGTGTTACAATATGCAGCCATTTGAAAACAATACATTTAAGATTTATCCAAGTTATTGGGGGTATCAGCGGTTCAGTCCCTTTATTGTTGAGTGGTATTTCACTTAACGGATGTACCACAGTTTCTTTAGCCATTCATTTAGTAGAGAACATTTGGGCTGTTTCCAGTTTTGGGTGACTATGAATGGGGCTGACGTAAACATTTCTATACAGGTTTGCATGTGAGCATGAGTTTTTATTTCTCCAGGGTAACTAAGCAGGAATGAGATTGCTAGATGCTGAAATGAATGCTTATTTAGCTTGATGAGAAACAAATCGTTTTGTGAAGTAGATTCCTCAGATCTATTTCATGTATTTGAATCTCAGTTGCTAGGTACAGATACATTTAATATATATTAATCCTTATGTCTTTTTGTGAAATGATTCTTTTATCATTTTGCAAAACCCCCTCTGACACTAGTGATACTTCTTCCTTTGAATTTTACTTTGTCTGATATTAATTCAGCAGCGTGAGCTTTCATTCAGGTTTGCATGATATATCATTTTCTGTACTTTCATCTTTATTCTAATTATGTAGTTACATTAGAAGTGAGTTTCTTGTATACAGCATATAATGGAGGCCTTTTTATCCATCCTAATACGCTTTTAGTTGGTTTGTTTAGATATTTAATGTGATTTTTGCAATGTTTAAATTGAAGTCTACCATTTTATTATTCGTTTTCCACTTGTATTCTAATTGTTAATTCTCATGCCTTTTTGGGGGTAATGTAAACATATTTTGTCCTCCATTTAGATTTTCTAGTGCATTTTTTATTGGATCACTTTTAATAGTTACTTTCCTGGCTGCTCTAGGGACCATAATATAAAAATTTCTAACTTTTCACATTCAACTTAGAATCAGTATTTTACCATTTCTAGTGGGAATGTAAAACCTTACCACGGTTTGGGTCCTTTTAACCCCTCCCCTTTATGTTACAGTCATCTTACATATTATATCTATGTACATTAAAAACTCCATTAAGAAATGTTTTAACTTTTACTTTCTTCAACTGTCAAATATATCTTAAGGAACTCAAGAAAAATAGTCTACTAGATCTACCTGGTTACCATGTCTCCTGTTCTGCCTTCATTTCTGAGGTTTCAAGTATAATTCTGGAATCACTATCCTTCTGTTTGAATAACTTTCTTTAGCAGTTTTTTTTAGAGCAGATTTGATTTCCTTTACTGGGAGAACTTCAACTCACCTTTATGTCTGAAGGATATTTTTACAGAATAGTGAATTCTATATTGACACTTTTTTATTTCAGTAGTTTATAAATGTCATGCAATTTCCTTCTGACTCAAGATTTCTGATAAGAAATTTGTGGCATTTATATCATTGCTCTCCTATAGCTAATGCATTTTTTCCTCTGGTTGTTTTCAAGGTTTTTTTTTTTTAATTTGTCTTTATTCTTTAGCAGTTTGATTATGATATGGTAAAAAGGTTTTCTTATAATGTCCATTAAATGTTTCACACAGTTTACCTCTTATTTACTATCTTTTATTTTTCTACAATTTTTCCCTAGGTAGAAATTTTATTTTTGTAGTAAGATTTCAATTATTTGAAAATGGGAACCAAGATTTTGTTTCTTCTTTATTTATCACAGAACAATGTAGGTACTTGGTAAAGTCACATTCATTAGAAATGAATTAATGTAATACAATAGCAGGATGTATCTTGGCAGACAGAAGAATGAGGCTCTGCCTGTAATTGAACCCAACATGGGCTGAATGAATAAAATTGCCAACATTAAGCCAGGCAGCAAAGTACAGGTGACAGGGAGAGATTATAAAGCTTAAGTGTAAACCAAGCTCAAATACATGCAGAACATTCTTTTAGTAATAGAGTTTCTCTTTGGCTATTAGGATAATTAGTCATTGCTTAGAAGATTCAAAGAACCCAAGACTGTGGCTGTAGATACTAAACAGACAACACACTGGCCACTTACGTTTTACTTTGTATAGCATATCAGGGGAAATCCATCTCCCTGTAGTTACTCTCAGACATTATAGTGGTACCATTAGTAGGGTCATCTTGGAACAGCAAAGAGAAAGGAAGTTGTGTGCCCCAATAGAAATTAAAGTTCTATGATTACACTTCTTTAAATGATATAGAAGTACAGATTGGCATTCAGACTTCTGTGTATTTTCCCTAGCATTCTGAGTTACACCTTTTAACATTTACTACATTGTCTTGAAATTAACTTTTATATTCTACATAGTCTACCTCAGATATTCTTTACAGTTAAGAGCATCTCATTTATCTTTTAAATCTCAGCATATAACTTCATGCCTGGTATTAATTAATGAATGAATATAGTTACTAAACAAATATTTATTAAGCACAAAAAATAATGCTCTAGCCCTGTGTTGGGCACTGGGATTTCAATAGTTAACAAGGTACACAATGAGATTTGGTTGAACCAAAGTTCATTTCAGAATTTATCTATACATAAAGAAAAAACAAATAACTTATCAAAATGCAAATAAAAATAATAATAATACAAACCGGAGTACTTTTCAAACAACTACGACATATCACTCACTAATTAAGTACAGAAGAAAATAAAATTAATTATATCAAAAGACTTGCATCTTCATCATTAATATTTTTTAAAAATCTAACACTGAACTAAGCTAAAAACTGAAAAACAGGTTTTATCTTTATTTCTATCCTTTAAGAAGCAGCTATTATTTTTCAAAGCATGTACTCTGGAGTTAGGATGTGTAGGTTTAATTTCTGACTCCCATGTGTAATTTCTGTGACTTTGAAGAGTACTGTACATTCCGCATACCTTAGCTGTTCTCTCTGAAAAATGGTGATGATGGGGTGATGGAAATAGTACCTAGCTTGTAAAGTACGGTGTTGTGGGGATAGTTAAAATGGTAATACATGTAAAATGTCTACAATGATGACTTTTTATATACTAATTTATAATTTTTCATTTCTGAGTAAGTGGAAGTGGTAAAAGATTAAAGAACATTTCTTTATGTTTGTGTCATTTATATTTAGAAAGTTTCAATAGAAAGAATTGAAGCGGCAATGAAGGACAACATAAATATGAGATTTTAAAAATAATTTTGTGATGAGATAACAGGGATTGGCTATGTGATTCAGAGGTATTGCCATGTATGATGTACATTTAAATTAACCTAATATATACAGGGAGGCAATGGAGTCTCCCAGTAATGGAATTTAAGTAGTGTAAATGATTGGGTTTCGTATATCTTCAGACACATCCTAGGTATGAAAATTAATTGATGGGGGAAATTTCAGGAGAAAATTACAGGGTCCTCTGAAGAGAATTCTCTCTTAGGAGAAGAACTCAACACAAACTGGAATTGTCTACAGAGATTGAAGTTCAGAGTAGGATAATGGATCTGGGCACTGTGCACTCATCTTTACTTGAATCAAACTTAATCTAGCCACAGAACCTAGCATGCACACCCTAGAGGAAAATCAGTAAGAAAATGCAAAGTTACGAGTTCTTAAACCTTGATATCTAAGTGTTTGACATTTAAAAGCTTTGTATAAAGAGAAGGGAACTTTTTCCTGTTTAAAGGGAGATTCAAAGAGAGTATGACCATTGGCCAAAAATAGCAGCAAAGAGAGGAAAGTTAGTAAAATATGTACAACAGCAAAAACTAGCGGGAGCTGTTGGAGCAGGCTCCAAAGCAGGGAGTCTTTAGCAGTGCAGGTGGTAGCTTCGGTGGAGCCACTAGAGCATGGCCCCAAGGTGACAGATGGCAAACACGTGGAGGAAGGCCAAGGGTATGTGGAGAGAGAATTTAAAGTTAGTTCGAGAGGAAGAAACCGAGTGAAGGAAGCATGTCCTGGAACAACCTAATAACAAAATAGTGATCCCAAGGGATTATGAAACATCAGCACAGAGGTCAACTCAGGCAATTTTGTAATCACCTGTAGGAGAAAGGAATATACTTGTTCATGAATGCACTATAATTTTTGGGGGAGCATCTCCAGTTACCACAAAGAGAAAGGAACCTGGAAGTGTACGTGTGTGTGCATGATTATGTAGGGTGCTGCATGATTATGTTGGTAGTCCACAACCAACAAATGTTGGGCGTAATGTGAATATTACATTATTTATGTCCATAAGCTAGAAAGTAAATGATGGAGGTATTTGAATTGTAGTTAATAGATGACTGGAACAATCAATGTAAAGCATAGAATGGATGGTAGAATGCACATTTATCACATCTCAGCTCAGGCTTTGAATAACTCTCTGACTAGAGAGAAATCCTATGACACTTTCTGCCCGTACTACATAGGCTGATGAAAATGATGGTGTTGGAAATACATAGTCCTCTACACCTCTGGCAACCAGAGAGTCATGTTATCCAAGCACAGATATTTAGATGCTCTTCCTGGGCTTCAGACCTTGAGATGTTGTAGAAGACAGAGCTTTGGTTGGAGAATGTTTGTGTGAGTATAAAGAGGAACAGCAATGTTCAGCCCTGGATGCTGCTCCAGAGTATTCAGGGATGACAGCACAAAAATCTGGGCTCAGACAGAGGATTCCTGTTGGCAAGTACTTTAGCACGGCCCATCATCTTTGGTCCCTGGGAAGCTTTGTTCTCCAATCTTTCTTTTGATTTGGGAGCAGTTACCTAACCAAAAACAGCCTTTGACTTAACTTTGTCAAAGTTGTTTTATTTTGTTTGCAATAAAGAATCCAAAGTGCAGATTTCTAAACCTTGTTAGTCACTTATTTGAGCCATTATAACAGGAATAAGAGCCTATGTCTTAGTTTTTTTGGCCATAATAATCATATTAAAGGAAAAGTCTAGACATATTCTTATTTGTTGAAAACAGCCTAGTATAAGGTAGACCTGGAGCCAGAAAACTTTTCTATATGTGAGGATTAGAGCAAAATAGCAAATATTTTAGGCTTTTCCAGTCATGTGGTCTATGTTGCAAGTATGGAACTCTGCCATTGGGTGTGAAAACAGTCAGAGACCATATGTCAATGTACAAACATAATTGTGTTCCAATGAAACATTCTTTTTTTTATTGCATTTTAGCTTTTGGGGTACATATGCAGAACGTGCAAGATAGTTGCATAGGTACACACATGGCAGTGTGTTTTGCTGCCTTCCTCCCCTTCACCCACATTTGACATTTCTCCTCAGGTTATCTCTCCCCAATGAAACATACTTTACGGAAATAGGTAGCAAGCAAAATTTGGCCTGAATTTGGTTGAATACTGATCTAGTGGAATAAACATGGGCCTTAAAAATTGATAGACTTATGTGACCCTAGAATTTCCTCATTCATAAATAGGCATCATAGAACCTCATGTATTTCCCGAGGATTAAAATTAAGAGAACACACATTTTTAACGCACTTTGCTTTGGTTTACACATGCTGTTTCATAAAAAGTGTACCACATATTAGAAGCTTAATATGTAGTTATTATTAATTATATATATCCTGGAAGGAAAAGTTAACATTAATGTGTCCACAACACATGGACACACACACACACTCACTCAAGCATTCACATTACTTTTCAAAGAATAGTGTTCTTCACTAGAAACAGTTTCCAAATAATGCTACATAGGCTGATGGAAATGGTATTGGACATACACCTCCTTCATCCTAACCTTATACTAGGATACTCTTTATCCTAACCTTAACTGGAAAATGCCACTGTATTTTTGTTGCATAAATAGTCCTTACAGCCTCAAAATACTACCACATATAGTATTTCAACTGTTGGCCGTTCTAGCTATTCCAAAACTGATCCTCATATATATATATATATATATATATATATATATATATATATATATATATATAAATTAGAGGTATGAAGGAAGATGTGAGCTCAATTTACCACACAGATGTGAATAAAAGGAAATGTTTAAAAGCTGTTCACAGAAAGGGCTGTGCAAACAGCAACTAATTAAAAGATTGTAGCTCCTTGAGAATTCAACATGTTTTTGATTGGCTCTGGTAGTGCCTATTTTATGCAAACTGCAGAACTGAAAAAATGCAGGGAAGGGATCCGTGCTGTTGAATTTATTGGAAAATTTTTCCTGGCTAGTACTATCATTGCAATAGCAATTCATCAATTACATGCCCAATCCACAGTGAACAATGTCTTCTAAATGGCTTTTAAAATAAAATTCTAGTAACTGTCTGACACTCTCCTCCCCTGACCAGGGCACTAATGGCACAATGACTTAAAAGGGTATCCAATATTTATTTAGTATGTGTGATGGTTAATTTTACGTCTCAATTTGGAGGATATTTTTTGAATGAGATTAAAATTTAAATTAGTGAAGTTTGAGTAAGCAGATTGCCCTCCATAATATATGTGGGCCAATTAGTTAAAGGCCTGAGTAGGACAAAAAGGCCAGCTTCCCAGAACAAGAGAGGATTCTCTGGCAAACTACCTTCAGAGTTCATCTGCACTGTTGCCTCTCCTGGGTCTTCACCTTTCCTGCCTGTATTGCAGGAAAGCTCTTCAACTTCTGTAATCACAAGAGTCAATTCTTTACAATAAATCTCCTCAATGTATGCAGATATATGTATATATAAATACACATATATATGTGAATAATGTATATCTTGTGTATATGTATTCATATATATGTGTGTGTATATATACTTATATATACCTATATATGTATAGGTATATATATACACTACTTTTATCCTAACCTTATATTAGGATATATCCATATATATACATATATATACATATGTATATATATGGATATATGCATATATATCCATATGTATATATACATATATCCATATGTATATGGATACACACAAACACACACACACACACACACACATATATATATATATATATATATATATATATATATATGAAATAGAACCAACCTTTTATTGGTTCTGTTTCCTATTTATCTGGAGAACCCTAATACAACATCTAACAAAGAAGTTTCTTTCTGTGTAATGTACTTTATTTAATTTGCATGATAAACTTGCGCAATATAAAATAGTATTGTCATCCTAATTGTTTTTTGTTTCTTTGTTTTTCATAGATGGATAAACTGATGCACTCATTGGATAAATATCTGGGACATGCAGCTAATAAGATTTGGAGCTAGGATTTGAAGACACTCTTATTCCAAATATATCTATCCCACCAGGTAGATGGTATTGTTTTACAATTTAGAAAGTTAAGGATGAGGAAAGATAAGTAATGTGCCTGTCATCAAACAGTTAGTAACTAGAAAATCAATGCCTCCTTGATTTCAGATTTCATATTAACTACTGAAATAGATTGCTAATGACACATTTCTAAACGTAGAATCTAAACAAAGCAGATTTTATATGATATTAACATGTTATATTTAGTGCTATAACATTACACACTTATAATTCAATTCTGATAGTAACATAAAAAGAAAAATAGAAATAAAATATTTCTATTGTTAAGTTTCAACAAGTTGTTATTGCTCTAGGCAGGTAAACATCAGAAGCCTTTGCATTCTATCGGGACATCAGTATTGTGTCTGTATATAATTGCAGACCTGTTGAGAAATACTGTGACCTAGATTTACATTAGGAAAGAAGCCAGTATCTATCAGCAAAATTTTCCCAGTGTCTCAATTGCTACAAACTTCTGACATTAAGGTGAAGGCAAATTGTTAAGAAAATGACTTTTCTTATAGCTTCCTAATATACTTAGTGGAAAGGTTTTCCCGCTTTTTGAGTTGATCTGATTTATGCTTGGAAACCTTATTATGTGATTTAGTGAGGGGTGCTCAGGGATAATAGAGTTCCAACAATCTTCACGTTCAGGTTCTTAAAGCTGGGGTGCTTAGACAAGATGATAAATGGTATCAGGGTATAAAATCTCCATTTCACAATGGAGACGGGTGGAGATGTCTGTTGAATTGTATTTGACTCTGTCCCCGCAAAGAGATATGCTGAAGTCCTGCCTTCTTGTACTTCAGAATATGGAGTTGCGTTGGAAACAGATTCTTTATAGAGGTAATGAATCCAAAATGAGGATACCAGGGTGGGCTCTAATCCAATATGACTGGTGTCTTTATGCCACGGGGAAATTTGGACCAGACACAGACATACACAGAAGGAAGATAATGTGAAGAGCCAGGGAGAAGCCTAGGTGAAGATGGAGGATTGAAGGGATCCATCTACAAGACGAGGATTACAAAAGATTGCCAGCAACCACCAGAAGCTAGAAGAGGGAGGGAGGATTCACCTACAGGTTGCAGAGGGAGCATGACCTTGCAAACATCTTGATTTTGGACTCCAACCCTCCATACTGAGACAACGCATTTCTGCTCTTTTAAGTAACACAGTCTGTGGTACTTTGTTATGGCAGCTGTAGGGAACTATTACAGTAAGCAAATATAAACTTTTCAGAAAAGAAGGCCATACTATTAATCATATTCTTTAGGGATACTTGATCCAAAAATGATGAGGAGTCATTGTCTTTGTTTTTTTTTTTTTGGAGAGGGATCTTGCTCTGTCACCCAGGCTGGAGTGCAGTGGCGCGATCTCAGCTCACTGCAACCTCCGATTCCCGGGTTCAAGTGATTCTCCTACCATAGCCTCTTGAATAGCTGGGATTAGAGGTGCACAACACCATGCCTGGCTAATTTTTGTATTTTTAGCAGAGACCGGGTTTCACCATGCTGGCAAGCCTGGTCTAGAACTCCTGACCTCATGATCCACCCACCCAACCTCCCAAAGTTCTGGGGTTACAGTCTTAAGCCACCACATCTGGCTGAGAAGTCATTGTCTTAGAGCAGTGTGGGGAAACATCTGGCCATATACTTAAATCATAACATTCTTATTTTGCAAAATATTTCTGAGGCCTCACTTCAAGTATCAGAGTTTGTCTGAAAGGGCTTCATTGTTGTCTGATTTTACAAATTACAAATAATTAATCTTACAATAGGTACCTTTCACAAGTGAAAGAAAGAAGTGGGCTTCTGAAGACGCTTGTAAGTAGTGAACAGTTGAGCAAATAACAGTTTGATTTTAATTGTAAAGTCAACATATATCATTTAAAAGCATTATAAAATATAGGAAATTAGAGAAAAAAGTAAAACCACTATGAATACAGCTCTTAAACAGTGTTTGCTTGTTTTCATCTTAGGTTATTTCCTTAGTGGGGGGTCTGGTGGTTTCATTAAACGTCATTGTTTTGCTGGGTTTGATTTCTACAGAAATGTTATCAGACTGGAAGGGTCTGGCTCTTTTGGGGGGTTCTAGGCAGGTGTTGCTCCTGCCCCTCCACTTGGTCAACGATGAAAGTAGAAAGAACCTGCAAGGTGCTCCAGACACTGTGTGGATAAGGAAAGGGGAAGAACTGTAGAAGCTGCTGGGTATGAGGAAGATGGGAAGATACAGAGAAATATCATAGAAAACCATTTATGGATTTTGTTCATGTGATGGACTGTGTGATCATTTGTGACCCTTCCTGTAAAGATCTACAGTAAAGATCGTTTTATATACATGTCTGCCCTCATTTCACGTTGTTTACTTAATACAAGTTCCTGAAACAGGAATTACTGGGTCAAAGATGTTAACATCTTTATATTATTGATACATGTTTTCATACTCACTTCCAGAAAGATTGTTCCATAATACATACCAGCATTGTGTAGAAGTGCTATTTTCAAAGTGGCTTAATCAGCGTTGAGAATTCTTTTCCTTAATGTGCACAATTTAAGAGGTAATAAATAGAATTTTGTTGTCTATGTTTGTATTATTAGTAACGCTTGGTTTTATTCTCGTTAGCCATTTTTGTTTACTTGTATAAGAAATGTTATTCATCTTCACTTTCCATTTTGCTTTCTTGATCTACACTTTTAATTTTTGTATTCATTTTCTTAAATTACAAAATTATGCGTTCATGAAACACTCAAACCATGAAAAAATGTGTAAAGATAATACCACTTCCTTTCAAACTTTTTCCTTGGAGTACTATTTCAATAGCATGTCCTTGCTCATACCTATACTTGTATAAACATATACAGGCTGATAAAAGTGTGTAGATATTGTTACTTTGTTTAAGAATGTTGGCACATACATCACTCTGCAACTTGCTTTCTGCATTTAATCTGTCAGATTGATCCTTCTTCTAGGTCAATTACTGCAGACATAACATTATATATATATTTTAATAGCCATGTATTATTTTTGAAAATAATATAATAAAATGTTTAAATAATTTTTCTCAATATGGATAGTCAAAGTATTTTTAGTTAGTTTATGTTTTTGTTTCTTTGGATTATGATAAATGATGTCAAAAAAAAAAACAAATTTACCTACCCAAATATACATATAGCACAAACATGTAAACATTCTTGTAAGCACATGCATATTCTTATATATTATTACTTTTAGTTCTGTAGCTTAAGCTCCTTCAAAGTTTAGGTGTAAATAAATGATGAGGACTCACCTCATTCAAAAGCCAATAGTTTAGTGTGGTATTAGGGAACCTGACAGGATATATCCATTTCTGCAAACAAATGGCAATGTTCTTCACAGATTTGAAGAAATTTGGGCATTTTGTATAATCTCTAAAACTCATTGATGTTCCATAGGAAAACCTTCAAAAGGCTGAATCCTTTAACGTAACAGTTTGTGGATTTTGATTTCTAATCTTGGAATCTAACAAGAAAAATATTTTTTATCTTTGGAAATAAGAAAGTAAAAAAACTGGTAGGAATTAGGACAGGACAGAGTACAATTATCTTTGAGTTCACAAAGTCTGGATTTTTCGCTTTCCTTAGAACTTTGCTATACTGCAATGGGAAGAAAATAAACAAGTATATCAAAGTCAATTCCATCTCCAGTTATTTACCATTTAAATTGCAGTGGTAGGCAAGCTTCCAAATTAGAAAAATGCACTTCTGATCAGAGGATAAAAGAAGTGCAATATCTAAAACTTGATTTTAAAATAGGTCAAAGTATCTATGGTCTGAGTAGCTGAGACTAGAACAATTTTAAACACCAAATGTGATCATTCAAAGAAAATACTGTTGAAGTTGCAGGGTAGATCCAAATAGAAAGAGGCTACCTTCACAGGATAGCAAAATCAATCACCCTTTAGTCCATAAAATCCGTGATTTTTAACCAGAAGTATGCTTCAACATCTACTTGGAGTTCCTGTGAAAAGCATGTTGACTGAAACTCTGATTCCGTAGGTCTGAAATGGTACTCAGCATGTGTGTTTCGATTCTCAAATGATTGTTATGAGCAATTCTGAATGAAGATCCACAGCCTCAATATTTCTAATAGTAACCCCAGATTATTTGAATCAGAATCATCCTAGGGGACATGCTAAAATATTCTTTCCTAGGTCCACTTCAGATTTCGATTCAAAATGACAGGAATAAGCCCTGAGAATCCAGACTTTGTACCAAATGCCACTGGTAATGACACTGAAGTTTCTGAAACACTAGACCTGCACAATCCAAGAATAGCATTAAAGGTACTTGGCTTCACTGTTCTGGAGCAATCGTAAATGAGTTGAGATGTAACCAAAAGGCCACCAGCAAGTGTGAACACTGGTTGTAATATTTAACAACCTGATATATCGAGTCAAAAAGAAACATTTTTAAAGGCTAAAGCTGCTTGAACATTACTGGATAGGAGTACTTTTTTTTTAAGTCAGTGACTCTTTGACTTTATTACTTACTAATGGTCTAGCTGTCTTCATGTCAAGATCTTCTCAGCATAGCCCCTGGGTATCTGGGTGCAAATTAAAATAAAGCTTAGCCAGGGTGAGTGGGGTAGCTGGAACCTATAATCCCAGCACTTTGGAAGGCTGAGGTGAGTGGATCACAACAGGTCAGGAGTTCAAGCCAGCCTAGCATACATGGTGAAACCTCATCTCTACTAAAAAAAAAAAAAAAAAAATTAGCCAGGCGTGGTGGCACATGTCTGTAATTCCAGCTACTGGGGAGGCTGAGGCAGTAGAATGGTTTGAACCTGGAAGGTGTAGGTTGCAGTGAGCTGAGATTGGGTTATTGCACTCCAGCATGGGCAAAGAAGCAAGACTCCCTCTCAAAAATAAATACATGCATAAATAAATAAAGCTAGTGAAAAGTAATCTGAGGAATTAATTTAAACAATTTCAAATGATGTTGAGAGGAACTGATCATAAAGATAAAAGAGTCTCCAATGGAAACTTTTATTCTCACGTCAAATCTCTGAAAGAGAGAATTTGGGCAAGATTTCGCCCTTGATCTAATAAAGTGTGGAAGAAGACTAGATTAGAAACATGGCTGCTGGTGCCATTCTTGGTAATTCCCAAAGCAGAACAGGTGATTTTGATTCTTAACTAGATATTTAAGAAATACATCGACGAGATCCATAACACTGAGGTCAAACTAAATGTTTACAGATATATAAAACGAATGTTGCTTGTTATTTGAAGACCATCTGTTCCTAAGGTATTTGTATGCCCTCTTTACTATGTGCCTAGAAATAAAGTCTAGATAGTGATCTCAGCCCTTTTATTTGTGTTAAATGTTGTGATTTGGTTGTGATTATTTCCCTGACCTTGTAAATGCCCCAAGAGGGGAGATTGGGTCTTGCTTAACAAGTACAACCTCCATAATGCTCACAAACAGTATGGAGACTCAAATGTAATTTGCTGAACAACTTGGTTACAGAGTTACTCAAATTTTATCTACAAACTCTTCAGGTCTGCTTAAGTTTCTACTATAAGAAATTCTCTGTAGTTACCAGTGTTGATATTTCGTTGCCTCTTCTTGACATCTGGTTGGTGGTAGGTTAACTTCTTCTGTGCTTTACTTAGTTTTCCAACAAAACTTTTGAAACCTGTCTGCCGTTCCTTCTCATTCACTCAAAGAACAGCTCCTGGGAGATGATTTGGAGTGTCTGGTGTGTTCTTGGGACTGACTTGACACCATTTCACATAATTTCCAGAACTCTTTTTCTCTCAAGGATTTCTGCTATCTTTAACCATCTGCTCTATAGTCACAATGCTTAGCCTTCCCAGTCTTCTAAGATAGTAATTCTTTAACTTTATAAATGATGGGGGAATCCTGCAAAGATGCACATTCAAATTTAGGAGCTCCTGGGAGGTGGTTGGCTATCTGCATTTCTAATAAGCTCCCAGCAAATGCTGCTACTGCTGGTCCATGAAATATGCTTTGAGTAGCAAAAGACGAAGGACCCTCCACTGTCCCAATTTTCCCCTCTTTCCTCATCCTAAAGAATCTTAAAGTCTATACATTTTCAGTGAGGAGAGTCTAACACAGCTCATTTTGTTGGCCAGTGTCAATTTACATCACTGAATTCGTTTGCCACTGTGCAGTTGACTAACAGGGAATCACTTGTTTCTTCTCTTCACACACTGTAAAGGGGCATTTTTCTTATGCTCTACCTCCACCCCTGCAGCCTCTTTTTCTTCTTAAGTGGTGAAAAAAAGTAGGCTTTGTCAAAATATACTGCTAGGAAGGCACTGCCCTTTGATAAAATAATGTTACCTCTGTGCGGTTTTCCACATTTCCCTCTTAGCCATTTGGAAGTAAATAGATTGAGTGTGCAGTTGGGTATAGAGTGCAAACCACTTCTAACTAACAAAGGAACATCACAGTGATGAAACTGTACTGACCCCAGTCACTTCATGAGCTTTACAGGTGCACAAACAGGTAACACATGACATTAAGCACAAAGGACAGTTCTCTACTGCAATGTTGAGACACGTGGTATATCAAAGAGGGGAGAGGGGTGTGTTCTGAGTACTTTGTTAGTAATACTAGTAAAATAGTATTACACTCATTAAATAGCATTAAATTGAGTATACTAGTAAACTCGATTTTAATTTGATTGTTTTCTCCTCTAGTTTATTCTCTGTCTTCAATAGAGAGTAAGATTATTCACATGTACTGATTTCAAGAATTTTTAAAGTAATTTCTCTGACTCAAGGTAGAACAAGAAATTCAATGATGCAAAAATATGACTGCAAGTTCTATCCAATTATTTTATGTTTCCCACGAAGAATATAGATAACATTTTTGACAGAAAACTAAAGCACCTTTATTTCTTCATCCCTTTCCACTAATTTTAAATAACACGTAAAGAAGAAATTGGAAAATTGAACCTTCTCAATGTCTGGAAGAAGATATTTACTTTCAGGTATAGGATTTGTAATCTCAGCCGGGTACGGTGGCTCATGCCTGTAATCCTAGCACTTTGGAAGGCCGAGGCGGGTGGATCACCAGAAGTCAGGATTTTGAGATCAGCATGGCCAACATGACGAAACCCTGTCTCTACTAAAAATACAAAAATTAGTCGGACGTGTTGGCACACACCTATAATCATAGCTACTTGAGAGGCTGAAGCAGGAGAATCGCTTGAACCTGAGGGGGCGGAGGTTGCAGTGAGCCGAGAGCATACCCTTGCACTCCAGCCTGGGTGATAGAACAAGATCCCATCTCAAAAAAACAAGAAAACAAACAAAAAAACAAAACTTGTAATCTCAAGTAACTCCCAAGAAATGGTTTCAAGACCTTCCAATGCCTGAAATCTTTGCAAAGGAAAACATGAGTGGGGCCAGCATAATGGGAGGAAGCAGAGTTGCTATATCTATCTATCTATCTATCTATCTATCTATCTATCTATCTATCTATCTATCTATCTATTTTTGAGACGGAGTTTCGCTCTTGCTACCCAGGCTGGAGTGCAATGGCGCGATGTCGGCTCACCGCAACCTCTGACTCCTGGGTTCAGGCAATTCTCCTAGCTCAGCCTCCTGAGTAGCTGGGATTACAGGCACATGCCACCATGCTCAGCTAATTTTTTTGTATTTTTAGTAGAGACGGGGTTTCACCATGTTGACCAGGATGGTCTCGATCTCTTGACCTCGTGATCCACCCGCCTCGGCCTCCCAAAGTGCTGGGATTACAGGCATGAGCCACCGCGCCCGGCCAGAGTTGCTATTTAATGGAAAATGGCACATACATGACTTCAAAGATTATTAACTTCTACAGTACCAGGGAAAAGTTCTTTTGGTGTGTATTTTTTCTCTTCCTCCTATTCTTCCTCTGTCTTTTGGTTTACTTTTGAACTCAGATTGAATGTGACTATAAGCACATGGTAAAAGACTGTGGTACACCCTGTTTAAGTACTGAAACAGAGCACACTTTACCAGAAGAGAGTTGAAGTAACTTTCAATCACGTTCTTAACACATACAAAACTATCATTAGAACAAACTAAATTTATGATGTTGTCTATGAAAAGAGGATTCTCTAAATTTGCTGAGTGTATCTGTTGAGCTGGACTTGAAGGAAACCGGGTTGTCCAGCAGAAATGCAGCTATGGAGCAACTGTTTCAACTGATTAGGGCCGGGCATGGTGGCTCACGCCTGTAATCCCAGCATTTTGGGAGGACAAGGTGGGTGGATCAGGAGGTCAGGAGTTCAAGACCAGCCTCACCAATATGGTGAAACCCTGTTTCTATTAAAAATACAAAAAAGTAGCCAGGCGTGATGACAGGCTCCTGTAGTCCCAGCTGCTCAGGAGGCTGAGACAGGAGAACGACTTGAACTTAAGAGGCAAGAGGTTGCAGTGAGCTGAAGCCTCACCACTGTACTCCACTCTGTCTAAATACTGGATATCCTTGTGTACGATTCTTACCTTTGTATTCAAATTTTTTATATTTGAATTCATTTCCCAAAACCCTACAAATTTTTGTTCTAACAGATACAACTTATTTTGAGTATTTAGAACAGAAGAAAAATAAATAGTAGGGAATGGTGTCAACAGAAAGTGGAAGCAAATTTTTGAGTCTTGTTCAGTGTAGCCTTTTCTCTGGCAACACTGTGAGAGATTCAAAGTTAAGTTCTGTGGGGCGCAGTGGCTCATGCCTGAAACTCCAGTACTTTGGGAGGCCAAGGTGGGTGGATCACTTGAGGTCAGAAGTTTAAGACCAGCCTGGACAACATGTAAAACCTTGTCTCTACTAAAAATATAAAACATAGCTGGGCATGGTGGAGGGTGCCTGTAATCCCAGCTACTTGGGAGGCTGAGGCAAGAGAATTGCTTTAACCCAAGAAGCAGAGGCTGCAGGGAGCTGAGATGGCACCACTGCATTCCACTCTGGGTGACAGAGGGAGACTCCATCTCAAACAAAACAAAACAAAACAAAAAATGCTAAATTTGGTCTACAACAAAACTGTCATGCTGTCAGGGAGGAAGATGGGACAATTTTAACAAGCTCTTGGAGAGTTCAGTAGACTCTAAAATACTGGAGTCAATTTCTGAATCAGCAAACCGAAGATATGAAACATTTAGTGGGCGGCATATGGGAAGAGTTGTCTATGTCAGGGTTTCTGCTAGTCTCTGTTTCAGGTGCTCTGTGTTAGTTATCCTTTTAAACCTTTGCATCAGTTTTATAAAGTGGGTATTACTTTTGTTTTATATATTTAAAAAAATTAATTAACAGAAATTAAATTTAAACTTTAAGACTTTATTTGCATGTTTGGATATAATGTCAGGCAAGCAAAAACAAAAAAAAACAGTGACATATAAGGTCTTAGTCTTGAGAATAGGAGGATACTTTTAAAAAATTATGTCTATTCGACAGCTACCTTTTATTTAGCATTCTTCATTCCTTGAGTTGGTGTTCACCACGTTTCATTAACTAACAAATAGTGACTGGTTGTAACTCTCCCTTTCTTGTCATATTTAAGAGCAGGGTTTGGATCTTAGGCAGTAAGTTAAGTGAGTGTTTTAAAATTTGATCACTGGAAAATAGTTTCTGCATAATTAACATTTAACATGTGACCTTTTACATTTTAAAGTTTTTCTTTTTTTTTTGAGATGGTGTCTTGCCCTGTCACCTAGGCTGAAGTTCAATGGTGCAATCTCGGCCCACTGCAACCTCCACCTCCTGGGTTCATGGGATTCTTTTGCCTCAGCCTCCTGAGTAACTGGGACTGCAGGCACACACCACCATGCCTGGCTAATTTGTGTATTTTTAGTAGAGATGAGCTTTCACCATGTTGATCAGGCTGCTCTCAAACTCTTGACCTTATGATCCACCCACCTCAGTTTCCCAAAGTACTGGGATTAAAGGGGTGAGCCACTGTATGTACCCTGCCTAAAATTTTTCTTATAGTTTCATTTACTATATTTTCGTAAACTATAATGAAAGATTTAAAGAGACAGAAAAGTAAGGGTACTTTTTGTATACATCATCCTGTTATATTCTCACAAAACTAGAGATGTGAGGTCTATGTCAATATAATAAATATAAGAATTAACACAGTTACTATATGCAGCACTATTATAAGCACTCTATGTATAACTTATTTGATACACAGACAACACCCCTTTGAGGTAGGTATTATTAGTACTTTAGTTTGACAAAGGAGTAAATTAAGGCACAATGAGGTCAAACATTTTGCCAAAGGTTATAGAGCTGATAAGAGGCAGAGTTGTGTTTTAAAACCAGGCCATCTTGAGAGAATGTATTCTCTTCCTGGGTCCACAAAGGGGTGTAGTTTCAAAGACAAGAACTTCCACTCACCTCTACATCCTGGATCTTAGAGGTCTCTGTTTAAACTTTCATGCATGGGAAAATATCAAAGGTCAATGACTGCAGCAGAAGTTTAAAGGAACTTCTTTCATAGGATGGGAAACTTAAATGGGGTGGGAATTCCTCCCAGGTTAAAAGTCCCCATCTCCTCATCAGAGAGGACTCCATATCTGAATCCCCTTCCACAACGTTGGGGGAGCTGCTTTTCTCTCTATCCATTTCCTTCTCCCTTTCTTCTCTCTCTGACTAAATAAATCACTTTCTGCAGAAGTCTTTGGGGTCCGATATTTATTTACAAGTGTACCATGCCTGGCAGGGTCCTCTATCCCATTCTTGGGAGACTGAAGGACCAAGAGCCTGGAAGAACACATCCTGGCGGCGGGCGGGGGGGAGCTGAGCCTCCACCATGCCTGGAACCTGGCCACAATCTGACACCAGAATCTGTGTTAATATCTATCACGTCATGATTTGCAACTTCTCTAAATACATAGTAATCCTTGCCTCTACCAGATCCTCAATGGCCATGGATTTATTTAAAAAAATATTAAAATACTATGTGCCTTACTTTAATATTTCGATGAAAAGAAGAATGTGAAAATTCCCAAGAGATGAGAAAAAGTAAAGTACTATAGCTTGTAATCATGCAATCTGGGAGGGAAAATATATTTCCCTTTATTGTATTACTTTCTGCTACCTCTCAAAAATACCAAATTTGTCTCTAATCTGTTTTTTTATGCCAGCTGGGTATGTTTAATAATTTATGTCTGTAAAGTAGTGACTGACTCTTCCAAAAGCATATCCTGAGCACCTCCTATTTTGAAGTTATGACTTCATCTGTTAATATAAAGATAAGTTAGAACAGAAAAAAATGATTTACCAAACTAAAATTAAAAGCTATTAAAACATTGATAACAATCAGATAATTTTACTCTAAAAAACCCAAAGCAATGTATTTGTCGAAGGTTAAAAGCAGAAAAAGCAAAAAAAAAAAAAAAAAAAAAAAAAAAGAGAGAGAGAGAGAAACAAGAAAATTGAAAAACAGGATACTCTTAAGACCAGAATAAATGATGTGGTAAGTCCAGCAGGCCGAGCATAAGAGAGCTTGCTGCCTTATGATGAAAGGGATAGAAACTCAGTGAGAGTGAATATCTCCCATTTCATGGTTAATTTAAAGCCCTAAAAGGAGATGATCAGAATTAAACTAACAAATATCTTTTAAAAACTGATTGATAGAAGATATATCATGAAATCAAGAAGATCAAATTATAAAGGCTCATGACTTTCATCAAATCAGCAAATTCCAACTATCCAATCACGTAACTGGAATTAGTAATTTATACTGGCATATAAATTAGGTCATTTTTACTGGCAGTATAATAGTGAGTATTGTGTTATAATTGCTGGTAACAACAGAAGTCCTTTGGGACTAGTATTTATTATCATTGTATTAACATGATTTTACTCTTCTGTAAACAGTCTATTGTTTTGATTTATCAGAGAGTTATATCTCTGTTTATTAGAAACCTTTGTCAGTAAAACACCTTATCCAATTAGCCCTGGTCTGGAATATACAAGCCAGAACCCCCTGAATGGGAAAGACTGTCACTGAAACCAGTGGTAACATTTCACAAAACCAGTGGTAACATTTCACGGAACCAGCAGAATGGAATCCTGCCAGAATGTGATGGCTTTCAATTATATGCACATTTGAAGCCAATAAAATACCTTTGAAATGTATTGAATAGGTCAGATTCAGAACTAAGTTTACCAACCGTCCCTGCTAGCCTAGGACTGAGAAGTCTCCCAGGACATGTGACTTTCAGTGCTAAAACTGGGACAATCTCATGCAAATAGGATTGAGTAGTCATGCTGTGAACAATATACTCAAGTTGATCCACCAAAGCTGTGTCCCTTCAAGGCACTAAATGTTCAGTATTATGGCCTGTCATTGTATAGAATTAGAGAAAAAAAATGTTGCAATTATTCATAGACTCAGTCATGTGGAGGTGAGACTAGCAGAAAGAGGGGGAATGTAAATGGTCGAAGTTTGATTAACAACATCAACCAATATGGTTTTCATGACTATCTTTAGAATGTGAGAATGACAAGATCTAGGAATTAGGGTATATATTATCACAAGTGTCAAACATTGTTAAAAGCTCATCTTCATGATTAATAGAATTTTTAAAGTAGCCAAGGATCAAGACCTGAGTCAAAGTAAAACCAATTATCTGATGTATTTTATGGTGTAGACATGGTTGTGTGGTCCCACCAGGGTCCGAGCAAGCTCAGGCATCAATCCGCTGAATAGCTGCATAAATGCTAGAGGGACAATTCTTCAGCAGCAACAAATGCCAAGTTAAGAACCTGATTTCTCAAACTTTACAAACTGATCCCCTTCAAGGTAAGTGATTATTTTCAACACTGGGAGACCAATAAATCCAGTTCAATTGTGTGCTAATATTTGCTGTTGACATTGATATGGTTAATATAATATGAGAAGTTAATATTCATATTATGACAGTCATCATGTTAATCTCCTCTAACAAGGTAATAGACACCAAAGCAAACAAGAGATGGGTCTGTTTTCCCTAATGGTCATGGCTCATTGTGACTGGTTACATTAAAATGCTTCATTCTTTTTTTAAGGTCAGTGCTTACACCTCAAAGAAAAGTGGTAATAGAGCTCAATATTCCTATAGTAGCTTAGGGAAAACTGATTCTTATGAAGTTTCAGGCAAGCTTAATAAAAATTGCTCCATTACTCCATTTCCCTTTAACAGCAGAGAACATTTCTTCCTTAGAATTATTGTAATAAGGTTGTATCAGCACTTTGCAGATTGGGAGTCCAAGGTTCTAAGAAATGAGGTTATATTCAAGGTTATCTGTTTCTGCAGAATGACTAGAAGTCATGTCATTAGAATATATAAATGTCATTTATTTTGCAGAATATATTTATACTTTGGCCTCGTCTGTAACCAACTAATAGTAACCTTGATTCCAGATTCGGATTTATTATTAATAATAGCCTTCTATGTAAAAGTACTGACTATAAAATTAAGTGGGTTAGTACTAGGAGTATTTGACAGCCTTTTGCTAAATTCAAAAAGACTACATGGCAATATACTTCCTGCTAGACAGCTGTCCCCATAAAAAATCTGCTCTCACAAGAAGCATCCTTGTTGACCAGCTGAATGACCCACTTGTGTCTGGGCAGAAATCCATTCTAGAGCCAATACATTGCTGGGAAGCAAAAGAAAAACTGCTCTTTTATACTCATACTTTACAAATAATAATGGAGACATAAAAATCTGGACTCCGTTAGTTTAAATTTGACATCCTTAATCATCAATAAAACAATAACATAGAAAGAGATGTGAACATTCCCTTGAACATTTTATGTGATACCTCCCATTTTTCTAATTCATTTCTCTATGGAACAGATGGGGAAAGAGCTTTGCTTTCGCTGCTTTCTTTGTGAAAACAGCGAAGCTATAAGGAATTCTCTTTGATTATGATAGGTTGGTTCTCTTTCTTAAACAATATGGGAATTCTTTGCTCTCAAGGAAAATTAACCTTAAGTAACTGATGACAAATGGATAAAAAGAGGTAATGTCAGCCTCATTCTGTGAAAACAGGAAATACACAGTTTAGAAACAGATATGGCTAAAGAGCTGCTGTCAGAATCCTTTGCCATCCTAGAGCAACTATGCAGACTGCCCTTGGAAACTGTGTTAAGTCTTCCTAATTCAGAGGGTTATGACTGTCCTGCTCAATAAAGTCTCAACATTAGAGTAAATGTAGAAAATAATTATATTTTAGCCCATTGCCTTTTATGTTATTTTATTTATACACTGAGGACATTTCCTAGGCATACCATGTTACTCAATTCAAAAGACCTAGATGAAGAAAAGTGAATACGTTGTGGCTTGGTAAGAAGATAATGAATAATACTGAACTAAATTCAACTGGCAATTCTATCAGTTATGAGGGATTTGTACTTTATTTGTTATTTATCCCTTTTGCTTAGCCTTCATGTACATAAAATTAGTTAATGCTACTTCATACTGTTGATAACAATATTTAATCAGAACATGTATAGGGTGTACAGGGTCTGGTCCAAAAATATTTGTTTTATTTGGGTTCAAATATATACATTTATTTAGTTCAAATATATGCATTTATTTAATTCAAATAATATAGGAAATCTCTTGACTTATTGAACCTTCTTGCCTATACAAACTTTTTAAACATGTTTCCCTGATGACCCAAGCAAATAAATATGTCTCCTTATTATGAATGCTTATACACTTACATCCACTTTGACCTAAAATATACTTAACAGAGCCTGTCTTATATTACAATATTGGTTTCTTTTTGACCATTTGGGAGTCTTCTTCCCACAAGATCATGTCTCTTTTTGGGGCACGAGAACTATAGTTTGTATTTTCACCTAAAATACCTTCCCCAGTTTTCCTCCAGCATAAGATTGTTTTGTCTTTAATTGTAACATGTTTGTTGAATGAATAGTAGAACCACCATCTTAGCTTTGGCACAAAGTGATTGAAACAATAGTTGAGAAAGTTTTCACATGTTGTTTTATTTATACCCCATAGTAATATATATTAAACCATTTAAAAAAAACCTGAAAGTCAATGTAACAAAAAACCCACATACAAAGGATTGTAGGGGCCTTAGAACACTTAAAAATAGGATGGGTGGCTAAGAAAGTGCTAGAGAATGACCCAAATGTAATGCCAAAGGGAAAAGAATTCAGAAAAAGATTGATGAATTCTTTGGGCTAGGGTGGTTGTAGAAGGGGCTGTATCCCCCTTTTTTGTGAGAATGCAGGCTGGAGCAATCTTTAGTGTATTTTCTTCCAACTGAGAAGGTGGTAAGATAAAGTGGTGCAAGAGAAATGATTAAGGTCTCAGTAAAGATCATTTCTTTTCATGTTCATTTTAGCCGCGCCCCAGAAGGGCATAACTTTCTCATTTGGGGGCCCAATTTTGTGTGTTTCCTATCCAGTGGCTTTTGATCAGGCCCTAAAAATCACTCTAAAGAGCTGATTTTCTGCTTCTTATGCGAGGTTTCTTGAGTCCTCTATGGAAAATTGAATACATTTAATAAGTAAATATAGCTTAAAGTGAGAATCACAAATGTCAGCTGCTTTCCTGGGAATGAATCCCAACTGGAGCGTGTCCTTTCAGAGGTATTAGTAGCTTGGCGTTTTGGTAATTCTTTTCCCTTGAACTTTTACAGGGTATTGCTGCTTTTGATTACCAGCAAGAGTGGAATGTGAAGTAAATCAGGTTGTCTCCTTAAACCAACTTCTATGGCTCTCTAGCCATTCTACTGGGTTTGGAGACAGAGTCACGTAAACGAACAAAGGTGACCAAGTACACACAGAGGACGCCTAGGCAAACAGGCTGTACAGAAGAGTTCTTGCCTCCCTTCCTGCGGGACAGTGATAGAGTAATCCTAAATACTCTGATTAGTACTCTGTGCTTTTGTTGGGATTGAAAAAAACAACAACAAAAGCCAGAAGGCACCTGCTATTCCTATAAGTTTTTTTTTTTTACTCACTCTTTTCTTGCCACTTTCCTTCCCTCACTCCTTCTGACTTTCCATATGCTTTTCTTTGAATCACTAATTAAAACATTTCACCAGATTTTACAAAAGGCAACAAACTGCTTTTTCTTTAGAGGACTTTGCAAAGTATTATCACAGCATTGATTGTAAGTTTCTTGAAGTCAACCTTCAGATACATTGTCCTTTTCTGTCTATTTCTAGAAATACATTTTGCAATATCATTGTTATTACTTGGATAATGTGGGGATGTATCAGTTGCATACACTCCCTGAAAGACTATGTATCTTACCCAAATATTAAAAATCAAGTGTTTACTCTGGCATTGAAGATATTTGCTAATCTGCTTTTCATCTCTAACACAGTGTTTGGAACGACAGCTGTATTTCCAGTGTTAAAACTATTCTGTAGTTCTCTGGGTAATGTTAAAATCCCTGACCTGAATGTATAGACCTGTAGTTTTATTCTTTCAATTCATTGCAATATTTAGTATTTATCAAGTGGATTTAAAAAGCTTGCTTTTAATCTTGATTAGATTTTAAAAGTGAGTCATCAGTGTTTGCATGTGTATGTGTTTTAAGGAATCAAAAAAATTGAGTTCAAAAATAAACTATGCATTAATAACATTAATTTAGAAAATTCCCTAAAATTTAAATTCCTAATACCCAAATAGCATGAACGGCCCTTCTTTCCTTTTAAGATTGATATGGGTATGAAATTATATATTTGTATTATTTTTATAAATGTAATAAAATTTTGTATATTTTAGTTATTTTTATTTTTATTTTATTTTTATTTTTCAACCATAAAAGGGTTCTAAATTGAATCAACATTAATTATATTTAAAATTATAGACGATAAATATGATTCATTTCTAAGATGTTTTGTGATAACCTGTATCTTTGTAGATAGATAACTAGTGCGGTGGCGCCATCTTGGCTCACTACAACATCCAACTCCCTGGTTGGAGCAATTCACCTGCCTTAGCCTCTGGAGTAACTGGGATTACAGGCACACGCCACCATGCCCTGCTAATTTTTGTATGTTTAGTAGAGACAGGGTTTCACCATGTTAGTCAGGATAGTCTCGATCTCCTGACCTCATGATCCATCCGCCTCAGCCTCCCAAAGTGTTAGGATTACCGGTGTCAGCCTCCATGCCCAGCCTGAATTACTGGATTTGTAAGAGTAATAAATCTTGATTCTTGTTTGTCCAAAAATGTCTTAATTTTACTTTCATTCTCTAATAATATTCAAGAATGTCTGGCAAAACTTTATTTAGTGGTAGATCTAAGACTTAAGCAAAGATGGGGGTAGACCTTTTTTTTTTTTTTTCGTTTTCTGAACTAATAGACAGAAAAAGACAATGTATCTGAAGGTTGAGTTGAAGAAACTTATAACCAATGCTGTGGTAATAGTTGGCAAGTATCAGGCAAGTGTCTCAAACACACATTTTTTTTAGTAAGATTGTTAGCTGTTTGGTGGGAAATTGTGCTACCAACTTTTTCCCCAACATGATAGCAGCTGGCAGAAGCTGAATATTTGGAAAGTGCTCAATTAAAAATATAAATATTGATGCATGGACTGATGAATTTCTAATACTGAGAACTGGACAAAATGTAACTGGCCTGTATGTAGCAATAGTGATTAATCACTTGAACCTTTGCTCCTTGTGACTTGATGTTTGTTATGACATTTATATTATTTTGAATTATAATAAGCCAGCCCAATAATCATAACTATACAATTACTAGCATGTAAGATTACCATTTTCTCAGCTGCTAATAAGCACAGCATATTTATCCATAGTTGGTTCAATATCAGGCTATGTTGCTACAGATACATGATTTTGTGAATGGTCATCCATGTAAGGTCAGGCTGGCTCAAATCTTTGATATGTTGATTTACTGATTCTATCTACTTACATTTCCTGAGTGGTTATGCTATATTGCTCGGTACATTTTATATAGTTCACTAAGATTGTAGATTGAAGAGCAGAGTGAAACTCATCCACTACCTAAACTACACATTTCCAAAGTTGCAAAGCTAGCTAATTCAACATAAACATCACTAATTAAACAGAAAATGCTGATTGACACCTTTTATGAGCAGACACTATTTAAAGATTCTACATGTACAGAAATGTATTTCTACTAAATACAGGAGCTGAGTATCACTGTTAAGTATAATTCGACATTTTTTCAGTGTTTCATGATTGAGCAGTGGTCAATTTGAGAACTGTAGGAATCTAACATCAATTTATGGTTTTAATTCTATTTTACTGCCTACTCCAATTTCACTAGTAACTGTTTTAAACATTTGTACTTGGTGGGAGATAGAGGTAAAGGAGAGTAGCCCATGCCTTCATGCAACTATTGGTATGAGTTTTTACACTTACTTTCTGTTCGCAAAGGAATATCCAACACCTTGATGGGGGTGAGAGAGAACTGGAGAGAAGGACGTATGTCACTGTACGATAGAAATAATCATTATGCTCTGATGCTTTTGATCAAACCAAATGAGCCAGTTCCACTTTTAACTTCCTTAGAGAAGCTGCAAGTTTCAAACTACTTGCTGTGTTGTGGAATTGTTAATGTAACAATCACTTTGGCATTACAGTAGCAGTTATCAGAGGAACTCCTTACAAAGCATCTGCCATAGATGATTCATACCTTCCACATTTACAAGAAAAATTCTGTTTTTCCTTGAACGTTGAGAAAGTCCTTGAACAGTTACTAAGTTATTTCAGCAGACGCAAAAGGCTGATTAAATATCGAAATGGGCTCCTTTTTCTGACCACTCTTGAGAATCATCCTTGATAACAGTATCAGTGGCTGCCACACGGGCTAGTCACATGGCAGGAAAGCTTGTTTTACATCTCCCTCTGCCCTCTCTGTTAGAAACATCAGAGACCTAAGTTTTAGCTTTTTTTCATCTCTGGGCCTGGTTGGAGCAGACAATGGCAGTTGTGCCAGAATGTATGATGGTTTAATAATGTTCAGAATTGTTTCGTGGCCAAACGCCAGAGACAACAATCCTTGACCTGGATATGCTGATGCTTTTAGACTCCTGGAATGGAAAAGGGAAGGCAGTGATTTTTAACATATTCCTCTCCTTTATTCCCAAATCTCATGCTACTGTGGGTTTAAAAATAACAGTTACAGGTATTTATTTTTGAGAGGCTAAACGCTTATGGGTGTTTATACCTCCCCAGATGAGGTGTATACTGGTATGTATTTGGAAGATAGTGGAGGTTCAGCACTTTGTATATATTTTGGGAACAAATGTTTATGTGTATCCTGAGGCTAACACTGTGGGACAAAACAATGGTGTTTGCAGATCTATCTAATTCCTAATAAAAAGGAATGTTCAGAGCAGCGTTATTATTATTTGAAGTGTAGTTTGTGTGCATTAAAATTAAACCGATTAGTAGAGTTGTCTTTTTAATTTTAGGATTGATATTATAACCACTGAGAGTGCAATCTATAGTCTGACATTTAAAAATACATATATTTAAATTTTTTAGACACAGAACACATATTCTCAGCAGCAAATTTATTTACTGAAATTTCCTGAGGGCATTTACCATAATATTTTTGAAATACAGATATTGCCATTCATAAAATTTTGAAATAAATGTTTCATACATTTCACAAAATTTTAATACTTTTTTGCCTAGAATATAAAAATATGTATGACTAAATGTTACCCAGAAAAATGTTTAATCAAGTCATATTGACAGCAATAAACCCAGGAAGGCAAAAGTACTTTGAGAAGTGCAAATAAAGTATTAAGGAAAGTTTTGCAATATATTTTTTGCAATTTTGAAGCAAAAGTCAGACTAATTTTTCATGATTTTTTGTGGTAAGAGGAAGGCCTTATCTTTACACAAGATGAATTTAATTACCAATTGAATTAGATGGAGAAACTTTATTATGTAAATACATATATACATATATAGACATTTGATACCAATTTTATAAATGTAAATATGTTTAGAAAAATAACTGCAAAATATCACAAAATATTGACATTTACTAATAGGTAATAGCATTTTTCAGAAACTATTTTCAGTTTTTTATATTTTTCTCAGTATCTATAATGATTATGTATTACTCTTTTTGTTTCTTTGTTTGTTTTTTAGATGGAGTGTCACTCTGTCACCCAGGCTTGAGTGCAGTGGCACTGTGTCAGTTCACTGCAACCTCCGTCTCCTGGGTTCAAACAATTCTCCTGCCTCAGCCTGCTGAGTAGCTGGGATTACAGGCGCCACTACCACACCCGACTAATTTTTGTATTTCTTTAGTAGAGATGGAGTTTTACCATGTTGGCCAGGCTGGTCTCGAACTCCTGACCTCAAGTGATCCACCAGCCTTGGCCTCCCAAAGTGCTGGAATTGCATGTGTGAGCCTCTGGGCCCAGCTGTGTTACTCTTATAATAAGACAGTAGATATTTAAGGTGATAGTAGATATTTAAGTGATAGTAGATATTTAAGGTGAGCTTGAATGTGAAGGTATCTCCCATTTTCATTACTGGAATATAAATGTTAGGAATGCAGATGAAATAGTCAAATGTTCACTTATAATATGTATTCCAGTCTTTAGAAGAATGTATAAGATCACACCTTATATAACATAATTTGGAATTATTTCCATAGTTTCAGATCATGAAACAAGTTTTTTTAACTTTTTAATGTGAATCTTGGACAATGGACACTGACATTTTCATAAAACTCTATTTTTAAATTTTATTATCACTTCCAAGCACACTCTTTAATTTTATTCAGTGTATTTGAGATACACCATTTTGAAAACTGTGTATGAAGTTGCTACTAATAATTTTTGTTCAAATATATGAATTCAAATATATTTGAGTTTGTTCAAATATATTTCAGTTTGTTCAAATATATGAAAACCCAACGGCATGCTACATCCAGACCCATTTCATATGCAAGGATACACAAAGACTCAAAACAAAGGGATGGAGAAAGATTTATCAACCAAATGGAGAGCAAAAATAAATAAATAAAGAAATAAAAAGCAGGAGTTGCAATTCTCACGTCTGATAAAATAGATTTCAAAGCAACAAAGATACAGTGGTAAAAGGATCAATGCGACAAGAAGAGCTAACAATCCTAACACCCAAATACATAAGACCTATAAAGAGACTTAGACTCCCTAGACTCCCACACAATAATAGTGAGAAACTTCAACATCAATATTAGATAGATCAACGAGACAGAAAATTAATAAGAATATCCGGGACTTGAACTCAGATCCGGAACAAGTAAACTTAATAAACATTTATAGAGTGCTCCACTTTAAATACATAAAATATACATTCTTGTCAGTACCACATCGCACGTACTCATAGGTTTAAATGAAATATTGATTGGCCATTCTTAAGCACAATTATATAAAAAAATATGAATTCTCAGCAGAATATGCTGATATTACACCCCTCCTCCTCCCTGTTCACCCTGTAGTGGTCTATCTGTGATCTTCAGAATGAACCACAATTACTTTAGCACCAACCTAATATTTATTTGTAAAGTCTGTTAAAAAAAAAAAAAAGCGTTAAATTGACATCTCAAATAAGTCACTCCCCCAATAATTAGAATCGTCATTAAATGCTAAGCTGTTCTGAATAACCCACACCTCTCTCTGTACATGTAATATGTATACACATACAAACAAACATTTTTCAGATAAACTTTATAAATATAACGAACTAATGCTACTTTATGTTTTTTCAGGCAATTCTTTTTTTTACCAAAAAAGGTTTTGTTGTCCAGCAGGAAGCAATTAAGAAAGTACTATACTATAAAGACTTCAAAATAGCCTTATTAGATTTTAAGATACTTTTGAGAAAAAGAAGCCTTCTATTATATTTTGGCATAGAGCAAATATGAATATTATTTTTAATCTGTAATATGTCTATGTTTTGTTTGCTTGAGAATATTCAAGCTTGCCATAGAGGACAGAAAGACAAACAGGAATTCGATGATTTAGAACAGAGAAGTAATAATTGCACAGAACATATTTGTGAACATAGAGAGGAAAGGACAAAGAGACACCTAATATACATCAACACTAAATATCAGAGGTGCCTACTGTCATCAGGCATTAAATATACAGGAGATACCCAAGGCCCTGAATATTTATGATGCACTAAATAGAAATAAGGCACATGAGGCACACAATGATCAGGAGGTTTTAATTAAGCTTCCCATTGGTGATTTTTTTTTTTTTTTTTTTTGAAATGGAGTCTTGCTTTGTTGCCCAGGCTGGAGAGCAGTGCTGTGATCTCTGTTCACTGCAAACTCTGCCTCCCAGGTTCAAGCAATTCTCCTGCCCCAGTCTAATGAGTAGCTGGGACTACAGGTCAGGCTACTATGCCCAACTAATTTTTCTATTTTTAGTAGAGACGGGGGTTCACCATGATGGCCTGGCTAGTTTCAAAATCCTGACCTTGTGATCTGCCCACCTTTGCCTCCCAAAATGCTGGGATTACAGGCGTGAGCCACTAAACCCACTGCTAATTACACCCCCATTGGTAATTACCCCCCCCATTGGTAATTTCTAATCGGATCCCAAATGACCCATCCCTAAAAAGCGTACAAAATTCAGTGCTGCTCAGCCAGCTAATTGGTGAGTTACAGCTCTGGCCAGACTGACTTGACTGCCTTTGCATCTCTCAGATGGAAAAAGTATGTGCTGGTTGAGCATGGTGGCTCACGCCTGTAATCCCAGCACTTTGGAGGCCAAGGCGAGCAGATCACCTGAGGTCAGGAGTTCAAGACCGGCCTGGCCAATATGATGAAACCCCGTCTCCACTAAAATTAACAAAAATTAACCTGATGTGAGGCGCACACCTGTAGTCCCAGCTATTTGGGAGGCTGAGCGGGTGGAGGTTGCAGTGAGATGAGATTGCACCAATGCACTCCAGCCTGGGAGACAGAGCAAGACTCTGTCTGAGAAAAAAGAAAAGAAAAAGTATATGACTTTGGCCCCAAACATCTTCCACACTAACAGACACAGGAGATCTTAGCATTGTATGTCATCCCAGGATTCAGGTTGTGGATACTTTTGCTCTGTTGCGTCTTACATATGCTTGCTTACCTCATCTGTTTCACCTGCATTCTCTTAGCATACATTTCAAATAGGTTAAATAAATCATACACTACAGCATTTTATTTTTGTCTGTTGAGTGTTTCTGTCTTGTGACTCTAGGATAGTTTCTTTGACAGTGAACTTGGACACTACCATTGTATCAAGGTTATTTCCTACCTTACAAAGTATATTTGTGTTCCAGCTCAGGTTTTACTAGCCTCAAAAAAGGACTTATTGTATAAAAGAAACACCAAATATAGAGTTTTACTGTAATATCTCATCATGCTCTAAAATAACAAGGAAGTATGCTTTGCAGTATTGCTTCTCCAATGAATTATAGATGCTCAAGCAAAGAAAATGAACACTGTGTGTGTGTTTTGGTGGGGGGTAAGCAATGGCACCTGGAGAAAATGAGATTCTTAGGTAATCACCTTATAAAAATGTTCATTCAAATAAAACTAACTCCAAGAGACACTTGTACATTTTGAGACGGGTAACTTGAAGATGGAAAGAGATGGTGATGATTCCAAAGCATAAGGAAACACAACCTCTTATATTTGAAAGGCTTGTCAGGAGGATTTAAATTTACAATTAGAGAATTCTTCTTTGACTTTTATTAGGGCTTTCTGAGAAGACTAATTGAGATTCCCTTGGGGAAATTTTATTCAGTGAGTGTCTCTACCTCTGTGACACCACTACATCAAAGGTAATAGAATTTGCACACTGATTGGATTGAACAAGAGCCTCTGTTGTCTGTAAGCTGAGGTGGTGAACTTGGAATATTAACCTTTCAGGCAACCCAAGAAGGTAGAATTCTAGTTTTATCTCTTCTAAAAATGTAAATAGACTTAAAATATTCACCCAGGCTGACCTGACAACATGTCAGTGTACAGATTTAAAACAAAAAAAAAGAGAGAGAGAAAACCATTATAGATTGATGTGTTCTATTTTGGATTCCACTGAACTCCCAGCAAGTTCTAGGAAAAACTCATAATTCTGTAACAAGGAGTTATACATCTGTAGATTTCCAACTCTAGATTCTCCTATACGTTTATAAGAGGATGTTTTAGAATAATCTTTCTCACATATATCCTATTTTCTTTCCAGTGGATATTGTAGTAATTCCAAGCTCATTGTCTATAGTGTAGATAACAAAAAACTACATATTTTGATTATTTTATGTTCCTCTCTATGAACACTTGTTTTGTTTTTTTATAATTTAAGAATTTTATATGAATAGAATATGCATTTAACAATTAAGACAACCATAAGTAAAACAAATCTAGCACCCACATTTTAATAAGTTATATGTATCTATTTTCAGATTTTTATACTGGAAGTGGGTTTTATGTCTATTTGTTTTTATTTTATTTTTAAATTAAATATCTATTACCTTGTAACTGCTTTTTTCATTTCATAGATCATCCATACATTTTCATATTGTCAAGAATATTTTAATCAGTAGCAATTTTCATTATGTGTGTGTGCCTAAATACGTGTGTATATATATATATTACATAATTTATATAAATAGTCTCTAAGATCAGAACCACCACTTGCAAAGTTCTAGGAGTACCTATTTATATTATAGTTTCTGTGAATTGCTGCTTTCCCTGACGTTGAACTTAATGGGCCTGCCTCAAATATATTTCTAATAATTCCAAGTTTTCATTGTTAAATGACAGTATAATGAACATCTTTAAGAATAAGATACCTTGGAAACAATCACAATAAGTTACTTGGAAAGAATTCTTACATTTGATACTGCTTGAACAAGGAGGAAAATAATTTAATAACATTAATCAATTTTCTTAATCAAGGACAAATTTACCTCACCTACCACATGTGTGTGACACTGCCTTTTCCCTTGAGCCTTCATTAATATATATTATTATTAAAATAAATATCTCTATTAGTTTAACAGGCAAATAGAATGCTATTATGTTCATTATGTAGTTTGAAATTTTTCATGGGATTAATTTTGCATTTTATGAGTTATTTGATAAGTCTTTCATTTATGACCTCTGGCCATTTGTCTTTCAGAGCATTTTTTTTTAAAACAGTATTGTTTTTATTGTTTCTTAAAAGTTTTTTATTCCAATATCTACTATATATATTAAAACACTTTTTCAAATTTCCAGTTTTCTGTAGTTTTATACAGTTCCATGTATTTTCTTTAATCTGTGTATCTCTCCTTTTCTGCACATTGGTATGTAAATTTAGTGGGTTTTTAATTCAAAAGGTATCTTAAATTATTTTATAACCCTCTATAAATTTCTATTAACCCTTGATCACCTTAATAATAAAGCCCACAGGCATTATCAATGTTTTCCTCTTCTCCTATGATCAAGCCTAAATCAACCCTGCTAGTCTTGTTCTAGACCATTATATAGGGTTTCAGTAAATATATTAAATAATTCTGTGACTCTAAGATTTATTCCTCACATTGTCTCTGTCTAGAACGTAATACTAATGCATATATGGCTCTAAAAATTCTTCTCTTTTTTGAAGATTCTCATATCCCTTACCTGATTACGTTTTGCTAAGAATTCAATAAATAATTAATTGTTCAATAAATAATGAATTAATTGGCTAATTCACCAGTTCGAAAGTACAATAATATGTACTTTCTGAGCTGGGTGCAATGGCCCATGCCTGTAATCCTAACACTTTGGGAGGCTGAGGCAGGTGGATCATTAAAGATCAAGAGTTCAAGACCAGTTTGGCCAACATAGTGAAACCCAGTATCTACTAAAAATACAAAAATTATCTGGGTGTGATTGTGGGTGCCTGTAATCCCAGCTACTTGAGAGGCTGAGAAAGGAGTATCACCTGAACCTGGGAGGTGGAGGTTGCAGTGAACCGAGATTGCACCGTTGCACTCCAGCCTAGGCGACAAGGGCAAAATTCTGTTTCAAAAAAAAAAAGTACTTTCTGTTTAGTGATTCCCTCAATTTCAGGAGCTATGCCATTAAGTCTTTTATTATGTTTACTTGTATCTAACTTTACTTCCCTGTTAGTTTATTGATTTACTATTTATATATATGTTTTTTTTGTTATCAGTTTATAAACTGTGAAGTCAGGAGATCTACTGTCATATCATTCCAAAACTTATTGCTCAAAAAGGAATATGTTTTCTAAGTATAATCACAATTTTAATAAAAACAGTAAACTTATTAACTAGCTTTAACTCCAAAAATTATTATCAGATTATTCAGAGTGTTTAAAGAGTTACCAATAAATGATTGGTCCTTTGATAAATTTAATTACATGACCTATAAAAATACAGTCATATATCCACCTGTAACTTCCACCAAATCATTTTAAAACAGTATAAATATTAATATTTAGCTGACTTTTATGAAGTACATATTTATCACTTACCAAACACTACTTTGTAGGCATTTTTCTCTTTGTTTGTAAAATGATTTTCTAAAAGGTTTGCATGACCCTTTTTTTCCGATGAGAACATTGAGAATCTGAAAAATGTCAATGACTTGTTTTGTGGAGCCTGGAATCTGGTCACAAGGACTATATTCTCTTCCATGTAAAGGCTGTGTTCTCTAGTTTATCTTCATTGAAGTTCCCCAGGAGGTATATATTTGAATAAAACAGTGTAACCCAAACTTTTCATTTATTTAAATATATTTTGTGGGCCTTCACTGAGACCCTTATGCTAGAAATGACCTGAAATAACTAAAGTGAACTAGAGTGTATAAAGAGCTTATGAATTCAAGTCCAGCCACAAAGACAATTTAGAAGCATCACAGAAAAATATCATGGTAATGAACTCCCTGGCTGAAAATGGCCCTTATTTTCTTCTCTAATGGAGTTTCAGTTCACTTTGCCCTGAAGAGACACAGAAAGTATAACTGTCACTTGGACTTTAAGTCATTCTCATTGATATTTCAATGATTAGGGAATGATAAGTGAAACCTTCCCACAGCTGTATCCCTGAAACGACCTGCTTCTGATAGCTCTGAATATTACACTTTCCCAACTGGAAATCCATTAAAATAAGACTGAATTGAATGCATGCTGAGTGAAAATGATGTGAAAGTGAACGAGATAATAAAGAAAATCAGAAGAGTCCAGAGGCCTGTTGGAATGTCTTTTGAAGTGGCTGAATTTGTTGTAGTTGTTTTCATTAGAATTCATCAGATTCACTAGAAAGAATGACATTTGTTTATTGAGAATTCTTCTATTTCTCTATTAAGATATTAGTAGAAACAATCAAGAGCTTTGCATTCAATTTATTCTTGCTTCTTTATTTTCTATTACTAAATCAAGCAGTTCTCAAAACTCAATGATCAACAGAAATGACCATGGATTCATCAAAACAAAGATTTCCAAGTCTTGCTTACTAAATTCCAAAAGAAGATAAAGTGGGGCTTAAGCAATAATATTGAATATTTACATTTACATATGTACATGGGTGTGTATACATAGTTAATTCTAGGCATTATCTTCTCTCTCTTATGAGTAATTAAAACTGGGGAGGGAAAAGCCTGTAAGAAGTTATGTATATGTATATAAATTTTGTATTGTATGTATATATGTATTTCACTTTTCAGGTTATTCAATGATTTCTGAGTATAAAAATATCAAGTAGCTCACAGGCTAGCAAGAAAGACAGACACAGGTATTGTTCTTTACAAAAACATTTGATGTGTTCTCTAGTGAAAGCATGAGTCATATACCGTGGCATCGCCCAGGAGGTAAATTGTTCTATATTTTAGACAAACTTAGCCAGAATAGTTTGTTGTATGGTAGATTTCTATAAGGTCAGCCTTCATATGTTGTAAGGAAAGTTAGTTAACTTCTCAGCACCCTATCCCTCTTCATTATGCTTCATAAACTTTTGAATGTTTGACATAGACAAATTGTCTGTGTAGATGCTGAAGATCTCAACATTTGATTGGTCTTTAAGTATTATGTCTGCATATCACCTATAATATTTTTGGTTTCAGTAGCAGCATAAACAACAAAAACCACATAATAAGATGTGCAAAAGCAGGAGTTTCCTTGGATTGGCTAATTCACCAGTTAGATGGTGCTGAGCTCACTATCCAAGGAAGAAAAATGTAGGAGAAAACAGGAAGAACAAGAAAGTAGAAATAGTGATTTCTCCTCACAACTTTCTTTCTCTCTGTCCCAATTCTTCTCTTCACTTTTCTTTTCTTTATTTCCTGTAAAGAAGAGTAATCCTCTCAGAAGCCTTCAGCAGGCTTTCTTGAGTTTCATTTGCACCAGCAGATCATCTGTTCACCACCACTGGAAATGTGGAATTGCATGGCCAAGGGAATCAAGGTGTATCATCCATGGTTAGGAGAAAAGAGAGGGAGAAGATAAGTAGATGTCTTCCCTGAATATATTGCTAGTTTAATTTAAACAAGATCAGATTGCTCTTATAAAGAATCAGCAGAGTTGCATGTGGATAGACAAGAATGTGAATTAGTGTAGCCCTAAACCAAAGTATTTGGTTTTTATTTGATTGTTGTAAAAAATGGGGAAAGTAACTTGGTAATCCCAAATACAGGATTTTAAAAATAAAGGTTTTATTCTAAACTATGTGGTTGCATCTGTGCTTCTTTCCATTTTAATTTCAGGTTGACAAAACGTTCTTCTCTAAGAACACTTCAAGAGCTGGTAAGAAGTGATGGCTTAAACACCAGCAGACAAGAAAATGAGACAAGTAAGTGTTGCATAGATAACTAACATTTCTAACCCATGGAAGTTCTAAAGAGGTCAAGCATTTGCTTTACAATCTAAAGTCTGTTGATATAATAGTAATTCACAAAACTCAGATAATACAGGATGTCCTGCACATCAACGTCTATATAAACGAGAAACTTTCATGAGAGGACAGTTTGAAAATGAAATTATTTGGCTCTAAAATTTACATGTATGTGAAGCAGGCCACACCAAGAAATGACCAATTATTTTATTGGTTGGTTTGTTGGTTGAAATGTGATCTACAAAATGACATCACTGTTTTCAGGGCTCTAAAATTGAATCAGGAAATCAAGAAGACATCCTAAAAGGACTACCTACATGACCTGAAATACTACCAAAAAAAAAAAAAAGAAAGAAAAAAAAAAGAAAAGAACAATGGGAACTTGTCTTCTTGTCTTGAAGCCTTGAACAAACTGCTACAACCACGAATCCTGGAAAACAGGTAAATCTCACCAGTGCTGTGACTCCTGAATAGCAACAAATAATGAATTATGGATTTACGTACTATGCCAACCACCTTCACCAATGAGTGAGTGTTTCAAAACAACTTACGCAATCATCCTTAGCTTCTTTTTAAAAATCCCTACTCGCTGGGTGGGTGGCTCATGCCTGTAATGCCAGCACTTTGGGAGGCTTGGGCAGGCAGATCATTTGATGTCAGAAGTTTGAGACCATCCTGGCCAACATGGTGAAATCCTGTCTCTACTGAAAATTCAAAAACTTAGCTGGGCATGGTGGCAAGTACTTGTAATCCAAGCTACTCAGGAGGCTGAGGCAGGAGAATCGCTTGAACCCAGGAGGTGGAGGTTTCAGTGAGCCGAGATTGCACCACTGCACTCCAGCCTGAATGCTAAGAGCAAAACTCCAACAAAAAATAAATAAGTAAAATAAAATCCCTATTTCCCTTTCTCTCTCTGAACACAATTTGGCTGAATTTGTGTCTTCCAAATGACAGTTATGCCTTTCCTTACTGCTTTCCAGTCTCGTCTTTTGCCTTTTCTTGGTTGACAATTGTTTTAGCCCCTTCACGAAAGTCTGATCAAATTCCATTAATTTTCCAGCTTGGGCTAACACTTCAAAATCTTTAGATTAATTCTATATGGGCATGAACCTGTACACTGAAATTAATGGGAGTTCTCAGAATGGATGAGGCAGGAGCAAGACCTATTACGTTTTGAGCATCATGACAGTGAGGGTTAAGGAAGATTGCCTGAGACTACTAAAAAAGAAAGAAGACAGAGAAAATGGGTGGCTGAATAGTGATTTATTATTAATAATAAACTTGGCCAAGAGAGCAGCTGGCCCTAGAATTAATCTTACCCAGGAAATCACAATGACAGTTCTCTCAGAGCTGGTTTTGAGCAAAACCTAAAGCTTCCTGAAGAGCCAAGGAGAAGTATGTTCCATGTGTGGCTATGGAAAAGTAGGTCAGTGGATCAAATGCTGGCTTTTGAAGACTAAAACAGTATTAGGTAAGGAGAAGTGTGGCTTATGCATAAAGAACTGCTTCTGCACACTGGGCATAACAAGCAAAGATGAAGTTCAATAAATACTTACACATTTGAGAATGCTTATCAATGACATATTATCAAATGTAAAGACAGCATTTGTAAGTATTCTTAGAGCACCTGCTCTGTGCCTGCCACTGGGGTGGAAGTGTTCACTAAACAATGGCTAATTAATTTCCCTGGATATTTAGGGCAAGGAAGAAAATAGTTGGCCTCAGATATAAAACCAACACGAAAAAGAGATTGAGAAGCTTTCCTTTACATATACAAACAGTGATATATGTTGGTACTTCGGGGCAGCATTTGTTCTTTGTCAGCACTTCATTGACAACTTAAAGTTCCTTTATGTTGATTTTGGCAAGGAGAGGGCCAACAAAAGCTGAAACAATAGACCGAAACGCGTAATGCGTTATCCTTGATTGTGTTACTATATTTGTTTTTCCCTTGGAGTAGCCAAAGCTGCTGCAGAAGCTGGCACAGTGGAGCTCTTGTTAAGCTAGCTACACGATGCCTAAATAGTTGTTGAAAAGTTTAAACAGAATGACTATTCAATCAGTTTCTGCCTCAGGACAAACTAATATTTAGCTCATCTTTACTATTACTTACCCCAAACTAGAGTAGAATCTAATCAGTTACAGAAAGCTGAGTATAACATTTGAATTATTTCCCAAGTTATTTAAAACAAAACTTATTACTGATTCTGAATTACATAGGCATTCGTTGAATTCTATACATTGGCTAAAGGTTCCTTAGAAAATATAAGAAATAATTTATTTAAAATGTTTGTATTAGGTTGAAAGGCCTCCAATTCAGTTTTTTATTTTGAAAATCATTAATCACATGCATGTTTATTATATAAGGTTAATATGAACATAATTAAACATCTTAATCTTTTAAAAGGCAAATAAGCTATTGAGTCAGATGAATGGAACTACATTATTTAAAATGCAATTGTAGTTAAGTATATGTTTTTCTGTCTTTGAAGAAAGTTATCTTTTTTGACTCATAATTTCTTTGGCATACAAGTTATGCAAATTAAATTGATGTTGCACTAGACTTTTTATATTGTATACGGATTTTAAAATAAAGGAAGATAATATGAAAATGAAGGTTCTGGGTGTTCCTTTTAATACATTTGAAAAAAACGTTTTTTTAAAAAAACTTATCACAAATTGAGTCCTTAGGTACTTTATGCATTAAAAGTCCCTACTGACTTCTATGTGGTGTGAACTTATCCAGATTGTCAGCTATGTTAATAATAAAATGCTAAAAAAAAAATTGCTAAATTGAAGCTATGATTAAATAGGTATGCAAATTAGGAAAATGCGAAATGTTTGAATGTGTAAGAGCACAATTTCCTACAAAACACACTAAGTTCAAAGTTACCCTCTCTTTGATTTTTCTGGAAGTTATCAGTTAACTAAAAAGTCACAAGAAACATTTGTGGCTATAGCTTAAACTTATTTTTCACTTATCCATCACACATAATGAGCTAAGGGACTTTTCTCAAATGTTGCAATTAACATTCACCTTTTCATGAACTTTATGCTTAGAAAAATATCAAAAAAGAAAAATTTCAGGAAATGACAAAATACAACAATAGGTATTTAAAATCTTTATGTATAGGGACCTTAATTATATCAACAATGTGATCATCAGTGAACATTATTCCTCAGAGGATGCTCATGCTGCTTAATGGACTACGAGAAGGCTTTCAAAGAGCCAAACCTACTTATCAGCCTGGAGAAAGATTTGCTGGGAATTGTTGCTTAATAGGCACAACTTTCACCTTTGCCAGGAACTTGATTTTCAACACATCCCTCTAACAGATAGTGCCTTCGGAAATACACAATTGTGTCCCATTGTGGAGGGTTGCAAAATCGTCACTATAGAATGACATTCTCAAGTGTCACTGCCTGAAATCTACCACTCAGTAAACATTTCTGACTTTAAGCTATGCCTTATCCTTTCTAGACAAGCATGGAAAAGAAATAGATATTAAATTACATAACATTTTAGTGTGAGTCCACTCTACTTTTTTCTTCACTAAAGGGGCTGGGACACCTGGTGCTACTGAGGATAGGAAAAAGAGGAGCAGGTATCTGGGAAAAGAGTCAAAGTGGACTGAAAATAGCAAGACATGACTCGACAGGTGTGCATGTTCCATAGTCCACAGTTTTGCAACAGCTAACTCATAGTGAAAGACAAAATACCGCACACCTGTATCATGACCCTGCATGAGAAGCAATGCATGGCTGTATGTTAATGACAATAACATTACAGAACACACTGAGGTAATGTGTTCTCTTTCTGGTTCACAAGGGGGCGCAGTTTTAAGGGCAAGAACTTCCAGAGCCATGCCCCACTCCCATGCCTCTCCATCCGGGAGATTTAACAGTTTCTGTTTAATTTTCTGGGGCACTGGAAAAGGTCAAAAGTCAAAAAGTCAATCACTCCAGCGGAAGTATAAAGGATCTCTTTTCATTGGCCAGGGGGCTTGGAGAAGGTGGGAGTTCCTCCCAGGTTAAAAGTCCCCGTCTCCCTCATCTGGGTGGATTTCCCCTCTGGGATCCCCTTCTGTGCTCTTTATGGAAGCTTTCTCTCTTCTTTTCCTTTTTTTCTTTCTTTACCTAAATAAATCACTTTTCTACAAAAACTTTTTTGGGGTCCGATATTTACAGGTGCACCAGCCGTGGTTCCCATTCCCGTTCTTGAGAGGGATCGAGAGACCAAGAGCCTGGAGCCCACTGGGGAGCAATCAGAGCACTCCCCTGCACCCCAAAACCCACCAACATTACAAAATAAATAATAGGCCATAAAAATGGTTAAATGTGACTCTCAGTGGTTCTAGCTTTTTTGAAATGTGATATGGATATACTTATGAGCATTAAAAATACACATATAAATTTTGGTATAAGCCATGGTGTAGTTTCTTTCTTCTTTCTTTCTCTATTTTCTCCCTTGCTCTCATTCCATATAAGCAGATAATTGACTTTTCTTTCTTGTCTTAAGGGGAGGTTTGTGGTTGGGTGAAACAGTGTTAACTTTGCAATCTGTGTTATTTTAATGTATAAGCCTATTAAAAAGATCATACAAAGTTTGTTAGTGGTAAAAATAGAGATAAACACAAAGGGAATGGGACTAAAACAGATCTGTCCAAACTAAGAGAAGACAGCACTGAAGGTCTCAGGTGATGGAAACCTATGCCCTATTCCACGGCATTTCTATGGAAAACTGATAAGCGTTCAAACAAGGATATCACATGAGCAGCTGACTTCCATTCTGGTGCATTTAACTCTGCAGTACTGCTACGGCCTCCTCAACACCCATTTACATCGACAAGGTAACTCTTCTGACAAGTTGGCTAAGGACAAGAGTAAGTTGGGTCTGGTGTATAGATTATCGACAGTATTGTGTGGCATGTGGCATCTGAAGTGTTCCAACTCTCCCTAAGGTTGTTCTTTTTTTTTCTTTTCTTTTACTTTTTTTTTTTTTTTTTTTTTGAGATGGAGTTTTGCTATTGTTGTCCAGGCTGGAGTGCAATGGCACAACCTTGGCTTGCCACAACCTCTGCCTCCTGGGTACAAGCGATTCTCCTGCCTCAGCCTCCCGAGTAGCTGGGGTTACAGGCATGCACCATCAAGCCTGGCTAATTTTTTTTTTATGTTTTTAGTAGAGATGGGTTTTCTTCATGTTGGTCAGGCTGGTCTCGAACTCCCTACCCCAGGTGATCCACCCACCTTGTCCTCCCAAAGTACTGGAATCACAGGCCTGAGCCACCGTGCCCTGCCCATAAGGTTGTTCTTAAAGGACAATGAGAAAAAAAAATTATCCAGTTAGCAGAACATCATGCAGAATGGAGATATACACTGAGTAAGGATTGACATAAGTCCATGAACAATGGCTGATTATTTCTCTGGATATTTAGGACAAGGAAAAAAATTGTTGAAGCCTGGGAGAGAATTGGTCTTAGAATATGAGTTTTATAATTGCGTTTTATTTAAATGTGAAAAACACACATGCACACAAATACACATACACTCAAATCATCATTATGGACAGTACTATCCAAAAATCCATGCACAAGATGAACCTCTATGAATGTAAATTAATTTCCTCCAGCCATTTGACTGCTTGCTCAAAGGCTTTATGAACTAATGTCTCTGGTGACAACAATGGAAGTTATGCATGGGTTCAAAAATATGGACTTCTTTTTTTCTTTTTCTTTTTTTTTTAGATGGAGTCTTGCTCTGTCACCCAGGCTGGAGTGCAGTAGTGCAATCTCAGCTCACTTTGCAACCTCCACCTCCCAGGTTCAAGCAATTCTCCTGTCTGGGACTCCTGAGTAGCTGAGACTACAGGTGCGTGCTATAATGCCCAGATAATTTTGTGGGTTTTTTTTGTAGACACTAAAACATGGTTTTCTCCATGTTGGCCAGGTTGGTCTTAAACTCCTGACTAGTGATCTGCCTGCCTCCACTTTCCAAAGTGCTGGGATTATGGACTTCTACTTAACTATGTTTGACTTAGCAAGTCCTCCAGTGCTTGATGCTAAAAATGTCATTAACCATAACTGCTTCTGAGACCCCAAAGTTCTGCAATGTCCAATTTGCCACCAGTTGGTCACCCAGAGGCAAATTGATTTCAATGAAATACTGGAAGAGGGAGTAATGTTTCTCATCAGGGTTTGTTTTCCTTTTTTCCTTGCTTCTAATAGCACCATTATTTGAAGAGTTGTGGAAGGTGTTAAACTGTTTTCTTGGTATCAACACAGTATTGCTACAGAGCAAAGAAGTCACTTTAGGGACCCGTTTTAGCTGATGGACTAAGGCCAATGAAATTCGCTGGTATTGTCATGTACACATGTCAGAAGCAGCAACCTTATAGATTGGAGTTGTTCTGAGGATTTAGTTACAACATAGTTCTAAGATAATACTGTACTTGAGATTGGGATATTTTCTGTCAGGAATTAATGTATGCATTGAAGTAGACTCTGCTATACCCAGAATATAGGCCCTATAGGGTGGAAGTCAGAAGGGAGCTACCCTAAGATGCCTAATAACCAACACACAAAGTATTTGTTACTTATCTCCACAATTACAGCCACTGCTGTATTAGAGGTCTAGCAATTTAAGAAGGAACATTTCCACTAGAAGAATAAAACAACACACTGTTCAATTAAAATACCACATTGACCCTCTTTACAGTGGGTTTACAGACGGGGGGAAAAAAAGCTTACAATGTTAACTAAGGTGACCGATTGATTGCAAATGTTAAGGGAAAATAAAGTTCAACTGTGTTGTACATATATTCATATGATTCTATAAAATGTAAAATAATAATTTGCTAACTTTATTTTCATTTTTAAAATTTTGTCTCTTATTTAAGTGCTTCAGCAATTATGCCCAGAACACTGTCAGCTGCATCTCTGATAGTGTTCATCTTTGCTGTATTTCCTTGTTTACTTCCTGGGGTATAATTTTGGTCCATGATTTCAGCAGGATCCCCATGCTATATCAGAATAATGAACAATAATCCTACAGACCATCTAACAGCAGAAGTGTCCACCTTTTTAAAAATAATTTTAAAGAGCCTTTGTTGTATTAAGAAGAGCAATGTGATATTAAAAATATTTACATGTTGCAAACATTTTCTAAGCTTATTTATCTTTGACATTTGTTTGTGGAACGCTTCCTTCCCCAGTTCATCAAACCTACTACCTTTTTTCTCTCTCCATTTTATCTTTTATCTTTAATTAAAACTATGTTTATAAAGTCTCTTTATCATAAATTTATAAAAATATTTGCTTATACTTTCTTCTAGCATCTTTCCAAACCATACAATTTTAGAATTTTTTAATTGCCACATAATGCATAAAGCAGACATCTTCATCTTCAGCAGACCCTCTTTCAGTTCCATTGAGTAAAATAAATCTGTGAAAAGTGAAAAAGAGATGGTAAGATTTAACGTGAAATTTTTATTGATTGAGGTTTGTAAAATAACAGCATAAAAATTTTAAAAAGCCGCTCTGGAAAGGCATTTCAAAGAGAAAAATCTGGGTACAGGTTAGGCACGTCAAAACCTTTAGTTTCCTCAGTTTCTACCACAATAAATACAAAGATGTACATTTCTTCTCCAGTACAGAATAGAGAGTCCTTCCTGCTTTGGTGAATTTGAATTGTAGGTGGAGCAGCACATACAAATGAAGCTACTGCTGTGGATAAAGAAAAGAATGTAATCAACGTAAATGTACGCATGAGAAATTGCTTTCTCTAGATTTACCCAGGATGTGTGAGTGTGTGTGTGTGTGTGTGTGTGTGTGTGTCTGTCTACCCGTTCTGTCTTCTGTCAAGTACAATGTATTATACTACACAGCTAGGATGTGAAAACCTCAATCAATACCATGCTTTTGATCAATTTTACTATAACATCATACCTCTAAACATATGATGCGGCAATATTCTAAATGCTCTTGTAGTTTAGGTTGCTGGCTTTTTATTTTCCTTTTTTTTTCTTTGAGAAACATGAAAGTACATATTTTTTAAAACTTCACTAAATGTCTACGATTAAAAAAGCCTTTTCGTCTCAGTTACCAGATATTTTTCTTCCACAAAGAAAGTAAGTAGTTTTGCTTCTACCTACAAGCTCCATCAATAAACACAGTAATACAAACTTCTTTACATCTTAATAATTGCCAGGCTAAATTAACAAGCTGCTAATGTTTTGATTTACAAATTGAAGGGCCCCTTTGGTTCTCCTGGCCTTCAAGAAGATTGAGCTGTCTCCTCTGTTCCCTGAAAGTAAGTAAATGACTGTTTATTCATTCCCTTGATTAGAAGGCTGCCCTCCAGCCAGATAAAAGAGGTTCCATAATAAATGTGAGACTCTCATGTTTTGTTTTGCTTTCTGGATTTAGTACTACACATTAAAGGGAATTGGAGATTGATTTTTGTTCGGGGACCAGTGCCAGATAAAACAAGGAGTGGGCAAGCAGACTAATTTGCAGACATGAGCTTCTTTATAATGAGGGGAGGATTTGAGGTTTGATTTAATAGCAACTGGGTTATTCCAGGTGCATATGATGGGGTGCATGCGTGAGTGTGGGTGTGTGTATGCTTGTGCGTGCTTTTCAGCCTCAGCAGGATTTCTTAATTCATTCTCTCTGATATTCTGTTGGTGGCTGTTGTCAAAGATCAAAACTAAATGCAGGTCACCCATTTCTTGAGTCATTGAACCAAAAAGCTTCAGCTGAATTTTCTTTTCCTAAGATCAGTTATACAGCAATACTGCAGCAATCAAAACACACACATGCACACACATAAACACAATGAAATGAAAGAGACTTCCATATATACATTATTTACGGGTATGTATACACTTTTTAATTTTTTCCTTTTTCTCTTCTGCTTCCCTCCCACCTTTTGGAGGCCTGTAGGGTTCTTTTGCTGCATAAGTTTGTCGTTTGGCAGGATATCACAAACGAATTTCTTTCAATTCATCTTCTTTCTCCTCTTGCCTTAGGGATGATCTTGTGTCTCCTTTGACTTGCAATGGAGCTGCTCTGATTTCTGAGTCGCTGATAAATAGGCTAATAATGGGAGTAATGTATGCAGCAGACTCTTGCCTCCCTCAGAGCAATTTACATGTCAGACCTAAAGTGTCTCCTCTTTAGAATCCTGGGCCCAGAGGAGTACCCAGTTGCCGCTACTAATGGAGCTGCTTTGTCCAAGTGCCTGAAGTCAATGGATCAATAAATTAAATTATCTTCATTGCTAAGAGTATATGCCACACTTTGAAGCATAGACAAAAGAAAGCAACAATGGATTGGACAGGGAAGGGAAAATGGAAGGAAATCAAATGATAGTGTAACTGACAGTTGATATTTAGGTTCACATTCTCTATATTTCTAACCAGTATACCAGCTAACTGATGCACCATATGCTAAATGATATATTCAACATAAAAACAAACAAACAAAAAAAACGAAGAGAATGTTCAATTGAGTGAGGTAGATCTACAGGTTTTTATTTGTTAACTCAAGCAATCTTCTAATGAGATTTTGTTTGATTTTAGAGAAAAGGAAATCGATGCCTACAATCTTTTCCTTCATTTGCAGTAATCTGCCTCTAAACCTCCAAAACTGTGCTTTCATCATGCTTTCTCTTGGCAGATAAGAAAATCGTTCAATAATTTACTCAGATTACTGAAGACACACTAGCCACAATGTAGCACTCATATGACAGGTCTATATAGAGAGAAAAATGCTCCAAGCAGGGATTTGGTTATTCATTTATTCATTCATTTGTTCATGAGATGAGAGAAATCAGGAGCATGGTGGGCACAAAGAGGACTAGTTTCCTTTGATTTTCTATTCCATTTCTCAATAAGAGCAGAGTCCATGTTGATTCAGTATAGCACCATAATGTATGCATCTCAAGTCAGTCAATTAACATTATGAGCCTTCATGTTTTATTTCTTACTACTTTATTACAGACATTTATGACTCCCCCTCCCATGAAGGCCAGGATTCATTCATTCATTCATTTACTCATCTCATAAATATTCATACACTGTCTACTGTGTTCTTAAGGCAAGGAACAGGACTAAGGTTACAGTGGGTAAAAAAGGCAGACATCTCTGCTCAAAAGGAGGTAACTTGGAATTGGTGTGATCCTACTTGGGTGAATTTGTAATCATTTAGAACAACAGCAGCTAGGAATGGGAAATCCAAAGATTAATGAAATATATCCTGCCAGGATGGTTAAAAGTATATATATAGGTATGTAAACAAATAGTTCCTTAAAAATGTGCAATAAATGTCAATCACAAAGTATACAAGACCAACGTTTAATCCAGATTATCCTATGTTATAATGTATACTTTAATCCAGTTTGTATCCCTATTTTCTCCAAGTTTTTCTTCTCCTTTTCATTTTCTTATCATGAGGAAATGCATCTATGGATCAACCAAAATGATCCTATTTTATCAATTTTCTTCAAATGGCACTGTTATCATTTTGCATAATCAGTTAAACTTGAATTGTAAAAACAGGTATTTTTTAGTATATCATTCCATACGGTTTATGAGACACTTTTGTTAAATGAAAAAAATAACTTATTTTTCTAATTTTTTTTATTGTTTGACGCCCCTGTTCCTTGCCCAGTCCAGTGGTTGGTGGGCCTTTTGAGCTGCAGTATGCACAAGATTATTTTCTAACAATCCCAGAGGAGTTTCCTCAGGACTAGAACTGCTATAGCTCTCAGGAAGTCATTCTTCTTTTAAGGTACTAGGCAAAATGCCTTCTTCTAGAGACCTTCATCCAGTTTTTCATGTCAAATTCTTACTTTTTTTTTTTTTTTTTTACAAAGTAAAGCTAAACTACATACAATTCTATTAGACCAGATTATTATTTCTTCTCTCTTTTCTTGTGGAATTTGATATGTCTTTTGGCATACAGTAACATATTATAAAGTTTTGTACAAAGGATATTTACATACCTTTTATCAGACTTTGTCCTCATGAGGAAAATTGTCACTAGGATGCACATTCTCCATCCAACGGTGAGTTACAATTCTCTGGGGAAAAATACTGTATCTGTGTGTCACTGTTAATCAAGCATGTTTCACACTCATTAATGGAAATGGTCCAAGGCCAATAAAGATCTTTTGATAACAAATTTACTATAGAAACTTTTCTAAAAAGATCTGTTTCCCAGTAGTCTGAAGTGCTATGTGATTTCTCGTTTCTTGTCTCAGAACTTTCTCTTGCCATGACATAGAAACTTTGACAATATAGGTTGTTTCCATTGTTTAGGTTTCCTTACCCAATAACATGTAGGAAGCTTTTCTGACACCTAGATTCCTAGGATGTTTGACTCTTATATAGGAAAGTCAAAATATATTTTAAATGATATAAATTAAGCTGAAGGCATAGAACCTGTTAAATAAATGCTTTTCATAGGACTCACAACATTCAATTAGTAGGGATGGATAGCACAAATAAATAGATGCTATGTCCCTATTCTTAAAAAAGCATTAGGAAAAATACCTAATGTAGATAACAGGGTGATTGATGCAGCAAACCACCATGGCATGTGTATAAATATGTAACAAACCTGCACATTCTGCATATGTACCCCATAACATAAAGTGTAATAAAAAAATAGTCGAGCTTATAAACAAACAGAGCGAAGGTAAAAGAGGAAGAAAATAGGGAGGATGCTAGAACAGCAAAGGGTCTCAACTGAGTTTAAATTGTGACACAGGCTTTAAAGAATGGCTTGGTGGTGGCCCTGTCTATGTGGCTCTTGGACTGAGTTACTATAAAAAAGAGCTTTCAATAATCAGCCGAATGAAAGAGGACATGTCTGATGTACTGTCTTCTAAGAAGATGCATTGGAGTTTTGTGCCAACGGAGAAAAGACTCAGTGACAAGCCCTGCTGGTGACTCATCAAAAATGCTCTATAATGACAGCAGAGTCAGGAGGGTCTTGTCAAAAAAGTGAGAGAACTTGGGGCAATTCATAACTAATTTCTGTGAGAAACCTGGAGACATCTCTCAGGGTAGAGCTAGGGCACGCTCTCTGGGTTCTCAGATCAGCTGGTGCTATTGCAGGAGGCTAAATAGACATGTTAATTTCAGTATTGGTTTAATGTGAACCATTTGTTCCCACAGGCTGGAAGCCCCAGGAATATACACATATATGAGAAAATAGAATGACTGTGTACTGCCAAGAGCTACATTCAGTGGTGCAGATATAATTATTGGTTTGATGAAATGACCAGCTGGTATGTTGACACTATTATCTGGGTGAACACCAAATAAACTTTCACCCTCTCTTCCCTTTAGCTCTAAGCCATCTCTACGTAGATTTGAGGTTTTCCATTCAGATATGAGATAAGAGCCTTGGTGTGAATCCTTGTCTACATTATCCTTGGAATAAGAAAATTATAACACTTCTGTTAAAGGTAACATTATAGAAATTAATTTGATATATTTTATGCCCCCTTAACTAATAATCCACAATTAGCATCTGAGTATGATTATGTACTTTTATTATTTTTGTTGCTGGTTTCTAATGGAATATAAACCTTCAGCCATTAAAAGCATGAAAGCAGCATTGTAAATTATTTCTCAGTTAAAAAAGGGGGATATATTTTTTGAAATAATCAGAAACCTGCAGTTCTCATAGAGCACTAAATTCTAAAACTCACTGAAGAAGAATGGAGCTTCTTATTAAAGCCCCTGGCTACATAGTCCTGTGTTAAACCTTATTTAATAATCAAGAGAGTGAGACCATGGATGCAGATACCAGGAAGTGCCTTCATCTGGAAAAAGCAAAATATATATTTTTAAAATGTGACAATGCCTACGTATAAACTGTCTGTGCTATTCTCTAGCACATATCCTAGTGTACTGCTTTGGTTTTTCAAAGGCAAACCACATTTGGAAAGCTGGTGACCCATTTACTTTTATATATTGTTATATAAGTCCCCAAAGAACTGTTATGTTTAACTGTTATTGCAGATTGTATTTTACAGTTGCCCAAGGTTGTGTTAAAGAGGGTGTTTTTGCTCTTTGACTTGGGCATGTTCTCTGAAATATGTTATTTTACTCATTCACAAATGCCTCACAAGCTGAAAGTTTTACTATCCATGTCACCAATAAACTATATTCCTTATCAGACTTCATTACAGGTTGAAGTCCTGGACCTGAGATCTGGCTAAAACTGAGGCAAGAGAAAGATCTATTAAGTGACTATGTTTTGGTAACCTTGTGTTATATGTTATTATACGAACACCTACTCCCTTTTATTTGACAAGTTCCTGTAGATTGTCCAAACAAATCTGTTTTTATGAAGTCAAAAATATAGGAATTTAACTCTTTCTCTTATAAGTATGGATTGAAGAGACCAAAATGTGAAAGTAAACTACTTAACTTTATAGATCTTATATTGAATTCATTTGATTAAAAATATGAACAATGCATATATTATTTAATACATTTTTATATGTATATTTCCTTTATAAGTTCTTGGTCATTTACATGGGGCTTTGACATATACTACCAAAGCTGGTCAATTTAGTAATTCTCTGAGACAAGTGGCATCTAAATCTACATCTTCGTCTTACACTTTGTAGAAAAAAGATACAGAGAGTAAAGGTAACCATCCTGTAGTTATAAAAATAATGGTGGAGCTCAAGGTTAAATACTGGCCTTCAGCATCCTCCTCAGAATTTTCACATTTATATGCTGTAGATTAGGAATCTTCACAAACATGTGTTCTCTGCCCTTCGTAAGCTTACTATTTGAGGGCACAAGATATACACTTAACGAAGCTTTGAGATAAATTTTACAAAATCTCAAGGTAAGCTTGGTAATTCCTGCAACTTTATTTTATGAAATATCATAACATTGTGATTTATTTCTATGGAAGGAGAAGTACTTTCAATCATACTTAGTAGATACCACATACTACAAATGAAATGCAAAATGGTAAATTACCTTAAAGGCAATCCTTCGAGTACTCACATTGACACTATTGCACCTTAAAGCTGAGTAGATGAGAGGGCTAAGTGAAGACGATGTACTGCAGTGCACTGGATGTACCGCAAATGTGCATGTAACAGTCTATTCCATCATTACCCAGACTTTCCTGTCCCAGAAAACACTAGCACAATTCAGATGCATAAATTTGTATAAAATAATGCGAAACATGAAATGTAAACATAAAAATAGAAGACATTTAGGAAGAGGGCCAGGACAGAATTGTTTATGTTCATGATTATAGCTATTGTTATAACTAAATATCTACAATCTAACTTGGAAAACTTGGATGATTTCTACTTGTGGCCTCACATAGAGTCAGTCTATTTCCAGATTTGACGGGTTTTATCCATGCCCTCATTCATGTCCACTTGCACCCCCTTAGTTTAACAATCTTTCCATATGTGATCACTGCTGTGATAGTTTCCTGCACAATCTATGTCCCAGTCCTTCAATCAAAGCTGCAAATTTCTCAGCTAAATATTTTTGTCTTACTGTCCTCTAGCAACTGATATTCTGATTACTGTTTATTAACAAATGAATCACTTTCCAAAGTTTTCATGGCATGGTATATGTAGAAAATGAGCCTTGAACAACATGATGGGGTAAATGGAGGTCATCTGGATGCATCTGTATGGGGCTTAGTGAAGAAATGTATTATTTTTATTTTATATAATTAAAAGAAAAATGAAATGAATAAATATGTATATTACCTTTCACATTTTTATTTCAATAAAATATTTTCAAAAGTTTAAATAAGAAATCTGAGTTGGCAATCCCACTACCAGGTAGCTACCCAAAGTAAAAGAAATCAATATATCAAAAAGATATCTTCACTTAGATACTTATCATGGCACTATTTACAGTAGCAAAGATGTGGAGTCAACCTAAGTGTCCACCAATGGTTAACTGGATAAAGAAAATGTGATACACACACACACACACACACAATGAAATAACGTATTTTCCAAAATCATGGATGGAATTGGAGGTCACTACCTTCAGTGAAACAGGTCAGACAGAAAGATAAATATTGCAGATTCTTATTCATAAGTAGGAGCTAAAAAATGTGTCCATGTGGACACAGAAAGAGGACTAATAGACAATGGAGACTCAAAAGGAAGAGGGGTGGGAGGGAAATAGATAATGGGAAATTACTTAATGGGTACCATGTACGTTATTTAGGTGATAGATACCCTAACAGCCCTGACTTGACTGCTACGCAATCCATGCGCGTCAGAAAATTGCATAATGTAATACCCAGGCTAGTGTTGGAGACCAGTGAAGCAAAGAAATAGAAAAGAAGATTACATTATGCAAGATAGTAAAATAAGCCACTCTGTGGCGTGTGAACATTTTGGGTTTTGTAATTACTTAAGTGAACTTGTGCCTCGCTGCCTTAGTATGATCTCATACTGCTGGAACAAATCTCATGAGAGTTATTTCTTATTTTGTACTTGCAGACACTTAAAAGGGTGAAAACCTCTTTTTTTGCCCCATATAAATATTTTGTTTAGCAAGATGTTAGGGTAGTTAACTTAGCAATATTGTTCATTTCAAAAATATTTCCAAAAAGAGTAAAAGGTTTAGGCTGAGGTGGAGAATGCTAGTAAAACATGAATAATATAATATCTAATATAGTATAATAATAATATAATCTTCATTATACTCTATAATTCATAATGAACTTTTTGAGACTATTCTATACATGAGATGACTTTATAGCTTCCATCAAATTATTGCCCATTTTGGTACTAAAATAACACAGATTTGTAATAATATTTTAAAAAATCTATTATATAATAAAGGCAATTACTGACTTACATGGCTTCATAAGATTGATTTTTCAATTCGAGTGTTTGGCAGATGTCTTTGGTGCCTCACATTACATTCCTAGGGCACAATTTTGGTTTTAGCCACAGCTGCAGGGCTGCAGGCGAGATTCCACTTGGAGCTCAGACATACTTCACTCAGGCAAGGCAATGCCTCAAACATACCACCTTATGGCTTTCTGCCTCAGGGTCTTTTTCAAAACAACAAAAACCAACTAGATTCAAGAACAAGAACACTGGAAAAGCACAGGAAAGTACACTTGACGTTTTCCAGAGGCCACCTGCAACCAGTGGGGAGCAAAAGGTGATGCCCTAGTCTCCCTCCTTTGGATAGGCAGGCTAAAAGGACTCTGGTGAAATGCTCAGAAGACCCTGCAAGAAACACATCTTTGTGGTCCATAGGGACAAGTGAACTCCACCATTTTGCACAGGCTTGTCTCTTTCCCCATCTTACTTTCTATACTCCCTCATACTTATAAACTATATGCTCTCAAGTTCTTGTTTCTTTACTGCTTTTTTAAAGGGTATTAAAGGAAAGCAATACATAGATCATTTTAAGAATGTTTAAGTTAGTTTGCTCTAACAATTTACCCAAAGCATTAAGCATTGGGTAAACAAAATATAAAATTGAAATACAACTCTCCAATTTAATTTCTAGAAAAATGTACAAAATAAAAATATGATTTATAGGCACATATGATAAAGATATTTTAATAACAAATGTCTAAATTTTGAAATATCCAAGTTATCTTCACTGAAATATTTGATTGCATCTTTCAGTCATTATTTTTGAATTATCATTTGGCTGATTTTTTATCAAAAAATTAATAAAGACAGGTGTAAGAAAGAGAAGGCTAGAGGAAGAAAAAGGGTAGAAAAGAATAAGGAAAGAAAGAAGGGAAGGAAAGAGAGGAAGAAAGGAAGGAGGGAAAGAGGGAGAGGGAGGGGAAGGTAGGGAGGGAGGGAGGGAGGAAGGAGGGAAGGAGGGAAGGAAAGAAAGAAGGGAGGAAGGACGGAAGGGAGGGATAACCCTTCAAAAGATAATGACTATCTTACAGCACATGTGTAGTGCACTCACAGATGAGAGCTGTGATGTAATTTCAGAGGTGTTTTAATTAAAAATGAGAACTATGCCCCAACCTCCAATCTCTTTGTCTACTCCAGCGAATATACTCAATTTCCCAACCTTATCCCAAATACCTTTTCATGTTATTTTAAATTCTTCTCAGTCCAATTAAAATTTTATATCTATTTGTCTATGCATTACTCTTCTTTCTTCCCTCTCCTTTTTTCTTTTCTTTCTTGTTTTTCATCTTCTAATATATTACCTTTTCATGGTAAAATTTTCTCTTCTTGCCAATTCAAACGTAGTGTGCCTTTAAAACTCAAATTTAAAAATGATCTTCAAACACCTTCATTCACCAAAGTTATAAATTAATTTGAAATGGTTTTGTATTATGTATTTATCATGGTAAATAGTAATTATAATTGATACATGAAGTTAAGTATTTCTTGTGTTTTAAGCTTTGTGCTAAGTGCATTATATAGACATTTTGTACTTGTTCCTTTGAAAATGCTAGAGAGGGGTAATATTACTTTTATCTTTCCGAATATTATGTGTGCTCTTCTAGTCCACACAGCTAGAAAGTGACAGACCAGCATTTGCATCCAGTTTCCCTAATACTAATACTCATCTAAATACATATTTCTGTGGGGTGGGTACACGGCCAATGCTAAGTCTGAAGTTTATATTCGTGTAATTTGGTATATAGAAAACATTTTATGTGATATATGTGTGGATTTTGATCCCCAAAATTAAAAATAAAAACTGTGAAACTAATGTCAAAATTGAAAAGAAGATGTAAAAAAAATTGAATTCTGTAGTATCTGTTTGCATTCCCTCCTCAATTCCTCCATTGGACACTAAGTCTACCATATTATTTAATTCTGCTTGCATCTGAGTGTTATAAAAATTGAATCAAATTGTAGCTAATCTTTTATAACTTTTTTCTATTCAACCCTATTTTAAAAAAATTCTATACACGCTTTTATCTATAGACTAATTTATTATTTACATTACTTTAAAATAGTCCATTTAATGAATATACTATAAATTATTATCAACATTATTTTGATGGCTGCTTGTTTTTCTCCAGTATTTTTTTTTTCACCCAACGAAAATAATGCCGTTAAAAATATCATTTGTCTGGTATTTTGGGGTGGTTTTTCTCTATTGGAAAGTATAATTCCTGTATATATACATGTTCAAGCTTACTAGCTAAATTTCATTTTTTACTAATATCATCAGTAGTTTATGAGTTTGTATTGTACTTTATTGCTAAAACATTTAGTGTTGTCAGACTTTAATTTTTGCTAACCTGGATGGTTGAAAATGGGATCTCATTAATTGTTTATATCTAATAAATTGACAAGTGCTTTTCATGTGCTAATTAATATTTAGTATTTTTCTGTGAAATATCTGCTCTTATATTGGCTCATTTTTCTAAATAATTGTCATTTTTGTTATTGCTTTGTATAAGACTTTTATTCTGAATACTGGTCTTTGATGATAAATTCAAACTCCTAATTTTAATTAATGAAATTAATCAATATTTTCTCAAAGTTCAGTTCATCCCTTAGCTTTAATTCATATATTTTCTTCTAAAATTTTAAATCTGGCTTTTTATACTTATGCCTACAAATTTTGTGTATGATATCAATTATTAATCTGATTATATATTTTAATATAAGAATTTAATTTGCCCATAAATTAATATTAAATAATGCATCTCTTTTCAGTTATAATACCACTCCTTTCATGTCTCAAGTTTTGATATTATGTTGATTCTACTTTTAGACTCCCTACTCTATGTATTGAACAACCTGTCCCCGAGCCAATACCATACCTTTTACAATCCAAATTTTTTTAAAAGGATTGTAATATGAAATATAATAAGTCAAAGCCTCTCAATAGTTAATCTTATTAACTAATCCTTACTAATAAGTTTCACTAATAAGTCTTTGCCATTCTTAAGCCTTTATTCTTCCATATAAAATTGAGCATTGGCTAACTAAACTTGCTGGTTTCACATTGGAATTACACTGACTTCACAGACCAATAGGCCAGGATTGGAATCTTTATCATGTTGAATTTTGTATTCATGAAAATGATATACCTATATTGCTGTTAATTCAGGCCTTTTTTAATACATTTAAGTAAAGTTTTATAATTTGTATATAATATTTAGTTATACTAAATTTATTTCTAATACATTATGGTGTTTTGGTAAATGATTCAAATGCTTTTAACCACATCTTTTTAAAATTACAAGATATAATTTTAATTCAATCTATTTTTTGCTTAAATGTAGAAATGCAATTGGATTTTATTGTTTCTGGATTGTGATTTTTCAGTCTATCTTGCTAAACTCTATTATTGCTTTCAGAAAGTTGTTTCTAGACTTTTGGTATTTTTCTATTCAGAAAAATAATATAATTTGCAAACACTGTCTCATTTTCTCATCACATAAAACCAATACCATGCCTTTTACAATTTAATTTTTTTTAAAAGTTTGTAATATGACACATAATAAGTCAAAGCCTCTTAATAATTTTTATTAACTAATGCTTACTAATAAGTCTCATTAATAAGTTTTGCCATTCTTAGGCCTTTGCTTTTCATATAAAATTGAGCATTGGCTAATAAACTTGTTGGTTTCTCAATGGAATTACACTGACTCATCTGATCTTATTTTATTATTATTTTTTTAACAAGTACTCATCTGTTTTTAAGCATTAAATATTTTAAATATTTTTCTTATCTTCTAAGAAGGATAGTAAGCTCATTGGAAACACATGTCATATCTTCGATTATTTTTATATCAAATTCTCAATGTATATAGAAAAATACTTTGTATATAGCAAAAGAAAAATGGTATAAAAATGTAATAGTTTTTTTTGCAAGCAAATTAAAGCTTCTGACATTTACCTTAGAATTTGATGTTCTCAATTATTTAACTTCAACCTACTTTTTACTTACTATTGATTCTTTCTCCATTTATTATCATATTTAACCTAAAATTGATTGTTGCTTTATGGTTTCAACATTTCAACACTCCTGATTTGAAGGTTTAATATTTTACTTTCATTAATTCACTGTATACTTAAATTACTTCCCTGGAAATCAGATCAAATTAATTATATTACTAATCATCCAAATAATATAAACCTATTTAAAGTAGCTGGCAGTAATATCTCAACTGGAGTTTATATTGATGATTGGGTATAAAGGTATAACTGGCATCTGAATATTTCTAAAAAATTTGACACAATTACAGATTTGAAGTAATTAGCTAGATATTAGTAAACTAAATACCAACTGCAGCTTACAAAAGCACAATAACATAACAACATGACTATCTTTTCCCTAATGCTTTAATTTTGTAAAATTAAGGAAACAGTCTTTATGTAACATAGCTTTGATAATTTTCAGATCTTTATTTACATGTTTTATCAATTTATGATTGTGGCTTAATTTCTTTAAAATATACTTAACAAATATGATACTTTTATGATTATGGAAAGATACAGGTATGCGTTTCATACCTTAAAGGTAAACTTCTTGATTGTGATATAAACCGTAATTGAGACAGGACCATTTAAAGGTTAATTATTTAATACTAACGAAATGCTAAAAAAAAAGCAGAGTTATTCAGTATGAAAGGTGCATTGTTACTGATTCATTGTAACATATGCTTGAGATTATCCCACATTTCTGAGAACACATGTTATTTTCTAAAAAAAATTTTCTTCATTGTAAATATTTAACTGTGTTTTATTTCCATTGTTAATTGAAGAGTGCCATCAAGAATATATGCAGAAAAGAAGTGTGGAAGTGTTCATTATTAAAGTTATTGAGAACTTAATAAGAAACAACATTTTTAAGAGACTTATTGTACTTAAAAATTTAGCCTGTATTCTGAAACCCTAGCTTCTCATTACTAATAAGTAAATTAATAAAACAAATACATTAATTAAAAATAATACAGCACCAGTAAGGATAAAATAAGAATATTTAAAAATATTGAAGGAAGTTGTGAATTTAAACTACCTTAAAAGTAATAAGTCACATGTATACATAAATTAGTATTTGAAGGCTCAGATGACCATTAGAGATAAAGATTACTTGAAAGAAGAAATGTTTAGAAACTTCAATTTGCAAACATCCAAACTTTAATCTACAAACATTTAAACTTTGTTCTATATTTATTTCTTAAACTTCATTCTATTTGTGTTAGTCTCATGAGGAAAGACAAGGACGAAATATAAAATTTAAGGGAGAAGAATCAATTTTATGGAGTTCCTGCAATGCAACTTGCGTAAAAAGTATGGAGATATTGTCATTAAAAGGGGAGATATAAGAACTAAGCCTCATCAGATTTAAGATTTAATCAAGCAATAGTCCAATACATAAATTGAGACAGAGACAATAATATGTAGACCTTTGTCAAATGTTCCAGAGAACTAGTTATTTAGAGTGCTAGAAATGCATACAAACATTTCAGTGTTTACATAGGCATTTCATTTGTCCTTTTGTCTAATGATGGAAAGGTTAAAGTTCAATGTGCCAAGCATAACAACAAGAGGTAGTGATTATATCAGTAGTGATTATGCACGATGGTGAGTACCAGAGACAGATTAAAGTATTAGGCAACTATTTGGTAAATGAGGAGAGAATAGAAGGAAACTCAAAAAAATAAATAAGTAAAAGAAGGACAAATATCTCAAATTTAAATTTTAGTGGCATAAATTTCTGTTTTAATTTGTACCGCCTCTCTTAATTTATTCAATAGGATATAAACACACATATACATAGTTTTAAAAATCCTCATAGGATTTAGCAGTGATTAATAGGTCATGTGACTTTAGTCATAACCACATAGTCCTGGAGAAAAAGAAGCCCATTAGAAAAAAAAAATCAGTTTAGAATGACATTCAAATTGACTTATTCCTTTGCATATACTTAAATTCAAATAACAGATACATTCAGAGGCCAAAATGTTGGCATAGAATAAAATCATGTTCATTTATTTTTTTCTGCATCTTAGAATTGAAAGGCATAAAATTAAATATGTTGAATTTAATAAGTTTGTCCACACAAGTGCAAGTCTCCAAGTACATTTTGTACCTGCCATACAGGCTCATTTTCATGCAAATTCTTCCTAGAGCCAAATAAATAAAGACTTAGTTGCAAAAAAAAGTAGATAGATAAACATCTTGAGAAAGAAATGAGGAAAGAACAGTGTTAGAAGGGTAAAAAGTTCAAGCTGCGAGAGAATTCCAAGTTCCTGGTTTCTATTACATATTTTATTATTATAATTTTTTCTTTGCCTGTCTGTATTTGGACCCGTCATAACCTACAGAGTTAGAAAGTAAAAGATGTGAGCTGTAGCCAGATGGGAACATCTCCCCCACCTCACATATACACCCCAAATCTAATAATGCTTCATAAAAAAATATCAGTTTTTACATTAAAACAATAATTTTTAAGGTCAAAAAAAAAAAAGGTTGACTTCAGCATTTTTGCTATTAAAGAATTTTAAGTTACTTGAGAAAAATCATGGACGCTTTCCAAACTCTTGTTGTCACTATTCTGTGGCTTTCTGTTCTCTCTTTGATCTATAATGGAAATTTGGCAATGTTTACAGAAGACACTGACACCAAGAAAAACAATCCTGTGTTCCCAAATGCTGCCTATGTTGCTGCCTATATGATATCTGGAGACCTTTATTTATATTTATCTTTTTGAAGCAAATTTTAAATTTTCAAATTTTAACTGTTTATCATTTGTTGTTCATTTTAACTTCTTTTAACAGAGTAATTAGTGTCCCTGAATACCATAACCATTTCCATCATAATTTAGATTAGGAATCTGGATTAAAAGTATTAGAATTCACTTGTCCAAGGATTTAAAATGCCTTTGTCGGTCAACAAAAAGGTACTTAGAAGTTCATAGGGTTATGCTAAGTACTTGTATTAGTACAGACAGTGAGGCACATTCTTCTGTTATTAGAAATCAGCCTATAAAAATGTTCCCACATTTATCACAGAAGAAACCCTCTAGGGTCACTTGAAAGAGGTAAGAAACGTTTCAAGGATGGATTTTATCATATAGATTCTAGCATTTACTGTTGGAAAAAAACATTCCTCAGTGAATTCTTCCATTCAGTTTTCCACTTCTTGTTCCAAAAGAAACTTATGATGAGAAACATATACACACACACAAATGAAAAGTAATCATTCAAAGGGGTTATCTGAGTTTCCTCTAAACTTAATGAAATTTTTTAGTGAAAATTACAAAGTTTATAATCATATCTAAAATGGACATCTTCCACCAATATGTGTTACATTTTAAATAAGTGAGTAAATTTATATGAGCAGCTGTTATTTTTAATAAGAATTATCCATATATTAAGTAGAGGAATAAATACACTGAATAAAATATTGAGAGAAGTAGTAGGCAACATTCATTTAAAAATAAATGCCATGCTATACTGATTTTAGTAAGGAGAGTGAGAAAAATAATGAAATCACAAATATGTTTAAGAAATTTTGTTTATATGACTTTGTAGAATCACAAGCAAATTATTCATGTATCAAAATTACCAAAATAAATTCAGATGCTGTTAAAAGTAATGTTATTAAAGATGAATATAGACTCAAGACCAAATAGTATAATAAAAATGCTTGGCTGCAGATATCGTTTGTGTTTAGGTAAAGGATTTAAGAGAAGACTGTAAATTTTTGTCACACAAGTGTGAACTAGGATGACATCAGCAAAATGACTGACTAAAGATGTCTAGTGCTTGCCCCCGACATGTTCCACAGTGTCTCCCAGAGGCCCCTGCTGCTCTTCCACTCAGACACTGAAGTCAAAATATAATAAACAACAGTTTATTCACTGTTTTGGATAAACAGCTATCTTTTGACTCCAGTGCCTAAGGTGAAGAGCAGCAGGGGCCTGGTGGAGACACTGTGGAAAATGACAGAGATGGCAACATAGACAAAGGAGAGAGGCACTCTGAGGATGCCACCTGACCTTCCTAGTCAAGATCAGCTTAGAACCAGAAGGGACTTTCCTGTGCAAGGAAAGAGTAGCAGGAGGCCTTCCCTCAGCAGCCCCAATGACTGCCATGACACCTGCAGTTTTTGCTCTTGGGGAATCTGCAATTCTCACAGGCATGAGCACAGTGTGGGGAGATGTTAGGGAGTTTACATAGTTGCAATGCTCCCAGGAATGCGCTCTTATTGTGTCTCCCATGACCCAAGCTGATACTATAAGATGTGACCTTGAAGTTGGGTTGTGAGAGTACTTCCTGCTCTCAGGGGTAAGTAGCTATTGCATCTGCCCAAACATAAAACTTTATTACCATTACACAATGTCCACATGTAATAGTGTGCTGTTTCCAGGCTGAACTATTAGAACTCTTTGACCCATGGAAACAGATAGAGGTACTCTATCTTATCTATCCAGGTGTTGTAGAACCTCAGTGCTGGACAACTGAAATGTAGGTCCAGCAGAACAGCTGTGGCCCCAGAGCTCTACCCATAGGGGAGCAGCACTTGAGCCAAGCCACTATTTGACCTGTCCCATTCTTCTCTAGTGCAGACTAGCCCAGCCCCTGACTCCCAGAAAATGAGTGTCTCAGTAGAGACATAAGACAAGCAATTCCCTGCTTCCCTGGATGAAAACTAGCCTAGCACTTTGCTCACAGGGTAGCAGTTCCCAAGTTGAACTGAAGATAGATGAGCCCTGTGCTTCCCTGGAGTGCAAACCAGCTCACCATACCATCTTTGCGGTAGCAATGCTCGTGGCCGGTAAGTCCCGTGCTGCTTTTGAGTGAAGACCAGCCAGGGCCTTGCTCCTATGGGAGCATCAACCAAGCTGAGGCACCAGCTGACCAGACCCTCACTTCCCCAGAGTGTGAACCAGCCTAACAACTGAGCTGAGCCTCAGGCCAACCATCCGCTTCTTACCCAGAGAGCAATCTAGCCATACACTCCACAACTGTAGAACACAGCCAGAGCAAATTTGCTAGCGAATCAGCCCTGTGCTTCCCTGAAACAGGGTTCAGCCTGGTGTTTTTCCTCTCCAGGGGAGCAGAGCTCAAGTAGGTGCACTAGTCACACAAACCTCTGTAGCATAAGGCACTGAGGCACATGCAGGAATTGCTGACATTGACAATAACTGAAGAAATTGCACAGAGACTACACTGTTGCACACACCCAGAACGAAACCAACACACACAACCCAATTGAAATCCCAAGACACATCTGCAGGTGAAAACCTTGCCCCTTGAAAACCACTTGAAAATTGGAAGAGGTGAATGGTTCACCAGATGAATAGATATCAATGCAGGCATAAAGGAAAGATAAAGAAGCAAGATAAGATAACGTTACCAAATGAATCATACTTCTACAGTAACTGACCCCAAAGAAATAAAAATTTTGAAATTGCCTAAACAGAAATTCAAAATAATAAGGAAATTCAGTGAAATACAAAAGAATACAGATAGGCAATTCAACAGAATCAGAAAATCAATTCATGACCTAGTGAGAAATTCAACAACCTGATACGTATCATATAAAAATACCAAGCAGAACTTTCGTAGCTAAAAAATTCAATAAATGAAATGTAAAAGGCAACCAAGACTAAAAACAACAGATTAGATCTAACAGAAGAAATAATCTCTGAATTTGAAGACAGGACTTTTGAAATAATCCAACCCCTTTGACCTCCCAGAAAAAGTTGCAAGATTTTTAAGAATGAAGAAAACTTATAGGACTATGGAATGTCATTAAGTGAATGTATTTTCACATTATGGGAATTTAAGAGGGAGAAGAGATGAAATAAGGCAAAAAAAAAAAAAAAAACCAATAAACCAAAAAAACTATTGAAATAATACTTGTAAACTTCTCAAGTCTTAGTAATACCATGGATATCCAGATCCAGAAAACTCAAAAGTTCCAAATAGTTTCAATCCAAATGGGTCCTCTCTGAGGTACATTATAGGCAGACTATCAAAAGTCAAAAACAAAGAAGGATTTTTGAAAACAGTAAGAGAAAAGTGTCAAGTCACATATAAGGGGATTCTCAGTAGATTAAAGCAGATTTTCCAGTATGAACCCTACAGAATAGGAAAGTATAAGTGATATTATTAAAGTGGTAAAAGAAAAACCCTGCCAATTAAGCATACCATACCCAGCAAAGCTGTTCTTCAGAAATGAAAGGGCAAGAAAGTCTTTCCAAGGCAAGCAAAACCTAAGGAAGCCTATTACACTAGACCAGCCTTATAAGAAATACTTGATGAGGTCCTACATCTGAAAGAAAAATGAGCACTATCATCATGAAAACACACAAAAGTATAAAACTCACTGATAGAGCAGAAACACAAATGAGAAAGACAAATACATCAATATGTATCACTATAGAAAACCACCCAACCACAAAGATAAACAAAAAAAAGAAAAAATGTATAGGTAAAACAACAAGAAAACAACCGGCAAAATGACAGGGGTAAGTCCTTACCTATCAATAATAGCCTTGAATGTAAATAGATTTACGTTTTTTATCCCCTGTTTAAAAAATGTAAGCTGACTGAAAGAACAAAAAAACCAGTACCCAACTATATGCTACCTACAAGTAAGTAATTTCACCTGTAAAGATACACACAGACTGAAAAGCGAAGAGATGAAAAATATTCCATACAAATAAAAGCCACAACCACAAAAAAAGCAGGAGGAGCTATACTTATACCAGATAAAATAGACTTTAAGTCAAAAAACTGTAAAGAGAGGGACAAAGGAGGTCACTACATAATGATAAAAGGACAAATTCAGATACAGGAAAAAAATGGTAAATATATATGCACCCAACACCAGAGCAACAGAAAACAAATATTTGATTAAAAAGGGAAAATAGACTACAATAAAGTAGTAGATGGGGACTTGAGTGTGTCAGCCTCAGCATTGAATAGATCATCTAGACAAAAAAATTAACAAAGAAACTTTAGACTTAAACTGTACTATAGCCAAAATAGACCTAACAGTCACAGAATACTTCATCCAACAATGCCAGAATACAGATTATTCTTGCTAGCACGTGAAACAGTACCTAGGAAAGACCATATGCTTGGCCCCAAAACAAACTTCAACAATTAAAATCATATCAAGTTTCTTTTCTGATCATAGTGGCATCTAGAAAGGTGAATCTTTTCCAGAAGATTTGCAATATTCTTCACCCAGATGCATTAGAGGAATCATTATCTATGGCAGCTGTAGCCTTACAAAATGTATTTTTTTTTTTTTTCCGAGACGGAGTTTCGCTCTTGTTACCCAGGCCGGAGTGCAATGGCGCAATCTCGGCTCACCGCAACCTCTGCCTCCTGGGTTCAGGCAATTCTCCTGCCTCAGCCTCCTGAGTAGCTGGGATTACAGGCACGCGCCACCATGCCCAGCTAATTTTTTGTATCTTTAGTAGAGACGGGGTTTCACCATGTCTACCAGGATGGTCTCGATCTCTTGACCTCGTGATCCACCCGCCTCGGCCTCCCAAAGTGCTGGGATTACAGGCTTGAGCCACCGCGCCCGGCCAAAATGTATTTTTTTTATGATAAGACATGAAAGTCAAAATTACTCCTTGACCTATGAGCTACAGAATAAATGCTGTGTTACCAGGTATGAAAATAACATTAATTTTTTTTTTTTTTTTTTTTTAGAACTCCAGCAGAGGTTTTAGGTTACCAGGTATTTTCAAGTAGAAATATTTTGAAATAAATCTCATTCTGAGCAGTAGATCTTAATCGTGGGTTTAAAACATTCAGTAAGCCATGCTGTAAAAAAGATATACTGTCATCCAGGCTTTACTCTTTCATTTATAGGTTGCAAGTAGGGTTGAGTTAGCATAATTCTTAAGGGCCTTAGGATTTTCAGAATGGCAATGGCAAATTAGCATTAGATTCACCTTAAAGTCACCAGCTATATTAACTCCTCTAACAAGAGAGTCAGCCTGTCATTCATAGCTTTGAAGCCAGTTGTGACTTATCTGTGAAAGTCCTAGATAGCATCTTCTAATAGAAGGCTGTTTTATCCACGTTATAATCCATTTTTTAATGTAGCCACCTTCACCAATAGTCTTAGCTAGGTCTTCTGGGTAACTTATAGTGTCTTCATCAGCACTTGCTGATTCACCTTGTGCTTTTATGTTATGAAGAATGCTTCTTTCCTTAAAACTCCTAAGCCAGCCTCTGCTAACTTCATATTTTTCTTCTGCAGCTTCGTTACCTCTCCTGAACTTCATAGAACTGAAGAGAGTTAGAACTTGCCCTGGATTAGGTTTGGCTTAAGGAATGTTGTGGCTGGTTTGATCTTCAATTCAGACCACTAAAACTTTCTCCAAATCAGCAATAAGACTGTTTCATTTTCTTATCATTTGTGTATTTACTGGCATGCCACTTCTAATTTCACCAAGAACACTTTCTTTGCATTTATAACTTGGCCAACTGTTTGGTATAAGAAGCCTAGTTTTTGGACTATTTTAGCTTTCAACTTGCCTTCCTCAGTAAGCTTAATCTTTTCTAGCTGATGATTTAAAGTGAAAGATGTGTGACTATCTTTTTCACTTGAACACTTACCAGACACTGTCACATTATTAAGTTACCTAATTTGAATATTGCTGTGGCTTATAAAGACCAAGAAGTGCAAGAGAGATAGGAGAAATGCTGGTTGGTGGGACAGTCAGAACACATACATTTATTAAGTTTGCCATCAAATATTGGCATAGTTTGTGGTATACCAAAACAATTACAATAGTGTATTAGTCCATTTTCACACTGCTATAAGGGCACATCTGAGACTAGGTAATTTATAAGGGAAAGAGGTTTAGTCGATTTACAGTTCCATAGGGGTAGGGAGGCGTCAGGAAACTTACAGTCGTGGTGAAAGGAGAAGAAAACACATACTTCTTCACATAACAGCAACAAAGAGAAGTGCAGAGCAAAGGTGGATAAAGCCTCTTATAAAACCATCAAATGTGATGAGAACTCACTCCTCTCATGAGAACAGTACGGAAGTAACTACCCCAATGATTCAATTACCTCACACCAGGTACCTCCCATGACATTGGGGATTAGGAAAACGATAGTTCAAGATGAGATTTGTGTGGGGACACAGCCAAAACGTATTATTCTGCCCCTGCCTCACCCCCAGATCTCATATCCTCACATTTCAAAACACAATCATGCCTTCCCAACAGTCCCTCAAAGTCTTAACTCATTGCAGCATTAACTCGAAAGTCCAAGTCCAAAGTATCATCTAAGACAAGACAAATTCCTTCTGCCTATGAGCCTGTAAAATTCAAAGCAAGTTAGTTACTTTCTGGATACAACAAAATGGGGCAAATACCACCTATTCCAAATAGGACAAATTGTCCAAATCAAAGGAGCTATATAGGTCTTATGCAAATCAAAAACCCAATAGGGCAGTTATTAAACCTTAAAGTTTCAAAATGACTTTCTTTGACTCCATGTCTCACATCCAGGGCATGCTGATACAGAAGGTGGGCTCCGATGGGCTTGGGCAGCTCTTCCCCTGTGGCTTTGCAGGGTACATTCCCTCCTCCTGGCTTCTCTCGTAGGCTGACATTGAGTGCCTCTAGGTTTTGAAGGCACACAGTGCAAGCTGTAGGTGGATTTACCATTTTAGTGTCTGGAGAACCACAGCCCTCTTCTCACAGCTTTACTAGGCTGTACCTCAGTGGGGACACTGTGTGGGGTTCCTATCCCACACTTTCCTTCTGCACTGCCCTAGAATACATTCTTCATGAGGGCTCTGACCCTGCAATAAACTTCTGCCTGGACATCCAGGCATTTCCATACATCCTCTAAAATCTAGGTGAAGATTCCCAAACCTAATTTTTTGACTGTTTTGTACCCATTGCTTAACATCATGTGTAAGCTGCCAAAGCTTGGGGCTTGCACCCTCTGAAGCAATGGCCTGAGCTGTACCATGGCCCCTTTTAGCTGCAGCTGGAGTGGCTGGGACTTATGGTACCATGTTCCCAGGCTGCATAGATCAGGGGGGCCCTGCACTTGGCCCAGGAACCATGTTTCCCTCCTAGACCTCTGGGCCTGTGATGGGAGATGCTGCTGCAAAGTTCTCTGACACGCCCTGGAGACATTTTCTCTACTGTCTTGGTGATTAGCATTTGACTCCTCATTACTCATGGAAATTTATTCAGTGGGCTTGAATTTCTCCTCAGAAAATAGATGTATCTTTTCCACTGAATCATCAGGCTACGTAATTTTTAAAAACTTTATGGTCTGCTTTCTCTTGTACATTTTGATGCTTATAAATTTCTTCTTCTAGAAACCCTAAATCATCTCTCTGAAGTTCAAAGTTCCACAGATCTTTAGGGCAGGAGCCAAAAGTCCCTGGTCTCATTATACGACAAGAGTGGCCTTTGCTCCAGTTTCCAAAAAGTTCCTCATTTCCATCTGAGACCACCTCTGCCTGAACTTCATTGTCCACACCACTATCAGCATTTTGGTCAAAGCCATTCAACAAATCTTTAGAAAGTTCTGAACTTTCTCACATTTTTGTGTCTTCTGAGCCAAGTCTCTAGGAAGATCCAAACTTTCCCACATTTTTCTGTCTTCTGCTGAGCCCTCCAAATGGTTTAAACCTCCGCCTGTTACCTAGTTCCAAAGCTGCTTTCACATTTTTGGGTATCTTTACAGCAGCCTCCCACTCTGTGCAGTACCAATTTAGTGTGTTAGTCCATTCTCATGATGCTGCAAGGACATACCCAAGACTGGATAATTTATAACGCAAAGAGGTTTAATTGACTCACAGTTCCACAGGGCCGGGGAGACCTTAGGAAACTTACAATTGTGGCAAAAGAAGAAGGAAACACATATTTCTTCAAGAAACAGCAACAAGAAGTACAGAGCAAAGGTGGGGAAAAGCCTCATAAAATCAAAAAATCTTGTGAGAACATGCTCTCACAAGAACAGCATGGTGATAACCACCCCCATGATTGAGTTATCTCCCACTGCATTCTTTCTATGACACATGGGGATTATGGGAACTACCGTTCAAGATGAGATCTGGGTGGGGACCCGGCCAAACTACGTCAGATAGTAACATGAGATTACCAGTCACAGATGTCATCATTTGAAATATTTCAAGGATTACTAAAATGTGACTCAGAATCATGAAATGAGCACATTCTGTTAAAGAAATGGCACCAAGAGACTTGGTCAATTCAGGGTTGCCACAAACATAAAATATGTAAAAAGTGCCTCATCTGTTAAGCAAAATAAAGTGAAGCACAATAAAATGAGGCAGGCCTGAATTATGTGTTAATTTCAAAACATACATAGTAAAAAAATAAACAAATATAGATTAGTAACCATCTTTTACATAATTAGGTATGGCTTGCTTACAAAGGATCAGAGACCTTGTTAAACACATAAACCATACAGGGGGCCAGGAAAGTGATGTGTGAGAAGGTTCCCTGGAGTCTAACACCATTTATTATTTCTTCCTAAAGTAGGATATGGCCTTTGGGTAGAGAAAATAATAGGCAGCCAAGACTATCAGTGTCTTCAAATCAGGGATCATGTCTTCATTTCCTCCTGCACCTATAGCTATGCTCGCAGCATTCAGATAATAACATAAAATCATACATAAATCAATAATATATTTTATTAATTAGTACCACTACCTAATATTTCTATGCAAAATTACCTTTTAGATTCAATACTAGTTTCTGGCAAATAATAGTAAGTGACATCTTCTGTTCTTAATAGTCCTTTGTATTTCTAGGATATTGATTAAACTTCTGACCAAAATAAAAATAATCTTAAAATTTATGACAAAAAGATAACTCAGAAAAATAGGAGAAACTATTGAAATAAAACAAATGTAAAATAAAGCCAACAGAGCCAACAGTTTGTTCTTTCAAAGGACTAATAAACTTGAAAAACTTCTGATAATTGTTGAGAAAAAAAGAAGACAAGAACAAAAGAACCATTTAAATGAAAAATTATAGGAGATGTGTTTATTTAAAAAATTAATAAGAAAATATTGAGAACAACCTTTTGCAAAACACTTAAATAATTAGATAACATTTAAGAATTTTATCTAAGTTGCCAAACGATACTCACTAAAATAGTTTCAAGAAAAGTTGAGAAATTTGAAAAACCCTATATTAATTTGAAACATACTTGATACAAAGTAAAAAGGCAGAAAAAATGGCCCTATACATATTTTAGGAAATCACAGATTTTTAGTGGTAATATCGACCAAACATTTACAAAAAAGATACTTTAACCTGCACAGAAAGTATTTTGCAATAAGAACACAGAAAGATACTGATATGGTTCTGCTCTGTGTCCCACCCAAATCTCATCTCGAATTGTAAACCCCATGTGTCAATGGAAGGACCTGTAATCCTCACATACCGAGAGACAGTGGTGATTGTATTATGGGGGCAGTTTCCCCAACACTGTTCTCATGATAGTGAGGTAATCTTCCTGAGACCTGATGATTTTAAAAGTAGCAGTTTTCCTTCCACTTTCTCTCTCCTACCACCTTGTGAAGAAGGTACTTGCTTCTCCTCCTTCCACCATGATTGTAAATTTCCTGAGGCTTCCTCAGTCAAATAAAACTGTGAGTCAACTAAACCTCTTTTATTTATAAATTACACAGTCTTAGGTATTATCTTTATAGCAGTGTGAAAAAGAACTACTTCAGATACTATGATAAACTATTCAGATAGAACTACTTCAGATAAACATATTGTACTTCTAAGCTTATTTCATTGATGTTAGAAAACATAATTTTTAAACTCAATAAAAACAGAGGAGAAAGAAAAATTAGGAGCCAATTTCTCTCAGGCAATAAGGTAATCCTGACAAAAAGTAAAATAAGTGTTCTTAATAAAGAGATACTTAATAATATAATCTACTGTGACCAAAGTTTGTCCAGGAAATAAAAGATTAAGAACGGGCAATTTATTAACATAATTCACTAGACAAACTGATTACAGGGGAACATCATACAATCATCAAAATAGGCAGTAAAATATGATAAAAATCAAGTTTTCTTAATATTAAGATAGCACAGAAAAGTATGAATAGAAACAAATCTCGGTCCAAAAACGTGGTCTGCAGTCTAGTGGTGTTGGGTATTGTAACAATAAATCTTGAGCAGCATCTTCTTTAAGATAAGGAATAATGACAGGATTTGCTTTAGAACCACTATTCTTCCATGCTTGGCCAATGAAAGAAAACAAGAATCAAAAATAAATGTTATAAAGATTGAAAATAAAATTTTATCATGGTTTCTATATAGATATAGTTAAGTAGAAATACAAATGAATAGTATAATTAATAAGAGTTTCATAATCTTCCTCTTGTAAAGCAATATAGATGAACAACTTACTGCTTAAGTTTTCAGTAAATTTTTTATGTATGGAATATTGTTATCAAAAATACTTTAAATATTCCCAAATTGTTTTATTTATAAAATGCAATTTCAGGGAAAATCTCAATACTTTTATTTATTTTAAAATTAAATTTGGCATTTAAATCTAAATTTAATATGTAAATACAAAGGTCTAAAAAGAGCCAAGAAACTCTCAACAAAGGACAAGTCAGAGGTGAAATATTGTACTGAATATTATATAATAATACATTTGTTATTATTAAGATTGTGATAATAGCAAAGAGAAAAACAAAATGACCAATTAAACAGATAGAGAGCCATGAACCAATCCACAAAAATGTAGAAATCTGACATATGAGAGAGTCAATATTAAATATCAATTGTATCCCCTCCCTTTATAAAGGTGAGATGCTTATACAGGTTGTGTATCTTTAAGTATTTCCATTTGATTGTTTTACTTTGGGACTGAGATACAACATTCATGTTAACATCGTAATTCAAAATAGCAGGCATTATGATATCAAGAGAAATGTATAATAAATGTCTTTATACACACTTGTCGGAGTACATAACATGTAATATTCATTGAACACTTGATATATGCCAGCATAATTTTAAGTCTTTTTCCTGTATTAACTTTTATACTAATGGCCTATATGATCTATTATGGCATATATGATCTGTATTAATGTACTTTACACATGAAGAAACTGAGGCACAAAGTAGTTAAGCATTTTGGTAAAGGTCTACAAGAATAAGAGATAGAATTGAGATTTGAATGTAAGCATTAAGAGTCCGAGATTACTCTGTCTTACAATTTTGACAATCAACAGACTTTAAAAAGTTTATTTTCATAACTGGCAAAATTTGCCCATAGAAAATTATAAGCAATGAACATTCAATTTACCTAGCACTATGTGAACAAAGATGTTCATTTATTTTACTAACTCAAAAATGTTTTATGAGTCCAAATATAGAACAGCAAAATAGACATTGATATATGTGCTTGTTATTACTAAGTTGCAGTTAAAACAAAATTTACAAACAGATTTTCTTAGCATAATATTATATTTGTATTACAATGCTAAATGGAAAAAATCAGAATGCAAAAATGAAAATATAGCATTGTGTTACATACCACAAATGCACAGGTGAAATAATAGAAAGAAAATATTAACAGTAGTTGTGTCTTGTTGAAGATATATGAGGGTGATTATTCCTTTTATTTCTCTTCTTTCTATATTTTGTAATAGTTATGTATTATGCTATTTATAAAAAATAATTTTTTTGGCTGTTTTAACAGAGCAACATAACAGAAAGGCCATTTCTGAACCCATGAATTTGCCAGCAGTTCACCAGGTTTTTAGGCTTGGGAGGCTACTCATGCCCATTTTAAGACAGAGAAAACTGAGGTTAAGAGAAACTGCACAGATCTATTCTGCAGGTCAAATTAGGTAATCAAGAAGAAAGGCTTTAAAAACTTTAGAGGCCTATAGATACAAGGTGCCACTGCATTCTGGTAAATCGTGAAATGTGAACTCAAATGAAATACCTGTGATCGAAGGGCAGAGGAAAATCAATAATATGTTATTTTAAGCTCTATCCTTGACTTATCTCCCATTCAAAAAACATCTTCAGGAAGGAAAGTTAATCTTCTTGCCCTTGACTTTTCACTGTTGAATAACATGCGTAATGCTCCTTATTTATTTAAAAAATGGTTTGGGATCCATGCATTGAAAGGGTTTGGTTCAGAATAACATTAGTGTCACAGAATAACAAAGCCAGCCAACAAGATCTAAAGGTCAAAATGTTAACATCAAACAGAAATGGGCCCAATTCATTTATTTCTTTCTTCAGTTAGGGCATATTTCTTCATGGTAGTGTTTAAAATGATTTTGCAACAAATCTAGAGGATATTATAATGGGTGTTAAAAGAACAACTGGCCACTCCTATTCAGTTTAAATGGATATGTGCTACAAATTTGAAAGACGAGCAAATACAGAAAGAAAAAAAATCTCCTAAAATAAACTGAAGTTCAGGAAAAAGCACAGATAAGAAGGAATGGTAGGAGGTGTGTTGGCCTGAATTAAGGGGGATGTTTTATGAGCAAAAAGCAATGTCAATGCTCATGGCTGATTGATTCTTTTCATTTTTTATCACCAGTGATTTTCTATTGTGATCAGACCCCAAGGCCAGGAAGTTCGGAGCCTTTCTTGGCAAAATTCAATTCCCATTAATTTGAGTGCTTTTTTTCTTCTGTAAGTGGACCATGAAGGCAAGGTTAACACTTTTTCACGTTCATGTTTCATCTGTTGTGATTCTCCTTTCTGTATCAAAACTGTAAGTGCCCTTTGTATTCACAGTGGTAATTATTGTTTACATTACTTGGGATTTGTTTTGTTCATGGTTTTTACTAAATCTGTCTGGTTGGTCATTAACATAATGTATGGACAATTTGCAATAGATATATTAGAAATTAGTTATTAAAACTGTATTCTGAAAAATCAAGCTATATTCTCTAAAAGAGCAGAATTTTAACTACCCTTGAATGCCATAAAACTCTACTCTTTTCTTTTTAGTGAACATGTACATTTTATTGCTTTTACTGGTAAAAAAAAAAAAAAAAGGACAGATGGCACAGAAATTGGGCCTAGGAAAATCACTTACAGTGAAACCAATTTTAATACCCTTGCTAATAAAGTTCTTTCTATACATGAGTGCCAGATTTTTCCAGGAAAAAAAAGGGAGTAATTCTTCATTTTGTCTAGGGAATTTAACTCTTTCAATGCCCTGGGGCACTTTACAGTGCATTAAATTATACTAAATAGCCCGAAAGAATTAACACACTTTCCAAGTCAAGTCTTTTATTTCTTTCTGCTGAGTAACATCAGGCCATTGATCATATTAGAAGGTCTAACCAACTCCCACAAGGCACTTTCCCTTATGTCAGAGCTAGCCAGGTGTGATGGTTTCCATTCTTGAACTCCAATAAACTTTATAAGACCTATTCAACATCATTCAACTAAATCACATAATGGTAAATTTATAACTCAGTGGTGCTAAATGATGTGGCTTGTTGTCTCTACTGCTTAATACTAAAAATAAAGCCAGCTAACCCAACGTTTGTCTGAAATTGTGTTAGTTGACCTTTATCAACCCAAAGCAAGAGAAAAACTTCATGCCACACCATCTTTACCTTAATTATGTCTTTCCCCAATTGGTCTTGTAAAATTGGGGAGCCAGTCAAGCTTTTTATCCCACCTCAGGGGGTCAAGAGAATAGGAAACCTGTCACTAATTCCTTTCACCTCACAGGCAAAACTCCTTCACCCAATTAACTAAGGCCAGGTGCACCCTCCAGTGAGTCTGAGGAATGCAGAGAACTCACAAACTCTGCTTCCATCTTGCCAGAAAACAAGCCAAGCCTGCACCTGATTAGCGAACTTTGCTAGGGCTGCAAAAAGTTGGTAAACGTACATATTTTTCTCCATGAAAGCTGGGAAAGATCATAGGTGCTGCAAGTTAAGTAGTGACTACCCAGGCCAAACAATATCCAGAGTGCTTTGTGCATTAACAGACCTATTCTTTATAGGAAGCAGTTTATCAAGATAGACAAGCGGTAGCCACTCATGCAAATCAACAGACATCAAGATGCTGAGTTACGGTTTTGACCCAAGTGGCCTTTAATATATTCTGAGGATATATTTGGTGTGTGCTACTCACAGTTTGGAATTTCAAAAGTAAACATAAATATATTCAGATAAAATTAATGGTGGAAAAGAGCAGCATATGGGGAAAACAAATCCTAACTCAGAAATTAGAAATGACTATCCCCAGTATGAAACTGTAACAAAGATGGTGGCAGTAGCAGATAGTGGTTATACAGGTGGGCGCTAGAGCTTCAAAAACCTGAATTGAAAACCCTGACAGAATTAGAACATCAGAAGTTCTATATGTTTGGATAGTTTCAATAATTTCTCTGAGCATTTTTGTCTCATCTGGAAAACTTCAAGAGTTATTGTAATATAACAGTGTTACCTATTTTATAGGTTGTGAAGATTCGGTGAGATATTGTGATCAGGACTTTGAGGACTGGAAGGCAAATAGTATGGACTCAGTAATTGGGTACTATTATTCTAATGATTGAAGACATTTAATTAGTGGAAGAAACACAATAATTAAATGAAAAATATGTTTGTTCCCACAAGGAAAGTCAGCTTACTAAATGAGAGGTTAGAGCTTGCCTAATAACTTGGGACCAAGTGACTGGTATCCAGAAGATTAGAAGGGAATGGTTTAGACCTGTGATTTTCGGAATGTGCTTAGTGGGCTCCCAAAGCAGTTTTTTGAGGGTCCTTAATGTCTGTGTTGGGAAGAGAATGAGCCAGAGTAGAGACTCAACAGGCAACCTTTCTCTTTGCTTTGATCTATTTTGCATAGCAGATGTTATTATACAATTTTATGTGAATAATGTGTTTGTAAAGTGAAACATGTTAATTATATGCTTAGTCTAACATAACAGCAGTTGTTCCTGAAGAGCTGGTTGTAATGATGATATGTGATTCTCCATGGTTTTTTGCTCTAGGTAAACATTGGAAATGCCCCCACCTGGAGTGCTAATATTAATTATACATCACTCACTTGCTGACCCATTCTTAGGTGGTCAAACTATGTTTGATCTACTAGGTTTTTCTAGTTACTATGGGTGGTAAAAATCCTGACAGACCATCAGTTTCAGACGCAAGAATGAAGGGTGTCTGCTCTTTGCTATTGCAGTCCTGATTCTTTAAGCCAACCCTAACAAGTCAGCCATTTACTATTCCTTGCTGTTGAAAGGGTGTGCACTTTTTAAGAAAGCTGGTGTCCAGGAGGTTGCTGAGAGTGTCATTTTCACTACAAGCTTTTCAGATTTCACCAGTGAGGTAAACTCAATATCTCGTAAGCCTCACTTTCCTCTACAAAAATCTCCTATTTCTATGTTAGTGTCATCTGCACATTGTCTCCATGACACTGATGTAGCTTTCTAAGAACTACTGCCATGGTTCCTTTCTGATTCTTCTCCATTACAGGAGGGGTTTCAACAGTTAGGTCATAGGAGTGAACACATACTCGACTCAGGTTCATAGTAAAGATTTTTAGTTGGATCCAAATACTTTAGGTTGAAAATCATGAGCTGTACTCTTAGCAGAGGCAAATCCATATGGGTCTGAAACAACCTCCATCCTTGATTCAGAACAAAGAATTCAACTGAGGGGCATAAGGCAGAGTGAGAGACTGAGGCAAGTCTTAGAGCAAGAGTTTAAGTGTATTACAAAGCCTTAGGACAGGAATAAAAAGAAATAAAGTACAATTCAGAGAAGGTCAAGTGGGTGACTTGGGAGAACAAGTGCACAGTTTGACCTTTTAACTTGAGGTTTTATAGACTGGCATACTTCTGGGGTCTTGCGTTACTTCTCCCCACTTAGCCAACTCCTGAGATCTTACTGGGAAGCGGCTGATCACCAGTTTCAGATGTTGTCTAGAAGACTGTGTTTCCCTGGCACTAGCTGTGACCAAATTATTATTTTTGAGAGACAGTTAACAATCATGTGACTCTCATGTAATGATCACCTGATCTTTCTGGTATGTGTTGGGGGAACCCTCTCCCACCCTGCTCACACCTGACTAGCAACCTATCATAACAGTACCCTACAGAATGTAACCTCAGCATATATAAATTACCACTGCCACATGGCTTGGACTCAGCATAAAATAGTCATGGGAATACAATCCAGCAACCCAAGTACCTTCGAAACATTCCTGCCTTCACTTGCAAGGCTCAAAGAACCTTCAAGGAGATTTAATTTGCAATCCACAGCAACATCTTTGACTTTTTTTTTTTTTGTCTTTCCTGAATTCTTTTCACCTGCTTCTTTGAGTTTCTTGTTTGCCAAACATTCCCCCTGCTCCCTACCCCTGAGAAATTGACTCTCTATTTCAAGTCCCGATGTTATACAATGTTTCCTTCCCAGCAAGGCACAGAATTGAGTTCCTTCCCTTTGTATGTAATGAATTACAAATAGGATCCCCAATAGCCCATAATGTATTTGTGTTGCCTAGGTCATCTAATACTTTTACACATGGGTATTACTTATTGACGTGTTTAGATTTTGTGTATAAATAGCTGAGATTTATAATCAAATGTTTGAGAAAAAGTCCAAATATTGGAAGAAGCTAAATAAAAATTAATTGGAAGCAAATGTAAGTCATCTATATACTTCCTACATTGTTTCTTAAAAGAACCCCATCCTGTCTTTCTCTGTACTCGTTTTCCGCAGGAATAGACCATACTCCTCCCATTTCCTATTCCAGGAATAATAATACACAATGTCATAACATTTTATTGCTCTAGGCCTATAAGCCAATAAATTGTTGAAGTTTTGGAGACTATTAAATAATTTTTGCCTGTTCAGGTATATAAAAAGCTATTCCCTTTTCCTAGACTGCATTTTTCCCCACAAGAAATGTCTTAATATGTCTCTTATTAATGACCAAGTATTTTTAAGCCTAACTTTTCCAATGATTTTTCCTCTAATAAATTTTTCAAGAGGAAAAATGAAATTAATAAAAAAGGACTCTGTGAAATGGTCTAAGTCATATATGTGAGTTTCCTTAATAAAATTTTAAAATGCTTTTCTTTAGTGTCCACTACTACTACATGCACATGGTAGAACAAAGCAGACCCTTCAAGAACACTTGGGGATATGGAATTATTTATATGTGCTTATAATATGAGTAAGGATGGAGAATATTCAAATGGGGGCCGCCTTTGTTACCATATCAAGTGACTTTTCAAAGAAATGTTGGTGGACATTGTGAGGACCACTTTATTATTTAGATTTGGTTAATTTGTAAAACTTGAAAACTATGAAATAATACTTGGCCATTCCACTGTATTAGTCTGGGTCTTCCAGAGGAATGGAACCAATAGATTTCTCTGTGTGTATATATAGATAGACAGTCGGATGATAGCTAGCTAGCTAGATGATAGATAGATAGATAGATAGATAGATAGATAGATAGATAGATAGATAGAGATATATAAAGAGAGAGACATTATGACAAATGGATTATAGCTTACACAGTCATGGAGGCTGAAAAGTCCTACAGCCTTGCAGTTGGCAAGGTTAGAGACCCAGAAGAGGTGATGACACATGCAGCTCCAGTTTTTGTCCAAAGGACTGAGAAAGAGGAGAGTGAATGGAGTACATTTCAATTTGAATCCCAGTCTGAAGCCAGAAGACCAATGTCGCAGCTCACAGACAGGCAAAGCAAACAAATTCTTCTTTACTGAGACTTTTGTTCTGTACAGGTCCACAGTGGATTATATAAGGCCCAACCACATTAGGGAAGACAATCTGCTTTGTTCAATTTACAAACTCAAATGTAAATCTCATCTAGAAACACCCTCACAGATAAACCCAGAATAATATTTAACCAAATATCTGTGCACTATGTGACCTAGTGAAGCTGACACCTATAATTAATCATCACATCTGCTAATTAGGATTATTTTATGAGGCTCAAATAAAAATTATTGAAAATATAAAAATAAGGCATCACTTGAGTGCTACTATATTTTAGATATTTAAAAGATCTGTATCTGTGTATGTTTATACACACAGACATAGACTTACATAGTTAATATGTATTTTAAAACTCACAGTAATTAATTTGGATAAAAGCCTCTGTAGGGAAAGGCCATAAAATGTTGCCCATTTATTTCTCTATAGCTGTGGTCTCCAGAATTGTATCCACTAGTCAAATGTGAATATTGAACATTTGAAATGTGTTTAGAATGACCAAGGATATAAATTTTAATTAATGTACATTTTAAAACAATAGGTAATTCACTTTACTGGAAACTTTTAAGCATGTTTGGAATAAAATGAATAGATGATTCTAGTTTTTCAACTATAAACTAAATAAAATCTAAGTTTAGGTCAATATTTCAGATAAAAGTCTAGCACTCAAATTAAAAAGTACTATAAACATAAAATATTCAACTGGATTTTAAAAATCGGTGTAAAAAAATAAAATATAAAAATCTCATTAATAATTCTGCCATTAGTTTCAAGTTAGAATAATACTTTTGATATATTGAGTTAAAAAATATTATTAAATTTAATTTCACCTGTTTCTTTTTACCTTTTTAATGTGTCTACTAAAATAATTTAAATTATATATGTGGCTTGCATTTTATTTCTGTTGGACAGAGTTGCTATATGTTACTGAAAACTTCAAGTTAGAATGAACATCAAATGCAGTCTTTAAATTCAGAAAACAATAGTTTGGAGCCTGAGGGTGTGTAAAATCAAGAAGGGCAAAATATTCATTTTCATATATCCTATTTTAAAGCCTATACAGACTTGCAATAATTTCTTGGTATCACAAACATTTATAATACAATTTAGGTAATTTAGAATGCTTTAATGTATTGATCTTAGAGTCATAACTAAAGTAAAAAATGAATTGGATTAGAATTATTCCAGTCCCCACAGAATAACACATGTGGGTCACAATTTGTTACAATGGAATATGATTTTTAACAGAATAATGGTTTAATTTCTTATCTATTTGAAATAAATGTATGTTAAGCATCATCTAAAGTTAAAATTGATTATTTGAATGGCGTTTTCCAATATAGCCATTTCATGTGCCTAAACAAATACTTATTTACAGGCATGCTTTGGCACTGGAGTATAATGGTAAGCAAGAAAGATTAGAATTCATATTCTAATAGAACTTATAGGAACCAGTAATAGTTAAATAAAAATAACTACACATTGTATAATAAATACAAATAAAATATAATACATCCTTTGAAGTGAAAATGTAATGGAATTCAGGAACAATTTTCATTAAATACTTGAGAGTGGAAACTCCTTTGGATCGTGCTGAGGAAAGAATAAGAAGTGACAAATTAGAGTCATTAAATCTGGGCAGCTCTCTGAAAGTTTGGCAACAAATGAGATCCAAGAAAAGATAAAATATCTAAGGGATGACTGGAAGTAAACGTGGGATTTTAAAAGATAATGCATTTTAGAGGTCTTTGAAGACACTGGTAATAGCCAATAGCAAGAGAGATAACCACATGCATTGCAATAGGAAGGGAGAAGAAAAGCAGAAAGAGAAAGGTATTTCCATCCAATGAATAAGACGTATGAATATAAAGCAAGATTATCTACCACAGTCTTGAACAATTGAGCAGAAGACGACGCGAAATTGTTACCTCAGGGCATGAGAAAATTAGCCCACTAGAGACAGTTCCTGGGCAAGACTTAATGTAAATTTGAGGTTTATGTTAAAAAAAAATGTAAAAATAGTGTGGTTGGTGGTGTAATTATTTATGTCAAATATAAAGCCTCTGGTTCTGATATGGAGAAAATAAGCGAAGGATTTATTCATAATTGGGATTTTGCCAATGAAGAAAGTAATGGCCAAGGGAATGATTAAAGTGATGGAAAATGTGAACTCGGCTGGAAAAGAATGTAAATGGAGCCAAGGGTGGGGAATGAAGTGAGAAAAGAAGATACAGATAGGATGTACTGAAGAGTCAAGTAATTCTGTCAATGGAGGTACACGAGCAATTTAATCCAAAGTATAGAAATGATGGTTCCAAAGTATAGAAATGATGGTTGCAAAGTGGAATTATGAGCGATAAAGAATGCAAAGTTGTCCAATGTCTAATATATCAAATCTACAGCATAGCATGGGAGGGTTTGCCTAAAATTGACTGGTTTGTTGGAGATTACAACAAGATTCTGTTAGTAGACTTTTGGATGCTTTATTTGTGAGGATATTTGTGTCCCTGAGAATAATCGAAGAGGTTTCAAGAAAAAAAGATGGGTGCAAGAAACTAAAGCCTATAGTGAATAAAGGGGAGCAACTAATACGTTCATAAGTGATAGCAATTAGGAGAGGCTAGGAGGAAATCATATCTTTATGGATTAATTATCAAGAAACTTTTTTTTGTAAGAAGAAAGGCAGTAATGATCTATTAGCAAAACGAACATATAGACCTTACTTCATGACCCTGAAGATCTGGTAGAGTGAAAAAAGAAAAAGTCTTTATAAGCAGAATGTTAGGATACCCATAGGATAAAGAGATTTTAAGAGATTGTTCTAGGAAAGGGCTGAGGACAAAGGAATATGCTGAGTACAAACCAGAAGTTTCAGAGCATGTATTGAAAGAGTTTGTATAAGAGAAAATGGAGCCCATAATGATTTAGATTGGGGGATGAATAGAGAAGTATAGGATTGTGAGTCTGGATAGAACTAATTCTTTATTCTCTGTCATAAGGACACGACATTATAACCAGCATGCAGACTCCAGATACTGCCTTTGGTGTCACAGCAGCCTAAGAGTTGGATGGTTCTTGAAGTGACCAACTTTACAAATGTGCTTATGAAACAGCAGCTTTTTGGGGTGTTTTGTTTGATTTTCTTAATGATTTCAATTCAAGATATGATAAATTTAATATATTTGTTCAATATATATAACTCATATACGTTTAATTCTGAGTATACATCCATGTTTCTTTGCCTATTAATTTAATACTATATTAATGATGTATGTAAATGCCTAAGATATTCTGAGTATATGTTTTACAAGGCAATAAGCAGTTTTTTCCATATTTACTTTCATGAACATGTCATAAGAAACCAAATAAATGAGAAAATCTGTAATGTCCATCTTCTCATTCAGCAGACATTTAAAACTGTGACATAAGTTCAGCTTTCAAGCTAATTTATAATGTATATGGAATCCAAACCCTGCAATATAATCTAGACCTTTCTAATTTATGTTTTCCTAGCAACCTACTCTTTGAAGGTTGTAATGTCAATATAAAAGTATTTCTTAAGCTCATCCCAAAAATTGCGTGTTTTACACTCATGAGTAATGCATTAACAAATTTTGAATGATACTGAAAGTTCAATTTCATTGCAGGATTTAAATTTAATTTTCTTATTTTTATTGTAAGTAGCTTGTTGTAAAATGTTGACAGGCTCACTTTTAGTATCACTATACTATTTTTTTAATTAATTCTGTTATTTAGCAGCAACATTTTAGTATTTTCTACAATGCTATTTCACTGAAAACTTAAGGATAGATTTATAGTTATAAATTGTCCTTATACAAAAAATAGTTTTGATCGGGGCCCAAAGTGGCTCCGGCCGGATGTCGTGGCGCTTGCGAAGGCGAGGCCAAGAGTTCAAGGCCAACCAACCTCAGCAACCTTACAACCTCTCAATGATTGGCAAAAAAAAAAAAAAAAAAAAAAAAAAAAAAAAAAAAAAATAGTTTTGATCAAGGAAAAGTCTATGAGTAACTTTTTCTGAAATGTTTAGTAAAGTGCTTTTATTTTGTTTACAATTCTTTGTGTTAAAAGTTATTTGATTCTAATAGGAACAATTTATTCTTTAAGACAAATAAAACTTTCAGACCATAACTATGCATATAGTTTTTAAATTACACTTGTATTTAAAATGTAATATTTTTACATTTTAGCTTTTTGTATTTAGAAATTCTTCAAAACTTTGAAGCAACACCTTTTATTTACCCAATCTTATTTTAAATTAGTTTTTAAAGTCTACATTCCATTGCATTATCATCCCTTTACAGCACTTCTCAAATATCTTTGAAAATACTAATTAAAATTCTTCTATAGTTTCTTAATCTTTCCAGAAATAACTATATTTATCCCAGGGTGAGTTTCTTTCCTTGCTCATCTTTGTCTTTCTTCTTACTGTAATTCTTCTAAAATTCCTTAATCTTTCTAGACATAACTATATTTATCCCAGGGTGAGTTTCTTCCTTTGCTCATCGTAGTCTTTCTTCTTATTGTTGCTGGCTGTTATTCATATATATATCTTGTGTGGTAGCCCTGGAGTTACAACTCTGAGATCTTTCTTCAAGAAGACCTGCTGCTGAGAGTATATTTGGCTAACTACATTTGGTTGCTGTACCTTTGGGATCCATTACAGTGTTCAGACATAGGCCAGTCCCACACTGCTGTTCACATACGTTTAAGCATGGCAGAGAAGCACAACCTAGACCAATCCCACCCAACACAGAACTTCTCTAACAGGCAGTCATGGCTTGGGGAACTCTTCAAGTGTTGGCTGAGTGTCTCAGAGCTGAACTACCATCTAATACTTTTTCTTCTCAAGCTTTCTTTCTTCCCTCTTTCATTCCAAAAGTTTTCAGGCCTGCATTTCAAACTGAAGGCTCTCTTGCCTTCTCTAGCTCCCCTCAAGTTTATCCTTCCTGGACATTTAACTCAATATAATCCTTACATCTTCATGCCTATCTTTGTGTCTGCTTCTTCAAGTACCTTAAATGACACGGGTATTTATTCTTGATTTTCTGTAGACTAGGTATTTACAATAGTTACCTTAATAGGTTACCTCAGTTTTCCTTAACATTTTTTGTCCTAAATGACAAGGTTAATTTTTTTGAGAGTGAGGACAAGCTAGGAGGCTACTACTACCTTTGTTTAGAAAGCCTTTGATCACCTTTAGCCTGAGGAAGAGAGACCAGCACCTTAATTGGGGGTATATAGAGGTGGTTGGGGGAGGTGGAGGCACTGATCTGTATGCTATTGTCCTGCTGGAGTGTTAACCCTTCCTCACGCTCTGATTCTATAAATATTACCAGTTCCAGAAAACTCCATTATGGAAGATTGAAAACTTCCGCACCAAGTTCCAGTTTCTCTTGTACACGTGGTATACTTAGCTCTTTTGGTTCTTGATTGATTTCTACAGCCTTTCCAACCTTGCTGGTCTTACTTCCTTTTGTGCACAACTGCTGTGGTAGCCTCTTTTCTACAGGGTGCAAGCAGTTTCTCACAAGACTGATTTGAGCAGACCTTGCATCAGCTCTCTTGCACATCTAGGTTTGTGTTCCAGGGCCTTTGTGACATGGGATGTAAGGAAGTTCCAATAGAACTTCAAGAAAACCCTGGGAACTCAATTAGGTAACTTGGAGCCTGCCGTTTCAGTTGGGATCAAGTAGAAGAGAAGGTTATATTACAAATCAAGTTGTGTTTTTTATAATTAATAAGGTAGAATTATCCATAATACCCAGGGTAGAACTCATGGTCTTCAAAGTATGAAGATGATCTTTTTTAGGTATTGTATGGTGGTGGAGATTAAACTGTAGCAACAGTAAATGATGTACTTCTCTACTTTCATTTTGACAATTATTTTTGGAAGAAGGGAGGAGTAATCACTTGTTTTTAGTGTTCCATCTGAGAACAACAAAAAAACCCCATGATTTTCAAGTTTTATGACAATTAATTCCATCCTTTTATTTATTTAGGCCGAGTCTCACTCACCGCTACACCTAGACTGGAGTGTAGCGGTGCAATTTGGGCTCACTGCAACCTCCACCTCCTCGGATTCAACAAGCCTTCCAATAGCTGGGATTACAGCTGCCTGCCATCATGCCTGGCCAATTTTTGTATTATTAGTAAAGACAGTGTTTCACCACGTTGGGCAAGCTGATCTCAAACTCCTGACTTCAGGTGAATCTGCCCACCTTGGCCTCCCAAAGTGCTGGGATTACAGGTGCAAGCTGCTGCACCCGGCCTAATTCCTTTTATTTAAAAAATTAAATGTATTAATGGAGTTTAGATGAGTCATTTATAAAATTAAAAACTATGTAAAATCAAAAAAAGCATCAAGAATTTCTAATAGATACTGAAGCTATGCTAAAATATTATCACAATATTATCTCCAATTTTTAGGATAATACTGATTTTTATACCAAAATGATTCTTACCTAGGATGAATTTTAGTTAAATAACATGTAGTATTCTTTTATTTCTCATCTAGTAAAAGTATTTGAAATACGTATTAGGGACTTCAAAAACATTAAATAAATGGACTTTTCTTCCTGTTGTATTTTATGTTCCAAGTCAGCTTTCCATCAACATTGCTAAGCTGTGAGGCTCATTGCTCCGAGAGTATAGATGCTTCCTAGGACAATTAGGACAGTGATCAGCTTTGGGTATCAAAGTTGACACCATACTTAAATCTATTAAAGAATGATATTCCTGACACTCAGAATTTATTTGTAGAAAAAATAATTATCTAAATTACTTTATTTGCCATTTCTATTTTAAGAGCCAGGCATAGAGGCACAAAAGTGGTTTTTAGAATCAAAGTAATGAAAACATTTTATTAATTCAGCATCACCCACAGAATCCATATATATGCATACATATTTAAAAATTAAAGCAAAACTCTGGAATAACAAGACTTCACTTTGCTACATGCAAATCACCCTGCTATTTTCTATTTCATAAAAAAAAATTTTGGCTGCAACCAATTTTTTTAACGCAATTACATCAAAAAGCTTAAACTAAATAATAGACTTTACAATTTTACAATTTTCATGGAACAAGAAATTCCGGATTTTTCTTAGGAAAAATTGAAAACCTTTCTGTGTGAGTAGAGTGGCAGAGGAAAGACTGAAACTTCAAATTGAAGTTCTTTACTCTCCAATGGTAGAACTATAAGATACAAATATCCGTAATAATGGGCTAGAACTCACCCTCTTGAAAACATAGAGATAATCTATTTTATGTATTCTATGGTGGTGGAAATGAAATCCTAGAAATATTAAATGGCATTTAAATAGTAGTAGTGCTGGTACGACTTTCTAGAGTTCTTTGGTTAAAAGATTCCTTTTTTCTTTTTTGCTATAGCGTGAACCTTCTTATAGACTTTATTGTAAAAACTACTCATTTATGTTTTGCTCTTTAATATGTTATTCAAGGTAAATGGCTTATTCTAAGAAACGTGAACTCAAAAGGATCATATGCAAAACATTTGTATCTGGCACACTGTCCACAGAAATAATTCAATACATTTAAACGTTTTAAGTCTGAAGGCAAAGAAAAAAAATAACTAGAACGAATGACTGATTTAAAATGAGAAAGTTGTGTGGTGTTAGCCACCAAGATTCTAGTGAGGTCATGACACAAAAATGGATGCCGTGTTTAGCTACACTAAAGTGAATGAATTTCATGCCAGCTCGAGATGCTTATAAATTCCCTTTAAAATGTTGTGGCTAACTGCTCCAAAGAATGTGCAAGTTGATTTAAATAAGTTTCCCGAAACTGAACTGTTTATTTCAGCCTTCTCTGAAAGGCTTTGATATGTAAATCAATTTGGAAACAAAGATATGTTTGCCTCTTAATGTTTCCATTCTCTACGTGTGCTAAATGGCAACCTTGGAATAATTTCCCTTGATCTAAGAAATGGGACTAAGTTAGATTTTGTAAAGGTCAGGGTGAGAGGAAGAAATTTAATCCAATCCAACCAAAATGAAATCAATTTGCATTATTCTCTGCATATGAAATAACATGAGATCTGGGAATAGATATAAATTGGTTTAAACACCTACCTGACACTGTGGCCCAAGTCAAGACAGTAACTACCTTGAAGTTTTGGTTTTGTTACTTACAAAATGGGGATAATGATGCTTACCTTCTCAGTTTTGTAGGAATGAGTAGTCCTACCTATAAAGCATGTAAACCAGTTCTGACTTAGAGTGCACTCCTAAACCATGGTAATTATTGACATGCTTACTTTTGCACTCATTATTATTATTAATAAGGCTCAGAACAGTGGTTCCTGCTGGATGTACTAAGAGTGACACAAAATCCTTGAAAAACCCAAAAAATAGCTTAAAGTACAGGAAAAAAATAAACTATTTTAATAACTGTGTCCAACTTGAATATATCCAAGAAGGGGTACTGTGTATTTTCTGAAACCAATAAGGAAAATGAATTGTCAAATTTCTTCACCTTTATCCTCATGTATCTAATTGAAATCTAGCACCCAACAGCCCATAATACCTTTCCCATCTCTTTCCCCTGAGCAAAGTCACATTTAGCCAGCATAACCTAAAATAATATTATTGCTTTATGTGGCTTATGTTCATTGTGATTAGTCAGTGCCGTTGCCATATGAGTTGCTAAATATTTTGAGTATCACCACTACTTCCATGCCAGTTTATGGGTGTGCTAAGACAAAAGACGCAAGAATTCTCAGATGTTGAAATGGTGCGAATTGTTTTCCTGAGCTGAGTACAGTTTTCTTGCTTTGAACACAAAGGCTCATTTATTACTCTTGGTAACTAAATAAATTGTGAGTATTCTCAGAGTTTGACCTTCTAGAAAATGGCATAAATTGTATCAGACCTTATTCAATCCAAAGAATAAAAATGTTTTCTTCTAACCTGAAGTTTCTGGAAGGTGTCTTAATCAGATTGATTTTGGTCTTTACCGGTTTTCCAGATTCTTTCCTGTGTAACACTTGCCATATGACCAACAGCTGTGTTATTTTTAAGCAAACATATTCTCACTGAAAACATCAGCACTGGCATTTTCAAACAATTACATTAAAAATTCGGCAACTGAGGAAGGAAATACTGTGGATTTTTAGAAATAGCATCTTTCACCACTCCAGGCAACCTTTAATTTCTATAGATGTCAGTAGCAATTGGCTTCATGTGCTGATTACTTATTGTTTATCAACAAAACAGTCAATATTACTGATACTTCTTTTCAAGTTGAGTTTTTAAAATCTGGATTGAAAAACACATAACATGAGATCTATCCTCTTAATAAATATTAAGTGTATCATATAGTAATGGTAATTATAAGCACAATGTTGTACAGCAGCTTGCTACAACTTTTTCATCTTGTGTGACTTGAAACTTTATACTTATTGAATAGCACTTCTATGTCCATCTCTCCGGGACCTTCTCTATCTTCTCTTTTCTTTGATGAATTTGACTATTTGAAATGCCTCATATAAGTGGAATCATGCAGTATTCTGTGAATGCTGATTTCACTTAGCGTAATGTCCTGAAGGTTTATCAAGGTTGTACCATATATGATTTCCTTATTTTTTATGTCTAAATAATATTCCATTTTATGTATCTACTTTCTATGGTCTGAATGTTTGTGTGATCCCAAAATTCATATGTTGAAATCTTGACTCCAAGGTGAGGAATTAAAAAGTGGGATCTTTGGGAGTAATTAAAGCAGGAGGTCAGAGCTTTCTGGAATTAGTAACCTTATGAAAGAAGCCCCAGGAAATTTGTTTGCAGCATGTGAGGATGCAATGAGAAGGCCATCAATGAACCAGCAAAGAAACAAGGCTTTAATAGACTCCACATCTTCTTGTACCTGATCTTGGACTTCTCAGCCTCCAGAACCATGGGCAATAAATTTCTGTTACTTATAAGCTATCAAGTTTATGGTATTTTTAGAGCAGCATAAATGAATTTAAATAAAACCACATTTTCTTTATCCACTTATCTATTGATGAACATTAAAATGGTTTCCACCTCTTGGTTATCGTGAATAACACTGCAGTGAGCATCAAAGTAAAAATATATCTTTGAGATCCTGATTTTGACTACTTTTGATAAATACGCAGATGTGAGATGATTCAGTCATGTGGTCATTTTAGTTTGAATTTTGTAAGGAACCTTCATACTATTATCCATAGTACCTGTACTGTTATATATTCCCACCAAAGTGCACAAAGGGTTTTGATTTACCCACATCCTTGCCAACACTTGTTATTTTCTGGGTTTTTTGTTTGGTCGGTTGGTATTTTTTTGGTTGCTGTTGTTAGTTTGTTTTTGACGGTAGTCTGCCTGCAGGTGTAAGGTTATATCACATTGTGGTTTTGACTTGTATTTCTTTGATGATTAGTGATGTCAAGTATTTTTTCATATAACAGTTGGCCATTTCATTGCCTCCTTTGGAAAAAATGTCTGTTAAAGTTTTTCTCAGTTTACTTTTTGTTATTATAAAGAAATTTCTGAACCTGAGTATTTTTTAAAGAAGAAAGTTTTATTTATGGTTCTGCTGGCTGGAAGTTTCAAGATTGGGCAACTGGTAAGCTGCTTTCTCTCATATCAAAAGGTAAAGGAGAACTGGTATATGCATATGCCACATAGTGAGAGAGGAAACGAGGGTAGGTGCCACGCTCTTTTCAACAATCAGCTTTCATGGAAACTAGTAGAGCAAGAACTCACTCACCCTGAGAGAGAGCATTCATCTATTAATTACATATTTGCCCCAATGACCCAGACACCTCCTATCAGGCCCCACCTCCAACATTGGGCATCAAATTGCAATAAAATTTCAACATGGGATTTTGTAGGGTCATATATCCAATCTCAGCAAAGTTCTTATCTATTTCTCAATGTTTTGTTGTTGTTGTTGCTATATATTTATAAAAGTTCTGTATACTGTTATCATTGTCAGTTTAGGCTGTTATAACAAAAATGCCATAAACAAAAGAGATTTATTTATCATAACTCTGGAGGCTGGGAAGTTCAAGATCAATATGCTAGCCTAATTGGCTCCTGGCAAAGGCTGTTCCCCTTTCTGATTTGCAGACAGACACCCTTCTGCTTCATCTTCACATGGTAGAAAAGAAAATAATTCCCTCTCTAATCTCTTATAAAATCACCAATCCCATTTACAAGTATTCCAACCTCATGTCCTGTGGACTTCTCATATGTGACTCTTACCATGGTCATTTTCCTTTATTCCCAGTTTGTTGAGTGTTTTTAGTATGAAAGCATGTGGAATTTTGTGAAATGTTTTTTTTTCTTTTTTGCATGTATCAAAATAATTGTGTGATCCAATTATGTTATTATGGCATTGCAATGATTATTTTTTCTATGTTGACTTGTTCATGATATGAGATCCTTTCTATATGTAGGTGAATTGGGTTTGCTACTTTCTTGAAGATTTTTACATCTCTGCTTATCAGAGTTGTTGGCCTGTAATTTTTTTCTCTTCATTTATTTGTCTGGTTTTGGCATAAGGCTGGCCTCAGAAAAAAAAATTTGTTTCTCTTTACCATTTTTGCTAAAAGACTGAGACAGATTGGCATTAACTCTTTCTAAATGCTTAGCAGAATTGACCAGTGAAGCTATTTGCTCCTGGGCTTTTCTTGGTTGACATATTTTTATTACTGATTTGATATTATTACTTATAATTGATCTGTTTGGAGTTCCTGTTACTTTGTGACTCAGTCTTGGTAAGTTACACGTTTCTAGAAACTTATCCATTTCTTCTACTTTATCCAATTTGTTGGTATATAACTGTTCACAGTAGATTTTTATGATCATTTTGATTACTATGGCATCAGTTGTAATAACTCCTCTTTGATTATTAATGAGTCTTCTTTTTTTAAAATCTAAAAAGATTTGCCAATTTTGTTGATCTTTACAAAAAATTAGCAAATTTTAAAAACAGCGGCATTTTTTTTTTAAATCCTTTGTTGTGTTTATTTCTGCTCTAATATTTGTTACTTCCTTCCTTCTGCCAAACTTGGGTTTGGTTTGTTCATCTTCTGTTTTCTTAAGGTATAAAGTTAGGCTTTTATTTGGGATCTTTCTTTCTTATAGATGTAAGCAATTAGTGATGTAAACTTACCCATCAATACTCCTTTTGCTAAGTCCCATAAGGTTTGGTATGTTGTGTTTCTGCTTGCATTTGCCACTAGATATTTTCTACTTTCACTTTTGTTTTCTTTTTCAATTGATCAGTTGTAATAAGTTTGTTATTTTCCACATATTGGTGAATTTTTCAGTGTTTTTCTGCTATTAATTTCTAGTTTATTTTATTGTGATCAGAAATAATACTTGATATTATTTCAGTCTTCTTACATTTATTAAGACTTGCTCTGTGGTCTGATGTGACATGTGATCTATTCAGGAGATATTCCGTATGTTCCTTGTGCACTTAAGATCTTAACTATACATTCTGCTGCTGTTTGGGTGAAATGTTCTGTATATGTCTGTTAGATCCATTGGATGGACAGTGCTGTTTGTTCATGTCTTCTCTTTTCTTATTTTCTTCTGTCTTCATGGTCTATCAAATATTTAAATTAGAATATTAAAATCTTCTACTGTCATTATGTTGCCATCTATTCCTCCTTTCTGTTCTATCAATGTTTGCTTCACATAGATAGGTTCTCTGATGTTTTTTTTTTTTTTTTTTTTTTGAGACGGAGTTTCGCTCTTGTTACCCAGGCTGGAGTGCAATGGCGCGATCTCGGCTCACCGCAACCTCCGCCTCCTGGGTTCAGGCAATTCTCCTGCCTCAGCCTTCTGAGTAGCTGGGATTACAGGCACGCGCCACCATGCCCAGCTAATTTTTTGTATTTTTAGTAGAGACGGGGTTTCACCATGTTGACCAGGATGGTCTCGATCTGTTGACCTCGTGATCCACCCGCCTTGGCCTCCCAAAGTGCTGGGATTACAGGCTTGAGCCACCGCGCCCGGCCCAGGTTCTCTGATGTTGAGTGCATCTATATTTGTAATTGCTGTAGTAGTCTGTCAATTGATTTTTTACCAGTATAGAGTATCTTTGTTTTTTGTGACAATTTTTGACTTTCAATCCGTTTTGTGTCCACCTCTATTCTCTTTGGTTTACTATTTGTATTAAATAACTATGTTTTTTTTTTCCTTTCACTTTCGCTCTAGGTGTGTTTGTAAATGTTAAGTGCATTTCTTTTGGAGAGTGGAAATTTAGATTTTGTTAAACAGCATAAAGTTGGATTTTGTTATTTTACTCATTCATCTGCTTTATGTCATTCGATTGAGGAGTCTAGGTTTCTTTTACGTTTAGAGTACAACTTTTTACATTTTTTTTACATTTAAATTCCCATTGTTAGATTATTATAGTATTCTATATTTGTATATACATTTTCCATAATGGTAAGCTTTCTACTTCTATAAACTCTCATGTTCCAGTTTAGTATCTTTTTATGTCAACTTGAAGGACCCCCTTTAGCACTTCTTGTAAAGAACATCTAGTATCAATGGAATCTCTCAGCTTTTGTTTAACTGGAAAAGTCTTTATTTCTTCTTTATTTCTGAAGTAATTTTACATTGGTTGTTTATTTTCCTTTCAGCACTTTAAATTTATCATCCCACTCCTTCCTGTCCTACAAAGCTTCTGCTGAGAAATCCACTGATAGTTCAGGGAGGTTTCCTCGAATGTGACAAGTCACTTTTATTTTTCTGCTTGCAAAATTCTCTTTGTCTTTGACATTTGTCTCCTTAAGCTGATAAGCAATTTCACCAAAGTCTCAAGATACAAAATCAATGTGCAAAAATCACAAGTAAACAGACTAACAGAGAGCCAAATCATGAGCAAACTCCCATTCACAATTGCTACAAAGAGAATAAAATACTTAGGAATGCAACTAACAAAGGATGTAAAGGACCTCTTCTAGAAGAACCAGAAACCACTGCTCAAGGAAATAAGAGAGGACACAAACAGATGAAAAAACATTCCATGCTCATGGTTAGGAAGAATCAATACTGTGAAAATGGCCATACTGCCCAAAGTAATTTATAGATTCAACAGTATTCTCATCAAGCTGCCATTGACCTTCTTCACAGAATTTGAAGAATCCACCTTAAACTTCGTTTGGAACCAAAACAGAGCCCGCATAGCCAAGACAATTGTAAGCGAAAAGAACAAAGCTGGAGGCCTCATGCTACCTAACTTCAAACTATGCTACAAGGCTACAGTAACCAAAACAGCATGGTACTGATACCAAAACAGAGATATAGACAAATGGAACAGAAGAGAGGCCTCGGAAGCAACGCCATACATCTATAACCATCTGATCTTTGACAAACCTGATAAAAGCAATGGGGAAAGGATTCCCTGTTAAATAAATGGTGTTGGGAAAACTGGCTAGCTATGTGCAGAAAACTGAAACTGGACAGCTTCCTTACACCTTACACTAAAATTAACTCCAGATGAATTAAAGATTTAAACATAAGATCTAACACCATAAAAACCCTAGAAGAAAACCTAGGCATCAGGACATAGGCATAGGCAAAGATTTCGTGACTAAAACACCAAAAGAAATGACAACAAAAGCCAAAATAGACAAATGGGATCTAATTAAACCTAAGAGCTTCTGCACAGAAAAAAAAAAAAAAAAAAAAAAACAATTATTAGAGTGAACTGGCAACCAACAGAATGGGAAAAATTTTTGCAATCTACGCATCTGACAAAGGGCTAATATCCAGAATCTACAAAGAACTAAAGCAGATTTACCAACAAATCCATTCAGAAGTGGGTGAAGGATAGGAACAGACGCTTTTCAAAAGAAGACATTTATGAGGCCAACAAACATATGAAAAAAATGCTCATCATGACTAGTCATTAGAGAAATGCAAATCAAAACCACGTTGAGATACCATCTGATGCCACTTAGAATGGTGATCATTAAAAAATCTGGAGACAACAGATGCTGGAGAGGATGTGGAGAAATAGGAAAGCTTTTGCACTGTTGGTGGGAGTGTAAATTAGTTCAACCTTTGTGGAAGACAGTGTGGCAATTCCTCAAGAACCTAGAAATAGAAATTCCATTTGACCCAGCAATCCCATTACTGGGTATATACCCAAAGGATTATAAATCCTTCTGTTGTGAAGACACATGCACACATATGTTTATTGTGGCACTGTTTACAATAGCAAAGACCTGGAACCAACCCAAATGCCCATTAATGATAAACTGGACAAAGAAAATGGGCACACATACACCATGGAATACTATGCAGCCATAAGAAAACGATGAGTTCGTGTCCTTTGTAGGGACATGGATGAATCTGGAAAACATCATTCTCAGCAAACTGAAACAAGAACAGAAAACCAAACACCACATATTCTCACTCATAAGTGGGTGTTGAACAATGAGAACACCTGGGCACAGAGAGGAGAACATCACACACTGGGTTTTGTTGTGGGGTGGGGACTAGGGCAGTGACAGAGGGGGTGGGGAGGTTGGGGAGAAATAACACTGGGAGAAATGCCTGATGTAGGTGAAGTGGGGATGGAGACAGCAAATGACCATGGCATGTGTGTACCTATGCAACAATCCTGCAAGATCTGCACATGTACCCCAGAACTTAAAGTACAATAAAGAAGAGGAAGAAGATGAAGACAAAGACAAAGAAGAAGAAGAGGCACACGACCCAGCTCTGTTTCTTTTTCTTAGTTCTCAGCATCCTCCAGGCATCCTAGAACATTTCAGGTCATGTCAGTTAGGCAAGACAGTAGAAACAGAAGCCAGTCTCATGGACAACATCCCCCCAAAGTCAGAATATCGAATGCATGGTTCAGTCTTCTCCTCTTCCCAGGGAGAAGCTAGAAACTTTGCTTCCTCCTGTTTATGTGGTGATCTTCCAGGAAAGAACTATAGTGAATGCATGCCATAAATTTTTCTACTGGCTTTGATGCAGCTATTTTTGTGCCCACTTGGGTTGCAGGAGCCTTTTAACTGGTTTCTAGATTTCTCACAAAGGGAATTGTTCCATGTATTATTGTTGAATTTGTATTTTCATGGCAGAAACAACATTCTGGAGCTTCTTATCCTACCATCTTGCTGACATCACCCTGGTATCTAATATCTTTGATGTGTAGTCCCAATTGTAACTGACCTGTTGACTAATAATAGCTAACTCTTGAGAGAAAAAAGTGTTTAAGACACCTAAATAGTCCACAGGATTTATTCAAAAATAGTATACAGTCAGTTCTGCTGTTATGTTATACAGGTATTCCTAGTAATCACTGTCCTGCACAAAATCATACAATGATATCCACAAGTCTAATAATAAAAAAAAATGAAGTAGGGCACAGCACTCAAAAACATCGTCAGCAACCAATTACAAAATAGAAGCTTAATAAAAATGATAGTGAGTACATGTTAAATAATCAAGAAGTGAATGATTTGTATAATAAATATGGCATTTTACTTTGAAAAAGATCTGAAGTTTGCTTGTAGAAGTGGATGTGGAGTTACTTCTCATTTGATAGTATGAAATGGTAGAAAAAGTGTTAGCTGAAGTCAAGTGGAAATTCATAACACCAGATGTGGTTCAGTTTGGCTCATAACAACACATAGGGTGGAGTGAGGCAGCTGTTAAATGTTAGACTTTTGTGTATTTCATGTATTTTTATGCAGCCGGGCTGAACTGAGTTCAGGTTTCTGGGTTCACCTAGTTTTTACCATGGGTGGAATCACACAAAACTAATGTGAAATTTCTGTTAATCTCAATGTGTTCCTTGATATGTCCATCGTGTAAGAACAAAATCTCTTCAAAGCATGCATTACAGTAAAATTACTGCATAATAATTTCATGAGTTGGATTTCTGAAAAGTGAATGGTTTAAATATTTCGTCTTTGAATCACATTTCTGGTATTCTGAGGAAGCTCTCGAACTGGCCTTGTAGAACTTTCATTAAGCACCCAGGCTTTGACTCAGATGAATTTAAATTTGAATCCTAAGTTTACCTGCTTGGTTTTCAATAAGCATCCTTTCCCTCCTTAAGCTGTATTTCCTAATCTGTGAAATAAAGTATAAAATTCTACCTCACAGGTTAATATGATGATTAGAAGATAAAATATATGCAAATTCCTTAGAGAATGACTTTCACATGTAAAGTACTCAATAATGTTCGTCGCTGTAAATCCTTTTAATGCTAAAATATTCTGTTTTGCTATACACTGAGTTTATTTCCATTTGTATTATTATTATTATTTGAATATAAATCTCAGTGAATTTTTATAATAAATTATTTTAAAGCTCATATTTGTATTTTTTTTGTTTTTTAGAATTAAGCATGCCTGCATTCATATATATATACATGTGTGCGTGTGTGTCCGTATTTAGGTTTACAATATGTAAATGAATACACATGGGTTTTTAATTTTTTTTTTTTTTTGCAGGAAATTTGCAGTTATTGGTGGGCAGTTATTGTAACATCAAATTCCTGAACTTTGTCTTTCATGTTATGGAAAAGAGTGAAAAATCCTTATTACCAGAAGTGGCTGTAAAGTTAGTTCTAAGTATGCAACCTGAGGTTCACTTAAATTATTTTGGATGTCTGCTGATCTCCATGCTGATGATTTAGGAAAACAGGGGGATCACACCTTTAGCATGTGACATTTATGGGGAGCTAAAAGGTTGACAAGAAAGTTTAAAATATAGTTTTCTTTTTTTTCCAAGAAGTCACATTTCCTCTGAGAGTTCCTCTGGTATGACAAAAAATATGGTACCTGGTATACATAGAGAGATAAACTTCTGACAAGTTTACATAATTTTTATTATTATATACATATTTTTTTCTTCCTTACTTCCTTTCTTTCTTTTCTTCCTTCCTTACTTCATGAATTTTTGTTCTATTCAAGTCACCTGCTCAGAGGGGGCAATGTCAAAGTGAAAACTTACTGTCCCTAAACATCAGTCTTATTGTCTCATGTAAAACACAAATCTATCAATAATTCATTATAATTGTGTTTAGTAGAATAATGTGACACAAAAGAGAGAATAAGTTACCTGATTAGAACAGTTAAAAAAGTTTCCATTGCTACATATGTTTTCAAAGTTCATACAAAAGACAGAGGAGCAAAAAATAATGACAGATTGAGGGGCTGGGATGCACATTGTGCCAGAGGAAGGAATAGTTCTCTCCTATTGCTAGAACCTTTGTGGTGAGTAGTGGGATGAGGCTGGAGGGGGTGCAGAGCTATCTCCTGAAGAACTTCAGCAGAAGAGTTGATGATGGTGCACCACGATTTTAATGTTGCAGTTTATTCCCAGTAGACTGGGATACTGCACTTTTGAAATTACATTTATGCTTGGCAGTGTTGTGTGTCAACGAACTGTTGGGAATATTTTGTGTTTATTTCTTTTGAATAAAACAGTGAAAACTAAATTCTAAAAATGGGAGGAATCATGAGTTATTCAGTGACTGGAATATTAAAGAAAAAAAAATGCATGTTATCCCCAGAGAAAGTTAGGCCCATTGGTAATATGGCACATCACAAAGGAATTTCCAAAGTGATGAACAATGAGAACACATGGAAACAGGGAAGGGAGTACTACACACTGGGGTCTACTGGGGGGAATAGGGGAGGGACAGTGGTGGGGGGGGGAGCTGGGGAGGGATAGCATGGGGAGAAATCCCAAATGTGGGTGAAGGGGCGGAAGGCAGCAAAACACACTGCCATGTGTGTACCTATGCAACTATCTTGCATGTTCTGCACATATACCCCAAAACCTAAAACGCAATAATATAAAAAAAGAATTAATAGATAAATAAGGCAAAAAAAAAAAAAAAGTAAAAATCAGTACCAAAATAAGACCCATTTGCCTTAGCCACTGTTTCACTGAACAAACCAGAATTTCCTAAGCCACAACCTTTGATGTATGTATTATGGGACTTTCTTTTTTAATTTGAGCATTCTTGTCTGATACCCACACACTTTATTCTTTCTGTTGGTTTCCAACATGTCTGCCTCTTCTAATTTTTTTCTAAGAGCTTCTTCTCTGTCTACATTTAAATATTCAGAGACCCAACCAATATAACCCAAATAATAATAATAATTGATAATAAACGTTTACATGACACTGCTACATCTACAGTCCAGTCCCATCGTTCTTCTGAAACTGATCCTTCAAAGACCTCAAATGGTTTTCTTCTTACTAATTCTGGTGAGCTTTCTCCCCCTTCATATTCTTAATCTCTGATGTATTTCACTTCACTTAAACATACTTCTTCCTTGACATCTCCATCACTACCGTATATTGGATTTCATTCTTCCCCTCTGACAATTGTCTTGGCTTAAACATGTTCTCTTCTAAACAAACTCTACTTTATATATCAAAACCCATCAATTTAATATGTCCAATAATTTTCAATATACAGTTGGCTCTCTGTATTCATGGGTTCAGCATCCACAAATTCAACCAACTACAGATCAAATAAATTCAGAAAAACATAAATCGCTTTGTCTGTACTGAACATGTACATACTTTTATTCTTGTAATAATTCCTTAAATAATATAGTTTCACAACTATTTACAAAGGGATTGCATTTTATTAGGTATTATGTGTAATCTAGAGATGATTTAAAGTTGTACTGAAGGATGAGGATGTACATAGGTTATGTGCATATACTATGCCATTTCCTATAAGCAACTCGAGCATCTTCCAATTTTGCTATTCATGGAGGCCTCGAACCAAATTTCCCTGGGTACCAAGGAACAACTGTAATATTAAATCCCAAAACTAGGATTATTAGATGAAATTTTGGTATTACAGGAAGATCCAATATGTTATTTTTGGGGAAGACATTTTTAAATGGATAGGTTTTAGTGAAGCATTTGTACATTGAAATAAAGAGTAATAGTTTATCTTCTCATAAATATCATACAAAATATAAAATTCTTTATAGGGATGTTATAGGTATTACATTATGAGTTAATGTTTGCAAAATGATAAAACCAATGCTTGATATGCAATTGATCATAAATTTTCAAGTGTTAATAACTGAGTTTTGTTAATTAAATACATGTGAAACTTGGAATGATTCAAAATCTAGTCCTCTTTCACTTTTAATTAAAGAGTTTTTTCTCACTTGTGCTGAATTAGTATTGGAAATATTCCCCAATTTTTTCTTTATGATATTACAGAAAAATTTCTAAATTTTGCTGCATTTTTTTGATGTGTGAGTTTTGCTGCTAACCAATGTAGCATTTGCTTCTTCCTAGTCTAAATAAAAGGGATATGTAGTTATTTCACTAGGTGCTTTCCTGACCTAACATTTGTTGACTTCTATTTCTATGATAAACTAGTTTTTTACATTTTGAATCAAATTACTTTATTCTTAATAGTTAATACTTGTTTGCATCTTATTAATCAATTTTTGCAAATGGCTTGCATCTGGAGTATATGATTCATAGCAATTAAGAGAAGATTGATTTGTTTTACATATAATTAACTTAATTTATTTAAATATTGAGCATATTAATGCCAATGTAAAACTTAAAGATGTTGGATAGTGCTGTGATTTCAGTATGGCTTTTTTCCTTAGGTACTCATATTGAAATTGAATTTCCATTGTGGCAGTATTGGGAGGTGGGATCAAATGGAAGATGTTTGACGGGGAGAGGGTGTAGCTCTTGTGAATAAATTAGTGCTGCCACTCAGGACTAATTCTCACTCATTAGGGAGTGGATTAATCACCATGAGAGCCAAGTTGTTATAAGGCAAGTTTCCTCCTGGTGTTCACTTTCTCTTTGCACACAGCCACTCATGTTTCTGCTTCTTTACTACGTCCTGATATAGCACAGGCTCCTCACCAGAAGTGAGCAGATGCTAGTGCCATGCTCTTGGACTTCCAGTCACCAAAATTAAGAACCAAATACTCCTTTTACCTATAAGTTTTCCAGCTTCAGTATTCTGTTATAGCAATATAAAACCAACTAAGACATAGATAGCGGTATCACTTTTCTTTACGAATTTTAGAGTAATTGTGGTCAGTGCTCTTTATATACCAAGTGCTCAATGACAGTCCCTGTTTTTGTTTGTTCTTTTTATACCAATTTCTGAAACTTCATTCTTCATCCAATTTTATCTTTTAGATCTCATCACACTGGATTACATATGTACCTTGGAGATATTGTGGATTTAGTTCCAGACCACTAGAGTAAAGTGAATATTGCAATAAAGTGAGTAACATGAACTTTTTGTTTTCCCAGTACCTATAAGTATGTACTGTTATGTTTATGTTTATGCTCTTCTGTCATTTATTAAGTGTGCAATAGCATTATATCTTAAAAGGCATACGCACTATCCTTTAAAAATACTTTATTTCTAAAATATTCTAATGAAATGAGCAGATATTGTTGGAAAAGTGGCTCTGACAGATTTGCTTGATGTAGGGTTGCTGTAAGCCTTCAGTTTGTATAAAACATAGTGTATGTGAAGTATAATCAAGGAAAGCACAGTAAAACGAGTATGCCTGTTTGTCTGTGCGTCATGTGGCAAACACTCTCTTCTTACATTTCCACCCTAGTCAGTTTATGCTGCCATTGAGGTAAACTCCGAGCATCACTCAAAAAGGAATTTGGAAGTACTGAAAAGTAGCTGATTCAATACAGAAAATATCAGGCTAGTGAGGATGCTAAACCACATACCCTTCAAAATAAAAATGAAGAAAGCCAATTCTTCTTATTTTGGGAAAGTAAAACAGGAAAGCCCACAATAGCGATATTCTCATGTTCTAACAATTGCCGTTTTTGAGAGAGAGAAAATAAAGCATTTATTTAGATTGATAAACAGAGATGCAAATAATGGAAAGCAAAGTATCCTCAACACACAACTAAAAGAATAAAGAAATACACTGCCTGAAGACGATAGTAAGCTTTATTGGAACTGAAATAACAACTTATCAGTGACGTTGAACAAAAGATTCATGAAGAGTTTCAGCAAATAATTCTCAAGTTTTGTTCAAAAAGCCTAAGACTTTATTACTTTTGAAGTGCTGCTTTAAGTGTATCATTATTTTTCTCGTACGACCTTCAACTTAAGAATCTAATTGGTAATACAGTAGGCATCCGGATGACTTAAGATCTCTGAATTATGATCCCATGATAGCATCCAAACCAGGAATAAACAGCCCTGATAAGTTTGAAGCTTTCATCTTAATCGCATCTTGTGTATATGGTCTCCCCTCTGCTCTGAACAAATCTGTATGTGGTAATCAGTACTTCTCTATGGTATTCTTCAAAAACACCATCACACAATTTTTGTGAGTAGCAGACTTCATTGGAGAGATAGAGGCATTTTATAGCATTTTAAAACTGAATATCGGCATCCCTGTTGTTAAAAGTTTTGAAACTTGCCACTGTGAAATTTTAATGGCCAACTTATGCTTTAATCACAAGCTTCCTGCCATGTAGTTCACTGCCTCTCTTTTATTTCTTTCATGGGGCTTATACTAAAACTTGATAAACCTCACCATATTATGCAAAGCAATTTATCTCTGATCTTTACTCAGCTCAGGGGTGACTACACACCCAAATCTCATTAAAATCTAGTACTGAATACAGGCCTAGTACTCTAAGTCTCACCTTTTCCCAACCATAACCTTTTAAATTTTTCTCCTTCCAATCTCTTCCTTTTTCTAACACAGAAAGGAAACTGTGTATTTCATGTGACATTATAAAAATAATGGTGAATTTTTTACTTTCTTTCTCTCAAGAAACTGCTTATACATCTTAGGTGATTGACCTATTCGGTATTTCTTAAAATATTTTGTATATTTGCTTATATTCTTGTGTCTGAATATATTTGCTTATATTCATTTCCTTGTCTGAAATGAATCAATGTTGTATCTCTCCAAACTCTATTCAACTTTTAAGCTTGACCAAGTTTCATGAAGTCATCCAAATCAGTCCAATCCACATTGACTTATCTTCTTTTTTCCCTGAAAATTTAGTATTCGCCTTAGTATTCCAGTTTTTGAAGTTTTTTTTCTCTGAATATTGATACTATGTCCCCAACTAAACTGTGAGCTCTTTCAGGACTGATAATAATTACTGCATTCATGTACATACATGTGAATATTCCCAAAATACTGATTATATTGTTGCAAAGTAAATTTCTGGGACTGCCTAGTTTGAGTTGAGCCAAGTATTCCCTTGCCATTTTCTTTAATTACGCTTAATTTTCAAAAGGCAGCTGCAAGAGGCATTTAAAATTTTCTAATGAAAATTGACGTGTAGATTTGTCAAAATGAGAGGTCGTTGATCCTAAGAGAAAAAATACTTTTATTTCACGTCTATCTGAAACTGCTAATCTTTGGCAGTTGGAAAATTAGTCTTTTTGGTATTTCATTTTTCATTCTCGCTGAACAGAAATGATATATGAACAAATTTTAACAACACACTTTTCATCTTTGTCTTATATACAGAGGCATCCTCATGATTCATAAGAATGAATTATTGGACTGTATGCCACCATTAATGCTTTTCTTTCTCACATCCATGCAGTTTTGATTCAATTAACACTATAAGTCCAAGATTCAACCTTTTTTTTCTTCCTGAATCACATTTTAATAATTACATTGTCATTACCTTATAAAGTGTTAACCCTGTGAGTACTACCATTGGGAAAGTAACAGTATTTGGATGGGATTCAAGCTTTGATCTGGATTAGATTATCAATTTATGGAGAAGAAAGTCAATCAATAGATGAGATAAAAGCATAAACACAACATAGAAGACACAGACATTGTGAAATATTGGATAAGAAAAAGAACCACCTTTGAAAATAATTAGACACATGGCCTTAGAGCTACACTATCTTCTTCCACAAAATGGGAAAAAAGTATATACACTATATTTCCAAAGTATAAATCTGAAAGTAACACCTAAGAAAATAACTTTTATTATAACAGCTGCTACAAGAGAAATTCCCCCCGTTTTGATAATTCTCCCATGTTTCTTTAATTGTTTTAAAAATTATCTATGCTCTTAAATATTATAATTTAATTACTGTCAATATTTCAGTTGTACTGAGAATTTAGAATACACTAGAGTTGTGGTAAACTGAGATAACAATCTTCATTAGATTGGTAAGGCAATGACTCGGTCACTTCTATAATACTGTTTTCGTAAGTTCATATTAAAATATGCCCAAAACTACTGTTGGGTAGTAGGATGAGAAAAGTAATTCAAAAGGACTTTCTAGGGAAGCAGAGCTTTTAAACAATATTCTTGGAAACTGTAAAACCAATGTGATCTAAGATCTCCCTAATGACTTTGTTCCTGGATGTGTTGTAGGTCTCAGATGAATGTGAACTATACACGTGACCCTGCAAATGCAATCTCTTTCCTGGAAAACCCAGACAAGTTAACTGTTCATGCTAATTTCATTTTTCTGTATACATCCATTTAGACATGGTTTAAACTTTGGCTGCAAGACACAGTTTTGGTGTTAAACAACCCCAACTTATTTTAAAAAATATTTTTAAATCATCATCTTGTGTTCTTTTGACTGAGAGAATCAGGTTAAATATTTATCATAGTACAATTAAAATAGTGAAAATTTATATGAGTTCTCTTTGGAACTTTTCAGACTATGGTAGAGAAGAAGAAGAGGACTGGAGAACTACTTCTCAGCAAAATTATTCTCTAGATACATATTTTGTCTTGCCTTTAGACATAACTTTTGAATTAGAGAAATTTCAGAATTATTAGCATTGATAAAATATGGAATACCCCATATTAGATGATCTTAAGGCTGAAGTTTTTCTAGATAGTAGTAAGATTTATCTCTTCACTTTGAAGAACTGTCCGTCATTCTATAATTTCTTCTAATTTTGACCTCTCCCACCTCAAGTCTAAATGTTCTTTACCTTCAGGCAAATATACTCAAAAGTTTTATTCCTCTTTTAAAATGTTGAAGAAAATTGGCATCCTATTTCATTTTATTCTTTTAATAAAATATCTGCTATTCTAAGCAAGACACTAGAAAAAAAATTATTTCATTGGAAAGAATACATGGAATCAGTATATAGACAGGATCATTGAAAGTCTCTTTCTAACTCAAATGTTAACTGTTGTTAACACATTCAATCATTCATCTATTCATATATTCAATTTTAGGGTCATGAACTTTTCTTAGGAAATATACAGCAAGGAACATGACTGAAACTTTCTCTGCCTTTGAGAAGCTGCAATATAATAATGTGTAACAAGTGAAGACTTACTATTAAAGATTGATGAGTGTGAGAACATTGCCTAAAATGAGATACATTTGCAGCTGGACAAATGATAGAGAATTTCTTCCTTCTAAAAAGTAATTGTAGTTATTTAGAGAAGAGACACACTGAAACTAAGTATTTTTTACATATAGGTTGGAATAATTGTTGCAGTACTCTCCATTGGTGGCATTTTTGAACTGGGTTTTTCTGGATAAAAAAGCACATTATAGATTAGATAATTGGAATAATTCCATGCAACAGAAACAAGGCAATAGCAAAGAAACAAGGCAATAGGAAAGTGACAAAGTATTTTTGAGAATTCATAACAAAGAAATTAGGTCTACAAACAAAAATTGAATGATTATAAAAGTTGTGCTAAAGCATTTGTCTGTTTAAATCTAGTGCTTGGAATTCTCCTTAAATATACTTAACAAACAGATAATAAAAAAGAAAAATAAATACAAAACTAATAACAACTTTCATAAAGTATGGTTAACAATTAAAAGTACAGAATAAATACAACAAAAGTTTGGAGCAGAATAAAACATAAAAGGTTTATACTCAAAAGTTAAAGATTATGTGTAGAAAACTTCATCCCATGCTAGTGAAGATGTTTAGCCTGTTATAAGGACCAAGAACACAAATAGAATGCGTAAAAATTGTGCTATATGAAGAATGAAACTGATATTAATTAAATACAAATCATGTGTGAGACTCAAAGTTTACAAACTTCAACTATGCAGACCAGGAAATATATTTGACACAATATGATTAACTACTTAAAATTATTGATGCATACTTGTCCGGGCACAGTGGCCTGTAATCCCAGCACTTTGGGAGGCCCAGGTGTGTGAATCATGAGGTCAGGAGTTCAAGGCTAGCCTGACCAACATAGTGAAACCTTGTCTCTACTAAAAATACAAAAATTAACCAGGTGTAGTGGCATTCGCCTGTAGTCCCAGCTACTTTGGAGGCTGAGGCAGGAGAATCCCTTGAACCTTGGAGGCAGATGTTGTAGTGAGCTGAGACCATGCCGTGGCACTACGGCCTGGATGACAGAGTGAGATGCCATCTCAAAATAAATAAATAAATAAATAAAATTATTGACACATACTTAAAATAATTTTTGTTTATTCTACTTTCAAATTATCAATTTTTCTAACTCATGTTTATGAATCTGAATTAAGGAATGCATATGCATTCATACATCTATAGGGTTTCAAAAAAAATTAAAGACCTAAACATGTTAACATGTAATTCATGTTACAGTGCTTGCAGATATGGTTTCAGATATATTATGTATTAACAATTTAAATCTAAGCATATCTAAGTTTAAAAAATAACCTCTCTATATAAAATGATACACACATATGCACATATATATAATAGCTATTATAAAATATTTTATTGATTTTGAATGAATTTCTGAAACATAAATTGAAGCATATTTTAAATATTAATATTCTCATATATATTTACATTGTGTGTGTGTGTGTGTGTATATATATATATATATATATATATATATATATATATATAAAACTCAACAGTTTTGGTTCTATATTTCATTGGTACTATTAGGTACTAAACCACTAAACATTCACTACCAGTGGAATAGTAAAGAAAACTCATTAATTGTATAAAGCTAGGTTGAAAGGATGCTTAAAAGAAAAAGGGCTCACTCACTAGTCATGCCATTATAAGATTTATTTAATTGGTAGTATAGCTATTTATAGAACTCAGTGTATCTAAATTAAATAGGGGTACTACAAAATAAATTTAAGACAGAAAAAAATATATAGGTTGATTGTTAATGCGAGAGCATTATGGGTTAAAAGTAAAAGTATTTGAAAAATAAGAATACTGCACCTAAATATTTATACAGAATATATATTCAGATATACAGAAAGATTTATGTAAAAATTGTGTACTACCATTTATAAGAATAAAAAAATAAAAACCATCTAAATTTCCAAACTTAGGGTCTTAGTAAAATACAGAAGCCTATACCCACTTGTCAAAAGGCTGTTTTTATAAAACATTTTTACCTCCAACAATATTTAATGCCATAGGGAATATTAACAATATGATAATAAGTATAAATAATATATAATTATAATACCTAAATTATTTAAAATATGCCTATATTTATTTCTAACTTCTTCCAAGAGTTTATATATAAAATATAGTGTTAAAGGTGATTTGAATTTTCTTATGTTGGTCTTTTTTGTATTTTATAATGTTTAGCAATAAATATATATTACTTATATCACCTAGATTGCTTATAATAGTTTGCTTTAAATTAGCTTTATTAATTTGCCCTAGTGAATATTTTATTGGAGATATCTAATACAAAATTTTTTAAGTTAAATAAATATATAAAATGATGTGGAGGTTAACATATCAACATGTAAATATACTCATTAATCTTCTCTAAAACCATCTGGTTTACATTAACCCCATTTGGTGTTGTAATGTTTGATACTGTCTTAAATGTTTCTGAACAGTTTTTTTAAAAAATTTAAACAACCATAATTCTGAATGGATTTGCATTTTGTAAAGCTGTATGGTTATTTAATAATGTATATAAAATTGACATCAAGTTTTTGCAGTTCTATTTCACAGGTAACAGAGTCAAATACATTTTCAGGTGGACATATTAGCTAGAGGGCTGATACCTCCACCAATGTGTTGTAGGGTCATGTTGCTTTTTGATAACAAATACTAGCCAAATAATTATAAAAGACTTAAATAGAAATAAATAGCTTAAATACTGAAGTTTTGCCTTTCTGGGCTGCCCATGTTTCACCACAGCTAATATTTTTAGTGAAGAAAGACTTGATAGAGCTGCTTGATTTTAGGTGAAATTGTGAAGGAACTTAGAAAAGCTGTGAAATTTATTATTAAAGACCAATGTATAAAACTGTGCTCTGTGATATGTTTATATGATAAAGATGGGTTCATCCTTCACCAAATTATCGTTTTTTCCTGGGTTCAGAGTTCTCACTTTATTCACTGCTTCCAGTTAGTTGAAGTCATTGACTGAGTTCTTATCAATTGAATATAACTGAATGTAATACACTTAACTAGTAGACCCAGATAATGAAAGCTTCCATGTAATTTTCTATTTTCTCCTGAATATTGATTAGTTTAGGGAACTCCAACAAACTAGAAGTCAGCAGAAACCCAATATGGGAGCAGCCAGTGCCTGAGTTAATATGTTTAAAGACGTCCAATACCAAACTATATTAATTTGTTTTGTACATGTGAGTGAAATAATTTTATTCCATCAAGTCAAAGGGCATTTGAAGTTGTTTGTTATAGCAGTTAGCCTACCCTGACTAATATAGAAATTAGTATTTTCAAGTGTGATATCCTATAATAAAAGCCTAAAATACGTGGCATGGTGTAATCATGGGTAGTAACCGGCAAGGAAACACAGACACACAGACCTGTAAAGAAGTCTTCTAGACAAAGAGGCTACTGATTCTTATAAGTCATTGGGAAGAATCAGATTTATGCTGTATATTGACTGTCCTGTTAAGACATAATGATAGAGGTGCTCTTAGGTTAAAGTTTTCTGCTTTTTCATAAGAGATTGGAGAAAATGGGGAAAGTCAAGAGATCAAGAGCCTTAAAGCTTTGGAAAAAACACTTGTTTCTGGAGGCCAAAAAGAAAGAGATAAGACTAAAATAGGTGTTGAATTCCAAAGACCCTGAAAGATTTCTCACCTCAAATAAGTCAAGTTTGTGATTTACCTTTTCAGCTAGGCTTCATTTTTCAAATATCCTTAAGGTAGTCAGCATTAGTTTGGTTGAATATATCAATTTAATAATTATGTTTAGAAAATAAGTTTGGGTGAGGTTACTGATATATGAACTAATTGCATTAGAAACATCCAAATTTTTTAAGGTAATTGTATTTCAAAAGATAATTGACTCTAGCTCCATACACTTCCCCAAACATCATCTGATTGCTCACGCATAAAAACAATCTTTAGGTTCCAAAAAATGTCAGAGGTAAGAATTAGGTTTGGAAAACATCATAGACTCCAAAAAGGTTTATTCCCCAATACCCAATTTGCATATGGCAATGAATGATTTAATCAAATACAGTTGACCCTTGGGCACTGCAGAGATTAGGAATATTAGCCAACACTTACTATTGAAAATTTACTCTCCAAAACTTAACTATTATATTGGGGTTGATGCAAATGTAACTGCAGTTTTTAATGGCAAAAACTTCAATTACTTTTGCTCCGACCTTATATGAATAGGTGGATCAGAAGACTCACCAATAATGGGTTGCTTAACAGAATTCTGTTTGATTTATGTATTTTATATTGTATTCTTACAGTAAAGTAAGCCAGAGAAAAGAAAATGCTATCAAGAGAATCACAAGAAAGAGAAAATACATTCACTCTTCCTTAAGTGAAAGTGCATCACCATAAAGTTCTTCATCTTTGTGAGTAGGCTGAGGAGGAGAGGAAAGAGGAGGGGTTGGTCTCGCTGTCTTGGGGGTGGCAGAGGCAGAAGAGGTGAAGAAGGTGAAAGAAAAGGCAGGAGAGGCAGGCACACTCCAAGAATATGTGGACCCATGCAGCTCAGATCTGTGTTGTTTAAGGGTCTGCTGTTATTTTATTGCCCAACCATGATGATTTGAAGAAAGGAAGGACATACTGCTATTAATAAATCAGAGGCAACAAACATGTATTAGGATTTCCTGAGCAATCCTTAGCCAGAGAAGACAATGGAAAACTCCCTAAAGGGAAGAGCCAGGCACTAGTGAGAATAAGAGACAATGGATATACCTCTTAGATAGCAAAATCTGGTGTTACCAAGGAACTTTCTACAACCCCTTGGTAGAGGACCTTCCTCGTGGTGACAACAGGATTTCAGAATCAGAATGGACTAATGTCTACTCTTTTCTCCTATTTTTCTTTTTTTATTTTCCTTTCTTATTTAAATCAACATTTATTTTAAATACAGGGTGAGGGGGTACATGTGGAACATGTACAGGTTTATTATCTGGGTATATTGGATGATGCTGAGGTTTGGGATGTGGATCTCTTCACCCAGGTAATGAAAATAGTACCCAAGAGGTAGTTTTTCCTCCTATACCCCCTCTCTCCCTCTCCTTTCTAGTAGTCCACAGACTACTAAATAAGTCTATTATTCCCTGATTTATATCCGTGTGTGCTCAGTGCTTAGCTTCTACTTAATAAAACTGCTGAAATAAATCAGAGATGACACAAATAAATGGAAAAATTTCCATGCTCGTGGATTTGAAGAATTAGTATTAAAATAACCATACTGTTCCAAACAATGTGTAGATTTAGTGCTATTCCTGTTAAACTACCAATGTCATTTTTCACTGAATTAGAAAAAAGTATATGTTCTAAAATGCATATGAAACCAAAAAGAGCCCTAATAGCCAAAGCAATTATAAGCAAAAAGAACAAATCCAGAGGTATCACACTGTTAGACTTCAAACTATACTATAAGGCTATAGTAACCAAAGCAGCGGGGTCCTGGTACAAAAAAAAACAAAAAGACATAGACCAATGGAACAGAATAAAGAACCCAGAAATAAAACTGCACACTGACATCTATTCAATTTCTACAAAGTTGACAAAAATAAGCAATGAGGAAAAGACTCCCTATTCAATAAATGGTGCTGGGATAACTGGCTATCCATATGCATAAAACTGAAATTGGACCCTTGCCTTTTACCATGTATAAAAATTCACTCAAGATGTATTAAACATGTAAATATCAGACTTTAAACTATGAAAATTCTAGGAGCAAACCATCTCAATATCAGCCTCCGTAAATGATTTTTGTCTAATTCCACAAAAGCAATTGCAGCAAACCAGAAATTAACAAGTGGGATCTAATTACACGAAAGAGCTTCTGCACAGCAAAAGTAACTATCAACAGAGCAAACAGACAACCTACAATACGGAAGAAAACATGTGCAAACTATGCATTATTCTTTTTTCTAAATGAAGAACCTTGAGTTATTTTCTATCTATTCTAATGCTGTATATTGGGTACTGGTGAGTGGTAGACGTCCTTTTAGTTCATATGTCATTACACTATGAAGAGCTACTGAGGACTATATATTCCCTTAGATCATGAACTTATACCTGGACACAATAAATAGGGCTTTACATTAACTCTCTTGGGGAGAAGCTGTGTGTTTTTATGGTGAAGAATGAGTAGAATTGACACATTGTTTCCTAAGTTTCAGACTAAGGCAGAGATTGATTAATTGTTCATTAACTATGTCTTACTTTCCCAATGTGCTCCAGCTAGTCGACATGTTCCTTCTTCCCTTCTGTTATGCTGCTCAGTCTTGGTTATTGGATCGAGAGTGGGAGTGATGGTCACTGCCTTCAGGCCTGGCCCATAAATGTTCTTTCATTATTCTCTTCATTCTCTTTTTCTTCTTTTTCCATCTGGATGCAAAGATCCAGGAGAGAGTTATAAAGCCCTAGGGCATGATAAATTCACAGATGGAAGGAGCTAGGGTCCTCGACTCACCATCAAATACTAGCACTGATGTGTTACATGAGTGAGAAATGAGGCTCTTGTGTTAAGCCTCTGAAATTTGTTCTTAAGAACAGTTAGCTGAGCCAACCAAATACATGGGCTCAGTGACCCTCACAATTCATACTGGCACTCAATTTCAGGCCAGTCAGCTATACAGTGAAGACAAATAATAATTACCCATAAATGATTTAATTCATGAGAAATATGGACAAAACTGTTAAAGTAAAAATTTTAAAGGCAAAGAAAAGCAATACAATGAGAGAATAGGAGCATTACTAACAGGCACAGTGGTAAATGCAAAAGTCATAGAAAAGAGGGATTCTTAATCTATTGCTGAAGATAGGTCTGGAGCTTATTGGGAAGGTAGATAAGACGACAACAGGGCCAGGAATTGATTTTCATTGCTCAGTAGTGAATTGTTTTTCTAACAATGTTGAGTGTTGTTATTTTTATTTCCATGACGTGCTGGATTGTTTGTGGCTTCCCACAACCGTTGAATTAGAGAAGGCTAAGGTTGAATAAAACTGAAAAAGAAAGCCTTATGCTTGGCTAAATGAAATACCATACATAGGAGTAAGAGTGGGTTGGCACGTAAAGAGAGAGGAGAAACAGAAATGACTGTATTTCTAATAGGAAAAATGAGTAGAGCCTATGTTTATCAGCATGGGAAATGTATACAGAGATGTTTATGTGTACAGCTCTTTTGATTGTTGAATGGGATCTTCTTCAATTTCCTGTTTCCCTGACTAAGTTGACTGTCTACCACAGTCCTAGAGTATAGTAGGAAAATTTCAGGAACTTAATAAGTTAAAGGAGCAAGAAAGAAAGAGTTTATTACTCCTTGATTCTTGTTTGATAATTATGGTTCAATCCTTTTTTTATACTGAAAAAATTAATATTTGTGTCCTCAATTAGATTATTGCTACATTTTTATAGGTAACATTTTAGTCCTTAGAGTTTGTTCTTATCTCACTTAACACATGGTATATTCTAAATGAATATGCATTAATTGATTATTCTTTTTAAATGGACACTTCTAACAGATCTGATTGCGCTCAGTGGCCTACTCAGTTTTATCTTAAATATAACTTTTGGAAGATTGTTTGTATCATAGCTTAATTTATAGGTAAGATAGGAGAAGTAGCCATAAGCAAAGCAAAGATGAGGGGAATTTGGACATGCCCTGAAATTAGGATACTAGTTCTGAAAATGCTACAAAAAGGGAATGAGACACCCTGACTTCATGTCTAACTCTTTCCATCACCTCCCAGTGTCCCATTTCTCTTACTTGAGTTCCTCTCCCTTCTATTGCCTGTCTGACAGTTGCATACAGAAATTACTCTTAACCCTTCCTATCGGCCGGAATCATTTCCACCTAACACCTCTTTTATAATTAGTGTATCAAACTTCCTCATTCATTGATTTATGCATTCATCCTTTCATTTATTCATTTATTAATACATTCTAAGTCCTCTACTGCCTGCTTCAGCTAATTTGACAAATTATGGATATTATCTAAATTTAGATAGACTAAATTTATGTTTGGCTACTTTATTTCTGCCTTAGTTTTTGGGAACTAAGCAGTGGTTTACCTACCTCCTCCAATTAAGTGCTTATATCTTAACACTCAAGTATTGACATAACACATCTTAATTATAAAGAAAAGAATTCCCTGTACCATGACTGCTGGATTTGTTAAATAGGCAGTTTAGAGAGGCAAGAAAGTGCCTCTCCTACCATGTGAAGTTGTTAATGATCAAATGGAAAGGAACTTTGGTTTCTTTACACGGGATGTCAAAGGTACAAGAATTTGTATCAGAGGAACAAATAATCTATCACAAATGTTACCCTCAAAGTAATATAACTATAATTAATTGCGTACTTACTCTATCATGACTTTGCATAAATGCTTTATGCAATGAATTTTAATTTAGTCCTCACAGTAACTAATGAGCAGAGGCTTTATTACCGTCCCCATCATATGGATGAGGAACACAGAGGCAGAAAGAAGTCAAATAGCTAATTAGTGGTAGAGGGGAGCTTCTGATCCAGGTCTGTCTCCAACGCCTCCTGCTTTACTGGTGTATTAGTCCATTTTTACACGCTGATAAAGACATACCCAAAACTGGGCAATTTATGAAAGAAAGAAAGTTTAATAGGCTCATAGTTCTATTTGGCTGGGGAGGCCTTGCAACCATGGCAGATGGTGAAAGGCACATCTCACATGGTGGCAGAAAGAGAAGAGAACTTGTGCAGGGAAAATCTCCTTTATGAAGTCATCAGATCTCGTGAGACTTATTCACTATCATGTGAATAGCACAGGAAAGACCTGCCCCCATGATTCAATTACCTTTCACCATGTGCCTCTTACAACGCATGGGAATTGTGGGAGGTACAGTTCAAGATGAGATTTGGGTGGGACATAGCCAAACTGTATCAACTGGTTTTCTCAATGTAAAACTGGTAATGTGTTTATATTACTGGATATTTTTAATTAAATTAATGTAGTAATTCTGTAAGCAAAGAACTATTATTTTCCTAGTTTTATATCAGAGGAAATTGAAGGCCTATTGTATCATTTCCCCTAGGATCACAGCCCCATATTGGAGACTGGGACTTGAATTTTAAGAATGATATCATACTATGTCTTTATTTCTCTGCTTCTCAGTCATAACCACACAGAGAATTTCTAATCAACTCATGTACATGCACACGTGTATATGTTCCCAGGGGCCTTATTCAAATAAAAATTTATTCATCATTGCACAAGTAGTGAATGCAAATGCCAAGCTAATGAGATTTGAACCAAGAACAAACATTGGGGTAGCTATGTTTTCTGGCTAAATGAAAGCAAGATGGGAATTACAAGAGGTCTTTTCCAGGAACTTCAAAGGAAATATGCTGTCCTTATTGAGACCTCTTAATGCAAACTTATCCAAAACAGAATGCCTGCTATGGGAATTTCCTATGCTGTATCATTGCCCACAAGTCATTCTGAGACATAGAAAAAAAATAATGGAAATTTCAGGTGTTAAATTAGCTACCCTAGGGCACCTCTATACAGTCCCTTGAATGCAGTAAAGGAAATATATGACATGTGACAAAGAAAATTAATTAAAATGGGCAATAAAGACTGCCAATTTCAAACAAATTGTGGCCCATAGCACAAACCAGTTCTATACCTGCTGGCCTGACTTCATAAAATCCAGACAACTTAAAGCATGTTTTTATACATTGAAGGAGAAAAGAGGTTTTCATAGTTCTTAGATATTTGGAAATTTATACTGACCACCTCAAATTTGAGAATCCAAAAAAGGAAAATTTACTGAAGTTATATATTATTTTCCTGAGAAATAGCAGGGAAGTGCTCAATTCAATTCTATTTTGGAAGTTTTTCAATAAGAGGTTTTTTTCAGTTATTCAGAAACAAATTTTACCCCTTGTCCAACAAACACTGACATAAGCTTTAGGGTTAGTTTTAAGAGTTTGTTTATTCAATAATAATTTCTTTTTCTTAAATGTTTCTGAGTACATAGTAGATGTATATATTTATAGGGTACATGAGATATTTTGATACAGGCATACAATGTGTAATACATCAGGGAAAAATGAGGTATCCATTAACTCAAGCATGTACTATTTTTTGTGTTACAAACATTCCAATTATCCTTTTAGTTATTTAAAAATATACAATAAATTATTGTTGACTATAGTCACTCTGTTGTGCTGCATTTTATTCATCCTATTTAACTATATTTTTATACCTATTGACCATCCCCACTTCCCTTCTTCCTACCACCACTACCCTTTCCAGCCTCTGGTAACCATCATTCTATTGTCTATTTCCATTATTTCGTACGTTTTCATTTCAGCTCCCACAAATAAGTTGAGAACATGCAAAGTTCATCGTTCTGTGCTTGGCTTATTGCACTAAACATAATGATTCCAGTTCCAACAATGTTTTTGCAAATGACAGGATCTCCTTCTTTTTATGGCTGATTAATAATCCACTGTGTATATGTACCATGTTTTCTGTATTTATTTGGCTGTTGGTGGACACTTTGTTTGCTTCCAAATCTTAACTATTGTGAATAGTGCTGCAGAAAATCAGAGTGCAGATATCTCTTCAATATACTGATTTTCTTTTGGGGGAGTACACACCTAGCAGTGGGATTGACGAATCGTATTGCAGTTCTATTTTTAGTTTTTTGAGAAATCTCCATAGTATGTACTAATTTACATATTTCCACCAATAATGTACAAGGGGTTACTTTTCTCCACATCCTCACCAACATTCCTTATTTTGTTAAAAGCCACTTTAACTGGGGTAAGATGATATCTCATTGTTTGATTTGCATTTTTCTGATGATCAGTGATGGTGAACACCTTTTTACATATCTGCTTGCCATTTGTAAGTTGTTTTTAGAAAATGTCTATTCAGATATCTGGCCAATTTTAAAATTAGATTATTAGTCATTTTTTTTTTCTGTGGAGTCATTTCAACTCCTTATATTCTGGTTGTTCATCCCTTGTCAGATGGATAGTTTGCAAATATTTTCTCCCATTCTGTGTAATGCCACTTTACTTTGTTGTTTTCTTTGCTGTGCAGAAACTTTTTAACTTGATTTGATCCCATTTGTCTATTTTGCCTTTGGTTGCCTGTGCTTTTGGGGTATTACTCAAGAAATCGTTACCCAGACTAATATTCTGGAGAGTTTCCCCAATGTTTTCTTGTAATAGTTTCATAGTTTGAAGTCTTTAAATCTTTAATCCATTATGATTTGATTTTTTATATATGACAGGAGATAGGGTTCTTGCTTCATTCTTCTGCATATGGATATTCAGTTTTTCCAGCATTATATGTTAAAAAGATTGTCCTTTCCCCAATGTATATTCTTGGCATCTTTATAAAAAATGAGCTCAAGGTAGATGTAAGGATTTATTTCAGACTTTTCTGCTCAGTTCCATTAGTCTGTGTCTATTTTTGGAACAGTATCATGCTGTTTTGGTTTCTATAGTTCTGCAGTATAATTTGAAGCCAAATAATGTGATCTTCCAGTTGTTATTTTTCCTCAGAATGGTTTCGGCTATTCTGAGTCTTTTGTGGTTTCATATAAATTTTAGCATTATTTTTTCTATTTCTGTGAAAATTGTCATTGGTATATTGGTAAGGATTGCATTCAATCTTTATATTGCTTTGAGTAGTATGGACATTTTTACAATATTAATTCTTCTGATCTCTGAACACAGAATATCTTCCCAATTATTTGTGTTCTCTTCAATTTCCTGCATCTATGTTTTATAATTTTAATTGTAAAGATTGTTGTATGTGTCTAGGAATTTATCCATTTATTCTAGGATTTCCAATTAATTGGCATATAGTTGCTCATAGTAGCCTAAAAAGATCCTTTGAATTTCTGTGGCATCACTTGTAATGTCTCCTTTTCCATCTCAGATTTTATTTATTTGGATCTTCTCCTTTTTTTTGTGGTAATTCTTGCTAAATGTTTGTCATTTGTGTTTATCTTTTCAAAAAACCAATTTTCTGTTACATTGACCAGTATATTTTTTTCATTTTAATTTTATTCATTTTTCTCTGATCTTTATTTCTTTTCTTCTACTAATTTTGAATTTGGTTTGCTCTTGCTTTTCTAGTTCTTTAGGTTGAATTATTAGATTGTTTATTTGAAGTTTTTCTACTCTTTCAATGTGATCACTTATTGCTATAACCTTTTTCTCTTAGTGCTGATTTTGCTGTGTCCCAAAGGGTTTGGTATGTTGTTTCCATTTCCATTTGTTTCAAGAAATATCCTAATGTTCTTCCTAATTTCTTTATTGACCCAATAGTCATACAGGAGCATATTGCTTAGTTTCCATGTGTTTGTAGAGTTTACAAAGTTCCTCTTGTTATTGATTTATAGTTTTATCTCATTGTGATCAAAAAAGATAGTTGATATAATTTTAGCTTTTTAAGATGTTTTTATATGACTTGTTTAGTGGCCTAGCATATGATCTATCCTTAAGAATAGTCCATGTGATGAGAAGAAAAAATAGGTATTCTGCAGCCATTGAAATGTTCTGTAAATATTGTTAGACCAATTTAGTCTACAGTACAGATAAAATTTAATGTTTCTTTGTTCATTTTTTTTGTCTGGATGATCTGTCCAATGCTGAAAGTGGGGTATTGATGTCTTCAGCTATATCGAATGACAGTCTATCTCTCACTTTATATCCAATAATATTTGCATTAAATATCTGGGTTCTCCAGTGTTGGATGCATATATATTTATAATTTTCATGTCCTCTTGCTGAATTGACACTTTTGTCATTAAACAATGATCTTCTTTGTCTCTTTTAATAGTTTTTGTCTTGAAATCTATTTTCTTAATATAAGGATAACTATTCCTACTTTTTTTAAGTTTCCATTGGCAGGTAGTATCCTTTTATATCCTTTTATTTTTTAGTGTAGGTATGTCTTTATGGGTGAATGCTGTTTCTTGCAGGCAATAGATCATTGCATATAGTTTTGCTTTATTTTTCTTAACCTTTTCAGCCATTCTTTGTATTTTAATTGGAGACTTTAGTCTATTTGCATTCAATGTTATTATTAGTAAATAAGGCTGTACTGCCTTCATTTTGTTATTTGTTTTCTGGTTGTTTTGTAGTTTTTTTTTTCTTTCTTCTTTCTTTCCAGTCTTCCTTTTTGTGAAGATAACTTTCTTTGATGTTATGTTTTGATATCTTGCTTTGTGCTCTTTATTTTTACATATCTGTTCTTTGATTAGAGGTTATCATGAAGCTTTCAAATAACACCTTATAGCCCGTTATTTTACGCTGATGACAACTTAACACTGATTCCAAAAACAAAGAAATGAACAGACAAGCAAAGAGAAAACTAATACGAACTCTATATTTTAACTTCATCCCCCACTTTTTACCTTTTTGTTGTTTCTGTTTATATCTTATTATACTATGTCAGAAAGTTGTTAAAGTTATTATTTTGAATTAGTCCATCTTTTATTCTTTCTACTCAAGACATGAGTTGTTTATAGACCACAATTATGATGTTATGTTCTGTATTTATTTGTATATACTTACTATTACCAGTCAGTTTTGTACCTTCAAATAATTTCTTCCTGCGCATTAGCCTCTGTTTCTTTCAGATTGAAATCTCCCTTTACCATTTCTTTTGAACAGATCTGGTGTTGATGATATCCCTCAGCTTTTGTCTGTCTAAGAATGTCATTATTTTTCCTTAATGTTTGAAGGATATTTTCCCCAGGTATATTATTCTAGAATACAAGTTGTTGCTTTTCCTTCAGCCCTTTAAATACAGCATGCCACTCTCCCCTAGCCTGTAAGTTTTCCACTGAGAAATCTAGTGCCAGACATATTGGAACTCCATTGTATGTTATTTGTTTCTTTTCTCTTGCTGCTTTTTAGATCCTTTGTTTATTGTTGACCTTTGCGAGTCTGATAATTAAATGCCTTGTTATCATCTTATTTGGGTTAAATCGGTTTGGTGTTCTTTGACCTTCTACTTGCATATTTATATAATTTTCTAGGTTTGGAAAGTTCTCTGTTATGATCCCTTTGAATAAACTTCCTACCCCAATCACATTCTCACTCGTCATTTTAAGGCTAATTACCTTTTTTAAAAAAACTGTTATTGTAGGTTTGTGGATATGAAGGTTTGTTACATAGGTAAACTCATGTCATGGGGGTTTGTTGAACAGGTTATTTCATCACCAAGGAATTAAGCTCAGTACTCAATAATTATCTTTTCTGCTCCTCTCCTTTCTACCCTTCTCCACCCTCAAGTAGCCTCAGTGTTTGTTGTTTCTTTCTTTGTGTTCATTAAGTTCTTATCATTTAGCTCAAACTTATAAGTGAGAATATACAACATCTAGTTTTCTGTTTCTGCATTAATTTACTAAGGATAATAGCCTCTGGTACCATCCATGTTCCTGCAAAGACATAGTCTCATTCATTTTTATGACTGCATAGTATCCCATGGTGAATACTTACCACATTTTCTTTATCCAATTTGTCATTTCAGGGCATTTAGTTTGCTTTCATGTTTTTGCAGTTGTAAATAGTGTTGCAGTGAACATTTGCATGCCAGTATCTTTATGGTAGAATGGTTTATATTCTTCTGGGTATATACCCAGTAATGGGATTGGATTGCTGGGTCAAATGGTAGTTTTTCTTTCAGTTTTTTGAGTAATTGCTATATTGCTTTCCACAAGGGTTGAAATACTTTACACTCCCAACAAAAATATATAAATGTTCCCTTTTCTCTGCAATCTCTCTAGCATCTGTTATTATTATTATTTTTTTTTACTCTTTAATAATGGTCATTCCGATAGATATGAGATGGGTATCTCATTGTGGTTTTGATTTGCATTTCTATAATCATCAGTGATATTGAACTTTTCTTCATGTGCCAGTTGGCTGCATATGTCTTCTTTTGAAAGATGTCCTGTTCCTGTCCTTTGTCCACTTTTTAACGGGGTTGTTTTTTCTCCTGAATTTAAGTTATTTATAGCTCCTGGAGATAAGATCTTTGCCAGATGCATAGTTTTAAAATATTTTCTCCCAATCTGTAGGTTGTCTGCTTACTCTGTTGATAATTATTTTTCACTGTGCAGAAGCTCTTAAGTTTAGTTAGATTCTAGTTGTTGATTTTTGCTTTTGTTGTGATTGCTTTCAGTGTCTTTGTCATGAAATCTTTGCCTGTTCCTATGTCCAGGATGGTATTGCTTAGGTTGTCCTCCAGGGTTTTTATAGTTTTGGGATTTATATTTAAGTCTTTAATTCATCTTGAGTTGGTTTTTGTATGTGATGAGGAAGGGATCTAGCTTCAGTCTTCTGCATATGGGTAGCCAATTATGCCAGCATCATTTGTCGAATAGGGAGTCTTTTCCTTATTGCTTGTTTTTGTCAGGTTTGCTGAAAATCAGGAAGTCATAGGTATGTGGCCTTATTTCTGGGCTCTGTATTCTGTTCCATTGGTCTATGTGTCTGGTTTTGTACCAGTATCATGCTGTCTTGGTTACTGTAGCTCTGTAGTATAGTTTGAAGTTGGGTAACATGATGCCTCCAACTTTATTCTTTTTGTGTCACCCCACTCACAACTCTAGGCAGCTCAGCATAGACAGACTATGTTTAGTCATTCTGGGATTGGTCATTGGTGCCATATTTAGTTTGTTTGGTGAGGTAACTTTTAGATTTGCCCTTTTGAAGCCATTTTATAGATATTGTATCTGTGCTTCACTCAGTTCTATGGATGAAAGACTTTGATGCATTCTTTAGTGTTTCAACTGAATTTTTCAGCTCCACAATTTCTGCTTGATTTCTTAAAATTATTTCAATCTCTTTGTTAAATTTATCAGATAGAATTCTGAATTCCTTCTCTATGTTGTCTTAAATTTCATTGAGCTTCCTCAAAACAGTTATTTTGAATTCTCTGTCTGAAAGGTAACATATTTCTGTCATTCTGGGATTGGTCATTGGTGCAATGTTTAGTTTATTTGGTGAGGTCATTTTTTCTGGATGGCTTTGATGATTGTGGATATTTATCAGTGTCTAGGCATTAAAGAGGTAGGTACTTATTTTAGCCTTCAGACGCTGGGCTTGTTTCTACCTATCCTTCTTGGAAAGGCTTTCCTAGCATTCAAAGGAAATTTATTGTTGCAATCTAAACACTTGGTCACTGCAGCCATATCTGCATTAGGGGTCACCCCAAGTCCAGTAATACTATGATTCTCACAGACTCATAGAGGTTCTGCCTTGGTGTTCTTGGGTAAGATCTGGGAGAATTCCCTGGAATACCAGGCAGAAACCATTGCTCCCTTCCCTTGGTTTCTCCTAAACAATCAGTCTGTCCATGCTGAGCTGCCTGGAGCTGCGAGAGGAGTGACCAAGCATCTCTGTGGCCACCACCACTGGTACGGTGTGGATCCTGAAGTCAGCACAGCTCTGGGTCTTACGCAAGGTCTACAGCAGCAATGCCTGGCTATTGCCAACATTTACTCAAGGCCCAAAGACTCTTCAGTCAGCACATGACGGTAATGAATCCAGCTAGGCTGTATCATTCCCTTTAGGGTGGTGAACTTTTTTCCACCCCAACCCAGGACTATTCCAGAAATACCATCTGTGAGTCAAGGCCTGAAGTCAGGAACCTGAGGAATTGACTTGGTGTTGTATTCTACTGTGGCTCAACTGGCACCCAAGTTGCAGGACAAAGTCCTTTCCAATCTTCCCTCTATTTTTTCCCCCATGCAAAAAGAATCTCTCCTCATGGCTACCACTGCCCTAGACCTGCAACAAGTACTGCTTGACTAACACCAATGTTCACTAAATGCGCAAGGGCTCTTTAGTGAGCTTGTGGTGAATGCTGCCAGGTCTAGGATTTTTCTTTCCAGGTAATGGGCTCTGCTCTGACTCAGGACGGGTTTAGAAATACCCTCCAGGAGCCAGTATCTAGAATCAGGGGCCCCAGTAGCCCACATAATGTTCTACTCCACTGTAGCCAAGGTGGTATTTAAGCTGCAAGGCAACATCCCATTTCCTCTTCCTTCTCCTTTCTTCAAGTAGAAGTCTCTTCCTGTGATCACCACAGCTAGAAATGGGCTGGGTCACACAAGAAGCCAGTTTGGCACTAGGTCTCATCCAAGACCCATGACAAGTACTACCTGGCTACCACTGATGTTTATTCAAGGTCCAAGTGCTCTTTAGTTAGAGGGTGTCAAATCCTGCCCAGACTGGGTCATTTCTTTGAATGAAGAAGTATCTTTCTCACCCATGGTGTGTCTAGAAATTTTTTTTTTTGGAAAGAAGAAAAGAAAGAGAAAAGAAAGGAGTAAAGGAGAGGAAGAAAAAGAGGGAGAGAGAATGGGAATATTGCTTTATTCTAAAAATGGGTATTAATAATGGCTGATCAATATTTTGTGTGTTTAAAGTGGAGAATGTATATTTTGTGTATTTAAAATGGAGAGCTCTATAAATATTTATTAAGTTTACTTGTTCCGGATCTGAGTTCAAGTCCTGGTTGTCTTCATCAATTTTCTGTCTCATTGAGTCTAAATCTCTTTATGGGTCTTATGAATCTGGGTGTTAGGATCGTTAGCTCTTATTGTTGCATTGATCCTTTTACCACTATATCTTTGTTGCTTTGAAATCTATTTTATCAGATACGAGAATTGCAACTCCTGCTTTTTATTTATTTATTTATTTTTGTTCTCCATTTGGTTGGTAAGTCTTTTTCCATCCCTTTGTTTTGAGTCTTTGTGTATCTTTGGATGTGAAATGGGTCTGGATGCAGCATACCGTTAGGTTTTGGCTGTATCTTTTGATTGGGGGATTTAGTCGATTTAAATTTAGGGTTACTGCCATTTGATGTTAACTGGTTGTTTTATCCATTCATTTATATAAATTCTTCTTTATGTTGATGCTCTTTACTTATATTTTTACAAAGGCTAATACTGGTTGTTCCTTTCTATGTATAATGCTTCTTTCAGAAGCTTTTGCAAAGCAGGCCTGGTGGTAATAAAATCTCTGAGTACTTGCTTGTTCATAAAAGATTTTATTTTTCCTTCAATTGTGAAGGTTAGTTTGGCAGGATATGAAATTCTGGGCTGAAAGTTCTTTTCTTTAAGGATGTTGAATATTGGACCCCCACTCTCTTTTGGCTTGTAGGGTTTCTGCTGAGAGATCTGCTGTAAGTCTAATAGGCTTCCCTTTGTGGGTAACCTGACCTTTCTCTCTGGTTGCCCTTAGTATTTTCTCCTTCATTTCAACCCTTGTGAATCTGATGATTATGTGCCTTGGGGTTGCTCTTCTTGAGGAATATCTTTGTGGTGTCCTCTGTATTACCAGGGGTCGAATATTGTCCTGCTTTGCTAGATTGGTAAAGTTTTCCCGAATAATATCCTGAAGAGTATTTTCCAGCTTGGATTCATTCTCTCCATCACATTCAGGTACACCTATCAAACGCAAATTAGGTGTTTTCACATAGTCCCATATTTCTTGGAGACTTTGCTCATTTCTTTTTATCCTTTTTTCTCTATTCTCGTCTTCTCGTTTTATTTCATTAATTTGGTCTTCAACCTCTGATATCCTTTCTTCTGCTTGATCAATTCAGCTATTCAAACTTGTACATATTTCGCTAAGTTGTCGTGTTGTTTTTCAACTCTTTTAGTTCATTTATATTCCTCTCTATATTGTCTATTCTTGTTAGCATTTCGTCGAACCTTTTTTCAAAGTTCTTAGTTTCTTTACATTGGGTTAGAACAAGTTCTTTTAACTCCCAGAAGTTTCTTATCATCCACCTTCTGAAGCCTACTTCTGTTAATGGTACACAGTCCTGCATCAGGGCTTGTTCCATTGCTGATGAGGAACTATAATCCCCTGTAGAGGAAGAAGCGTTCTGATTTTGGTTATTCTCAGCCTTTTTAGGCTGGTTTCTTCCCTTTGTTATAAATTTATCCACTGCGGTCTTTACAATTACTGCCTTTCTAAATAGGTTTCTGAGTGGACAGCCAGTTTATTGATTCCCAGTGCTGGAATCCGAGCAACCCACTGTGCCGGCTAAAACAGCGGTGTTAAGATTGATGGTGCTCTTCTGCCCGGGAATCTCTGGTCTGGCTTTCTTCTTGAGTCCGTAATAAGTGGCTCTGGCTTCTCAGAGCTCCAAACATCGGTCAGAAGGGGAACCAGTCCCATTTACTCTGCACGAAGAGCTGCCGCGCCGAGGCACTGGCAAAACTGCTGCACCGGCCACAAGAGTCGTGCTGGCGACCCGTGGGGCTCCTCCACTGGGAATCTTCTGATCCGTGGGTGACGAAAATTCATCTGAAAGTGTGGTGTCCTCTTATTCTTTGCGCTTTCACTGGGAGCTACAATTTGAGCTGTTAACGATCAGCCATCTTGGATCCTCTAGAAATATTTTTTTGGGAGGTAGGGCATGAATGGGGGCTTCAGGAATCTGCCTGCTGCCATATTTTACTATGGCTGAGCTGGTATCCAAGGTGCAAAACAAAGTCTTCTTTACTGCCTCCCCTCTCCTCTCCTCAAGCTGAATAAAGGAGTCTCTCCTGAAGCTGCACTGCCTGGGGTTTGGGTAAAATGATGTAAGTGCTCCCTTAGCCACATTGGCTGCTTTCTCCCTAGGTTGCATGCACCCCATGTCCACCAGGTCTGAGTCTAGCAAAGCCACAGGACTTGCCCATGAATTGCAGTCTCTGTGGCCTGCAATGATCAATTTTCTTAAGGATCCCAGAGCATTTTAGCCCACAGTGATAAGGCTTACAGAACTCTGTTTCCAGCTGCCTGCATGGATGATATGCCTCTAGCTAGAGCTGGTCTGCATGCTCCCTCTGTGGGTTCCCATTAAGTTCTATGCCATGATGCTTTCCACTGGAACAGTAGAGCATTGAGTTCCAATACAAAGTCCTAAAATCACTCTGCTCTCTCTTCCACAAGCACAGATTCTCTCTCCACATGGCTATTGTGAGGCATGGGGAATCTGTGGTATAGGCACTTCAAGACTGTATTTACTACACTTTTCAATGTCTCTTTCCTTGATATAATGTTAAAACTAGGTACTGTGATCACTCACCTGATTTTTGGCTCTTCTGAAGGAATTTTCTTGTGTGGATAGTTGTTCAATTTGGTGTTCCTGCTGTGGGAGGCTGATCACTAGAGAATTCTATTTTTCTGTCTTCTTTACCTCCAGTAATGGTGACATTAGTCCAGGTTTCTGTTTTTTGTTTAAGTATTCTGTAAGTGTTATTTTTTTTCTTCGGTATTTTCATTTCTCTATCTCAGCAGTGGCCATATAATCCTTCTTTGATTTTCTTTCAGAAAATACACAGGTACACTTTCTGTGAAGTTTTCCCCTGAAATAAAAATCTATTTCTTCATCATTATAAAATACTTTTTCTTTGATATAAAATGGAAATGTAAATTGCAGAACTTCAAGTTCACCCAAAATTTACAATAATCTTTTAGCCTACTTTAAACTCTTACAACTTATTTTATTTTATTTTTACTCAAGTTGGGACCTGCCTACTCCATCTAAGACTTCTTTCATTCTGCTGGGGTAAAATATAGCTATATGTCATTGAGCTGTCACTTTAGGCAGTGTTCCTGTACATGAGTGAAGCCAAATTTATATTGATCAAAGTGACATGTTTGCAAAACCAAATAAACAAAAACATCCATATAATTTATGGCTTGTTATATTTGGTGATAAACAGACATTTTAATTAAGTTTGAGGTTGAAGCTTTCAAACATTTCTACTTGAATTTTATCACCCTAAAAAATTAGAGCCTTGGATGAAGGAGGAGATAAATAGTAGAACGCATCCTATACATATACATTGACTATAGATTCAAGTATTTCCACTGTTTATGTGAGGTATGGCCATGAAATAAAATACCAAGAAGGTCTCATCAAGTCATAAAAGGCATCTGTGGATAGCCTGACAACACAAAAGATCTTTTTTATTTTCCCTTCAGCCAAAACTCAGAGATGCTTAAAGATACAGGTGCAATCATAATGAGAAATGGCAAGTAATTCCTGTAAATATAGTAGTCCCTCCTTATCTGAGATTTCACTTTCTGTGCTTTCAGTTACCTATGGTCAACCATGGCACAAAAATATTTAACAGAAAATTGCATAAATAATTCATCATTTGCGAATTGCTCGCTATTCTCAGTAATGTGATGAAATCTCAAGTTTCTCTGCTCTGTAACACTCTGAATTCATGCTCTAGATATACAGTTTCTTAGGAGCTGTCTCAGTTATCAGATCAACTGTCCCAGTATGATTTTGCACTGCTTGCATCCAAGTCATCCTTATTCTATTTAATACTAGCTCGAGATTTTAAGAGTTGGCATGATAGAGTATTGTTATAATTATTCCACTTTATTACTAGTTATTATTGTTGTTCTTGTACTGTGCCTTGTTTATAAATTAAGCTTGACAGTAGGTATGTGTGTATAGAAAAGAATTCAGTACTATCTGCAGTTTCAGGCATCCACTGCAGGTCGTGGACTACCTCCCCACCATGGACAAGAGGCGACTGTTGTGTAGCTTTACCAAAGCACCTGCTCATAAAGTAATTTGTCTCTGAACTTTGAAATGACATCACCTGGTGTAGTGTTACTGAGTAGACTTGAGAGCTGTTGCAGAAGAGTGGGAGGAACCTGGAGTCTGTCATTCTCAAGGACCTCTTAGACCATTCGCTACAGCAGTCATGATTTGTGTGGAGTGCATCAGAGGTGAAAACAGTGGAGGTTTCTAAAAACTTATTTTGAGGAAGCTCATGTCTTCTTGGTGAAATACACAGAAAGCTTGGATCTAAGCCTAACTTTAAACATGACTTTTAAATTTTAAATTAGAAGAATTTACTAAAATGTTTACATTCTGCTGTTTCTAGGAGAAAGTGTGGGCATAAAATATTTTTACAGTTTGCAGATTCATTATGGATATGAATACAATAAAACAATTTTCCTCCAAAATCTGTGCATTAATTTGCTAGGGCTACCATGACAAAATACTACAGACTATATGGCTTAAACAACAAAAATTTAATTTTTTATAGTTCTGGAAGCTAGATGTCCAAGAACAAGATATCAGAAGGGTTGGTATTTGCTGAGGACTCTCTCTTTGGCTTACCTTTGTCTCCACATGGCCTTTTCTTCACCGGCACACACCCTGTCCTGGCTGTGTGCTTAAATTTCCTGTTCTTATAAACACACCAGTCAGATTGCATTAGGAGCCACCCTAAAAGCCTCATTTTGATTTAATCATCTTTTTAAAGGCCCTATATCCAAATACAGTCACATTCTGAGCTACTGGGGCTGACGGCTTCAATATAAAAAAATTTGAGAATAAATAATTCAGCTCAAAACACTGGAAATTAGAACTCACAGAAGATGAAATTATGGACTAGTAAAATAAGCATCCTTTTTTTCCAAAGTAAATTTCACCTCTTAAAAATTATTACCAAAATGAATGTTTAAAACATGATCAAAATGTGGTTGATGAATTATCTGAACAAAGGGTGTACAAATGCCCAGATGGGTTATTTTAGGAATTTGGAAGTTGGAAGCACATCTGCAAGTTTGATATCTGAGAAAATCATTATGCCTATTCTCGTTATTGTTCAGTGTTATTATAGCAATATTGTATGCTTAAGAGCAGTATTTTCCAGTTACAAAGCACTTTCTCATTCATTGTCTAGCTCTAGTCTTGAAAGAGCCATGTGAGTGCTGGTATTCATATGCAGGACTTTTGTTTATGTGCCTTGGATGAACCAGACTGACATAAGAGAAATTGAATTTAAGGAGGTTTCACTTTAGAATATGTTCTCTTTTGCTATTCTGGGTGGTGTCCTGTTACTTTTATTCTTTTTATTGTCAGCAAGGGAACTTATTCTATCTGATAATTTTTGAGAAATGATGATATAGTTTGGCTGTGTCCCCACCCAAATCCCATCTTGAATTGTAGTTTCCATAATTCCCAGATGTCTTGAGAGGGACCAGGTGGAGATAATCATGGGGGACAGTTTCCCCATCCTGTTCTTATGATAGTGAGTTAGTTCTCATGAGATCTAATGGTTTTATAAGGGGCTTCCCCCTTCACTGGGCACTCATTCTTCTTTCTCCTGCCACCTTTTGAAGAAGGATGTGTTTGCTTCCCCCTTTGCCATGATTGTAACTGTTCTGAGGCCCCCCTACACACACACCCTGAGGAACTGTGTCAATTAAACCTCTTTCCTTTATAAATTATCCAGTCTCAGGTGTGTCCTTATAGTGGCATGAGAACAGACTAATACCAAATAATTTAAACTTTTTTCATCAGTTAGAAAAATTATATTAATACCTACTATATTTAACATACCATTCTACATGTTAAAAAAGCAATTATCTGCATTATGGGGCATAAGATTACAATCCTTACTTATGAAAATATCCATACACTTACTTTTTGTTTGTAATTTTGAAATTCCATTCTATTTGTGATATTAATCTGTTACCAAGATTTCTAATTCCACTTTGAGTCTAAATCCAATTTTAAGAAAGAAACACAGAGAAACATGCTATACTAGATCTGTTCCACAGGTTAGAAAATGGAGATTTTTTACTTCTAAATTTCAAGCACATCTGGAAGGTAGTATAAAGATAAGATATAAATTTTTATTCAGTTACTTAAATATATATTTTACAAAAATTACTAATTTGTTCTTTTAATAAGGAGCAACCAGAAAAAAAAGGCTGATTTGTGTTGCTTTCTCTGTAGTGAGTGATGTGCCACTTCTCTACATTAGAAGTCTTTCATTTTTATCATGATCAATGCAGCAGGTATTGAAAGTCTATTTGAATATTTGAGTATCTATGTATATTTGAGTATTGGCATCTGTAAGCAATATTATTTGAGAATTCCCCAACATAAAGAATAAGAAATATCCAAGATTTCTATCACTAGGTTTTCATTTTTACATTTTCAGTAACATTTCAATCTTTCTCATCTGAGACTCTTCCTAATAACTTTTCCTGAGGATTTACACAAGAAATAAAGAGTATCTTGGAATCAAAATAGATTGAGAGTTTCAAGGGACTGATTACAAGCTTGAGAATTTTTGTCAGGCCTGACATATGGTACACAACGGACTGGGTGAGTGCTAAATTATCACGGTAAATGCCAACATTGCAAGAAGGATGAGATATAACCAGGTCAAAAAGACTTTCTTACAAAATACTTTATTTGGGTAGATGTGTGGGGGTGTTATGAACTGAATAGTTATTCAAGTGGCTCTGGGATAATGTAAAAATTCTTAGAATTTCCTGCATGGAATTGTTCAAAATGAAATACTTTTTCTAGTGCTATTCTTTATTATCTCCTAAGTAATGCTTATCTCATTATTAAATGATCAGTACCAAGTAGAGCAAAAAACAGTCAGTCTTCTCGTGCCATAGCATGTAGAAAATGTGCTTATTTTCAAACTGTAAAAAGAAATGCACACTTGCTAAAAATATTCATTATATGACAATGCAGAGAATAAATACAGAAATCTACTTTCACTTCTCCTCAATCTTTCTCATGGGAAGTAACCACTGTTAAAAGTTTGTAAGTAGCTACATCAATATATGTAAACTGAATAATATATCTCATTGCTTATGACCCTGTTTTAACATGACAAGGCTGCAGTCAAAGAAATATCAACTTACCATGAGATAAAATTAAATTTAACATCTTTGTTCTAGTCTTTTATGATAATAGCAAATGTCATTGGAAAAATAAATCAAAATGTCTTCAATTATCTTTTTATTTTTCTGGTCCAGGCTCACTCTCCATGCAGCTGATTCTATGTCTCTCTCTTTCAAGTTCGTGCTCCTAATCATCACTGTTTCCCAAATCCAGACCAAGCTGAATTGCTTACATGTCTCATTTCCCCGACTCATCTGCATGTTAGTGGATCAGCAGTTTCTTAGTTATCTTTAACTTTTCTTATACTACTATGATTTTTTTTGCCTCAAAAGGGGGTTAGGACACTGACTAAGCATGCATAAATTTTTGCTTTGTAGAGAAGGAAGTATAAATACTCAAAATTAAATGTATTCCTTTAAGTTCTTCATATTTTCTGTATGGACATATATAGATATACATGATTTATGCTTTATAGCCAGCTCTTCATATTTGTAGATTCTGCACTCAAGGATTCAGATCAAAAATATTTGGGGGGAAAAAATAAAAGGCAGTTGTGTCTGTATCCAAAGTGTCCAGACTTTTTCATTCCTTGTGATTATTACCTAAACAGTATAGTATAACAATAATGTACATAATATTTATACTATATTTAGTATCACAAGTAATCTAGAGATGATTTAAAGTAAACAAAAGGATATGTGTACATTATATGCAAACATCACATCATTTTGTATAAGGGACTTGAGCCTTCATGGATTGTGGTATCTGTGGAGGAATCCTGATACCAATACCCCATGGATGCCCAGGGATGACCATACCTTTAATTTACGGTTCTAACTTTGGCATTTACCTTTTATTTACACCTAAGGACATCATGTGAAAATGAAATTATTGGATCTAGAAATGAGTAAATAATAATTCAATTTACTTAGGAATGATTGTCTTTCTTATATGTTACAAGAATTTTTCTAAAAGAAAAAAGGAAAGTACACATTACACTTTCAGTAACCCCTGGGTCAGAAATAAAACATTTATATAAACGGATAAGATCTTTAAATGAGAAAAACTTTGAGTACATTATTCAGCTGATAAAACAAATTTTGGATGAATAAACAGAAAACAGAAGCTGGAATTGAGCCAGATGCAGGATTTATGGGGAAGAATATTCAGAGCAGTTTAGCTAACAATGGAAGGTTGAGATTAAAATGAGTTCTTTGTAGGGCAAGTGCTGTGTTGTCTGGTTTGTTTAATTTTTGAAGCTGACACATCACACATTGTTGAAATGACATGCTGAATGAACTTGAGTGTAGTGTAGAAAACACTAACAAGCCTAGAGCTCTGCCCTCGGTTGAGTCATTAGGTGGTTAAAAAAAAAGTACATCAGTTTGTCGGGAAGAATTTTCCAAGTTGTCTGGATGTTGTGGACATATGAACATGCCATGTCATCTGAGAAACTTGAAACAGTGATTTTTAAAGCAACATGACAAGAATTGATATAATGAAGACATATACTCATATTTGGACAAAGTGACATCTTAATGAGACTAAAGCACTATGCTTCAGGCTATTGAAAGGTTTGAAGTCTCATCACACTTAGCAGTCATTAGAACAGTTTAACTTCTACCCTAGAATGAGATCACAGAAGCTAGGAAGCCATGTTAGCATGCCCAGTATAAAATCATGGAAGGAAGTAGGATTGTATACCTCAGTGCAACATTTCAGGTCATTGGAATGTTATTCGGATAAACTATAATTTATTTAATCTTGTGTGGATGAATATCTGGAAGGAAAGAAGAATGGAAGGAAGGAAGAAAGGAAGAAAGGAAGGAAGTGAGAGAGGAAGGAAGAAAGAAAGGAAAGAAGGAAGGAAGGAGGGAGGGAAGGAAGGAGTGAGGAGGGAAAAGGAGAAGGGAGGAGAAGAGTAAAAAATTTCAATAAAACTTTAACTGAACTTAATAAAAATGAATTGCTTAGTGTTGTACTCCTTTACCTACAATGAATGGCCTTTACCATAAGATGACTGAGATCTCACCTAGTGAAAACTAATTGAGTGAATTAACACAAACATTTTATTGTATATTTGCAATAAGCTAAGAAAATGATTCATTCATTAGTCCCATATGCAAATATCTTTGCTTTGGAGATCCTTCTGCTCCTGGATCATATTTCAAGTTTTTGGTATTCAATATTTATAAAAACATGAAGTGTGAGTCTTAGATGGGCTCTTCAATATCATCAAGTCTCATCGTTAAAGAAAAAGTAGCCACTTAGTCAAGTTCCTGTAGGAACCACTCCAGGGAGTGTCTAAATGCAAGTGGGCTAGAAGCTGACTTAAGGAGGTTTATAGAACTGGCTTTACATAAAGTAAGAGAAAGGAAAAGACGTTTGTGTTTTGAAAAATAAAATGTATGCTTCTAAGATGATTAACCAGTTGTGGATCCCAGGGTTTTAGGCTGCAGTTTAAATGTTATCACTTTTTCTGTACTCTTGTTCCACGTTTTGGGAAATATTAATTAAGTATAGATGACAACAGATTGTGGGTAGCGTTTGCAGAACTGTTAACGTCACAGGGATTTTGACTATCACTGGCAGAATTTTTTAACACAACTTTTTCATGTATGAGCTTGTCCTGACACTTCAAACTACTGCTTGAAACTGGATTTGTGTAAGATAATTTTCTATTTTTTTCTATAAAATGTGATTTGTCTAAACCTACCAATCTCTGCTAATAAACAATATAGAACATTAGCAGTTTACTAACTCAGCAATGATGTTAATTTTTTTTTTTTTTTAGACAGAGTTTTGCTGTTGTTACCCGGACTGGAGTACAATGGCACCATCTCTGCTCACAGCAACCTCCGCCTTCTGGGTTCAAGCAATTTTTCTGCCTCAGCCTCCCGAGTAACTGGGATTACAGGCGCACACCATCATGCCCAGCTAATTTTTGTATTTTTAGTAGAGATGGGGTTTCACCTTGTCGACCAGGATGGTCTCAATCTCTTGACCTCGTGATCCACCCACCTCGGCTTCCCAAAGTGCTGGGATTATAGGCGTGAGCCGCCACGCCCTGCCTGATGTTAATTTTTAATGCTAAAAACCTGGGTATCACATTTGAAGGATTGTGAATCACATGTGCTTTGCATTTCCTTCCTAGGGTATTTAATTTAGGGTTTATATCACCCTGCTTTTAATACAGTTCTGTCTCTGACATTAGTAATCCTTGTTAGCTGCTCGTGACCAGGTCTTCACTTCCCAACATCTCCAAATATTAATTTGGGGGATGATCTAATTGTGAATCAGATCATACCCACCTCTTACTTCTGGCGTGTTGTGAATAATGTCACCTGAGCCAGTCAGTCCTTTCATGCTACTAGTCACAGTGATAAGGTCAGATGCAGGTATGAGATCTCAGCCAGACCAATAAGGCTAAACCTTCTTTCTACCTGACAGGAATGAAGAATTGGTAGCTCCAAGAACCTCTGGCACCTATCATAAGTCTGGGCTGGGATCCAGGCTCAGTGATATGGCTCCGATGAGGGGAGGAACACCAGGGTTCTTGGTCCTCATGTCCAATTAGAAAAAACAACACAGAAACACATGGAGTGGTTTTAATGAGCAGAGTTTAATAGGCTAGAAGGAAGGAAGAAGACAGAAGGAAGAAGCTCCCCTGTACAGAAATGGGAATAAGCGGGGCTCCAAAGCTGAAAGAGGAGGTCCCCAAGTGCAGTGGACACCAGCCAGATACACATGCAAAGGCTGGAGGAGGCGATGTCTCCTTCCTCACTAGGACAGTTTACCTCTCTGTTAGTCTAAACAGTGAGGAGGTTGATTTGACTGAAGCTAAGAATTTGCAATAAGGGATATTAAGAGCCAGTGTTGGATTAAAAAAAAAAATTGTATTTATGTACATGTTGCTTTCTTTTTTTACTGATCTCAACTGCTTTTCTTTTTTCCCAGGATTGAAACCAAGTTTACGAAACTACATAAAGGCAACAAAATGTACATAGTACTGGTGTCTCATTTGTTCTTTCCACTTCGTGTTTTTGCCTCTTGTATTCCCAGTAGCTAGTAACTGACATGTACTAACTCGTAAGTTTGACTGAATAATTAGGTTTTAATTTAGTGCCACAATTCATAGGAAAAGAAATACTGTCTTTTCATGAAATGTATATTGTGGTTCATTTTTCATGATGTGATGGCTTCAGATAATTTTTCTTCTTTCCTATTCTAAGCGATGCTTTCTCATCTTCATCATGTTCAAATGAAGTACTTATTTGGATGATGATATGTATTTCAGTAATTAAATCTTACACATACACACACACAGGCACACAGATAGATAGTATATAAAAGGTATTGTGATAATGATTTTGCATCAAATTCACCACAGAGTACCTATTTCATTAAAGATTATTCTGGGTGTGTCTGTGAGGGTGTTTTGGGAGAGATTAACATATGAATTATTAACGAATGAGTGAAGCATATTGTTTACACCAGTGTGGGTGGGTCTCATCCAATCTGTTGAAAGCCTGAATAGAAAAAGTACTAGTAAGAGAGTGAAGAGACAGAGCTACAACTCTTTGCCTAACTTTATTTGACCTGAGATATTGGTTTTCTCCTGGTTTTACACTCAGACTCAAGCTGTAATTTACACTATCAGCCCATCCTAATTGTCAGGCTTTCAGGCTCACACTGAAACTGTACCATTGGCTCTCCTGGATTTATACACACACACCCAAACACACACACACACACACACACACACACACACACACCACACACACATGAGTTAATGAAAATATAGAAAAATGCAAAAAGGAAAATATTGGTACTGAAGAAGTGAGGTGGTGAGAGAGTTAATTTAACAAGAAATAAATAGATACATCTTAGGACTGTGAGAACAAATATTTCTACTTAAAATAAAAATCTACCCTTTGGGCTTTACAGTTGACCCTTAAACAGGGGTCAGGGGAATCTACTACCTGCACAGGAAAAAATTCATGTATTAGTTTTGTCTCCTCCAAAACTATTAATTGATCACTGTTGACCAGAAACCCTGTTGGTAAGATAAGCAGTCATTTACCAAATATTTTGTATGTTACATATAATATTTTATACTGTATTTTCAAAATAGATTTGAGAAAATTTGTTATTACAAAAATCAAAAGGAAGAAAAAATATATTTACTACTCATTAAATGGAGGTGGATCATGTTACAGATCTCCATCCTCATGGTCTTCATATTGACTAGGCTGAGGAGCAGGGATAAGAGGATGGATTGGCTCTGCTATCTCAGGGTGACTGAGATAGAAGAATCCGTGTACAAGTGGATCCACATAGTTCAAACCTGTTCTATTTAAGAGTCAACTCTATTCATCAGTATATGTTTTATTAATATATTTATACATTTACTCATGAATTTATCCAATCGTCATTCATTTTTGAGTCTCTAATGCCTACCAAGTCAAAGGAACTCAATTGATAAGAGATCCTCTGAAGTCATTACTTACAATCAAAGAGAATACAAACCCAAACAATGAGATGCATCATGCTAGGGGTAGGCTCAGCATCTTCTGAGAGAAGAGAAGGAATGGCTGAATCAGACAGATGAACTGGCTACACTAGGAAGAGATGAGAAGAGTACTTTAAAAGCATTAATGAGTTTTCTGTGTTTTATATATATGCAAATTTTTTGGTCTTTCCAATGATAGATGGGGAAAGATGGAGTACGTAGCATCTGTGAGAGATGGGAAAGTTCTTCTTTAAAGTTTAACCCTAGACTCCATTATAAGGAGTTATGAACTCTTGCTCTATGGCCATTATCTGATATTAGCATAAACATATACCCATGTATATATATTCTCTAAATCAGCTACTTCTTAAATCAGCTACCTTGTCTCACTCTAGCACGTCTGAACAGAACTCGGCAAGCTCCAAACCCTGGTGCATGCCGTTTCTTATTTGGGAACCCTCCTGACCTTCTTCTGACTTTTGCCTTATCTTCTTTCTCCATATCTACTCAGGAAATTTCCAAATTTTTGGCCAATTGGGTCAAGCATAGAATGTGAGGTCCCGTTCCAGCCAATGGAAACTGGCCACAGCAGTAAGGAGACTGAGTCAGGTTATGGAAGTTAGAAATGTCCCTGTCTCCCTTGTTCAGGTGTGCTCTCAAGGCAAGACTGCCGGTGAGTTGCACCCTTCCTACAGGAAGTAACCTGGAAGTAACCTAGCCCTGCTGAGTGAGCCATTATCTCGTTGTGGATTTTTCTCAATATTATAAACTCGTTTCCAACACATCTCCTTTGAAATTATGGTGATCGTGTTTCTATTTCTAACTTTCAAGTTACTCTCAGTCCTGAGTTTGCTGTGCCTATTCTGTAATAACTAGGCAAGTGTGAAGAGAGTACCACCACATGAAAAAGTGTTTTATTTCTTCAATTAAGAAGACACTAACACGTTGCTTGAAATCGACACTACCTAATGATCTTTGCACCCAGGCTATTGAATTCTACCTCTTTGGGGTGGAAATGTCTGCCCAATTTACTGAGACTTTCAGCAGGGTTATGTTGGTCTAGCAGTTAAATAGTTATGTTAGGAATAAAAAGGAATTTAATGGTTTATTGGAAAGTCAATGGCATAATGTGTGAAGTACCTCTTTAACAGTATACTAAAAGTGTCAGAATTCTGTACAATTTTCCACACACAAAAATGGCATAATGTTCTACAGGTGTCACACATTTATTCCCACTTGCTATGCTCATTAGTAAAATATTTTAATATATATATTCTCCTATAAATTAATCAGACATGTCCTAACAAATTTCGAAGCTAAGCAAGCAACTAGGTAGATCCTGAAAAATGTGTTAAACACTAAACTAAAATTTATCTGAAGTGCCAACATTTCTTGTGGTTATTTTTACAACACAAATTCACTATGTTGACTGTTGTATTGTACATTGTTGAACATAAGTTCTCTGAGTAAGGTTCAGATGTCCCTGATAGTTAAATTCTCATTGCCTTATGCTCACTACCAAAGTAATAAAGATTGCCTATGGAGAACCTATGAACCCTTTAAAAAATAAGATTACTATATATATATTTTTATTATACTTTAAGTTCTGGGGTACATGTGCAGAACGTTCAGGTTTGTTACATAGGTATACATGTGCTATGGTGGTTTGCTGCATCCATCACCCCAACTATTTTTTAAATGGTAATTGATATTTTTGTGGACACATATATTTTTCTGACTACATGCTTCTGTGTTGAGAGGTGTATTCTGCTCAGTGTCCAAAATACACACTGACCCATAAGGCTTCATAGCAAGATACTCTGACTTACAAAATCATCCATAATTTTTTTAAAAAACTGTATTTTTTAAAGAAATGACCTAATTATTGTAAAACAAGTACATACTATTTGACATTTCTCATGTTTTAAAAAGGATACATTTTTATCAGGTTAATATCATGTTGATAAAAAGAGTGAAACTCTGTGAAATATTTGACAAAATTTATTCTGAGCCAAATATGAGTAACGATGGTCTGTGACAGAGTCCGCAGGAAGTCCTGAGAACACGTGCCCAAGGTGGTTGGAGTGCAGCTTGGTCTTTTAGGGAGTCATAAGGCATTGATCAAATACATTTAAGAAATATATTGGTTTGGTTCAGAATGGCAGAAAGATTGAGTTTGTTTAAAGACCTGGGGCAGATAGAATGAAAATGCTCAGGTTAAGCTAAAAGACTGTGAAGACCAAGGTTTTCTTAAAGTCTTATAGTGGCTGCCCTTGGAGACAATAGATGACAAATGTTTCCTATTCAGATTTTTAAAAGGTTCTAGACTCTTAATCTCTTTAGCATTGGGAGGTCCTGGAAGAAAAAGATCAAGCTATGTTTACAGAGATGTTTATAGAGATTCTTTTTCAGTGCAGATTCTTGCTTACTCAAGGAAACTCTTTCAACAATAATCTTTCTATTTTTTTAAGAAACGAAAAAGAAATATCACATCTTTTTCCCTAGGATAGAAAAATGTTGTTTCGCCAATAGTAAAGAAAATCAAAACATAACTTAATAAAGTAAAACAAAACTCTTGTGATTCCATTGATCTTCTAGGTTATATGCTATTTCATGTTCTCCTTTGCCTCACACTGTTTATTCTCAATTTCTCTAATTTCTTATTAGAGAATAGAAAAAGAAATTATTCTATCTTGTTGAACCCAAGCCAGCTCATATGTTTTTCCCTCTACCACTCTACTCCACTCCATTTCATTTTTTCCTGTGTAGTCACCAATAACTTCCACATTGCTAAGTTCAATAGTTAATTTAGTCCTCATACTAGGTTAAATAGAGCCTCCCAAAACTCATGTTTACCCAAAACTTTAAAATGTGACCTTTTTGAAAAAGGGATCTTTAAAGATATACTTATTAAGAATAGCTCACACTGGGTTAGAGTGGGCTCTAATTCAATGCCTGTTGTTCTTATAAAAAGAGAAAACAGAGATACACAGAAAATGCATAGAAGAAAAAGCTATGTGATAATAAAGGCAGAGACTGGTGTTATGCTGCCACAATCCACAAAATGCAAAGGGTTTTCAGCAACCACCAAAAGCTGGAAGAAGCAAGGAAGGAACCTCCCTTAGAACCCTGAGACGGAGCAGGGCCCTGCTGACAGCCTGATTGCAGACCTCTAGACTCCAGAACTGTGAGACAGTAACCACATCAACCCTTGGAAGCTGAAATACTCCTTATGTTACTTGGACCATCAGTAGCATTTAATTCGGTTGCTCACAATTTTCTACTGAAAACATTGAATTTACTTGGCCACCAAGACAACACACTCATCTGTTTTTTCTTCTTCTCTGAATGCTTCTTATTAGTCTTTTTTTTCTCCCTGATCTCCTAATACCGGAGTACCCTAGAGTTTAAACCTTGCATCTCTCCTTGTTTTAAAAGAAATCAACAGCACTTTTTCTTTCTAATCTCATCTGGACTCATGACCTTAAATACCATGTATCTGCTGATGATTCATAAATTTGCATTTGTATTCCAGACCTCCCACCTGAACTCTATTTGTAGCTTCTTTCTTAACACATTTCCATTTATGTTTAATAAGCATCTCAAGTATAACATGTCCAAAACTGATGAATCAATGTGTATGACTGTGCTATTTTAACAGGGAACATTTATGCTGTTTCTCCAAGTAACAAATAATAAAAATTAATAACCTTACAATAGCTTAGATTAAAAATATTGATATTTTTTCTCCCTCAATGAAGTTTTGATTTTTGAAACATGGAACATGGACCATAAATGGTATAGTATGTCTTTTGCCTTAATAAGTTACTTTGTCACTTGACTCAATAAAATAATAATATAGTCTTCCAAGAAATATTTCAAAAAGTATGTAGTTTTATTACTTTAATACAGGGAATTTAAAATATAATTTATATGCTATTCTAATGAATTTATTTATTTTCTTGGGTATGTATATATGTTATTTATACATACCTTTGCACTTTTTTGTACTTTGAACATAAATTCAACTTCAAGGAAAATCAAAAAGTATATAATTTTGGTACAGTTTGAATGTCTTCTCTGAATCTCATGTGGAGACATAATCCCCATCCCCATTGTTGGGGATGGGCCTGATGAGAAGTGTTTGGTTCATTGGGAAGATCCCTTCTGGCTTGGAGCTGTCCTCGTGGTAGTGAGTATGTTTTCATAACATATGGTTGTTTAAAAATATGTGTCACTTCTCCCTCAATCTCCCTCTTGCTCTCACTCTCACCATGTGATGCGCTTGTTCCTACTTCACCTTCCACAGTGACTAAAAGCTCCCTGTGGCGTCCCCAGATGCCAGGCAGATGCTGGCACCCTGCTGCATTGTATGTTCACCCGACAGAACCATGAGTCAATTGAATATCTTTTCTTTATAAATTACCCAGTCTTGGGTATTTCTGTATAGCAACACAAGAATGGCCTAACACAAATATCCACAGACTAAACTTCAGTGTTTCTCAAGAGTACATGAATACACAAACACTAATAATAGTACACAAAATATCCACTAGAGAAAGACAAAGAATAAAACATTTTGAGACCATGATCAGAAAGTTTTCATGTTGTCAGACAACCATCAAATTTTGTAAGAGGCCTATCTTTGCCCCCTCCAAAGCAAGATGAGGGCATCCTAGTTGATTCTTAATAGAGAAAAGAACTGGAGAAAGGAACATAACTAATAAATAAAATTATTAATTGTCAAAGGAGATACTGAGAAACAAACATATGCTAATATAATATGATAGAGTGAAAAATTGTCTGTGTGATAATTTACTTGTGTAATGAATTGCAATGTACGGTTTCATCCTGAAGCTGTAGTGTACTGGTACTGAAGGTTTGGGACATGGATAGACATTATATTTAACCTGAATATTAGTATACTCATGGTAGGTATGAGTCAGTTTGGTAGGTGTTTGGAAACACCTATAATATATCTTCAATAGGAATGGGAAGTAGGGTGGAGAAAAACTGAGCAGAGCAGATGTTTCCTGTTAAGAGATCCATGTGTGAGTTCAAGTAAGATGTCCTTAAGTCCCCCAGAAATGATGACATTTCTGACTAGAGGTAGAAGTCTTGTATTCGTCAAAGTGGAAAAGAAGCCATGATCCTCTCCTTTACATTTCTGGATATACCACCTGACTTATATATCCAACTGCATATGTGACTTCTCCACTTGGATATCTTACTGGCATCTAACATTCCACATATCCAAATTAAAATTCTGGATCCCTGCCTATCTCCAGCCCTGCACCTTTTTCAGTCATCTCACCTCAACAAATGTTGCAAATAACATTCCACTTCACAGATCCCAAACTTGAATTTTCAGTATTGCTTTTTCATGCAGCTTATTTATCCATTGCAGTTCAGCTGTCATTCCTGGTATTAACTGAGGAATAAGACAGGTCTCTTACTATTCTAAATACCTACTTTTTAAAAATTTTCCTTTATTTTTAATTTTGTGGGTACATAGCAGGTGTATGTATTTATGAGTTACATGAGATATTTTGATATAGACATGTAATGTGTAATCATCTCATCACCCTACACGGGGTGTTCATGACCTGAAATATTTATCCTTTGTATTATAAACAATACAATTATACTCTTTTAAACATTTTAAAATGTAAAATTAAGCTATGCTTGACTCCTTTACTTTTTTTTTTTTTTACTGCACCCTAATCCAATTCATCAGCAAGTCCTGTGAGTTTTACATTGTATTCAAAATCAAATTACTACTTCCAACTTCCTCTATTACTGCGTTATTGCACATGGCCTTCAAGATCCTCCTATAGGATTTAACTTACCTTGCATTCTTGTATTATTTTCTTTCTTATTACCTTAACAATTTCTCCTTGTTCTCCTGTTCTCCTTTACTTTTCTTTTTGTTTCTCAAACAAGGTAAGTTTCTGCCTAGAGCTTTTGCCTTATTTGTCATTCATTTAGATCTTACCGTGAACATTCTGCAACTACTTTTAGTAATTTAGATTTAAGTTTTCAATGAAACCTCACAGAGGTCTTCCATGAACATCCAAGTTTAGTCATTTTCAGATTAATTCACATTAAGAGACTATGTGTGATATTATTCATAACTTGCTTTAAATGTGTCATGTGAAAGTTTCCTACTACATATAGACCAATTATCTTGAGCTTTAATTATAAAGATGTCATTGTCCTTATCAAAAATTTACACATGGCTGAGTGCGGTGGCTCACGCCTGTAATCCCAGCACTTTGGGAGGCTGAGGCAGGTGGATCACGAGGTCAAGAGATCGAGACCATCCTGGTCAACATGGTGAAGCCCCGTCTCTACTAAAAAATACAAAAATTATCTGGGCATGGTGGCGCGTGCCTATAGTCCCAGCTACTCAGGAGGCTGAGGCAGGAGAGTTGCCTGAACCCAGGAGGCGGAGGTTTCGGTGAGCCGAGATTGCGCCATTGCACTCCAGCCTGGGTAACAAGAGCGAAACTCCGTCTCAAAAAAAAAAAAAAAAAAAAATTTACACTTTTGGAGTTAATTCTCCCTTTTTATCCAGAAGCACACAATTCAAAGGGAGCTACGAGAGCTACTGTAAATCTTTCAGTCAGCAGATTGAGAAATGATATTTTATTGGTAAAATTAGTGGCCTTTTAAATAGAACAATAAATGTTTAAGATGGGATTTTATTAATAAAGTTAAAGACATTAATGATGTGTGGCTGACTTAATTGTTTTTTATACACTCATGTTACATTCCTAGGCTATCAATATCCAGAAAGTCTGTAGAATGGACTCTTGAGTATGAGTCCATGGGTTGATCACTAATATTGTATCCAATATCTGAATCAAGCAGTTTTTTGTTTGATGCTGGTTCTAAGGGGATCACTTCTGTAATTGAACACTATCAAGTTTATAAAACTTAGAAAATGAGGTTCATGAACCATTTTATGTCTACTTTGATAATAAATATTTAACTAATAACTGTCAGTGTAATGGCTAATTAGTCTAAAATGTGCTAAAACTTGTGGATAGAAGAGGTAATCTTGCCCTTTTTAAACACTTTCTACTCTTAACTACTGAAGATAATCTAAGAGTTGGGCTTTACCCTGCTAGTCACTAGCTTTTGTCCTAAGCCCTCTATACAGTGGTTACGAGGAGAACAAATTATTAAAACCTCAAACTGACTTAAAATTAATCGATTCTTATTATTTCAGCTGTTTGTTCAGGAAATGTTCAGCTAGGCTTTGGGGGAAAAGTCTTTTAGATAGCCACTCCTTTTCCTGTTTATTTTCTTGAGATAACATGTGACTTTACTGTATGAGGAGAAAGTGATATGCATCCTTGCAACAACATTCACAAACAGCCTGTCTTTAATTAGCACATCCTCTAGGCTTTAGTCCCTTTTTTTTCCCCAGGGGCTTCTTGCCCTGTTCCAGTTGTAGCTCAGTTTTGCTGCAAGTGTAACTCAGAGCCTGCTTAGACCCTGGCTGACTGCGCTTCTTGCTGGCTGCAGACCCTCCAGTGATGGCCAATTTTTCCACCCAGATGGTGTCTTGGCATCCTCTCTACCTTCCAGGATTCTGACTTCTGCCTTGGAATCACCTCAGCCTAACACAGCAGGCCTAATGAAAGCGCATCTGCCATTTAACTCAACAATTAGAAAACAGGAGAAATAAGCCCTTGTAGAGAAAGTGAAACCAAAGAGTTCTGGCCTTTCTCTGTGTTGGGAGATGAGACAATGTGAGAGAGCAACTCTTTCCTGCATCCTAAAATGGAGACTTTAAGGCCTCAGCAGTCCATGCTTTAGAGATGTTCCCTTAATACTGAACGATTCTTTTGCTCTTTAAACAGAAGCACAGGGAGAGAACATGCCGACGAGCTTCTTTCAACTCATTCTCCTCTTCCTTCACGCTTTCCCTTCACATTATCATCTCCCAGATCAGGCCTCCTTCTTACCTAGTGAGACAGGGAGGATTTGGCCCACATGATCTTCTGATCTTGATAATGTTATACTCTTTCCTTACATGACAAAATGGACTTTGCCTACGCAATGAATGAGATTACTTATCTTACCTTAACATAAGGAGATTATTTTGCATTATCCAGTAGGACAACTGTAGTCATAAGACCCCTTAAAAGACAAAGAAGGCAGAATAAAGTCAGGAAGATAGAAGAAGTGGAAGTCAGAGAGATTAGAAGCATAAAATGGTCTCAATTCATCATTTTTGACTTTGGAGATGAGAAGTGGACACTGATGACAGTGGCTTCTAGAATCTGAGAATAATCTACTGCCAACAACCACCAGAGAAACAGGCATCTTACTTCTATAATCACATGGATTCAATTCTGTCAACAAACTGAATGATCCTGGAAACAGACTGAACAGAAAAGAAACAGATTGGAACAGAAGCATTGTTTCTAGGAGGAAGTGTGGTCTTACTGTTTGTTTGTTTTTTGTTTCTTTGAGACTGAGTCTTCCTCTGTCACCTAGTGTGGAGTGCAGTGGTGTGCCTTCTGGGTTCAAGTGATTCTCCTGTCTCAGCCTCCCAAGTAACTGAAATTACAGGCACCTGCCACCATGCCCAGCTAAATTTTTGTGTTTTTAAGAGAGACAGGGTTTCACCATGTTGGCCAAGCTGGTCTTGAACTCCTGACCTTAGTTGGTCTGCCAGCCTCACCCTCCCAAAGTGCTAAGATTACAGGCGTGAGCGACTGCACCTGGCCTGGCCACCACCTTTAGTTCAGCCTTCAGAGATCTTGAGCAGAGTGCCCAGCCAAGCCTGCCTGATCAACTGACCTACAGAAACTATGGTAGGATAATAATCTTTTAGGCTCCAGATTTTGTGCCAATTTATTATATCAGCAATATAAAATTAATAAAATTAGCTAAATGTTTATGATGTGCAGAGTTATAATTTCTACCTTACATGAAAAATTTACTATGTGAATATTTAAGCTTTGTTTTTGACCTTCTATGGATGAATATGGAAGAATTTGGAACTCTCTATAATGACAATATTCAAGCTTGCAGGGTTTTGACTTGGTTTAAGTTTTAGTACCTGTTTTCTCCTGCCCAGATGGGATAACTAAACTTCATGACCGCACAACAGAACTGAAACTCCACAATGAGAAATGGTTCATAAAAAGACATTAAAATGTGTTAGTTTAATAACTGGAAAAATAGATCAAGCAATTAAAAGCTTTTCTTTTACCAAAATTCATTTTATCCTTTGGTAGGAAATTCAGGCTTTATAAAATCCATAGATGGAAAAGACCCTTGGAGAGAACTTTCCTCTCTCTCTCAATCTGTCTCTCTCTCTCTCTCTCTCTCTCTCTCTCTCTCTCTCTCTATTTTTTATGCTGAATATCCTCCTAATGTGATTTATTTTTATAAAAATTTGTAGATTGCCATCAAGAGAAAACCTTCCTCTCATGTTAGCTTAGGGCTTTCATGGTACTAAAGTGGCTACATTGTCTGGGGTATACACCCTGGGGTTTGTTGTTGCTTAGCAGGAAAATTTGGGACACAAACACACATGAGGAGTTTAGGAGTGGAGGTTTAATAAGCAGAAGAGAAGAGAAAAAGAAACAACTCTGTTTATAGAGATAGAGGGGTCTCCAAGTGGAAAGGACCAGTGGGTGGCAGATGCATCTATTTTTTTTTCACAGTCTCACTCTCTCGCCCAGGCCAGAGATCAGTTGCATGATCATGGCTCACTGCAACCTCAGCCTCTCAGGCTCAAGTGATTCTTCTGCCTCAGCCTCCTGAATAGCTGGGACTACAGGCATTTGCCACCATGCCCACCTAATTTTTGTATGTTTAGTAGAGAGTGGGTTTCACCATGTTGGCCAGGCTGGTCTTGAACTCCTGACCTCAAGTGATCCACCTGCCTTGGCCTTCCAAAGTGCTGGGATTACAGGCATGAGGCTAATGTGCCAAATTTTATAGTCAGGTTTGAGGAGGTAGTGTCTGATTTACATAGGGCTCACAGATTGATTCAATCAGGTATGATGTTTACATAGTGTGTAATGAAGGCTGGTCACCTCACCCTAATCTTATTATGCAAATGGACTTTCCAGTTGATTTGGACCATCTTATCTGCTCCTTACAGTACATGTGGCTGACAAAGAGACAGGAAGGTGGAGCTGCCATCATTTTTTTTTTTTTTTTTGATACAGAGTTTTACTCTGTCACCCAGGCTGGAGTGCAGTGGTGAGATCTTGGCTCACTGCAACCTCTGCCTCTTGGGTTCAAGCAATTCTCCTGTCTCAGCCTCCTGAGTAGCTGGCATTATAGGTGAGCACCATAATGCCTGGCTAATTATTTGTATTTTTAGTAGAGACTGTGTTTCACCATGTTGGCCAGGCTGGTCTAAAACTCCTACTCTCAGGTGATCTGCCCACTTTGGCCTTCCAAAATGCTGGGATTACAAGTTTGAGCCACCATGTCTGGCTGGAGCTGTCATGTACATTTCTAGTCCCTAGTTTCTGCTGGCATTCACTAGTGCAAACTCCCAGCTTGCTTGTCTATGTCTGCAGCTCAACTTGCCAGGCTGTTCTTTGTTAGAAAATGATTTAGTGCTGCTTTCCATTAAAGAGAAAAGCCTGACCAAAGCCTTCTTTACCCTCACCATTTACCTAAGTAATTTCTTCTTAACTCCCGTAGTCCAGGTATCGACTACACTCATAACCTTATTAATCCCAATTAGCCCACCTCCTCATCCATGTGTGGATACTCTATTTTTGAAAATATAAACATATATAGTTGTTTTTCATTAAAATATCTGTTTTTCACACCAACTTAGAATCTCTCTCTCTCTCTGTCTTTTATCTATTGATCTATCTATAATATTTACAGATCCCTTACATCTTGTATCTTGGCTTGTTTGCAGTGGAAATATTTTAAACTGATTATCTGGGAAATTGTTTGTACAGTATTAAGATTTTGTAAAGAAAGGTAAGGAATGTGCTTATTTCCTTTATATACTATAGCTAAAATTTAGAATCAGTAATAAGGTGGAAACAAAGGAACAAAACAGAAAGCATAGATTTCTTGAAATGTCAAACACCACTGGGTGACTTTATGAATGTCTGTACCTATTACCTCAACTTAGGATCCCATTTTAACAAGTATTTGTAACAATCTTCTGCTGTGTCAAATGTTGTAACGAGAATTTTCCATATATTATAACATTGGATCCTCAGAATTATGCAGTCAATTAGGTATATTACGACTATATTGGAAAGTTAAAATTGTGGTTTATTGAAGAAAATTGACCAAAATTAATTCAACTAGGATGGAAACTCCTGGAATTAAGATCAGGTATTTGGAAATGTAATAGATAGGCATTTGCTTTTTCTGCTATATTTCAGCAGGATATCTCTCAAGCACTTCAACTTCTCTGGGTTTCCACTGCCTTCACTTGATTCAAGTTTATCACTCAGGTATCTATATTGATTCTATCCTAGTCCCCTACCATCGTTACCTTGACACAGTGGTTGATTCTGTGATTAGGTTAATGCTTCAGAATACTGATTTTATCTGTCATTTCAAAGATCAAATTTGTATAAAGATTTATGGACCCACAATCTTCATAACATCAGAATAAATACTATGACAAATAAAAGCACTAAGATGATGTCCCTTCCTTTAAAGAGTCTGTAGTTTATTTGAACAGGTGTTGAGATGTATCAACACAAAGTTAAAACAATACAGAGTAGTCTATTAGGGCCAATGTATGGGTATGAGGATTTATATTACAGAGAACTAATTTTGAGGGTTTGAAATGCTTGGAAAGGCTATAACTTGGCGTTGTTGAAAAGACTGTAGTGAAAATAATGTAGCTTAAGAGAGGATCTGAAATATTTAGATAGTTTGTGGGGGAGAATGAAGGATGTTTGGATGGTAACGAATTACACGGGTGAGAATAAACATGGAAGTTTGATCCTGTAATAGTCTCCTTGCAGGGTCAGTGATCCAGGAGTTCTCTGTGCTGCTACTCTGGGACCTACAGTTGCATGGATAATTTTGAACTAAATTAAAGAGAGTTTTGATGTTTGACTTCACAACTTAACACTTTGTGAAAGTTATGGAGAGCCACTGGAAATTTGTGGGTGATAAATCATCATAAAAATTAAAGATTTTGAAAAAAATAAATCTGATAAATTATTTTAGATGAGAACAAACATGAGAAGAGTTAAGAAGTTTTGAAAAATAAATGGAGGCTAAAAACTAAAGGAATAAAATTAAATAGGAACATTAAAAAAAAAAAACATATTCTCCTAGATGTCAGTTATACTTAGTAGTTCTTGGAAGCTTTCTTTTTCTTTTTTTTGAGATGGAGTTTCGCTCTTGTTAGGCTGGAGTGCAATGGCGCAATCTTGGCTCACAGCAACCTCCGCCTCCTGGGTTCAGGCAATTCTCCTGCCTCAGCTTCCTGAGTAGCTGAGATTACAGGCACACCCCACAATGCCCAGCTAATTTTTTTTTTTTTTTTTAATTTTTGGTAGAGACGGGGTTTCACCATGTTGACCAGGATGGTCTCGATCTCTTGACCTCGTGATTCACCCGCCTCAGCCTCCCAAAGTGCTGGGATTACAGGCGTGAGCCACTGCTCACGGCCTCTTGGAAGCTTAAGAATATCCTGTCCTCTTTTGCTGGCTCAATATTTAACAAATACCTGACATAGAACAATATTAGGATGAGAGGAAAACAACGAAGAGGTAGAGTGATCCCAGCATTTTATCTCAAACTACTGCCCTAGGTATCTGGATGGAAGGGAATACTGAGAGCAATTTAATTTGGTATCACTGCTTTTAGTACAAACATCTACATGAAATCAACACCTTGTGAAAATGTGTTGGCTGCTTTCAATTTACACTTGATTCTTTTTGCACATCTTACACTTCTTTCTGATTAGATTATAAATATGAATTACCTCTTTTGGTTACACATGCTGATTATATCAAGTAAATTAAACAATAGGAATGGATGAACATGTATAACCAAAAATATTTAAAATATCAAAAGAAACCTTAATGTAAAATTACTTTCTGGATGTAAATTTATCTAAATGCTCTGTTATTCTCATGTTGTATTATTAACCCAGGCAATAATCATTAATTCAATCACTCAACATGGCTTTCGATGGTGGGCGGGGGGAGAGGGACAGAGCAGTGAATAAAACAAATTTCCAGCCTATCTGAACATTTATGTAAATATTTGCATATATGATTTAGAGATTGTATTAATTCTCATGCAAAAATTGTACACACACATCAGAACATTATATACAAAAAGAATCTTCCTTTCATGGCTAGAAAGATCTGGGCTTTTTGTAAGAGTAGAATATATCATTGTCACTGTGCTTCCATTTTAGTTTGAAAATCTTTCTACTTCATTACAATTTACAAGGATATTCATCCCAGATCACCCTTTAGTTCTTCCTCATCCCATTTCTCTGTGTTTAGGTAGCCCTAGAGAAATGACAGGTGATATTTCTGGTTATCAGTTTTCCACTCACTTGTTTTGTAATTTTGAGCAAGTCACATAAGCTTATAAGCTTTCATTATCTAATTTGTGGGAAAAATTAATAATATAATGAGGAAACATTTATTTGAGACACCAGGAATATGTAAAACCACCTGGAGTAGTGTCGGGAGCCTCAATTTTGCTTGAATATTTTTACAAAAATTATGTCTGATAATGAATAAGAAAAAGAAACTTTGTATGTGAAAACAAGCAAACAAACAAACAAACAAACCCCCCCCCCGACATTTAATGGAATAGTTTAATGTAGAATTAAACTTGAAAGAAGCTAAAATAAAAGAATTTTTAAAAAATTTCATTTTGGAGCTAACATTTCTAGGAGTGACAGAGCCTCTCACACTCATGTATTTGATGAGAAATAAATGTATGCTTTCCTGTTTCTGTCAGTGCTCATGTAAAAGAAACCTCTCAGAAGCTGAGAGGCACCAACAGATCAACTAGAGTAGTGCTGTGCAATTATACTTATTATAAATACCATCAATATTCATACTACAAAAGAAGTGTCATATATTTCTTTAATTGAAGAAAGTATATTTGCCATATGTTTCCAATAGTGTAAAATACACCAGCTGGCACATCTTGGACATTCAGCATATGTTTTTGTGATTGATTTCTACTCTATACATCCAAGAAATGCATATGAATATTCTCGAATGTGTTGCCTGCTAAGATGTATTATAAATGCTTGAAAGACATTGTTTCCTCTTTGCCTTCCACGCCCAAACCAAAATAGTCTAGATTTTCCTTGCTTTGAATTAGCAGCCAAAATGACTTCACTCTGTAAAAACTTGAGAGTAAGCTCAGCCAAAAATTCAGATACGTTTACATCCATACCCATACCCAGAACAAAGAGCTTAGAAAAGCTTCACTTGGCCTATTTGTGTCACTCTTATGTAGAAGGAATTGTTGCTACAGGAAGTCAAAAAAATCATCTAACAGGTATGCTTATTCATCAACTTGAATAACTTTTTGAGGGGAAAAAATGCGTGTTTCTGTTGCAGTGAATAAATTTAGAAATATTTATCTCAGGTCTCCTTTTATTTTGAATTGTGTAAAAGACAGATAAAAAATTAGTTTGCCAAATAAGGGAGATGAATTTCTTTTTTCTAGATGTTTCTTTATTTGTTCCATCAAAGTATTGCATGGTAGCTGCAATTGATTGACATTCCCTTCCAGTAAGGGTGATGACTCATAAAGAGAGTGAAAAAGAAACGAGTTTTGCTTCAGTGGTCTTTCGAGTGTACTGTGTAGAATTTAGGAGCATAAAATGAAGGGTGAGCTGTATTGAGAGTGTGGCATGGTTATATTTGTCAGAGGCTCAATGTCACATCTTTACCCTGGATCTAAATACAACTATGAGTTTACTTCCTCTGATTGTGTAGCACCCCCCACAAAGCTTAGAAGCTTAGAACCATTTTGTAAACTTTTCCAGGCAACTAAAAAAAGCACAGATGGGGGTAAATTTGAATTGTTATAAAAAACGCCCTCACAAAAACGCCCCAAGAGGGTAGTTGGGGGTTGAGAATTGGCACAGAATACCACCTGAAAATGAAAATGTTCCTGTGTGTTAGGTCTTAATCAATTGGTATTTCCTTCTTGTGAATGGCTAATATTTAAACATCAGTCTCTAGCAGAACTGAGAGTCTATAGAAAATAATTCTCTTAAAATACATGGCAAATCTAAAAACATTCCAAACTGCTAAAGCACAAAGGACTGTCCTTTTCGGTAGGGCATGCACTTTTCCTTCTTTTTCTTTCTCCTTTTTTTTTTTTTTTTTTTTTGCCACTGATCCTCCCTATATTTCCTTCAGGATAAAAGGCATCCTCACGTGAGATCTTCTCACTTCAGCCTAGTGCTGTTACATGCTGCTGGGAATCCCCCAAATTCAAGTTTAAGGGTGACCCCGCACCCTCCCTTGCTTGGATTCTTGTGATGTGGCATAACCACCATACCCATCCTGGCAACACTGTTTGCCTTGCCCCCCTCACTGCCCCCCTCTGCCTGTTCCTCCTGCTTCCCTCCGCTCCACAAACTCCTGGAGATGATGTCCATTACCAGGGCTCCCTGCAGCTGGAAGCTGACACCCAGGCTTTCCCAGGTCACCTCTCAGCTAACTAGCTTAGTCTCCCAGCTGAGGCACCTCCAATCAGTGTCTTGAGGGGGTGAGAAACCACCAAAAGCAGGCTGCTGGATCACTCTGCAAGGTTCACAGAACAACCTGTGTTCTCAGAGCATCACTTCAGTGGTCATATTTTTATCTTCTTAAATTGATATGCAGTATTTTCCATATTTATGGGGGATATGTGATATTTTGTTCCATGCATAGTATGTGCAGTTATTAAGTCAGGGCATTGTGACATCATCCCCTTGAGTATTTTTCATTTCCATGTGTAAATGATTGGAAAAAATTAAAGTCCTCTCTTTTAGCTACTTTGAAATATACAATACATTGTTGTTGACTAGTCACCATACCCTGCTGTTTAATATTAGATCTTATCCCTTCTAACTGTATGTTTGTACCCATTGACCAACCTCTTTTCATTCAACTCTCCCACCCATATACCTTCTCCAGTTTCTTCTATCTATTATTCTACTCTCCCTTCATGAGATCAACTATTTAAGCTTCGTCATGAGTGACAACATGCAGTATTTGTATTTCTGTACCTGGTTTATTTCACTTAACCTAATGACCTCCAGTTCCAGCCATATTGTTGCAAATGACATTATTTCATTTTCTTATGACCGAATGGATTCCATCCTGCATTCATACTACATATTCTTTATCCATTCATCTCTTGATGGACACTTAAGTTGATTCCATATTCCACATCTTTGCTATTGAGAATAGTGCTGCAATAAATGTATGAGTGCCACTATCTCTTTGATAAACTGATTTCTTTTCTTTTGAATAAATACCCTATAGGGGATTCCTGGATTGTAGAGTAGTTCTATTTTTAGTTTCTTTTTTTTTTTTTTTTTCTGAGAGATCTCCATACTGTCTTCCACTGTGGCTTTACTAATTTATATTCCCACCAACCAAGTATAAGAGTTCCCTTTTCTCTACATCCTCACCAGCATTGGCTATTTTTTGTATTTTTGATATAAGCCATTTTTTATTTGATGATATTATATCTCATTGTGGTTTTGATTTATATTTCCTTGTTGATTGGTGATGGTGAACAATTTTTTTAGTATATTTGTTGAAAATCTGTATGTCTTCCTTTGTAAAATGACCATGTCTTTTGCCCACTTTTTAATGGAATTATTTGTATTTTTTACTATTGAGTTGTTTGAATTTCTTATTTATTCTGGTTACTAGTCCCTTGTTGGATAAATAGCTGCAAATAGTTTTTTACTTCGTTGATTGTTTCTTTTGCTGTGCAGAAGCTTTTTCTTTTAATACAGTCCTATTTGTCTATTTCTGCTTTTATTGACTGAGCTTTCGAAATCTTAGCCATAAAATGTTCACTTAGACCAATATCTTGAAATCTTGAAATGTTTTCTGGTTTTTTTTTCTAGTATTTTTATAGTTTCTGGTCTTATGTTTAGGTTTTTTAATACATTTTCAATTGATCTATGTACATAAAGAGAAATAGGGATCAAGTTTCATTCTTTTGCAAGTGGATATCCAATTTTCCCAGTACCATTTATTGAAGATAGTGTCCTTTCCCCAGTGTGTATTCTTGATGCATTTATTGAAAATCAGTTGACTGAAATTAGGTGAATTTTATTATTTCTCTATTCTGTTCCATTGGTCTATGTATTTGGTTTTATACAAACATCATGCTGTGACTGCAATTATAACCTTGTAGTGTATTTTGAAAGTCAAGTAGTATGATGCCATCTGCTTTGCTGTCTTTGCTCAGCATTGCTTTGGCTATTCAGGTTTCCTGTTTTATACAAACTTAGGATGGTTTTCTCTACCCCTGTGAAAAAATGATATTTTTATAGGGCTCGCATTGAATCTGTAGATTACACTTGGCATAATGTTCATTTTAACAGTATTAATTCTTCTGATCTATGAGCATGGGATGTTTCCTCGTTTGTTTGTGTCCTCTTTAGTTTCTTTGATAGGTTTTTTGTAGCTTTTCTTATACATGTGTTTCAGGTCCTTGGTTAAATTTATTCCTAGGTATTTGTTTTGTAGCTATTATAAATGATTGACTTCTTGATTACTTTCTTAAGTAGTTAGTTCATTATTGGTGCATACAAACCGCTAGTTTATTATTGATATACACAAACACTACTCATGTTGGCATCTCGATTTTATATCCTTCAACTTTACTAATTTTATTTAGCAGATCTAAAAGTTTTTGGTGAAATCTTTAGCTTTTTCTAGATATAAGATTATATTATCTGAAAAAAGGGACAATTTGAGGTTTTTTTTTTTTTCAATTTGGATGGCTTTTATTTATTTTTCTTGAGCTTGGTTGCTCTGTCTGGGACTTACAGTGCTATGTCAAATAGGAATGGTGAAGGTACATATGACTGTCTTGTTCCAGTTATTAGAGGAGAGACTTTCAATTTTTCCCCATTCAGTATGATGAGATATGTTCCTTCTGTGTCTAGTTTATTAAAAGTTTTATTAATAAAAGGATGTTAAATTTCATCAAATACTCTTTCTGCATCTACTGAGATGTTCATATGATTTTTGTGCTGTATTCTATTTATGTCGTATATCATGCTTATTGATTTGCATATCATTGTATGTCAGAGATAAATTTCAATTGAGTATGTCGTGTTATCTTTTTTTGATGTGCTGTTGGGCTTGTTTTGCTGGTAATCTTTTGAGAATTTTTGCAACTGTGTTCATAAGGGAGGTTGGCCTGTAGTTTTCTTTCCTAAGAAATTTTATCTTCGTCTGGTTTTAGTATTAGTGTATTCTGGCTTCATAGAAAGAGTTCCCTCCTCTTCAGTTATTTGAAACAGAGGAGAAATGGTGTTATTTCTTCTTTAATCTTTTGGTAGAAGTAAGAAGTGAAAACATCTGGTCCTTGACTTTTGTTTGTTGGGAGATTTTTTATTGCCAATCCAATCTCATTACTCATTATTGTTCATGCAGGTTTTCTATTTCTTTGTGATTCAGTCTTGTTATATTGCCTATGTCCTGGAATTTATCAATTTTCTCTAGGTTTTTCAGTTTCTTAGTGTAAAGTTGTTCATAATAATCTGTGATGACCTTATAAATTTTTGTGTTGTCAGTTATAATGTCTCCTTTTTATTTCTATTTTTGTTTATTTGATGCTTTTCTCCTCTTTTTTCTTGATTGGTATAGTAAGTAGTTTATTGATTTTGTTTATCTTTTCAAGAAACTAACTTTTGCTTTACTGACCTTGTTATAATCCATTTCATTTGGTTGTGCTCTTCCTATTATTTATTTTACTAATTCTGGGTTTGATTTCTTTTCCTTTTTCAGTTTGCTGAGGTATATCATTAGATTGTTTACTTGAAATCTTTCTACTTTTTTGACATAGGCACTGATGGCTATAAACTCACCTCTTCTTACTGCGTTTGCTGTATCCCATGGGTTTTGGTTGTTGTGTTTCTGTTTTCAGTTGCTTCAATAAGTTTCCAATTTTCTTATTAATTTCTTCCTTAATCCAGTAGTCATTCAGGAGCTTGTTGTTTAATTTTCATGTTTTTGTCCAGTTTCCAGGGTTCCTCTTGTTATTGGTTTCCAGATTTATTCCATTGCAGTCTGAAAATATGCCTGATATGATTTCAACTTTAAAACTTTTGTTGAGACTTGTTTGTGTTCTAACATATGTTCTATCCTGAAGAATGTTCCATGTGCTTATGAGAAAATTGTGTATTCTGTATATATACATATGTGTGCTCCAGTGTTGGTAGCATGTATATTTAGAATTGCCTTGCTAAATACAGTGACATTCTTTGTCTATTTTTACTGTTTTGACTTAAAGTTCATTTTATCTGTTATAGGTATAGCTACTTCTGCTTGCTTTTCATTTTTGTTTGCATAGAATATCTTTTTCCATTCTTTTACATTCAGTCTTACTTACTTAGGTGAGGTGAGTTTTTTTGTAAGCAGCATATAGTTGGGTCATGTTATTGTTATTATTATTATTTATATCCATTCTTCCAGTCTTTATCTTTTAAGTGAAAAATGTATAATATATTTACATTCTAAGTTACTGTTTATATGTTAGGGCTTATTTCGTGATTTTTGTTAATGTCTAGTTATTTTGTATTTTTTTGTGCCTTTTTAACTTTTTGATGACTTTGGTTTAGTGGCTTTCCCTCATGGTAATATTTGAGCCTTTTGTCATCCTTGTTTTGTGAAGGTTTTCTATTTCTTTGTGATTTAATCTTGGTACATTGCATATGTCCAGGAATTTATCAATTTTCTCTAGGTTTTCCAGTTTCTGAACGTATAGTTTTTCATAATAACCTGTGATGACCTTTTTGTATTTTTGTGGTGTCAGTTATAATGTATCCTTTTCATTTCTGATTTTGTTGATTTGACTCTTTAATACCAATGTTTTTTGTATTTTTCATGTGTTTTTCTGTGATGCTATATATTGTTCTCTCACTTCAACTTTTGAACTCTATTATGCATTTTTAATAGGGCTGGTATAGTGATGATGTATTCCCTCAGGTTTTGATTGTCTGGGAAAGACTTTCTCTTTGTTTATGAAGGGTAACCTTACTGGTATAGTATTCTTAGCTGTCAGGTTTTTTTTTTTATTATTTCATCAGTTTAATGATATTAACCCATTTTTCTACTGGCTGGTAATGTTTCTGAGGGAAAATCCATTGTTAGTCTGATGAAGGTTCTTTTATAAGTGGCTACATGCTTTGCTCTTTCTGTTTTTAAATTTGCTATTTGTCTTTTAAATTTTGACTGTCAGGTATTATAGAAAAGAACTCCTTGAACTTTACCTACATGGAAATCTCTGAGTTTCCTGTATTTGTATATCAAATATTTTACTATGCTTGGGAAATTTACATATATTATTTCATTAGGATTTTCTTTCTTTCTTATTTCATAATCATTTTGTTTACTCTTCGTCTTCTGGAACACCAGATATTTGAATATTTGATCACTTTACTGTGCCCCATACATCATGGAAGTTTTGCTCATTCTTAAAAAAATGAATTCTTAATTTTTGTTGGATTGAGTTATTTCAAAAAATCAATTTTCAAGTTCTGATATTCCTTTTTCCCTGCTGAATTTAGTCTATTGAAAATTTTGAATGTATTTTGTATTCGACTCAACAAATTCTTCAGCTCCAGAATTTTTTTTTTTATTATCTCTCTCTCTTTGGTGAATTTCTTGTATATATATATATATATATATCAACTTTTTTTTTGCTTTTGTTTGCAGTATTCTCTTGTATCTCACAGAGCTTCTTTCATATCAGTATTTTGAATTACTCTTCCAAGATGTTGCAAATTTCTTTCTGATTGGAATCTGTTCCTGGAGAATTATTGTATTCTTTTGGAGATGTTATATTTTCTTGCCTTTTCATGTTTCTTGTGTTCTTACAATGATATCTGCATATTGGGTTTAACAGTTGCTTCTTTCTATTTTTTGAATTTGTTTTCATGAAGGAAGACTTTTTTTAATAATGTATCTATGATGTTGGTTGGGACAGGCACTTTTCCTTTGATTTTCAGTGTGTACCATATTATGGTCTCCATATTATTTCTTCTGCTGTAAAAAAGCTAGTGGTATCTGCGATTTCCTCAGTGGCTTAGGTATGGATGTTATTAAAGGCCATGGGGAAGTTTTCCTGGAGGTTGGGATGCCAGGTGAATCAGTCTTTGGTCATCAGTTGTGAAAGTAATGGGCTGAGTGTGCCTATCCTTGAACCCTGAAGTACACTAACTAGCGCTGGTGTTAGTGGTTCAGGAAGAATGAGTCTTGGGCCTCCAAGTGGCTTTCTCAGATGCAGGAAATGACAGCAGTGAGTCAGTGGGGGCACAGTATCTTGAGACTCTGGGCAGGAGACATGGTGTAGGTGACGGTAGCAGCAGTAGCCAAACAGCCCTCTGGTCCCAAGTGGTCTGTGTCGGTGTTGGCAGTGTTTTGACAGGCTAAGTGAGCCAGTTCCCAGGCCAACAGATGACACATGTGAGAGAGTGTCAGCTATGGTGATAGCAACAGGTTGGGTGGGCCCAACCTCAGGCTTCTGGGAGAAGTGCTCAGGTTCCAATGGTGGTGAACTGGGCTGGGCATCTTCATACCCCAAAGGGCATGCTCAGGTTTTGGGTAGGGGTATGGGGGACAGAATGTGGCTGGGCAGACTCCCTCCCCACACCCCCAGCCCTGTGGTGTGTGCTGTGCTGGCTGTAGTAGGAAAAGAGTGGGATGTTGTCCAATCTCCCAGCAGAATGCTCAGATGGGGGGCATTAGCATCTACACTGTAGCCCTGCCACTGGAGAGGGTGAAATTGATTTGAGTGGCAGCAGTCTTAGGCAGGAAGCTGAGGGTTCACATTTTACTCATGCTTTGGCTCTGGTTGCGAGAGCCCTCAAGAGCAGCAGCTGTGGGTAGTAAAGTTTGCCCTCAGAGTGTACATCAAAATGCAGTTGTCTCTCTGCTGCCGGGATAGTGCCACTTCTAGTAGATTGTTCTTCAGTCCCAGGAGCAGCAGCAGCAGCAGTCAGCATTCAACAGCAGTAGTGGCTATAGGTGAGGCAGCTGTTCGTTATGGCCACACCTCTGCTGGGGTCGTGCAGGGTTGCTATCCATGGTTTTTACTGTCGTTCTGGTGTCAGATGCTGGTGTCAGCAGAAATGGCTGCAGGTGGGAAATGTCAATGGGGTTCTAAGGGTGTTAAAATGCAGGGAGTGTTGGTCTCTTAATGCAGAATGCAGTCTGGTGGGTGCTTTGCCCTTAAGATGGCACTGTACTGTACCTGCATAGAACTCAGGGGGGTGTGGGACCCAATGTGAGCTTCCTCTCTGGGGCAATGCCTTTGTACTGTCTCCAGGCAGCTCCCTATGTTAGTGTCAGCACATGCAAGGGTCAAGGGGCTCTACCATGATTAGGACTGCAGAAGTCTATAATGGGAATGTGGACCATGGAGGGTCTCTCACTTACCCTTTCCTCACAGTGTGGAGCATCTTCGAGTTCACAACCAATCCCAGCTGAGCAGGCTGCCTTGCTTTCTTCTCCTTCCTTGACTTCGGTGTTTTGTCACTTCTCTGTTGAATTCCAGTGTTATATCTTAGATGATCTATTTGAAGTGTGATTAATGGCTCACTATTATGGTTCTTTGTGGAAGAGGAAGTCTCAGATGTGTTTATTCAGCCATGTTGAAGTGCCTCTATTTCTATCTTTACATTTCCTCTTCCTCATTTCTTCTGATTATGAACATAATGTTTATATTCCTCTGGTTATTCTAAGTCTCTGTGTTCAAGCTCTTTCTGAAAAGAATATCTGTAAAATTGCAGCGGCCATTATTAAAAATAGTTTAAAAATCAATGGGCTTTAAATGAAAAGATATTGCTTTGTTGTGTAAAGTTTTAATTCCCCAGCCATCTGTCATACTCATTATTTTCAGTGTGACTATAGCTGCATCATTTTTCTCAGCCCCTGGCATTAATTTAGAAGTATTTAAAACCAATGGAAATAAACTTTATTCTTCTTTTGGAATTATGGGACTGCAATTTGATATCACATCTATTTGATGACCATTTTATACTGACCCTCCTATACCTGCTGTATACCGCTGTTTGGATCTCACACAAATACTTAAAAATCAAAAAACATTTTCTTTTCCTCCTTTTTCCTTGATACTCTTAAACATTTTGTGTTATCTTTATGCCCAATCTCAGAGAATAGTAACACTTCAAAGTACCCCAGGAAATCTGGGGGACCTCCTAATGTCTTCCGTCATTGCTAATATCCACCCATCTACAGTTGGCATTCCATTGTGTTGATCATATAATGTTCAGCAGCCAAAGACAATCAAGAATACAGCTATAGTCAAACAAAATTGGCTCAGTTACTCATTGCAACAAGAGAGGACACTCACCATGGGACCACTGAACTGTCTCTGTAAAAGAGTAGTAGAATAGGCTTGTTATAGGGTTTGGGCTTGTGTTAGGTGATTTGAAGAAAGCCTCAAGGAAGGAAGTATCTATTCCAGATTGTGTGCTGTCAGAAAACAAAGGTAATATGTTGACATAGTATTTTAACAATCTGCCTAGGTAGAGGGAAGAAGAAAAGAGGGCTAAGTCTGTAATTGTTAAAAACAGAAGCAAAAATAAAAAACCAACAAGAAAATGTGCCACTCATTTGGCTTAATCGGAAAAGTAATGTTTTGTCCTCTTTGTGGTTTTAACACTCTCATTAGTTTTGTTTGTGCTCAGATAAGCTTGTGAGGGTGTCTCATTTTGATCTCACTCAATCACTGTTCAAGCCCAGTATTCTGTGAGACAATGCTCTAGCTGTCTATGCCAGATCCCATTGTTTAGTCCTCACTGACTCTGGTCAGCAATGTATCCTGGCATTTTTCCCTCACAGACATTTTATTCCTCCAGATGTATAAGGTTGCTTGAATGCCTGGTGCTTTATGTCTACCTGTCTTTATAAGATGGTCCCTTCTCACAATATATTTACTGTATTAGTTAGGGTTCTCCAGAGTGACAGATTAACAGGATAGATGTATATTTGAAAGGGAGTTTGTTAAGGATAATTGACACACATGATCACAAGGTGGAGTTCCACGACAGACTGTATACAAGCTGAGAAGGAAGGAAACTGGTAGTGGCTCAGTTTGAGTCCAAAAGTCTCAAAAGTAGGAAAGCTGAACAATGAAGCCTTCGGTCTGAGGCTGAAGGCCTGAGAGCCTCTGGCAATTCACTGGTGTTAGTCCAAGATTCCAAAGGCTGAAGAAAATGGAGTCTCATGTCCAAAGCCAGAAAGTATCCAGCATGAGAGAAGAATGAAAGCCAGAAGACTCAGCAAGCCAGCTTATCCCACCTTCTTCCGCCTGTTTTGTTTTAGCTGCACTAGCAGTTGATTGGAAGGTGCCCACCCACATTGAGGGTGGGTCTTTCTCTCCTAGTCCACTGACTCAAATGTTAATCTCCTCTGGCAACACCCTCACAGACACACCCAGAAACAATACTTTACTAGCTATGTAGGCATCTTTCAATTCAGTCAAGTTGACACCTAATGTTAATGATCACATACACCTTCTGTATTTTTAGTTCTTTTAACTCTATTTTATATTTATAATCTTAACTTAGGACATCTATCTAAAAATCATCTTCTAATTCAGCCTCATTTTAAATGACATCCACTCCCATCCCCGCATAGCATCTGTGCGGGCATAAGCTCTATGAGGTTATGGGCTATATTTATTACAGTTACCACTGTATCCTCAGCACTTTGAACAAACAGTGAACTATCAGAACACACTTGAAAAAAACAAGCAAATCATCATTTATTGTGTAGTTGCCTCTGAGTGAATTAAGAGGTTAAAAAAATGAGGCAGAAATGAATAATGATAGCCTTGCTTTCAGGTAGCTTATATCAACTGGGAAATATTGTATTCAATATTAGTTAGGTAAATTTAATCCAGTTAGGTAATTAATCCAATTAGATGAGTGTCAGAATTGCAGATACTTTCTTGTTGGGGATTGCTAAAAGAGAAGATTAAGAAGGAGATCATATGAGGCTATGTGGCCACAGTGAATCCTTGATTACACATACAACATGACTTTCTTTTGGTTTTTCAAATTCTAGTGCTGTAAAAACAATAGTTTCATTTATAGCAGGGAAATGTTGAGCTTTATTTTACTTCTGCAAAAATAAAATTTTTGTTCAAACATGTGATTGAACATCACTGGCATTTGCTCCTTAGTGGGCAAGAAAATTGCCATTGTGGGGAATTGCTTATACTAAATTCAGGGCTACATGGAGAGAATCATTTGCTTTACAATTTAAGGCATAGGAATCCTTGCTCTCTGTAGGTTCTAGCACACTTAGAGAGGGAATGAATAGCTGTGAATATGCATCTGAATGAGATAGAGGCTCCTTGAGAGAACAACACTGTGGGTAAGCTAGATAGCTTCTCTCCTGTGCTGCCATTGTAGTTAGGTTTTTCCCTCCAACGAGCAGTCATAAAATCTGACAAATACAAAGGTAAATGTCAGTTTCTAATTATTAACACTGGTGGCCAGTCTTAGCTGTTCTTTTCCTCAGGTTACGTATGGTAAATTTAGTGTCTTTGGCTAAGGATTTTAGAAGTCAAAGAGATTTGCAAATAGTACTCTTTGTATAAATATTTAAAGGTAGGTTGCTGTTACGATCACATTTTAGTTCATTTGCTACTTAGAATATCAATGTGAAATAGTCAAAACAAATATTGTTATTTCCAGTTGACAGACAAGAAAACACATAACAAATCTGTCCAGTACCTGTAGAAAACATCACTAGTAGATCATAGAGCTTCTTCCTTCAATGTGATACAATCCTGCCTAATCATTCTCAACAAAGTGCTCCAGGAAGCTATGCAGATGTTGTCATGAAGGATGGATCTATTTGCTCAAGAATCCATAAGTAGGGCTATGACTGCTGAATCCACCAAAGTCAATAGTTCTAAAATACCGGGACAAATTTAAAAGTAACCAAGTATCCACTATTCTTGGGCTTCATTCCACTTGGAGCAGTATTTTCTGATTTGGACTAAATTTTGCCTTATTAAATGTTCCATTACATTTGTTCTTTCTGTAAAGTTCTTAATAAAAAGAGGCTAAAAGAAAGAGATGGTGGAAGGGTGAAAGAGAGAGAGCTGAGAGAGAAATATCTATATCTGGCTTTCGAAGATACTACGTGAGATACTTTGCATTTCATCAAATACATATTAACTGTGAAAAATACCTTTAATGAAAGTATGCGGGTGTTTAGATAGTTTTATCTTAAAGTGGTTGCATTTGTTTAATTGAGATTTTAAAGAACATTTTAATCTTTATTTCTGTTTTTGTTGTTATTTAAGAAATGGAGTCTTGCTCGCAATGGCTATTTATAAGCACAATCATTGCACACTAAAGGCTAACCTTATGGGCTAAAGTAATTTCCCTGCTTCAGCCTCCTGTGTAGCTGAGACTATAAGCAGGCACCACAGTGCCCAGCTTAAGAACATTTCTTAAGCAAGGAGTGTTACCAAAGATGTTACCAAAGTTGTTAAACTTATTGGTCCTTGGCCATACACTGAGTATTGACTATAGAGGGAAAACAGCGGTGCATGTATTTTTACTACCAGATCATCTCTATATTTGTATTTAAAGAACATATACCCTGATATTTCTTGCCTCAGATGAGACTTTGGACTTGGACTTCTGATTTAATGTTGGAATGAGTTAAGACTTTGGGGCACTGTTGGGAAGCCATGATTGGTTTAAATGTGAAAAGGACATAAGATTTGGGAGGGGCCAAGAGTGGAATGATATGGTTTGGCTCTCTGTCCCTTCCCAAATTTCATCTGGAATTGTAATCCTCACATTTCCAGAGAGAGACCTGGTGGGAGGTGATTGTATTATGGGGAAGGTTTCTCCCATGCTGTTCTTGTGATAGCAAGTGATCTGGTGGCTTAAAAGTGCATGGGTTTCTTCGATGTTTTTCTCCTGATGCCATGTAAGATGTGCCTTGCTTCTCCTTCATCTCCTGCTATGAATGTAAGTTTCCTGAGGCCTCCCCAGCCATGTGGAACTGTGAGTCAATTAAACTTATTTTCTTTATAAATTACTGGGTCTCAGGTAGTTCCTTATAACAATGTGAAAACAGACTAATATATGCACAATAAAGAATATTAATTGAATACATAAGTAGGTCTATACCAATGTATAAACTACAGAGACAATATTTAATATGCAGAGTTAAAAATTACAATAATTTTAATTATTTTTGTTTGTTGTAACAAATAGATATATATGACTTATAATGTTATAAGTCCATTATTTTTGCTTATTCTTCAGAAATGTAGATGTTGGTAATGTCCACTATACTCCCATATGCTTGTCATGGGCTCGGGTATAATGATGAGCACATTTTTTGTGCCTGAACATCATTAATTTTGTTTCATATAGCAAGAAAATCTATACGGTATCTATTCATCCTATTAAGCACTGTTAGCTTTAATCCAACTAAATTCCTCTCAGTATTATAAAAAAACCCTCATGTTCTACAAACAACACATTTAGAAATATTTACAGATTATAATTGCAGCAGTGCTCATCCCTGATATATCTTTCCAGGAAAGCTGAAAAATTTAGTAACTTAAAGTATAGCTGAGTAAACATGCTTTTATGATCTTTCTGGATTTAATTATCCAGGTGTTTGGACTTGTCCTAAATGCCACATAAACAAAATTTCAATTTTTAAAAGCTATCAGCTGGAAGGAATATTACAAATTAGTTATGCCTAGGAAGGTAGAGCAATAAAATCTAGGGCAATGCTTGTCAAATGGAAGATAATAGATCCAAGGACCACAGATTTCCCTTTATAAGTATTTGTTTTTAATTTACCTTTTCTACTTCAATGATTATTTACAAATGTTATAATCATATTTTGGATCCTCTTGATGACTATGTTATAACCTAATACTCCCACTCAGTTTTAGTGCCATTTTAGGATTTTCATTTGTGATTTTTATTATCCTGGCATCAACCTAGAGTGATAGTATATTTTGTTAGCTTGTATTTGTCTGCCATTATGTTTGCATATCCTAATGATAAAATGACAAAATATATCCAACTCCTCCAGTGCAAATGTTCAGAATTATTTACCAGTTATAAAGACATAGTATATATTTTTCTGTGGTAATTTGAAATTGCAATATCTTTTCACTGAATGACTTTAAGTCATTTCATACATTGCAATTTTGATTTGGCAGCATTAAGCGTATTTATATGATAGAGTTGGGAGCATATTCAGCAAAGAGTTGGTAATGAACTTTCAGGGCCCTTGGAAGGAATTGGGTACATACTGTCAATATAGTTCTAAAAATTTACAACTATAAGGCATTTTAAAATCTTTCTTAACATAACTTTTTCTTCCAAATGCCACTTCTTTCCTATAATACCTCATTTCTCATCAGGTAACAAGTTGAGTGACAGTGGGGCTTGCTGGGGCATAGATGTGGTTTATGAGTATGCTAGGACTGCCATAAGAAAGACCACAGACTAGGTAGCTTAAATAACAAAAATTTATTTTGTCATAGTTTTTGAGCCTAGAAGTCCAAAATCAAGGTGTCAACAGGTTTGGTTTCTTCTGAGGGCTTTCTCCTTAGCTTGCAAATGGTTGCCTCCTCACTGTGCACTCACATGGTCCTTGTTCTCTGTGGGAGCTTTTCTGAGATCTCTCACTCTGTTTTCCAATCTCCTTTTCTTTAAATAAGGACATTAATCATATTAAATTAGGGCCCACACTAAGTACTCATTTTAAGAGGAATTTCTGTGTTTATGATATTTGTCAGCAGTTTTTACATTCTAAATTGTTGTAACTTATTTTCACTAATAGCTATTACTTTATACCAAATTTTGTATCAACAGTTCTATTTTTAAAATGTTAATGTTTATTTTGATAAATGTGTAGGTTTGCTATATAGGCATATTGTACCAGGTAGTGAGCATAGCACCAAACATGTACTTTTTAAACCCATGTTCCCATTCCTCCCTGCCATTTCTAGTAGTTCCTAGTGTCTATTGTTCCTATGTTTATATCCATGTGAGCTCAATGTTTAGTCCCACTTATAAGTGAGAGCATGTGGTATATTGCTTTCTGTTCCTGCATTAATTCACTTAGGAGTATTGGCTCCAGTTCATCCATGTTGCTTCAAGGATAAAATTTTATTCTTTCTTATGGCTGCATAGTATTATGTGGCATATATGTACCACATATTCTTCATTCAATCCACCACTCATGGACACCTAGGTTGATTCTATGTCTTTGCTACTATGAATAGCATGGTAAAACATATAGGTACATACGTCTTTTGGCATAGTCATCTTTCCTTTGGATATGTACACAGTAATGGAGTTGTTTAAGTTATTTGAGAGATCTCCAAACTGCTTTCCATACTGGCTGAACTAGTTTACATTCCCTCCAACAGTATATAAATGTTCCATAAACATTCCCTTTTCTCTACAGCCTTGCCAGCATCTGCTGTTTTTTCTATTTTTTATTTTTTAGTAATAGCCATTCTGATTAGTGTGAGATGGTATCTCATTGTGTTTTTGTGTTTGTTTTTGGTTTGTTTATTTATTATTATTATTTATTGAGATAGGGTCTCACTCTGTTGCCCAGCCTGGAGTGCAATGGTGTGTGTGCAACCTTCACCACTTGGGCTCAAGTCATTCTCACACCTCAGCCTCCCAAGTAACTGGGACTAAAGGTGTGTGCCACCATGCCCAGCTAATACTGGATTTTTATAGAGACAGGATTTCACCATGTTTCCCAAGCTGGTCTCAAACTCCTAAGCTCAAATGATCTGTCTGTTTCATCTTCTCAAAGTGCTGGGATTACAGGCACAAGCCACCATGCCTGGCCTCACTGTGGTTTTGGTTTTCATTTCTCTAATTATTAGTGATAATGAGCATTTTTTCATGTTTTTTTTTTTTTTTTTTTTTTTTTTTTTTTGGCCAGTGTATGACTTATTTTGAGAAGTGCATGTTCCTTTTCTTTCCCAATATTTTTTTAAAGGGGGTTACTTGTTTTTTGCTTGTTGATTTAAGTTCCTTATAGATTCTGGATATTAGGCCTTTGTCAGATGCATAGTTTGTTAATATCTTCTCCTATTCTGTAAGTTGTCTGTTTATCCTATTGATAGTTACTTTTGTTGTTTAGAAGCTTTTTGGTTTAATTATGTCTTACTTAACAATTTTTGTTTTTATTGCAAATACTTTGGGAGACTTAGCCATAAGTTATTTGCCAAGACCAATTTTGAAAAGAACATTTTTTAGGTTTTCTTCTAATATTTTTCTAGATTTTGAGGTCTTATATTAAAACATTTAATCTATTCTGAGTTAATTTTTGTATATGATGAAGGCTAAGGATCGAGTTTCATTCTTCTGCATATGGCTAGCAAGTTATCCTAGCATTATTGAATAGAGGATCCTTCCCCCATTGCTTATTTTTGGTGACCTTGTCAAGGATCAGATGGTTATAAGAATGTGTTTTTACTTCTGGATTCTCTATTTTGTTCCATTTGTCTATGTATCTGTTATTGTTCCAATACCATCCGTTTTTGATTACTGCAGCCTTACAGTATAGTTTGAAGTCTGGTAGTGTGATGCCTCTGGCTTTTTTATTTTTCCTTAGTATTGTTTTGACTATTTGAGCTCTTTTTGGTTTCATACAAATTTTAGATTTTTTTTTTTTTATTTTGTGAAGAATGACATTGGTAGTTTGGTAAGGATAGCACTGAATCTGTGAATTTCCTTTGGCACTATGCTGTTTTAACAATGTTGACTCTTTTAGCCCATGAGCATAGAATGTTTTTCCATTAATTTGTGTCATCTCTGATTTACTTCAGCAGTGTTTTGTACTTCTCCTTGGAGAAGTCATTCACCTCTTTGGTTAGATACATTCCCAGGTATATCAATTTCTTTGTGGCTATTGTAAATGGAATTATGTTCTTGATTTGACTTTCAGCATGGATGTTATTGGTATATAGAAATGTTACTAAATTTTGTACATTATGTTTATATCCTGAAACTTTGCTAAAATTATTTATTAATTTCGTAGCCTTTTGACAGAATCTTGAAGGCTTTCTAATTATAGAATCATAATGTCAGAGGAAAGAGATATTTTGACTTCTTATACTACTATTTGAACACTGTTTATTTCTGTTTGTTGCTTGATTTCTCTGGCTAGAGCTTCCGGTACCATGTTGAATAAGAGTGGTGAGAATTGGGCATTCTTTTCCTGATCCTGATCTCAAGAAGTATGATTCAAGCTTTTGCGTATGCAGTCTTACGTTAGCTGTGGGTTTGTCATAGATGATTTGTATTATTTTCAAGTATGTTCCCTCAACATCTTGTCTGTTGAGAGTTTTTAATTATAAAAGGATGTTGAATTTTATTGAAAGCTTTTACTGTATCTATTGAGATTATAATGTGGTTTTTGCTTTTAATTGTTTTTACATGGTGAATCACATCTACTGATTTACATATGCGGGATCAACCTTGCATCTAAGGAATAAAGCCTGCTTAATTTATTAACTTTTGATGTGCTGCAGGACTCAATTTGCTAGTATTTTTTGAGTATTTTTTGTGGCTGTTTATCAGAGATGTTGACCTGAACAGTCATTTCTTAATTGTGTCTCTGCCAGATCTGGTGTTAGGCTGGTACTGGCTTCACAGAATGCATTAGGGAAAATCACTTTCTCCTTAATTTGGGGGAATATTTTCAGTAACATTTGTGCTGGTTCATCTTTCTACGTCAGGTAAAATTAGGCTGTGAATCCATGTGGTCCAGGGCTTTTTTTGGTTTATTGGTTGAAGTTTTTTTAAAAAATCATTATTATTATTGATTTAATTGCAGAGCCCCATATTGGTCTATTCGGTTTTAGTCTCTTCCCAATTCAATCTTTGGAGTTGTGTTTCCAGAAATTTATCCAGTTTCTTCATGTTTTCAAATGTGTGTGCATAGAGTTAATAGTATTTCCTGATGATTGCATTTCTGTGGGTTGTACTTTCATCTTTGTCATTTCTGATTATATTTGTTTGTATTTTTTCTTTCTTTTTAATCTAACTGGCAGTCTATCAACTAGGTTGTTTTTGAAAAAAAAAAAAACAGTCTTGGTGATATTGATCTTTTATGAGAAATTTTGGATCCTAATATTATTAAGTTATTCTCTAATTTTAATTATTTCTGTTACTCTGCAAGCTCTGGGATTGATTTACTCCTTTTATTTCTATTTTCTTTAGGTGGAAAGTTAGGTTGTTAATTTGAGAACATTTTAACTTCCTGATGAAGGTGTTGCGGGCTATGAACTTTCCTCTTAATACTGCTTTAGCTGCATAACAGAGATTTTGGTAACATGAGTCTGTATTTTCAATAATTTCAAAGAATTTTTTAAATTTCTGCCTTAATTTCAATGTCAGCCAGGAGTTCTTCAGGAGCAAAGTTGTTTAGTTTCCATGTATTTGTTTCATATTTTTGAGATCTTTTAGATTTTGGTTTCTATTTTTGTTGTACTATGTTCCAAGAATGAATTTTTTTTTATTTATTGAGACTTGTTTTATGACTGAGCATGTGGTTAATCTTAGAATATGTTCCATGTGCTGATGAGAAAAAAGTTATATTCTGTGCTTGCTTGGTGAAATGTTCTATAAATGTTTATTAGGTGTGATTGGTCAAGGGTTGAATTTAAGTCCAGAGTTCCTTTGTTAGCTTTTGGACTTGATGATGTGTCTAACATGGTTAGTAGGATATTGATATCTCCTATTGTTATTGTGTGGTTGTCTAAGTGTTTTTGTAGGCCAAGAACTTGTTTTATAAATCTGGGTACTCCGTTGTTGTTTGTGTTTGTGTGTGTGTGTAAGTGTGTGGTATGTGTACAATATATATTTCATGTAGTTAAATGTTGTTTGCTTATACTCTCTATCATTAGGTAATGCACTTCATTGTCTTTCTTAATTTTTATTGGTTTAAACTCTATTTTATGATAGAATAGCAACTTCTGTACTTTTTCACTTTCTGTATGTGTGGTACATGTTTCTCTATGCACACGTACTATTGCCCAGGATGGAGTGCAACAGCATGATCTCCACTCATTGCAACCTCCACCTCCTGGGTTCAAGTGATTCTCCTGCCTCAGCCTCCTAAGTAGCTGGGATTACAGGCACCTGCCATCATGCCTTGCTGATTGGGTCTTATTTTTTAGTTCTGCTTGCCACTCTGTGTCTTTTAAGTGGGGCATTTAGTGCATAACAATTTCTAATTTTTTATAGTACTCTCTAAGTCATATCATTTTCAGGCCCCACAATTTAGAACTCTCCAGAATTTTGTGGAATAATATGCAACGTAATTATCACAGGGAAATGGAAATAAATTTAGGGAGACTAAACACATAAATACCACCATTGCACCCCCTGAAACTCATGTGTTCCAACGTATGCTTTAAGAATAAAGGTTTTAAAGCAGTTTGTATACATGGAGATGACTGTAGAACTGATTAATCTGGTACATGGCATTGAAGATAAGCAAATTAAGTTAATTCAATTATAAGAGCTGATGTAGTTTCAGAAACAAAATTATCAATCATATTAAACTTAAATTCTTATTTCAAGTTTTTGTATTGTATTTAATTTATGAATGTTTTTGGCTTTCAAAATTTTATTAGAATAATAAACTAGTGATTAAATCTAATTTTATCAAGTATACAATTAAGCAAAATTATTATAAACCTTATTATAAATGCAATTTTACATCTAACTTTGGATTCATACAATTTTCTGGGAATTTGCTATTTATTCGAGTATGACTAAAGTACAAAAACTAAGTTTTGTCAATTTCAGAGTGTTAAATCAAAGGAGTTGAAAGGCTAGTGTGGTTTTGGATCTGCAACCAGTTAGCATTAAAGCTGCCAACAATTTAGTTATAACATAGTTGCATCTTAATTTGCTGGGCTTAATTTAGATGTTGCCTGTAAGTCTATTTTAGTTATAAATTTCTATGAATCTGTAATTAATGAACTGTAATTCCAATTGTCATAGGATCCTTTTGGGTACCACTTTGCTAGTCAGATGTTTTCATGGCTGGTGGCACTCATGTCCAGTCTTCACTCAGCTCTGGGCTCACCACTGAACTTGCTCAGCTCATTCGGCCTGACAGGCTGTATTTGGCTCACACTACCAGCCAGGATCTCATGTCAACTGAGGGCAAGCTAGGTGTGCCAGATGTTTCATCGGGGGTGGGCAGCTTGAGGCTCCAGCATAGTCACTCACTTCATGCAAAGCTGCTTCTGCCTTGGGAGCCAGCATCTAGACAAGAAAAATGTGGTAACCCCTCAAAAACTCAAAGATGCCAGCACAGGCAGAGCTCCAAAGGGGTTGTTGCAGTACCTCACAGCTCTGGCTTGGGGAATCCTGGGGTCTGGGTTGCCAAGAAGTGTTATGGCTCATTCATGTTACAGCTCATTTGTTCCTGCCATTTGCACACTTTGATGAACAGGAGCATGTCCCAGTTCGTTCAGTCCCATTGCTGTGCTCTAGCCCATGGCTCCTGGGCTGCCCCGGGTCCACTGTTGCTTCTTAGCATGTGGGGTGGCTGCCCAGCACCAGTGGAGGGAAGGAGGATTACAAAGTTACAGCTTTTCTGCATCCACTGTGTGACGGGTCCCGGGTTCCTGACCCATATACAAGAATAATGAAGTCACATAATCAGAGAATGAAATGAGCAAGGCGAAGAGTTTTACTTAGTGATAGAACAGCTTTCAGTAAAGAGGGGACATGAAGTAGTAGCCCCTATTGGAAAGTGGGTATTCCCAATATGTGGTTGAGTCCAGAGTTTTTATAGGCTCAAAATGAGGGAGTACATCCTGATTGGTCCATGGATAGGTGAAATGGTTTGGCTGTGTCCCCACCCAAATCTCATCTTGAACTGTACCTCTCACAATGTTCATGAGATGTGGGAGGAACCCCCTGGGAGATAATTAAATCATGGGAGTGGTTTTCCCCATATTGTTCTTGCAAGTGAATAAGTCTCATGAGATCTAATGGTTTTAAAAGGAGTAGCTGCTTTCCTTTGATTCTCATTCTTCCCTGCCACTGTGTAAGATGTGCCTTTCACCTTATGTCATGATTGTGAGGCTTCCCCAGCCACATGGAACTGTGAGTGATTAAACCTTTTTCTTTATAAATTATCCAGTCTCAGGTATGTCTTTAACAGCAGCAAGAAAACAAACGAATACAGTAACATGTCTGAGAAAAGCACCATTTGATTGGTTAAAAGGCATCAAGGAAGTTTTCACCACGGGTCATGGGCTTTACCCAGAATAGGCAGCCGGTTTTCAGGCTTCAGGCTGTCTTTTGGCTTGAAGGTTGGGTTCACTGGGAACCCACCCGTTTCTGCCTAGGAATTTGTTTGCCTTGGCCACTAACATAATGATTTTAACTACTCTTATAGAAGTAGTTCTCTGTCTTGGCTTGCTTCCCTGACTCATCTTGACAAATAACTAAGGGCTGTTGGTTGCACAGTGTACTTTATAAATCCATAGAAGCAAATACAGAAAATGCCAAAGTATCAATTGACAAAAGATTCTTTTTAACTTTTAAATTTTAGTATATTCTATATGATCATTTCCACATCAACTATTAGAGGACTTAATGTTTCCATAATTTTGTCTTTATCAGTGTAATGCAGATTACTGAAAACTTTTGGGTAAAAGTTCTTAGCTTAGTATTATGTTATTCACCTTGTGATATTAAAGCTGTTTATGTCTTCAGTATGTTATTATTTGTATATCGTTTGTTACTGTTATATTTAATATACCAGAAACCTCTAGTTCAGCCAAATATGCTTCAGTACAATATTTTGATATAGTTAATGAATAAGAAAAACAAATAGTCCTTTGCAGTTCAGCCAAATTACATGAAATTATCAAGATAAGGAGCAATTAGAGAGGAGGCCAATACAACGAGCTTTCGTAAGTGACTTTTCCTGAATGTCATTTCTAAAAAGAAACCCCTAAATTTATGAACCTATGAAACAAATCCAGAAGAAGAAATCCTGAAAATGTTATATTTCAATCTTTAAAAAAAAAAAAAAAAATTAAGATTTAAATCTAAGTCCAACTGATTAAAAGTTGGACTTAGACTTAGCTTTTTTAAAAAAAAAAAAATTTTTTTTTAAAAAGTTAAATCTAACATCTCCTAAGGATTATTTCATGTGATTGTAATTTAAATTATTGTGTGCTTTTAAGGTAGTTTCATGAAATAAATAGGCAGAAATATTTTCATAAAGGATATTAAATGACAGTGGTAGTGAAACACAATCTGAGACCACTAGCCCCATAAAACTTCAGTGATATTTAAAATAATATAATACTGGCACAAAATGAAAGCAGACATCAACAAAAAGCTGTAAATAGTTCCACTAATTTATAAAAGCCTAATGTGTATTTAAAAAATAAGCTTTAAAAACAAGGAAGCAAGAAAAGATTATGTCATAGGTGATACTGAGATAATAAGCTAACAATTTTAATGTAAAAATTTATAAATAATAAAATTTAACCTATTTCTTTTACTATCCTAAGACAATTTCAGTTGGATTAAAAGCTTTTTATTAAACACAAAATATACGAGGAAACAAGACTATCTAAAGCAAAATAAGATGTATCAGATTTGGGGGGAAATTTAACTTTCCCTGCTTTGTAATGATGAAAATATTCCCAAACAAAATTTTGAGAGAATGAAATATATACAAATTCAGAAGTTATATATATACCTAAAACTTTAGCAATTCCAAGCAGTTTATATCTATTCTATGTAAAGACTTAACTCAACCTATAACATTTATTCACTAATAAATACATGAGCACAGTGTAAAAAGGAACAATTTATACCTCACTTAAAAACTCACAAAATATAAGCAACCAGACAACTGTTTAGATTTATTAAATAAATGCGTTATTGTAAAATGAAAAGGCATTGCTATGAGTTGGTAAAGCTGATATACTTATCCGATGCTCCTGATGTGGGAATGTCAATGACTTTAATAAGCCCTATACCAGTATAAAACAAGAGTCCTAACAACAATTACACCTTGTGATTAAAGAACTCTATCCCTGGACTTTGTCCTAAAGAGACTAAGTAAATCAATTTACTTAGTAAATGCAGTAAAAAACTTATTCAGCAACTAACATAAAACAAAAAATCTTATTGATCTGATAATTTAAATTAAGTAATATATTCTAATTTTATTATTATGTAAATGTGCATACATGTTTGGGTGATTAGATTATGGATAATTTAGACATATTAAAAATGAATTTTGCTGCATTAAAAAGACTTTTCTTAAAAATAATATTTTCTTTTTCAACCACAATTATTTGCATGTTTGCAAAATTGAAATAAGATATTGTTGCTTAGTTAAGACAAGGAAGTTTAAATTTATCTTCAGTTTCATTGCAAAGGACTTTCAACCTCTTTCTGTCTTTGCTTGGCTCCCTGTGTATGTGTGTGTGTGTGTGTGTGTGTGTGTGTGTGTGTGTGCGCGCGCGCACGCGCATGTGTGTGTGTGGTGTGAATCTTTTAGCATTCAGACAGCTAATCTTAAAATAAATATGCATTGTTTCTGAGAATGGGAAAGCCCCAAGGAAGCTATGTGAGCTGTACACTTGCAACCTGCTTGCTTCCTGCTGCTCCAGTCTCATTGTAAATGATGTAAAGTGGCATTATCTTCTTCCTATCTTGACAGATACCAGGTTGAAAGAGCACCACTTGGCCTCCAGGCAATAGATCATCCCCTTTGTTGTATTAAACCTATACTGCCAAATGACAAGCTCAAGAGGCTGGAGTAGGCTTAGCTCCAAGACTCCATTGGGAAATTGCCTCTGCAGAAATTTCAAATATCAGATGTTAATCATGATTGTTGATGTTGTATTTTTGTTTTGCTTTGTTTTGTTTACACCTTTAATAACAAATCATTGTGTTTTAGCATTTTTAAAAGGGTGTAAACTAAATTATTTGAATGTGTTTGTATCTAATATTTAGACAGCAACCCCCATCTACTCACTTACCAACATATGCACTCTGGAGAAACTGAAATTCCACAACAGGAGGCTTACAAGGATACTCCAGGGGCTCATTTGCCAAGGATGTCTATTTCATTTCATTTCACTTCATTTCTTCTCTTTCTTCCAATATATGTTCTGCCAAACTCTGAGACAGGCTTTCGTGATACATCAATGATCAGAGAAAAAATCCTGCTCTCAAGTTGCTCACTGTCTAGATGGGGAGGCAGACAGATAAACAGAGTGCTACAAAATAATGTGGTAAGTGTTCTCTACCACGGGTGCATGCAAGGGCTATGGGACAGAGAGCAAAGAAGTCCTAACATGTTCTGAGGCCCTCAGGGGATAGAGATTGTAGAAGAGGACATAAGTCATTTGACAAATCTTGAAGAATCATTACACATTTGCCAGACATTCAAAGGAATAAAAAGGAGAAACATCAGGAATGTTGAAAGCTTAGCATAGATGGTGGCTGCAAATTATTTTAAAAGCATGGTAAGAATGCAGATAGACTGGAGGTGGAGGCTGTCATTGCACTTGACTGTGAGATCCTTGGGTCAGGTTACTGATAGTTCCCAGCATCTAATAAGCATGTGAACACAGTTAGCATGCATTAATTGATGGAATAAATGACTGAAAGCACCTTTCTAATCTGAGATAAAATTAAAGCCAAGCCATGAAGATTCACCTCCCTTTTTGATTTCCTTTGAGCCACCAGAGAAAGTGAAGCCATGGCAATTTTAAAACTGGGTGTAAAGCAATTTCTAGTGCTTAAGTATTGGGGAGGAGGTGCTGCTGACATCCACTGTCACACGTTTCAGGAAGGGAGTGACCTCCCTCTTACCTTTTCCTCTGGCAAGACTACAGCTGCCACTCAAGTAGTGAATAGGTGACTTATTTTAAATGTCATGAACACTGTGTCCTTTATTGTCAAAAGGATATTGGGAACCAAAAGGTGTGTTTGTATTAAAGAAAGGCATTTATACATGACTGCTGTAGGATAAGACAGACAGAGAGTGTATATGTGCTGTAGCAAGTTGGTTATGAGATGGCCGCTCAGCGCCAATCATAGATAGTAGATTCTTTAATTCTAAATACACTTATTTAAAAGATACATGCAGACACTGAAGTGTAACAATAAACTGCCAAATTAAATCTAAGTGGAAAAACATCATTCAACAGACTTCTATAAATATATAAAATCCACAAATAATAGTTATGCTGAATACAATTTGACTTCCTGAAGGCATAATAGTATTCGTGTCAAGTATACAGCAAATTTTTTTCCCATGGTTTAAATTAAGGAATGATAAAAAATCCAATGTACAATACCTGACATCAGAAGCACATATATATTAGATTAATTGATATTTATAATCTCATATATGTTATATATAATATATATATAAAATTATATATAATACACATATATGATATGTAAAATACCATCTATAGTATAAAATCATATATTTTATATATAGTATATATTAATTATGTACAATATTTATAATGTATATGTTTATGTGACCTAAACTTTGAAGAAATGGTTTTTTCTGATAAAGATGGTTTAAATTAATACTAAGAAATCTATCTTGAGCATGTCTCTGAAATATCATGTCAAACCAATATACCTCAAGAGAATCTTTATAAAATATGCTAGAAATAATAATGTAGACAGTCATTATAACTAATAGTACTTTTACATTTTAATTTTGCTAATCAGAGACTATAAGGTAATTTACATAGATTTACTTCCCCTTCTCAAATTATTATTTGCATTAATGAATTCAAACAAAGCTTAAGTAACCTACTTTATCAATGGGGATTACGGTATTTTAGCCCAGGATTTTGTGAACCCCGTCTCATTAAATAAAAAGCATCTTAAACCAACACTTCTTCATTTCAATTATTAGTTTTAATTGTGCAAATTCAGCTGTCTGGACCACTATCAAAATTTAAGAAGTAATTTAATCATTGACATTTTTATTGTTTTAAAATATAGTCCTGGAGACAGATAAAACTGGGAATGTAAGATTTTTTTTTTTTTGGCAACTTTGAAGCTCAGAGAATTTCACAGATACTGAAATCTCGAACTTATTTAAAATTAAAATAGGAAATACATCTTTAGCCAATTTCAATGCTAATATTTGGCAGTTTTAGGTTAATGTTTACATATTTGTTAAATTTATCAAAGGTAACTGAACTTTCTTTTTCACAATTTATTTCCAATCCAGGAACAAGTGTTTTAAAATAATATTTCTCTTGGTTTATTAGATGTTATCTTTTTGAACCCTATTAGAAATGTGTACCAGTACTTTATTTCTGATGTATAAATATGAACACATCTAATTTGGCCAAATGTTTGAAGAGATGAGAAAAGAAACTCCTAGGAACCATGAGTATTTCAATTGCTAAGGAATGTAAAAATTTAATTTATTCAAAGTTAATATTAGAGACTATTTTAAGAACATTAAGTACATTAACTGTAAAACCAGTTGGAGAGTTGGCGAAAAGGAATCAACAGTAAACCTCCAGTCTGACTAATTTGTGTTCAGATTTGAGGAGGCATAAAATGATGCTACTTTTTGGTGGCATATGCTATTTTCACAAAACCCAAGGGGCAGAACAGCTCTGATAACCCACTGCTTCATCTGTGGTCAAACTAGCTTAGCATGAGAACTAGATGTCTGTCTTGAGTCACAAATCACCATGAGATCACTGCTCTTGACCATCTTGCTGGGGAGAAAACTTAATTTCTCATTTCAAGTAACTCTTCCAATTTGATAAGCATTGGAAAGCAAAATACAGCTAGCAAAAACTATATTATTTGAAATTTTACATGAAAAATTTCAAGCGGAGATTATTTCAGCCTCCCTTTTCTTCCCAAATTGCAGTGGATTGTGCAGAAGAGCAGTGTTCCAGGTTACCAGGTTTCTGCCATTGTCCACAGCCCAACAAAACCTGACAAGCAAAAATTCACACCATAAATTATCATGTGTCATGTTCATAGCGATGGTAATCCATCTTCCCAAATAATACTTTTTCTTATCATCAAAGAGGGAAAAAGAGGATAAACCAAGCTAAAGGACTCTATCCCTCTTAAGTTATTATATGCCATTAAAAAAAAAATATCACATTGTTTGAGACAACCTAATTAAAACTGATCAAGAGGGCTTGAAATTTTTCAGTGATGGAAAGATTTTCCTGAAAAGGTTAGGAGAAATCTGATACAATAGAATTTCATATCTTTGGAATTGCTTTTAGAAAAGCTATAAATTCTTGTTAGATCATGTATCCAGGTGGATCTAAGCCTTTCTTTAATCATACCAACGCCCCTCTCTGCTCACCTACTAAAAAGACCTTTTCTGGGTTTTCTTTTTTAGGCTTTTGCAAAACGCCAATCAAAAAAGGAAATGTTGATTTTAACACTTTCCTTTTCGTTATTTAAAAGAAGCAGCAGCTTGCTCAGGTGTTTTATTTATTATCTACCTTTGCTTAATGGAATTTAAATATCCTCTCTTAAGGGTAAAATAAGTTCACTTCTGCCCAGAATGCTTTCAAGTGTGTATGTGAGAATAGAAAACACACACACACACACACACACACACACACACACACACACACACAGAGAGAATAAATGAAATGCAATGTATATAAAGTAGTCTTAATCATTCATAGAAGCAAAATAATTTCTGATTTCATAGTTTCATTCCAGTGCAAGTAAATGAGATAGTTTTGGTGCTCACTGATTCCCTTGGAAGAATGTCTCATAGCTGGCACAGGTTCTCTTAGATTATAATTTTTGATCCTTAGACTAAATGTTCTCTGTCATGTCTCATTGTGGTGCAGTGTTAAACTTTCTTAACAAATCTATCCATTGTTTATCTGTCTTGATGATGTAATTTGCTATCTTGCCCAATTGCAATAGTTATACTTGTTTTCTACATGATAGTTTCCCTTTAGGATTATTATTTTTATCCCTAAAATACGTACTCTGTAATTATGTTAATCCGAACTCATAAATCAAGTCTGTCAGCCTTTTATGTCTTATTCACTTCCAAATTTCACTTAAATTTTTCAATGGGCTGCTAGTATCTGAATAACCCCAAAAAGGACTGAACCAACATTTCAGGGTATTTTGATTTTATAAACAGTGCAACATTCAGTTACCTAGTAGAAATACAAAGAACTGAATTGCGTTATCCCATGCGGCAGTAGAAATGCTTTTTATAAAGAGCACTCTTACTTTCCAGAAAGTTAATTTTTCTAATGTCCCAAGGAATAAAAAATGTCATTTACCACCCATGGTGTTTCCTGTGCTATTTATTCACTTGGTTTAGAACTAAAATAAACTGGCACAAATAGCTCAACATTTTGGCTACTCTTTAGCATTGTCAATAATCACTCCTTTTGCATTTTTAATAAATAATCATTTGCTCTTTTGAAAGCCATTGAGGCAATATTGTCCTTGATGTATTAAATACCCAAATTTACACAAAATACCATATTTTTGTTCATTGTGTCATGAGTTGAGCATTAGGAACTTGCCAGACCTGTTGCATTATTAGAGTGATTTGACACATTTCTTTAACTATATCTGTAAGTTTGTTTGTGTTTACATATTTCATATTTACCATTATTTATAAAACTTTATAATGCTTTACTTCTTATTTGGAGCCTGTGTTTCAATGCTTCTTGATACATTCTGTAGCTTTTCATTGTTATCTTCATACGGTTATATAAACTACAAATTAATTAGAAAAAATGAATAGAGTTCCAAAGAGATTTATTTAAAGAAGCACCCTTATGTAGATGTAGATAATAGTATTGCCCAAGGTATCAGTTACTTTATAGTCCCACTGAATGCATGACATGACTTATTCATTCCCTCTCTGTACTCACCAGGTTTGCTTTTGCTGAGTAACGTTTCATGGGCCAGTGATTTGCCTCTATCACTGCCATTCAAAATAATGTGTCATAAGGTTAGAAATATCATAGCCTCAAGAGCAGGTTAAGAAAGGCATTGAATTGTGCATCACCTGAATTATACACATGGCCCCACATGATAATTACTTTACAGTGTTAATGGTGAATTTAAAATAACATCCTGTATCTTTTCTTTATAATCATAAATGAAACATTTAAAACTTATTTGAAGGAAAAAATTCTTAATACTTTGCATGTACTTCTATACAGTCTACATTCATGAGTATACAATTTTGTTCTATTTGTACACTCTTAGAAAATATAGTGGTTATTTTTGTATGGTGAATGACAAGCATTTTTATTTATTAATTCATATATTCAAATATTTTGTTGACTTAAATTTATTGAGCACTGCTGTGCTTCAGACAATATTTTAAGTACTGAAACATATCACTGAGTAAACATAAAAAAAATCTGTTCTTATGTAAGTCAGTTTTGGAGTAACATGACAGAAAATTGACAATAAACTTAAGCAAGTATATGGCTTAGTAAAAGAGAGGTGATGAGTATTTTAAAAATTAATAGAACCAGGTAAGGGAAATTAGCAGTTCTTGAGATCACGACAATTTAAATGGGGTTATTGCACTAGAAGATGTCATCAAGAAGGTGACATTTGAATAAAGACCTGAAGGAGGTGAGAAATTTCATAATGCTGATAGCAGAAAGGTAAGTATTCCAAAACAGGCAGTAGCAAGTGTTGGAGAAAGGAAAAGGTAAATGCCATTGGTGTAGAGAAGAGGAGGCAGTTGCTGAAGGGCCTTTCGGCCACTGTAAGTATCCTAGCTTTTACTCCAAGAGTGACGTTTCTCAAACTGAGGGAGTTTTATGCTTTTGTAACCGGGTCAAGGGACGGGAGAGGGCTCAGCTCCCCCTCGCCCCATCATTTGATGTGCCGCAGGTTCTTGGGCACCCTGGCCCTAGGAACGGGGAAGAGTTCCTGGTGGCATGGTGAGCTTATTGGTCAAGTAAATATCCTACCCAAAGAGTTTTGCAGAAAGCCATTTATTAGGCAGAGAGAGAAAGAGAGAGAAGCAGAGAGACCTCCCACGCTGTTGCGGGAGGGGATCCCAGAGAGGGAAATCTATACAGGTAAGGTGTGGTGGAGTTTTAACTTTGTAGTTATTCCCCGCCCCATTCATGTTCTTGTCCAATGAGAGGAGTTCTTTGAAACAGCCTCTGGAGTGATTGATCTCCGACTCTGATGCTGGATTGGCTGTCAGGCCTGAATAAAGACACAGGCAGAGAGATTGGAGTGATACAGTTACAATCCAAGGAAAGTCAAAGATTGCCAGCAACCACTAGAGGCTGGAAGAGAGAGAGGGAAGGATTTTTTATTGGAGTCTTCAGAGGAACACACCCCTGCTGTCAACCTGATTTTGGACTTTGGCTTCCAGAACTCTGAGAGAATCAATTTCTTTTGTTTTGGGCCACTTGGTTGGTGGTAATTTGTTAAGACAGCTCTACGGAACTAATATAGGGGCTGTCATTGGATGATTTTCAACAGAGGGACATCATCTGACCTCAGTTTTAGCTTAATTACTCTAGATACAGTATAGATGATAGACAGTTTGGGGAGATGGAGATATAGAAGCAGGGCACCAATCAGAAGTCTAGTGAAATAATCAAGAAGAGAGGTGATGCTGGCTTGGACCAGAGTGGTAACAATGGAGATAGTGAGAAGGAGTTGGATCCTCCATATGTTTTGAAAATAAATTAGTACTTATGGATGGCATAGATGTGAAAAGAGTGTAGTTTACATAAAGAAAAGAGCAAACTTAAGAAAAATTCTGACTTTGCTCTGAGTAACCAGAAAGATGGAAAAAGACATTGGGTAGAACATTTGGAGGTAAGTCCAGCAATTTGGTTTGGAAAGTGTTAAGTGTGAGATATTGATGAGATACCCATGTGGCGCTGTTGGTAGGCACTTTGATGTATAAATCAGGAGTTCAGGAAGAGACTCATGGTGGAGATAAACTTGAGAATCATTGGCATTTAAAAGGTATTTAAGTTAATAAGATTGGGACCAGAAAGTAAGAGAATATCTTTAAATGAATAAGGAAAGGTGTACTACAGTGTTAAGAGGCCAGTAATAAAAGAAGGAATTCGCAAATAACAATGGGAAAGAGTGGCAGGAGGGAAACAGCAAAATTAACAGATGGTTGACCAGTCTTTTGTTTATATTATACAAAAATTTTATTATAAATGTATTTTAATGAAAAAATCATTAAAATTTTCTGAAATTATATATGAGAAAGAAGTCAGCAGTTATTTTTTAACTTTATATGCAGCAAATCAAAATATATCTGACGATTACTTGGTAAATATAAATGAAAATGCATGGAGCTTGATTATTTTGTTGGACTATGAATAAAAGACTTCCTCTCAATTCAGTTAGTTTAGATATATGTCTAAAATCTTTCTCATTTAGAAAGGATGTCTGTGCATGAAAATAGTATTAGACAATGACACCAGAAACTTCCTGTGACTGGATTTTTCTCATCTCTGTGTAAGTACACATTGACTATGAGACACCAAAAAATTCATCAAAAAAGAGGAAAAAAAGAATAATCAGTAAAACATTTCAGTGGCTATTTTAGATATTTGTATCCTGTGGATACTAAATTAAGAAATCTGTGTAGGTTTTTCAGTTTAGGTAGAAATTGCAGAAAAATGCAGCTTACCATTTGATCTCAAATTATGCCATGAGGTGAGTTTGCTCCCAACAGGAAACAGATGGACTATTGAAAATAGAATAAAACAAAAAAGTTTATTTACAAGGGGGGCTAATTTATAAAGGTGTAGCAAACTCAGAAGGAACAGTGCATTAATCCAGAGCTTGTGGTAACAAAAGTGTTATTACTCCTACTTTAAAGTAGTAAGGAAGAGGGAGTGGCTATCACAAAGAGAACTGTGTATCAACCTTTTGGGTGATAAACAGGACTAGCTTAAGGTATCCTTACAAGGGAAAAACTGGGCAGAACGTGGGGTGGTGGGATGGGTCTCAATATTCTGACTTAACTTGTCTATTTCTTCTGTTCTTCTGCTCTTTGGAATAACCCCTAGCAGATGATTAAGGGTGCGAGAATCTTCATGTAACCCTTGCAAGTCATCCTTCCAGGAAAGAGAGCATAGCAGAGGAGGAAAGTTCCTGAAAAAAACTACAAAATGGTGCTATCTGGCATGGGACTCTATCCTTCCTTTGACTTGATCCAGTTTCCATTAATTCATTTTAAACATCTGCTGAATAAATAATTAATATTGGGTAAGGCAACTTTCCTCTGCCATTGAAGGCTGGGCTGCCACTAACTGTGTAAACTTTTCTTTGAACTCTCAAAAGTTGTCCTAATAATGTAATGCAATTTAAAAAATAATCATCACAGAATAGCTAGATTTTTCCATCAGTCTATGGCACATGACCTTACTAGTGAATGAAAAAAAAGAAAACACGTTAAATAGTGAAACAGTCTTATTAATACTTAGGCTAATTTATTTAAAGGAAAACTGCTATATTTTTCATTTCTATTTGAGAGACAAATGTATATTTTTTATAAATGCAACAAATGCAAATATGATAGCAGACATATTTGATACGAATTCAGTCAAATCCAATTCTAGGAAGACACAAATAATTATAAGGAAATTGCAGCTGTATATTTGACCAGTGGATATGATATTTCTGAGAAACTTCACTTATAATTGAAATTCACTATTATACTTCTAGCCCAGCATCCTAAGATCTAACATCTTAAGTGTGACCAGTGCTGCAGATGCCATTTTTGTGGGAACCATACACTACCAAAACTTCCATCCATGTTGGGTTTACTATCAGAAAATTAGAAAAGTCAATATTCACTTTTAAGAACCATACTAATGCTTATTAATATATTCCTGTAATCTGTTTGCCATCCTTGGAGGGTTCAAGATTCATGGCATTTATTTGAAGCGTGGTCATAACTTTTCAGACCAGTCTCATTTAGTGCTTTGGATGTCTAGAACATTCCATTCAAAATGCCGGTGTGAACTATGAAGGCCATATTGGTAACCCTTCTTCCTGAGTTTCATCTCCACAAGCATGGGATCATTATTCATGCTGATGACATTCCAATAACACGCTGCATGATTTTATGCAGAGTGAGCAATCCAGCAGTCTAGACTAAGAGAGAGGAAGAAATTAAATTAAAGGTTAATGTCACATTTTATAGCAGGTTGGATCTCTTAAAAAGATATACCAAAATGTGGCCTCTAAAGTCTGGTATATTTATTAGGCATGGAGATAGCAGAAAGTATCATGCACAATGTCAAGGTGGAGTCCTTTCTCCCAGGAAGAGAAGTTACATGGGGTCATCATGCAGACGGCTTTTACCGTTGAAGCTATCAGCCTGCATGAGTTCTAATGAGTTGTAATTTAGTTTCAATTTCATCTTGGATATAAAGTCAACTTAAAAACTCTGATAAAAATATGGAAGAAAAAAATAAAATATAGCCCCACTAATGAACAATGCATATTTCTAACTAAATAAAAGGTTAGTGATCTCTATGAAAAATCTCCATATTAGTTTTAAGTGAAAATGTGAGCTTCTATTATTGTGTAAAAACCAAAGGATTAGTCATCTCTCAATAATAACCTAGTGGCATAAGGCAGTAATTACTTTCTTTTCACAAGCTGCTCTTATCTGAACCAGAAAATGATAGACATTCTGGCCCATTCTAATACCTGGCTTTCTTCTGATACTGTTTTACCCATATTCTGGGGTTAAAAATTGGTGGTTAGTTTTTGCATATCTACTACTAACTTATCAAGAATTTGTGGAGCTATAAAATCTCCTAACATCCAGTGTACATATTTGGCACAAAAAAAAAGGGGAGAAAGCCTACATTGTCATTTTAATCTCAGAAATTTAGTGCCATTTTGGAAAAAGTCAAAATTAGTATTTGTGAGAGCTTGACAAAATTGGATGGCCACATATGTGAAAAAATAGTTGCACACAGCAATTTTATTGAACTATAAGTTTAATATATTGGTTGGTTCACACAGTCCATTGATTTGTTTGTGCTGTGGATGTGGGCTAGGATAATTAATGAGTTCCATATGAATTGAAAAACTATAGGCAAAAGATATTGGTTTGCCAGTGAATCAATATTTAGAAAATATATTGGTCATGGCTACAATTCCATATTGGTTTAATACATTAGCTTGGAACACACTTTATGTGTGTATGCAATATGCTGATTTCTTTGTTAACTCCATGTTTAAATAAGTGTAATTGTTAGGAATCTTTCTTTTTAAGGAATTGAAATGTTGAATTAGTTGACATAGGAAGGTTAAATTGCTGTCATTTTCAGGAAATAAATTTGTGATTAATCTTATATGCCGGTAGGCTCATAGTGTGTCTATAAATTTTATTTCAACACAAGCACTTTCATAGACTTTAGCATTCAAAATAAAGAATTTACTATTTAGTAAAACAAATTCCAAGTGGTAAAAATTATGAACATATGAATGACAAGTAAAAATATATATTCACTGCTAAATCTACTTAGCAGCACTATGAAGTAGTAAGATACTCTGGTTTTAAAAGCAAAGCTTGTTTTAAAGTCCTGTCTCCAAACACTCAAGTTCTGTCTTCTTAACTGTCACTTACTTAAAGCCATTGCACAGCATTCTCAGTATTAAGATAATCATTGTTACCTGGCTACCCAGGCAGCCACTGCAAGGATTAACAGGTGCAGAATAACATATCTATAAAACTCATGCTCTATACAAAAATTAATGTTGGTGGGTACACTCATGATTTTGTTTTTGTTTTTTGAGATGGAGTCTCGCTCTGTTGCCAGGCTGGAGTGCAGTCGCAGGATCTTAGCTCCTTACAACCTCTGCTTCCCGGGTTCAGGTGATTCTCCTGCCTCAGCCTCCCCAGTAGCTGGGACTACAGGTTTCATGCCATAACATTCAGCTAATTTTTGAATTTTTTTTTAGTAGAGATGGGGTTTCACCATGCGGGCCAAGATGGTCTTGATCTCTTGACCCCATGATCTGCCCACCTTAGCCTCCCAAAGTGTTGGGATTATAGGCATGAGCCACTGCGCCAGTCCAGTTATACTCAGTTTTAAGTCCAGATAGAATGGTTTCATAGTCAAGATCTGCAACTTATTAGTTGCATTATTTTTATGTAGCTTTACTAGGATACAATTTGTATAACATAAACGCTTCCTTGTTTTTTTTTGGTTTTTTTTTTTAAGAAATGGTGTCTTGCTTTGTTGTCCAGACTGGAATACAGTGATGTGATTATAGCTCACTGAATCCTCACACTCTTGGGCTCAAGTTATTCACTCACCTCAGCCCCAAAAGTCACCTATCAGTGTGTGTTTTATGGTATATCCACAGTTTTGAAATTTTATATTTTAGTTTAGAACATTTTTATTACCCCAAAACAAATCCTATACTCATTAGCAGTCATACTCCATTTTTCCCATCTCCAAAATTCTGAAAAAGAAATCTGTTTTTTATTTCTGTGGATTTGTCTACTCTGGACATTTCATAAATATGGAATCATAAAGTATGTGGTCTTTGTTACTGGCTTTTTTTCACTTGGCATAATGTTTTCAAGATTCAGCTATGTTCCAGAATGTGTCATTAAGTCAGTCATTTTTTATTTACAAATCACTTCCCATTATTTGGACTATGCATTCAGTGTATCTATTTGCAGCTGATAGATGTAGATTAGTACCACTTTGTAGCTATTATGAATAATGCTATTGTAAACTTTCATGTATATGTTTTACATGGACATATTCATTTCTATTGGTTGTATAAGTAGGAGTGGAATTGCAGGGTCACATGAAAATTTAAACTGTGGCTATGGTTTTGAGGAAATGCCAAACTGTTTTCCTAAGTTGCTATATCATTATAAAACCTCACCATCAATACATAAAGTTCAAGTTTCTCCACATCCTTCCAATATGTACTACCTTTTTTTAATCTTTTTTTTTTTTTTTTTTTTTAATTAGTGGGTATGGAATGACTTTTCCTAGCAGCAATAATGTTGAGAATCTTTCTGTGTTTATCAGCTGCTTCTATATCTCCTTTGAAGAAAAGATCATTCAAATTTGTCTCCCAGTTTGTAATTGGGTTATTTCTTTTTTTATTGTTTAATTCTAAGAGGTTTTTTTCCATATAATCCCTTATCAGAGATATGATTTGCACATATTTTCTCCTGTTCTCTGAGTTGTATATTCACTTTTTTTACAGTGTTCTTTAAAATACAAATGAGTTCAATTTTGATGATGCCTAATACATTTATATTTCCTTTGTCAGTTGTGCTTTTGTGCTTTTGGTATAATATCAAAAGCATTGTTGCCTAATCCAAAGTCATGAAAATTTGTTCCAATGTTTTCTTTTTTTTCTAGGAGTTTTAAAATTTTAGTGCTTACATGTAGGTTGATAATCAGTTCAAGTTAATTATTGTAAATAATGTGAAGTAACTTTATTTAAAATTATGAGGATACCCAGTTTTCCCAGCACCACTTGTTGAAAAAACTAATCTTTCCTCATTTCAATGTCTTGGCACCTTTTTCCAAGAGTAATTAATCATAAATGTGAGGATTTATTTCTAGTTCTTACATCTTATTCAGTTCTTATATCTGTACCATACTTTTTTGTTTACTGTAGTTTCGTAGTAAGTTTTGAAATCGGGAAGAGCAAGTGCTTTATTTTCATTCTTGTTTTTCAAGATTGTTTCAGCTAATCCAAGTCCTTTTATGTCTTTACATAAGCTAGTCAAAAAAAAACACACAAAAAAAAACCACAAAAAACTAGCTGTGATTTTGCTATGGTTTTCTCATTTTTACATAGTCAATTCCTGTCATTGATGCTTGGTTTATTAATAGAATAAGCATTTCTTCCCCTTAACCTCACCCCCCAACAAGGTTTCCCTTTGTCTCCCAGGCTGGAGTTCAGTAGTATAATCAAAGCTCACTGCAGCTTTGACCCCTCGGACTCCAGCAGTCCCCCTACTTCAGCCTCCTGAGTAGCTGGGAACACAGGACAATGCCACCATAGCTGGCTAAGTTTCTTTTTAATTTTTATTTTTTTGTAGGAAGGGTTTATCTCCCTCTGTTTCCCATGCTGATCTTAAACTCCCAGGCTCCAGCCATCTTCCTGCCATGGCCTCTGAAATTGCATTGCAGGTGTGAGCCACTGAATCCAGCCAGCATTCTTTAAGAAAAAAAAGAAAGTATGACTGCATGGGAATACATAGACATCAGATTAATAATTAAATACATTAATAGGTGAGCACAACAAACTCTGATCTAATGGAAGCCCAAAGGATAAGTAACATTCTTTGAATAAAGATAATACTTTTGAGAATTTAAATGAATATTCTCCCCAGAAATTATTTAGTTTTACTCTTTGATTTTAATTCTTATGTCTGTTTACCAGTGTTACATAAATACATTAATTTTGGTGCTCACAAAGAAAACATGATGATTTTTATATGTGTGGTTCTCAAAAGATATGATTATTTTTGTTTGTTTGTTTTTTGCAACAAATTGTATTCATCTTACTTAAAGACAATTTATTGGGTGCATTTGAAGATTTCTCATGGAGAGAGAAATGTATGTGAAGTGGCACCTCATACGGGCTGAGCCTGCAACGGGGAAGTAATTAGGAACCCATGATTCTGCTCTATCCATCACTCAGCCTGCGGTTTCTCCTGTTTTGATTCTCATGATGCAGATAATCTCTCTTTCCTTTTTCTTCTTTCTCTCTGAAGAACAACTTTCTCTATTTTGATGTGAACATGGCCACTTGACATTCCTTGACTTCTTTGTTCAACCTCCCACCAGGGACTAATGAGAACCTTCTGTGTCTATGTTCCACATTTTTCTGCAAAAAACAGAAGTTGCCCACCTGTGGTCAGTCATTTCTTCATCTATACAAGTGTGGGCCAAGATCCTTAGGGTCATATATCCCATGCCGACCTGCAGTGCTCAGAGAATAAATTATATGTGGCCTTGAATTGCATCCCAAAGGAAATGGCAACATCTAGACCCTTGGGTTTATGAAAAGGAAAGAAGAAAGATAAACTTTAAGCAATATTGAAAGAAAAGCTGACGTTTTAAAGAAAATTTTTTAGTGATTGAGAGGTAGATCCTTAAGCGGGAAAACAATATGCATAGGTCAAATTGGGGACTATCACTTGTCCTCCCAAACTTATGTAGTAATGTATTTTTAGAATAGGTTTAAACAGCAGGTCATGAATTTAGCAATTTCAGAATTCAAGTCCAAGGTTTTATACTTATGGATTGTGTACCATATTTGCTATTAAATTTCAATGAGCATAGGTTGTAATATGTGTTGGCAAGAGATTAATATCAAACACTAGCTGATAAATATGAACTTAAAATATATATGTGCAGCATCTATATAAGTTTATTACAAACAGTAATATGCTATGAAGATTTTATTAAAATAATTATAAGGATTTTAGGATCAGTGCTTCTTTGCCCTCATATACTTGGATGTTTATGCTGGCCTGATGTTTGGAAATTCGAGATCTTTTTCACAGTTCTTGAAATCAGCAACTGGGGTTTGGCAAGTCATATCATCTTCCCTTGAGCTGGCCCATCTGGTAAGAGCAGTTTGATTTTAAATTGTCAAACAACTTCCAGTTTGACTCCATCATATCATTGCCATAAACATGGAAGTTCTTGATGATGGGAAGGATGACAGCAAAACACAGTTGGTCTGATTGTAACACCACCAAGCATAAACTTTGCTTTGATAAGGCAGAGAGATAATAGGAAAAATTTACGGGACCAAATATATCTTTTTTCAGAATATTACTTTAAGTAAATGAAATCATTCCCCATACCACAAAGGCAGGCTTCAAGCAACTACACACAGGAGAATCAAGCACTGTGTTTTCAAATGACATCATATCTACTCAGTTCTGCTTCTGCTTTAAGTGTTTTTTAGTGTATGCAAGCAAAGTGCACAGCTTATTTATCATAAAGCTAAGATCTATAAAAGTCCTTCAAATGTTTCAATAAACTTATGAAAAAGTGTTTTTCAAAAAGGCATCCAACTAGCATTTATTTTTCTCATGGTTTGAAATATGTTTAAATCAAATTAGATGTTATGGTCCTTCTCAGACTCTACAGATCCTGTGGTTCTCCTTGACACTTCGATTACCTTTGAGAAATATATTCGAGTGGATAAATAACAAGAACTAGGGAGAAGTCTACTTTTAAAGAAAATATAAATCTGAAGGTATCATCCCACTCTCCCTAAATTCAAATGAAGTTAATTTAAGGCACATGTATTCTGTCATGTTTAGGAATTATATTATAATTAGTATAATATGCATTATACTGAGAAGCCAATTACTTTACTCCAAGGACGTGCTATTGGATTTATCTAAAGTAACAGGAATGCTCAGAGTTAATTAAGTTTGTCTTATGCTAACAAGAAATTGTGTCATATTATAGAAAGATTTTAGGATACTAAAAGGTCAATCTGTACCATAAAATATCTGCACATAAATGTTTTATGAGGGATTGGCATAGAATAACATATGAACAAAACCATAATCTATGCTTAATCCTCTAATTGGAGTGGTTTTTTTTTTTTTTTTTTTTTTTTTTTTAAGTTCTATAGTTTAATTAGGAGGGCTTCAGCTGCAGGTGACAGAAAATCGGATATACGGTTTACAAGCACAGGAAACTTTAGGCATGCATATATTAGAAGTCCAGAAGTGGCTGAAGTCTAACGTTGGGTTTAATTTAGCAGCCTCCCTCCCTCCTTACCTCCCTCCCTTCCTTCCATATTAGAAGTCCAGAGGTGGTTCAAGTTTAACTTTGGGCTTAATTCACTGGCCTTTGTTCTTCCTCTAAGTAATGGCAAAAATAAAGGCAGCAGTTTTAGGCTTCTCAACTACATACTCAGTCATTCAGGGGAAATTAAAGCATCCTCCCCTCCCCTGCTTCCCTCCCCTCCCCCCCATCCTCCTCTCCTTTCCTCTCCTCTCTTTTCCTTTCCTTCCTATCTTCTTTCTTTCTTTCAGTGCTTTTCTCTCAAGGTCAAGAAGATGTCTTTTCCAAGGTTTCCTAACAAAAATATTTTCTTTATCATAATTGCCTGACTTTGGTCACTGTCTCAATCTGTTCAAGCTGCTAAAACAAAATACCATAGACTGGGTAGTGTATCAAGTACAGTATAAAGCACACTGGTAGTGAAACATCTACTTCTTGTAGCTCTGGAGGATTAAATGTTGAAAATCAAAGCACTAGAAAATATGGTGCCTAATGAGGGCCCCTTCCCAGGTTCATAGACAGTACCTCTACTTGTGTCCTCACATGGTAAAAGATATGAACTAGCTCTCTTGGGTCCATTTTAAAAGGACATTATTCCCATTCATGAGAGCTCTGCCTTCATGATCTAATCACGTTCCAAAGGCCCCCACCTCCTAATTTTATCACATTGGTAATTAGGTTTCAACATATGAATTTCAGAAGTATAAAAGCAGTCAGACCAGGGTGTCATGTTTCTATTTTTGAATCAATCCCTACTGTGCAGTGAAAAAAAAAAAAAAAAAAACCAATAAATCAAGAGATGGTTACTTTAGACACTGATTCGTGGAAAAAGCATTTCGGCATAGGATTGCAGGAGGTAGTGGGTGAAGTACCTCCAGGGCATTCAGGTTCTTTCAGAAGTCAGGATAAACATCTGCAGAGTACATGGTCTAAGGGTGTATGGGACTGAGGTGTAAAGATTTGCTTTACCCTGCATAAAAATAACAACAATAATAAAATATCTTATAAAAATGTCTCAAACACCAAACCTCCTATCTTTGATTTGCCATTTAACCACTGCATATAGTGAAAAAAAGTCCACTGCCTGCAACACAGCAATTAATCTTTTCAGAAAGTCAAACTGTATTTTCCCCCTACCTCATATGGGTAATGATGGTCAGCTGAAGTCCCTCCTCTGATCAGCTCCTTGCACTCACTTTTCATCACTCGAGTCTTGCTTACTATTTTTCCCACATTTTTGCGCCTGTCATGAAATGCCCTCAGTGTATCTCTCTTCTTATGTAAATCTAACCATGTGGCAAACTGGTCTTTGCTGTAAATACCTCCCTATCTACTTTAGAGCTCACTAATTGATGTTTCTTTTCTGATCTGCAAAGACAATTGTAATCTAAAACCTTACTTCCATTATTCATGTATTAAAAATAATTATTGATTTTGTATTAACTGGCTGACAGTCTTCTAGGTGGTCAGGATAAAGATTGAAATATTTTCACCTAAAGTTTCTGGTGTATATTTGTGTGTACATATGCGTATAATCCTCTCATTTCCCTTAACAAGTTTCTTTTTTTTTTTTTTTTTTTTGAGGACGGAGTTTCGCTCTTGTTACCCAGGCTGGAGTGCAATGGCACGATCTCAGCTCACCACAACCTCCGCTTCCTCGGTTCAGGCAATTCTCCTGCCTCAGACTCCTGAGTAGCTGGGATTACAGGCACACGCCACCATGCCCAGCTAATATTTTGTATTTTTAGTAGAGACGGAGTTTCACCATGTTGATCAGGATGGTCTCGATCTCTTGACCTCGTGATCCACCCGCCTCAGCCTCACAAAGTGCTGGGATTACAGGCTTGAGCCACCTCGCCCGGCCAACAAGTTTCAATTTTCTTAAGTGTCAGAGTGATTTCACAGACTTGTTTCCATTACCATCATCTAGTGTTGACTCTTCCCTAAAAGAAAAGAGGCTCAGCAAGAAGGTAGAAACCATTCAACATTTTTGTGGCTTCAGGTGCATGTTTCCATGACACTGGGAAGCAAAAGAAGTATGTTGCTGAATTACTGGGGCTAAAGTAAGACAGTCTCAAGTCATTCTGAGAGTTCTGGATGCATTCAAGAATAGTAGAGGCCAGGCGCGGTGGCTCACACCTATAATCCCAGCACTTTGGGAGGCGGAGGCGGGTGGATCACAAGGTCAAGAAATCAAGACCATGCTGGTCAACATGGTAAAACCCCGTCTCTACTAAAAATACAAAAATTAGCTGGGTCTGGTGGCGCAGCCTGTAATCCCAGCTACTCTGGAGGCTGAGGCAGGAGAATTGCTTGAACCCCAGGAGACGGAGGTTGCTGTGAGCCAAGATCACACCATTGCACTCCAGCCTGGGTAACAAGAGTGAAACTCCATCTCATTAAAAAAAAAAAAAAAAGAATAGTAGAAATGCTGGTCTTTGGAAAATGTTACCTTCAATTTAGCTACATTGTACTTGAAACTGTAAAATTTCTTTGGTTTGGTGCTCCTTTATCAATACCATAGATGTAGGTCTCATTTCATGGCTTTTTTTAGATGGATTTTGCCCTTCACCTAGCACTATCTAGTTAACTTACCTCCTTCCCTGTTACACTGATGTTACCTGTAGCAGGAAATTCAAAACACTACAAAATGTTTTCCACTCAAATACATGTATCCTCACATACCTACACACACACACACACACACACACGCACACACACATGCAAACCCCTCACAGTCTTTGGTGAAACTGTGGATTACCTATCAACTTGCATAGAACGTTCCAGTTCTTCAGTCTCAGGAATTGAAAATTATAACCTTGTTTCTTGGTATTCAACATAGATGTTTTTTAAGTTTAGTGTGGGCAACATTTAATCAACGTACTAATTCAAAGACATTTCTTTGAGTCCCAAATTTTCCATAGGGCAGAGACACTTTGACTTCTTTCATCTGACCCCACCTACTTCATACATTATGACTTTTCTCTGCTTAATTACTATTCATGAGTAAAAGAACATTTTGTTTCCTATTGCCTAGGAGACAGGCTCCCTAAATACATATGCAATTTCTATTATTACATAACCTATTTCACACCTATCCTACTTTTGCCATTCTCACTTCATTCCATGCAATCTCTTAGGAATAAAAGAGGGGTTTCAGGGATCCCCTCTTTTTTTTTTTTTGGAGACAGTGTCTCACTCTGCAGCCCAATCTGAAGTGCACTGACATAATCTCGACTCACTGCAACCTCCACCACCCAGATTCAAGTCATTCTCCTGCCTCAGTGATCAGGGCACACACACAAAAAGAAAAACAAGAATAAAGTTAAAAAGAGATATCTCAGGATTATTGGGAATTAAATATAAATCATTGACAACTCGTAGGCAAGATGAAAACATTTGAACCTCATGGATAATTTTATTTTATTTATTTTATTTTTACTTTTTTTTGAGACAGAATCTCCCTCTACTGCCCAGGCTAGAGTGCAGTGGCATGATCACAGTTCACTGCACTCTCCACCTCCCAGGTTCAAGCAATTTTCATGCCACAGCCTCCTGATTAGCTGGGATTACAGAAGTGTGCCACCATGCTGGGCTAATTTTTGTATTTTTAGTAGAGACTGAGTTTCACCCCATTAGCTGGGCTGGTCTCAAACTCCTGACCTCAAGTGATCCGCCTGCCTTGGCCTCTGAAAATGCTGGGATTACAGGTGTGAGTCATGACCCCACCCTCCTCTTCTCTTTTTTATACTGTATATACTTTTTAATACTATATATGTGGTTTCTGCAATGTGGGCCTGGGTGATGAGTCTGACATTAGTTAATTTAATTAAGTAATGTGGGCACTCTTTATTCCAGTTTTGCATTGCAACACTACAAGTTGCAATGCCGGTTGCAAGGATAATTAGATTCTTCTTCATTGCGTTTAGTCTGTGATTATACACTCATATATCTCAAGTTGAACCACAAATAATCAAAGTTTTTATATGAGGAGCAAAGAAAAAGTGCAGATTTTTAAGGAGATGAAAAGGTAATTGAATTCTTTCACCTCAGTGGTTGACTATCTTTTAGGAGATGGTCAACTCATATTTGAATATATTTGTTTTTAAATTAATAAAGTATGTCTCATTTGTATTTAGTAGTTAAATATTACACAGTCCATCAAATAGAGAGAAATGAGTGGTAATTCCTTACTTGAAACAAAGGATTGTGCCATTCAATATCGTCATTCTTATGTCTTTGACTTATCACCTTAGTGCACAGACATGCTTGAGCTTGCTTTATACTTGGGAAATTTAAATTTCATTGTGGGGATCCCAGTGACCTATTATTTATTTAAAAGCATTTCAAATAAAATGAGACTTTCTTTTCTAGAAGATTTTGGATTATTGAAAGTGAACTTTTTCAGCTGCATCTTAAGAGTAAAACACTTAGGAAAATTGTAATCATTCTAAGATAAGTTTGGATTTTTAAAATCATTTCCAAAATGTGTATGGAGCTGGTGTTATATTGGAAATTAATTTAATCTAAACAGCCTATGGTTTATGAACACTGCTGAAGCCAAACACAGCATAATGAAACTTCATTTTAATGTGCTCCATTTCATATTTTCTAACATTTACCATTTGTTTATTAGATTTATATAGCGCCTATTATCCAAATAGCTCAAGATATTGTTGAAAGAATATTAAATTAAGGGTTTTTATATGCACCTTTCCTGAGAGGAATGGGACAGTAGAAGAAAATTCTTGACAAACCAGTTTCACAGAAAGAAAATCTCAGCCAGAATATTTGAGGCATTGTGTCCCCATCAAATGGATTCTGGTATTATTTCCCTGGGCAGTGATATTTCACTCTGCCTAGATTACGAACCTCAAAATTGACTAGTTCTGATTTACTTTAGATTCCTATATAAATTCCATTGATTTCACATGCATTCATAAAAAAAAGAAAAAAAGTTTGTGACATCAAAAAAGAAATTTGGCATTTAACACTTAAAGTTTCTTATTGTTTTCTATTTTAAAATTATTTTATGTTTTGCAATTATAGATGAGTTTTAATATCTGGAACCAGATCTTCAGCTGTTTTATTCAGTAATAGTTGTCTTAAATTTGCATGGGGAATGTTTTCATTCTTTGAGGATACACACAAATCTTCCAAACAGCAACAGATAGGTCTTCTCCCTAATGACTTCAGAGTTTTTTTTTGGCGCAACTCCTTCATTTTGAAAATGAGAAAATCAAGACCCAGAGATTTAGATAATTCACACAAGGTCACTGTTTGGGTTTTTCACAGAGCTGGAGCTAGAGTGAATCTTACTCTAATTATTTTTCTTCTTTTGAAACAGCTCTTTTAAAAAATTTTTTTGATTTCTTTTAAAAATAGCTTTTGCAAACAACTAGGAATGAGTGTTTTGGGGGCTCATATTGTCTATTGAACCTTGATTAACTCAAACTTCCAGATCTTACTCATTGTAATAAAGTTTCCCTTCCATCATGGGACATAATATGACCAAACTTATTTGCCATACTTTACCAACACTGCTATACAGAAGGCTGGTTTAGAAGTTAAAAGCCTTATGTGATTTCTATTCTTGTCCTTAAACAGGAATTCACCAAGGCATCTTAAAGCAAAACGTCATAAGCTAATACTACTCTCTCAATGATAGAAATGACTTTCATACCTCTGTGCTCTGCCATGGACTTTAATATTAGCCAACTCTGACCCTTCAGAGATGTTCAATGTCTTTCTCAAGGCGACATTCCTTGTTAGTGAGCACTTTTGTCTCTCTGGTGTTGATTGTGTTTTATACCTGGGCAATAATTTAGAAAGTAGTTACAACATGGAAAGTCAGGCTAGTCTGACAACAGACTTAAACTCTACAATTGACCAACTGTTCCATTTTAATATGGCTAATAAAGCCCACTAAGGGGCTTAGTTAACAAATTTGCAAAATCAAAATTACAATAGTGTCTGTCTTATATGGTACAATGAATATGTATTAATAGTGTTTTCATTAGTCTAATTTTTATGGATTTTCATCAGTTCTATCAGCACACACACACACGGTTTAATTATACAATTCTATTATTCCCCAGTATTATGGGAATTTCAGAAAAATATCATATGATGTTTGGGTAAAATAATTTGACGGAGAAATTCCATGTGTTATACTTAAATTCTTCAAGGAAAACCCCTTATCTCCCACCCCTACTCCAATCTCTTTACTTGAGAAATGAAACTGAAAACCTAGTTATCACTCCCTGTAGCAGAAGCTCCACAGAGCATTATGATTACACAGGTTAAGCATGAGAATTGGAAAACTATTAACACTGTTTGACAAAATAAATATAAGTTTAATTACTATAAATGTTGGCCACATAGCACCAGTCCTTAAATTATTATGCAGGTGAATAACCTTAAAACGAAAAAATTATGTACACACACACACACACAAACACACACACACACACGCATGCTATAGACACTTAAGTGTATTATATATATGTTAATTTGTGTGTGCATATGGAAAAGAGAAAAAAAATTGTTTCCCAATACTATTCAATTGGCTAATCAGAGAACTAGGCTTTCATGTTTTTGTAAATTTTGGATTTATTATGCTTAATTCTTGACTAGATTTATATTTTCAAGTTCTCTTTATCCAGCTATAATTTAGTCTTAAAGGCCAAAATTGATGTAAGTGGGAAATACTCTAAGATATCTAGTGCAATTACTATTTTCACAAGCTTCTTCTTCAGTTTCTGAATAAGTACCTTGTGGTGACTACACTTTGTTTTTTTTTTTTTTGAGACGGAGTTTTGCTCTTGTTGCCCAGGCTGAAGTGCAATGGTGCAATCTCAGCTCACTGTAACCTCCGCCACCTGGGTTCAGGCAATTCTCCTGCCTCAGCCTCCTGAGTAGCTGGGATTACAGGTACGTGCCACCATACCCAGATAATTTTTTTATTTTTAGTAGAGATGGGGTTTCACCATGTTGACCAGGATGGTCTTGATCTCTTGACCTAGTGATCCACCCACCTCGTCCTCCCAAAGTGCTGGGATTACAGGTGTGAGCCACCGCGCCCGGCCGGTGACTACACTTTGAATCCTTGTTAAAGGAGCATAGAAATGATTGCTTCTTCATGAAACAGAGTAGATAGTTCTCAGCTTTATTATTTCTTCTATTAAACAACAGGTTATAAACCTACAGGGTTGAGCCACTCTGGGTATGAAATTTAAGTACATTTAATGTATAGTATTGAATGCTAAGTATCATATTTACATGGAAATCCATCATTCTATTTTGGGATCTTTACAAAATAGAAAAAGCCAACAAGAGAGAGGTTTTTTTGTTTTTGTTTTTGTTTTTTCAAATTCTGTCTTGTACGTCAGTATCTCAAAGCAGTTCAGTAGAAATCATTCTTCAGGACAAGCAAGTAGCTCATAAGCGAAGTTTCAGTTTTGATTGCCCTAGTGGTAACTATTATGATAATCATTTTTGGTACTAACACTTAAAGAATCATCTATTCTCATTTTCTTGATGTCTGCCACTCATCATTGCTTTAAAGAGTATCTTCTATAGTAAACGGCCAGCGGTGATTAGAGCAACACAGTTAAGTTTATGTCCTGAAAAAGAAGAAAATTCGCAAATTATGATTCCAGTGCAGGATAATAAATGGCTATATGACCAGGAATGCTAAGACAAGATAAATTAAGAGGTTTCAACAAGATTAAAGAAAGGACAGTGATAAGTATGCTAAGGGCAAGATTAAGGTATCTGGTCCACAACAAAACATGCATGCCCTTGCTTGATATAGGAAGATTGTAAATCAGAATCTGGGCAGAGTAGTTTCTCCTTCATGACACTTGTACTTTTCAAATTAAAAGATCAGAAGTCAGGAAAAATCACAAAGAACTATGAAGTGAAGAGGGAGAGCTGGGCAAGCAGGAAACAGCTGTGATATGGCCAACCCTGGAAACCTTGGAATTTCCCAAAGAAGGAGATTATCTTCCACCATCAGGATGCTTCATGAGGTTTAATGTAGAACTACTTTTCACTTGGAACTAGCCTTGAACTTGGGAGAGGAACCAGGTAAATGTTAGCTTCATTCTGAATTTGAAGCTAAAATAAAATCAAAACTGAGCCATAGAATAATGTGTGAAATGTTTGTAGTTAAAACTGAGTGAAGTTACACAGATTCCTTTTTACCACATTTATATTTTTACCACATTTATTAATTACTTAGTTATCAATTGTTCCTCCATTAATTCTTTTGCTAATTAAAGAGCTGGCTCAGAGTTTTGTTACATAGATATAGTGTCTGCAATATCTTAGCAATACACTTTATTACAAACATTATGCGGATAACCTGTTTTAATCCCAGTTCTGCTAATTTTGCTTCTCTCAGCCTTATTTTTTTTTTCATGTGTGAAATGGGAATAATATAGTGATGTCAAGGATAAGTAGAAATTTTTTGAGATAATTTATATCAAAACCTCAGACTTATCAAGAACTTTCTACATTCCAAGCACTGTTCAATATATAAGGAACATATGAGGAACTTGGCTTTGAGAGGTTTATATTTCATACTTGCAAAATGTTTTCCTTTTTGATTTTGAAATCAGTGAAGTTTTCCAGGGCATTGCCTTTACTTTCTCCTTACCTCCCCATTCCCCCAGAGCTAACTAAACGCGCAGCAAATAGCAAGTATTTGACAGAATAATTTTGAGTTGCTCTATGTCCCTGTAAGGTAAATTGGGAAACTACGTAACTTCTGTTAGTCAATCCAAAGAGGCCAATACAGGTTATCAATGGTCACACAGAAACGTTATGGTACAGGCTGGTCAGAAACATTCTCTTTCAGATTCCTAAATTAACGACTTTTCTCCCACCTACACTCAATGGACTCATGGCTTTTATAGGAAGATACGTCAGCAGAAAGGCAGCATTGAGAAATTTGGACTTTGGAAGAGATAAGCATATCATTTTTGTTTTAATGATGAATTGTAATAGAGAATTCCTAAGATAAGAATCTCCCATAAGGAGGCACATTGCTCAATCTGGTGAGCAAATGTGCAGACAGGGCATGAAACTCAGATTCTGTCTCCTTATGCATGCAATACCCCCAAGACCTCCAATTAGATAGGTTCTTCCCTGCTAATGAGTAAAATTAGTAATGCTTTATGTAAAACTTTAAAAAATTAATAATTCATGACTGTGCTCTAACTGCTAAATAAAACTTTATAAACTATATTTTTAGGCATGTAATGTTTAGTCTATAAATGCTATCTTGTTCATGGGGAATATGCACGCATATATGAGTCCTTTAACATTATTTATTCCTTAAAAATAAAATGCAGGCTGTTTTGCCTATACTCTGTGTGGCATATACTGTACAGAATACAGTTTTGAGATCAGAAGAATTGTAAGCCATTTAAATATTTGGCTAGTGCAGAATAAAATTGAGAAGAAAAGTGATAGTCTTTTCCTCTGTCTTATTTGAATTAAAATGCAGATATAAGATTTGATCTGAGAAATTGAAGACACTTTAGAATTTATCAAGTTCAACCTCCCACTCAGTGCAGAAAGGACCAGTATAGTACTTTTGATAGGTGTTCATCCAGATTCAGCTTCAACTATTTAAGTGAGTGTCTCTTTGGCTCACATATGCCATTTGGATAGGTCCTAATGAACTCTTCTTCAGCGTATTGAGAGTAAATTTGATTTCCCAAACCGGGTATGGTTCTGCACAAAGAATTGCATGGAACATCTAGTTATGCTTTTTCCATGTGGTCCTCTGATTATTTTGAGAAAACTTCTGTGTCCAATCAAAATTATTTATAGTGAAGTTTTTCAAATTCTTTCAACTATTCCTCCTACAATATATGTGTTTATAACTTAGTCTCTGTAACCAGATATTAAATACTTCTTAAAATCATCCAGAATTGAACACAATTTTACATGTGCTATAACCATGTGCTGAATATTATGCCAAGTTACATTTATATATCAGGAAACAATTTGTTTTATAAATTAATTCAGCCAAAAATTATTTTCACCTTTTTTGACCACTTTATCGCATTGTCTTCTTATTTTGAGCATGTCAAGGAGAAGTTTGATAGAGAATTATTCTCCCTCTTTCTGTAATGGGGTACTGATTTTCTTAAATTTATTTGTGGAAGAATGTAATATAATATCAATATTTAGTAAGAAAGTGTCTGTCAAATCAGAGTACCTACTCTATTGGACTCTGCTGCCTGGATTCCAATCCTAGTTCTACAGTTTACCTGTGGATCAGTGGGCAAGGCAATTGGCTCACTAAATTTATTCATCTATAATAGAAGAATGATAATATAGTAGCTTATGAATGAGATAAAGTATGTAGGCCTTTAGCTTAGTGCCTAGTGCAGGAAAATTTTAAAAAATTCTTGACTATTGTTATTGTCATTTTTAAAGTTACTTGCTGTCAAAGCAAGCATGGTAACAGGTACAAATATATAGTTCTTAGATATTGTTAAGTTGTAGTCAAAATTGTGCACAGAGACAGACTAAGCACAGTTTAGAGCCTACGGCTCAAATTGTTACTAATATATTTTGGTGTATTGGCCCATTTGAAACCTAACTAGATAGGTGTTCAGGGTAAACCCCTCTTACGCAACAGCTGTTGGCTACTGAGAATCATAATATTCTTTTTGAATTCTTTATGTATATTTTGCTGGGAGTAATGTCAAGTTCTTTAAATTTTAGCTTTAGAAATCAGTTTTCTCCAATTTATAGAACATCAGCAATATATTTATTTGTTCCCAATTTTATTATGTGTCTCCCATTTGCTCTTAATTTTTAAAGATCACACTGACATTTTAAAAAGTTTTATGCATTCATGCAACACGTATTTTTTGAACTATACTATGATGATGAAAGTTTCTCTATTTTAAATGAATTAATGGGCCATGAGACAAACTGAAAATGATCTTGCATTTTAACATCCAATTTACGTATTATAATAAAAGCATGAATAAGAAGATAATTACTTATCTTGGTAAGATTTTTCAGTCCCCGATATCTAATTTTCATGAATCTTGAGTTTGCATTTATTAGAAATACTAAGGTAATTCCTACAAATATCTTGACCTATTAAAAACGCAGTTTCTTCATGAAACCATGTTTTCTCTTTAGCAACTCTAGGAGGCTCATTTTTATTAAGAAATCACTTATAAAAAGTAGTTTTCAGCTTTTCCAGTCACCTCTTAAGTACGTCTGCCCTGAGAGTGGATCCACGAAGGTCTTTGCATTAAAACATCTTCTATCAAGCTCTATTTTATTTATGACACGGTTTAAATCTTTCAGCCTTTTTGCTTATAATTTTATTAGAAAGTATATCATATGTAAAAGCATATACATGATTTTTTATGTGCTACTTCAAATAAGAGTAAAATGACACTCCATATGTATACCACAAAACTTCAGACAGATAACATTTCAGAGGCTTTGAAGCCCTCAGCGTGTTCCTCCCTAATTGCATGACATTTTCCACACAAAGGTAACCATCTTGGCTTTCATGTTAATAATTCTCTTACTTTTCTTTGTGATTTCATTCTATATATCAACAGCTAAAAAATAGGATGTATATAACAAAATGTTAAGTCTATTGTGCAGTTTGTGTAATTTTGACTCAGTGTAGTTAAATATTCTTTGAATTGAGTTTTAGTCATTATTTATTTTTGAAATGTATCTGTGTTCAATGTTTAATATTGAAAGTTCACTGTAAATTTTGAAATTCTATTTATTTTTGTTTATTTTCAATTTTTTGAGACAGTCTTGCTTTGTCACCTGGGGCTAGAGTATGGTGGCATGATCTTGGTTCACTGCAACCTCCACCTCCTGGGTTCAGTAATTCTCCTGCCTAAGCCTCCTGAGTAGCTGGAATTACAGATGCACGCCACCATGCCTGGTTAATATTTGTATTTTTAGTTGGCGAGACTGATCTGAAACTCCTGACCTTAAGTGATCCACCTGCCTCAGCTTCCCAAAGTGCTGGGATTACAGGCGTGAGCCACTGCATCCAGCCTGAAATTATATTCATTACTATTGATGAAATGAGTTGTAGTGCATTTCACTGTAGAAATAAACTATGTTTTACACATGATGATATTGCAAACAATTTTCTTCTCTTTCTGCTGGGGCATAAAAAAAATTAGGACTATATACCTACATAATAGATAAATTGCTGGGGCTTCGTATTTCTATCCTTACATTACTAAATAATGCTATATTATTCTCTCAAGTGGTTGTGCTCATTTATACACCCACCAGCAATATATGATACCTCACCAGGCCTCACATTCTCACCAACCCTTAGTATGACTAGATTCTAAAATTTTTGTAAATTTTATGAGTACGAAGTTGCATCTTTTTTTGTGATTTTATATTAACCACTGCCTCTGAAAGTAAGATTATGGAGACTTCTAAAGAAACCAGTAACTATCAGCAAGTACAGAACCACCCATTTTGTAATATATGTGGTAGTGAGAAACATTCTGGAGGTGGAGTGCAGAAAATTTGGCAAAAGAACAGCATTGAAATCAACCAGGAGGGAAGAGCGAGCACGCGGCATCAGTTCCTGAGCACTGGACATCTCAGGAACTGAAAGCATTTCAGAAGATTGGAGAATAAGAGAGGTGGGAAGCAAAGCTACAGGGAACAGCTGGGCAGTGTTGGGATTCAAAGAATGTGACAATCACTTAAGGAGTTAGAATGTTATTGAATGAATACATTCAGTAGATGAATTCTTACAATGGTGTCAGTGGGGGACTGTTTACGGTTACGGTGTAAAAAGGTTGCTTAGGTCACAGTATGAGAAGAGGACTAGGCTGCAGGCAAAGAGAACCGTTGTGGTGAAAGAACAAAATGGCCCAAATTAATTTGTGTGAACCAGGAGACATGGACAGATTCAAGGGCTGTTTTGATGATTGATTTGTAGGTAAGGGAAATGAGAAAATCCTTTTTATCTCTTAACTCTCTTTTACAAATTCTTATATTCTTATCCAAGAAAAGAGATGACAGGAAGAGATTTTGTTAGTGTTTTAGCACAAGCTCTTCTCTCAGCCACTGGGAAACGTCACTATTAAGAAGAAATGCCTGCGAACACAGGGCCTCTTGGTATTATTACCCACCCTGTAGAAAATGAGCCACAATGAAAAGAAATCTCTCTCATTTATGTGGCTGAATGATATGAAGGATAAAACCACTTCAGCAAGGACAGCTGGCAGCTAGCCACCTGATTCCTGAGCTTTAAGAGGTATGTTCCTCTTTGGAAGGATGGGGAGGAGATGAATTCTCCAGCTGCTGCTTTTAACAGTAGATATCCCAGTAGGTGACAATATGTTTTTGCTAAACTAAATATACTGTTCCTATATTTGGTCTTCATTTACTTTTGCAGTTCTCTTCAGCAGCTTGTGAACTTCTATTCCCTGAAAATAGAGAAAGCCTTATGATAAAACCTATATTGCTGATCAGATAGAAAACTTGAACCATTCCCTCCTTATTTCACTCATGTGATCTTGTAAGTGTGCAAGTGATTGTGCTGCAAGGGGGTTGAATATGTTAAGTTGCAGAAACTACATAGGTGTTGTCGTAAGTTAAATTTACTTAAAGTCAGATATGAGATGGGACTTTCAAATGCTGATTTCTCCTTGCATTTCTTTAAACAGGGATGAACACTGGTTTGAATTCACTGAGAAATGTAGAATCTCAAATTTTTTCCTGAATGATTATTTCCAATAGGATTGTGAGACATGCTGAATAAATAATAACATGATTTTCTGTTTTCGTACCAGTGTCATGCTGTTTTAGTTACTGTAGCCTTATAACATAGCTTAAAGTCAGATAATGTGATCCCTCTAGCTTTGTTCTTTCTGCTTAGGATTGCTTTGGCTATTTGGGATTTTTGTTGTTGTTGTTGTTACATAAGAATTTTAAAATTGTTTTCTTCAGTTCTGTGGAAATGACATTAGTAGTTTGATAGGAATAACATTGAATTTGTAAGTTGCTTTGGGCAGTATGGCTATTTCCGATGAAACAGAATGACAAACCCAGAAATAAAGTCACGCTGCTACAGCCATCTGATCTTCAACGAAGTCAACAAAAAATAAGTAATGGGGAAAGAAACACTGCTTATTTTTATTCAATAAATTGTGCTGGGATAGCTGACTAACCATATGCAGAAGAATGAAATTGGACTTCTATCTGCCATCATATACAAAAATTAACTCAAGATTTAAATGTAAGTTCTCAAACTATAAGAATCATGAAAGAAAACTTAGGAAACAACATTCTGGATATTGGCCTTAGAAAAGAATTTATTACTAAGGTTCTCAAAAGCAATTGCAAAAAAGCCCCAAAATTGACAGGTGGGACCTAAATAAAGAGATTCTGCACAACAAAAGCAACTTTGAGCAGAGTAAACAGACACGCTACACAACAGGCTACATATTTGCAAACTATATGTCTGATAATCATCTAATTTCCAGAATGTATAAGGATCTAAAATAATTTAACAAACCAAAAACAAATAACCCCATTAAAAAATGGGCAAAAAGACAAGGACAGATACTTATCAGAATAAGATATACAAGTGGCCAACAAACAGGAAAAAAATGCTCATATCACTAATCATCAGAAAAATGCAAATCAAAACCACAATGAGATACAATTTGACACCAGTCAGAATGCCTTTTCTCAAAAAGTTTTTTAAAAAAACAATAGATGCTTATGAAGCTGTGGAGAAAAATAATAACTTATACACTGTTGGTGGGAATATAAATTAGTTCAACCACTGTAGAAAGCAGTTTGGAGATTTCTCAAAGAACTTAAGACAAAACTGCCATTCAGCTTAGCAATCCCATTACTGGGTATATATCCAAAAGAAAACAAATCATTCTGCCAAAAAAAAAAAAGCATGCATTTGAATGTTCATCACCATGTTATTCACAATAGGAGAGACATGGAGTCAACCTAAGTGCCCACCAATAGTGGCTCAGATAAAGAAAATGTGGTACATGTACACCACAAAATACTACACGGCCATGAAAAAGAATGAGATCATATCCTTTTCAGCAACATAGATGCAGCTGGAGCCCATTATCATAAGCAAATTAATCCAGGAACAGAAAACTAAATACTGCATGTTCTCACTTTTAAGTGGGAACCAAACAATGTATACTCATGGAAATAAAGATTGCAACAATGGAAATTCTAGGGACTATTAGAGAGGGGAGTGAGAAAGGGAACAAGTGTTGGAAAACTATTGAGTACTATGCTTGGAACCTTAGTGACGAGATTATTAGTACCCTGAAACTCAGTATCATGCAATACTGTGCAGGTAACAAATCTGCATGTGTATCCCCTGAATCTAAACTAAAAGTTCAAAAAAATAGAATATGATTTCCCAAAGTACTGTGTATATATTATTTTCAACTTTTATATTTTGAATAAGTATCTTCAAATATCTTATGATTTCTCCCCTTAAATTGAAAATTCAGCCTGTCATTAAAGATGCTGCTTCTCATTTTCCATGATTTTTCTCATTCCCAACTCCTGCAAGGAAAACTACATGAGCAGATAAACATAAAATGCATGACAGTTCCCCAGATAGTAAAATGCTATTATTTTTGTCATCATTATGTAAGTAAAGTTATATTTCCTATTTTAAATTAATGTTTAAATTTAATATTTATTAATAAATATTTGATGTACATAGAACATATGTAGTATATGTGTAAGTGATGATACATAACAGTTAAATGAACAACTATAATTCACCATTCATTAAAATAATTAGAACATTATGAATGTCCTTGCATATAAACATATGCTTATGTTTGTTCCTTTTATCTTCCTTTCCCCAGCAAGTAATCATTTCTGTGAATATAGTGTTTGTTTAATTTTATTTTCAATGTTTGTCCTGGGAAGTGGCAAAAGTGGGCTTGTGATAATCCCTATGGTTTTAAGTCAGCCTGCATGATTCCTAAATGTTTTCCAGTACGCTTCTAATTTTATACTCATTCTGTCCAGTCTCTTTTCAATATTGGGGTTTGGCTCCATCTTCCATTGGTGGCACTGGTTCTCCTTCCAGATCTGATGTTTTGAGGTGCATTCAGTATCTTTAACCATTGACTGTTTTAGGAAAGTGTTCATAGTGAACCCCATCACCAACATCTCTGGTCCTTGAGTCATGCCCACCTTAGTCATCCTGTTGAAAGTGACTTCTTTGAAGTCAATTATTTTCTAGCTGAAGATCCAATGAATGTATATTTCTTGGCCTTGTTTTTCCTCACGCAGACCCAATGCAGGATAATTAAACAACCTGTAACAGCCAACCCACCTCAAATTAACCTACAATCTATCTGAAGATATTGTGCCTGCTATTCCAAAGCAGCTTCAAGACAAGTACCTAGCATCACTCCAACACTTCCAATTACGACCAGCAACAAAAAGACCTACAAAATGATAATGCCACAGTTTTCCTTATGTGACAGTTACTGCTATGTAGCATCATGTGAAATCTGGTCAAAAGGATGAAAGCATGAAAAATGTAGCAATTTTATTCAGAATAGCTACAACTAAACAATGCATTTTTAAAATTTTGATATAAATAAGTTCAAAGGTACATAATTAGAATTAAATCCCACTGGATCACCTGTCCTAGCCTATGCAGATATCTCCTATCTGCATCTTAGAGTGATTTTCCAGTCTTCGCTGTCCCAAGTTACAGAGTTTCACCTATTCAAATGGACAATTGTGCCATAACATAATACTTTTTTATAAAGCTCTTCCAGCTTAATTTTTCTTTTTCAATGTAACTCCATTGCTCATTACTTCTTATTAAACTTCACTTTTTTATGATTTCAACCTTATAAGGTTTCTAAATTACTTCTCTTACATAAATATATTTGCCCATAATACATTTCCTTTGTCCTTTGTTTGAAACTATGAGCCTTAAGTTCTTTTTATCACTTAGGAACAAATATAAATTGTGTGGTCACATATAAGTAACTAATAAAAAATGAGAGGACGTATCAACTATGTGATGCTCTTCCATATAAGTTACTTTAAGTGTGAAGTGCATTAACCAATTGCTAGCATGTCTTACCCTTCACCCCAAAAATAATTGCTTTGCCACTCTTCACTGTGTTTATATAGTGTATCATATTTATTATTATTACTATTATTATTATTGAGACTCTACCACTCTGGCTGGAGTGCAGTGGCACCATCATAGCTCACTGCATCCTTGAACTCCTGGGCTCTAGTGGTCCTCAAGTGGAATTACAGGTATAAGCCACTGCTCCCATCATGTAGTATGTTCTATTGCCCCTCTTTTTTTTGTTTCTTTGTTTTTTGCAATTTGGTTTATTGGCTGTCTCAGTCCATTTGTGCTTCTATCACAGAACACGAGAGGCTGGAAAACTTATAAAAACAGAAATTTAGTGTTTACAGCTTCAGAGCCAGGGAAGTCCAAGATCAAGGTGCTGGCAGATTTGATGTCTGGTAAAGGCTTGATCTCCACTTCTGAATGGAATGCTGCTTTCTCCTGAGGGAAGGGACGGGGGAACACTGTTCTTCCCATGGAAGAAAAGTGAAACAGGCAAGAAAGATAACTCACTCCAAAAAGCCTTTTTAAAAAGGTATTTAATCCAACTATGAGGGGAGAATTCTCATGGCCCAATCACTGCTTAATGGTCCTACCTCCCAATACTATTACATTGGTAACTAAATTTTGACAAGAGTTGTGGAGGGGACAAACACTCAAGCCATAGCACTGACTGTGTTGCTGCTGCTTTTCAAAACCTTTCCTTTTCAATAATAAAGGACACTTGGTTAGTTTATTTTTATATATGTAACTACTTGGCTGCCATTTGTTTCTGAAAGTTATATCTAAGAGTCCCCAGACTTAGAATCTTTTATTTAGTCTAATTAAATATTTTGTTAATTAATTCATTACTTATTAACTTCTTTCCAAATATCTCACTTGGGAATATCTAATAAAAGTTATAACCCAACCCTGCTGTGAATCTATTCTCTAATAACTGCATTGCTGTAGCCCACTATTTATGGAAAAAATTAGAGACTTTAATATGATATTTTTATCTAAGTAGATTTAGCCAGAGTTTGCAAATATAATTACTCAGAGATCTTAATTAAATAAATGATGTCATAATAGCAGATGGTTTGTTTCTAAAATGGAAACTTCAAAATCTTATTATTGGAAATAGAGAAAACAGCATCTCCTTGGTCTGCAAACTTCAAGGAAGTGTTTTACTCACTATGTTTTATTTGAATAGTCATCTACCTCGACTCCACACTGAAAAGCTTTTTAAAAGTACTGATATTTGAAGTTGAAGTCTTAGCTTTCTGATTTAATTTATGTGAGTTGGGGCCCAGGCTTCAATATTTTTAAAACTTCCCTGATAATTCAAAAGTGCATTCAGTGTTAAGATCAACTGTTTTATTACAGCACTTATTTCAGTATGCATGTTAATCTAGCAAACAGTTCTAGACTATATTGCCAATTGACAATCTAGTCCATCATGACAGTATTGTCCTGTGGTACTGGTCATAGGCTTTGAAATCAGATAGCATGTGTTTAGAATCCTGATTGTGTTGACTGCAACTTTGAAAAATTAACCTAAAATCTCAAGCTACTTAAGGGCACCTGGGTTTTCTCAATTGTAACACTAACCTCACGATATTATAAAGAAGAGTAAATGAATTAATACACATACAACATATCAACTATTTGACATAGTACTTGGCATACAATAAACTTTCAGAAATAAGATAATGGTACTTCTTATTCAATTACCCCCAAAATATTCAGATGAAAATTTAAACAAACTAATATGAATTCCAATTTATACATGTAATACATATATATGTGTATATATATATATATATATATATATTTGTGTGTGTGTGTGTACGTATGCGTGTGTGTGTGTGTATATATATGTCTATATGTGTGTATAATATGTTTATATGTGTGTATAATATGTATTTCCAAATGGCACAAAGAAAATCAATATAAATTATATAAAAAGTAGTCCAGCAAAAAAAGCTTTTTTAAAATTAAACAGACATATATCAAACAATTTTGTATTAGCTATGCTGTTTCTATAGTGACAAATAATTCAAGGTATAAAGAACAAAATTAGGTGATTTAATTTTGAAATAAGATGGGAAGAATTGAAACAAAATAATTGCTTGTAACCAGAACACTTTATTTTAAATGAACTGAACTGTCATTTGGTGGAGGCGGTTTGCTTATTTTTCTTCTAGTATATAATTTCAGGGACACTTAGCTACCAAAAGAATAGGAAATTTTAAAAAAGAGAGGAGACAAAGGATCTCACAGAGTGATACAAATTTACTCAGTATTTTTTGCTCAAGATGGATTTTTCCCACAGGGGAAATTCCTAGAACATTGAAGAAAATTTAATTACTAAGAAACACACTCAATCCAAACTGTAGACAGCCTTATACAAGAGACAGTCAAGACTAAGTGTCTACACTAGGGGAGAGGATGAGTAAATTAGAATGTGGCATGAAGGGAGTCTAGTGTCGTGGTTGAGAATATGTCTGTTAGTAACTGGATATGTAGCACAGGGTATATTACCTAACCTGTGTGTCCCTCATTTTCTATACCCATAAATACACAACCGTATAGTGTTTTGTGAGATTCAAGTTGAAGTGATATAGTTATGTCCTTAGAACATTGTATATATAATCCTATAAGTGATATCTACTCTTATTAGTACATCTGTAACAGAATATTATGAAAGCATTCCATTATATTTTATAATCATAAGAAAAGGATTATGACATTATTATGTGAAAAAAGAAAAAAAGTGTACAAGGTTTATGATTTTACCTATATGAAGATCATGTATAAAAAATTACAAAAATTAAAAAATAAAAAATATTTAACAGGAGTAACATTTAGGAAGTGAGAAATTGAATTGCTTTTTATTTTATATTTATTCTCTAATTTCCTTCCTTCCTTCCTTTTTTCTCTTTTTTGGAGACAGAGTATTGCTCTGTTGCCTAGGCTGGAGTCCAGTGGTGTAATCTCGACTCACTGCAAACTCTGCCTCCTGGGTTCAAGCAACTCTCCTGCCTCAGCCTCCCAAGTAGCTGGGACTACATGCAAGTGCCACCATGCCCAGCTAATATTTTTTTGTATTTTTAGTATGGTTGGCCAGGCTGGTCTTGAACTCCTGACCTCGTGATCCACTCACCTCAGCCTCTCAAAGTGCTAGGATTACAGGAGTGAGCCACCAAGCCCCACCTCTATTCTTTAATTTTCTAAAGTAACTTTATGCTAATTTTATAACTAAAAGAATACTATAATCATATCATAATATGTAATCTGCATTTATATATGAGTTTTTCCTTATTCTCTACTGTAAGCATTGATAGAGTGTAATATTGTTTCCTTCTTAAATGTTTGGAAGGATTCACATGTGAAGCCATCTGAGTTAAATTTCCTCATGGGATGGTTTCTAATTATAGATTCATTTTCTTTATCAGCTATAATACTGCTGAGATTTCTGGTATATTTTTGGACCAGTATTATAAGATGTATTTTTCAGGGAATCTGTTCACTTTGTCTACCATGTCATATTTATTACATGATATTTTTATAATGTCTTCTTATTTTCTTATTAAGGTCTGTAGAATTTGTAGTAATCTCCACTACTGTATTTTTTTTTTCCTTTTACTAGAAGTCTTGTTAAGAGTTTATCAATTCTATTGACTTTTTCAAAGGATCAACTTTGGGCTTTATTGATTTTTTTTTTTTAATCTCTGGTTTCAATTTCATTGATTTATTGTTTTATCTTTACTATTTGCTTTCTTTTTAAATTTATTATTTTATTTTATTTATTTACTTATTTTTGAGATAGGGTCTTGCTTTGTTGCCTAAGCTGGAGTGCCATGGCAAGATTCTAGTTCACTGCAGCCTCCAACTCCTGGGGTAGAGTGATCCTCCCACCTCACCCTCTCAAGTGGCCAGGATTATAGGCTCACGCAACCTTGCTCAACTAATTAAAAACAATTTTTTTTTTTTTTTTAGTTTGTAGACATGAGGTCTTGCTGCGTTGCTTAGGCTGGTCTGAAACTCCTGGCCTCAAGCAATCTTCCCACCTAGGGCTTCAAAAATGTTAGGGTTATAGGTGTGAGTCACCATATCTGGACTTATTTGCTTATTAATGCTTGTATTATTTTTTAATTTGTTGTTTTCCTTAGTAGAAGCTTGAAGTAGAAGCTTATATCATTAATTTTTTCTTTAAAAATTACTAGGCAAAATGAATTTCACACAAAAGTAAAAGAATAGTATAATTTTCCCCACTAGATATCATCCAGCTTCAATGACTGTCAATATTTTTCCCAAGATGATTTCACCTATACTTCTCCACCACCTACCCTCTCTGATAATTGTTTTTTCAAAGGAAGTCTGAATTTTTATTATCTAGCATACTTCCTTTATAATATTTTTATTAATTGCATATATCTTTGCACACATTAAAGAGAATTTCTCTCTCACATACACAGTACAAGAACTAAGCACAATCATTAATTTGTATAATAGAAAGTAAAATACCAAGTTATTGTGATGTATAATAAAATTTTATCTCAAATAGATCTTATCTGTCGAGTGTTTGTCTTTCTTAGTATGTATGTTATAATTTTGCTTCAGTGTGATAAATTTTTTATAGTTCTATTGAAACATAATTTATATGCCAATTGCCTAATTTAAATACACAAAAATAATTTTTAGTACATTTGTAGATGGGTGTTGAAATTCTCAAGTATTTCTAAATAAATTTATTGAAATAAATGCATGATTATTTTGTTCTATAATTTGTTAAAATAATGTTACATTAAGTGCTTTTTAAATTTTACACCAATCTTTCATTCCCATTACAAATCCTATTTAGTCTTGATATATAATATCTTCTTATATTAAAACAGTCTGTTTGCTAATATTGTTAATATTCACATCTTTTATCTATATTTTTGAAATAACATAGATTTTTGCTTTTGTTTTATTGGTCTGTAGTTTTCTCATGATATCTTGGTCTGACTTTCATATCAGGCTAATACTGGTCTTCAAAAGTGAGTTGTAAAATATTTTCTTCTCTGATTTCTGAAACATTTTATGAGGATTAATATTTCTTTTTTAAACATTTGTTAGAACTCTCTCCAATGAAGTCATCTAGGATGAACTGTTCTTTCTGGGAAGAATTTTAATAACTCATTCATTTGTGTTACTTGTTATAATTCTACTAAGATTTTCTATTTCTTCTCTTATCAATTTTAGTAATTTGTATCTCTCTTTCAAAAAAGTTATTCATTTGGCTATGTTATACAAGAAGGAAATTCAAGTCTTAGGAGGACAAGTCTGGGAATTAGGGCCGCACGATAAGATCTGTCTTTTCTTTGAGATTGTATTGTTTGGTAAAACATTTCATTTCTGTGGGCTGCTAACCCTGTCACTTTGCCTTAGAAGGAATTGACTAGATAACCTTTGAGGGACCAACAATAGATTCTTTAACATTAGGAACAGGAGAATGTCCAGTTGATCATCAGCCATTTATTTGTTCTTTACTAGATGTTTCATTTCGAAAGTTCTCATATTGTTTAGGAGTGATATATTTTGCTGATGATTTGTTTTTGTTCTGTTTTTTGATATTGTATATTCAGGGTTTGAAAATATTTATAACAGGATTCCTTGTCTTGTTTTTTTCTAGAGCAGGAGGCATGAATAAATAGGAAACTCATCTGAAAAGCAAATATAACATTTCATGACATTTTACTCTTTTTGGCAAGTCCTGGGATTGGAGAAACAGCAATTTGACAGTCATAGAACCTTTTCTCTCATTACAAATCTACAAGTTTACATGATTTGTAAAAATGATCACATCTTAAGAATAACTGCATCATTAATAATTCTTTCTGTAAAATAAAACATTACATTTATTTACTTCCATTTATTCTATATTTCTAATGTAATAAAGTAGTATTCAGATATGAGATATGGCCTAATCCTGTGGCTTTCAGATACTTTTTTCTGTGACCCATATTAAGAAATGCATTTTATATCACCAGTTAGAACAGATACAATACTTTTTAACCTCCAAACCCCACAACACATAGTCATGGATGTAAATATTTCCAAAGTAGTACTTGGACGATGTAAAAGTACACTTCAGAATTGCTAATGTATTTCACTTTATTTCATTTCCTTCTTTTGTCTGGGTGGCAGGAGATGGTAACTCATTAAATGGATTTTATCACTGACTAATTGTCACTAACCACAATTTCAAAAATATTGGTCTACTAAATGTAATTTGCATCTAAGTAATGTACCCTATGGAGCTCAAAAATAGTCAATCTTCCAAAGGTGGTCGGCTCCTATTATTTAGAGAGCTGTTCAGATCAGACTAGTGGATGAGTCATTGAAGAGTGTTCTTTAATATGCAGAGAGAATTGGGAGATGTCATATTTGTTTGGGTAATTAATTTTGTGTTTCAATACCACCACCACTTATCCGACTGATTCTACCCATACTTGATCCCTAATACAACAACTTAGATGGTAAGAGGATGTACAGATAGACTGTTTTTGTAATCAGGGCAAATTGAATTTAACTCTAGGTCCCATTTAGACCTAGAGTTAAAAGGACCGCAAACTGGGAGTTAAAACAACACAATTTTATTGTTTCACAGCTTTTATTTTTTCGCAGATTTTTGGCTTTTTCTTCCAACACAAAAAGGTGTCGGAAAGGCCATGCCTCCCTCTGAAATCTCTAGGGCAATTCTTCCTGGCCTCTTCCTGGCTCTGGTGGTTTGCTGGCCATCTTTGCAGGCTTTGACTTGCAGCTGTATAACTCCAATCTGTTTCATCATCATCATTACACAGTGTTTTTCCTGTGTGTTTCTGGCTTTACATGGCTCTATTTTTGTGTGCACCCCAATTACATTGGGTTAGCTGCCCCCCTTACTCCAGTCTGACCTCATCTTGACTAGGTGCATCTATAAAAATCCATCTTCAAAATTATGTTGCATTCTGATGTACCGCAGGTTACTTACTATTCATCATATCTTTTGTGGGGAGATACAATTCAACCCCCAAAAAACACTAGGAATCTCGTTTCTCCACAGATTGCTGCCTCTCCGGTTTTATCTGTGTTAGCAGAGATTACTCTGCTCTCAGAAGATGTAGAGAAAGGACTATTGATGAAGTTAGTGGTACGAGATGAAAGGGAAAAAAATGTTGATTGCAAGTAGGGAAATTGCAGAAGGAAAACAGTTTAATTGCAATTCTACCTAAGGCTGTGTCCCACTATACCACCCAGAATCCTCTCAAGCACCGCTCTTGACAGGCAGGCTCTCATTTCCTTTCAACTCCAAACTTTGACATGGACTCTGGGATTTTTCTCTCTCCACTTCTTTGGCCTGGAAATAATCCTAAATTCCTAAAGTCATCAATTCCAGTGTAACAACTCTAGCTGGGTTCACTGTTAATTTTGTTGTATTTGCAAGAATGCTGAGCACTGGATTAAAAAAGAAAAAAAGAAAAAAAAAATCCATCGGCGGCTGCATGGCTTTCCCCTGCAGAACCAGAGGGCGGAAAATAAATGTTGGCACCTTTAATGACCTCCATTGTCCTGACTTCACAGAATCCCCAGGGGCAGCTAATCCTCTGGAACAATACAGTACAGATGTTTCACAGGATAAGAGGGCTAATTCTAGGCCAATCAGAGTCACTCCAAATGTCAGCATTCCAAAATAAAGTTAAAATATGGGACAAACAGATGCAACCTTTACTGTCTGAGCCCTTTGTCAGTGATCTCTGCTTTGTTTAAGGCCAGGGCAACTTTCTCCTTAGTGAGAGCTGAGCTGTGCAGGGCTTTCTGCTGTGTTTGCTATGTTCACTACTTTTATAAGTTCCCTTCAAGATAAATATTGCTCAACATTTCCTGGACTTTTACACCCTCCTCTGTCTCTGTGAAAATTACCAGTAGGAAAAGCATTTAGGAGTCATGTTTTTAAAATCTGAATAATAAGAATTTCAGCCGTATTTAGTCATTCAAAGTTTTGATAGAGGCAGAGAAAAAGTTCCCCTAATCTCCACTCTGAGGTAAAGAATTTCTTTACTTAAATAAAAAATGTTAAGAAATTTGCTGGAATTACCCAGATATGTACTGTAAACCTTTTCTAGTGTTGTGTTTGATATGAAAGTAATTCTAATATTACTACTAACTGCCAGTTTGTAAGTTAAAAATATAAGTTAATTTGATGTTAATGTCTATAATACACTTAATTCTTACCTATATTTTATTTCATAATTTATTATTTCACCTATAGATTATATTTTGTATTTTTTTATTTTTAAGAATCACACAGGATTTACTGTTTTCCCATAAAAGACTTATTATATTCCATGTACAAGTCAATGAAAAAATTTTCTCAACATATGAAACATTAAAATGTGAAGAATCAAATATTAAGGTTGAGAAAATGTGGAAGTCCTGAGTGCTGTATAAAACTATCTACATTGTGGAGATCCAGAGATGTTCTTGATTTAAAAAAGACTGTGCTTTGGGGAATCTTTTGGGATTTGATTTATTTTTTAACCATTTTAGAGCCATGGTTAAAAAAATTATTACTGGGTCAGTATAAGGCAGAAAAGGATGCCTAAGATTCATGAAAGCGTCTATTTTTGTTTTGTTTGTAAATCCAGCTTGGCTTTAAACATTGTGTCTCACCCCCCTGCCATCTGTAAGTGATGATGAGTCACTCCATAGATTTCCAAGTATTGGAGCCAATGGACTTGCTAAAATAAAATAATTGAAAGGATTAGTTATGACATTAGGTTATCTAGTGTATTTCACTGGAAAAAAAATTGTGCCCTATGACAAGCTTCCAGGTTTAAAATAAGGGAAACATTATAATCTGGGGTCTATTTGGAGGAGGAGATCAGAAATAATTCGATACTTGAGTTACATTTTCATATTATTTTGTTAAAACAAACTGCAAGCCTATTGTCACAGATGAGATTCTACTTCACAAAGTTAGCTTTTCCCTTTTAGTTCTTTCTTGGCCTTATCAGCATCATCTCTTGTTTCCTCAAAGAATACACGTTAAAATGGGGTTTTATGCTCATTTGCTTTTCTTTTTAAATGTCCTTGTTTTCCTTTTGCTTGTTGAATTTTAAAATCAGAAATCTATTAGGTTACAAAAAACTGTGTGTCTGTTTAGATGGATCACTCATAGTTCTTCTGGACAATAATCTGTATCTACTTAGGAGTTCAGTCATTTCTAGGGCACCATGATCAGCTGCTGATCAACACTATTGTTTGGCCAAAAAGGGAATCTTATCTGAGTCACTGAAAGAACAAGAGAAAGATAAAAAGAGAGGATATTAACTCCCCACTCCCCTGTTCCTCTCTCTTCCTGTTCCTCTCCCTCCCTGTCATTTCTTATGTCCCATTGTCTATTTTCTTTCCTTTTTCATTATTTTTGTTAATCTGTAATCCTTTCTTTCTTTTGATTTATTGAGTACCTCTATTGTAAAAATTATTTAATAGTAAAGCTAGATTTGAGAGCAGAGCAACAGAAAGTTAGATTTTTGTGGTAAATTAGCCCAATTACTTAATCTGCTCATCATCGTGTATCATCCTTTCCCTAAATTATCTCTTTCTCTTTCTCATATTTATTTATTTTAGTGACAGGGTCTCATTCTGTCTGTCACTTAGGCTGGAGTGCAGTGGTGTGATTATAGCTCTGTTCAACTTCAAACACCTGGACTCAAGTGATTCTCCTGGCTCTGTCTCTCAAGTAGTGAGGACTACAGGTGTAAACCACCATGTTCAGCAATTTTTTGAGGAGATGGGGTCTCTCTGTGTTGTCTAGTCTGTTCTCAAATTCCTGGCCTCAAATGATACTCCTGCTTCACTGAGATTACAGGTATGAACCACTATGTCTGGCCAAATTCTCACTTTTAAAGAAATATTCTTGGTGTGTTTTTCTGCTTATCTGTTTTCATTCCACTTCTTGAAAACTAATATCAGGATATAATTGGAAATCTGTAAATCTGAACTACTGTTCAGCTTTGCCAGCAGAATAATAACTAACCCATTGGTGTGTTTGGTTTTTTTTTTTTGTTTGTTTGTTTGTTTTTGCTATTTTCTCAAAGCTGCCTGTCCGCAGCTTTGAGCAGTTAGTAGCCCTAAACATTGACAAGATGGTTGTTCAATGAGCATGTTTGGTTGAGAGGATAATCCATGTAGTATGTTTCTTCAAGGAGAGGCCAAAGTATTTCCAACTCAGCTCATGATCAATTTGTCTTGACAGCTGAGAATGGAATTTTATTATTTAAGCCAACAGACGTGATTTTTAAAATCTTCGTTTAAACAGCTCACATATAAATAATGATGTGGTCTTTGTACTTGAAAAGACCCTTATGGAACATGAATAATTTTAAAGACTGCATTTGGCTGCTGACTTGGTTGATTAGAGTTCCCATAAAAACCTTAATTCCAATCTTTGAAAAAAAATGTGTGAATGTGTAAGCCAAAATGATACTATCTACAAGAAAACAGCCAAGAATCCATGGAGGTTCAAGACCTTTGGAGAGGGAGAAAATACTTTTTATAAATTATTAAATCTGTGGGGATAAAGATGGGAAGTTTTTGTCATCAATAGATCATATGAAAAGGATGGATAATTTAGCATTCCACAAAGTACTTCTTAGAAGTAAAACCTGGAAGATCTGGTTTTGCTTCTAAGAAGTACTTTGTGGAATGAAAATGCATAGTTTGTCACCATTAATACATCATTAATATGTGAATTGAATAAATATTACTTCTATCAAATCAAATTTGTGAGAATTATGTTGAGCTTTTTTTTGCTTTTCTATTTGATCAAATAGCTTCTAAAATATGCTTTATTTAATCTGTTCTGAAAAGTGTTTTCATCGACTTCTTGGACTATTTTACAATTTGGTTCTTCAAAGTGTTAGGCTAATAAGAAAACTATGCATGAAGATCATTATCTGAACATTTGTAGGATCATTTATCATAGAGAAGAAATATTTAAATATTCTGGGACATTTTTGCTTGGAGCCTTAATAAGAGAGAAAACTTATTTAAAATAATAAGATATTTTCTGGTCACGTGCCGTATTTCCTGATCCATTGTGTTTGGCACCAGGAAACAACTTGGCATGAGCCACTAAAAGAATCCATCAGCAACTGTGTCAACTTTATCACTTCCTAAGCTCATGCTTGCAGGAAGTGGATACAAAAACAATGATTTCAAAGAGGAAAAATGACTCTTTGCTATTTGAAAAATGAAAAAACACGTGGAACATTTACTTGCTATCTACCTAGTGTAAATAAACTGGATATTCCTCCTAACAATACACAATGAACATATTATAATGCATCAGATAAGTCTTCATTTCTGAAATAAAATTAAAAATGAATTTACTTTTTTTCATTTGTTTGTCGTAAGTACTTTTTAACTTTAAAACAGACCACATAAATTTAAGTGTGTGTTTAAGAGATAGGAAAAAAAGGATGATGAATGTAATGTGAAATTCAGACACACTACTAAGATGCTACTTCCAGAGAAAAGTAGCTATTTTACTCGAAATGACTAAGAAAATTCACGGAGCAGAACGTCAGAAACACTTCCCTGGGGCTTTTAAAAAAAATGAAAATACACAAAATGTTTCCCTATGCTATGTTTGGATGAGAAAACTTAATAACTAAAACATCACAAAATCTATTTACCTGGTATCTTGATCTTTCGTGCTATGGACTATGAAACAATCCCCTTCTCAGCCCCATTCCCTCAAGATCCACTCTGGCTACAGGCACCCACCTGATATGTACCTGATGTTTGCAGCTGAGATATAAATAAGTGATCATTGCTAAATATATATTCCCTAGAATATAGACTTCACTTTTTAATAGAGTTTTAGTGCCTTTACTACTATAAAAATTTCTTCCCTGGAGCTCTGCCTCCAAACCTAATTAACTCCTACATGATCAATTAAATCCAAATAGTCCTTGGATGAAATTGTCCATCAGAATGACCTAAATATCCAGGCAAGCAGAATCCAAAAAGTAGAAAAAAAAGACTTTTTTTTTTTCTATTAATGCTTCTGTCTCCTAAAATACATAATCAGGTCATATTTATATCAGACTCACAATTAGGGAAACAAAGATTCTAGGTCAAGCCTATACTCATATGCCAAGGTTATTAATGTCTCAAGAATACCTTCTATTTCTATAGTATCTAAAAATTCTTTAATAGATAATTATATTTTTGGAAATTGGAATTCTTATTTCCTAATTAAGAATACTAAATGCAGTGACTTAATTAGCTCATCCATGTCACACAAAGAGTAAGTACAAAGCCCAGGCTAGAAATCGTGTCTCTTGATTCTAGCATGCTTTTCCATATAGCATTCCCATGATATTATTGCCTACAGAATCCAGATGAGATTGAGGTTAAAACTCAGGGGACGTCATACAGACAAAACTAGAGTAGTAACACTGAAATGTTCCCCAAGCACCTCTGCTGCTATGCAACCTAAGCCCCCTCCATTTGGACCCATTTGCTATATTGAGCTTTCTCATAAGTTTTTGTATAAATTGAGATTTGAAAAAGAAATTATAGTACTCTGTCATTACTTACCATAGATTAGTGCCATAATTATTTATGCACTAAACCTAAATTTGAGTTTTAAGACTGATTAATAAAAGATTAAAGAACTAAGTTGTGGATCCTTTTAATATGCTTCCAACTTGATTTCATAGACTAACACAACTAAAAAGAACTGTAGAGAATAAACCAATTCACTTGTTTATTCCATAAGCAGTCTATATTAGTAATAAGACAGCACCACCCACGCCCCCACCTGGCCAAAAATAAAAAGAGTCAAATGTGAATTCCAAATGGTAAATTTAGTATGTAAAAAAAATTAAAATGCAATCATGCAAAATTTGGGGGGAACTTCAAAACTATATAATAGAAAACAGAAAGCCCCAGGCAATATTAGTGGCTTGGTATTCTTTTTTGGTCCAATAAAAAAAAATGTTGAAAAAGTGCTTTTGAAAAACTCTCAACTAAAAATAAAACTGTTATAAAATATTCAAATCTGTACTGAAATAAATAAAGTTTTACTAAAATAAAGGAAGTAAATGAAGCTCAGAGTTAAAAGATGAAATAGAGATTTCAGTAAATATTAATATTTTAATAGAAAATCTTCTCTATGAGTGGCCCTTTAGTATAACAATTAAAGACTAAACCTTCTGTCACATGGCTCTGATTTATTCTAAAGCTTTGAAGACTTACGCTTGAGTAAAGAGGGTAGGCAAAGAATAACTGCTCCTCTACCAACCAAGAAGATAACATTTATTCTTAGAGCCCGTGTCAATACTATTTGATACCTTTATCTAGAAATCAAATAGCCAGTGACTTCGATGTGAACAAAATATACTAAATATTCGTAAATATACTAATCCATAATGGCAGGCCCTTGAGGCAAGGGCTTTGTGTTTTGTTCACCTCTGTTATCCATCTGTTGTTGTAATTTCTTCTGTCTATATATCATTTTATCCAGTCAAGATCTTTTAGCCATCCTGCCTAACATAAGGGAGAGGAGAGAGAGCTAAAAAAAAATATTTATAAAGACGATAGACTAGAAACACAGGCCTACTAAAAGAATGAAACTGTGAATAAAGTTATAGATGCTTTCTCTCCCCCATACCTTACGACCACCACACCAAAAAGGTGATAATGGATTATACCTTCGAAATTATAAGAAAGAGTGTTAAGGGAAGTTCAAATTTGATAGAGGAGAAAACACAAAAAAACACAAAATAAGTGTAAAACTTCTGGCACTTGAAGCTGCAGCAAACATTAAAAATAACCCAGCTGCTAGCCAGATTAGAGTAAATCCTATCAATAAAGGATTATTTATCTAAATCTAAGTTCCCATTACCTGAAACAATATGCTTAGTTCTTGGATGAATAAATAAATAAATATAGGAAATTTTGAGTGAGGCAAGTAAAAATATCCTCTACAGAACCAAGGAATGAACCAAACTTGACTCAAATACAATATGGATGCTGGAATTGTCAGGAAAAGTACATAAAATGACTATGATTAGTATGTTAAATAAACTTTGAAACAGAAATGAAGAATGCACTTGAAAGGCTCATTGATGGACTCAACATGGCCAAGAAAAGCAATAGAAACTTAACAAAACTTACATGCAATGAAATTTTAAAAAACACTAAATTAAAAAACAAAATATCCAAAAACGGTGGGACAATTTCAAAAGTTGTAATGAATATATTATTTAAATACCAGAAGAACAGATAAAAGAATCAAAGTAATGTTGGAAGTAACATTATCCAAGCACTTTGCAATATTAATGACAGACACTAAAACAACAGATTGAGGAAGTTCAGAGAATATAAAGCAGGATGAATATCAAAAGACTGCACCTGGGCATACCATATTCAAACTGCAGAAAACCAAAGACAAGCAGAACGTCTTAAAGAAAGCCAGAGGAGGTGAAAAATGTACACTTCACCGTTAGAGGAGCAAAGATGAGAATTAAATTAGATGTCTCAGAAACTATGAAAGTGAGTAGAAAATAAAGTGAAATATTTAAAGTATTGAAGCAAAATATTCAACATCCTAGAATATGATATCCAGTGAAATTATATTTCAAAAGTACAGGAGAAATAAATACATTCTCAAACTAACAAAAAGTAATTGGAATGCTTATCTAGCGGAGTTGCACTTCAAAGAGGTTAAAAGAAGTGATTCAGGGACAAAGAAAGTGATTCAGGTTAGACACTCAGATCTACATAAAAAGAGAAGAGTGTTGGAAAAGAAATGTATAAGGACAAAATATAAGTAGAACAACAGTGCTTATAACACCAAGAATTTGTTTCATAGTGATAGTATGATAAAGTCGATTTCTTCATACATTGTTGATAAAATTGGGCAGTTCTTTTAAGTAACCATGGGGCTAATAAGTTTCTGGTTTTTTATAAATCCATTTACCTCAGTGATTATTCTTCTGAAATGTCTCTAAGAAATGACCCGATATACGAAGCTATGATGGGGTGAGCAGTCTGTGTGTGCATGTTTCTTAACAGCATTATTTATAATTTAAAAAAATGGAAAAAAATAAAGCAGGCTAAACGACTGCTGATCCATTAGAATGTTCCAGATCTACAAAAATATAAACATTATATCAGATTTCACAGCATCATGTAAAAGTGGTTGTATAAAGAAGAATGAAAGGATTATGAGTAATTATATTTTCCTGTCTTTCATTTTTAACTTATCCCGTACTATCCTAAGTTGAAATGTAAACTTATATAAAAAATATTACTTGCTTTTCAGAATCTTTGCAAATATCCTGCTGCAGTTTGTAGATTCTACAAACTTAAATATGGCAGGGGATCCTTACTAACTCTAAAATTTCGAAGACAGTAGCTGATGTTTCCATATATAGTTGTGACATTCTAAACAGGTTTGCCTCTCAGATTTTAAAAGAATTTTCTAGAAGCAAAGAGGCAAAAAATTGTGGGAAGGGAATGCTTTACTGAATGTTATAATTCACCAGGAGTTCATTTTAGCCAGAAAAAAAAAATATTTCCTCATTTTTCCTCCCCTCTAACGTATCATGGTACATTGACTTTTGGGTACTCTAATATTTCCATCCATTGTGTTTTACAATCACAAAATGAGATACAGTAAAGGCAAGATTATGGATGGACAGGAGTTGATTCATCCATGACCGAGATGCAACTTTAGACAAGCCATTTATGTTTTCTATGTCTGAGTTTTCTTATCTCAAAAACAGAAATGATGTACATTGGGCAAGATTTACTGTAAAATATAAATAAAATATGGGTAAGTATCTGACATATTGTTGGTGCTCAAAATCTAAATTACTCCTTCCCCACTACCACCTACTCTCTCACAATGTACAAACTATATTATATTGTCCTTAGATTAGTGACTACATCATATATATGTAACACAGAGTGTAATTATTTGCATTCCTTGCATCTTCTATCATGTTGCCTTGAGCATCATATATACTGTCCCTGCAAACATTTGTAGACGGATATACTGACTGGAAAATGCCTTTATGATTGAAAAGAGTTTCGTAAATCAAAAACATTTTATCTCTCTTTTTCTTCTTTAAAGTGTTATTTTTTCATCAATCATATACTAATTAAAATTCTATTAATCAACACATTCCATCTGGAACAGACTGGTTCATAGTTTCTTTGGTTTAATCAGGCTAATTAGAAAAGGATGAAAAAATGTTGCCATTCTAGTCAATGCAGATATCTTTACCAGATATAGTATTAGTATGTGCATTAAAGGAATAAAAACAGGCAAGGATATTGATTTTAAGGAAAGCCACCATCATATCACTGTCTTTCAAGATTGCACAAATATACAGTAGGGATGTTTAGAGGAACTGTTGTCGATTTTAAGGTTTGTGGTTTTAAATGTGTTTTGTATCACCAAGATTTTACCTCTACAATAACTAGGCAAAGAATCACAATTACATTTATCTGAGAATGAATATATATGTGTAATTACTTTGGTCAAATTGCCCTCTGTGATAGCAGCTCATTGAGGTGATTGATAGTCATCATCTTCAGCTCACTACAAATAGATAGCTTCTGGTAAAGAAATGACTTCTGCAGTAAGACTGCCCTGTCTATATAGTCATTCACTGACTGCTGCCAAGGAGGACTGGTTTAGCAACACAGCATCTACATAGACTTTGGCTGTGGTTGGAATTTTGGCTCATTGGCTGCCATTATTTTGACAGCCATTTATCATAGAAAGAAGCCATATGTGAAGTTATCTTCTTCCAAAGGTATATGAATGTTATAAAAATCAAGAACAGCAGGTCCCACTCTTCCATGGCCGCACACAGCATCTCCAACATCTCATCAAGTTAACTACTGAATTGCTTTGGAAGAAAGTGATAGAGAATAATAAACAGTTACTCTAACTCTATCCATGACTGATACAAATTTTATATTTATTTGGGATTTCATTTTAATGAGGTTGTTAAAAATGAATTCAACTACATTTTGGTTGTGTTACTAATGACTTCTTATAAGTAATTACATAACATCAGTTGACAGATTAAGTTTATATAGATTATCATGATTATATACTCTTTATTAAAACATTTTCTTGTTCAAACATTCTTCTGAATTTATGCATGTAAAAGCAAACACTAATGGATTAAATGTCATTGTCCAATCAAAATTGAATGTCAGAAACTGCGAGGAAGTCAACAAATATTTCTTGAACATCAGGTATATGGAAGACATTGTGTTTAGTTTTCTGGGAGATGTAATTATGAATAAGTCAAGATATCTGCTCTCAAATAAGTCATAATTTTGTTAGTATGCAGTCATTTTTAAAACTTTTATGACTATAGCATCAATATTATATCATGGGAATTAAAATGTACATTTATTGAGCATTTTATATGTGACAAGCCTAATTTTTAAAGACAGGATGATATGATGTATAGCAGCTCATGGGCATTGAAGCCAAGTATTCTAGTTTAAATCCTTGTTTTGGCATTAAGTACTGATGAGAGACTGGAATAAGTTGGTTATCTCTCCTCAGCTGCATTTGCAAAAATACATAATCTAAAAAATGGCTGCCATTGTTGTTGTTAGGAGATAATGTAAAGCAATTGTAACATAATGATGCATAATATAAATGGTTGTTATTTTTATATTATTATATGAATGCTCAGTGTCATTTAATTCTCAACAAAATTAGAACACATGGCATTATTTCCATTAGGCAGAGAAAGAAACTAAGGCAGAATAAATTTAAATAAACTTCCTAGAGCCTTATTGAATGGCTTTGACCAAAATGCTGATAGTGATATGAACAATGAAGTCCAGGCTGAGGTGGTCTCAGACAGAGATAAGGAATTATTGGAAAGTGGAATAAAAGTGACTCTTGCTTTGCTTTAGCAAAGAGATTGGTGGTGTTTTGACCTTGCGCTAGAGATCTGTGGAACTTTGAACTTGAGAGAGATGATCTGAAATGAGAACTTATGTTTAAAAGGGAAGCAGAGCATAAAAGTTTGGAAAATTTGCAGCCTGACATGAAAGAAAAGAAAAGCCCTTTTTCTTAGGAGAAATTGAGGCTGGCTAAAGAAATTTGCATGAGTAACAAGAAGCCAAATGTTAATCACCAAGACAATGGGGAAAATGTCTCCAGAGCATGTAAGAGGACTTCATGGCAGTCCCATCCGTCACAGGCCTGAAGGCCTAGGAGGAAAAAATGGTATTGTGGGCCAGGCCTGTGGCCTTGCAGCTTTGTGCAGTTTTGGGGCTTGGTGCCTTGCATTCCAGCCCTGACTAAAAGGGGCCAATATACAACTTAGACCATTGTTTCATAGGTGCAAGCCCCAAGACTTGGCAGTTTACACACGGTGTTTAGCCTGCAGGTTCACAGAAGTTAAGAATTAAGGTTTGGGAACCTCCACCTAACTTTCAAAGGATGTATGGAAATGCCTGGATGTCCAGGTAGAAGTTTACTGCAGGGGTGGAAACTTCACGGAGAACCTCTGCTAGGGCAATGCAGAAGGGAAATGTGGCATTGGAGCCCCCACACAGAGTTCCCACTAGGGCTCTGCCTAGTGGAGCTGTGAGAAGAGGATCATTGTCTTCCAGACCCCAGAATGTTAGATCCACTGACAGTTTACCTTGTGCACCTGAAAAAGCTCCAGACACTCAATGCCAGCCAGAAAAGCAGCTGGAAGGGAGGCTGTACCCTGCAAAACCAAGGATCAGAGCTGCCTAAGATCACGGGAGCCCACCTCTTGCATCAGAGTGAGACATGAAGTCAAAGAAAATCATTGTGGGATTTTAATGTTTAATGGGTGCCCTATTGGATTTCAGACTTGCTTGCATCATGCAGCTCCTTTGTTTGATCCAATTTCTCCATTTGGAATGGGTGCATTTACCCAATGCCTATACCTATATTTCTCTAGAAGTAACTAACATTCTTTTGATTTTCCACATTCATAGATGGAAGGGACTTTTACAATGTGTTTTGAAATGTGAGGACATAAGATTTGAGAAGGGTCAGGGGCAGAATGATATGATTTGGCTATGTCTCTACCCAAATCTCATCTTGAACTGTAGTTTCTATAATTCCCATGTGTCATGGGAGGGACCCAATGGGAGATAATAGAATATAATTATGTGGGTGGATACCCCCATGCTGTTATTCTCATGATAGTGAGTGAGTTTTCATGAGATTTGATTGTTTTATAAGGGACTTTGCTTGCTTTGCTCAGCACTTCTCCTTCCTGTCACCATATGAAGAAAGATGTGTTTGTTTCCCCTTTCACAATTATTGTAAGTTTCCTGAGGCCTCCCAGTCATGTGGAACTGTGAGTTAATTAAAACTGTTTTCTTCATAAGTTACACGGTCTCAGGTATTTATTCATAGCAGTGTGAGAACAGACCAATACAGCAATTTTTGAAAATAATAAGATAAACTGTTTTTTCTAATTGTCATTTTTCTCACTTTAAACCCAATTCTCTCTTCATCACATGTTGACCTAAAAGCAATGCACTCTGGAGGTGATTTGTCTGAGTGTCACAACTAGATCAAAATGATTAAGGTTTAGCAATTAGAACAGAAGAGATTATGGTTCCCATCAAAACAGTACTGTGCAGAGTGGTGTTTAAATCTAAAAGACCCGGAAAGCTGCTGAAGATGAGACTAAGGGGACTGGTCCACATGACGGAATGGGCACTGCGAGAACAGTTTTAAAAAGATCTGGGTGTCATTTGTGCCTGAAGTCATAGTTCTGAGTTAAAGCAAGGATTACTGCAATAGAATACAGCTTCACAAAAAAGCACACTGGATATATGTTTGCAAGTATATTTGGTGGATGAAGATCAGCACCCTAGTAGGCCACAGGCTTAAAGGGAAATACATTAAAACTATGAAATATGGACAGGAGGAAGCAGGCTTCAGCAGAATAATAAAAAAATGCAGATGACATTAAGGTCAGAGTAGTTAAATAAATATGTGAAGACAACTGAAATAAGACAAGGAGTGGAAAGACTATGCCCTACCTAAACATATTCAAAGTTTAAAATTAAGGGGATCATAAACCTAACAAAGTACAGGGCCATTGAAATTAAGTAGAGTAGCCTGCCAGTTCTATCATCTGGCTCACAGGACATAAATCCCAGTAAAAGAATAGATAAGAGTGAGAAGAAACCTATACAACATTGTATCTCAGAAGGCATAGAGTGGTGACAGCAGGCTTCTTCCCTTAAAGTTAATATTCCCAGTGTATAATAGGTTTTATTTTAAATAGTTCAGTGCATCATGCAGAGAGTAAGGTGTGTGTATGTGTATCACATATAATGGTTTGATGAATGGGGTTTTGTAGGTGCTGTCTCTTACAGCTGATAGGTAGCGTTTGGTAGCCATCTCCTATGGCTGTATTTTTGTTTTCCAAATACAATCAAAAGTAGACGAATGTTGAAGGGGATGATGGTAATATTGAGTCAACAAATAAGAAATGGGAAATATTATGAATTCCAGAAGCTATATGCACAATTGTCATTTTAGAAACCATCTCACAAAATTGATTGTGCACATTCAATATTCTTTTAATATATGAATTATAGAAATTAAAAAACATGTTAAATCATTTCTAAAAAAAAACACACACTAAAGGAGTTGTTGAGTACATATGCATACAAAAGAATGAGGATAGATTATGTGTATTTCCCTAATTGCAAAATTAATGAGCTAATTGGATGGGACCAAACAAACTTATAATTTCAACATTTTATTTTAATAAATTTCAATTGATTAGGATATTCTGGAGATATTAATTTTCATATTTCTGCTTTGTGACTTATATAAGTACCTTTGTGATTCAAAGATTTTGAATATTATATATATTATTTTTTATATAATTCTGGTATTATATATTAATTTTAATTGTTTTTTTATACACTTGTTTTAATTGATGATTAATTTATACACTTGTTTTGCTAAAAGTTTAATGATGATAATGGTGGGACTTAGGACAACTGCTTGTCCTAAGTCCAAGTGTTCTTGGTGAACACAAGTTTCACCAAGTGTTTCTTTTTTTTTTTGAGACGGATTCTTGCTCTGACATCCAGGCTGGAGTGCAGTGGCCTGATGTTGGCTCACTACAGTCTCTGCCTTGCAGATTCAAGTGATTCTCCTGCCTCAGCCTCCCAAGTAGCTAAGCAGCTGGGATTATAGGCATGTGCCATCACACCTTGCTAATTTTTATAGTTTTAGTAAAGAAGAGATTTCACCATGTAGGTCAAACTAATCTTGAACTCCTGATTCAAGTGATCTGTTAGACTTGGCATCTCAAAATGCAGAAATTACAGGCATGAGTCATCACATCTGTTTCACAAAAGTGCTTTTAATGGATTGTGAATGGACCAATGGTATACAAAAAGGAGTCTGGATATGGAACCAAGTGTATATGGCAATTCTAAAATTTGAATCTCAAACTAATGAGGAGGATTAGGCTAGTTTTTTAGTACATGAATGATGTATTAATCCATTTTCATGCTTCTATAAAGAACTGCCCCAAACTGGGTAATTTATAAAAGAAAGAGGTTTAATTGACTCACAGTTCAGGATGGGTGGGAGCCTCAGGAAACATAGTATCATATCAGAAGAGGAAGCAAACACATTCTTCTTCATGTGATAGCAGGAAGAAGAAGTGCTGAGCAAAGGGGAAAAGCTCCTTATAAAATCATCGGATCTCACTATCACAAGAACAGCATAATGTGGGTAACTACCCCTATGATTCAATTACCTCCCATGAGTCCCTCCCATGATATGTGGGGATCATGGGAACTACAATTTTAAATTAGATTTGGGTGGGGACACAACCAAACCATATTAAATGGTGTTTAATTTATGATTAATTAATTAAAGGTAAACCTGAACAATGATAAAACTAGGTTAAAATTTCAAATAATATGTCAGGATGAATTCCAATGTATCAGATATGTTACAATAAAAATAAATAAACATAAACCTCAAATAAATGCCCAAAGAAAGCATGATACATTATTTTGTAACATAGGAGTAAGGTATCTATAATTGTGACTCAAGGAAATACCACAAAATTAGATACAGTTTACTATACAAAGATAATGAAACATTATTTTTCCTACAAAAGTTTACTATAGGTAAAGTAAAAACATCAAATACACTCAAAAATGTTCAACAAATGAAGTACAATCCAGTAGAGAAAATGAAAATGTTTGGATTCAGAGAGTTATTACCTCTTTTGTCTTTAAAATGTGACTAGTCCTCTTTGGTTAGTTCAAGATTAAGAAAAGCTCAGTCAAAGAGTTAACAGAAAACACTTTTTAAAAAACTTTCTGCTCTAGCAATTCAAAATTTAGTTTTCCAGAGCAGACTCACCCTCTACTTTGGTCAATGTTTATCATTTTAATCAAATAAAAATAATTAACCTTATAATAGACCAAGCCTGGTGGCTCACACCTGTACTCCCAGCACTTGGGGAGGATGAGGCAGGCAGATCACGAGGTCAGGAGATTGAGACCATCTTGGCCAACATAGTGAAACCCCATCTTTACTGAAAATACAAAAACAAAAAAAGTAGCCGGGCAAGGTGGCATGTGCCTGTAGTCCCAGCCCTTCGAGAGACTGAGGCAGGAAAATTGCTTGAACCTGGGAGGTGGAGGTTGCAGTGAGCCAAGATTGTGCCACTGCACTACAGCCTGGCAACAGAGCGAGACTCCTCAAAATAAATAAATGAATAAATATAAATACATACAATAATAATTATTGTTATATAAATTTTGTTACTTAAATGTACTAAACTACAAACAGCAGAAAATATGTGAGTAGAAACCTCATGTAGAAATACAGTAGTTTCCATAATACCAATGCTATATTTTGCCACCTCTTTAAAAAGCAAGAATTTTGATGCCTTTCTAACATTTAGATCTAAAATGTAATCCTTGAGATAGGATGATACTGTTAATTCAGAAATCCCAAAGAAGGAAGGAGTAACGCAATAGGTACAATATGCCTTGCAAAAATTGCATAACAATAACTACAAAGATATTGACAAAAATGTGTAAGGCCCGGGAAAATTATTGGGCAGAGTAAAGACATAAAGGCATAGATTCCCTAGTTACGTAGATGACTTCTCCCAGCACAACAAATCATTGCAACACTTCTATAAGCAAAGCAAACAAAATAGTAAGCAACTTTAATTTGGCACTAAAGGGCCCTGCAGATGAACTAGGCACATAGATGAGGAAAGGGTACATTTGGCTTTCAATAAAATAGACTCAAAGTGCCAGTTCTCTTGAAATTGTGCTGGAGGGATCAGCTATGTCAACCTTATGTTCTAAATGGTCTGCATGTTTATCAAGACTTGTTTTTTTCCTCCTCCTCAGCAGCCAAACCAGGAACTGAAGCCATATGGTCAATGACTCACTTGATAGGGAAAGAAAGGGAGACTAAGGATATAAGACTAGCATTGATCAAACTAGACAAAAACACAACTGTGTAAAATTACATAAAAAAAAACAATTCTCCCACTATATTTCCAGTACAGCTTCTCTAATGAACATCCTCAAATCATACCAGATACTCTATTTATTTTTCTGATGTACTTCCCTATAATCTGTTTCAGATTATTTTTGTTTACAGAAATGTTTTTTTTCAAGATTGGGACTATCAAGAAAGTACACATGCACACATACATCATATCACTCCTCTAGTCCTAAATTTATAGTATTATTTAACTCAGTTTTTCTTTTCACTTGAGAACAAACAAACAAAAAAAACCAAACACCACCTCCCACCAAAGTAATAAAACAATGATGAAAAAGTTTTCTAAGTAGCTATAATTCCAAAAGATGAAATTTCATTGAGATGCAAAATTAATCTGACAGTTAGGAGTGATTCACATTTTGGTAATTTAGTTAACTATTTCTACATTTCTCTATGATTCAGGATGCCAAGGGACATGATGCCTCAAATGTTGTGATTGAGAGGTCTTTGTCTCTGTTGCAATGACTCTATGCAAATGGAGAGACTGCCCATTTTTCATAGGTGATGACGCTTGTAAACTTTTGTTCAAATCTTTGATAACTGATGTCCTTAGCAACTTCCAGATAACATTGTTTAGGGTTAGTTCTGCTTATTTTGGTCCTAACCGAAGGAAGACAGCAAAAATACTTGTTCTGAGAGTCTACTTTTTGTCGGGAACTATGCTAGGTACTTCATACTCTGTGTTAGTCAGCGTTTTCCGGAGAAACAGAATCAATTGGAAACACACACACATACACGCACACACACACACACAAACACAAACACATACACACATATGCACATGGGTTTCACATCCATAGATTCAACCAACAGACTATAAACAATATCCAGAAAAATTTCCACAAATTTCCAAAAGGCGAAACTTGAATTTGTCATGTGCTAAGTATCACAGAAATGAAATAACATGTAGGCATTGTATTCAGTTTAATAATTAATCTGGATGGGTGTGGTGGCTCACCCTTATAATCCCAGTACTTTGGGAGGTGGAGGCATCTCAATGAAATAACAAAATATTTGCAATTTTAGGGTCAAGTAACCTGCCACAGACCACTTGGAGAGGATAAGAAACATTGCTTTGGAGTACAATTTAAATTATCCGACTACAAAATCTATATATGAAACTTCTATTTTCTTAGAACAATTGATGGGTTTACAGATTTTTTTTGTAAAACCCAAGAAAAGCTGTAAGGGATTTCATGACTTCTATAATTTGTTCTTTTTTCAAGTTAGTTAAAGTCTTTGGAGAAAGTAAAGGCTAGTTTTTTATTTAAGCCAGTGGTTAAGTGATGATTCTATCCCCACAATACCCTCCTCCTTATATTATATTGATATAATATAAACATAATATAATATGTTTATATTACAAAATGCATGTAAAATGCAATATATATTTTGAATAATATTAATTGGTATATAATTGAATAAATTACTGATAACTAAAATTGGAAGAGAGTAGCTATCCAAATGTTCTCTCAGCACAGACGGTTCAATGTTTTAAGCTTCTTTAGCATATATATGCAGGAGCTGTGTCTGTGGTTCTCCAAAACATGACCAAATGGTCATTCTATAATCAATGCTGTTAAAACATACTGGTGTGGGCTCAAAAATGGAATAACTTAAAAATTACATCTATCTATCTATCTATCTGTCTATCTATCTATCTATCTATCTATCTATCTATCTATCTATCATCTATCTATCTATCTATATAAGTTTTTAAATGTAACCTATTTTGTTATTGGAAAACTACACTTACAATATTTCATTATGGGATTTGACTTGATGGCTCAGCACTTAAGGGAGACTTCTCATTGGAGAGAATTTGGCATTTATGAAGAATTTCATCAGTAACCAAATAATTCTGAGAGAAAAGGACCCAAAAGAACTATGGGGATGAGAGTGAGCTGCTCCAGGATGTATTCAAGGATCTCTGTTTATTGTATTGACTTTATCAGTCTGGGTGAAGTTGACCTGGACAGAGAAAAGAAGAAACCTGGAGTTTAACATTGAGGACAGCACTATCTTGTACTTACTTCAAAACAGATAGGTTTATGATAAAACAAATTTTTGTAAAGTTCGTCAAATTCAGAAACAATTCACTGATAATGTGTATAATCAGAAAAATAAAACAATAAAAATAATATTATTGATACTGTTGAGCCAGCTGCGTTTTCTGTGAGTTTCACTCAGTTTTCACTTGGATTTGCTGTAATAGTAATGATGATGAAGGCATTTTCCTCCTGAAAAGTACTTAAAGGACACTGCCCTTAGGAAACATTTTAGTTACTATTGGATCATGCAGTGGGAAGCAGTAGCTGGAAAACTGTTGTCCACCTGCACCATGAAACCCGGTACTAGAGAAGCAGATGACTTGTCAAAATGTGCCAGATTTTCTTATTAAAAATTTGGCCAATGTTAAGCAAAGCAATTAGACATAAGCATCCTCCAAAGTTGCCAGGATGGTGAGTGTGGGAACCAAAAAACACATTTCATGGACTCCAGATAGTGGGAAGTAACATTGAAGATGTTGAGATATAGATAGATAAAGACTGTGGTTTTCTAATTTATGTGTATTTATATAATTATGACACTAGGGAAGTATCTGACTAGATGAGCTCAATCCCAAATACACAGATGTGACTGAGTATAGTAAACCATAAGCTCTAGGAGGCACTTTCATTCCAAGTTTTAATATTTACACAGGCAAAACAAGTTTATTGGAAAAATAACAAAACCCACAACTTGTAAATTTATAATGACATATGTCATGCTGATTTGGAAACTCTTCATTTTCAGCCCACACATTGCGTAATGAAATGCAGAGATGCTCCTGCCACGGATGATGTGACTAGTGGAAGTAGTACAATGTATCCCAACTGGAAGAAGACTCAGTAAGTCAGAATCATTACTTTCAAATTACACTAACTGTCTGGATCAAAAGAAATGTGGAATGACATGTTAAAAAAATGACAAGGTGGCCTGTCATGGGTGATAAGGAAGAACTTTTGAGGGGATTTCTAGAAGACAAAGCTTCCCATCAGCCCAGTCTCTGGATAACTTAGACACCTTGCTGAAAACAAACTAAATTAATTGTGAAAAATAAAAATCCTTTTTTGTTTTTTTAACCGTACGTTAAGTTCTGGGGGACATGTGCAGCTCGTGCAGGATTGTTACATAGGTATACACATGCCATGGTGGTTTGCTGCATCCAGTTAGTTATATAATTGGCCCATATGCAGCATATCCATAAGCAAATAATTTTTTTCTGGAGATATAGTTCCTGGGAAAAAATAAAAATCTGAGGGCTTATAAATACAGAGACAGAGTAGTGATATTTGTTAGATCCCACTACCTAGCGTTCCTCAGAATGACAAAATGGCTAATCATCTTGCTTCAGGGCACTATCGCCAGAAATGACTTTGTTGTAGACATGAGAAAGATTTGTCTAGCAATTTTTATTTTCCTAAATTCCATTATGGTTATTACGCTCTTCTGTTCATACCTATTTCCACTGTCTTTGTTCATTTCAACATAGCCTACTATTGACGACATACCAGTAGAAGAAGTATGAACATAGATTCTGAGGTCACGCTGATGCGTTTGAATCCCAGCTTCATTTCTGACTGGCTGTACGGTTTTGGGCAAGTTATTTAATCTCACTGTTCCCAATTTCCTCCTCTGTAAAAGGAGTTAACAGTATCCCATGTCATAGTAGCATTATGAGGATAAATCAGCTCAAATACCTTAAAGGCCTAGCACAGTGCTTTGTATTTTATGCTTACCATGTGCTCATTCTCTGCTAAGTGCATTTGGTAAATGGAACACTTTTGGTGATATTGTCATTGTACATTTATTTCAAAATGTACATTGTTTACTTCTCAGAAGTGTTTTTCCAATGGGCAAGCTCATTTACAAAGCATAGATTCTTGATTTCTTTTTTTATTCTTTTCTTGTTTAAAGTGTACCATGCTAGGCACATGATACACAATCACATTTATTTTTTATAACAGGACTGTGGAAAACATGATTCATTACCTACTAGATACTATTTCTCTCCACTTCCTTTCTTCTCTCTACTATAGAGTCTTGATTTGTTCACAGTACCAACATGGATAGCCCCAGAAGACGCATGCATGAATAAAGAATTTTCTAAGCCTGTCATGATCTTCCCATTTATTATTGCTTGGCAATTTCTTCTTCAGACTGCCTTGCAATGAGAGAAGACCGTGAGAGCTGAGTTTAGGCAATGAGATTTTAGGGGATGTCAACAAAGAAACCTTTTGAAGTGTTTTCTTTTGCTGATAAAAGGAGAGGGTAACTTATAGTAGAAGTTCTATATCTTTCCCTTGACTCTACTTTTTATTATTCCAATGTAATTGGCAAGGGCCATTATCTTGCTATGAAGAGGTGACAAATATAAGATTAAATAGCTCATTGTGCTTAGAATGGCAGCTCTGAAGGACGAGAAGAGCATGGGCTGTTTATGGTATAACTGAGCCACAGTCCAAACCTTGCACAGCCTACCTGGCATGTGGCATGTGAAATCACTAAATTTCTTTACTTCTTAGTTACTGAAATTGGTATTCTCTAACTTATGGCTAAACACATAGCTAACTGGCTCAAGCCCTAATTAATGACGAGGATGATGATAAAGCTAAAAAATTTACAACACAATACTTGTCATCTATTTTGTGCTAAGTGCTTTTTATGTATTAGCTCACTTCCTTCAGCAATATTGTAAGTCAGGACTTACTGCCATTATTTTAAACTTAAGGAAACCATAACCCTAAAACTTGAATAACGTTAAAATGTCAGTGACAGACATAGTTTTTAAAACCAAGGGTGTTTTATTCCAAAGCTATTCATTTCCATCATTTTGTTAAGTCAAGGAAAAGCCTATTTGTGTCTCTGTGTGCATGTGAGTGCCTGTGTGTGTGTGTGTGTGTGCATGTGAGTGCGTGTGTGTGTGTGTGTGTGTGTGTGTGTGTGTGTGTGTGATGGTACAGTCCTCTCTTGGACTTTGGTCTCCAGAAAGGAATATAATTACTTTTCCCTATTTCCCCCAGTAACTAAAAACTAAAAGTAAAAGTAAAACCTTCAGACATAATATATATTAAAAAATTACAAAACTATGAAAAATGGAGAGAGGAAGGCAGACAGGTTAGTGAGTCCAGGTTTTCTTTTGACCACATATATCCCAAATTTGGTGCTAAAAGTGATGGCATCTCAGAAATACCAGCAGGTACAGTCAAAAAATCTTCCCAAAAGACTGCTCTCTCTCATCAAAGTCTGCTCTTTCTAGTTAAAGGACCAGAAAAAGGACACCTTAAAAACACAGATACTATTAAACAATAGCTTCTCTATTCTTGGCAAGCACTACAGACAACATTGCAGCCCCACCCATCCCCAGCTACAGGCAAGAGGCCCAGACTTCCACCCTCACTGACTCCTGGGCCCCTCTCCAATTCATAGGACTCTGTCAAAATCTTACCTTCCTCTCCCCACTAACCCTTTACCTCATTTTTGTTTTATTTAGAACTTCTCACCATTTATATAAAGACAAGTAACTATCTGTTTAGTTCATCACTGTGCCATTAGCACCTAGAATAGTGCCTGGCATATAGTAGACATTCAATACATATTTATTAAATGAATTAACACATGGAAAGGAAGTACCTTTATTAAATAGTAACAATAATAACGTTACCAGTAATAAAAGTAACAGTGATTTGTTAGATTACAAAATGGTTTGCAATAAATGCAGAAACATTTCTTTCCACTGGGAATGGAATGTATTTCATTAATTAAATGAGGTAATATAGTACAGATTTTCATGCATTCAATATCATTTCTAGGTGAGGATACTGATGTGCGAAATTTAAGTAACTCTTATGAGATCACATTTCAAGCTCTTGGCCTCCTCAGCAATCCTCTCGCTTTGGCCTCCCAAGGTGCTGAGATTACAGGAGTGAGCCACCATGGCCAGGCTGAGATCACATCTCTAGGATGCCTTTGGCTCAGAATTGAACCTACGCCTGAGTGAGTTACTAAAAAAGCACTAATTTTGTTTCTATTCAGGGTCTTCCCCTGGTGATTTACAGGTCTGTGGTGGTCATCTGCTTAGAATCCCATATAACTTTACTTTTTTCACTACAGGGTTTTATTCTGTTGCCCAGGCTGGAGTGCAGTGATGTGATTACAGCTCACTGCAGCCTTGACCTCCTGGGCTCAAGTGATCCTACCACCTCAGCCTCCCATGTAGCTGAAATCAAAGGTACATGGCACCATGCTTGACTAAAGCTTATTTTTTGGTAGAGATGAGGATTTGCCATATTGCCAAACCTGGTCTCAAACTCTTGCACTCAAGCAGTTCTCCCACCTCAGTCTCCCAAAGTGGGAATACAGGTGTGAGCCGCCATACCCAGTTAGAAGGTCATCTTTAAAATATAGTTCCCTGTACCCCAGCTCACAAATTCCAATTCAGCTTTTTTTTTTTTTTTAAGAAAATTTTGAAGTAATATTTTAGCCTTTTGAGATTTTAATGCAAAGTAAGATCAGGAAAATTTAAAAATGTAGTTTACCACTGTACAATAGTATTTGCCAGACATTTTGCTATATGTTTTATATAGGTCCTATTTCAGAATAATTTCATGACAAAATTATTCTATCCAGATATTAGGCTAGATATCCAGATAGAATGATTAGATATTATTAATTTCCACATTTTACAAGTGAGGAAACTGATGTTAGTGAGAAAAACAATATGCATAATTTTAAATCACTAACAAAAGACAGAATGAAGAACTGAAAGTATACTATTAACTTTTTTGCTATATTCCTTTGTGAGGCCATGATGCTCTTTTCCAAATTTATATGCCCTTTTGGAGAAAATACATGCAAATTACCTTTTTTTCCTAGGTGATGAGTGAATATGTGATCATAATTCTAGAAGAAAACTGTTGACACACTATAATTATTTGAGGATAATTTAATAAATTAATTAGAAGGAAACAGAGTCTAACACCACAGGCACGGCTACTTTTCTTCACAGGGCTGGAGAAGTTAAGTGGGTCATGGGGTTATTGGGAATCATAAAAGATGTGTGAAGAGGATGGTCTGGCCACCACTGTAGCCTCTGGCGGAGAAAAGCACCAGAACCAGTGGCCTGCAGGGAGGGTGTGGGAAAACACATGTCAAGTTCTTACTCTCTTTCCTTCCTCCAATGAGCTGAACCCAGTGGAGAACCAGAAGATAAAAATCCCATGGGTGTAGTCCATACAGTCAGGACAGAGAGTAGGTTAGAAAAGGGTAGAGACAGAATCAGGAGGGGAAATAGGAGGTAGGAGACGAAGGCAACTTTTCCATACAAATTTAGCCAGTAGTTAAGGAGATGGAGAATATATCTATTGGAATCAAAGCAGCCAAACGAGGATAACCACAAACACCAGCAGTCAGGAAAGGAAGACTTAGTTTGCGCATCCCCAAAGCAGGCTCACACAAGTGTCAAAAAGCACGTAGATTCAGTTAGCTGTATTCTCATGGCTAGCCAGGCTGATATCAAGATTAACTAAGAATTTTTGTGGCTGGCATTTTCAAGATGGAATCATAATGTCCTGTTTGTAAATCTTGATTGATTCTTTTGGAAACACAACTGAAAAGACTTGGCCGTGAGTAATGACCTGGACTGTCATTTATTGTGAAGCAGCCTCCAGTTCTCAGCAGATTCTTAGAAGTAAATGTAGATTCATATGTAAACAAATTCCAATCTCTCTTGAGGTATTATTATCTAATTTTCTGAGGATAAAATACAATATGTAAAGGCACTGATTCATTCTACGTCTTCTCTTAGTCATGTTCTACTTAAAGAATAATAGAAGGCACATAAAACACCTTCTTCAAACATATATTTATTTCAACTGGAGGATAACACAGTAACTGTCTACGTTACAATACGCAAAGAGAATGGCTCCTAAATGAAATTTTGTAATTAAAGCATTATAATGTCAGTAACATATTTGGATAGCATCTTTGGTTTCAAGAGTTTTCATTGGTAATACTGCTGTTTCACCATTCATTTAATACGTGGTAGCTGAACATTTGTAGGTGCTAAAGAAATAGCTATTTATATACTAAGAAGGAAGACATAAGACTGCAACAGGAAGAAGCATCACATATTCAAGGAATAGCAGGGCAGCAGGTGTCAACATTAAATTTGGGAAGGGTAAAGTGGTAGTGGACATGGTTGAGAGAAAGGCAAAAACCAGACCAGAGCAGGATCAAAGGACAGTAAACGTGATTTCAGGCATAGGGAGATGAGGAGACACTAGAGGCCACTGAGCAAGTGAATGTCATGGTCTGATTTCTATTTTTCAAGGATCATTGAAGCTGCTGTATGGAGAATAGCTTGTACAGAGGAATCAGGAAAACTAAAGAAAAATCAGGAAAACTAAAGAAATGTTTCCCTGTTAATTAGAACGAAAGGTAGGATTAGCATCTAACTAGACTTTCTCAGAAAAGATGCTTCCCATCATTACTCTAAATTTGTTCCCATGCTCAGGGCTTGAAACATCTTTCTGTTTCCTGAACAAACCAAATATTTGCCTACGATCAGGTCGAGTATAAACATAAACCACTTTACTAGAAGCACCTGTGCTGTAAACACTTTTGTAAAAGAAACAATGATTTTCTTGACTTCTTAAGAGGACAAATATAGCTGTCCACACCTTCATGAAGTTAAGGACAGAGACAGCTGTTTAAAATCTCTGAGAGTTATCAGAGAGGTTAGGATTACAAAGATAGTTTTGTCTATAAATTGCCAAGTGGCTGTACATGTGACTTGAGAATATTTTTGTCCTCCTGTCCTGTAGGGAGGTGAATTGATTGCACATGTGAACCTAAGTATACATGATGAGCACAGAACATTACATGGGGTACAATAGACAGAGCAAATGGCTCCTAAATGAAGGACATATTTTGTTCTATCTTGGATTGTTGCTACAGACTGAATATTTGTGTCCCCTGCAATTTGTATGTTCAGATTCTAACTCCTAATGTGACTGTATTTGGAGATGGCACCTCTAATGATGTAATTAACATGCAGTGGAGTCATAAGGGCAGGACCCTGATCTGATAGAATAACTGTCCTTATAAGAGGAGATACCAGAGAGCTCACTGCTTGCTCTCCTTTTAGCACAAGGAAGAGGTCACACGGGCACCCAACAAGAAGGCAGCCCTCCTCAACCCAGTGGAGGAGCCCTCCCCAGAGAGTAACCATGCTGGCATCCTGATCTTGGACTTCTGGTCCCTTGGGCTGTGAGAAAATACATTCTGGTTGTCTCAGCCACTCAGTCAGAAGAATTTTGTTATGTCAACTCAGGCAGATTGATGTGGCTGTTGAGATACAGAGGTTTCTACTCTGTTTTTCCTTGTTTTGTTTCCCTTGTTGCTGTTGTTTTTTTGTCCTGGGCATGCAGACCAAAGCTAATAGGGGAGGTCACTTCATTACTAGGAACCAAGTCTAACCGTTGCCCCAGAAAATACATAATTTTAGGCATCCAACTTTTTAGAATATTGTATTTCAGCTCATCACAAGATTTTCATAGTGTATCACAATGTTTATGTTGAGAGAAAGAGCCCTAAAGTTTCAAGAAAATTAAATTCTGGAAAATGAGAAAAGTAGTCACTTTTTATAAATCAGTAGTTAGCATCTATTTTTCTTTTTTTGATACTAAAATGATTACATTTTATTTTTATCTCATTTTGTACCAAAATGGATCTAAATGTCTTGATGACTCATTTTGAGCCTTGCATTTTAATTTGTGATTAATCCCACCTACACTGAAAAGTTTTTACTTAATTTTTCTACTGAGGGGTGAGTTCCAAGCTTCAGTATCCTATGGATGTACAATTGTACAATGTAAGTTGTCAACTGTTATATTTGGGAGTGGAAGTAGAAACTACAGGGATGAAAAATGAGTTGGCAAGTTTTCTTATCCTGAAGGATGAATCACCGGAGAAGTGCCAGTGAATAGGAAAAAAAAAACTCACTAAAGAAATAACCAACAAGCCATGTTCTACTGTCTCAAAGAAAAGCAGTTTATCTCAAAGCACATTTTGATGCTGAAAATGATTTGACTTCACTACATCATAGGGGGAAATATCAGAGGCATATGTCTGAAAACCAAAGCCTCTTGGGAGAAAGTTCAAGGTCTGAGTTTTTAAGCTTTAGACATAGAACATATGTTTCAATACAAGACGTTGCAGACTTGGTCAAATATCACCCACCTCTCTGTCACTTACTTTACATATACCAAATAACTAAAATGATACCAAAAAAGTATTTCCAAAACTTGCATATTGAAAATGTAATACATAGTCACATCTTCACAATGGGCTATGATCAGAATGGTAGTATCAGTTTGAAAGTGAAAAATATAACAATATGGCAGATCATTTCTCCCAAAAAAGAGTTCCAAACATTGTTGAGAGCTCTTGTTGTTTTTAACATGTTAGAAATTAATGATGAGAAAAGATCATTGAAAGAGTGACTCAGAATATGCAAAAGTCAATAAGCTCCATATGCTTCAGGTCTTTCATTTGGAAAAGGTACAGATTAAAATATATATAACAAAGTAGCAATTAGGTTTGAATGAGGCAATGGATACAGGGTAATTGCTATATTATAGTTGCTAAATAAATAGTAGTTATTCAGGTGCCTTTTCCTAACTATTATTAAAATCTTTATCTTCCAAAAAATTAATTATTATTAAAACAAAGTTTTCTATAAAAGAGGGAAGAGGTCACAATGGCCATAGACTATGTGGAATAGGAGATAAGCATTGTCTCATATTAAAAAATAAATTTTAGACTTAAGAAAATTCTAGAGACTGAATTATGCCCTCTGACATTTTTATATTGAAGCCCTAACCCCAGCCATGATTTTATCTGGAGAAAGGAAGGAGGGGATAAGGGTTAAATGAGGTCATAAAAGTGGGTCCTCAGTTGATGAAGTTGGTGCCCTTGTAAGAATCAGAAGAGACACCAGACCTTTCCTTCTCTGCCATGTGAGGACACAACAAGAAGGCAGCCATTTGCAGGCCAGTAGGAGAACCCTGGCCAGGAACAAAATCAGCTGTACTTTAATGGTAGACTTTCCAGCTCTCAGAAGTGTCTGAAAGTAAATTTCTGTTGTTTAAGCCACCGAGTCTAATGGAGTTTTGTTACATCACCCCAAGCAGACTAAGACAGCAGGCATTAAAATGTAATTTTTTTGTTTTGTTTTTTGTTTGTTTTGTTTCAATTTAGGTAAAGGTGGAAGTGAATATACAAATAAATTTCATTACCTGAAAATAAGTTAAATCATTGTAGCCTTTAAATTATTGAAACAGAGATGGCCAACGTTGACATATATAGTAAAAGCTCCATTTCAATGGGCTCAGTATTCTCACTGAATCATTAAATGTTTTGCAATTTAATGTGTTTAATACTTCTAAAATTAAGACATAATGTCTTAGAAGTTTATTCTGATCAAGACTATTTTACATGCATGAAAAATGCCACCAAAGAACATAAGAGTGATAGCAATAGCATCCTATTATTTGTCGAAAGTAGCATAGTGAGAACAAATGGCTATATTTGAAAGCAGTTGGCTGTCAGAGCCATATTAAAGAAAACACAAACAGAAGTAATTTATTCAACAATATTATGCTTCATTAGGCTTTGGATTTAGTCTTTAATGTTGCCAGGCGGCAGAATGTTTTATTGAGGGTTTTTTTTTTTTTGAAATTATTGCAAAATATTATTAGATGCCAAAAAGTATTTTTATTTTTAATGCTGATTACTGCTTGAAAATACTTCCCTGCATTTATATATATTTATACATATGGCTATATGTATGTATTTGTAGTGTGTGTGTGTGTGTGTGTGTGTGTGTGTATTTATTATATTTTGGCAAGCTCAAACATAACTATGGTAGAAAATATCTCTTTAATTTGGTAGAGAAGCAATATTACAAACTCATTTTACTGAATGTGGTTTCAATACTAGAAATCTAGAATGACACTTGACTGGTTAAAAATGTCAGAAAACAATGCAGAGAAGGCCTTCAACAAAATTCAAGAGCCCTTTATGCTAAAAACTCTCCATAAACTAGGTATCAAAGGAACATATCTCAAAATAATCAAAGATATTTATGACAAATCTACAGCCAATATCATACTGAATGGGCAAAAAATGGAAGCATTCCCTTTGAAGTCTGGCACTAGATAAGGATGCCCTCTCTCACCACTCCTATGAAATATAGTACTGGAATTTCTAGCCAGAGTAATTAGGCAAGAAAAAAAATAAAGGGTATTCAATTAGGAAAGGAGGAAGTGAAATTGTCTCTCTTAGCAGATGACATGATTGTATATTTAGAAGACTCCATCGTCTGAGCCCAAAATCTCCTTAAACTGATAAGCAACTTTGACAAAGTCTCAGGATACAAAATCAATGTGCAGAAATCACAACCATTCCTATACACCAATAACAGACAAACAGAGAGCCAAATCATTAGTAAACTCCCATTCACAATTGCTACAAAGAGAATAAAATATATAGGAATACAACTAACAAAGGATGTAAAGAACCTCTTCAAGGAGAACTACAAACCACTGCTCAAGGAAATAAGAGAGGACACAGACAGATGGAGAAACATTCCATGCTCATTGAGGAAGAATCAATATTGTGAAGATGGCCATACAGCCCAAAGCAATTTAAAGATTCAATGCCATCCCTATCAAACTAACAGTGACCTTCTTCACAGAACTCGAAAAAACCACTTTAAACTTCATATGGAACCAAAAGAGAGCCTGCATAGCTAAGACAATCCTAAGCAAAAAGAACAAAGCTGGAGGCATCATGGTACCAGACTTCAAATGATACTACAATACTACAATAATCAAAACAGCATGGTACCAGTACCAGAACAGAGATATAGACCAATGGAACAGAACAGAGGCCTCTGAGGCAATGCCCTACATCTACAACCATCTGATCTTTGACAAACCTGGCAAAAACAAGCAGTGGGAAAGGATTCCCTGTTTAATAAATGGTGTTGAGAAAACTGGCTAGCCATGTGCAGAAAGCAGAAACTGGACCCCTTCCTGACACCTTACACTAAAGTTAACTCCAGATGGATTAAAGACTTAAACATAAGACCTAAAATCATAAAGACCGGCAAACCTGGGCAAAACCATTCAGAATATAGGCATAGGCAAGGACTTCATGACTAAAACACCAAAAGCATTGACAACAAATGCCAAAATAGACAAATGGGACCTAATTAAACTCCAGAGCTTCTGTACAGCAAAAGAAACAATCATTAGAGTGAACAGACAACCAACAGAATGAGAAAAAATTGTTGCAATCTACTCATCTGACAAAGGGCTAATATCCAGAATCTACAAAGAACTAAAACAGATTTATAAGAAAAAAACAAACCCATCCAAAAGTGGGCAAAGGATATGAACAGACACTTTTCAAAAGAAGACATATATGATGCCAAGAAACATATGAAAAAATGCTCATCATCACTGATTATTAGAGGAATGCAAATCAAAACCACATTGAAATACCACCTCACACCTGTTAGAATGGTGATCATTAAAAAATCTGGAGACAACAGATGCTGGAGAGGATGTGGAGAAATAGGAACACTTTTACACTGTTGGTGGGAGTGTAAATTAGTTCAACCATTGTGGAAGACAGTGTGGAGATTCCTCAAGGACCTAGAAATAGAAATTGCATTTGATCCAGCAATCCCATTACAGGGTATATACCCAAAGGATTATAAATCATTCTGTTATAAAGACACAATGCACATGTATGTTCATTGAAGCACTGTTTACAATAGCAAAGACCTGGAACCAACCCAAATGTCCATCAATGATAGACTGGACAAGGAAAATGTGGCACATATACTCCATGGAATACTATGCAGCCATAAAAAATGATGAGTTTGTGCCCTTTGTAGGGACCTGGATGAATCTGGAAACAATTGTTCTCAGCAAAATGACACAAGAACAGAAAATCAAACACCGAATGTTCTCACTCATAGGTGGGTGTTGAACAATGAGAAGACATGGACACAAGGATGGGAGCATCACATAGTGGGGTCTGTTAGAGGGGGCCAAGGGAGGGACAGTGGGGAGGTGGGGAGGTTGGAGAGGGATAATATGGGGAGAAATGCCAGATATAGGTGATGGGGGGATGGAGGCAACAAACCACATTACCATGTATGTACCTATGCAACAATCCTGCGTGATCTGCACATGTACTTCAGAACCTAAAGTACAATAAAAGAAAAAAAAGAAAAAAAAATCAGAAAACCATGATTACACCAAAAATTAACAGTCTTTTTTCAAGCTCATCTAATTTTATATGGAAAATATGTATAAAGCATGAGTTTAAAAGCTTATGATGATATTCTCTTAATCTAATTTAACTTGCATAGAGCTGTGATAGTTTCAATGCATCCCTAAAAACTCATGCATAGATAAATCAATTCCCAATGCAGCAGCTTCAATGGGTAGGGCCTAAAGAGGTAATTATGTCATGAGGATTCCATCCTCATGATTAAATTAATGTCATAATTGTGGAAATTAGTTAGTTATCTTCAGGATGGGCTTGTTACAAAAGTGAGTTTAACCTCCTCTTTAACTGTTGCTCTCCCTCCTGCCCTCCTACCTTCTGCAGTGGAATGAGACAGCAAGAAGGCCCTCACCAGATGCCAGTACCTTGATAACTCAACTTACCAGCCTCCCAAACTATAAGAAATAAATTTCTTTTCTCTGTAAATTGCCAAATTGGTGCCATTCTGTCATAGCAACATCAAGTGGAATAAATCAGGAGATAAGAAGAGGTTTTCTTGTCCTAACCATATATAGCATGTCTGGACTTATTATGCTAATTAGGTCAAGGGAATACTTTCTCCTTCTCATTACTTCAGGGGCCAGAAATAAAAATTTCAACCTTTATTAGCCATGCAAATTTATATTATTTCCCAAAGTGTAGCATATCTGAATGGTTGTGGTAACACATTTGAAATTAACCCACTTATCTTTTAAGGCCAATTGTATATCTGAAATAGACTCTTGATACATAGAAAACAAATATTATGGTCTCATAACAACTTTGAACATGTGTCAACTATAGAATCCTATTAGTTCAAATTATAATTTTTGATGTATGTGCTTGTCTTTCCAACAAAACTATGGGACCCTCTATTGTTAGTGACTTGATCATGTTTGAATTCTCAGAGTGCAGCAAAACACACAAATGATAATTTTACAAAATACATGAAATTGAATTAAAATAATTAGCTTCTCAGAAAAAAACTTTTTAAGTTTTGAGAGTTTGCATTGAAAAATGTCTACAAAGTAACTGTAGTATAGATAATCCTAGAATTACAGTTAAAATGATAGCTCAATCATTTGAAACATCCATGAATAAGCTATACTAAGAATGTTTCTCAACAGGGTGTCCATGTTTGCTGTCTGAAAACTTTTTAAAATGTCTTCTGACTGATTTAATTATATAAACATATACAAGTTATTTAATGTTTCAGTGACTGAGTGAATGGGAAGCTCGGTTGCATGGCTTCAAATCTTCTTGACTTTGTATCTAATTTCAGCCATTGCTGTTATGAATTATTTCATGGAGGCTTTGTGCAGCTTGGCTCAAGTGTAATCTGACAGTGTCTTGACAATGCAAAGCAGGTCCTCTGACTTGCTGCCCAGAGCTCCTCCACAGGGTGTTCTTCAGGAAGAATTTGGCAATCATGCATATGCAGTACTTATGTGTTGGGGACTGAACCAACAGATAAATGATTTTGCTTTTTACTTCTGTGGTGGGTGGCTCTGAGACATACCAGAAGGCTTCTTAGAAATGCCCTTGAACTGACTAACTATATCATCTTCTCTTGAGGTGGTCAATCAATAACACATTTTTGAATGAACTTTCTGTCTTGTCCTGTTTGTTCCAATACCCTTTAATCTGGTTCCCTAAAATCATATTTCTGAATAAGCCATTCACATATTAGCCTGTATCAGTTTGCTTTGGGAAAACTCAGACTAACACATTGAATCTCCTCATTATTATTATTATTATTATTATATTATCATTATTTTTGGGTGAGAGGGCTGGAACAGTTTTCTTTCTGTTGTTTAAGAAATGTTCATTGAGATTTCCCCTTTTGGTTTCCAGCCTTCTCCTCCTAGACCCTTGGAGTGAAATGTGTTGTAAAATATTGCCAAAATGAAAAGTGTTTTATAATACTTCAATAAAGCCTGCTTGTTGTTGTCGGGGAAAAAAAGATTAGCTGGTGACCTATGCAACAATAAGAGCTAACGATCCTAACACCCAGATACCTAAGACCTATAAAGAGACTTAGACTCCCTAGACTCCCACACAATAATAGTGGGAGACTTCAACATCAGTATTAGATAGATCAACAAGACAGAAAATTAATAAGGATATCCAGGACTTGAACTCAGATCCGGAACAAGTAAACTTAATAAACATTTATAGAGCTCTCCACTTTAAACACACAAAATATACATTCTTGTCAGTACCACATCACACCTACTCATAGGTTTAAACGAAATATTGATCAGCCATTATGAAGCACAATTATTGGCATAAAAGAGGTTTTCAATACCCATTTTTAGAATAAAGCAACATTCCCGTTCTCTCCCTCTTTTTTCTTCCTCTTTCTTCCTCTCCTTCACTCCTTGTTTTTCTTTCTTTCCTTCTCTCCTTCTTAAAAAATAAAAATTAAAAAAAAAAAGAATGCTAGTTTTCTTGGTGCCTCGCTGAGTACAAAAAAGAAAGAAAGAAAGAAAGAAAGAAAGAAACTACAGGAATCTCCTCATTTTAAAAGACATTGTTGGTGCCAAATGGTTCCATCAAATTATAAAAGGCAAATTACTTAATTAATTAATTTAAAAGTAGACTTATACTCATGATATATCCTGAAAAGTGATGGAATATATGACTTCATGCCATATTTGAATTGAAATTTCCCAGAAATTTAAATTTTTTTAAAGTGATGAAAAATCTGTATTATGCCCATCCAGTGCTGAGTGCTGAACACAGAACGAATTCAAAATTCCCTCAAAATACAACATTATCATAGTCACACATGGGCAACAATTTAAATTCTCTGAAACTCTATCTTCCCTTGAATTACATTAATGTTATTAATTTGAAAAGTGTTGATTTCGTAGGTTGGCTTGGTGTTAATTCTTATATTTTTCTTTGTTTTTTGGTTATATAAGAATGATAAGCATGAGAAATTTAAAATTAGATTCATGTCTACATCTGTTCATATAACAGTATATCAAAATGGTTTAAGTTGGCATTAGGGGTGTATGAGTAGAGCTCCTCAAAATGTAGCCATATATTATTTCAAAAACAGTGTTCAAAGGTGAGGACCCGAACAAAATTTCATTGGGGTTATTTGTAACCATTAGTAGAAATCCAGGAACCAGGTTTATCAGTGAATGCAATCAGGACTGTCATTTAATATTGAATTATGACATTTATTTTTATTAAAAATGAAATAAATTATTTCCTACAGCTTTATTCATGCTTTTTCAAAGACTGAGATGACAATGCACATGCAATCTGAGTCTGTCCACCTGAAAGAGCTGCCTGTAATCACTCAAGATCAATGTAACCCAGCAGCTGTTTCTGCTTTAAAGGTCATTGAGAATTGATAAACAACTTTTTCTTTCCTGATTTTCTTAAGCTTAGCTTAAATAGTTCTGTAATGAACATTAGACAAATTTTAGAATGTCTCATGAGCAAATCCAAAGAAAGTAAATATCTCCAGAATACCACCCTTTACAGAAGGCTCTTTTGTAAGAACTGGATAGACCTGTGACAGATTTTGCAGTCCCAGAGACCTGGGTTCAAATCCTCACTCTGCTATTTGGCCTCTATATGACATAGATGGCTTTAGACAAACTACATGCTGTATCTGAGTATCAGTTGATTGATCTGGAGAGTAAGGTAAATTAATATTAACTTAAGCAATACAGACAATATCTTTATTTTTTGACGTTTGAATGTATAGAAAGCAAAGTATTGAAATAAGTAAATATAAACATATATATGTTAATTGTACCTTATGTACTTTCTGTGCCTTTAACTATTCTTCTAGTTTATGCTTTATAATTAGCCTTTTCTTGAGAGAATAATAAGAATAAATTAAGAAGTAAAAATAAAATAAAATGAAATAAGAAAAATATTTTAAAACCAAGTTGTACATCAATTTAGGTTTGGAGAAGACCAAAGAAAATTATATATATATATATATAAAAAAACACACATATATTTTATATTAATAAATACATAAATATATTTTATATTAAAACATTTTATACTGATATATATTTGTATATTATGATTATTTATATTAAAAATTAAAATGTATATACAAATAAACACATAAGTGACTAATCACAATTCTTGGCAAAGAGTAAGTACTCATTTACTTTTCATCTTGTTTTTAAATATGAGGAAAAATTACAATATTTTTACCTGTAACACAAAAATAAAAATAAAATAATTTTTTTAAACCAAATTATTGGCCAAATGAAAGGAAACATCAGGTCAAATATCAGGAAAAAATACTTTAATGAGAGATAAGATTTGTTGTTTTCAAGAGACATAAACAGAATCTGATGAGCTGATTAATGTGTAGGAAGAATAACGGTTAACTTGCAAAACTGAAGTAAAATAGGCATGGGAGTTATAGAAGCCAGCACTAGCAGGGGCTAGGACATTAGCTAGTGAAGACTGGTGAGGTCACTATTTCAGCAGAATCCATTGGTGATCTTGTTTGGGTCACATACTTGGTTAGGGAAGGGAAGGGAGAGAAGAGGAGGATGGATTTTTTTAGAATATGCACTTTTAAGCGTATTTAAAATTTTTATTTGACACATTATGGTGCATATTTTCGAAGTAGAATGGGATGTTTGACAGGTATACACTGAGTAATAATCAAATCAGGTCAATATGCATATCCACCACCTCATTTATTTATTTATTTATTTTGTGTGCTGGGCACATTGAAAATTCTCTCTTCTAGCTATTTTGAGAGATACCAGACCTATTGTTAACTACAGTCAACCTACTGTGTGCAATAAACACCAGAACTTATTCTTTCTTTCTAACTATCACTTTGTAACCATTGACTGACTTCCCATGGCCCTTCCCTTGTTTCCCGAGCCTCTGGTAACCACTATTCTATTTGCTACTTCTATGTGGTTGACTTTTTTTGATTCCACATATGTGGTGAGATCATGTGATATTTGCCTTTCTAAGCGTGGCTTATTTCACTTCACATAATATCCTGCAGGTTCATCTATGTTGTTGCAGGATTTCATTCTTTTTATAATTAAAGAGTATTCTATTGCATATATATAGCACATTTTCTTTATCCATAGTTGGGCACATGTGTTGATTCCATATATTGGCTACTGTGAATATGGAATCAACCTATGTGTCCAACCACAGGTGAGTAAATGCTTTTAAATTGTTAATTCCATCAGGTCTGCACACAATAAGGATATAAGAAAATTAGAAAGATCTCCCAAATGAAAGCTGGTTTCCTCTTATCAGAAAAAAATGGAATGCCTAGTGAGGCAAACATTACCAATGTTTACTAAGACTCTAAAGCCTGATATTGTGTTGCTCTCCTGTATTTAAAGCCAGAAAGTCAAAGACATATCTGAAGAAATATAATCAATCAATGAGTGACATCCCTCAGGCCTGATGACTAATTCCTGTATACAAAGAATAAGCTGAGTGCATGACCCGTGTGTCTATCCACTTTAGCACTTTTCTGACAGAACACAGCATCAGGAGCCCTCACAGCTTCTAATAAAGGACAGGACTGTTCTCCATTGAGGGACAAGCTTCAGTAACATGTGATACGGGAATAAAAGTCATTTCTAAGTTCATATTAACTATTAATAAAATTCAATACTTTTTAAGCTTTTATTTCCTACTGAAATCTTTATAAGATATTAGAAAATAATATAATTATTAAGTATATTTGTAAATGTTTTTATATCTTTCTTCCCCTCCTCCCTCCCTCCCTCCCTCCCTCCTTCCTTAATAAGGAGGCACTGATCCCATTCATGAAGGCTTCACCCTCATGACCTAGTTCCCTTCCAAACGCCCCACCTCCTAATATCATCATATTAATTGTTAGGATTTTAACATAGGAATTTGGGGACATTCAGCCCATAACGTTCCACCCCAGCCTCCCAAAGTCATGTTTTTCTCAAATGAAGGGAGAACATTTCTTTCCTCCCAAAGCCCTCAAAGTCCTAACTTATTTTAGCATCAACTCTAAAGTCTAAAGAACACACATTTGTCTTCAAGACAAGGAAAGAAGGGCCCTGTAGGTGATGCAGATATTTTGGGTTGCCAAATTCTCATGTAAGTATTTTTTAAGTTAGATATGGGTGAGACTCCAGGTATGATTCCTTCTGGTGTAAAATTTATCTTCAGCTGTGAACTTGTGAAACCAAACAAGTTACATGCTTCCAAAATGCAATGATGGAACAGGCATAGAATAGACTCCACTTTTCTAAAAGGGAGAAATGAAAAAGAAGGTAGGGGTGAGAGGTGACAAGTCCCAAGAATGCCCCTAACCTAGAAAGGCTAAGAGATTATATATCTTGAGAACAATTCCCTTTGACTCACTGCTTTTCCTTCCAGACCCACAGGACAATCAGTCTAGCCTCCAGGATCCACAGGGGCAGCCATTTTCTGTCTGTGGCTCTGCAGGCAAGGATCACATGTTGTGACTCTGCCAGGTGGAGGTTGTGCTTCTGTGGATCTGTCAGGTGGCCTTGTCCCCAAAGCTTTGCTAGGTGTTGGTCCTACTCTTTGGAACTGATGTAAAGACAGCCCTGCACCCCACCCCTCCTCCAGTCACTCTGGATGTGCAGTGGAAGTGGCAGCCTTAAGATACCTGCATTACGTGCTGGGTAATTCTTCCCTTGTCCTGAAGAACAGTGCATGTTTGCAGGTGAATAGCCCTAATGATCCAGTCCCGTTGGGTCTTCCAACAGTTTTTCTTCATTTCCTCCCGTTATCTCTGTTCTTAAGTCCCAGCTAGAAATTTTTCTTCTGCTGTAATACCATCTCTATGCCTGGCTTCTGTTGAGATGGCTGATTAGGTTGTGGTTCACACTCACAATAATCTTATTAAATGGTCACTCTGCCACAGCCTTAGCATTCTTTTTCAAATGCACCTTCTCATTCTTTTTTTCTTTCTCCGTAATGTGGACTGGCTGGTAAGTTTCCAAATTTTTAAGTTCTGGTTTCATTTTGCCTAATAGTTCTATCTTCTGTTCAATTCTCTTTTCTAGTATTTTACTATAAGAAGTTAGGAGAAAGCAAAACACCCTATGGATACTTTGTTTACAAATTTCAGATAAATGTCTAATTTCATTGGTCACAAATTCTACCTTCCACACAACACTAAGAACACAAACACGATTCAACCAAGTTTGTCTTGTGGAGCACTCACCAGAATCAGAATCAGAATTTATAAACATCTTCATGGCAGGATCAGCATTTTCTAACATGTGCATCAGATCTCTTCCAGCTTCTACCTATTACCCAATTCCAAAGCCTATTCCTAGCCATTTTTTACAGCAGCAACACAGTTCTCGGTACCCATTTCATCTTACTCTGTTCGGACTGCTAAACATAATACCATGGACTGAATTGCTTGAACAACAGAAATTTATTCTTCACAGTTTTGGAGGCTTGAGAATGCACTATCAAAGTGCCAGTGTCTAGTGAGGACCTGCTTCCTGGTTTGCAGATGGCTGTCTTCTAGTTGTATTTTCACATGGTGGAGAGCACAGGGACACAAAGGAAGCAAGCTCTATGCCTCTTCTTCTAAAAGTTCTAATCCCATTCATGAGAATTCCACCCTCTTGGCCTAATTGATATGGACAGGAGTCAGGAAAATGCTGAGCAGAAGAGGATGGTTCCCCAGCAAAGGCTCCAGTCTCAAGCCTGGATACCCATGGCCCTAAATGGGAACAGGCATTCATATTTTCATGCCCAAACAATTGCCTTTTGGCCCACCATGCCCCCCATCCAGCCACCATATGAACCCCAAGTTGCATACCAGCAGTGCAGCAGACCAGTAGACCAGCAATGGTGGAATGACACAGCAGAGAAACAGAGGAGTGATGTCTGGATGCCGAGGGGAGTTCTGTTGGGGGCGGTTGGAGAAAAGGTTGGCTGCTGAGTAGCCTCACTCCAGATTAAGACCACCTTTCTTCTCCATCCCCCTTTTCTGCTCCCCATACATCTCACTGAGAGCCACCTCCACCACTCAATAACACCCTGCACTCTTCCTTTGATTCCATATGTGATCCAATTCTTTTGTGACACTGAGCAAGAGCTTGGGATACAGAAGGCTATCAAACTGGCTCTCTGACTTTGCAATAAAGCCCAGGGTCCATTGAGCTGATTAAGACAGAAGCCATCTGCAAACATCAAAGCTGAAAGAGCTTGGTAATAGCAGGGTTGCAGGCACCCACTCCAAGACACCACCTCGGGGCCAAGAGCCCAAAGCACTCACCCCAGCCTCTGCACCTTCCCATCTACACACTTCCCCTAAAAGTTTGAGCTGTAGGGGGTTACCGAATAGGTGAGCCACACTCCTATAGCATGTCCTGCGAGGGGAATCAGGGAATGCTACTGTTTCATAATTACCTCTCAAAGGTCCCACCTCCTAATATCATCATATTGGGGTTAGGATTTCAACACATGAATTTGAGGAGGGGTGCACAAATATTCATTCTGTAACACTTTGCAACAGTGGTAACTTCTAAAGAATATATCAGAGTCAGTCAATAGTAGAAACTAGAGTAGGATTTTTCAGACCAAGAAAACAGAACTTAAAAAATACATAGAGCATTGGTTCTCAAGGGAGAATGATATCCACCATCTTGGGGGCATTTAGTGATGTCTGGAGGCATTGTTATCAGTCAGAATTATGTGAGGTTGCTCCTGGCATCTAGCTACCCGCTAGATGGGTAGTGGGCCAGGGATGCTGCTCTGTGTTCTCCAATGCACAGGACAGAATTCGCAACAAGAAATTACCATAAAAAATGTCAGTAGTGCTCATGTTGAGAAACTCTAATTAGAGCACATACAAATGCTTGAAACAGCATGTGCAGGGGACAGGTAGTTTCAGGTGGCCAGAAAGAAAGATGTGGGATTGAGTGGGAGGAAAGGGAATGGTGAGGCTGTTGTATGTCACTCATAAATAGCTTTATAGTTAGGCTAAGGAGTCTAGACTTCATCCTCCAAGTAATGGGGAGCCAAGGAAGATTTTAATAGTTGAGTTACATGACAAATCTTTAGATCCTGAAAAGGAGGTGGTTTCTGAAAATCAAATAAGATCCTGCAAATTAAAGCAGTTTATCAAACTCCGTATAAATTTTGGGTGTTATTATTTCACATACATCAGGCCTCATCATTAGAACAGGTTGACATCAAGTGAGATTTATTAGAGCAATTAAAAACATCAAATCAGAATTTGACAAGATCATATACTGGTGCTCTCAGGATCTAATGTATTGTTACTGTACTCCTAAATAGCCCATTCATATTCTGCTTGATTGCTATTAAAGTGCCACTTCTTGTTCTCTTCATAGCTATTCATACCTCTAACTCTCAATGTAAACATTCACATTATAAATCTTCCATCTCTCTGAGTCAGCTCTGCCCTGGCAGCCCCTCTCTGGGGTTTATACTGCTTTGACATCCACATAGTAACTAATATGTTGCTCATTCAAATAGACACAATCAGATAATGAAAACTGAAGTACGTAGAAATTAATCTTTTTTATTCACTTTTTTCCCATATTTTCTTTTCTCTTTCTATTCTTTCTCCCTGTATTCTTTTTCTTCCCTGTTTTTTTTCTCTCTCTTTTTCCCACACACCGGCTAATGGCATTAGGGAAGAATAAAAACAGTAAGAAAAAACCCTTACCAAAGTCTCACCAAGACATCAGATAATATTACTTGTGAGGGATAATCATGAATGACTTTAAAGATGACCTCTGGCAGTCCTCTTAGACTGTTCAATGACCTTGCCTCCTGGTATGGACAGCCTTATGTAATTCCCTGTCCTTGAATAATCTGTTACTGATCAAGAGAATCGCAACATCAAAGGACTGTCACTTCTGTAATTAGGTCACAAGAGATGATGACTTCTGTCGTTCCAGTAGACATACTCTTGCTGGCTTTGATAAAGCAGGTAGCCATATGGGAGAGGCCTGTGTGCCAAGGGTCTGAGGAAGAGGCTCCAGCCAATAGCAAGCAAGGAATAGAGGGCCCTTAGTCTCACAAATGTTGAGGAGCTTGAGTTACTACCAGTAGCCACTTGAGTTAGCTCGGAAGGGGATCCTTCCACAGGTGAGCCTTTGGAACTGACCCCAGGCTTAGAAGACACCTTGATTGCTAATTTCTGAGAGACAGTGAAGTAGAGGGACCAGGTAAGCCTTGTCCAGAAATTGTGAAACAATGAATCTTTTTTTTTTTTTTAAAGTGGTAAATGTTGGGATAATCTGTTACACACTGATGGAAAAGGAGTACATGACTGTTAGTCTAAGTTTCTTCTAAACTTAAATATCTTTCTCATCAATTGTAGACACTAAAGATACAAAGATAAAAAGCTCATGAACATAAAGAATGGAACAATGGACACTGGAGCCTACTCGAAGGTGGAGGGTGGAAAGATGGTGGAGATCAAACAACTGTCTATAAAGCACTATGCACACCACCTGGGTGACAAAATAATTTGTACACCAAACCCCAGTGACACACAAGTCATCCATCTAACAAACATACACATGCACTCTCTGAATCTGAACAACAGTTTAAGAAAAACTAAAACTAAAAATAATAAGTTATGTGGAATTTAAATAGTAAAATCCAAAGACAGTTTTGTTTCATTGCAAAATAAGTGACTTTAATGAAGCCAAGTCACTTGACTCAAATGTTTATTGTTGACATTCTGAAATATAAATGAGAAGCAAATTAATTTCGTCTTTCAAACTAGGCTTTCAGTCTTTATGGAACATAATAACAAAATAATAGCATTTTTCAACTTAAAGAGTTGATACAATCTGCATTAGTTGAGTTAATAGTGGCTGTGGTAATAGACTAAAATAGCAGCATAACACAATAGCCACTTATCAAATTTATATGAAGTTCAAAATGAGTGTTTATGATCTGCATGCATCTCTCTCAACATCTTTAAATTAGAAATCCTGAATTGTTCAATCTTGATGCTTCACTATTTTTAATTCTTTTCCAAGATGGCCACAGAAAGGAAAAAAATATATAGAGTATTGTTCATGAGAGGAGTTTTTGAGTAGAGTCTGAAATTGGCTTATATTACTTTTGCCAACAGTTCTTGTGTCATAAACTAGTTCTGCAGCCACATCTAACTGCAAGGGAGGCAGGGGAATATAATCTAGCTGTGCCCAGTAGATGGATTTAGTGGTCAGCAAACCAACCAAACTCTGTTACGTATTCTAACTTTTCTACTTTGCAAACATGAAAATGGAAGTTTATGGAAAGTTCAATGCACTTGATGATGATCGTACCAACGAAAATAAGGAGAGACCAAAGGCTAGAATACAGTTTTTCTAACTTCTTGTTTGCTACCTTTCTGCTAGTAATTCTATATAGAGAAAAAATTATTATTTTTATAGAGTTTTCTTAAGTTATTAAACATTTTGGCAGACTATCATTAAGGACCATTTGCAAAGATTCAAATATGTGATTAATCAGCATGTAATTACTTAGCATGCCAATTTAAAAGAAGTGGACCATGGGTCTCCATTTGTGCTGAAAGGGCAAATAAAATATAGCCTTTCTTTAATCTTACATTAATGAAAATTAATTAATGAAAGTGCAGTTCAATTGCAAGAAAACATTTGGGGGCATATGTGGGTTTCTGAGGTGCATCACTTTAATTAAAATATGTAATTTCATTATCTTTTATTTTAGTTAAATTTAAATTTTATGTCATTAGTTCAACAGTGCTCAAAAGAAAAAAAATGGCATTGTGTCCCAAAGGAGTTGTGTTCATTCTAACATTCATTAACCTTTACCAAGATGATCTATTTCAGAAGGGTCTAAGTGACCATAGCACTGGGAAATTTAGTTGGCCTGAATTTTCCGAAAGGCATCATGCTCCGTCTAATCCCAGGCATTCAATTTTGCTTTCACATTAGACTGGTAGGTATTCAACATCTTAGTTAAACTAGTTCACAAAACAAAGTTATTGTTTCTGTTGCTGTTGTTGTTATTTGTGGGTTGGGTTGTTTGGTTTTGCTTCATACTTACATTAAAAATTTGAAATGTTTAAATCAGGTTTCTTGTCTCTTAACTATGCCATTTAAAAATAATTATCTTGTTTACTGGCTTCCTAACTAGAATGGAATTTCTATCACTTTTAAGTAGAAAGTTTCCCCATGATTAATTTCAGAATTAGAATGCACCTGGAACTTTTATATGTGATTTTTGAAGAAATGTTCTTTACCATAGAAATGAAAATACACCATACTTACCACTGGTTATCTTTTAGAACACAAATGTGGCAGTACGTTTTGATAAGCTGAAGATGCCACATTCAGATGGCCAGATACCTTGTTCCAGTCTCCTGATACTTTCTAGCTCTATGACCTTAAGAAAGGGTGGCTTAGTTGGGTCCAGGTATGCATCCTAGCTTTGTAAAATTGGTAATATATAGACCCACATTTTAAAGATTCTTATGTGAAAAGGCAAAATACTGTAGGCATTTGTAGGTAAGGCAGTTACACTGAGGTATATTGGTTGAATGTTTTAGTTTTGAAGAACAAGGAGGGTGCTAAGATTCTGAGAGAGTGAGAGTGATGAAAGCCTAATGGAGCTTATTATGGGTTAAGAAACTGATAGAATAAATCAGAGATAAGGCATACATAATTGTTCTTTTAAACACATGGTCTATAGGCATAATCATGCATTTATCTTAAAAGATTCTCTAAAGATCAAAATTGCTACCTGGAGGCCAAAAATTTATTGTATAACTCATAACATACACAAAAACATACACACATAATCCCGAACGTACTAAATGTCCATTTTATTTTAACTTCTATACAGTGCTTGTTTTTAGCGGTTATATGTGAAGCCCTAGGATACATTAACTCATATGTATATGAATTTTGACCTCCTTGAGTAAGAGGCTTTCAAATCAAATTATTATTATTAGTGCGAATGAGCCCTGGGCTAATGGAATACATTTTTTTTTTGATGAAGTCTTGCTCTGTCACCAGGCTGGAGTACAGTGGCATGATCTCACCTCACTGCAAGCTTCACCTCCTGGGTTCAAGAGATTCTCCTGCCTCAGCCTCCTGAGTAGCTTGGACTACAGGTGTGCACCACCACGCCCAGCTATTTTTTTTTTTTTTTTTTGTATTTTTAGTAGAGACAGGATTTCACCATGTTGGCCAGTATAGTCTCAATCTCTTGACCTCATGGCCAGGATGGTCTCGATCTTTTGACCTCATGATCCACCTGCCTGGGCCTCCCAAAGTACTGGGATTACAGGTGTGAGCCATCACGCCTGGCCTGGAAGACATTTTTTAAAATTACTTGATGAGGGAAACACTTCAGATCTCTTTCTGCAGAATGAAATGTATTTATTTTTTGTTTGCTTATTTTTCCAATGACAACACCAAAGATAGTTCAATGAATGTAGAAATTTAGATAGTTCAATGAATGTAGAAATTTAGATAAAATCAACCATTTTGTATAAACTTCATTTAGAAAAAATTACAAATAACCTCATCCCAATCCTATAGCTACTCCTTTTTAGAACCCCTGGACCTATTTTCAGGTATAGAAAAAATAAGTTCCAATTTGGCTATTTTAAGTCAAGACAACAAAAACATTTCTCTCTTTCCACACCTCCCACAACTTCAGTGGCACTGGGGGCTAATGTTTCTTAATTACATCCACATCTAAGTTTTTAATCTTCTCACTCAAATCTCTGTATCTTCTACGTTGATATACTTGTCATGGATGCCGTAGGTTTTCTTACTTTATTTCTCAGAAGTTTCCTTCTGGCAACAGTCCATGTCCTGTGGCCCTCCTGCTTTTTTTTTTTTTTTTTTTAACATTCTGAAATTCTTATTTCATATGATTAATACCATCAAAGACATTGTGAGTGACTTGCAATTCGAATCAGTTTAGGGAGAAGAGGAAATTCCAGAAATTTCACTATATTGAACCAATTAATAGATATTTAAAGTTCTTTATGTGTCCTTGTATTTTTTTCTCTTTTATTTTTGACTATCTATCATAAGATTTAGTATAGCAGCAGAGTTTACTCTTTCTTATAAGGTTCCGATTGTCTACAATAATTACCCTCTCAGGTGATCTTGTAAAATTAGGTTATCCTTTGAATTGCTGTATAATCATAAACAGGATGAAAGAGAAGGCAGAGTGAATGTGACAGGGAGATTTGAATAAATGTTAATAAGTGAAGAACTTATTGAAGGTGCAGTAGCTGAGGAGTGCAAAAGGACAAAATAGAAAAGTGGGACACAATACAAAGGTAGCTGTTAAAGGGAGTAATGGCAATGGTGTTGAGAGGATCCTAAATCCCCTATCAGGTTACAAATACTCAAGCCTGGGGGAAGACATGTGACATCAGGTGACAACAATGATGAAGCTTTCTGAAGCCAACATTTCTAAACCTTCATTGTATACGTGGCTTAGTAGTTTGAATGAGTCCTTGTCAGGATTCAAATGCAGAAGAAAATATACTGAAAGAGACTAGTAAAACAAACAAACAAAAATTTTCAAAAGCTATAAAACCTCTGTAGAGTGAGAAGCCCAGCACTTAGAGCTAGGAACGTGAAAGGAATGTCATGTTTACCTCATGTTCACCACCAAATTCAGGGAGTCTACACTAGGCACGGTGCATTGGTGAGGTCCCAGTTAACTCACCTATCTGAGCATCCGACTGTATTAATGTCAAAATGCTATGCAGGAGAAAATAAAATGATAGAGTATCCTGAGACTCGATGCTATAGACTGAACTGTGTTCCCCTCAACAAATTTATATATTGAAGCCCTAACCTGCCCTGTAACTGCATTCACAAGTGGGGTCTTTATCGGGGTAATTAAGGTTAAAAGGTCATCAGGGTGGGACCCCAGAACTAATGTCCATATGAGAAAGGGAAAGGATGACAGAGATCTCTGGGCACACAAAAGAAAGGCCATTGTAAGTACACAGCAGGAGGGTGGTCATCTACAAGTCAGAAGAAGAGAACTCACTAAAAGCCAACCTTGACGGCACCTTGATCTTGGACCTCCCAGCCTCTAGAACTGTGAGAAATACACTTCTCTTGTTTAAGCCACCTAGTTCATCATATTTTCTTACGGCCTCTCCAGAAGACTAATACACCCAGTTAGAATGAGAAATCTGACTTCTGCCTCTCTTCACTTTATTCTTAATTACATAAAAGACAGGCTTTTGAGATATGTAGCCCCTGTTTTGCAGGAGACAACTTCAATTGGAGTGGCAGATGGAGATTAAGAAATATCTCCGACATCTTTAGGCAATTTAGATGGTCTACTTCAAGCCTAATAATAGCAATTTTAGAGCCATTTACCTGGCTGGCTGACTTAGAAAAAGAGTAGTTATATTCTTGAAGATTACTAATAAAATATTGACAGAGAGTAAGAGAGTAATCATGCTAAAATAACTTGTGCCGTTTCTCCTGGTGGTTCCATTGGGGTACAGAGTGTGTCAGCGATTAACACTATGCTGACACATTGAAAATGTTCAAAAGTATTTAAGAAAGGAAGAAATGAATGAGGGAGAAAAGGGGGAAGAGAGGAAGGGAGGATGAGAGAAAGAGAGAAAGGGAGAGAGGGAAAGAACAAAGAAAGAAGCAAGGGAAGGAAGGAAGGAAGGAAAGAAGGAAGGAAGGAAGGAAGAAAGGAAGTTAGTTTGGGAAAGTAGTTAGCATCACACCTTCAGACAAAATCAGTACTTCCGACTTTCCTCTTGCCTGTGCACAATGGAATATGACATATGGGTTTAATAAAAATAAAGAGGCTGGGTATGGTGGCTCACGCCTGTAATCCAAGCACTTTGGAGGCCAAGGAGGGTGGATCACCTGAGGTAGAGAGTTCAAGATCAGCCTGACCAACATAGTGAAACCCTGTCTTTAAAAAATAAATAAATAAAAATAAAAATAAATAAATAGATAAATGTAGGAAGTAAATACTATTTTAGTAATGTTAACTTCAGCGTTTTACAAGGTCTAGATGATCTAGATGACTAGGAAAAATCAATTAATTAGGCATTCACACTCAGTCAACACAACCTCAATGATGAGCGTGACACTCTAAAGGAGAGAACCTACATTAATTTCAAGGGACCAACATCTTTGAACAAAAGCCACATCATAAACCAAAAAAACCAAAAGCAAAACTTTTGATAAGAGAATGTGGTTCTGGGACATGAGGCAGACAGTAGGAATTTACATGGTCATTTATCGGTTGCCATTTACATGTCGGTCGAGATTCCAGTGTTTTAATAAGATGTTGTTTCAAGCCATCAGCACATTAATCAATCAAGTTTTAGAGTCCTTCACTCACAGACTGTGCCACACTGTAATCAGTCTCTCCCCACTTCTGGGCCAGGCAAACTCTGTTGATTCCATTAGAGTGGAAACTAAAATCCAATCAGGCCCTAAATGATTTATTTGGACTGCCGCTACTTCTCTCATCTTGCCTCTGCTTCCTTTCTTTTTGTGTTCTCTGTCTCACCCACATTTTGTTGCTCCTTAGACTAGTCAAAACTATTTCCATTTTGGGACCTTTACATTGACTAATTCCACTTCCTGGAATACTCTGTCCCCCAGATATAAACATGATTCATTATTTCACTTCATTTGAACTTCGCTCAGATGTTACCTTCTCCATGAAGCCCACAGTGCTAGTTATTTTCTATCACGTCCAGCTCTCGGATATATTCTTTGCCCTGCTTGTTTTATGACTTGGGGATCAGGAGAGAGATGTTGGGGCATTTCTTCCATTCTCTTTCTTGCTCTTCTACCTGCAGTTTTGATAGTGTATTCCTCTAACTACAATTCCTGCACCTTGACTCTTTTATATGGCTGAAGCCCTCCCAAGGCTCTAGTTAACAATATTTTGACCTTTTACCTTCAGGCCTTAGGAAAGTGCCAGTGATCCACTGTTGCTAGACACCTAGTGCTCTAACATTCCTTAACCTAGCTTAAATTTCTGCAAAGAGCTCATTCATCCTAAACGGATCCATCAAAAATGGATCAAAAATCCATCCATCAAAAATCCGGTTCTATCCTGTACCTAGAAGAAGAAAAAACAAATTTTAGTGATGAACTTGAATAATTAATGATTGGATTTGATTGGTTGAGTTGCTTAACATGTGGCAAATGATGGTGAAAGATATGTTATGAATATTCTTAAACATGTTCGTGAGATTTCTGTGAAATATATAATACAAATAATTACATATAATATATAATTATATACTCTATAATATAATAATTATATATGTATAATATAATTTGTGAGCAGATAAGGCAGAGGAATATAGCAAGCTGTAAAAAGAAAATATGTTCTTCTTTGTCCTCAAGGTCCTTGCAGTTTGCTGAAAGAGGGCATTTCAATAAACACTAAAATAATTGGTTTCTGATAGATAAAACATTTTAATATTTCTTACTCCTGATCCTCAACATCAGACTATTTCTGGAAAAAAATTAAAATAAATGTTTTTAAATGAAATTGAACAAACTTGAAAATAAAACCCAAATGTGTCAATATTAATTTTATAAATGCTTTCATTTAGCTATCACAGGGAATTTCCAGGCCCTGTTTGAGCTGTGTAAAATAATGCTAAATTGTCACACATTGTTTTTCTTTGGGAAGAACATATGGATCCAAGGATAAAAGCACAGAGCTATGTTATGTGATTTATGAGGTTCTCTGCTTACCCGAGGCTCATTCTTGTTCTCTCATTCCCCTTTAGTAATATAACTGGGTCATTTTCCAAGTATTTTAAGATGGTGTTCACTTTATGCCAGTCCCAATAAATTTACAAAAGTCGTTCCTGTTTTCTTCCAAAGATTTTGTTCAAATCACAGATTTATTGCTCCCTACGTGGCGAAATTCCAAACAGAACTATGTATGTAATGACAACTGTAGTAGGCAAGGAATAGAATAAAGAAAATGAAGCAGGAAACAAGATAATTCCTCTTCTCTGCTGTTGAGGTTTTCTTAAAACATTTCATGGACACAATTAAGGTAAACAAATTCACTATTGCATAGTAAAATGCTACAGGTAAACTTTTAACAGATGAGAAATGACTACTTTCCCCAATTTTGACAGTTTTAGCTCATCTACTCAAATAAGTTAATAAGATTTCTCAATTCATCAAACAATCACCAGCCAATATTAGGGCTGTGCTTTGTCTGGCCACCTACATCAAAGGGTGATATACTTTTATCAGAAATTTAAAAGTTCATGTTAGTGAAAATACAATGTGAGTTGGTTAAACCAAACTGAATGCTTCAAAGCATAGTTCCTATAAAATTTTATTTAAATGTATGCATATGTGTAATCACTTATGTTTTCTTTAATTTTCTCATGATGAATAAGCCAACTGACCCTTGATAAAACATACAGCTTACTTTAATTTGTTGAGACAATTGTTGCAATATCGTCAACTCTGTTTCTGCTAAATCACACTGTGAAAAATAACCATGTATAGTGATGGAAACTAATTACCATTTCAACTTTTACTTTCTATTAAAAGTATATATCATCATATTAAATAATAAAAGTTTTTTATAAAACTGTGAAAATCAGGTCTTTTATTTTTTCTGATAAATAATATAAAACCTAGGCTGAGTGCAGTGGCTCACTCCTATAACCCCAGGACTTTGGAAGGCTGAGGCAGGAGGATCAACTGAGGTCAGAAGTTTGAGACAAGCCTAGCCAACATGGCAAAACCCAGTCTCTACTCAAAATACAAAAATCAGCTTGGTGTGGTGGCAGGTGCCTGTAATACCAGCTACTAGGCAGGCTGAGGCAAGACAATCACTTGAACTTGAGAGACAGAGTTTCCAGTGAGCGGAGATAGCACCACTGCACTCCAGCCGGGGAGACAAAGCAAGACTCCATCTCAATATATATGTGTGTATATATATATATATATTTAAAGCAAGCCCTTAAAAAAATAGCCCCAATGCCTTTGTAACTTTCACATTGTCCTGAAACCAAGTCCCAGAAGTGGCTACTAGTAGTTGTTCAACTATTAGTCTTTAGACTAATCCCAGAGGGCATTAGTCTAATAATAGCATAATTAGATAGTTTGAGACAAGCCTAGCCAACATGGCAAAACCCAGTCTCTACTCAAAATCCAAAAATCAGCTTGGTGTGGCGGCAGGTGCTGTAATCCCAGCTACTAGGCAGGCTAGTAGATAATAATAGCATAATAGATAATTAGCATAAAATGTTAGAAATCATTTTATATGGTTGCAACAAATGATGCTCAAGTTATGTTAATTGCTCAAAAATGCTTCTCTGACCTTGCCTGAAGTATCTAAGGACTTGATGAACAGAGCAGTACAGTGGAATTCTAGTTTTAAGATTCCTTTCATTTCAGATTCCTAGCTCTATAAAGGTTTCCATTGCTTGCTTCACTGAAAAGTTTCATTTCAACTAGACACTATGAGCTTTTCATAAAAAGCATCTTGAATGCTAGGACAGAGAGCTCTTTCTAATTTAGAAAAACAAACTTGTTAGGGCAAAGTTAGTAAAGAGTAAGTGTAAACTTACTATTGGATCGTTTTGTTTGTATTCCTCTGAATGAACAGCTGGACCATTCATCATGTCTTCACCTTCTGAGGCCTTTCCTAATTCCCTCATTAGGATTTAGACCCCATGCTATTTTGATCCCATTGTCCACAGTAAGGACTCTAGAAACAATAGGATTTACCTCATGGTACTAAAATCAGATGCTGTATTTAATATGCTTTTTTCTTTACTATACTCCCCACCCCACTATTAAAATCATTTGTAGTGTAAATTAATACATAGATAATAATATTTTATGTGGCTTGGAATTTTGCCTAGAGATAATCAGAAGTAACTACCTATGTGCATCATAATATTCTAAATGAAGTGAAACTTCTGATTTTTCCTCTTTCTCATGACTCAGGTTGTCTTGCTGGTGGAGTCTACTGGAACTTGTTAATCAAACTCATCATTCATATCAATGTATAAAAGAATGAGAGCAGCTGAAGATCATACTACCCTCTGAAGTTGTGTTAGAGTGAGTCAAAGCCTTTAAAATGAACTAATTTATTATAGTTAGATATCTAAGAGACATTATTTGAAGAATACCTGGGCCTTCTCATCATTTCTTGAATTCTTCCTTCTAGATGCATACCTATATTTCCTAATATGTAAAGGAAAGATAGCCTTAGGGGAGGTTTAGTTCTGGTATAGACAAATCATGATATGCAATCATAATTTGCAATTTTAATATTTTTTTTTTACAGATTATAGAAATTATATGTAGTCTCCAATTGAATACGTGAGCCATGGTACTGGGATCTTATTTTCAATTCTAATTTTTCTCCCTGTGAAGGTCAGACTTTAAGATGGTCCTATTATTCTAGCTCCTGGCATCTCGGCACCCACTTTCTACCTCCCCTCGAGTGTGAGTGGGGCTGGTGACCTGCTTTCCACGAAGTGAACATGTCACAAGCAATAGGATGGCACTCCAGGGATTTCATCCCATTACACACGACTGTCTTGATAGCAGACTTGCCCCAGTCTCTTTCTTTCTCTACTTCACAGGTTGAAAATAAAAACTGCCATGAATTCCACAGACACAAACAAATGAATTCTGCGAGCAATCCAAGGGAGATCTATAACCTAACAGGGTTGATATCCTGATGAGGACCCAGCTTTGGCTGCCACCATGATAGATTGCCCTATGGTATCCTAAACAGAGGACCCATCCAACCTGTGTCTGGACACCTGACCCACAGAAGCTGTGAGAGGATAAATGCATGTTTCTTCAAGCATCCAAATCTGTGGTAATTATGCAACATAGACAACTAATACAGTACTTTATTATCTGATTTTAGACTACTGTCAAGATATAAAACATCCTACAAATTGCTTGGAACTACTAAACCACTAACAGTAACTGTGGCTTTTATACTCAGAGCAGCTGGTTTTAGGAAATACCATGAACCACCAGGGGAACTCATTTTACCCCTATGTACACAAAAACATACGTGAGATATTACAATAATGTTTCTTTCCTTACTGAAGTTTAATATCCATATCTGCTTAATAGCCTGGAGCGGTGAATGAACCCATCTTGTAAAAATACTTCAAGGGGAAGAAATTTAAAGTGCAATATACGCATTAGGCACAAATTTCCCTTATATAGGATTGCACTATTGCCATATCTGTCCATGTGTCTGTCATGGGTTAAATCAAAACATTAACATAAACGTTTTCTGCAAAAGCCTGGATAACTAAGATGCACAGGAACAGTTACAGAAAATGCTAACGGGGCTCAAATTGACAGCCATGGCTTTACTTCTTTATACATTTTGTCTAAGCTATATTTATTCATTTATTTACTTATTTTGTACTATTTTCAATTCTGTTTCTCTCTTTCCCCATCACAATTTTACAGATAAGTAGCTGAACAGCACCTAAAGGCAGTTGTGATATGGTGGCCTCACCATGAAATTGTTGTTTTCCAAGTTTTCCTATAAGGCTTTGCACTCAGCAACTTAACTCTAGCTCCTTCTTTTTAGAATCATTTTCCTTCATGCCTTGTACCCTCCCAAGTGAATTACTTATATTCCCCTAAAGAGTTTTCCAGCTGCTATATTTAAAGTCACCGATATTTTATCTTCTCACACAGAAATATAGTTCAGTTCATTGAGGACACACTTTACATCTGTAAAAACATCTTGATCATATATAATCTAACAATGTTGTTAGCTCCTTTTATCTTGCATTGTTTAAAGATGATTTTTGAAAAGAATACCTTTTTAATATTGTTATGTGGTGCTAGAATAATGCCCCTTCCCAAAGATACTCACGTTTTAATCCCTGGACTCTGTAAATATGTACTTTACACATAGTAAAAAGGACTTTGCAGATGTGATTAAGTATCTTGAGATGGGGAGATTATTCTAGATTATCTGAGAATGCCCACTGTAATCACAAGGGCTCTTATAATAAAGAAACTTCTAGACAGAAGATGGAAGCAGATTGAGCCTTAGAGAGCAAGACTGCAGTGCGTCATGATCAAACTGCACTGAAGCCTGGCCAACAGTGTGAGAAACTGTCTCAAGAAAACCCCCAAAACAAGAACAAACAAAAATAACATAGAATAACAGAAAATTGAAGTAGAGGTTAGAAAGGGGAGAAATTCCTCTAGAACCCAAAAAGGAAAAGAGAAGGGTTCCCTCCCAGAGCCTTTAAAAGGAATGTAACCCTGTGGACCCATGTTAGACTTTTCACCTCCAAGACTCTAAAAGCATAAATGCAAGTATTTTGTGATAATTATTTACAGCAATAGCAAACTAATATTATTGATAAAAAAATTGCTAAAATTAGTTTAGAAGGGTCAGAAATTATAGAATCTTACCGCTTCCAGAATCTGAAAGATTCAAGGTGACTAAGTATCTCTCTTTGAGATGTAAAAAGGTTTATAACTTTTGTCGTTGTATAGTTAATAACCTGTTTCCTTTCTTAGAGTAAAAACATCTCATATATGGGTTGGCATAGCCCATAATGGGAATGTGTGCTATTGCCTTACCAAATGTAAGACCTACAGCCCTCCACCAAGGACAGGTTTTTAAAAATTGTTTAAGTAATAACGAAATCAAGAGATGATCTGGATCTGGACAAGATGGACATGGAAAATTTTGCCAGAAGCCTGAACCAAATCTGTGGGGACTGTCATTTTGTATTTGCATGGACACTTCTCTGCTCTACAAATTTCCTTCCACAGGGAAGAACTTCTAAACCCAGGGGCACATCTAGTCCAAACTCTGTTACCTGATTGAGCACACGGAGGAACATGTATCCCTCTTAACTTACTGAAACAGCAAAAGCAAAAACAAAATTCAAAATTAGAGCTCTAACCAAAGGCCATTGAATAGAAAGTTTAGAGATGCTGCATAAGTAGAAACATATCTTATTGATGATGTTGTGCTTCACTTAATAGACCATTGCAGACAATAGTCTCTAAATCCCATCTGGTTCTCGTCATAAAGAAAATTAAACTATAGGTGGGAGTCAAGGAAAAGAGGCTCAGAATTTTTCTTTAACAACTTGGTTTTCCTCTACAACAATTTGAGAAAATATGTAAATTAATTCTTCTCTTGGATAGACATCTTGAAATTTCCCTATCAGAACTGAAACCTTCCTTCCTGTGACTCAGAACCTAAGCTTATCATATTAAGGACACACGCCTTTGTCAGTATGACCATAACAATTCACAAATGTAAGAATCCTTGTGTGTATGGTATCAGCACATAGGTCCCCTTAATGCCTCTCTCACTCCAATTTTGAATTGATATTTTTCTTCTGTCTATCATAATAAAGTGGAGCGCAAATAAAACCCAGTAATATGTTGCCTTTCCATTGTTTGTGGTGGAAAATCTCAGATTAAAATAAATGGATTAAGTGACAGACTCTTATTTCTTTTATTTATTTCTTTTTTATTTTTAAAAATTTTATTGCATTATAGGTTTTGGGGTACATGTGCAGAACGTGCAAGGTAGTTGCATAGGTACACACATGGCAGTGTGTTTTGCTGCCTTCCTCCCCTTCACCCACACTTGGCATTTATCCCCAGGCTATCTCTCCCCAGCCCCCCTGCTGTCCCTCCCCCATTTCCCCCAATAGACCCCAGTGTGTAGTAGACCCCCTCCCTGTGTCCATGAGTTCTCATTTTTCTCACCCACCTATGAGTGAGAATATGCGGTATTTCTTTTTCTGTTCTTGTGTCAGTTTGCTGAGAATGATGTTCTCCAGATTCATCCATGTCCTTACAAAGGACACAAACTCATCATTTTTGATTGCTGCATAATATTCCATGGTGTATATGTGCCACATTTTCCCAGTCCAGTCTATCATCGATGGGCATTTGGGTTGGTTCCAGTTCTTTGCTATTGTAAACAGTGCTGCAATGAACATTCGTGTGCATGTGTCCTTATAGTAGAATGATTTATAGTCCTTTGAATATATACCCAGTAATGGGATTGCTGGGTCAAATGGAATTTCTATTTCTAGTTCATTGAGGAATCGCCACACTGTCTTCCACAATGGTTGAACTAATTTACACTCCCACCAACAGTGTAAGAGTGTTCCTATTTCTCCACATCCTCTCCAGCATCTGCTGTCTCCAGATTTTTTAATGATCGCCATTCTAACTGGCGTGAGATGGTATCTCAATGTGGTTTTGATTTGCATCTCCCTAATGACCAGTGATGATGAGCATTTTTTCATGTGTTTGTTGGCCTCATGTATGTCTTCTTTTGTAAAGTGTCTGTTCATATCCTTTGCCCATTTTTGAATGGGCTTGTTTATTTTTTTCCTGTAAATCTGTTTGAGTTCTTTGTAAATTCTGGATATCAGTCTTTTGTCAGATGCGTAAACTGCAAAGATTTTTTCCCATTCTGATGGTTGCTGATTCACTCTAGTGACTGTTTCTTTTGCTGTGCAGAAGCTGTGGAGTTTGATTAGGTCCCATTTGTCTATTTTGGCTTTTGTTGCCAATGCTTTTGGTGTTTTGGTCATGAAGTCCTTGCCTACTCCTATGTCCTGAATGGTTTTGCCTAGATTTTCTTCTAGGGTTTTTATGGTGCCAGGTCTTATGTTTAAGTCTTCAATCCATCTGGAGTTAATTTTAGCGTAAGGTGTCAGGAAGGGGTCCAGTTTCTGCTTTCTGCACATGGCTACCCAGTTTTCCCAACACCATTTATTAAACAGGGAATCCTTTCCCCATTGCTTGTTTTTGTCTGGTTTATCAAATATTATATGGTTGTAGATATGTTGTGGTGCCTCCGATGCCTCTGTTCTGTTCCATTGGTCTATATCTCTGTTTTGGTACCAGCACCATGCTGTTTTGATTACTGTAGCTTTGTAGTATAGTTGGAAGTCTGGTAGTGTGATGCCTCCTGCTGTGTTCTTTTTGCTTAGAATTGACTTGGCTATGTGGGCTCTCTTTTGGTTCCATATGAAGTTCATGGTGGTTTTTTCCAGTTCTGTGAAGAATTCAATGGTAGCTTGATGGGGATAGCGTTGATTCTGTAAATTAATTTGGGCAGTATAGCCATTTTCACAATATTGATTCTTTCTAACCACGAACATGGAATGTTTCTCCATCTGTTTGTGTCCTCTCTTATTTCGTTGAGCAGTGGTTTGTAGTTTTCCTTAAAGAGGTCCCTTATGTTCCTTATGAGTTGTATTCCTAGGTATTTTATTTTCTTTGTAGCAATTGTGAATGGCAGTTCATTCTTGATTTGGTTCTCTTTAAGTCTGTTATTTGTGCATAGGAATGCCTGTGATTTTTGCACATTGATTTTATATCCTGAGACTTTACTGAAGTTGCTTATCAGTTTCAGGAGCTTTTGGGCTGAGGTGATGTGGTCTTCTAGGTATACTATCATGTCGTCTGCAAATAGTGACAATTTGGCTTCCAACTTTCCTATGTGAGTACCCTTTATTTCTTTTTCTTGCCTGATTGCTCTGGCTAGAACTTCCAGTACTATGTTGAATAGGAGTGGTGAGAGAGAGCATCCTTGTCTAGTGATGGATTTCAAAGGGAATGCTTCCAGTTTTTGCCCATTAAGTATGATATTGGCTGTTGGTTTGTCGTAAATAGCTTTTATTACTTTGAGATATGTTCCATCAATACCAAGTTTATTGAGGGTTTTTAGCATAAAGGGCTGTTGAATTTTGTCAATTGCCTTCTCTGCGTCAATTGAGATAATCATGTGGTTTTTGTTTTTGCTTCTGTTTATGTGGTGAATTATATTTATAGACTTGCGTATGTTGAACCAGCCTTGCATCCCTGGGATGAATCCTACTTGATCATGATGGATAAGTTTTTTAATGTGCTCTTGCAATTGGTTTGCCAGTATTTTATTGAAGATTTTTGCATCTATGTTCATCATGAATATTGGCCTGAAGTTTTCTTTTCTTGTTGAGTCTCTGCCAGGTTTTGGTATCAGGATCATGTTGGTCTCATAAAATGATTTGGGAAGCGTTCCCTCTTTTTGAATTATTTGGAATAGTTTCAGAAGGAATGGTACCAGATCCTCTTTGTGTGTCTGGTAGAATTCGGCTGTGAACACATCTGGACCTGGGCTTTTTTTGTGTGGTAGGCTCTTACTTGCTGCCTTAACTTCAGACCTTGTTATTGGTCTATTCATAGTTTTGGATTCCTCCTGGTTTAGGCTTGGGAGGACACAGGCATCCAGGAATTTATCCATTTCTTCCTGATTTACTAGTTTATGTGCATAGAGTTGTTTGTAGTATTCTCTGATGATGGTTTGAATTTCTGTGGAATCTGTGGTGATTTCCCCACTGTCGTTTTTTATTGCATCTATTTGGTTGTTCTCGCTTTTCTTTTTTATCAGTCTGGCTAGTGGTCTGTCTATTTTGTTGGTCTTTTCGAAAAACCAGCTCTTGGATTTATTGATTTTTTGAAGGGTTTTTCGTGTCTCTATCTCCTTCAGTTCTGCTCTGATCTTAGTTATTTCTTGTCTTCAGCTAGGTTTTGAGTTTTTTTGATCTTGCTCCTCTAGCTCTTTCAATTTTGATGATAGGGTATCAATTTTGGATCTCTCCACTCTTCTCATGTGGGCACTTATTGCTATATATTTTCCTCTACAGACTGCTTTAAATGCATCCCAGAGATTCTGGTATGTTGTGTCTTCGTTCTCGTTGGTTTCGAAGAACTTCTTTATTTCTGCTTTCATTTCATTGTTTATCCAATCAACATTCAAGAGCCAGTTGTTCAGTTTCCATGAAGCTGTGCGATTCTAAGTTATTTTCTGAATTCTGAGTTCCAACTTGATTGCACTATGGTCTGAGAGACTGTTTGTTATGATTTCAGTTGTTTTGCATTTGCTGAGGAGTGCTTTACTTCCAATTATGTGGTCAAGTTTGGAGTAGGTGTGATGTGGTGCTGAGAAGAATGTATATTCTGTGGATTTGGGGTGGAGAGTTCTGTAAATGTCTATCAGGTTTGCTTGTTCCAGGTCTGAGTTCAAGTCCTGGATATCCTTGTTAATTTTCTGTCTGGTCGATCTGTCTGATGTTGACAGTGGAGTGTTAAAGTTTCCCACTATTATTGTGTGGGAGTCTAAGTCTCTTTGTAAGTCATTAAGAACTTGCCTCATATATCTGGGTGCTCCTGCATTGGGTCCATATATATTTAGAATCGTTAGCTCTTCTTGTTGTATCGATCCTTTTACCATTATGTAATGACCTTCTTTGTCCCTTTTGATCTTTGTTGCTTTAAAGTCTATTTTATCAGAGACGAGAATGGCAACTCCTGCTTTTTTCTGCTCTCCATTTGCTTTGTAAATCTTCCTCCATCCCTTTATTTTGAGCCTTTGTGTATCCTTGTGTGTGAGGTGGGTTTCCTGGATACAGCACACCGACGGGTTTTGGTTTTTTATCCAATTTGCCGGTCTGTGTCTTTTGATTGGTGCATTTAGCCCATTTACATTCAGGGTTAATATTGTTATGTGTGAATTTGATACTGCCATTTTGATGCTATCTGGCTGTTTTGCCCATTGATTCATGTAGATTCTTCATTTTGTTGATGTTCTTTAGCATTTGGCATGCTTTTAGGATGGCTGGTACTGGTTGTTTCTTTCCATGTGTAGTGCCTCTTTCAGGAGCTCTTGTAAAGCAGGCATAGTGGTGACAAAATCTCTGAGTGCTTGCTTGTTCATGAAGGATTTTATTTTTCCTTCACTTATGAAGCTCAGTTTGGCTGGATGTGAAATTCTGGGTTGAAAGTTTTTTTCTTTAAGGATGTTGAATATTGGCCCCACTCTCTTCTGGCTTGTAGAGTCTCTGCCGAGAGATCTGCTGTGAGTCTGATGGGCTTCCCTTTGTGGGTGACCCGACCTTTCTCTCTGGCTGCCCTTAGTATTTTCTCCTTCATTTCAACCCTTGTTAATCTGATGATTATGTGCCTTGGGGTTGCTCTTCTTACAGAATATCTCTGCGGTGTTCTCTGTATTTCCTGGAGTTGAGTATTGACCTGTCTTGCTAGGTTGGGGAAATTTTCCTGGATAATATCCTGAAGAGTGTGTTCCAGCTTGGATTCATTCTCTTTGTCACATTCAGGTACACCTATCAAACGTAGGTTGGGTCTCTTCATATAGTCCCACATTTCTTGGAGATTTTGTTCATTCCTTTTTCCACTTTTTTTTCTTTCATCTTGGTTTCTCATTTTATTTCATTGAGTTGATCTTTGACTTCTAATATTCTTTCTTCTGCTTGGTCAATTCGGCTGTTGAAACTTGTGTATGCTTCGCGAAGTTCTCGTGTTGTGTTTTTCAGCTCCTTCAATTCATTCATATTCCTCTCTAAGTTGTCCATTCTTGTTATCATTTCCTCTAATCTTATTTCAAGGTTCTTAGTTTCTTTGCACTGATTTAGAACATGTTCTTTTAGCTCACTGAAGTTTCTCATTATCCACTTTCTGAAGTCTGATTCCGTCATTTCATCACACTCATTCTCCGTCCAGCTTTGTTCCCTTGCTGGTGAGGAGTATTGGTCCTTTGTAGGAGGTGAAGTGTTTTGGTTTTGGGTGTTTTCCTCCTTTTTGCACTGGTTTCTTCCCATCTTTATGGATTTATCCACCTGTCGTCTTAGTAGTTGCTGATTTTTCAATTGGGTCTCTGTGTGGATGCCCAGATTGTTGATGATGAGGTATTTCTGTTACTTAGTTTTCCTTCTAATTGTCTAGCCCCTCTGCTGTATGAGTGCTGAGGTCCACTCCAGGCCCTGCTTGTCTGGGGTACACCTGTAGCAGCTGCAGAACAGGAGGGATGCTACCAGTTTCTTCTTCTGCTATCTTTGTTCCAGAATGATGCCCGCCAAATGTCAGTCTGATGAGTCCTTTTTTGGGGTGACTCTTTGGATATACAGGGGTCAGGGATCTGCTTGAGGAGACAGTCTGTGCTTTATAGGAGCTCCAGTGCTGTGCTGTGAGCTCCGTTGTTTATTCAGGGCTGTTGGGAGGATGTGCTTATGTCTGCTGCAACAGAACTCATAAACCCCCCCCTTTTTTTTCCTCCTTAGATGCTCTGTCTCAGGGAGTTGGGGCTTTCTTTATGAGTATCTGTTGTCCTGTCCTGCCCAGCTAGGAGGCAGTCTATTCACTATTTGCCTGCCGGGGCTCCGCCCGGCTAGCCCGGGTCCGCCCTGTTGCTGCTGGGCTCCGTTCTGCTATGGCATGCTCCGCCCTGCTGGTGGAGTCTTTCTGTTATGGCAGGTTGCCTCAGCAACAGCACGCTGCGTCAGCCCTGGGCAGTACTTCAGTAGGGGCAGATTGCGTCCGTAGTGGTGGACGCCCCTCCCCACCGGGCTGCACCGTCCTAGATGCTGGCAGCAAAACTCTCAGCCCTGAGTGCCTCCAATCACTGCCCTGCTTGTCCCTGTGAGGGTAGGACCCGCCGAGCCTGATCACCCAGCTCCCTGCCTCAGAGTCCATCCTCTCTCTCTCTTCCTCTCCCCAAGCTGAATGGTTGACTCTCTCACTGGCGCCCCAGTAGCCTGCTGATAGGGCACTGGGATCCATGCGATCTCCCATGCTGCTGCCCACTGCACCGGCTCAGATCACATTTCCCAGGAATCTCCTGGTCTGGCTCATTGTCCAAGTCCCGTTCAATCAGATGGACATGCCAATCTGCTCATACAAATCTCAGATTTCCGGTTTAACAGGGCACCCGGACCAGTGAGTTTTGTGCCAGGTGCCACTGTGGTGCAGTGCCGGCCGAACCGGCCCTGCGAGCCGGCTGCACTAGAGTCCCGTGTCTCTCCCACACCTGGGACTTTCAACGTTCTGTGGGCAAAAAATGTCCATCTGAGAATGCAGCTAGGACTCACCCTCTGCACCTTCACTGAGAGCTGCGATCCTGAGTCGCCTCTACGATGCCATCTTTGACAGACTCTTATTTCAATAATAAATAAATTTTATGAAAACAAGACTTCATGTCTAGGATGATCCAAAAATTGCATATGTTTCTCTAAGTCACTGAAAAATTGCTTCACTGGGAGTATTCTCCACTAAAGTTTGTTTTGAAAAATTTACATGTAAAGTTTGGTTAAGACCATGTTTTACCATTTCAATAGAAAGAAAATATCATAACCTATGAATATTAAGAAAATAGATTTACTGTACATATGCTTATAAAGAAAATAGAAAGATTGTTTCCCAAGGCAACAACCTCTGAGATATTTTAGTTGTCTGCTCAGATGTGGAAGGAGTAGGTAGCACTATTCTCTGATCCTAGATCTGTTACTACAGTCATTGAGTAAACTTAGTCAAATGCTGTAATGCATGTGACCCACTCATTCCACCTCTTTAATAAAATGGAATTGGAAGAGGTTGTCTCTGAATGTCTTACAGCATCAGAGACTTCTCACTCTGTTCTAAGAAGAAGGTCATCTTGTCTCAATCCTGACATTGTATCTTTGTTTTTTTCTGCATCTGGAACACACACGAATGTAGCTGGCATTTTTCATCTGTGTAGTTTTAGTATTTTGTTACTATTCCTAACTTTTGCCATACCCTATCCCTCACTTCCTCTGCAAGACAAACAAAAATGAAACCTGGAATTTAGTAAAGTCGGGAAAAACACCATACTTCTGGTCTCATTTTAAGAATTATTTCACTTTCAGTTATAGAAAAAGATTAAATATATACTAATACTTTGGGTGTTATTAAGTAAATGAAATTGAATGCTAGATCCTACCAAGACTTATCAATGGGCGATAGCCCACTCTTCCGAGCAGTAATCAAACAACCTAATTTGTGTGTCCTAGTTTTTGTCCTCCTAGTTCTGTTCACCCCATGAAGGTTATATTTATTTTATGAATTTTGGCAGAGATCTCTCATTATCAGTTCTAGTGAGCAAACTTACCTGAAACAGTATCAGTTTAGCTGGATGGAAAACCAAAATGTCAGCCTAATTTTAATATCTTCATTTTTTTTAAAAAAAATATATTTTATATACTGTTTTAAACTATCAATTATATATAATTATATATGTGAATTATACTGTTCTAAAAGTATATTATTAAAGGAAAATATGCTCGAAAAATCTCTATACATGGCAACTCTGCCTACTAGCTTGTACATTTGCTTCCAAAAATAACTTATACACAATAAACTACAGTGGACAAATATCAGAAAACTACTTGATACAGAATTTGAGGCTGAAGGAATCTAAAATCTCACTGATGTTTATTTTGCTTCTGAAGTAGCAAAGTACTCTTGATGTTAAGGTTTTTGTGTTTTGATGATAAGCAAAGATAACAAAGATGGTGAATAAATATATAAATTTATTGTAACAATGGGAGTTTATTGATGAAATACCAACAATTAAAATTATACTTAGTCATAATCTTTGGTTCATAGCACACTTTCATAACTGGTTTATAAATGTTTCATTTTTTTTTGTCTATCTCTCCCTTTTTCTCTCTCTCTTTCTTACACACACACACACACACACACACACACACACACACCTGTGAGACCACCATTGAAAATGAGAGCTAGAATAGTCACAATAGAATATATCAACCTGTCTCTCATCTCATATCTCTGTTTTGCCAAGTGATGTATCTTTTTATTGTATTCATAATTCCTGTGATTTTATTTAGTATAGTTTCGGCATAAACATTTCGTCAATATGTACACATATATTATTTAGTTTTAGGTGTTTTTAACTTTATCATTAAATGTAAGATGCTGTAAATAATCTTTGGGACCATATTACTGTCACTTTATATTTAACTGTTACAATTCATCCATATTATGACATGTGGTTGTATCCATTAATTTCTTTTCTAGTTATTTCATTGTTTTAACACAGAGTTTCTCAACCTTGATAGAACAATTGAGGTTTCTGGTTGATAATTCTTTGCTGAGAGTCTTTGATCATTATAGGATGTTTAGCAGCATTTCTGGCCTCTACCAAGATACCAGAAACATCCCTCCAGTTGTGACAACCAAAAAATGTCCGTAAACATTTCCAAATGTCCTCTGGAAAGCAAAAGTCACCAGAGGTTGGGCACTACTGGTTTGAAATATCACAGTTTGTTTATTCATTGCATTGGCAATGTGTTCCTGCAGGGTATTTTTTTTCCCATATTTTGTATCATTGTGGTGAACTCTGAAAAATTATCATGATACGCATCTTGCAAAAGTTTTTCTCAGGACTGGAGTTGCTGGCTTGTAAAGCATGTAATCCTAGATCTTTGCTTAACGTCAAATACTTTTCCAAAATGCTGTAATAAATTGCCATTCTACCTGCTTTGTGAAGAGGGCCTTTAATTCACAATTCCTTCAACTCTCATCTTGTCAAATTTAATATTTGCCAATGCCAACTGAACAATTATTAAAGAGTATCTTACTGTTGTCCTAATTTACATTTCTCTGGCTACTAACATTGAACATTTCCTCATAAAGACTGAACATCTTACAGTCTTATAGTCCTATTTGCCACTTGTGTTTCCTGTCCTGTGAAAGAGTGCCTTTGCCTGTTTTTTTTTTTTTTTTTTCTTCTCTTTCTCTATCTCACCTACATTTCTCTTTTAACATTTGGTTAGTTACATATGTTACAAATGTTTTCTCTGAGTTTCTAACTATATTAATCCATTTTCATACTGGTATAAAGGACTTCCAGAGACTGGGTAATTTATAAAGGAAAGAGGTTTAACTTACTCACTTTTCCACATAGCTGGAGAGAAGCTTCAGGAAACTTACAATCATGGCAGAAGGCAAAGCAAATGTGTCCTTCTTCACATGGCAGCAAAAGAGAGAAGAAGGAGAGCAGAGAAAAAGGGGAAGCCACTTACGTGACCATCAGATCTCCTGAGAACTTACTCTCTATGAGGAGAATAGAATGGAGAAAACCACAGCCATGATTCAGTTATCTCCACCTGGTTCTGCCCTTGACACATGGAGATTATTACAATTCAATGTGAGATTTGGGTGGGGACACAGCCAAATCATATAAATGCATCCCTGGCCCCTCCTAAATCTCATTTTCAAACAGAATCATACCCTTCCAAGAGTCCCCCAAAGTTTTAACTCATTCCAGCCTTGACCCAAAAGCCCATGTCCAAAATCTCATCTGAGATGACACAAGTCCCTTCCACCTATAAGCCTGTAATATCGAAAGCAAGTTAGTTACTTCATAGATATAATGGGGATACAGGCATTGGGTAAATACATCCATTCCAAATGGGAGAACCTGTCCAAAAACTAAGGGGCTACAGGGCCCATGTAAGTCCAGAAACCAGCAGGACAGTCAAATCTTAAAGCTTCAAAATGATCTCCTTTGACTCCATGTCTCACATCCAGGTCATGCTGATGCAAGAGGTAGGCTCCCATGGCTTTGGGCTGTTCTGCCCTTGTTGCTTGGCAGAGTATAGTTCCCCCACCTCTAGGCTGCTTTCATGCCTGATGCTTAGCGTCTGCAGTTTTTCCAGAACAACTTAATGTTTTTGTCTTTGATTCTGAGAAATGTATCTTCATTATATCTCCAAATATTTTATTGCCTCTATTTTTGTCTGTCCTTTAGAAATCCCTGTTATCTGGATATTAACCATTTCTATTTTATCTTTTATAATTTCAGTTTTATTTTATAAATTTCTATATTCTCTTTTGCTTCATTCTGGGAGAGTTCCTAAATGTGATTTTCCAATCAATTATGTATTCTCCAGCTTTTTCCTACATACAGTTTATCTCATCTTTTGTGTTCTTTATTTCAATTATTGTTTTCATAAATAAATTCAATAATTTATTTGCTATAAAGTTTTTTTATGTTACTAATGTATTTTGGTGCTTTTACTGTGCTTTTAATATATATCTCAAAAATTTTAATACTTTTGCTTCTGATGATATCCAGTTTTTAAAACTGTAAAGTCCTCCTGAGCTCAGATTTCCCTGGGAATTCTCAGTGTTTTTGTTTGATAATGCATCTAATAAATGCTGTATTCTGGTTGGTCAACCCAGTTGGTCTCAAAGAATCAGGAGGGGTGTCCCCATGATGTAGATCCCCAAGAAAGTAAACACTTCATTTTTATCTCTTTTTCTTCAGGTGTCTTTTTAGCCTCTTGCCTGTAGGAAAAATGTTATATGACTCTGCAGTACATCAACATCAAGAGTTTAATAATGGAAAAATGGGTGATCTAGTGGCCAGTCATAGACAGGTGTTTCTGCATCTCTTCACAAGTTCAGGTCTTCATGTTGTGCACAAGTTATCCCTGCAGAAAACTACACAAGTGGTTGAGACATTGGCCTTGGCTTTTTGCAGTGAGGAGACAGGTAATTATTTTCCTAAATTAAGTAGAGGAGGTAAAAGAAAGGGGAAAACTCAGACCACTCCAAAATGGCCCCCATCCCACTCTTCCAATTAAAGCAACCACAGACAACATTTCAAAACAATCTTTCTTTTTCCCAGTTTTTTGTTTATTTTTTTTTTCCCAAATCTTATTTTCTTTCCCTAGTTTCCTAGATGTTGATCTCTTAGAAAGGAAACATTAGTCTGTGCTAATTTAAAGCACACAGTATAGGCATGCAAAATACATATTAGTTGATAAATATTTTATTGTATTACTTTATTAATGAGGACATTAAGATTCAATCAGCATGGTTACTGGCACTTGGTTGGTATTCTGTAATTGTCTTATGTTTAAATTAATCTATATAAAAATATAATTTTAAAATTATATTTTATATGAATGCTCTATTTAAAATTAAAAATCTTTCAGGAAAAAAAACCTACAGTATTCCACTCTAAGAGTCTAGTATATTGCCTTTTTCATATTTAAAAAAATGGAATATAGCCATGATATATTTAAAAATAAATATTTGATTATGATGTGAATACTGTAGACAATTCAGTGGCTTTGCTTCTTCATGAACTCATAATTTTAAGTATATATTTTATATATACATAATTTTAAGTATATGAGATACATAATTTTAGGTATTTTAGTATACATGTATAGTATGTATATACATAATTTTAAATATATAATACATAATTTTAGTGTATAATAATTTTATATATTTTAGTATATACAAAGTATATATGTAGTAGTAAATACATAATAGTACATACATATTATACACAATTTAGTATATAGATAATTTTAGGTATATATTATATATACAAAATTTCATCCATATATATAATTTTAAGAAGTACCTCATATATATACAAATGAAAAATTATGCATAGTAGTGAAAAATGTTATCTTTGTTAAGTAGCATGATTCATACTGAGGTGGCAGATTCCAATTTGGTTGGCCCTATATCTTCATCTATATAGGTCAGTGTACATATGTTGTACCCTACTTGTATGTACAACCTCACACTGGCATAACAATATACTGTGGCTCTTCTTCCAGACTCTTTCAAATATTAAGCTGGACTGAAACTGAATTTCAAGCTCAAGTTCTTCCCTTGGACACAGTAATAATGCTTCAAGGCTTTCTTTCCATCCTGTACCTACCAACGTTGAAATCAACAAATGTACATATGCCCCAGGTCCTCCTAACCTATTGTTAGCTTGTGAAGTGATATGAGTTTATCATTCATGGTGAAGTATTAATTCTTATTAATAATGTCATATGCCACTACTTCACTGTAATTTGGATTGTAATTTTGATCTAGAGGCCAGGGAGAAAGAGGGAGCATTTCCATGCTATGCCTCTTTAATAGAAATTTTGATACTCTAAAATGTTAGTGGAAGATCTTTTGAGATGATGTGGTCACTCTTATGTCTTTCAAATTATGACATCAGTGTCAATGTCTTTCAAGAATATTTGTTCACTTATTACTTACATTAATTTTGAACAATTATATACCTCTTCACAGGTTAAATATTTTAAGTGTTTTATTAAACTATAAAGTAATAACAAATATTATTAATAGTGCTACTAAAAAGCAGTTAGAGAACCTATTTTTAAAAAATAATCTCAATGATATTAATATTTTTAAATGACATGAATATATATCTTATAAATTACTCAAAGAAAAAAGTGCTATATTAAATAGAACTAGTGTTCTCATACAGAAAATAAGATATAGAAACCTTGAATAGGACTCAAAAATTTACTAGATGATGAACTTCTTTTAGCTAGTAAAAATTGATCCAGTTCTCTAAATTCTAGATTAATGTAATTAGCTTCTTAGGTAGAAGAATATGAGAAGTATCAAATTAAAATAGATTGTTCTCATATTTTAAGTCACTTTAGTTTGTAAGTTGATGTGATGGTCAGTTGTTTGTGTCAACTTGACTGGACCATGGGATGCCCAGATATTTGGCTAAACATTTCTCTCTCTCTGTCTCTCTGTCTCTGTCTCTGTCTCTGTCTCTCTCTCTCTCTGTGTGTGTGTGTGTGTGTGTGTGTGTGTGTGTGTGTTTTAATGAGATTAATAATTGAATCAGTAGTCTGAGTAAAGCAGATTGCCCTCCCAGGGTGGGCAAGCATCATCCAGTCAGTCAAAGCCTGAATAGAACACAAAGGCAAAAGAAGAATTTGCTCCACCTGCCTGACTCGTTGAGCTGGAACATCAGTCTTCTCCTGCCCTTGGACAGGTACAAAGGACACCTAGTTCTCAAGCCTTAGGACTTGAATGGAAATCACACCAAGAATTCTTGTGGTTCTCAGAGCTTTGGACTCAGACTGCAATTACACCAATACATAAATACATATACATATATATCAGCTTTTCTCATAATTGTGAAATTGGCATATGTATGTGTGCATGTGTGTGTATGTATTCTCTATTATTATATGTACATATTTCCTATACTATAGTATATATAGTATATACTATAGGAAATATGTACATATAATAATAGAGAATACATATATATGATATGGTTTCTCTGTGTCTATCCCCAAATCTCATCTTAAATTCTCATGTGTTGTGGGAGGAACCCAGTGGGAAATAATTGAATCATAGAGGCAGGTCGTTCCCATGCTGTTCTTGTGATAGTGAATAAGTAGTAAGTCTCATGAGATCTGATGGGTTTATAAGGGGGATTTTCCCTTCACAAACTCTCTCTTTGCCTCTGCCATCCATGTAAGATGAAGCTTGCTCCTCCTTGCTTTCAGCCGTGATTGTGATGCTCCCCCAGCCATGGGAAACTCTAAGTCCAATTAAACCTCTTTCTTTTGTGAATTGTTTCATCTCAGGTATGTCTTTATTAGCAGCATGAAAATGAACTAAAACAATATGATGTATATATACCTATACATATATATAGGGATGTATATACACACACACACACATATATATATATATATATATATATATATATATATATATATATATTCCCTATTGTTTCTCTTCTTCTGGCTAACCCTGACTAATACAATACTAATACAGTAGGTATCTACAAGTTCCCATTTAAAGTTAATTAAATTACTGAATTAAAATAGTAAAACAGATGTAATTTAATTTCTGGCCTATTAAAAATAGAGACATTTTTGTTACAGCAGTTCTTAAAATATAACCAAATGAATTTAAGTAGTCTCACAATTTCAAAACTACCATCACTCATTTTTATTAAGTAAACATCTAGTAGTAACTTGTTTTTAAAATATACAAGGAATCATTCAAACTCAATGATGGACAAAATAGTTGGCAAATATCTCTCAGCAAAAGGTATACAGATGGCAAAAAAATGTACGAAAATATGTTCATCATTTTTTTACTAGAGAAATGCAAATTAAAACAACAAGGGACACCACTATAGGGAAAAATAAATTCCACCTTCATCCTCTTAGAGCCCACGCTGGCCCAAGAATTAAATTCTCTTTAGATGAATTCATAGGAGAAAAGCATACAAATTTATTTAGCAAAAGCTTTTCTTTTTGCTTTTTTGACATGGAGCTTTCATAAAGATATCAAAATTCGAAGAAGCTGTTCGAGTCCATCACTTAGATATTAAATTAGACAAAGAATAAAAAGTGAAAAAAGCAACCAAATTATATGAGGAGGCTTAAAAAATGAGTTATTGTCACAAGATCTGTACAAAATTCTCTAGGTCACAATTTTGCACCCTTGTGCTAAGAATGGTGCATATTTCACATGGGAATTTTATATCTCAGTATTAAGAAAGAGCAAGAAGGAAGGTCAGTGATCTTAATGTGCCTGCCATCACATATCAGTTAAAATGGCTCAAAGTAGAAAACAAACAAACTGACAGTAGCAATGCTGGTGACTATTCAGAGCAACAGGAACTCATATTCATTGCTGCTGGGAATGCAAAAAGGGAGAGTAGCATTGGAAGCCAGTTGGGCAATTTCCTATGAAGTCAAATGTAGTCCTGCCACGCAATCCAGCAAATTGCACTCTAATTGATTTGAAAGCTTATATCCCCACAAAAACTTGCACATAAATGTTTCTAGCAGCTTTATTCATAATTGTCAAAAACTGGGAATAACCAAGATATTCTTAAATAAATAAGGATGTGGTGCATCCTTACAATGATATATTATTCAACAGTTTTTAAAATACACAAATTCATATCTTAAAAAGACATGAATCAATATTAAAGAGCTATCTCTAAGTTAAAAAAGTAATCTGAAATGACTAGAGATTGTATGATTTAAATAATATGACATTCCAGAAAGAGCAAACAGAGACCTTAAAAAGACCAGTGGTTGCTATGGATCCTAGGAAAAGGGGGAAGGGTTAAATATATGAGACATATAGAATTTTTTCAGAATCAAGAAAGTATTCTGTGTGATATGGTAATGGTAAGTATATGACTTTATGTATTTGTCCAAACCTGAAGAATTTTACAGCACAAAGAAACATAATGCACAAAAATGCGATTCAAGAGGATGTGGGATCCAGGATTGAATGCAGACTGACGAAATCTTCTAATTGCAATACAAATAATTAAAATACCTTCACTGAAGGGGTTCAGGGAAAAGGTGCCGATCTAAATAACTTTGGAAATTAGTGGACTCGGTATGAGTGAAGGCAAAAGGAACTGTACAGAATCACTTTACTGAAGTTGGTATATTTGCTTCCATTGGGGAGTGGATTTACAATTCTAATACTGATATACAGGTATACTAGAAGTGAGCAATTAAGCACATGCATGGTAGTTGGAGCCATGTTTATCACTGTTGGAGAGAAAGTTTAGTTATGGCTGGGGTATGTAGGGAGAAGTCTAGAATGATCAATGTGATAATGGATTACAGATGACATCAGTATAAACTAATATTTGGTTCAGTATTGCTCCAGAGGATAACATCCAAAAATACTGGAAAATATGTATGTACACAGGGTTATTATGCACACATATATTTGCATTCTTTATCAGCTACATTCATATAAAAGCAATGAAATCAGTATCAAGGAACACACTGAACACCCAAATCTTGATTACTAATACCATTCTGCAATAAAAAAAAGAGAAATGCCTCGCAGCAAAACAAAGGTAGAAAATATACAACATGAGCCTGGTAGTGTAGTACTCAAAATACACACACACTCTTACATTGGTGGGGATACATCAAAGGGAGAAGCCAATTGAAAGAGCTCCTATTGGTCAAAGCTAGAAAATTTTAAGCCATAACATAAAGAGATATTTGATAACTTTTGTAAAAAACTCTGCTCTTAAGGAGATGAAACAAAGCTTTTCACTCTTTAAGTGTAAGATGGATATAGAAGCTGCCTCTAAAGATACAACCTGGAAATGGGAATAAGACAGAAAATACACAGTAGAGAAACCTGACAAAACACTGCAATTGCAATTGCTTAAATAAAAGCTTGTGAGAGAATTCGAAGAGAAATGCTAGACCTGTACATGTCACCACAAAACAAATGGCAGTTTCGATCCCAAATAAATCTCTTAATGAACAAATAATTTGTGTTTCAATTGTTCTGTTTCCTAAAATGCTGTGCAGCATTTACAACTTTTCAAAGTGCCAATGCAGATTTTATTTCCTCAGGATTCAATGCTGGAAGGAATGATCCTAAAGTGGATTTTCACCTTAAGTAGGAGAATGTAAATAGTACTTTAAAAAAACTAATTTGCAGTATTACTTTTTTGTACTTATAAATAACTTTAGAAGATCTTCAGGCCAAAGAGCTGTAACTTAAGAAAAACTGTCCACAATCAAGTGTACCTAAAACGTCTTTACCAGTAAAACAATGGATTCTGCATTCATTATCTTACTTATAGCTCAGTCATAAAAAACAATTTTGATATATTCTCTCTCTCAAAACACTATTGTTCACTGATATCATTTTTTGGATATCTCTGTATATATCCTCTTCTCTCTGGATGCCCCTTCTTATTCTTTGCTATGGTATGAATACTTGTATCCTTGTAAAATTCATAGGTTGAATATTAACCCCCAACGTGATGGATACTAGGAGAGGTAGCTTCTCAGAGGTAACTAGGTTATGAGAGTAGAGCCCTCAGGAATGGGGTTAGTGCAGTATAAAAGGGACCCCAGAATGAGAGAATAACAGTTTGCACTTGGAAAATGGTTCTCACTGGAACTCCACCAGGCTGCTGCCCCGATGTCTCACTTCCAGCCTCCAGAGCTTGTTTTATGCTACCAAGTCTTTGATAATTTGTTGTGCACCAATAAAACGATGAACTCTACAACTTTCTTAAGAGTTCAAAATGAAATCCTCTGAATACATATGTATCTGTTAATGAGAAATAAAATTCTATTGTTTATAAACCACATAAGTTATTTGTTATAGCATCCCTAACTGACAGTTCCTTTCCTGACTTGGTTTCTTTATCTAAATGCTAGTGTTCCTCTGGGAACACGCTCAACTATTTCTTCTTATTTTAGGGTTATAAGCTTTCAGTTACCTACTATAGGTTACAGTCTTACCCCAGTCTGAACTAACCTACTTTTCTCTTCCAGTGATTTCAATCTCGGCAAACAAGCATCATCAACATCCATTCCAGATAAGTAATTTTCAACATTCACTTTTCTTCACTAAGTCCCCTCAATTATACTTTCAGAACGGCTTCTCAAATTTATCCATTGCTTGTCAGTTATATAACCACTTCCTAATCTGATGTGACATTGCCTTTCACATGAATTGATGGGCAGCATAACTGTTTTTTTTATTGCCAATCTTGTTCTCCTTAAACTGTTGTTTCCAGAGAGTAATCAATGATCTTCCTAAAAATGCACGACCATGTTACCTTACTACTAAGATCTTCAATGATGTGACATTGTCTTTTTAATACTGGTCATGCTATTTCACATGGTATACAAGATTATCAACATCTGATCTGGTCCTCATGGATCAATAAAAAAAAAATATTGTGAATAATTTTTCATTGCTCAGAAGTCCTCCTTTTACTCATTGTGATGGTCAGACCCTAGTCTCCTAGCATTCTTTTTTTCTTTTTTTTGAGTTGGAATCTCTCTCTGTTGCTCAGGCTGGAGTGCAGTGGCATGATCTTGGCTCACTGCAACCTCCACCTCCCGGGTTCAAGCAATTCTCCTATATCAGCCTCCCAAGTAGCTGGGACTATAGACATCCACCACCATGCCCGGCTAACTTTTTGTATGTTTAGTAGAGATGGGGTTTCATCATGTTAGCCAGGATGGTCTTGATCTCCTGACCTCATGATCTGTCTGCCTCAGCCTCCCAAAGTGATGAGGTTAGAGGCATGAGCCACCATGCTCAACCCCTAGCATTCTGGTGTAATCTTTTCCCCTTGAATGCAGACAGAATCTGTGACTTGCTTCTTATCAATAGATATGGCAAAGGTGAATGGATGTATATGATTAGATAAAAGTGGTTATATTAAGTAAAGATTGTAACACCTATCATCATTTAGATAAAAGTGGTTATATTAAGTAAAGATTGTAACACCTGTCATCATACTAGGAGGCCCTCTTTTTTGCTGATTTTAAAGAAGAAAGTTGCCATGTTGGGAGCTGCCCTATTAATAAGGCCACATGGCAAGGGGCTGAGGGTGGCTTCTGGCCTATAACCAGTGGAAAAAAATAGATTCTCAATCCACACACTTGCAAGAAACAGAATTCTGCCAACACCTGCATGAACTTGGAAGCAGATTGTTTCCATATGACCTGGGAAAGCCTCAGATGAGAATCCAGTCTTGGCATTCACCTTAATTGAATCATTGCACAGGATCTAGCTAAGCTATGCCTAGATTTCTGACCCACTGAGACTGTGAGAAAATAAGTATGTGTTTTTTAGGCTACCAAATCTTGAACTTCTGACCTCGTGATCCACCTGCCTCAGCCTCCCAAAGTTCTGGGATTACAGGCATGTGCCACTGCACCTGGCCTATGCTACCAAAGCTTTAGTGATTTGCTATGCATGAATGAAAATGAATTTACTCTATCACTGCATTAAGAGTTCAAAGGAAATCTTTTGACTACATATATATAGCTAGGTGTCAATAATCTAAAGCAGAAGGTTATTTTTTATAGGCAAACACAGAGATAGACCAGTACACTAACAGACAGCAAAAATATAATTTTTCTTTTTAAACCTGCTTTAGGTAATAACAGAAAAGCATTAGTTCAAATAAGAATAGATGAGCTAAAATAGTACTCTGAGGTAAAAAATGATAATTAGAATAAAAAGGAAAAGAAAAAAATGTGACAGGCATATAATGTGGAGAGAAGATAAATGGGGAACCCCAAGAGACATTTGAAGAAAAAGAAGCACTCACCCCTAGTAAGGGTGAAATAACTGAGACTGATATTTGAAAGTCCTGGCTATTTATTTATACGTCAAACTAGTCACAGTTGAGAGCATAGAAAACCTTCCCTGTTGCAGCCAGGGAATTTGGAGCTGAAAATCAAATACTGAACTGTGTTACTTACATTTTATAGATTAAAAAACTAAGTCCCATAGAGCCTAAATTACCTTTCTCAAAATCATACAGCTTACAGTTGGCAGGGCCCAAAATAAAAGTGAAGATTTTACTTCCTTCAAACCATACATGTCTTTCATTCTAATTTGCTTTGAATTGCAGCATAACCGATTACATGGTTTGATTGATAAGTCAAAACAACTACTCATTACAGGCGAGATGTTTCTGTATTAGGAAAACAGATTCTGCTTTGAAAAGAAAATGCACATATTTGTATTTTAATGGCTTTTGTTCAATGTTTTGAATCTTTCTGCCTTTTCAAAGTAAATATCTAAAGGTTTATAAACTATTAAACCTCAAACTGATAGAACATTAGTTTCCATATCCCCTATTTTATTAAGGATCTGTCCAGAAGTTAGCAGCTCTTTACTTTAGAGACCAAGTTAACGTATAATTATCTCCTCATTTGAAGAATGAGAAGGTTATCATGAGAACTGATGGAAACGGTCAACTAAAATAATACATCTTGTGAAAGTCAATAGCTGGAGAAGATATTCAACACTTTGTAGAATTGAGACATCCAAAGACTAATTTAGATCACCATCTAAACTATTTAAGAACTGAATGTCAGCAGAGAGTTAAGTAGCTCTTCTCAGTGGCATTGGAAGATCCAAAATATAAACAGAAGAAAAGTGAAATTGGAAAAATGAAAATACATTTTTTTTATATTATCTATTGGTTATTAATAAACTTCAATGATTAATGTTTTATCACAAAAGTAATATTCCAACTAAGGATACTTAGACTATTCAGATAAGAGTATCATAAATTAATTGATTTATTATAGTTGAATATATAGTTTATAATTATAATACCACCTTTCTTTTTATCTACATTACCTGTGGTTACAGGAAAAAAGGAAGAAGTATATTGAATAAAATGAGAGAAGAGAAAAATAAAAAGATGTTTACTAAAATTGTGTGCTAGACATATTCTACTGTGGCCTGGGATTGCTTCTGAATTATTTAAGTGTAATAACTGGGAGGTAACCATGAGACAGGCAGCCTATTATCAGAAATCAGAGGTGTTGATTACCATTTCCAATATGGTTTGGCTGTGTCCCCACCCAAATCTCATCTCGAATTGTAATAATTCCCATATGGCAAGGATGGGGTCAGGTGGAGATAAGTGAATCATGGTGGATGTTTTTCCTACACTCTTCTGGTGGTAGTGAGTAAGTGTCATGAGATCTGATGGTTTTATAAATGGGAGTTTCCCTGCACAAGCCTCTCTTGCCTTCTGCCATGTAAGATGTGCCTTTCTCCTCCTTTGCCTTCCATCATGATTGTGAGGCATCCCCAGCTATGTGGAATTATAAATCCATTAAACCTTTTTTCTTTATAAATTACCCAGTCTCTGGTATATCTTTATGAGTGGCATGAGAACAGATTAATACAACTTCTTACACTGGCAAACAGCAACTACCATTTAATGATCATTTTAACTTCTGCATTTATTTTCACTTCTTAAATTTTTTACTTCAAGGAAAATAAGCAGAATTAAGTGAGATAATGAATATGGCCATGCTCAATATATCAACATTTGTCAGCAAATGATTTGGGAATATTATTTAACCTGATCTTCACTCATGTTTGTGGAGAAGACTTGATTATGTCATTTTTAATATAAATTACTAGAGTTTATAAAAGAAAACTTATAAATTTGTCTTTTCATGGCTCTCATTTTCTTCAGAATTCATTAGTAAGGACTTATATCTCCTAAATGAAAAAATTTTGTACTGAAAAAGAAACATAGAGATAATATGTATTATGTTCTAGGCCTTCTAGGAGCTTATGAACAAACTGAGAAGAGCACAACTGAGACTTCATGGTGTGGTTCTAAGTGCTATAAATCTTCAGACAAAAGAGATTAATGTCCACAAGAATTGCCAGAGTAAACTCCATGGGACTGGCAAAAGTTGGTTGAAATTTATTAGATAAGGAAAGAGGAGAAAGAAAAGCATTTGAGGATCTCTGAAACAATTACAGCAATCGTATCAAGGCAGAAACTGGGTATGCAAGGGAGGATATTAACATTCATTGTGGGCCTGATATGCATGAAACCAACTATCTACATAAAGTACACATATTAATATCCAAGTACAGTCTTCAAAAATTTAAAGGACATACATATTTTTATTACTCAAAATAACTCTGTGATAGATACTACCTTCAATATCTTATTTATAATCTCAATGTGAGATGACACCTTTCTCATTCTTTGGAGAACATCAGGATTGCCTCACTGCTTGGATTCCACAATGGCCTTAGTAAGCACGTCTTTCTCCCAACCTACATGAGAACTCTCCAAGTCCCCTCTGCTCTTCTATTCCTGAGTTCTCACATGCTAGCCCTGTGAAATACTAACAGCCAACACCTGTGAACCGTTCTTCTGTCAGATTTCACTACATTTCCAATCACACCAAGGTTTTGTCATTTTAGTTGCTTTATTGAAGTTGAGACTTCAGATGATTTGGTGAACTGTTCGTACTGAGCCTGACAAAATTCCCCACTTGCCTATTCATCTTCATCCTACCTCATGCACCCTAGTTCAGAAGCCATAGAAAATTTTACCTTTGATTCATGCAAAGTAGCCTCACTTCCTTCTCTAGAGCTTTGACACAGTCTGACATTCCCTATCCCACAAAGGCTCAACTACCAACCAACTGCTAATCAAGTTTCAACTTCTCCAAAATCTGTTGTTCAAGTATAAGGCTGTGTTGTAAAAGATTTTAAAATGAGCAAAAAACAAACAGCTGAATGCCCTATTATGTCAAGCTTACTTTTATGGCAGATCTTCATCTTTCATTGTCCTTGAGTTATTTATAACTCTGAGTTGTAGAGATCTCATAATAATGCAAATATTCCAGTCCATAGAAATGCAAATAAGTTCTGTCTGATAGAGTGTAGTTGATTATTGCCTAATAGATGTTGACTAATTGCACACCTAGTCATAAATTCATTGTCACTGTTCCTGATTGTCTGTTTGTGTGTTCTTTACATTCCCCTCCAAAACAACTGTACCATCTTACTGTTTCCCTCATTAATTTATGAGTTAATAAAATCTTTTGCCCATGTTTACTTTTTAATTTTTTTTAACCAAAGTCAAGATGCTAGCTTTCTAATAATCTGTTCAATAAAAATCTGAATTTTCAATAAAAGATTTTATACTCATCTGTAAGGAGTCTTCATTAATTGCCTTTAACTTCTGGGAAATACCTAGGAAGGCCCAAATTCAAATTTAAACATTTTAAAAGAATTTTTTTGCTATCAGGTACATTCAGAAAAACCCTGACTGCCTTCAATAGTCCACAGTATTGTAGTAGTAGTAGATTTCTTAAATGGACTGTACAGGTTGACGCTTAGAAATAACACTAGGTAACGGAGGAACATGCCACTTAAATTTTTTATCGCCAACTAACATATATGCTCCTGGATTTAATCATTTTATGTTACCTTGAACTAATAGCATGTAAGCCTTCAGATTTTATGTCCCACATTTATTATGTTTGAAACAATGTTTATTCATTAGAATCACAATCATAGACATTTTGAAAGGATCGTAGTTCTTTTTTTAAGAAGCTGGATGTGACATGACATTAAGCTTCTGAAGATTTGTCTGTACAGCATTGCAAAGCAGGTAAACATAAAAAGCCATTGTATTTAAATGATCAAGATGCACATTAGCTGATTCATCCTACCTTCTACCTGCCAAAAGTTTCAGGTAAGTTTTTGCGGGCTTTATAAAAGTGAATTATATGTGATTAGATGTGTCTTACCTGTTTTGCAGAAGAAGAAGGTGCAGTGTTGGATATCTTCTCCCCTCGGACTGTTGTACTTCACAGGATGTATTCTTTTAGTTGAATTTTTCTATCATTTGTTATGATAATGTTCACATTCTTCACAATAAAGTGTAACTGCCTGTTAACCTAGTGTCTAATGTAAAAAGCCACTAACCTCTAGAAAGAAATTTTGTTACATAATCTATAGGGGAACTCAATAATAATAAATGACATCCATTTGAGTTTTTATACTTTGTGACTCTCCTCAAATTTGCTGTAAAAAGACTTAGGCTTTTAAAAAAGGAACTTATCCACTCAATCATTTAACCATCCATTCATTCAGTCACTCAAGACTCATTAAGTAATTACCATGTTCCATGGGCTGCATTTGGAGCACAGCATAAATGAATAAATAAAATATAGTATCAGTTTTGGCAGAGCTCTAAGTGGATGAAGAAATACAGCTAGCTAGTAGGGAATTTAAATTCTGTCTCTGCATATTATAAATTGCAAGATTTTGGCTCCTTTAAGTAATTTGACACTCAGCCTTTAAGCTATAAAATAAGGAACTTTATATCTATTATTTAGGATATTTGTGAAGACTAATGTGACCATATTAAGCAAATCCCTGACACATAGTAGGTGCCTAACATATGGTAGCTATTCCTAATTAAATAAGACCATTTGGAGAACAAAATGTCATTAGAAAACTGAATAGAGAGTGATTTAGTAGCAGATAGAATCATGGGTGTCCTCGTTGAGGTCATGACACTTGACATAGTTTTTTAAGTCAGACCCAGAAAAAAAAATCTATTAGATGATTTTACTTAGATGTAGAACCTTAATAAATATCAAATACACAGAGCTAGAGAATAAAACAGTGGTTACTGGAAACAGAGTGATGTGGATTCAAATGGGTAAATATATGGAAAAGGATAGAAATAAGCAGATCTGTAGCATCAACAAGCCTAGTGATCTAATGTACAGCATGAGGACTGTATTTAATAAAATGATATTATGTTAGGATCTTTGTTAAAGAAATAGATTTTAGCTGCTTTTATCACACAAAGCAGTAACTAGGTGTAATGATGGATATGTTAACTGCTTCACTATAGTAACCATTTTAGTATCTTTATATATCCCAGAATGTCATATTGTAAACCTCATGCATACACAATAAAATTTGTTAGACAAATACAATTTGTGAGATATATATACACATATATATGTATATATGTATAGAAGAAGAAGAGGAAGAAGAAGAAGGAGGAGGAGAAGGAGGAGGAGGAGATAGTGGTGGTATTTCCAGGCAATAGGATTGCATGTATGAAAACAGGTATGAGATTTTAACAATTCATGTGAAATAATCCATTAAGCTTTTAGAAACAAAAGTGGGAAAAATAAAACCTGAACTCTCAATTTGGGATAATTAAAACTGTAAGATGCAGGAAAGTTTAAAAACCAGTATAGAATTTATTAAATTTAAAATAAATTATGACTATAATTTACAGACCTCTGTTCATTCCTTAGGATATAATTTTTCCCATAAAAGCTATGGTAAAATATACTTTTTAAAAAATCACTTTTGCCCACATCTACTCACATCTTTGAAACAAACAACAACTATATGATTTCTAAATGTTAGAAAAGAGCTTTTTAGTTTCTTTTACTGGAAAAATATACTTTATATATTTTTATAAAATATAAAAAATACAGGTGGAAAATTTGCTCAAGAAAATCTTTTAAAATGTTAAAAATATATGAAAATACACTCCCAAAGAAGATATGGGACTAATTTTCTGTAATTTCTAAATTAACCTCACATTTACTATTCCCACAAAGTTTAGGGTTGCAAATTCTACAGGAAGTGGAGAGGGTGGAGAGACAGTTGGAATAATAACATGAAGCATTGTATTTAGCCAAACATCAAGCTAAACATTGCTGTAAAGCCATTTGTGGATGTGATTAACATTTAAAATCAATTGACTTTATTATTTATTTATTCTTTCATTCATTATTTTTTGAGACAGAGTCTCTCTGTGTTGTCCAGGCTAGAGTGCAGTGGTACCATTTCGGCTCACTGCAACCTCCACCTCTCAAGTTCAAGTGATTCTAGTGCCCCAGTCACCTGAGTAGCTGGTATTACAGGCATGCACCACCATGCTGGGCTAATTTTTGTGTTTTTAGTAGAGATGAGGTTTCCCCACATTGGCCAGGGTGGTATCAAACTAGTGGCCTCAAGTGATCTGTGCGCCTTAGCTTCCCAAGGTGCTGAGGTTACAGATGTGAGACACTGCGCCCAGCTGACAATCCGTTGACGTTAAATAAAACAGATTCCCCTCCACAATGTGGATATACCTCATACAATCAGTTGAAGGCCTTAAGGATAACAATAAGGGTTTCCACAAGGAGAAGAAATTCTGTCTTAAGTGTGAAACACAGAAACCCTGCCAGTATTTTCAGGCTGCTGGCCTTAGACTCAAGATCGCAACATCAATTCTAACCTCAATTTATCAATTTGAATTTCCAAGCTGCTTGTCTGCCTTATGGCTTTCAGACCTGTTAGCCACCAAAACAACATTAACCAATTCTATATAAAATAGTCTCTCCATACAGAAAGATGATAAATTGGATAAATAGAGGGAGGGAGGAGAGAGGGAGGGAGGGAGGGATGTAGAGCTAGATACCCATAGATATTGGTTCTGTTTTTTAAGGAATCAGAACTCTAATACACAACGTAATATACACAACAAATAGATCAATTTTTAATATCTAGAGCTTTAAATAAGGCTAGACTTGGCAAACATCTTTTAGAACAACTGAATTCCTTAAGAAGTACATTGACTAGGAGAAAGTACACCATGCAGGATTCACAATTCAGCACTTCTATATGATCTGTGTCACTCACCAGCTCTGTGACTGTCACCCTTCACTACCTAAATACATTCAGCTGTAAATAACAAAATTAAATTTGCTGATCTCCATGGACTCTTCCTGCTCTAACATTTCATAATATCTATGATACATCATTGGTAATTAACATCTCTAGAGGGACCGTAATATTCAGAGACTCCCAGTAACACAGGGCTAGTATAGGTAGGCATCTGATTGAGGAGAGAAATTTTCTAAACATAAGGTAAGAAATAAACCGGAACGGAATTTGAAGTCCCTATGTATGAGGAATGCGTTGGTATCTGAAACACGTTTGATTGATTCATTAAAGTGAAACATACTATAGAAACCCTGGTATCAATCTGGCCCAGATGAAGGCTTTTGTTGTTGGTTTTCATTTGTTTGCTTGTTTGATGTGTCAGTTTTAGCTTGTTCAATGATTCTGTTGCTGTCTGGGATGTAAGGATTTATGGGTCTGCGTTTCTGCTCTATATTCATATCAGGCCCTGGTCTGTTTGACCATTTGTACGTCTAGTGCACAAAAACTCTGGCAAAGAATCTAGGGTTTCTCTAGAAATGCAGTTTCAAGAACTATTAGAAAAGTTCGCTGTGCCTGATACTGAGGTTATCTTTCTGGGGTAGGAAATGCCTCTAACATGTCCCAGTAATGCTGGGATTCAGAAATTCGGAAAAATGGTTCATAATACTGAGTTTACCTGCCTATACCCTAGTAACAATAATTTCACCTCAGTTGTATTGCATAATGTTTCAGACGTAATAATAGTAGTGGTAATAATAATAACCAAGTGGAAGGATATCATGTATTCATACCACCAATGCCATTAACATTTAGACAGAAGTTAGAAATGGAGTACCATCACAGAATACATTCTCATGTGTCAGATTGGTTCAAGGGAAAGTTACGAAATCTGATGGATTCACATTTTTAGAGTAAATCAAATGAGACTTTAGGTCCTGAATTCACTGGCCATGCATTTCTGGACTACATACCCCAATGTTACTCTTGCATTAATGTTAATAGATATGAAGCTCAAAGTGTGATCTCTGGCCCAGCAGCAGCAGCAGCACCACCTGGGAACTTGTTAGAAAGATAAATTATTGGGTCCCATCTCAGACCTACTGAATCAGAAAATGGGGAAAAGGTCCAGGAATCTGTATTTATAACATACGCTCTTGATGATCCTGACTAAAATTTGAGAACTGGCACACTGATTCACACCTAAATCTCCTTTACCAATAAACAATCTTCCGTTTAACATCTCCAGAGAAACATACCTTACTATTTTTGAATACACCTAAAGACAGAACCTTACAGAGAAAAGCCAAGGAAGCAGATAGCAAAAATAAATAAATAAATAAATAAATAAATAAAATAAGCCAGAGAATTTCAAAATATGCATTTGGAAGCAATGTTTCTTTTACTTCTGTTGACTGGAAATTGTGTTTACAGTAAGAGACCTGTGGCTAAATGAGGCATCCTCCCCTGTGATCTCAGAATCTGAATTAAGTTGTTTAATATTTATTAATCTTAGGCTTCCACAGGCAGCTAGGGTGAAATCAAAGCACTGTAGATATCTTCAGTCACTGCAGACCTAATATCGGTAATTCTAATGTTCCTCTGGCCTTTTTATCTTTATATATCTTCATTACTAACCTACTAGTTCAAATGCTAGCTGTAGAGGTTGAGAAGAAGCATTTATTAAAATCCAAATTCAAACAAATGTTTGGTCGTCAGAATCAGTGCTGAAAAAAATAGAAATAAAAGGCCATTTGGCATCTTGATTAAAACAATAGAATGTCTAGAGGAAGGAATACTATAAACACAGAGCCCTAATTTGCTATATCCAAATTATTCAGCAATTTGATTGCATCTCTCAATGATTTTCTATTATAGAGACAGGAGACAATTTTGGAAAGATCAGAACTATAACCACATACCAAAGATAATGCTTCAAGCCCTTGATTCAAAGTCTTTCATGTTTCCAAACAATTCATAATTAAAAGTCCACCTACCTTCAATTCTAGAAATCATTTCATAATGCAAATTTAATTGGCTGTTACTAGCAGGACCAGATTAAGTAGCCTGTTGTGGTCATGATGAGTTTATCTATTATGCTTATAATTAGGACTCCCACAGTCAATAAGCCCAGAGGGCCTCAAAGCCCACAGTCAACCCCTGTTGCCAAGAGCCACTTACACATTCTTAAATCATCAAGTGTCTATTCCTGCCGCCACCAAGAGACACCACCCCCCTGCTTTCCTCTTTATATTTTTAATCTAGCATGTGGATTAATTTGCTTTCTGGGAATCTCAAGGGGCTAAAGCCTTCATGCCTGGGCCTGTTTGCTTTTCTTATAAGAATGCCAATTGCTATGAGTAGTTGGAGTTGGAAATTGGGAGTTGGGGACTGGGATTACTGCACTATTCCCCCTGGACATTGAGAAGCCTGGCAGCTTGCTGAAATGTTAGTTATTGAGGAGGGAGCATATCTTTTAATTTTAATTTTATTGTTATCATTGCTGTGATTTTTAAGCAACTTCATTCATACCGTCATATATTTTGCAACTTTCTCCTTTCTTCTTTTGACCCTCTTCTGAGAATAGATAAAGCCTATTCTTTTTGTTCTGTATTCCAGAGGAGCTGAGTTATATGTCTGTTAAAAGTAATGTCTTTTTAGGAATAGCTCATACGTACTACCTAGAAAAGCTGGAGGGTCAGTTATTCAGACACCTTCAAAGACTGCTGTAAACAATGGCATTAAGGCTTATCACTGTTTTAGTATACACAATAAACTATCTTCATATAGAGAAAATGTTAACATTTTTTTCAGCAATTAGGAAGCTTTAAAAATGCTGATGCCCAGTCCACATTCTGGATCAATTGAATAATAACTCCTGTGGAGGACTCAGGCATCAGTATTTTTTAAAGCTTCCCAGAAGTTTCTAAAGGCAACACAGGTTGAAAAGCACTGAAAAGTGATTCCAAATTAATCCCTTTGGAATAAATAGAACAGTATCAAGTTGGATGTGGTTAAAGTCTATAATTATTACATTTCCAAAAATATTTATTGGATCATGATTTAGAAACTAATTATTCATACTTGAGATTAGAACTAATCAATAGCAAGGCAGGAGAGAAGCGTTTCCGCTTAGTTCAGGAGGCTTCTGTAGAATGTACCACTCTCTCTTTTTAAGGAACAATTTATGTTACTCATTAACTACTTTACAGAGGGTTTTTCTTACCTAGCAAAATATCTTTCAGAAGTTCTGCCACTTATTATCTATGTGATTTTAGGCAAGTCTTCTAATCAATAAAAAGGAGCTAATATTACTACCTGCTTCATAATGTTGGTGTGTTTAAGGAAATAACTCTTATAAAGCAATTAACACCAAAAAAGCTGGCATAAAATAAGAACCCTATAAACATTAACTATTATTATCCCCATAAACCAAAGCCAGGTGTTTTGGGTATGAAGACAAATATGAAATGTGTTTTTATGTTTTGAATCTAGCTATTGAGTAACTATTATTCTTAATTTAACATGTCAGAGAAATGCATTAAGATATATTATGACTCATTTATCGCGTATAAAGAAACGTCATTTGCTTTGTGTCCCAGGTAGCAATCTTTCAATAGGGTCATTTTTGACTGACTTTCCCCCCATACTCTTAGGGTAAAATAATCTTTCAAAGAATGGTTTTGAGGCTGTCCAAACAGAATTGCCTGTGGGGTACAAGATGGAGACTTTTGACTTGTCTTTTGTTCATCTTATCTTAATAGGATTTGAGCAAGGAAAGCTGATGTCTCTATCCACATCCTTTGAACAGTAGACAAGACAGTACAACAGTGCCTCATCTTAAGGCAATTCTAAAAATTCCACATCCTAGATTTAATTATTTATTAGGCTACTTCCTTTCCTAAACATGAAATAAGATGTTCCATTTTCACTGCATTAAATATGATAATCCAGGAAAAAAGAGCAAGATGATTTTTAAAAAGAAAGAAACATTAAAAGAGAGCTCATCATGAAGCATTTGAGCAGCTAATTAAACTGCAATAAGAAAGTGTCTAATCTAGAGTAAAATGGTCTATCCTTCATATTTTTAATTTCATCAAATGCCAATTTTGTTACTTGAGAAGACACACATTTGACATATCTTCAAAAGCTTTATGAATTATTTGATTAATATTGGTACTTAGACTATAGTTGCCAAATAAAATACAAGATGCTTCAGCCTGTCCCCACAAATATTGTGTCTGTCCCCACGAAAATTGCATGGCACATACTTATACTTAAAAACATTTTTTGGAATTTAAATTTAACTTCTTTAAATACTTTATCCCAATTTAACCCATAAGATAAGAAACTTTGTGAGAATTTTTATCAGTTGAAGGATATTGCTTTTCATTTAACTTGAGTAAGTAAAATAGGGTGAACTCTTTAGAAACCATAAAGTACAATCATTTGAGATGATCTATCCATTCTGTCAGCTAAAATCATGTTCTTAATGAAGAATCAAGAAAAAAAGTTTACATTGACATACTCTGAATGATGTTTTATTTTCTTCATTTTATTTTGCTAGAATTACCTGAGCTGATAAATGTACCTGCTGAGGTTTCATTCTGTTTTTTAATTTACAGGGTATAATCTTTTTTAATTTTATATTTTCTGTGAGTAATCCACTTACATATTGAAGAAAAAAATCTGCAGTTGATTTCTAACATATATGTTCTAGAATTATTGCATTTACTCAGTAAGTGTCCATTTTGTAAAAGCTACTAGGTAAAATAAAAATGAAATAATTAAAAGAAGCAACTTTTACACTGAACTACAATTTGATATCATAAGCATTCAACTTACGACATGTATTTTTGAGACTCAATCTTTCCTTCTGCAGCATTGTGACCTTAGGTGATTTATTTAATCAATTCTTGCCTCTATGTCTTCATCAATAATATGTAATAATACCTAAGTCATAGTCTGCTTGCTAGAATTAAATAATAATAATTCATAGGCCATGAGGGCCTTGGCATAAAGTATACTTCAGAAAGTGTTAGGTACTGTTTTGCTTATGAACATTAATTATCAAAGAATACTTTGAGAGAGTATTTCCAGCATATTTCCCTTCATCAGCAAGCCCAATTCTTGATATTCGGCAATTTCTACATGGGGTATTGCAGGTCTGCAGAGAAAAAAACAATCTAATTATGGTCAACGGTTGAAATCTCTGGAGTTAGTTGCATACTATGTAGCCAAAAAAGTAAAAACTGAGCCTGGTAAAGTGGTATTACCTAAAAATTGTTTCTAATAGATTCTATCCACTGACTCTTCTCATTGGACTCTTGTCTGTAATTGTCAGACAAGGTTGACTCTATCAAAGTAAACATCTGTAAAGTTGTTTAGAATTTCCTTTAATACAGAATGACCCACATAACTGAAAATTAATAAAGTATGGCTGACTCCACATCAAGAAATGAATGCCATAGAATTATTATGTAACTTTTATACATTATAAACATAATTTAACATTAAACCCAGACATGTCATATTATACCAACTACAAATTTATTTCTTATGAAATAATTGCTTTTTAAAAACTACTGGTATTAGTTCAAATTTTCTCCTCTGTTTAATTTTGGGTATCGTTTTTACCTCTCCTCGTCTTACACCTTTTTATTAGAAAATTTCACTTCTCTGTATCAGGGTCCTGAATACTTTCTTTCAGAGAAACCTTCGTATTTGTTTAACTGCTTAATTAAAAGTTTGGCAGAGCAAAATTTCTAATTCAAATGAAAAAGAAAAGTTTCCTTTCAGTACCAGTTTTATCAATAATATTGTTTAAAAGGCTTTGATTTTCTCCTATGTACTTTGAAAACACCAGTTACATTTTAGACAATTTTCTTTTTTCATTTTATCTCCCTCCTCCTCTCCCGTCCTCCACACTTCCCCTCTCCCTTTCTTCCTCCAGGCTACTTTCCTTGCTTTTTTTTCACTGATTGCCCGGTACCCAAGCTCTAGCTTTCATGTGTTCCTGGGTGCCTCTTACTGAGGTTTCATGATATGCATTTTCTCTTCATTCTGAACATTCTGTGCTCTCTAATTGTGACTTCTTTGTTCTGACTACTTCTTTTAGTAAAAACCTGGTCATCTTTATACTCTTTTTGAGTAGATGTGGACAATTTGATTACTAGAAAAAAATTTAAAAACCTTTATGACTTTTTAAAGTCACAAGTTTAGCATTGCCAGGGTTTTTAACTCTTTAAATATTTAGTCTTTACTGACATGTGAGCAACGGTGTCTGGCCAGGTGTCTCCTTCCCTTAAGGTTTTCCCTCTTATCTCTGGTCAGCAATTGAAAAACTAGGTAAAAGAGAAACAGGTAGTATTTGTCATCTCTCTTAGACAAATGCATTATTCAAAGGTTATATGGTAACATAAAGCCTTTAATAGTGACAAAATAACAATGGATTAATGATTGAGATAACCAAATATCATATCAAGGTCTGTATGTTAATTAGCCTATTAATCTACAAAACAAGTCAGTGGAATGGAAAACTTTTTTAGTCTCCATTTCATACGACTGAGATTACAGCATCCATCTTGTAAGTAGTAAAGTCAAGATTTGAACACAGGCAGCATGACACCAGAGTCTGAGTTTTTTACAGTGAGAATGTGATATCTTTCCATTGAGAACTTTTAAGCGATTTTTACTTAAATACATTTAAGCCTGTATTACTCCTCAAAGTCTCCTTTGTCTTAATCTACTGGGAAAATAAAACTTCTAACCTTGAAAATTTGAGATAAATTCCTATTCCTTTGTGTCGCTTTCGTATTTGACAAAACCTAATTGTACATATTGTTATCCACTCCTTCATTCATTAGTGTATTCAGTAAAGATTTGTTTGGGCTTACTATGAGAATAATGCTTTGTTACTCATGCCACAGTGAGGATTTCAATTGAGGGTATTGCAGGTCTGCAGAGAAAGAACAATCTAATATGAAACTCTGCAACTGCTGATTAAGTGAACAATTTCTGTAAGAACAATTGATAAAAAGTACTCGGAAGCATGACTGTGGACCTTCCACTTGGTACTAGGTGTGCTGACTGTATTTACTCATCATCAGATCTTCTTTCCTGAACAGTCCAATTTCTTTGCCCTATGGAAGACATCATTTTTTTCTTTTGCTCCTGGCTTCCTTTTCTGGTTGACTCCTTTCCCTCTCTATTGCTTTTTCATATGGCCTTAGGTATAGTAAAGTTTGTTATAAGTGCCAAGGGAAGGTCTTGTTGAATCATGAATTTTCCTTGTGCAAAAGAGGAAAGTGTGTATTGTTATAACAGTAGGATCTTTTCCTCACTGTTTAGATTTGTTCAAAATGGATTGCACCACTGCAAGAAATATATTATAAATTTCATCAAACTTTTGCTTCTATGCATAGAGAAAAACCCCTCCCCTGCCATACCTTTTGTTGTTCCTTGTGGTCTATGTATTTGTGTCTTCTGCTTATTTCCAACTGACAGTAACAGTAGGATCTGCGTAGTAGCTAGAGAACTGGCAGTGTTATACAGTCCATGGTATGATATTATGTGTCATGAAGAAAAATGGACTTTCATGCATTTGGGGACCAGAAAACTGCATCAGGTTCATGGCAGAAGCACTAGCCTCCAGACTGCCACTTAAGGAAAAGTTCACTGGGAGAATGTCGCACTAATTGTTTGACAAGGTTTTTGTAAGAGAGTTTTCCACTCTTGCTGGTTCTTCTTGAGTCAGAATGTGCCCTGCACTGTAGTAGCACAACTGCATTCACAAAAGAAAGAGAAAGAGTATTGCAAAGTGCACAACAACCGTGATCCATTTTGTTTAGATTTGTTCAAAATGGATTGCACCACCACAAGAAATGTATTATAAATTTCATCTAACTTTTCCTCTATGCATAGAGAAAAACCCCTCCCCTGCCATACCTTTTGCTGTTCCTTGTGGTCTATGTATTTGTGTCTTCTGCTTATTTCCAACTGACAACAAATGTCTTATAGCAGTGCTTCTCAACCTGAATGTTTGTAAGAATTTCCCGGAGAACTTGTAAAAACATTCTTTGACCCTATTCACAGAGATTCTAATTTCATAAATCTGAAGCGAAGTCTAAGAATTTGCATTTTGGCCAGGTAAGGTGGCTCACGCCTTTAATCCCAGTACTTTGGGAGGCCAAGGCAGGTGGATCACAAGGTCAGAAGATCAAGGCCATCTTGGCCAACATGGTGAAACCCTGTCTCTACTAAAAATACAAAAATTAGCTGGGCATGGTGGCTCATGCCTATAGTCACAGCTAGTTGGGAGGCTGAGGTAGAAGAATTGCTTGACCCCAGGAGGTGGAGGTTGCCGTGAGCTCAGATATTGTATTACTGCTCTCCAGCCAGGTGACAGAGTGAGACTCCATCTCAAAAAAAAAAAAAAAAAAAAATTACATTTCTAACCATCTCCAGCTCCCAAATGATATTGATGTTGCTGGTCTAGGAATCACATATCAAATAGCATTGCCTTGGAGTCACTGAAAATTTAGAATTGGAATGAATCCTATAAATCATAGACCAGAGATATGAAGTGATCTGCAAAGGTCACACATCCACTCCATTTAAATATTGTAGTGTTTTCCATTATGGCACTCAGATGTTTTTATAAATTTATCATCATCCAGAATCAGCAGAAGAGTTGCTCTCAGCATGGTTTCTTTGGCACATGTAAGTCATTAACAAGATAAAGTCAGGATAAAGTAGACTTTTATCCAATTCACACTTCTAGATGTGATTTTTGCCTTCTCACTGATTGTACAGACAGGTTTAAAACCGGCTTTACAATCAGTAAGAAGACATAGGTTGAAGGAGTCACGGGTTTTACTTTCTCCTAAGGCTGTCTTCAATGTACATGCTGGTTATAGCACCATCCAGAGCTTTAAGTAAAAGCCTATTACACTTGACTATCTTGTCTCTTTTATTCATCTTGCATAAAATGTTTAAAGCTAGTTTCAGCTCCCTGAGTATATTCCTTTTTGGTGGAACAGGAAAGGCTTCCAACAGGAAAGTTTTCTGTATCCCTTAGACCAGTTGAAAAAACAGCAACATGTCCAATTTGCACAAAGCAATCATGGATGAATAAAAATCATGTATCATTTCTTCTAGTAAATAATTCCGCACTAAAGTAGGAAGAATTTTATCTCCTTGGCAACCAGTCCTGGGATGTATTTTATCATGTCTCACCTGGAAAAGTCTCTAAGCTGTGGTGGGCACATATTTTTTGTCTCTTTCCTTTGAAACTGAGTTTCATGTGTGTGTGTGTGTGTTTTAGCCTGAGTGATTCAAGTTAAGTTTCAAAACAATTTATACTTTTTTTTTTAACCTCCTGAGGTGATGGTGATAAATGCAAGTTTTTGACTATTGACCTTTTTTTTTTTTTTTTTTGGAGGAAGGCAGGAAGGGAGGAAAGGAGAAAGGAAGGGAGGGAGGAAGGAAGGGAGGGAGGGAGGGAGAGAAGAGAAGGAAGGAAATCAGGCAATGAGAGAGACATTGCCAACCTGGATCTAGAGGTCTACAAGTTGATTTCTTTTTTCTTTTCTTTTTTCTTTTTTTTTTTTTTTAGAGAAGAAAAGAAAAAAAAAGGAGTGAAGGAGAGGAAGAAAGAGGAAGAAAAAGAGGGAGAGAGAATGAAAATGTTGCTTTATTCTAAAAGAAATGGGTATTAATAATGGCCAATCAATATTTCATTTAAACCTATGAGTAGGTGTGATGTGGTATTGACAAGAATGTATATTTTGTGTATTTAAAGTGGAGAGCTCTATAAATATTTATTAAGTTTATGTGTTCCAGATCTGAGTTTGAGTCCTTGATATCCTTATTAATTTTCTGTCTCATTGAGTCTAAGTCTCTATGTATCTGGGTGTTAGGATCCTTAGCTCTTATTGTTGCATTGATCCTTTTACCACTATATCTTTGTTGCTTTAAAATCTATTTTATCAGATGTGAGAATTGCAACTCCTGTTTATTTATTTATTTATTTACTTATTTTTGCTTTCCATTTGGTTGGTAAATCTTTCTCCATCCCTTTGTTTTGAGTCTTTGTGTATCCTTGCATGTGAAATGGATCTGGATGTAGCATACCATTGGGTTTTGGCTGTATCTTTTGATTGGGGGATTTAGTCAATTTAAATTTAGGATTACTGCCATTTGATGTTAACTGGCTGTTTTTTCCATTCATTGATGTAAATTCTTCTTTATGTTGATGCTCTTTACTTTTTGGTATATTTTTAGAAAGGCTAATACTGGTTGTTTCTTTCTATGTGTAATGCTTCTTTCAGAAGCTCTTGTAAAGCAGGCCTGGTGGTAATAAAATCTCTGAGTACTTGCTTGTTCATAAAAGATTTTATTTTTCCTTCAGTTGTGAAGCTTAATTTGGCAGGATATGAAATTCTTGGCTGAAAGTTCTGTTCTTTAAGGATGTTGAATATTGGCCCCCACTCTCTTCTGGCTTGTAGAGTTTCTGCTGAGAGATCTGCTGTAAGTCTGATAGGCTTCCCTTTGTGGGTAACCCGACCTTTCTCTCTGGCTGCCCTTAGTATTTTCTTCTTCATTTCAACCCTGGTGAAACTAACAATTACGTGCCTTGGGGTTGCTCTTCTTGAGGAATATCTTTGTGGTGTTCTCTGTATTACCTGGGGTTGAATACTGTCCTGCTTTGTTAGTTTAGGAAAATTTTCCTGAATAATATCCTGAAGAATATTTTCCAGGTTGGATTCATTCTCTCCGTCACATTCAGGTACACCTACCGAACGTAAATTTGGTCTTTTCACATAGTCCCACATTTCTTGGAGACTTTGCTCATTCCTCTTTATCCTTTTTTCTCTATTCTTGTCTTCTCGTTTTATTTCATTAAGTTGGACTTCAATCTCTGATATCCTTTCTTCTGCTTGAACAATTCGAGTGTTTAAAACTGTGCATACTTCTTAGAGTTCCCGTATTGTATTCTTCAGTTCCATTAATTCACTTATATTCCTCTCTAAATTGTCTTTTCTCATTAGGATTTCATCAAACCTTTTTTCAAAGTTCTTAGTTTCTTTACATTGGCCTACAACATGTTCTTTTAACTCACAGAAGTTTCTTATTATCCATGTTCTGAAGCCTGATTCTGTTATTGGGATGCACTCGTTCTCCATCAAGCCTTGTTCCCTTGTTGATGAGAAACTGTGATCCTCTTTAGAGGGAGAGGCATTCTGATTTTGAGTATTCTCAGCCTGTTTACGCTGGTTTCTTCCCATCATTGTAAATTTATCCACCTGTCATCTTTGTAATTACCACCTCAAATTAGGTCTCTGAGTAGAGGTCCAAGTTGTTAATTCCCAGGGCCGAAATATGAGCAACGCACTGCGCTGGCCAAAACAGCGGCGTTAAGACTGATGGTGCTTTTCTGCCTGGGAATCTCCAGTCTGACTTCCTTCTTGAGTCTGTAATAGGTGACTCTGCCTTCCCTGAGCTCCAAACTTCGGTCAGAAGGGGAACCAGTCCCATTTACTCTGCACCAAGAGCTGCCACACCGAGGTGCCGGCAAAACCTCTGCGCCGGCCACAAGAGTTGTGCTGGTGACCCATGCAGCTCCTCCACTGGGAATCTTCTGCTCCGCGAGCGACCAAAATTTGTCTGAAAGTGTGGCATCCTCTCGTTCTCTGCGCTTTCACTGAAAGCTGCAATCTTGAGATGTTAGTGGTCAGCCATCTTGGATCGTTGCCTCAACTATTGACCATTTTTTAAGGAAGACTACAGGGGGAAAATCCTCACATAATAACACCATTATAGTGAGAGATGCCAGAGGAAGGCCATGTCTACTATTGATCCATGATTACTGCATTAATGATAAATAATGAAACCCAAGAAATCTAAGAAAAAGGGACAGAGAAAGAAGGAGGGGCTAATTTATAATCCTCCATGAGAAAGAATCTAAAATATTGTTTAAACTTAAGAAAAATCTAATTAAAGGAACAAAAGGGGTATGATGACAGATGAAAGGAATTTTAAAGCAGGGAATACTGACATTTCAAAAGACAATTTACTGTCGAGAAGAATAATTTTGCCTGGCAGGTAACACTAAAACAGAGCAAAACACTGTGATAAAATATCAATTTAGAGAAAGCATGTCAACACAAATATGGTAAGTCACAAAACTCTGGAGAGAGAGATAGCCTGCTTGCCATTGGGAATGCAAGTTTGGCTGCCTTTTAATATCACTATATAGGAATGCTACGGTCACACTTTCTGGATAAGTGTACATTAGTGTGTCCATAGTTAGTGCAATCTGCATTTATACTTCTTGCTATGTTAAGAAACTGTACCGAAAAGCGGGAATTTAATTATAACTCTTGCATGTGCCCCAAATAAAAATTCTGTGGTTAGTGAAACCAAACCCGTGATTTGATGCATGGTTTAAGGACTCTAAAAGGAATATAAAAGGAGGGTAAAATTGAACTTTTAGAATGTAAACTTAATAAAGACACATTTAAGAGGACAGACAAAAGTTTGATTATAAATTTAAATGTCATGTGTTTGGACACATAAGGGAAATTATACCCACCTGCCTGTATCAAGGCCATTAATGTGCAATATGACCTGGGTGTATTGATGCAATATGATTTTTCTTGACTTAAGAAAAATCAAATGCAGTAAAGTTTTGGAAGAAGCTGTGAAAATGACAAACTGAAAAAGTGCTACTACCTATCCCTCCAGATAGCTGCACAGATGAATATTTTCAAATCCTTCAGGAATTAGTATAATGGGTATTTTAAATTCTATTTTTCTATTTTGGCACACAGAGAAATAATTTTTTTCCAATTATTTTATTGAGTTCACAGTAATAGAAATAAGGATCCTTAAAATATAACACACAAAAAAAATTAAAATAAAATCTTACGATAAAATACACATCTATGAGTCCACAGTGATATAAATAATTGAACAGTTAAATAAATGGAAGAGAAGAAATAAATCATTCTTACAGAAGAAGTCCAAACAGTATACATAAATAATCCCCCCTCAAGGATGTGAGCTTAATCCCACTATATTAGTTTTCATGCTGCTAATAAAGACATACTGGAGACTGGGTAATCTATATAGAAAAAGAGGCTTAATGGGATAACAGTTCCACATGGCTGGAGAGGTCTCACAATCATGGTAGAAAGTGAAAGAAGAGAATGGTACGTCTTACATGGCAACAGGAAAAAGAGCGTGTGTAGGGGACCTCCCCTTTATAAAACCATCAAATCTCATAAGACTTATTCACTATTACCAGAGCATCATGGGAAAGACCCACCCCAATGATTCAACCACCTCCCACCAGGTCCTTCCCATGCCACGTGACAATCACGGGAGCTACAACTCAAGATGAAATCTCTGGGTTGGGACATGGCCAAACCACATCATCCATTTTTCTTGAGTATGCACTGGTCACACTGACCTGCTTCCAAGGGAAAATCATAACTCTACATTGGAGAGGAGCTTGGCAAAAAAAACCTCTTGCCCAACTGATCAAGGTTAGTGTCACCATGATGTCATGTAAATATTACATTACCCCTGATGCGATACTGTGAAAAGGCACTTTGATGGTCTTACCAAAAGCTCTAACTCCAATCTAATCATAAAAAAGAATTGTATAAACCTAAAGTGAGGGATAGTCTACAAAACACAAGACCAGTAATTTTCAAAATTGTTGAAGTTATGAAAAATAAGAAAAGACTGCAAAAGCTGGAAGTAAAGCACACACAGGAGACATAATGATTAAATGTTACACCAATAAAAGGTTTCAGTAGATGGGAAAAATAAGTTCTATCTCTCTCTGATCTCTCCTTGTAGATACAAGCACATATTTCTCACACTCCAACACAAATACAATCAATAGCACACTTATATTTCAATAATGGCCTATTAGAATAATACAAATAATTTATATAAGAAAAAATTAAATGTAACAAAAATTCATAATATCTGTTACAATGCATATTTTCAATTCTGAAAGTCATAAAAGGCACAAAATGAATTTTTTATTGTGCATAAAAGTATGTTATTCCTATCCAAATGAATGAAAAATGCAACACAATATTAGCAAAAATTTTACAGTTTTGAAAATTTTGGCAATCTGATTTTTATAAATGTATACGGCAAAATAAAGAAATAGATAAAGGAAGAAAAAAATGACTATTAAAGAAATTTCAAAGATAAAACGTTTTCTTCCACATGTCCAAATCTACATTGTTTAAAAAGAAGAAGATGACAAACACACACTAGTTGAATAATATTGAGAAATAGAATCACGCTTAGAGAAAGTTGGGATACTTAACAATTGCTATCATGAAAAAAATGGGAAGAATAGAATATAGTTTTTAAATCAATAATTTTGAGGCAATTGATGCTCATACGGTGAATATAAAATCTGATTATTATCTCACATGAGAAAAAAATTAGTTCTGCTAATGACATAAATGAACATAGTGAATCTTTAAATGTGTTAGAAGAAAACAAAATAGTATCTTTGTAAGTAAAGGGACAAAATACTTAGGAAATAGAAAACCCAAAATAAGAAGACTAAAATGTTTAAGTAAAAAATAATGATTTTTTTTTGCATTATATGCTTTAAACATGCATCTCCATATTTATATCCAGAATATATGAAGAACTACTAAAATAAGTGAAATAGGAAAAGGTATCAAGTGCAAAGGTCCGGGCCACAGTGCCTGGGCTTGGCTTCTACTCTGTTCCGAACTCAGAGAGGGTGCCAGGAGCCAGGGAGCCGGCGCAGGCACTTCTGAGCCTGTGGGAGAAGTGGGGCTTCCAGGACCCTGAGAACGGAGGAATGCCGACTGGCAGACAGTGGCTGCGCCCAGGAGTACTGGACTCCTGCCCCCACCAACTTGATAGGGGATGGGGCTCCTGTCTGCTCCTGGGCCCTGCTGGCTCCCCACAGCCTCAGCCAGGCCTGCCCTGGTCAGCTGGCCTCTTCACAGTGGTCACTTTCTATGGCCACTGCTGCTATCATAAACGTATATTTACACATATGCTTTTTCAAAATTCCCTTGTTGCTTACAAATGCAAAAGTTTCTTCACTGCCATGAATTATAGATTGATTGCTTAGTCTTGTTTTCAACATGATTTACAACAGAAAGCTTACTGTCTGGTTCACCCTTCATTCCTGTGAAGTAGCTGTTCCTTCATGTACTCTGCTGTGCCTACCTCCTTGACACTGCTCTTAGATCCTCAAGAAATAATGCTGGCTTCTACATTCTTTTGTGCCAATCAAATCCTGTTTGTCATTTAGATTATTTCTGGAGGGTCATTGATATTTTAAGATGTTTTCTCCCAATCTGAGTCTTTAAGAACTCTTCCTTATGTTTTGCTGCACTTGTAGTCTGTACTGTAGAATGTTGTGTTTATTCTTTTTCTGTTATTTGTTACTTTATGTGTTACCACTTCATAGAGTTTGTAAGTCTTGGTGATAGGGAGCAGGCTTATAATTCTTTATAGATTTCATTGTACCTGACACAGTAACTCTTAATAGATATATTTTAAAATGCGTGCCAGTCCTCCAGTAAAATAGAGACGTCTGTAATTGTGAGGTTCTATTAGGCTTCTGAGTTATGATAATACCAGTTTCTATCCAATTAACATTTCCCTAAACACTCAATAAAGATCATACGCAAGAAGCTTGTATTTTAATGCAAGTTTTCATTTACTGATTGTTCAAAAAACCATGTTTGCCTCCCAGTAAGATGTGATATGTTAAAAATCTCTTAGGCAAATAGGTATCCAATTCCAAGAACAAATATCTCCAGTCCAAACAAATCATCCTTCTATTGATTTAAATATAAGTTTACGTAACTGCTCATGGATGGCCTGTTGAGGGAAGAAGACCTCCAGAATTCAGCTAGTCCATCATAATAGTGACTAAAGCTCCTAAATATATTTTACAGAAGCAAAAAAAAAAAAAAAAAAAAAAAATGGTGTTTCAGGAAGATTGTAGGCAAAGGTTTCCTTATATTTTATTTGAAATGATTTGTTTCACTCTTTGCAGAGAAAACATAGTTCTCTTGCATACATTTTAGTATCACAGATGATTTTCTTTTAAAAAAAAATCAATGTAGAAATTTGGAACTTTCTAGCTGTTGGTTGCAAAAATCTGTTTTTTAAGGTTTGATGTTTGCGTGTTCACAAATCCACTGGCATACCCTGGAAACTGTCCAATCTGAAATGATCTACATACTACATAGTTCTCTTTCTATTCTCTATGGTCCATTGAGTTTACTTTGAAATTAAGGGAGATTTGGAACTTGTATCCAAACTGAGCTCCAATTTAGAGCTAGTCCAGACATAAATACCAGAAAAAAATGGTCATCATTGTGTTTCTTGAATACTATATTTTGGGTAACCAGATTCTTCAGGAGAAAGAATTAAGGGAGTCTTTGCTTTGGATTTGTTTCCAGTTAGTTAAGTGAATTTAGTTTAATGATGAATGAATAAATCCCAAACTGAAACTGCACTTATACAATTATTTCCAGGGAAACCAAACATCTTTATCACCATTTGGTATTTAGCAGTGTGGACAATATCTTCGGTGAAGTCTTTCAAGAAAGAGCCTCAGCGGATAGAGGAATAGATAACACAGGAGGAAAAGAATACTAAATATGGGTGAAATAACCAAGAGAAGAAGTTTTAAGGCTACATTGGATATAATAATATGACTTTTGATGCTATGTAAATGGTAACAATTCTTTCAAAATATTTTTCTACAATGGTAAAAGCATCATAATCTATTTATATTTAGAGCTCAATGACATTAATGAAGATATTACAATAACATATCTAAATAAAAACATGAAAAAGTTTAATGTTCATAAAATTGAGACAGAGAAATATAAAACAAAAATTTCTAAAGACCGTTTGTATTCCGTGTTTTCATTTATATAATTATTTTTGCCTTATTGTATTATATGTATTGCAATAAATTTACACAAATGTTTTTGTAATGTGTGTCAAGGACACAAATACACACACACACACAAACAGAAATACAAATAAGAAATGGATTAGAAGAGATTTCTAGATGTAGCTAGAAGAAACATTTATTTGAAAGAATACAACTAAAATGTATCTTGAAAGATTTTAACAGCTATTAATGATGTAGCAGTATTGTTAATGTCTATGTTATATAACCCCCTCTGAAATCTATGTTATATTTACTCTCTCTCTCTCTCTCTCTCTCTCTCTTTGTCTTTGCTATTTCACAGCTGTATTCTTTTCCAGTTCTTCACGTCTTTCTTCATATTTGCCTCTTTTTGTGCAATACCCTCTCCTCCCTTTTTAAACAATTCTTCAGTGAACTAAAAATCCTATTTATCTTACAAAGCGTATTTTATAAGTCTTCTTCTCAAGGAAGCTTTGCACATTTTCCTCATCTGTAAGTCAAATTTAGACTCCTTCCTAGATCTTCACAGGGGACCCGTCCATAACTCCAGCAGGACCTGATTGTTTTATTACTTTGCTATCTCATCCACTAAACTAAACGTCTTGACTTGGTCTTATATATCTCTGTTATCTTGCTGGTCACCTCAATCCTAAGGAAGAGGGTTTCACTCGATCAGTAAATCTTTGTTAATTTGAGATTTAATTAAAGACGTCCTCTATTTGTTTACTCTTCTCATAATGAAAATGACTTTTAAATGCTTTTTAATTAATCTGTGTAATTTAGGTATACAATGAACTGATCTGAACAAACTCACATCTCACATATAACCATTGCTTTTGTGTTAATCTCCATGACGATAATTATTTCTTTTGTTATAACCAGCTACCCTTTGAAAAAAAGTGAGAACATAAATGGTACATTGTTGAGAACTAGGTGCTATACATATTTTATCCCAAAGCACACCTGCAATAATCCTCTGAACTAGGTTTCATTGTAATCTTCCAGACAATTTGTATAGCAATTAAACTTCTATGCCCATATTCTATCTCCTCTACAGAGCCTTCCTTGAATGACTTGAGCCAATTCATGGGTCATCTCTGAATTGTACAGTCGATACAATCCTGACCTTAACATATCATTTTATATTATCTATTCACTATAAATATGTGAATATTATTTCCTTATACTACTATTATCTCCTTGAGGGTAGAAATAATGTACCAATAAATCTCTAATACTTCTTGTCATAAATTGGTATGCATGTGCTAATTTCAGTGCTTTCCCCAGCACTTTGTGAGGCCAAGGTGGGCAGATCACAAAGTCAAGAGATCGAGACCCTCCTGGCCAAAATGGTGAAACCCCGTCTCTACTAAAAATACAAAAAATAGCTGGGTGCGGTGGCACACACCTCTAGTCCCATCTACACAGAGGCTGAGGCAGGAGAATCCCTTGAACCCGGGAGGTAGAGGTTGCAGTGAGCCGAGATCATACCACTGTACTCCAGCCCAGTGACAGAGCGAGACTCTGTCTCAACAACAACAAAAAAGATCAACTAAGAGAATGACAGTCTTTCCTTCACTCCTACTCTTTGTAATCAAGCTTTAAAATGTATTAAGTGATAGATGCAGGTTATTCGAATAGATGAATATTACTCAAAACATGAAATCTTTCTTCACAGCATTTTAGAATCATTGTCCTACCCACACACAAGCACACACTCATTTTGATTGTCCATCATTTGTAGAATACTATTGAACAAATAAACTTGTTACATGGTTTAACAATCCATATTAGTTTGCAAATGATTTTCCACAGCATTTTAAGTCACACCTTGTTAATAGACTAAAATGTTGAATTTGATTGGATGGGGACACCGATAATGATTCTTAGTTAATAATCAAATTTTTATCCTTTGACCATTTTTCTTTCTGAATTTTTTCCTGAGACAGATTGACAGCTTTGAATTTGTCTCAGCGCTCTATCATGAATGACTATGCATGTCTCCAATCTCAGGCATTCCTAGTTTTTCTGTTAAACTAAATAAACTCATTAAGCTCCAGACCTCACGTTTTTCTACCAATATCAGCTATTTGGATGTCAGTTGTGCCCGGCTTTTCACTGGTTGTGGAAAAGGTAAGGTTCAGGTAGTTTGTAAACCTCCTCGTGAAATTTGTTTCTAAGTTCTTTGAATTTTGATGCAGGCTTGTCTCCTATGTTAATGACCATTAATTTTTTATTAATCTGTCCAATTTTGCCTTAATGTTTCTTTGAGAAATAAGAGACTTCAGACTTACATATTGTTTTATATGATTTTCTAATGTTTCTTAAGGAATTAAATATTCACATTTTGATATTGAGGAATTCATTATATCGGTTAGTAATTTAATTATTTTTGATAATATTGTCACTTTGCTTTATCTTAGAGGCTAGAACAATTGAGAACATTAAAGCTAATAAATGTAGCTATGTAAATTTCCTATATGAATATTGATTTGAGATGTATAGTTATAAAAATTTCTTATAAAGAACTTTGCAAATATAAAAGCAAATACTAGTAACTATGCATGGCTTCACAATTAGTAATAATATGTTGCAAAGAGAGAACAAGTGTACAATATCTAAAACTCAAATTTTACATATGTTTACTGAAAAAAAATTATATCTGATTACTATTTATGTATCTCTGAAAGGTAAAAGAGGATCTAGATTGTGATACTTTACATAGCAACTAAAATATATGGTCTGCAAAGTTCTGATATTTAACGGATTAAATTTCTAATATACATGTATATAATGTATATTTAATTTATTACTATATATTCATGGTATTTTAGGAAATGACATATATGAATAAAATGAATTTCGAATGCATTAGACCTAAGGGTTAGACTTTGAACAAATTAAAATATGACTGAAACATGAATAAAGATGTTCTCTGCATTTGTTTTTATGCCCCAGTTTAATATAAGTCATTGTAAAGAAACGAATCAGTTGAGAAAGTATCAATAGCCTTTAGAAATATGGCTTTTAAGAATGTCCCCTTCTTTTTCTCCACCATAGCTTCTGTATGCAGAAATAAAAATAATAGTAAGGAAATAGAAAGAAGCTATACTGAAAGGGCTATAGCAGCAAAGTTTCAACTCGAGCTTCCTTATTTTCCTACTACTTCCTCTGGCCCATGTCAATTTCACTAACAGTCTTTCCAGGAAAGACCAGGTTTCTGTTCCAGTAAAGAACAACAAACATTTTCAGAAGCTGAGTCTTCTGTGCTATCTTTGCAATGCAGCCATTTATTGTGTGACTCTAAGTCACTTGTATATAGAACTTCATTTTTATCACCTATAAAATAGGATAATAATACTGTTTTGACAGATCTCACCATGTGCCTCGATCGCACTGCATCTTGTGTAGATCTCTATCATTATACTTAGCATATTATAGTAGAGAGAAAAAATCTGCTTCTCTATCTATCTCTCACACTATATGGTATTTAGGGGCAGACACCATAATTTACTCTTTTTCTAAAAAAATTCTATAATATTTAGCTTAGCACAAGGTATGTGACATCATGATCACTCAACATATATTAGTTTAACTGAATGAATACATTGTTAAAAATAGACAATGCATGTAAAAATAATTTTTGCAAAGTATCTCTTATTCGTTTTTTAAAAGTAGAACTAAGATATTTATATTCTCTCAGGTCAGTTTACTTGAGCAAAAATATATTAAGGATGTGAAGATTTATCATGGCATAAACTATGTACGTGAGCAATTGTAGCAATGCAAAAAAAATGTTTACTCTAATTATGCAGCATATAAAACACATCTTAGCGATTCGTCAGCTACGGGACAAAGAATCTTCACACAGCATTTGTTCAATTAATGTCTTGAATGAATAAGTTAATGGAGAAATTAAGGAATACTCCTGCTTAATCCATCTCACTATCTCTTTACCTCAATCACAAAAGGTGCATTTTTCTTTTATATTGTCTCTTGCTTTAGCCCATAATTCAGGCTTATTTTCTTTCTCATTTACTTTATGAGTCAGGAGACTCCTTTTGCCTATTTTACATATTGCTATGCGCAGTTTGAGTAGAATAATTTCCACCCATGTTACAATTTGCAAACATAGCTATAGATTTCCTTTTTATAAAGAAAATATCAGATTGTCTTTCCAGATCTAATTTCAAACCTAGTTTTTCTCATCAGTTTTTTAACTTGGGTCATAAACACACTCTACTTCCAAGGTTAAGAATCTCCCACCCATTCTTCAAATACCCCTAGGATTCCATTTGCTAATGGCATCTTCCACCTCATTTACTACTGTGTGGCAGAGGCACCTGACAGCAATAACTTGACCTTACTCTTTGAGACCCTGGGATCTAAGAAGAATGTGTGTTCTAAGTCCCAAGTTATAGAATCCAGCAGTGACCAACCCAGAGATTCATTCCTTATCTGTGAAGAACATCTGAACCCCTGGCCCATTGCTTGGAACATGGGCCATGCAAGAGACAGAGGCTCATTGTTTGGGTTAAGATAGAGGTTGCTAGGTGGAGGAAGCTAAGTGAAGATTCTTTATGAACAGCATGCTTTTTACAACCAGTAATGGTTCTCCTGTCCAGTTTGCTGCCACTGGATAGTCCCTGTATGTAAGTACCCCCAATACACCATATGTCTTGTTGGCTGCCTCCAAGTCTCTTCTTTGGGCTCTCAGGCATGGTGCCATTACTATTAGAGTCAATAGGAGTCCAGAACAATGAGTCCTGATTAGGCACACCTTAGAAATTATAAGTCATCAAGCAATATGGATTGCTAACAGCCTCTCAAGAACTCAAATGCCTAGTGATAATTTATAATTAACAGAAAATATATGCATGTGAGTTACATTAACTTTGTAGGATGTTTGCAAAAGATCGGGATACTATAGTGTCACAAGAGTCTAGTCTTAAGAAGTTTCCATAACCAAGTAATTTCTCCATTTCTCAGACAGGAGGACTCTTGACAAGGAAGTGTCTATTATTATTCTTCTTCAGTTCTACTGTCCCAGGTATCTTCACCATAAACCTCTTCACTGACTTAACCTATCTTTGAATGCTTCAGATGACCTTAAGCAAAAGTTGCTCCCTTACTTTTTGGCACATCACTTTCCTCTTGCTGTGTCTGCTGCCGGCTTATCCATTTAACCACTTTACTACAGTATGATCGATATACAAAAACCTGTTGCTATTTAACATATACAACTTGGTGCTTTTCTATTTATTACTTTTTGGTGTGCTCAGCTTTCACAGAAGACTGGAATACTTTCTTTAGTGGAAGTTGTGACATAGAGCTTAGTTAATTCACTCTCCAGTTTCCTATATAAAGTATATTCTGTATTTATTGTGAGATATGCCATCTATGGAATGTGCTCACTCAGTTTTCAAGTCTATTTTCCAAGATGCTTACAGAACATCCTCATATGACGGTAAAGAGACACCTTCAAGCATGGGGCAGAATCACAGACCCAAACACCAAAATTTCTTATGCTAGATTTTAACCAAAAATTGTGAATTTGTCAAAATGTAACTATCTTAGCACCTATTATGAAAATTTACTGATGATTCTTATTAATTTATATTAGTTGAAGGAAAACATTACACAACCTGTTAAATTTCTCATCTTGTTCACAAATACAAGATCATTTTAACAAATAAATCTTTTATGTTTTTCCCTTTGGAAAGTGGATACATATTAGTTAAGTTGAAATAGCTGATAAGAGATCAAAAATCAAAGAAAGAGTGAAATATTTCAGTATTTTTATATCTCTTAGGCTTTTATGGAAACCACAGTTCTTTGTCTTGTGGTTAAAATGCAGATGACTGGAAGCATCCAGGCAACTGGACTTGGAATCAGAAAACGGAACTGTGTGCCAAAGTTTTCCCACCACCAATGGCATTAAGACTGTGGTTCCACTCAGACTTCCTCTAAATGCACCTGCAGCTGGGGTGGGGAGTTTGTAGAAATCCAAGACTTCTTATTTGTAACTGCTTGTGCTTTTCTGTCTCTGCTCAGCACTCTGGTTCGCCAAGAGCTTGCTAAACACTTGAGAAAAGTACGCCAATAGAAAGTGGGATTTAAAACTCCCAAAGCAATCCTCATTAACAGGGAATGGGAAATGGCATTAGGTTTAATATATCACCTTTCCTGTCCTTGTTACTCAGTTGGACAATGCTGAGGTGCATGCCTCCAATTCTGCAAGGGGTCTCCAGGGAGCCTGAGCCCTACTACAGTAGATCACAAATTCATGAACACTTTATTGTATATTTTTGCTTTGTTGATTCATGCATGATGCTCCTTACTTGTGCTTCATGAAATAACTCCCAAATTTATTACCAACACCAAAATTCTTATTTTAGGGCATATTTTGAAAGGAGGGTGACTAAGAAGTGATCCTTGAATGAAATGTTTTAGTATATTCTAAACTACAGTTTGAACACTTAAAATATTTATTTAATGGGATATTAAATGTAACTTTTCCTGCCTTGCTGTCTCAAATAGGAACTAATGATAGTGACAAACACAGCTAATACACATAATTTAAAGGAAGTCAGCAGTATTCAGAAGTGTGGTTTTATTCCTATGACTTAAGATCAACAAATACCAAACCCCCAACCACCAACCTACACATGCCTACCTGGGTCTATATGAGAAGTTCTTCCCCAGCATAGGGAAGAGAGGTAAATAATTATCTCATACTTGGCTCTATAGGGACTACAAGATTGCGATGAAGCCAGGCTCAGTAGATTAGAGATTCTTCCCCTTCTTCCACGTAGGGAAGGAGAAGGGGAAGTCAGCATTTGCATACCAAGCCAAATGTGGCTAAGAAAATTGTTTCCTAAAATGGTTTTAACTAAAAGAATGAGAAGATAATAGTCCATTCTTCAGTTGGATATGTCTTTAAAGAGTGAACTTCTTGGTGTGACCCTGTGCTTACCAAGCAGACAAAAAAGAGAATTGAATAGAGAATGACAAGAAGGCAACATGCAAACTCATCATAAGAGCAGTCATAAGAAAGAATGAGTTCAGGTCCTTTGCAGGGACATGGATGAAGCTGGAAGACATCATTCTTAGCAAACTAACACAGGAAGAGAAAACCAAACACCACATGTTATCACTCATAAGTGGGAGCTGAACAGTGAGAACACATGGACACAGGGAGGGGAACACCACACACCGGGATCTGTCTGGAGTTGGGGGGCAAGGAATGGGAGAGCATTGGAACAAGTACCTAATGCATATGGGGCTCAAAACCTAGTTAATGGGTTGACAGGTGCAGCAAACCACCATGGGACATGTATACCTATGTAACAAACCTGCATATTCTGCATATGTATCCCAGAACTTAAAGTAAATTTAAAAAAAAAAAAATAATGTGCCTATGTGTGAATTTCTCCTAAGTGTAATTTTTCTTATGAATACTATGCCACATAGTTGTGTTTGAAACACACTGCATGAACTAAACTATGTATTTGCCTTACAGATAGCTGGAAGAAAAGAAATAAAAATAATGAGAAAAACAACACAGGCCTTAATCAAAAGGTTTGAAAAATACCAAATTCAGTTGAGAGTATTGTTTCTACATGTCTTTGAGGAGGAAAAGATTGCATAGGGAATCCAAGCTACCTGTTGAGAATTGCAGCCTATAGCCATAGAATGCCTGGAAGACCCACACTAGCATTCACATGCATTTCCCCAAGACAAGTGACTCAAGGAGAATGGACAGAGGAATTTAAAAAACGTCCTAGAGAAAACATGGGAATGTAAAGATGCCCGGGCTCAGTAATAATCAGGTAAATTAATTCAACATTCTGTTGCTATTTTTTACCTATCAGGTAAGAAAATATTTAGAAGTTTGATACTCTCTATTGTTCTTTCAGTATGTGGAGAACTCTCTCATGCACTTTTTTGGTTTGGCTATTAGTTTGTACCTTTGCACATTTATTCATGTTTATAGCAAGAAAGAGCATAAACATGTTTGCTTATAAGGTTGTTGCTCTGCGTAATTTTATATCATTTAAAAAGTCAATTGATATTTAAAATTCTATAATAAAACAGTAAAGCCTGCCCATCTCATCATCAACACCAACTTTCATTCCCAGAGGTTTCCACTTTTAGCTCTGTTTATGTTTCTTATTTACCTTTGAATTGCTATTTTTAGAGTTATATTATTTTATATTGATTTGCTAGTTTTATATATTACATACTGTCTTTCTGTCAATAGACAAAAGATGGGGATTAACTCTCTTATTCCATCTGCAATAAAATGCTCTGGCAGAGCATAGTGACTCAAGCCTGTAATCCCAGCACTTTGGTAGGCAAAGGCAGGAGCTTCACTTGAGTACAGGGGTCTGAGACCAGCCTGGCCAACATAGTGAAACCCTGTCTCTACTAAAAATAAAATTTTAAAAAAGGTGGGCTGAGCAACAAGAGTGAAACTCCATCTTAAAAAAAAAAATGTTCTTCTCTCTCTCACAATTATTTATATCACAATTTGTTATTGAATCAGTAGTCCATATTCACAACCTAATAGTATAAAAATCTTGATTTCTGTATTCTTATCACCTACAATTAGTTATACTCAAACATCCTAATAAATCAATCATCAGTCCATCAGTCCCGTTTCCAAAACTTCAAATGTTTCAGGTTACCTACTAGTGCTTTTTATATTTTTTTCTCTTTTCCTATAGATCTTACTTTTCAAGCCCTCCATTTCCTGGTTGAATTTGAATTGGTGATTCTCTGATGTCAAGTTTTGGTGTTAAGACTGCTCTTCGGTACTGTCTCGGTCCCGTTTCCATTTTGCTGCGTCTCATACATACTTTCCCTAGTGTCGGTCATGATTGGGAAGTAAATATTTTAAGCCTTCATGCCTACGGCAGGTTTTTGTTGGTCTGATAGTTTATTTTAACCCTCACATTTGTTGATAGTTCAAGTTATAGGAAACTGTGGTATTAAAAACATTTTGCCTTAGAATTTTGAAGCTATTGCTTCATTGTCTTTCAGGTTCTGCAATTGCCTTAATGTGCTGCTATTCTGAGTCCTAACAGTCCCAACACTCTTCTAAATGTCCTGTGCTTGATTGTTTTAACTCCGTGCCTTAAAACAACAATTTATTGTTATTCTTCATGATTGTGTGGGTTGGCTGAACTTACCTGTGGTCCTTTATGATACTGCAACAAATAGTGGTTGGATATAGGTCATCCAAAGGTGTGACTCGGCGAGATGTCCAAGCTGGCTCATTCTCATGGGTTGCAGTTGATGCTGTTTATTATCAGTTGAGGTACCAGATAGGGCCGTAACTGAGTGCCTACATGTGTTGTGGCCTTTCCTTGTGCCATGACATTTCATTGCATGGAAACTAATTGTGGAAAAGTGTCCTAAGACAGAAACTAGAGAACTTCTTATGACCCAACCACATAAATTTCTCTGCATCATTTTTGCCACATTCTATTTCTTATAGGACTAGTTCAAATTGAAGGGGGGATAGTGATTAGATGAAGAAGCAAGTACTTGGAAGTGTGATTTATTGGAGAGCCATCTTTAGAGACTGTTTACTGCTTCTGTTATTTCAAAATTTGTCCATGAGCTACATTACTGGGTGTTTGTGTGTGTGCATGTGTTGATTTTTATAATATAGAAAATCGTGCCCTTATTTCTAGGAAATGTTTGCATTAAAAACTTTTCTTTCATTTCATTTTTTAATAAATTTTCTTAAAAGTTTGTATTAGTTGAATAATAGGACTGCTAGATTATTCCTTACTCACTTTTCATTTTCCTCCTATCATTTTTTTGCTCTCCTCTACTTGCCTGGAGGTTCTCTAAATTATTTTTAATATTTCTAGTAAATTTTTATTTATTTTTGCTAATACACACACACACACACACACACACTTCACATCCTGATTCTCTTTCTTTGGTCTTCTTACATAGTATTCTCTAACTTCTTTAAAATATATATCTTTTTGCTAGTATTTGAAATATTAATTATAATTGATTTGATTTTTGTATTATTTTCTGTGTTTTGTTTCTTCTAAATTCCCTCTATTACTTTTATCTTTCTTTTCATTATGAAGGCTTTCCTTAAATATTATGATACTGTATTTAGTATTCATTCATACTTTAAAAAAAAAGTAGTGGCATGCTCCTGTAGTTTCAGCTACTTGGGAGGTTGAGGAAGGAGGATCACTTAAGCTGGGAGGTAGTAGTCAGCAGAGATCACGCCATTGCACTCCAGCCTGGGCAATGAGAGTCAAACCATCTCTAAAAAGGAAAAGAAAGGAAAGGAAAAGAAGGAAACTTTAAGGTAAGGTAAGGTAAGGTAAGCTAAGGTACGCTAAGGTAAGGTAAGGTGTAGTAAAAAATGGATTGGAAACTCAGTGGACATAGACAAAGTAGCCTCCTGTATTTCAGTGGTGTGCTGGCTTTGAATATTTGAATATTACATTCCATTGGCAACAATAGAAAATACTAATATCTATAGATGGGTTCTTTCTCTCGGATATTATTAGATTCTCACATAAATAATCTCTTTTGTTCTGAGATAACAGATCCAAACACAGAATGAGACAGGGGCTGCTGTTTCCACCTTTCAGATTGTTGATTTTCACTAAATCCAACATTTTTAGCTCCATCTTTTATCCCTGCCTCAAATGTACCAGCGTTCTGAAAACTAAATGTTGTCAATCTATAACTGTATCTCTATCCATCTCTTTTCATTTATGAATAGAAAGAAGTCTTTGATTCCTCAGGCCAAACTCAATAATTATTCTCCTTGGAGAATACTAGAAAAGAATGAAGACATTATTTTCTTATTTATTTATTTATTTATTTATTTATTTTTAATTTTTTTAATTTTTATTGCATTATAGGTTTGGGGGTACATGTGCAGAACGAGCAAGATAGTTGCATAGGTACACACATGGCAGTGTGCTTTGCTGCTTTCCTCCCCTTCACCCACACTTGGTATTCATCCCCAGGCTAACCCCCCCAGCCCCCCCTGCTGTCCCTCCCCCATTCCCCCCAACAGTCCCCAGTGTATAGTAGACCGCCTCTCTGTGTCCATGTGTTCTCATTTTTCTCACCCACCTATGAGTGAGTATATGCGGTATTTCTTTTTCTGTTCTTGTGTCAGTTTGCTGAGAATGATGTTCTCCAGATTCATCCATGTCCCTACAAAGGACACAAACTCATCATTTTTGATTGCTGCATAATATTCCATGGTGTATATGTGCCACATTTTCCCAGTCCAGTCTATCATCGTTGGGCATTTGGGTTGGTTCCAGGTCTTTGCTATTGTAAACAGTGCTGCAATGAACATTCGTGTGCATGTGTCCTTATAGTAGAACGATTTATAGTCCTTTGGATATATACCCAGTAATGGGATTGCTGGGTCAAATGGAATTTCTATTTCTAGGTCCCTGAGGAATCGCCACACTGTCTTCCACAATGGTTGAACTAATTTACACTCCCACCAACAGTGTAAGAGTGTTCCTATTTCTCCACATCCTCTCCAGCATCTGCTGTCTCCAGATTTTTTAATGATCGCCATTCTAACTGGTGTGAGATGGTATCTCAATGTGGTTTTGATTTGCATCTCTCTAATGACCAATGATGATGAGCACTTTTTCATATGTTTGTTGGCCTCGTGTATGTCTGCTTTTGTAAAGTTTCTGTTCATATCCTTTGCCCATTTTTGAATGGGCTTGTTTGTTTTTTTCCTGTAAATCTGTTTGAGTTCTTTGTAAATTCTGGATATCAGCCCTTTGTCAGATGCATAAACTGCGAAGATCTTTTCCCATTCTGATGGTTGCCGATTCACTCTAGTGACTGTTTCTTTTGCCGTGCAGAAGCTGTGGAGTTTGATTAGGTCCCATTTGTCTATTTTGCCTTTTGTTGCCAATGCTTTTGGTGTTTTGTTCATGAAGTCCTTGCCTACTCCTATGTCCTGAATGGTTTTGCCTAGATTTTCTTCTAGGGTTTTTATGGTGCCAGGTCTTATGTTTAAGTCTTTAATCCATCTGGAGTTAATTTTAGTGTAAGGTGTCAGGAAGGGGTCCAGTTTCTGCTTTCTGCACATGGCTAGCCAGTTTTCCCAACACCATTTATTAAATAGGGAATCCTTTCCCCATTGCCTGTTTTTGTCTGGTTTATCATAGATAATATGGTTGTAGATGTGTTGTGTTGCCTCCGATGCCTCTGTTCTGTTCCATTGGTCTATATCTCTGTTTTGGTACCAGTACCATGCTGTTTTGATTACTGTAGCCTTGTAGTATAGTTTGAAGTCTGGTAGCGTGATGCCTCCCGCTGTGTTCTTTTTGCTTAGAATTGACTTGGCTATGCGGGCTCTTTTTTGGTTCCATATGAAATTCATGGTGGTTTTTTTCCAGTTCTGTGAAGAAATTCAATGGTAGTTTGATGGGGATAGCATTGATTGTGTAAATTACTTTGGGCAGTATAGCCATTTTCATGATATTGATTCTTCCTAACCACGAACATGGAATGTTTCTCCATCTGTTTGTGTCCTCTCTTATTTCGTTGAAGACATTATTTTCACTTTTACATTTATACCTGAAAAACTTTCCTCAAAAAAATCCATTATTTAAAATTTTTTTGAATATTTGGCAGGAATCATAGCTATGCTGGTTGTAGAAGTAATTCTGAATTAGAAAAACAACTTGGTCCTCCAGGAGGCACACAGAGAAGACCTTGGGAATAAAAAAAATTTTATCTACTCTGCACACCTGTAATTTTCTAACGGCATGGTTTGTGCTTTGGAATTCCTTGGACTCCAGTTGATGAGCTGCTGGCTGCATAGAACCTTATAGATGGCGTATTTCAGGGAGAGTGAATACATAGAACCGTTTTCTCATAGGTCTACCAGTAGGAGGACATATTAGCCACTAAAGCTTTTGGATAAAAAGAGAAATAAAGATTTGCTCAATGATAAATCAAGAATGTCTCCTTTTTGAGATAAGAACCTATTGTTTTTTTTCTCAATAAAGCTGACAATATAAGCAGGTTGCTTTTCATTGCCAAGGCTAAAGACCACTGGTAAAAGGTTTGTGAAGAGCCCAGGAAAAAGTGTTTTAAATTTTGAGTCACATTCTCAAATCGCATGAAAGATATGAGTGTCCAGCAAAGCAATGCAGGGGTTAGGGGGATAAGAAACTTTTTTTAATGTTTTTAAAATTTCAGTAATTACAAATTTTGTTTTTTGTATGAAATAAAATTTAAAACAAAGAGGGGTGTGTTTGTGTAATGGCCAAGAGTATAATCTGCAGAATGCCTTTATCCAATGAAAGTAAGTATGTTTTTAATAACATTTAAAAAAGAACCACTCAGAATGAGTTTTCTTCCTATAAAGAAGAAAACACTAAGAAAATATAAAATTATTTATGAAAATATCTTCCCACAAAAAAAATACCTAGTTTAGCACTAAGCAAGAGTAAGTTAGAAGAAACAATTTTTAAAAACATTATCAAATAGATATGAATGTGAAAAAATGATATTTTAAAAATACTTTTAAAGTACTAACTTACATATTCAAAAATATTTACATATTTAAAAATCTTTTTTAGTCTCGTAATTAGAAATAACTTCTCAAAAAACTGTTCTGTATGATATTTTAATTTCTAAACTAACTAATAAAAAAGTTTCTTAACTTATAATACAGCTTTAAAGTCATCTAACATCAACATGCCTTTCATATGCTGAGAGAGGGTATGTGCATCTATGTTGTATATATGTGCAAATGGGCTATTTACATTATATATATATTAATATTCAGACAGTTTTTTTCATCCTGCAGTCATAAAAATACCATGGTTGTAAAACAATTTAAATAATTCTGATAGCCTTGTAGTCTAATAGTTAACTTTTGTCTCTCGCTTTTTAATATTTCCCCAAGTGTACAAATTTCACTGGTGTTAAACAATAACCACCACATGTTATTTTCACTTAACAATTGCACTCTTTCTGTGTGTTAATGCATACATGTATATATATGATTGTTTTTAAATAAGAATCAAATATGAAATGTTCTAAAACTCTGCTTTTAAAATAGAATCATATAGCTAATACTTTATATCAATCTAAAGGCCACAGTTCTGAAAAGTAAATTGCTGGGACAAAGACTAGACATGTTTTAAATTTTGATCGAATCTGCCAGATTGCCTTGCAAAACTTTATACTTATTTATGATCCTATCAAAATTCATAGAAGTGGCTTTTTATTTATTTATTTTTATTTCTGGCTGAAGGTGAAAGTTGCTTTCATTTGCGTTTCCCTCATTAACAGTGAAGATAAAGAAATTGTTGCATATGTAGTCACATTTACATTCACTCTTCGGGCTTGACTATTCATTTTCAATGTCAGTCTGCTTTTGAGTTTAACATTTTTCTTATTGGTATGTATTTTTGCTTTCTTTGCCATTTTTCATTGATCTCTTTTGCTTTATTATCTGATTATTTGTAGATTATTTCTTCTTTCTTCTTTTGTCATTCCTCTGTTAAACTGGAACTTTAAACAATTTGATATACTTATTATATATTCTCTACATAAGGCCAGTCACACATTTCTCAGCTGAACAACAACAACAAAATAGTATTCGTATGTCCCACTATATTATCTTCTAATTATAGTTAAAAATCATCTGAACATTTTTCCAGATGTTAATAATACTTCTATATTATACTTCTTCTGGATTTATAATTTTATTTAACCTTTAGATTATATTTTGCCAACACTACCAATAATAATTTAGAATTAACTATTGTTTTTGCTAGTTCCTTTATTACCATTATCTTTTACCTTTATAGGTCTTTTTGTTCTTGTATCAATTTTTGATTTGTTGGAATATATCCTTATTATTTATTTTATGACTGATGACCTATACGAAATATCTCAAAGTTCTTTCGTGGTTGAAGATATACTTATTTTACTCTCATAGTCTAATATGTCATTATAACTAACTCTAAATCAAAAGTCAGAATCTTTTTTTTTTTTTGAGACGGAGTTTTGCTCTTGTTACCCAGGCTGGAGTGCAATGGCGCGATCTTGGCTCACCGCAACCTCCACCTCCTGGGTTCAGGCAATTCTCCTGCCTCAGCCTCCTGAGTAGCTGGGATTACAGGCACGCGCCACCATGCCCAGATAATTTTTTGTATCTTTAGTAGAGATGGGGTTTCACCATGTTGACCAGGATGGTCTCGATCTCTTGACCTTGTGATCCCCCCCCACGCCCTCCCAAAGTGCTGGGATTATAGGCTTGAGCCACTGTGCCCAGCCCCGAAAGTCAGAATCTTTGACCATCAATATTTTGTCAACAATCAGTTTTTTGAAATCCGATTTATGTTCTATAAGAGATCAGAGTATTTAAATAGGAAAGGAAGACTTTTTAAGACTATTGCAATATGGGAGAGAGAGCAAACTCAACTTGAGATTAAATTCAAGTTAAAATTGAATTTTGCAGAAACAAAAGCCCCAAGAATTTCAAGCTCTGCAGTGAGCTAGTGGAAAAGTACTGGAAGACAAGAGTAGAATTAAAGTTGGTCTCCTACCCTATCACAGAGACTGGAATATAAAGCCACTATCTTTTTGATAATTACATTTTAAATAAATGAGCCCCAACTTTTTTAGAAAGACATTAATTTATAGGCCATAAATGATTTATATTTCAAATAAGCAGAGAAATAATTTACAGTTGCAAGTTTTCCAAAGAAAATGCTTTAATTAAAGGGAAGTCAATGGTCTATATTTGGGAATAAACCTGTCTAAAGTTTAGTTAAGCTGAGGAAACATTAAGACACTCTTGGTTAATTTCTTGAAGGTTTTTTTTTTTTTTACTTGTTTGTAAGCATATAAAGTAATACCTACATTCTTGGAAATTGTAAGTTTCACTCATATGTGTAAAATTAGCGGTCATTTGATATTGTAGTCCCCTATTGTATTAAGTGTTATTATATTCAGTGTCATGGACCTCTATTATTTGTTTTGTCATTTCTACAGTTTATCCTGACTAAAATTCCTTCATGCACTGTTGCAATAGATCTAGGCTCTCCTTTGTCTATTATTTTTAAATAATAATGTTCATGTCTTTGTCGTTCTGGACCATGTCTTGTGACAATGATTTAAGTGTCATTTCTGATCAGTAACTTTGTTTGTGGCCATGTCTCTTTAGTTATTCAGCATTTGTATTGACTTTTTAAGACAAAAATTATTTTTTGAAAGCACTTTTGGATATACAGAAACGTTTTGAAAGAAGTAAAGAAAATTTCCATATCCCTGAGCTCAGCTTCCCTTATTATTCACATCTTATATTAGTTTGGTACATTTGTTATAATCAAACCAATCAATATTTATTGAAACTTTATTATTAACTCAAGTCCATACTTGCATTCAGACTTTCTTGCTTTTACCCAGTATACAGATTTTTTGTTCCTGGATACCACATTACATTTAGTTGCCATGTCTCTTATGATCCTCTTGACTGTAGCAGTTCCCTAGACTTACCTTGTTTTTGATGGCCTTAAAAGTTTTTTTTTTTTTTTTTTTTTTTTTTTTTTTTTTTTTTTTTGCCAATCAATGAGAGCTTGTAAGGTTGCTGAGGTTGGTTGGCCTTGAACTCTTGGCCTCGCCTTCGCAAGCGCCACGACATCCGGCCGGAGCCATTTTGGGCCCCGCCTTAAAAGTTTTAAGGAGTACTGGTCAGATATTTTGTATGATTGGAATTGGTTTGATTATTTTCTCATGCTAGTCCTGAGTTATAAGATACTTGGAGGAAGACAAGACAGATTGTGTGCCCTTTTGTTACATTCTAGCAAAAGTATATGCTATTAACATGATGTATGACCATTTTGTTTACCTTGATCTTCTGCATGAGGTAGTACTTTCCAGATTTCTCTACTGTAAAGAGAATATCTCTCTTCTTTCTGTACTCTATGGAAGGAATTTATTAAGCGCAGTGTATACCTAAAGCACAAAGAGTCAAGGACTGTAGCCTATACCTAAAGCACAAGGAGTCAAGGACCCCACTCAAACTCTTAATACTTAATTTACTAATTAATTTTGGACCCAAAGGGTAAAAATATTGCCTCTGAATTCTGACGAATGGAAGGGCATCTCTGCAGATTTCAATTAAATTTCTTCTCCTACTTTCTCATGGTGCATTTTTATTCCAGCTTCTGTTAATTCCTTTAGTTCTACTTTTCTGGTAAAACTTCTTATTTTAGTCATCCTGTATGTCACTATATTTTTGATGGGTTCTCCATTCTTTCAAAGTGCCAGAAGCCTGCTCCTTTTGTGTTACACCTGTAGAAAAACCAAGAGCAACCAATTCTTCTTCACTGACATTTTCCAACAAAGTTGCTATCTAAAGAATGTGCCTTTTATTCTAATTTTCTAGACTGCATTTGCCATCTTCCAGTATCAATCATAATCTCTGATTCTTATGCAGATGTATTGGTGAGTACGAAGAACACTTCCTCTGGCATCCGAAAGTCCCTTGTTCTGGGAACAGTACAAGAATTAGGGATAGGTATTTTTGCATCTTAAAACTTGAAAAGTTTGTGCAAGGCTTTAAGCTAAAGGTATCTGAAGGACAATGCTAAATCATAAAACTCAGAATAATCTCTGGAGCTTACACTCTGCTTTCCTACCACCTGGAGCACTTTTCTCCCAATTACTACTTCTCCCATTGCATAAGCACTGTCTCTCCAATCAATCTCTCTCTCTCTCTCTCTCTCTCTCTCTCTCTCTCTCTCTCTCATACACACACACACACACACACACACACACACACACAGGTAAACACACACATGAACACACATAATTTCTGATCACTCTCCACTCTCTCTCACACACACACATGAACACACACATAATTTCTAATCTAATCTTTCTTTTCACAGAGTTTCCTATTAAATAACCCGCTCAAAATATCACATGCTATGTTACATTTTTCTGCAATCTGGGTAGAGACAGCCCTCAGTGCATATTGTACTATCTGCTCCTTATTTGGGAAAATGGGGACACGGTTACTAGATTCATCAGTATCCCCGATCTCAATTTTCTATTATCCTCCATAATCATCATTCATAAACTGGTATTCAGGTCTTATACTTTTAAGGATAATGTTGTGTTTAGTAGTTTGTTGTGTTGTTTTACCATTTATGCCCATTATATGTCTAACACACAGATGTAAAACAATTTTTTTTTTTTTTTTGAAATGGAGTTTCGCTCTTGTTACCCAGGCTGGAGTGCAATGGCGTGATCTCGGCTCACCGTAACCTCCGCCTCCTTGTGTTCAGGCAATTCTCCCGCCTCAGCCTCCTGAGTAGCTGGGATTACAGGCACGCGCCACCATGGCCAGCTCATTTTTTTGTATCTTTAGTAGAGACGCGGTTTCACCATGTTGATCAGGATGGTCTCGATCTCTTGACCTCGTGATCCACTCGCCTCGGCCTCCCAAAGTGCTGAAAACAATTTACTACGGCAATTATTCATCATCCTCATGTACCCACTGTATCTCGTTATATTAATACTAATGTCTTATTTCTTATATCTTAACAGGAATCGTTCTTTTTTTTCATATCTCTGTTAGTATACTTAATGAGAAAAATAATATTGTTACTTTTCTAATTTATAAGAACAATGCAAATATTACAATGAGAGAAGATATTTTAAAGTGAAACTCTTTTATCAAACTGTTAGGCCTACTTTCATATATAATGGATATAAACATAATACTTCAAACTCTATTCTACTTTGAGATAATATGTATAGGAAAGCATGATTATATGCATAAAAATTGAGATGATTTGCATAAATATCACACACAATTTTGTTGTAAGTTCTTAATCATCTTTAATGAAATTATAAAAATGAAGTCATTTCCTATGGAGATATTTAGGAAACTAGGTAATATTTAGTTAAAATATTTTCAGACATCCACAGCAGAAGAATTGCTAAGTAACACTTTGCCATCAGTTTTGTCTCCACAAGTAAAAAAAATTATATTAAATAAGTGCATGTGTATATCAGAGAAGTAGTTCATGCTTACTTCTTATAAATTACTAAAAACACCTGTTGAAAAGAATGAAAATAAACACTTTGAAGTCTTTAATTAAGTTTGTGAATAAGGGTTATTGGATTTATAAGAAGAATTAATGAAGAAAGTGTGAAAGGAAAGTAAATCTTGGGGCCCCCAAATCACTAAGCTAAAAGGAAAAGTCAAGCTGGGAACTGCTCAGGGCAAACCTGCCTCCCACTCTCTTCAAAGTCACCCCTCTACTCCCTGAGATAAATGCATTGTCAGATTGCCTCATTTGGAGAGGCAAATCAGAAACTGAAAAAAAGCAACCATATGTCTCTTATCTACCTATGACCTGGAAGCCTCCTGCTCACTTTGAGTTGTCCCCCGCTTCACCTTGAGTTGTCCAACCTTTCTGGACTGAACCAATATTCATTTTACATATGTTGATTGATGTCTCATATCTCCCTAAAATGTATAAAATCGAATAGTGCTCTGCCCACCTTGGGCACACGTCGTTAGGACCTCCTGAGGCTGTGTCATGGGCATGTGTCCTCAACCTTGGCAAAATAAACTTTCTGAATTAACATACCTGTCTCAGATTTTTGGGGTTCACAGAAGTTATGTGGAAAGATTATTTTAACAAATGAATTGGTAGAATTAAAAGTGTATTTTAATTCTATATGTAATGAAGCAAAAGATCTATTGATGGGAATATAATTCTCATAAGTCAAAAAAATAAAAATAAAAAATAAAAGGGGAAAATTGTACAAGTATCATAAAGCTATAATGATTGTCACTAATTTACTTCTTCTATTTTTATTTATGTGATACATCAAGAGTCCAAAAGTTGTAAACTAGTAATGACATAAAAGACACCCTCTTCATTCATTAAAGGGAGAGCCTAAGCGTCAATGTGACTATTTCACTTCAATCTCTGAACTCCCGAATGGAACTTACCTGGCACCCAATGTCCCTTTAGCAGACTGCAATCAAAAGACATTGTTATGTAAAAATGTCTGCTCAGTAGGAACTAAATTGGAACAATTATTTTTCTTTCTAAACATATCATCAATTACACACAGAATAATAATTGTTAATTATTCTTATAATTCTAAGAAAACTATTACCAGATCATTAATGCTAACTGTATTAGTCTGTTTTCACATTAGTCTGTATTGCTCATAAAGACATACCTGAGACTGAGCAATTTGCAAAAGAAAGAAATTGAATGGACTTACAGTTCCACATGGCTGGGGAGGACTCACAATCATGGTGGAAGGCAAGGAGGAGCAAGTCAGGTCTTACTTGGATGGCAGCAGGCAAACAGAGAGCTTGTGCATAGGATCTTCTATTTTTAAAGCCATCAGATCTTGTAAGACTCATTCACTATCATGAGAACAGTACAGAAAAGACCCACCCTCAAAATTCAATCACCTCCCATGGGGTTTCTCCCATGACACATGGGAGTTGTGGTAGTTACAATTCAAGATGAAATTTGGGTGGGGACACAGCCAAACCATATTACTAACCAATCAATCTTGATGAACTAAAAACATAAATCTCAAGTAGAAATTCTAAAAGAAAAAGTTTTAAGCTAAGTTTATTTGTTTGTTACTTTATTCAATTAAAAGAAACCTTCAACTTTAGGAGGCCAATGCAGGCATAGCACTTGAGGTGAGGAGTTTGAGACCAGCCTGCGTAATATGGCAAAAACCTTGACTTCACAAAAAATACAAACATTAGCCAGGCATGGTGGCACATGCCTATAATCCCAACTACTCAGGAGGCTGCGGCAGGAGAATTCCATAAACCCAGTAAGTGGAGGTTGCAGTAAGCCAAGATTGAGCCACTGCACTTCAGCCTGGGCAACAGAGCAAGATTCCATCTAAAAAAAAAAAAGAGAAAGAAAGAAAGAAAAAGAAAAGAAAAAGAAAAATTCAGAACAAGATGTTGAAAATATACATTCTTTATTACTCTCTGTTTTGATGTTAAAACATGGTTGATAGACCAGGCATGATGACTCATGCCTGTAATCCCAGGACTTTGGTAGGCTGAGGCTTGTAGGTTACTTGTGCCTAGAAGTTACAGACCAGCATGGGGAACATGGCAAAACCCTGTCTCTACCAAAAATACAAAAAAATAGTCAGTGTCATATCTCAGTCTCAAAATAAATAGATAATAGATAGATAGATACAAATTTACAAATAAAATTAAAAATATATTCCATGAAAGATAACAGTACAAATAAATTACATGTTAACTTAGAAACAGCATTATAGGATTTCATTTTATTTCTTTTGTTTTCTGCATTCATATTAAGAATAATCATTCAAAGTAAAACATTGCTCAATAACTATCACATAAAAGCATTTGAAATGTTAAATGATCTTTGTGTTGTTATCAATTCTCATACAATTAATCTGTGACTTGATTTTTCAGTAATATTAAGGAAACTGTGAACTTGATCATTCCCCGTGGCTAAGTATTTTTTTTCCATTTATAAACATAAAAACCCACCCTTAAAACTTTCTAAGAACATAGCAAAAAATTACTGTTGTGCCAAGGTGAGAGGATTAAAGCTCTAGAACAATTACCTGCACTCTCAATGAATCTCCTTGGCACTGATTACATTTTCTTTTACCTTCACTTCTTTCTATACTTCAAGCTTCAACTCTAGTAACACTTTCAGAAGAAGGAAGAGAAAAAAAAATTAAAAGGTTAAAAAAAAAGGGAAGATGTGCTAATATTTGTTAAACACTTAGTATGACAAGCAATGTGCCAAACGCTGAAATTAAACCATTTTATATTGAGAGAGTTGCTATGATTATCCTCAATTTTGAAATGAGTTCGCTGAGAATTAGATATGCTAAGTAACTTGTCCTTAGCTATTTAGATCTTAAGTGCAGCTTGAAAGTGACGAATGCTTGAATGTGTGCTTATGACATTTTTGCTCTGCAACACCAATTTACTTGCTTTTCTTGTAATCACTATATTCTTTCACAAACCTTTCCCTTCCCCCTGTTTCTCCAGTGTTATCTTCATGTCCTGCCCAATTGTCAGAGCTGTTTTAGCCTACCAGGTTCAGGTGACATGCCATTTTGACTCTAATAACTGATTTCTTCAAGCAGAATAAAGCATAGTCCTCTCTCATTCCAGCTCCTTCACACTATATAAAATGCTGTGTATTGTAACTTCTTGGTATGTATTGCTAATTTTTGTCAGCTTGCTTTGCAAACCCCAAAGCAAAGCAATGTAGTGTTCATCTTGGTTTCCAGAGAACCTGGAGTAAACATGAGTTACTTGACACCTGCTGTAATTGTTAAATAAAAAATGAACAAAAGTGAATGAGCAAAGATCCATCAAAATGAAAGGCTGAGAAAAATGTGTACGATTGAGTCATCCTCCATTCGACAATCATTTCTTAAAATCTGCCAGGACTTTTGAACATTTTGATCACTGTGGTGCCTCAGTAGGAAACACTAGAGCTTGATTGCTAATAAGAGAGTTGCATTTTAGACTTTTTTCTATACTGTCTTAACATTCAACAGCACTTCTTCATCACTGTCACCGTTTATTAGAGGCCTACGAGCAAAGGAAGCTACCTTGTTAGTTTTTATAGCCACTTTTTCAATCAGCATTTTGTTTTAATTTTTATTTAATTTAAATACATTTAATTAATATTTAAATGTCACTATTATAGCATTGATATTGTAAACATTAAACTAAATAAGAGGTATTAAATCACTAGACCCATTGGAACAAGCTTAGGCAAGCAGGTTTCTTTTCAAAACGGATGGAGTCAAATGCCAATAAGAAGGATAATGTATTACTGTAGAGGATTTAGAAACAGAAGTCACTGGCTAACTTATGAGACAGATAGATGGGATTTAAAAGGACACATAAGGGAAGGGGAAAGACAGATGAAACTTTTAATACTTGGAGACAGATTTAGAGGAAAACAGAGATGGTAATAATTATTAAATTGTGCTTTTTGATCTGTAATGTAAATCTTATTCCTCTACCCTTAAGAAAGTTTCCAGTAAAATTTCTATTACTAACATTTGCTTTTAGACTTAATTTTTTTTTCTGGGATACATGACTGCATGTTCATTTTGCATCAAGTTGGGTGCAGAGTGAGAATAGAGACAGACCATAGGAATATGGTGGCATCTGGACTCAGTTATAATTGTCACTATTCATCCTTCTTTATGTAAGGATGATGCTGTCAGAATCAGTACTAACACATCTGTCATGCCCAACTTTAAGGAGCTTGCCTGCTACCGGTATCATTTTCTATTGTCATCTAAACAGTCTCCAAGAGGTCTGAGTGTTCCACATTTTAGGCCTCTAAGAGAATTATTTTCTGCTTAGATGCCCTTCCTTTTAGTAAGCTAACACAGTTCATGAATTCTGCCTCACTCTATTGCTAGCAATTTGTATTTAATTCAGTTATTTTACAAATCATATCTGGTCAGTTTGAACGGGTAGAATAGACTGTCTTCTGCCTCGTGTATAATACAGTGAAGGCCATTTTGAGTTATGAGTCCTCAGAAATTTCTTCCAACTCTAGCTGTCTATGTGTCAGATCTAGTGGAAACAAACAATCTATTCTACTGGCAGACACAGATCTCAGAATGTAGATTGGTGTTTAGCAATTCAAAGCACTCCAAAATATAAATTTATTTGTAATATCGAAAAGTGCAAGACAAGAATACTTTATTATTTCTTTTTTAATGCTTAGGCATTTTGATTAAACAATTACTTTAAGGATTATATAATATGTACTCAACAATTAGGCAGCTTCCATAATAAAAGTATAGGTCACAATTCTGATTCTATTTATTTAAAAAGAAAAGTAAATTCATATATATATATTTTTTTTGAGACGGAGTTTCGCTCTTGTTACCCAGGCTGGAGTGCAATGTCGCAATCTCAGCTCACCACAACCTCCGCCTCCTGGGTTCAGGCAATTCTCCTGCCTCAGCCTCCTGAGTAGCTGGGATTATAGGCACGTGCCACCGTGTCCAGCTAATTTTTTGTATTTTTAGTAGAGACGGGGTTTCACCATGTTGACCAGGATGGTCTCGATCTCTTGACCTCGTGATCCACCTGCCACGGGCTCCGAAAGTGCTGGGATTACAGGCGTGAGCTACCGCGCCCGGCCCAGTCTTTTCTTAAACATGAATGTTGTCTTGTGTAATCATGATCTAAGTACATAAATGAAGGTGTTTATTTTATTTTATAGTCACACACTTAGCTTTGAAATTTTCAATGGAAATCAGCAAAATGTTACTTTCTGCCATTTCATATTACAGCCCTTGCATAAAAAAATGAATAGCTATAGCTATTTTAATTAACAACATGTAAAGAAAAGTTTAAAACACAGAAAAAATAGCCTTGGGAACAAAAGTTTGACACTTTTGTTTTACACATTACGTTTTCTGGGATGTACAAACTGGTCCATATAAATGAGGAAAGTCTTCTGTAAAATAAATTCTTCAGTTGAGCTATGTGAACACACATAAATCTAAATGTTAGTGACTGGATATAGAAGCTCATAATAAGTGGATGAGTGTGCACTGTGATGTACATGGTCTTTTCCTGTATACAAAAGCTCATATTCTTGCAGGTGTTCTTAGTGGCAATAAAGGTTGAAAATTACTACAAGCTGTAAAACGGTTTGGTCTCAAAGTGGAAGTGGCATTATGGTTTTCATGTTACAGCACAGTACGTTTTCTTTTGATTCCATAGTTCCTTCTCCCAGCAGCCCTCCCTCTCACTCACTTCCTCTTTTCTTTACCACTGCATGCTATAATGATGCACGGCTAGAGATTCTTTTCAGAGAGGAAGAAAGGAAGTCTCTAAGTGATGGAAATGGGCTGAAAATGCATTTCTTCTACTCAAGAATGGCTCTGGCAGTACGTACTGAGCAAGATCTCATCCTCTCTGAATTTGGAACACACACAAATGTACACACACACACACACACACACACACACACACACACAGTATTTTTCTTCTGGTTTGTAGCCATCAAAGCCATAGATAATGAATGCTATAGCTTCTTGAGAGTGTTTTAGACTAGAAGAGAGAAAGTTTCCACTTTTATTGCTAACAAATGGAATTTCTGCCTTCATACAGCACCCTCAGTTTTTAGTAAAAATAAGTAACATAAAAAGAAGCATGCAAAAATGGGAAGAAAGTACAAGATTTTTCTTTCAAACACAAATTTCATTTGAGAATATATTTATTTTCCTGTATTAATTTTCACCCCAAAAGCATTCAGTATGTAAAAAGTAAAGTAATAGGTATTATTTTTCCTTAAATATGTTATCTTTTCACTGGTTATAGGAAAAAGCCTTTCCTAAAATGAGGGACTAAACGTTAAGAGATAAGAGAAACTACATAAACACAGGTAGAAATAAATGTAGTCCTTTTTTAAAAGGACTTCATTATCCTGTCTCGGAAATGAGAGTGCACATTTACGGTAAATTCTGCAAACACCAGAAGGCCATGATACTTCTAGTGTTAATGTGTTAACATCAAAGTAAGTAATGTTTGTTTGTTTCCTCTGATAGTAAAAAGTCAAGTCAGGTCTACAAATTTTGTCCCATCTTCTAAATTTCTGGAAGTGAGAATGTTGATAGTGTTGAGTGAATAATTGGCTAGGCTTCAAAACAAAAAGACAAAATTCCTGACATAGCAGCTTATCTTTGACAAATATTAATGCATCTATCCCCCCATTATTTTTCTTCTCATTCCTGATAACAGAAGATAACACAGTCCGGGTGTGTTTCTTTTCATACTTAGGAAACAGTAGACGAAGAATAACCATACAGACTCCAAACTGAGTAATTCTTGAGTCATGCTTTAGCTATGGTCCCCTAACACTATTTGATAACTGGAAATCACAGGTAATTCATCAGATATTATCAGTACCACATTTGATATCAGAAAAAAATGATGAAATTAGTGAACACCATAGAATCAGAATGGCATGTTAGAGCTGCCACTGTTGAAGGAGCATTTACAAAATTCTAAAAAGTAGGTATGAAAGTATCTGGACCAAGCAACATAAAATTTTAATGCATATCCAAAGCTGCACACTGTCAATCCTGTCAAAACATATCTGTAAATTCTGTTTGAGTTTACTGATTAAGGGGTGGAGGATTTGACAACATATTTGATTCTGGTAAATTTGCTTAGAATAAATTATGAGCAGCATAAACCAACCAACAAAAACTTATCTCAGGTAACAAATTCAATTTCTCTAAAAGATAAAAGTCATAATAGATGGGAGAATATTTTGAGCGACATTAACTGTGACATGAAAATATACTGATAAAGAAGCTAGCAAGCCATCATTGTGAAATAATCTCTAGGAGGGTTCTTCCTAGAGGATCACAGTTAAGCGTATGTAGCTAATATGACCAATTAGAAGACATAGCAGGAGACTGGAAAATTTAGCTTAGACAGTGAGTTCCCAAAGCATCTTTATGTCTTCTCGTGGTTTTGTTCCTGATGCCTAGAACAGAATGTGACACTTAATAAATGCTGAGAAAGCAGTTTTTACTTTAAAAAATTCTAATTCCAAAAATGTGCCTAAAAATCTTTATTGGATAAAAATTAAGGCAGGCCATTAATTTTAAGGATGCTAAATAATTAAACCTAGCTTATGCATATCTAAACAAGTGCAATATGTTAGGCAAGTTCACACTAAATCACTGTTCAACTATTGCAAGTTGCTTCTGAACACAACATAAATGATAAGTGATAAGTATTTAATAATTAGAATTGTCCACAAATTGAAGACAGCACAGACAGGCGTCTTTAGGTACTGAGTTCTTTATTACTCAAGGTCCTCAAGCTGAAATGATGTAATCACCCTGGAGGATGGAGTCAAGTATCATGGATAGTAGTAATTAGTCAGTAGGCTGCCAAACACTTTTCAAAACATGTATTTTATCATTTATTGTTCTTTCATTTCTTCCTATACCCATAAATAAGAGATAGTTTGGTAGGATGTTAATTTCAGATTGTTTCTTCCTTCTTTGTAAATACTTGCAAAATTTACAAATAACGAGTGGTAGCCTAGAGTAGGATTAGCCCACTGCCTGCACCTGTTTTTGTAAATAAACTTTTATTAGAACTCAGGTGCTCATTTTTTTGTGTATTGTCTGTTTTTCACTACAGTGACATAGGTGAACAGTTGCTGCACATATTATGGCCTTCAAAGCCACAATTACTTACTGTCTGGCCCTTTATGGAAAAAGGTTGCCAACTTCTAGTCTAGAAAACTACTTAAACTATCAACATAATTTTTAATAAGCTATCCAAGCATTATTTCCAAAACATAATAATAATTTTATGTACTGAAAGTATGCGATTGGGCATTGTAATTTGCCTGCAAATAGCCAAGTTTTATACCAGTATATGCCCATTCTGAAATGGTTTTTAAGGTATACAAATATACCTTATATAGTCAACCAACCTGCTTATCTAAATATGGATGTTTTTATTAATATTGAACAAATTATTATACCAGTATATGCCCATTCTGAAATGGTTTTTAAGGTATACAAGTATACCTTATATAGTCAACCAACCTGCTTATCTAAATATGGATGTTTTTATTAATATGAACAAATTATATTCCTTCGTGGTTGACTTTGTACTCTCACAATAAAACATTGTCTTTGATCTGTGTGGCAACACCCTTATCTGGGTTTCAGTCAGGATGGTTATGAGAATGCATAATCCAAAACTCTTTTCTTTAAAAAGAATTTCTAATTTAGAATGTCTAAGAAAAGAACAAATCTTAAGAAATTACTCTGACAGTCTATATTCCAAAAAAAGATACCCTATAACTTTTTCATTGTAAATGTTTTTATTCTGATTTTTTGTAATAGATAGTAAACATTATATTTCAATCTGTGCTTCAATAAAATAAAAAATCTACGTGAAGTCATTCAGCTGAATGAAAGTTTTCTAAATTATATGTGCCCTCTTTTCTACTCGTATGCAGGGTTTGGATATTCATAAATATTTAAAAAGTCAGGTTTTCAAATCCAATATGACTGCAATCCATTTTAACAGTGAGAACTGAATTGTTTTTGCCCCCGTAGGTGAGTAAGATAGACAAGCTAATTGCCTTTTAAACTTACAGATTTTCAGCGCGAGATCTCATTATCATTTGCTTTCAGGAATAAATTTCTCTCAAATTTTGATGGAGAGTATAACTTCTTTTATCATAAAATCATGAACCCTTTACCTTCTCTCTCTTTCTCTAAATTCCTATGCAGAGTACTTGATAGAAACCTGATTTTGCTCATCACTGTTTCAAGTGAGTCTTAGAATAACTTGAGAGAACAAGGAGCATACCACATTAGCATAACAGAATACTTGAAAAATCAATGACTATGTCTAGGTAGAAATGATTGTACCCCATAACCAATATTCTAGACATTTAGAAAGGTCATATAGAACTCACTTAAAACTATACTCATAAGAATAATTATAAAAGACAAGTTTCTATTTGCCATGTATAGATCCCTTCTATCATTTACATATTTTTCAACTAGTATAATAAAAATCATTCCCCTGGGAAGGTAGCCTGGTTGAAAATCATAGCTAGTTGACTCTGCAGTCACTGAAATACAAATTCACACACACTCACATGCATTCACACACTCATACAAGCTTGAGCACACATGTCAATTTTATGTTTCGGGGTAGGTGGTCTGGATTTCAGGCTACGGTAGATTGAGATAAACAGATTTTAGAAAGAGAGACATTCAAGGCACAAAGGGAATAGAGGAAAAGCATTGTAAATATGTGATCAAGGGATAAGCTTTTATGAAAAACTAACAGGGATTAAGAAAGAGAGTTAAGGGCTGCATAATTAGGATTTGGATCCAGCCTGAGTATATTTTGGTTTTGAGCTGGGGAATGTGAGTTGATTGTTTTTACACTATTGTCTGAATTTTAAAATTATTTCTGAAGAAGTCTTCGATCATTTTCTAGATATGTATAAGTGTGTTTTATTTCAACTACAATTACTATACTTATTACATGCTCAGTTTTTAGAGTCCTTTTTGACTTTTATAGGTACCTTGTGGATTTAAGAGACGGAAGTTAGGTGTGCTAAAGCAGGTAATTGAGAAACTTCGGTTTATTTATTTACTTTCAATATAAAAAAATATATAAGAAACCTAAAACGCACAACACATTGAGATTATTTATCTGGATTAAATAAGGTTATGTGTGTACATGTACACAATAAATGCTGTTATTTTATTACTTTTTTTATTAGATGGCTACTGAATGTGTTAGTTATAATAACTTTTTTTTTCCAGAAAGAGTTTGTAGTCTCATGACCTTAAGGAAACAGATAAGAACACTGGGGGCCAGATTGTTGTTATAGGTCAGGCTATCTTCAGAAATATATATTTGAACAATACAATTTTAGATACTTAAAGTGAAAACAGGAAGGTCAGCCTAGCTTTGTTATGGTGGTGCTATTGTAGAGTGATTGAAGTGATGAATGGAGTGGGAGAGATTTGAGATTTATTTTGAAGATAGAAAAGAGCTTGAAAAAAAAGCATCATACATAACTTCACTTTATTTTTATCTTTTTTGTCTTTGATAACTTTATAAATATCATTTAACGTGACACGGGAGAATTTGAGATGGCCAGATAATTATTTTAATCGTTGTTTCAAGTGTTTGGTGTGTGTATGCATGTAATGTCAATTTTGACATGTTAATTTTAAGATATCCACAAGACAGACAAGTGTAGAGGTCAAATAGCTTGAAATGCATTACTGTGAATCTCAGATGTAGCATCTGGGCTGCAGACACTTTAGAACATGTCTCATGGTAAGGAGAGTCATGAGAATTAGTAAGATTACCTAGAATAGTGTAGAGAAGGAGGAAGAGAGGGCTGAGAATTAAGTCCAGAAACTCTCTCAAATTTAGCAGTGGGTTTCAAAAAGAGGAGCTAACAAAAGAAGAGCAGTTTCAGTTAAATGAGCGTTCAGAGCATGTTAAAAGGATGAAATGGTGGATATAGACATTGCTCTGAAGAAGTTCTGCCAAATGATATAGAGTATAGGGAGATTGAGGAGAAACATACATACATATATAGATATATGCATATAGAAATTATAATACATAAATTTATATAGAAAATTTCATGTGTGTGAATAAATATATCTATATGTGATATATGTGAATAAATATTACAGAAAAATACATGTATATATGTATGCATGTTAATACATATAGTAATTTACATATATCTATGTGTATGTACGTGTGGTACACACACACACACACACACACACAAATAAGTATACAGATGCTTCCTGCCTTCCAGTGGGATTTCATCCTGATAAATTAATCATAAGTTAAAAGTATTGTAAATTGAAAATACATTTTATACCCCAATGAGTCCATCATTAGGTCAAAAAGATTGTATGTAAGAATACATTGTTTTTTTAAGACAGAGTCTTGCTCTTGCTCTGTCAGTAGGCTGGAGTGCAGTGGCATGATATTGGCTCATTGCAACCTCCACCTCCTGGGTTCAAGCCTCACCATCTGGGGTAGCTGGGACTACAGGCATGCACCACCATGCCCAGCTAATTTTTGTATTTTTAGTAGAAATGGGGTTTCTCTATGTTGGCCAAGATGGTCTCAATCTCTTGACTTCACGATCCATCTAGCTAAGCCTCCCAAAGCACTGGAATTACAGGCATGAGCAACCATGCCCAGCCCAGAATACGATTAAACTTGGATAAACCCACTATAAAGTCAAAACATTTTAGGTTTAATCATTGTAATTTGGGTACCATCTGTGTAGATACACATCTACCTCAGAGATACTTGAAGATAATTGAATCAAGAAGGAGAAATTAAGTATCCACAATGGAAGAGTGATAACTGAAGGAGAAGAAAGTTGTTCTCTGATGATTTCCTTTTTCTCACTGAAATACTGAAATATAGCATGACAGTTAAGGGAGGGTGAAGAGGAAATGTACAGGTAGGAAGCTAGAAGAGAGAACAGCAAATAGTATTTCAGTTAATATGGAAGCATTAGCAGGTATATTAGCTTTGGGGAACTATGTAACACATACACAAATGTATCAGCTTAAAAGAACACTCATTTTCTCATCACTCCAATGGGTTAAGAGTCCTGGCATAGCTTAACTGCTTCCTCCACTCAGACTGCAATGTGTTAGCTGTGGCTGCAATCTCCATTGAAGCTCCAGATCCTCTTCCAAGTTCACGTAGTTGTTGGCAGAATTTATTTTTCTTTTAGCTTAGGACTCATGGCAGTGTACTTCTCCAAGGCCAGCAAGGAAGGAACAAGCCCTCTTTTAAAAGGCTTCCAAATGCTTAAGAAACTATAAAACTCAATTTTTCATTCTGAAAATGAAGTCTTTATAAAACCCAATCCGTTTTGTTCCACTCACTCACCTATTTTTTGTGCACCATTACTACAATCCCTTTTTTAATTTGGACAGAAATTCTCAGCTCCCATGACATGACAGTCATCTTTGTCATTTTTGCCTATGGCTAGCCATAGTGGAATTCAAATGATGCTTACATGGGAGACACTGGTCTTAACTTAGGTAAATCACACATTAACGGTGACTGAGTGCCAGGTTGAATGTTATGAAAATGAATTTTAAGTCTCACAGCCACATTCCCTTATTACATACATGTGCTGTTCATGTTCATACTACACTGGTAGAGTTGGATGATTGTGACAGAAATGAAATGACTTATGATAACTAAGGCATTTCTACAAAGCTTTTTAAAGTAAAAAGTGTAATCATTGCTGGTCTACATAACATGGAGGAAGGGGTAGCAGAGAAGGTACTAGAGTCAGTGAATTGAAAGGAGAGATAAGGGGAGACTAGTAGCTTTAAAGGTATTATTTTGGAGATTCTTGAGGTTTTGGAGGACAAGGGATGAGGAAAATGTATTAAAGAATTTGGGAGAGCAGGACATTGATTAGTTTAATTAGGGATTAATTTTTTGGGAATATAGATCAGAGAAAGGCTGGAGTCGAAAATTGAAATAATAATTATAGCCTCCAGTGAATATCAGGGGAATTGATAGGACTATAGGGAGGGTAGACTAGAAGATAGAGCTTAGGGTGGCAGTTTCAGTAGGACACCGTTGGCATATACGTATATGTTATTTGTAGTTTTGTTGATCTTTTTTTTTTTAATAAGCAAAAGGAAAAGTGATCTGATATGGTTTGGCTCCCTGTCCCCACCCAAATCTCACCTTGAATTGTACCAAGGTTTCACCATGTTGGCCAGGCTGGTCTTGAACTTTAGACCTCAAGTGATCCACCCGCCTTGGCCTCCCAAAGTGCTGGGATTTTAGGCATGAGCAACCACACCTGGCCTTTTTACAGAAATTTCGCAAACATCTTTTAAGATTATAAATCACTCAATCACTCTAAAATATGTAGTGTTTATTCACAGATCTTTTGTTACCTGATATACTTAAAATCTTTATTATGGAGGCAATTTATTCCTGAATTTTTTTTGATAAAGTGATTGAAAACCAGAGAGTCCAAAAGAAAATAGCTAGTCAGTAGTTAAGATTAATGTAGATACATTCTTGTAAATTTAAGTCTACCAGTGCCTCTGCACATGAATGCTTTTGCAGATATACAGTAGAAACATTACCTACATTTGCTAACCTATAGGAAAGAAAGGAAATAAGCCAAATAACTTCAAATTCCCCACTAATATTTAGAGGTAAATATAAGAAAATTATGTTTTCTTCTCATCCTTAAAATAAGAATAAGAGCTGGGTGGGGTGGCTTACACCTGTAATCCTAGCACTTTGGGATGCCAAGGTGAGTGAATTGCCTGAGCTCAGGAGTTCAAGATCCGTGGTGAAACCTTGTCTCTGCTAAGATAGCCAGATGTGATGGTGCACGTCTGTAGTCCCAGCTACTCGGGAGACTGAGGCACAAGAATTACTTTAACCCAGGAGGCAGCGGTTGCAGTGAGCTGACATCGTGCCACTGCACTCCAGCCTGGGCATCAAAAAGAGACTGTCAGAAAAGAAAGAAATAAATAAACAAACAAAATAAAATTACCTAACAGTTGTATGTCATCAATGAAATAATGTGTTTGAAATGGCTTTGCAATTATAACGCATCATTAAGATATTAAGTGATTGTATCTATAGCTCTTATTCAGTACTCTATTGGGAAATATTCTGAAACTGACAAGCTTTGCTTCATTTCTGTTAGAAAACTAACAAGTTCAAATTCTCTAAGGTTGTTACTGTTGTTTCTGGACCAAATACTTTCAACGTTTCTACAATTTAGTCCTCACTTTTTTCTTCACTTTGATGCATCTGTGGTTCACGGATTACAAATAGTAGCAAAGTGTGCATGTATTTACTCATCAGGAATCTAGCTTAAGTCATACATTCATGACAGATGTTTACCTTCTTAAGGAATCACTGTTGTGTTTATAAATGTATTCAGTGAGAGTTTAACTTAAATAGTCCTATTTAGATTTCCAATAAGCCAACAATGCATTATTTCTGTAATCATCTTCAATCTTAGCCATCATCCTTGCCGTCATGATTATCTTTGCCATTCACTGAACTGCTGGTTCCCAGCTCATCTTTATGCATGGTGCTGTATAAAGACAGATTTCTTGTGTTACAGCAAAAGGAATTAGTGAGGGTGCTTAGATTATTTCAATCTTATTATGTATGAAATCTCCAGATCATTGAGGGAAAAACTGAGGAATAATTTTTCCTTTGTGATTTTTTTTAGATAATGTATCTGATATTCCTTTTTTGTATGCAAGTGCAAACCCTATGCTTAGACACAGAATCATTCATTTGTTCTTACTAAACCAACCCCCTCCATCTTGTGGGCTTCAGAGGAAAAATAGAAAAAAAAATTGTAAGAATAAAATTTTTTACTCCAAAATCCTAGCACTCTGAAACTAAAACACCATAAGGACTTAACAATTCTCTCTTTTACTCTATTCTACATAGGCAAATTTTCCTAGGAATGATGTTTTTCCCAGTAGACACGTTCTTTCAGTATATTGTAGAGTAGGGGAACAAGGTAGCAGAATGACTTAACATATGGAATAATGAAACTATCAAGTCAATCTGGGGCATCAAAAATCACTTTTGATTTTGAAATTTCCTTCTCTGATAGCTGCTTTTGCCTATACTTCTCAACACAGAAAGTATGACTCTCTAACCTTAAACACACTTACCATGAACATGTCAAATAGTCAGGAGAGACGTGGTGAGTTAATAAACTTTCATTTGATTTATAATAAACTGATTCTGGTGTTGATTAGACTCCTATAACGTATCTGTAATACCATTTGTTGGCCTGATGTCAGTGCCTCCCTTTCTTAAATGAACTTAATTATCATTACAGAAAACATTAAATTTGACTTCTTTATGGAGAGATCAATATGGCTGACAGTGAAATAAATATTGTTCATTATTTGAAACTGTTATACAACATACAGGCTGCCAAATTAGTGGAAAATGATCCTGATTATCAGACATTAATGGAGCACTGGGTGTTGCCTTTTAGGCCTCTGCGTCTGTGTCTTTTTAAGATGCCCGTTCTTAGGATTGAAAGATAATTGTATCACCTAGGTACTCAGAACAAAATACAGAAATCCATCAGAGCTGTTTATTGTGAACAAAAATGAGATTTTTTTTCATGGCAGCAGGGATTCTTTAGGAACACGTAAAAACATTATTTGGCTTACAAGGGTGAATAAGGGTTGCTTTAACTAGCTGTACTACTATCTACTATCTATTAATTTCACTTGAAATTCATGAGTTCAGAGACTAAAACTAAATCTCAAAAATTTAAGTAGTTTCTATTCATATTCTTCTTGTTCAAAAGTACTTAAATGAGACATAAAAAGTTTCATAAGGCTTCCTGGACATGACATAGTTCTTTCAAAAACACTATTTTGATGATTTAGATTGTCTGTTAGAAAATAATGCAGAAGATGTTGGTAACAATATATCTGCTACAGTTAGAATATTGTATATAAAATACAAAAGTGCTTTGTGAAAAGTGTATTTCTTCTTTCACTGCTTAAGGAGCATCTAAGCAATTTGCAAGTTACTGAAATATAGGCACTATATGTTATTTTTGACACTACAATTCCTACTAACCAGGTTCACTCAAATTTACAACTATTGAACTTACAAAATTTTATATCAGCAAAGGAGAAGTTTAATTTTGTTGCTCTATAATAAAGATCCAAAATATTGTATTACTGAGATATTAGTATACTTCTAAACATATAATTATTCCCCTATTTAAAGAAAAGGTTGATAAATCTACAACACATACAATGGTAGCAGAGTACAATAAGAATTTCTGGATATCAACTAAGCTATTTCTGATATGCCAAATATAAAGAAAGGAAGAATTAATATATTTGGGATGTATGTGAACTCGGATTCCCAGCACATTCTGTATGTGTCAGAAGCTGAATTCCAAATTAGGCACATATCTTTAAAAACAGTCTTCACATATACAGTATTTAAATTTGAGGTCCCACCACTTATATGTGGATACATCATAAAGGGTCTGCTCTGTTCTCATTTTATTTAGATGGGCTTCCCTAATTTTGTAACTCACTTCCCATAAACCCTTTCCTGCATGACAATTACACGAATTTCAGGGTGCATTTCAAAGCATTTGAATTAACAACTATAAAAAGAAATGATACCACAGAGCAAAATAGCAAATAAATGATAGTCATTTATTTATATAAATGTGGTTATGTATCAAGGGACAGGCATAGTGAAAGAGAATGTGAATAAAACAGCCTGTAAACTGATTTCATCCATCCCTGCTTTTAGAGAGAGGCATTGTATAAATGGATGGTAATTCTATTGCCACTGGCAGATATCATCACATATTTTTATCTTGGAAGAGGTGTTCTCTCAGGAACTCTACATGCTGGCATGTGAACATGTCGCTTTCACTATTTTGTTTGTATATCTGTTCATTTGCTTTATTTGCATAGCTCCCCACAGTAACGTAAGCTGTTTGCAAGTAGAAATTTTGTAAAATTGCCTTGATCACCTTTGTACTCTAGGGGCAGAGTACATATATATCCTAACAAACATTTGTTAAATGAATTATTAAAGGAAAACAATCATCAACTATTTTGATCTGAAACAGCTGAATTGATAAGTATAGGATTTTATTATTTAATTTTTGTAATGTCATTTTTAATATTTGATTTTTTAATAAAAAAGGAAGCATCATTTTAGAGCAATCTTATTATTTGGATGTTTCCATTCTTATTCTTCTGGATAAGTTATTGTTAATGCATCTAGACGTATTCTTTTAAGAAACATGGAATATCAAAGAAGAAAAAGAATATAAAATAATAAAAATTGCTAACATTCTTTTCTTCTGTGTGTGAGGCACTGTATTATATTGTTTACATATATTGTCTTCTTTAGTAGTCAAAAAATCTTATTGAAGTTATTCTCATTTTAAAGATAAAGAAACTGAGGCTTAGATGATTAAATATCATGATTACGGCCACTCAATTAGTAGATGTTGAAGCAGGAACTCAAGCTTAGCTCTGCCTGATGGCAATGTCTTAACGTAGATACATGCATAAATGAGAAATATCAGAGTTTTCAGTGAAAAAATACAAGTTTTTATGATGAAGCAAGCATATCAACATCAGTTATTAATAAAATTAGCATATATTTCCCAATCATTTTGAAAGAGTAAGTTTTCAAAACAGCTATACCTGTATACGTGTTTAATGGGAGGCCTACAGTCAAAGATCTAAATTCTTTAACTGCAGTTTAGAAGTTTATAGTCCTTTGGGAAAATTATAGAAACATAAAAAGTGATCGTCTTTATCTCTAATAAAACTTTCTTGTCTTAAAACCTATTTTGTTGGCTGGACACTGTCGCTCACGCCTGTAATCCCAGCACTTTGGGAGGCTGAAGCTGGAGGATCATGAGGTCAAGAGACAGAAACCATCCTGGCCTACATGGTGAAATCCCATCTCTACTGAAAATACAAAGGTTACCTGGGTATGGTGGTGCATGCCTGTAGTTGCAGCTACTCCTCCGGAGACTGAAGCAGGAGAATGGCTTGAACCCTGGAAGCAGAGGTTGCAGTGAGCTGAGATCATGCCACTGTACTCCAGCCTGGCAACAGAGTAAGACTCCATCTCTAAAAATAAATAAAAAAAAAAAAACAAGACCTATTTTGTCAGATAGCAATACAGTCATGCACTGTATGTTTCTCAGTCTATGATGGATCACATATACAATGGTGATGCCATAAGATTATAATGGAGCTGAAAAATTCGTATGACCTAGTGATGTCCCTACTGACCTAATGTCATAGTGCAATAACTTTATTTTTCTATGTTCAGTACAGCTTAAGTATACAGTGTTTATAAAATCTACAGTGCTATAAAGTAATGTTGTAGGCCTTCACATTCACTCACCACACACTTACAGACTTATGCAGAGCAACTTCTAGCTCTGCAAGCTTCGTTCATGGTGCAGCCTATACAGGTGTACCATTTTTTTTAAATCTCTTTTATAGACATATATGTGTGTGTGTGTGTGTATAAAATACACACATACATATGTATACACATATATATAAACACACATACATATGTTTACACATCTATATACAAACACATAAACGTGTGTGTGTGTGTGTGTGTATATATATATATATATATATATATATATATATATATATTTATAGTCATTTGTATGTTTTCATTAGAGAAATTTCTATTCAGGTCCTTTCAAAAACTAAGTTGTTTTGTTGTTGCTATTGAGCAGTTTGAATTTCTTATATATTATGTATATTAAACCCTTACCTGTTACATGGTTTGAAAATATATGCTCCAATTTCATAGGTTTTCTCTTCACTCTACTGATTGTTTCCTTTGCTGTGCAAAAGCTTGTTGGTTTTACAGTCCCATTTGTCTATTTTTGTTTTTGTTTCCTCCGTTTTGAAAGTCTAATCCCAAAAATAGTTGCCTAGACTAATATCATGAAGTTTTCTCCCATATTTTCTTCTACAAGTTTCATAGCCCCAGGTCTTATGTCTAAACCTTTAATCAATTTTGAGTTGATTTTTGTACATGGTTTGAGATAGGGATCCAATTTCATTCTTCTGCAAGAAGATATCCGGTTTTCCCAACACTCTTTATTGAAAAGGTGTTCCCTTTCTCACTGTGTGTTTTTGGCACCTTTATCAAAGATCTGTTGACTGTGGACATGTCAGCTAATGAAGTGGCTACATTGTCTAAGGTAAATATTTAGGGTTCATCTTCTCCCACCAAAAAAATCTGGGACACAGACACACATGAGGTGTTTAGAAGCAGAGGTTTAATTGGCAAAAGAAAGAGAAAGAAAAACAGCTCTCACTCTAGTAAGAAAGAGGAGACTTTCAACAGGAAAAAGCTGGCTGGAAGCAGAGTGCACCAGATTTATAAGCAGGCTTGAGGAGGCGGTCTCTGATTTGCATAGGACTCACAGATCAGTTCAATTATGTATGACATTTACATAGCACACTGCAAAGAATAGCCACCCCACCCTAATATTATTATGCAAATGAACCTTCCCCTTGGCTGGTACCATCTTGTCTGCTCCTTACTGTACAGGTGGCTGGCAGAGAAGAGAAGATGGAGACACGATTTTGAACATGTCTAGTTCCAGGTAATTCTTTCCTGCAGGAATTCACCCTTGCAAGCACCCAGCTTGCTTGTCTATGTCTGTAGCTCGACTTTACATGGTGCTCTTTGTTAGAAAATGATTTAGTGCTGCTTTTCATTAAAAGGAAAACCTTACTGAAGACTACCATACCCTGACTATCTGCCCAAGTAATTTCTTCTTAACTCCTGTATTCTTCCTCTAATTTCTAGGCTTCTATTATGTTCTGCCATTTAATGTGTCTGTTTTAATTCCAGTGCCATGCTGTTTTGATTACTATAGATTTGTAATATAATTTGAAATTAGGTAATGTGATCCTTTCAGCTTTATTCATTTTTCTCAAGATTGCTTTGGTTATTCAAGGGCTTTGTGGTTCCATTTGAATTTTAGGATTTTTTATTTCTATAAAAAATAACATGAAAATTTTGATAGTAATTGCATTGAATCCATAGATTGCTTTGGTACTATTGATGTTTTAGCAATGCTGATTTTTCCAATCCATGAACACAGGGTGTCTTTTCATTTATTTGTGCCATTTTCAATTTCTTTAATCAATGTTTTATAGTTTTCAGTTCAGCAATTTTTTATTGCCTTGGTTAAATTTCTTTCTAAATATTTTAGTTTTTTTTTTGTAGGTAGTCTAAATGAGTTTATTTTCTTGATTTGTTTTTCATATGGTTAATTGTTACCATATAAAATTATTAATTATTTTTGAATGACAATTTTGTATTATGCAACTTTAGTTTTGACAGACTTTATTTTTTTGGCAGAGTGTTTAGGGTTTTCTATATGCAAGATTATGTCTCAGTAAATAGAGACAATTTTACTTCTTCCTTTCCTATTTGGATACATTTTATTATAATTTTTATCTTGCTTAATTGCTTTGGCTAAATTTACAGTACTATGCTGTTTCCTTTTTTTTTTTGAGACAGAGTCTGGCTTCTTCACTCAGGCTGGAGTGCAATGTAACAATCTCGGCTCTCTGCCACCTCCACCTCCCAGGTTCAAATTATTCTTCTGCCTCAGCCTCCCCAGAAGCTGGGATTATAGACATGTGCCACCACACCCAGGTAATTTTTGTATTTTTGGTAGAGAGGGGGTTCCACCATGTTGGTCAGACTGGTCTCTAATTCCTGACCTCAAGTGAACTGCCCGCCTCGGCCTCCCAAAGTGCTGGGATTTCAGGCATGAACCACCTGGCCTACAGTATTATGTTGAATAGAAGTGGTAAGATTGGACATCTTTGTCTTGTTCCTGATGTTAGAACAAAGGCTTTCATCTTTTCATTGTTGAATATTTTAGCTGTGTGCTTATCATATGTGCCTTTCACTGTGTTAAGGTACAATTTTTTTCTGTATCTACATTGTTGAGAGTTTTTTTTTTTTTAATTATGAAAGGATGTTGAATTTTATCAAATGCTTTTTCTGCATATTGTTTTGTCCTTCATTCTGTCAATGTGATGTATCACATTTATTGCTTTTTATGTGTTGAACCATCCTTGCATCTCAGGGACAAATTCCACTTGATCATGGGGAACGACTCTTTTAATATGCTGTTGAATTTTGTTTGCTAGTATGTTGTTGAGAATGTTCACATCTTTGTTCATTAGTAATATTTGTCTGTGATTTTATTGTAATGTCCTTTTCTGGCTTTGGTGTCAGGGTAATGCTGGACTCATAAAATGATTTTGTATATATTTCTTCCTCTTTGCTTTTCTAGAAAAGCTTCAAAACAGATTTATGAAAAATCTAACAAAAATTAACTAATAGCCCAGAGCACATGTCTGTTATTGGCAGGTAGATCTCCAAATGTATATCCAGCAACTGAAGCTCATTCCATTTTCTTGGCTATTATGTCCTTTACAGTCTTGATAATCTATGCAAGAAACTAGTGGAAGAAAAAGATATCATGGAGAAAGTTTACCTCTTAAAAAGTTCTGTCCAACCTCTGCTTGTCCAGCATTCCACTGACCAGAGCTACTCAGACTGTGTTACCTAATTATAAGGAAGATAAGAAAATATAATCTAGTTTTGTTTGAAGGCAAAGAAGAAAGAAACTAGTTTGGAGGAATAGGTATTTTCCAAAGGGAAAATAATTATTTTCTTCTTCACATTTTAAAACCATTAATCTATAATGTCCTCTAGCATTTATTTTTGCTTTTAAAAAAGTTGTCAGAATATCATTCATTCACAGATAAACAAAACTGAGTTCCTGAATATGAGAATATGTAACATTCATAATTCTGAAAAATTATCAACCACCATCTTTTAAAATAGTACTTTTTCTCATTCTTAATTTCTCCTTCTGGAGCTCTATTTAGGTTAGATACTCACTTTTACTTATTCTTTAACTTGTTTTTACAAACACACACACACATTTATTTAACTATGAGCCTAAGGTTTGTATATGTTACTGTATATCAGCTTCCTGTTGGCTGCTGTAACAAATTACCACAAACAGTGGTTTACAAAATAAGTTTTAATTATTTATCTTAAATTATGGAGGTCTGAATTTTAAAAGTTTCATTTGAAGATAAAATCAAAGGTTGTATTTCTTCTGGAAGCTTGGAGAATTTTTCCTTTAACTTTCTCAGCTTCTAGAAGGTGTCTGTCCATGTTCCTCAGCTCATGGCTGCATCATGTTGATGTTGGCTTTCAGTGTGACGGTTTCATTTCTGTTTCAGCCTCTCCTGCCTCTTTTAAGAGCCTTTGTGGATATGTCATCCCTACCTAGATAATCCAGGATAATCTCCTCATCTCAATATCCTGAATGCAATAACATTAAAAATTCCCTTTTGCCTTGTTTAATTAACATATTCACAGGTTTCATAGATCAGAATTTAGACATTTTGGAGGGGACAAAAAAATTTTTTTTGCAAACTGTATTATGTAAATTATACCTTACTCTAAAATAAATAAGCAAATACTTTAACAAAGGGAGAACCATGTTGTCTGAGTCTGTTTTGTGTGCTATAACAAAACACCTGAGACTCGGTTATTTATAAAGAAAAAAATTGATTTCTCACAGCTTTTCAGACTAGGAAATTCAAGTCAAGTTGCCAGCAGGTTTGATGGCTGATGAGGGTCTGCTCTCTGGTTTCAAGGTGTCGCTTTAATGCTGCATCCTCAATGGTGGAGGAAATTTGTTTTCTCACATGACAGAAGGGATGGAAGGGTGAAAAGTGGACAAATGCTGTGTCCTCACAAGACAAAAGCAGAAGACAGAAAAATCTTTTTTGCAAACCCTTTTGGTAATGGCATTAATTTATTCATGAGAGTTCTGCCCACCCCTCAAGAAGCCTCAATATATAATTTTTCAGGGATTCATCAGACCATAGCACACACAGACATATACTGAAGATATTTTTCAGACTCATACTATATTCCTCAGTAGGAAATAACTGAATTTAAGAATCCTCAGTGTATTTAGCACAAACAAAAGAATGGTAGGAGAAATATTTTTGTGACCATTTACCAATGCTAATAAGTTTCATTTAAAGAAAATTCTACCTCCTACCACAAAACCCAGCAATCCTTGAAATTATATAAACACAATGCCCACACTTTACTTCTATTCCTCCTGAAAACAAAAATGGTTCTAAAAATTTTGACCCATTTGATAGGAAAGATATGATGGATCTTAAGAAGTTGCAAGTTGCCAAGTTCCAAGTTTTATTTGATGTTAACTCATCAAGTACATTGTACTCTTATGTTGAAAAAATTTAAAAAGTGGTAAAGTATATTTCCCATGTCTATTTATAGTTGTTCTGGGGTAAGCTTCTTCAAGAAAATTTAGTTAAAGTTTTTCAAATTGAATTTGAAAAAGTAAATACATTTAGAACCATTGAAATGTTAAGTAAAGTACAATAAGTAATCTATGTCAAGTAAATTTCTTAGTCCTTGGGGCAGGAGGGACACAGAATTTTCTTTTTCCAAACACAGGCTTGCTGTGACATCTTGTCCTCCAGTGAAATTTTTAACATGTTTTACGATGAAAAGCTATTTTCCACTATGTTATCGGTTAAAATATATTTTCATTTGTTCCAAAGGACAACTGCCAAGACTAGAGTTATAAACTTTAGCACTGAAGTTTTGTTTTGTCTTCTCTGGAAATGTCAATACCTTATTTTATTCTTAGTGTGGGGAAAATTATATGATGCAACCATTTTATTTATCTTCCATTAGACCAGTGCACATATACCCTTACTTTCAACACTGCGGCACTTGCACGGGTAACACATTTGATTCTGTGTGTCTGTGTCTCAGTGATACAGAGCCCCGGGAAGTTTTATATTATGTTTTCAAATTTTTGCAGCTTTGTGACTAGAACTCTATGAATTTTCCATAAATATCGAAGAAAGAAAGCAATAACTTTGATATTTGAGAGAACTAGTACATAAAACAAAAGTAGAAACATTTGTTCAGATCTTTCTTTTTTTAGTTCTTTCATTCTTTCTTTTTTCTTTTCTTGTATGCATATATATATAAAACCAAAACTAAAAAGAAAGAAAAAAGATCTGAACAAATGTGTATATAGTTATATATATGCAACATCTATACATCTATATATATAAAACTATATATATGTGTATAACTATATAACTATATATGTAACTTTAGACTGTATTGGACAACAATTCTATAATTCCTGACAGTCTAATCTCTTTCATTGATAACAGACATTATTCGTGCTCTTTCACTTTTCTTAGAAGAACCATTACCAAGAGAATGATTCTTTTAGTCCTTCGATTTCCATTGCTGTTCCAGTGTGTGTGTGTGTGTGTGTGTGTGTGTGTGTGTGTGTGTGTTTGCATGCTTTTATGTACGCTAGCCAAGTTGGAAAGGTATATTTATTAATTCAAAGAAAGATCAGCTTAGGAGACATATTTGTTTATATTTATTTCTGAATGAGTCTTTTTTCTCTTTACTTTTAGAAATTGTGGTAATACAAAAATAGTCAGCTTATGATGAGAATAAGTTCAGAAAAAACAAGATGACGTTGTAGTAATTGACAACCCTAAAACACCAGTGGCCTAAAATGACCAAGGTGTACTTTCTTTTTTCCACGTGTCAATTTCTGATTGACTATGGCTCCTCTTCATGATATCGTTATTCTGGGACCTAGGCTGATGGAGAAACCACATCCAAAATGCTGATGGTTACTATGAAAGAAAATAAAAAGAGAGACAGAAACATGGCAAATCAAACCATTTCTTAAAGGCCATATTTAAAGTTCTTTTTTTTTTTTCTTGGTAAACGAAAAGCAAACTTCTTTATTGTACACAGTACAGAATATAACGCAGCTTGGCAGGATGCATATGGCCCTGCGCAGGAGAAAGTATTTCAAATCAACTGGCAGATTAAAGTCTTTCTGCACTGTAGACTTTCCACACTCTGGAAAAGAAGCAAGCAAGCAAACAAACAAACCCCTAAGAACCCCCCAAGAAAACAAAAACCGTCCGGGAGGCGCATGAGTCCACTGAGAATGCAACAGTGAGCCGAGATCCTGTGCCGGTGACAGCACAGGCCACGCAGTTACAGCAGGGGAGGGGTAGCTCATATTGCTAAGACAGCATAAATCCATTCAAAAAAATCGAAACCAGGATAAGTAAAGAAAGGAAAACCAAATCTATACAGCATTTACAACAAATAAATCTCTAGCAAGCTGGGGGTAATAAATCTCTAGCCAGCTGGGGGTTAAAGTTCTTAAATAAACAGCGTACCACTTCTGCTTCATTTCATTGGCCAAATTAAATTACAGCTATGTCTACCTCTAAAAATATTTAAAGGCCAATGTAACCATATGCTTAGGAAAGAGAACTCAAAATTGAGACTGGATAATTTCATGCCTTCCAGTAACTTTAAGAATCTCATGTTACTTACTAATTGACATAATTCAAATTGCTTCACTCTTTATATATGTATGTGTTTATATTCTGTAAGAATTAGCCCTTCTCATGTTTTCCAAGCCTGCTAGTGGCAGTTTATGTATAAAATGCCCATACTCTCCACTTTATATCATTATTATTATTTTTACCATGTAATGCTCCTGTATTTTTTGTTTCGGAAATTTTATAGATAATTCCTTTATGGAGTTTTTCTGTTGCCAATGTCTCCAGTAACAGTGGATTGTCTGTGTCAGAAAAAAAGAATATAAGAGTGATGGCCAACAACATTCAAATGTATTGAAGTTCTACAGATGTTGCTTCTTTCATTTTCCTCCCTGTCAAATCAATGCCTTCTGCTTTTGATTCTACCAAGATATTGAGTGATCTCAGAAAACACATTCATTTCCTGTCACCTCTACACTGACAGTAATCTGAAAGCTGTGAGAGTGAAGAAAAGAATTGTGCTTTTCTTCGCAATTCTACCATCAATATCTTAAAAGAAGTCAGCAGAAACAGCACAAGGGTTAATGCTTCATGTCCGTTGCAGTTAAAATATACTTGGCCATCAAATTTTTGAGGTCCTCAATGGTCCTCTTCTCTACAGTGTATGTTTGAGGAATTCACTATTTCTGACATGAACCTATGGCATTTCTTAAGAAACCTAAAGGCCTTCCCCTACTCGGAAGAACTGAAACCACCCTGGAATGACCTGACAACCTTGAAATTATGACTTGGCAACCTAGCTCGGACATTCTTTGGTCCTGACTTGCACACTGCAGTTGATTCTTGATAACATTTCCGAGCTGAACTGCATTATTGGTGTCCATTCTTGTTTATTGTGACCAGCCCCTTTGCTTTCTTTTGTAGGTTCTGATTTCCATTTATATAACCATAATCCAGCAATCATACTTTTACCTCTAGTGTCTCCATCGCTTAATAATTTTGCTTAAGGAGTGTCAACACTGGGTTTCTCTGTGAGTAGTCAAGGCACCATCCACCTGAAAGCCACTGCATTCACTGCTCCCTATGCCTGAAATAGTGTTTTGTCGATATCCTCATGGTAAACCCCTGCTTCCTGTATTTGTTTTTCCAAAATCACCTTTATGGTGAAGACTGGCCTGGCCACGCTGTCTAAAATTGCACGATGCTACTGTTATGCAGAATGCATAAGGAGAACAGAAATTAAATGAACAAATAAAGAGGAAGGTTAATCATATTGCCACAGGGCAAACAAACTCTCATATTAAAGTTCAGCCTGGGAGGCCATGTGATTTCTTGGCTTCACAAGGAGGAGTTGAAGAGCCAGCTCATAGTGTAAAGTGAAAGCAAATCTATTAGGAAAGAAATGGAATAAAATGGTGGCTACTCTGTAGGCAGAGCGGGCTGCTGGTTGACTATTTTTATGATAATTTCTGGATTATATACTACATAAGGGGTGAGTTTTCCGGGAAAAGGATGAGAAATTCCCAAAACCGAGGGTTTCTCTCCTTTTCAGATTATGTAGGGGTGAGTTCCAGACCTTGCCATGGCACTGGTGAGAGTTTATAAACTGTCATGGCACTGGTGAGGGTCTGTAAACTGTCATGGCACTGGTGAGGGTCTGTAAACTGTCATGGCACTGGTGAGGGTCTGTAAACTGTCATGGCACTGGTGAGGGTTTGTAAACTGTCATGGCACTGGTGAGGGTTTCCTTATCACATCCTGTTTCATCAGCAGGGTCTTTGTGGCACATATCTTGTGAAACCAGTTCTACCAAACTTCTATCTCAAAATGGCAACTTTAAACAACTGAGTTCCACAGTTCATTATTTTTGTGAGCTTGATTAAAATATTACAATTATTGGTGACAATAGCAATGGTAATTTGTAATAAGAAACTTTAATCAAAAAAAAGAAAGAGCAGATATTGTCTGGTGGAAATGAACATTACAGATGTATCTTTACCTCGAGGTGAACCTTAATACAGCATGTAACTGACTTTCTTCACTGCCTTTTGACTCTGCCACCTGAATCTTCCCTTCCCTACCCAGGATTGCATTCTTCTTCATTCATATTCAGCAGAAAAAAGAAAGGTGTCTCCTACAGTAGCTCAAAGAAAAGTCCTAGAATTGAGTTTCTTTTATCCTCATTACTCTTCCATGGCTGGAAAATTCAGTGTACTCTTTGAAAAGGGAGGGAAAAAGACAAAGGGAGAGAATTAAACAGTTTCTTGTGCATTTCCTCTTCCCCTTGGGATGATAATAATTATTGAGTAACTTGAAATTAACACATTAATTTATTTAAAGTGTCATATTAATTCCTTACAAGCTACATTCCAGCACATTCATTTATCACATGCTGTACGAATGCTTTTTTTCGTTTGCACATTTTTTACTGATAAAGGCTATTTGATAACACAGTCAAATGCACCAATTTATTTTGCAGTTAATGTATTTGGGGTTTAGTTTTAATGTGCTCTTAAAGCAAGCAGTCATGTCCCCATCATGCTTTTTAGTATTTGTGTCTGCTTAATATAGAGCTTTTATAAAAATCACACTGTCCTATCTTGTGTTTTACAACTGCAACAGTGTTTTCAGTTACTATAAACAAATATGTACATTAATTATTTGGGGGAAGAAAGTGCTTAAAATGCATTTAGGTTCTGGATGATTGAAAAATGTCAAATGTCATTTCAGGTATTTCAAATTTGCATTTTCTTCAGCAATTTTTATATATATTTTTAAAGCAAGAATAGAATTTATAGTTATTTATAGCAAATAGTTACAAACCTATCTCTTGAATACTACCAGCTTGACAAACTTACCTTTCCATTGTTAATAGAAATATTCATTAAATATAATTGCTAGAATGGTCATCTATGTAACTTTTTTCCGTCAAGCAAAAGCATCTGTGCCTATCACATTTACATAAGGTAGGAGGAATATCAATTAATTCTGGCTTGTTGACTTTGGAGGTTCTAATTGATTATTTTTGATTGAATTTATCAGATGAAATTCAATCAGCCAGGTGAATCTGCTTCCTAGAGCTGTTGAAATATCATAGTTAGCTATTGTTGATTGTTAGTGTCTGCCCTCTAATTCCACAAACAATTTGAGAGGTAATAAATTATGTACCTGAGTCAGTTTGATACAGGATGATTTAGTTTTCTGCTTTTCATAAGTTACTAGATTTGTACTTGTAACTTGTTATAAATAGCCAGGGTTGTGTTAATAGATATCGTTTTCTAATTTTTTCCTGGGAAAAATAGACGTTGCTGTTCCTTTTTTTTTTTTTTTTTGACGGAGTCTCACTATGTCACCGGTCTGGAGTGCAATGGCACAATCTCTGCTCACTGCAACCTCTACCTCCCAGGTTCAAGCAATTCTACTGCCTCAGCCTCCTCAGTAGCTGGGACTACAGGTGCCCACCACAACACAGGGCTAATTTGTGTATTTTTAATAGATACGTGGTTTTACCTTGTTGGCCAGGACAATCTTGATCTCCTGACCTTATGATCCACCAGCTAAGGCCTCCCAAAGTGCTGGGATTATAGGTGTGAGCCACTGCACCTGGCCTCCATTTATTTTTATCTCTCTAAGTTTTCTATTTAAAGTTCTCCATGAAGGCTGGGAGTGGTAGTGCACACCTGTAATCCCAACACCTTGGGAGGTCTAGATGGGAGGACCACTTGAGATCAAGAGTTCAAGACCAGCCTAGCCAACATGGTGAAAGCCCTGTCTCCACTAAAAATACAGAAATTAGTCAAGCATGGTAGCACATGTCTGTAATTCCAGTTACTCGGGATTCCTGAGAATCACTTGAACCTGGGAGGTGGGGGTTGCAGTAAGCAAGCATCTTGCCACTGCACTCCAGCCTGGGCAATATAGCAATACTCTGTCTCAACAAATAAAAATAAATTAAAAATTAAAAATTAAATTCTCCACTTGGTCCAAATGTATTCATTTTGTCTACTAAATGTCAATGATTCATATTTATTTCTCACATAATTCTGACATATCATATCTCTTATTAACTTTATTCTTGTTTTTCTTTTTGTGTGGGTCCTGATCACTTTCGAACCATGCTACTCCAAATATGTTCAACGTTGAATAAATGACCTAAAACCACCTTTCTTCAGATCACATGAGAAAAATGGTGCAAGGAATAAAGATAATTTTGATACATGTGTTTAAAGTAATTTACTTATAGCCTCCCTGAATTTTGGAATTAAAACTCAAATGTAACCAAAGTGTAATGAAGTCTGTAATTTTCTGTCCTTTAATAAAATTCAGCTATCTTAAAATTCTTATATGTAGATAAATAGAATCACCACACTTTGGGGGAAGGACTTTTTAGTATCAACTCTTTGTTTCAATGAATGTTTTATATTGCTTTGGATTAGTTCTGTAATTCTAATTATATTAAATAAACCAAAATGTATCTGAAAAAATTATTATTTTAGTTTATTTTTGTCAAATCTATGAGGATATGCCTGTGACGTAGCCTTAGGGGGTCCTAAGAACGTTTGCCCAAGGTTGTCAGGCTGCAGCTCAGTTTTATAAGTTTTAGGGTGACATAAGACATCAGTCAATACATGCAAGATGTACATTGGTTTGTTCCAGAAAGGTGGGACAACTCTGATATGATTTGGCTCTGTGACCCCAACTAAATCTCATCTTGAATTCTAATCTGCAGTGATGAAGGAAGGGCCTGATGGAAGGTGACTGAATCATGGGGGCAGACTTCCCCTTTGCTGTTCTCATAATAGAGTTCCCATTAGATGTGGTTGTTTGAAAGTGTGTTAGCACCTCCTCCTTTTCTCTCTCTCTTTCCTGTCAGTTATGTGACGATGTGCCCACTTTCCCTTAGTCTTTTGCTGTGACTGTAAGTTTCCTGAGGTCTCCTTAGAAGCAGAAACCTGTACAGCCCACAGAAACAGGAGCCAATTAAACCTCTTTTCTTTATTAATTACACAGTCTGAAGTATGTTTTTACAGCAGAATGAGAATGGACTAATACAAACTTGAAGATGGGTGGGGGGTATTCCAAGTCATAGGTAGATGCAAAGATGTTTTTGACTGGCAATTGGTTGAAAGGATTTATTGAAAGACCTGGAACCAATAGAAGGGAATTTCTGAGTTAAGATAAGGGACTGTGGAGATGAAGCTTTTTATTATGCAGATGAAGCCTCCAGGTAGCAGGCTTTAGAGAAAACAGATTGTAAATACTTCCTATCAGACTTAAAAAAATGTCACACTTAGTTAATTATTTTCTAGAACAAGAAAAGGATCTGGACAGGGAAAAGAATTCTCTATAAAATGTAAATTTTCCCCACAAGAGATTTGCTTCCCCAGGCAAGCTCTGCAGAACCATTTCAAAATATGTCAAAGAAATATATTTTAGAATAAAATATTTAGTTAAATAAATAAATTAATTATCTGTCTTTTTGGTATCTTTATTGATACAGAGTTAACTTTGTTAGTTTTAAAGTCTCTGTTTTAATGTTAAATGCTGGGCAGCTATGCCTAAATTCTAAAGGAAGGTGTATTAGTCCATTTCTACACTGCTATTAAAAGATATCTGAAACTGAGTAATTTATTTTAAAACGCAGTTTTAATAGACTTATAGTTCTGCAGGCTGTACAGGTTTTGGGGAGGCCTCTGGAAACTTAAAATCATGACCAAAGGCAAAGGGGAAGTAGGCAACGTCTTGCATAGCCAGAACAGAAAAAAGTAAGTGAGATGCTGGTGTTGGTGTGGATAGCGGGGGTTTCCACACACTTTTAAACTACCAGCTCTCATGAAAACTCTATAATGAGGCAGCACAAGGGGATGGTGCTAAACTATTAGAAACAGCCCCCGTGATCCAAACACCTCCCACGAGTCCCCACCTCCAACAACTGGGGTTACAATTCAATACATTATTTGTATGAGAACACAGAGTCTAGTCATAGCATTCTGCCCTGATCCCTCTAAAATTTCATATTCTTCTCGTATTTCAAAATCCAATCATCCCTTCTCAACAGTCCCCCAAAGTCTTAACTTATTACAGCAACAACTCAAAAGTCCAAATTCTGAAGTTTTATCTGAGATGAGACTAGTTCTTTCTGCCTATAAGCCTGTAAAATAAAAAACAAGTTAGTTACTTCCAATTTACATTGGGCATATAGGAATTGGCTAAGTACTCCCTTATCAAAAGGGAAATATGAGTCTAAGGAAAGGGGCTGCAGGCTCCATGCAAGTCTGAAACATGGCAGGGCAGTCATTAATCCTCGAAGATGTCAAAATAATCTCTTTTGACTCCATATCTCACATCCAGGGCACATTGGCACTAAGGGGTGGGCTCTTATGGCCTTGGACAGTTTCACATCTGAGGCTTTGCAGGGTACCACACCCTTAGCTGGTTTCACTGGCTGGAGATGAACACCTGCTTTCCAGGAACACAGTGAAAGCCTGTCAGTGGTCTACCATTCTGGGATCTAGAGATGATGGCCCTTTTCTTATAGCTCCATTAGGCAGTACCACAGTGGGGACATTGTGTGGGGGCTCCAACCCCATGTTTTTTCTCTGTACTGCCAAGGAGAGGTCCTCCAAGAGGGCTCCACTCCTGTAGCAGACTTCTGCCTGGGCATCCAGGTGTTTTCATACATCCTCTGAAATTTAGGTGGAGGCTCCTGATATGGTTTGGCTGTGTCCCCATTCAAACCTCATCTTAAATTGTAGTTCCCATAATCCCCACATGTGTTGGGAAGGACCCAGTGGGAGGCAATTTAATCATGGGAGTGGTTATCCTCATGCTGTTCATGCTGTTGTTATGATAGTCAGTTCTCATGAGATCTGATAATTTTATAAGGGGATTCCCCCTTCACTTAGCTCTCATACTTCTCCTTCCTGTTGCCCTGTGAAGAATGTGTTTGCTTCCTCTTCCACCATGACTGTAAGTTTCCTGAGGCCTACCTAGCCATGCTGAACTGTGAGTCAATTAAACATTTTTTCTTTATAAATTACCCAGTCATAGATATGTACTAGCAGCATGAGAAGAGGCTAAACATTTTTTCTTTATAAATTACCCAGTCATAGATATGTACTAGCAGCATGAGAAGAGGCTAATACAGCTACCAAGCCTCAATTCTTATACTCTGTGCACCTGCAGGCTTAAGACCACATGGAAGCTGCCAAGGCTTACGGTTTACACCTTCTGAAGCAATGGTCCGAGCTGTACCTTAGCCTCTTCTAGCTACAACTGGAGCTGGAATGTCCACGTTGCAGGGTGCTTTGTCCCAAGAGCTGCACAGAGCAGCAGGGTCCTGCTCCTGGTCCACATAATCATTCTTTTCCCTTAGGCCTTCCAACCTTTGAAAGCGGGGGGCTTCTGTGGAGGTCTTTGAATGCCTCTGGGGCCTCTTCCCCATTGTCTTGCCTATCAACATTTGGCTTCTCTTTATTTACACAATTTTCAGCAACTGGCTTGAATTCCTCCTCAGCAAATGGGATTTTCTTTTCTAAAATTTTCCAAACTTTTATGCTCTGCTTCCCTTGTAAATATAAATTCCAATTTTACATTATTTCTTTGCTCATGAACGTGAGCACAGGATGCCAGAAGAAGCCAGACCATATCTCAAATGTTTTGCTACTTAGACATTTCTTCCACCAGATATACTTAATCATCACACTCAAGTTCAAAGATTGACAGATTCCTAGGGCAGGGGTACAATCGAACCAAGTTTTTTATTTAGCATAGCAAAAATGACTTTTGTTCCAATTTCCAAGAAATTTCTCATCCCCATCTGAGACCTTAGTTTAGATTTTAGTGCTCAAGTCACTATCAGCAATTTGGTCACAACAATTTAACAAGTCTCTAGGAATTAACCTTTGCCTCATCTTCCTGTCTTCTGAGCCATCCACACTGTTCCAGTTTCATTACCCAGTGCCAAAGCTGCTTTCACATTTTCAGGTCTCTTTTTAGCAATGCCCCAGTTCCTGGTAGCAATTTTCTGTATGAGTTCATTCTTGCACTATTATAAAAAAATGCCTGAGACTGGGTAATTTATAAAGAAAAGGTATTTAATTTGCTCATGGCTCAGTAGGATATACAGGAAATATGGCTGAGGAGGCATCAGGAAACAGAGTTATGGTGGAAGGTGAAAGGAAAGTAGTAACATCTTAGATGCCTGGAGCAGGAGAAAGAGAGAGACAGGAGAAGTGATACACACTTTTAAACAACCAGATCTCTCACTTACTATCATCAGAACAGTACTAAAGGGGCAACTTGCTCCATGATTCAGTGATCTCCCACCAGGCCCCACCTCCGACAATGGGAGTTACAATTTTATATGAGACTTGAGGAGGGACCAAGGCCTAAACCACACAGGAGGAGTGCATAATGAGGCATGTTTGACCCCATGAAAACTAGTGGAGCTTGAACTAGTTTTTCAGGTTAATTTAGGAACGCTGTTGGCCAAAAGCAAGGGTCCATTCAATTGGTCACGGGGCTTAGAAATTTATATTTCGTTTAAATTCTGATAATAAATAGTCAATCTGTATCTTTTATAAAGTATGCACCATATATTTCATAAGTAATGGTGATTATCAGGCACAACTGCCCTCCCTGACCCCAATCATTACCAAGGCAAGTTAAGAATAAATGAAGTAGGCAGGCTCTGGGGTCTTTCACTTAAAACAAGTATTCCCGAAGGAAAAAAGTTCAACAAGCACGCTATAGTGCCAAACAACTGAACGTGGATTTTAAGTGTCTTATTGCTAACAATGTCTTATTATCCCTTTTTGACCCATTAGCAATTTGTCAATTATCTTTAATGTGTAGACTTGTAAGAATAATTCAAAGGTAAAACTCAAAAGTTATTGGTAAAGGAATTGTGGGGATATTTGCATTAGAGGAATCACAATACAGCCTGCTATTTATTTAAGCTAATTTAAGTTTTGTTCTTTGCTGTTATTATATCAATACAATGAGAACTTAAATATTCCTTTCTCAGAGCCATGTCTTTTTATCTATTGGATATGGCATTATGTTTAGCATATTAGTGAGCATATGATCTGGGGTCAGGCTTTTTTTGTTATTTTGGTTCTGGAACATTCTGGCTTGTGATCTTGGGCACACAATTTAACTTTCCTGAAATCAGATCTTTCAAATTTTAAAATGAATATTTGAATAGTACTTACCTTACTGTTTTTTGTAAAGCTTAAATGAGCAGAACTAACTGTCAAAAGCATAAAGTCAGAAGTCAACAAATATTTGTCATTAGTGTCAGGTCATTTTTTGTTGTTGCTTAAAGATTCTTTTTACTTTTGGGGGCAGTCTAGCTTTAAACTTTTTAAAAAATAACAAAAACTGAAAGGACATAAAATAACTGTGGAGGTGCTTAACATCACTATTACTTTGATTATGATGAAGCTGTAAGTGTTTGCATATGCCCAAACTCATGAAATGGTATACATCAAATATGTGGAGTTCTTTGTATATCAATTATATCTGAAAGAAGCTGTTTTAATAAAATAAATATTGAAAGTATGAAAATATATAATCATGGTGAGATAATTTGTTTGAGAACCAACACTACTTACAGTTTCGTAACTTAACTGTCAGACCAAAAACTGAAACTGCTTTATAGCAACATAACTTTATGACTCATTATCATTTTTTTCCCAGAAATATAAGAGTGGAATCTGTTTCCCAGAAAAGTAATTTCATTGGTTGCTTAAGAAATTAATGAAAATGAGGCCAGTCACAGTGGCTCACACCCGTAAACCCAGCACTTTGGGAGGCCAAGGTGGGCGGATCATGAGGTCAGAGATTGAGACCATCCTGGCCGACATGGTGAAATCCTGTTTCTACTAAAATACAAAAAAAAATTACCAGGTGCGGTGGCAGATGCCTGTAGTCCCATCTACTCAGGAGGCTGAGGCAAGGAAATCACTTGAACCTGGGAGGCAGACGTTGCAGTGAGCTGAGATTGCACCACCACATTCAAGCTTGGTGACAGAGCAAGAGTCCATCTCAAAAAAATAACCAAAAACATAAACAAAGAAAGGAAAATGAGTATAGTGTTCAACTAGCTTTTTTCTCAGGACAACATATTGTTCATTTGAGTAAACAATACCAAAGATAAAAGATGACTCAACTGGGAAGACACGTATATGTAAATTATTTCTTCGAGACTCTAATCTTGCATCTTGCTGTGTCCATTGGTTCTAAACTCATATCAAAGGCAATAGCCAATCCTTATCATACATCTGCATTGAAAAGGCTGCTTAAAACCACCAGAGCATGAACCCCACAAGACTTCAGATTCCTGAACTTCTGCCTTCTAGACAGTACTAAGATTCTCAAGGTGGTGCTTTTCCTTTAGCAAGTAATTAATTCATCATTGCTTCATCAGTAAGTTACTCTGGTAGTCTTCGTGGAGAGTTGGCAGTGGATTAGATGAATCAGTTGTGACTCTGCTATACAAATTAAAGAAACTCAGCTTGAGACCTGGATTTCTCTGCTGAAGTGGATTGGACTTTATCTGTTCTTTTTGCCTCTCTTCTAATGGATGGTATTGTTTTTTATACTGAGTTGATGGATGGAGATAATTTCAGTCTTTACAGTTACTAAGTGCTTACAATATCAGATGCTTTCTAATGGATCTTAAAATTTTCACAGAAAGGAATGGAAAAGTTCAAAGCTAAGATGGAAATTGTAAAGGGAGAAGGTTAAGAACACTTCTGCTATTTGTTGGGCATGCTCTTCTAGGTATGAAAGTAATGTGGCCCTTCCCACACCAAGAAAAATTGTGGTTTAGTAATTTTCCGTTTAACCTTTCAGGCTTCTAAGCAAAGTACTGTTGGTTTCATTAAGTGGTCCTTCTGAAGATAACTTTTAAAAAATAGATTATTTTCCTTGCTATCTTGAAGCATTTTTTTCTAGTTTTATATAGGAGAAGGAGGTAGTTTCTCACTCTAGTTCGGCATGAATTTGGCAGAATGACTGTAGCAGATGTTGATATGGTTTGGCACTGCCTCTCTACCCAAATCTCATCTCTAATTGTAATCCCCAAGTGTCAGGGGAGGGACTAGGTGGAAGGTGATTGGATCATGGGGGTGGTTTCCTCCATGCTATTAAGTGAGTTCTCCCAAGAGCTGATGGTTTTAAAGCGTGACACTTCCTTGTTTTCACACACATTTCCTTATGCTGTCTTGTGAAGAAGGTGACTGCTTTCCCTTCACCTTCCACCATGATTGTAAGTTCCCTGAGGCCACTAATCATATTTCCTGCTTCCTATTAAGCCTGTGGAAATGTGAATCAGTAAAACCTCTTTCCTTTGTAATCATCCAGTCTCAGGTAGTATCCTTTATAGCAGTGTGAGAAGGAGCTAATACAGACATATTTAAAATAATTTGCAACATTAAATACAATTGTATCATTTCATTATATAATGTGATAACATTATAACTTTTAAATATAGGACACATTGAGTAATTATGGAATTCACTAAAAATTTCCCAAGTTAAAGTCTACTTATTTTCTTTCAACAGCTACTTTGTCCTTTCAAATGTGTTGTGTCAATGAAGGCAACATCTTTCAAAGGTATTTCGTTGTTTTTCTTACTTTCATCTCTTTTTTTAGGTTGGCTAATGTAGAACTCCCATGATGTCAGATATTGCAAAGCACATTTGCTATTCAATTTTTGAGGAAGATATGATGTAATATTCAAACTCAAAGCTTTTGAAACCAAACCAATTTACATTTGAATTGCAATTCTACCATTCTCTTGCTGAGAAACTGGGATAGTTCCCCAAACCCTCTAAATGTAAATTTTCCCATCTAAAAAATGGGAAGAAAGTCATAGGACTATAATTTGAATTCAAATTATAGATAAGATTGCTATATTACATATACCCAGTGGCAGGCACAGTGTAAGTGCTCAATAAATGTCAATTTATGAAAGGTTTTCTATATCAATAAATGTTGTTGGCTTTTTCAAGACACATATTAAACCACAAATGAGGATAAACTATTTTAGAGTTTGCCACATTTTTAGATAAAACAGATGAGCATGGAAAGCCAGAATTGAGATATATGTCCCTTTCATAACCCTGACACATGTGAGAAAATGTGATAAAGATAGCAAAGCATTCCTGGGAAGAGTGTGACTGGGGTCACATTTTATAGTAAGGGGAGTTGGAAGTCCCAGAGCTTGGAATAGAGCCTCCACTCATGAACAGAGATAGTGTTTAACCACCTAAAGTGAGGAAGCCTGATCTCAACTGAAGGAAAAATGCCAAATGTAAGAGTTGCCCGAAGTATTGTTCCAAGTGGTTTATGGTTGCAAAATCCCTAATTAGAAACTGTTCTTCTCTAGAGAAGAAAAATCTGATATGCTGCTACTTTGTCTTCAATGAGAGATATAAATCTGAAAGTTTTGGAATTTCACCAGGGTAGAAGGAATGAAAGCCAAATCTTAGTGAAGTCTGAGTTTTCAGGAAATCGAGTAAGAGATGTCTGGCTTTGCTGCTTAAAGTATTCCTTTAGGCCCAGACGACATTCAGCTCTGGATGATTTATATCACCAGTGAAGATGTCCTACAGATTAAAACACCTCCTACAATAATTTAATGAAAGTTGAATTTTTTTAGGATGCTCCTTGAAAGAAAAGTCTGTGAGTTTAAAAGACAATTCCTGATTTTGTGTTAATATGCTGTGAGAATAATATCCAAGCTATGTTCTTTTTCTGAAGTTGGCTAAATTTGACTTACTTTCCTCAAATCCTTAATCTCTTTCTAGGCAGATAGAGGATAAGTGGGTACTTTGGAAATTGCTTGACAGGTTTTTAAAATGAAAGTTATTTTGGAGAAAAGAAATCTCCAATTATAGTTCAGGAGAGAGTATATCTAAGTTTCTGGCTCTTTGAAAAATATTCAATTCCTTTATGTATAAGATATTCCAATCTCAGGCCAGTGCCTTTCTATTGTCTTACAAAAGTAGTGTGAAAGATCAGCACTTGAACTTGGAAAACTCAGTAATAACCCAAGAGGAAGAATTAAAAAATTACATAAAGTACACAATACAGTTTAATTAAAGATTCAGGGAATTAAGACCTCCGTTTTTTACTTTATGCTTATAACCATCTTAATGTAATCAGAGAATATTTGTGTTTGTGTCATTTTGACCAAATGACCAAAATGCACATGTGCTCACACACACAGATCCACACACGTAAAAGAAACAAAAATGATGAAGAAAGAAAAAAAAAGAGAGAGAGAGAAAAAGAAAAATGGAGTAATGAGAGAGAGTAAGAAAGAAAGGCAAGAAAGAAGTGTGGAGAAAGTATGAGAAGGAGAAAAGGAAAGAGATAAAGAAGGAAGAAAAGGAAAAAGAATTTGAACTGCAGTTATAAAATACCAAATATTCTGATATTATATAATTAAAAATATAATCCAATTTGTTGATTAGAGACAAATAAGTGCAAATGTCTGTCATCATGATCACATCTCAATCACAAGTTATAAAAAATCTTAATTATCATTTGTTCATTTGTTTGAATGATAAAAGTTGTCAGTTCATTCTAGGAAAAGAGACATTACTAAAAATGTTGTTCTTCATTTTTGGGTGGTTACCTGCAGAGCTGGAGATACCAAGTGGAAGCCAATGACTGAAGGAGAGTGAGGTTAGGAAGAACTTTCCTTTTTTATTTTAGAGTCACAGTAAAGGTGCTAACTCAGTGAAAAAAGAAACTTCATTGGGTTTAACTCTTGGTATTCTACTAGAAAAAGATGAAAAAGTGAGTTTCTATTTCTGCTAAAAAAATACACATATTAAACTAGATTGGATTATCTCTCAGAGTGTATAACTGGGTTCTTATTTCAAATGCACATAAAATCCAGAACTGGAAGTTTTACTAGTAGCAAGCCTTGATAGATCAAGTTAATTGTCAAGTGTTTGGTTACAAATTTAGAAATAAATGTCAAGATAAAAAAAAAATCAGACTTTCTCAACTGAAACATAAAATACATCTGTTAAAATTCTTCCTTTTTATGGATAAAATTTGATTATTTTTCCTATACATACAGAATCTTGGAAAGCAAACTTTCTGAATATTTTGAATGGAGGAAGAATACAGTAGAGATAATAGAGATACTTAAATGAGCTCTAACTCATGGATGATCTGGAAAAAGCGTTAGGAAGAGGACTAACATGTAAAATATTAAATAGTTAAAAAGTTAAGGAATCTTTACGAGTCTCAAAATTAGATGAAAAATAAAGAAGTCATGAAAGAGTTAAGAAGAAAGCATATAAATAATTATAATAATAAGAAGAATCTAAAATAAATTAAATACATGGATACAAAACACAAGAAAACATCTGAATTTCTTCACCAATTTTTTTCCCTTGGAAAGAAGAAAGGAAAAATAAATTTTATGGTGCAGCACTAGTTGTTTAAAAATTGTTTTATTTTATATTATTTCTACACTAGGAATTAAAGTCTTTATCTTCATTTACTTTAGTGGAAATGGAAGCATAAAATGATGGACTGGCCTTTCTGTGGTCACTCAGTCACAGAGTACCCTGAATTAAATGAGCATGGCCTGGAAATTGTGCTACCATTAGATATACATTCTGAAAAACATTTGGTTATTTCCCCCTCTTGTTTATAAAATAAATCAAATTGGAAATGATTAAATGGGAAGAATTAAATGGGCTGACAGTGCTAATGCAGGGAATAATGATGAGTGCCTTTACCCTTTTAACCTCTTACAGCAAAATGCCACAGGCTGGGAAATTTATAATAAACAGAAATTTATTGCTCACAGTTCTGGAGGCTGGGAGGTCTAAGATCAAGGCATCGGCAGGTCCAGTTTCTGGCTAGGACCCTATTCCTCATGGATGGCACCTTCTAGCTACATGCTGACCTTGAGTACAGGACAAAAAAGCCCCCTCAGGCCTCTTTTACAAATCACGAATCCCATTATTGAAGACTCTACTTTCATGACAGGATCACTTCCCAAAGGCTGTCTTTTAATATCAACTCATTGAGAATTAGTTTTCAGCATACGGATTTTGAAGTAACAGAAACATTCATTCCATAGTAATGAGAAGTATAATAGAATTTTTATTATACTGTTACAGGATCCTAGGTTGTTGCTTCACCAGCTAGGAAACTCTGGGTCTGGTGGCACTTTTGCTCAGTGTTGCTTGGGTCCATTGGGCATGTGGCAGGCTGCATTCAACTCCTGCTACCAGCCTGGACCCCTTGCACTCCAAGGGTGAACCAGGTGTATAGCTTTGGGGGATGTGTGCATGAGTGTGGGATTTGGCCACTGCACATAATCAGGTATACTGGCTGCCACGGGGTGGGTAGCTCCAGGCTCTGTTATGGGTGCTGGCTCCCTGTGAGGCTGTAACTGGATCAGGTTTACCATAAGCAGCTTCCATGGCTGACACTTGGGAACCTGGTATGGTGCTCAGAAGCTTGGTGATGCCAGGAACTGCAGAGCCCTAAGGAGGGTGCCACAGCCCTGGCTCAGGGAGCTCCTAGGTCTGGGCTCTGCAAAAAGCCACAGCTCTTCTCCCCTTCTCTCTTCTCTCTTTGTTGCCTGCAATGTGGCATGGAAATGTGTTTAAGTCCTGTTTGTGTTACTGCTCTTTTAGCCCTGGAATTTGGTGGGTCCCAGGTGCTTGTCCTATGTCCAGGAAGAATGAGGTACACAGACAAGGTGAAGGTAAGCAAAATGAAGAGAAGCTTTACTGAGCAATAGAACAGCTCAGAGGAGACCCATAGTAGGCAGCTCCTGTCTGTAGCCAACGTGTCCTGATAAGTGTTCAGCTCTCAGCAGAGAGGGTAGCCCCTCTCCGCTAGGCAGGTCATTTTTTTTTTTTTAACAGGCATGCACCACCATGCCCAGCTAATTTTTTATTTTAAGTAGAGACAGGGTTTCTCCATGTTGGACAGGTTGGTTTTGAACTCCTGACTTCAAGTGATCCACCCAGCTAGGCAGATCATTCTAACAAGTGTTCAGCTCTTAGCAGAGAGGATAGCTCTTCTCTGCTAGGTAGGTCGTCTAGACGAGTGTCCAGCTTTCAGCAAGGAGGGTAGCTCCTCTCTGCAGCTGGTCATCCTATTGTCTCCTCAGCTCTCAGCAGAGACCACATTGGGTTGGAGAGCTCCTTTCTGCAGCTGGACATTCCATTGTCTCTTCAAGTCTGGCTGAGTCCTGGGCTTTCATGAGCTTCAGAGGGGAAGAAATATGTGCCAGTTGGTCCATGGGCAACCATGGGTGATCCTGGGAAAAATACCACAAGTTCCCACTTCTGTCTGCGGGACTGGCAGCTGGGCTTTCAGACAAGTCCCTGGTGAGGCCCCACCTTCAAGGGACTAGCCCTCACCTCACCAGGGACTAGCCCCCGTCCACTCAGAAGCCTGTCTGCCTCCTGCCACCATTCATGGGACACAAGCTGTTTGTGCCAAGGGGCGCCTGCAATCCAGCACTGAGCTGCCCTGAACACCCCCTCAGTGTCCTTCCCATGCTTGTTGGTACCCAAAGTCTGGAGAAGTTCGAGGCAGCAGGGGCATAGTGTATTAATGCTGCTCTCGTCATGTGCAAAACTGGCAGGCTGCAACGGTGGTTAGGCTTGGCCCTGACTTTCCTCTGAGATCAGAGCAGCTTGAGACAGCAGGGAGAAGCCAGGCAGAAAGAGCAGACACCCCTAAGCCTTCAAGGGCAAGAGGTGGCCTTTCAGGCCCCCTGGAGTGCAGAGATGTCTGGATCCACAGTTACAACTTGGGTGGCTGCAGCCATGCCCAGGAGGGTGAGAGTCCCACTCCCAGCTGTTGCTCTCTCTGTGGAGTAAAGCACTGCCCCAGGCCCAGCTCCACCTCTGGGCCCTCCCTGCCCGCTCCTCCATGCTCAAACACACTGCTCCCCTGCAGGCAGGCAACTCAGCCTAGCCTCTTCACAGCAGTTCCCAGGGTGGCAGGCAAGGTGCAGGTGTTGCAGTGACCCCAGCCAACCTCGCAAAAACAAACCTGACATTCCTGGGGCCAGCCTCATGAGTCCCAGCTGCACGTTTGGTCAGGTGCTTATGGGTCCCCAGGGTGCAGCAGGGAGAGGAGCTGAGGCTGTGGTAGAGGCTTCAGGCCTGGTAGTGGGTCCTGCCCAGCTGTGCAAGGGTGGGGGTGTTACAGTCCAGTCCCTCTGAAAAGTGGGGCACAGGGGAGCGACCACTGCTACTGCTGCTCCTACAGCCGCTCCTGCCACCACAGCTGGTGACTCCCTGCTGCAGCCAGATGATAACAGTGGCTGCTCTGGATGGCCTCCTGCTGCCATCACTACTGAAAACAAAACTGAAGCCTTGAAAATTTATATAATCCATTCAAGACTTCACTATTTATCAGCAGTGCAGCCACAAGAAAAAATTATTTTTCCTAAAGTTATTTTTTGTTGTGTTTTTGAGATGGAGTTCTACTCCATCACCCAGACTGGAGTGCAGTGCCTCTATCTCGGTTTACTGCAACCTCCGCCCCCCAGGTTTAAGTAATTCTCCTGCCTCAGTCTCCCGAGTAGCTGGGATTACAGTACCTGCCTCTGCGCCTGGCTGATTTTTGTAGTTTTAGTAGTGATGGCATTTTACCATCTTGTCTAGGCTGGTCTTGAACTCCTGACCTTGTGATCTACCCACTTCGGCCTCCCAAAATGCTGGGATTATAGGTGTGAGCCATCACAGCTGGCCTAGTGATTTGTTTTAAAACAGTAATAGAAATTTTATAAAATTATCAAAAGCATTTATATTGCTTAAGTTACAAAAATAATATTTATTATATTATTATATGTCTATTGTAGTCCCACTATGGGAGCTAGGGTGGAGTGAGACAGAATTTACTAAAGGGCTCTTGGCTTAAAGACAATCATGTAAATGAAATGACAAAAGCACTACACAGCAACCTTTGGCATAAAATAGATCTTTATAGTATTTATCATAAACTACTTGTGCTCTTAGAAATTGGAAAATTTTAAGGTTAAAGTAATCTTGACTTTGGACTTGAATTAATACTTGAAGAGGTAGAGGATCAGGGTGTGATATAGTTATGTTTTGGTTATGTGTCCTCCCACTCCTATTTCCATATACACTTCTGAAATAGCACCGAAACGACAATTCTCCATTTAATCTTTTCTAAAGCAGGAAGAATCTATTCTGAGCCCTGTGTCTGCTTAATACTCTAGTATCAGAGGAGTTCCCTGCTGTCTCAGGAAGGGCAAGGCCCCAGTGTCAGATAAGCCGAGTTCAGAAAATTTTCTTCTCATGGGCTTTGCAGTCAGCACAGTAACTCAGTTTCGTTATATTCCCATTTGTAAAACTGTAAAATTGCCTTGCTAGTAAAATGCATGATTATAATACATGGCACATAGTAGGTGCTCAAAAGTGGACAATTTTAATCCCACATGACCAACAGAATTATAATATGCAGTGTACTCTGACATTTAGGAAAGTTACTGAATATACGTAATAGACCTAGATTTTATAGTAAACATAAAATTGAATCTTCAGTCTAGCACTTTTTTTTCCATTTCTCAATTTCACCAACTTTACCTTACCTCAAAACTCATTATGGCAGGTTGAAGCACACCGTGTCCTCCATGAAGAGAAGGAACTTAGAAATCTGCAACAAAATTCAAAATTGGGGGTGGTTTGACTCCTATGGGAAGTTTTAAACAACTTGGATTTTTCTTTGGAGCAAATTACTCAAGTGGGAACTCTGCTAGAATTTATCAGCAGTCTTCACATATTTGACACGTGAATGGAAGACAGTGGAAGAAAATGATTGAGAAGTGATCACATAAAGAAATGGCCTTGGGCTCTCTCATCTTGTCCTGCTCTTTTACCTTTGAGGTATAGCTTGCTGATTATTTCTGCCCATGCCTGTTCTGTCATAAAGAACGTAGGCCTCATAGAAATTGAAGTAGGATCATAAGTATAAACCTAAGCTTTTGCTGGAAACACAACAAAAGGATGTAACCTCTTTAGAAATGTAGAGCTCTATGGGCCCGGCTCATTCTAGACATTTTTTATCTTGTTGAAGGTAGTGATGGTGAGAAAATCTCAGTTTACACCAAATAGGCCTAAGAAGACAGGCAAATATTTTACATGTTAAGAAGCTTCCCAAACTTGACTATTCATATAGTCCAGATGGTGACTACACAGACCAAGAGACCAGTTAAAAAGCAAAGGGATTACCAACTATAACTCTGTATTCATCATTTTGTATGTATGTGTACAAAACTATTTTTAAAACCCTCTAATGTCAAAATTTAAAACAATAAAATAACAGCTTAAAAAATTTAACTACCTATAATTACAAAATTGTCCAAAGGTTTCAAAAGATTATTGCTTTCCCCCCCCTCCTCATATAGAGGTAATGTGGGGTTCATGGCATTCTGAAATATATTCTTGCAATCTAGACTGATGTAATGCACACACACACACACACACACACACACACATACACACACACACACACATTCATGGCATCAGTAAGTTATCATTATCAGGCCATTTAGACCAATATCTGAAATGGAAATAATATTACATCATTTCCTAATTCTGAATCTCTTCAGAGGTTACTATTAGGCCTTCCAGTAAATGTGCATGCCAGACCAAAATAGAGACATGCAAAGCCAGTTCATGACTTAGTTCCAGTAAGCAGAAATCTTACCTTTTAATTTCTCCAAATCAACAAGGCCAATGCTCAGTGATACTATACTAGAGATTTAGAGGAAATGTCCAACAAGCAGCTACCCACACATGTTTTGCATTTCACAGATAAGTAATTCAAAGTTTATCTGTGTACTTTCAAAGTTAACTTACATGTTTTCGTAACACTGCAGGAGTTTCCCAGGGAAAAACATATTTCTTTTCCCTTGCGATCATGAGGCTAGCATAAGTCAAATGAAGAACAAAACATTCACAACTGAATTTGTGTAACTCAAACATTAATGTCACTCTTTAAGATATACAGCAGAATTATGTGGATTTAACATTATTGAGAATAAACATATATATTAAAATAATATTTAATATCTTTTCTTCAACTCAATACTCTGCCTTCTTAAAATATGATACATTTGGTCATGTGTACAATATCACCATAGAGAGAAAGATACCTCACAGGTCATGTCGTAGGAAGTTAACAATTATTTAAATACTTTTAAATTTTCAATATTTTATATTTTATTAACAAATTGTTTTACACATTCATGGGGTACATATTTTGATATGTACAATCTATAGTAATCAGATAAGAGTAATTAGCATGTCCATCATCTCAAACATTTATTTATTTATTTGTTTATTTTATTATACTTTAAGTTCTGGGGTACATGTGCAGATCATGCAGATTTGTTACATAGGTGTACAAGTGCCATGATGGTTGTTTCCTGCATCCATCTACCTGTTATCTATATTAAGTATTTCTCCTAATGCTATCCCTCCCCAATCCCCCCAACCCCTGCTATTCCTTCCCTAGTCCCTCACCCTCCAGGCCTCAGTATGTAATGTTCTCCTCTCTGTGCCCATATGCTCATTGTTTGACACCCAATTATAAGTGAAAACATGCAATGTTTGGTTTTCTGTTGTTGTGTCAGTTTGTTGAGAATGATTGTTTCTGGTTTCATCCATGTCCCTTCAAAGGACATGAACTCACCCTATTTTATGGCTGCATAGTATTTCATTGTGTTTTTGTGCCACATTTTCTTTATCCAGTCTATCATTGATGGGTATTTGGGTTGGTTCCAAGTCTTTGCTATTGTGAACAGTGCCACAATAAACATACGTATGCGTGTGTCTTTATAATAGAATGATTTATAATCCTTTGGGTATATACCCAGTAATGGAATTGCTGGGCCAAATGGTATTTCTGTTTCTAGATTGTTGAGGAATTGCCACACTGTCTCCACAATGGTTGAATTAATTTACACTCCCACCAACAGTGTAAAGTGTTCCTATTTCTCCACATCCTTTCCAGCATCTGTTGTCTCCTGATTTTTTAATGATTGCCATTCTAAATAGTGTGAGGTGATATCTCAATGTGGTTTTGATTTGCATTTCTCTAATGACCAGTGATGATGAGCTTTCTTTCCTATGTTTTTTGGCTGCATAAATGTCTCCTTTTGAGAAGTGTCTGTTAATATCCTTTGTCCACTTTTTGATGGGGTTGTTTTTTTCTTGTAAATTTGTTTAAGTTCTCCATAGATTCTGGATATTAGCCCTTTGTCAGATATGTAGATTGCAAAAAAATTTTCCCATTCTGTTGGTTGCTGGTTCACTCTATTGATAGTTTATTTTGCTGTGCAGAAACTCTTAAGTTTAATTAGATCCTGTTTGTCTATTTTGACTTTTGTTGCCATTGTTTTGGTGTTTTAGTCATGAAGTATTTGCCCATGCCTATGTCCTGAGTGGTATTGCCTAGGTTTTCTTCTAGAGTTTTTATGTTGTTGGGCCTCATGTTTAAATCTTTAATCCATCTAGAGTTAATTTTTGTATAAGGTGTAAGGAAGGGATCCAGTTTCAACTTTCTGCACATGGCTGGCCAATTTTCCCAACACCATTTATTAAATAGGGGATGCTTTCCCCATTGCTTGTTTTTGTCAGGTTTGTCAAAGATCAGATGGTTGTAGTTGTGTGGTGTTCTTTCTGAGGCCTCTGTTCTGCTCCATTGGTCTATATCTCTGTTTTGGTAGCAATACCATGCTGTTTTGATTACAATAGCCTTGTAATATAGTCTGAAGCCAGGTAGAGTAATGCCTACAGCTTGGTTCTTTTTTTGTTATTGTTGTTTTTTTTTTTTTTTTTGCTTAGGATTGTCTTGGCTATGTGGGCTCTTTTTTGGTTCCATATGAAGTTTAAGGTAGTTTTTTCCAATTAGTATTGGAAGTTCTTGCTAGGGCCATTAGGCAAGAGAAAGAAATAAAGTGTATTCAAATAGGAAGAGAGGACGTCCAATTGTCTCTTGATAAGCAACTTGAGCAAAGTCTTAGGATACAAAAATCACAAGCATTCCTGTACACCAATAATAGACAAACAGAGAGCCAAATCATGAGTGGACTCCCATTCACAATTACTGCAAAGAGAATAAAATACCTAGGAATACCTCTTCAAGGTGAACTACAAACCACTGCTGAAGGAAATAAGAGAGGACACAAACAGATGGAAAAACATTCCATGCTTATGGTTAGGAAGAATCAATATCGTGAAAATGGCCATACTGCCCAAACTAATTTATAGATTCAGTGCTGTCCCCATCAAGCTATCCAAGGATTTTATTTAAATATTAATTTTGATACCAAAAAAAACAAGCTGAAGAGCCAAGTTTTCAAACTGTTCTCTGAGTGTTAAGAATCCTGATTTTAATACCACTCCACAAATGGCTCTCTTACAGATTCTGCCCAAGGTAAACAATCATACTCTTTCTTATTCACTAACAAGAAAAATGTTTACATTATGAAAAACTTACGTACTTCTGGCATTATCGTTTTTATCAGCCTGTATGTGCATAACTCTCAAACAGCTACATTTAGACAACCTGCTATCCTAACACAGGGCTTGGCTTTGTAGAGAAATATCTAGTAGGGTGATTAGCTTAAGTTTTTACTTTCTACTAGTATTTGTTCTTTCTGTACATTCTGTGTAGTATGGCAGGAAGAACATTGTTTTTCACATTAGTAAAAGCTAACTTTGAATTCTTTTTTTTAATTATACTTTAAGTTCTGGGGTATATATGCAGAACATGCATATTTATTGCCTAGCTATACACATGCCGTGCAGGTTGGCTGCATCCATCGCCCCATCATCTACGTTAGGTATTCCTCCCTTAGCCCCCTACTCCCCAACAGGATAGCATTAGGAAGTTTTAATTCTTATACTGTTCAGCACTGACAAACAATTTTTGACTCAGTTTCTTCATCCATAAGATGGGGACAATAACATCAATATCTTTATTGAGACTATTAAATGTGATCAGTTATGTTGGAGAACATGCAGGCAACCAGGTGCTCAGAGACTTATACCTATCATTCTTGTTAAAAACCTACTGTTTGCCTGAAAAGTATATATGCTTTAAAAAATCCATTTAAAATTGTATCATTTAGCATTTCAACCCTTTAGTCTGCTGATTACTGAGTATGAATTGTACCCTTCTCTTATGAAAAACTGAGGTTTGTGTGAGCCAGGAGAATTGAGAACTTGAGCTTGTGTGTCTTACTATTTCATCTCATCTACTTTATAATTCTTCATTTTTGTCTTTCTACAAATAGCTGACAAAGCACAAATTGATAGTCTGTTGACAATATCATTGATGTGATGTTTCCCCAGCTATGATAACCTGTAACAAGAGAAATTATATCATTCTGAAAACTTCGTTTCATTTAATTGGCAGGTGCAGCACTTAATTCATTTGCCACCAACCTTTTTAGAATTTGACAGACATTTGAGGGCACTGAGGTTATCTAACAGAAAAAAGAAACGTTATTCATTTTAAAGTTTTTTAAACTTAGTCACAGGAAGCCTTGGTTAACAATTATTCTTTTAATATTGTTGACATTTATTATCAACAGCAAATCATATTTTGAAATTAAATTGGCTTGAGTAGAAAAAATAATTTACAAGTTTTACTTTGTAGATATAATTTCTTACATAATACTCTACATCTATTATTTTATAATGTTTTCTCTCTAAAAATGCTTATATTTACAGTTCTCCCATCCTTTTTTATTATTGTGGAAGATATTGTGGCAATTTCTCAAAGACCCAAAGGCAGAAATACCATTCACCCTAGTAATCCCATTACTGGGTAATATATCCAAAGGAATATAAATCATTGTGTTAGGAAGACATATGTATGCATATGTTCATAGCAATACTGTTCACGATAGCAAAGAAATGGAATCAACCCAAATGTCCATCAATGATGGACTAGATAAAGAAAATGTGGTACATAAACACCATGGAATACTATGCAGTCATAGAAAAGAACAGGATCATGTCATTTTCAGGGACATGGATGGACCTGGAGGCCATTATTTATGACAAACTAATGCAGGAACATGCTACATGTTTCCCCTCATAAGTGGGGCCTAAATAATGAGATATAAACAGAGGAGAATGGGAAACACTAGGGCCTTTTGGAGGGTAGAGGATGTGAGGAGGGAGAACATCAGGAAAAATAACTAATGGTTCTAGGTTTCATATCTGGATAATGAAATAATCTGTATGGTAAACCCTCACGACCCACATTTACCTATACAAAAACCTGAGCATTCTGCTCATGTACTCATGAACTTAAAATAAATATTAAAAAATAAAAAGATAACATCACACAAAAACCATTATCTGAAATTGATTAACAAATCAACAATATTTGAGTTGGTCCTGGGGATTTAAAACCATGAGTCTGGGTGAAGAAAACAAAAGCTGTTCTAAATACCCAGACCTCTGTGCCAGTTTAGCAGCTTATAAGGAAATGCAAAAATATTTGTAAAGAGCATGTAGCTGGAAGTACATGCGGATCTTGTTTTGTTATTGCAAACAAGCCAAGCCGAGAGAAAAGTGCTAACATGTTCATATTTCTCAGCCTGGAATGTAAACTATTATGATAACTTTTTCTCACATATTTAGATTTATAAAAATTTGACTTTTTTCTTTAATAACTAGATTTGGACAGTAAATTAAAAACAATGGAAAAAGAAAAACATTAAAATTTAAACACATTTTCAATTTGAAATAGTTTAGACTTTTTTAAGTTGACTAATTTTAGTCACCCATTTATATCTTTGCTTTTTATTATATTTCTCTATCTCTATTTTATGCACATATATGCATAGATGAATACACATTAACATGTAGTGTGTGTATATACATGTGTATATACATTATATATTATCTTTGTGTATATACAAATTATATATATATATATATATATATATATATATATATATATATATATATGTTTTGTTTTGCTTATGTCCTCACCCAAATCTCATTTTGAATTGTAATCCCCATGACCCCCATGTGTCCGGGGAGAGACCTGGTGGGAGGTAAATGGATCATGGGAGCAGTTTCCTCCATGCTATTCTCATGATAGTGAGTGAGTTTTCACAAGATCTGATGGTTTTATAAGGCAGTTTTCCCCACTCTTTCTAGCTCTCTCTTTCCTGACACCATGTTGAGAAGGACTTTGCTTTCCCTTCACGTTTCACCATAATTGTAAGTCTCCTGAGGCCTCCCCAGCCATGCAGAACTGTGAGTCAATTAAACATCTTTTCTTTATAAATTACCCAGTCTCAGGCAGTTCTTTACAACAGTGTGTGAACAGACTGATACAGTAAATTGGTACTGAGGTAGTAAGGTACTTCTACAAAGAGACCCAAAAATGTGGAAACAACTTTGGAACTGGGTAATGGGGAGTGGTTGGAACAGTTTGAAGGACTCAGAAGAAGACAGGAAAATGTGGTAAAGATAGGAAATTCCTAGAGATTTGTTGAATGGTTTTGACCAAAATGCTGCTGATGATATAGATAATGAAATCCAGGCTGAGGTGGTGGGAACTGGAGCAAAGGTCACTCTTGCTATGCTTTAGCAAAGTGACTGGTGGCATTTTGCCCCAACCCTAGAGATCTGTGAAACCTTGAACTTGATGGAGATTATCTGAAATTGGAACTTATATTTAAAAGGTAAGTAGAGCATAAAAGTTGATAAAATTTGCAGCCTGACAATGAGATAGAAAAGAAGAAACATTTTCTGGGGAGAAATTTAAACCTGCTTCAGAAGTTTGCATAAGTAAAGATCTGCCAAATGTTAATCACCATGAAAATGTGAAAATGTGTTTCGGGTATGTCAGAAGTCTTTATGGCAGCCCCTCCCATCAATGTCCCAGAAACCTAGGAGGAAAAGAAATGGTTTCGTGGGCTGGGCCCAGGGTCTTACTGTTTTGCACAGTCTCAGGACTTGGTACCCTGGGTCTCAGCCATGGTGAAAAAGGGCTAAACTGCAGCTTGGACCATTGCTTCAGAGGGCACAAGCCCCAAGCCTTAGAAGTTTCCACGTGGTAGTGGGCCTGTAGGTGCACAGAAGTCAAGAACTGAGGTTTGGAACTCCACCTAGATTTCAGAATACATATGAAAACACCTAGATGTCCAGGCAGAAGTCTGCTACAGGGGTGATGCCCTCATGGAGAACCTCTGCTAGGGCAGTGCAAAGGGGAAATGTGGGTTTTGAGTCACCACAGAATCCATAATGGAGCACTGCCTAGTGGAGCTGTGAGAAGAGGGCCCCATCCTCCAGATCCCAGAATGGTAGATCCACCAACAGCTTGCACTCTGAGTACACAAACCACAGACATTCAACAGGGATGAGGTTCCCAAGGGCATGGGAGCCCGACCTATGCCTCAGCATGCCCTGGATGTGAGACATAGATTCAAAGGAGATTGGATAGTAGCTTTAAAATTTAATAACTGCCCCAGGGGGGCCTCTAGCCCCTTTGTTTTGGCCAATTTCTCCCATTTAGAATGAGAGCCTTTATCCACTGCTTGTGCTCACACTGTATATTGGAAGTAACTGACTTGATTTTGATTATACAAGCTCCTAGGTAGAAGGAACTTGCCTTGTCTTAGATGAGACTTTGGACTTGGACTTTTAATTTAATGCTGGAATGAATTAAGGGGACTATTGGGAAGGCATGATTGTGTTTTGAAATGGGAGCACATGAGATTTGGGAGGTGCCAAGGGTGGAGTGATATGTTTTCACTCTGTGTCCTCACCCAAATCTCATCTTGAATTGTAATCTCCATAATCCCTGTGTGTCGAGGATGGGACCAGTTAGGAGGTCCGTTTTCTTTATCCTGTTCTTATAATAGCTAGTGAATTCTCATGAGGTCTGATGGTTTTATAAGGCAGTTTTCCCTGCTGTTGGTAGCTCTCTCTTTCCTCCCATCATGTGAAAAAGGTCTTTGCTTCCCCTTCACCTTCCACCATAATTCTAAGATTCCTGAGGTCTCCCAAGCCATGCAGAACTGTGAGTCAATTAAACCCCTTTTCTTTATAAATTACATAGTCTCAGACAGTTCCTTATAGCAGTGTGAAAGTGGACTAACACAATATACATATACATGTATGTACATAAATGTCTGTATATAAACACAGATATATGTATATACATATGTGTATATACACACACATGCACATACATATATTATTTGGCCAGCCTACCTCTATATTAAATTGGCAGAAACTAAGACTTAAAATAATTTATTAAGTTCTTCATATGCAGAAGCTTCCAATTCTATCTGAGATATAAAGTCACTGGTAGTCAGGACACCAGATTTCCTTTCTCTGCCATGAACGTTCAAAAATAATAGTTCTCTCTGCATGCATTATAAAAGATTAACCTACCTACAATGTTAGAAATCTTATTTAAAAGTTCTATCATTTTAACGAGATAGTTTAACATATGTTTGCCAGCTCTAGCTAATTCTATAGTTACTTTTGGAACTAAACTTGGGAAAGAATAAAGATCAGCTTTTGTTTATGTGTGTGTCTCAAAAGAACAGAAAAAAACTTTCAACTTTTATACAAAAGGAAATTTTATGAAATTAATTCTGATGCTACCATTACTTTTTCAAAACTTCTAACCCAACAAAGACCAAAGATCAATCTTTCTTTGTTCTCAATGTAGTTGGAATAAACTAAATTTAAAATAGAATAATACATGCTGACTTTCTTCTGACAATTGAAGAGGGTGAGTTTAAAGGGCATCTAAGAGTTCACATTGAGAAACTGCTTGAAAATCTCTCCTACAAAGGCTTCTGTGGACTCTTCAGGATGAATTTTAACTATATCTCCTCCTATATTGCCACAGAAACTATGCACTGCCTGGCCCTTGCTGAGACATTGTTCACTCGAGTCCAAATTTATGTACTCTAGTCTTTGCAATTTTAACTCTTACTGCTATACACTTCTTTTCACTTATTGAGTCAGTTCTTCCTGAGTGTCCCATTCAATTCCTAGGGAAGCATTTATTGGTTACTGCAGCATGCTATGATCCTTTCATTCTTCCGAACATCAATAGTACTTGCTGTTAAAGCCATTCTTATAGTTTTAATGACAGTCTCCTCATATTGTTTGAAATGTGAAATACCTTGATCTGCTGAGTAACTCTCCTCCTAATGTAGTGCTTAATGCATAGTCAACCCCTAATATGTATTTGTTGAAGGAATAAGGGCTTCATGTCTAAGCTTCCTTGTTCAATCGCCACTGATTCCCCCAGGCAGTCAGTTGCTCACATTTCTCCTTATATGACATTTTAACAGTCAGACACTTACCAAATATTTTTTAAAAGTTTTTTTATATGCCAGACACAGGAAAACATTGAGGACCAGAAAGTAACATGATAAACCTGCTTTTGCACAGTTTAAATTATTTTCAGTAGGAAAATATAGATAAAACTTTAAAAGTAAGTTCAAAAAGTAAGATAATTAGTTTTAGCCAGTGATAATTCTATGAAGGTAATAAAATAGGTTATGAGATAGAGTTTGACTGCAAATGATTAGGGGATTACCTTAGTTGAGTTTTTATGAAGGTTTTTCTGAGGAAGTAATATATGATTGGAATCAGGGATGATAAGTAAGAGCCAGCCATGTGTAAACCTATGAAAAGATAGTGCAGGCAAAGCAAAAAACAAATGGATTTTCCCTGAGGCAAGAAAATGTTTGACAAGTTTGACACACAGGTTATGAGCAACTGTGGCTAAGCCACAGACCTGGCATAAAGAGGGAGCTAAAAGAGACAGTGATGTTCTCTGTGACTCTTTTTTCCATGATAAGGATCAAGACCTTACATTGATGACAATGAAAAGCCAATGGAATGTGTTAAGCAAGGGAGTTGCATGGTATGTTTTATTTTGTGCAATATCACTACACTCTTGTTTGTAGAGTGAGCTGTAATAGAAGAAAGATTGAGCCCACGAAATCAGTTTAGTGGCTGTCATAGTGATCCTGGCAGAATAATAAGAGTGACTCGGAACGAGGTGGTCTTAAGGGGAAAGTGAGTAGTGGTCATATTTATGACATGTTTTAGAGTTAAAGTCAGCAGAGTGTACTGATCAATTGGAATTGAAGGTAGAGTGAGAGAAATCAATATGGGCTCTTTTCAGACCTAGTGTCTAAAGGTGGCATTAACTGAGGTGAAGGATATTGGGAAGGGACTGGGTTAGGGAGTGAATAAAGGAACTTTTTACATTACTTTGAAACAACGTGATGTTAGAATCATCCCACACAGTAGGATGAGCTCCTTATAGTTAAGGACTATGCTTAATTCCACCTTGACAAAAATAAAAATGCCACGTGTTGTGAAAACTAAGCTTGGAACTTGTCTTTCAAGTTCTGACTCACTTATCATGTCTTTTGTGAAGAAATGTGGATAATGTTAGTTAAAAAAAATAAATAAATAAAACGCCCTTAGGAATTTAGACAAGTGTTTGGGAAGCACCAAGGACAGTGTTTGTCCTTTGCAGGTACTTAAAAAATGACTTTTATCTTTCTTTGTATTTCAGTAACTAACCTAATATCTTTTATATAACAGAAACCTTTTCCATAATATAATTACACAACTATAGTTGCTGAAACAAATATTTAGTTATAGACAAAGAGTCTATAATTATACAGTAGCATGGCATTAACTTTTTTCTCCTTCTGAGTTTAACACCCAATACTTTCCTGTGCAAGTGCTGTGCCCAGCACTGGAAATACGCCACAATGTATTGGATTGCAAAATTTAGATACCAAACCCTAATATGTGATCCATGAGCCTATTTTCTCAGCCTCACAAATGACTAATTGCCTTATACCTGTGGACTCCCTTTCATTATTCTCCCATTGATAAGGCCCCGGATCAGGAGCAAGAAAAGGAAAATATCATGAAAACTGTGTCCAGATGACCTTGCTGGTGTGCTTTCTGTTTGGAGAGTCCATGCAAGGAAGTAGGAAGATGGGATAACTCAGCTGATTATTTCAGGAACAACATACATCTTTCTGATAATCTTCCCAAATGCTGTATATGAACGGAGCAAATGTCAGTTACACTAGAGCTAAAGGTAACTGGGATTGATTACGAGGACTTTGGGGTCCCTAAGCTGAACTGAGAGAACTGAGTGTTAACAGCAGGGTGGCAGAGATTACTTGAAGTATAAGGACAAGTGGCAGCAATGAAACCAACGCCAGAAGCGGCAGTGAAATCACATCACACCGCATCGTGGATAGAATTACGTCTCAGAAAAGATGTTTTCAAGTCTTAACTAGGAGTACTTGTGAATGTCACCTTATTTGAAAATAAGGTCCTTTACTGATTTCATCAAGTTAAGAAGAGGTCATACTGTTTTAGGGTGGCCAGAGTCCAAGGACTGACGTCCTTAGAAGTGGGAAATACGGTAATAGAGGTAAGAGATATAAACAAAAGAATGCCTAGTGAAGATAGAGGCCGAGATTGGAGTGATTCATCTATAACCCAAGACACACTGAGAATTATGGCAACCATCAGAAACTAGGACGAGACAAGGAAGGATTCAACCCTAGAGATTTCAAAGGATGTGTGGCCTGGCTAACACCTTGATTTTAGACTTTTAGCCTCCAAAACTGTAAGAGAATACTTTCTTGTGTGCTAAACTACTCAGTCTGTAGTATGTTAACAGCCCTAGGAAACTAACACATATAGCGCTGGAGAAGTGTCACACATGATAAATCAGGCATTGTCAACATACTTACGGTCTATTCATGAAAGCATTTAAACAACTAGGTAGATGGACAAATAGATGGATGGATAGACAGATGCATGATATTATATATATATATTTTTAAGGCATTATGGCACCAATCTATGTTATATATTGTTTTATTATTCAGGTTAAATGTTCAAGAATGTTATTATGAGAAATTCCTGGGACAAAATAGGCAAAAAGACTGAAAAAGCCATCAGATCACAATGCAGGTCTGACTCTGGGTAAAGAAGGGAGGAAAAGAAGAAGAAAAAGTGCCTTAGACAGAACCTTCTTAAATTGTTTTGCAATCTAAAAAAACGTTGAGAAAGGTCACTGGGAGTCCTCAAGCCAAAGTCACCTGGAAGAATTTCCCATCTTTCATGAATGTTTCTGTGTTAGTAACCTTCCACGTTCAGCATTGGCTGGTAGTAATCCATGGGAAGGATGACCTCAGTGCAAATGCAGGGATAAATCTCAGATCATAGCACCGAGGACTGGGAGTCAATTACTTTATGGTACCCGAAAAACGTAGAGCTGTGTCCTCATGGTTACTTTAGTTGGAGTAATAATAGACCGGGAGAAAAAGCTCTAACATTAACTTTGTATACCTGGCAGCAATTTTGTGCCCACCATTTGTATGGAATGATTTTTTAGATTTTGTAACCATCCTTAACTTGTCCAAACAGAAGGGGGAGGGATAGTGAAAAGGGGGTGAGGGAGAAAGTGGAAGGTTTAGTGTATTAAACAGGGTCTCTTTCTGCCCCTTTCTATTTATATATGTTTCTTATATAAGATGTGTAGGGTATTTTTCAAGGAGGGAGTTAAGATATCATTGTTGGAAGAAAAGAGACATTATTTTATCTCTTTTTTCAGTGTTGTAGCAGAATAGACACTATTTCAATGTAACACTCTCTCTTGTCTTGTCTACTTCTGGGGAACACCAATGTGAGTGTTGAAAATGGATTTTTCCAGGCACAATAATACCATTCTTTCCGCTTTTCTTTCTCGCAAATTTTGCGTTTTTCTTGGCAGGCATTTACATTATTCTAACATCAGCATACATATTGTTTTCTGTGATATCCCTTAGGTGGTCTTATTTCAGGTCAGCAAACATTTCCTGGGGACCTGATATACACTGGATACTGAGCTAGCATGTAATGATTTCACAGAGAAAATATGTAGCCTCTGGTCTTAAGAAGTTTGCAGATAAGTGGGAGGCACTGAAAAGAGCAATTTCAGTGTACTGCGATAGCGCCAGGTTAAAAGTAGTTCCAGGTGTGTTTGAACACCAAGATGAATAGTCAAATAAGCCCAGGCTGGGGAGGGAGTGGAGGGCTGGTTACCATGCTAAGCTCCCTGGTGGCAAAGGGGTTTCTATATCACATAATTTCACTGTCACGGACTTAAACTGATATGTTGCCTCAGTTCACTCCTCTTCCTTCCGGCCTCCAGCAAGCAGTTTGGGTGTCTGAATTATCATTAATGATTTAGTGCTATAAACTGTTAAAATAAAAAAATCATACTTGTTTCTTCATATGATGTCTGAAGTGGGCCCGAACATCTAAAAGTTAAGAAATATCCATATGCAGGCAATATATAAAGTGACTCAAGTTGTAAAACTACTTAATTGGGGCAAAAACACAAAATTAAACCATGGATTAAGCTCCAAAGCGTACTCTTTATATAAATTGTTTGGAAAGCACAATACAATTTTCCCATAGAAAGCAAAGCTATATATTACCAGGCTAGTCCATGAAAGTCTAATTAGCTCATAATGTAGTTGGTGTATTATATATTTTGCATGAAAATCATTAAAATCATATTATTCACCAAAAATTGGAAAGATTGAATATCCAATAATGGTGGCTTAATAAAATAAATTTTGTTTTAGCTAATTAGCTGTATAATAGAATACTGTAAAGCCATTAATGATTATCCTGCAGAAGAATATTTCCAAACCATATGAGTTTTCTGATTTAAAATATTAGGCAATACAAAGATGTAGAAAGCACAATACAAAAGTTTTTTCTCATTATCTCACCTTCAAGAACAATCCAGTATTAATAGTTTAGCATGCATTCCAGACTTTTAAAGAGAAAATTATTAATACAAATGAAAAAACCTTTAATGACACAATATTACTAAACATGTTAGTATATTTATTTCTATTTTTTAAACCCATGATATTAATACCAAAAATATTTAGTCCTAGTTTAAAAATAGGTAATTTATATTGTATTTTATATTTTTCCTTTTCTGGATTTATTTTATATGTTTATTTGTGATTTTTTTAAATTTCAGAATTTCCAAACTCTTTTCATTCAAGAGTTGGCTTCAATGTTACTTTGCAGAGTGACTTCACCCGAACAATCTTTGGAAAGAGGAAAATTACTGTTCTTCTTTTTCAACCATTTTTACCATGGATGTATCCCTCTTAATATGCTTTATCTCATAGCACATATAAACACTTGGCATATTACATATCTGTTTATTTGATGTCCTTTCTCTCGTATTGGTATGTGCATTCCATGAAAGCAGAGATTGTATCTATTTTAATTACGGTCTTATTTCCAGCAACCTAGACAAGTGCTTGGAATATAGAAGGCACATAATAAATATTTCTAAAAGAATTATCAGTTGTAAACAAATTACTGTATAATTAGAAAAATGCTATGTTTTCAAACTGTGTGTATATAATAAGCATGCTATTTTAACTCTAGCTATTCAAACAGCAAAAGAAACCCACAAATGGGATAAAAATACAGTCTTATCAATATTAAACATTGGGCATTAAGGAAAAGAATACTTAATTAGGGAAAGAGAACATAGAAAACTTCTTTTAGATTCTGATGCGGTCTTTTGAAGTACTTCAATATCTTCTGGATGGTGGGAACCAACTCTTTTTACTGACTTTTTAAAAGGGATGCCCCATACTAGGTCATCAGTCTGTTATTAGCACAACTCATATGCATTGTATTATAGTTAAAATTTTATATATTTGGCTCAAAAAATAGAAGGTAAGGTAAGAGAAATTGAAGAGGAAGCAAAAGGGGTAGGGTGTTCTGAGAGACTTTTGGGAAGTTCTTGGGTGATATTTGAATGATCTGATGTAATCAAATGAATCATTTGGGATAAACTGCACTACGCTGTGATAACAATAGTAATATATTATTGGATAAAATCAACAAAACTTTATTTTTCACTCAAGCTGTGTGCATCATAGGTTGGGAGAGGCTTTCTTCCATGTTGTCTTTTTCCATTAAAAGGACCCAAGCCCCAGAGTCCCTTCTTTCCCTGACATAGGAAAAAAGAAGGCCTTTGCAAATGAAAAAGTATGCACTGGTTAAAGCTCTCTTTAGAAGATGACACCTGTCACTTCCATTTATATTCTATTTGCCAATGCCAGGCACATGATCAAGAGCAAATTTCATGAGGTGGAAAAGGCCAATCTTACCCTATCTCCAAAACGAGAGCAGTAATCAAATATTTGTGGACAGCCCTAATGACTGCACAGCAGAAGAGTGAGCAAGACTTTGTATATGAGAAATTGCATGCTTTAAAGCAAATGAAAAGAGTGCATTTAGCCTCATCACAATTCCTCAGTCTGGGTTGGAACCGATGAAACATTCGAATATGCTTTCTTATATCAAGCAATGACTGAACTTTCTTAGTTACAATATGGCATGAGCGATCAGTCTGAGTTATGGGTCTTTACTACCCAAATACAGGTAGGAAATACATTTGTCATGGTGATATTTAATTTTATATTTGCATATTTTATATTTACCTGTTTCAGATACAACCTATTCTCAGCTACGGATACATCCTATTCTCAGCTACATACAACAGTAAGATGAGTAAGTGAATATAATTAGAGCATTAATAGTAATACTATGGGTGTCTCTAGTCATAAATTAGAAGCATAATGAGACCAATATGTCCTATTGATTTCAAGCACTTCACATCTTTAATAACTGAAGAAATGGCTGGGCATCAAAACTTACAATGTGCTGTAGTTAATGGTAAGTAACTCAAGCTTAAAAGGGTTACTTAGATGAATTTGCTTTTAAACTTCAGTTATTACTATAGTCAAGTAATTTGCCTATTATTAGCTAAATCTAACAGTCATTAGTCTAGAAACGGAGGTATAACGGACACTTCTCTGATTTCCGTGATTCTTAGCTGCCAACATTAGCCACCCTCTTTCCATTTTTCCATTTAGTATAATTTGCTAATACATTAGTTTGCTCCCTCTGGGTATAAATACAATGCAGCTTTTAACTCTGTTTATGGGATACAGGAACACACATCCTGCCAAAAGACTTCACATTGCGCTACAAATTACTAATCATGGAGTCATTTTTTCCATCTTATTCTTCTTGTGTGAATAGAAGTAGTGTGAGGATCCCATTAGCAACGGTGCCATTACAGGCAGAGTATTTTTTTAAATAAGAAATCAAACCAAACAATTTGCATAGTGTCCAGGCATAAACGTATATTTAAAAATTCTGTATAGGTTATTTTTATCATGAAAAGTAAATAACATTTAGAAACCTAGTGGGGTTTTTGTGTGGGTATTTCTCTTAACTTCTGTAGCTGAAGAAATGTATTAGATATAAAAATATAGAATAGAATCAGAAGTAGATAGTGAATTTATGAAAGAATTTTGAAGCAGTGTTCTATTTGTTTCTTTGATAAATTTAACGATCACTTCTTCCTATTTTAGGACAAATAAATTATTTTTAGTTGCACATCCATTATTATTTCAACTCTTTTAAATTTTTAATTATTTATTTTTGGCTTTTAAGAAAATAAAATGCATCAAGCAACATAGATTTGCAATGCTTGTTTCTCCTCATTTGAATTACATTTGAAACAATGCATTAAGCTTTGGTGACTTGAGGTTTTAAAAGGCTGCATTACAGATTCTTTGTTCAAAAAAAATAAACATTTTCTTAATAGGGTCAACTTGTTTAGCTGGGGATATCTAATTTATTTGTAGAGTGTACAAGTTTGTACAGAGCATGTAACATATCCCCAGCACTTCCCTAGGCACAGCACAATCTTAAATCTCTGCCTTCTTGAAGCTGACATGTGGGCATGGCAGACAATGCACAAAATAAACACTATGAGAGTCAGTTTGCAGGAAAGGAAGATGTGCTATCTGTGGCAAGTACAGGGGATGCAGAGGCAATTTTAAAGCAAAGACATTATGGTGCAAGGCAATGGAATCATGAGCTGAAAGCGAGGAGGATCTGAGCCATGAGTATATCAGGGGAACAGGCCAGCGGGAAGGAAGAATGGCTACTGTGAGACTCTAAAGCCCCAGTATGAAGTGTGGGTTCTATTTTCATCAAAAAGGCCCAGAATGGTTGGGGCAGAGGTAAGAGACAGACTAGTAAGAAATGATTGGGATCCTTCCATGTGAACCTGTTTCCTCTAGGATCCCAATAAGCTATTTTGAAAATTGTGCGGAAAACAAACACGAAATGAATGCCACATCTTATCCCATGAATCCTACCTTCCAGAGGTAGAGAATGTGGCACCACCGTTTACCAGAACTCCGATTCAGAGACTTAGTTGCACACATGGCTTCCAGGGAAAAACATAGGAGTGTTTACATATATAGCGGTGTCCAGAGAAGAGAGAATGAGAAGGATAGTGACAACTATAGTGCACCATGTTTATTCCTTTTATCCATAAAGTCAATTTTTTAAGTTATTTTACTAATGAGAACAAAGAAAATTGAAGATTCAGGAACTTTCCTATTTGTGTACTGAGAACTCCTGAGCTAGGACAGTCACCCCTGTCTATCTGTCACTCAACCTTGCCTAACACTTCCCAGTGTATGGTAAAGCCCCTTACCTGTCAGTTTCACATAGGAGACAGTCTGGTATAAGGAATGAATTAATTCAAAAGTGAGCAAGATAAGAAAATGCTCTGCTAGGGTCATAGGCAGTATCAGAATGATGGAATAAATAAAAAAAAAGAGAAAGAAATAGTAACCAAGAATATATGAAGCTTGAGCTGCTTATTTGGAAGAATAGGCAGAGACAAAAAGATATAATTATCGCTATAATGCAGTGGCTGAAAATGAGTTGTTGTGCATTTTGAGGAGTAGTAGGAAGAGGCAGATAATATAGCATTTGTTTGCAAGAGAAATTAAGGTGGTGTGATGCTAGAGATCACAAACGAATGAACTGAAGTTTTCTAGCAAAGCAGAAACCAAGGTCTGGCCTTGAACCTTTGTTACTAACTCAGTCTCACAATGTAAGCACTTTAACCTGAACAGGTTTGTAAGTACTGGCTCCAAATTAATGCAATAATTGTGGTCATGGAAGTAAGCATCAGTTAATGTCTTTACAGACTTAAGGTGGCATGAGACGTGCACAAAGTGCTAAACAATAGTAGATTTAATAACTTTCGAGGAAAGAAAATTTTAAAAATCTAAAGCAATGTTGGGGTTTTATGGTGCAATTGCCTTTCCATGCAAGGATTTATTTTGTTTTCATTATCCTTGGAGTGTATGAGAATCTCATTAATGGAAAAGAGCTGCTAAAAGCTAGAATGATGTTTTATATATTTTTTTCAATTCAGTGAAGATCAATTAGCACCTTCTAATTTGGCACTAATGAGGAACAAAAAACAGGTAGAGCATCGCCATTTTGTGTTTATTGTATCTGGATTAGCTTTCTAACCACAACTGGTTTTTCTTCCAAATCTCCATTGATACGCCCAGGGCAATTTTGTCTTCAAGAAAATGGAATTATCCTGGGGTGATCAGACATGCTTATTGGACAAATGTACTTAAAAGGTTTTGGGGGGTTAACTTTTCTGAATGAGAAGGAAGAAAAAAAGAAAAGATTCTGGGGAAATGCATTCTGATATATTGCTAATTGTCTTCTAATTTATTGGGAGAACGAAAAATAACAAAGCAATTTAAGAACTATTGTTATTTATTTATTTTGCAAAGAAAATTGGATAAGCCAGTGGAACGTAGGGAACTAGGAATTGGAGTTTAAATCCAATTCTTTACTAGAAGACTGTAAACATTTTCAATTCACTAACCTTTTCATGATGCTTTGATGGGTACTGTATTGCCTGAGAATGGTCCTCTATTATCCCTCTTTATTGCTACTTATGGACTAAATAAAAAGTATATAATTACTGGTCATGGAAATAGAAAAATATCATTTTCTCGCTGCCAGGTGAAAAGAAAGTTAATGTACTGTTAAATATATCTGTTCAAAGTTATGCTCCCATTAAGAAAATGATTATTTTATCAGAGTATATATTATTTTCATGCAGTATTTTTAGTATGTGTATGGACTTTCTACTACTTTAAATTAATAGGAGTGGAGATCACTTCTTAATATAAATGCTAATGACTGACATAATGCTATCCCTGCTAGTTACTTCTTCAAGGAGTGAACAGTAAAAACTGTAAACATTAGTTTTTTAAAAAACAAGACAGAAGTATTTTCATATGATGGTACGATTCCTTTGTCAAGCATGCCTCCATTTTGTTAAATATTTTATATAACTTTTTAGATTACATTTATACAATGGCGCCAACAGGACTACCTTAGTAAGGAAGGTACTTGGCACTGTTTCAAAACTGATTCAGCTATTACCATTTATTTATATGCATGTTTTATCTTCAAGTATTTTCTGCTGCTTCCCCTAAGCTCGGTCACAGGACAAAATATCTGGAAGGAAAATGTGTTCATTCTAAATTGAAGTTAATTGCATTTCTCATACTTTATATCTGCAAAAACCCACAGAATCTTTTTACCCCACAGGTGCAGCAACTGGACTCTTACCGTATCGATTATCATAACTATAAGGATTATCAGTGGTTATAAATGACTAAAAAGGTTTGCCAAGTTTTACCGAAGCTGAAATTCGAGACATATTAAATCCTACCCACAAGGACTTATAGCCTCAAGAATGATTTTAATGTGGCCAGCTAAAGCCTTATTTATTTTTCCCTTAAAGATGATTAGCTGTTAATAAGCCAAGAAATCTCTGCAAACATGTACTACCTCACTCTGTGGATTTGGGCTTTACATTTATTTTGGTTTGTGTGAGTTTGTCCTTGCATTCATAATTTTAAAATTAAGATGAATGAAAAGAAACAACAAATGGGAACTAAACTTTGATAATTAAAACTCATCAAAAACAGCCGGGCACAGTGGTTCACATCTGTAATTACAGCACTTTGGGAGGCCAAGGTGGGTGGATCACTTGAGGCCAGGAGTTTAAGACCAAACTGGTCAATATGGTGAAAACCCATCTCTACTAAAAATACAAAAAATTGCTGGATGTGTTAGCACACACCTGTAATTCCAGCTACTCAGGAGGCTGAGGCACCAGAATCCCTTATCATTCCAGAAGCCAGGAGGCAAGATTGCAGTGAACCAAGATTATGCCATTGAACTCCAGCCTGGATGACTGAGTAAAACTCTGTCTCAAAAAAAAAATAATAATAAAAATAAAAATAAACATCAAAAACATGTCCATATCAATTCAACAATAATAAATTTTTATGACTCATTTATATGTTGGAAGATTTGACTAAATATTTAAATGTTGCCCTTTTTGGTGATTGGAGAGTTAAGATAGATAGACACCTAAATGACTTTATTCCCATTAGGTTATAAAATCACCTCCTTCACTCAGAAACTCATTTCTTGCTGCAAGAGACTCACGTTGTTATAATAAAACTAATTATAATAATTATCATAGCACTTACATTTGCAGTTATACAATGTTGACCATCCCAGTAAATCCTGGAACTCTAGAAAAGGAAAAAAAATGCATAGTTGGGAATCGGTTTGCCACTGAAACACAGACATCAGCACAGTGCAAAAGATGGCAGCTCTTTTCTCTCTAGCTTTCAATCCTTCCCAACAGTTATCAGTCAGAAGAAAGAATTTAATTGAAAGTCAAAATATGAAACATAATTTGGGAGAATTAAGTGAAAACTAAAAAAGGCTCAACCCTAAGGTCTAGTTTAAAAAAATATATATATGTATATATAGGTAAGGGTCAATATGGAGAAACCCCATCTCTACTAACAAATACAAAATTATCGAGGTGTGGTAGTACATGCCTGTAATCCCAGCTACTACGGAGGCTGAGGCAGGAGAATCTCTTGAACCTGGGAGGTGGAGTTTGCAGTAAGCTGATATGCGCCATGCACTCCATCCTATGCAACCAGAGCAAAACTCCGTCTCAAAAAAAAAAAGTAGATAATATCCAAGAAAACCTTTATATTTTTAGCCATTTACCCAAAGGAAATACTCTTCTATTGTTTGTGTTCTGCAGAAAATGTTTGTGATCTATATACTCACAAAGAAAATTCACGGACTGGCCATTGTTCATCGGCATAGGGTAAATGTACCCTATAGCAATAAACACACCCTTAGAATGACCTTGGATGGTAGACACTCTTGAATGTATGTTCCGAGCTAGGGAATCCAGGAGAAGCCAAGCCAGAGATTTGTTCCTTGCCTATAAGGAACATCTGAGCCCCTAGCCAGTCCTAGGAAACATGGGCTGTAGGGGGAATAGAGGCCCTGAGTTTAGAGTTGCATGAAGGTAGCCAGGTGGAGGTCATTAAGGGGAAGGTGTTAGGTGAAAATGCTATAAAAACTGCATGTTGTTTGCAAGCGGTTGTGGTTCTTCTGTCCAGGCCATTGCCACTGGGGTCTCTCCCCTGTGTATAAGCCCCTGATAAAATCGCATGTCATGTTTGCTGGCTCTAGGTCTCCTCTTTAGCCCCTTGAATCTGGTGCTTTCCCTATTGAAGTTATTAGGGATTTGCCACAAGAGTCAGCTATTGCATCTTTAATTGCAAGATATTACATCAAATGGGTATGTACATCCCCATAAGATTTTGTACTATTTCCTAGGAATCAGGGCAATATTATTTAGAAAAAGGAAGGAAAACTGTTTAATTTTATTCTTATAGCCCCTTTTGCTCTAGCAATTCCTAAGATCAGTCTTGTTTTCAAGGTTTACTTTGGCTACATTGTGAATATAGGTGGATTGTATGTGGACAGCTTTGCAGTTTCAATGAGTCAATAAATGTAATAAAAATAGCTTCATTGTATTATTTTAATACTTCTGTATGTGATCTTGTCTGGAATTAGTAGTTTGGCATATTCTAAAATTATATATATATATACATACACACATACACGCCTGAACTTCTGACAAACCACTATTCTTATGAGTTCTCCTTAACAACAACTTCAAAGTATACTTCAAGACAAAAATAATTTAGGTATCTTGGTTTCCTTCTCCCTCATGTCTGCATTTCTATACCCAAATCTTTCTTAAAATGCTGCCTCCTCCACACAGAATGAAATGTTAATCCTTCCTTTCTGAAACTGGTAACACAAGAGCTGGCTGTTTCTTTCTTGGAGCATTTAACCAGTGTATGCTCTGTGAAAGCAGAGTTCTTTTTGATTGGCACCATGAGCATTCATTGTGCTTGGTTACATAGTAGGTGCTCAAATAAAATTACTTGGACTTGTGCTCAAGTCTTCCTTGTACAAAAGCTCTTCTACAGTCAAGTGTATGTCTTACCTTTAAAACTCACAATGTCAGGTGCTTAGTAAATATTCACTAAATAATAAAGATTACTGTTAGCTATACTAAAGGTCTATAAACTCATAAAGTTCTATCTTATTCATCATCTCATTCATATCTTCTTAGTGCTTTGTGCATACTATAGACAATATTTATTCAGTAAATAAATTCAGCCTGAGAATTCTGTTCACAGTGTGCTTCTTAAATCCAAGTCTCAAGTTTTATATCCTGTATAGAATACTTGTATTCTATACAATTTATATTTAATTAGGAGTCATATTTCCAGAAGCACTTTGGAAACAAGTGGCAACTATTCCAAAAGGTCTATCCAAACATAATAAATTTGAAATACATTTGAAGAGAAAGGAAATAACTCTTTCCCCTCCCCAAAAGCAAAGCTTGTCTATACGGAAGGACTTAATGTTCCTACCAGATAACTAAAAAATGTGCTGAATTCAAGAAAGAAATTTATGTGTGGCCATCTGAACTTCAAGAAATAATTGCTCTGCTAAGATTTATCTTCCCTACAATTGAATTAAAGGCTGCATTTTGATATGCAAAGAATCTTTTTAAAATAAAAAATTTTAAAACCTCTTAGGCATACCACCCTTGTTCGACAAGAAAGTTGTCCTCACATATAACCCGTCATAGCCAAGTCTGCAAAATGCATTCTTGATAAGTGTTTAAATATAAAAATAAATACTTCTTGAAGATTGACAATATTGGCCATATTCTGCTGCTTATGTGTTGTCGAAAGAACAAATGGCTTCCCAGGAAAAAAAAAGTTTAAAAAATTGCCAAAAATATATGGTAGTCGTTTTTCACTATAACGGAAGACAACCCAGAAACATGAATTACAAAAAAAAATAAAATAAAATAAAAAAGTCCATTTATAGAGATGTTTGCCCATTTACTTATTTTAAGAATGTCTTCCAGGAACAGAAAGCATGTCCTTGGTGGGTGGAATGAGTTTCATTTAGGTTTTAGATTAGCTGCTGCCCTAAAATCTATCTTGATGGGCTTGTGTTAAATGACAAGGTTGTGAAATGAAATACAAATTAGGCTTAACTAGGATAGATTGCATTAAAAAATGTACTTGACTGAACAGGGAAGTTCAACCAGAGTTCAGTGAGTTCAGGCTGTTGTGAAGTGGAGTGAGGGGCTGGCCACAGTGTCACATCTGCTGAGGGTGGGACCTCGCTAAGACATCTTGCTTCCAAACACAGGTGATGTAAAGAGAACATACACAAACATGGGCTTTCCAGCAGTGACCGACAGTTTGTTGGATATGTTAATTAGAACCACCCGAGTGGATAATTCTCACACTCAGCTTTATGACCAGCATGCTCTCTGATGGTTTGCACTAAATACATGTTGACCAATATTCCAAACAGTTTATATCTGCATCATGAATAGATGTTTCTCATTTTAAAAGTCATCATTCGCATGCTTTTGAGCAAATGATAAATTGAATTGAATGGCATCAAAATAGATATTATCTTTTCCAACCACTATACGCATTTAAATAATTAATTTACATAGTTTAAAAATAAGTTTGAATTCATTGCACATATCCTCAGAAAATGATTTTATTTAGATTAAAATGTTCACAAATTCAAAACAGATTTTTAAAATTTCAGATCTAATTGATAACACAACTCTTTTCTCATGATATAGTCCGGGATCTAAAACAACTTGCATTGATAAAACATGGTTAACATATATGCTAGTGAGGGAATGTGTTAGAGGGACTTCCCTGTCCCTGGGGTCGTTGTTTCAAGTGCAGGAATTCTCTTGTTTTCCAGCTTCTGGCCGTCTAGGTGCCTTTGTTTCTACTTTCCCTACCTCTGGCAGGCCAGGTAGGGCCTTTGTTTCCATTTTCCCTCCTCTGGCTCTTGGAGTTGGGGGCTCTTTGACTCAGGGTTGTAAAACAATAGCCAATCCGGTAAAGGATTCAAGGATCAACTTACCCAGAGGAAGTTTGAAAGAATCCCTCTCATTGGAATAAGAACATAAACGGGGAGGGACTAACTCGGGGGTAAAAACTAGCTGCCCCAGCCTGGACTGCACTGTCTCCCAGTCCCCTTCCACTAGTGTGGAAGCTGTTCTTTCACTCTACCTAATAATCTGCACTATCGCACACTATTTGGGTTCACGAGTTCTATTTGAGTTATAACACTCACCACGCCCCCAAGGAGGCCCCTTTCCCCATTCTTCAGGGTTAGGAATGCCAAGAGCTAAGTTCTGGCTTCAACTGGTAGGCTTCTGTGGTGGCCTATCGATTTCGACTCTTGGTTTTCACCCAGGTGGCCCAGGTTTGACTCCCAGTCTGGGAACCAGGGAATCTGGCTGCAGCTACTCTGGTTACACTAGGAACTAACTGTTCAAATACTTTGTATTTCTAATTTAATTCTCTCAAAAAAATGCTATGATGGAGATACTATTATTACCTGCATCCTTGTTCTACAGATGAGAAGGCTGAAGCACAAAAAGATTTAGTAGTTTGCTAGAGGGGGCAGGCTCCAATGGAAGGGAATCAAGACTTAAACACAGTCAATTTGGCTGCAGAGATGAGACCTTAAACCACAGTATTGTGACATACCACCATCTTACGATCAACAAAAAAAGAGGGAATTACAGAGGACAAACAGTCAGAACATTGGAATGGTCCAAACTGACAAATCAAAAGTGGGGATGCACATAAACCGGTTTAAATAATGTTATTGGTTAAAACTGCTGATGGATACAGGGATTTATTTGGGAGTGATGGAAATGTTCAAAAATTGATTGTGGTGATGGTTGCACAACTGTGAATACAGTAAAACTCATTAAGTGTGTGTGTGTGTGTGTGTGTGTGTGTGTGTGTGTATTTAATACACATACTTTGACTGTTTTTATTACTCTGACAAATTGTTACTGAAAGGTTGTTATTAGACCAGGAAAGACTAACTGATACTGTATAACCCTATTAACCATATTTAAAGGTAGTCTAAATAATCACAGTATAGCATTGCTTGAACTGACATGTTCTTCCATACCACAGAGGGTTTTTTTCTCCCTTTGGTAATTTGATTGTCACATACACTTCATTGTGACTTGATTATGACTTGTAATGTGATTGTGCAACACACACACAGTGTATCGTATGTATTTAGAAATCTTCTCTTCTAATTACTTAGAAAATAATTTTAACTTCTCATTCTCCGTTGTAAAACATTCTAATTATAATTGAAAATACACATTCAAATATCATTTTTTTTCTTTGTCTTCAGACTTGTTCTTTAAACTTTTTTTTTTTAATTGAACTATGGGACAGTAGAGAAGTCAATTTGGGGTGGGTCGCTTTCTCAAGACATTTACCTTTTAAAATAAATTGGATTTCAACTGCTTTTTTTTCTTACCTGGAAGTTGAAAGAAATGTTACCTTGATCAAAACAAAGCATCCTGTTTTCTATTTGTGTTATCAGTATTCACAGTCTAATTTTCCCAAAGTTACATCCTCATATGTTAAACAAAAGTTTTGGTGCTCTAGGAAAAGATGTAGAGGGTAGTTTAATCCCACAATATATGAGATACCTTATTAAGGATTCATTTTTGTTTTATTTTGTTTAACTTAAAAACATATTTTGTGGTATGAATTGTGAGAGAGGATAAACAATATACTTGTACTATATTTCATTTGTATTTACAGTGTGTTATATGCTTTCATACACATAATGAAAGGGTCTTATTGACCTTATGTTGTAAGCCACATGAAAAATATGCATTTACATTTTAATTATAGACAGATTTAGTCACCACTGTTTATGTTCTTTTAGTCTGTATTAGCACGGTCATTTAAATAAAACATATATTTGTAAATGTGTGTGTTTTACTTGATATAGCTAATTACAAACCTGGTTGGGGTTTCTACGATACCTCTTCTAAAGCATAATTTTTAGGTAAATTCATTTGATCTTAAAAATGCCTCATATTTGATTTAATATGCTTGAATTAAATATTCTATCTACTTGAATCTCTCTCTATTTAAAGGGATTTTTCTGAAAAACAGGCATGGCAGTTAACTTCCTGTCTGTGGCTTTTCAAGAGTGAATTAAAATGTGTAAAATGATTTGAGATTCATGGTGAAAGGATGCTTTAGAGTGTTAATCCCCCATGAATTCTGCCTCCAGGATTCTGCCTAAATGAGCAGGAAACTTCTGGAATTGAACAAGCATTGTGGGTGGCCATGCTATGGTTAACAGGAAGAGAAGGGAGATTTCAATTAAAGATGTGAGTTAACTCACATAAATACTATTATTTGTGGGTGCTTGTGCATGTGTGTGAGTATAGGCCTGCACACTGATAGAGCAGAGAGGCCAAAAGGACTGAAAAATAAATTCCCACATGTGTCAGGGGAAATGCTCTGGGGAAAGGATAGATATTTTCAGGAATTCATTTTGTATGTCTTAACATACTTCAGTGATTTAAAGTACCGTTGAATTTGGCTATGATCAGGATTTTGGAGACTTGTAGATAAATTAAAGGGCAGCGTTATGTTTTGCTTTATTGTTGAAATTTTATAGTTTAAATTGTTTTTCCATTTCTGTTTCCATGTTCTGGGTTGGGGAAGGAATATAACATGCATTATTTCCTGTGTATTACAATGGGAAAAACTTTCCACATTTTACACACACACAGTTCAAGTAGTATTTCTTTTAAGAACAGAATTAGAAATCCTGTCTCTGATGATTACTGCAGAAATTAATTTATGAATGATTTTCTAGATTTCTTCATTATTCATTTACAATTACATTGCAGTATTTCTACGTTGAGGTATACTGGCAAAGTTGCTTTTTAATGTTTTCTTCAGCCATCAGACATACATACACATACACACATACACACACAAATACATACATCTATAATCGAATTTATATTATTGGAGTGCTATTTTTAAGTAAGTAAATTCCTTCAATTTCTAAAAGTCAGTTATTTAAACATTTTCACATATAATTTAAAACTAGCAAGTATCATTCAGTTAGTCTAATTTCATGTGAAATATTATGTATGAAGTGAGGCAAGGTGGTAGAAGGTTGGGGTAGGTAGAAAACACTTTGTAAGGATATTTAAAATTAAGAGAAGAGTGACTTATCATCTGTTTTTTCATATAACTATCATTTGCATGAGGGAATTTAGTTTTTTTTTTTTTTAATTCTTTGAGATTTGGTGCTCTGGTGTCTTTTCCGATTGTCATAGAACAATTAGAATAAGGGAACTAATTCTTCAACTTCTTTAGGAAAATGATAGTGGATTAAGCAGCCTGAAAATGCCGAAACTTTCACTGATGTACCCTTCTTTGTCTTTCAGAGCACACCTCATTTCTTTGTCCTTTACTACTTTTTTCACCATTTTAAAATGAATAATGGGGCTGGCCACTGCTGCTGCTTTAGGGATGGGGCTATATCCCAATCAACATGTTAGAGAATTGCCTGGTCCCATAGCAGATACCCCACTGATGAAATTAATGAAGATTCCACTCAATGGAACCCACCAGAGGGAATCTGTTTATAAATGAAAAGGACAATATATTTAATAATAGTTTCTTTCTCTTCAGGATGCCACTAACTCTTGAGATGTACTTGGGTCTATATACTCTTTCTACCCCTTAACAGCAGACACAATCATGTTTTATTTTTATTTTTTAGTATGAACAGTATACCAAGAATTCCTTTTGAAGAGACTTTGACTCAAGATTTTCTTCCACGTTCTGGGAGAGCCCCTACCAACGCATGCATGTGGCCATTCTTTTACTAAATTTGAAGGCAAGATAGTTTCCTATGATTGGTCAAGTCCTCAGCTGCTGCCACTCCAGTTGCCCCTCAGTCACACTTCTACTTAGCCAGGTACCACTGGGGTGTACACAGGCAACGTTAGGATTTGATAAGAGGAATTGAGTTGAATGTGTGTTTAGTGTGTGTGCATTAGGACAACATTGATTTGGTTCACAGTAACTTCCATGAATGATTATTGAGATCATATCTATGCTAACTCATGCTTGTCAAGACAAAAGGAATCTGTCCTATAATGCCTGACACTGCAAGTATGTGCCTGATGGGCTAGATGAGTATTGGAAATATGTGCTATGAAAAGTTGGTTTTTGAAAATTTTTTAGTGGGGAATTTACTTTTCAACAATGTGAAATTAAAACAAATTCTTTTCTGTCAAGGATGTATAAAAATTTTCAGCATGTATAAGTATACAATACATTTTGTTTTTCTTTATTAATGGGAATGGTATATTTGCAAAATTGTGATATACCTTTTTCAGTGGAAAGATGTTTTGGAACATTTCAGCAAAACAGCAAAGAAATGATAGACCACTTATTTGGATTATATGCTGTATGCCTTCTTTCATCACTTTAAAGTTATTAAAAACTAGGAAATTTTTCTAATAAACTGAATGGAACCTATAACATAAGTCAAAATTAAGTGAGTGGTAAAATTAGTTGACATTTTATTCTGATAATCAAAAATTTTACACTCTACCAAAAGTAGAAATCTGTTTATGAGTTAGAGATGTATTTCAAATACAAGAAAAAGGTAGATTATTTATTGTTAATAATCTACTGAATGTAGCAGATATTATTACATGAATATATAACAAGATTTTTCTGATTTTAAAAAAATTAGTATTAATAAAAAACAAGAGAACTCATAATATGCCAGTAAAATAAGAGCAAATCTTGACCAAAAACTAGTAATTGAGGATGAGAAAAATCAAAGAAAACTTAGGTTTTGTCAACACAACACTTTAAATTTTTTTGAAATCAATGAAACCCTAAAATAGACAACAACATTAACATTTATGCTACATTATTAGCGTGAATTGTGAAGCTGAAACTTGTCTACATGATCAATAATAACAATAACACAATTTTAATAATGTCACCTGAAAAACTGAATAATCTCTCTATTCTCAACATAGACAAAATAGTAAAATTGTTGTCACAAGATGAAACCATCAATAAGTACACAATCAAAATATATATTTAAAATTATCAAGGAAGTATGTCAGATAAAATTAACAAGAAAAGTTGAGTTATTCCAATTTCTGATTTAAAAAAAAAATTTAAGTATTATTTTCTCAGAATAGATAAGCTGTACATATACAGATTCTTTTTCAATCAATTAATCTGTATATAGAGAGAGACAAATTGAAAAAATTATATATAGAGAGAGAGTTTTCTACAAACATATATACACAGTTCATATTCACATATAGAGACAATTTGTACCCAATTTTATTTTCATAACATATTATTTTTCTTAAAATGAGACTACAAAATCATACAAAATTCAGGCTTCTCAAAACCTGGGTCCAGGCCAAGGAATCAAATATATATATATATTTGACAAGAGAGGTTTGCTCTTGTTACCCAGGCTGGAGTGCAATGGCGTGATCTCAGCTCACCGCAACCTCCGCCTCCTGGGTCCAGGCAATTCTCCTGCCTCAGCCTCCTAAGTAGCTGGGATTACAGGCACGCGCCACCATGCCCAGCTAGTTTTTTGTATTTTTAGTAGAGACGGGGTTTCACCATGTTGACCCGGATAGTCTCAATCTCTTGACCTCGTGATCAACCCGTCTCGGCCTCCCAAAGTGCTGAGATTACAGGCGTGAGCCACTGCGCCCAGCCCCTCAAATATATTTTTTATAGTACATGCAATGGAAACTTGGTGGGTTAAATTTAAGAAACGTCACATTTATTATTACAGAATCAAAGGAAACATTGAGTGACTTAGATTGAGGAAGTAGAGGTGGACAGAGTCTGGGTTCTAAGAGCATTATCTGAGAAACAGTTCTAGAGGATATCACCGTTGGTTGGCAGGTCCTCTAATTTTCAAATCTGCATCCTTAGTTGAAATCCAGAAGATGAAGACTCTAAGCTAAATAGAATCACATGGATGGAGTAACTTGAGTGACAGTTGTGGAAATGGATTGAAAGCCAAGTAGTTCACTAGGCAAGCAGATATGCAAGGCAGACAGAAATAAGATTCAGCAATTATCAGATATTATACTTAATTTTTGGATGCATGGGGATAGAGACATAGGAAGACACTCAGTGCGTTCCAAGAATTTATACTTTAGTGTAACAGATAGATATGTAAGTGGATAATTTGCAAACTATGTTAGGCACTAACAGACAGCTATGTCCAGGGAAATTTGGAAGCACAGGATAGAGAAACAAAGCCCCAGATAAGCTTTCTTTGACTTGAAAATGGCTGGGCTAAGTCTTAATTCTGGGTCTGGTTTTATTTTCTTGAGAAAAATAAATAAAAATCAAATTTTAGAATATGAATTTTAAAAGATAGACATCAAATACCTCCAACAGCATCCTCTTTAGACACAAGTCCTAGAGTGAGTCCCAGAAAAATGAAGTAGTTGACACAAAAAAATAGTTACTTTTGGCAAAATTTTACTGGAACCAACTCTTCTGAACATTAGTCCAGTTCTGTTCATCGTTTTACACAATAGAGGAAAGGAATTCAGAGAACTTGCCAAACATCAAAGTGAATTAAACAGGAATTTACAGGAGGTCTCATGGAAAGCAAGTAAAATGATCTGGTATTTATAATTTTAATTCAGGAAACACGACTAAAGACATGCATATAAAAACTTTTAAATCAAAACATATAGTAAGTGCAGGTTAGAGAGAGCACGCTATTGAGGAAAAAGTGGGCATTTGATAATAAGGAGCCATAAGGTGGAGCCAATGGAATTTTTAAGCTAATTGACAGTATGTTCAACCATGAGAGCAATGACATATGTTAAATATCATTTAACAGACTTTAAATCAGAAGTTAATAGCAAAAGCATAACCCCTTTAGACCCAGATTTCCGCCTTTGATTTTTAAGAACATATAGACGAATACACTTTGTAATGTATATTAACATTCATAATTTACAACATACACAGGAATAATATTACTTAAAACTCAAGGCAGTGGATAATAGAAATCCCAGATATGTATTACAAGAGTAATACTGAGCACGAGGGAAAAGAGCAAAGAGAAAGTGAGAAGTACGTGGAACAGGCCCTGCACTAAAATGTATTCCCAATGCATTCAATCAATTGTTTATAAACTGATTTATTTCACCTCCTGCTGCTGCTCCTCCTTTTTCTTCTGCTCATGGTCATGCTGACATTTCCCTTTGTAATCCCGGTACTTTTCCTCATTGTCACTTTATTGAATATCTTTGTTTTCACTGCTATGCTACACAATTGAAACATCTTTTTCATTTCATTCCCTGAATTTATTACATTTATGTAGGGCCCTACTCAGATTTTAGGTGTGAATATGTGATTAATGAGGCATGGAACAGGGCGATAAGAATATGAGCTTTTGTCCAGACATAACTGAATTTGAATCTTTTATCACGTGGTCACATGATCACTTTGGGCAAATAAATAAGAAAATGAAACCTCCAATCTTCTTTTGTAATACGGAGGTAATAATAACACCATATCAGTGTGTTATTGAGAGCAGTAAACAAAATAATTAAAGAGCAGAGCTTGCAGTAAATCTTTGCATCATCATCATTATCATAAACACTCACTGATGACAGCAATATTTAGACAAATGTCTGTCTTTTCCAAAGCAAGTATACATGGTTTATACCACCTCTATACCTTTTCCCAGTGATTCATTTGACTTGGCCCATATGAATATTCATAGAATTTTCTGTAGTAATTTTCTTTATGTGTGAAATGTTTTTGAGTTTTTAATATAAAGCAAAAACAGAGAAGTAGAAATAGATAAGAGAATTGTGCAAAAATCGAGATAAGATTTCGTATATTAGCAATTAGCTTAATACATTAACAATTGAATTTGAACTTAACTCCTCTTATATTTACTTATTCAGGATAGCTCTCTGTCTCCCTCAAGTACTGTATATGGGGGGCTAGTAAGTTCAAGCCTACCAGTCTTAATCTGAGTACAGTAAATGACAATGTCATCTGATGAGAAGGAGGGAGGCAAAGGTGAATTTAGGGGCTGGAGTAAATTGAATATGTTTTGATATAGCTTCTCTAGGGAATTACATAGGGATTCAACAATTAGAAAATAAAAGGATTACAAAGAAACACTGAGTAGAGAAAGAAGGCATTTTCAATGGATCCAGATAGCCTACTTCTATGACTTTCTCTAACAGCTCAGCAATTCTTGGTTAGAAATAAAGAGATAATTTGTGCTTAAAAGATATGCTAACAGACAGAGATAACTTAAGTTCATCTTATTTTTGCTGTTTGAAGTCTGTGCAGGGCACTGAGCTATATATTTTTTCATTATATGTAACATTACTTGTATTTCATGTAGTGTAAAGAGGTTAGTGTTTTTCACATTTAATATTTTTCTCTTATTCTGAAAACAATATTTAGTTGTTAGGTGTTTAAACACAAATGTGAAAAAAAATTGCCTTCAATTTAATTTACTCCAAATAAAAAGTTAGCAATTAAAGCTTTTTATAGCCATATCTTTTATAAATGCATGAAGGAAGAGGAGGAGACAGAGGGAAATCACTTTATGTATATGATGTATATGAGATTATACAATATGGCATGGTTTATAATCTGATATTTAAAATTTAATAAATTATAACATGATAACATTTTCTATACTTTTTATTCTCATCCATAATTTGGAATTTCTACATGGAAGTTGCTTTAATTATTGGAATGTAGTTTATTTAATCCTAAAAGGTTAATATGCAGGTTTTATGCTAGTTTTTACCAATAGATTCAAAATTGCAGTGAACACTCTAAAGTTAATACTTATCCATTCATGATATTTGTTGAGTCCATACTCCTAGAAACAGACTTACTTGACTGCATATATGCCATTTTGCATAGCAGTTTTTATATATTGTCAAACTGTCTTCTAGAATAACTCTTTTAAACATATCTTTTGAATCTGTAAGGCAGTAATTCCAGAAACTGGATTAACAGTAAAGACTTATGTTTTACTTCCATATATTAAAATTTTAAACAAATAGCAAATAATTACAGCAGTGCCTCTTTTGTCAATAATTTTTAAAGTTTAAAATATTTGAATCATGCAATATCTTAAACATTTATAAGAAATAAAGGATAATAATAAAACTGACACCAATGCATCACTGCAATTATACGGTTAAAACATTTCCACATTTTGAAAATAAATTAAGCTTTACAAAGAGATATTGTTTTTATATACCTTTCACAAATTTGGAAATACCTATCTATATAAGATCCTTTTTCTTTTCTCTTTCATTTTTTCTTTTGTTCTAAGCCAGAGAATTAATTCTGCCAAAAATTACACTAAACCTTGCCTTGGAAAACATATGAAAATTTTTATACATTAATAACTACAGGTCTAACTTATTTTATTCTTGCCAAATAATATCATTAAATCTGAATGTACTGTAACTAAGTTCAATATTAGAAGACATTCAGATTGGTTACAATATTTTTGCTATTTAAACTCCACAATACGTATTTCGGGTCACAAATCATGTATTAGAATATTTTATGTATCATATATTTTTAAAATTCTACGGCAAAGATACACTCATATTTTTAAAAGTGGACATCACCAACACATACACTTGCAATATTACAGCAATTTATATTATAATCAACAATATATGAAAGTGGACATTTGCACACTCTCATCATGCTTTGGATACTATCATTTATTTTCATACAATTTGATGTATTTATTGTTGTTGCTTCATTAAATTAATTTTAAGGCTGTTAACTTCTTTCTGAATATAACCTTGGCAAGCCTTTAGAGGTTTGGTTATACATACACACATATGTATTTATGTGCATATATATGTGTGTATGTATATATATATATATATATATATATATATACACACACACATGTATTTATATATGTAGCAATTATTTTATTTTCATTTCTACCTAAATAGATTTTTTTTTAATTTCAGTTCACCTGGTTTTCTGTGTTCTATATTTCCCTGGCTCAAATCCTTCATATATTATAATTTATATGGTCTATTACTATTAGGTCTTTACATGAAATTCCATAGTTTTTAACATAATTTTATATTAAAATAAATTTAGATTTATAGCAATATCATAAAAATAGACAAGAGGATTCTTATGCAGCCCATATCCCACGTTTATGTTCCACTACTATTAAGATTTTACATTAGTACAGTACATTTATCATAATTAATGAACCAATGTTAACACATTATAACTAAACTTCTTACCTTATTCAGATTACTGTAATTTTCACCTAATGTTCTTTTTTCTGTTCCAAGATCCCATCTAAAATACCCCGTGATGTTTAGTCACTAGATCTCCTTAGGCTTCTCTTGGCTGTGACAGTTACTTGGACTTTCCTTGCTTTTGATGATGGACAGTTTTGAGACATACTGGTTAGGTATTTTGTAGATTGTCTCACAACTGGTATTTATGTAACATTTTCTTCTCATTATAAGATTAAAGTTATAGGTTTTGGGGAGAAAAACTACTAAGATAAAGTGCCATTCTCTTTACAACATAGCTATGGTCTATCAAAGCCATACATTAGCAACATGGCTTGTCACTGTTGATGCTACCTGTAGTTATCCGGCTGAGGCACTGTTTGTCAGGTGTTTCCACAGTAAGTGATTCTATTTCTCCCTTTCCATACTTAACCCTTTGGATAGAAGGCAGTATACACAATCCACATGCAGAGAGTAGAGAATTATACTCCAACTCTTTGAGGAGAGAATATCTATGTAAATTATTTAATTTTTTTACATTAAGTTTGTCTTTTTTCTTCATTTTATTTCTTCATTCAAAGGTGTATTTATATCAACCTTTACCATTGGAAACTTTGTCAGTTAGAGCCTGCCTCCATTATTGTGTTTTTTAACTCATACTTCTTTTCTGGCTCTGTAAGAGTCTTTGTGGTCATCTTGTATACTTCCTGTCACAGTCTTAAAGTCAGCCAGTTCTGCAGAAAGACCTGATGGTTTTTCATTTTTTTAAATGGTGTTAGAAACCGAGTTTTGGGTGCTAGGTATGCACTATGGTTTGAACATATGTGTTTCTCCAAAATTCACATGCTGGAACTTAAACCTCAATATGATAGTATTAAGAAGTCCCACTTAAGAGGTGGAACCTTTAAGAGGTATTTTACATCACAAGATTGGGTCAATTATGAATGGGATTAGTGACCTTTTAGAAGAGGTGTGAGGGAGCTATTCACTCCTTTTGACTTTCCATCCTTTATGCCATGGGAGGACACAGCGACAAGGCACCATCTTGGAAGCAGAGACAGGCCCTCCCCAGACACCAAACCTGCCAGTGTCTTGATCTTGGACCTCTTAGCCTCCAAAGCTGTGAGTGTAATGTTGTGAAATATATTTGGCCTTCAATCCCCTTTTCTAGCATATAACTCCTAAAATCCTTAGAGACTTCAGAGTCTTAAGTGTCTTTTGCATGCTAATGAGTTGGTGATGGTCGGGCACCCCTAGATAGTTTCAGGATGGGGGGCTGGTCACCTGAATGATCAAGGTATGATTTAAAGGACTGGATTTCAGCTTCACCATCCACCTCCAGGAAAGGGACTAAAGGTTAAATTGATGACTGATGGCCAATGATGTAATTGATCATGCCTACCAAATGAAGCCTCCCTAAAACCAATAAGAACAAAATTCCGGATAGTGGAGCATGTGGAGATTCCTGGAAGGTGTCCTGCTTGGGAGATCAAAGGATACAGATGAAAAGTCATATAGGGTGAAGTATAGAGAAGTTGAGCACCCCTTTTCTACACTTCACCCTATGTGACTCTTCATCTGTATCCTTTGTAATATACTTTATAATAAACCAATAAGGTTTTCTGGGTTCTGTGAGCTGCTATAGCAAGTTAACTGAACTCAAAGAAGGCTTTTTGGGAACCCCGTCTTCAAGATGGTTGGTCAAAAGTTCCAGAGGCCAGGACTTACAACTATTGTCTGAAGTCAGGGGGCATTATGTGGCACTGAGCCCACAACCTGTGGAATCTGAGGTTATCTTTAGGTAGATAGCATCAGAATTTAACTGAGGACCCCCACACATTTGGTCACAGAAGTCTTTTTTGATTGTTGTGATGGTATGAGAGCCAGGAAAAAACAGTTTGAGTTTGTTCCTCAAAAGTGGTCAGAAATAAATTTCTACTCTTTATAAATTACCAAGTTTCAGGCATTTTGTTAAGCAGCAATATTGACTAAGACAGTATGCTTGCTACTTGGGGGTCATTGCTCCTATGTCCTCTCAGCTGAAGGATCAAGAAAATATATGTGTGTATAATAACATATGTATACCCATATACATATCCCTATGTGCCATCATCTATTTCTATACCTATCTGTATCTATGCTAAGCTAAACATGAGTCCATGTGATAGACGCCAATTGTAATTCCTTACCATATGGATTATTCTATCTTCTTGCCTTGCTTGTCTCTAAAGTCCCACTCCAGCAGCAAGAAACCTGGCTTTCACCATATGCTATTCATTTACTTAATTGTTCAATTCTAGTTTACATGTGTGTATCAGAATTATTTACTGTTACTCCTATGGGAAAAAAGCTTTGTTAACTAGAGTGGTATTAGGCTCAATTAGATAGTTCTTTTTGCCTTTAGTCTTACAGACTGTTTATTTCCAAAGTTACTAAGGTTATGACCTTTTTTCTCCATAGCCTTCAGTGATGTTGCTTTGTGCCTTTGTATTCAATTTTATTCTTTTGCCATAGATTGCATATCCTGTGATACCCTAATCTCCTACGTAGTGTGTTTACATTTATGAACTTTAAGGATTACTCTTTATTCTGTTTGTTTGGCATGTTCTTCTTTTCCGTTTTATTGCTGATAATCTTGTTTTGAAGTCAGCTTTGTCTGAAATGAATATAACTACATCAACTTTATATTGATTCGTGTTGCACTGTATATCTTTCTGATCCCATTTATTTGTAACCTATCTATCACTTTATAAAGGTAGGTTTTTTCAAGACAACATATTGTTGTTTTTCTTTTAATCCACTCTGTCAATCTCCACTTTTTAAATTAATATATTTGGATTATTCATATTTAAAATTAGTCATGTAGTTTACTAATATCTATAATATTTATAACTATGTTCTACTAATTGCAATTGCTTTTTGTTTCTTTTTCTCTTTTCTTTCTGTGATCTCTTGTTTTAATTCTAATTGAGCATTTTATATGATTTTATGTCCTCTCTTAGTGTATCAATTTTATCTATTCTAAAAATATTTTTGTGGGTTGTCCTAGAGTTTATAATATACATTTTATTTTATATTTTATTTATTTATTTATTTATTTATTATTTTAATTTTTTTGAGATGGAGTCCCACTCTGTTGCCCAGGCTGGAGTGCAGTGGCATGATCTTGGCTCACTGTAATCTCTGCCTACCAAATTCAAGTGATTCTCCTGCCTCAGCCTCTCAAGTAACTGAAATTACAGGTGTCCGCCACTATGCCCTGCTAATTTTTGTATTTTTAGTAAAGATGGGATTTTGCCATGTTGGCCAGGTGGGTCTTGAACTCTTGACCTCACATAATCCACTCACCACGGCCCCCCAAAGTTCTGGGATTACAGATACGACTATATTTCTTTATGTTTAGTGCAGATACCTTAGAATATTCTCATCACTTCTTGGCCTTTTGGCTAAGTTCAAGTGTAACAGAATATTCTCTATTCTCCTCTCCTCTGACACTGCTGACATTAATTTTATTTATCATATGCTGCTATTACCCAATACATTGTTACTTTTACTGCTTTAACAAATAGTTATACTGTGAAATAAATTAAACATAGAAAAATATATGTTTTATATTTATGTCTTTCTTCTTTGATGCTTTACCTTTCTTTATGAAGATCTATGTTGATGACCTATACTAGTTTTTTTCATTCTGACAGGCTTATTTTAATCTTTCATGCAGAATAGAACTGCTGATAATGAATTCCTTGTCTGTCTGATAAAGTTTTTACTTCTTCATTTTTAAGGAATAACCTTATTACATAAAAAAAAATTCTAGATTTTTTTCACTCAACCCTTGAAATATTTCACTCTACTTTCTGCTTCTTTGAAGTTGCTATAGTTTCTGATGAGAAGGCTGCTGTAATCCATGTCCTTGTTCCTCTAAAACTACATTGTTTCTCACTGATATTTATAAAGAAAATTTTGGTCTGTGGTTTAATGTACTTTGCATACTATATGCTAAGTTGTGGTTATTGCTGATATTTATCTTGATTCATTTTCCAAAACTTCCTGTATCTGTGGTTTGGTGTCTTTCATTCAGATGGAAAAGTTTTGGCTATTATTACATAAAATATTAATTCAAGTTTGTTCTCTCTTCTCTTGGTGTTCTGATTATGTGTATGTCACACTTTTTGAAATTGCCTCACTATTCTTCAGTATTTTGCCCTGTTTTTGTTTTGTTTTGTGTTTGTTTGTTTTCTCTCTTTACACTTATGCTTTGGAAGTCTCTATTGCACTACCTTCAAGCAACTATAGATGTGTTGAGTCTAATAATAATAATAATATGCAAGACTCCTTCATTTATGCTACAATGCTTTTTATTTTTAGAATTTCTTTTCAATCCTTTCTTAGAGTTTTACTCTGTCTGTTTACAATACCCTTTTCCTAGGTCTGACAATGTCTTTTCTCTGGGGAGTAAACTTTTGTTATAGAGCAGATTCTAGGTATATTTCACAATAATTACTCTAACAGTCTCCAGCTACCCCAGCTAGAGCCAGGAGACTTGTCTTGTTTTCTCATCATGAGTACCTGGGGGGTTTCTAATGTAAAACCCACCAAAATGTGCCACCCTGTTTGAAGACTGCAGTTTTTAGGACTTTTTCACTGTCACACCAGTTTGTTTTCTGCCACCAGCACCTCATCAAAACTATAATTTAGTTGTTCTTACCATGTTGTGGTTCTAGTGGCTTCTGCTCCAGGTAAGCAAATCCTCTCTGTGTCTCCCTCTGGATATACTTGTCTTTCCAGATTTCAGGACATTGATTTTTCCTGTGACCTCAGTTCTCTAATGAGTCCATGAATAGTTACAATTATTTTCAGTTTGTCCATATGTTTCTTCTTGTAAAAACCCCTCATAATTCCCAAGATCATTAAAATTCAGAGCTGAAACAGAGTCATACTTATGTTTTTAGCACAGTTTAGAATACTTTTCTGTCACTTCCTATAGTGAATTAGAATTGTTTTTCTAAAATGAAAACAGTCTTAGCATTTTTTCTAGTTATAAAATTATTACTTCTCAGTTCAAATCCATCTTTCTTAACACTGTTTTGTGATACTGAAGCTGGACCCTGTAAATATTTCTTCTTTGCTAGCTGGCAAAGTTTTAGGCCCCTCAGTAGAGAACACTGAAGGAGTTTATCTTCCTGAGTATTCTTCTGGCTTCTATGCCATGAAGGCCAGTGGGTCCATCTTGATCAATGGTGGGCATGAAACCCAGTGACCCACACTGTCCAGCAAATATTGCAAACACCCAGCAGGCACCTTTCTACCAAGTATCACCAGCTAGTCTTGCCAGCCTTCCAGAGATTTTGTATTCAATGATCTGTGGCAATACCCAGCAAATAGTTTCATAGTCAGCAGTTCCTGTCCACCTCAGCAAACTTCATTCCTTGAGCACAGCCACACCTCGCCTCAGGGGTAGAACATTCAGTCTTGGGAAATGCTTCTTCAAAGCTTGTCCTTCCCTTCAGTAAGTCCCCTCGTCCCTTGAGTTGGTGGCTGTTTCCTACATCTGCTATTCCTATGCTCTATAGATTTTTTTTTTAAATTGCATGTGGGGCTTAATCTCTTTTTAATACTTAACATTTCTTTAACGAAAGTACCACTACTCCAATTATTGGTGTGGTTTTTATCAACTGACCTAGTACTTAGTGATTCAGCATCTTTTTACCACCTCATAATTAACATCTTGAAATCATATGAAGTTTTAGATAGGAATCATTATCTTACCCTATATCGACGGCTATGAAAATTTATGAGTTTTTTTTTTAATAAATGTTGTTCTTTAAATAATCTTCATTATAATTTTCACAAGTCCCTTTCTTACTATTATTTTTCCTGGTTTCGAGAACATTTTGTGGATTTCTTGAAGAAAAACTAGGATTTCCCATGTTGATTTCTCTGGGCATATTTTGAGTTGTGGATTTAAATTTTCATTTATTGGTGTATGCAATTACACCTCTTTTCAGAAAATTATCAAAATTGCTATGAATTTTTTTCGAATACATTCTTTCTACCATATTATTAGAGTTTGGGGAAGTAGGAAAGATTCACTTGTGATCTTATGCCTAAGTTTCTGCTGTAGTTATAAAGCTCTAATACTTTTTCTAACATACATCACACAGATTTTTGCAAACACATACCAATGAATAGAGTCTGCTCTGCCTCCATACACATGATAACACACAACTTAGTCTCCATTTTGAAAATAGGGAGGTGGCAGAATTGTTTAAGGAATTCTGTTAAAAAAGAGGGTGATTAATACATAAAACCTTTAAAATATTACTTTACTCCGTATATTTTACTAATTGAGATACACTTAATGACTACATTGAAGCACATAATATATGTTAGCTACATTGATATAGAAGCAGGCAGCGCAGAAACTGCTGGTGATCATCCAATATCCATTCCTCCCCTTTTCCCTTTGGTAATAAAATGCCCAAATTTTTACTAAGTTCATGGTCACTCAGACAAAACTATTTTCATTTTTTCCTTATAGGTAATGAGCTATGTGACTAATTTCTGGCCAATGGGATGTGAAGAGAGGGAATGTTGACAAATATTGGATAATGTTCTTAATGGGAAAAGAAATGGTTTTCATTTCTTATCTCCTCCCAACTGTATTGAATATAGATTTGATGGCAGAACCCAGGTTTATACTATTAATATAGGCCATCTGTTAGGTATGGCAAAAAGACAAGCTAGAATCTGGGACCTAGCATGAGGTCTGGAGCTTACACCTCCTGTTTACAAGGAGATGACGGAAAAAATAATAGTCTCTCTACTTTAGCCCACTGTCACTTTTGCCATTATTTTAGCAATTGAACCTGTATCTGAAATAACAGAAAAAATGCATTTAAATATAATTAAATATATGTAAAAATATATGGGCATTTTATGGAAGCCATCTTCTCCACAAACTTAACACAGAAACAGAAAACCAAACACTGCATCTTCTCACTTCTAAGTGGGAGCTGAACAATGAGAATACATGGACACAGGGAAGGGAAAATCACACACCAGGGCCTGTCGTGGGCTGCAGGCAGGAAGAGGGAGAACATTAAGACAAATAACTAATGCAAGTGGGGCTTAAAACTTAGATAACGGGTTGACAGGTGCAGCAAAGCACCATGGCACATGTATATCTATCTAATGAACTTGCACGTTCTGCACATGTATCCCAGAATTTAAAGTAAAATAAAAATTAAAAAAAATATCTGTGGGCATTTTGATAATTTAAATATGCTATGCAAAAGTACCTAATATGTTAAATTGGTATAATTTATTATCATAATAAAAATAATTGTTTACATTTTAAATATATGTATACTAGATGCAGTGATACCTGTAATATGCTATTTCTTTGCTTTCCTAAAGTGTCATGATGTCCCCTGTGTGACTACAACTTCTGGGTGTTATGAAGCAAAGGCAACAACAACAACTGCAATGTTAGCTTAATCTAAATAAAACATATTTATTTGGCGGTCATGGTGGCTCAGGCCTGTAATCTCAGCACTTTAGAAAGCTGAGGCAGGCAGATCATGAGGTCAGGTGTTTGAAACCAGCCTGGCCAATATGGCGAAACCCCATCTTTACTAAAAATACAAAAATTAGCCAGGCTTGGTGGCATATGCTTGTAGTCCCAGCTGCTTGGGAGGCAGAGGCAGAAGCATCGCTTGAATCCGGGAGGCGGAGGTTGCAGTGAGCCGAGACGGCGCTGCTGTACTCCAGCCTGGGCAACAGAGCGAGACCCTGTCTCAAAAGAAATTATATTTAATATGCAATACTCATTATATTTATTTCTCTCTGCTTATGTTATAGGTTTAGTCTTGCGGGTTTTCTCATAAGTTCACTATCCGATGATAATAGATGTGAGGGGACAGTGCCTTGCATGATCTCCTGGTTTTGGCTGGAGGCAAGGGGACACCTGTGATCATCCTTATCTCAGCATGTGTGCTGGGTGATTTCTGTGCACGTAGAAATGGTAACTTCCTGCCACTGGGCATCCTTATGTTTTCTGTTGTTGATATCTCTGATTAATTAATTTATATTTCTTAGCTCTGTCAGAATCCAGTGGCCCTTTCCTGCTAGTTTGGCTTCCATTAGTCCTCGCTGATGCTACCAACTCTTCTAATTATCATACATATCTTCCATTCTTGCTCCTGTCCACTCATCCTACAGTATATACAGTGGTAACAGTGTAAAGGCTCAGCACTCTTGCATAGAAGGTTCCCTGTTTGGCCTTCCCCCACTTCACAGAAAAAATAATTAAAGCTTGGAAGTGATAATCAGATTTTTCTCTATCTGACAATGTTGCTGTGTTTTCTTAACTCTTCTATTGCCTTTTATTTGACCTCAGAGAAACCCAATATTAGTTTTTCACAAAATATAATCAAAATTTAAGAATATATTCCTCAGTCCTCAGAAATTTCTTCAACCTATATAATAACCCCTCTGATTTGAAAAGTTAAATCCCCAGATTGAAGATATATTTTGGCTATCTATGTCTTTTAACCCACCTGTTTTCTTTCCTCTGTTTATGTCTTTCATCTTCTTTCTTTTCCCCATTTCTCAGGTTTTAAAATATTGTTTTTTTTTCCTATGTCAGTCTTCTAACTAGCAAAGTAGTTGCCATATTTTTTTGAAGAACAACCTTTGCTTTGAAATATTTAATATGAGTTAAAGATACATGATTAATCCTTTTGTTTCATTGATAATGCCTAGATTTTGAGTCCATTGTCTCATTTCTAATTTCCTTAAGCCAAATGGATTAGTTTTGTTCTTTTTCATTTCATTTCTAACAATCCTAATTACTCCCCATTACATTTGTATATGAAGGTAATCTCTATACACATATTAGATGCCAGAGTTCAATATTTGAGCTTGCTACTAAACACCATATTTTGTCAAAATAAAAAAAGATTTAATAAAAGAGTAGAAACATTAAACACCAATGATGGAAAATTTTTAGAGAGCATGTATCTAAACCTTCCCATTATCATGAATTCTTTTATTCCCAGACTGGCTCTTCCAATATTTAGTAACAACCACTTCCAAAAAGTCAAAAAATTATTTTCTTAAAATTTCAGGATTGCAATAATATTGACAGCTATTAAATGAATAGATAAACTATTCATTAAACTCTGGAGACTTCTTTGTTAGAGAATAAACTGTGAGTGCTGATGATATTTTTTGTTCCATGTTTTGAACTTATGTACCTTGGTTAAATGTCTTTTTCTTCCATCAGTTACCAGGATGGGTCCCCATTGCCCTGTAAACTATAACCTTAGATGTGAGATTGTCTCTATGTGAAAATCAAATGATTTATACACATCATTAAGGTACTGCAATTGAAGAATTACCTTAAAACTTAATAGTTATATATAAAAATATGACATAAAATGATTTCAGCAAACTAATTTTAAAAAATTCTGCAATAAAATTTTTAAGTTAAGATTTTTCTAATATACAACATCTGTTTCTTGCCACACAATGTAAAGGAAAAGATATGGAATAATTTTGAGTAATTTTAACCATAAGAATATATTTTTATTAGGGGTAATTGGACAGTGGGAGCCTCAGATCATAAAACTGCTTTAAAGAAAGTATATTGTTTCTACAAATTTTGTCTAAAACATATTTAGAGCTAAGAACATTAGATTTCAGCAATAGGCATTGATAATGTTACAGATATAGACCTACTAAATAAAGAAAATTCAAGAAATAATAAAGATAAACACAAGACGGAGAAAGTTGAAGATCAAAATTTCACAGGAGTTTCAACAGTAAGAAGACATTTGTGATGATTTTTCCAAACTGGAGCTGATCTGCATCGAATGTTGCAGTGAGCCATCAAGCATCCGAAATTATGGAGTAGGCATATATCGTCTTTGAAATTTTACTTATTCCAAGACTTGGGAGGGAGAATGTTTTTTAAATTTAAACATATATGAATATGCTATGATGTTAAATTTAAAGTTCACGTACATTAAATTTTTAAAGAAAGATTTCAAGCACATTAGGGCTGTATGATCTGTCTATATCCCATAAATGCTTCTGTGCTATAAATCCCACTTTTTCTCTCTGCTAGTAATCCTTTATTGGAAAAGATTCAAAGGCAAGCCTTCAAGATTGGAATTAAAATCATAATTATCTGAAATAGAAAATAAAAAAGTGTTCCATTCATCACCGCAAGAGAAAGATATAGACTCTTAGCCTGCTTTTCAAACTAACATTGCTATAGATCTGTTAGATCAAAATAGTCAAGCAAGACCAGGGTGAGGGTGAATTGGGATCGACAGTAAAAACTGAAACCCATAAATACAAACAGGGACCTGTGCCTGTCTCGTTACATCCAAACCTGAAGTGGACAGCATCCAAGAAAGGGTGACGCTATCAGAGTGGCACAAGTTTATGTCAGCATTCTTGTCCCAGAGAAAGGGTTGACAGAAACAAGGAAGGGTTTATTCTTGGAGAAAAGCATTTTATTCAGAAGACTCTCAAGTCAAGAAAAGACAGGCTTATAGTTAGGGTAGGAATATATTCACTTTGCCTGGGATCCAGCATGGGAGTTTCATCACTGAAACAAAGTAGGTTACAAAAGCTGCCACTGGGTTTGAGTGGATTCTGGAAAAATGACAATTGCTAGGTCTAGCTCATTTGAACTATAGACACGCCCTTCTGATTAAAGACTAAATTGAAATGTTTTCTTCAGGAAAGATTTCATAAATAGGTGGTTACTGGAGGTATTCAAATGTAATTATTTTAAGGAATAAAGAGCTGGGGGACATGAGAGAAAAACGAACAACTCCTGAAAACCAAATAGAAAATAACAAAGGAATGAAGGAAAGAAAGGATGGAAGATAAGGAAAAAGGAAAGGAAAATTTTCTATCAAAACTTCACCATACAAATACCTTTCATAAGTTATTTTATCCTTTCAACAAATTTATGAAACAGTTTTTATTTATTATTTTACAAACAAATATCTAGAAATCCAGAGAATTAAGTAACGGACTTCCTAAGATATAGCAAATGTGAGAGCAGAAACTCAAATTCAGATTTATCTCTTTTTATTATTAATGTTCACCTTACAATCCTTTCTCCTGAATCCAGGTAAATAATTACAAGATGATCCTTCTTGATAGCTTTTTACTGTGGCAGTTTTTCTATAACTACTGTGGTTGGCTTCAAAAGTCTCTTCAGGTTTAAAGATGCAGACTGAGAAAAGCTAAGGATTATCTTTGAACATGTATAATTGTAAGATTACTGATTTGTAAAATAATATAAAATATGAATATGCATACTTATGTTTAAACTACTGCAAACCGAAAGTATCTAAGACAGGTCTCAATTAATTTAGAACGTTTATTTTGCCAAGGTTAAGAATGAACTCAGAGATCCTGATGACATGTGCCCAAGGTGACTGGGGCACAGCTTGGTTTTAGACATTTTAGAGAGACATGAGACATCAATCAGTACATATAAGAGTCACATTGCTTGAGTCCGGAAAGGCGGGACAACTCAAAGTCAGGGCTTCTAGGTCACAGGTAGATTTAAAGATTTTCCGATTGGAAATTGTTTGTAAGAGTTATTGTCAATAGGAAGGAATGTCTAGGTTAGGATAAGGGGTTGTGGAGACCAAAGTTGTATCATGCAGATGAAGCCTCCAGGTAGAAGGTTTCAGAGAGAATAGACTGTACATGTTTCTTATCAGACTTAAAGGGCCTATTCTATCAGTAATTTCAAGAGGGCAGAAGGTATAACGAGGCATACCTATCTCTTCCTTCCCATCATGGCCTGAATTAGTTTTTTATGTTAACTTTACAATACCCCTGCCAAGAGGAGGAGTCCATGCAGATGGTTGGGGGGCTTAATATTTTATTTTTGGTTTATCCTACATAATTAATTTTTACAGTGACCTATTAGTGAAACTAGCCTAGTGACTTGTTCTTCCCTTTCTGGTTTCAAAAAATTTGCTGTTTCTTTTTTCTAGTAATTGGTAGCATTTCAGGGAGACCCCACTTTCTCTTCTTGCAAATATTAGAATTGTATTTTAATATGTAGTCATACAAGATTCATTTAATCTGCACCTCTACATCACATTCAATTAAAAATTTCAGTGTTTCACTTATTTAAGCCTCACCTTGCCTCAGCATCTCAGAGGCGCACAATGGGGATGTGTGTGAGGGGTTGAGCCTCAGGGTCTCTCTTCCCCTCTTCTTGCTCTAGCCACCACCGTCTGCTTCTACCCCACCCCCCAGCAGGTTGTGTTTGTTTTTGCCAAAATTGTGAGAAAAGTTTAAAAGGCAAAATAAATAAATAAGTGAAAAGGAGTTTCAGTAGGTACTGCAATATATTGATAACATGTAATGTTTTGTGGCAGATGTGAAAATAATGGGTATTTTCCTACAGGAATCAGGGATATTTTCAATATTCCTCAAATTTCAGGGGGCACCTGCAAACTGGAGAACTTTGTATGTCAACATTGAGCAAGCACACAGCTGAAGAGAGCATTTCTGGTTGGCCCTTCTGGCAAGCAACCACTCTCTATCCAACCAGTTTTATCAAAACTTACTTGGTTTGGGAAGGGAGGGAAAAGCCATCTACTCCCTCTCTTATCAACACTCACTCAACACTCTTCCAAATGAGCTTCATTTGCTCTGATAAATCTCTAACCTGAAAATACAGACAGTAAGTGGGTATTAAACAAATGGTGTCAGAAACGGTTTTGCTCTTTTTTAGTGGGTCCCACAGATGGGTCTAGCTATTCTCTTTAAAATGTGCTGGTACACTCCAGCCTGGGTAACAAGAGCGAAACTCCATCTCAAAAAAAAAAAAAAAAAAAATGTGCTGGTACCTTAAAGCAACTGGTTTCAGCTTTGGACATTAGCCAAAATGCTAAGACAACAAAATCCCATTTAATGTCCTGATATCTTTTAGACTATTCAGAGACAGTGTGCCATAAGAATGCATCACATTAGAGAGAAATGATTTTCCCTGTTGGCTAATTACATGTAGGTAAGGTAGTTCACCTGACATAACAAAATAGCTTTTTTTTGTTTGTTTTTCAAAGTAAACAAGTTAGCAGCATGGTAGTCAGTTACTCTGATAAGCAGAAATTAGAAAAAACCCATAGTGTGTTTGTGTTGCTGTACCTCAAAAACAATTTATAGTACTACTTTCTAAATTGTTCGCAAAGCATTTCCAGATTGTTTTTGGAAATCTACAGTTTGCTATAAAAATACTGGCAGAATTTTAATTATAATAGTGCTACTGGGCACCATTAACCTCTTGCAGATTCGTTCATGCTAAAAAAGAAAAGGAAAAAAAGGGTAACTGCCAGGCATCAGTTTTTTAAATAAAGACAGGTGTTGCCAAGTCTCTGTTGGTTTGCCATTTACAAAAGAATCATTCTTTTGAAGCAGCCAGAAAGAAAGGGAAAGAAATGGAAGATCAGCCAGGTCAATTGCTGAATGTTGTTGAAAAACAAAGGTGGCTTGTCCCAGGCTGCAAGCAGAAAGGCACCATTGACAGCCCAGGGTGGTAGCAGCACTTACTGCTGGTCCCTAACAAGGAGTTTTGCATGTGATTTTTATACTTTTGGCTAAGAAATGAGGGGGTCTGGTTTTAAGAAGTAAGCATACTCATATACACATGCATATACTTTCTCCCCTCTCCTTCCTTCTCCAAAGGTGTTGGGTGAATGCATTTTGCTGAGTTCAAGATGCCACCAGACACTAGAGTTTAAAGTGTTGGACCTGGCCACAAGCCAAAGTGAATTGAGATTTTCATTTCTTTTCTTTTGAAAACCCTTATTTTAAATATCAATGAAATGATGTCTGTTCTGCTTTCTAGGTGCAGTACATATTAATCAGATTAGCCCTAAATTTGAAATCACCTTTGCAAAAGATATATAACATTGAGGAAATTACAAAGGTAAAAAGAGATCTGACCAAACCTACTCCATCTTGCTTCTAACCTCTAAGCTGCCCTTGTTCAAACTAACTTTGGAAGAAATTTATAGTTTAACTTTGAAACAAAAGTGATAACGGCTATTTCCCAAAACTAACTGGGGACCAGACTGCCTCTGTAAGACTAACAAAGCAGCCAAAAGACTGTAAATCATGGTCTAGGAGTCATGCAACCAGAGGCCACAAGATTCCAAACCTCCCCAATTGTTCCTGGGGATAGCATCATTATTGTAAAACCTATGCTTGGTGCTCAAGATATTTTTTTCAGACCCTGCATTCTGATTCACCAGGTGGTGCCACTGAGATAGGTAATCTGGCTCAACCCATTCTGTGACCCATCTAGGCACAGAAGAGACAGCAAGAAGAACCCAATCTGACTTCTTGTGATTTCATTTCCAACCCCCCAACCAGCAGTCCTCACTCCCTGTTCCTGTGCCCACCAAATTATCCTTAAAAATCCCCAGTGTCAAAAGTTTTTGGGAGACTGATTTGAATAATGAACCCTCAGTCTCTCGTTTAGCTGGCTCCATGTAAATTATACTCTTTCTCTACTGCAGTTCCCTTGTCTTGAAAAATCAGCTCTATTACAAGTTAACCTACAACCCAAATGCTTGTCATATTTCTGATTTGATAACCATTTACATGGGAGGGATAAAACATCTACAAGGACAAGAAATTTGCACTAAATGAAAATGTTGCTGCCAATTATTTGACCTTTTTTGAGTCACTCCCATGAAAGTAAATTGTGGCACCCCAAAGAGGAGGGTAAGGCTAAGTGCTAAACGATGCTACAGTTTAGTTATTTTCTATGAATCTCTTTTATGATGCCTTTCTCAAACTCTAACCACTACCCTAATGAGATTACCAAGCATGACAGTTCTAGCCACTAGAGAGACCACAAACACACACACACACACACACACACAGAGAGAGAGAGAGAGAGAGAGAGAGAGAGAGAGAGAGAGAGACGCACACACAGTACTATGCAAAATATGTGGCAAGTTTATTCTCTTTTACTTTCCCTCAAATGTCCCCTTCTTTCTGGGAATCAAGTTGTGTGACTTGGGCTCTTTGTGTAAGCATTCCACCAAGCATGATATGGCCGTGAGTAAAATCACAGGGTGTCTCTTGAAGAGGAACATAGCCTCTGCCTGTTGTAAACATTTTCTGATTATTTACTTCTTGATCAACTGGAAGGAAAAAGATGAGAGGTAAGAAGTGTTTTGTATATAACAAAACAATATTGAATCCTAGATATTTAATACGATGTGCTTTAAAATGCTAACTTTAGCTAAAATTTTGTTTTATATTTTGTAGTTAATTATAAAACAAACTGTGGTCCTAAATTTGTACAGTAAAGAAAAATATACGAGATGACCCTAACCTGGAATACATTCTTAAGTTCAGAGCCATCAGATAATGGAAATGCCTGCCAAATCAAAGCGCCAAGGAGGAAAAATTGCTGATAAAGGAACAGCCAGATGCAACCTATCCTTGATACAGGAAGTGAACCCAAATTAAACATAGAACTTCTAAGCTGATTCTTTTTGGTTGCAGCAAAAACAACCAGCCTTTCTCTGTGCTTAGGTTTTAGGACTAGAGTCTGGTACCTGGGGTGTATGTGTATGTGTGTGTGGCAGCGCAGGGGGGTGTATATTTATGGAGGAAACTGTCTGCAAATCAGAAAGTTTCTCCTGCTTCAAACACTTGCCTTTCGAACCCAATCAAGCTATCAGCTAGGTGGTGTCAGTTTGGTGCATCTCTCAGATATTTTCTTTCCAATATACCAAGAGGCTCACAGACCATAAAGATGAGCCTCCAGACCTGAGTCATTAGTCCTCTTTTGATTGGCAACTTATGGACCCAATCACTGTTTTGAATTAATGTCTCTGTGTTGCTATAAATTGCAAGTGAATGACTGGATGGCATGAGAATTTATTTTGTACCATTAGTTGGACTAAGAATAGAGAAGACATTACTATTTATACCTTAAAATAATCTTAATTATATATAGGAACATAGTCAAGTCTTTTTGTTTTTCATTCTGCTTTATTTATTTAAAAGATTAGGATTTGGTTAAATATTAAATATGTTTTTTCTATATGGATGATAAAATAACAATCTCTTAATTTTACATGCTGCTGAATACATCCCTGGAAATTTGTGTGTGTGCATCTATAGTTGCTAACATACCCCACAATCTCTTGAATATTGAATATATCTTTTGCAAAATCTCTTCCCTTCTATCGTCTTCCTATTAACTTACCATGTACTGTATGGAAGCAGAAAAATGGTCCTTTTTTGCCATCTCAAGGAGTCCAATGCTAGACCTCTGATCTTCTGACTAGAACGATGAAGTTACTATGATATAAATCAACTAAAACTGATGGGAAAATGGCTGGGCGTGGTGGCTCACACCTGTAATCCCAGCACTTTGGGAGGCTGAGACGGGAAGATCACCTGAGGTCAGGAGTTTGAGACCAGCCTGGCCAACTGAAAACCTATCTCTACAAAAAATACAAAAATTAGCTGGGCATGGTGGCATACACCTGTAATCCCAGCTACTCGGGACACTCAGGCAAGAAAATCTCTGGAACCTGGGAGTCAGGTTGCAGTGAGCTAAGATCATGTCACTACACTCCAGCTTGGGCAACAGAAGGAGACTCTGTCTCAAAAAAAAAAAAAAAAAAAAAAAAAGGTGGAAAACAAAAGAAGAAAGAAAAATAAAGAAATACAAAAGAATAATGAAATTTTGTTTTGGTAAAACACCATATTGATCACTGTTTTTTAAAACCTATTTTCAAAGTAAAATTAGTTCTAAATATACAAGGGTTATACAATTCACATGTATAACCCTTTTTCAAGAACAGAGCACTCAGTGGAGTAGGGGAAGGGATGGATTGCCCATTTATTAGTGTCTGGCAGGTTGCTAATTTTTCATGGACTTCCTTTTCTTGCTATAAACTGGCATTATCTATATTGTGAGCACATCCCCCTCTGTGAGCCTACATGCTAACATCATGAGAAACAATTGCCAGGAGACTATATCATTAATTGACTTTTCTAGTTAAGTTAGAAATAATCAAAAAACACTTCCTGCCAAACATATGGTCTAAATATATAAGGTGTTGGACACCTGTGTTGGACTATTGTGACAGTCCACTCTCGTGAGCATAGCAACCTATCTCTATTATGACCATGTCACTGGAAGTGCCACAGTCTCATTCTAAAGATCATTCTTACATGTCCTGCATGTGGCACAGGTGTAATAGGTGTAGATACTTTGAGTGCACCAATTCAAGAATTTTAGGAAATTTATCTAAGGTCACACAGACAGTAAGAGACAGATATTCAAAACCAACAAGGTCTTCAAGCTCCAGCACAGGTAATAAGTCTTCTCAAAAAGGATGATTATTAGCTCTGCTAAATTTTCTAGAAATAATTTCTAGAAGGAAAAAACATAAATAAATCCGAATATCCCCAGAATCTTTGCACAATTGATAGGAGATCATCACTTTCTTTCTGTCTTCTTCCTATTAATTTGTGATATGCTATGTGGAGGCTATATTTAAAGTATCCCTCTCATAGTGGAGGGATTCTCTGTCTTTCTAAGAGTCTCAGTACAATGCCACTGCAGATGGTGCCCAAGTTATCATGATTTGGCAACAATTTCTCAACTTTATGATGGTGCAAAAGTGATATGCATTAAGTAGAAACTATACTTTGGGTACCCATACAACCATTCTGTTTTTCAATTTCAGTACAGTGTTCAATCAATTGCATGTACTACTCAACACTTCATTATAAAATAGGCTTTGTATTACATGATTTTGCCTGACTATAGGCTAATGTAAGTGTCCGAGCACATTTAAGACAGACAAGGCTAAGCTATGCTGTCCAGTACGTTAGGTGTATTAAATACCTTTTGACTTACTATATTTTTAAGAATGATCTTTATGATGGGTTTATTAGAATGTAACACCATCATAAGTCTAGGAGCATCTGTTTAAAGTAGAGCTGTGTCTGGATATTCACCTGGGTATGCATTTCCATGCTGCACTGAACTAAAAAGAATGAGGTCAGAGCTTCTGGAAAACTTTATAGAATGCTCTCAGCATCTCTGGCATTACACTGGAATATAACAATTCCAGAAGCTTGGGTACACATGGTTTTGTCTCCCATCCACCTATTATTGCCTCATGGCCGTAAGTGGCAGATTTGCCTATGTATTACTGTGGGAAAATGTATCTCTTCACATCTTACCAATGAGAAAGCCCTCTTCCAGGATGGTTACATATTTGATGTGAGATAATTTTCTTGCCATGTATAGTTGGTGTTGTGCCATGAATGTCGTAGAATGCTGGGATTAACTGGAATATCTGCATTTTAAATAAACAGTATTGAACTTAATACTAGAGTGAATAAGCTCTGGGAAGCAACACAGGTCAAATTAATGCCATATTTAGCAACATGCTCTTTTATCATGAATATTCCAATTGCTGGAAAACAAAAGACCTGAATAGTATAAAAACACACCTGCTTTATTAGTGGTGTAAATTTGCACTCCTGTTCATACTTCAATAGGCAACGGTCCCCCAATTATCATCAACAGGCAACTTCCAAAATGGTCTCCACTTACACTGTTCCCTCCAAAAGCAATAAAGGTTGAATTCTTCTGAAAGAGACCAGAAAGAAAGGGTGTGTGTGTTTTCTCTTTTATCTAACTCCTTTCCTTTATTTCATTTTTACATGGCAGGCTGTAGAGATCTAGCCCAGTTCTCATGCCCTGAGGTCATACAGTTAAATGGCACTGGGAACAGGCAGGTCTGTTTCATCACAAGTGACAAAACCACATCCTCTAAGTTTGAAATTAGCGCAGCTGAAAATATGGTGAGAAATGAATCACATCCAGATGACATTTTTCAAGTCCTCCTCAATCTGGTACAATCTTTTGGTTCTTTCCTTTCTGTTTCCTCTTGAGCATGCTATGGTTTATGAACTTGAATGGAATCTGCCACCAGTTCCCCAGGCTAAGCACATAGCACAAAATTTCCATAGGGTGTGGATATTTTCTGATTAAAGTTTTGCATCACTATGTCAATCTCTTCACCATTTGCTTGTTTCTGTTATCATATTACAATTAACCAGCCAGGGATTTATTTTTTTTTTTTAAAGATACAGATGCTAAATAGTATAATGTTCTTAAATGTTTTAAAGTAGCTTTTTCTATTCAAACACACCCATACACACAGACACATAACATCATCTTTAATATATCTTTATAATTGCAATATTTATTTTAGAACATTATACCGTTTAGCAACAGTTGATAATGGTTCTGCAATGTAAAAGCCCAAATAGATTTTGGTAAATACTGACCCCACATAGAATGTAACTAACAGTACCTTCTTCAGCATCAATAGCTTTGTTTTCAGAATGGCTTGTGGAACAAGAAAAATTATAATTTATTTTGCATTTCTCTTAAATGGGTGCCCAAGAGTTAAAATACTATCCTTTAAAAATATTCTCTTTCTTAAATCACATTGTATATTTATATCTATGGCTTGAAAATTCTGCATTGTTATAAGGATGGTAACTAAAGTCTTAAGTCCCAGAACAAAATAAACACTTTGGTTTGACTACATGATGGGTTTCTATAAATAGTTTCATTCACATTAATTGGGACTTTCAGAAACTACCGTACATCTGTCAGTTACCATATCACATCAGGCTATAATAATCTCTAGATTATTATTATTACTACATTATTACAATTATTGTTATTATTAATTTGTAGCTGGAGCTCTCAATGGGTGCCTACCTCACAAGGGTTACTGTTTAAGCCCAGTGTCTGTGGTTATGGCTAATTTGCTGTTCACTTTCCACTGTACAATTCTCTTCATTGGGCTACTCATTTCTGCACTTGAACTCTCATAACTAAAAAAAAAAAAAAAGAAAAAAAAGCTGATTTTTCTCTTTATTCTTTAATGTTGCAAATATTGCAGCTTAGTAACTTAAATGTAATGTAAATCTAGATTATCTGGCCTGAGAATCTTACAATTCAATTCTGTTGATAGCAGCAGGACATTACATATGTAAGGTCTGGAAAGAGAGATCATTAGAAAAAATTTTGTTTACCAGACCAGTTGGCAACTAGATGTAGCTCTCAAAATAAAGTGATAATATTAATTTCAGTTATATGTGAAAGATAAGATTTTGAATTTCTTAGGGCCTGTAAATTCTGAGTACATTTTTGTAGTTTTTCTTTTAAGGCCTCTAGAAAAACAGTTTAGCTAGACTGTCTCTAGAGTTTGAGAGATAAAGTAGTAGATTATTGTTAGTAATAAAACACTGTGTTGATATCTAACATCAAAGATTATTTTTACTTAGGTTCACCTTAAAGGTCTTTTTAATTCCAGAACTAGAGTAGCAGTCACAAAATCTTAAGCAAGAAAAGATCACCTATGAAAACACTATTTTTATAGAAGTATGAAATAAGTTCTAATATATATATTTCTTTATACATGACATATCCTCATTAATTCTTACCTCAGCATAGTCTAAAGTAGAACTACTCAAAACACAATTTGGAGATCTCTGTTTATTTGTGGAATGTTTGTTACATGTTTCCTCAGAGACAAATACAGCCATTCAGAGTGTTTCAAAAAATGTAGATAAATTTGACATTGTCATAACATTTAAGTGTATAAAAAGGAAGCTTGCATTTTTAAGCCACTTTTTTTAACATTTTGCGTGTTGGACAGACATTACTCTAGGAGCTGTACATATTTCTAGTTGCCATGAATTTTCTATTCATATATAGAGAGAGAGAGTGGGGGGGGAGGGAGAGAGAGAGAGAGAGACAAAAGTCCCAATCTGTTGACCAGGCTGGTCTTTCAACTCCTGGGCTCAAGCCAACTTCCTGACTCAGCCTTCCATATACCTGGGACTACAGACACATGCCACCATGCTCAGCTTCTTCTGTCTCACTCTCTGTCTTTTTTATTATATACATTTATTTATTATTCATTCTGAACTCAAGGAACCCAAAATCATATATACGTTAAAGATCTCCAGAGCAACTTTTTGTAGTGTGCAAGTACCATTGTACAAAGTGAAATTTTATACAGGTACATATAGACCAAAGACATTTCAGCTATGTTCTTACTTTGGAGTGTATTTAAAATTTGAAGGAACACCACTGTTTCAATCCTTGGAGAGGAAACTCACACCATACTCTCAAGGGATTACACATTTGGATCTCAGCCTCCAAACATTGATGAGATAGTTGTTTGTTCTGGACCACATTTTGGGAATACTTGCTGCTCAACACATTCTTAATAGCTAAAATAATGCAACTCAAAATGTCTGACTTCAGAAACCCAGCTGTTCTCCCTAGAAAGTAAAAGGCTTCACAAAAGGTCCGTTCTTGCATTTAGGCAAAGCGAAGTACTGAGATGGCACCTTGTAGAGTCCTATAGAATGAGTAGGCCATGGATCACTTGTCTCAGCAGAAAGAAACAGCAGTGTTTTCTAGTCTTTTCTTTTTCTGTTACTCCAAGAGATACACCTCCTTATTCCAGCCAAATCAATTAGAATAAACTACTACACAAAAGAGGCTGATGTTTTCTCAGCAGGCTCCTAGTAAACATTGGCTATCTAGCATGTTAAATACCAGGGCTTAAATTGTAGAAATGTATTAGATGATATTTTTGAGTGCACACATAATTGTAAGCCACACCTGACAAATCTGGAATTTGCTTGTTTTTACATTAGGCTTTGGAATGGTCTTCAGAATTTGCAACAGACACGTTTGCTTAGTTTTGCCCTTGTCTTTTCAAGGAAAAATAAAATTTAATGGTAACATCACTGTATCTGTTTCAGAAATTCTGTTTTCTCTACAGTTGTCTGTATATGATGTTTTAGGGCTTCTGTATCCCTACATGCTCTCAGAAATGCTAGTTGGTGTGCATTTTAAGCAGTGTGATGGTCACTGATATATCTGTTATTATTTGGGCAGTTGTAAATTTTAAACCATGACTAATGATTTGGTACAGGAATGCTGCTCCAGATTTATAAATATATCTTACAGTTTTTTTCTCTCTTTATCATTTTGGATTCTGGGGTTGGGCCATGTTCATCAGCCTATGTGCTGGATAAAGGAGAAGGGTTGCAAAAATCATGGGCAATAACATTTTTTTAATGGGTTGCACTAAATCCCTGAATTACCATTAATTCTTGACTCCAAGCTTTTGGTTTAATTCTAATATTTTTTTCTTAGAGACAGGGCCTCACTCTATCACCCAGTGTGCCTCAACCTCCCAAGTAGTTCAGACAGTAGAGGAGTCCACTACCTTGCCAGTATAATATTTTATTTTTTTGTAGAGACAGTGTTTCATGATGTTGCCCAGGCTGGCTTAGAATTGCTGGCTTCAAGCTATCCTCCTGCCTTGGCCTCCCAAATTGCTGGGATCACAGATGATTTTGTTTGAAATGTTTCAAATGTACCTGAATAAGGGCTGTGGACATACACAAATTATATTTATGGTGAAGCGTTTTTTTTTTTTTTTTTTTAAATATATAAAAAGCAGTTATTGGAGAGAGATCCAAGATGGCCAATCACTAGCAGCTCAGGATTGCAATTTCCAGTGAAACTGTGGAGAACGAGAGGATGCCACACTTTCAGATGAATTTTTGTTGCTCACGGACCAGGAGATTCCCAGCGGAGGAGCCCCAGGGGTCAACAGCGTGACTCCTGTGGCTGGCACACCAGTTTTCAGTGATCCACCTAATTTACGTTTGATAGGTGTACTTGAATGTCATGAAGAGAATGAATCCAAGCTGGAAAATATTCTTCAGGATATTATTCAGGAAAGCTTTCCTAACCTAGTAAGGCAGGACAATACTCAACTCCAGGTAACACAGAGAACAAAGATATTCCTCAAGTAGAGCATCCCCAAGACACATAATCATTGGATTCACCAGGGTTGAAATAAAGGAGCAAATTCTAAGGGCAGCTAGAGAGAAAGGTCAGGTTACCCATAAAGGGAAGCCCATTAGACTCACAGCAGATCTCTCAGCTGAAACCCTACAAACTAGAAGAGAGTGGGGGTCAATATTCAATATCCTCAAAGAAAAGAATTTTCAACCCCGAATCTCATATCCAGCCAAACTAAGCTTCACAAATGAAGGAAAAATAAAATTTTTCATAAACAAGCAAGCATTCAGAGATTTCACCACCACCAGGCCTGCTTTACAAGAGCTTCTGAAAGAAGCACTATACACAGAAAGGAACAACCAGTATCAGTCATCCCAAAAACTTACCAAAAAGTAAAGAGTATCTCCATAATGAAGAATCTATATCAACTAATGGGCAAAATAGCCAGCTAGCATTAAATGACAATATTAAACTCATGAATATCAATATTAATTCTAAATTTAAATGCCCCAATCAAAGACACAGACAGGCAAATTGAATAAAAAGTCAAAACCCATAGATACGCTGTATCCAGATCCATCTCATAAGCAAGGACACACAAAGACTCAAAACAAAGGGTTGGTAGAAGACTTACCAATCAAATGGAGAGAAAAAAAAAACAGGAGTTGTGACTTTCGTCTCTGACAAAATAGACTTTAATAGTAACAAAGACTAAAAGAAACAAAGAAGGACATTACATAATGGTAAAAGAATCAAAGCAATAACAGGAGTCAATGATCATAAATATATATGCACCCAATATAGGAACACCCAGATACATAAGACAAGTTCTTTATAACTTATAAAGAGACTTGGACTCCTGAACAATAATAGCGGGAGACTTTGAAACCACATTGTTAATATTCGACAGATCAATGAGATAGAAAATTAACAGGGACATCTATGATTTGAACTCAGACCTGGAACAAGTAAACTCAGTGAATATTTATAGAATTCTTCACCCCAGGTCCACAGAACTTACATTTTTCTCAGTATCACATTACATCTATTTTGAAAGTGACCACATAATTGGAAGTAAATCACTCTTCAGCATTTGCATAGCATTTCACAGACTTAAAAGAAATGTTGGTTGCCTGTTTGTTTTTTTCTTCCCTTATTCCTTCCTGTCTCTGCTGTTAAGCACAATTATCAGCCTAAAAGAGGTTTTTAATACCTATTTTTAGATTGCATTCCAGCCTGGGCAATAGAGCAAGATTCCTGTTCTCTCTCCCCCTTTCTCTTTCTCTTTCTTTCTTTCTAAAAAAAAAAAAAAAAAATCAGTTATTAATTCTATGATAGTTATCTTCCCTAAGTTCCTGTATCAGTGAAGTACAGTAAGTTGAATTTAAAAGGCATATTTCATATATGACATAATTTTTATTTTTTTATTTCTATACTTCTCAGTATAACATATTTCACAATGAATGCAATTATGAAGTTGACATTCTCATAAATTATAAAAGCAAAGAAAGAAATCTACTACTTTCCACAGTGTTTACATGGTTCATTCATTCATTTGACCATTCATTCAACAAGTGTTTATTGAAAATCTTTCAGTTGCCAGGCAATGTTCTAAGCAGTGAGGAAAATGGGGACTAAATTGAACAAAAATATCAGCTTCCATGGAGCTTATTACTTAGTGATTAAAAAGAAGAATTCACTGATAGATTTTTATAATATACATGCCCTAAGTTTAATACCTCTTATCTTTCCCCCTCACTTTTAGGTCTGTGGTTAATCACTAGGCTTCACCTCCTAAAGTATTATGCTCTCAGTAAATTTTAATCATTGATTTCTGCAGTGTGTTGAAAGAGCTAACAAAACAAGTTCAGAATTTAAGTAGAAATAAAATATTGAGCCATCAACGTGGAGCTAACTGCCAGCAATTGATATATCTATCATTATATCTATATATATATCTATATGTATCATTATATCATGATATATTATTGTTACCACTTAAATTGCTTTGTATTTAAAAACACCTCTTCCAATACAAGGAAATGATAAACATTTGAGATGATGAATATGCTAATTACCCTATCTGACCACTATCTATGTATCCAAACATCACTATGTACCCCGTAAATACAATTATTCTGTCAACATAAAATTTTAATTAAAAAATAAAAGTAAATCTATAAGCATTGAATAAAATTAAATTATTTCTATACTGGTAAACATTGAACTTTATTTCCAGGGACACACAATTTCTTGACATATAACTTTAAGTCTTAAAGTTTTTTATGTGTTGCTATCTTACATGTGCTGTTCTTGTGACAGTGAGTGAGTTCTCATGAGATCTGAAGGTTTTATAAGGGGCTTCCCCCTTCACTCTGCACCCACTTCTCTTCCTGCCAACATATGAAGAAAGACGTGCTTGCTTCTCCTTCTGCCATGATTGTAAGTTTCCTGATACCTCTCCAGCCATGCTGAACTATGGGCCAGTTAAACCTCTTTAGTTTATAAATTACCCAGTCTCAGCTATGTCTTTATTAGCAGTGTGAGGAGGGACAAGTAGAGTAGGGGGTCTTTCTATGTTGCCTAGGCTGCTCTTACACTCCTAGCCTCAAGTGATTCTCCTGCCTTGGCCTCCCAAAACACTGGGCCCAACTGTTTTTGATTCAGCGTCAACCACAGCTTGTCAATATGTGCTTTTTCTACAAGACACTTTAGAACATGTCTATTCTATTCTGGGAAATATCCTGGCCTATCTGCACAGGAAGGCTGCATCCAAGGTCTTTAAGAACTCTGCCTGTGAGGGTTCAGGTGGACTTTTCAATGAAAAACATATTCATGTGGTAGAACTAATCCTTCCTGGGACCTAGCCTAGCAGTAATCCATAAAGAATCAACTCTCAGTTACCTGTGACAATGAATGATAGACTGAAGGGCAAAGACTTGGAAAGGAAAAAAGCATACCTATGTCTATATCTACATATATGTACCTATGTACATGCATATATAAAAATCAGGTTCTCATCATGTTTCTCAGTCTATCAAAGAATGACTTCTGTTTTACTTATATTTTTCCTTGTAAGTGCTAATAGTGAAGTTCAAGATAAAAACTAAAAAGATGGAAAAAAGGGTACAAGAAAGAAATAAGACACTAAATGAATGATTTACTCTTATCAATGGAAGTACATAGTCGTTTTTTAAAAAACCCAAGAGCAGGGTCATTTCTTTGTGATTTATCACCACACATTGCTCTTATACATGAACACTCACAATATGACATACAGGAAAACAATAAGAATACATTGAATACTGTAGCTTTTCTCTAAGAATATCCTGACAGCTGCAGAGAGCTTTAGGTTTCTAAGAAAAAGGAAGGGCACATTATCAATATATAGAACGGCAATGCTGTTGTAGACTCTGAGATAGAATAGATTGGTTTTGAAGTAAATTTTTAATAACAGATTTGATTGGAAGAGATTGTATTTGGCTTCTCTGTATTGATGACAGCTGCTCCTGGAAGTCGTGTCTAGCTCTCTTCCCATGACATCAATCACCAATCACCACCACTGCTGAGCTGGCAAGAATGGCCAGTGCCACTAGAAACTCTATTACAGTCACTGGCTGCCAGATATTGTATGTAACTATCAGGTGTTCACTGTATAGAGGTCAGGATTAAATACATGCTTTTTGGTACTCACTGCTTAAGACTAAAGCATTATTACTACTTCTCTCACTGAAGAATAGTTAAAAATGCAGAGATTAGCAATAGGCAACTATGTAAAGCTTGTTTCAATAATATGATAGGGCAGCAATTATCTAGCTTTAAGAATTTTATTTTTATTTGTTTTTAGATTGACCTCCATCTTATTCCAACTACATGGGAAGCCAGTTAATCCTTACTTTTTACTCATCTGTTAATGCAAGAAAACAAAAATTTCAAATGTGAAAGCTTTATTAGAGAAAATGAAGTTATGAATAACACAACTGTCCCAGTGCTATTATATGCAACTATTACCATTATGAATTGAATGAATGTATAATAGGGGTAATAAAATACAGGAAAGACAGCAAGGTCAGCAAGGGTGCCCTGTAAGAAACCTTACTAGTCTTAACAAGAAAATGGGAAAAGAATAGTAGCTTAATATGCCAATAGAGATCTATTTGTGAATTAAGAATAGAAGTAACTAATTTAGGGAAAATAAGTCAATGTTTAGCTATGAGATGGCTTTATAACAGAACAACTTCTTGTGCTCTGTGAGTGACTTATTCATTGCTTTTTCTCAGTTTCTTTTAGCAATATTACTGAATAAGAAACGCTTATATGCTTATCTCACTGGAAACTCAAAGGCATTCTGAGTTGTGCTTCTTCAGAAATATTTTTAGGGGGAGTGATCTATCAAGTTTTCTATAAATCATTTTAGTTTCGAGTGGTTTAACCAGTGAAATAATAGTTACTACCAGAGTACAGAATTTTCACCCTGCTATTGAGTGAGACTATGGAGGCAAGATTTCAGCCCATTGACAGTTACATGAAAAATAGATTTATTGTAGATGCATATTATTTGGTTAACCTGATGGCATTCCATGCATTCATTTAATCTGTGTGTGTGTTTAGTGAACAGAAACATTGGAAAGCACATTTTAATCATATTCTAAAGACACTACACAATTGTAATAGGCATTGCCCTCTTTGTGTCAATAGGAAAGACTAAGAACAAACAATAAAATTTATCCCCCCCTTTTTTTTTGAGATTGAGTGTTGCTTTGTTGCCCAGGCTGAAGTGCAGTAGTAGTGGGATCTCAGCTCACTGCAAACTCCACCTTCCTGCTTCAAGCAATTCTCCTTCCTCAGCCTCCTGGGTAGCTGGGACTACAGGTGCCAGCCACCATGCTGGCTAATTTTTGTGTTTTTAGTGGAGATGGGTTTTCACCATGTTGGCCATGCTGGTCTTGAACTCCTGACCTCATGATCCTCCTGCCTTGGCCTCCCAAAATGCTGGGATTACAGGTGTGAGCCACCATGCCCAGCCCTTTTTTCACAGAATTAATAGTGGAGCAGAGAATATGATTAGAGGAGATATTGGTGAAGCAATTGCAATAAATGTTCATATACGCTGTAACAGGGAACTTTGAATATATCAGGGGAGTATGTAGTATGTACCCCTAAACCAGACTAAGAGTGACCAAAGAATGCTTTGTGGGGAAAGTGATATAAAAGTTATTAGACTTTATAATGAAAGTTAATCCCCCAACATTTCCTCCTCCTTTGAATCCAACCCCTTGTCTTCTCCGTGTTTGCAAAAATAATTACTGCATTAATTTCCTGGGGCTATTATAACAAAGTACCACAAACTGAGTGGCTCAATGCAACAAAAACTAATTATTTCACAGTCTGGAAGCTACAAGTCTGAAATCGGTATAGGCAGGACTATGCTTTCTCTGAGGCTTCCAAAGGAGGACCCTCCCTGCCTCTTCTGGCTTCTGGCAGCCCAGGGGTTGCTTGACATATGGCAGCATAGCTCCAATCTTTTCATTCTCACATGCTGTCTTTTCTTCTGTGTTTGTGTATCTCTGTGTTTTCCCATGGTGTTCTCTCTGCGTATCTATGTTGAAATTTCACTATTCTTATTTTATCTTTATGAGGATATCAGTCACACTGGACTAGGGCCCATCCTCATGACCTCATCTTAACTTGTTTGAATTTCCCAAGACCCTATTTCCAAACAAGATTAGGAACACAAGTATAGACAACTGGAACTTCAACATATCTTTACTGGGGATACAGAAGATACAATTCAAGACAAAACATTTATTAACATCTCTTTGCTCCAAAAGCACAAGTCAAACATTGCTCTGAGGTTTGATCCCTGGACAATATGTTACAATATGCTGCGTAGAAGTGGCCACATATACAACATCTAGTGGAAAATTTTCTTATATACTTTACTTTTTAACCTAGCACAATGCTTACTTGTTAAATACTGAACATACAGACTAATAGAGAAGTAAAAGACATTTTATCTTCCAGAATGATTTTTCAATTGATTTCAACCTTATTAAGAAAAAGAAAAGAGAAAAATTCCCTGTAGTTTATGTACTATCTCACATTAACTGCTAATTTGTCAGAAAAATACCAAAAGAATAGCAAAATTCCCAAGGTGATAATAGGAAATAGCCTAATACATTATCCTGACAACATCCCTACAGGCTGCCAAGAAATATGAAATTCAACAAGAAAAGATGCTCTGCTGCAAAAACTTTCCTGTGAGAGCAGGAACGATCACCTTCAGAAACTAGACTCGAGACCACTGCAACTGCATAGGAATTGGATGCAGAAAGACATTCTCTCTCTGGTTCAGAGCACAGTGCTTGGTAAAGCAAATTATATTTCAATGGAAGCATCTGAAGAATTTTTAACGATAATGAAGATTCAATATGCTTCTGTGGTCTCTGTTTAATAAGAAAGAAATTATAATGATTGATCTGGAGGGAAAGAAATTAAACCTCTAGATGTTGCATTTTCTATATTACTTCAAATTTATAGAATGAAACACATTTCATCTTATCTTCAAACTGTACTTTTGTTTTTTCATACCTATTGTGTTAATATTAAGTTAAGAAAAGAAGTCAGTAATGCAATAAGTAACTATAATGTGATCAAGTCATGGTGAACCAGATCCGCTCTTAAATTTACAAGAAACAACCCTCTATTCTAATATTTCAGATTTCAACGGCCTGTCAGTGACCAAGTCATGTTAATCATCATACGAAAGGTGGTTCCATGAATCAGAATGTCGATGTATTAGCTTTTAAATCACATTACAACTGCAATAAAATTTGCTCAAATTCATCAGTAACAAAAATTCAACTTAATGAAAGAAGAAAATATCCTATCAATCTGAAAATACTAAAAAATAGCCATAACAAGATTTCTTAAAATAACATGAGAAAATAGACCTTCAAATATGTCAAGCATCCTCAAAATAGGATCATTTTTCTGAAGACCAATTTGACAATAGGCACCAGCAATCTTTTAAAAAGCATATACCTTTAGCTTTTGCAATAAAACTTCTAAGAAATTATCTTAAGTAATCAGACAAATGTGCAAAAGCCTATGATTAAAAATTACAGTATCATTTATAATAATAGAAAAACATAAAGTATTAAAAATATCATTAGTATTAACATAGGTAAAAATTTTATACAATGAAATACTATGCTACTGAATCTGAACCTGATCAGTTCCCTTGATTGAATTCTAATTCATAAGAAATATAAGGCCAGAAGAATATATTGAATGGTACCATGGAAATGTAATCAGCAAAGTTCAATTTTGACAAACTCTACAGAATGAAAGATTCCATCTTTTCTTAAAACAAATTGCAAGGGAAAAAAAAGGAGTGAGGGAGTAAGAACCCATCATTTAAAAACGACTTAGAGATACATTATCCAATATAGGATTTATTTGGATCATGAAGCTCATAAAGAATAAAAAAAATGATGCCAAGCAGAGAGATTTAAGCATTGAATGACATTTGATTACATTAAAGAATTACAATAACTTGTTAGAGAAGATATTGATATTGTTATGTTTTTAAAAAGACATCCATATTCGTGAGACAGGTTCATTACGTATTGGTTTCCAACATGTGTGAGTCCAGTGAAACAGAATACAGTTATATGCAAGAAGTTATATGAAGTGGATGTTTTTACTTCCAGATAGGCAGCAAGGGACAACAGAAGCCTAAAATTCACTGTGAGCTGCTCCCTCAGAAAACTTGCCAGGATAGATGAAATCTCATCTGCACACGCCCCACCTGCAGTTGAGGGACCTAATATGGCTTGGATGTGTCCTCACCCAAAACCTCTTTTTGAAATGTAATCCTCACAATCCCCATATGTCAAGGGTGAGACTAAGTGGAGGTAATTGGATCATGGGAGTGGCTTCCCCCATGCTGTTCTTGTGATGAGTGAATCTCATGAGATCTGATGGTTTTATAAGCATCTGGCATTTTCCCTGCTTGTACTTACTCTGTCCTGCCACCTTGTGAAGAAGGTGCCCTTCTTCCCCTTCACCTTCTGCCATGATGGTAAGTTTCCTGAGGCATTTGAACTGTGAGTCAATTAAACCTCTTTTATTCATAAATTACCTTGTCTCCAGCAGTTCTTCATACAGAGTCAGAGTGGCCTAATACAGAATCCTATAAAGTAGTCTGCCCAGGGCATTCTTCCACAGAGCCACATGATCCTTTAGGTCAGTTAAAGGATGTCCCAATTCTGGGAGAGATTGGAAGAGAGCCTGGGTTTTTCTGGCCAGTCCCTATTTCAAGATGTTGCACCCTAGCGCTTTCTACTGTTGTTCTTGAGAAGTACACACAAGAAAAGACTGAAAGATGGGCCAATTCAAACCCACCCAGAAAACTGTCCTGCAATATTTCTCAGATATGTATGTAGATGAATTTATATATTATGTAGGGCTTGTTTACAATAATTCACAACTGGGGATGGAGGTAAGTGTGTAAGGTCTGGACAAAAATGATTCAATTAATAATTGTTGAAGCTTAATAATCAGAACATGGGAGGTCATTACACTTTATTTTTATAACATTTTAGCAAAAACATTAAAAATTTTAAAAATGTGTAAAACTAAATGACAAAACATAACATATTACTACATATAACATTGTTTTTGTATAAAATATATGACAGTAAGCACATATACATAGTAGAAAAAGCTGGAAAGACAAACCAGATGTTAACAGTAATTATCTCTGGATGGTGGCATACAAAGATCATTAATTTCAGTATACTTTCCAGTAAGTTATGACTTATTTTGCAATACTAAGTGTAGGAAAAGGAAAATAAAATTTTGTCACCTTAAATATTTTTTATTTACTATATGTTTTTTATGAGCTAAATATTTATATCTGCATCCAAACAACTGTATTGCTTTCATCAAAAAAAAAATAAGTGCATTAGAGAGGCTTAAATAGTAGTTCATGTAGTCACCAGCAACTAAATGTATCAGAGGTTGGAATTATCTGTCTTGGAAGGTGTTGATAAAAGCTGCCAAGTCCTCCCTCTTTGGTTTAATTTTTAAAAAACTATACACAGACCACCCCCTTTTGTTGATACATTGTCAGTTCAGAAATGTTTGCCAATTAACTCAGCCAGAGTTTACTTTTCTTTCCATTTCATAGTTTTGGTTCTAGAAATACCCAGCCCCCTAAGCATTTCTATGTAAATTTAAGGGAAGTCAATTTACATTGATTTTTAAAAGTTTAACTCTTTGGAAATGCTTGTGCTTTTATATTTGAGGATTCCATTCTACAGACCCCTAATTTTACTGTTCTGGATGGCTCAGAATGTCAAAACTTCAGGTTTCATTGTCTGTCCATAACATTTCTGGCTTTAACCGGTGGGTCACATCCCTCACTGTAATATGTGTTGTACTGACCTCTATGCATATTTCTCATATCACATTTTAAACTTTTTTTTTCCTTTTGAGCATTCTGTTCCTTGATACTTTTCTATTCAGTGCCAGGTTGAACTTAACTTTCTTTATCTTGCACATCTTTTACATAAGTTGTAAAAGCTATTTTTTCCTTCCTTCTTTCCTTCCCTCCTTCCCTCCTTCCTTCCTTCCTCCCTCTTTCCCTCCTTCCCTCCTTCCTTCCTTCCTCCCTGTTTCCCTCCTTCCCTCCTTCCTTCCTTCCTCCCTCTTTCCCTCCTTCCCTCCTTCCTTCCTTCCTTCCCTGCTTCCCTCCCTCCCTTCTCCATCTGCTTTGTCTCTCTGCTTGTTTCTATTAAGATCTATCTTCAACATTTCAATTAATTTAAATTATTGAAAATGACAACACAAATGTCTTAGATTATTGAGAAATTATTGATTAGATGTTTGGGGCTGACTAGAGGATGCCTTGATAATGTTACTCTAAATGATGTATACACTAAGCAACCTCCACAATCTCAAATATAAATAACATACGACTCATTCAAATTCATTCAGATTTCCCAATGACAAGAGAATTCATATATTTCTATCATTTCAGCGACCTATTCTATGATTTTTGACAAAATTTGGCTTATACTAATTTATGTAGCATGAGATTATAAACTGCGATTCAAAACATATTATCCTTTTATGAACATACATGTACTTGCTTAAAGGAGACTATAAAGAACAGGTTGGTGAGTTTTGTGGCACTAGATAAAACCCAGTAGCTCAGCTTTGGGGCAGTTCATAACATAGGAAGCAGGAAAGCACACTCTTGAATAAACATGACTAAATTAAAACTTTCGAAGACGGAAGATAGGAGGCAGGACTAGCATGCAGCTCCTGCTCCGATGGATAGAACAGTGTGTGGAGACTCACATCATGAATGTTTGCTCCAAGAACTACTGCAGCAAACATACCAGGAAAGTTGAGAGAATCCACAGACCTTTTGAAGGAACTGGATCACTGCTGCAGGCTCCCTGAGATGCTGAAAGACTGTGAGTCTGCTTGCTTTCTCAATGGGGAGGCTTGTGGTCTGGAGCAAGTTCTCAGCCCTGCTCACCAGCTGCCTGGAAATAGACTTGGTGCTATTGTTGGGGCATGGTGAGAATGAGACTGGCCTTTAGGACTGCAGGCTACACAGAAGTGAGATGAGGCCTGTCACTACTGGCTTTCCCTCATGTCTGTGGTGACCTGTATCTCTCAGCAGAGGCAGCCATAGTCCCCCTGGGCACATAAATTCATTAGCCTGGGAACCACATCCCCATCCCCCACAGCAGCTGCAACAAGCCCGGCCTAAGGAGAGGCTGAGCTCAGATATATCTACTGGTGGTCTTTCTCTACCCGACCTGCTAGTGGAAGACAAAGGTCATAATCTCTTGGGAGCTCTGTGGCCCTACCTACCTTGAAAAACCTGAATACTTAACCAGGTGTCCCTAGGGCAAGTTTGCATCATCCCTATGGGAACACACCTCCTCCTGGGTAGAGGTCAACAATCACCAAACCGGTGCACTAAAGGACCCTCACAGAGTCTACTTCATGCCCCTGGTACTTTCCCTGGAGCAGGTACTGGTCTTACAGTCCACGACTACAAGACCTCAAAATGGATCACATGACAGGACTCTTTGCAGACATTCGCTAGTATCGGCCCAGAGCCTGGTAGCTCTGCTGGGTGGCTAGACTCAGAAGAGCCAAACAATCATCATAGTTCAGTTTTCAGGAAACCCCATTTCTAGGGAAAGCAGGAGAACACCACATCAAGGGAGCACCCCCTGGGACAAGAGAATCTGAACAGCAGTCCTTGAGTCTCCAATCTTCCCTCTGACATAGTCTACCCAAATAAGAAGGAACCAGAAAAACAATTCCAGTAATATGACAAAACAAGGATCTTTAAGAACTCTAAAAGATTATAACAGCTCACCGGCAATGAAGCCAAAGCAAGATGAAATCTCTGAATTCCCAGAAAAAGAATTCAGAATGTTGATTTTTAAGTTAATCAAGGAGACACTAGAGAAAGGTAAAGCCCAACTTAAATAAATCAAAAACATGATACAAAATATGAAAGAAAATGTATTCAATGAAATAGCATTAAAAAAAAAAAGCCAATCACAACTTCTGGAAATTAAGGATACACTCAGAAAAGTGCAAAATGCACTGGAAAGTTTCAGCAATGCATCAAACAAGCAGAAAAAAGAACTTCAGAGCTTGAGGACAAGGCTTTCAAATTAACCCAATCTGTCAAAGACAAAGCAAAAAGAGTTTTAACAAATGAACAAAGCCTACAAGAAGTTTGGGACTATGTTAAACATCCAAACCTAAGAATAGATGGTGTTAATGAGGAAGAAGGGAAATCTAAAAGTTTGAAAAACATATTGAGGGAATAATAGAGGAAAATGTCCCCAGTCTTGTTAGAGATCTAGACATCCAAATACAAGAAGCTCTACAAATACCTGGGAAATTAATTGCAAAAAAAGAGAATCACAAAGGCACATAGTCATCAAGTTATCCAAAGTCAAGATGAAGAAAATAATCTCAAATTGTGAGGCAAAAGCCTCAGGTAACCTATAAGGGAAAATCTATCAAATTAACAGCAGATTTCTCAGCAGAAACTCTACAAGCTAAAAGGAATTGGGGTTCTATTTTTTAGCCTCCTTAAACAAAACAATTACAAGACAATCAGGCTTCATAAATGAAGGAAAGATACAGTCTTTTCCAGACAAACACTGAGAGAATTCACTACAACCAAGCCAGCACTACAAGAACTGCTAAATGGAGATTTAAATCTTGAAAGAAATCCTCAAAATACACCAAAACAGAATCTCCTTAAAGCATAAATCTCATGGGATCTATATAACAAAAACACAAATTAAAAAAAAGATATTTAGGCAAGAAATGGCATGATGAATAAAATAGTACCTCACATCTCAATATTAACATTGAATGTGAATGACTTAAATGCTCCAGTTGAAACATACAGAAATAGAAAAACGGGTAAGAATTCACCAACTGTTTCTGCTGTCTTCAGGAGATGCACCTAACACACAAGGACTCACATAAACTTAAGGTAAAGGGGTGGATAACGATGTTTATGAAAATGGACGCCAAAAGTTAGCAGGAGTAGCTGTTCTTATATCAGGAAAAAAAACAAAAAAAAACCTTTTAAAGCAACAGCAGTTAAAAAACACAAAGAGAGACATTATATAATGATATAAGGACTAGTCCAGCAAAAAAAAAAAAAAAAATCACAATTCTAAAAATACACACACCTAACCCTGGAACTGCCAAATTTATAAAACAATTACTACTAGCTTTCTTCTTCTACCTGATGACATCTAGCTTTTTTAGCACCATTTATTGTAAAGAATGTGCCTTTTTTATTGTGTGTTCTTGGCACCTTCATGGAAGATTGGCTGGCTGTAACTATGTGGGTTTATTTCAATGTTCTCTATTCCATTTCATTAGCCTATGTGTCTATATTTATGCCTGGGCCATGTTGTTTTGATTACTATAGCTTTATAGTATATTTTGAAGTTGGTTTATGTGATGCCTCCAGCTTTGTTCTTTTCCCTCAAGATTTATTTTGCTAGTCAAGGGCTTTTGTAGTTCTACATGAATTTTTTGATTGTGCTTTTCCATTTTTGTGAAGAATGTCATTGGAATTTTGATAAGGATTGAATCAAATCTGTAGGTGTATTTGAGTAATATGGATATCACAATAATATTAATTCTTCCAATCTGTGCACACATAATATATTTTTATTTATTTATGTCTTCAATTTTGTCATCAATGTATTATAGTGTTCAGCCTACAGATGTTTCACCTCCTTGGTTACATTAATAGGTACTTCATTTTTTAAGCTATTGTAGGTAGAATTGTTTTCTTGATTAATTATTTTTTTCTAATTGTTTGCTATTATATGTACAAATGTTACTGATTTTTGTATGTTAATTTTTTATCCCACAACTTTACTGAGTATATTTATTATTTCTAACAGGTTTTTAGTGGAGTCGTCAGGGGTTTTCTCATGCAGTATCATATCCACTGTAGAGACAATTTTATTTGTTCCTTTCCACATGGGTGCCTTTTGTTTACTTATCTTACCTAATTGTTCTGGCTAGGGTTTCCAGTGCTATGTTGAATAGAGTGATGAAAATCAGCCTCCGTGTCTTTTTCAGATGTTAGAGGAAAAGCTTTCAACTTTTTTTCAGTATGATACTAGCTGTGGATTTGTTATATATGGCCTTTATTATTTTGAGGTGCATTCCTTCTATACCTAATTTGTTGAGAGTTTTATCATGAAAGAACATTTAATTTTAACTTTTTTACATCTATTGAAAAACTTATGTAGTTTTTTTGTCCATCCTATTAAGGTGATGTATCACATCTATTGATTAGCCTATATTGAACAATGCTTACATCCCTGTGATGAATTATATTTCATCGTGGTGAATGATCTTAATGTCCTACTGAATTCAGTTTGTTGGTATTTTGTTGAGTATTTTTGTATCTATAGTCATCAAGGATATTGGCCTGTAGTTTGTTATTGTTGTGTCCTTGAGAACTGCTCTTAACATTTAGGCATATTAGTGTAAGCTGTCACTACTGGTGTTAGTGTAAGAAATGAAACACTAGAGATAAAGTGAGCGTTCTCTTTGCCTGCAACCCTCAGACATTTTCTCCTCCCACTTGTCAGAAAGCAATCTCATGGGTCTGGCATTTTTATTTTCAGTGAACTTTTTAATTTTTATATAAGCAAAATGAATACATTTGCATAAGAAATGTACAGCCTTTTTTTTTTTTTTGACTGGTTTTAATGTAAAAATGTTTTTCCAGGCTCAGGACAGGACTTGGCCAAAGCACCTGGACAGGTACCTTTGGCATGGACACTCTTTAGCAGTGAGTGGACCAAGCAGATTCAGGTAATGAAGAATGGACTGCATGCCTGGTTTGGGGTTGATGGGCTAGTTTGTGGGAGCAAGTGAGAAACATCCAAAATTAATTGCAACACAATTAAGTTTAAAAAAGTTAATATCTAACAATTTTCCAAGGGTAACCTTAAAGACAAAAATGAGGTCACTTAGAAAATTCAGAGTCACCACTATTTTGTAATCACAGACTGATAAAACCTGCTTCATGGGGATTACTCAATGTTCATTCCCTTGGCTCTTTGAAGATTTTCATAGATATCAAGAGTAACTTATTATTAAATATTATGCACACATCTCTTAAAGATCAGCACACTTGTTAGCAAAGACTAATTTACATCTCAGTTAGGATTCAAAGCTATGTGAGAACAGGAATACTTCTGTAAAACTTGGGGGTCAGGTGTCCAGCAGAGTGGGCTCCGAGATGAAAAATTATGGGTGTTGGGAGAAATTGAGCATTGATTCTCAAATAGGCTCTTCATAATTTCTTTACAACCATCTGATGATCTTTTAAATGAACAGAGAAAATAAGTTATTTTTACATATTACATATGTTACTATGTTTTTTAAAGGGAAATGCTGATATTTCTTAGAAGGTTTCATCTCACAGAAGTCAGTTCTTCCAATTTGTGGACCAACTCTACGTTGTTATGTTTCTGGCATATCCTCAGCCACCTGTGCAACTTCCCTAAATTTTCATTTCACAAAACCCAGGCCGTCTTTTTATATGCTTAATAAAGTCAGACAAGGTGAACTTCAGGCTTCAGGGGTAAAAGAATAGGGGAAAATTAGAGGAAAATGCATATGGAAAAAATAACACTGGGCTGTTATTCTAGTAAATGATCACATTTGTTTTCAATATGGTTTTGAATTTGGTGTGCAAGATTGAAGTTTGACTTTTCTTCAAAGTAAGCCTCAACCCAACAAAGAATGGGAGAAGTTATTGAAGGATGCAAAGGATATCCAGAAAAAAAGAAATACTCATATATGAATAATTTCTGAGACATTAGTTAGGTTAATTTGGTTACATTTTTCTCAATGATAAAATAATAATTGTCATGGCTGGGCACAGGATATTTTCAATGATTTTTAAAAATTTTATTTCTAGCCTACAGGTAATTTCACTGTTACTTCAGCTAAAGTTAGTTTAAGCCAGAGGTTGTGTGATCAGCAACGCCAGAAAATGAAGGGGAAGTGCAATATCTTTGACTCAAAAGTAACAAAAGCTCGTGATGAGAGGCTCCAGATAAATTTCTCCCTAGTGAGATTTGCCACTTTGTTACTCTTTTATGTGCATTTATTTTTAGTCATGACAAAACAACAGTCAGCCACACAGGATGAAAACATCCCTTGACATAGGGAATTCCAAAGGAAAAATCACTTTTGGTTTGTATTGTATCACTTTAAAGACCACTTTATGAATATGTCTCTATAGTAAACCCGTCTAGCCTATAAATACTTTGGGTGCATTTCATGATTCCCTCCACAGACCAGGATGCAAAGCCAAGTTTAGCTTAGGGTTGGCTGAATGTCTTGGCATAAGAACCTTGGCATTTGGCAGTTGAGTTTCCAGACCTTTAGCTGACTGGCATTTTCCTCTACAGTTTACTATGGTAGTTTGGGGAAAGTGTATGTTAAGAAATAAACTGCCAACTTGAGTGTGCCTAATTGTACAATTAGGTGAACCATTGCAAACTTTACAGCATTATCGGATGAAAGCTATTACTTGCTGCCATACAAGTGCTGTGAGGAGGAAACCAAAAAAATGTACCCACAGCCAACATAAGAGGAGCCAATCTTGCAGTCTGAGATATGTAGAAATGCAGCACCCATTAGAAGAAGCTGAATGCCAGAGAAGCAAGCTGATGAAAGAAAGGAGTTTTTGAGAGTGATATCAATATGAAAAACACAATGTGTTAGCTTAGGACAGCTGTGTAACCATTACACATTTTACATTAAGTATTAATTATAGGCTCTGAAGGACATCTCCAGGATGCTTGGGGTGATGGTAACTAACTTTTAGGTGGAAACACTTCCCATAAAATAAAATAAAATAAAATAAAAATTTGGAGCCCAAGTTTCTAAGTCTTCCTATGTGTTTAAGAATACTAGCAGAATAAAAAGAAAGTGTAAAGTCATCCTTACTTTTAAAATTCTGTTGACTCCACCACGTTTTTGCTCTTTTATGGAAAAGTATAAATTTTAACACAAATATATAATATCACACACACACACACACACACACACACACACACACACACACAAACTTTTGTACAGACACAAATTCTACTCTGAATACTGTTAAAAGGAGTAAAATAAATAATGTAGTACAAAAAAAAAAAAAAAACCCCAACTTGTATCAGAAGACCTGGTTTAAATCTTCGTATCTTGATTTACCAGCCGTATAAATGTGTGTATGTTAGATGCATGTGTCTATGGTTTTCTTATTTTTCTTATTTCATCTTTTACTCTGATGACTATCCATATTATGCATTATTAATTTATATAGCATATATAATTATAAAATAAAATTATGAGTAATATAATGTATTTATATAATTAGGTACAGCACTATAATTATATTTAAGCCTATGTATCCACATATTTGATGTACAGAGGAGCGTTGAATAGAAGGGTGTGGCACTGGAGCCCTAGCCGCTTTATTCTCAATGCTGATCACTCCTCTTGGATCATGTACCGCATTCCTTCAATGACACCAGGAGCCCCTGAGGTGTGGCCTGGAAACCAGTCATAAGCAGCTGTCACTCAGGAATAAAATGGAAAATTCTGTGTAAAGTATCAGAAAAATTCAAATGTATGAGTTTATTTAATAATACACTCTGGTAAACACAGAGTTTAAGACTGAGAAAATATTTTAAAATTTGAAAACCTTTTAGTAAAAATTGTTTTATAAGATTAAAAAGGAGGAAAACTGAATTATCATATTAGCTACCAAAAAATTTATTGATTTTTCAGAATAATATAGAAGTTTATATGGATATGTCTGAATATTTTTAAAGCTATTATAAATGTAGACTACAATGTACCATTTATAATAATGTTTTCTGGCTAAAGATTTCTATGTAAAGCTAAATTAATAAATATAATCTAATTAACATTAGAAGATATTTTTATATAATTGGGATGGAGTAACCTTTGCTAGAATGATACTTAGGCCAGAAATCTTGCAATTCTTATTATAATGTTTATCTGATTGAAGTTTGAATATTTTTAAAGGTTATTTAGTAACTATACTAATAGTATATTTCATAGAATCTTTACATCATTTTAGAAGCAGATAAAATTTAGAAAATATGTTTACAACACATGTAACAAACATACATAAAATATTCTTCAGTTATTATAAATAATTATCATATATCTTTTTTTTTTTTTTGAGACGGAGTTTCACTCTTGTTACCCAGGCTGGAGTGCAATGGTGCGATCTCGGCTCACTGCAACCTCCACCTCCTGGGTTCAGGCAATTCTCCTGCCTCAGCCTCCTGAGTATCTGGGATTACAGGCACACGCCACCGTGCCCAGCTAATTTTTTGTATCTTTAGTAGAGACGGGGTTTCACCATGTTGACCAGGATGGTCTCGATCTCTTGACCTCGTGATCCACCCGCCTCGGCCTCCCTAAGTGCTGGGATTACAGGCTTGAGCCACCGCGCCCGGCCTATCATATATCACTTTAAAAAGCCAATATGCTAAGGATTGATAAGCATAGATATGAATAGTTAGTTCATATAAATAAACAAAAGTATCTTGTAATCTAAAAACAAATATTAATGACCAAAGTACTAAACACAAAAATTGATATTTTTCTCTATCAAAGTGACAAATGATAAAATAGTATCCATGGTTGACAAAGCAGGAAACAAACTGACTTAGAATCAGAATTAATTTATTCATTGTTTCTGATTGGCAAATTGGCAATATATCCCTATAATTAAACTGGTATACACTTAGAGTCAAAAAGTCTACTTCTAGGTATTTATCTTAATAGCAAAGCAGTAAATATAATTGCACAGAAATGGGTTTCACTTCTCTACTGAATATTTAAAATAGCAAAATTTTAAAAATAATTTAAATAACAATTAATTTGAGATGATTATACATAATACAGTAAATCCACATAGCAAAATATTATCCATAAATATGGTCTTAGGCAAAATCAACTAGACATTTTGCAAGGAAACTAGAACGAAAGAGGGGATCGGATACTGCTTTGTTTATAACTAACTAAAATATGAACTATCTGTTTCGGGGAAGAATAAAACCATTGTGTTATGCCTTGTGGATATACATGTGTATGTGAAGGATTAAAGGTGTGAATCCTTTATGGACCAATGTAAAAAGTACATAAGTAGTTTGAAGAAAGAGAATGAATGACGGAAAGATAGAGAAAGAGAAAGAAGGTAAATTAATGATATGAGGGGATGCATTGCTTGTTGTTTGGCGGGGAGTCTAAAGAATGAAAGGAGTGAACAGAGAAGGCAGCATTACTCATCTTTGTATTTCCTATCCTCTTTTTCTTTGACAAGAACGCTGCTCATAATGAGTAAGATAAACCAAATGCTTAAGAGGAAACTAATCCCAGGATTATAAAAAAATGTTTGTAAGAGATCAACAGGTACCCTTAATGAGTTCAAGTTTCAAGAGCCAATTACATATTAAGTAATTTGTGGCTAGGATTACTAATATATTGTCAACATTTCAAGACGTTATCAAATACCAGAGATAAGCAAATATACCAAATTTTAATAAAGTAGTAAGAGATTAATTGTGAGCCTTATAAACCTGTAATCTCATTATCAGTATTTTAAGGATTCTGGAAAGATTCATTAAGTAGATATTCAGGGAATTGTTGGCAAAGCAAATAGAGATGTGGATAGAATAAAAGAGATTTGTTTTCAGTTCAAACAACAGTTATAAAACATTTGTTTAAAGGCATTCTTCTAGAAGCACTGTGAATGAAGGAGACACAAAGATGAAAATGATAAGAATGTTCCTTTAATCATTATATAATCAAGTTGAGATAATGATTGATTGATGATAGATAGATAAAAGGTAGATAAAATAAACATGGAAAACTATAATGCAATATAAGTTATATTGCTGGCAAAAAGGGTTGTAATAAGCATTACTTCTTCTTGGAAGCTTTCTCCAATATCCTTGGCCAAAATTAATTTTCCCATAATCTAAGTTCCATGAATCATCAACTAGAATTTGCACTGGAAGTGAAAGGCCAGAATGATTTTACCACATAAATAACAAAAAGTATCCTTAGGTAAAACAAACTTTCATAGAAAACAAACTGAGTTATAAAATATAAATGTTTTGTAAACATCCTATATGATAAAGTTATTGTGTATGTAAGTAGAGTTTTACGAAATGGAACAGAAAAGGAAAGTGTATGCAGATTGAAGGACTTCTCACTGTAGACTATGAATAGTGATCAACTGTATTTGCAGAAGAGAAAATGTCTTAGAGAGAGAGTGTTTTAGAATGGAAAATACCTGACATAGCAAACTCAGGTCATTACCAACATTGAAACTGATTAAAATATGCACTGATATAATTAATTAATGCATGGGTAGGGCCTAGGTAAAGGGCACCAATGATCCCTTTGAATGTAGTGTTAACTGAATAGAAGACACCTGGACTTAAGACATGGTCACTACATTTTAAGAGTAACACTAACCTGGGGTCTGTTCAAAAGAGAATTACCAAAATGGTCTTGGCACTGGAAGCCACATCAAATGGAAAGAGATTGCAGACACTGAGAATATTTAGTTTGGCAAAGATAAAACTTGAGGAGTTACAAACACTTGAAGGGCTAACATAAGAAGATACTGCAAAAATTAGAAAATACATTTTTTTTATTGAGTTACACACAGCACTGTGTAACTTTCAATTTTAGTTTTCAGTTCTATCCTCTGTATTTTGAATAAATCTGATACCTATAGTTATAGCTGTAACAGGGAAATGAGCTGCCGTTAAAATAATCAAAGTTTTTAGAGTGCTATGTAAGTAAGGAAATAGTATTGTTCATTTCCCAAACTAGTTGACTTTAGCTAGCAAAGAGTGCTGATAATAATTATCCTCAGTTATCCTCAGAAAATATTTGTGAAGTTGAGTTGTCTCAGGTAAACTGGCATTTTTCTGTCTTATTGAATTCTCCCAGCTACCATATAGGGTTCATGTAATTGTTGCCTCTTTTTTTACAGATAAGAAATTTGAGGTCTTACCATATGCTTAAAATCAAACTGATATTATGTGGCAATCAGGGTCCAAATATGACTCCAATTTCCAGGCTTTTTCCACTGCTCCATTCTGCCACTCCAATGTTACTGCCTTCTTGGGAAGATGTTTATTCTGGTAAATTATTTTCATGAAGAGTGGACAAGCACCCGTTTTTAGAAAAGAAAAACACTCATATTCTATAGGGACAATGGTCTGTTTTATCTGCCTTGGAATCCAATGACATTGCCGAGTCTATAAATTAGGCAGGTGGGGAAAGGAGAGAAAAAAGGCAGGGAAGAAATGGTCTGTATGTTTCCTTCCAACTTTAAGATCCTATAATATCAAGAAAACACAACCTTGAAACCTTAGATGAGGCTTCATGAAGATGACCATGAAGCAGGACCCAGCTATATTTTGTTCACTATTGTCTATATTGTCAATAATAAGTGCTCAATGAACATGGTTAAGTGAGTAAAAAAGAATCATCTGAAAAAAAATTCGTTCCTTACACACTTGATCCCATGTAAAAGCCCCCTTTCCAGACAAAGAACCATTGTTCTTTTTATTTTAACTTGTCATTATTCACCTTTAATATCTTTATCACTTGTCTATAAATATATCCACGACCACCGTCTATGAATAAATTACACAGGCTATAAAGTCTGGCACCTGACTTTAAACCCATTCTCTGCCTTTTTTTTTTTTTTTTTTTTTTTTTTTTTGAGATGGAGTTTCGCTCGTTACCCAGGCTGGAGCGCAATGGCACGATCTCGGCTCACCGCAACCTCCGCCTCCTGGGTTCAGGCAATTCTCCTGCCTCAGCCTCCTGAGTAGCTGGGATTACAGGCGTGCGCCACCATGCCCAGCTAATTTTTTTTTTTGTATTTTTAGTAGAGACGGGGTTTCACCATGTTGACCAGCATGGTCTCGATCTCTTGACCTCTTGATCCACCCACCTCGGCCTCCCAAAGTGCTGGGATTACAGGTGTGAGACACCGCGCCCGCCCCCACTCTCTGCCTTTTAAAGGCTGTCTTGCCTTAGTCAATTTGGTCTGCCTGTGCCTCAGTTTACTCATTTATATAGGGAACAATGTAACAGTAACTATCTTTTAGAGTTGTGGAAAATAAATTGCTTAGCATAGCACTTGGCACAAAGTTAGTATTCAATAAATATTAACTATTCTTATTTCTATATGTATCCACACCTTCCTGCTAAATTTTGTCCACTTACTTTCTTGCTGAATTAAAATAGTTTCTCATATCTAGGAACACTAAGACATAACTCACCAGGCAGATACAGAGATCATCATAACCTTCATTTGATTTTTAAGATTTAAAAGAGCAATGCTACATCTAGACATAAGAGCTGAGCAGATTGAAAGGTGTTGATTTGCTGATCTGTTCCAAGCTACCACTGAATTGATCTTAAAAATAGAGCCAGGCACTGATCCAATGCCCTCTGCATTCGATGGTGCTGGTTTTCAAGAATTATGTCAGGGATGAAGAAAATATTCGCAGACTGAAAAGGGAATAAAGAAAATGCCACACTCTGAGAAATCTAAATTGGACATTTTCCATGGAAGTCATCAAGTATTTTCTGACTTAAAGGAGCAGAATACTTCTAAGTACCATTACTAAGGCTACTTCTTTCTACTTTTATAATAGTATGTATGTACTATTAATAATATTTTTGTTTTTGCAGTGGGAAATCTGAAAAACTGGAAATCCAATCCCATGAGTCATCTCTGAAGGGATCACGTATAAGATCTGGGAAGATGGGTTTCTACTGACAGTGTGACAGGAAAGGTTGCCCCTTTTTTCAGGGTTTGTAGAAGAAATAATAAGTCAACCAAGAGTGACGTGCTGTTGGAGCAAAACAGGGACACAACTCTAAGTGTCTGCAATAAGCTCGGCCCTTAGTCGTTTACATCTCTGAGATACGATACAGAGACACCTCTATCTATACTGATCACTTAAATAAAGACTACATTATCTGGAAATCAAAGGTCACAAGCAGGTGTAATTAGGAATAGCATGTTCGGGGAAGGAGGAGTTGAGGCAAGCCTCACAGGTGGACAGAATTTGGATTGACAGAGAGGAGATGCTAACACATTCCAGTTTCTTTTACACATAGAGAGGCTTGATGACTAGGGATCATGAAGAGCCAGTGATGTCTCTTTCCTCCTCTTTCTCCAATATGCAGCCAGATCTGTTCTTAGTTCTACCATCAGCCTCCAAAATGCAACTGCTTTTGACCTAGAAAAGCATCTAGCAGCCACATTTTATTTTAATATATATTTTAGTCTTTCTCTATTATAAATGTAAACATGAACATAGAAACTGAGTTTTAAAACTGTTATTTCAACAAGGACTGAGATAAAATGTCAATGAACTATTTTCCATTTTCTTGGTTTTTAATCCAATTTTATTAATACTCAAATGCTATAGTTGCTCATCATTTTGGGACCAGATTTGGGGATGAGAACCTTGCCTTTCAGCATGAGCCAACTGCTAATCTAGGAGGTATTTGTCTCAGTTGTAATATTTTACGTAGTTTACATTATGTGGTTGTTAACAGATATGTCTTGAACACTTATTTTATATAATTAACTGCTAATGATTTTTATTTCTATCTGACAGTTTGAAAATCTGTACTTTCACAATTGTATATTACATTACCCTAATTAAATGTCAGCAAATTTTTTTTAGTTAAATATTTAGAACAAAGAAAGGTTTACCTGTTTGGATAGCCTGAGTTCTATTCTTATCTATGCCCACAAGATCCAATTTATTACCTTATAATTAAACTGAACTGGGATAGGATAGATTTTGATATTTTTCTTTGTCTTTTTTTGAGAGTTAGTCAGAAGCTCATAGAATGTATGAATAATATTTTTCAGTAGGAAAGTAAGTCATGTTCTTCATTATATATCTTTAAAATATAATTCAGCTGTTCTTATTAAGTTGCATCTATTCAATTAATATTTTCGCTTTATTCTCCTGTAAGAGAAATCTTAACAGAAATGAATCCCTGATGACAGATTCTTAAGCCTCGGTTGATGATTTATAATGATGAGAATTGTTCTGGAGACCTTAAATTGCCCATTCCACGTAGGTCTAAAATGAACTCATCTCAGCTGTCTAGATCATAATTCCATTCATAGACAGTTTGATAAACTACAGCCCATAGACCAAATCCATTTGCCATATATTTTGTTAAGGCAAGTAAACTAAAAATGTTCTTTACATATTAAGTGGTTGAAAAATAAAAGATTACTATTTTGTGATACATGAAAATTATAAAACATTTAGATTTCAGTGTCCAAAAATAACGTTTTCTTAAAAAACAGCAATGGTAACTCATGTATGTATTGTCTGTTACTGTTTTTATGCCCCAAGAGCAAGGTTGAGCAGTTGTGATAGAGAAAACATGACTGGCAGAGCCTAAAAATATTTACTACCTGGACCTTTACAGACACAGCTTGAAGATTCTGTTATAAAAGTCACTAAATTTGAATTAAATTCAGGAGATCTTCGATTTAGTCCTTGATCTGTCATATGTTAGACACGTAACTTTGGGGAAAGTTTTTAACCTTAGTGAGAGTGAGAATTCTCATTGATAAGATGAAATACACAGTAAATCTGAACTGCAGGGAGACTAATGGTGAAAGTGCCTGTTAGACCATAAAACAATGTAAAATGAAAGAAGATAACATTAAATTAGATGCATACATCTATTTATGCCAGGCAATTAAAACAAGTATAATATGGTCAAGGCTTTCCACAAGGTAAGTATTCAATTTTAGAAAAGCAATTTTTGTGCAAAGAAAAGAAAAAGAAAGAAAAAAATCTTACAGACTATCAAGTTCAACTCAATAATTCATCTAGTGTAAGCAGAATTGCTACTTTCTTGATCTTTCCAAGGACCTCGCAGACAACTTGTGTAGTGAAATGAGTATAAAGGTTAGCTTCACCTTTTCACTTTAGACATGATGACAAAATATATGTGTGCATATAGATACTGGGTATGGGCATTTTTTAAATATGCACACATAAATGTACATGAGGAAGAGTACCGAAGGGGCCCACTTGAACTTGATGCCTCTAAAATTCTTCAATTAATAAAAGTGTCAGTTCAGAAGCAACCAAGTTGGAAATAAAGCACAGGAAGATTCACTTTTTAGCAAGGGGCTGAAGGCAAATGTGTGTCTTTAAGTGGGTACTGAACTCTGTGTGTGAAGACAATTGAAGGAAGAAGCTTCAGGAAGCCTGGATGCTAGACCCTCAGGCGGCCTGCTAATAAGAGGCAGACAGACAGCCCAGGCTTTCCTTATGCAATCACAGTTTTTCCGGTGACATTCTACTTTACAGAATGATGCCACTTTTGTCAATGAGCCAAATTCCCGGTTCAAGAGTGGCAATGTACTCTGAACAAAGAAGCACCTGGGGCATGCCTGTTTTGATAGCCTGCCTGGCTCCTGGAGTGGCTTGTGTCCAGAGAGGATGTGGATGACAATGCCTTTGACTTGGATCCTTGGGGGGTCATGAAGGTGGAAAATTATAGAATCAGGAGGAAAACTGTCTCCAGGGTTGACTATAAACCCAAGGCAAAATTGCAGGATTAAGGACAAATCAGTAGGTCAGAAGTGACCCCTAGTGGGGTCTACAGCTTTATTCCCTTCAGTGAAAATAATTTCTGCCATAATACCTGCTTATTACAGGCACCACTTGATGAAGGGGAATAAAAGAAAAATAAAATGAAGAGAAATGAAGTAGAAATCAAAGTAAGAGGGAAAAAACAGAGAAAGAGAAAGAATATGAAAGAGAAAAAAGTCAAGCACCAGAAAAAAAAAATTTACAGTGAGTCCTTAATCCTGCACCTTGGAGGCCTGTCTCCCCAACCCTTTCTACTTACATATCATGACTAAGACCCTTAGAATTTAATTCAGTTATACAAAGTCATATCATGATTTGGGTCAAAGATGGGCAGAACCACAGCATTTCACTATATTCATTTTGAAATTTGCATATAAGGTTCTCATTTCCAGAAGTGAAGCTGGATGAGTGATTCTATACAAAAACAGACATGCAGCATCATGATAAACCTCAGGAAAGCTTTTTACGCCACCTTGTGTTCTCTTTCTCTAGAGAGGATGTGTAAGGAGTAGGACAATGTCTAGCCAAATAAGGAAGAGAGTGTTAGATGTTGTTGTTGTTACTCTTGACAGGATTTGGTGGATGCTAGGGCTAGAAAATGGTTGGTGGCATGATTCTGTTATTGGTGGGTTTCAAGAAGACTGAGTTATTCCTTGTACAGTAAAGGGGGACCACACTTACCTTAGCAGATTAGGTAGATGGAAACTCAATATCTTGTCCTGAAAGTTCGGTTGTCTTAGTGGGTTAAAGTGTAGATATAACCAATAGATCAAGTATGTACCAAGTAGGTGAAATGCTGGCTTATGTAAAAGGTTAAGTATCATTATGTTAAGGCTATGGCTAGGCTTTACACTGAGGCCATCTGGGTAAAATTAACTGACTTGTTCTCTTAAAACATATGTAGTCTGGGACAAAGATAGCAGAAGAAGAAACTGGCAGCAACCATTACTGTTCTGCAGCCACTGCAGGTGATCCCCAGGCAAGCAGGGCCTGGAGTGGACCTCAGCAGCCCTACAGCAGAGGGGACTGACTGTTAGAAGAAAAACTAAGAAAGAGAAAGAAATAACTTAATCATCAACAAACTGGATGTCCACTCAGAGACCCAATCTGAAAGATGACAGGTGGATAAATCCACAAAAATGGGAAGAAACCAGTGCAAAAAGGATGAAAACACCCAAAACCAGAATGCCTCTCCTCCTACAAGGAATCACAACTCCTCACCAGCAAGGGAACAAGGTTGGATGAAGAATGAGTGTGATGAATTGACAGAATCAGGCTTCAGAAGGTGGGTAATAAGAAACATCTGTGAGCTAAAAGAACATGTTCTAACCCAATGCAAAGAAACTAAGAGCCTTGAAAAAAGATTTGATGAAATGCTAACTAGAATAAACAACTTAAAGCGGAATATAAGTGAATTGATGGAGCTGAAAAACACAACACGACAACTTTGCGAAGCATACACAAGTTTCAACAGCTGAATTGACCAAGCAGAAGAAAGGATATCAGAGGTTGAAGATCAACTCAATGAAATAAAATGAGAAGGCAAGATTGGAAAAAAAAGGATAAAAAGGAATGAACAAAGTCTCCATGGAATATGGGACTATGTGAAAAGACCTAATCTACGTTTGATAGGTGTACCTGAATGTGACAGAAAGAATAAATCCAAGCTTGAAAATACACTTCAGGATATTATCCAGAAAAACTTCCCCAACCTAGCAAGACAGGCCATTATTCAAGTCCAGGAAATACAGAGATCACCACAAAGATATTCCTCAAGAAGAGCAACCCCAAGGCACATAATCATCAGATTCACTAGGGTTAAATTAAGGAGAAAATGCTAAGGGCAGCTAGAGAGAAAAGTCAGGTTACTCACAAATGGAAGCCCATCAGACTCACAGCAGATCTCTCAGCAGAAACCCTACAAGCCAGAAGAGAGTGGGGGCCAATATTCAACATCCTTAAAGAAAAGAACTTTCAACCCAGAATTTCATTTCCAGCCAAACTAAGCTTCATAAGTGAAGGAAAAATAAAATAAGATCTGCTATCTTTGTCTCAGACTACATATGTTTTAAGAGAACAAGTCAGCTAATTTTACCCAGATGGCCTCAGTGTAAAGCCGATTTCCTTGAATAAAGATCCAAGATGGCTGATCGCTAACAGCTTGGGATTGTAGCTCCCAATGAAAGCCCACAAAATGAGAGGATGCGACACTTTCAGATAAATTTTCATCGCTGACAGACCAGAAGATTTCCAGTGGAGGAGCCCCACGGGTCGCCAGCGCGACTCTTGTGGCTGGTGCAGTGGTTTTGCCGGCGCCTCTGCGCGGCAGCTCTTCATGCAGAGTAAATGGGACTGGTTCCCCTTCTGACCAACGTTTGGAGCTCTGAGAAGGCAGAGCCGCTTGTTATGGACTCAAGAAGGAAGCCAGACTGGAGATTCCCAGGCAGAAGAGCACCATCAGTCTTATCACTGCTGTTTTGGCCGGTGCAGTGGGTTGCTCAGATTCCAGCACTGGGAATCAATAAATTGGATGTCCTCTCAGAAACCTAAGTAGAAAGGCAGTAATTGTAAAGACAATAGATGGATAAATTCATAATAAAGGGAAAAAACCAGCCTGAAAAGGCCGAGAATATCCAAAATCAGAATCCCTCTCCCTCTACAGGGGATTGCAATTCCTCATCAGCAACAGAACGAGCCCTGATGGAAAAGGACTGTGTTCCATTATCTGAAGTAGGCTTTAGAAGGTGGATGATAAGAAACGTTTGGGAGTTGAAATAACTTGTTCTAACGCAATGTAAAGAAACTAAGAACTTTGAAAAAAGGTCCGATGAAATGCTAAAAAGAATGGACAATATAGAAAGGAATATAAATGAACTAACGGAGTTGAAAAATACAACACGAGAACTTAGTGAAATATGCACAAGTTTGAATAGCTGAATTGTTCAAGCAGAAGAAAGGATATCAGAGGTCGAAGACCAACTTAATGAAATAAAATGAGAAGACAAGAATAGAGATAAAAGGATAAAAAGAAATGAGCAAAGTCTCCAAGAAATATGGGACTATGTGAAAAGACCTAATCTACGTTTGATAGGTGTACCTGAATGTGATGGAGAGAATGAATCCAAGCTGGAAAATACTCTTCAGGATATTATCCAGGAGAATTTTCCCAATCTAGCAAAGCAGGACACTATTCAACCCCAGGTAATACAGAGAACACCACAAAGACATTCCTCAAGAAGGGCATCCCCAAGACACATAATTGTTAGATTCACCAGGGTTGAAACAAAGGAGAAATACTAAGGGCAGCCAGAGAGAAAGGTCAGGTTACTCACAAAGGGAAGCCTATTAGACTTACAGCAGATCTCTCAGCAGAAACCTTACAAGCCAGAAGAGAGTGGGGGGCCGATATTCAACATCCTTAAAGAACAGAACTTTCAGCCAAGAATTTCATATCCTGCCAAACTAAGCTTCACAATTGAAGGAAAAATAAAATCTTTTATGAACAAGCAAGTACTCAGAGATTTTATTACCACCAGGCCTGCTTTACAAAAACTTCTGAAAGAAGCATTACACACAGAAAGGAACAACCAGTATTAGCCTTTCTAAAAATATACCAGAAAGTAAAGAGCATCAACATAAAGAAGAATTTACATCAACAAATGGATAAAATAGCCAGTTAACATCAAATGGCAGTAACCCTAAATTTAAATCGACTAAATCCCCCAATCAAAAGATACAGCCAAAACCTAACAGTGTACTACATCCAGACCCATTTTATATTCAAAGATACACAAAGACTCAAAACAAAGGGTTGGAGAAAGATTTACCAACCAAATGGAGAGCAAAAATAAATAAATAAACAAAAAGAAGGAGTTGCAATTCTTGCATTTGATGAAACAGATTTCAAAGCAACAAAGATACAGAGGTAAAAGGATCAATGCAATAATAAGAGCTAAGAATCCTAACACCTAGATACATAAGACCCAAAAAGAGATTTAGACTCAATGAGACAGAAAATTAATAAGGATATCCAGAACTTGAACTCAGATCCAGAACAAGTAAACTTAATAAGTATTTATAGAGCTCTCCACTTTAAATACACAAAATATACATTCTCCACTTTAAATACACAAAATATTGATCAGCCATTATTAATACCTGTTTTTAGAATAAAGCAATATTCCTGTTCTCTCTCCCTCTTTTTCTTCCTCTTTCTTCCTCTCCTTCTCTCCTTAAAAAAAAAAAAAAGAAAAAGAAAAGATCTTTTATGAATGAACAAGTACTCAGAGATTTCATTACCACCAGGCCTGCTTTACAAGAGCTCCTGAAAGAGGCACTAAACATAGAAAGGAACAACCAGTATCAGCCAATCCAGAAAGATACCAATGGTAAATAGCATTAACACAATGAAGAAACTGCAACAACTAAAAGGCAAAACAGCCAGCTAGCATCAATATAGCAGGATCAAATTCACACATAAAAATATTAACCCTAAATGTAAATGGACTAAATGCTCCAATCAAAAGACACAGACTGGCAAATTGGATACAAATCCAAAACCCATCAGTGTGCTATATCCAGGAAATCAATCTCACATGCAAGGATACAAAAAGGCTCAAAATAAAGGACTGAAGGAAGATTTACCAAGCAAATGGCGAGCAAAAAAAAAAAAAAAAAAGCAGGAGTTGCAGTTCTCATCTCTGATAAAATAGACTTTAAACAAACAAAGATCAAAAGAGACAAAGAAGGACATGACATAATGGTAAAAGGATAAATGTAACAAGAAGAGCTAACTATCCTAAATATATACACACCCAATACAGGAGCACCCAGATACATAAGGCAAGTTCTTAATGACTTACACAGAGACTTAGACTCCCACACAATAACAGTGGGAGACATTAACATCCCATTGTCAATATTAGACAGATCAATGAGACAGAAAATTAACAAGGATATCTGGAACTTGAACTCAGACCTGGACCAAGCAAACCTAATAGACATTTACAGAACTCTTCACCCCAAATCCACAGAATATACATTCTTCTCAGCACCACATCACACTTACTCTAAAATTGACCACATAGTTGGAAGTAAATCACTCCTCAGCAAATGCAAAAGAACAGAAATCATAACAAACAGTGTCTCAGACCACAGTGCAATCAAGTTAGAACTCAGAATTCAGAAACTAACTCAGAGCTGCACAGCTTCATTGAAACTGAACAACTGGCTCTTGAATGTTGACTGGATAAACAATGAAATAAAGGCAGAAATAAAGCTGTTCTTCGAAACCAACAAGAATGAAGACACAACAATACCAGAATCACTGGGACATATTTAAAGCAGTCTCTAGAGGAAAATATATAGCAATAAATGCCCACATGAGAAGCAAGGGTAGATCTAAAAATCAACACCCTATCATCAAACTTGAAACACCTAGAAGAGCAAGATCAAACAAACTCCTAGCAGAAGACAAGAAATAACTAAGATCAGAGCAGAACTGAAGGAGACAGAGACACGAAAAAACCTTCAAAAAATCAATAAATCCAGGAGGTGGTTTTTCAAAAAGATCAACAAAATAGACAGAACACTAGCCAGATTAATAAAAAAAGAAAAGAGTATAATCAAATAGAAGCAATAAAATACAATAAAGGGGATATCACCACAGATTCCATAGAAATACAAACCATCATCAGAGATTATTACAAACAACTTTATGCACATAAATTAGTAAACCTGGAATAAATGGATAAATTCCTGGACACTTGCATCCTCCCAAGCCTAAACCAGGAAGAAGTCAAAACCCCGAATAGACCAATAACAAGATCTGAAGTTGAGGCAGCAATTAAGAGCCTACAACCCCAAAAAAGCCCACGTTCAGATGGGTTCACAGCCGAATTCTACCAGACATACAAAGAGGAGCTGGTACCATTTCTTCTAAAACTATTCCAAATAATTCAAAAAGAGGGAATCCTTCCCAAATCATGTTATGAGACCAATATCATTCTGATACCAAAACCCGGCAGAGACTCAGCAAGAAAAGAAAACTTCAGGCCAATATCCATCATGAACATAGATGCAAAATTCTTCAATAAAATACTGGGAAACCGATTGCAACAGCACATCAAAAAGCTTTTCCACCATGATCAAGTAGGCTTCATCCTGGGGATGCAAGGCTGTTTCAACATACACAAGTCTATAAATGTAATTCACCACATAAACAGAACCAAAGAGAAAAACCACATGATTATCTCAATTGATGTAGAGAAGGCCTTTGACAAAATTCAGCAGCACTTTATGCTAAAAACTCTCAATAAACTAGGTATTGATGGAATGTATCTCAAAATAATAAAAGCTATTTACAACAAACCAACAGCCAATATCATACTGGCTGGTCAAAAACTGGAAGCATTCCCTTTGAAATCTGGCACTAGACAAGGATGCCCTCTCTCACCACTCCTATTCAATATAGGATTGGAAGTTCTCGCTAGAGCAATCAGGCAAGAAAAAAAAATAAAGGGTATTCAAATAGGAGAGAAGGAAGTCAAATTCTCTCTATTTGCAGATGACATGATTGTATATCTAGAAGACCCCAATCATCTCAGTCCAAAATCTCCTGAAACTGACAAGCAATTTCAGCAAAGTCCCAGGATACAAAATCAATGTGCAGAAATCACAAGCATTCCTATACACCAATAACAGACTTAAAGAGAGCCAAAACATTAGTAAACTCCCATTCACAATTGCTACAAAGAGAATAAAGTACCTACAAACACAACTAACAAGGAATGTAAAGGAACTCTTCAAGGAGAACTACAAACCACTGCTAAACAAATAAGAGAGGACACAAACAGATGAAGAAACATTCCATGTTCAAGGTTAGGAAGAATCAATATGGTGAAAATGGCCATACTGCCCAAAGTAATTTACAGATTCAACACTATCCCCATCAAGCTACCAATGACCTTCTTCACAGACCTGGAAAAAACCACCTTAAACTTCATATGGAACCAAAAGAGAGCCCACATAGCCAAGTCAATTCTAAGCAAAAAGAACACAGCGGGAGGCATCACACTACTGAACTTCAAACTATACTACAAGGCTACAGTAATCAAAACAGCCTGGTACTGGTACCAAAACAGAGATATAGACCAATGGAACAGAACAGAGGCCTCAGAGGCAACACGATACATCTACAACCATCCAATCTTTGACAAACCTGACAAAAACAAGCAATGGGGAAAGCATTCCCTGTTTAATAAATGGTGTTGGGAAAACTGGCTAGCTGTGTGCAGAAAACAGAAACTGGACCCCTTCCTGACACTTTACACTAAAATTAACTCCAGGTATACTAAAGACTTAAACATAAGACATAGCACCATAAAAACCCTAGAATAAAATCTAGGCAAAACCATTCAGGACATAGGCGTAGGCAAGAACTTCATGACCAAAACACCAAAAGCATTGGAAACAAAAGCCAAAATAGACATATGGGACCTAATCAAACTCCACAGCTACTGCACAGCAAAAGAAACAGTCATTAGAGTGAATCGGCAACCAACAGAATGGGAAAAAATTTTTGCAATCTACCCATCTGACAAATGGCTGATATCGAGAATCTACAAAGAACTAAAACAGATTTACCACAAAAAATCAAACAAGCCCATTCAAAAATGGGCAAAGGATATGAACAGACACTTTACAAAAGAAGACATACAAGAGGCCAACAAAAATATGAAAAGAAGCTCATCATCACTGGTCATTAGAGAAATGCAAATCAAAACTACATTGTGATACCATCTCATGCCAGTTAGAATCGTGATCATTAAAAAATCTGGAGACAACAGATGCTGGAGAGGATGTGGAGAAATAGGAACACTTTTACATCATTGGTGGGAGTGTAAATTAGTACAACCATTGTGGAAGACAGTGTGGTGATTCCTCAAGGACCTAGAAATAGAAATTCCATTTGACCCAGCAATCCCATTACTGGGTATATATCCAAAGGATTATAAATCATTCTACTATAAGGACACATGCACATGAATGTTCGTTGCAGCACTGTTTACAATAGCAAAGACCTGGAAGCAACCCAAATGCCCATCAATGATAGACTGGACAGGGAAAATGTGGCACATATACACCATAGAATACCATGCAGCCATCGAAAATGATGAGTTTGTGTCCTTTGTAGGGACATGGATGAACCTGGAAACCATCATTCTCCGCAAACTGAAACAAGAACAGAAAATCAAACACCGCATGTTCTCACTTATAGGTGGGTGTTGAACAGTGAGAGCACATGGACACAGGGAGGGGAGCATCACACACTGGGGTCTGTTGGGGGGAAATAGGGAAGGGACAGTTAGGGGTGGGAAGTTGGGGAGAGACAGCATGGGGAGAAATGCCAGATATAGGTGATGGGGAGGAAGGCAGCAAATCACACTGCCATATGTGTATCTATGCAACAATCTTGCATGTTCTTCACATGTACCCCCAAACCTAAAATGCAATAAAAAAAAAAATGTATGGAGAGATGTCAATTGTGTGATTGTATTTTAAACACAGAACCTGCATGAGCAAGTGCATTCATTTTCCATGACTGCCATAACAAAGTACCACAAACCAAGTGGCCTAAAACAACAGAAATGTATTGTCTCACAGTTCTGAAATCAAAGCATCAGCAGAGTTGGTTCCTTCCAAAAACTATAAGGAAGAAACCGGTCCTATGCCTCTCCCTCAGCTTCTGGTCGTCTGCTGGCAGTCTTTGGCATTCCTATTTGTAGACTCATCATCCTGATCTCTGCCTTCAGCTTCACATGACATTTTTCTGTGTATGGGCTCATCTCCAAATTTCACCAGTCTTATTGGATTAGGGCTCACCTTAACGAGCTCATCTTAACTTATTAGATCATAAACAAACCAATTTCCAAATCAAGTCAACTTCTAAGCTGTGTGTTTTAGATCTCAACATATGAATTTTGGGGAGACATATTCATAGCATCAAGTTTAGTTTCTGTGGGGGGAACCCCGCAAGTGCCATGGCAAGGGTTTGAAGCCTCAACCTATTCCCATATAAATATTGATTTAGAAAAGAATTAGAAATATAGGCAGATAGTTATTTCTTTCTATAATCATGTGTAATCTTACAGTTACTTACAATCATAAAGACACATACTCAATTTTACCTTTAATTTTACCAATGACTATCAGGTTATGAAGCATGGAACTGAGGTGACATTGTGAACAAAGTGACCCTAAGGCAAGATGCTCTAAGCCCTCTGTCACACCTACAGAAGGGCTGCTGGAGGGCGTCTCAGCTGTGCAGCAGCACCAGTGCTGGGAAAGTACCCGCTGTTTAGCCAGCGAGAGAAGGAGACATCCAAAATGACTGAGATGTCTCCTTCCTGGGGGAGTTAGGAGAAAACTCTGCTTCTCCAAGCTCTTGTGGTAGGCCTGATGGCTGTCAGTGAGTCCCATAGACATCCAGGGGCTTAACTGTCTCTATGTGATTCTGTGCTTCAGTGGTCATGTTCCATGTCCACTCTCATGCTCTGCTTCTGCACCTGGTTTCTCTTTCTTTTAGAAGATAAGAATTAATAATAGTAACATAATCTTAATGTCCTTGATATTTCTGACAAATATGCAAAGAGTGCTGACACATTAGGTTTTCTCTTCCTCTCAGCTACTTGAAAGTCCTGGGCCCCTATCTCCAAGACACATGATTTATCTGACCCTATCACTAACCACCATTACTTCACCCTACCTTCCCTGCCGCTTGCTTCGTACTCAGTAAAAGTCAGAGTGTCCCGGCACTCAGTGCGACTGCAGGATTCCGTGCTTTGGTTGGCAGTGGACCCCGAGTCCAAACTCTCTTTTCTCTATGAGGGACTGACTACCAGAGAAAGACAACCTCATTATAAAGTAGTATACTGGGATGGAGGTTAAGTTCAGAGACTACCTTAAAAAACTATTGACTTAAATTACAACAATTTTCCATTATCCAAAATTGCCTTTATGTTCTAATAATTTATATAGTCATCTGATTTCGTCAAGCATCTGACTTTGTCCAGGCACTGTGCTTAGGTACTGGAATCCAGCCAATGACCAAAAATAGGTTCTAACTTAGTAGGTGGTCGTGCACTGCCCAACTTCATGTCTCCAACTGAGTGTATAAATTCAATCAATATTATTTGGAACTACGATAACAATATGAACAATGGGGTTTTCAAAGTAGTAATGAATGCTGGAAAGGATTCAGAGTGGAAGTAATATGTAAACTGAATACTTATGTAATAAATCAAACTATGATGTTGCTTTCACAACTGTTTTGATCCATTGAGACATGATTTTTAGTTATCACCAAAAGGAAAATCTAGCAAGTATGAAGTCTTGAGTGATCTTTAGGGTTTTATTCTTGTATAGTAACTTTGGGAATGACTTTGTATTTGAAAACCACATATTACATTTGTATAGTTCTCTGAATCTGAAGCATTCCGTGCACTCCTTTCTGAAGCGGGTGCTGGCAGAATTTTCTTATATTGCTATGCCATTTCTGCTCCTGTTTACTAAAAGCCTTTTCAAATCTTTATGTGCATTTATATCTAAAATCTCTTTCCCGCTAGTGGAAACAGGGGAATGTAATCCTGCAGGGAGACTGTTTGTTAAGATTTAACCTGTAACACAAACATGTTTTATCTGGTTTAGTGCAAGCTGTATAGCTGAGAAGCTTGGAGCCATTTGTCTCTGTAGGGTCCTCAGGGTATTGAAGGAATACGCCATCATGGGGTCACAAAACAACAAAGAACACACCTCATAAGGATTTGTAGATGTGTTTCAAAGCTCTCAAGGTGCAAGCAAGTGCAGCCTACTTATATGAGATAACCAAGGCCTTTGGAATATTTAATGACTAGACAGAATGTCAGGATTGAGTATGCATGAAAAATGGCTCACACTGAGCTCTTTGAATTGTACAGAGGTAGAGGTGTGACTGAGGGAGAGCACTGGCCTGAGGCAGGAATTCCTAGTCCTTCCATTCATTGTTCTGGCACAAGAGGTTGGTCACTTCATGACTCCAGACACCACTGTGCTCACATGAATTAGAGTCTGAACTACATCTGTTTTCCAAAAGTTTCGGCTATCAACAGCCACATACATTATTCCCACATCCTACATGTATCAGAAGTGGAAATTTATTTTGATGAAGTTTTAAATATTCATTTATTTATTGAGTTATAATCCATACATTTCCATTTTAATTTAATTTTTAAAACTGTATAGCTACTAGTCAGAAACTGCTGAGCACAAAATTATAGGGAATATTACCATATGGAGTTCTAACATTTTCAGGCATTTTGTTAGCTTATGTCACTGTCACAATTTTTGAAATGCTGCAAATTTTGCAGAACACTATGATTTCAAGGAATCAGATAAAGATCACTGGGAATAGATGATCTCTATGGTTCTTTCCCTAGAACCCAAAGATTCAGGAATTATTTACATGCTCCCAGTTAAGGAAGTAAAAGGAAAAATAAATGTTAATTATTGCCTTGCATAATAGATCACTTAGAGAATCCATCTTGAGTCCCCAGCTAATTATATCATTTGGAGTTCTTTACCACTCAGAACTAGCTTTAGATTAGGGCAATGGAAGGCCCCTATGTAGTACAACTGGAAAACTTATATCAAACCACTGCACAAGTAACATTCCTAGGCATAGTATAGAAACCTCGGGACCGCCTTTTACAGGGGCCAATACTTTAGAAAGAAGCCATTACATAATCATGTCTCCCCCACTCCCTTGCATTATTTTTATTAAAAAAAAATTTTTTTTGAGGCGGAGACTCACTCTGTTGCCCAGGCTGGAGTGCAGTGGTGTGATCTCAGCTCACTTTAGCCTCTGCCTCCTGGGTTCGAGCAATTCTCCTGCCTCAGTCTCATGAGTAGCTGGGACTACAGGTGCCTGCCACCACGCCTGTCTAATTTTTATATTTTTAGTAGAGACAGGGTTTCACCATGTTGACCAGGATGGTTTTGATCTCCTGACCTCATGATCTGCCTGCCTGATCTCCCTAAGTGCTGGGATTACAGGTGTGAGCCACTACACTGGGCTGCATTATTCTTTTTTTTTTTTTTTTTTTTTTTTTGAGATGGAGTTTTGCTCTTGTTACCCAGGCTGGAGTTCAATGGCATGATCTCAGCTCACTGCAACCTCCATGTCCTTGGTTCAGGCAATTCTGCCTCAGCCTCCTGAGCTGGGATTACAGGCACGTGCCACCATGCCCGGCTAATTTTTTGTAGTTTTAGTAGAGATGGGGTTTCGCCATGTTGACCAGGATCGTCTCGATCTCTTTATCTTGTGATCCACCCGCCTCGGCCTCCCAAAGTCCTGGGATTACAGGCATGAACCACCGTGCCCGGCCCATTATTCTTTAAATAAGAAATACCTTAATTTCTGTGGCACAATAATTATTCATCAAGCTAAAAAGCAATTATTAAGTACCTATTGGTAGCCAGACGCTACACTGACCCCAGAAATATGTGTCCTGATCTCTGCCTTCCGGGAGTTTACACGCTAAAGAGATTTGTAGATCAGTCAAGAAGTAAGGCACTGAGAAATGAAAACAAAGGGAATGAGGAAGAGAAGGGATTGGAGTTCTTGATGAGGAATAGCTGTGATGAGGAGAAGAATAATGGGGTGAAGGAAAAGGAGCAGGGAAGCATGCAGTAGATTTTAAGGGAACAAGAATGGAAGAAGGAGGGACAGAGGACAAGAATTGAAAGCAAAGATTAAGTTGTTTTAGTAGAACAAGAAGACACTGCTACCCCTTCACAATTTGCCATGATCAGCTCCACTCTATATTACCTCTGAAAGCATTTACATATCAGTTTACTCCACTGTGCTGGTTTGTGACTGTCCTCTGAGAAGTAGCACAGTGTAAGTGCTGTCGATTCACTGGCTGTTTGGAGCACACTCTGCCAACAGAGTGCTTCAATTAAGGAAATAAATATTTCACTGTACTTTGTTGTATGCACATTCATAATGGAGCTGTGCCTCTTGGAAGTTTTCGCAATCTTACAGATTCAACAACAGTAGCTAGATGTTTATGTTATAAATCTAGCAAAGGCAAGCAACAAATGGCCTCATTTTTTCCTATACTGGATATATTTGGAATTAACTGGGACTCCAGTAAATGAAGAGGCAGCATAGTTTAGTAAGGGGGGAAAGAGAGTTTTGGACGAAAGTGAAAATTTCTCTTCTCTTGTCCTGCCTCTGCCAGTAGGTTATTTCTAAAAGGTTTCTTTCTTTATTTATTTGAAATCAGTTTTCTTCTCTGCTAAAAAGCAAGACAGCTGAGGTCTTATTTCCAAGGACATACTCAGCTTTATTATTCTATGACTCTGGTCTGAAATTAAAATACTGGGCTTAGAAATATTCCCAGTGTTCCATCAAGAACCTCTCTGCTCATGGAAGTATTATATCAAGACATTATATTCAAACAGTCAGAATTTTTTTTAATCCCTGCCCTCTTTTATTCTAGGGATTCCTCCACGTTGACAGTATTGATCAGTGCATGCATCCCATGGGGGAAGACAGCTGCCAAGTGCACACTGATTTAAATCAGACTACTATGAGTTATTATGAGTGTGATGCGTGTTCAAAGTCATGTAAGGTAGAAAAATAGAAATGTTCCCTGAAATGATACGTTGAGACAAATTGGCAACTGAGAAAGTAATTCTCTCTTATTCAGTCACTTCAAGAGAAGTGTCATTGAAGAGATGCACATTCAGGAGCTTCCCTCATGAAGACAAGGGCTTGCCAGGAAGAGAGGAGGTTTGGCTAGGGAAGTGTAGGGCCCTTGGAAGTGAACACAGAACAATCAATTAAGGTGACAACCTCCCAACAGGAATGGATAAACTTGGCATGAAATAAAATGGTGTCATAGCAACGGTGAAACCCCAGCATTAATATTGCACTGGGAACTGGAATTAGGAGAGAGGGCTATTGGTTTCAGATGACCCCCAAATGGTTCTTATTGTCAGAATCCAGTTGACTTGGATAAACTATGAAAGAAGCCACTTACCAAGAAATATGCCTGATCTATACTGTAAAACATGAATCAGAAGATTGGTTGCTCTAGATAAAGCAATATAGAATAGTACAAAGAAGAAAAAAAATCTCTAAGCATTTCTCTTTCTGAAATCACCAAAAAATAAAAAGTAGAGGCCAAGCGCAGTGGCTTATGCCTGTAATCCCAGCACTTTGGGAGGCTGAGGTGGGTGGATCACCTGAGATCAGGAGTTTGAGACCAACCTGGCCAACATGGTGAAATTCCATCTCTACTAAAAATACAAAAATTAGCCAGGTGTGCTGGCAGGCACCTTTAATCCCAGCTACTCGGGAGGTTGAGGCAGGAGAATCACTTGAATCTGGGAGGCAGAGGTTGCAGTGAGCCAAGATCGTGCCATTCCATTCTAGCCTGGTAGACAAGAGCAAGACTGAGTCTTAAAAAAAAAAAAAAAGTAAAAAACCTAAAAACATAATGCTGTGGTACATGAGTTATAGTTACCCTGAAGTCTGCTTGTCTACTTGCTTGTTATGTAAAAGACGTAGTAGTTTACGTTTGTGTGTGTATGTTTATAAATATGCATGTACATATGTATACACACACACACTCACACACATTTGTCATACACAATCTCTGTCATGATCCTACTGATGTGATGAAAAATTAAATATTCCTGAAAAAAAAGATGTCCTCCCAAAGTAGGGAGATCCATAACAATAATATAAACAATTTCATAGGTTAAAAAAAGACCTAATGAAAAAAAATTGTTTCCTCAATATGTTTTTCTTTCTGATTAAATAGTTCAAATTGTTTTGATAAAACCCCAAGCAAAAGAATCAGTCAATCTGTTAAAGGGACTAGGGTAAATTGTGATTAAACTGAAATAAAAGAAAGATTTTGAACAGAGGAGTGTTATATGTTGCAATCACTCCTCTACAGAAGTCATAATCTTCTCTTCTGGGTTTGGACTGATGGCATTGGTTGTTTCGTCTGCTTAGAACTCTCCCTGCTTAGCAATCCTTTTATGTTGAGAAAATTCACTCAATTCCAAATATATGAGAGTAGAGGAGAATGGCCAATCAAATATGATACCATATGCAGTGAAGGAGATTTCTGAGTGAAGGTGGGTCAATCAGAATCCATTTCAAGATTTTTTTTTAAGCTAAAATTAAAGAAGGAGCAGAGATCTCTGCTGCTGGCCATCAAAGATTTAAGCATGAAAACTATGGAAAGAAGATGGCCGAATAGGAACAGTTCCAGAGCAAAGTTCCCAGCGAGAGTGATACAGAAGGCAAGTGATCTCCACATTTCCAACCGAGGTACCAGGTTTAACTCAATGAAACTGGTTGGAGAGTGGGTGTAGCCTAAGGAGGGCAAACCAAGGCAGAATGGGGTGCTGCCTCACCCAAGAAGTGCAACTGGCTGGAGGACTCCCCTCCTACTCAACAGAGGCCACTGGGGACTTTTCCAGCCACTCTGGCACTCCGATTCAGATCCTGCGCTTTTCCCATGATCTTTACAGGCCACATATCAGGAGATTTCTGCCCGGCTGACAAGTGCCACGGGTTTCCAGCACAGATCTGAGCTTCTATTCCAGCTGATGCCACAGATTTTCAGCACAAATCCAGGTGGCTGTTTTGGCTGGCACCTGGAATGCCTGCGAGACAGAGCCTCCCACTCCCCTGAAATAAGGGGAGCTGAAGGAAGCAAGACAAGTGATCTGGCTCAGCAGTTCCTACCCTTACAAAGACCAGCAAACTGAAATCCTCTGGCTTGAGAGTTTCACAGCCAACACAGCAGTTTGAGCTCAACCCCAGACAGTCAAGCTCAGTGCGGGGAAGGGTGTCCACCTTTGCTGAGGCAGTTCTAACCTTACCTGTGTAAAAAAAAAAACTGTGAGGAAGTTTACACAGAACCTAGACAGAGCCTGCAGCAGCTCAGCAGTGCCTCTGCAGGCAGACTGCGACTAGACTCCCTCCTTGCTGGGCAGGGCATCTCTGAAAAAAGGCAGCAGCACTTCAGGGACTTATAAATAAAATCCCACCTTTCTGGGACAGAGTACCTGGGAAAATGGGCGGTTGTGAGTTCCGCTGTAGCAGACTTAAATGTCCCTGCCCAGCAGCCCTAAAGGGAGCAACAGAGCTCTCAGCATAGCACTTGAGCTCTGATAAGGGACAGAATGCCTTCTCAAGCAGCTCACTGACCCCAGTATATCCAAAAAGACACCTCATAAAGGAAAGCTCTGGCTGACATCTGGTGGGTACTCTTCAGGGTTGAAGCTTACAAGAGGAAAGAACAGGCAGCAATCCTTGCTGTTATGCAGCCCACATGGGTGATTCCCAGGCAAGCAGGGTCTGGAGTGAACTTCCACCAGTCCTGCAGCAGAGGGGCCTGACTGTTAGAAGGAAAATTAAAAAACAGAAAGAAATAGGTTCAACATCAACAGAAAGGATGTCAACTCAGAGACCCCATACAAAAGTTACCAACTTCAAAGACCAAAGGTCGACAAATCCATGAAGATGGGAAGAAACCAGTGCAAAAAAGATGAAATCACCAAAAACCAGAATGTTTTTCCTCCTCCAAGGGATCACAACTTATCACCAGCAAAAGGACAAAATGGGATGCAGAATGAGTTTGAAGAACTGATGGAAGCTTCAGGAGGTGGGTAGTAAACTTCTCTGAGCTAAAGGAACATGTTCTAACCCAATGCACAGAAACTAAGAACATTGAAAAAAGGTTAGATGAAATGCTAACTAGAATAACCAGCGTAGAGAAGAACATAAACAATTGATGGAGCTGAAAAATACTGCACAAGAATTTGTGAAGCATACACAAGTTTCAATAGCCAAATCGGTCAAGTGGAAGAAAGGATATCAGAGATTGAAGATCAACCCAATGAAATAAAACAAGAAGGCAAGATTAGAGAAAAAAGGAGTGAAAAGAAATGAACAAACCCTCCAAAAAATATGGGATTATGTAAAAATACCTAATCTACATTTAATCAGTGTACCTGAATGCGACAGGGAGAATGAATCCAAGCTGGAAAACACTTTTCAGGATATTATCCAGGAGAACTTCCCCAAGCTAGCAAAGTAAGCCAACATTCAAATCCTGGACATACAGAGAACACCACAAAGATATTCCCCAAAAAGAGCAAACCCAAGGCACATAATCATTAGATTCACCAGGGTTGAAATGAAGGAAAAAAATGCTAAGTGCAGCCAGAGAGAAGGGTTGGGTTACCCACAAAGGGAAGCCCATCGGACTCACAGCAGATCTCTCAGCAGAAACCCTTCAGAAGCCAGAAGAGTAGGGACCAATATTCAACATCGTTAAAGAAAAGAACTTTCAACCTAGAACCTCATATCCAGCCAAACTAAGCTTCATAAGTGAAGGAGAAATAAAATCCATTACAAACAAGCAATTTGCTCAGAGTTTTCATCACCACCAGGCCTGCCTTACAAGAGCTCCTGAAGGAAGCACTAAACTTGGAAATGAACAACCTGTACCAGCCACTGCAAAGACATACCAAACAGCAAAGACCATCAACACTATGAAGAAACTGCATCAGCTAATGGGCAAAACAACCAGGTAGTATCAAAATAGCAGGATCAAATTCACACAAAACAAATAAACCTCAAATGTAAACTGCCCCAATCAAAAGACACAGACTGACAAACTGGATAAAAAGTCAAGTCCCATTGGTGTGCTGTATTCAGGAGACCCATCTTACATGCAAAGACACACGTAGACTCAAAATAAAGGCTCAAAATAAAGGGGTGGAGGAAGATTTACCAAGCAAATGGAGAGGAAAAAAAAAAAACAGGTGTTGCAATCCTAGTCTCTGACAAAACTGACTTTAAACTAACAAAGATCAAAAGAGACAAAGAAGGTCATTTCAAAATGGTAAAAGGATCAATGCAACAAGAAGAGCTAACTATTCTAAATATATATGCACCCAATACAGGAGCATCCAGATACATAAAGCAAGTCCTTAATGACCTACAAAGAGACTTAGACTCCCACACAATAATTGTGGGAGACTTTAACACTCCACTGTCAATATTAGACAGATTAACAAGACGGAAAATTAACAAGGATATCCAGAACTTGAAGGCAAATCTGGACCAAGTGGACCTAATAGACATCTACAGAATTCTCCACCTCAAATCCATAGAATATACGTTCTTCTCAGCACCACATCACACTTACTATAAAATTGACAACATAATTGGAAGTAAATCACTCCTCAGCAAATGCAAAAGAACAGAAATTATAACAAACAGACTCTCAGACCACAGTGCAATCAAATTAGATCTCAGGATTAAGAAACTCAAAACCACACTACTACATGGAAACTGAACAGCTTGCTCCTGAATGACTACTGGATAAATAATGAAATGAAGACAGAAATAAAAATGTTCTTTGAAACCAATGAGAACAAAGACACAATGTACCAGAATTTCTGGGACACATTTAAAACAGTGTCTAGAGGGAAATTTGTAGCACTAAATGCCCACATTAGAAGCGAGAAAAGATGTAAAATTAACATCTTATCTTCACAATTAAAAAAACTAGAGGAGCAAGATCAAACAATTTTAAAAGCTAGCAGAAGACAAGAAATAACCAAGAGCAGAGCAGAACTGAAGGAGATAGAGACACAAAAAAACCCATTTAAAAAAATCAATATCTAGGATCTGTTTTTTGAAAAGATCAACAAAATAGATAGACTGATACCCAGACTAATGAAAAAGAAAAGAGAGAAGAATCAAATAGATTCAATAAAAAATGATAAAGGGGATATCACCACCAATTCCACAGAAATACAAACTACCACCAGAGATTATTACAAACTACTCTATGCACATAAACCAGTAAATCTAGAAGAAATGGATAAATTCCTGGACACTTACACCCTCCCAAGACTAAACCAGGAAGGAGTTGAATCCCTGAATAGACCAGTAACAAGGGCTGACTTTGAGGCAGCAATTAATAGCCTATCAACCAAAAAAAGTCCAGGTCCCAACATGTTCACAGCTGAATTCTACCGGACGTAAAAAGAGGAGCTGGTACCATTCCTTCTGAAACTATTCCAAACAATACAAAAAGAGGAAATCCTCCTTAACTCATTTTATGAGACCAACATCATCCTGATACCAAAACCTGGAAGAGACTCAACTAAAAATGAAAATTTCAGGCCAATATCCATGATGAACATGATGCAAACTCTTCAATAAAATACTGGCAAACCGAATGCAACAGCACATCAAAAAGCTTATCCATTACAATGAAGTAGGCTTCATCCCAGGGATGCAAGGCTGGTTAAACATACCCAAATCTATAAACATAATTAATCACATAAACAGAAGCAAAGACAAACATCACATGATTATCTCAATAGATGCAGCAAATGCCTTTGACAAAATTCAACAGCCCTTTATTCTAAAAACCCTCAATAAACTGGGTATTGATGGAACATATCTCAAAATAACAAAAGCTATTTATGACCAACCAACAGCCAATATCATACTGAATGATCAGAAACTGGAATCATTTCCTTTGAAAACTGGCACTAGACAAGGGTACCTTCTCTCGCCACTCCTATCGAACATAGCATTGAAACTTTTAGCCAGAGCAATCAGGCAAGAAAAATAAAGGGCATTCAATTAAGAAAAGAGGAAGTCAAATTGTCTCTATTTGCAGATGACATGGTTTAGAAGATCCCATTATCTCAGCCCAAAATCTTCTTAAGCTGATAAGCAACTTCAGCAAAGCTTCAGGATACAAAATCGATGTGCAAAACTCACAAGCATTCCTATAAACCAATAATAGATAAAAAGAGAGCCAAATCATGAGTGAACTCCCATTCACAATTGCCACAATGAGAATAACATACCTAGGAATACAACTAACAAAGGATAAAAGGACCTCTTCAAGGAGAACCATAAACCACTGCTCAGGGAAGTAAGAGAGGACACAAACAGATAGAAAAACATTCCATGCTCATGGTTAGGAAGAATCTATATTGTGAAAATGGCCATACTGCCTAAAGTAATTTATAGATTCAATGCTATCCCCATCAAGCTATCATTGACCTTCTTCACAGAACTGGAGAAAAACCACCTTAAACTTCATATGGAATCAAAAAGAGCCTGCATAGCCAAGACAATCCTAAGCAAAAAGAAAAAGCTGGAGGCATCATGCTATCTGACTTTAAACTCTACTACAAAGCTAGAGTAATCAAAACAGCATGATACTGGTACCAAAATAGAGGTATAGACAATTGGAATAGAACAGAGGCCTCATAAGTAACACCACACCTCTACAACCATACGATCTTTGACAAACATGACGAAAACAAGCAATGGGGAAAGGATACCCTGTTTAATAAACGGTGTTGAGAAAACTGGCTAGCCATATGCAGAAAGCTGAAACCAGACCCCTTTTTTACACCTTATACAAAAATTAAATCAAGATGAATTAAAGACCTAACACCACAAAAACCCTACAAGAAAACCTAGGCAATATCATTAAGGACATAGGCAGGGGCAAGGACTTCATGACTAAAATACCAAAAGCAATGGCAACAAAAGCCACAATAGACAAATGAGATCTAATTAAACTCCAGAGCTTCTGCATAGCAGAAGAAACAATCATTAGAGTGAAATGGCAACCAAAAGAATGGGGAAAAATTTTTGCAATCTACCCATCTGACAAAGAGCTAATATTCACAAAGACCTAAAACAAATTTACAAGAAAAAAAACAACCCCATCAAAAAGTGGGTAAAGGATATGAACAGACACTTTTCAAAAGAAGACATACATGAGGCCAACAAACATATGGAAAAAATGCCCATCATCACTGGTCATTAGAAAAACGCAAATCAAAACCACACTGAGATACCATCTCATGCCAGTTAAAATGGTGATAATTAAAAAATCTGGAGACAACAGATGCTGGAGGGAATGTGGAAAAATAGGAACACTTTTACACTATTGGGAGTGTAAATTAGTTCAACCATTATGGAAGACAGTGTGACATTTCCTCAAGGATCTAGAAATAGAAATACCATTTGATCCAGCAATCCCATTACTGGGTATATACCCAAAGGATTATAAATTGTTCTATTATAAAGACACATGGACACATATGTTCATTGAAGCACTGTTTACAATAGCAAAGACTTGGAACCAACTCAAATCCCCATCAATGATAGACTGGATAAAGAAAATGTGGCACATATACACTATGGAATACTGTGCGGCCAAAAAAAAGGATGAGTTCATGACCTTTGCAGGGACATGGATGAATGTGGAAACCATCTTTCTCAGCAAACTGACACATGAACAGCAAACCAAACACTGCATGTTCTCACTCATAGGTGGGTGTTGAATGATGAGAACACATGGACATAGGGAGGGGAACCTCACACACTGGGGTCTGTTGGTGGATGTGGGGCTAAGGGATGGAACAGTAGGGGTGGAGAGATTGGGGAGAGATAACATTAGGAGAAATATCTAATGTAGGTGATGGGGGGAATGAAGGCTGCAAACCACCTTGGCATGTGTATACCTGTATAACAATCCTGTAAGATCTGCACATGTACCCCAGAACTTAAACTATAATAAAAAAAATATTAAAAAAACAGAAAACTATGGTGTTGGAGGGATGAGTCATGTTTATAAAACCAGTATCCTAGACAGTCAGAACACAGTGAAGCCCATGCAAGGAGGGTTTTTTAAAAGTTATGGCTGGGAACAGTGCCTCACACTTGTAACCCCAGCACTTTGGGAGGCCAAGGCAAGGGGATCACCTGACATCAGGAGTTCAAGACCAGCCTGACCAACATGGTAAAAGCCCATATCTACTTAAAAATACAAAAATTAGCCAGGCATGGTGGTGTGCACCTGCAATCCCAGCTACTCGGGAGGCTGTGGCAGCAGAACTGCTTGAACCCAGAAGACGGAGGTTGCAGTGAGCTTACAAGTGCCACTTTACTCCACCCTGGGCAACAGAGGGAGACTCTGTCTCAAAAAAAAAAAAAAACAATTATTTTTCAATCATGGCCTTAAATCATTCTCTGCCCAGTATACACTCCCCTCTCCTTTGCAACATTTTGGGCAGATTCTCTAATGCCATGACTTTCGTTCATTTTAATAAAACTCCAGTGCAATGTGGGAGTCATTGCTAATATTCTATTGAATGCTTTTCTCCCAGCTCTTAGGTCACCATTTGTTTGATCCACAGCCTTTTCTCTCTCAGCTTCTCCAGTTTGGGGCAGGTGGTGAAGAATTAAAAAAAGAGATAAATATCTTCTTTTTAGTTGTTGCTGCTGGCATCTTCCCTTGGCTGGTAACACCTTCTGTGTAAAGAGTGTTTTCATGGGGCACATTGTGAGTTTTGTTGAGGTCTCCACACAGTACAATTCTTTGATGTTGAGAATCTTCTACTCTTTCTATTCCCAGCCTCTCTCCACAGGTCTGGTACCTCTAAGATGAGGTACCGGAAACTTTGCTCCAAACTATTTCCTTCCCAGACAGAAAGATCATGTATCATGTGAGGAACAGTTTACTGCAGTCCTCACTTTCCTCCATTCCACCGCAGGTTTCTCCAGTCAGGCTCTGTCGTCTTCTAGTGCCAAGGAGAAGCTGCTACTTCAGTTCATATACCGAACTCCTGGAACACGTGTCAGATTCTCCTAAGAACCTGTTTTCTGAGTTTAGGGATGGCAGGCACTAAGTAGGTCTCCAGGTTTCTCAATTCAGCAAACATATAGCTGCAGAGAGATGCCAGTTCCACAATTCTAATTTTCCTGCCACGAATCAAGTTCCACAGGGAACTGTGTGTCCAGTCTCAACTTTGGGGCTTCTGCAGAGATATCTGTGAAAATCAAAGAAGCCGATCTGCAGAGGGAGAAATTTAAGCCAAATCACAGAGAAAAGCAGGTTTGACAGAATGAAATCCTGGTTGTGTTCATGTTTTTGGTTTTGATTGTATTTAGAACCAGCATGGCCTCAGACTTGCGGTGGTGTAATTAAATGTGGCAGTTTTTCTTTCTGCTTAAGTAGGATCAAGTTTAAACAACAGAATCTTTCTCCCTCTCTCTCTGTTTCTCTTTCAGACATATATATACACATATGTGTATATGTGTATACATATATTTATATATTAGATATATATACATATACGTACTTATATATGTATCTACATATATACCTGTATACATCTACACACATACATATCTATATATCTATGTAGGTGTCTACATGCATGCACATATGTACATATATGTATATATATAGAAAGAGCTGAGGAGTGTTATATGCTGCTGTCACTTCTTTACAGACGTTGGAGAGAGAGAGACCAATATTCCAGGTATAAATTCAGATTTTGACACAATGATGGAGAACTAAGTTGTGTTATCTCTTAGAAGCCCCACATCTTTTTCTGAAGTGGATAAATACTCAGGGAAGTTTCAACCTAGCAAATTTATATTTTCCAGCTACTGGGTTGACAGTATTTTATTCATTTTAAAGGTAAAAAATGATAAATCTTTTATACAAATACTTGAAGCCACTGTGTATTAGAGTTTCATTAGTTTTAAAACTCACACACAGGTGCATACAAAGAAATCAAATGTATCCAATGAGAGGTCACAAAGGATATTCTGGGTCATCAAAGCCATTATTTGATAAAATATACTTCAACGTTCTTAACGCATTTATGGTAGTTAATTATCTAGTCTGGCTTGGGAGTCTCCAGAGATCATGTTCCCGCTGCCTTTTGCTCCATTAAATCAGCTTGCATTCACACTGGTAGTAGATGAGTTGAAGCAAGAAAAAAAGAAGAAAAAAATTTTCCCCCTTATAATATAAAGCATCACTTCATTCTAATAAATACAGATTTTATTTAGAAAACCTGACCCCTTTACATTTTGCTGGTTTCACATATTTCTGAGATTCTAAGCTACATTGTAGGATACCCAACAGAACTGCCTGCTAAGCTTCTGAATACTAATGTCATATCAAATCCTCTAGCACTCACATGGGGAAGGTGTTGAAGTCATTTTGTCTCAGAAATACGTTTGTCCCTGAACTATTTATTCAAATTTAAATATAGCGAATAGTCTGAAATCCAATGTTTTAATAACAAAACAAAACAGCTTATGGTTCAAAGTGAATGTGATGCCTGGTCTGATACCTGAAGCTCTTTATCTGAGTATATGCTGACATCTAACAGCAGTTTCTAAACTCCCTCTGATTGTGGACAGCCATGGCATTATTTTCTCATTGGATTATCTTCGTGCTTGACTTCATAAATGAGCTTGTTCAGTTCTCACTGGTAAATTCTCTGTTCTTTCCTTCATGTCCTTTCGTGTTTCTTCACATACATAGACAACAGCTTATCAGTTTGAAAATCCCAATCTAATTAAAGTAAATACTTGCAAGAGGACTCTATCTCTTACGACCAAAATCTGTAATAGAAAAATCTTTCCTGTTAAAAAGTTTGATTTGCCTTTGCTTCTGATACTCATTATGTGATAAAGAATCATTCCTCTTTGAGGTGATACTTAAAAATAATTGAGGATCTCCTCACTACAAATAATGTGACTACATTTACAATTTTGCTGAATTTGATGTGTGGCTAAAAGTAAAACTCAAAATGTAAAGCAATCCCAAGACCTAAAAAAAAATTTTTTCCTTATTTCCTTGCATTAAAACATTAAGTCTAACCACATAAAAGTGTTCTCATGGGTGATGGAGAAGTTTGGATACAGAGGGCAAGTCTGGTTCCATGAAAGATGGGAAGTTAAAGTAAATAGTAAGTGTGGAAATTTAGTGCTTAAAAGCTTTCTCATGAAAATGTGAGATGGCCTGTGCTCTGGGTCACAATGCTTTCTTTAATGGAGCTTTTAGTTAGTAAGACAAGGAATGTGTTGTTACTGGACTATATACCTATTTGCAAAAAAAAAAAATAAAGTCTAGCGGAGGAAAATAAATTGCTTTTTATTTGATCCTCAAATCAAAGAATGCTAGTGATGGAAAAGGCCTTTGAGATCACCAAATCTAACACCTTCGCTCTACAAATAATAAAGGTAAATCCCAGAGGAAAAAGCTAACTCTATAAGGCCACAGAAGTAGGTGACTTTATTTGGCTAGTGATATCATGATTCCTTTAAGTGCAGCATCTTAATCATAAATTCCAATATTCTAGAAAGAACAATGAAAAAATTTTAAAACTTAGGCTTACTGAAATTAATTTACTTTTTCAACTGTTTGATTACTTTTCTCCAAATTTCTAAGCAAACCTGGACGTTGTGACTACATTATTGATATGTTAATAATTATTACTTATAATGGAAATCATAAATTTTAAAATGTGTGAACCAAACATATTTTCTTGATTTCCATAAGATGTAAATTTTAAAAGAGACACTTAAAATAGCTTAAAATAATTATTTAGGCTTTCTATTTCTTCTTATTCTTCTTCATTTTCTCTTTCTTTGCTTTACCTTCTCTTCTTGAACAATTCCCATCCAACAGCCATGAGGTCTGCCTGGGCAAGGGAGACTGAGTGGAGTTCAGTGGCACTATGAAGCCTAAAGTTGTATATTAAAGCCCAGTGAGGGTCAGAATGGCCTTCATTTGGGACTGGTGGCAGCCCAGCAACCAGTGTTGGATCCAACTGTTGTGACAGGGTTAGCCACATGGATAGGCAACCTGATATTGGTAGTCAGAATCCAAACAGGGTGAGCAGGGTGTCTGTGCGTGTGGAGCATAGTAGCAATACTAGCCTGGCCTGAGGAGGTACACACAGAGTGGGCTAAGGAGCATGAATTCACAGAAGGGTGTTCTGAGGGTATGTTGGTGCCCAGCTGGGTGAGAAAAATGTCTCCACAGGAGAACAGTCTGACATGTAGGAAAAAAACAACCTTAGCAGATTTTGTTGCATTGGACCACAATTAAAGATGTAATTGTTAACTTGTGATTTTAGTATACACCGGGACACATAGAAATAAATATTGGTATAAAGCTACATATCGCTCTATCTATCTATCTATTCTTTAAATATGTGTCATATATTTCTGTCATACTCTGCTTGAGTAGTTACAATAAATTATCCTAGATTGGCTGACTTAAACTAGAAGAAATTATTTCTCACGGTTCCAGTGGCCGGGAAGTTCAAGATCAGGCACTGGTAGCTCCAGTGTCTAGTGAGGGGCTGCTTCCTCGTTTGCATATGGTGCTCTTCTTTCTGCGGCCTCACATGGTAGAGAGCAGAGATGACACAATTGATTCTAGAACAACATGGAAGAAAGGGGTGCTGATCCCCTGCACAGCACCCCCTTCATATGCAGTTGTAGGAAAATCTGCATATAACTTTTGACTGCCCAAGATCTTCGATACCAATAGACTACTGTTGACCAGGACCCTTACAGATAACATCAACAGTTGATCACCATATATTTTGAATATTATGTGCATTGTCTGTTGTATTTTCACCATAAAGCAAGCTAGAAAAAAAGACTGTTAAGAAAATAGTAGGACTGGGGTTTAGTGGCTAATGCCTGTAATCTCAGCAGCTTGGGAGGCCGAGGTGGGCGGATCACTCGAGGTCAAGAGTTCAAGATCAGCCTGGCCAACCTAGTGAAACCTCATCTCTACCAAAAATGCAAAAATTAGCCAGGTGCGGTGTTGCACACCTGTAATCCCTGCTACTTGGGAGACTGATGCAGAATTGTTTGAACCTGGGAGGCAGAGGTTGCAATGAGCAGAGATTATGCCACTGCACTCCAGCCTGGGTGATAATGTGAGACTTGACCTCAAAAAACAAAAGGAAGAAAATCATAAAGGAAAATGAATGTATTTACTATTCATTAAGTGGAAGTAGATCATCATAAAGATCTAGACCTTCATCATCTGCGTGGTTAGTAGGCTGAGAAAGAATAGGAAGAGGAGGGGTTTGGTCTTTCTGTCTCTGAGGTGGCAGAAATAAAGGAAAGTTTGCATATAAGTAGATCTGGCCAGTTCAAATTCGTGTTGTTCAAGTGTCAGCTGTATAAAAAGTCTGAAATAGTTTCTATTTTATAGTTCTATTTTAAGCCCAAATTTCCTATTCTCCCAGTAAACTTTAGTTTTGCTGTTAAGGTTTTTCAAATAATTGGATGAGACCCACCCACATTATCCAGGCTAATCTCTTATATGTAAAAATCAACTGATAGTAAACTTTAGTCAAATCTTTAAAATATCTTCATAGCAACATCTGGATTACTGTTTGACGAAACAACTGGACATCACAGCTTAACCTAGATGGCACATAAAATTAACCATTGCATATGCTGACATTGATCTCTTGGTTTCAATAAAAATGGTGTGATTACACAGACAAATATCTTGGTTTTGAAATATGTACACAACAAAATGTTTGAAAGTGTTTGTGCATGATGTCAACATCTTACATTTGATTTGAGGGAACAAAATGTACTCACATATATTCTGTAAGTTTACTACTGCTTCATATTTAAAAATTGAAAAAATAAAACAAATGAAATAACCAGTTGAAAGAGAGAGAGAGAGAGAGAGAGAGTATGTGTGTGTGTGTGTGTGTATGTGTGTGTATGTGTGAGTGTGTGTCCTATTGCAAGTGTTAAGTCCCATCCTGAGAAATACATAGTTATTCAAGCCTATATTCTGCAGTGGATTTGTTTACCATTTTATCTACTCTGGGCACTAAGATTGTGAGATCTGTTAAGAGTTGGGAGCGATACAACCAGGACATTTAGCTCTACTATTTAATATAAAGATAACAAAAAATTACTTGAGAAGAATTAAATTTATACTAGAGCAGGGACATTCACTAGCATTGTACATTGAGGCAAAAATCTTTTAGAAAGCATCAATAAGCCATGCTAACGTTTTCTGTGGTGCTAGTGCTTTCTCTGGCAGAGAGTGAGCTCACAGGCAAGCCCATGGGTTATTTTTTCATTCTCAGAGAGTATGAACATGTTCCACTTACATTAAGTCACAAACAGCCTCGCCTCTGGAGTCAATATGTCTAGCTCAGAGTTACACAAAACATTTTTGAATTTCATTAGGAATTAATACTTGTTCCTATGATTTTGCTCCTCTCCTGGTCTATCCCTCCTACAGCTCGGGCAGTTGTAGATGGGAAGCCCCACAGCAGAAAAGGTGGACGTGGCCAGCTTGCCTTCTTTGCTTTTCACAAAGCAAAGAAGATCCCCATCCACACGCACACACTCCTCACCCTAAAGAACTAGCTGTGTTAGCTGTGGTAGGAGGGAAGTGATGTGCAGAGAAATTGCAGAGGAGAGGAAAATAGATTATTTTTGACATTCCTGTAAACTTGTCATTGCCCAGGCTGGTCAGAGTTTAAAGCTGACCCTTTTTGATGGGGTGCTTTCTTGTTTTGGAAGAAGAAAACTGTCTGAGAACTCTTACCCTGTGGAAAGGACACACACTCTGTCTAGCTGCTTAGGGCTCCCTTTGGTGATGTTGGTTCTGACTATTTCCACACATTCTTGCTCTCAAGGAGTTCCATTGAATCTCCAGGAAGCTCTCTTGTGCAAACCACTTAAAGATGGCTCTAGAATGACTCATCTGCTTCTGCATCTCCCTTGCTCTCTCCCTTGCTCTCTATTCCACAAGAAACATCTGTCTGGGTCACATAAGTGAAGCAAGTGTCACCTACTCAAGTGAAGGAAACTACTTTAGTTAGCTGCTCACTTGTATGATGACTCAACCGTGATGCAGGCTTCAGTCCACTGGGTTGCAAAATTCCAGAGGACACAGAGCAAGCTCTGCAATTATTCCCATATATTTGAGGTGAGGAAAGTCTGCATCTCTTTTCTTTCTCCATGGGAGAAGAGTAAGGAAAATGCAAAGATACTCCAACAGCTTTTTCTAAAGATATTCTTTCACCAAATTCAAATTCCCTGGCCATTCTACTTGGGCACACTGAGTGGGTAAAGAGTCAAATATTTTAAAAGAAGTTTTAAGCTCCCTTGGTAGTGGTAGTAATTACCGATGTTTGCACAAAAATCTAGTTCTCCATCTTTCCCATGAGGTTCCTTCCCTGCACATGGTGAGGTTGCCCTTCTAGTTGTCTTTCTGGTGGAACTGTGTAACTCAGCCTGTCCAATGAGTTGTAAATCGAAGTGACAAAAGTCACACGTAGGCTGGAGCATGCAACACAGATGCAAAACCTACCAGGGCCCTCTTTCTCTGTGGCAAGACAACTGGCAGTGTTCTAGACAAAGGACTTCTCTTTAGTTGAGATCTCAGAGTAGAGATGATGAAAGAGAAGCCCCACCCAAATGGGGATACCATACAGCTTGAACAGGAAAGAATCCTTTGTGGATGCACTACTGGAAGGCTAGGTCACTTTTTACTGCAGCATAGCTTCATGAGCCCTGACTGATTTAGAATTTCTACAAATTCAGCAAAATGCCTCCCTTTGGGATGAGGAAGTCCTTACACTGATTTGTTTGTTTTCTCTGATTTTTGAGGTCTCTGGTAAAACTGATTCAGAATTTCATTTAGCATTCCATAGGCACTTATAATTGTGGTTAACAGCACTGCACAGATTCTGAAGACACAGTGCCTAGCTTCCAATCCTAGTGAGATTGTGTGCTGGCTTTGTGTCCTTGGACAAGGTGTTTGGCCACTCTGTGCCTCAGTTTCCTCATCTGCAAAACATGGATAATAGTAGTTCCTATCTCACAGGTTGTTATGAAGATTATTACAATTAACATTTTTAGTGGGCTTGGATTAATGCCTGCCACATAGCAAATTTTCTACATGCATGTTTCCTAATAAGTGTAATATAGTCTTTAACTTCTATCTTTTTATCACTAGCAAGGCACAGCTGAAATGTCTCCAGCTGGCTGATCTTTTTCGCTGCAATGCTCATTGCTACACAGAGGTGCTAAAGTCTGTCTCTGCCTGTCTGTGCTGAAAGGCCACATCTTTGAGTCAGAGCATTTATTATTCTTTGCTATAGATTAATTTCTTTATCATTTTTTGCTTACAGTTCCAATATCAAATATTCCTTAGTTACCTGATATGGTTTGGATATGTGTCCCCTCCACATTTCATGTTGAAATGTAATCCCCCATGTTGGAGATGGGGCCCGCTGGGAGGTATTTGGGTTGTTGGAGTGGATCCCTCATGGATGCTGGGTGCCCTTCCCTTGTTAATGTGGGTTCTTGCTCTGAGTTCACACAGTGGCTGGTGTTTAAAGGAGTCTAGTTCCTCTTCCTCTCTGCTCTCTCTATCACCCGCTGTGTGATACATGAGCTCTTGATTCACCTTCTGCCATGATTTTAAGCTTCCTGAGACCTCATCAGAACCTGAGTAGATGCTGGGGGTCATGTTTGCACAGACTTCAGAACCATGAACTAAACAAAACCTCTTCTCTTCATAAATTATCCAGTCTCCGGTATCTCTTTACAGTGATCCAAATGGACTAACATAGTTCTCATCAAGTCAATTTCTACAATTCTTGTTACTGCAATTTCTGCTTAGATAGATCTACATAATGCAGGGCTACGGGAAGCTTCCTTGCTGCAGGCTCCACAAAACACCAGAGGCAGCTCCTTTATTATGGAAATTGTACATGCTTTTAAATTTGTGTTATTGTATCTATTATCCACCATCACTTTGATTACAGGAGAGGTTAAAGTCTCTAGAATTTGGGGTGACAGGGGCACATGGAACAACTTTCTGAATTGTGACAATTTGAATATAGCTTCCTTATTTTACTTTACTGAAATTACTACTATTGTTGAATTATCAACTCTCCACACAATGCTATAACACATGCTCTCTTGCTGTATCTAACTTGTGTTTTTAGCATTTAACTGTTTCATGGTTATCATTAAGTAGGCAAGGTAGGTCTGGCTCTTAGCATTCTGGAATTGGGTGATTAGATCATAGGAGATGACAGCATATGAACTAGCAAGAAAATGTAAGTCTCTTCTTGTGGATGGTTCTTCTGATTTAGATAAAGTATGCTATTTGTTGTTTTTATGTATTTTGCAATTCTATTTGTACTATGATAATTCCCAAGCTGGGTGCAGAGGCTTATACCTGTAATCTCAGCACTTTAGGAAGCCAAGGCAGGAGGGTTGTTTGAACTCAGGAGTTCAAGACCAGCCTGGGCAACATGGTAAAACTCTGTCTCTACAAAACAATAGAAAAAAAAAATTAGCTGGGCATGGTGGCATGCACCTGTGGTCCCAGCTACTTGGGATGTTGAGGTGAGAGGATCACTTGAGCCCAGGATTTAGAGACTGCAGTGAGCTAAGATCATGTCACTGCACTCCAGCCTGGGTGACAATGTAAGACCCTGTTTCAGAAAAAAAAAAATAAGTAAATAACTCATAGAATTTTATAATTATAATAGCATATTGAATAATAAATGATAAGCAATTTTACAGTGATATAGGAGAAATATAATTTTATATGAGTTATAAAAATATTTTTCTCTTTCATAGAAACTTAATAGAAATGTTTCTGTGAAATCTAAGATAACCTTGGAATGAGTCTATTCTTCTAGAGTATATGTTCTCCTTGGACATTTATTAGGGACTCTAACATTTTATTCTGCTGTAAATTTTAGTTGCTATCCTATTCTTTACAACCAACTTTTCAAAGTTTAATGTCAATTCCTAATTTGACTTTAAACTTGGCAAGTTTTTGAGTCTATGTGATAGAATACGAGTTTCAGCTTCCCTCATTAATCTTTCCTGCTTTTGTTGAATTCCTTTGGGAAGCAGCGAAGACAACAGGATGAGTCAGCATCAATAGTAACTGTTATTTGTGGGAAGAAGATATGCTGAGATTCTTGCTGAAAATGCACTCGCTATAGTCCTCAAGTGAAGAACAGTGTAGAAAAATACATGTGGAGGAGACATACTTCTCCTTGAAATAGTTTGTTAAAGTCATTGGTTTGTATTAATATGTTTTTTAAAATATAGCAGTTATTATATCTAACATTATTTAATGCATATAATCAAAGAAAAATAAACAATAAAGCTGTGTTTCCTTAAAAATGTTTTGAATGGAGTTCGAAGCATGAAGTTTGAAATTTCAAAGCTAAAAACTCAGGCTTTTAAAAGAAGTAAAATCCCTTGACTGGTTTGGGTTGTGTACCCTGAAACTCACAATATGTCAGAATTACAAGAACCTATACCTGGAATTTTTTTAAGAAATAATTTTATACTTTATCAGAAATTAGAATGAAGATCTTATATTGAGTATAGACATTTCCAGAAATGCTGTATTTTATCTACAAAATGTTATAATACATAGCATGTACATCATGTGAAATTAATTTATTAAAACAAGGTACATCCGTATTCAACCACAAACCTTATTCTAGTATGAGATTTCATTATGTTTTATGATACAAAAAGTTATGTTCTATTTTTAACTAAATCTTGTTCTTATTTTAATGCAGTATATTAGGAGAATTTTTTCATCAGGATCAAAAAATTTAGAAAAGTTTTCTTGAGTAGACTTTGATAAATATCTTTGGGGAAAGCTGAGTAGACTTAAGAGCATTCCAAACCTTTAGGAAGAATATGGTCTGATTTGATTTCTTCTTTGAGTTACTATAAGAGTATCTTTAGAAACCATTGCCTGTCTTTGCAGAGAACTTCAATTTCATATCCTGTCTCCATTATTTATGTCAATTACATCCAGATACTGTGCTAGGTATTTGGTTGCTGCTCCAAAGACTCTGAAGTAGGTACTATCATTATCTATTTTTTATAACCAGTGAAGACAGTTGACAGGCTACGTAACTTCACCAAAGTGTCAAAGTTAATAGTAAATCAAATGTTCAAGTTCAGATATAATTGTTGTGAAAATCTAAGCCCTTAACTGCTTTGTAATTCTATCATCTAAAAGTTCAGTCTCATTTTAATGCACTGTTTGCATAAAATCGGAACTGTCCAAATAACACAACTTGGACACCTTAACATGCCTTCCAGTCTATTTCATGTTCTTAAATTAAGCAAATCGTCATTGTCCTCTATCTTTCACTGGTTTAATTTATGCAATCTTTTCTTTTTGCACCATTTGGCTCTTCAAAAAGCTTACAAGATTGCACTGTACATTCCATGAACCAATTTTGTTTTATCCACAGGTTCTGGTGAAACTACTTGCAAGTTTCAGCCTGGTTGCCTAGTTTTGCTGCAGAAAGTTGAGGTCCAGGCAGGGTACAGAGGAAGAAGGAGCACCCTCAGGAGGCTACAGTTGTGAAGGCAATTGATTCTGAGAGCTTGAATTTGTTTTTTCATTAGTTGAAACCATCAGTTTAATAAGCTAAACTAAAATTAAATAAATACCTGAATATATTACAAGAGATTTTTTAGAGGTAGTCATTTAATTGGCTTGAAAAAAAAAGTTGGAAACAATTCACTTGTTATAAACATATCACCAATTCAAGTTATTTCAGTTTTCCTAGTAAGCTATTTCCTGCATTTAAGTTCTAGTATAAGTTGCTGAATTGAGTGGAAACAGGAACACTTATCCACTGGAATTTAAGAGAATGTCTCTATTCAACAGAGATGGAACTTGGGCTTTTCAACTCAGAATGTTGCTTCTCGTTTGGTCTCTAAAGACCAAACATCACATTATATGTCAAAACCTGGCCCTGCCAACTGTCTAAGTAGAAATAAACTATGAAAATAGTTTTAGAAGAATGCCGGTTATTAAAAATAAAAAGTATTCTCTATTTGTAAAAAATAAAAAGGAAAGACAATTTTTACAGTTTCTTCAGTTATGATTGAAATCTTTAGAAAAATCAAATATTTGTCGATATTAATATATTTCTTTATCTTAATCCAGATCATTCCTTTAAAAATGTAATCATTTTTATAGCAAAAAATAAAAATAAAAGAAACCGCTTTTGTATCTGCAACAAGTAGAATCAGAAAGTACTAGAATTTTAAAAGGTTAAAAAGATGGTTAAATGAAAAATATGGCTCAGAGGGAAGTTTGTATTTTTAAAAAAGGAGAGGTAACAGGGTTGGTAGAAATAGATAAGAAGCCAGTAAATACAGCAGCCTATGAAGAGGTCATGTAGACCTTCTGGAGAGACAGACAAAATAAGGAGGCAGACACTAAAGAATATTTACATTCTTACAACCACACATGTAAGAGCAGTAAAAGCAGAACTGAATCTTCACCTAATGGAACAGAGGCTGGGACCAACATTAAAATACATTCTGTACAACCAGTTGCTTTGGGAATGAGGTTGTGTCCTATGTGTCAGTGAATTTATAGTGAGAAAGCAGTGTTGAAATGAAATACACAGTAACTGAAAGCATAGCCACTTGAGTTTCACAAGACCATTTTTGAAAGGTATTCTAAGAAAGTTTAGAGAGATTTATTTCATGAGAGTGTTAGATTGACTGGGCACAGTGGCTCATGCCTGTAATCCCAGCACTTTGGGATGCCAAGGCGGGTGGATCATCTGAGGTCAAGAGTTCCAGACCAGCACAGCCAACATGGTGAAACCCCATCTCTACTAAAAAAAAGCACAAAAATTAGCTGGGCATGGTGGTGGGCACCTGTAATCCCAGCTACTCAGGAGGCTGAGGCAGGAGAATTGCTTGAACCCAGGAGGCAGAGGTTGCCGTGAGCTGAGATCACACCAGTGCTCTCCAGCCTAGGCAACAAGAGTGAAACTCTGTTTAGAAAAAAAAAAAAAAAAAAAAAAAAGCGTTTTTTGTATAAATGGTTAATTGTGATTTCAAGAGTGTCCAGATTCTGTCACTTCTCCCTCTGCCTCTACCTAAGCTCATACAATTAATCAATCCTGAGGGTAAGACATACCTGTAATGTCTCACTTAATCTTTTTATGGAAATTACCATCTGGAAGCAATGGTAGACTGTATAAAATGTGATATGCCTGGTAGACTTAGCAAAAGAAAACATACCAAAAAAAAAAAAAAAAAAACCAGAAAGCAGCAAATCAGTTACATTTAAATTTCAGATAAACAATGAATAATTTTTAAAATAAATACATTGATCCAATATTTGGATAAACAATGGATGATGACTATATTATTTAATTGTTTAACATCTATATATTCTAAATATGGAATGAAACATTCTTGTACTAAAAATTTGTTTATCTGAAATTCAGATTTAGTTGGGCATTTTCTACTTGATCTGCCAATTCTAAAATATATATATATATGGACTTGAAGCCTAGGTAATTCACCTACCAGGTTTACCCTTGCAGTAGCTGGTGGCTCAGGGATTTTGGTGTTTACCCACCTGGAGCAAAGCAAAAGTGAAGCAAAATCAACAGAGATCATCTAATAGATAACACTCCAATTTTAATGGAACTTGAAAAATCCCCAAGGCTTCTTCTATGAAAGGCGTCTCTCACAGATTCTGACTTGGGAAGTCTTGGAAAGGTCTTGATATCTATATTTTAACAAGCACTTCAAATAGATCTATTAAACATCAACTTCAGACTTCATATTGAGAAATATATCTAGCCCAACCCTCCTTTCTAAAACTTAAGAAGTCCAAGGAAATAAAAACTTCTCTAATCTACCAATACTTGCTATATTAAACATTAAAATGGAAAAAAAATTAAATATTAAAAAATTAAATATTTTATAAACACTTTATTTTAAAATAACAAGGTGTTTTAAGAATAAAATTATATGCCAGATTTATAAAAAATTGTATTTTCCAAAACAAAAAAACAATTAGTGAGAATTGCTTTATAGTTTTTCATTAAATTTGTACAAATTTTTTTAATGTATGTTTTAATAAAGACAGCTGGGTTCTCAAATCTTCTGCACTTAATCCATTTTTATATGTTGCTTAGATTGAAATGCATCAAGAAAATGTAGTCTCATACAAATATGTAGTTAAAAAAAGAGAGATGTATTTTAAAGAACTTTTTAATTAATAGTAGATTTTTTTCTTCAAAAACTAAATGGCAGCAATCTTTATATTAGCTCTGCAATGACTGTCTCATAATATTTTCCAGGCAATCAAAGCTTTTAATATAAAATGTGGAAAAATATTAAACAAGGCAATATTATTTTATAAGCCTATGCCTGGAATTTAAAAAGAATCATATGTGTAAATCTTTAATGGGAACATTTTAACAACAAAACATCATTGAATTTTACTAGACAAATACATTATCTGTGAATGAATTATGAATATATGTGTGTATATGTATGTATACTATTATTTTACATGTGTATGGATATATGTGTGTATGTTTTAGATATACTCACTGTATATTTATGTATATGCATATACAATGAAATAATAGATTTTTCTCTTTTTCAACAACCAAAGAACTAGTCTCCTTCCCCAAGCTGAGTTATTTCTAAATGCAAGATAATAAACTTGATAAATTTGAGATAAATTTTAAAATCATTTTTATATGATAATTCTTAATGTGCCTTAGACATGCTCTACATAGGATGTCCCAATTCCAACTATAATTTTTCCAAAAAAAAAAAGAATGTTGAAAGACGTGTTAAAAATCCAGAGAAAATAATACCTGTTCAAGACTTGATTCTTCAGATCTATTTTATGCTATTGTTCCAAATCCAATGCTGTAAAATACTGCTGAACCAATATTCATGCCTCCTTTCTGCCCTGGAAGAAATACAGCTGAGGTAAAGGGGAAAAAAAAGACTCCTAAAAAGCACTCAGAATTAATTCTAGTAGATAATTATGGTCTCTTTTTTGCCTGCAATCCATCACTCACTTCGGTAGGTGAGCAAAGACAGGTAAGGGCAGATTCATTTCAAAGAAATATCTGAAAGAGCCATGCAGTGCATAGTGGCCCCTCCCTCACTTATTCCCTCTACCTGTATGCTACTCTGGCTCCTAACTTCAATCATTTAATTTTCTTCCACTGTCCTTTCATTTCATTTTTTAAATTGCGTGTATTTTATTTATTTATTTTCTTGAACTCTCCTCTGCCTTTGGTCTGATTCTGCTGTGGTGTTCAGTTGTAGTGAAGGTTTCTATCCATCTTAGGTTGAGCATTTACACGTCAGTAAGGATTATACATAGAAAGTGAGTGTCACACATCACTCACACTCGTCAACACACTAACTTGTTCTTAGCACAACTTTGCATGCTGCATATGTCAGCAAGTACTCAAAATCATAAACATGCACATTGTTTTAATGTGCCAATTAAAATGTGTATATATTTAAACAATCACCACGATTACATCATGACATAACCAGAAAGACGAGAAAGTGTTATAACTATCAAAACTCATTTTGGGGGTCAAAAGTATCATGAATTGATAGGTATGTATGTGAATATGTGTATGTGTGCGTTACACTGTCATTCCCTATATCGGCACAGAATGAGAAATAACAACTCATCTCACAAACTTGATTACACTTGCATAGAAAGAAGATGATAGGGAAAAAGTGTATTTAAGTAGTTCAAGAAGAATATGGGATAAGATCTTGATTCATAACCTCAAATATTGCTATGAAGATAACCATGTAGGAGAGTGTTAATTTGCACAAACCTTATAGAAAGCAATTGGACAATACATATTAAGAATCCTAAAGTTATTGATTTTCTTTGACCCAATTAAATCTACTCCTTATAATTTACCCTAAAGCAGTATTCAAAGATAAAAAGAACAATTTTTATATGAGAATATTCATTGTAGCATTGTTCATAAAAACAACAAAAGAATAATTGCGAGCAGCATAAATAGCCAACAAAAAAGGATATTTTTGCTAAATCATGAAATATTCAAGTGGTTGAATAAAATGCTGTTATCAAACATCCAGTTTCCAAAGATAACTAAGATTATAAAATAGATAGAAACAGACAGACATAGATAGGTGTGTGTTTGTGCATGCATAGGTGTGTGTGTGTGTGTGTGTGTATAATGTGCATATGTGTGTGTATATATATTTGTTTAGTTAAAACACAAATTACTTAAGAATATAATTTCTCACACAAGATTTTTGTGAGCATGGATACAATTTTGCATAGAAAAAAAAGACTGATAGGAAATATACCAAAATGCTAATAATGGATGGTAAGATTTTGGGTAAATAAAAGCTTCAAATATTTTCAGTTTCTTAAATTATTTACATTGATCTTACATTATCAGTAATGAAACAGTAAAATTACATCCAAAAAATTCTCATACATACAGCATTTATATCTCCAAAATCCATTGCTAGCTTTCATCAGTGATTTCTGGTCTCAGTGCAGTTAGTAAATGAGCAGGAATGCTAAAAACACTTTCAAAGTCACCCTTTCGGCTACATTCCTAGGGAGTTATTAAGGTGATAAACACCTTTGGCCAAAACCTACGGTCAGCAACATTCTCAGCAAAATCAAATGTTCCTGTTACTTTTGTTTTTTATGTGTTTGAAACAAGGACTACTCAAGCAGTTCATGTGGCACCCCAGGCTGTGACCAGATTGTTCATCCTCACACTGAGTTTGGGTCTTTAAATGAACCCAGGTATGTTTTAATAACCTTGGAACTGGGAACTCTATTTGCACCATTTCCATACCCAGCCAGTTGCTGTATATCTTGGCAGTGGCAAGCTTATTTCTAAGGAAAGAGAAATATTTCCATTCTTTAATAAGTCATTCCAAGTTTCCTGTGATGTTATAAATAATCGGGCAAACAGCCGGCTTTATTCTGTTTAATTTGATATGGCAGATTTGAAATGTCAGAAAGTTCACTCTCAACATAAGCCATGCAACTGGACTCTGACCAAGGCTCTCATTCCTGATGGGATAAACTTTATCATCAAACTCACTCAGGAAGGCAGCTGGGACCCTGCTTGCCCTTCCCAGGCGCTGACTGATAGAGTAGTCTGAGCTGGCTCCGCATGCTGTGAGCATGAGGTCAGCTCTTCCTGGGTTTTCTCTTGGGGGACAGGCAACTAGCCTGACAAACTTAGCTAATATACCTGTCACTCAAGGGCAAGAGAAGGAAGGCAAAGAAACAAAGTTGAAATTAACATGTGAGTAATTGAAAGAAGAAGCATTAAATATCATTTCAGGGTAAACATTTCGACAAAAGAGTCATATTTTAGTCTCTCCATAACACTCTGTGTCAAATGTCCTTTCATGACCAAGTTCAAGGGCTGATTTACACTTTGGAAGTCCACAGAGAACTGAATTCTGGGCACAGAGATGAAGGTCATCTAACTATAGTGATGAAAGATAAAACTACCATAAATTCAGATGTTTGGCTGAGGTTTTCAAATCTGTTGAAAGAGCTAAAAGGGCATTTTGCCAATTAGTTTGATGTTTAATAGGATATTTTTGTTGTTTTTAGTCCTTTGCCTTGTATTTACAAATCAAACAGGCTCTGATGAAACAGCTCAAGTGTGGTTTGCATTGATTCAGAAAGAAGTTATCTAAAGAGAAAAAAAGTTGTTGAACTTGATTTAATGAGTTTGAATATTAAGCAATTTCCTTTAATAATACATTTGTTTAAAGGAAACTGTTCATAGTTCATCTGGTCTTATTTTTAATTTTGTTTTATATTCAAATCTGACCTCCTTTTCTTCCCAGTATCTTATTATTCCTAAGGCTGTTCATCTTCCAATTAAAATCATTTTAGAAGGAGGTTTCTGGGAATAAATACATCAAGTTGATTAGGAATAGTTGAGATCAAATATGAGATGGCAGATTAGGTTTTTGAATGCAGACAAAGTTTAAAATGTATGGGTTTCAAATTTTCTTAAAGCCCAAAAAAGAAAAAAATCATTGTTTGTAAAAATATAAAAAATCTTTGCTTCTGAGATCTCACTTGAATATTGACTTTGCTTAATACATACTCTTTTTGCTTTGAGGACTAGGCTGTAAACATTGTGTGAGAATCTCGCACATGGTGGGGGCAAACAAACACACAGAGGTGTTTGCACATAGCTATTGAGAAGTAAATAAATCCCTTAGGCTTAAATGTTCCCTGACTCCTTGCTACACAGCCCGGTTGTCCAAGATGTACTTTTTTCAACAGGACAATTCTTAATTCTTTACGAGATGGAAACAACACCACCACCATCTTTGCAGTTTCAACTGTCATTTATTAGGCAGCTATAATATCTTTATCTTACTTCCTTCTCCAGGCTTCTTTCACATTTATGCCATCTCAAAGTGGGTGCCTTAGATGAATAAGTTGTGCATTTGTTTCCTAGGGCTGCTGTAACAAAGTACCATAAACTGAGTGGCTCAAAACAACAGACATGTATTGTCTCTCAGCTCGGGAGGCTAGAAGTCAGAACCCAACAGCTTTGGCAGGCCCACATTCCTTACCTCTTCCTAGCATCTGGTGGTTTGCTGGCAGCCTGTGGCACCCCTTGGCTTGCAGCTGCATAACTACGACACTGCCTCTGTCCTCGTATGATATTCTCCCTGTGTGTTTCTGTCTTTACACCGTGATCTACTTAAAAGGACAGCGATAGGGCCGGGTGCAGTGGCTCCCGCCTGCAATCCCAGCATTTTGGGTGGCTGAGGCGAGTGGATCACGAGGTCAGGAATTCAAGACCAGCCTGGCCAAGATGTTGAAACCCGGCCTCTACTAAAAATACAAAAATTAGCCGAGTGCAATGACCGGAGCCTATAATCCCAGCTACTCGGAGGCTGAGGCAGAAGAATCACTTGAACCCAGCGGGTGGAGGTTACAGTGTGCCAAGATCATGCCACTGCACTCCAGCCTGGGTGACAGAGTGAGACTCTATCTCAAAAGAAAGAAAGAAAGAAAAAGACAGCGATAGAATTAGGGGCCCGTCCTATTCCAGTATGATCTCATCTTAACTGATTACATTGTCAATAACCTTGCAATTACACCTTGAGGCACTGGGGGTTAGAAATTCAACTTTTGGTTTGGGTAGAGGGACACAATTCAACCTGTAACAGGTGTACACAGACACTATGTATAACTGTGTGCATCACGTTGTTTTACAAAAAGTTGATCAATAACTATGGCTATTGTTCATGCTTTAAATTTTAAGCAACAATTATTTGTTAGAACTCCTTGGGGACCTTCATAACAATATTGAACTCAAAGTAAAGATGTAAGCTTGAGGTTTCTTTCTATGCAAGCATTGTCTAACTTTCAAACTTCTCAAACCTGAGGGAGACAGGAAAGAAATCACCTCATATAATGCTTGCAGGTTTGGAATCAGTTGAAACAGCTTTGTTTAGAAAGGTCAGTATAGAGTTTAATTGGGTATATTTAACAGAAGTATTAAATAGAGATATTGCTGTCCTGAAAAGATCTAATGCCAGATAAAGGCAAATATAATAAAGATGTCAGGATGCTTCTTTGGAGCAAGTGAGATCATTACACAATTATGTTACTTAGAAAGGCAAAGGGCAGAACACAATTTATACTATGAAATGTTACATTTCTGAGTTTCTGGAATTCACTTTTTCTTCTAATTTCTTTGCAGGTAATCCACTGGGCTAGTGATAGGTTACAATTAAATGTTGTCATGATTTCCAGTTATTCTAATCATGAGAGAATTTACTTAAAATCCTCAAGTCTTCAACAACTATATGGTGTTCTAAACAAATTTTGACAATTAAAAAAACAGAATTAAACATTTGCTTCTATATAAAGCTGAATAGCCATCCCAAAGAAGTTCTAGAATTTTTTGACTATCACAATTTATAAATCTAACCATAATTTGTTAACTATTTACTATATTCAAGACATTATTTGATACTGGGGTTGTAAAGTAAAATAGAGTGAAACATTTTCTTTATTTCCATAAATTGTGATTTCATAGATACATGTGTAGAGGTGACTTTTTAAGTAGCCGTAATGAGTGTCATACCCTAAATACAAATGCAGTGATGCTACAAAGAGCAAAGAGAGTTTCTTTGTTACAAGGAGCAAAGGCAAACAGAGCTTCAAATGTAACTAAACAGGCGAGAGAATCATAATTATTCTAGTTACAATAGGTTAGACTATGCTACCAAGCCATCCCAAAATCTCAGTAGTTTAACACACCTGCATATGCACACACTTTTTTTTTTTTTCCAGTTCATAATATGCATTCAATATGGTTCACCTGGGGATGGGAATCTTGCTTCAGTGCTTCCCTGATCACCAAGACACACAAAAAGAAGCATGGCAAATCACTCAATGGCTCTTCAAGCTTCCATCCAGAAGGATCCTTATTACCCTTATCACTTCTGGCCAAATCAACAAATAAGACCATAAAAAAAATCAAAAGCAAAACATGTGAAGGAGAGAGGGTCAATATGTAAGACACAATCATAAAGTATGCACAGAATTTGGAGTGCTGGGGTATTTGCATGGACCCAAATGGATATCACTGTGGGCATCCGCAAAATGAAGAATAATATTTCAGAGACTGGAAATTGTGCCAGGGTCAAAACACTCAATAGAGTGGAAAAGAAAATTGGGAAACAGTTGACAGTACTTTTGTTTGTTAAGTGGCAAATATCTGTGCATGACCAATGGTGGGAAAAAATATGGCAAACGTAAATTGTTATTGCACCACCAAGAATCTTGTATTAGTTTGAGTTCTCTCAGAGCTGACCCTGAGACTAGAAATGAGCTCAAATAGTTTGGAAAGTTGGAATGGCTTTCCTGAGGTGTCTACTTGAAGAGGCTACAAGTCCCCGATTGTTCTAAGACTAATTAACTTTCAAACACCAACCTAGGTGTTGCTGTAAGGAGATTTTGCAGATATAATTAAAGCTGCTAATCAGTAGACTTTATGTAGGGAACACTGTCCTGGATAATTTGTGTGGAACTGACTGAATCAGTTCCAAAACCTCAAAAGCAGGGCTGATGTTTCCCAGAGAGAATAAATCTCACCTGTGGAAACAGCTCTAGCCTGTCCCCAGAGATTCTAGCCTGCCTATGATACCCCTTTTCTGACTGCCCACCCCATGTTATCGACTTTCTAGCCAGCTCACACATTTGCACATCTAATTTTTTATAATAAATATCTTTGTATATTATACTCCTACTGGTTCTGTTTCTTTGGTTGAATCCTAACTGATACAAAAGTGATCATAGGAAGTACAATGGGGCAGCAGGAAAATGAGACAGAAAATAACGCAGCCTAATAAAGTGTGCTTTTTATGAGTGGATTACTGCTATGGGTATCTCAGCTCAATCCCAGTGGAAACCTAAGCGACTATAGACAAGAAACCTCCAAATGATTCCATGAATAGTGGAGAAAACCAGGGTATTTTCCCATGAACTCTAGCTACTGCTTGTTTAAGAGCACCTGCCCTCTCTGCTTGCCCATTTCCCTCCTTTCCTGTGACAAAAGAGCCCCTGCAGGAAGACAGTGGAAAAATGCCATAGGTGGCTTGAAAGGATATAGGCTTAGAATGCACAAAAATTGATACAAGTCTACTTGAAAGACAATGGCTTTTATTTTCCAGTTACCAGGGAGGCATGAACATTTTTTCAAAAGGGGAGTAGAGTTTGTGATTTAATCAACACATACTGAGTATCTAAAATGTGCCAGACACTGTGAAAGAAACTGAATGAATGTGAGTAAATTACAGTCTCGGTCCTCCAGAAATTTCAGATTCATTAAAAGTACAGTTGGTCCTTGAACAACACAGATTGGAAATGTCTAATCCATTTATACATGGATTTTCTTCTGCCTCTACCACCCAAGACACAGCAAGACCAACCCCTCCTGTTCCTCCTTCTTTTCAACCTACTTAACCTGAAAACGATGATGAAGATGGTTTGTGGTAATCCACATTCACTTAATGAAAGGAAAATACATTTTCTCTTCCTTACGATTTTCCTAATAACCTTTTCCCCCTGCTTACTCTATTGTAAGAATACAATAAATTATACATATAACATACAATATATGTGTTAATGGACTGTTTATGTCTTTGATAAGGCTTCTGGTGAACAGTAGGCTATTGGTAGTTAAGGTTTTGGGAAGTCAAAATATATACATGGTTTTTTGACTATGCAAGAGATCGACACACCTACTCTCCACATTATTTAAAGGTCAACTGTATTTGCAATGAAATTTCACAAGATTTACAAAAGATATGTATACCTGTTGAGAAACAGAGGAGTTAATGCTACCTAGAAACATGTAGTGGCTGTGGAAAAATAAAGATATTTACCAAACAATCATAGGAGAGAACACCATTTCAGACCAGTCCTTGAGTACCACATTCAATTCTTGCTGCTATCTTTCAGTGAAAACAAGAACAAAGTAGAAAACAATGTTTAAGAGAGATAAACATCATCACAAAATCAGAGTTGTACAGGAATTTTCAATTCTTCAATTTGCTAGGAGAAAGAAGACTGGTGAGGTAGAGAAGGGTTTGGCATTATAGTGAATTTTTTGAAAATATTTTTAAATTCCCCCAGTTGTCCACAGGTAGACGCTTCTCTAGAGAAATGAGAAATCTTCATATCTATCCCCGTTTCTCTATTTGGCTGAGGGCTGGGTACTATCTCAATACATATGTGGTTTTTTTTTTTTTTTTTTTTTTTTTTTAATGCCATGTCCCCTTGTTTTTTATTTCAGTTTTTAATGTTTGGGGAAAGCAAAGAGTTTGCCACGGTATCTGAGCTCCCTCATTCTTGCGACCAGCCTTCACATGCTGCAGGTGGCCAAAGCAGTTTGAGGCCAATAAGTACTTACTTAGAACCAGCAGGAGGGAGGAAGCAGAGCCTAGCTGTCTTCTTGCATCCAGAGGTGCAACATTCCTCTTCAAAATCCAGGCACGTGGCAGCTGCATGATGAAGGAGGCACCTGCTTAGTGCCCAATCCGGTGAAATATTAAGAATTATACAATTTTAAATTACAATGTTACATTTTCTCTGTAGTCTGACCTAATTATTCCCAGCAGGGAGAGTTGGCCAATAACATTGATTTTGTTTTTTCTCCTTGGCCTGAAAGGAAAAGGCATTCGTCTCTCATTTGTTTTCTTTATTTTTCTTTGAATACTGCCAAAGTATTCTGTGCCACTCCTACTCATACCTTCTTTCCCATTTTATAAGCATTGATTCACCTGTAAAACACATTTTTATAAAAGCCAGAGAAAGAACAGTGGCCATAAAATGCTCCCATGCCTTAGCATGATCCTTGTTGTTAGCAATCCAGAAAAGGCCTCCTGCTCACAGCAGGCGTTGCTTGGCAGCTTCTGCCTTGACGTCTTTCTTCTTCAACCATTGTGCACACAAGTCTGGCAGGGTCAGAGCAGAAGAATGTGTTTTTTTTTTTTTTCATTATCACTTGACAGTGTTTTCTTAAAATCTCCAAGTTTTACAAACAAGGTGATGGCTATAAGAGATTTATCCTGACAACTCAAAAGATTGGTGCATGTTTTGTCTGAAAGGGTCAGAGAAAGCAGAAAAAATAAAGAGAGACCATGCAAACAAATCTACACATATTCACACACATCCAGATGCCCTTTGAATTTGCATAGGCCGTGATGATTTTTGTTTTTCTTTTTCCTTTGGCTATTTATGTGATGCACAGGAAAATATCCACTTCCAAAAATGAACAACATATATTGCCTTTCTACTTCTTGCTAGAGAAGTATTAAGGAAAAGTGTCCTTATCATTTATTTCTACAAATAAAATGTCAAGCCCTTCAGAAAACCTAGAGTAAGGCTGATAGATGGCAAGGATCATCATTGCATACTGCTAGTAATCCCAAATGTTTGTAATGGTAATATAATTTACTCTTTATATCATCCTTATATAAAATACGTCATCATTTATGAGTATGTTGGTATCATTGACATTCCAAAGAAGTTGTGCAAATAAGTCAGAGTCTTAAATTCTGTTTTCTGGAAAATCAATAACGTGAGATATTGTCAGGTGTTCTGTGATAAGAGGTCCCATAGTAAATAATTTGGCCAATATTATGTTAACAAAGTTAACTTGTTTATTTTCTGCAAGATTTGTTAGTACTTTATGACAGAATGCATTCTGAGGTCTCAAGGAGTTAGAGTTCTCCAAAACACAGTTTGGAAAATATTTGGAAGGTAAAAAGCACTTCTTAAATTTTTACTTGTTTAACTCCAGGTCTGACTTCTGAACAAAAGTCCAGAAGTGTATTATCAAGTGCTTATTAGACATAGCTTAACAAGACACCTTTGGGTCTTGCTCACCATTTACCTTCAGTGTATAATATAGTGCCTGGTACACAGTTGTTAGTCATATTTTGAGTAATTTAATAAATCTCTGGAGTCAGGAAAGTAAGTGTTAGTCTTTCATCTTCTTTAAAACCAAGTTTGAAAAACCACGGTTTAGTAGACACAACAGAACATTTGGCTTAGAAGAAAATTAATAAACTTTTACATTTAATTTATTTTTCTTAATAAAGAAATAAAAGCTGAAAATTCTAATGAACTTACTTGATGTATATAATCATATGGCACCAACTGTTTTAGCTCAATGGACCACAAATATGCTTCAACACCATACTCCTGACAAAAATTCCCAAATATGCCTTAAATGAGCATTAAAGATCTTGCTTGCTCTAAGACATCATGATATTATTCTTCCTGTTGAGTTTACTAGAATGGTTGGAAAGGTTTTTCTCTATGTCATTTTGACTTCCTCATTTGGCAGGCTACAACTTATCTAAACACACTAAGCTACAGATCATGGGACATTAAGGTGCAGAGTCATGGCTTCCTCTAGAAACAGGGGTTAGGTAGGTGAGAGGTGAGATTTGCATGATTAGATATATTTCAACTCTGCACCTGTTTCTTAGTAACTCCAATGGGCACTGCAAAGGACCTTTAAAGAATAAGTAGAAGTGTGTTTCTTAATTCAAACAGAATGAAAGATATAGAGAAATATATGAAGGATTGAAGGATTCTGGAATATATTTTTGGTTTGTTTTTGTTTTTCTTTCAGAGGACATAAATAGTACCAGTGAATGAAAAGTTCAAGAATGTAGATCTCAAGTCCAAATAAGAACACCAGAGAAACTAAAGCTACTCTAAAATGAATATACAGATCATATATATATATATATATATATATATATATATATATATATGAGATATATATGTATACAATAAAATAATATTTTTCTTTTTAAAAAAAATCCCAACTTATATTTTAGATTCAGATTACATGTGCAGATTTTTTACATGAGTGTATTGTATGATGCTGAAGGTTAGGGTATAAATGGTCCCATTATCCAGGTAGTAAGCATAGCATCCAATAGGTAGTTTTCAGCCTTTGCTCTCCTCCTTCTTTCCTCCATCTAGTAATACCCAGTGTTTATTGTTCCCATGCTTATCTCTATGTGTACCCAATGTTTAATTTCTGCTTATAAGTAAGAACATACAGTGTTTTGTTTTCTGTTCCTGCTTTAATATGCTTAAGATAATGACCTCCAGCTGCAGCCATGTTATTGCAAAGGAAATAACTTTGTTCTTTTTTATGGCTGCATAGCATTCCATGGTATATACATACTATATTTTCTTTATCCAATCTACCATTGGTGTGTACCTAGTTTGACTCTATGAATTTGCTACTGTGAATTATGCTGCAATAAACATACAAACGGATGTGTCTTTTTAAAAATTTACAAGTGGGACCTAATTAAACTAAAGAGCTTCTGCACAGCAAAAGAAACTATCAACAAATACCTTACAGAATGAGAGAAAAAATTCACAAACTATTCATCAAAGGTCTAGTACCCAAAATCTATAAGAAACTTAAACAATTCAACAAGCAAAATGCAAATAACTCCATTAAAAAATGGGCAAAGGACATGAACAGACATTTCTCAAAAGAAGATACACAAGCAGAAAATAGTAATTTAATATAGCAGTAAGATCTTTATTGTTAAATATTTTTAAGAAGTTGGCTATTCATCTGAGACTTTTGAATTGAATGAGAAAATCTAGAAGGTGATGCCTAAAGATATTTCTATAGGCCCTCCTGGATACAGGTGCTTGTGATACTTAGAATAGTCTAGTTTGTTCCAGGAGTGTGACTTAGTGTTACTTATAATTTTTAGAGCAGCCAACACAATGGTCAGCTCAAAAAGTATTTAGTATTCATATTCACTGTTGTATAAATATCAGCCTTTATAAAAACATTTCAAATGAAAAAAATAGGCAAGAAGAAAGAGAAAAAAGGTTGGAAGGAAAGAAACAAGGAAGGAAGAAAAGGAAGGAAGGAAGAAAAGAAAGGAAGGAAAGAAGAAAGGAAAGGAAGGAGAGAGAAAGGAAGAGAAGGAGGGAAATAAAATAAGAAGGAAGGAGAAAAGAGGGGAGAAGGAAACAAAGGAAAGGAAGAAATAATGAGAAGAAAGAATTCTGAACACCTGAGGCATAAAAGGGGATAAAAATGATATTATAAATAAATTACTGTATCATCATTAATGATATTTAAAATGCCCATACTATTTCAGGTCATATGTGTTGCAAGGACATGTCACCTCTCAGGACATATTTTCCACTTCTTCTCTGTGTCAGCTTCTACCTCACTGGCTACCTTGTCATTATTTGGAATATTCTGTAACTCTTTATCCCTGAGGCCTTTATTTTATTGACAATGATGAAGGAGGATCTTCTCATTTGGCTAAATTCTAAACAATATATTTAGCTGTATGCACTTTGGAGAAACGTAGAAGTGACCAGAGGTATGGCTATACACAGAATCACAAGCAGTGGTAAAATGACTGGCTTTATTCAGAGGTCTGGAAGAAACAAATTCCACAGATCAGAGATAAGTAAGGAAGCTTTGGGAAGGGGATGTAGAGGGGCATATGGGGGTTAGCAGAGTTATGTACATCTTTGGTCCTCATAATAGTAACATTCAAATCGTATCTACAACTGAGGTACACTCAAAAGCCAGTTAGACAAGATGGTTCTCTCAGAGGAAGTCAGCCAGAGTTTCTCCTTGGTACTGTACAGCCTAGCCCATAAGGCCAGAAATTAAATAGCTATGATGAGAAGGATAGATGTAAATCAGGCCAAAGCATGGATTCCCTTTCATTAAGGTTGGCTAAGCTACTACTTCTGATGAATCCCTCGTCTGTCAGCAACAAAATCGAAAGCTGTTCACTTAATAAGGCAGCACTGCTAAAATATTCTGTTCATCCACTTAATGGCAGGTTGATTATAGTGGATACCATCTATCCAGAAGACAGTAATTTGTCTTTCCCAGAATGAATACTCATACGTACATGTGTCACTACCACAGCCTAACAACTTACAGAATTTCTCACTTGCTATAGCTGGATTATACACATAATTTTTTCAGGTCATGTGACCCTTTTAGAGCAAAAGAGATATAACAGACTTTACCATGAAACCCACTGATCCTATTACCTACTATGTCATCCTGAAGCAGCAAGCCTAGTTAAATGGTCAAAAGAAGAGATAATTTGAAGCTCCAGAACAATTCCCTGAATAGTTAGGAAGTGGGATTGGACATTCTCATCAATACTCTCAGTGTTTCATTTCCAGAATATGTGCTGTTGCTCCCCATGACTTTTAAATCAGCTGGATTATTGATCCTGGTTTCTTACAGAAAACATTTCCAAGAAGTAACATGGCAAGGATTCCACTGAAATTGTAGGTAGATCAGCACATGGTCATTTGGGTCTCCTCATGAGATTTAGTATATATCTATGGTTGCTTCACTGCTCAGTAATAACTAAGTAATCAATTACAACAGCCACAGCCTGACAAGAGCAAAGCAACTAAAGACTTGTAATACCTGATGATGAAATTCTGGGATGACCCCAGTGGTTAAGTGGTGGCCAATGGAGGAGTGAGAGTATAAATGTCAATTGTGGCTTCAAGGCAGTTATAGCTGGAGTACGAGCTTCTTCCATTAACCCTACTGTCTTAATTCTTTTCATGGTGGATATAGCCAGTCATCACCTGGAAAGCTCTGTGAAAGATTGGACTTAAGAGAGATGACAAATGGTTTCAAATGGTGCAAGGTTAGACACATTTTCCACCCTGTTCAAGTCCTCTCAGTCCATCTTTTTTTTTTCCTATAGTTACTGCTGTAACCAAGTAGACAAAGACTTATATATTATATTCTTAACATTAATATAATTAACATTAATATAATTAATATTAATATAATTAACATTATATTCTAAATTCAAGTAATCTCACTTATTTGCTAAATATTCATTCATTTTTACAAAAGAAAACAGCAACATAATGAATTGAGAGGAAATAAAATAAAATATTCTGTACATTATCTCACTCATATAATCTTTGTTAAGCTCTTTACACCTTTTTTCTCATTCTGTTTAAAGATTTTTTGAGGAGTACATAGTAAATTAAAATTTTAAACCATCCAAATTGAAGTGTAAAAAGCCATTTGCACAAAAAATTGTGTTATTGATGATTACCCAATAGTAAAAGTTAAAGTTTTTTGTCAATTTTTATCACCACGTCATCCCCTGTTCTTCATTTTCTTCAATGCAGGTTGTCTTGTTCAACGTGTCTTAGAAATAGGAAATAATAACAGGTAATGCATACCTTCAGAGTATATGCCAAACCTAATTCCCATAACAACCTCTAAACTGTAAATCTATTAGAATTTGAAATGTGGGTAAGTATAGAAAATTTAAGATAGAACATTAATGATGTTAATTCATATTACCAGAGATCAGAACAACTAAATTAGTATAGCAGGTGGGTAGAAATGGAAAACTAAAGGAAATGACATAGTTTCGAGGGTACAGAAATTAGATCCAAGGCTATAAATTGTAATGTTTGTATCCTCCTAAAATTTATATGTTGAAACATAATCCCCAGTTGCTATGATCTGAATGTTTGTGTTCAATATTCATTTTCAATATGAGAAATAATTGGAGATTCGTTTTCAATATGAATTTTGGATGAAGGACACTTTCATCCAAAATTCATATTGAAAACGAATCTCCAATTGTTATTAAGAGTTGGGGCTTTGAGGGACGTGATTAAGTTGTGAAAGTAGAGCCCTTATGAAAGGGATTTGATCCCATGTGAAAGAGTCCTGAGGGAGCCTGTTTATTTCTTCCATCATGTGAAAACACAGCAAGGAGGCATTATCTATGAAACAGAACAAGCCATCACCAAACACCAAATCTGCTAACATCTTGAGTTTGCCCTTTTCAACCATGAGAACTGTGAGCCATGAATTTCTGGTGTTTATAGTTCACCCAATCTGAGGTATTTTGTTACAGTATCCTGAACAGACAAAGACACCAATAAGATAGTATTTGGATGTGGGACCTTTGGTAGGTGATTCACCCTCGTGACTGGAATTAATGTAATTAGAAAAGTGACCCAGAGACCTCATTCATCCCTTTTGCCATTCGAGGACATTGGGAGAAGGCTCTCTGAACTGGAAGTCAGTTCATATCAGACACTGAATCTGATAGCTTGTTCATCACAACCTTCAGAACTAATAAATCTAGTTGTAAGAAATACATTTCTTTGTTTATAAGCCACCCAGTCTATGCTATTCTATTACTGCAACCAAAATTTACTAAGACATTAAGGAAAATATAATATATCTGTGTTATGATGTGTGTGACATAAAACAGAGTACTTCAGAATTGATGCACTAGGAAATTGGTGTCTGTCCGAGATTTTTTGAGTAATCAAATAACATCGAGAATGTGGTGTTCAAGAATACTAGTCTGATAGTCTTAGCAAGAAAGAATCTAAATCATCTTGTCCAGAAAGAAATCTGTAGAGATAACCCCAGTTTAAAGAAATAAAGAAAACAAAATTTAAATACATTTTGTAAGGCCAGTTGCCTCGTCGGGAGGCCGGACACTCCCTCTGCACTCAGCACCTGACTCTGCAACCGGCACCAGGCTCTGTACTCAGCACCTAGCACTGCCGCATGGCTCCCATGGAAGGCTCCAGCCGATGCAACCCCGGCCGGCTCTCGCACCAGAAAACCCACCCAACAACCCGCCAACAAATGGCGGCCCGCCCTGTCCCAATCCTGCTCCCCTGGAGCCAATCAGAACACCCAGCTGTTGCTCGTTCCTCATAGTCATAAAAACCCCACACCCCAGGAAGTCAGCGCGGCTTCTCCGGCCCCATTTCCCTGGACCAGAGAACCTCACCTGGGAGCTGAATAAATTGGCATTTAAATTTCTTATACTGGCCTCAGTTTCTTCATTTTAAACTTGGCAATAACCCTTACACATTTCTTATCCAAGTTATGGCAATTGGCTTGAGAGTCTTCAAGGATAGTAGATAGATTCTTACTGATACTGTGGTAGGAGTTATCAAGAAATTATTTTAGGCAGATAGAGAGGAAAAAAGAGGTTCTTGGAAGATTTCTTTTGCAGCTGTTGTCTAGCATGAAAGCCCTGGCTCTTAGACCTGATTGGCAACCTTTGATATGCAAATACAGGCCATTAGAAACTGGGTATACCCACAGAGGCCAGGCTGGTGATTTGTATATTAAAGAATATGCAAATACAAGCTGTTAGAAACTGGGTCCACCCAACATAGTGATTCCCACCATTGTCCTCTTGCCCTTGCCCCAACATGTGCCTGGCACACACCTCCACATATCCCCATGTGTGTGTGACATCATGGCACCCTACATTTGCATATTGAAAGACTAGGATGAGAGGGACAGTTTTTTTTCTGGGCTATGTGAATAACAGGCTGGGTCAAATTAATCCCTTGAGCCCTATGCAAATCAGACACCTCCTTCTCCAGCCATCCAATACAGCTGGCTGAAAGTGGGGGTCCCTCTCTCAGCTTTGGAGCCCCTTCCCTCTGTCTCTACAGGGGAGCTTCTTCTTTCTTCCTTCCCCTTTCTTTCTTGCCTATAAAACTCCCTTCTCCTCAAAAACTACTCTGTATGTGTCCATGCTGTTTTTTTCTAATTCAACACAAGATGAAGAACCTGGTGTTCCTCTACTCAACACAGCCATATCATTTGGGTGCATGGGCTGGGAATCTGAGGTACAGCTTTCATCAAAGTGGTGAATATGGGAGCAAGCTTAAATCTGTTATATCATCCTGAGGCACTCTTTGCCTCTATATTAAAATAAATCAATGGGCATCCATCAGCCTAGTACAATATGTTAAGCATTGGCTGCCATGCTCAAGTCATAGATGTAAGGCTTTCTGGGGAGAATGCGGAGAACTCCCCATTACCCATGGGCATTTGGAATGTTGGCCGTATTTGAACTAGCTTCTGTTCACTGGGAGCTTTGACATTGCTCAAAGCTGAGAAAAGTTCTGAAGCAACTGAGAATTTCTGGCCAAGGCATACCCTGGTGTAATTCAAAAGCCTCTGGAGTGGAAGCAGCCTCCAACAGCCCTTTCTGCATGTTGGTAGAAAACCTCAACTGACCCGTTGCAAAACTCTATTTCTTTCTCTATCTGTGTCCTGTTACTCTTCCTCTGCGTAAAATGTGCAAGGAATTTTACAGTTTAGAAACAAAGGTTTCCCCCTTTCTCACATGATGAGATTATTTGCTATCACTTATCCCGTGAGCACACAGAATTTTAAGCTGACGGTGTCACCTCATGGAAGTAAATCAGGCTCTAGGCCTCTTCTGGAAGCAGGAAGTTTCTGCCTTTAGCAGTAAAATGTCTTCGATAGTCAAATTTTAGTTTTGATATAATCCCATTGGCAGGAAAATGGCCATTTGGTTTCTACATTCCTTTAAGGCATCAGTTTTGTCTCCTATTAAGACAATACTTAATTAGTAAGGGGATTTTAAGTCCAGAAGTTAATTGGAACTATTCATCTATGGTTAAGTGTTTTAGCAGGGGCTATAATAGCAGGGTATATAGTTCAATCTAGCACACCCCCTCCCTTAAAGGGGTCTTGATCAATTACATGATTTTTCTTGGAATCTATTTTTTGGAAGGCACACAGGCCACACAAGTCTAGGAGTTCAAAGGGAAATAAAAGGCAGAGGACTGCCTGCTTGGGGACAGCATGACTAAGGCCAAAAACTCAGTTCCTCTGGTGCCGTGGCTTGGAGGGTCATGCCTGCAGTCATGGGCAGCAAATTTAAGTGGGCACTGGGAATCCAGAAATGATAGAGAAATAATAGCTGGGGGGACACCCTCTACTGTTTTCATCTCCATTCTGTATCACATAGCAAAAGAAAGGAGATGAAAAGGACGCTTTTATTCTCACTTCTTATTGTAGATGGGTAACAGATCATCTTCAACATGCAGTCCCCTGGAGTTCATTTTAAAGGACTAGGACTCCTTTGACCCTGAAACTTTGAAGAAAAGGTGCCTTGTATTCTATTGCACAAGGCATGGCCTTCCTACCCTCTTGGGGACAGGCAAACCTGGCCTGCAGTAGGGAGCTTTGATTTTAATATTATACAACAGTTAAAACTTTTCTGTCAACAGGAGGGCAAATGGACTGAGGTCCCCTGTGTAAGGTTTTCTTTGCTCTGCAAGACAACCAGACCTTTACAAGTTCTGTACAATCGACCCAGTTCTTTTAGCAACCATGGCAGGCAAGCCCACAGGGAGTGGTTCCCCAGAGCTAAAGCAGGCTCCAGAGGAGCAATCTAAGACAGCTACTGAATGTCCTAACCCTTCTGGTTCCCCTTCAATTGTACCATTAGCTCCACCATCTCCAGTATATGTTTTTCTCCCCTCTTCACTCTCACCACTCCAGGAAATGCCTGATGGAAACACTACCATAAAGGTTCAAGTTCTTTTCTGATTAAAGGAACTTAAGCAAATGAAGGGAGACTTAGGTCACTTTTCTGATGACCCTTATAGGTATATAGAAATTTCCCAAAATTTAACTCAGGTGTTTGATCTCACATAGAGGGATGTTATGTTGCTGCTAAGTGAAACCCTCACTGCAGGTGAAAAGCAAGCAGTTCTGCAGACAGCAGAAAAATACGGAGATGAGCAACATGCCTCCTATAGCAGACCAAGGAGAAAAAGAGGAGAAAAGGAAGATGAGGAAGACATGGAAACTTCATTCTCACAAGGTAGAGAAGCAGTTTCGGTAGATAACCCTAACTGGGATCCCAATAACTCAGGAGATGAATGGAAAAGGAAATACTTTTAAAGGTGTATATTAGAAGGCCTATAGAAAAAGAGGCTTAAATATCTCAATGACTCTAAATTGTCCATGATAGACCAAAGACCAGATGAGACTCCCACAGCTTTTTAGAAAGGCTGAGAGAGGCACTAGTAAAGCACACTTCTCTATCCCCCAATTCAAGAGAGGGACAGCTCATCCTGAAGAACAAGTTTATTACACAGGAAGCTCCTGATGTAAGAAGCTACAGAAGAAAGCAATAGGACCAGATAGCAACCTAGAAACCCTCTTGAGAGTAGCCACTTTGGTCTTTTAGAATAGGCATTGGGAGAAGGCCCGAGAAAAGGAGAGGACATACAAGAGGAAAACAGAGTCTCTAGTAGCAGCTTTACAAGCTCGTAAAGTCCAGAATCCCTGAGTTGCATCCACTAGCTGTTACTGAAATGGTCAGTCAAGACATTTTAAGAAGGAATGCCAAGGAAGCAAGATGAAGACACCTCGACCTTGTCCAGCCTGTAGTGGAGACCACTGAAAACTGACCTGCCCCGCAGAGGCAAAGGTCCCTGGGTTCAGAACCAGTCTCACAGCTTGTCCAGCAGGGCAGATGGGTCCCAGGGGTCAAACACCTGACTCCAGTGACTCACAGGAGTCCCATGATTCTGGAAATTGAAGGAAGGAGATCTCCTTTTAGATAATGGAGCCAGTCTTTCTCTCCTCTATAATACAGGCCTCCCCTCTTCCCATAGCATGACTGGAGAGGCATCTCAAGAAAAATGCTAACTTGATATTTTTCTCAACCCCTTAGCTGCAGGCGAGGGGACTTATTATTTACTCATGCCTTTCTAATCATTCCTGAAAGTCCCACCCTTTTGTTAAGTAGAGATATTCTAGCTTGCATGGTGGCCAGCATCCTTATAGTCCCGGGACAAACTCTTTGTCTCCCCGATAGAAACTTACACTATTCCAGAAGCATGGGCAACTTAAGGAAGAACAAGTAAAGCTGTAACTGCTAAGCCAGTCCAAATCTATCTTAAGAATTCCCTAATAGTCCAGAGGTAGTATCCCCTAAGGCCAGAGATTAGAAAAGGACTGGCGGAGAGAGATCCAAGATGGCTGATCGCTAACAGCTCGGGATTGTAGCTCCCAGTGAAAGCTCAGAGAACGTGAGGTCGCCACATTTTCAGAGGAATTTTCGTCGCCCACGGACCAGAAGATTTCCAGTGGAGGAGCCCCGCGGGTCGCCAGCGTGACTTCTGTGGCCGGCGCAGCGGTTTTGTCGTCGCCTCGGCGTGGCAGCTCTTCGTGCACAGTGAGTGGGACTGGTTCGCCTACTGACTGGTGTTTGGAGCTCCGGGAAGGCAGAGCCGCTTGTTGCGGACTCAAGAAGGAAGCCAGACCGGAGATTCCCAGGCAGAAGAGCACCATCAGTCTTATCGCTGTTGTTTTGGCCGGCGCAGTGGGTTGCTCGGATTCCAGCACTGGGAATCAATAAATTGGACATCCTCTCAGGAACTTAATCAGAAAGGCGCTAATTGTAAAGATATCAGATGGATAAAATTACAATAAAGGGAAAAAAACAGCCTAAAAAGGCCGAGAAAACTGAAAGTCAGAACCCTGCTTCCTCTACAGGGGATAGTAATTCCTCATCAGCAATGGAACAAGCCCTAATGGAAGAGGACTGTGTTCCAGTATCTGAAGGAGGTTTTAGAAGGTGGATGGTAAAAAACCTCTGGGAATTGAAACAAATTGTTCTAAACCAATGCAAAGAAACTAAGAACTTTGAAAAAAGGTTAGACGAAATGTTAAAAAGAATGGACAATATAGAAAGGAATATAAATGAACTAATGGAGTTGAAAAATACAACACGAGAACTTAGTGAAATATGCACAAGTTTGAATAGCCGAATTGATCAATCAGAAGAAAGGATATCAGAGGTCGAAGACCGACTTAATGAAATGGAACGAGAAGACAAGAATAGAGAAAAAAGGATAAATAGGAATGAGCAAAGTCTCCAAGAATTATGGGACTATGTGAAAAGACCTAATCTACGTTTGATAGGTGTACCTGAATGTGATGGAGAGAATGAATCCCAGCTGGAAAATATTCTTCAGGATATTATCCAGGAGAATTTTCCCAATCTAGCAAAGCAGGATACCATTCAACCTCAGGTAATACAGAGAACACCACAAAGATATTCCTTAAGAAGAGCAACCCCAAGACACATAATCATTAGATTCACCAGGGTTGAAACAAAGGAGAAAATACTAAGGGCAGCCAGAGAGAAAGGTCAGGTTACCCACAAAGGGAAGCCTATTAGACTTACAGCAGATCTCTCAGCAGAAACCCTGCAAGCCAGAAGAGAGTGGGGGCCGATATTTAACGTCCTCAAAGAACAGAAATTTCAGCCCAGAATTTCATATCCTGCCAAACTAAGCTTCACAATTGAAGGAAAAATAAAATCTTTTATGAACAAGCAAGTACTCAGAGATTTTATTACCACCAGGCCTGCTTTACAAAAACTTCTGAAAGAAGCATTACACACAGAAAGGAACAACCAGTATTAGCCTTTCTAAAAACATACCAAAAAGTAAAGAACATCAACAGAAAGAAGAATTTACATCAACAAATGGATAAAATAGCCAGTTAACATCAAATGGCAGTAATCTTAAATTGAAATCGACTAAATTTTCTAATTAAAAGATACGGTATACTATATCCAGACCTATTCCATATCCAAAGATATACATAGACTAAAAACAAAGGGTTGGAGAAAGATTTACCAACCAAATAGAGAAAAAAACAAATAAACAAAAAGGAGTTGCAATTCATGCATTTGATAAAACAGATTTCAAACCAAAAAAGATAGAGGTGTATAAGGATCAATGCATCCTAACACCCAGATACATAAGACCCATAAAGAGATTCAGACTCAACGAAACAGAAAATTAATAAGGATATCCAGAATCTGAACTCAGATCAGTAACAAGCAAACTTAATAAGCAAACTCTCCACTTTAGATAAATAAAATATACAGTCTCCATTTTAAATACATAAAATAATGATCGGCCATTATTAATAGCCATTTATAGAATAAAGCAATATTTCTGTTCTCTCTCCCTCTTTTTCTTCCTCTCTTTTTCTAAAAAAAAAAAAAAAAGAAAAGGACTGGCAGCCATTTCTGATAACCTAAAGATGCAGGGCTTCCACAAACTCTGTAATATCCCCTGCAAAACCCCAATATTAGGAGTGCAGAAACCCAATGGGGAACGGAGACTGGTTCAGGACCTCTGCCTCATGATGAAGCTGTAGTTCCAATGCATCCAGTGGTACATAATCCCTATACCCTGTTAACTCAAATACCTGAGGAAACTAAATGCTTTACAGTCCTAGATTTAAAGGATTCCTCTTTCTGCATACCATTACATACTGACTCTCAATACCTCTTCGCCTTCGAAGATCCCTCTGGCCAGACCTCCCAGTTAACATGGATGGTGTTGCCTCAGCAATTTAGAGATAGTTCTCATCTGTTTGGATAGGCACTGTCACAAGACCTCTCTGAGTTCTCTCAACCTCAGGTTAGAGTATTGCATTCTGTTTATAATATTCTGCTCTGTGCCCCAACTGAGGCTGCTTCTTAGGAAAGCACCAAAGCTCTTCTTAACTTCTTAGCTAGAAGAGGACATAAGGTTTCAAAACCCAAGGCTCAATTCTGCAAAACCTCTGTAAAGTGCCTACGTTTAGTGCTGTCTGAGGGGACCAGAACATTAGGAGAGGAGAGGATTAAGCCTATCTCTTCTTCGCCCCTCCCCAAAACTCTCAAGAAACTAAGAGGAGTTTGGGGTATTACAGAATTCTGTAGGCTATGGATACCCAGCTATGGTGAAAGAGCCCGTCATTATACAGCCTCATAAAAGAAACTCAGGGAGCTAAAACTCATCTTTTAACCTAGAAACCTGAAGCTCAAAAGGCCTTTGATCAGCTAAAGCAAGCCTTGCTCAAGGCACCGGCTCTCATCCTTCTTGTAGGAAAGGCCTTCAATATGTTTGCATCAGAAGGAAAGGGAATAGCCCTGGGAGTTTTAACACAGGCCTGAGGACCAGCTCAACAGACAGTGGGTTACTTATATAAGAAACTTGATTTGGTGGCTAAAGGGTGGTCAGCATGCCTCTACTGGTCCCAGAAGCCTCCAAATTAACCCTGGGGAATGATTTAAGTGTTTACACCCCACATAATGAGGCAAGACTACGATACTCTAAAGGAAGTCTTTGGCTAACAGATAGCCGACTCCTTAAATATCAGGCCCTACTGTTAGAGGGTTCCAACATCCTGTTAAAGACTTATTCTAGCCTAAATCTAGTGGCCTTCCTCCCTGAGGAAACTGTGGACCCTGAGCATAACTGTGAACAAGTCATAGTACAGACCTATGGAACCAGTGAGGATCTCAGGGAAATTTCCCCAGAGAATCCAGACTGGACTCTTCACTGATGAGAGTTCTTTTGTGGAACAAGGGATCTGCAAGGCAGGATAGGCAGTAGTCACTCTAAATGACATCATTGAAAGTGCATCTCTCCCTCCAGGTACAAGCGCTCAATTAGCTGAGCTAACAGCTCTTACAAGAGCAACTGAATAAAGCAAAGGAAAGGTAGCTAATATTTACATGGACTCCAAGTACACTTTCCTAGTTCTCCATGCTCATGTGGCCATTTGAAAGGGAAGGCATTTATTTTCTTACCACCAATGATCTCCTATAAAATATTACCAGGAAATTAACAGATTAGTATCCTCAGTTTTCCTTCCACAAGAAATCACAGTAATGCATTTTAGGGGACATCAAAAGGGAACAGATGAGGTAGCCAAAGGAAATAGATTAGCTGATCAGGTAGCCAAGTTAACAAGTAAGCCTCAAGACATCAACATACTTCAACCTCCTCTAGTCTGGGAAGGTGCCATAAGAAAAATTAAACCTCAGTACTCTCCTACAGAAGTAGAATGGGCCAATTCTCAGGGGTATACATTTCAGCCCTCAGGATGGCTAAAGTCAGAGAATAGAAAGCTCCACCTGTCAGCCTCTAGCCAACAGAAAGTCCTGAAAGTCCTTCACCAAGCTTTTCACTTGGGAAACGATAAGATATATCAGTGTGCCCAGAAATTGTTTTCAGGAGAGAACTTACTAAAAACAGTTAAGTAAGTTGTGAATGCTTATAAAGTCTGTCTCAAAAATAATCCCTGAACAGGTGACTACTTCCTCCTAAAATCCAAAGAATAGGAGGTTATCCAAGGGAAGACTGGCAAATAGACTTCACCCACATGCCAAAGGCAAAGGGCATCCAATACCTGCTGGCATGCGTAGACACATTCACTAGCTGTGTGGAGGCATTCACATGCTGTACAGAAAATGTCTCTGAGATAATAAAAGTGTTAGGTAATGAAATAACTCTCTTCCTTGGTATACCTAAGTATCTTCAAAGTGACAATGGACTCTTGTTTAAGGTAGCTGTCACACAAGGGGTCTCAAAAGCACAAGGCATAGAATACCATCTCCACTGTGCTTGGAGACACCAGTCCTCAGGAAAGGTAGAGAAAACTAATGATATTAAGAGACACCTCAGATAATTATCCCAAGAAACTTACCTTTATTGGGTACACTTAATCCTCCCAAGAAAGTGGAAGGGAACTTATACTACAGTCATGCTAGTTCCTGACTTATTAATTTTAAATTCTACTGAGATGACAGCATCATGTGGGGACATCCCTAACTTAGGCTCTTTTCTAGAAACTGCACTATCTCAAATGCACTGGACAAAAAGATCTGTCATTTCTGTAGCCCTATATGGAGATTTAACTGAAAAGGCGGAGTGGGGAGGGCATGCACATGACGGTATCATCTTAGAAAAGCCATGGATGGGAAATTCTATAGCCATAGGTCTATTCTGGTTTGCAGCCACCCCCTCCATGAAAGAGCAATACTTAATATCTCTATTATGATGCAACAAGGATAGAAGGCAACTGTAGGGGCCATAGAGACACAACAGCAATCTACAGATTCTTTAGCCTCAGTAGTAGCACAAAATAGGCAGGACTTAGATGTCCTTATGGCTGAAGTAGGAGGTACCTGCGCACTTTTAAATGAGACATACTGCTTCTGGATTAACATCTCTAGTAAAGTAGATGAAAATCTACAGAGAGATCCAAGATGGCTGATCATTAGCAGCTCAAGATTGTAGCTCCCAGTGAAAACATAGAGAACAAAAGGACACCACAGTTTCAGATGAATTTTTATTGCTCACAGACCAGGAGATTCCCAGTGGAGGAGCCCCATGGGTCACCAGTGTGACTCTTGTGGCTGGCATGGTGGTTTTGCCGGTGCCTCGGTGCAGTGGTTCTTGATGCAGAGTAAATGGCTCTGCATCCCCTTTTGGCCAACATTTGGAGCTCTGGGAAGGCAGAGTCACCGATTCAGCTGATTGAAGGATGGACTTAAGAAGGAAGCCAGACCAGAGATTCCTGGGCAGAAAAGCACCATCAATCTTAATGCCGCTGTTTTAGCTGGAGCAGTGGGTTGCTCAGATTCCAGCGCTGGGAATCAACAAATTGGATGTCCACTCAGAAACCTAATTAGAAAGTTGGTAATTACAAAGATGATAGATAGATAAATTTATAATGAAGGGAAGAAACCAGCCTAAAAAGGCTGAGAATACCCAAAATCAGAATGCCTCTCCCTCTACAGGGGATCACAGTTCTTCATCAGCAAAGAACAAAGCCCGATGAAGAACGAGTGTATTCCATTAACAGAAGTAGGCTTCAGAATGTGGATGCTAAGAAACTTCTGGGAGTTAAAAGAACTTGTTCCAACCCAATGCAAAGAAACTAAGAACTTTGAAAAAAGGTTTGACAAAATGCTAACAAGAATAGACAATATAGAGAGGAACATAAGTGAATTCACGAAGTTGAAAAATACAACATGAGAACTTTGTGAAGTATGCACAAGTTTTAACAGCCGAATTGATCAAGCAGAAGAAAGGATATCAGAGGTCGAAGTCCAACTTAATAAAATAAAACAAGAAGTCAAGATTAGAGAAAAAAGGATAAAAAGAAATGAGCAAAGTCTCCAAGAAATATGGGACTACGTGAAAAGACCTAATCTATGTTTGATAGGTGTACCTGAATGTAATGAAGAGAATGAATCCAAGCTGGAAAATACTCTTCAGGATATTATTCAGGAAAACTTTCCCAATCTAGCAAGGCAGGACAATATGCAACTTCAGGTAATACAGAGAACACCACAAAGATATTCCTCAAGAAGAGCAACCCCAAGGCACATAATCGTCAGATTCACCAGGGTTGAAATGAAGGAGAAAATACTAAGGGCTGCCAGAGAGAAAGATCAGGTTACCGACAAAGGGAAGCCTATCAGACTCACAGCAGATCTCTCAGCAGAAACCCTACGAGCCAGAAGATTGTGGGGGCCAATATTCAACATCCTTAAAGAAAAGAACTTTCAACCCTGAATTTCATATCCAGCCAAACTAAGCTTCACAAGTGAAGGAAAAATAAAATCTTTTGTGAACAAGCAAGTATTCAGAGATTTCATCACCACCAGGCCTGCTTTACAAGAGCTTCTGAAAGAAGCATTAAACAACCGGTATTAGCCTTTCCAAAAATATACGAAAAAGCAAAGAGCATCAACATAATGAAGAATTTACATCAACTAATGGGCAAAACAGCCAGCTAACATCAAATGGCGGTAATAAACTCACATATATTATTATTAATCCTAAATTTAAATGGACTAAATCCCCCAATCAAAAGACATAGCCAAAATCCATTGGTATGCTGCATCCAGACCCATCTCACATGCAAGGATACACAAAGACTCAAAGGGATGGAGAAAGATTTACCAACCAAATGAAGAGCAAAAATACACAAATAAATAAAAAGCAAGAGTTGCAATTCTCGCCTCTAATAAAATAGATTTTAAAGCAACAAATATCAAAAGAGGCAAAGAAGGTCATTACATATTGGTAAAAGGATCAATGCAACAAGAGCTAACAATCCTAAATATATACACACCCAATACAGGAACACCCAGATATGTAAGACTTATAAAGAGACTTAGACTCCCACACAATAATAGTGGGAGATTTCAACATCAATATTAGATAGATCAACGAGACAGAAAATTAACAAGGATATCCAGGAATTGAACTCAGATCTGGAACAAGTAAACTTAATAAACATTTATAGAACTCTCCACTTTAAATACACAAAATATACATTCTTATACACATCACACCTACTCACAGGTTTAAATGAAATACTGGTTGGCTACTTATTTGTTATTTTATTCCCTCATTTTTTCCTGTCTCCCTTATTAAGCACAATTATTGGCATAAAAAAAAAGAAAATCTACAGGTACTTAATGATCAAATCAAAATTATTGACAGGCTTAGGGAAAATGCCAGCTTCAGTCCCGGGGTGGCTACAATCATTTAATGAATTCCAGTCTACTTTATGAAATTGATCAACCCCTTTACTAAGCCCTCTCTTGCTTATATGTCTTGTATTAATATTTAGATCCTGTATACGCAATACTATTACTTTAATTGTTTCTTCTTGCCTAGAAGCAATCAGACTCCAAATGGTGCTGCAAACTGGACCACACATGGGCACAGCATTCTTCTAAGGATCCTTAAATCAACCCCAGGAGAAGGCCAGGCTGCTGCTCCTCATTCAACACCCCTTTTCAGCAGGAAGTAGCCAGAAATGGTTATTGCCCAGAACCCCCTAACAGCAGTTAGGATGATATCTCCACAGGGACAATGTGGTAGGAGTTATTAAGAAATTATTTTAGGTAGAGATAAAAAAAAAAAAGGTCCTTGGAAGATTGCTTTTTTACAACTCTCCTCTATCATGGAAGCCTTGGTTTAGACACTGCCGGCAACCTTTGATATGCAAATGTAAGCCTTAAGAAACTGGGTCCACCTAGCACAGTCAGGCTGGCAACCTTTAATATGCAAATAACAGCTGTTAGAAACTGGGTCCACCCAACATGGAGATTCCCACTGTTGTCCTCTTGCCTTTGCTCCCACATGTGCCTGGCAGCATGGCCACACCCACATATCCTCAGGTGTGTGGAACATCATGGTGCCCTATATTTGCATATCAGAAGGCTAGGATGGGAAGGCCAGTTTTTCCGTGGTCTACATGAATAATATGCCTGGTCAAACCAATCTTCTATAACCTATGCAAATCAGACACCACCTCCTCCAGCCATAGAATATCTCTGGCTGATGTTACCTGAAAGTGAGGTTCCCTCTCTAGGCCTTGGAGACCCCTCCCTCTGTCTGTACAGGTGAGCTTCTTCTTTCTTCCTTCCACCTTTTTTCTTGCCTATTAAAGTCCCTGCTCCTTAAAACTACTCCATATGTGTCTGTGTCATTTTTTTCTAAGTCAGTTCCAGATGAAGAACCTGGTGTTTTTCCACTTATCAGAGCTGTATTAATACTTTATGAGCTATCTTGTTAAACTATATGTTGTTGATACTCTAGTCTACATATATGGTGAAATTTTTTTCTGAGAAATTTTGGTACTAGAAATTTGTTCTGTGCAAACCTAAAGTCTCCAGTTTCTATTTGGAATTTGTTTTCCAATATACTTTAGAAATATAAAACCACATGTATACTTGTTTTTCTTCTTGTTAAAAAAAAACAAAATAATTATAAACACAAAGAGGATTACATTTTGTAGGCATAAGCGTAATACTTACTGAATTAAGAATACTTTACAGTGCAGAAGACTCCTAGATAGATATTGCCAATACTGTGTGCTGCAGAAAGGCTTTCATGTCCTGCAAAGCATTTATTCTGATGTTCTTGTTGCTCTCCTGACACTGGTTTCTTGGCACGCATAATTGTTTACAGTGAATGCCAAGTACAAGTTGACATACACATTTGAAAGGAGACTACCTTGTTCCTTTGGCTTTAGAGCTTAGGCAGCAAGTCTCAAAGAAGTTTCTCAAGTACTTTTTAGTTTGGTCTTTGGTGTTTCAAAGGGAGGACTCAGTAGGAAATCAGGATAGGAAGATTAAGTGGATTAAGTTGTTTATTTCAAACAACAAACTCAGAATTTTGATGCAGTGATCTATGCACTAAGCATATGAGTAGAGATTATTCTTGCCCATGCTCTGTAGCTAGAACCAATAGACCCCAGGAATGTGGCCAATGTCAACTCCTGCCATGCCTGCCAGGGATATTTTGATGTCTAGGGTAGTCGACTGGTGTCACAGTCCAAGAAGCAAAAAGGCAAAAAGCTTACAGTCAGCTGTTGAGGACTTAGTCTATTCATTGAAATGCAAAGGATGCCTTTGGAATTCGCCATACTGTGAAATAATAAATTAAATATCCCAAGCAAAATAAACAACAATTCAAATATTTCCACACACACAATAAACTAAAACTAAAATATTTTACCCAGTTGCTTAAAGTTGATGTTGACTCTCAAGCTAAACACTTCAGCAAAGTGAGAGCTTGGAAGCCATATTTTACCAATTTAACTGACAAAGAGATATCTTCAAAATATGTGACAGGCCCCAGGTGTATTAGTTTTATTTGCCTTTGGTATGTGAAACAAAAGGAAACATTTTAATTACAGAGCACTTTTCTTAAGCAACAGTGCTATGTACCTTACACTAAAAAAATGAAATCCAGATGTATTAAAGAGTTGAATGAAAAAATAAATCATTCAACCATAAGAAAATAGGGACACATATGTATTAGTTCTTAAGACAGGGAAAGATTTCTTATGTATAAAGTAAAGCTAAAATTTAGAAAAGAGTTTTATATGAATCAAACAATAAGCCAAATAAAAATCAATAATAAGTTAAAAAGCAAGAAAAGTGAAAAAAAAGTCAAAAACAGATGAAATGCAGGTTAACTATACACCTATACATGGACACACATATGAATATATGCTGAACACTGATTCTAAGGAAAATAGAAGGTTAGGTGTCTGTGAGCCTCTGATCATATTTTCATCAACCAATCAAAACATATCTTTGTTTTACATGTGTTTATGTTTAATGACACCATATTCAGTACATAGGGTTGATTTATTAACATTGAACTCATCAGTAACACTGTAACTCACGCTTGAACTATTAAATAAAAATTACTCAATGATAACTGCTAAAGCGTGGTAAGAAAAACTTTGTTCAGGACTATTGTGAGAGGTATAGGAACCACTGCAATGGAGTCTTGCAATGAGGGAGAGAGACTGAGCTCAACTCTGAATATAATATAAGCAAGTAGAAATCTATAGTCAAGGATATATATACACACATATATTTGCTATAGCGGGCCTAGAGTTAGAACCTGAGTAATGCCATTTTATAAGACAAAGCTGTTTTTCGAAAAATAAGTTGTAATGGCTGCCCCATTTTTCTCACAATAACTGCTGACCTTGGCTTCTGTAAACAAAACTGCTAGCTTGCTCTAAAGAATAAACTGTCTGGCCTTTGCTTATCAGTAGTTACCAAAACAAGCTTCTGTAAAGTTGCTTGCCCTGCATCCACTCAAACCTAAAACCAGGATGTGGTTTTTCAGCTTAAACACCCTGATCCCCCTGAGTTTGGGACCACAGGTTGGAGAGACGTGAGTCCTCCATGGTCACCGGCAATAAAGACCCTGCAATTTGGCATACTTTTGTCTTGGTTGATAATTTTATACTTGACCCAAATACTTCATTTGATGGTCCCACCGAGATTTATTTATATTCCTCCATCACCTAGACAAAAGCCATCTCAGAGTCTCGCCCAGGCGGCTGCTCCCACCTCAGTGGCCTCTAGGGGAGGCACCTCCTGAGTTGCCCCAGGGCCCCAGAGCACCACCATGGAGGATAAGCAACCACCTGGCCAATATTCACCCGAAATTCCTCAGGGTCCTGGAAACCTCTGGAGGTAAATTTGGTCTGGAATCTGGGAACTATTTCAAGGGGGCCTGAGTCAGGGGACTGGATGCAGTCATTGCATCTCTGACCAGGCAAGCCTCACCAAGACGTCACTTGAAGCTTCTGGTGGCTGGCACAGTGGGTGTTAGCCTTCTGGTAGCTGGTACAGTGGGTATCAGCATCTGGTAGCTGGTATAGTGGGTACCAGCATTCAATTGTTTTCCATAAACTCTGTGTGAATGAGAGAGTGAGTGTATATATGTAGTCCCATGACTGAAAAGCTATGGGGCTTGAGTGGGCCTTCACCCATGGTTCCATGGGAGCATCATAAGGCATAACGGTAATTCACCTCAGAGCTGTCCTACTCGGACTTCCATCTTGAGGTGACCAGGCCCGGGGGTTATACAGGTACACCTTAGCCAAGATGCACCTGAAAGACCCCTCCAGGGGCATGGCCGAGCAGGCATCAGATTGATCTCCCATCTGGGGGACACCCACCCTTTTTTTGTCACTCTTGTATGGGATCCTGTCTCATCTGTAAATTTGTCAGTTTTATTAGACTCCTGCTAGCAGACATACACTGGTACAGGCCATCTTCCCTTGAGGTAGGGATATCTTACAATGGTTGACGAACCACTGGATGCAGGGAAATTTTATTGATTATACCCCAGCAGAAATTACCCTCTCCTCTTTCTTCCTCATCTTCTTCTATCACTGAGGCCTCATTCTTTCTTCCTTTGTCATGTGGTAGATACTCTTAAATCTAGTTGTCTTTATTCTCTTCCTTGTTATGATCATTATGGCCTGTAAATTCTCCCAGCCACCTCCACCGGGAAAAGAGTACTTTTGCCCATGCTGGGTCTGATTCCATGTTGGGGAGGCAGTTGTGCCCTTGACACCTCAGAATTAGTTTCTTTGGGGTCGTAGGAAACAGAGTCCTAGATCAGGGTCTATGAGTGCTCCTTTTCAGGCTGGGATAGAAAATTGGTAACTGCCTATTCTGCCAGGAAAGTGTGCAATGTTGTTATGGGCAGTGCCTGGCAGTGCATGACAGGGAGACATATTGGCACCATCCCAACTGTTGGGAATTCAGGTGCCATAAACCACTAAAGACAGATTGGCAACTCTTTTGCTCACTCTACAAATTGTGGTGGGTACAAAACACACACCCAGTTGATCTATTAGTTCATCTCTTTTGCCACATCCCCACTTTTCCATGGGCCTTGGAAAGGAGAGCCTATAATCGAGAGGATTATGCCTGAGCAGCGCTAAACCTCCATAGAGCTTATTCTTGACAATTGTGGTGTGCGGGGGGAGAGGCTGCCACTTTACCCTGGCCCTTACCCGCTGTTCCTTTGACCAGGACTAGAGACAGACCCACCAATTCAATTGTCTGGTCCTTGCAGGACCTGGCTGCAGAAGCCCTGCTAAAACCTGCTTCAAAGAGGGCCAAATTTGAATTTGAGGCTTTCCAAAATTGGCTATACCACAGAAACAGGAAGACATGAGTAGCAAGCAAGGGGCCCAAAAAGAGTCAGCAGAAACAGGGAAGGAAAGAGGAGAGAGGACAAGAAAGTAGGGGAAGAAGAGAGAAAGTAAATGGAATGAAAGAGGAGAGGGGACAAGAAAGTAAGAGAGGGGAAGAGAGGAGACAGAAAAGAGAAACAAGGAGAGAGATATAGAGAGACAGAAATTTAATGCTTTTCAGGGACCCTGTGTCAAGGTGACCAAAAGCTGTAGGGGCAGGGAACTGGCAGCCGGTCCAGCAGCTTAGAGCTCAGTTCTTAAACTGACATGAAAAGTGTTTTTTTTTTTTCTTTCTTTCTTTCTCTGCCAGCCACCAGCCCCACCCAGCTTTCAGGCAGGCTACACTGCCTCAGGGTGCAGTGTTTGCATCAAAAATCTGGCTTTAAGAACAGCTTTCTAACTCTTTGTAATGCAAGTTACTTGTTAGAACAGTAGTTAAGGTGTAGGACCTGCAACTGCAAGGTTGTTGGTTCAAATCCTCAGTGAAGCCAGTCTTAAATTAGTGAAATCTCTTGGGGAAATTCAAAAACTGAAGAAAAAACTAAATGGGCTCCTCACAGTCCTGACCATGCATAAAGCAGGCAGGACTTCAGGTTATGGAGTTGCCTCCACCGTACTCTCGGCCCTTGGTGGGGTCCAGACACCCCTCTCCAGACAGTACTAATGATCAACCCTTGTCTCCTCTCCACACTCGAAGCCAGAGCTGCTACCCCTCTGGGAAGCACCTCCCACAGATGGCAGCAGCTGGGGCCACCCCTTCCTTGTTCATATCCCTTTTTCCTCTAGTGATTTGTATAACTGGAAGGCTCAACATCCTCCATTTTCCAAAAAGCCCCAGACACTCACAGGACTCCTGGAGTCAGTTTGATAAACCCACCGTTCTACCTGGGACGATTGTCAGCAGCTACTCCTGGTGTTGTTCACCACAGAGGAGAGAAGCAGAATTAGACAATAAGCCCATAAAGCAATAATTGGGATGGGGGGGAGGATCAGTAGAAGACCACCAGGAACAAATGAATGAAATTTTCCCTTCCACCAGGCCCAAATGGGACCCAAACACCTCAGTAGGCCTACAGGCTTTGAACAACTTTCACTGGTACTTATTAGAGGGGGTTAGGGCGGCAGCCCGAAAACCTACCAACCTCTCCAAGGTAGGGACCATGACCCAAGGTCCACAGGAGTCCCCAGCCGCTTTTCTTGAGCGCCTGCAGGATGCCTACCTCACCTACACTCCTATTGACCCTGAGGCCCTGGAGAATCAGCAGGCCATCAATCTGGATTTCGTTTCCTAGTCTGCCCCAGACATCAAAAGAAAATTGCAAAAATTAGAGGGGTTCCAGGGAATGAATTTAACTCAGTTGTTGGAGATTGCCCAAAAAGTCTTTAACAATAGAGACACCTTAGAGGCCAAGCAAGATAAGAGAGTTACTAAGGCAGTGATAGCAGCACTCCAGGAAACCCAAGTTATCTCACGGTGACCAGGAATCCAGCAGAGAAGCCCAGAGGGACAGAGGCCCAAGTTAGGGCACAACCAATGTGCATTCTGCCAACAAAAGGGACACTGGAAAAAAGAATGTCCAGAGAGAAGAAGGCAAGGGGTAACACAGGAGAGACAGCCAAGGGCCATTCTCAGCTTAGAAACCTCGGGCTCTTATCAACTAAGACCCCAGGAGCCCAGGGTCACTTTAAAAGTTGGGGGCACCCCTGTGAGTTTTCTGGTTGACACTGGAGCAGCCCACCTACTCCTCACTCAGCCTCTGGGACCACTATCCAGCAGAAAAACAATTATTCAGGGGGCCACAGGAAGAACCACAACTAGCCCCTGGACCACCAGTTGATTCATTGATCTGGGGAACGACACTGTCACCCACTCATTCTTAGTCATTCCTGAGTGTCTGTACCCACTCCTAGGGTGTGACTTACTTCACAAACTACAAGCAAATATTTATTTCAGTGAAGGTCAGGCTTGCCTCTCCATTCCTCCTCCCCTAGCCACAGGGCCACCTCAGCAGATCCTCATCTCCTATGCTCTGTCAGATGAATATCTCTTGCAGGAAGCCCTATCCACAGAGATAGACCAACCATCAATGCCAGACCTCCTCTGCCAGTTCCAAGAGAATGTACCAGGAGTATGGGCTGAGACAAGTCCCCCAGGTTTGGCAAGTCACCGCACCCCGTCGTGGTCCAACTCTTGGCAATGGCAACTCCACTCCAGGTGAAACAATACCCTATGAGCTGGGAAGCCAGACAAGGAATTGCTCCACGCATCACCAGGCTCTTAAAGGGAGGAATCCTCACTACCTCGAGCTAGAGGAACCCATACATGACTGCCAACAGACAATAGATGTCCTCCACACTACATGACCGGATCTCACCGAAGTCCCCCTGCAGAACCCAGAAGAAGTACTGTATACAGATGGCAGCAGTTTCATGGTTGACGGAGTCAGGTATGCCGGGGCAGCTGTGGTCACCCTAGAGCGGGTTATTTGGGCCCAGGCTCTCCCACACAGAACCTCAGCCCAAAAGGCAGAACTCATAGCTCTAATAAAAGCCTTGGACTGGGCGGAGGGAAAACTGTCAACATCTACACTGATAGCTGATATGCCTTTGCTATGGCTCATGTACATGGAGCCATTTATAAAGAAAGAGGACTACTTACCTCAGAGGGAAAAGTCATCAAAAACAAAGAGGAAATCCTAGCTCTACTAGAAGCTATATGGAAGCCCAAGGCAGTGGCATTAATACACTGCAAAGGACACCAGAAGGGAAATTCACCAGAGGCAAGGGGAAATACAGCAGCTGACCTACAAGCCAGACAGGCAGCCTTGGGACCAGTAAAACTGCTGATTCTTCTTGTAACTCTGCCAGCTCCAACCCTGCCCCCTACCCCTACGTATTCACCTGATGAAGAAAGCTTTGCTAAGGGACAGGGGGCATGACAAGATTCCACAGGATGGAGGACTCTACAGGACATGAGGATTGTGCCCCCAAGGCTCTAGAGCGGACTCTAGTTAAGGACACACACCAGGCCATGCATTTAGGATAAACAAAACTCACTGAGCTACTGAGGGCCAGATACTACATTCCACATTTACATGAAATTGTTAGGGAAACTACTACTCGATGTAAAGTGTGTGCCAGGGTAAATCCAGGAGGCAGTAGGTCTAGTCAGGCAGGGATAAGACTTAGGGGCACTAGCCCAGGGGAATACTGGGAGGTAGATTTTACTGAAATAAAGCCCCCAGCATGTGGCTATAAATATCTCCTTGTGTTTGTAGACACTTTCTCTGGATGGGTCGATGCTTTTCCTACTAGGTCAGAAACTGCACTGGTGGTAACAAAAAGACTGTTACGGGACCTGGTTTCTCAGTTCAGCTTGCCCCTGACACTGGGATCAGATAATGGCCCTGCATTTACAGCACAGGTTTCTCAGGGCCTGGCCCATGCCCTGGGCATATCCTGGAAATTATACTGTGCCTATCGCCCCCAGAGTTCAGGGCAGGTTGAAAGGATGAACTGGACCATAAAGGAGACTTTAACAAAATTCATTCTAGAGATCGGTGAAAACTGGGTCAACCTGCTTCCTTTTGCTCTCCTCCGTACCTGATGTACTCCCTATAAGAAAGGCTTCACTCCTTTTGAAATTACGTTTGGAAGGCCCCCTCCCTTACTCCCCAAACTTGCAGACACCATACATGCTGAAGTCCATAACCATACACTCCTTAAGTCCTTGCAGGCACTCCAGTCTGTTGAGTCCCAGGTGCTCCTGCTCATCAGGGGAATTCGACCTACCCCAGTGGACCTCACCGACCAGCTGGTACACCCCTTCCAGACTGGGGACAAAGTCCTGGTAAAGAGATTCACCACCTCTGGCCTAATTCCTCATTGAAAAGGATCCTACACCGTTATCCTGGTCACCACCACGGCAATCAAGGTGGACGGACTGACTGCCTGGATCCACCACTCACATGTCAAGACTGCCCCCCCGGACACACAATGGAGAGTGACCTCAGCTTCAGCAGACCACCTAAAGCTGAGACTTTCATGCTCCTCGCAGTAACCTTCCTTGTCTCCCTGATTCCTGGTGTAGCCCCACGGAGAGGACCCCCCTTGACTCCCACCTATTACTGGTAGGTCCTTACTGAAGGATCCACTAGAGGGTATGTTAGTTCCTTAATTGGAAAGGGATCTACCCTTGTCAACCTAACTCTAGAACACATCCCTAGAAATCCCATAACCTTCTTCCTGGACCTCTGTTCCCTCTTGGGTGAAAGCCTGAATGTAGGACCTGTAGAACAGGTAAAGACTAGATGAGGAGGCCGGGTGGGTATAAAAGGGATGGGGTGTGGTAACATAGAGGCTTAAAAAAAGCTACAAGCCATGGGATTATATCTCTGCCAGGCCTCTACTCCACAAACCAGGTGGAACTGTGGGGGGGACTTGCATGAGTTCTTCTGCCCCCATTGGGGTTGTGAAACCATCTCCACCATAACAGGATATACAGCAAATAGGGATATTCTCATTTCTTTCACCCAAGACTCTCCTCCAGACCCCTGCTACACCGGTTCGGTTCTTGTAACCTACTTAACATCACAGTCCTAAACCCAGATGGGAGATGGGCAACCAGACATACCTGAGGTCTCCAAGTGTATATGAATGGGTGGGACAAAGGAAACATCTTTACCATCCAGCGTATATTATTGCCCAGACCTGACCGCCCAGTGGGACCCATAGCCGAGGTCCTAAGACCCCCGAAAACCTTCCCCAGAGTCCCCACTACAAGCCCTGCTACCCCTACTCCCAGCCTACCCATGCCTCCACTACCCACCACTCCTAGCTCTGCCACCTCTATCCCTAACCTATTTACAGTAGCCAGCCCAGACACAGAAGGCTTAAACCTTCTAAAATTGTTGTCCTCCAGGCACCACCTATTTAACCAGACAAACCCAGACCTAGGTAAAGATTGTTGGCTATGCTTAAATCCACAGCCACTGTTTTACATAGACCTAGCAGCACAAACTGATATAGCCCCCTCAAGTACCTCATGTACTGAAAGGCAGTTCCACATAACCCTAGGAGATCTAGAAGGAGAAGGCAAATGTTTCCATTCCCCTAACTATAACTTCACCAGCTCTCCATACCGAGCTTATTGTAAAAATAGCCTCATTTTAAGTTATAACCAGACAGGTTTTTACTACACTGCCCCAGACTCTGCTTGGTTTGCCTTCACTTTTGGCCTCACCAGCTGCATTTCCACCTACCAGTTCAGCGACTCCTCCAAACCCATTATTTGTACCTTCGTGTATATACTGCCCTGGGGAAATGTTTATAGTGGACCCCAAGGTGAAACTCTCATAGCGCCTGATGCCAACATACGTTGGAAACAGGCCCCCATAATTTTACCCCTATTGGTGGGATTTGGAATAGCAGGGTCCACAGCTATAGGAATATCTGCCCTAATCACTGGAGACCAAAATTTTAAAACGCTATGACACCAAATAGACACAGATATTACTCATCTGGAAAACTCCATCTCCCAATTGACAGACCAGGTGGACTCCTTAGCTAAAATGGTATTACAAAATAGGAGAGGATTAGACCTGTTGTTCTTTTTTTTTTTTTTTTTTTTTTTGAGACGGAGTTTTGCTCTTGTTACCCAGGCTGAAGTGCAATGGCGCAATCTCGGCTCACTGCAACCTCTGCCTCCTGGGTTCAGGCAATTCTCCTGCCTTAGCATCCTGAGTAGCTGGGATTACAGGCACGCAGCACCATGCCCAGCTAATTTTTTGTATCTTTAGTAGAGACGGGTTTTCACCATGTTGACCAGGTTCTTGAGGGAGGGCTGTGTGCTGCACTCAGCCAACAATGTTGCTTTTACACAAACAAGACTGGGCTTATACAGGATAGCCTCGCAATGGTTAGAAGAAACATGGAAAAAAGAAGACAACTTAGAGAGGCCTCAGAAAATTGTTACCAAAAATTATTCTCATGGTCTCCTTGGCTAACATCTCTACTCACTGGACTAGCGGGACCCTTGGTCCTAATCATTTTAGGATTAATATTTGTACCATGCCTCTTAAACATGCTCCTCAAATTTATCCAGGATAGAACAGATTCAGTGAATTTAATGGTTTTGAGATCCAACTATGGGCCCCTGTGCCAAGAAGAGGAAAACTATTAAAGATTTAATACATGTTAAAAGAACAGGGGGGAATTATAGTGGGCCTAGAGTTAGAACCTGAGCAACGCCATTTTATAAGACAAAGCTGTTTTTCCAAAAATAAGTTGTAACAGCTGCCCCATTCTCCTCGCAATAACTGCTGACCTTGACTTCTGTAAAGAAAACTGCTAGCTTGCTCTAAAGAATGAACTGTCTGGCCTTTGCTTATCAGTAGTTACCAAAACAAGCTTCTGTAAAGTTGCTTGCCCTGCATCCACTCAATCCTAAAACCAGGATGTGGTTTCTCAGCTTAAATACCCTGATCCCCCTGAGTTTGGGGCCATGGGTTTGAGAGACATGAGTCCTCCGTGGTCACCGGCAATAAAGACCCTGCAATTTGGCATACTTTTGTCTTGGTTGATAATTTTATACTCGACCCAAATACTTCTCTCTCTCTCTCTCTCTCTCTCTCTCTCTCTCTCTCTCTCTCTCTCTCTCTCACACACACACACACACACACACACAGAGACACACACACACACACGTCCTCTCGGCCTGTGAACTATGTGCCCAGAATAACAATCTTTACCTCCTCCTCTATGTATCAAGGATATATAAGGATTTTTATAGATATACATATATATGTGTGTGTGTATGTATGTATATTAAGGCCTTTTCAGCATAGGGGAACATACCCTGGTGAAGACTGATAAATAGGCACACTCAAATGCCTCCATGTAAAGGGTTTAAATATTTATTAGTATTTGTTGACACCTTTACCAGTTGAATCGAGGCTTTTCCTGCCCAGTCTGAAAAGGCAATTGAGGTTTCTAAACTCTTACTAAAAAAAAAATTCCTAGATTTGGGCTGCCTAGGACCTTACAGAACAATCACGGCCAATCTTTTACAGTGATAATTACCCATAACATATCTTCAGCCTGAAGAATTCAGTACCACCTTCACTCAGCATGGGGGACACAGTCTTCAGGGAAAGTAGAAAGAGCCAGTTAAACTCTAAAAAGGACTCTTGCTAAATGATGCCAAGAGACATCAGAAACCCGGCTGTTTTTATTACCTATAGCCTTATTATGGGTTTGAGTTGGCCCCTAAGGGAAATCCGCAGCTCAGCCCTTTTGAGATAATGTATGAAGGGCCTTTCTTAACTACAGACCTCCTAGTAGACATAGATACTTTCAAGCTGCAGAATTATGTAATCAACTTAGGACAAGAGCAAAATGCATTCCTTAAATATGAAAATCAAAGACCCCCTTCCCTTGCTAAGAAAGAAAATCTTGTTACAACCCAACTGGGTGGCTGGGTCTTATTAAAAACTTGGAAGAAAGGACTTTCAGCAGATCAACTCTCCCAAAATGGAAGGGACCCCTTTCTTGAAACAAATGTTTATGGCTGTTGTTAAACTTTCACATATATTATTAGGTTAGAAGATTTGTTTCCATTTGCATTTCCATTAGAAGGATCTCTTCCTTAATATTGATTATCCATTTTTATTCCATGGCAAACTTTTGTGAATTATCTTTGTTTTCCAGATATTGGGATATTTGGACTCTTCCAAGTCTGGGTCTGTTTTAGTAAACATTATTAATTTATTCTTCTAACCCATCAACATCTAAAGGCTAGGAATGCTTAACTTTCTGAGAATGCAGTCCAGCAGGTCTCAGCCTCATTTTCCTAGCCCTCATTCAAAATGGAGTCACTCTGATTCGGATGCCTTTGACACATTCAATATTACACAATTATCTTTTAGAATAGGGACAATTTAATATTTTATTCCATTTCTAATACTTATCTTAATAATAATATGCATTATTACATAGTTTTACTCAATATTGTTACAATCACTTAGAAATGATTATTATGTCAGAGGTGTATTAATTGCTACTATAGAATAATCAAAACTTTAGAATAAATCTTAATATAAAAAATCAAATTATAGCATGGTGTCTTATTGGGCTGCTAAATGAAATATTACAAACTAGATAGCAATATTGTAAACAACTGAAATGTGTTTCTCACAGTTCTAGAGGCTGCAAGTCTAAAATCAAGGAACCAGTAGATTTGGTGTCTGGTGAGGGTCTGCTTCCCATAGACTATTTCTCTTAACTATTTCCACAGAAGATGAAAGAGGGGAAACAACCCTAGGACCTCTTTTATAAGGGCACTAATCCCATTTGTGGGGGCTGCACCCTCATGACCTAATCATTTCCTTTTGTTCTAACCCCACAACCTTGAGGATAAGGATTTCAACATGTGAATTATGGGGGTAGCACACACAAACATTCAGAACATAGCACTTGGTATAAAGTGGAAAACTATGATGTCATTAAGAATCATAGTATGAGAGAATATTTAATAAAATGGATAAATGTTTGATATTTATTAAAGAGTCAGAATAAAACATTTTCTAGATATATGTATGTTTCAACATCTTTTTTATATCTACATATGATCTCTTCAAGGGTAAATAACCACTCTCCATATTTTATTATATTCTTGGGTGTTTGGTTTGTTAATAATATTTGTTTTAATTACTCTTTTCTGTATAAACAATTTTCTGTAATTTACAAATGTTGCATAGTAACCCAGTGTTATGATCATATAAAACCACATTAAATTATTTTAAAGCTAATACATTGTTTTGAAATAAGATATAAATTTAAAAGGATTAGTAATACTCACTTGTTATGATCTGAATGTTTATGTTTTCACAACACTTGTATGTTGAAATCCTAACTCTCAATGTGATGATATACAAAAGTGAGGCCTTTGGGAAAAGATTATGAGGATGCAGTCCTCATAATTAGGATTAATGTCCTTATAAAAAAGACTTTACCATGTGAGGACAGCAAAAAGTTGACATCTATGAACCAGGGAAACATGCCCACACTAGATATCAAATCTTGTACTTCCCAGCCTCCAGAAATGTGAGAAATAATTTCTCTTTTTGATAAGCCACCAAGTATATGATATTTTCCTATGACAGCCTGAATATAGTAAGGCAACGTTGGAGGCTATAATTTAAGAAAACATAAATACCATTTATTTTTATTTTTTATTTCATCCTTCCCTTCTTCTTTCCTTTCTTTCTCCCTCCTTCCCTCCCTCCCTCTCTTCCTCTCTTCCTCTCTTCCTTCTTTCATTTTCTTCCTTCCTTCCCTCCCTTCCCTCCATCCCTACATTCATCCAGAGTCAAGCCCCAAATGCCTTATTCAACTAACACCATAAATATATCTTTAGGAAAAATTATTTCCCTATGAAAGCCAAAAAATTAGAAGCAACTGTTACATTAGATGCACAGATATGAATGTAGGAACATGAGAATCATAAAAAAGCAAGGAAATACAACATCTACAAAAATGTAATAATTCCTCAACAAAATATTTCAATCAAAAATGACTTTATAATAATAAAATATAAAATAGATAAATAATAAAATATTTTAAAATCCCAGAAAAATAATTCCAAGTAATAATAATAAACCACATAGTGTGATAGAAGAGAAGAAAAACAAACAATAAAAGGAAATCAGAAAAAAAAATTCAAGTTACAAATGAAGAGTTAATCAAAGAAATAACACACACACAAAAGCAGATGAAAATGCCATTTTAATAGATGAAGCACAAATAAAAAACTCATTTGAGAGCTTCAACAATAGACTGGATCAAGCAGAAGAAAGAATTTCAGAATTTGAAGATGTGTCTTTTGGAATAACCCAGTCAGACCCCTCCCCCCCAAAATGAACAAAGATTACATAACACATGGAACACCAAAGGCCACGAAATATTCAAATTTTGAGTTTTTAAGAAGCTTAAGAGAAGCCAAAAGCCATAGAAAACTTATTTAACAAAGTAATAGCTCAAAAATGTCCAACTGTAGCAAGAGCTTTAGACATCCAGATGTAGGAAGCTTATAGGTTCCAAATAGATACAACTTTAAAAAGTCTTCTTCATGGCACATTATAGTCATAATATCAAAACTCAAAGACAAAAATAGATTTCTAAAAACAGCAAGAGAAAAGCACCTAGCACATTAGGAGAACTCTTACCATATTAACAGTGGATTTCTCAGGAGAAACTTTACAGGCCAGGAGAAAATGGGATGATATATTTAAGAGCTGAAAGAAAGCAACTGGCAGCCAAGAATACTATAACTAGCAAAGCTATATTTCATAAATCAGAAAAAAATAAACAAAATCCTACCCAGATAAGCAAAATCTGAGAGAATTCATCACTACTAGTAATGCTTAATGGAATCTTACAATGGGGGGACAAAAGCATGATGTCTACCATCAAGAATAACACATAAAATTATAAAACTCACTGATAAAGAAAACACACAAATGAGTGAGATAAAGAACTCAAGGAGTACCACTACACAAAATCACCAAGGTGCAATAATAAGCAAAAGGAGGAAAAGAAAGGAAAAGAAATGATATACAAAATGCCCAGAAAACAATTAACAAATTGACAGGAATAAGTCTTCACATATCAATAATAACCTTGAACATAAACAGAGTAAATTTCCAATGTAAAACATACAGTCTGGCTAAATGGATTTTAAAAAGTGAAAAACTATATGCTACCTACAAAATACTCTCTTCACCTATAAAGATAAATATAGACTGAAACTGAAGAGATGGAAAATGATATTCTATGCAAATGGAAATCAAATGTGAGCAGAAGTAGCTATGCTGATATCAGATAAAATATACTTTAAAGTCAAAAAATGTAAAATAAAACAAAGAAGTTCATTACGTAATGATAAAGGGATTCAGCAAGAAGATATAACAATTCTCAATACATATTTACCCAACACCAGAGCAATCAGATATATAAAGCATTATTAGATCTAAAGGAAGAAGTAAACTTCAATATAATAATAGTTGAAAATGTCAGAAGCCAATTCTCATCATCAGACAGATCTACATATAGAAACTTGGCAGGTGGATTACTAGGTTAAGAGATCGAGACCTTCCTGGTCAAAATGGTGAAACCCCGTGTCTACTAAAGATACAAAAAATTAGCTGGGCATGGTGGCACATGCCTGTAATCCCAGCTACTCAGGAGGCTGAGGCAGGAGAATTGCCTGAACCCAGGAGGCGGAGGTTGTGGTGAGCCGAGATCGCGTCATTGCACTCCAGCCTGGGTAACAAGAGTGAAAACTCCGTCTCAAAAAAAAAAGAAAGAAATATTAGATTTAAATGTCACTTTAGACCAAATCGACTTAATAGGCATGGACAGAACATTTTATCCAACAGCTGCAGAATATATATTCTTCACATCAGAAATATTATCCAGAATAGACCATATGTCAGACTGCAAAAGAACTCTAAACAAAATTTTAAAAGTCAGAATTAAAACATGTAACTATTCAGACCACAGTGAAATAAAACTAGAAATTAATAACAATAGGAGGTTTGGAAAGTGTACAGATACATGGAAATTAAATAAAATGCTCCTGAATATAACCAATGAGTCAGCAAAGAAATTAAGAAGAGAAAAAAATGTAAATAAATGAAAATGGAAACACAATATATGAGATAACCTATAAGATAAAGCAATGGCTGGGCGCGGTGGCTCAAGCCTGTAATCCCAGCACTTTGGGAGGCCGAGGTGGGTGGATCACGAGGTCAAGATATCAAGACCATCCTGGTCAACATGGTGAAACCCCGTCTCTACTAAAGATACAAAAAATTAGCTGGGCATGGTGGTGCCTGCCTGTAATCCCAGCTACTCAGGAGGCTGAGGCAGGAGAATTGCCTGAACCCAGGAGATGGAGGTTGCGGTGAGCCGAGATCGCGCCATTGCACTCCAGCCTGGGTAACAAGAGCGAAACTCCGTCTCAAAAAAAAAAAAAAAAAAAAAAAAAAAAGATAAAGCAAAAGTATGACCTAAAGGTAAATTTATAGCAATAAATACATTGTAAAGGTAGAAAGACTTCAAATAAATAATCTGCTCATCTCAAATAACTAGAAAATCAGGAACAAAACAAAATCAAAATTAGGAGAAAAGACATTTTAAAAATTGGAGCATAAATAAATAAATCCAAAAATTGAAAAGATACAAAGAATCAACAAAATAAAAAGTAGTTTTTTTAGAAACAGAAACAAAATTGATAAACCATTAGCTAGAACAATCAAGATAAACAGAGAGAAGACCTAAATATACAGAATCAATAACAAAAAAGGAGACATTACAACTGACTATACAGAAGTACAAAAGATTTTCAGACTACTATGAACAACTATATGCTAACAAACTGGAAAATCTAGTGGAAATGGATAAATTCTTGGACCCCTACAACATACCATGGCTGAATCAGGAAGAAATAGAAAACCTGAACAGACTAATGATGAGTGACAAGATTAAATCAATAGTCTCCCAACAAAGAAAAGCCCAAAGACAGATAGCTTCACTGTCAAATTCTACCAAGTTTATAAAGAAAACTAACACCAATTCTCATTAAAGCATTTCAAAAACTTAAGAGGAGAAAAATTTTTTCTAACTTTCCACAATACCAGCATTAATCTGATACCAAACAGGATAAAAAAGAAAACTACAGACCAATATCCCTTATGACCATAGATACAAAAATCATCAAAAAAATACTAGCAAACTTAATCCAACAGCACATTAAAAGATAAGATATCATGATCAGTGGGATTTATTCTGGGAAATACAAGAATAGTCTAGTATACATTAACAAAAAGGTGCAATACACATACATGGAATGAAAGAAAATATCATCTTAAGACATGCAGAAAAAGCATTTGATAAAATTCAACATCTTTTCATGATAAGAACTTTCAAAAACTAGACATGAAATTAACACATACCTCAATGCAGTAAAAGCCATGTATAATACGCTCATAGCTAACATCTTACTTAGTGGACCAAAGCTGAAAGATTTTGCTCTAAGAACCGAAACAAGACAAGAATATAAACTTTTACCACTCCTATTCAGTATAATACTGAAAATCGTATGCAGAGTAATCAGGCAAGAGAAGGAAATAAGAGGCAAACAAATTGGAATAAAGAAAGTCAAACTGTCCCTCTTTGCAGATGACATGTTCTTATATTGAGAAAAATTTAAAGACTTCACAAAAAACTTCTTATATCTGGTAAGAGAATTCAGCAAAGCTGTAGGACATAAAATTAACACACAAAATTCAGTGGCAGTTGTTTTCACCTATAATAAATTTTATTAAAAAAAGAATTCAATTTAATTTACAATGGCAACAAAAAAAAATTTCTAAGTATAAATTAAAGCAAGGAAATGAAAGATCTCTACAAGGAAAACTACAAAACACTGAGGAAAAAAACTAAAAATAGTACAAACAAATAGAAAAATATTTCATGCTATGCATCACATAAAACAATATGGTAAAATTTACCATACTACCTAAAGTAATCTATAGATTCAGTGTAATTCCTATCAAAATAACAATATGTTGCTATACCAGATGACCCAGTAATTACACTACTTAGTATTTATCCAAAGGAAAGGCAATCAGCATATCAAAGAGATAGCTGCATCCTCATGTTTATTGCAAATGCTATTCACAATAGTCAAAATGGGGAATCAATCTACGCGTTCATCAATGTATGAATAGATAAAGTAATTGTGGTATATATACATAATGGAATACAATTCAGCCACTAAAAAAATGAAATTCTCTCATTTGCAGCAACATAGATTGAACTGAAGGTTATTATATTAAGTGGAATAAAGTAACCACATAAAGACAGATATTACAAGTCTCACTTACATATGAGAACTAGAAGAGTGGATCTCATGTAGCTAGATATTAGAATGATAGCAGAGGTTAGTGTGTGGAGGGTGAAAAGAGATTACTTAATGGGTACAAATATAGAGTTAAATAGAAAAATAAGTTCTAATGTGTGATAATAGAGTAGGGTGACTATAGTTAACAACAATGTATTTTATATTTCAAAATGGCTAAGAAAAGAAGACTTAAAATATTCCCAACGCATATAAAGATAAATACTCAATGTGGTCTTTAGTCTAAAGACTCTGACTTAATCAATTCACATTCTATACACATAACAAAATACCACATATATCCCTAGTATCCAAACATTATTTAATATCAATTTAAAAATAAAATAAATTTATCTACATTTGTTCTTTACATTTTATTGTAGACATTCTAATATTTAATTATGCTAGGTTCTCAGAGAAATAGAACAATGGGAGAGACATATAAAAATATTGACTCACAAAGGTATGGAGGAAGAGTGGTCCCATGATCTGCCACCTGCAACTGGAAGACTCAGGAAAGCAATAGATTTTAGTCTGGGTTTGAAGGTCTGTGAACCAGGAGTGCCAAGGGCAGAAGACTGATGTTCCAGCTCAGTCATACTGACAGTGAATTCAACATTACTATGCCTTTCTGTTTTGGAATGGCCATTTATATATTTAATGATACCCAGTCCCATTGGCAAAGATTATAGGCTTTACTCAGTCCACCTATTAAAATGCTAGTCTCTTCTGTGAGACACATCTCATAGAAACACTCAGGAATAATGTTCAACCAGATATCTAAGCATCCGATGGCATAGTCAGTTCAACACATAACCATAATACTCATTATCCAGATTTCTTAAAATGTTTATTTTGATAATTTTAGACTTTAAACATTTACTAAGATAGTAAAAGGCCTCTTTTTTTTTTTTTTAATACTCTTTACCCAGTTTTACTCATTTTAATCCTTTGGATTACTATGGCACATTTGCCAAAACAAAGGAATTGACACTGTTACATTGCTACATCTAGCACATCTTTGCTGAGAAGGATTATATCCCACCTTTTATGTGGGGAAAGTATCTACACATATTATTTGGAATTACTTTGTAAAAATATTTACCTTTTTTCCTTATTTATATATTTATTTTATGATTTATTTATATTAGTAAGGAGTCACACATGTTTATTTTATGCTTTGGTTGATAATTGAGTACTATGTGAAATATATATATATATATATATATATATATATGTAAATATATATATATATATATTTATTCTCAAATTGTTCAGATTTTGGTCATCGGGAGTTCACTTTTAGGTTGGCTTTGTGTCCCTTTGACAAGCCTTCATTGTTTGTTTACTAAGCATTGTTGCCTGGTTAAAAAAATTAAGTGTTCCAGACTCATCTGGTATTTCTACTGTACCAGTCTTAGCATAAGACATTTCTCCAAGTAGTCCTGCATTTTGTCACTGGAGAATAGTATTTAAAAACAAGAATCTAAGTAATAGCTGAGTTCGTTGCTACTGATTACTTTCTGAATCCACAGATATATAGCTTTATGTTTACTGATATGGTTTGGCTGTGTCCACACCCAAATCTCATCTTAAAACCCCATGTGTTATGGGAGGGATCCAGTTGGAGGTAATGGAATCATAGGAGCAGTTCTTTCCTGTCCTTTTCTTGTGACAGTAAATAAATCTCATAAGATCTGTTGGATTTATAAGGTAAATCAACATGGGTGCATCTGAAAACCATTATCCTAAATGAACAAATGGAGAAACAGAAACAAAATATTGCATGTTCTCACTTATAAGTGGGAGTTAACATTTGGTACACATGGACAAAGAGACAGGAAGAATGGACACTGGGGACTAGGAAGAGAGAGAGGGAAGTGCTGAAAAACTATTGATTGGGTACTATGCTCACTACCTGGGTGACAGGTTCAGTCATACCCCAAACCTCAGTATCACGCAATGTACCTTTGTAACAAACCTGTACATGTGTCCACCCTATTTCTAAAATAAAAGTTGAGAAAAAATCAAATCAATATGATTTTTTTAAAGTTTGCATCAGCTATCCTTCCATTCAATTACAGTGGTTGTAAATGCAACATTTTGATATATTTTGTATGGGATATTAAAATTATAATTATATATTTATATATATTTTTAGCATATCAGTGAGATCATATGATTTGCAATTTTACCTAAGTTGTTTCAAGCATAAGATTAGTGATACAATTTTTAGTGTATTGGTGTAGTTTTACTATTTTTAAATGTTATATTAGTAATGTTTTCAAATTTATAAGCAATGAAAAACAATTACTGAAAGTATATTCTTGTTAGCTTACTCTGAAAAATATATTGTATTTTAAAAATTATTTATTTCCTTTAATTTTTCAGTAAATTATTAATGACTTATTTTATGCTTATTAATTTAAGCATAAAGAACAATAAGGTGTAGTTTTAATAACATTGCATATCAAACACTTATATAAAAATGTTTTCAGTCACTAATATTCTTTGTCACCAAAGAGTAGATTTTTCTTTGCTAGAGTTTTATACAAATGGAATTATGAGGATTTTACACACACACACACACACACACACACACAGTTTTGACTTTTTAAATTCAAATGTTTAGTTTTTTTCTCTCAAGTGCATCTGGCTTTATCTTCAACAATAATGTTCCTCTAAAAGCACCCAGACTCCAGACCACACTTATCATCAAAACCTGAAACGTTTTTGATACACAATAATAATTCTTAAGGTAAATTTACATTATAGATTAGTGATCATGCAAGAAAAAATGAAAGGTAAAAATTATAAGGTGCAATGCAAGTATAATATTATCAATGAAAATGGTCCATTTAGATTGTGAGACCTTAACAAATGTCTTTTTGTCTATTCCCTTTGTTAACAATAAAAAAATCTTTACTCCCAAGGGAAGTCACACATAGTAAATATAGTTAGCTAACAAGTTTGAAGGCAACTAAAGGTTATAACCTTTAGTTATACATACACACATACACACACACACACACACACACACACACACACATATATAGTTTTTTTTTAAATCAAATACCGTCAAAGGCTCATCTCAGACATTTTGGCCCTTTCCTATGTAAAGATTTATATGGACACGACTGTACTCCAGACATCATCGTACAGCAAAAAGAGAAGGAGGCTGTGCTTACGCTAGGCTGATCAGCTCCTTCTCTGGCATTGCCTCTCCTGCCACCCAGTGTTGTCGTTACGGTTGCTCTTTTTGTATAGTCCTTTTCCAAATCTCAGTGCAAACTGTGCCATTACGGTTAGGTAAGGGTTTGTTATATGTTATTCACAAGAAAAAAAAGTTAAGACCAAAATAATATTGGCAATCTTTGCTAACTTCACAGTGACATGCCTTATCAATCTTGTTTAAACTGGCATTTCTCTGTTTCATTAGGATTTAATGTGGGTGTTCATTGAACTTGGAACTCACCACTCTTATGCAACTTTCTTTAAGGCATTTCTTACCATAGCACTATAATTCATCAATCTACTTTAAGAATATAAGTGAAACTGAATTATTGTACATGTATATAGTAATAAATAATCAATTGATTTTTAGTTCAAAATAACACCATTACTCTCATGGGACATTCTTTGGAAGA